>BSBM01000729.1:12237500-14985000 GCA_027924585.1 Larix kaempferi
TATCTTTAGTGTTTGAGTAGGGATGTCTATGTCATTAGATGGTTTTGAATAGTAGTTAGGGGTCTTGAGGCTCTATACATAATTAAGGAAGGAAGTCGGAACTCCAAAGGTCTCAGCTTCGCAGAATCGCGCAACCTCCAACTTCCGTGATCCGCAATCCGTGACGCAGGAGTCAAAAGTCGGAACTTCAATGCACCACGCCTAGAAATCTTGCCTCCAACTTCCGAAATCCACAATCTGCACTACGGGTTCAGAAAGTCGGAAGTCGGCCATATACCATTGTTACTGCCAACTTCTCAGGCTAATAACTTTTGCATCCTAAGTCCATTTTTGGAAAACTCAGTATCATATATTGGAAAGCTCTTGGAGATCCCCATGCAAGTGTATATCGATCTTCTTCCAAACCTGAGAACTCTGAATTTTCCTTCTTCCAACCAAGGTGTTTCCCCAATCCTCATCCATGCCTCATTACCAGTCTATAAAAAGCTCTGATCCACTCTGCCATCTCTCCTCCCTTCATCTGACCCACAGAGGGAACATGAACCCATTCTATTTCTCCCCCAAAGTCATGATCGAACATTCTGAACCTCTTGGGCCTCAACAAGACTTGGCCCTATTCATCAATGAACAAATTCATAAAAACACATGATATAAACCGCAGAGAACAATTACCTTTTATTAAAATATCCAAGCAACTAGCTATGGAATACAATGTTCCAACCCAACCATAGGTCTCTGCCCAACCTGTATTGTTTCAACATCACTCAGAGACTACCCCCAAGATGGGGCTATGTATCCACTAAGGATGAACTACTCAAGTCCACTCATAGCCTTAAGCACAGTCAATCAAAGTCATACAACACACAACTGGCTCTGGAAAGCAAGTGGGTAGCCAGGGTAGGAGGTTTCTAAGTTAATGAGCTCAACACAAAGAGCTATAGGCATATCTAATTGACTTCAGATCACAGTCCAGGAACCCCTATCCTTCCTATTTATCGCAGCTGCAACACCGCCAAGTTGCCCATATTTCCTATTTTGAGCAGCTGCGACACCTCCAAAAGTGCCTATTTTTCCTATTTCAAGCAGCTGCAACACCTAAATTTGTCCATTTTTCCTATTTCTCGCAGCTGCAACAACTCCAAAAGTGCCTATTTTTCCTATTTCGAGCCGCTACAACACCGCTAAAATTCCCCATTATTCCTATCTTTAGCAGCTGCAACTCCGCTAAAGTTGCCTATCCTTCCTATTTTACCATAGTTGCAACACCGCCAAGTTTCCCATATTTCCTATTTTGAGCTGTTGCGACACCTCCAAAAGGGCCTATTTTTCCTATTTCAAGCAACTCCAACACATAAAGTTATCTATTTTTCTTATTTCGAGCAGTTGCAACACTTCCAAAAGTGCCTATTTTTCCTATTTCGAGCAGTTGCACCACTAAAATTGCCCATTATTCCTATCTTTAGCAGCAGCAACTCCTCTAAAGTTTCCTATCCTTCCTATTTTACCGTAGCTGCAACATGGCAGTTGCCTATTTTTCCTATTTCGAGCAGCTACGACACCTCCAAAAGTGCCTATTTGTCCTATTTCAAGCAGCTGCAACACCTAAATTTGTTTATTTTTAATATTTCGAGCAGCTGCGACACCTCCAAAAGTGCATATTTTTCCTATTTCAAGCAGCTGCAACACCAAAATTTGTCCATTTTTTCTATTTCGACCAACTGTGAGAGCTCCAAAAGTGCGTATTTTTCTTCTTTCGAGCCGCTGCAACACTGCTAAAATTTCCCATTATTCCTATCTTTAGCAGCTGCGACTCCAAAGTTGCCTATCCTTCCTATTTTACCGCAGTTGCAACACCGCCAAGTTGCCTATTTTTCAAATTTCAAGCAGCACCGACACCTCCAAAAGTGCCTATTTTTCCTATTTCAAGCAGTTGCAACACCTAAAGTTGTCCATTTTTCCTATTTTGAGCAGTTGCGACACCTGCAAAAGTGCCTATTTTTCCTATTTCGAGTAGCTGCAACACCTAAATTTGTCCTTTTTCCTACTTTTGGCAACTGCGACTCTGCTAATTCCTCATTGAATATTGATTATTTATTTGCTCATCGATATCAACAATGTGACCGTGGAAAGGCGCCACCTTGCAACATGACGGTTTGGCATTACATTTACAGGTATGATGTCTTAATCATAAACATCATTAGGCATGACTAAATGCAGTAATCAATAATGAATATATTTTGTCTCGGTAGTCAATCCGCTGAGATGGAAACTATGACTGATTCGTCCTTCGCTTTTGGGTTTTTACTGCCATTCGACAACTTGTCACCACTTTTTACCCAAAATACCCAAACCAACCTTTGGCTATCCATCGCTCGTTCTGCATGCAGTAGCTCGACGTTTGAGACTGTAACTCATCCTGTCGGTAGAAGAATTTACAGAAAACTTCGCAATATGGGTATCCCAGTACGACACGAGCCTGTCAGCATCGTGCCTCTACGTGCAAATATAGAGTTTTTTACTATCTTCCAGGAAGCTGGATGGATTGACTATTTCCAGTGTTTGAATGATTTTCATGTAGAAACCGCACTTGAGTTTACTCAAAATCTAATTAGCACTCATTCAGAGGTCCGAGGTATCCGAATAGATGTTTCAGAAACAATCATGGCAGAGGTAAGAGGATTGCGCAGAACCGAGATGCAATGGTTTGGTTGGAAGTGCCATAATCCAACTGTAGCAGAAGAATTTTTGGCAGCTGGAGAAGTTGATCGGCCGCATGGCCGAGGAATAGAGTTGGAATCCTTGCCAAATCCTTGGAACCAGGTGGCCACATTCATAAATAAATACATTTCATGTGAAGGTAGGTATAAAGTGGTTTACATATATGAATTCTTCCTCCTTTCACATTTATGCCACCGCAGATTGTTAAATATGTCATTTTATCTTTTACAATGTTTGCAAACTATGGTTGGGTATGTCAAGGGTGCTCGAAACCCCTTATCTTCCCTCTCAAACCATGGGTTGATTAAACTCTTAATATTAAGGGCCCTTGTGCACCAGAATTTGACATGGGAAGAGTTTGTTGCTCGACCAAGGGTGCCCCAAGCACCTTCCGTGGCAATAAGAGGTGTTGAAATGGTAAATGAGGACCGGAGTTCCTCTAATTCAGTTGGGGGAAGGGATGGAGCATTGGCAGACCAGGTGGAAGATGTAAATATGGGGGAAGCTGTGACAACAACGAACCCTGTTGCAGAAGGGGATATGATGGAGCCAATGGTGAATGAGGCAGTGATATTGGAAGCTACAACAGCAGCAAATCCTATAGAGGAAGAAGCAAACCCAATAGAAATTGCAGTTAGGGTGGCACCTGAAGCAGTAGGGATGGTGTCATTAGTAGCTGCAACAGAGGAAGCTGAAACTGGAGCAGCTGTTAAAGCTGAGATAGTGGAAGATGTTGCTGTAGGAGTTACAATGCAAGGGGAAGAGCATAAGGCAGAGGTGGTAGAAGCAGGAAATATGGAGGTGTTGGATGTCAAATCCTCCCCTGAAAGAAGGAGAACCATCATTGAAGAAGAGGAAATGACCCCTCTTTCTGAAAATTTAGAAACCCCTATGTCACAGAAAAGAAGAAAAAGGTCAGGGAGTAAGGGCCAAACATCTAGCTCAGCAAAGAAGAGAAGAACCAGAGCTATTACAGTAGCAGCAGTAGTATGCAGTGAAGGCCATCCATCGGGAGTTGTGAATAAAAGAAGGACTCGGTCTGTTGCAGCAGCCGAAACATCATGTGCAATTGGGGCAAATAGTGAAATTCCCATAGCAAAAGCAGCATGTGCAACTGGGGTAGGCATAGAAATTCTTATTTTAAACCCCAAATCACCAGCAGTTACACAAGAACCTACTGTGGAAAAACCCCAAATTGAAAACCTCCTTTTTTAAAATAAGCTGCTAAAGGAGGAGGTGCAAATTCTTCAGAATGAATTGGATAAATGGAAGTAAGTGACTGGAAAATAGGTAGAGAAGAATTTGAATATATTAGTGGAGGCTGCAGATCTGTTAAAAAATTCATCTCCTGTTTTGGAAATTGAAGAACAAGGAGACATGGTATGCCCAGAATGTGGTGACATATTTAATTCAACAGGGCATCAAGTCATAGTGCTGGGTTTGGTAGCACAAAATCCTGCACAGGTAGAGCAAGAAGGAGAAAAAGCACCGGCAGTGGAGCTGATGGAGGTGAATGAGCCAGAGATAGACATAATCCTTGATTTGGAATTAGGAGAAGATGAGGAGATGCAATCCCAGCCAGCAGGAAATACTGAACTATTCCAGGACCAGTCTCATCATCCAGAAGATATCGAGGTAATTCAAGAACAACCTCAACAATCTGAAGAAATTGGAAAATAGGACGTTGTTACACAAGAACTAGCATCCTTGACAATATTTAGTGAAGTTGCAACCTAGAAAAAAATTTCTGATAATAAGGTACAAGAGGAAGACGTTGTTACAAAAGAACCAGTGTCTTTAAAAATGTTTGCTGAAATTGCAAATCAGACTGAGATTGTTGCGATTGAATTGAAGAGAAAGGATGCTGCCACATAAGAACCAACATTCCTAAAAGTAGTTGTTGAGACTGCAACTAAGACTGAAGTTGTTGAGATTGAATTGGAAAGGAAGGATGCTGCCACACAAGAACCAACATTCCTAAAATTATTTGTTGAGACTGCAACTTAGGTAGAAGCTGTTGAGTTTGGTATTCAGGAAGAGAATGATGTCACACAATGACCAGTGTTCTCGAAATTAATGATTGATTCAGCAACAAAAACTGAGGATGTTGAGGTACAGGAAGAGGATGTTGTTACACAAGAACCAGCATCCTCAAAATTAACTGTTGAGATTGTAACAGAAGCAAAGGCCATTGGAACATCGATGGAAGAGGAAGCTACTACATTGCCACCCGAAAATGAGGAAACTGCTACACTGCCACCCGAAAATGAGGAAGCTGGAACATCTGGTGGCAGGGTAGAAATGCAATTTTCTCAAGAATTTGTTGCTTTAGACTCTGATGATGAGAAAGATGTGGAGGATAGAATGATTCAACAATTAGAGAAACAACTTTCTTTGTTACAGGTGGATTTATCTAAATGGGAAAAGTACATTGATCAGTGTCAAGCAGGGATGGTCCCTCTCTCTGAACATAGGAATACTATCAAATAATTAAGGGATAAGTGGGTAGAGGAATAAACTCTTCAGGAATATCAATTGGAAGAGGTGCAAAAAGAATTGTCGGAGTTGAAAGAATTCAAATTCATGCAAAAGGAAAAAGACCAATTGTATGCCCTCTCTCGGGAGCTGTTGAGTTCAAGAGCCCCATCTCCTTCCTACCTAGTATTCATGTATGAGCAAATGACCTTGTTTAAATTGAAAGCTTTACAAGACGGTAGACCTTATCAGTTGCTAATCCCTTCCCAGTTTCTAGAGACCTTTTTGTCAAGCAGTTTTCTTGAGCAGCACCTGTTGTGTGAATTGTATTTGCACAATATGGCATGTTTTGGTGATTCTTGCTCTAATCCTATTCCCTATGCAGGGGATGTTCAGTTGAGAGCCTTTGCCTCTTTTGTTAAAAATCATGTGCAGTGGGAATATGCCTTTCAGACAATCTCTAGGAATGAGGCCAGTGCCAATTTATGGATTAGGAGTGAACCCCAATCTCCTCGTGCTCTCATTATAAACCATGGAAGATGTTTCTTATCTCCTCCAAAGACTCAGCATCTAAAGAAGATTCAAGAGAAATTTATCTCTACCTGTGTTGACCTGATCTCCAAACAACAACATCTTGCCTTAGAGGGTAGCAAGCACAAGTGGTAGACTTTTTCTCTAGCTTTGAAGAAAAGGGATCCTTACTGCCTTAAGAATTTTAAACAAGCTCTTCCCAGGGTAACAAGGTATGTCAATTGCATGAGAACATGTGGGTTACACTGGCTAGGACTCAAGTTCCAATTTCCACTGATATGGTGGCTATGAGGGCAATACAGGGACAATTATACACTGACCAAGGAAGAAGAGAAGCAGTGTTGGGAATATTGGCCTGCTTGCAATGGGTTTATGGAAGCAGGCAAGGAACCTGACATTTCCTTCAAAATTTCCTTTCAACATGAATGGGGACCAAATTTAGACTTAGATTAGTTGGTTGTTGCATGAGGACATATAATTGGATAGCTGGGGGGAGATGTTGGGCCCCAAAATAGCCCCTTTTTTCCTACACCTATCTACACATTTTTCCATGTTTTGCTTCACTATTCCCTAATTTGGAATTAGGAGAAGATAATCATTCAAGACTACTTATGGCCGTAACAGTTCCATTGTAAATCGACAGCATAAAGATCGTAGATCTTCATGGCTGCCCGATATTTTGTGAAACGAATTCATGTCATCGGGGTATAAATGTAAAGAGGCGTTCTGAGCCTGGGGTTGGAGAATTTTGTTAAGTTTAAACCAAATAGACTATCAAGATCACTGAAAGAAACATAATCACAAGATAGACATAGAATATACCCTGGGAAACCCTCATGGGGTATAAAACCCAGCAAAGCTTTCGTCAATAAGATGATCAACCAAAATACAAGATGTGCTCCCTCCTACTTTGTCTCCCTAGCAAATCTCCCAGACAAGTGCGCTATCTTTCAAAAGTGAGTGAGTGTGTCAAATGAGGAACATACTTCCTCTATTTATACACTACACTGACATGTATTTTACACAAGTACATGTAGGCTCGTATTTAACCATTAGGTTAAATACCCTATTATAACTGACTGGGTCGACCCCCACATGGTGGGTCTAATAACCCTAGTTACCACAACCAATCCGGAGGAATAAACATCTCCGGATTCATAGTATAATCACATCGGAGGTATGGAACATCTCCGGAATAAATAATATACAAATATAATATTCTTAGAAGTTACAATATTCAACAAATTTATAATTGTATAAGATGAAACAAAGAGATGTGACTATGATTCATTATTTCTAACACAAGAAGTAGAGTTTCTTATATCTTCGTGTTTTAATTTGTGTTAGTACATGGCATCTCTGTTAGAAGGCCAGGGCTTTCCTTCTCACAAAGATCGCCGAGTTAAGTAGGTAGTTTAATTTCATTCATGTTGTGTGGTGTGGAATTGCATTAGATGTGTTATTGTGAGCTGCAACAGTGAAATGATAATTGCATTCTTCTTTGGTAGTTATGATTGCATCCTGAATGATTCATATCAATATCAATATCATATATGTAATTTGAATTAATGTGCAAGCAGCAATACCAATGTCAAATGTGTGTTACTTGTTGAAAACTTATTAACTTAATAATAAATATATTAATATAATTATTAATTATAATTTAAACTTGAAAATTATATATATCTTCCGAATGGAAAATATCCATCACCCTAAATAAATAATGCAGACTTGTCAACCAACAAAATGGGTATAACTAAACAGTAATAGCAAGTAATATCAAACTAAGTAAGAATGATAATCCTCTACTTATGAACTCAAGCTAATTCGCAAGGGAATGTGTCCTAATTTCATGCATTCATTCAGTTATATTCCTTGATTTTCATTCCATAAATTGCATCACTTGTATTGCTGAAACTCTAGTGGAAAATTATAGGTTGATTACAGTCACATTCAAAATTCATCCAATAAGAGTTCAATACTAGTTTTTTGGTCTGCTAATCCTTATTATGCACTCAATCGGTTTGCTTAAACTGTCATATGGTTTGTTTGGACTGTCAATGGGGTGTCTTCAAATGTGATTAGAATCTTTAACCAACTTCATATGTTCTTCATTAATTAATCCTAATGACCAAACTTGGCATCCCGTGTATGAAATCTGGAATGGCATAATTACACATTTCTGAGCCTACTCATCCATGAATCAACTCTTTCAAATTGGTGAAGAAAAGTGCATTAGACAAATTAATAACATCAAGAAGAAACCCCGAAGAAGAAAAAAACACCTAAAACAAAAATCAACTTTTTAAAAGCAGAGACAGTAATTACAGTTACTTAAAACAAAAAAAATACACTTATGACTGTGATATGGAAGAATAATCCTTTGGTAATACTAAACACCATTCCAAGGAGATTTTGGAAGTAAGGAGATTTTGCATTATATTAAAAGGAGGAATTACAAAAGAAGCAATCTGGCTAAAGCTCAGAAATGTTCATCAAAACAGACCAACTTAGCACATCTCTTTGAACAAAACAGAACAAAACTACTACACGAATAGACAAAAACCACAGAACCAAATACTTTCTTCCCATAGGCTCGTAGGCCAATGAGCATAATGCTTCATAACCAGCTAGCCCCAGACCCCCCAAATAAAAACCCACCCAGACATCAGCGAACTATATAAGGAGCTTCTGGAGAACTCCCAGGATGGCGAAAGATGGAAGAAGAAGCAGCGCACGGAGGAGGTTGAATCGCCATGGAAAACATAAGGAAATCCAGCTTCCAGTGAATCGCGCGAGACTCTTCAAAGAGAATCTGCGCATTGTCATCTCTGAGAGGATTCCTATCGTGAATGACATAGACAACCAAGTTTTTCATCATCCAAAACAGTGCAACAGTGCGCTCGTAAAGACTAACACGCCCAGCCATGTTGCCAGGATCCAGGATCCAATTCTCCAACTTCTTACTCTCCCCCACCAGGGTTTCCCTACTCAAACGAGCCCACCATTTTTGTTCATAGTCATTGATGTCCCTTTGGATTTCCAAGGGGATGTTAAGAGTGAAGGAAGTTGCCTCCCTACGCTCCCGCTGAGAGGCACAAGACAGACCACCACCCGGCTCCCCCGGAGAATCCCCACGCCCTCTCTTCCTATTGCGACTAGAATTATATCCAACCTCAGGATGGCAGTTAGTATCTTGCGGCTCATTCATCCTCTCACCAAAGGCTTGCTCCATAATCAACCAGATTACCAAAACTTGCATGCATGCAGAAAACCAGCAATGACGATCACGGTTTCCACCTTGAGCCTCCATATATTCTCGCCTGCCACCGGCTGTTATGATGAATCAACTACATATTAATAACTCTTAATAATTGAAGGAGGTACAGTGAGTGACACTTCCCCCATTGAAGAACTGTGAAGGAGGATGAAAAGACTGATCGAGAACTACGAAGGAGGATGAAAAGACAATAGTTAAACATCGAAAGGAAAAAGGGAGTTACGTGTCTCGATTATTGTCAGCATGATGTCTTCTCACATGAAAAACCATCATGTCTTGGTCCTGGATAACTCTACAACTATCCCTAAAAACTGCTTCTGTCGAATCGTCCCACGTATAAGCGCAGGTGGCCATGTGAACATATCAGCTTGACGTGGTAGAAAGAAAGCGCTATGCCCAACAAGGAAGATAGAGCCTTCCAACTGCCACGACAATGCCACTTTGGAGCTTGATTTGCGACATTGCATCTCAGTAGCCATGTGGAGAATGATCTTGGAATCACCTTCCACGATTAGAGGGGTCCATCTTTTTTGACATGCGAGCAGTTCGGCATCATTATTAGACTCTATCCCCAAAAAACCAATTTTGAACCCGGCACAAATTGTGTGTTGAAGAAAATGCCAGCAACACATGGGGATATTGTAGGCTATTGTTTTGTCTACTCAACCATGGTCTCATTTTGTCCAAAGAGATCACCCTGAAGAAGAATTTATGGGCCTGCCAAAATAGTGGTTTAGGGAAATTAGACCAAGCCTAGGAGAAGATAAAAAATTGTCCAAGTATGGTAAAATCTACCTAATTGGCCTTAGGGAAATGCCCACCACAGCTCATAGGATGATGATAAAAATATTCTAAGGGTGTGGATCTCCAAACCCCCCCCAAAAGTCCAAAAGTACAACAAGACTTTTGGGGGGTCTTTACAAACCCCCCCCAAAAGTCCAAAAGTCTTGTTGGACTTTTGGACTTTTGGGGGGGGGGGGGGTTAAAAACCACCCCCAATAGTCAAATTCTAAGGAATTTTGAGGGGGGTTCTTAAGGACCTCCCCTAAACGTCAAATTCTAAGGACTTTTGAGGGGGGGTTCTTAAGGACTTCCCCCAAACATCAAATTCTAAGGACTTTTGAGTGGGGTTTTTAAGGACCGCCACCAAATACCTTCAAAAAATGTTTTTGGGGGGGGTTAGCAAGACCGCCGCAAGCCACTTTTAGGGGGTCAAGAATTTTTTTGGGGGGGGGTTTCCACAACCACCACCAAAAGTATTGAAAATTGGACTTTTGGGGGGGGGGTTAACCAACCACCCCCAAAAGTATTAAGAATTGGACTTTGGGGGGGGGGTTACAAAACTAATATGTCCCACCCCTAGTGACCTTGGTCACAACTTGGATCCTCCTATCCCTAGGGGTCTAAGTGCACTAATTAATTAAGTATTTAATTGATAGGGATATTTTGAGGCAAGTACACCTTAGGGAATGATTAATTGTGGAGTTATTTAATTAATTATGAAGCTGGAAATAAATTGTGAGAAGTATTTTAGTGTTTTTATTTATTAAATGCTAATGAATATTGCCAAGTTGGATAATAAGACTAGGAGGTCGAAATTGTGGTCAAGTGGATGCCTTTGCCAAGTGGAGAATAATATAGAATGGAAAGAAAGTCAGAATGGAATTAGAAACTCGCAAAAGATGGAGCAAAGTTGGCAAAAGCAGGAAAGTGGAAAAGAAATGGAAAGAATCAGGAAAAGCTGGAAAAAGTTGGCAAAGGCAGAAAAGTAGAAAGTAAGTGGAAGGGAAAGAAGCAGGAAAAGCTAAGCAAAGATTTAGCAACATCCAAAAAAGCAGCAAGGGCGCACTTGCCAATTCAGACTGATGGGAGTTGAGGAAAGAAAGTGGAGAAAGCACAAAAATTGCCAAACTCAGAGAGGGTGTGCCCTACCTCACCCACACGTGTGGTCTGGCTTGCCAAGCAAGTCATCTCTTCTATTTAAGCATGATTCTCACTTCAGGAAACAACTTTTGTCATTTAGAATTTTAGTATGAGAGCTCTGAGCCTCTGGTGTTGAGTGTTGTGCCTCAACATGTTTGCTTGGGTGATGTGCCCCAAGACTGTGTGAGTTATCCAGGAGTGTTGTGAAGGTCTATCCAGTGATATAGCAGCCATTGATGTCCAGTATAGCATATCCAAGAAGATCTAATTCCAGACTGGAGAGGAGGTCACCATTGAAGAAGAAGTACAGCTAGATTTAGAGGAGGAGCACCGACAGAAGAATATTGTTGGGAAGGAGCATGCCTAGGGCCTCTAGTGGACTTTAGAAGCTGTTATCAGTCCATGTTATTGGCTTCCATGACCAGGCAATGAATCCATCCATGATCTCCCACTCTACTCATTGCACTAGTTCGTCCAGCTAAAAGTGGAGGAATTTCCCCTGAGGGAGACACCTGTTTGAAGGAGGACGTACCAATGAAGACTTCCAGCAGTAGGAGAAGCCAAATCAGGATTTTCATCTATATAGGCTCTGATCTTTACATCCAGAACAGATCTACTGTAACAATTCTCGCTCTCTCTCTGTCTTCTTCCCCAATGTAATGTAAAATCATAGCCTGTGAGGCACTGTTTTGAGAAGAGAGCTATCTGAATAAAAAAGAAGGGTTATGACATATCTATTGCAAGTTATTTCTGTTTTTAGTACTATATCAGAGCTGCATTCTCATTTATAACAGAAAAATAAATTTATGGAATTCAGTTGTCAAGTCAGATTCGGAGACTAGCTCGTTGGGTGGTTTTATTTGACTAGTTTCACAGTTTTCTGCATAAAATACAATATGTTAATCTATTTCACTTCTTGTTAGTTACAGTAGTTTAATAAATTAATGTATTAACCATATCATCCCTTAAATTTGAAATCTAGAATCTTTTTCCTTGTGTTTGGAAAGCCAACAAAATTACTAGCCCAACAATCCGAGTTAAGCCTCTGTCATCCCAATCTTTCCAAACTTTGTCCAATCTGCTCCTGAACCCTCCTGAACATATCCAGCCATCATTTTACTGATATATTCACTGCTGCAAACTCCCTGAACCCCTACCTGTCTAGTATGCATATGCTAGCTACCTAGGAAGCCTCGAAGTAGGCAAGGGATTAACTTCCTTGCTGAAAAGTGAAAGGTACTGGTACATTGTGCATAGGATGCCTCAGATATGCACTTTGACCTGCTGCTGCACCAAACCCCATACAAATTCCAGAATTAAACTTTCACCCCACCATCCTCAATCCTACATCCAGTACACCTCACTTACATCCTGCACCATTTGGAGAATTAAGCATAAAATTGACTAGTTGAGTCTAAAGGATTGTGGAAGTGAGTTTATATTCTTGGTAGAAAGTCCATAGGATATTATAGTGGTATCAGAGCATGGTCCTCTGAACCTGCTCTTGTTGTGGTGATGAAAAACCCCTGGCACAAAAGGAAAGAGCTCCAAAGGCACTAGGGAAGAAGAGGTAGATTCTACTGAAGGAGAAATAGAAGGGAATAGAAACATGTCTGAACAGGAAGCTAATGATGAGTTTAGAAAAGTGCTGATTAAAATGGTTAGAGTGATAGAAAATATAACACATACTGTAGCACAGAATGGTCATGAAACGAAAGAAATCTTTAGTAGGAAGTTGGCACACAAAGAGGCAGAAGGGAGTGCTAGTGGTTCTCACCAGGGTGAAAGAAAAACCTTTGGAGAAACCATTTTTTCAAAGACTGGTCCATTCAATAGGCCTAGATAATTTAAAATGGATCAACCTTGACAAACCATGCCCACCTTTTTTTAGGAAAATAAAGAAGCATCCAGTGCACCTGTAGCAGCCTGTGAGGAGAGGCATGCAGTCTATCAGACCTTGAGTGATGAGTGCAGAAGAGATCTCACTTTCAAAGATTTTTCTGAGATTTACCTTAGAAATCAGCCAAGGGGATATAATAGGAAGCCAACAAATAATTTTGAGTTGAGGAATGCTGCAGGTAAGGTTCATACACCTTACTTTGATGGGACTGCAAAATGCAATGCTAGTTCCTGGGTGCAGAAACTAGACATATACTTTCAGCTGCATCCTATGGTAGAAAAAGATGCTATCAAGATGGCAGTTTTGCATTTGGAAGGGGAGGCCAGTGATTGGTTGTTCCATGGAATGAGGACCTTGGGACATGATTTAGTTGAGTCCTATGAAGATTTCACCAGGAGGTTGGTGGAAAGATTTGATAGGAGGTACCCCAAGCTGTCTTTTCGTGAGTTGGCACACTTGAAACAAAACAACACACCAGAAGCCTATATATCATAATTTCAAAAGCTGGAAGTGATGGTCATTGATATATCAAAACCTAGGTTGATCCTTCTATTCACAGAAGGATTAAAAGAACCTTTGAAAGGGTTGGTTAAAGCCTATAGACCAACCACCCTACAAGAATCTTTGAGTAGAACTAGGGATCTGCAAGATGCAATCCCAAGAACCAGATACCCACGTAAGTTTAATCCACCTGCAAAATTTCAGAATTCAAAGCCACCATTCAGAAATAATTCTGCCCCAAACAAGAAAGAATACTCATTCCGAGATCGGGATGAGTTAAGGAGGAAAAAGCTGTGTTTTTCTTGCCAAGAACCATGGGTCCCGGGGCACAAATGTGCAAAAGGCAAAGCTCACTATATAGAATTATTTTATGAAAGTGATGAAGAGGAAATGGGTGCAGAAGCACAAGTGGAAGAACCAGCAGAAGAGGGGTATAATACAGCAAAAGAAGAAGATCCAACACAAACTGAAGCCAAATTTGCAGTTTTGAGTGGAGTACCCTGCTACCACACTATGAGATTTAAGGGAGTAGTGCAAGGGCAGAAAGTTTAAGTGCTGGTCGATGGTGGAGCCACACATAATTTCATTGATGCATCCATGGTGGAGAGGAGAAAACTCCAATCTAAAAAATTTGGGGGTTTCACAGTTATTATTCCTGGAAAAAACAACACTATGCAATGCAACAGGTGGATTCCCAAGCTGCAGGTAACTATTGGGGACCATACTGTAACTGATAGTTTTTAAATTGTTGATGTTGCTGATACTAATGTTGTGTTGGGGGTACAATGGCTGTTCTCACTTGGTGAGCATGTGGTAAATTACAGAATTCCACAAATGTGCTTTAAAGATGCTGAAGGTAGGCAAGTAGTTTTGAGAGGTGTTAACACCTACCCAAAACAAGTGATTTATGCACATAGTATGAGATCTGTTTTGAGTCATGGAGACATAGAGTGGGCTGCAGAATTCTTGATCACTACAAAAGGAACCACCATTGACGTGTCTCAACATCCTGAAGATATTCAAAAACTGCTGCAAAAACAAAAAAAGGTGTTTGAGGATCTACCACATGGAAGGCCTCCTGGTAGGGGTACTGAACATTGGATAGAGCTGGAACCTGGAAATTTTCCCATCAAAACCCACCCCTAAAAACACCCCAAGAGATTCAAGGATGAAATAGAGAATACCATCAAAGAGCTGCTGGAAATGGGGTTCATAAGACCAAACTCAAGCCCCTTTGCTTCATCAGTAGTTTTGGTCAAAAAGAAAGATGGAACAATGTGCATGTGCATTGATTACCGAGCTTTAAATAAGAAAACCATCAAGAACAGATATCCTATTCCAAGGATTGATGAGCTGATGGACGAGCTGCATGGAGCCAAGTATGTTTCTAAGATTGATCTTCGATTTGGTTACCATCAAATTAGAATGAAAATTGAAGATGTGCAGAAAACTGCCTTCCGGTGCCATTTTGGGAACTTTGAATTTCTGGTCATGCCTTTTGGCTTGACAAATGCACCAACAACTTTTCAGTCCTGCATGAACAAAATCTTCAGCAAACAGCTCCGTAAGTTTGTACTTGTTTTGTTTATGACATTCTGATTTATAGTAAGACATGGGAAGAACATTTGCAACATTTGGATAGTGTACTAACTCTACTTGCAGGACAATCTGTCTATGCCAAACTGCCAAAGTGTGAGTTTGGTATGAAGGAACTCCTCTATCTTGGCCACATCATTGGGAAAGATGGAGTCAAGGTACACTTGGAGAAGATCCAATCCATCTTAGATTGGCCCAGCCCAAAGAATATAACTGCTCTAAGAGGGTTCATAGGCTTATGCACATATTATAGGAAATTTGTGAAGGGATTCTCCAAACTCACTTCTCCCTTGACTGATCTTACTAAGAAGGGAGATTTCTGCTGGAATGAAGAGGCTGAAAAAGCATTGAATAAAATGAAGGAAGTTATGAGCAGCTGCCTAGTCTTGGCACTCCTAGATTTTAGCCAGCCTTTTGTATTGGAGTGTGATGCCTCGGGTGAAGGCATAGGAGTAGTGTTGATGGAGAATAGACACCCGATTGCTTATGAGAGAAGGAAGTTGCAACCCCATGAGAGGATGTACTCAATCTATGACAAGGAGATGTTAGCCATCATGCATGCATTGGCTAAATTCAGCCAGTACTTGGTAGGAGGAAAATTCATAGTTAAAACAGACCACAATAGTTTGAGGCACTTCCTAACTCAGAAGGAGCTGAATGATAGGCAGCAAAAGTGGGTAAGCAAAATTCAATCTTATGATTTTGATATTGAATATAAGAAAGGTATGTTGAATGTGGTTGCTGATGCCCTTTCTAGGAAGCCTAGTTTTTCTTTGCTGCAAGTGCCTACTGATTGGAAGGCACAACTAATTAAGGAATATGCAGAAAAGCAGTTTGCTAGTGATTTGCTAGATAGAGTAAATCAGGAGAGCATTACTAGGTCATTAATGATGTCATCTATTATAAGAACATAATTTTTTTAACTCATGAATCTCAGCTGAAGAAGTAGATTTTGATGGATGCCCACAATGCCCCGGTAGCAGGTCATCCTAGTATCTTCAAGACTTACACAAAATTAAGAGAAAGGTTCACCTGGAAGGGCCTTAAGGAGGATGTTCTTAAGCATGTTAGTGAGTGTACTGCATGCCAGCAGAACAAGGTTGAACACACTCGTCCTGCAGGTCTCCTAAAACCCTTGCCAATCCCTGGACATAAATGGGAAATCATATCAATGGACTTCATGACAGGTTTGCCCAAATCCCAGGGTAAAGACAGTATTTTTGTAGTAGTTGATAGATTAACCAAATTTGCTCACTTTTTTGCTGTCACATCTACTATTTCTGCTAGTCAAGTTGTACTTTTTTTAGAGAATTTTTCAGATTGCATGGGCTACCAAAAATCATAATCAGTGATAGGGATAGTAAGTTCACCGGTGCCTTTTGGCAATCTCTGTTTGAGTTGGTAAATACTAATTTAAGCCTCAGTACCAGCTATCATCCCCAAACAGATGGGAAAACTGAAAGAGTTAACCAATGGATGGAAGGGTACCTCAGGAACTATGTCACAGGGTAGCAGAAGGCTTGGGTCAATTGGCTACATCTAGGAGAATTTTGTTATAACACCACCTTCCACATGTCCATTGGAATGACCCCATTCAAGGCTTTGTATGGGTACGAGTCTGCCACTTTTGCAGATCTGGTTTTTGGAAACTACAAAGCACAAAAGGCAAAAGATTGGCTGCAAGAGGGCCAAGATATCTTCAAAGCACTGAAAGAGAATTTGCAGGTTGCACAGAATCAACAGAAAATTAATGTAGATAAGAACAGAACAGAAAAAACTTTCCAAGTAGGGGACTTGGTTTACCTGAGATTGCAGCCATACAGGAAAACCACTCTTAAGACAAAGGGGGCTGAAAAATTACTACCAAGGTTTTATGGTCCCTACATAATAACAAGGAAAGTGGGTGAAGTAGCCTATGAGTTAGATTTGCCAGCAGAAAGTAAAATACACAATGTCTTTCATGTGTCTTGCTTGAAGAAGGCCATGGGCCAACAGGTTAAGGTTTCATAAATACTGCCCCCCCTTGATGATGAAGGACATCTGGTACTAGAGCCTGAAGACATCTTGCAGACCAGGGATAGGAGGATGAGAAGTAGAATTATCAAAGAATACCTAGTACAATTGAAAGGTCTTCCTAGTGAGTATGCCACTTGGGAGGATGAACAGATTCTACAGCATCCTAGTCTGAAACTGCTTGAGGAAAAGTAGTCTTGGGAAGGGAGGACTGTCATGTCCCCCCCTAGTGACCTTGGTCACAACTTGGATCCTCCTATCCCTAGGGGTCTAAGTGCACTAATTAATTAAGTATTTAATTCATAGGGATATTTTGAGGTAAGTACACCTTAGGGAATGATTAATTGTGGAGTTATTTAATTAATTATGAAGCTGGAAATAAATTGTGAGAAGTATTTTAGTATTTTTATTTATTAAATGCTAATGAATATTGCCAAGTTGGATAATAGTACTAGGAGGTCAAAATTGTGGTCAAGTGGATGACTTTGCCAAGTGGAGAATAATCCAGAATGGAAAGAAAGTCAAAATGGAATTAGAAACTGGCAAAAGCTGGAGCAAAGTTGGCAAAGGCAAAAAAATAGAAAGTAAGTGGAAGGGAAAGAAGCAGGAAAAGCTGAGCAGAGATTTAGAAACATCCAGAAAAGCAGCAAGGGCGCACTTGCAAATTCAGACTGATGGGAGTTGAGGAAAGAAAGTGGAGAAAGCACAAAAGTTTCCAAACTCAGAGAGGGTGCACCCTACCTCACCCACACGTGTCATCTGGCTTTCCAAGCAAGTCATCTCTTCTATTCAAGCATGATTCTCACTTCAGGAAACAATGTTAGGAACCTATGTCAACCCTTCTCTTTACTATGTTAGTATATTGTTGTTGGACGCATATGCTTTGTAAGTCGTCTCGTAGTATTTGTTGATCCGTAGTTTATATTAGCCCATAGTATTGACCCATAGTATTGGACGCATATGCTTTGTAAGTCGTCCCGTAGTATTATATTTCCCATGGTTTTGACTCATAGTATTGGGCATAGACTTAGTATATAAGTGTGTGTTGAGGTCATTGAAGGCACTGTGAAGTTAATTGTATTGAGCTTGCTCAAAGGAGGTTGCCCCCTCGAAGTGGCCCATGATCAATATAAAAGTGATTCTGTTCTATTATTTCTGATATCTCATGTATTTGCATTAATTAATTATTGCAGGTTCATCACATCTGGTATCAGAGCACTTTCTTGGGCTCGCTGGGTGAAATTTCTGCCAAATTGTTTTTTGCATCTGTTGCAGGTTCGGAGTTGGGAATAATCCCTATCCGCTTACCTGTGGGAAGTACTTGGGTATAAGCACTAAAATGCATTGTGAGGAGTACCACAAGAACCTCGAAGTAGCTGGCCCATTGAGAGGACCTGCCAACGAAAAGGGCAACGACCCCTACTTGATTGACTAGTTCCCACCCGTGTGGTGAACCAAGAGCTGTCGTTTGTTGCAAAGCGGTTATCAGTTTTACCTTATCCGTGGAGTGAGGGATACTGCCCCAATACGCAAGCCGTCAGATAGCATTGGTGTTATGTATAATTTTGTCCTACGGATAAGCCAAAACTCTCTTAACTTTAAAGCAGACTTTAAACTAACCTTAAAGCAAGAAACAAGTCAAAACAGATGCTACCTTGAATCCCTAGATCTAATAGACATCTCAGGATTAAAATGCTAAAGAGAGTAGAAGGAGTTTAACTGACCTTCTATCCAGACGCTTGTTTTTGGTATTTGCTCCAAGCTCCAAGCCCTCACAAGTGAACCTGTCAAAATGGAACCAAAACACAAGAATGCACTATTCTCTAGCAACCTGAAACATGAGTTAGGATCTAAATCTATGCAAGATACAAATCATATCATTAAAACAAGATTAACACAAATGATTTGGGAAAACAAGACAAGTTATTCCATTACAACTTGAAGAATACTTACAAAAGGTGCTTGATGCCCAAGCCAATCCTCCAGCTCCAAGTGTCTTCTCCTCTAGCTATCTCCACAATGCTGCAAGACCATAAGTTTGGTACTCTCAAGAGTCCTCCTTTTTTCCAATGGCATGCCTCTCTTTTATAGTGAATGGTGAGGTTAACCAACAAGAGAGATGGGTGGATCTAAGGAGAGATAAGTGGATCAGGGTTTCTAATCGAAGGAGATGAGTTGAGATCGAATCAAGGACCCCAATCTTCTATTATCTTCGAAAATCCAAAATCCCACAAGCCAAGGGAAAAAAGCTATTAAAAGAGTACCGCGTTTTGCAAAGACTGCAGAACGCGGCACTGCCGCGCTTTGGGGAAATAGCATAACGCGGTAGTGTCTAGTACCCGCGTTTTGGCGAACTAGCAAGGCGCGGTAGTGTGTGTAAATAAAGTCTAAGGTGGGTCAAAAACTTGCCAGGGTGGATTCACCTTCAAGGTTGACTCATCATCTGTCTCTTCTGGATGGTTCAAAATAGTAGGGAACATGTCGTCAACTCGTTTTGTGATGGAGATGCGACACCGTGAAACATAGAGGTATAACAGATTCCCCCTAAAGTGTGAGGTCAGAAGGGACTGGTGGCCGAAAGAATTTACGAATATAATGTGCAGAGATAGCATCGAGGAGAGCGACACCGAGCTGAAATAGAAACAAAGTGTTAGATATACCACCGAGGCGGGCATTCCCATGCTCGGAAACAGATGACTCAAAGCATGGCTGCCGACCAATACATTGCAGATCCATGAGTACTGAGATAATGTAAATTGTGGATAGATCATGGCTACTATGAACAATCGTAGATCCATGAGACAATAATGACACAGCCACGACCAATACAATAAGTGGATCTGTGTGACAATACAAGGGACATCTCCATCGCAGCCTGGATGCAGTCAAAATGTAGAGGTGCGTCCAGGGTCTTCTACCCGATCGCAAAAAAATACGAATCTAACCATGTGATTACAAGGTGTTGGAGTCGAACATGGTAGAAACCATTTGATTACCGGTCAATGATGTGGACCGTTAACAAATGCGAGGGCGATCACCAATGATGACAATGATTCCCAAGGTATCAATAGTACATCTCAACGAAATGCGAATGAATGAGTTGATGTCGAGCATCCGAGAGATTGCTCGATCAGAGGTCAATGATGTGAACCTGCTGTCAAACACGAGGAAACCTGCCATTGAGGCATGCAGGTACCAAGGTACTAATGGTTGATCTCTAAGTCTAATTCCCGGATAGTGATTTGGTGTCGACAGGAATAGACTCGTCGAAGGTGGGCCATGATGATTCCCACATCATCGACACGAAATTGGCACATATGATAGGATGATGAAGCAATGGAGTATGTACTGACACAGAGGAGGCCTGACACAATGAATGACTCGAAACGATGCAACCCTTTGAACATGTAACGACATGTAACAGGACTTGGCAGCAGGGTTTATTAATAAATAGAGGATAGACACCGGATGAGTGGACTCGTGGCCAGGGAGACTACCCATGATGATGACTATAACTCAATGAAAGACGGATACCCAAATATAGACAAGAGATGGACACATGCCATGTTCAAAGGTAACAACTGACAAGCTGCCATAGATAAACTTGACTTATTCTCCCATATTTCCCCGACATGATGGACGAGTACCTCTTTCTTGTTTTACGAGCTTGAAGAGGATAACAGATGCTCGGTGTAGCTCATCTCATGGATGAGTCCAATCTCACATGTTTTACGAACCTGAGAAAGGAGGGGTTCGTCCCAAAGTGGGTCCTTCGATGTTAATATTTTAACGAGTCCAAGGAAGGAAAACTCGGTAGTTTTTCATATTTAGAGAGCCTAAAAAACTTAAAGGAAGCTCCATAATGTACTTTTTCGTAAAATTTAGTCCCTCGATCCCGAAAAAGTGTAAAACAATTCTCGAGAGAACTCTCCCAGCCGAGATTGACCGAGGTATACCTTTCTCGTAAATAGTCTAGACGGGCCGAAAAAGGGGTAACCTATCACCGAATAGACGACCTTTCAAATACTTTTACAAGTGTGAAAGAGTCAAGATCACTTGGCAATCTTTTCAATTTTAAGGAGTCTGAAAAGAGCTTAACTATGGACTCCTATGGTCTTTTTCGTAAATTTTAAATTATTCTGGTCCGAAACAAAGAATAAAATACAACCAGGATAATACTTTCCTCATCGTTTAACGAGCATGAGTAAAGCTGACCGTACTCGACACTGTTTACTTGAGTTTGACAAGCACGACACGGGCGTAAAAGCGCTTGGAATCTTTTTCAAGTTTTAAATCCAGAGCACGAAAAAGATAAAGTGGGCTCAAAATGAAGGTCAAATTACGAATAAACACCGGTGTGAATGCATCTCATTTCTACCGCGGATCCTGTCAATAAATGCTCAAAAAATGGACATTAGCAATGTGAACAAGGGTTTATTTCAATTATTTGAAATAGTAATTAATTAATTAATTAAAAAATGTGAAAAAATGCTATATCAGGAATGGTAAAAATAGAAATTACTATTCATTTGTGTTTTTTACCCAAAGGAGACATTTTCACCCATTTTGGAGCAAGATTTCAAGGATCCATACCGGGAGTTCTGGGACACCATTTCGACCGCCGTCTACGCCAGGTAAGAGTGCTTGAACCCCTCTTTCATTTCATATAAGAAATTTTTGCTTTCACCAGGAAAAAATTAATTTTTTAGCAAGCCCTTTTGGGCAAGAATCGCCCTCCACACTACCGCGTGGGGGCCCTATCAAAAGACGCGGTACTGTTGAACAGTACCGCTCTGTATCCTCAAACTGAGGCACGGTAGTGTGGACTACCGCGCGGTAGTGTGTGTAAATAAAGTCTAAGGTGGGTCAAAAACTTGCCAGGGTGGATTCACCTTGAAGGTTGACTCATCATCTGTCTCTTCTTGATGGTTCAAAATAGTAGGGAACATGTCGTCAACTCGTTTTGTGATGGAGATGCGACACCGTGAAACATAGAGGTATAACAATTGGTGGCCGAGTGAAACCCCTGAATTGTTAGGAAGTTGCACATACCTGGGGTCCATATCTATTTTCAGTTGAACTGTTTCCGATCACTTCCACTCCAGATCCAGCCATTTCAGGTATATTCTGAAAGTTGTTCCAGATCCAGTCACCGTTTCAGATCCAGCCGTTTTCGATCCGTTTCACGTCGTTGCAGATCCATCTGTTGCGGATCCCTTCCGCGCTGCTGTTGCCGATCCATTTCTGGAAAAAAAAAGGAGTATAAAATTCAGTTTTTTCTCCATATCTCCCTTGTTTTCACTCTGTTTTCCTTGAAATTTTTGGGGAACCCATGTCATTCCATTCTGCATCTTTCATTCCTAAGGACCCTATCCCCAATTCCCCTTCCCAAAACCCGAAATCCCACATTTGTCTATTTTTAGGGTTTGCCATAACTTCCTCAGATTTCACCCAATCACCTTCAAATTTTACCACAAAATTCCTTTCTGAATTATGCTTCTTTGTTCCTCTCTGCCAAATTTTCTCATTCTATCACCCCGCTTCTGAAATCCCCCTTTTTGCTTTCTTGTCCTTTCGATAGTGTCCACAATCTAGTCAAACCCTAATTACCCATCAGATTGTTTCCCCAATCCAAATTTCCCTTTACTAAATCAGCTTATGTTTGTGTTTTTCTACCCATTCCACCAAAAAAAAAAACCCGGTTATGGTTGTCACCCGTGAAGGAGCAAACACCATGGAGGAAGCACTTGCAGCCATCCAAACCAAACTTCAAGATCTGGATGAAAAATTTCTCAGCCTCCATCTTCAGCATTCAACCATGAAAAATAACCGACATCCAGAATCTTTTGCAGCCACCGGGTTCTCTTCTTCCAGCAATTTTCGTGGGCCGAAGCTTGATTTTCCTCGCTTCAATGGTACTGATCCGACTGGATGGATATACCAAGCAGACCAATATTTTAGTCTGCATAATACTTTTGATGTCCAAAAAGTTCCATTTGCATCTTTTCATTTGGAACAGGAAGCCCTTCAATGGTACCGTTGGTACATCAAAGCTCATCCTGAGCCAAGCTGGACATATTTTTGCCAACTCATTTTGCCACGATTTGGTCCTAGTGCTTTTGATGATTTCACAGGAGCACTCACTAAACTTCACCAAATTGGCACAGTGAGAGAGTATCAGACAAAATTTGAGAAATTGGCCAATCACACAGAAGGATTGTCTGATGAATTCTACAGGAGTTGTTTTATCAGTGGTCTCAAGGATGAAATCCGCTCAGAGGTCAAAATTTTTTGTCCCAACACAATGATGGAAGTCCTAGGGTTGGCTAAGCTGTCCGAGTACAAGATCGCAGCTCAACAATGCTCCAAACCCACCTTTGTTCCCTTCAAAAATATGGGTTCCCAATGACCTACCATCACGCCTTCTCCTCAACCAACTCCTATCAAGAATTTTTCTGAAATAGAAATGCAGGCATGCTGAGAAAAAGGGCTTTCCTATAATTGTGATGAGAAATTCACTCGGAGACATAGATGTGATCAACAAAAGCTCTATCTCTTGGATGTGGATTCTCCGCCTGCCTTAGAACTTGGTGAAGAAGCTACAGATACAGTAGATGATCAGGTTGACATTCAACACCCGCCTGTTGACACCCCATCTCAAGACGACCCACCCAATATCTCTCTCCATGCTGTAACCGACATCACCACCCCACAAACAATGCAGGTCAGGGGATACTTCAAGAAGCTCCCTCTTACCATACTCATTGATTCTGGTAGCACTCATAACTTCATTGACCCTCGGATTTCCAAACAGGCTGATTGTTTTGTCCATCCTTGCTCCAACTTTGAAGTCATGGTTGCCAATGGGGGCACCTTAGCTTGTAAGGGGAAGTGTCACAATGTGTGTATCTCTATGGAAGATTATAACCTACGCTCTGACATGTTTGCCTTGTCCTTAGGCGGATGTGATGTGGTTTTGGGCATTCAATGGTTACGCACACTTGGCCCCATCTGAACTTTGGACGTAGTTTAAAGTCAACAGGGCACAACACAAATTTATGGGCTTACAACCAGGGTCTCTCTGCATCATCAGTTCACATTGCCTGGAAAAAATCCTTAAGAAGAATTCACATGGTGTCATCGCTCAACTCAATTCCATTCAGATGCACCCATCAACAGTCTCCACTACTTCCTTGGATAGATATGCAGGTATCTTTGCTGAACCAATGCGCTTCCTGCCTTCAAGAGACCTTTCCGGTAAGAATTTAGCAACATCTACATCTCAGCAAGAAATTATGGCTATTTTGCATGCAGTACAGAAGTGGCAGCCATACCTATTAGGGAATTATTTTTGCATCAAGACTGATCTCCCAAGTCTGGAAAATTTTCTGGAACAATGGGTCTCCTCCCCAACACACCTGAAATGGGTTATCCAACTCATGGGTTATCCCTATGTGATCACTTACAAGAAGGGTAAGGACAATTTGGTGGAAGATGCTCCTTCTTGCATAATTGATGACCCAGTTTCTCTTACAGCGCTTTCTCTTCTTATTCCAAATTGGTTGCAATATGTTCAACACGGCTCTCTCTTCTATGAACTCCATGCTTCTTCATCAACAGGGCACTCTGGGTTCTGCAAAATGTATGACCGGGAACAATGTAACTTCTTTTGGCAGGGACTAAAAATGACAATTCAACAGATGGTGGTTGATGATGATACTTTCCAAGTCAACAAAGGTGAAACGACACTCCTTTCGGGATTTCTCAAACCCTTGCTCATCCCTACACAGCTTTGGCCAACTATTTCTATGGATTTCCTAGCAGCGCTCTGGTGGTACAATACCACATCTCAAAGGACACCATATGAAGCAGTCTATGGAAAAACACCGCTAGTTATTCTTCCATACACCCTTAGCAGCTCCCCAGTTCAGGAAATTGACTCGGTTCTTCGAAACCGCGATCAGATTCTTCTCATTCTGTAGGACAATCTTCACATAGCCAGAATTATCCTGAAACAACAAGCCGATCAGCACCATTCTGAGCGCATTTTCCACGCAGCTGACAGGGTTCTTCTTCATCTACATCCTTCCCAGCTATCCTCCTTGACACTCCAAAGGCGTCAGTGGCCTGAAATGCAACCCGAGGATGCTACCGAGGAACCACTCCTTCAGATTCTGCAGCAATTTCTCCAACCAAAGCTTTGAGGACAAAGCTTTTTCTAAGGGAGAGGGGATGTTAGGAACCTATGTCAACCCTTCTCTTTACTATGTTAGTATATTGTTGTTGGACGCATATGCTTTGTAAGTCGTCCCATAGTATTTGTTGATCCGTAGTTTATATTAGCCCATAGTATTGACCCATAGTATTGGACGCATATGATTTGTAAGTCGTCCCGTAGTATTATATGTCCCATGGTTTTGACTCATAGTATTGGGCATAGACTCAGTATATAAGTGTGTGTTAAGGTCATTGAAGGCACTGTGAAGTTAATTGTATTGAGCTTGCTCAAAGGAGGTTGCCCCCTCGAAGTGTCCCGTGATCAATATAAAAGTGATTCTGTTCTATTATTTCTGATATCTCATGTATTTGCATTAATTAATTATTGCAAGTTCATCACAAACAACGTTTGTCATTTAGAATTTTAGTCTGAGAGCTCTGAGCCTCTGGTTATGAGTGTTGTGCCTCAACATGTTTGCTTGGGTGATGTGCCCCAAGACTGTGTGAGTTATCTAGGAGTGTTGTGTAGGTCCAGGCAATGATATAGCAGCCATTGATTTCCAGTATAGCGCAGCCAAGAAGATCTAATTCCAAACTGGAGAGGAGGTCACCATTGAAGAAGAACTACAGCTAGATTTAGAGGAGGAGCACCAGCAGAAGAATATTGTTGGGAAGGAGCATGCCCAGGGCCTCCAGTGGTATTTAGAATCTGTTATCAGTCCATTTTATTGGCTTCCATGCCCAGGGAACGAATCCATCCATGATCTCCCACTCTACTCATTGCACCAATTCGTCCAGCTAAAAGTGGAGGAATTTCCCTTGAGCGAGACACCTATTTGAAGGAGGACGTACCAGTGAAGAATTCCAGCAGTAGGAGCAGCAAAATCAGGCCTGCCATCTATATAGGCTCTGATCTTTACATCCATAATAGATCTACTGTAACAATTCTCTCTCTTTGTCTTCTTCCCCAATGTAATGTAAAATCATAGCCTGTGAGGCACTGTTTTGAGAAGAGAGCTATCTGAATAAAAAAGAAGGGTTCTGACATATCTATTGCAAGTTATTTCTGTTGTTAGTACTATATCAGAGTTTCATTCTCATTTATAACAGAAAAACAAATTTATGGAAGTCAGTTGTCAAGTCAGATTCGGAGACTAGCTCGTTGGGTTGTTTTATTTGACTAGTTTCACAGTTTTCTACATAAAATACAATCTGTTAATCCATTTCACTTCTCGTCAGTTACAGTAGGTTGATAACATAATGCATTAACTATATCAGCCCCTAAATTCAAAATTTGGAAGCTTCTGCCTTGTGTTTGGAAAGCCAGCAAAATTACTAGCCCGACAATCCCAGTTAAGCCTCTGTCATCCCAATCTTTCCAAACTTTGTCCAATATGCTCCTGAAGCCTCTTGAACATATCCAACCATCATTTGACTGATATATTCACTGATGCAAACTCCCTGAACCCCTACCTGTCTAGTATGCATATGTCAGCTACCTAGGAAGCCTCGAAGTAGGCAAGGGATTAACTTCCTTGCTGAAAAGTCAAAGGTACTGGTACATTGTGCATAGGATGCCTCAGATCTGCACTTTGACATGATTCTGCACCAAACCCCATACAAATTCCAGAATTGAACTTTCACCCCACCATCCTCAATCCTACATCCAGTACACCTCACTTACATCCTGCACCATTTGGAGAATTAAGCAGAAAATTGACTAGTTGAGTCTAAAGGATTGTGGAAGTGAGTTAATATTCTTGGTAGATAGTCCATAGGATATTACAAAAACTGCCCCAAAAAATCCCGACAATTGGACTTTTTAGGGGGGCGTTTTAAAAACCGCCCCCAAAAGTCCAATTTTCGATACTTTTGAGGGGGGTTTTGAAGAACCACCCCCAAAGACCTAAAATAAATTTTGGGGGGGAGTTTAGCAAAACCGCCGCCAAAAGGGTATTTTTTTATAGTGCCACTTCCTATTCCTGGGCAGAAATGGGGAAGTGTATCGATGGATTTCATCACGGGGCTTCCCAAAAGTCAAGGTAAAGACCATTTTTTTGTTGTGGTTGATAGATTGACTAAATATGCACATTTATTTGTTTTCAAAACTAACATTGCAGCCATACAAGTGGCTGAAATTTTCATCAAATAAGTCTTCAAACTTCATGGCATACCCAAGTCCATCATCCATGATAGAGATAGAAAGTTGACTAGCAATTTTTGGCAAGAATTGTTCAAGTGGGGACAAGTTTGGACATGAGTACAAGATACCATCCACATACTAATGGCCAAACATAAAGAGTGATGTGAAAATCCTCACAACAGATCTAAGGGCTGATGTATACCTCACAAGAAGATTAAGCAGGAAAATAGAAGAAGAGTGAACAATACAATTAAAATAGTAGCAGAATTATGATACAGTAGAACTTGGATAGAAGTAGAATAACAACACACACTAATTCATTAATCACAATATGGAAAAATAAATAATACAATGCATGAGGATTTGAATTCCAAGGTGGAAATTCGAATTATCCTTCAGGAGTGATCATCAGATCAATGGAGTGTCATCAGAGCACAACTAGGACTCCTCATCATCATCAATGCAATCATCAATGCACAAGTAACTGTCAACCAGATGTCAAACTGAGTCTAACTGAGTCTAACTGAATGAAGGAGGCTTAGTGGAGGGTGCATGAGGAGCTAATTGGAGTCAGAATGAGTGGTCTAGTCTCACTGGAGGTCCATCGGAGTGATATAGTCAGTTGAGAGTCAGTCTATCCTTAAATCAAGGAAGGAACTGAAGATAACTCATCTAACTAAAGTGCCACTGAGTGGTAGGTGAGAGAGGGAACCTTTGCTTCCTTAAATCAAGGAGGAAGGGTGTACTAAGCTCTAGGATGGCTAAAACTAATCAGAAAGAAGCTCTCAGGGCTAGCTAGCTGAGGACTAGGTGCTGAGACTGATGATTGGGATGCATGCAATTGCATGCATGCATACAAAATCATGACTGCATCCAAAATGCATGCATAACTGAAAATGCAAAAATGGATAATGTTGGTAGGACTAGGATGGAGTATAGGAATATCCCAACACCCCCCTTTAATCCATCATGGGCCCTAGTAACTGAGACCAAAGGTCACCCAATACAATGAATAATAATAATAGTAAATAAACCAAGGAAATGGGGAAAACCTCATGGGAAAAATACCCCCCCTCAAAATAGACTATAAGGCACACACAATTTTTTTTTTATCCAAACTCAAGTAGGTGTGATGCTTGGTCATATGTCTGGAGGTATCTTCTTCTTGGGAAGAAGTGGATCATGCTCAAAAAGCATGTGCTTGTAATTGCTCTTCATATCGAATGTGATGAGAACAAATCCAAAAGTATGAGGATGATCCTGGAACCTGTGATTCGAATTAGCTGAGGTAGGATCAAAACCATGAATGTGTAGATAGTATTTTGTTTTCACCTTCAAACCATCATGGGTGAGATTATGCTCAAAAGAACCATCAAATGTCAGTTATTGCTTGGAATCCAAATAATATCCAAGACTTGAAAGATGGTTTCTTAAGATCTCCTTTGAACCATTAGAGGTGAGATCTAAACCATGAAATGCATGAGAAATTATCCCAAGCGAATGGCAATGGCCTTCATCTTCAATAAACTTCTGAGAGCATGAAAGAATGATCTTACAGTAGAAAATAAGAGGTGATTGATCAAGGAGAGTGAATGTATTACCTCCAATGGATGATTTGACCTTCGAAACATTCAATAGATCATAATGCAAACCAACATACTCTTGTGCAAGAGAGGATTTAAGAACCTCTGCAGTTTCTAGAGTGTGAGATGGCACAAAATTTGAAATAGAAGATATTTGGAGCATGAGTGTAGAATCCGCAAGTTCTTATTCTTTATGGACAACTTCAATATGAGATATGTTTGGTATTGATTCATGATCAGAGAGACCATCAAGGAGGGCGAATGCATCACTTTGCTTGCTCTCGAAATGGTTTGGACCAATCCCTTCATTCTGTTTGCCAAATATTTCATCCAGATGGTCCCATAACTCTTTTGGATATTCAACATAAAAGAAGTGGTGTACCATGCATCAAGACATATTAAGCATCATGGCTGCATAGGCTCTTTCACCTTCATCTAACCAGTCATTCTCTTCTTCAGAGAATTCAAACTCTCTTTCAAAACAATAATCAAAGAGACCATTTCTCTTCAAATGTGATATCATCAGTGGTTTTCATTCATCATAGTTGAATGGAGAAAGAGGAGTAATTCCTTCCGAATTCATGGAAGCTGTTTCAAAAGACCTGCAAAAATAATAGAAAATATTTGCAACTGCTACTGTTGCAAAAGTGCAGAAACTACTGCAACTACTGCACTCGAAATCTTGATAATAACCTGCAAAAAAATCTCAAGAATGGAGATAGGCTATACTCTCAACATGCTCTAATACCATGTGAAAATCCTCACAGCATATCTATGAGCTGATGTATAACTCACAAGAAGATTAAGTAGGAAAATACAAGAAGAGTGAACAATGCAATTAAAAGAGCAGCATAATTATGATACAGTAGAACTCGGATAGAAGCAGAATAACATCACACACTAATTCATTAATCACAATATGGACAAATAAATAATACAATGCAAGAGTATTCGAATGCCAAGGTGGCAATTCAAA
Source organism: Larix kaempferi (assembly GCA_027924585.1). Classification (NCBI taxonomy): domain Eukaryota; kingdom Viridiplantae; phylum Streptophyta; class Pinopsida; order Pinales; family Pinaceae; genus Larix; species Larix kaempferi. The sequence continues at coordinate 12,267,357 of BSBM01000729.1, forward strand.
TTATCCTTCATGGAGTGATCATCATATCGATGGGGTGTCATCAGAGCACAACTAGGAGTCCTCATCATCATCATCAGCACATTCATCAATGTACAAGTAACTGTCAACCAGGTGTCAAACTGAGTCTAACTAAGGGTGGTAGGTGTAACTGGCACATGGAGGCACTAATTGAATGAAGGAGGCTTAGTGGAGGGCGCATGAGGATCTAACTGGAGTCAGAATGAGAAGTCTAGTCTCACTGGAGGTCCATCGGAGTGATACAGTCAGTTGAGAGTCAGTCTATCCTTAAATAAAGGAAGGAACTGAAGATAACTCAACTAACTGAAGTGCAACTGAGTGGTAGGTGAGAGAGGGTGCCTTTGCTTCCTTAAATCAAGGAGGAAGGGTGCACAAAGCTCTAGGAGGGATAAAACAGATTAGAAAGAAGGTCTCAGGGCTAGCTAGCTGAGGGCTAGGTGTTGGGACTAATAACTGGGATGCATGCAATTGCATGCATGCATGCAAAATCATGACTGCATGCATGACTGAAAATGAAAAAATGGATAATGTTGGTAGTAATAGGATGGAGTATAGGAATATCCCAACAAGTGAACCAATGGATGGATGGATACTTAAGAAATTATGTTACTGGTCAGCAAAAGTCATGGACTACTTGGCTTCATTTGGGAGATTTTTGTTACAATACTACTTTTCATCTCTCGATTGGAATGTCACCATTCAAGGCCCTATATGGATATGATGCACTCACTTTTTATAAACTAATATTTGGTGATTGTAATACATATAAGGAAAATGATTGGATCCAAGAGAGTTAAGACATACTCAGAACTCTCAAAGACAACTTGTGGGTAGCACATAATGGGAAAAAGGTGCAAGTAGACAAGCATCTGAGTGGAGCGAACCTTCCAAGTAGGAAACCTAGTATATTTGAGGTTGAATCCATATAGATAGTCCTGATTGAAGTATAAGGGAGATGATAATTTTCAGCCGAGTTTTTATGGTCGCTACCAAGTCCTAAGGAAGATCAGGGAAGGTCCTTATGAGCTAGAATTTCCTCCAGGTAGTAGTATCCACAATGTTTTCCATGTGTCTTGTTTGAAGAAGGCAATAGGGAATCAAGTTAAGGTTTCAAAAGAATTTCCTCCCCTGGATGATGAAGGACATTTGGTTATAGTCCCCGAAAATATTTTGGAAGTCCGATAGAAGAAGCTAAGGAGCATAATCATTAAAGAATTCATGGTGCAATGGGAAGGACTTCCTAGTGAGGATGCTACTTGGGAAGGATAACACATCTTATAGCATCCTAGTTTGAAATTGCTTGAGGACAAGAAATATTGGGAGGGGAGGACTATCATGTCCCCTCAATGGTGAATACTGGATTAAGTTTCTAACCCAACCAATCCCTTGGGTTGAGGAGACAACTTCATTTACTTTGGGTTAATTTTGAAAGGTCAAACATTTAATTAATTAGGAAGTGTGAATTAATTTTCCTAAAGTTTGTTATGCACTTGAGAATAATTATTTTTCATCAAACAAGTATTTTTATTTTGAATAAAATTGGATAATGCTCCATTAGGGAACCTTAGTGGATAAGGTTGACTAAAGAGATGACTTGCAAGAGAAGTTAGGAGAATGCACCCAAAGCTATATAATCAGGAAAAAGGAAAGAAAGATGGTACAACGAAGAAAGGAAACAAAAAATCAAGAAACGCAACATAAAGCAGAAAGCAACACAAAATCTGAAAGAAGGATAAAATCATAAAAGTGAGATAAGGAAGAAAAGAAAGGAAAAGTAGTGAAAAGCAAAGCAGGATAGAAAAGCTGAAGCATAAAAGGTAAAAGTAGAAAGAAAAGCAGAAAAGGAAAAAGGATGATAGCAAGCTTTCCTTATCCATCCATGAGGGCGCATTAGCCTAGGATACTTGATCCTCAAGTCATGTTCCATCTATAAAATAAGAAGAGTGCACTACCATCACATCTTTTGACAATTTTAGAATTGGAGTGAGTGCAATTGTGCTTTAGTGACTGGGGATATGTGCCCCTAGTCCAAGCTAGGAGATGTGCACCTCCTTCCTATGAGAGGATGATGGTATTCAAAATTATAATTGAGTTTATTGCAGGTCCTGAAGTATGCACCATAGGAGTACAATCCTGTAATAGATATTGGATAGATCACTTTGCAGATCTATGAGTGGTAAACTTCTTAGTCTTTCTAGATGAAAGAGCTTGTTCTTGATGTATTTAATTCTTGATAATCATCTCATGTATGGATAATATAATAAAGGATGGTATTAATGTAATAATGGACCTATGATGTCAATTCTGAAGTTTTACTGAATAAAATTCTGATTCCAATACCTCTTCTTGCACCTAGGCTAGATTTCAATGAAATTGAGCTAGTTTCCAAAACTTGTGTGGTAAATGAATGAGTATTCGTCCAAATGAAGTTATTTATGTTTCTAATTTTAATTAATATTCTATATGAATCATCCCAATATTAATATAGGAAATTTGTGAGCCTCTCGGACTGCTTTGGAAGTTTTGAAATTAGCCTAGTTGTGCAATCCTGAAAGGAAATTTTCCTTTTATGTTTGTGAGACTTCCTTGGAACCTTACCAAACTTGCTAGAGTGAAATTAGGATATACATTGAATTATATTTGATTCTATTCATCCTCCCTAAGTCAAAATCCTTCACCTTTGGTTCTCATCCCATGCTTAGTTGATGTTCTAGTTTGCATATGTTGGGGTTCCCAGGAGCATTGGAGTAGAATTTATCCTTGATGATATTCGAAACATTAATGGTCCCAATACATTTTTCAAAGGTTCTATCAGCTGGAATATTCCTCATCCCCTCCATTTTTATTTAATTTTTCATACCTACATTCAAACTAGTCACCAGAGTCTATTGTTTTTCATTGAGTCTTGTAGGAGAGTGAGTTAGTGTATCATTGATCTTGGTTGGTACATTACAAATTTTACATCAAGTGTTACATGATGGGGATATGGTATGCGAATAGAACACACCCATCCAACTTAGGAAAATCAAATCCATTGCATCATCCCTATCCCCATTGCTCTTAAGAATCCACATTTTTCATTAAGATATTTAGTTCGGGACTTATCTTCCGAACAAGTTACTAGCTTAGCATTGAAATCTCGAAGTTCCACTAGATGCAGAGGGATGGAGTCATTGTTGAAGGTTACCTGATGCCTTTTTGCAAAAAATATAGGGCCATAATGTGAATCACTAATCAAACTTGTCTTGCATCTTGTCTAGTCATCCAAACTGTTTGCAAAGATACACTCTTCCATTGGAGAAGGATAACAAACACAATTGGAAACTTTTCCAATTTTGAGGGAAATTTTGGAGTTTTGAAAGCCTTCAAAACAATATTCTGGGGGATGTGTACGTGCATACTTTATGCAAGATGCAACATGGAATATGTATGTTGGTGTCTTTCAACCAATTGTTTAGAAACCTATGGATGTAAATAATACAAGGGATATCCCTATCTCCCCTAATGGAGAGGGCCCAAAAAGAGGGACTATGGTGGAAAAGGGTGCTTATAAAGAGGTTGCTACATTTATATTGGACCATCCTGTTGGTAGACCTCGACTCTTGACTAGTGATGAGCCAAGCTTTGCAGGTGTCCCTCCTATGATGATTCAATGTTCTCATTATGCATTTCACAATGCAACTGTCGTGGATGGTTTAGTCCCATAAACCAAGATGCAATCTACAAAAGTTTGAAGTGTGAAAACAGTTATGAATACATTTGTCCTGCAATTTTTCATGTACATGAAGTACAAAATATTACTGTTTGGACATCAGGATGGCAAATGCTGATAGGCATGGCGGAAATATCCTCATTTCTAGAAATTAATTACCATTGTGGAAATTAATGGTAATGTTTATTTCTATGCATGTCACCATTGCAAAATTCAATGGCAACATTTAATTTTTTGCACACCACCAATGTAGAAACTAATGGTGATGCTTAATTTTATGACCGTCACCATTAATTTTACTTCAGGTACAGTCCTTGAATGCTCATTAAAATAAAAAAAAATACAAATGGTGACAGACACGTATAGACCGTAACTAATAAAATTCAGAGCCACTGAAAATAATGGCGGCCTGTTAAGTGCAGTCACCATATATATAACAATAGATAAGGTCATTAAAGGTTCATCACCATTTGTAGATAGTGATGGTCATTAAATGACTATCACTATTGATTCATTGTTGTTCACAAAAAATGGTGACGACAATTAACGGCCATCATATGTAACAATAGTGATGGTCATTAAATGTTTGTCACCGATGATTCATTGTTGTCCACAAAAATTGGTGACAGCAATTGACTGTCATCATATACAAAAATAGTGACGGTCATTCAAGACACGTCACTAATTGTTCATAGGAATTGGCTATAGGAACATGCCATCACCAATACTGATTATTGGAAACGTTGTCTTTAATGATGTTCGCTATTTGGTGATGATCACGTCATCATATATATGCAACAATAGTGAGGGTCATTAAAGGCCCGTCACTATTGTTCAACAGGATCGGTGATGGGAACTAATTGTCATGAATACTCATTTATGGTGACAAACTAGGCGCGCCTCTATATCCCCTCTACTTTTCACTACGTAGCCTTTGGCAACGTTCATTTTTTGGTGATGAAGGCCCTTTTGACCATAACCAATGAGGTTATGGTGATGGTTTTATCCCCTAACCATAGGCCTTTTTTATTGTAGTGAAGGAAATGTTTTGCATACTGGTGTACCTAGGTAGCCTTGGAGTAGACTTCAGCAGTAGCTGATTTCGAAACATGAATGGTCCCAGTATGTTGTGCAATGGATTCTTAGCGTGGAGCCCCTGTTCTCCATCATTACATGAGGTTTTCAGATAGTGGTCTTGAATTCCTAGTTAGAATCATCACAGTGCGTGCGATATCTTGCTCATGATAAGAGCTTGTTACATTTTTCAAATGGTGGAATATTGTGTGCATCGGAACTCGATCCTAAATCAGGATCATGCAAAATTAAATACATTGTTATTCAAATTCACATGGATAAATAACATAAATTCAATTAGATAATGAAAATATAAATAAAATTTGAACTTACTGGAGATGGAAATGGAGATCTTGATGAACTTTGAAAAATATGGAATGAGTTGTAATTTTAATAATTGACCATTTGATATTATAACCTTTCTCCCTGCATTTGAGCCAAATCAACAATTAATGCATGTCTACATTCCTAAATAATTTTTGAGAACCATATCACAATATAGCTTCTAATATAGTTTTTAAACCATATTTTAAGAATAAGGTGAGTTTAAGTAGCTTATGTATACTATAAAGTATTCTAATTGATGTGGTTGTATCCTAAACGAGCAGTATAGATGAATATACCATTCTAAGTTAAAACATACATTCATGGGGATTTTTAACTACTATGTTGTGCTTTAATAATACAAATGCACTAGTGTGTTTTGAAAAACTAAATGCATTGGTGGGTATAAAACACTTCCGCATAATCCTTAAACATTCACAAAAATATCCCCAAAAGAAAATATTGGCTATATTTGATAGCGGATATTTAAATATGTTTTTATCAATATTATTTCCATTGGTGATCTTAATATATAATAGTGCACTGATGCAATCATATCTCTCATACACATCAATGAATGGAAAACACTGTAAAATTTTCAATTGCTAGGAACTCGATTCATAAGACAATTTCACACGGAATATTTCAGACAATGAGAGAAGAAGAATAGAGAAGATAAATTGTGGAAATCACTCTGTATATTATTCATCAATATGATAACAATATATAATACATATTCCATGGAGAAAATCGAATTCCTTTGAGACAATTTGGAAAGAACAAAAAGAAAAGGCTTAGAAAAGACAAAAAACCCCCTAGGTGGCAAAAGTAGTTTCCAAAACTATACTAGAGGCTCACGAATTGGATAAGTATGGTATGGAAGCTCATGAATGAGGTAAATAGAATTTATTTATGGCTTTAGGAGAGTAGATATGATGTGGAGGTCTAATTGGTCAAGTGGAAAAAGATTCTAAGTCAACTAGCTTTACCTTTTCCACTAGAAAGCAGGAAAAATAGGACAAAGCTAACTACATCAGGAAAGCACCTTCTAAACCATAAATGGAAAGAAATCATACATAATCCAAAAAAATATTATCCAAAATATTCTCTAAGGCGCCCTAGTTACTTAGGATGACAAGTGGTCCACTAAAAGACAAAAATGGCCTATTTTACCTAGTCAAAACTCAGGAAATTAATCATAAATGATTAATTGATTTATCCTAAGTCTAGAATGGTATAGGTGGGTTTTTTAAATATTCCAACACCCCCCCTTAAGCCTGAATTTATGTGATGGGAATTAGAAAAGTATCATAAATATAGGGCCCAATCAACAAGGCTTATGGTCACCCCAATACAAAAATAACTAGTCCATGTAAATCGAGGAAACATGGAAAACCTCATGGGAACAAAACCCTCCCTCAAAAATGGGCATGCTTGATGTCTTCATACTTTCATGTTTCTCATTTGAATGAGCTGAATGAGCTGAATGGGATTCTTCCGAGTAACAGACTTGATGAAGAGATTGTAGATGTCATGATCATGCATCTGTGCATCAATGTTGTGTAGGCAAGAACCATGTGTAGAGGCTCTATGAAGCTCATCTTCTCATGATGGAGGATCATCAAATGAATTTTTCTTGTTGTTGTAACATATATAATAAGATATTAAAACATAATCAATTATGGAAATAATATCTATGCATACTCCTTCCCAAGGAGAAACAATGAACTCAATGGGATCAATTTCTTTTGTAGCTGCAATGTGGTGCACTAGTTCTTGTACCTTCTTCTCAAATTGATGTAGAACCTTTCTGATATTTAAAATTAGATCATGCAGCTCTAAAATATCAGAATGTGAGTCATATGGATCAACAACCATTAAATATGTGGAGTCTCCATGGTCGAACATAGTTTTAGTAGGAAAAGTGTGAGAAACTAGACCACCCTGATAGATGAGTGAGCCTGGAGAGTGTGAGGACTTGAATTTTAAAGAATGTGTGATGGGGTTAGGTCCATATGTGTGAAATATCAGTCCAAATAGGGCCAAAATCATGTATTTCCAACCAATGAAAGATATGAAAGACAAAATTGCAACAGAGGCAAGTGACACAGTGTAGGAAAACATGGAATTGTGTGGTTTTTTAACTGGAGAACTTGGGAGTTGTAGGATATTTTGTGAATCCAATGGTTGGGAAAATGGTGTGGTATATGTAATTACCTACATATCAGACTTTAAATCATCTTCTAAATCAGAATCTAAAATATTTGAATGGAGGTGGAAACACCTTTCAGAAGACAAATCAGAATCTAGTAAAAAATGACTAGTTTTGAGAGTAGACTTGGATGAACTGACTGAAGACTATTCCAAAGAAGAAGTGAAGGTATCTGATTCTAATATATCAGAATGTGAATCAAAATAAGAGACATCAGAATTATATTTCACTCTATTACTCAAAGCATAAGCATGATTACCTTTGGGAGAGGCTTGGAAACAGTGTTCTTATTCTACAACAAGCTTGCCTTGTTCTTTCTTTCCAAAGTCAAGAACATCTATGTTATGCTCTTCAAGCATCTTGGCCATGATGTCCAATTTATTCTTGAAGCAATATTTCTCAGGATGATTTCCTTTGCAGCAATAATAAAACTTGGGCTTCGCCTTCTTCATCTTCTTGGATTTGGAACCTCCATCAGAATCCTCTTCATCTGACAATATCTTTTGTTTGGATTTGTCATTCTTTAAACTCTTTGCTCCATGAGAAATAAGTGAAAAGTATTTGGAGGGTGATAGATCCCTCATTTGCACCAACTTGTCCTTCTCCTTAGTGAGAGAATCAATGAATGCATCCAAGCTTGGCATCTTCCAATTAGGAACTGCTAGTCTTGTGGTGTGAAAGGTAGACACAAATACTAAATATTCTAAGCTTAGTTTTGACAGAATGGTAAGGATTAATTGCTCATACTTATTTTATATGCCACATTGCTTGATTTGAAGCACTAGGTTCTTTAATTTTGAGATGAAATCCTCCATAGAATTGAAAGTACTTGGACTAAGAGAGATCATCTCAATCTCCAACAAATGACCTCTGAGCTCGTCTTGTTTTGCAAAGAGAGATCCTAGCTTTGTCCACACTTGATTTGGTGTGGATAGAGAATTAATATGGAATAGAATATCTGGAGATAAAGAGAGACAAAGTAACCCATAATATTCATCAAGCCTATTGAACCATTTGGATTTTAATGCAACAGCTCATGGATCAGTTTCAATCCCCATAGTGACTTTATATAATCCTTTGCTATGAAGCTGGATGATCATATGCGCCTTCCAGTCAATGAAATTGAAGGGAGTGACAGTCACAGCTTTGGATTGTTTTTTATCCATAATTATGTGCTTCTGGTGATGGAAATACCTAAAAAAAACACTCTTGGAAATTTCTTTGAATCAAGCTAGCTCTAATACCATGTGAGATTTTCAATTGCTAGGAACTAGATTCATAAGACAATTTCACATGGAATATTTAAGACAATGAGAGAAGAAGAATAAAGAAGATAAATTGTGGAAATCACTCTGTATATTATTCATCAATATGATAACAATATATAATACATATTCCATGGAGAAAATCGAATTCCTTTGAGGCAATTTGGAAAGAGAAAAAAGAAAAGGCTTAGAAAAGACAAAAACCCCTAGGTGGCAAAAGCAGTTTCCAAAACTATACTATAGGCTCACGAATTGGCTAAGTATGGTATGGCAGCTCATGAGTGAGGTAAATAGAATTTATTGATGGCTATAGGAGAGTATATATGATGTGGAGGTCGATTTGGTCAAGTGGCAAAATATTCTAAGTCAACTAGCTTTACCTTTTCCACTAGAAAGTAGTAAAAACATGACAAAGCTAACTAAATCGGGAAAGCACCTTCTAAACCAGAAATGGAAAGAAATCAGACAGAATCCAATGAAATCTTATCTATAATATTCTCTAAGGCTCCCTAGTGACTTAGGATGGCAAGTGGTCCACTAAAAGAAAAAACTGGCCTATTTTACCTAGTCAAAACTCAGGAAATTAACCATAAATGATTAATTAATTTATCCTAAGTCTAGAATGGTATAGGTGGGTTTTTTAAATATTCCAACAAACACAATACATGATTATGGTTTTTAATAACCTATAAACTCTTCAATTTTATATCTACCCAGTGTTATTTTCAAACTATATTGCATCGGTGCACCAATATAATTCAGGTGCACGTATGCCCATAGATCACAACATGGAAATACGTTTTTTACATGTTTATACTCCTATTTTATGCCCTTACGGTGTGCTTTATAACATTTAGCGCATAGGTGGACTCATATCGTACTGGCGCACCAGCTTTTAGGAAAAGAGATATATGGAGTTATATGTGAATGGTGTGTTGTCTATTACACCGTACCAGTGTTCCTATATATATATAAGTGCATTGATATGCATAAAATTAGAAGCATAAAACACACGAGTTTTTTTCCCATAAGATGAAAAAGGAGTGGGAATTTATTTTTCAAAAAACTAATTTGATAATGTTTTAAAAAAGGAAACATAATCACTATTTCATTATTTTGTCTAAATTTAGAGGGGAGGGTTCTGCAAGAAAGATTTATCGGGGACGAGTTTGAAGCAATCAAATTATTCTGAATATTGAAATTTGTAAGGTATGGTGAATCACATAAAACTTAGCATAGTATAAATTTCAAGTATGTAAATTCTTACTATTGATCTCAATGCATTATTTATTTATGTTCCGATTAATATTTAAAATAGATTTAGAAAAAAAAAATATTTCATAGTTACCTTCAACATTGGAACCCTTGCTTTCTTTTGTTTTATGTGGCTACATAATTTCACTTTAGTGTTTAACTCCCTCTAATATTTCACAATTTGGGTTTTTATTTTAAGGAATTTTAGATTTAAAGGGTTTGTTGTTCTATATGTAAGGTGTTGGGCATTTGATGCAATGGGAACACTTATTGCATCAGATCCCAAGCCCTGTCCTTGTCATTTTTTTTCGTAGAAAATGCTTTTGCGATTTTGGTACATTTATTTTTGTATAAATCACTAGTGCACTTATAATAATAGTGCATCATTTTGCTATAAATTATTTAAAAAAATAGGGAATATCGCATTGAAAAAGGAGTGGATTTAAATTTTAATTTATTTATTTTTATCGGTGCCTTCAACTATGATGCAACGATGCATACATGATGTAAATGCACAGGGGCATTTGTATTCATAAATCACACTGATATGGGAGACTATTTTTTTAGCTGGAACTTATGTAATTTATTTTTGTAATATATTTAATAGCTTCTCTATTTAATGGTCTATATTGTTTATTGATAAAAAATGTTCTTTTCAATAAGGTGAATAAAAAAGTAAACAATATGAATTTTCTTTTCAATTTTCAATAATAATGTACTTAAGAATATTTTCTACATGTTTCAAACAATTTATTTCATATATGTTGAATGTTCTCCAGGGTCAGACATCAACTAAAGGGAACGTCATGATAAGAATTTTTTTTATGGAATATGTAAATGATGATGAACTGGTCCTTAGCTCATCTGGAGTAGTGCTGGAAGTTAATGAAATGAGGAATTTTTTTTATAAAACTATGAGGGCTATAGTGGAATAAATGTATAGAAATATTTTCCACTTACAGTATAGAAATCAATCCCATGATTTCAAGAATTGCGTTATATCTAAACTACAAGAAGCATTTCTAGATAAATGGTCAATGAGACATGTTTAACTTGCAACAGCAAAAACATACAACAACAAAAAAGAATCATTCAAAAAGTAATATTCCTAAACATGCTTTTTTAGAATATGTATATACTACTACAGAGTATTCCTTTATTAATATTAGTTATGTTGTATTTACTTTTCATATCAATATAAAAATAGTTTAATGTCACTTTGATTTTTCAGGAAGATTATGAAAATCCCAAAAGATGAACGAAGTGATATCTAAAATATGTCAGTATGGATGTACAAAAAAGTGTACAAGGAGATGGTCGAAGGAATGGACATAATTGCATTGCAGGAAGAGCCATCTTAATAACAACATGCTTCAAATGTATGTAATCATTGAAATTTTCTATTATGTACATATAATAAATTAATTTAGCATTAAATATTAATTTTTCATTTTTTTTGTAGAAAAAAAAAACAAAATGAAACTCATTCAACACAAAAGACAAGACGACATGAAAAAAAGGATTGATAGAAAAGTTTGTGAGTAATTGTGATTTCCTTATAACAATTTAAGCTTTCATATTGGTTGTGATATTTACAGTTTAATTTTTTTTACACCAACCATGATCCTTGGATTTCTTCAAATAGGTGCTAACATACAAATAAGATTCATTATAAGAATTGATTTAGATTAGCTTAAGTATGGGTTGTGAGTATATGTTGGGGTGTCAAAAATTAATTGTAGAATTTATAAGTATCTACGTTGTTTTATTTCTCTCATTTTATAATTAATGGAACCGCAAAAATCATTTATATTAAATCTATGATTTGTGATGGGGTATAAAACTTGTAAGAAACAAAGTAGGGAGTGGCGCCAATAGAAGAGTTGTTGAGAAATGACAAGAGATTTGGTTTTGAAAGAATGTATATCACTAAGCACTCAATTTATTTATACGGAACGCTTTTCAAATTAGATTCATGTATATTATCTATTTTAATCTTCATTATTCCCACCAATGTAGATACACTCATTACACTTTATTTTTATGTTTGTAGATGGAAACTAAAGATGAGGAACACAATCGAGGAAATCAACAAAACATTCATCCAAATAACCCAAGTCATGCAAGTAGCTCGAGTGTTGATGTATATGTAACTTCGGAATGTATTTCACATATATGTATATTGTATTCCTATAGAGACATTATTATTCCTCTATACGGAAGTGTTTGTATTACTATAGAGATGTTATTATTCCTCTATATGGAAGTGTTGTCATTTATATTGTAAGTGTCGTAACTTATACTTGATGGGTTATTAGACCACCTTGCTGGGGTCGGCCCTGTATAAGTCATGTGGGTTGAAGGGTCATTAGACCACCCTATTGGGGGTCGGCCATGTGGGTCAAATGGTTATTAGACCACCCTATTGGGTGTCGACCCAGTCAGCATTATGTTAAGTGGTTAAGTTGAGGCCGACCTAGTTGAGTAAAGGTCAAGTCAAGTTAGTGTATAAATAGAGAGTGTGTCTCTCTCATTTTACACATTCTATTCTCTCTCACAATCTCGGGAGAGTTGCGCACTTGTGGAGGAGGAGAAGTTGCTGATAGGAGATGTCTATCTCTTATGCTTGGGTTGTATCATTTCTCTATCTATCTCTGAGGAAGTTATTGGGGTTTTTCACCTTTATGGTTTTCCCCAAGTAAACTTTGTGTCTCTAGTGTGCTTGCATTATTGTGTCCATGATTTATATGTTGTAGATTTGCTATACATGTTGTTCTTTCAGTTAAGATCCTAGATCAGATTGAAGTAAATTCTGAAAATTTAACATGGTATCAGAGCTAGCCTGAAAGAAGGAATGATATGGCATGTATGACACTTGTTGCACTTATGATACTAGGGCTTGATATAGCAAAAATCAGTCATTGTAGCACTTTCGCTATAAATCCATTTTGGCGAAGTTTTGGATCTGAAACTTTTACAGGTTGAAGATCAGATCCCCATGTACCTTGTTTCCAAAGGACAACTTCTAATTCGTTGTACTTTGGGATTTATGATCTGTACAATATAGGGCTTCTGCCTCTTCCAGATCTCAGTCATAAATAGGTGACCTTGGAAAAAAAGGTCATAACTTGGGTTAGGAAGCTCCAAATGAAATTTCGTAAAAAGTGACAAGCAGTAAACAGACTGTACTATATCAGGAAACTTGTTTAGAGGCCAAAGTTGAACTAGTGACACATGGCATGCCGTACAACTTCGCTCTCCTGTTTTATCCCATAAACAGTTCACGTTGCGATAGTTGGCATAACTCTCTCTCAGAGAATCCAATTGAGGTCAGACCTATCGGGATGGAAAGATGACAGGTCGGGCTATCTGAGGAAATTTTTTTAGACCCTGTGGATCAAAAAATTTGAAGTTACACTAGAAACAATCAGGTACATATTTCTGTCATAAAATAATTATTTTTTAGCACCTTCATTTATGGCTTCCAGAATTTAGGGTTTCAGTGTTGTAGAAATTTCTCCCTACGGATAGATATAAATTCTCTTAGGTTAAAGTAGACTTTAATTGACTCTAAACTAAGACAAAAGGATAACAAATGCTACCTTGAATTCCTAGATCTAAACAAAACATTTCAAGATTAAACTACTGAAAGAAACGGAAGAGATCTAACTGACCTTCAATTCAATTGCTCGTTTTAATGGTCACTCCAATTTCCAAGTCCTCGCAAATGAACCTGTCAAAATGAAACCAAGATACAATCATATATGATTCTATAGCAACTTGAAATATGAGTTAGGATCTAAATCTATAACAGATACAAATCATATAATTGAAACAAAATCAACACATGTGATTTGGGAAACAAGACAAGTTATGTTCTATTACCAACTTGAAGTCACTTACAATGGTTGCTTGATATCCAAGCCAACTCCCAGCTCCAAGTGGTTCCTCCTCTAGCTATCTCCACAAAGATTCAAGATCATAAGTTTGATGTCTCCAAGAGTCCTCCTCTTTGCTCATGGAATGTCTCTCTCTTATAGTGTGTAGTAGGGTTAACCAACAAGAGAGAAGGATGGATCTTGGGAGTGTTTAGTGGATCAGGCCCACTAATATGAGAAAGTGAGTTAGGATCGAATCAGGGATACCAATCCTCAAAAATATCTCGAAGATCAAGATCCCACAAGCCATGGAAAAAAGGCTAAAAAGGGAGTACCGTGCCTCTTAAACTGAGCATAGTGCGGTAGTACCACGTGGTAGAGAAAGAGCATAGCACGGTAGTGTGGACTACCACGCACCTAAGATGGAGCAAGGAACGGTAGTGTAGGCATATTAAGTCTCAGTTGGGTTGATTCTTGACAGGATAGGTTTGTCTTCAAGGATCACTCATCATTTTTCTCTTCTGGGTGTTTTAAGCAGTAGGGGAAGTGTCGTCAACTATTTTTATGGTGAAGATGCGACACTGTGAAATATGGAGGTATAACAGATGCCCCCTAAAGTGTGAGGTCAGAAGGGACTGATGGCCGAAAGAATTTACAAATACTGTGCAGAGATAGCATCGAGGAGAGCAACAAGGAGCTGAAACATAAACAAAATGTCAAATATACCACCGAGGCGGGCATTCCCATGCTCGGAAACAATCAACTCAAAGCATGGCTGCCGACCAATACATTGCAGATCCATGAGTACTGAGATAATATAGACTGTAGACAAATCATGGCTACTATGAACAATCATAGATCCATGAGACAATAATGACACAACCACGACCAATAAAAAAGTGGATCTGTGTGACAATACAAAGAACATCTCCATCGCAACCTAGACGCAATCAAGATACAAAGGTGCACCTAGGGTCTTCTACTCAATCGCAAATGATACAAATCTAGCCATGTGATTACAAAGTATTGAAGTCGAACATGGTAGAAACCATTTGATTACCGGTCAATGATGTGAACCGTTAACAAATGCAAGGGAAATCACCAATGATGACGATGATCCCCAAGGTATCTATAGTACATCTCAACGAAATGCGAATGAATGGGTTGATGTCAAGCATTCAAGAGATCATTTGATCAGAGGTCGATGATGTAAACCTACTGTCGAACACAAGGAAACCTGCCATTGAGGCATGCAGGTACCAAGGTACTAATGGTTGATCCCTAAGTCCAATTCCCAGATAGTGATTTGGCGTCGACGGGAATAGACTCGTCAAAGGTGGGCCATAATGATTCCCACCTCATCGACATGAAATCGGAACGAAAGATAGTATAGGATGATGAAAAAATGGAACATGTACTGACACAGCGGAGGTCTGACACAATGAATGACTCTGAACAATGCAACCCTTTGAACATATAATGGCATGTAACAGGACTTGGCAGCAAGGATTATTGATAGCAGAGGATAGACACCGAACAAGCAGGCTCGTGGCCAAAGAGACGACTCAGGATGATGACCACAACTCAGCGAAAATAGATACCCAAAATAGACAAGGGACAAATGCATGCCATGTTCAAAGGTGATGACTGACAAGCTGCCAACAAAATAAGTTCGACTTGTTTCCCATTTTCCCCCGACATGATAGACAAGTACCTCTTTGTTTTTTTTCGAGCTTGAAGAAGATAACAGATGCTCGGTATAGCTCATCTCATAGACGAGTCCAATCTCACATGTTTTACGAACCTGATAAAGGAGGGGTTCGTCCCAAAGTGGGTCCTTCGATGTCAAATTTTAACGAGTCCAATGAAGGAAAACTCGGTAGTTTTTAACATTTAGAGAGCCTGAAAAGCTTAAAGAAGGCTCCAAAGAGTACTTTTTCATAAATTTAGTCCCTCGATCCTGAAAAAGTGTAAAGCAAATCCTGAGGGAACTCTCCCAGCCTAAAATTGACCGAGGTATACCTTTCTCGTAAATAGTCTAGACGGGCCGAAAAAGGGGTAACCTATCACCGAATAGACAACCTTTCAAATACTTTTACAAGTGTGAAAGAGTCAAGATCACTTGGCAATATTTTCAATTTTAGGGAGTCTGAAAAGAGATTAACTATGGACTCCAATGGTCTTTTTTGTAATTTTTAATTATTCTGGTCCGAAAAAAGAATAAAATACAACCAGGATAATACTTTCCTCATCGTTTAACGAGCATGAGTAAAGCTGACTAAGCTCGACACCGTTTACTTTAGTTTGACAAGCACGAGATGGGTGTAAAAGCGCTTGGAATCTTTTTCAAGTTTTAATCCAGAGCACGAAAAAGATAAAGTAGGCTCAAAATGAAGGTTAAACAATAAATGAATGCCAGTGTGAACATTTTTTTTAAAGGAGACCCTGTCAACAAATGCTCATGGAACCAGATATTAGTAATGTGAAATGGGTTTTAATTTAACTAGATAAAATAAGGATTAAAAAATAAGTGAAAAAGTTATATAAAGGATGGGTAAATATGGAAAGTTACCATTTCACTTGTGCATTTGCCAAAAGAGGAGATTTTACCCATTGAGGAGCAAAAACTTCAAGAGTTCATATCTGGAGATCTAGAGCACCGTTTCAACAGTCATCTGCGCCAGGTAAGAGCTTTCAAGCCCCTCTTTCATTTAATGTATGAATAACTTGATTTCAGTAGGGAAGACCAATTTTTTGGGCGAGCCCTATTAGGAAATTTTTGCCTTCCACAGTATCGCACGGGAGCTATATCGGGAAGCGTGGTACTATGCAGCAATACCGCGTTGTAAGGTTAAACATGGGCGCGGTACTGTGCAGTACCGCACAGTCACGTTTCCCCCAGGCGCGATAGTGGCGATTTTTAAGATGAAAAAATTATTTTTTTTCAAATTTTTAGCTGAGATCAAGTTGTTAAATGATTAATGAATGTTTCCTATGACCTTTTGCAGGTGTCTGCAACTTGTTTGGAGCAAAATGGTCCAGTGGAAAGAAAGGGAGCATGAAGCGGATGATTTGTTGGCCGAAGATGACCAAGAGACCTTGACTGCATTGCAGGAATGTGGTTTGTTGAAATTCTTCAAGACCAAAGGTATCCATAAGCAGGCAAAACTTCTCACCCACATTATTCAAATGTGGGACCCCGACATTCAAGCTTTCCGAGTGGGAGAACACACCCTCGAGATTGAACTCGAGGACATTTATTTCCTCACGGGCCTCTCGAAAAGAGGAGCCTGGGTGATTTTTACTGGGTTCATAGCCTCAGAGGTGAGAACTGATGCTTTAATTGCTCGTTATTGCCGTCAAGGTTCAGGGAAGAAAAGTGGCAAGGTGGTCATTAAGGACATTGTAGAAATTCCTTTAAAAACTGTGTTGTTCACCATCACACGTGTAGCAGGGAGTATGGGTCCCCATCAGGCGTCCCGTACGCAGATGAATCTTGCAGTGGATTGCATGGCAAGAACAGTATTCAACTTGTGTGAGGCAGTATTGACTAACCTCAAAGAGAAAGTGAACAAGTGCAGGCTTGGAGAGAATTCTCAATTTGGGTATGAGAGCATCTTAGTCACCTTCTTCTTGGCGAGGGTGCCGTTGTTGCACCCACAGCTGGCCATTCCCCCCCGTCCACCCACCGAGCCATGGATGGATCGATGGAGTGAATACGCAGGACGACTTGGAATAGATTGTGATGATCGATGAATACCCCTATGCAGGGGTGGACTTCCGCGAGAACATAGACTTGGCATTGCCAGAATATGAGGATTGGGACAATTCAGGTATGACCTTCATAAATGTTTTTTTTTTTTTTTTGAATATATAATTTTTATTGTTTTAAGAATGTGTAAAAGACTTTAATATATATACGTGTGCATGTCACAGATCATGGACCACAGAGACCGGCAGGGTACTCGCCGTTACACCGAGGTGGTGTTGATCACCGAGCCGCTTCGGACGAGGAAGAAGACGAGGATGAGACAGGAGGGGTCTAGGCGATAGAGAGGAACCTATAGGGTTTAACCCATGATGTCCCCGCTATGAGGATGGACGACATCCCTTTGCATCTCCAGCGGCATACCGTAGGTGTGCCTAGGCGTATTGGTCGACTCCTCCGTAGGGTGGCTCGGGCTATAGTGTGTTATCACCAGCAGCGTGAGGAATCTGAGGAGGAACATGATAGGTCCCCCAGATCTCCTTAGATGGTAGCTTCTATCTTTTTGCGGCATGTATACGATATGTAGGCTTTGAGAGCCAAATGTTTGTATGGGATTAGGTCCCAAATTTTGTCTTTAAAACACAAACTTTATGCATTTGAAAAAACACTTTTATATACAGTGATATATATATAGACCTACTTTTATGACCTATTTATTTACAATGACTTGTGTGTTTATTTTGTGATGTGTTTTTATATATGGGCAAGATGCCAATCCAAAATGTAATTAGCTAATGAATCAGCTATACAATTGAATTCCCTTGGTATGTGTTGATATGAAATAAAATTAAAAGATCATTCCAAGAGGCGTACCCTTCGAAATAAACGAAGTAGGATAGGATCGTGAACTGTGTAAACACAATTCAGATGAGAAACCATGAGTTGGGAGTCTAAAAATACTGATAGGGAGTCAATTCCAAGGGAAGCAACCTCCATCAAGAGTCCGATAACTGCATGGTACTCTGCGATATTGTTGGTTGCAGGACCCAAACAATTGGCTCCTGAAGATAGCAACTCGCAAGTGGGAGAATAGATTACCCATGTTGCGGAAGCAAGGTTCCGAGTATATTGGTTTGCACCATCGGCGAATCCGAAGTAGGAAGACATCTGCGTATAAAATCACAAATCAAGGTAAGAATGGATACATGAGGTCCGTGTGTGCATACCAAAAACATGAGTGAAAACAAGCTAGGTACATTATGTACAAAAAGTATCTCGCGTAGAAGCGTTTGAGGTACAGCCCATTGCGGGGCCGTGCCAATGGTGTGCCATCACAATCGACGAGTTCATAGGCTCCTTTCTCCAAGACACGTTTTACAACAAAGGGGTTGTACCACATAGATTCTAGCTTTCATTTTCCAAGTTTATCGTGCATTTGATCATATGTGAGTACGAGGTCACCTTCATTGAAAACCCGAGGTTGAACGGATTTGTCATACTGTGCTTTGACACATTTTTTATGAGCTTCGTTGGCTAAAGCAGCGTCGCGACGGATTTCATCTAGCTTGGCTAGGTATAGAAACCGTTCCTCTTCGGAAGTGGTGTGGGGAAGTAGCTCTATGGCTATCTTAAGTGATGGAATTTCACATTCAATCGATAAAATGGCTTCCAGGCCATACACTAGTTGGAATGGTGTAAACCCAGTAGCATTTTTTACTGAGGTTCGGTATACCCATAGTACTGAAAATAGAGCTGAGTGCCAGTTGGATTTATGAGTACCCACAATACGCTGAATCATTCGTTTTAGAACTTTGTTAATGGCTTCAACTTGGTCATTAGCCTGTGGGTAGTATGGGGTTGAATTTTCATGGCAAAAACCCAACTTGGCACTTAGTTCCTCAATCATATGGTTCCTAAAGTGGGAGCCATGATCGGTCACAATGGATTGTGGGACACCAAATCTAGCTATAATGTGACTGAATATGAATTGTGCTGCTTTTTTTTCGTCCTCAGCATTAGTAGGCATCGCTTTAGCCCATTTTGTGAAATAGTCAACAGCTACTATGACATAGCTATGCCCCCCGGCTGAAGTGGGATTACAGTGCATGAAATCGATGCCCCATTTGGAAAAGGGGCCGACGACAATAATAGGATGGAGTGGAGCAGGATGCGAGCGTGTCTTATTATGAAAGAATTGACAGGGTGGACATTTCTTGACCGTTTCAATGTAGTCTTTGAAAATTGAGGGCCAAAAATATCCCGCTCGCAGTATTTTCTGGGCCGTAACCATCCCAGAGAGATGACCACCACATGCTCCAGCACGACAGTCATTAAGAACGTGTTCTGCTTCATCTAAATTCAAACAGTGTCGAAGAACAATGTCGACACCACGTCGATAAACGGTATCGTTGACTATGAGTTAGTACTTGGCGTGATGTCGGATACGTCGACGTTCATCGCGAGTGAGGTCGGGGCAGAAACGTTGGGTTTGGAGATATAATAAAATATCCCCATACCATGGATCAGACATGCTAATGAGGAACAACGATTCATCAAAAAGAGAATCGATGGGCTCGGATTGCTCGGTAGCACGGGGCAAGTTACAAATCAACTCAGCAAAGACCAAAGACTTCTTGGACTTGGCTTTGGAAAATTCCAAGTCAAACTCTTGTAGGATGATGATCCAATGAGAATATTTGCCCCCAAGCACTTGACGCATGAGGATATAATACATTGGATTGAAATCTGCTCTAACAGTGGTCCGGCAGAGTAGAATGTAATGACGGAACCTCTAGACAGCGAAAACTGTTGCCAGAGCCAGTTTTTCAACATGTGAATAACGAGTTTCAGAGTCGAGAAGACTCTTACTAAGATAGTATACCACATGTTCTATGCCATTATGATCTTCCTAGACTAGCACCATACTGATGGTGGAAGTCGAAGCTGTGAGATAAAGAATGTAATCCCGTGTGTAATTGGGGGGTTGAATCACAGGATCTTTAGTTAAGGCCGCCTTTAGATTATCAAAGGAATGTTGGGCTTCTTCATCCCAAATGAAGGGAGTGTTTTTCTTGAGAAGCCTCATATAGCCTTTTGTTATCTCGGAAAGATTACAAATGAAATGGTGTAGAAAGTTTGCATGCCCTTGCAAACTTTGAAGTTCTGGGATGTTCATGGGGGAAGGTAGGGCTAAGATAGCTTCCACCTTCACAGGATCTAAGCATATCCTGCTTTTGGAGATTATGAATCCCAAAAAAAATTCGGCTTCCACACAAAAGACACACTTATGTGGATTCAAACAGATATTGTAGCGACGACACCTTTTGAAAATGGCACCTAAGTGATCAGGATGGTCATGCCAGGTCTGAGAATGAGCAAGAAGATCATCAAGATATGGTACTACAATATGTTTGATATCATGAAATGCGTATGACATCGCCTGTTGGAATGTTGCCCCGACATTTTTAAGGCCAAAAGGTAACTTTCGATATGCAAAAATCCCCCAAGGGCAGATAAAGGTTGTTTTATGTTGGTCGACTGGGAGGATATCAATCTGATTATAGCCAGAAAAGCCATCCATAAATGAAAAGATGACACTCCCGGCACAGTTATCGATGATCTGGTCGATGAACGAAGTTGGGTAGTTGTCCTGTGGACAAGCTTTGTTCAAGTCCTGGTAATCGACACAGACTCTAATCGTTCCTTGTTTCTTGGCTATGGGAACAACGTTAGATACCCATTGTGTCAATGGGATAGGATAGATAAAACCAGCATGCAAAAGTTTTTCAACTTCTGCTTTAATAGCAGCTGCCTTACGAGGATGGACGGGTCGAAGTTTCTGCCGAACAGGTCGGGTGCCAGGGAAGGTTGGAATTTCATGGACCACAATCGAGGGATCTATTCCTGGCATTTCTTCATAACTCCAAGCAAAAACATCGCAGAATGTTTTGAAGTAGGCAGTGTAGAACTCCATTTCGAGGGGAGTGCATGTTTTTCCAATATGAATGTTTTCCACGATACCAGGCTTCACTGAAATGTCTATGGGAGTGGTTGCCATAAGGTTAGCCAAGTTTCCTTCGGAAAATACTTCATCAAGGGAAGTGGGAAACTTGGTTTGAACCATTTCAAGTGAAGGGATGGATTTTGTATTGTGCTCAAGCATCTAAATGGTGGGGAATGAATATCGATGATGAAAATCTCCCCATGGTGGCTCATCACCGCACATAACCTCCATAATTGATTCGTCAGTGAGAAAAATTAAAGTGAGAGGATCAATAAGTGGTGGGGATGAATGAGTCTCAGACGAGAGCTGTTCCACGGTGTGATGGGTAGGATAATCGACCCAATCGGTGGCTGACTGGATCGCTTCGTATGCTGCGAGGTTTCTATTCAAAGGCATGGAGTTGCCGTAGTTTTCAATCTCAGTGGGACTCGGAATCACCCATGAATCATTGGAAGGGGTGACATTTGATGAAATCATGTTGACTGGTTGAACATGGGGCCCCAGCTCTGGGAAAACTCCAATAAGGGAAGAATCCTTCATAAGATCAAGGCCAACATCTTGGAACCGATACCGAGGCTCATCCAATAATGGGACGGTGTTGGCGGAGTTCGGATGAGAGTCTGGGATACAGTAATCAAGTTGATCTATGGTGACAATTTTCCCTTCATGAGGAAATTGCACAATCTGGAAGACAGTAGATGCTATGGCGGTCATGGTGTAAAACCAGTTCCGACCAAGTAGAAGATTGTAATCTAATGGTGCATCCACGACTTCGATGTGTATGGATACTGTTTTGCCCCCCAGTTCAACACCAATTGCGGAAATGAGTCCATAAGGTTGAAAACCATGTCCATCAAATGCCCTGAGAGTAGTGGGAGACGTCATGACTTCGGGTGAGCCTAAGGCTCTCCAACAATTCAAAGACATGATCGACATGGAGGCACCTTCATCTAAAACAGTGCGATGGATGCTATTTCCACGAATTTCTGTATGGACCTGGAAGGCTAACTGGTGAGAAAGCCGAGGTTTGGCATACTCCAAGTTAAACATAATAGTGTTTGAAGTATCTGGGTCCATTGCCCCAAGTGCTAAAAGTAAGGTTCTACGCTGTGTAGGGCAGTGTTGAAGAACTTCGAGAGTCGACATGGCACAAGGTGCTTGAGCTAAATCCTCAACAATGTTGTAAATTTGGATAGCTCGCACATTGGGATTAAATTTCGCCATTCATATGGTGCCCTTGGGTGGGCGTAGCACTGTGTCCATAAGCGGTATCTCGATATGGAGATGGCCGTTAGGGGGAGGGGTAGGAGTCGGATCTTCAACAGGATATTTGCCTTTGGCTATCTCTGACTATTTGTTTGAACTTGGAGGGTTCTCATATGTCTTTGAACGAGTGGTTATATGAATCTCCTCATTACTCGTCATCAAGATTTCATGATTTGCGGACATCTCTCCGCGAGTTGGGTTGCTCGAGTTGCCCCCTTGTGGGGTTTCTTGGGAAACCATCTGCTGTTGTTGCTGAAGGAAAGGGTCAGTTAACACTGTTGGGCGAGAGGATCCTTTAACGAATTTGTTGACTTCATCCTTGTAGGGACAGTCATGCGTGTAGTGATCATCTTGACAAATTAGGCAGGGAAACTTAGCCTTCCGGCGTGGTTTTGGGTCGTTGTGGGTGGCCTGTGGCTTGGGATTCTCTTGCTGGTTCTTCTTGGATTTACCACGATTGTTCTTCTTCTTTCCTCCGGATGGTTGTGACGTAGATTGAACTGCGTTCACTTCGGAGGAGATAACAGGAGAAGTAGTGGTTTTTGGAGCAGCCTGAGATAGAGCAGGGGAAGTAGAATCTTATTGCCCCGTCAAGTTGGTAGTAGGCTGGGCCTTGACTTAACCGACAATACCATCAATGGGGGATTCAGTGGCGGGTTTTGTTGGATCAGTGGTAACGCGGGCAGCATGGGGAAGAAGTTTGTATAAAGTGCTGGATTGGGTATATACCAAATCCATGTACTGACTGCCGAGATGGCTTGTTCTTCTATGACCGGCCCGCGCATAGCAATATCCCTAGCTATGGGAGGCAAGAATGACTTTGTGAACCAATCAGCGAGTAGCTGATCCAGAATGGGTGCCTTGATTAGCCTACGGCGTCGATGCCACTCATGGATGTGATCCAAAATATGCGTAGAAGTGGTTTGACACAACAAGGTTAATAGTTTTGTTCCAATCTCATACCGGATGGGGAGCTACAAATGGGTCAAAAACTGCATAGCCAAGGTGTTGAAATCATGGAAAGAGTGTTGTGGCAGCTCGATGTACCATTTTGTTGTCGTGCCAGTAAGCGTGCATTGGAAGAGCCGTAGTTGAATGGAATCGTCCATCAAGGAGTTGGATGAACACCAAAGATGGAAGGTCATTACGTGGTTCTTGGGGTCTTCCCCAGGCTTAGCATCGAACTTAGGAATGTCCGATGGAAGTTTGGCTAGAATGGGTGGCCAGTGAGGTTCATGCCATATAGAATCGTTAATGAGCCTCGACAAATCAGGTAAGTCTAGCGTGGCCAAAAAGGGAAGTTGACAATTAGTCTGCGGGTATGAGTAATAACCGTATGGTACAGAGAAACCTGGGGGGCCCTGCATAGTATACTGTTGCATGTTATACCAATATGTGTTTCCCGCGGGGTACTGCTGGAAGTTCTATGGGTAGTAGGCCACCTGGTTAACTGATTGAGTGTTGGAAGTCATTACCTGATTAGGAATTGTTGTGGTAACTGGTTGGTGGATGTTCTGCTGAGTGGGGATGGTAGGTATGGTACCCTGGGGTTGCTGTAACCCAGGAATGGTTGTTGCTCCTGGTTGGGGAAAAGTTCCCTAGAGTTGTTGTGTTCCAGGAATGTTACCACTATATTGAGTAAGTGGAGGGTTTCCCATAGCAGGGTTGGGGGGTGGCTGCGACAGTGGTGTCCATGGAATGTTCATTCCTCCTTGATGAACATGTGGAAATTGAAGGGATGGGTTCCATGGAGTTGCAGCAGCTGAAGGATAGGGGAAGCCGGAGTTCAAGTTGGGGGCAATCTGAGATTGCCCCCCAGCTGGGTTCCAGTTTCCAAATAATGAGTACCCCCCATTTGGTGGGATTTGATATTCCCAAGAAGGAAGCGCGCCTGACAAGGGATGTTGAAGATGAGGCCCAGCTGGAAAATCGGTATAAGGTTGTCCGCTTCCAGGTGTGTTGTACATACCATACTGAGCAAATGCTGCTAGTTGGGAGGGTTGTTGGATAGTGCCGATGGGTTGCCCTCCAACAGATGGGTTGGATGGCCCTATAGGAGGAGGTTGTTGACTAGTAACGGGGTTCCCAACAAAGGATTGTCCTCCAGTAGGTTGGGTTGATGGCCCGCCAGGAGGAGTTTGGTTGTTGGAGTTGGGGATTGCGGTAGTTGGTTGTCCACCTCCTCAGATAGTGTAGATAGTGGCCAAAGGTGAACCTCTGGTCAATATGGATGATCCAGCAGTATGACTTGGTGTTCTTCCGACACTAGCTAGATACGATAGTGTCGATTGGCCAACGACGCCAAAAGTGTCGATTTGTGGAGGGGGTCTTCCATATGTGACGGGCGAGGATGGAGAAAAAACTGGGTTATCCCTCATAGAATGTGCGCCAAACATGGGTGATGGCAGCAAATGTGGGGAATTTAACCGAGGGGTATCGGGGGTGTCGTCCATAACGTGTTCAACAATAGGAGGACCATCGAAGATTGGGTCCGGGTTCGTATCTTGAAAAGGGTTTTCGGGGTCCGATAGGAACATAGGTATGGTAACGTCTGAAGGTCCAGAGCCATCTGCATAGGAGTGATGAAACTTTGTGCTAGACGGAACATTGGGAGCCTGATAGTCGGGAGGATGGGTAACAGGGGGATATCTGGAAGTCGTCGAGAGCATTTGCTCTGTGTCACGTTTAAACTGTACTGACGCTAACGGGGAATTTGCTAGACTAACCATACTAGACTGAATGGAGGCCATGATCTCATGTCCCGAAGGGAGGTTGGGGAGAGATATAGTACAAGGTATGTTACTGGAAGAACTGGTTTCCTGTGGATGAACGCTGGATGGCGCGGTGATAACAGGCGGAAGCTCCACTTGGGAAGTGATAAAGCCATAGTCAGGTTCAAAAGGTGTATCAGGAAGTTGAGTGTCTTCAATAATTTTGATGTACCCGCTCGGGACTGGAATCAAGCCAGATATATCCTGGTCGGATCCTTCGGTGGTGCCAACAGATCTTTCCATGTCATCGTAGAAAGTTTCTGGTGGAAAGGAGGTGTTGACATCGGGGAGGAGGATGGCCTCCGGTCTAGTATTTTGGGCTGTACTAGATTCAACCGCTGTAATGTTGTCCACTTTGGCAGATATATCTAGAATAACAGTGGGTGAAGTGACAGTGGGAATCTCAGATATACTAGTGGTTGCAGAAACTGCAAGAGGTTTTGAGACTGTGCTGTGAGTAACGGTTATAGGCGGAACTGAAGATGTAGTGCGTATTGGTGGTGGAATGTTTCCTCAACTGGCACCGCGGCCAAGAGGGGTAGGAATACATGATGCAGGTGGACCGGAGGTCCGTGGCGGTGGTGGTGGTGGAGGGATTTTTCCCTGTACTCGTCGTGATCTCCGTGGTGGTTCTGACATAATGGCAGGAATATGAAATCCGGGGGCAGTCTCGTAACAAAGAACTCAAAAACTCTAATGCAGTCGAGTGTGCAAAAGAGGAGCTAGAAAAAGCAAGGCTCGTAGGCCAAAAAGCAAGCTCTAAAATCTATACTAAGACCAGTGTCTCAGTAAGCGATCTGAAAAAAATAGTGGCCAGAATGCCAACAAGCAGTCACTAAAAAGAAAAAATGACCCTCTATAAAGATGAGATAACAAGCAAACTCCTAACTGGCTGGAGACCTCAACAAGTTGTATCCTTCGCAAGGTGATTGTGATGAACTTGCAATAATTAATTAATGCAAATACACAAGATATCAGAAATAATAGAACATAATCACTTTTATATTGATCACGGGCCACTTCGAGGGGGCAACCTCCTTTGAGCAAGCTCAATACAATTAACTTCACGGTGCCTTCAATGACCTCAACACACACTTATATACTAAGTCTATGCACAATACTATGAGTCAAAACCATGGGACATATAATACTACAGGACGACTTACAAAGCATATGCATCCAATACTATGGGTCAATACTATGGGCTAATATAAACTACGGATCAACAAATACTACGAGACGACTTACAAAGTATATGCGTCCAACAACAATATACTAACATAGTAAAGAGAAGGGTTGACATAGGTTCCTAACATCCCCTCTCCCTTAGAAAAAGATTTGTCCTCAAAGCTTTGGTTGGAGAAATTGTTGCAGAATCTGAAGGAGTGGTTCCCCGGTAGCATCCTCGGGTTGCATTTTAGGCCACTGACGCCTTTGGAGTGTCAAGGAGGATTGCTTGGAAGGCTGTAGATGAAGAAAAACCCTGTCAGCTGCGTGGAAAATGCACTCAGAACGATGCTGATTGGCTTGTTGTTTCAAGCGAATTCTGGCCATGTGAAGATTGTCCTGCAGAATGAGAAGAATTTGATCGCGGTTTCGAAGAACCGAGTCAATTTCCTGAACTGGGAAGCTGTTAAGGGTGTATGGAAGAAGAACTGGCGGTCTTTTTCCATAGACTACTTCATATGGTGTCCTTTGAGATGTGTTATTGTACCACCAGAGCGCTGGTAGGAAATCCATAGAAATAGTTGGCCAAAGCTGTGTAGGGATGGGAAAGGGTTTGAGTAATCCCGAAAGGAGTGTCGTTTCACCCTTGTTGACTTGGAAAGTATCATCGTCAGCCACCATCTGTTGAATTGTCATTTTTAGTCCCTGCCAAAAGAAGTTACATTGTTCCCAGTCATACATTTTGCAGAAGCCAGAGTGCCCTGTTGAGGAAGAAGCAGGGAGTTCATAGAAGAGAGAGCCCTGTTGAACATATTGCAACCAATTTGGAACAAGCAGAGAAAGAGCTGTAAGAGAAACTGGGTCATCAATTGTGCAAGAAGGAGCATCTTCCACCATATTTTCCTTACACTTCTTGTAAGTGATCACATAGGGATAACCCATTTAAGGTGTGTTGGGGAGGAGACCCATTGTTCCAGAAAATTTTCCAGACTCGGGAGATCAATCTTGATGCTGAAATAATTCCCTAATAAGTATGGCTGCCACTTCTGTACTGCATGCAAAATAGCCATCATTTCTTGTTGAGAGGTAGATGTGGCTAAATTCTTACCGGAAAGGTCTCTTGAAGGAAACAAGCGCATTGGTTCAGCAAAGATACCTACATATCTATCCAACGAAGTAGTGGAGACTGTTGATGGGTGCATATGAATGGAATTGAGCTGAGCGATGACACCATGTGAATTCTTCTTAAGAATTTTTTCCAGTCAATGTGAACTGATGATGCAAAGAGACCCTGGTTGTAAACCCATAAATTTGTGTTGTGCCCCGTTGACTTTAAACTGCATCCAAAGTTCAGCAAAATCTCATAAGATGGGGCCAAGTGTGCGTAACCATTGAACGCCCAAAACCACATCCCATCCACCTAAGGACAAGGCAAACATGTCAGAGTGTAGGTTATAATCTTCCATAGAGATATGCACATTGTGACACTTCCCCTTGCAAGGTAAGGTGCCCCCATTGGCAACCATGACTTCAAAGTTGGAGCAAGGATGGACAAAACAATCAGCCTGTTTGGCAATCCGAGTGTCAATGAAGTTATGAGTGCTACTAGAATCAATGAGTATGGTAAGAGGGATCTTCTTGAAGTATCCCCTGACCCACATTGTTTGTGGGGTGGTGACGCCGGTTACAGCATGGAAAGAGATCTCGGGTGGGTCGTCCTGAGATGGGGTGTCAACAGGCGGGTGTTGAATGTCGACCTGATCATCTACTGTATTTGTAGCTTCTTCACCAAGTTCTAAGGAAGGCGGAGAATCCACATCCAAGAGATAGAGCTTTTGTTGAACACATCTATGTCCCCGAGTGAATTTCTCATCACAATTATAGCAAATCCCTTTTTCTCGGCGTGCCTGCATTTCTATTTCAAACAAATGCTTGATAGGAGTTGGTTGATGAGAATGCGTGATGGGAAGTCGTTGGGAACCCATATTTCTGAAGGGAACAAAGGTGGGTTTGGAGCGTTGTTGAACTGCGATCTTGTCCTCGGCCAGCTTAGCCAACCCTAGGACTTCCATCATTGTGTTGGGACAAAACATTTCGACCTCTGAGCGGATTTCGTCCTTGAGACCACTGATAAAACAACTCCTGTAGAATTCATCAGACAATCCTTCTGTGTGATTGGACAATTTCTCAAATTTTGTCTGATACTCTCTCACTATTCCAATTTGGTGAAGTTTAGTGAGTGCTCCTGTGAAATCATCAAAAGCACTAGGACCAAATCGTGGCAAAATGAGTTGGAAAAAATCTGTCCAGTTTGGCTCGGGATGAGCTTTGATGTACCAACGGTACCATTGAAGGGCTTCCTATTCCAAATGAAAGGATGCAAGTGGAACCTTTTGGATATCAAAAGTATTATGCAGACTGAAATATTTTTCTGCTCGGTATATCCACCCAGTCGGATCAATACCATTGAAGCGAGGAAAATCAAGCTTCGACCCACGAAAATTGCTGGAAGAAGAGAACCCGGTGGCTGCAAAAGATTCTGGCTGTCGGTTATTGTTCATGGTTGAATGCTGAAGATGGAGGATGACAAATTTTTCATCCAGATCTTGGAGTTTGGTTTGGATGGCTGCAAGTGCTTCCTCCATGGTGTTTGCTCCTACACGGGTGACAACCATAACCAGGTTTTTTTTTTTTTTTTTGGGTAGAATGGGTAGAAAAACACAAACATAAGTTGATTTAGTAAAGGGAAATTTGGATTGGGAAAACAATCTGATGGCTAATTGGGGTTCGACTAGATTTTGGACACTGTCGAAAGGACAAGAAAGCAAAAAGGGGGATTTCAGAAGCGGGGTGATAGAATGAGAAAATTTGGCAGAGAGGGACAAAGAAGCAGAATTCAGAAAGGAATTCTGTGGTAAAATTTGAAGGTGATTGGGTGAAATCTGAGGAAGTTATGGCAAACCCTAAAAATAGAAAATGTGGGATTTCAGGCTTTGGGAAGGGGAATTGGGGATAGGGTCCTTAGGAATGAAAGATGCAGAATGGAATGACAGGGGTGCCCCAAAAATTTCAAGGGAAACAGAGTGAAAACAAGGGAGATATGGAAAAAAAACTGAATATATATATATATATATATATTCAGAAATGGATCGGCAACAGTGGCGCGGAAGGGATCCGCAACAGATGGATCTGCAACGACGTGGAAGGGATCGAAAACGGCTGGATCTGAAATGGCGACTAGATCTGGAATGACTTTCAGAATAGATCTGAAAAGGCTGGATCTGGAGCAGAAGTGATCAGCAACAGTTCAACTAAAAATAGATATGGACCCCAGGTATGTGAGGCTTCCTAACAGTTCAGGGGTTTCACTCGGCCACCAATGTTGTCTGACGACTTGCGTATTGGGGCAGTACCCCTCACTCTATGGCTCAGGTAAAACTGATAATCGCTTTGCCACAAACGACAGCTCTTGGTTTACCTCACGGGTGGAAACTAGTCAATTAGGTAGGGGTCGTTGCCCTTTTCGCTGGCAGGTCCTCTCAATGGGCCAGCTACTTCAGGGTTCCTGTGGTACTCCTCATAATGCGTTTTAGGGCTTATGCCCAAGTACTTCCCACAGTTAAGCGGATAGGGATTATTCCCAAATCCGAACCTGCAACAGATGCGAAAAAAAAAAATTGGCAGAAATTTCACCCAGCAAGCCCAAGAAAGTGCTCTGATACCAGATGTGATGAACCTGCAATAATTAATTAATGCAAATACACGAGATATCAGAAATAATAGAACAGAATCACTTTTATATTGATCACATGCCACTTCGAGGGGGCAACCTCCTTTGAGCAATCTCAATACAATTAATTTCACGGTGCCTTCAATGACCTCAACACACACTTATATACTAAGTCTATGCCCAATACTATGAGTCAAAACCATGGGACATATAACAGTACGGGACGACTTACAAAGCATATGTGTCCAATACTATGGGTCAATACTATGGGCTAATATAAACTACGGATCAACAAATACTACGAGACGACTTACAAAGCATATGCGTCCAACAACAATATACTAACATAGTAAAGAGAAGGGTTGACATAGGTTCCTAACAGTGATGAAATCCAAGTCGAACAATACAACGTGAGAGACCAATATGAGAAGGATATCCCTCTACCAAAAGGGATCCTGGGTAAAAGAGCCCTAGTAGAAAAGTCACTAAGCTACCTCGTTCATGACATGTTGGAAAAGGTTTTTGGCGCTTCTACCTTATCACCCTTGCATTACTATGAATACAAAGAAGACAATGATCGATGTTGCCTTAGGGCTAAGTGGAGTGCGGCATTCCACAGAGTCCGTCTGGTTCTCAATCTCGCGGTGGTTTAACCCCTGAAAGTTAAAAACAGTTAGGAGGCCCCTCCACAAACTGGCTATGATCGTGTTAATAAATACTAGAGGATTTTAGTTCCCTAGAGGACAACAACTATGTCTCAGATGAAAATGACAAGGGTGAATTATTTTGATGCCTATCCCCGATGTCGTACCTAACTACCAAATTCTTTTGATTTCCTCAAGTGAGGTTAATGTTGGTTTAGTTAGGGAGATTAATTTTAGTGGTTGTATTACTCAATCAAGTAAATGGATGTGAAACTTGGTGGTGTTGTGATGACCCAAACCATGCAAGTGAGAATGAATCGAAATAAGCCTTGTATTCGATGAAAACTAGCCATGGAAGAGAGAGAGAGTTCTTCGATCATAAATGCATGAAACTTTCATAAGCAATTAAAAACCACTTTAAAACAAAAAAAATTGTTTTCTTTTTCTAAGTAGAGCCAAACTGAAATAAACACTTCTTTCCAATTCACTGATCTTGCAACTAGGATGCTTCAAAAAATGAGAATTTATGTGGCAAATTTAAATGGTTCACTTCCTAATGCACAACAATACTGCTAGATAATTTCAATCCAAACAACACAAATGTTCTCCAATGATAGTTTTCAATATATATTTTAATGATAATAATGGAAACAATGTGATTATGAAAGATACACGATCCAGTAAAAAGAGGATATTAGTAATGGTTTGGTTGTGATGAGAAGATCAATCCAATGCAATCAGATTGAAGGGGTGACCCAATGTACAATTAATGCCACTAACTCATAAAATAATCAAGCTCACAAGAGAAATAAACACACCACAAAGACTGTGTACTGAACAGGATAGTAATAAGCAACAGAAAACACCAAACTAAAGCAGAGAAAATAAAAAAAGACTCAGGAAACCAAGCAGGCAAGAAAAAATTGAAAAAATGCAGACACTACCGCGTGGCAGGAACAGACGAGAGTGCGGTACTGGTACACTACCACTCTGGTAAAAGTGTTGGGTACGCGGTACTACCGCGTTGTAGACAGTGGTGGGGGCACGGTACTGTTGCAAAGGATGGAAAAACGCAACTTTTGAAAAGAAGATTGAATTTTTCAGATTTGCTGCAGACCCAGAGGACTCACTGATCATAGAGGGAGGAAAGATGTAGAGAGGAGGGGAGAATAAAGGTCAAGGAGACCAAAATTCAGTACTGGTTTGAAGAGAAAGAAGAATCACAATAAAAAATGACTGAAAGTGAGATAAATCAATCAAATGGGATTCAAACCAGCGGAGTCGCCATTCTTGTTGTAGAAATTTCTCCCTACGGATAGGTAGAAATTCTCTTAGGTTAAAGTAGACTTTAACTGACTCTAAACTTAGACAAAAGGATAACAAATGCTACCTTGAATTCCTAGATCTAAACAAAACATTTCAATATTAAACTGTTGAAAGAAACGGAAGAGATCTAACTGACCTTCAATTCAATTGCTCGTTTTAATGTTCGCTCCAATTTCCAAGTCCTCGCGAATGAACCTGTCAAAATGAAACCAAGATACAAGCATATACGATTCTCTAGCAACTTGAAATATGAGTTAGGATATAAATATATAATAGATACAAATCATATAATTGAAACAAAATCAACACATGTGATTTGGGAAACAAGACAAGTTATGTTTTATTACCAACTTGAAGTCACTTACAATGGTTGCTTGATATCCAAGCCAACTCCCAGCTCCAAGTGCTTCCTCCTCCAGCTATCTCCACAAAGATTCAAGATCATAAGTTTGATGTCTCCAAGAGTCCTCCCCTTTGCTCATGGAATGTCTCTCTCTTATAGTGTGTAGTAGGGTTAACCAACAAGAGAGAAGGATGGATCTTGGGAGTGTTTAGTGGATCAGGCCCACTAATCTGAGAAAGTGAGTTAGGATCGAATCAGGGATACCAATCCTCAAAAATCTCTCAAAGATCAAGATCCCATAAGCCATGGAAAAAAGGATAAAAAGGGAGTACCGCGCCTCTTAAACTAAGCATAGCGCGGTAGTACCGCGTGGTAGAGAAACAGCATAGCGCGGTAGTGTGGACTACTGCGCACCTAAGCTCGATCAAGGCATGGTAGTGTAGGTATATTAAGTCTCAGCTGGGTTGATTCTTGACAGGATAGGTTTGTCTTCAAGGATCACTCATCATTTTTATCTTTTGGGTGTTTTAAGCAGTAGGGGAAGTGTCGTCAACTATTTTTATGGTGAAGATGCGACACTGTGAAATATGGAGGCATGTATGACACTTGTTGCACTTATGATGCTAGGGCTTGATATAACAAAAACCAGTCATCACAGCACTTTCGCTATAAATCTATTTTGGCAAAGTTTTGGATCTGAAACTTTTACAGGTCGAAGATCAGATCTCCACGTGCCTTGTTTCCAAAGGACAACTTCTAATTCGTTGTACTTTGGGATTTATGATCTATACAATATAGGGTTTCTGCCTCTTCCAGATCTCAGTCATAAATAGGTGACCTTGGAAAAAAAGGTCATAACTTGGGATAGGAAGCTCCAAATGAAATTTCCTAAAAAGTGACAGGTAGTAAACAGACTGTACTATCTCAGGAAACGTTTTCAGAGGCCAAAGTTGAACCAGGGACACGTGGCATGTCGTACAAGTTCGCTCTCCTGTTTTATCCCATAAACAAGTCATGTTGCGACACTTGGCATAACTCCCTCTCAAAGAATCCAATTGAGGTCAGACCTATCAGGATGGAAAGATGACAGGTCGAGCTATCGGAGGAAAAGTTTTCAGACCCTGTGGATCGAAAAGTTCAAAGTTACACCAGAAACAATCAGGTACATATTTCTGTCATAATAGAATTATTTTTTAGCACCTTCATTCATGGCTTCCGGAATTTAGGGTTTCATAAAAAGTTGGAATTTTTGTAATCGGAGACTACGGCTAAATGCCACTCATCAAAATAGAAATTTAGAGACCAAGTTCAGAAGTTTTGGTTGGGCAGAAGACCAGGCTTGATCAGACCCTAGTTTAGGACTTTGATTGGAAAAGTGGAAAATTAGGGCTTCTGCAAAAAATGGGAATTTTTGAAATCCGTGACCATGGCTGGAAGCTCCTCAGAAAAATAGAAGCTTAGAGCTTTGTATCAAAACTTTTGAT
This sequence comes from Larix kaempferi, assembly GCA_027924585.1. Taxonomy (NCBI): domain Eukaryota; kingdom Viridiplantae; phylum Streptophyta; class Pinopsida; order Pinales; family Pinaceae; genus Larix; species Larix kaempferi. The sequence goes on from BSBM01000729.1 coordinate 12,301,537, forward strand.
TGGGTAGAAGAGTGGGCTTCATCAAACCCTAGTCTGGGTTCGCGTTTAGTGAACCCAAAAGTTTCAAAGGAAAAATTGAGGAGTGAAACTTTGCAGTTTTCAAATTCTGAATATACCACCTTGATCAGCTCTTCAAGGTGCATATTTCTATCCTTTCGAAAGTTTGAAATTCAAAGTTTGAATTTTTGGGGTTTCTCTGACAAACCCTAATCCAGGTCCAGGTCCTAGAAGAAGATGGATTGGTCACCTACATAAGTGAAGAAGTTCCTGTCTCAGAGGGAGATGAGGCAAAGGCCTTCCATAAGAAAATTACAAGCAATCTTGACAGGTATGGCTTATAGGTATGTTTCAAATTCTGTTCATGGTTAAGTTTATGATATGTTTGTCTTCATATCATTACAGTACAATCTTGATTAATTACTAGACTTGTCGTATCACCTTAATAGAAGATATTCATTGATTAAGGCTTTGACACTTATGATTGTACTAATGCATTGTGATGTTGTATAAGGTTTATGTTGTTCGCTAACATAAAAGGTACACCAAGAAAGACAAATCATGTTCTACTTCAAGAACATATGATCATGGGAACATGAAGACAAAGATTCATCCATTGTCATGGATCACATAGAAGATCTACTTACGAGGTATGTATAACTTGGTTCTACAATGTTTAACTTATGAGACATGCAGGTTACTAGCACAAGTCACTGAATAGAACTAGAAGACATTATGCGGGTATGTTAGACATAACTAGCTAGCATGCTAATCCAAGTATGGTTTTCCTATATCAAGCCAGAATCCTATCTTGTGTTAGGATCTTATACTGTTGTGTTGTTGATAATGATTATTCATGAAGTCATAGGTTTGAATAGTCATGGTTGTATGCATATTATGTTTCTTACCATAATTGATGATATGACTAACAAAAAGAATCATGAAGGTATAGGTTTGAGTAATCACGGGTTTATACATTGATGATTTAACTAATCACAAGAGTCCTATGATCAAATAAGAATATGCATGAGTAAAAGAATACTTCCCTGAAACCTTGAATACTAATATTTATTATCTGTGAATGATCATGACTATACATGTTTAAGATTATTGTGTTTTGATAATATTAAGATTATACTAATAAATGTGTGATTATGTATGAGACCTCAAGGATAACACAATGATGATACTAATAAGCATGCATAGTGATTAAGAATGGATATAAGTTCAAGGACAGGTAATCTAGGAAGCAAAGATCAAGGGGGAGCACACTCCAGTTGTTCCTACAAGAAAGCAAAGGAGCACACTTTAGTAGTTTCTGCAAGGATGCAGATAATCAAAGGGAGTTGACCACTTCTCACAATCCACATCAGAATGGAGTTACAAAGATTCAGAGGGAGTCCACCCAGCAACCAAACAAAGATAAGTATTTGAATTGCCATTTCTTACATAATGTTATTCAATGATGTATATGCTTATGTTCCTAGAATTAGGTTGTGTATTATGCATATTAGAATAGTTGCATTGATGAACGGTATACTACTAATATACATGGGTAAGTGGCCTATGGCACTATACAACATTCAATTTCTATTTATCTAGAATGAAACCTCTTTGCTGACATGTTAGGAGTTGTGCACACTCTTAACAATGTTCTGGTAGAGATTGGAAGGCATCTAGAAAGTTACGGAATATGGATAAATGTTGTATTGAAGCATTGGCTAAGATAATTGCATGACTGTATGACATATTTCTTTATGTGTAAGAATTTGTTCTGAAAATGATGAGATGTTTTCTAATCATGCAATTTAACTTGTTGTGTAGGAAAGATCATATACCATCACCTACAAAAGAAGGACTACAACATTTGTTCAGCAACAAAGTTATCTATTGAAAATATTGAAGATATTGAAGTACCCAAGATCTGGGAAGAATGCCATGATCGAGGAGTACTAGTCGATCATGAAGATGTTTGGGATGCAGTCCTAAGACCTGAAGGGGAGTCTGTAGTGACTTCCAAGAGGATCTACAAGATCAAGCATGCTGCAGTGATGAAGAGGAAGATACACTTTCTTGAATGGTGTAGTTGAAGAAGAAGTGTATGTGGTGCAGCCACTTGGTTCTGAGACACATGACAGGGACTCATATATGTGCAGAACTTGGTATGGTAAGATAGACAACTTTCTATCCAATTTGGGATTTACCAAGAATAAAGCGGATTCCAACCTTTAATACAAGGTTGAGGAAGGCAATCCAGTGATACTACTATGTGGATGACCTGTTTGTAACAGGTGAGGATAGATTGATTGCCAACATGCAGCGGAAGCTTGCTGTCGAGTTCAAGTTGAAGAACTTGGGGATGATGCACTATTTGTTTTTGGCATGGAGGTGTGGCAGAGTGCAAATGGAATCTTCCTTGGACAAGGTAAGTATGCAGTAGAGATCCAACTTGCTGCCCAGTTCAAGTTGAAGAACTTGGGGATGATGCACTATTTGTTTTTGGCATGGAGGTGTGGCAGAGTGCAAATGGAATCTTCCTTGGACAAGGGAAGTATGCAGTAGAGATCCTGAAGAGGTTCGGGATGATGGACTGCAAGGTTATGGCCACACCTATGGCATCGAACCTGAAGCTTCTGTGTGATGCTTCATCTGAGCCGATTGATATCACTATGTATTGTCAGATGATTAGGTCCTTGATGTACCTGACGAACACGAGACCAAATATTTGCTTTGCAGTGAACACATTGAGCTAGTTCCTGATGGATACAAGGAGTATTCACCTGGTTGTTGTAAAGCATATTCTGAGGTACCTGAAGGGTACAGTTGATTATGGGCTCAAGTATGATGCGAATCAAAAGTTTAACCTGCAAGGTTATGTTGATTCAGATTGGGCAGGTAGTGCTGCAGATAGGGATCAGGTGTGATCTCTTAGTTTAGCAGGAAGCAGTCCTGCGTAGCACTAAGTACAACTGAATCAGAGTATGTTGCGATGGATGAGCAGGTTGCAGATGTATTGACCACGCCGTTGGCCAGAGTGTAGTTTTAGTACTTCATATAGAGGCTTGGTGCACTTCATATTGAGGTTCCTTCCAAAGGGAAGTGATGAGTCCGGAAGATGCAGATGCACATGAGATTTTCTGACATGGTTGATGTGTTCTCCCTTGGTCGTGATGTAATTGCTAAGCCATTTTTCACATGGTAGTAGATGTGTTCTACCATGGTGAAAAAGTAAGGGCTGGATCCTTCCCCGAATGGTGGTAGATGTGTTCTCCCATGTCGGTGGTGTAAGTGCTGGATGATGTGCATCTGGGCTGTGCTTCATGGACGATGAGATGATCTGAAGAGGACAATGCTATGATGCTCAGGAGGATCATGGATGATGAGCATCAGGATGATGATCCAGTTACTACTCTGTATATGTATATGCATCATGTTGGATGCTTGTTATGATCAGTTAGATCATTTATATATATATGCATCATGTTGGATGCTGGATATGATCAATTGGATCATTTGTATGTATTTTGTATATGCATCATGTTGGATGCTTGGACCATGTATTTGTATATGTATCAGGTGGATACTAAGATCATATGTTGATATGTAGCAGGTGGATACATTGTATGATCAGGTAGATCATGTATGATGATATGTATCAGGTAGATACTTGGTATGCATCAGGTGGATGCATTGTATGATCAGGATGATCATGGATGACAAGCTTCTCCAGATGACATGCATCAAGACGATGCAGTGATGATGATCAGGATGATCATGTGTACATCAGGATGATGTATGGTGAGTATCAGGATGATACTTTGTGGCCGTATATCAGGTTGTGCAGATGAGCATGTCTGGGAGATCCTATAGGTCGGAGTTGTGTACCCGTAACAGCCTGGGATTCTCTTTCGAGACATTGCTTTGGGAGGACATGTAATTTGTGCCCTGGGAGATCTTCAGGTCAGAGTTGTGTACCCGTAACATCCTGAGATGCTCTTGTGAGGTTTTGTCCTATGGCATGTAATTTTCTCCTGGGAGATCTGGACAGGATGAAAAAGGCCTCAGATGCTTCAGCCAGGTTTTTCCATGACCACATGTAATTTGATCCTGGGAGATCTACACAGGATGAAAAAGGCCTCAGATGCTTCAGCTAGGTTTTTTGGTGGACCACATGTAATGTGCTCCTGGGAGATCCGACAGGTAGAGCTGTGTGCTCGTAACAGCCTGGGATGCTTCAGCCAGGCTTTGTGGTGAGATCGCATGTAATGTGCTCGTGGGAGATCCGATAGGTAGAGCTGTGTGCTCATAATAGCCTGGGATGCTTCAGCCAGGTTTTGTGATGGGTCACATGTAATGTGCTCCTGGGAGATCCGATAGGTAGAGCTGTGTGCTCGTAATAGCTTGGGATGTTGCAGCCAGGTTTTGTGACGCACGTAATAAGTCCTGAGAATTCCATAGTATGGCCAGTGATTAAGGCCTGTAGTTGGTGGGCCTACATCCAGTATGAAAAAGGACTAGCTTTGTAGAACTTCCTATGACGATTAGAGTCAGAGATTGGTTGAGATAGTAGCAGCAGTGACGATGACGATGATGATGATCCAGAGAAGAAGACTTGTGCTAGCAGACCTGTGTCGAGAAATACCTTCCTAGTTAAGATGGAGTGTTGATGTATATGTAACTTCGGAATGTATTTCACATATATGTATATTGTATTCTTATTGAGACTTTATTATTCCTCTATACGGAAGTGTTTGTATTCCTATAGAGATGTTATTATTCCTCTATATGGAAGTGTCGTCATTTATATTGTAAGTGGCATAACTTATACTTGATGGGTTATTAGACCACCTTGTTGGGGTCGGACCTGTATAAGTCATGTGGGTCGAAGGGTTATTAGAACACCCTATTGGGGTTCGTCCATGTGGGTCAAAGGGTTATTAGACCACACTATTGGGTGTCGGCCCAGTCAGCGTTTGTTAAGTGGTTAAGTTGAGGCCGACCTAGTTGAGTAAAGGTCAAGTCAAGTTAGTGTATAAATAAAGAGAGTGTGTCTCTCTCATTTTATGCATTCTATTCTCTCTCACACTCTCAGGAGAGTGGTGCACTTGTGGAGGAGGAGAAGCTACTGCTAGGAGATGTCTATCTCTTATGCTTGGGTTGTATCATTGCTCTATCTATCTCTGAGGAAGTTATTGGGGTTTTTCACCTTTATGGTTTTCCCCAAGTAAACTCTGTGTCTCTAGTGCGCTTGCATTATTGTTTCCATGATTTATATGCTGTAGATTTGATGTACATGTTGTTCTCTCAGTTAAGATCCTAGATCAGATTGAAGTAAATTCTGAAAATGTAATAGAAGAGTTGTTAAGAGATGACAAGCGATTTGGTTTTGAAAGAATGTATATCACTAAGCACTCAATTTGTTTCTACGGAACGCTTTTCAAATTAGATTCATGTATATTATCTATTTTAATCTGTATTATTCCCACCAATGTAGATACACTCATTACACTTTATTTTTATGTTTGTAGATGAAAACTAAAGATGAGGAACACAATCGAAGAAATCAATAAAACATTCATCCAAATAACCCAAGTCATGCAAGTAGATCGAGCACTGACAACAGTTCGAGTGAAGAACGATGATTAATATAATTGAATGTTAATGCAAGTTGTTGTATATTTTGAAATAATTGTATGTGAAAATTAGACATTTTATATTATTTACTGGACATAGTGTCCCAATTGAAAGACAATAGGTTACCAATAAGTGTAATAATTACATATTGACATTTTGAATATTGTGGACCTTTATGTTGTCCGATTTTGTATGACAAAGGTCTCTTATTGCGCCGAGAGGCGCTCTACAACCCAATATGAGGGAGATCTTGTTAGTCAAGTGTTTGTCGATATTGTCGGCCATAAATAACATTTGTATGAGGGAGATCTTGTAAGTCGAGTGTTTGTTGATATTGTTGGCCATAAACAAAATAATACAAAGTAAACAAAAAAGAATAATACAAAGTAAAAAGTAATAAATACTATGTCGTCCATAAACAAAAAAGAATAATACAAAGTAAAAAGTAATAAATATTATGTCGGCCATAAACAAAAAAGAATAATACAAAGTAAAAAGTAAATATGAGACTTAAACTAGATACTTTAGAGCTTAGGATTAGGTGATAAATATTATGTCGGTCATAAACAAAAAAGAATAATACAAAGTAAAAAGTAAATATGAGACTTAAACTAGAGACTTTACTTTTTACTTTTAATACAAAGTAAAAAGTAAATATGATCTTTTAGAGTGTTTGTCGATTTTGTCGAGTAACAAAATAATACAAAGTAAACAAAAATACAAAGTAAAAAGTAATAAATATTATGTCGTCCATAAACAAAAAAGAATAATACAAAGTAAAAATTAAATATGAGACTTAAACTAGAGACTTTGGAGATTAGGATTAAGTGGCTCAGGTATTGCACTCGAAGCTATTCAAGGAGAGGTTTGCACCTCTGGAGATTTGATCCCTCTTGGCGCTTGATAGAGCCTAGGATTTGGATCTATGTTGGTTCATAAATAATAAAATAAAGTTTCTTATTCTATTGCATTGTCCAATGTCATTGTGAAATGTTACATCGTTGATTAAATATATGGATTATTAAATATTACAATAAATATATCGATGAGTTTACTAGGGATACCATCCACAATGTTGCGGAAGAATCCATTTTTTTTTGCAAGGTTTTCATTAAAAAAAAAGTGTGCAATAAAGATAATATATAAGGACTAAAAAATGATAAAATTCTATAACAAACATAACCTGTGGTAAGCCCAAGGGCTTAGCTCAATCAGTCGTTGCCAATGTTACTTGGCATTTGACTAGTTGTATGCTAGCAAGTACCCAATTTGATCCCTTGGATGGCACATGCTAGTTTACATTGACAAGTTTACTAAAAATGTCATCCATAAATATGAAGAATATTCCCTTGAATTTGAAAAAAGATTCCTTGAAAAATAAACGATATTAAACTATAGATATTGTGTTAGCGAACAATATGATAAAAATGAACTCAAGAATGATGAACAAATATACGCTAAAACAAAGACATATTTATTGGATGAGATTATTAATTAGTTAAATTCAATGGAAGGGAGCATATATTTCAAGAAGTTGTAATATAAGTGTGGGGAAACATATATAGTTGTTTGTTTCTTATAGTTGTATAATTTTCTCTCAACCATTAAAATGAGTTGCTCTTTCTTTAGTGACATGTAAAGGTGTTTCTAAAATCATTTCTATCTTTAACTTATTTACCAAATCATGAAGGCTATGAATTATATATGAATCGAAGGATGTGAAAATGAACTAAATAATGAATAGGTGCTTACTCTTAGTTCATTGGATGTAGCTTGGGTGGTTGGGAGGAATGATTGTTACCCTCTCTACCAAGGTTCAATTCTTGTAAGTGACATGATGCTCTTGTTGAGTCCCGATGTAATGAATGAATGGATTGTGTAATTCTAGTCATACCTTGATTCTCTGGAATAGTAGGTGTTGGCATATTTTCCGATGGATGTAGCCCTGCAGTGAACCACCATTGAAAAAATAATGCTCAACAATAAGTGCTTAGTTATTGAGGAAATAATGCCCAACAATTATGCACTCTTTTGTTCCCTAACACATGGCCCTGATTCATGTGAACATTTATCTATTTATTAAATGTTTTATTATAAATAAATTACAATAAACATATTCCCATGTGATAAATTTAGCTAGATCCTTCGATGCCTATATTTTATTAGTCCCTGCTCCGCAGGGATTATAGCGATTGGTTGGCCCCCCTATTCCGTTGACTCTCTTTTGTTTCAATATTTTTTACTTAATGTCAAGTAAAGTTTTAAAAAAAATTGGTATTAAAATTATTTTAAAAAAATTAAAATAGTTTTAAAATTTTCATAAATTACATTATCTATTTTTCTGATTGGTGTAGTAAACTAAGTAAAGTTTTTAAATTTTTTGGTATTAAAATGATTTAAAAAAAACTAAAATATTTTTAAAGTTTTTATAACTTACATTATCTATTTGTGTGATTGGTGTAGTAAACTACTTGACTAATTTTCCCTGCTGTGCAAAATAATTATCAAATTATAAAAATTAAAAAAAATTAAAAAAAAAAACAAAAAAACAGAAAACAAAAACTTGCCATGTTCAAATAATCATTATATCAACCATATGACATTTAATGTCATAGAAAATCATGGGATGGGTGATATGACCGCCACATTCATCGTGCCATAATAGCTTGAGACCATAGCTATCCTAATGATAGTTAACAATCAAACATGTATACCCACTGGAATAACTATAATCCTATACACCATAAAAAAGCATGAAATCATGTGTCCATATAATTTAAGTTCATATTTAATGTTAGTTATGAGTGAGATCTAATACATACCATGTCAGAAACCTTGCCATGAATTCCATTGATTCCAAGGATCGTGACAAGTTCCTACGCAAATAGTGGTCACTCGCACGTTTTGTATTTTTTTTCTAAGGGTTTTAATTTTAATGAGAAATATTCAAAGAGATATTAACCATATAACAATACTCTCAACTTAAATATATCAAACTCATTGTATCCAAATTACCTTGAATGATTCCAAAGCCAAAGATATAAAGTGGATAAGATCATTCAGATTGACGGTTCACTCTTTCTCTTTCATCAAATGCATTAGCAGTTGTATCCATTGGAGTGCTAGAAGTGGAGAAGAAATAGGTTTGGTATTCAATTAGCTATTCACATCTATCGACTCACTTCAAAACCAAGCCGAAAAAGCTGGTAATATTGACCAATGATCTGAATTGCACCTACATTAGCATTAGAAGGAGACTTGCACCTGCATTGCATCTTAAGGATAAATTCCTATCATAACCCAGAATAATTTCTCTGGAAACCACTGAAATTTACAAGCCATAATCAAAACTATAATTGTGAACTCACCCTGAAACTAGGTTTATCATCAATGTATTTGCAAGCTTCCCTCAATGCAAATTGTTATAAGAAATCAAATACAAGTTATGTTGATTATTTAATTATTTCGAGATGTTGATGATTACTACCTTATGATATAGCAAGTATCATAGAATAACCATACACTGAAAATATCAACCATGTATGCAATAAAATCACATAAATATAACCAAGCACAATATGCATAAGATTTATTCGGAGATTAGAGTTGCATCCTTATCACTTCGTTGCAATAGAGAGATGGATCAATTTATCGCTTTGTTGTTATATGTTCATGACTTTTACTTTATAGTGAATGAAGTGAAAATACACATCCCTCTGTTGTTGGCCGAAATATCATTTCATAATAAATATTATTATTAAATATTAATAATAATAGTATTAATGTCTTTAAATAATATTTCTTTTGTTGGGACAACTTGTGAGGATACCTCACGAAGCTATAAGCACCAACGCTCCCTCTTAGCTAGGGAGGTATCGTCAGGTTAGAACACATATGGATATCGCCTGATTTTGACGGCTTGTCTCGTACATCTCATCATCATAAGATATGTCTCTCCTCACCAGAACAATTGTTCCCACTAGATGTTACAATGTAATTTTCCACCTTGAGAGCATCAGCACTCTTTGGCCTTTAGGATTCATTCTACTAACTAAGATCCACTTTATATCCTTCAGATACACTATTTCCCTATATTTTCTTCCTGTACACTAGTTGTATCACTTTAGCCAGCGTACCCGCGAGCTGCACCATTATAGCCCGCGGGTGATAAGTAAAATGGTAAAAATCACTAGTAAATGACTTTTTACTCCCACAAAGCAGTCTTAGGGTGACCTTTGGCCCTCTATTTTCCCCAAAATGCATCGATGTTTCCTTTCACTTACCTTTGGGAGGACTATATATTGAGCACATATGGCATATGGAAGGAAGGAGAAAGAGAGAGCAAGATAACTCTAGTGGATTTTTTTCGCATCTTGAGTCTACACTCAATGATCCTTGTTTTTGTGAACCTCTTATGTTCACCTTCCAAACTCCTACCATAGTTTGAGTTTTCCATTCCATGGAGGATTGAAGTGGTGGAGGCACAAGTGGAGAGACCCAGTTCTCGGTTCAGATTGGTTGCCGACAAGAGGTCGTATCACATTGTACTTCTTGTTATTTATTAATAGAAATACTCATATTCTCATCCATTAATGTTTTGAATGTCATTTATATTACATTGGGTTGCATTTACTTATGATATCATGGACCATTGCTATTGATGATGTTAATGTAGTTTATATATTATATGCGCTTGTTGTATATTGGTTGTCAAGACTAATTTGCAAGTTCAAGTGCGCGAATTGAAAGCTCCAATGGGGATCTACACCAAACGTCTAGATAGAGGTTGGTTATATTCTTCATTATCTTAGCACTGTCATTTATATAGCATAGTATTAAGAATTGAGTTAATTTCTAGTAGTCAGTTGTCTATTGTGGTCTACCCCAAGCCATAGGAATTTTTCTCCATAACACTAGAACCTTGTTCCCTACTCGAACCATATCATATTTCCAATGATAATATATGATATGCCTAATCAACTTGGTCATCCTAGACCAAAGAGGATTTACTTCCTTGTGCACTTTATCAAACTAAAACAGAAAGGAGGTTTCACTCCTCAAGAAGTCTCTTCTTCCAATTTTACCATTCATTACAACTGGAAGGCGGTGATGACTGCAGCTAGTCCACCCCTCTGGGCTCATGATCCACACAGGAACACTCTCCACACAAGAGAGAATTCCACACAGGGATCCACTCCACAAAGTATTACTCTCAACACAAAAGAATGTTCCACATAGGACCCATCACACACATGTATGCAGTCCACACAGGACTAGGATTCCACACAAATATCTTCTTGGTCCACATAGAACCATAGTCCACACAAGACTAGGAGTCCACACAAGACTGATAAGTCCACACAGAACCATAGTCCACACATGACTAGGAGTTCACATAGAACCACAGTCCACACAGTACTAGGAGTCCACACAGAATTCATCAGCAATCCATCTCACTGAGGGAAGCATTCTATAACAGTCCAAGCCAGTCACGGCAATACACAAACCTTTCTCTAGGAAGAGGCTTGGTGAGAATGTTGGTAGTCTGATCATCTATAGGGACATATTGGATCTGGACTTCTCCTCTCTACACCATGTCACGTATGTAATGGTACCAAATTTTGATATGCTGCAACCTGCTCATATATGGATATATATTGGAGATCCACTACTCCCTTATCCATCTTAGAGTGTCCGGGAGATCTCCCCACTCCATCATATAATGTTCGAGAGAAGCCACTTCCCCATTCTAAATATCTCTCCACTTTTTCTTAGAGTGTTCGGGAGAAGGCACTAATCTCCCCACCCTGTCACAGGGTGTCTAGGAGAAGGAAATGTCCCATCTTGATGCATTTACCCCTAGACAAGTCACATGGATAATACTGGGGAAACACTTGCCCGATTGACATCTTCAAGCTCATCACATCTCCCTCTATGTTGGAGTGCCCTTCTCTCTCTACATCTAAGCATCCTTCTCCTTCTACATGTGAGCATCCTTCTCCTTCTTCATAGAATCCATCTTTGTTGTCCTGGTATTTGAAGCCAACTCCCTCTGACAATTCTACAAACATAGGACAACTTCCCATTTATCTTAAGACTCTGTGATTGCTCCCTTTGTCATGGAGGCAATATTTCCTACTTCTATTGTTGTCTCCTTGTTGATCTCTGCAGTCTTATAGAAATCACTAAAGTGTAACCAATAAGACTATACCTATTTATCCAAGAGTTAGTAAAATTACTCTTGAACCCATTTACAATGTTTCCAAACAAAGTCTTAGACAGAGGGGAAAATGCCTCTCACTCTTCAAAACTTTAAGAGTGGCTCTAATAGGCCCATTTCCAATAATGTGCAACAATTAATATTTCAAATGCAAAACCATACCATGGCTTGCATGTTTCCACAATACATATGGAAATATCCATCATCAAGTGTCACTTAACATGAATGACAATTATTACAAGGCTAGGTTTTAAACATGGTTCACATGACATAAAAAATAAAAGAAACCCCGAGCACATATGCATATCAAACATATGCAATAAACTAACTTGTGGCCTCTTTAACAACTTATGCATATTATAATATAACCACCTAAACATATGTTTTAAAACATACCATGGTTATAAAGTGATTATGAACACCATATGGTTCGAATGGCTACAATAAGCCACTCCACATTCAGATCAACCCCTTATCCAATTATTTGGCTCTTGGCTTGATGTCAACACCCACTTTGCAATAATCAACAATATCTTATATGGTGATACATCCTGTATATCTACCTGGGAGATCCCAAGGATCACACTTGTTCAAGTCAGCCTCTCCAATTGCACACTCGAAGAAGGTGTTGTCAAATATATTTTTCATGAGATAGTATGTAATGAGTTCCTCATCCATAGGATGAAATATAAACCCCCGAGGCATCTCGGTGTGCGCCTCGACCTTGTGCACATTATCCATTTGATTCAAGGATGACTTCATTCTCAATACAATTCCCGAAACTATTGTTTTCTATTCGACTCAGTCCACAAAAAAACAGTATTGAAGTCTAGAGCTCGGGTTGTTCTTATCGGCCTCCATGAATCTCTCCTCAACAACCTTGATTGTTCTTATCAGAGATAAATATATCAATGTGATCATAACAATCCAATAAACCTCATTGTTAGAGAGACATATTCACTGTATGAACTTCAACTTTAAAGCATGGAGGGAACAAAAAAAATGCGGCCCAAAAACAATTCACTCGATGCAGAAGCCTGAATCCCTGCATGACAAGTTGCTTATGATCATCTAGCACAGAGAAAATAAAGAAAATTAAACCACAACGTCCCTCTCTCCCGCCGAGTGCTATCCATCGTGGAGGTTAGGGTGATTCCCTTTGTTGGTGTGTGGTGGATTGTGTGTGCATTGCACAAGACATAGTTTTACTCCTCTCGAAACCACAACTCTAATACCATGTTGATTATTTAATTATTTTTAGATGTTGATTATTACTACCTTATGATATAACATATATCATAGAATAACCATACACTAAAAATATCAACCACATATGCAATAGGATCACATAAATATAACCAAACACAATAGACATAAGATTTATTTGGAGATTAGAGTTGCATCCTTATCACTTCATTGTGGTAGAGAGATGGATCAATTTATCGCTTTGATGTTATATGTTCCTGACTTTTACTTTATAGTGAATGAAGTGAAAGGACACGTCCCTTTGTTGTTGGAAGAAATATCATTTCATAATAAATATTATTATTATATATTAATAATCATATTATTAATATTTAATTAATATTTCTTTTGTTGGGCCGACTTGTGAGGAATGAAGCTATAAACACCAACAAGTTAGAAGGCATATTTCCCATATTTGGATATTATAAATATGAGGTAGCTAAAGCTCTCTTTTATTTCCTGTGGGAAGAGGTCTCAAAACCATGTCCAACTCGAATTCTAGAAAAACAACCATTTTGATGTCTTCTAGAAGCCATCGATCTTCCTCCATATAGCTTGTGGCCAGAACAATGTTCACAGATTTAGTGGGATGCAATGCATCCCGAAATACATGTTGGTCCATATTGGTACCCTGGGCATATCATTTGTCCGTTATACCCACATATTCCACATTATCCTTGATTCCTCATGCTAAAACCTATATATATATCAATAAACACAACAACAACAAATTACAGTAACAACTTATTCAGATGGGCCTGCTTTAGCTTAACCAAGATTTCAAGTTTAGAATTAATTTATTAATGTATCATAGGAACTGAGTTTGTCGAATATGTCTTTTACTACACTGTAGGCATATCCATAGAGGGAATCTGCACCAGGTAGATTGAGTTCCAGAGTGCCCAGAAGAGACTTGAGTAGGACATTGAATATTCTTTCCAGAGGAACTGGAGATTAACACAGAGCGAGAGCTCTTGTTGCTGGAGAAACTGAAGAATGACACTTGATTTGGTTAGCAGTAGTTGCATTCTCGAACAAGAACATCATTTTCACATTTATATAGAATCATAAATAATATTACTATTGTTTTGTGTTTAATACTTTCCATATTACATAAGTTATAAAGTTAAAATAGACCAATCTAGGATGGCTTGATGAACACTTCAATATATAAGGCTCCCATCCAGAGTTATCTCTATGCCCCAAAATTTTTGTTTATCTTCTTTGTCCTTATGCTTAGTTAACATAAGACTATATTCACACTGGGATTTACTTTCTCTTTATTGTGAGTCACTACAATAGTATCGTGAGTCGCTATGGAATACAGTTGAGGATGAGTATCGTGAGTCGCTATGGACTACAGTTGAGGATGTGGATGAGTCTTTCCTCGTACTTTGATATACATATTAACACCCCCCCCCCTTAAGCTTGATGGATTCATGTTTGTGTTAATTTAGTTTTGTTAATTTAAAATCAATGGCCGTATTAGTATGCATTATTCTTCATCTTTGGGAAATGTTATAATGAGTTTGGAATTACTTACATAAAATTGTTACACAATGCAAATTTCAAAATTTTCGCTTAAGAGGAAGAACAAATTTTCTCAAAATTTTCATTTCACAATTTTAGTTTAGAAGCATAACATAGTAAGACAATTTGAGTAAATATACAAATTTTCACCTAAAATGAACCTCTTATGGCAAAGTATTTTATGTCATGTTAAATAAGTAGTTTCCAACTTCTAATACATGAATTCATATGCTTCCATTCTTAAAATAGATGCAATTTACACGCAATTTATAATTAGCCAATTAGTGTATCGTATAATTGTTTGTGCAGTGAAAATGGAACAATAATTTATTTACGTGCAATATACGATATGTAAAATTTTGATTTTTGCTAGTGTCAAAGTCGGAAGCTATTTGTGGCTATGCGGCCTTGTTAATTAATTGCCTCTTATCACATTAATATTGCTTTATGACATTAATATTGCATGTAAGCAATCAAGTAGTTCCAATTCTCTTATTATTGTGAAACATACTAAAATTATTATTTGATATTTTTATAGTGCAGTGCTTGATCAGACCTGTAACAAAAAATTATTCACCATTAATATGATCTAGCCACACGTTATGGATTCATTAATGCCCTCCTTCAAGCGAATCTCATTCCATCGAATCCAACTCATTTATTCTGGAATCGATATTTAGAGTCTTATTGAGTACCTTGAGACTTGCAATCATTAATGGTAGGTCCTCTTGCCATCGATAGTTGGGAATTCATTAATGTCCCTTGATCGATGGATTCATCAGAGTGTTCGACTTCAACACCTCTATTCACACTTTGATGAATGTACTCGGTGCCTTGATGCCCATTTTCATTATTGGTGGGTCATATCATGCCTGTTAACGGTATACATCAATGACCAGTAATCAGACGATGTCACATCAGGTTTGACATCAATACCTTTATTCACTTGATGGGACATGCATGGTAGACAGGTTGTGTAGAAGACCCCAGAATTTAGTGGCATTCAGTATGCTACTTGTGATCGTGATTGCACCTATGGGAGATTATTCTCATGCACCAGCAGTTTGTACCATCAGTTTGCATCAGATGTTTCCTCTTTAGCAGGAGGCCATATCTTACTGTATGTGGGTCATGGTTGTGACCATTCATGACATGTATTCACTATATACTTCCTATTCATGGTCATTGTATCAGATTCCTATGTATTGTATCGATATGTACACAGAGATATTATTGTATTATGACGAGTGGGCTACTCCTGCCATTTGTATCTCCATCACTCCACTTTTGATATTTATAATGTATTTCGGCCATCGTAGTACCTTCTCTGACCTCACACAATAGGGGGCATCTGTTACACCTTATTTTTCCACCTTGTGAGCATTAGCACTCATTGGCCTCCATTATCCATTTATGAAATCATAACCACATTTTTGTCCTCCTAGAACCCTTGTTTCCCTATTTTTACTCCTATACGCGAGTTGCTTCAATGCAACTCATGCATATGCAGGCTGCACCATTATAGCCCGTGTACATTGAGTTAATTGGTAAAAGAGAGTAAAATCTCTTTTTTTCACTCCAAAAAGCGATCATTGTGACCTTTAGCCCTCCATGTATCTCGAAACGACTCGATCCGACCTTTCACTTGCCTTTGGAGGGTTATATATTGAGCCATTATGCATGGAAGGAGGGGAGAAAGAGAAGAACATCGAAGCTCTATTGGAATTTTTCCATAGCTTGAGTCTACATCCATTGATCCTAGTTGTTGTGAACCTTTTATGTTCACCTACCAAACTCTTCCATATCTTGTGAGGGATTTGCTCCTTTACTCGCGAGTTTTCCATTGCATGGGGATTGAAGTGGTGGAGGCACAAGTGGAGGGACCTAGTTCTTTGTTCAAATGAGTTGTCGATAAGAGGTTGTATCTTGTACTTCTTGTTCATATTAATATAAATACTCATTTTTCTCATCCACTTGATATTGTGAATGATTGTTTATTATCATCGGGTACATTTGCTTGTATATCTCATGGATTATGCTATTGTATATGCTAACATATTTTATATATCATATGCACTTGTTTGTGTTTGTTGTTGAGACTAAGCTGCAAGTTCAAGTGTTGTGATTCGAGAGCTCAACAGGATTCTTCATCGAACGTCCGAATTGAGGTAGGATCTCTATGTTATTATCCGCATTTACATTTACATAGCTCATGTTGGGAATGAGTCTAATTTCTTGAGTTTACTTGTCTGTTGTGGTCTACCCCAAGCCATAAGAAGTTTTTCTCTGTAACATTCAGTGAACCATCATTGAAAAAATAATGCTCAACAATAAGTGCTTAGTTATTAAGGAAATAATGCCCAACAATTATGCCCTCTTTTGTGCCCTAACACATGGCCCTGATTCATGTGAACATTTATCTATTTATTAAATGTTTTTTTATTAAAAATAAATTACAATTTAAACGTATTCCCATGTGATAAATTTAGTTAGATTCTTCGATGTCTATATTTTATTAGTCCCTTCTCCGCGGGGATTATAGCGATTAGTTGGCCGCCCTATTCCATTGACTCTCTTTTGTTTCAATATTTTTTACTTAATGTCAAGTAAAGTTGTAAAAAAAATTGGTATTAAAACGATTTTAAAAAATTAAAATAGTTTTAAATTTTTTATAATTACATTATCTATTTTTGTGATTGGTGTAGTAAACTAAGTAAAGTTTTTAAATTTTTTGGTATTAAAATCATTTAAAAAAAATAAAAATTCTTATCAATTACATTATCTATTTTTGTGATTGGTGTAGTAAACTACTTGACTAATTTTCCCTGCTGTGCAAAATAATTATCAAATAATAAAAATTAAAAAAAAAACAAAAAACAAAACCTTGCCACGTCCAAATAATCATTATATCAACCATATGACATTTAATGTCATATAAAATAATGGGATGGGTGGTATGACCGCCACATTCATCGTTCCATAATAGGTTGAGACTCTAGTTGTCCTAATGATAGTTAATAATGAAACATGTATACCCATTGGAATAACTATAATCTTGCACACCATAAAAAAGCATGAAATCATGTGTCCATATTATTTAAGTTCATATTTGATGTTAGTTCCGAGTGAGATTTAATACATACCACGTCAGAATCCCTACCATGAATTCCTTTGATTCCAAGGATCCTGACAAGGTCCTACGCAAATAACGGTCACTCGCACGTTTTGTATTTTTTTTCTAAGGAATTTTCTTTTAATGAGAACTATTCAAAGAGTTATTAACCATATAAAAATACTCTCAATTTAAATATATCACACTTGTTGTATCCAAATTACCTTCAATGATTCCAAATCCAAAGATATAAAGTGGATAAGATCATCCAGATTGACGGCTCACTCTTTCTCCTTCATCAATTGCATCGGCAGTTGTATCCATTGGAGTTCCAGAAGTGGAGCATAAGGAGGTTCAGTATTCAATTAGATATTCACATCTATCGACTCACCTCAAAACCAAGCCGAATAAGCTGGTAATATTGATCAATTATTTGAATTGCACCTGCATTAGCATTAGAAGGAGACTTGCACCTGCATTGCATCTTAAGGACAAATTCCTATCATAACCCATGAGAATCACTCTGGAAACCACTTAAATTTACAAGCCATCATCAAAACTATAATTGTGAACTCACCTTGAAATTAGGTTTATCATCAATGTATTTGCAAGCTTCCCTCAATGCAAATTGTTACAAGAAATCAAATACAAGTTATGTTGATTATTTAATTATTTCCATATGTTGATTATTTAATTATTTCCATATGTTGATGATTACTACCTTATATTATAACATATATCATAGAATAACCATACACTGAAAATATCAACCACATTTGCAATAGGATCACATAAATATAACCAAGCACAATAGACATAAGATTTATTCATATATTAGAGTTGCATCCTTATCACTTCGTTGTGGTAGAGAGATGGACCAATTTATCACTTTGTTGTTATATGTTCATGACTTTTACTTTATAGTGAATGAAGTGAAAAGACACATCCCTCTGTTGTTGGCCGAAATATCATTTCATAATAAATATTATTATTAAATATTAATAATAATATTATTAATGTATTTAAATAATATTTCTTTTGTTGGGCCAACTTGTGAGGATACCTCACGAAGCTATAAACACCAACATTCCCTCTTAGATAGGGAGGTATCATCATGTTGAAACACATCTGGATATCGATTGATTGTCATGGTTTGTCTCGTACATCTCGTCAACATAAGAAAGGTCTCTTTTGACCAGAACAATTGTTCCCTACTCGAACCATATAATCTTTCCAATGGTAATATCTGATGTTCTTGATCAACTTGGTCATCCTAGACCAAAGAGGATTTACTTCCTTGTGCACTTTATCAGTCTAAAACCGAAAGGAGGCTGCACTCCTTGGGAAGACTCTTCTTCCAATTTTACTAGTCATTACAACTGGAAGGTGGTGATGGCTGCAGCTAGTCAACCCCTTTGGGCTCATGCTCCACATAGGAACACTCTCCACACAAGAGAGAATCCCACATAGGGATCCACTCCACAAAGGAGTACTCTCAACACAGAATAACGTTCCACACAGGAACCATCCCACACATGTATACAGTCCACACAGGACTATGAGTCCACACAAAACTCATCTCGGTCCACATAGAACCATAGTCCACACAAGACTAGGAGTCCACAAAAGACTCATAAGTCCACACAGAACCATAGTCCACACATGACTAGGAGTTCACATAGAACCACAATCCACACAAAACAAATCGACATTACCACTCACCGAGGGAAGCATTATATAACACTCCAAGCCAATCACAGAAGTACACAAACTTCTCCCTAGGAAGAGGCTTGATGAGAATGTCGGTAGTATGATCATCTATAGGAACATAATGGAGCTGGACTTTTCCTCTCTACACCATGTCACATATGTAATGGTACTAAATTTCGATATGTTGCAACCTACTCATATATGGAGATATACTAGAGCTCCACTACTCCCTTATCCATCTTAGAGTGTCCAGAAGATCTCCCCACTCCGTCATAGAATGTTCGAGAGAAGCCACTGCCCCATTCTAAATATCTCTCCACTTTGTATTAGAGTGTCTAGGATAAGGCACTAATCTCCCCACCTCGTCAGAGGGTGTCTAGGTGAAGGAAATGTCCCATCTTGATGCATTTACCCCTAGACAAGTCACATGGATAATACTGGTGCAACACTTTCCCGATTGACATCTTCAAGCTCATCACATCTCCCTCTATGTTGGAGTGATTTTCTCTCTCTACATCTAAGCATCCTTCTCCTTCTGCATGTAACCATCCTGTTCCGTCTTCATAGAATCCATCTTGTTGTCCTGGGATCTGAAGCCAACTCCCTCTGACAATTCTGCAAACATGGGACATCTTCCCGTTTATCTTAAGACTCTATGATTGCTCCCTTTGTCATGGAGGCAATATTTCTTACATCTTCTATTGTCTGCCTCTTGATCTTTGCAGTCTTATATTAGATATCATTGAAGTGTAACCAACTGGACTATACCTATTTATCCAAGAGTTTGTAAAATTACTCTTGAACCCATTTACAATGTTGCCAAACAAAGTCTTAGACATAGGGAAAAATGCACTATTTATTTAATAATTCTCTTAGAATTGGTGAAAGAATGGAGATGATGACATCATAAACATTGTTATATTATATGATATGCCATGTATTGAATTAAACATTGTTATATTATATGATATGTCATGTATCGAATTTGAATTTCAGATATGTTTCAAGTTGTTTTCAATGAATAATGAAAGTTGTTTTCAATGAATAATGAATGATGTGTTTAAATTTGGAATGATTTATGTAAAATCTTATTTTTTAATTTAAAATTGCATTGTTTTGTATTTATAAGATGCCTACTCCCGTATTTTAGTCATATTTGATTTTTTCATTACGTATTTTTTCTGCATTGTATCCGAATCGTATTCGAATCCGTACTCGAATCTTGCTACTATGACTAGATTCACATGAAGTTGAGGACAAGTCTTTCCACGTACTTTGATATACATATCAACACGTCACTTTAAGCTTTTATGGATGCATGTTTGTGTTAATTTGGTTTTGTTAATTCAAAATCAATGGCCGCATTAATATGCATTATTATTCATATCTGGGAAATGTTATAATGGGTTTGGAATTATGATACACCTGAATTGCTATCACAATCTCAGAACTTACATAAAATTGCTACACAACGCAAATTTCACAATTTTCGCTTAAGGGAAGAACAAATTTTCTCAAAAATCGTTACACTGTGTAAATTTCATTTCACAATTTTAGTTTAGAAGAATAACATAGTAAGACAATTTGACTAAATATACAATTTTTCACACAAAATGAACCTCTTATGGCAAAGTATTTATATCATGTTAAATAAATAGTTTCCAACTTCTAATGCATGAAGTCATATGCTTCCATTCTTAAAATAGCTCCAATTTATACTTAGCCAATCAGTGTATCGTATAATTGTTTTGGGCAGTGGAAATGCAACAATAATTTATTTACGTGCAAAATACGATATGTAAAATTTTGATTTTTGTTATTGTCAAAGTCGGCAGCTATTTGTGGCTATGCGGCCTTGTTAATTAATTGTCTCTTATCACATTAATATTGCCTTATGACATTAATATTGCATGTAAGCAATCAAGTAGTTCCAATTCCCTTATTATTGCGAAACATACAAAAATTATTATTTCCTATTTTTATAATGATTGATTAGACCTTTAACAAAAAATTAGTCACCATTAATATGATCTAGCCACACGTTATGTTTGAAGTAGGCTCCATAAATTCCAAAGAGTGACACTTTCTAACTTTTGAAAGTGCACTTTGTAATTCTTGATTCTAATACCTTTGAAACCGTTTATTCATGATTTTTATGAGGCACTTTGTAATGCTTATCATGATTTTCATGAAGCACTTTATAAGGCTTGATTGTAACTTATGAAACCGTTACTATGTCGGACTGCCACTTTGTATAATACTTCAAACCTTATAATTTATCGAAATGAGAATGGCAAGTGAAATCGACCTCTATATTATGCTTTCATAAGTGGGAAATGGATATTATTATTATTCTTAAATAGTGGAGAACACTTTATAATGATGAGACTTCCTTCTAATTTATCTAAATGAGAATGGCAAGTGAAATTGATCTCTATATTATGCTTTCATGAGTGAGAAATGGATATTATTATTCTTATATTATGCTTTCATGAGTGAGAAATGGATATTATTATTATTCTTAAGTAGTGGAGCATCGAACACTCTATAATGATGAGAATTATATGAGGTGCTCAACGACCAAATGTTTTAAAGCAAATTTAGATAATGTTTTGATTCTTACTTTCATTGCTTTTTATATGTGAAAATAAAACATTTTTATAATATTTTGATTTTTACTTTAAATGTTTTAGAGATTTTAAAAATTATATGGATTTTTTTTTATTTACAAAATTATTATTTTTATTTTCAATAACTTATACTTTTATATATATATTTACTATCTACCAAATGAGTTCAAGATGTCTATGCTAAAGACTTAAGGCTTGAAGTTTCTCACTTTCATTTTAAAATGTAAAATAATTAAAAAAGATTTATGAAGATTTCTATCTATTTCATAAAGAACTTTTTATACAAATCTTTATTTATAAAAAATATTTTCCCCAAACTTGAAATTATGGATAAGAATATTTACATTTATTTTTACAATTTTTGTTTTTTTAAATATTATTTTATTTTATTTTAAAATGCAAATTACATTATACCAATTAAATAATTATTTCTTCAACTATCTTAATTTTTTTATTTAATAAAATTTACTTAAAGTTAATTAAATTTTCAATAATAATTCCAACTTTAACGTTAACATAATTGTCAATAAAAAAACTTTTATTATATTTATTATTTTTGTATGTGTAAAAATTCCATTCTCAATTTAAATCAATTTGATTGATAAAATCAAGGACTTGCTACATTGTAACGATTTCTTGTAACCACAAACTCAATTTGATTGATAACAGCAAGGACTCGCTACATTGTAAAGATTTCTTTTGTTGTACAATACTTTGTATTTATGGTTTTTTTAATATAAATAAAAGTTAAAGAGATAATAAAATTAAAAGTTAAAGGTATACTATTACTTTATTTGTAAATCCCGTATAAAGATGATTAAAAGATGAGTTTGTTAACTATAAACATAAAACGTGGTATAATTATGAGCAAACAACGTCCATCCACAAGTTCTTGTATTATTGTCGGTTCGTACTTGTTGCGTTTAAGATTGAAATTATAAATTAATGGGATTTAGTATAAACATTTTTAATGATCATAGTTTGTTGGTATAGATTAAATCTAATATACAACATTTTTTTAATGATGATGGTTTGTTATAGTTTCGTGGTTCAACATCGTAATAATAAATTTTTTTGAACAAGTACATCCTTTTTAAAAGATGTTCAAACGGATATTTTATTGGTATAAAGCTTAACAAAGAGATCTAAAACCATGTTTATTCTGTAAAACATGATAGAATATGATAATATTGAAAAATGCTTTTGTTGAGTTTTCTCTAGTTTCGTAAGAGAAGGTTGGGAATCCATGTCTAAATCTCCAAGTAAATGTTGAATATGTTCCTCTTTAAATTCCCAAAAAACCAAATATACTGAATTTCTTATGAGCATGAATTTTACTTATATTAGATAAAATGGAGGTATTTTTATTTATTATACTTGGTTTTCTTTTCTTTACAAGACACAATGGATGTAAATGATTTCATAGAAAGGGCAATGCTTAGGATGGGTATGACTTTCTATCTATCCAATCTCTAGAGAAACCAAGGATACAAATTCGAGTTTTCTCCCTTTTCGCCTTCAAGCCACACTAAGACCCACTTGAAACTCCAAACCAACACAATAAAAAAATACAAAGTAACAAGCTAAAAGTGCATAATTACACTAACAATCACTTCAATTCGCCTCCAGTTTTGACAAGGTTAAGAAGGGTTGATTCTAGATTACCACAAGAATGAGCAAGGATTCCTTTAAATTGAAGCAATATTGATATGGAGCCCGATGTTGAGAAGGAATGAAAAGTCATTGATGGTTACAATGCATTCCAATTCCCAATTGGAAGTAGCCCCTCTCAGGTTACCAAGGCTCTAAACAAAACCAACAACTATGCATCCATTAAACTTCACCATTATCCCACTTATGCTAGGATTCATAACAAAGATCAATTGAAGACGCCAACCCTCCATTAAGATTGAAGAGTGTGATGGTACAAGGGTTATGATGACCTTTGGTATTCGTCCTTCTATATTAACTTTTTCTTGCCACTTGCCTTGAATTGTGAATGGCATATGTTTCATTCATACGAAAATTGTGGAATTGAGGAAAAGGATACCCCCTTTTCCTCTTAAAATTCCACCTTATAGTCGAGAGGCTTCATTGGACAAATGATTAGCCAGGTGATTTTGATCTCATAGGACATGGAAATACTATGTACATTCAAAGTTACTAGTCTCCTTTGGACTCTTAGAATGCGCCTAGGAGGATTGCCTTCAGATTATTGAAGTTGCATATTTGTAAATCTTGCAATTTTCCACCAAGATTTTGGTTCCAAAACCCGTGAACAATTGGGACGTTCTTTATCCTACGCGGGTACTTTCAGGTAATGGGATTTGATTAAGTCAGCTATGCGGTGGCGTGCAAGGGGACAAGCGGTACATCTCCACATGGCCACGCTGCTCATATTCCCTGTTATTCGCTATCACCTGTGGACGGACCCCACCCACATTCGCCAAAGTCGCGGGCACATGGTAATCCAGGCCCACTCCTACTGCTACTAGCCTACTCCTCTCTCGATTCAATTCGCCTGTCGAGCTCAAGCCGGCTCAACTTTACCGAGTCCACGCCCACGTTGTCGCTTCCGGGCAGCCGGTTGAGCAGAGGAACCCTACTATGAATGTTATTAAGACCTGCCTACCACTACAACTCATCTCTTACTCTCCCCTTTAATACTAGTTAAACTGTTACAGTCTTCCAATGTTTTGATGGGTATTTTGCAGCTCCAGGGGCCATCTCTTACTGCAGAATACAAAGAGATTGGTCAACCAAATGCAGTTTAATGGATCCAGATATTTCCTTGTCTATGATTATCGGAATGACTGGTTTTTTGAGAGGCCAATTTTCTCTCAAACTCACAGTAACCTGGTGCATTATGCACGTATTTAATCGGCAGCTCTTTAGTTATTGTTTGGGATGGAATATGATTGTTCATCCACAATGCCTCACAATGTCTCAAGATCCGTTCGATTGAAATTTGAAAACTTTGTATTTATATTATAAATGATATTATTGTTTCTATTAACATCTTCAACAGCGGTATGTGAAAAGATAGGTCACAAGTTAAGTGCCATGTTATCCATTACTTGTTTTCTATGTTTAGTTGTAATCACATCTTATTTCTATGTCTTAGCGGCCTATTACCTTATTTAGTTAAATGGGTTGTCTGTCACTACCTGTTATTCATGCATGAGCTACTAGTTATCCATGCACCAACTGTTAGTAATTTTTTATATTTCTTTTTTTTTATAATTGTTTATTTGAAATTTTGAAGAATGACCATAAAATCAGTACACTTGTCTCATCCTCCTTCAATATAGGAAAAGCATAGATGGTAGTCCACCCCAAACTATTTGTAACTTTTTATATTTCTTTTTTTTATAGTTGTTTATTTTAAATTTTGAAGGACTACACTTGTCTCATCCTCTTTGTTACCTTCTTTAGTTAAATGAGTTGTATGTCACTACCTCTTATCCATCTATTATCCATGCATGAGCTAAGAGTTATCCATTAATCAACTATCAGTTATCTTTTATATCTCTTTTTTCTATAATTGTTTATTGTGAATTTTGAACAATGACCATAAAATCAATGTGGATAGTACACTTGTCCCACCCTCCTTCAATCTAAGAAAAGCATAGATGATAGTCCACCCCAAATTCTAAAATATAAACACCTATGAGCGTAATTAGTAATAAGTTGTTTTTACAATATATTATAATAAAAAAATAAAATGTTAATTTTAAAAACTATAATACTTATAACAAATAATAATACTACTTAATATTAAAAATAAATCTGTGAAAACAAAATATTTGATTTTTTTTCAAGGAAAACAAAACTATTTTCTATTTAATTGAATGTAAAATGCAATCACCACACAACCAATAAAACCTTCAAATGGTAGCAAAACTAGGAAGCCTCCAAAATTCTATAGTACCAAAGACACACACACATAGGTCCTTAGAAGTGTGAACCCTCTATGTCTATATCCTCAAAAACTATAGCTGACAGCAAAATTGTGCCTTAGTTATCTTCACAAAGATAATCATTTCAAAGAAATCCCAAGCTATATGACTTAAACCAAACATAAGAGCTTCTCCTATAATAAGAGGCCATGTTTGGAAAGTTTATCAAGATCCATATTATGTTCATGAAAGATATGTGCAAAATAGATACCTTGGAAGAGCCCATCAATCTGTCTCATATGTCGAGCCACTGCAAGAAGATCTCTATTTTTAACCTATTGTTGATAGTTCATCCATTTAACACAAAGAAGGAGTCCTCAAAAACTTGCAAGTTACTCAGTCCTCTATCCAGATCCAATTTATGCATCTAATTTGTAAATCCATAAATTCACCTTTGTTGTTTGTCCCCATGTGTATGTCTCCTTTGAATTGAAAGAGATGAGTCTCACTCATATGAAGAATAAACCCAAGACCATAAATCATATTCAAGCCTTGACAAGCCCCATCAAAAATAACCATGGAGTAGATATTTCCACTTTGAATTTAATAAGCACCCTAGGGGCCTTGTAATGTGGTGCTTCCTTGTAAAAAGTAACTAAACCTGTCACTTGTATTCAAACTTGGAATGTAGGATGGAATTTTTCATCAAACAGATGTGAATTCCTTTGGGAGAACTCTATGCTAACCCAATTCTTTCCAAGTAAACCAAGTTTGAAGGCAAGCTTCTATATTTATAACATTCCACAACCCAAGAAAACCATGCAATACTTTGATTTCACTCCGAGCAATATTTCAATTCCTCACCATCCTTGTACAGGATGCAAATATGAGACCCAATCTTACCTCTCCGTTGTAAGTGACCCCACTCAAAACCATGTTAGATAAAGAAAGCCACATAAGAATCTTAGATTTCAGAGAAGCATGAACCTTCCAAAGTACTTTCCACCACCAAAGATTGGCATTACCATCAATTGTAAAAAGTATGTTGTAACCAAGTCTTGCCGAATAAGACCCATCATTCTTATTAAACCCCCAGATAAGATCATTAGAAGCCTTACTGATACAAATATGTGACATATGAAGTTATGGAATAGATGTATCCTAGTGCATGGAAAATTCACCAACAATACCCATATCAACATAATTCATCCACCTTGTTTCCATGGAGAAGTCTTTGGATTCTTATTAATGGAGTTGAGGATACTTTTTCCAATCACTTGTAGATATTGTACAAGTTCCCTTGGTAACTAGATGTCTCTTTTACAACCCATAATAGCATCAACACCTATACAAACTTGAAACCCATTCCCAACCTTCCAGGCGAGAAAAGGACCAATAATAGGGAAGGCAAGTGTCATTCCTTCTATTGTTTTGACACATTTTGAGTACTCTTATGTTCCTTCCTAATCAAATCCACCTAAGATTAAGGGGCTATATATTTAGGAATTAAAATCCTTCACCAAAGACTGTCCTTGGTAAGAACATTCCATAAGGATTTTGCAACTAATGAAGTACTTGAATAGATTGATATTTTTAAAACCCCATCCCCTTAATGACTTGGGAGTTGCTAGTTTCTTCCACTCGACCAAATGTGTCCCTTTGAAGTCATTACTACCTTGGAAAAGGAAATTATAGCACATCCTTATGATATTTTCTAAATTTCCTTTAGGAATATGAACTAGTGTATGCTAATACACTAGGATGGCCTCCAAAAAATATTTAACAAGAACCAAATGCCCACCTATGGAGAGACACCTATTGCACCACCGTGTATAGTCATTTTCTCAATTTTGGATACTAGCCACCACCAGTCATCCTTTCCATAGCAGTTAGGCTTGAGATAAAATACCAGATACTTAACACCCTTGTTGAGATGCATATGTTGGAATGGGATATATCTCCCAAAATTAAGTCTTAGGTTTTCATTCATACCTGAAGTATATAAAGAATACTTTGCTTAATTAAGTTCCATCCCTATCACCAAACTATAAAATTGAAGTATCTCTTGTAAATGGAACCCTTCTTTGATAAAACCAAAGAAGAAAGAAAGACATTGTCCACAAATAAAAGGTGAGACAATGATCTACATTATTTGTAGAATGAAATGAAGGTGGAACTATAAAATGGAAATACACACACAATTGTTTTGCAGAAAACACAATAGTACAGTAAAACCCCAATTCTATCAATGAATGTCTTGGAAACCTAATCCTACGGGATTATGGTTCCACTTGTAAATATTGTCATTTAAGAGGATGGAGAGTCTCCAATGGAATCCAAAGAGCCCGTTGGAAGATAAAGTCCAATAGTCACTTTAGTTGTATAAATAAAGGATTCTGAATCAATAATATTCAATTTGGGAGTTATCTTCTCTGACATTGGTATCAAGGCCCAATGAAGACTGATATAAATCCCGTTACTCCGTCTTGGAATTCTACCCATCTGCATCCAATATTTGCATAGCCTATCATTTCGCAGACCTCTCTCCTTAGTCCTTAGACCTACGAGGGCATGAAACACTTTTTGAAGCCCTATTTTTGACATATTCTCTAACGTTTCTCTTCTAGCATTGAGAAAAAAAGAATGTTGAGGCTATTGTTGCATATTTTCCTTGTGAACTGTGAATGCATTCTCTGTTCAATGTGCCACTCCTTGGCTTCTCGCCAAATCCATGGACTGTAAAACCTAGCCTCCATCTGCTTAAGTCTTTTTTCCACAGAAACCCTAATTTTCTTTTTTGTGCTACATATATTCTGCATTGAATGCCTCTCTCCCTTGGATAGACTATTGTTCAATGCATTCTACCTTCTAGTGCTATGTGGATAGACTACTACTCAATGTGTTGAGTAGTAAAGTTGGTGCATTCATTGAGCTACATTTTAGTATTAAAGTCAACTACCTTCTCCTTGTACTGCGAGAGAATTCCTAATAAGTGTTGCATTAATGAAGAGAATTGAAGTGCTCTCCTCCGTCTCCTTCATTGCACTCTTTTGATGTTTCGTAGAACTGGTATTTTGGAGTGCCATTGCAATTTTGGAAGAGCATTAAATTGTCCAATTCTTTGTTGCATTGAACTGGTATTGTTGTGTTCCATCACAATTTTGGAAGATCATCCATACTAGTGCATGAAGGCATTCTACTCCTACAATTCTTTTGAGTTGGTGCAAGTGTGTTGTGGAAACCCTAGCACCATTTTTTGTTACTACATCCATGATGTGAGAAGATACTATGGCTATTAATAACAAGAGAGTGTTGATTGTGGAGCTTGATCTTCCTGATCCATAGATGTTGTTGTTTCAGCCATGTTTGTACCCTAGTTTTATATGTGGTGCAGGTGGATTGTACACTCATCCCAGCAGGGGGGTGTGGGTGGGAATCCCCCCCCCACGGAGAAAATTTTAGATTTTTTGTTGGCCAATAGTTTACAATCCCATGGTATTTGGGGATCTCATAGTATTTTTCCATGGTAATTCCCCTTTAAAAGGAAGACATTGTAATATGACTTTGTAATGTATTGTAGCAATGTAAAGATCTCTATGATTGTGTAAGAGAGACTGAGATAGAGTGAAGAGGAAGTTGCAGTGGATGTACTGTATGTTGTAGCCCTTCATTTGTTGGATGGTATAGTTATAAGGACTAGAAATTTATGTGTTGATGTAGCCCATCTTGGGTGAACCATGTTATATTGGTGTCTCTCTTGTATTTTCGTTATGTGATTTATATTTGAATCTTGTTTATTGGTATTTCTCTACGATCCTATTTTTCTAACAATTGGTATCAAAGCCAAAAGTCTATTTGGCATATAAAATCACAGGAAAGAAGGGTTCCTCGTTTGAGTGGGAGCAATGGTGGAAGAAGTAAAGTTTAAGGTCAAGAAATTTCATGGCCAAAACTACCAGTTATGGAATATGAAAATGGAATACTATTTGTATTAGAAGGATCTATTCCTATTGTTGGGAGGAAAAGTAAAACAACCAACGACTATGAAGGATGAAGAATGGGATGTTCTTGACATAAATGCATTGGGAATAGTACGGTTGTGCCTGGCTTCGTCAGTGGCTTTCAATATCTCAAAATAAAAGACAATAGAGGGTCTGATGAGCGCATTGGGTAAGATGTATGAAAAAACCTCAACCTCCAACAAGGTATTTCTAATGAAGCGTTTATTTAATATGAAGATGTCATAAGGTGGATTTGTTGTTGATCATTTAAATAAATTTAATACGATTACAAATCAACTAATTTCTGTAAAAGTGAACTTTGATGATGAGGTTAGGACTTTTCTAATGTTGTGTTCATTGCCAGAAAAATGGAATGGCTTG
Organism: Larix kaempferi; assembly: GCA_027924585.1. NCBI lineage: Eukaryota > Viridiplantae > Streptophyta > Pinopsida > Pinales > Pinaceae > Larix > Larix kaempferi. The sequence continues at coordinate 12,331,896 of BSBM01000729.1, forward strand.
GTCATGGTTGTAAGTAACTCTGTCTCTGGTTCAAACACTTTGAAATTTTATGATGTTGTTGGTGTTATTCTTAGCGAGGAAATGTAAAGGAAAAGCACAGGTGAGACATCAGGTAATGCATTGACCATGGAGAGAAGGGGAAGACAAAGGGATAGAGGAAAGATCCTAGGTAATCGCAACAAGTCTAGGAAGAGAAGATCCAATTCTAGACTAGGAAAGTTAGAGTGTTGGAACTGTGGAAAGAAAGGACATCTGAAAAAAGACTGTAGATCTCTAAAGAAGAAATGAGATGGAAAACAAGAGACTACTCAGGAATCAAATGTAGAAGGGGATGTGTTACAAGACGCTTTGATTCTTGCATTAGCATTAGATAATAATAGTGATTATTGGGTAGTAGATTCAGGGGCTTCATGTCATGCTACACCCCATAGAAAATTATTTCATGATGATGTTCCAGGAAATCTTAAACATGTTTTATTGGGTGATGATGAACCATGTAAAATTGTTGGAATGGGTAAGGTACGGATAAAGTTAAAAAATGGTGAATGGCTATTGAAAGATGTAAGGAATATTTCTGCTATGAAAAGAAATTTGATGTCAACGGGGTAGTTGGGAGATGGTGGTTGTTTATGTACATTTGGAGAAATGTGGTGGAAGATTACTAAAGGATCAATGGTAATAGAAAAGGGAGATAGGATAGGTACGTTGTATTTATGTCCTCATAATATTGACTGTTCTATCTCTTTAGCTTCCATAAGTACATATGCAACATTATAGCATCATGGCCTTGGCCACATGAGTGAGAAGGGGATGCATATTCTCCACTCAAGGAAGCTACTGCCAGATATGAAGCAGATAAGTTTGGAATTCTATTAGAACTATGTTTATGGAAAACATAATAGATTTAGATTTCTCAAGGTTGGAAAATAGAAGAAGAGTGAAAAGTTAGAGCGTGTGCATACAGATGTATGGGAACCAACTCAGGTACAATCTCTTAGTGGATTTCATTATTATGTTACTTTTATTGATGATGCAACTAGAAAAACTTGGGTTTATTGCATTAGACATAAATCTGATGTGTTTGCTACTTTTAAGAAATGGAAAGATTTGGTTGAGAATGAGACAGGAAAAAGGTTGAAGTGTCTATATATGATAATGGAGGTGAATACTGCGGCAAGGAGTTTGATAGTTACTGTTCATACCATGGGATTCGTAGAGAGAATACAGTCCTAGGAACAACATAGGAAAATGGTGTGTTAGAAAGGATGAAAAAAACAATCATGGAGCGTTCAAGGTGTATGAGATTGCAAATAGGGTTTCCCTTACAATTTTGGGCAGATGTTGTAGATACTAATGTTTACTTAATAAACAAAGGGCTTTCAAGTGCTTTTGATGGTGGTATTTCAGAGGAGGAATGGACAGGTAAAAAGGTAAACCACTCATTTTTTAGAACTTTTGGTTGTGAAGCATTTGTCCATATTGATAAAGAAAATAGAACAAGGCTTGAGGCTAAATCCAAGAAATGTACCTTTATTGGATATGGTGTTGATGATTTTGGTTATCACTTACAGGATTATGAAAATAACAAAATAATTGGGAGTAGAGATGTGGTATTCAATGAAAAAGTCATGTATAAAGATTAGTTGTAGGGAAAGAAACAGGAAAAGGAAAACACAGAGTATACAATGCTTGATGAAATCAAAGAAAATAAGTTCCAAAAGTGTCGAAAAATCAAGAAAAGCAGCAGGAACCTCAAAATCCTGCAAGTGTTAGAAGATCTACTAAGTCAAGTAGACCCCTTAAATGATACTCTCCTTCAATTTATTATTTATTGATGATTGATTCTGGTGAACCAGAATGTTATAAAGAAGCACTGCCGGTGGAAACTAGAAAGAAGTGAGAGCAAGGCATGAATGAGGAGATGGACTCATTGGTAAGAAACTGGACTTGGGATTTGGTTCAGTTGCCTGCAGGTAAAAGAGCATTGCAGAATAAATGGGTTTACAGGTTGAAGGAAGAATATGGAGGCAAGAAGCGGTACAAAGACAAACTTGTTGTAAAGGGGTTTGCAGAAAAGAAAGGTATAGATTTTCATGAAATATTTTCTTATGTTGATGAAATGAATTCAATTACAACTACTTTAAGTCTAGTGGAGGTAGAAGATTTGCATCTTGAACAATTAGATGTAAAAATAATCTTTCTCATTGGGGATTTGGAGGAAGAGATTTATATGTAGTATCCATAGGGGTATTAGGTCAAAGGGAAGGAGAATTTGGTATGCAAGTTGAAGAAGAGCTTGTATGGCCTGAAGCAAGATCCAAGGCATTGATATTTGAAATTTGACAGGTTTATAGCAAAACATGGTTATAGTAGATTTCATTCTGACCACTGCGTCTATTTCAAGGGGCTAGATAATGGAAGATATATGATCTTGTTATTGTATGTGGATGACATGCTTGTTGCAGGGTCTAACACGCAAGATATGAATGTGCTCAATAGGAAGTTAGCTAATTCATTTCCGATGAAGGATTTGGGTGCTGCAAAGAAAACCCTTGATATGATAATAATAAGAGACATGAAAAATCGCAAATGGACATTGTCTTAGGGTGAATACATAGAAAAGGTTTTGGAGCGGTTTAGAATACAGAATGCAAAACCAGTTAGTACACCTTTGGACAACCCTTTCATACTAAAGAGATGTGTCCCAATACACATAAAGATATACACTACATGTATAGGGTTCCATATTCATCAGCAGTTGAAAGCTTGATGTATGCCATGGTGTGCATAAGATTGGATATTGCACATGCAGTGGGAGTTGTGAGTAGGTATACGAACAATCTAGGTAAAGAATATTGAAAGGAAGTATAATGGATTCTCAGGTATTTGAGAGGTACTACAACTCATGCATTATGTTTTGGAGGTTTAGACATTGTTCTACATGGATATGTTGATACTTTGAACAACTAAAGTAGAGTAGGTTGCTACTACAGAGGCTAGTAAAGAGATGATTTGGTTACAAAGGTTCATGGAGGAATTGAGTAAGAAGCAAGAGAATAACATATTGTACAGTGACAGCCAGAGTGCCATTCATATTGAAAAGAACTCAACCTTCCATTCTAATACTAAACATATACAACTCAAGTATCATTTCATACAGTTTGTTCTAGAGGATGAACTGTTGAAACTGGAAAATAAAAACATGAGCTAGAATATTGCAGACATATTGACAAATGTAGTAACCAGAGAGAAACTAAGTTCCTTCTCGGTTTCATTTGGCCTTCAAGCATGAAGGTGAAGATGAGAATTTTTCTGGGTGCAATGTTTAGAGCATAGTCTAAAAAGTGCAGCAACGGTGGATTTTTTGTGATTAGTCTTCAAGTGGGAGATTGTTGGTTGTGGAGCCTGATCTTCCTGATTTAGAGATAATGTTGTTTCAGTTGTGTTTGTACCCTAGTTTTATATGCTTTATAGGTGGAATATAAACTCATCCCAGTGGGGGGGGGGGTGTGGGAGGGCATAGTTGTAATGTCCTTTTTTCAATTTTTATAAAAATGCCCAATTTTCCACTTTTTCCCCAATTTCAACCTTTGACTAGTTTTATTGTTTTGGTCTCCAAATTAACCCAAATGCTCCCAAATATTCTATAAGGGTATATGAATGATATTGAGACTTTAATATTAGGTCCAAGGATGATTTATAACCCTCCAAAGACTTCTGCAAAAAAAATTTATATTCTGGTCAATGTATGGAAATTAACTAGCAAATTGTGCATCAAATCCCCCCTGGGTAAACACTGAAAATGGCATTCCAAATGCTTCCAAACTCTCTCGAATTTATGAACAGATGTATGGAATGTATTAAGGATGTTAATAAGGTTCCAAATGTACCATTAATTTATTATTATGTCTTTTCCAACCCTCTCCCATTCAGCTGCAAAAATCTCCAATTCGACCCTTAGGGAAATGGCCTTATTTCTTCTCAAAATGCAAATAAACTAAGTGAAAATACTTCAAATGCTCAATTAATGTATATGAAACTTATAATATGCATCCATGTAAGTCTATTAATCACAAATGTATCAGAGAATCATCCTTCATTCGAAATCATTAGCATCATAATGGTATGCATCAATGTAATGGGGAAATGGTCCCTGTTTGTTCATTAATCAACATTTTTACATACAATTAATGGATATTTCGACCTGATACTTTCTAAAGATGAATAAAAGAGGATATAAATATATTACAATTAGAAATACAGCATATGAAGCTCTCCCAATGAGTACAAGAGCTCACCAAAAATGCCCTCCCTCAAGGAGCATGAATATGCCTTCAAAACTGGAAATGGTTGAGAGATGGTGCTGCACTAAAAAAACACCAAGCTTCCCTGTAGCTAATACCTACAAATAAAACTCCATTAAATCTCCATGAAAGACCTGAGTGGCCTCTCCAAACACCAACTTGGATGGAAATCTTTCACCCTCGAAATTGGCTAAGGAAAGAAACTAGTCATCCACTAGCTCTCTCTTCACAAATGAAATTTTTCTCAAATGATCAAAAGCCCTTCTCTTGGTTTATCCATATATTTTATAAACATCCTTAGCCTTCTAAGTTTCCCAATCCATCCATAAACTCAATCCAATTCGAATTAGGGTAAGGGATGAATATTTGCCATGTGTCTCACCTTTCTTAGCCTTTCACCTTCCACCAATTCGAGTGGGGGGTCTCTTTGGATTCTCCAACTCCCATGAGTGCCCTCTTGGAGCCTATTTTTGGGGATGACATGTCATAATGGTCAGATTTCATAGGTCATATATGCAATTTTTCATAGATGTCATCGATGCTCCATCATTGTTGTCATAGGAGCTAGGGAATCTAGCCCAAGTGTCCACAAGCTGCCAATTTAACTCTTCCTCTTCCATGGAGGTTACCAATCCATCCCAATTCGAACGAAGATGCTCAATTCCATGTGTATGACTTACCAACTCACCCAAGAATGTTCACCTTCTGATGAATTTGAATTGGCAAGAGAGAGATGCCATGTGTCCTTGAAAAATCAAGCTAGTGTGGGTCCCACATCATCCATATGTCTTCAAAACCACTTGCCACCTAGAATTTCTCTTGAATTTATTTATTCAACTTATTTATTAAATACTTGAACCCTTATAATGTATAAACATAATTTATTATCTTCCTTATTGCAATTCCAAATGTTCCCATCCAACCTAGGAAACTAGTAGGATTGATGGGATTGTCTTTTATGCAAATTATTTGAATGGGGACATTACAGTCCTCCCCACCCAAGATTGCTTTCCCTCGGGAAATCTCAATTTACCCTGCTTCAAACTTGTTCCTCCTCTATCAAGTTTCCTTCTATGAGGAATGTCTCACAAAACCTTTATGTTCCGGTGTTTCATGCTGTGGGAAGAAACTACCTGATTTGGATAGGTGTGTTGCCCTCTCACAACCCTTAGTACTCCTTTTGAATCTTGGAATTTCATTTCAGGAATTTGATGATTTACTGTATGCTCTCCTATTGAATACAACCATTGCACTCCCAAAACCACATTAGTATCATCAGCATCAACCACATAAAAACTATCAACAAAATTATAGTTACCTACGGTGACTTGCAGCTGTGGAATCCATGTTTTGTACTCCATGGTGTTGTGACCGGGAATGACAACAGTGAAGCCATTGAATGGTTCAATAGGTATATTCCTCCTCTCCACCATGTATGCATCAATGAAGTTATGTGTGGCTCCTCCATCTACCAAAACTGAATTTCTTTGTCCTAGTACCACACCCTTGCATCGAATAGTGTGATATCGAGGTACTGTTGAAAGTACTGTCATTCTTACTTTGGTGGGTGAGGGATGCTTCACCTCTTGTTTCCCTTATTCTGCTGTAATATATCCCTCTTCTTGGGATTAAATATGTCCTTATTCCTCCATGCCCCCTTCATACCCATCATCACAAAATACTTCAATGAATTGGGCCTTTCCTTAGCACATTTATGTCCTGGTGCCCACGGTTGGAAGCATGAGTAACACAATTTCTTCCTTCTGATATCTTCCCTGCTTAGTTCCTCTTTCTTACCTTTCCATATTCATCTTCTTTCCATGGCTGCTTATCAGATGCATCTCTTTGCCAAGGTTTCTTTTCAATTATGAATTCAGGCTTGGGAGGAAATCTCGTTCTAGGAAGCACATTTTGGAGATCCCTAGTCAAGCTCATTGCATCTTTTAATGTAGTTGGCTTGTGGGATTTGACCAAACCTTTTAAGGGTTCAACCAAACCTTCAGTGAACAGAAATACCAACCTTCCCATAGATACATCAGCCACCTTGATTGATAATTTTTTAAAGTCCAACATATATTCAGTAGGGGTCCCAGTTTGCTTCAATTGAGCTAGTTCTTTGAAAGGCAATTTTGGATCTTTTTGTTCAAATCTCTCTAGTATCCTATCAAAAAAAAATTCATATGTTTTAAGCTGATCATGGCCCAAGGTTCTTAATCCATGGAACCACCTTTCATTAGCATCTCCTTCCAAGTGCAAAATAGCCATTTTTAATGCATCCTCTTCTAACATAGGATTCAGCTGAAAATACACATCTAATTTTTGCACCCAAGTATTAGCAGAATTATGAGAAGAACCATCAAAAGTAGGAACTGACATTTTACTAATAGCACCATTTAATTGTATGTTTTGGAATGGAATCCTATGGTCCTCCTTACTTTTCATTTTATATATATCATCAATGTATTGACCAAAAGGTAGACCTCTTTTACATTCTTCACTCAACTCATTCCATTCGTTTGCTAGTTTACTATTATCCAACTGGACATCAGGCTCTTCTTTGGGTGTGAGGAATTTAGGTGCAGTATGCCTTTGTGTGCTTTGAAATTCATCAAGTCTATTATGGGGTCATGTACTTGAGAAAAAATTCTCACCCATGTTCTTCTTTTCTCCTGAGTGTGAACCACTATGATCTCCTATCATCTCCTTGCTTACAAGTTGGCTACCCAACAATTCCAATCCTTTCATCAATTGTCTACTCATCTCTTGCATACCTATGGTAATCCCCTGCATACTCATGGAAATCCCATCAAAGCATGGTTTTAAGGCTTCAACAAGCTCCTCCTTATGTCTTAAGTTTTTATCCTCCTTTCTACCCATGGTTTTAAAAGAAAACTCTTTTTCTTCTACTACTTCTTCTTCACAAAAACCTTTTCAACTACTGGTTCAAAGGGTGGTGGTTTATTTTTTTGAATTATTGTTAATACCATTAGGTTCCAAGAACATACTCTTATACCACTTGTAATGTCCCTTTTTCAATTTTTATAAAAATGCTCAATTTTCCACTTTTTCCCCAATTTCGACCTTTGACTAGTTTTGTTGTTTTGGTCTCCAAATGCTCCCAAATATTTTGTAAGGGTATATGAATTATATTGAGACTTGAATATTAGCTCTAGGGATGATTTATAACCCTCCAAATACTTCTTCAAACTTGTTTTATATTCTGGTCAATGTATGGAAATTAACTGGCAAATTGTGCATCAAATCCCCCCTGGGTAAACACTGAAACTGGCCTTCCAAATGCTTCCAAACTCTCTCGAATTTATGAACATAGGTCACGGGGGATTCACTAGAAAACAATATAATACCACGTTCATTCATATTGCGGTATTAAATATTCATGAAAACCTAAAAATTATATTTGTTAGGATATTTAGACACTTAAGAGTTAGTTAAGATCAACTTGTTAGGATATTTAGTATGCATTAGTATGCATTTGTAAATACTTAATCCGACGGTTACGATATGTTCCCGACATAGAGTGATCCGACGGCTCAACTTCTCTTAGATCAAACCTAACCTTGATCTGTGGCTTAACACCCGATTGGTCCATGATCTCTATTTAAAGAGCATGGAGGGTCATTGTTTAGTTGATCGATTATGAGAAGCTTATTTGTAACTTTCTTTCTTTGCATAATAAATTGTCTCGTAGAATCTATTTGGCTGGGGCCGTGGAGTGTTTCCCTCAAGAGGGTTTAAACCACGTCAAAACATCGGTGTGTTGATCTGTGATCTGTTTGTGTGAAGTGGTTGCTCTTGATGTTCGGTCCTTTGGTAGTACCTTATATACCTAAACATGGTATTAGAGATTTTATGAAGTGTCGCTTCCGGTTATGATCTAGATCTTGAACTGCTGTTGTCGAAACTCGAAAGGGTTTCTATTTATGGTATTTCTGTGCATTTCTGGGCTGTGGAAGGTGGTTCATTACGTCCGGAGCGTCGTTTCCATTTGATCGAAAACGGTTCTCGATTGCTCCAGAAATGCGTATTTCATCAGATCTGAAGGTATAATGTTACAGTGATGTATTTTTTTTATTTTCTTTTTTTAAAAAGGAAAAAAATCTCATATTTCATCATTTTTTACTGTTAGATTTTTTTTTTTGGGTTCGGATTGTTGCTTTCCCATCTGCGTATGCTCTTTGCTGTGCACCTTGAGTGATCTCGACAGATCAGAAACAAAAAGGGAAAGGGTTTTTCTCGGCTGTGTATGCTCTTTGCCGTACACCTTGAGCGATCTCGGCAAATCAGAAACAAAGAGAAAACGTAAAATTTCCGGGCAAGCTAACAAGATCTAACTCCACAAGTGTGGAAAAGTTTTTTTTTTGTTTCGATTTGTGGTTTGTCTTGCAGGAAAAAGGGCAAGCACGCAAACCGAGCAAGAAGAGTAAAAAAAAAAAAAAAAGCCCAATTTCTCATTCCCATATTTTACATACCTTTTAATCTAGCTCACTTGGTTCAAAGTTGCTTTATTCTTTAATAGGTCTTGAGTTCAAGTCTTAGGAAGTTACTTTTAAAAGAAAAAGTGCATGCAATTTCTATTTTCAAGTTATTTTATTGTAAAAGTGCATCTCACTTAAATAATAATAAAAAATAAAAATATAAGTGAGTCACTTAAGTTTTTTTTATTGTTGCACTATTTAAAAGTAATATCATTGTAAAAGTGAAATCACTTATTTTACAAAAGTGGTTCACTTAAAGCAACTTTCTTGTAAAGTGATTGTCAAAAGGTTCTTCTTGGGAAGAGGGGGGTTCTTTTTTTTGCTGGACATTTTCTAGCTGCCACGTCACTATTGGGGACATCTTCAACAGTTTCTTTGTTCAAACATAACATCATCATACAGAGTCAATTTTCAATGCCATTTTTTTTAAACCGCCTATTTTTTCGAGCTCTTCACATCCAGACTATTGGTTTTTGTTTTTACAGCCATTAATTTACAGATATGGCTGCCCCTTGTGATATTCTACTTAACAGTTCCAACTATTTCTCATGGAAATCTCGTATGGAGGATGTTCTACGAAGTTGGGGACTTTTCAGAATTACCTCGGGGAAAGAAAAATAACTAGCCACTAATGATGATAAGAAAATAAAATGGGCAAATAGATGTGATGAAGCTCGTGGATTGATTGGGATGTCAATCTCTACTGATTTGCGATTCCACATATCTGGAATTGATGAACCTAATGCTGTTTGGGACAAGTTGGAATCTGTGTTTGGTAAACACAATGAAATTCGAGGTCACCAACTCGAAAATGAGTTGATTTCTTTAAATCCAAGTGACTTTTCATGCATTCAAGATTATTTATCTAAGTACAAAACTCTTAAACTCTTATGTGCAGAATGTAAGATTGAGAGGGAAGATAAACAATGCATTTATCATATTCTTTCCAAACTTGGACTTGCATATTCTGTTTTTGTATCTACATTTTACTCCATGAAAGCATCCTTGAATGCATCTAGCTATCAAGAGCCTAGTCTTGAATCCTTTTGTGATTCCTTGATTAGAGAACAAGATAAACTCATTCATCTTGGAATAATCAACAATGCAGATACATCTGGGAAAGCCTTATTGTCCCAACAGAAAGAAAAGTCCAAGCCTCCCAAGAAACAAAATTTTCACAATAATAAGTCAAACAAGGGTCCAAAACCCTCTCAGTCAGCTCCTTCTTTAAAAAATGACAAAGGATCCAAGCCAAAAGGAAAGAAGACTAAGCGTCATTGCAACTATTGCGGGAAAGATAATCATGATAAATCTAAGTGTTCCAAGAAGATGGCAACCTTGGAAGCAGCAATGAAGAAGCACCACATCAGCCTAGATTCGTCTTCAGAATCTGCTTCTCATGGACATGCACTTTGTGCTTCTGGTTATTCTTATAATGCATATTCTTCTTCTACTTCAAATGAATGGCTCATTGATTTTGGAGCATCTTATCATATGGCTAAGGATCAAGCCATCTTTTTTACTATGCATGAATGTAACACCAAACAAATATTTGTTGGTGATGATAGATCTCTAAGTGTTGTAGGAGCTGGAACAGTTCCAGTAGATAATGGTCATTTTAGTGATGTACTATGTGTTCCAAGAATTTCCTGCAATTTGTTATTAGGCTATCAGATCACTCATTCTGGTGAAGGTAAAACTGTGACCTTCACACCTCACCAAGTTGTAATCAAGGATTTTAAAGATCCTCAACAGGTCCTAGCTACCGGAATTGTTGATGATATTACTAAGTTGTACAAGTTTAACAACTTTGGGTCATCACCTTTCCCTTCAGTTTTTGTTGCTCATAGTGATAACTTGAGCAAACTTTGGCATGAGCAATTTGGTCACTTAAATTATCGCTCATTGCAACAACTATGTAAAGAAAATATGGTGACAGGTCTTTCGATGGTATCTTGCAGGGATGGTGTTTGCTCTGGTTGTGTACTCGGAAAACATCATCGGGACAGTTTTGACAAACGTGCCTCTTGGCACGCCTCGGTTCCCTTGGAGCTTGTGCATAGTGACTTGTGTGGTCCTCTTCCATCTGCTTCCTTTTCCGGTTTCAAATATTTCTTAATTCTCATTGATAATTACACCAGACGCACTTGGGTTTATTTCCTAAAACTTAAGAGTGAAGTATTTAACATGTTCTTGGTCTACAAGGCCCTTGTTGAAAAACAATCTGGTCATCAAATTATTAAGTTAAGATTTGACAATGGAGGAGAATATGTTAACAATAAGTTCACTACTTTCTGCACTGAACAAGGCATCCAACAATAGCACACTGTTCCATATACACCACAACAAAATGGTGTAGTTGAGCGGAAGAACCGCACTTTAAAAGAAATGGCTAATTGTATGATCCAATCTAAGGGACTAAGTCTTCAATTTTGGGCTGAAGCCATTAATTGTGCAAATTACATAGTTAATCACAACCCCCACTAAAGCATTACAAGGTATAACACCGGAAGAAGCATGGAGTAAAACTACACCTGATGTAAGTCACTTAAGTGTGTTTGGTAGTAAAGCATGGGCTCACATTCCAGATGAAAAACGGAAAGCATTGCAGCCTAAAAGTGAAAAGTGCATATTTGTTGGATATTCTGAAGATGTAAAAGGTTATAGACTTCTTCAACCACATTCGCATGATATAATCATTAGAAGAGATGTTAAATTTAATGAAAATCTCATGGCCTGCGAGCCTAACTCGGTGATTGTGCCATCTTTGGCCTGCGAGCCTGATTCGGCATTTGTGCCTTCTTCTTCTTCTTACAACTTCCTTAACAGGTTTCCAACTCCAATTTCTGATAATGACAGTGAGGATGAAAATCCACCTCCACCTGCTCATGTTCCTCCAGTTGCACCAGCACAAGTGCTTCCTTGATGGGTCCGTTCAACATGTGAAGCAGCTGGTGATCTTGCCGGTGATCCTAGAGATCAACGTCGAACACTTTCTCAGTTTCAGCAAACCTCTTCTCTTTTGGCTCAAGTTTCTGAGAATCATGATCCAGAAACTTTTGCATAAGCTTCAGGAAATCCAGATTGGGATGCAGCCATGGATGAAGAATATCGTTCCTTAATGGTGAATGATACTTGGGATCTTGTACCTCTTCCAAAAGGAAGAAAACTTGTTATATGTAAATGGGTCTACAGAACTAAGTATGCATCAGATGGAAGTGTTGAAAGACTTAAGGCAAGGTTAGTTGCCAAAGGTTTTTCCCAAGTTAACGGGATTGACTACAATGAAACCTTGGCTCCCGTCGCAAAAATGAACTCCATCCGCCTTGTTCTTTCCCTTGCAGCCTTACACAACTGGGAAGTCCATCAAATGGATGTCAAGTCTACCTTCTTACATGGTGATTTAAAGGAGGAAATTTACATGGAACAACCTCCTGGATATGTTCAGAATAACTCTAGCCTTGTCTACCACCTTAAGAAATCCTTATATGGCCTTAAGCAAGCTCCTAGATCTTAGTATGCCAAAATGGATAACTTTCTCCTTGACACTGGTTTTTCTAGATGCCATTCTGACCCCAATGTCTATACCAAGAAAGTAGGAAACCATCTCATCATACTTGTTATATATGTTGATGACCTTATTCTTACTGGTAGTGACCCTAAGCTTATAACCCATGTGAAATCCAGTCTTAAACAAAATTTTGAAATGTCAGACTTAGGACATTTGCATTATTTTCTTGGTCTCCAAGTCCTGCAAACCAAAGAAGAAATCTTTATTTCTCAGTCTAAGTATGCTTGTGACCTTCTTCGTCGCTTTCACATGGAAGATTGTACACCAGCCCCTTCTCCCTTCCAGTGTGGAGTCAAAATTTCTACCACTTGTACTTCACCTAAATTCGATGCCACCTTGTATCGTCAACTTGTTGGTAGTCTCTTATACTTGACTCATTCCCATCCTGACCTTTCCTTTGCCGTTGGTCGTGTTGCCCGTTATATGAAGACACCTCATGAAAGTCACTGGAAAGCAGCTAAAAGAATACTTCGACATATTTGAGGTACAGTTCAGTTTGGGATTCATTACAGTACAGAGGGGGAAACCTTTGTTGGTTGGTTTCACTGATTCAGATTGGGCCGACGATCCTGATGATCGAAAGTCTACTGCAGGTTATGTTTTCAGTCTGGGATCTGGACCTATTACTTGGGCTTGTAAGAAACAACAAGCTCTTGCTCTTTCTTCAGCAGAGACAGAATATCGAGCAGCAGTTAATGCCAGTCAGGAAGCTTTATGGCTTCGACAGATCCTTTCAGAGTTTGGATTCGAGCAGCAGCAGCCTACTCCACTTTGGTGCGACAATCAAAGTGCCATCAAGCTTGCCAAAGATCCAGTTCTACATCAACGCAACAAACACATTGAGCTACATATGCACTTCATCAGAAATCTTGTTCATGATCGTGTTCTTGAAGTGCTCTTTTGCCCTACAGATGATCAAGTTGCAAACATCTTCACCAAGTCTCTTACAGAAGCGAAGTTTTCTAAACTTCGATCTATGTTAGGAGTTCAGGAACTTGTCATTAAGGGGGGATAGGTTCTAATGCCTTCTTCCTTCTCCTAATAGTGTCACTTTTGTAAATCCTTCAATCCTATCCCAAGTTGTTCTTAAGGGGGGATGTTAGGATATTTAGACACTTAGGAGTTAGTTAAGATCAACTTGTGTAATATATCTGTTAGGGATAGTGTGTTTCTTTAGTATGCATTTGTAAATACTTAATCTGACGGTCACGATATGTTCCCGACATAGAGTGATCCAACGGTTCAACTTCTCTTAGATCAAACCTAACCTTGATCCGTGGCTTAACACCCGATTGGTCCATGATCTCTATTTAAAGAGCATGGAGGGTCATTGTTTAGTTGATCGATTATGAGAAGCTCATTTGTAACTTTCTTTCTTTGCACAATAAATTGTCCCGTAGAAGCTATTTGGCCGGGGCCATGGAGTGTTTCCCTCAAGAGGGTTTAAACCACGTCAAAACATCGGTGTGTTGATCTGTGATCTGTTTGTGTGAAGTGGTTTCTCTTGGTGTTCAGTCCTTTGGTAGTACCCTGTGTACCCGAACAATATTGCTTATATATTAAGGGGAAAATGTTTTTTTATTTAATGTAACAATACAAAAATAATTTGGGGTCTTTTTTATATGGGAGAGCTGACAAATATCCGCCAAATGGAGATGGCTGGATCACGACTAGATTAGAAATCGGGTTGAGGCAAGGCTCGAGCTTACCAATACGCAGGGAAATCACGTCTTGAGGCATGCTTGAGGCCAGGGGATTTCGTGGTGAAGTGGGTTTCCAATCGATCATAGTTGAGAGACAGTGGTCATTGATAGCCAATTGTTACCAATAGCACTCAGCCAGTTGTTACCAATAGCCTTGGGAGGCTATAAGCCTCAAGGGACTGTTATAGGCCCTCGATATGCCTTGGGGGCTTGAATACCCAACCACTCGTGCCTATTACAGGCCTTGGTAGGTTTAGTCAGCCTTTTAGAGCTTGTTACAGGCCCTGGGGGCTTGGATACCTAGCCCACAACAGTCTTAGGCAGCGATTGGGGAACTATAACATGCAATCTAAATGTTGTACTATGTGCATTGGCTCTAGTGACATACAAGAAGTGATCTCCTATCTCTTCATTAGACCATTAGATGTTGCAAATAATAAGGATATGTGGTCAAGTAATTGCATTGTGAGTGAATTAATATGCATCCACAATATACATCGAAAGAAGCAAGGTGCATTGCAGAATGCATGTGGTGTCATAAGAGGGGTATCATATCAATATACTAGGTAGAAATATAAAGGGGTATAAAAAATGTTAATGAAAAAATTGATACATACAATATCTAGTGAAAATAGGGGTTTTTTTAAATTGGGAAGGCATATTGGGAGGGGGTTAAAAAAACGATTTTGGAAGGTATTTTCCAATATTTAGTGAAATTAGGAGTATTGTTTCATATGCCACGAACGAACGCGCTATGATAACAGTTTATTGAGTGAAGACCCCGTGACATAGGTAGGGAATTTATTAAGGATGTTAATAAGGTTCCCAATGTACCATTAATTTATTATTATGTCTGGTCCAACCCTCTCCCATTCAACTGCAAAAATCCCCAATTCGACCCTTGGGGAAATGGCCCTATTTCTTCTCAAAATGCAAATAAACTGAGTGAAAAGACTTCAAATGCTCAAGTAATGTATATGAAACTTATAATATGCATACATGGAAGTCTATCAATCACAAATGTATCAAAGAATCATCCTTTCATTTGAAATCATTAGCATCATAATGGTATGCATCAATGTAATGGGGAAATGGTCATTGCTTGCTCATTAATCAACATTTTTACATACAATTAATGGATATTTCGACCTGAGACTTTATGAAGATGAATAAAATAGGATATAAATATATTACAATTAAAAATACATCATATGAAGCTCTCCCAATGAGTACAAGAGCTCACCAAAAATGCCCTCCCTCAAGGAGCATGAATATGCCTTCAAAACTGGAAATGGTTGAGAGATGGTGCTTCACTAAACAAAACCCCAAGCTGCCCTGTAGTTGATACCTACAAATAAAACTCCATTAAAGCTCCATGAAAGACCTAAGTGGCCTCTCCAAACACCAACTTGTATGGGAATCTTTCACCCTCGAAATTGGCTAAGGAAAGAAACTAGTCATCCACTAGCTCTCTCTTCACAAATGAAATTTTTCTCAAATGATCAAAAGCCCTTCTCTTGGTTTATCCCTATATTTTATGAACATCCTTAGCCTTATAAGGTTCCCAATCCATCCATAAACTCAATCCAATTCGAATTAGGGTAAGGGATGAATATTTCCATGTGTCTCACCTTTCGTAGCCTTCCACCTTCCACCAATTCGAGTGGGGCATCTCTTTGGCTTCTCCAACTTCCATGAGCGCCCTCTTGGAGCCTATTTTTGGGGCTGACATGTCATAATGGTCAGATGTCAGAGGTCAGATCTGCAATTTTTCATAGATGTCATAGATGCTCCATCATTGTTGTCATAGGAGCTAGGGAATCTAGCCCAAGTGTCCACAAGCTTCCAATTTGACTCTTCCTCTTCCATGGAGGTTACCAATCCATCCCAATTCGACCTAAGATGCTCAATGCCATGTGTATGACTTACCAACTCACCCAAGAATTTTCACCTTCTCATGAATTCAAATTGGCAAGAGAGAGATGCAATGTGTCCTTGAAAAATCAAGCTAGTGTGGGTCCCACATCCTCCATATGTCTTCAAAACCACTTGCCACCTAGAAATTCTCTTGAATTTATTTATTCAAATTTTTTATTAAATACTTGAACCCTTCTAATGTCTAAACATCATTTATTAGCTTCCTTATTGCAATTCCAAATGTGCCCATCCAACCTAGGAAACTAGTAGGATTGATGGGATTGTCTTCTATGCAATGTATTTGAATGGGTACATTAAAATCGCCCCCCCCACAGAGAATTTTTTGGTTTATTTGTTGGCCAACAGTTTATGGACCCATGGTATTGGGGAGCTAGTAGTATTTTTTCCTGGTGATTCCCCTTTAAAGGAAGACATTGTAATACGGCTGTGTAATGTATTGTAGCAATGTAAATATCTCTATGATTGTGTAAGAGAGACTGAGAAAGAGTGAAGAGGAAGTTACAGTGGATATGTTGCAAGGTTTATCCCTTCATTTGTTGGATAGAATAATAATAAGGACTGGTAATTTCTGTGTGGAAATAGCCCATCTTGGGTGAACCACATTATAATGGTGTCTCTCTTGTATTATGTTTATGTGATTTATATTTGCATCTTGTTTATTGTTGTTGCTCTCCGATCCTGTTTTTCTAACAGAGAGCACCATGAAGAGACTATTGATGCATTTTCTCTCTTTGAAGATTGACGTTGAAACCCGTTGGTGAAGAATCAATGATTGGAGTGTGCACGAGTATCATTTTATTTTTAAATTATTGTTGCGAACTCTCTCAAGGGCCTATGACCTCTCTCAATGGAGCTGCAACCTCTCTCTGGTATCCTAAAATTGACCTCTTTATTGCTTGCATTAGTGTTCTTCCCAATTATGGAGTGACAATTTTTATTTCATGTAGTTTTGATCCAAAAGGTCAATATTCGTGTAACTTTACTTTGATAATGAATCAGTGCTCCCACAGATACCATGCATCATATGATGGTAGTTGTAAAACTATAAGTTAATTGACATCTCATAAATACCGAAAGGTTATTGCAAGATATCTAATCTTAAATCCCTCTGCATTCTAAAGACCTATGATGTGAGGTATCAATTTTTGACTGGTTGATGTAATCCTTTGAAAACAAATATTGTTGAGTGTATTTTCTATAGTCAAAGACCTACATATTGCAAAATTTTGTTGCATTGAGAGTATAATTGTAAAAGGTGGTAGAAACATAGACTTGCACCTGCATTTGTTTCCAAAACATTGTTTATTTGCAGGTGAAATTTGAAAAAGGTGCATTCTTTTGCATCTCTAGTCGGAGCAATAAAGACCCTTTGTCTTGCTCAGAAATCAAAGGACAATTCAAAATACTCTTCCAAGGGAGATAAAAATAGAAGAGGACAAGGAAGAAGAAATTTTAGATGCAGGGGGGCAAAAACAACTCAAAGAGAAGACTAAACTTATAATGTAAGCATTGTGGGAAGAATGGACAAGCAGGAGATCAATGTTTGTCCCCTTGGGAATCCATCAAAGAAATACAGAACCAGAATAAAGAAGACAAAAACAAGAGCCAAGAGGTTGGTAAAGCTCTTGAATCTGCTCATTGTATTGTTGCACATTGTAATCTTGGAATAAA
Organism: Larix kaempferi; assembly: GCA_027924585.1. Classification (NCBI taxonomy): domain Eukaryota; kingdom Viridiplantae; phylum Streptophyta; class Pinopsida; order Pinales; family Pinaceae; genus Larix; species Larix kaempferi. The sequence continues at coordinate 12,349,579 of BSBM01000729.1, forward strand.
TGAGATAACATTTTTTCCATCTTACAAATATTGTTGGCTTCTTAATACTGGTGCAACATCCCACGTGACATTTAGAAAATATTTTTTTAAAGAAATGAGTGACAATGTAGATGGCATAGCATATTTTGTAGACAACTCCAACCTTAAACCAAAGGGAAATAGTTCCATCAGGCTCAAATTTCCTAGATTCCCTGAATTTTTGTTGCAGAATGTTCTTTATCTTCCCTAGTTGTAGAGAATCTTGTTTTCCTTGGTGCATATTCAACAACAAGGCCATTCCATCCACATGTCCGATGGAATCGTAGAGATAAGGAAGTACTCTAACAACCAGTTCATCATGATCGGATATGAAGATGGTAAGTTACTGAAGTTGAAAGGCTCATCTACAAGCTTGTTCAAAACTTTTCCTACCTCTATCAACATGGAGAAGGTAATTTATCATCCAGTTTATTATGGCATGCTAGATATAGTCATCTATATTACAAGAATCTTTGCTTGTTGAGAAATAATGGTGTCTTTGTTTTTCCCACCATTCCTAAGAAGATGAACAAATGTGATGCATACATATTAGGAAAACATAGTAAGCAACCATTTCAAGAGTCAAAATTCCGAGCATGTAGAAAGTTAGAGTTGGTTCACTCTGACTTATGTGGCCCCATGCCTATTCCTTCTGCCAATGGTAATAGATATATCATGACCTTTGTTGATGACTACACCAGAATGTGTTGGGTATATCTGTTAAAGGAAAAATTTGAAGCATTTCAAACATTTAAAATTTTTCATGCATATATAAAAAATCAAGCACAATTTCATATTGGCACACTTTGTACTGATAATGGTAAAGAATACACTTCTAATGCTTTTGAAGACTATCTTTGTCAACATGGTATTGCACATCAAACTATAGTTCCACAAAATGGTGTGGCATAAAGATGAAAAGAACCATAATGAATGTGGTTAGTACGCTCAATGATGTTTTTCAATAATGTAAAACTAATGTTTTGGGGTGATGCAGTGTTATGTGCGGTCTATTTGAGAAATATAATTCCATATCATGCTCTTAAAAACAAGACTCCACATGAAATGTGGTATGGCCACATCCCTTTGATGAGGCATCTATGGGATTTTGGTTCCACCTTTTATTCTTTGATACCAAAGGAGAAAAGAGACAAGTTTGGTGCTTGAAGTCGAAAATGCATTTTCCTGGGGTATTCAGACACCTCCAAGGCATATCATATTTATGATGAGGTAAACAAAAAGTTTTTTGTTTCCATAGATGTTATTTTTCTTAAAACTAATAAAAATGATGATTCTATTGATAGATAGCTTGATCGTATGGAGAAATTTTTCCATCTAAGGACATATTATGAAGTTGATAATGAAATTCCACATCTTGAAGGGAGGATCCCTATCTTGGATTAATCTATGGAATTTTCTTTTGAAGCACCAACACCCCCTCTTGAAGAAACTCATGAAGAAGAAGTTCCATCCACTTCACTTGAGTAGGAGAATCACCTGGATGATGTGTTTGAGAGGATTAGAATATCAAATCTTGAAGAAAATGAATCACTACCAACTAATCAACTTGTGCATCCAGGAAAGTTCTAAAATGGGCCACAAATGCACTTGAAAGTGCCCATCTCGATGAATTTAGAAAGACGGGAACATGGAGTTCAACAAGACAAGAAGATGGAGGAGATGCAAATAACTCAGGTGATGGCATGGATGTCTCATTTGATTATGAATTGAATTTATCTACTAACTTTGAACCAACTTTCGTTGAAGAGGCTACTACTGAGGAAGAGTGAAAAGAATCAATGTAGAATGAGTATGATGCACTCATGAAGAATGGAACCTGGAATATGGTTGACCCCCCAGTTGGAACCAAACCAATTGGATACACGTGGGTATACAAAAACAAATACAGATAATATAGGTCACTTGACAAGCATAAAGCGAGGCTTCTGGTGAAAGACTATTCACAAAAGGAAGCAATTGACTATGGAAAGATGTTCTCCCCCATAGAAAAATGAGATATCATCTGCACCTTATTGTCTTTGGATGCACAAAATGGGTGGAAAATTCATTAGATGGATATAAAAACAACTTTATTGAATGGAGACTTGAAAGAAAATGTATTTATGTCTTAACCATAAGGCTTTGGTTTGAAAGGACGAGAACAAAAGGTATGCAAACTTTTCAAGTCATTGTATAGCCTGAAACAAGCACCTTGTGCATGGTATGGAAAGCTAACTGGGCATCTTCTGAAGTTAAATTTCAAACATTATAATCTTGATGACGCAACACTATTTGTAAAGACATATGGAAGATCTGTTGTGTTTCTTGTGGTGTATGTAGATGACCTTTTGATCAAAGGGAATAATGATAGTTATATTGCATCCATAAAGAAAGATTTGAAGAATGGATATGAAATGACAGATCTAGGACATATTCACTATTACTTGGGAATTGAAGTGACTCAACATCCTATGTACATATTCATCTCCCAGAAGAAGTATGTCGGAGAATTATTGAACATATTTTTCATGACAGAGTGCAACCCTCTCTTAACTCCAATGGAACAAAAGATGAATCTTGCATCGATTGAAGGAAAAGAATTCAAGGCTGCAACCAAATACCGATAGCTTGTAGGAATCGTTATCTACCTTAGCACCACCAGACTAGATATTTCATATGTTGTTGTCGTCCTTTCAAGGTTCATGCAAAAACCTTGTGAAGGACACTGGTCTGCTGCTAAAAGAGTTCTAAGATACTTGAAGGGTACTCAAGTACTCTAAAGTGGATGGCTTCAAACTTATTGGGTACTCTGTCAGAATTTGATGGTGACAAAGATACATGAGTATCTACTTATAGATACACAATGAGTCTTGGATCAACAACTATCTCGTGGAGATCATGTAAATAGTCAGTTCTAATAGATTCGACAATAGAGGCAGAATATGTGGATACTGTGGAAGTAATGAAAAAGATTGTGTGGCTCAAGAAGATACTTGAATATTTGCAGGATAAATAAGAGAATTCCACTACCTTATTGATCGACAACACTTTTGCAATCAAGTTAGCCAAGAATGCTAGATTCCATGATTGAATTAAGCACATAAACATAAAGTACCATTTGATTCAACATCATGTAGAGGCCAAGACAGACCATCTACGACATTGTTCCATGAACGAGAAAATTGTAGACATCTTCACTAAAGCACTTGGACGAGAAAAGTTTCAAAATTTTAGAACCATTCCCGGACTTACAAACACCCCTTCGGATTTAGGGGGGGAATGTTGGAAACCTAATACTACAGGATTATGGTTCCACTTGTAAATATTATAAGTTTAAGAATATGGAGAGTCTTGGTGGAATCCAAAGATCCTATTGGAAGATGAAGTGCAATAGTCACTTTAGTTGTATAAAGAATAAAATTCAATTTAGGAGTTATCTTCTATGACAGAATGGAATGGAAAAACAATGTAAACTAAAAAGCAATACAAATTAGCTCATATGGTGGAAGCTTATATCTTAAAAAAAGATGTGTCAGCTATGCTCATTTTCAAGAGTTGTTTGTAAAGATATCATAAAGGTCCTTTTTATCATATGCATAAAGAGGCAAAAAAACTAACATCCAAAAATATAACTCTAGGAGATGAACCGCCAAAAGGATGGAAAACCTTGGCCCCTTGATTGGCAAAAAAAAAATCGTTGAGAGCCACAAATTACCCCTAAAATGGGGCCTGGAAAACCATAGAAAATTTCCAAGAATATGGAGAACCGTTGTAACACTATGAAACAGGTGGATGGGCACTAGTATCCACATAGATTAGGAAAGTATTCTCCATGAACAATCTGAACCCCCTGCACAATCCTGAATCTTTTGTCCTCTTTGATGGAGTGGTTAAGGCCTTCAGAAACCAAGAGGAAGAGATATGGATATAGGGGACAAACTTGTCAAATCCCCCTAGAAGGATTGAAAAAATGAGATGCAACACCATTAATTAAAATATAAAAGGAGGTAGTAGTGACACAATTCATTATACATCTAACCAAGGGCGAGGATATACCAATATGTAGCAATAATAACTGAACATACATCCAAGAAACACAATCATATTCCTTTAATCATTCTAATTCAATAACATTAGCATAAGTGTGAGATAAATTTATAGAATGGAATCCCTCCTGTGTTGTACCTATAACTTTGTGAAATTATCGCCCCTCCATAAAACCAAATTGTTTCGCTAAATGACGGAGGAAAAATAGACTTCAATATCATAATGATAAATTTAGAGATAAATTTATATAAATAATTACAAAGAGAAATCGGTCTTTAAATCCTTCAAAAGAAGTAGGACAATCAATCTTAGAGATTAGTTCCTTAAAATTTGAGTTTAAGATTCGAGCTATTCTACCCAATAATCTCACTTCTTCCACCATTGTCTCTATAAGTTCTTACCTAGAATATCCAAGAAATCTATGAAGAATTCCATGGTCCACTCATCAAGTTCCAAACTCTTATCCTTCTTAAATGTGTGTAATATAGAAATGAACTCCTCCTTTGACACAAGTCTATGTAGGTGCTCATTTAACACCTCATTTGTCATTATCGAAAAGTATGATATAACTTTCAACATTTCAACACTATTAACCAATTAGGTTCTTTATAAACCCTTTCAAAGTGATTAACCCCTAGAACTACTAGATATTTGAATCCTCTAATTGAAGACCCATTATGGTCCTAAAGTTCCCATACAATATGAAGATTTCTTCTATGATTAGAAAATGAGTGAAATGTTTTTGTATTGTCTTCTCCCCATTCTAACTAGGTATACCTTTTTTTATGTGGCAATCCTTTTCCTTATGAAGAATACATTTAGACCTTGAAGTTTCCAATTGTTTCAACCTCAATAAGAAATATTACCCAAGAGAGCCATCATCTAGAAGAGCAACCAAAGTTTCCAATTCCTTCTTCACAACAAGAACTTAAGAATCTCTATTTTTGTATCTCTCCCATCCTAAGCTGCCACATGTTCCTTCAAAACTTTTATTTCCCTAATGAATCGTTCATATGCAAAAAAAAAATCATAGTGCAACCAATTATCCTTAACCAACTAGATAAAATCCTCCTTAGCCACCCACCCTAGATTGGACTTGAAGGAGGTGTTAGGCCTAGTATCATTCTAATCAAGTTCAAGAACAAAAAGATAATTATCTAAGCACCTGAGAAAACCAATCCAATACCTATACCTCACAACCCCTTGCAAAATAAAATGATGGGTCATACGCCTAACCAAAAACATATAGAATCCATCAACACCATGTCTATTGTTTCACCAGGTAGGTTTGAGCTTGAGTAGTTCCACATCTACAAGGCCACCTAGTTAAAAATCACTAAAAAAATATTCAACAAGTCTATCTTCTTGATAAGAGTTACCCCATAATTTTCTACAGGACAAAGTAAAATTCATGTCCCCCTGCCATAATAAATCTATCAGACTTCAAACAATGAATATTAAACATATGATCCCAAAAATGTTTCTTACCCTCATACGGGCCATATATATTAAGAAGAGTGAAGTGTAAACCCAATATTTTGCTAAACATCTTTGTACATATACTTGAACATATCAAAAAATATTTTATCAGAGTAATATTGTGATTCCAACACAAAATCAATCCACCTGAATGTCCAATAACATCCACCTTGAGAAAGTCCCAACCCCCCATAACCTTTCTCAAATATGAAATCAAATAGTCACCCTTCCTCATATTTTCCTAAATCAAAACAATATCAAGACATTCTATATCTACCATTATTTTTAGATCCAACTTCTTGGAATGACCCTCCAACCTTCTAATATTAAGTGAGAGGATCTTTATGGAGGAACAGAGAAAGGGAATTGGAATTCTCTAAGGGCCTCCATAATCAATTTTTTTCTACCTTGGTCAACCGCCTTAATATCATTTTATTGAGCTTATTTAAGATTCAATTTTCTACCCACAGTTATCGACCCCAATTCTTTCAAAGAATCAATATCCAAACCCCCAGATTGTATAGACCCGACTTGTAGGATTCCTTTTTTAAAAAACGGTTGGTATTGTCCCTTGGATATGTGAGGAAGAATAGTTGGATTCATGACCACCTAAAGGGTTATGATCCCCCATAAAGGATAGGTCCCAATTACTTTCCAAGTCCATAGTAGGAGGCAAGATCCTTGGATGACAATTGAACACAAAAAATGAATTTAAAGGTGTTATTTTTACCCTGATCCCTTCTAGAGAATCCTCCCTTGATATAGGTAGGCTAGAGTCATCCCTATGAATATCCAAACAATAAAAATTAAGGTAGTCAACAGAAAGTGTATTATGTTTACCCAAAGAATTAGTCGACTCCACAGGGATTTTGAGGACTTCTATAGCACTGACAAGATTTGGAGAAGTATGCACCTCCTCTGATGTCTCCCAAGTCATCGAAAGAGTACCAAGAAATGGTCATGGGATAACAATGAAAGGGATTTAAAGGTACCCAATAACAGATTTCTTCGAAGGAAAACGATTGATATCTACATGAACATATATATAGGAAAAACATTGAAAGAAACACTAAGACACTATCTTTTTTATTAGAGGCAGTAGAAGAATTTGTCACATCACCCAACCAAGAGCTAGCCTTAGACTTCTTGAGCCAAATATTTTTAATAAGTGCTTTGAGAAATCTTTAAAATCATGTCATATTCATGACACCTAGAGAATTTGAATGGGATTATTAATTAATCAAACATCTGAATGTGTGTCTACCCTTCTTGAACTAATTTCAAATATTTGAACAATCCATTCCTAACATTAACCTCAACTAGCACTCGAGATACATAATGAATAGAGAACATCAAAAAATTATCATCAACAAGAATGGTCTTACCCTATACATTCAATGTCGGGCTCATAGCTAGCTCGAACCTAAACTTCATCGGAAAATTATGGAGTTTAACCCATACCAGGGTACATCCTACAACTTCACTTTAGAATCAAAGAAAAAATTAGAGTCTTCCTTAGAGTGAAACATAAAACCTAACCATCCCCATGCCAAACAATGGAAGGTAGGACTATAACCCAGAACTAGGGAACAAAGCTAAAAAATCCATCACCTAATCCACTCCATCCCTATCGTCTTGCAAAGAAATTTCCCAACCAAAGTTTTCCCAAAAAAATTCGAGGATCTAATCCAATTGAATATCTTCACCGACCACCATCAATACATCACCACTCCAGTTTTTAACCGCCTTACACTTATTCTTCATGTGGGGTGATCTAAAAACCAACAAACTACCACCTTGCACATGAGTAAGGTTAATATCCCACATGATGAGTTATTGACCAAAAACAGGATTTAGAAGCTAAGAACCAGACAAAAAAGAGGTAGGGTTTTGTGTCACTGATCAAGACCTAAAATCACCCACTAACACCCCATTCATATTAAATTCTTATCTAGAACTATTGAATTCACTCCCCCATAAGTTATTTGACACCTCCTATGAAATACCGATAATATCCTGACCACATTATTTCCTAAGTGGATTTGCAAAATGTATATTGTCAACATTACATTCCAAGTATCTAGACAGTCTTTCGACTAGGGAGGTAATACTAGGAGATGTAATGGGAGAGAGTATGCTTTGAGTAATCCACCAAATGCAGATCTTCACCCATCTGCAAAATTCAAGATAAAATCCTATCCACTATCCAAACCATATCCTTCCTCAAGTGCTTCCTTAGATCCAATATTTGAATCAATACATGATAGATATCTATTTGATCGTCTCTATCCATGCAAAAAAAAAAAAACTAGATATATACATAAATATAAATAAAAAGAGTTGATGATCTAATTATATGGAGCTTTGTGTCGTTTTATCCCTCACATCGTTTTGTGACTTGGGGTTGATATTTTTCTTCTTCTTTGGGATGGTTTATGGCCTATATTATTCCCTTCTTGGTAGTGACCATGATATTTTATGTGGCCTCTCATATCATGATGATTTGATGAAGTAAATATAAAGGTAAGAACTAATTATGTGATCATTATTTGTAATTCGTTCATGAATAAAAATGGGTGAACATAATGAATGGTGTATGCTCACGATCAAATCTCATATATTAGTTTTCAATCAACTTTTAAATTCTCTGCATTTTTTCCTCTTTTGGGTAGGATCCATTAGTATATATTTTGTGGTTTGCATATGTACCATATTCTTTTGTAATTCCTCTATTGGATTCTCCCATTGCCTTAAAATTTGCATACATCTCTAGGTAGCACTGTAAATTTCTGTGGTCTACGTAGCTGCAACCTTTATTTTATCTTTTACTTCTTCAACTAAATGGGTAACTGGTTCAATGGAGCTCATTAATTGTGAGGATTTGGCCTCGGTGCTTGACTTCTGCACTACTATTTATTGATGTAATTCATTCTTGCTCTCTTTTATTTGTATCATATGCAATCATACCTTAACTACCATACTCGCTAAGGGGTCTTTAGGCACAATTTCTAGAATATATAGAGCTTCCACCTATAGAGTTTGGCACATGTTTAGGAATCAAATCCTTGCAAATTTACTTTCATTTTTCATTTCCTTTTCGTGATGGTGCAATGAATCATGCTCCTATGTTCCATCAAAATACACCTGCAATTGTATGTTTTCTATGTGGATTTGGTTATTCTTTATTTCATCTTAGAGAAGGCATGGACTAACTCATTCCAAAAAATGTATAATTGTCAAATCAAGTCTTTAGTGGGGACTTGTTTGCCATATGATGTTTGTGATGCATGTGAATGGAGTGGTGTCATTGGGTCCAATATAGTCAAGGCTTTCTCATTGAGTGTTAACGAATGTGCATAGCTATGTACCTCAATGTAGTCTTTCTCTCTTGCTCCACTAAGGTGAATAGGTATGTCCCCAATTATTTCTTTCACATATATATAGTCAAGGATTTCTCATTGCGTGTTAACGAATGTGCGTAACTATGCACCTCAATGTAGTCGTTCTCTCTTGCTCCACTAAGGTGAATAGGTATGTCCCTAATTCTTTCTTGTACATCTATAGTGATGTATTTTACAATGTTAAAACTTTGTTTACATACCTACATCAATTACATTTGATACTCCCAGTCATGAGTGAGTTGATCCATCATCTGCAAGGCCATCACAATATCGAAACGGAGCATTGGGATTTGAGGTGGATTCTTTAGTTATTGGGATGGGATAGACATGGGTTATTCTTAAGCATGTATTTTTTATGGAGTCACTTTCTCCATCTCTTCATCTTTTTCTTATTATTTTTATTTTGTTTGTCTTTTAGACCCATCAGCTAGGCTTTTGTCCTACCACTTGCTTTCCTCTGTGTCTCTATCATTCCCAAAAATGGATGTATTCATGGACTAATATTGAGTGCTCAAGCTTACCTGAGTTTGTTTCCCTTAGTCATGATCTTCATTATATCCCCAACCTCCACTATCCTTTTGGTCATCTGGTGTCTCATGACTTTTAATTGTTTCCTGAGGGTCCTTCTCAATGGTAGTCATGCCCATCAGAGAATTGGGTTTTTCATTGGCATCAACAATAGCCTTTTGCAAGACCTCTTTCTTGACCTATGGAAAAATTGTTGAAAAATGAACATGGGGTGTACTAGGGTTTTTTTAGTTTTATTACTGTTTTTATGGGATGAGACACCCTTTTTGAGATTGCCAGCAAATCTGTTGAGTGCCTTATTGAGTCTCCTTAAATTTGACTAAGTCTGTTGAGTTTGTCCAATGAGTCTCGACAAGTGGTTTGATTCATGAGAATTACAAGTCAAACCACTCCACTTGGTGAGTTTAGTAATCTTGAATCCAACAACCCCCATTAATGCCTATTTGGATGAAACAAGCAATGTCTCTGATCTTCACCTTATGTATACTCAAACCTGCATTGAAATACTTCAACTTACATCATCAATCTTTGATTCATATTTGCATTAAACTCGAAAAAATACAATTTTTTTCCTAGAATTTTGCTACCCTTATCTAGAACTCAATATATGTACATAAATTTTTGCGAATATGAGTGCATTCAACCCTTACCTTCTATCAATATTCATCCTTTGTTGTGTAGATAAACTAACTTCACCTTTTCTGTTGCTGAGATCATATGTACCTTATCTGGTTGGAACACATACTGGGTTCTTTAACTTTTGTTTATATCTTCTCATGTTTTGTATGTCAATATGTTTATCATCAATACCTAAATGGGGTCTTCACCTTGACATGGTGGTAGCATCCACTATATGGGTGTAATGTTATTTTAGTCAAATTCTATCACAATAATTTACTGTATTGTGGAGTAATTTCTCTCCAACTCCTATGTAGGTACACCTACCACCACTGTTATGTGGAATTCTGCCCTACGGATAAGTCAAAATTCCCTTAGGCTAAAGTAGACTTTAACTAACTCTAGGCTAAGAACAGACAAAACAAATGCAACCTTGAATCCCTAGATCTAACAAACATCTCAGAATTAAAATGTTGGAGAGAATAGAAGGAATTTAACTGACCTTATGTCCAAATGCTTGTCTTTGATATTTGCTCCAAGCTCCAAGTCCTCACAAGTAAACATGTTAACAATGGAACCAAAACACAAGCATGTACTATTCTCTAGCAATCTGAAAACATGAGTTAGGATCTAAATCTATGAAAGATACAAATCATATCATTAAAACAGAATTAACACAAATGATTTGGGAAAACAAGACAAGTTATCTTTATTATCAACTTGAAGAGTGCTTACAAAGGTTGCTTGATGTCCAAGCTAATCCTCCAGCTCCAAGTGCTTCCTCTAGCTATCTCCACAAGGCTGCAAGATCATAGGTTTGATGCCCCAAAAGTCCTCCCTTTGGCCCATGGAAAGCTTCTCTCTTATAGCACATGGGAAGGCTAACCAACAAGAGAGAAGTGTGGATCTATGGAGGGTTTAGTGGATCAAGCCAGCTAAACAAAGAAGGAGTTAGGATCGAACCAAAGGTAGTAATCCCAACAAAATCTCCTCGAAGGTCGAAATCCCAAAATCCAAGGCAAAAAGGCTAATTTCAGACTACCGCGCCCCTATAACTGAGCATAACGCGGTAGTACCGCGCCCCAGAGAAGGAGCAACGCGCGGTAGTGCTAACTACCGCGCCCTTGTAGATGTGCAAGGAGCGGCAGTGCTCACAAACAGGGCTAAGTTGGGCTGGAAGATGGCAGAAAAAGGTTTTGCTTTCAGTATTCAGTCAATGGTTTTCACTCTGGATGTTGAGATGATCTTTAAGGGAAACTGTCGTTTAGGTCGCTAGTACAAGGATGCGACACTAATGCATAATGTGTAATATTGAGGTATAACAGATGCCCCCTAAAGTGTGAGGTCAGAAGAGACTGATGGCCGAAAGACTTTACAAATATGGTTCGGAGATAGCATCGAGGAGAGCAACAAGGAGCTGAAAATAGAAACAAAATGTCAGATATACCACCGAGGCGGGCATTCCCATGCTCGGAAACAAATGACTCAAAGCATGGCTGCCGACCAATACATTGCAGATCCATGAGTACTGAGATGATATAGACTGTAGACAAATCATGGCTACTATGAACAAGCGTAGATCCATGAGACAGTGATGACACAGCCACGACCAATACAAAAGTGGATCTGTGTGACAATACAGAAAAATCTCCATTGCAACCTGGACGTAATCAAAATACAAAAGGGTATCCAGGGTCTTCTACTCGATCGCAAACGATACGAATCTAGCCATGTGATTACAAGGTGTTGAAGTCGAACATGGTAGAAACCATTTGATTACCGGTCAATGATGTGAACCGTTAACAAATGCGAGGGAAATCACCAATGATGACGATGATCCCCAAGGTATCTATAGTACATCTCAACGAAATGCGAATAAAGGAGTTGATGTCGAGCATCCGAGAGATCATTCAATCAGAGGTCATTGATGAAAACCTACTGTTGAATACGAGGAAACCTACCATTGAGGCATGCAGGTACCAAGGTACTAGTGGTTGACTCCTAAGCCTAATTCCTGGATAGTGATTTGGTGTCGACAAGAATAGACTCGTCGAAGGTGGGCCATAAAGATTCACACATCATCGACACGAAATCAGAATGAGAGATAGTATGGACCGATGAAACAATAGAATATGTACTGACACAAAGGGAAGTTTTGACATGAAGTGGAGGTGGACTCAAGGTAATAACCCTTTGAACATATAACGGCATGAAACAGAGCTTGGCAGCAGGGATTACTTGAACAGACAAAACCACAGAAAGTGTGAAATCATAGCAATAATGAGGACGCATGATCATAATGATGACACTATCAGCAAGACTGACTACCCAAAACAGACAAGGTGAGGATGCATGCTATGTTCAAAGGTGACGACTCACAAGCTGCCAACAAGGTAAACTTGACTCATTTTCCCATTTTCCCCCGACATGATGGACGAGTACCTCTTTGTTTTTTAACGAGCTTGAGGAGGATAACAGATGCTCGATATAGCTCATCTCATAGATGAGTCCAATCTCACATGTTTTTCGAACCTGAGAAAGGAGGGGTTCGTCCCAAAGTGGGTCCTTCGATGTTTGATTTTACGAGTCCAAGGAAGGAAAACTCAGTTGTCATTTCATGTTTAGAGAGTCTGAAAATAACTAAAGAAGACTCCAACGGTCCTTTTTCGTAAGGTTAGCCTCATCGCCCGAAAAAGGGTAAAACAACACGGAAGAGGACTCTTCCAGTCATGATTGGCTGGAGTATTCCTTTTTCGTAAGTAGTGCCCCCTAGTCCGAAAAAGGGGTAAACTATCACTAGGGAGACGATCATTCAAATCCTTTTACAAGCGTGAACGAATCAATTTCGCTTGGCAATCTTTTCAATTTTAGGGAGTCTGAAAAGAGCTTAACTATGGACTCCATGTACAACTTTGTCATGGTTGATGACCGAGTACGACAAAGGAAAAGTAAACTCGGCACAGTTCCTTTTCCGTAAATAGTCTAGCGAGGCCGGATAAAGTGATAAACCTATACTCGTTAGACACACCTTTTTACTCCAATTTGTTTAACGAGCACGATAATGGTATCAAAAGCACTCGGAATCTTTTTCATGTTTGGATCCAGAGCACGAAAAAGGAAAAAGTAAGCTCAAACCACTTTTCATGTTTTAACCAGAGCACGAAAAAAGTGAAAAGTAAGCTCAAACACCATCTTACTGTTTTTAACGAGCTCGAAGATAGGTTGGAAGAATGCTCATGATGTCTGCTTCATTTTTTAACGAGCTTGTAACAGAAAATGAACTATGCTCAAAATAATTTTCATGGTTTAATGAGCTCAAAACCTAAAAAGGAAAGTATGCTCGAAAATGTTCCCAATGGTGAACTTCTTCCCGTCATGAAATCCAAAGGTTGGTACATGCCCCCCAGCATGATTGCTGGAAGTAAGTGACTTAGCTCCAACGTGGTGTGGAGAGGCGATCAAGTTGACTTCAACGTAACTTCCAGAGGTTGAAGACATGCCCCCAAGCTTCATTTCATTCACCTAAGGTATAGGCGAGTGAAAAGAAGGTTCAGGTACTAAGTCTACGAGGAGACTCGACTCAAAGGGAAAGGATATGTTTCATTTTTTAACGAGCTTGACACAGGAGTAGAACTTTGCTCAGACTACTGGTTTCATTTTTTAATGAGCTTGAAGCCAAAAGTAAACTCTGCTCATGGTTAAGGCCCATTGATGGGTTCCCTCCCAACATGATGACCAGAGGTTGGTAAATGCCCCCAGCATGATTGCTAAAGGCTAAACATGCCCCCCAAGCTTCGTTTCGTCTGACTACTCTTCTTCCTTACCCAAAAATCCTGGCTACTAATACGAATGTGTTCACCAGGGGGGTAGGGAGAACCAGGACTTAGTGACCTAGGCAGATGAAAAGAAGGTTCAAATCCTAACTCTAGCGAGAGACTCGAACAAATGGAAGGGAGATCTATTTCATTTTTACACAAGCTTGAAATAGATAATAACAATGCTTGAAAGGGTCCTTTTTATTTTTTAATGAGCTTAAAACAGACAGAAATCATGCTCGAAGGTAGTTTCATTTTTACGCAAGCTTGAAACTGAACGTAAACTATGCTTGGGATTTGGTTTCGTTTTTACACAAGCTTAAAACCAAAAGTAAACTGTGCTTGAGGGTAGTTTCATTTTTACGCAAGCTTGAAACCGAACGTAAACTATGCTTGGGATTGGTTTCGTTTTTACGCAAGCTCAAAACCAACGGTAAACTGTGCTTGAGGGTCGGTTTCATTTTTTAACGAGCTTGAAACAAAGAATAAACTATGCTCATGGGAATCTATTTCATTTTTTAACGAGCTTGACATAGAAAGGGAACTATGCTCAAAGTGATGGTTGGTTTCATTTTTACACAAGCTTAAAACCAAAAGTAAACTATGCTTGAAATGATGGTTGGTTTCATTTTTACACAAGCTTAAAACCAAAGGAAAACTATGCTTGAGAAAATGGTTTCATTTTTTAACGAGCTTGACACCAGAATGGAACTTTGCTCCAAGTGATGGTTGGTTTCATTTTTACACAAGCTTAAAACCAAAAGTAAACTATGCTTGGGATGATGGTTGGTTTTATTTTTACACAAGCTTAAAACCAAGAGTAAACTATGCTTGAGAAAATGGTTTCATTTTTTAACGAGCTTGACACCAGAAATAGAACTTTGCTCCAAGTGATCCCCCCCCCTAGGGGGAAGAAACCACTAAAACATGTGGAACATTTAGGGAAGTCTGGTGACTAGGAGTCATGCGATGAGTGGGCGTCACAAAGGAAAGCTGATCGATGGTCACAACATTCCCATGATGGGGAAAATACATCACTCGGAAGAGTGAGGACACTACAGCCTTCATGGCATGGACGTAATCGCGTCCAAGGAGTAGATTAAAATCTAAGGGACCTTGGACGACCATAACATCAATACAGACAGTTTTCCCTCCCAAAGTGATAGGTAACTGAGGAAGGGACCCTAAAGGTCCCGTAGGCCTTCTATTGAAAGCCAGTATCTGGTCAGTGACGGGCACAAGCCGAGGAGAACCTAAGGCTTGCCAAGCAGTTGATGATAGAATACTAACAGAAGGTCCTTCATCAACTATCGTACGAAAAATTTCTTTATCGGAAACTCCTACAGATATTTGAAAAGGAACACTCGAAGGAAGACGAGATTCTGTTAGACCATTCCAATCAAAGGAAATAACCTCAGTGCTTGGAGGGGGGCTCACGGAAACGGACAGGGTTTCCCCTTGCCGAGGACGTTCTGAATCGATAATGAAAACATCAGTGGTTTCCAATTCACTCTCTCTTGGAAGATAAGAATGAGACGAAGGTTGTGTCAAGGTGACTGCTTCAGTCTGGACTTTCTCCAAGGAAAGAGCGGGATCGAGTGGGGATGACAGCGACTCAATCACTTCACTCTCGGAAGGGAGAGTGGGATCAATTGCAGATGAAACTGAATTGATCACTTGGTCAACCAGCGGGGGGTCGAGGGACAGTTTACCATGGTCTGTTGGAGGTACCAGTTGAGAACTAGTAATATCTTCCAACCACCGCGAGGCTTCATCCATGCTCGGACAACGGAAAGTACGGTGCATACCCTTGCATATCAAACAGGGATATAGGACTTTACCCTTACGACCCTTCACCAAGGGGTCACTGGTCGAAGGAGTGTCATCGACATGATGGTCAGAGGTCGACGATACAATTGGTTTGGGGTTTTTAGACCACACTTCTGACACACGGGAAAGATCAGGACAATCCTTGAGAAGGTGATCACCCTTACAAAGTTTGCAAGGGAACTTGGGCTTACGGGGTGTTTTCGTAGAACGAGTGCCATTAGGGGCAACTGGTTTACGCTTAGTCTCTTCTTTATCCTTCTTCTTCTTAACTTTCCTTTTCTTCTTCTTCTTATCCACCTGATTACTAACACTATTGCTTTGGTCAGGCGAGGAAGAAGGAACGGAAGAAGATTCATCCGACGAAGAAGGGGAAGGGTTAGTTTGGGATTGACTCTCTCGTGGTGGAGAGTTAACATTCGAAACATTGGGCGCAATCGGAATTACCGGATTGAACAACCATACCGGTAATCCTATGGTTAATCCAGGAAGATTTAACGTGGCAATAAAGGGAGGACCAATATCTCCAACTGGAGGAAAAGTAAAAGGTACCCCTTGAAAAGGGGTCTCCAGATTGGTAGTCCCAGAAGGAGCATGGGCGCATGGAGGTGGATTCTCCATGGAACAAAACTAAGTGATGTAGACAAAGTTTTGTTAAAAAGAACTCAAAAACCCTCAGGCAACCGAGCGTGCGAAAGGGGAGCTAGGAAAAGACAAGGCTCACAGGCCAAAAGAGCAAGCTCAAAAAACTCTACTGAGGCCGCTGCCAAAGTAAGCGAGCTGTACAACAAAACGGCCAGAATGCCAACAAGCAGCCCTACAAAGAAAAAGACCCTCTACAAGATAGCAAGCAAAACCTCCTAACTAAGAGCTGGAGACCTCAACAAATTGTATCCTTCGCAAGGTGATGAAATCCAAGTCGAACAATACAACATGAGAGACCGATATAAGAAGGATATCCCTCTACCGAAAGGGATCCTGGGTAAAAGAGCCCTAGTAGAATAGATACTAAGCTACCTCGTTCATGACACGTCGGAAAAGGTTTTGGGCACTTCAGCCTTCCGAAGAAGACAACGATCGATGTTGCCTTAGGGCTAAGTGGAGTGCGGTATTCCACAGAGTCCGTCCGGTTCTCAATCTCGCGGCCGTTTAACCCCTGAAAGTTGGAAACAGTCAGGAGGCCCCTCCACAAACTAGCTGTGACCGTGTCAATAAGTACTAGAGGATTTTAGTTCCCTAAAGACAACGACTATGTCTCAGATGAAAATGACAAGGGGGAATTATTTTGATGCCTATCCCCGGTGTCCTACCTAACTACCAAATTCTTTCGATTTCCTCAAGTGAGGTTAAAGTTGGTTTAATTAGGGAGATTAATTTTAGTGGCTGTCTTACTCAATCGGGTTATGGAAGTGCAACTTGATGGTGTTATGACGACCCAAACCATGCAAATGAAGATGAATCGAAATGAGCCTTTCTCTTCGATGAATACTAGCTAAAGTAAGGAAGAATTCTTTCCGTTCCCAATATGCACAACCCAATGCACATGCAATTTTATTTCTTTTCAAAATGATAGAAAGAAGTAAAATATGTACCCAAAACTAACCCAAAGTAATGAAAAATTTCTTCATATGAACACCAAACGTAATGATTCTAATCCATTTCCTATCTTTTCACACTTGAAAAAGACACATCCAAGCTACGGAAAGAAAGATTCTACAAATGCTTCCAATCAAATGCAAGACAAAGAGAAGAACCTAATGATATTGTCTAACTCAAATGCACATAAATATGAAACAAGCATTTCCTCTTCTTATGAATGTAATACCAAAAATGTCAAATGATTAAATTAAAGCAAGAAGAATACCTATGTGTTTCAATTTCATGAATATGGTAAAATAACGACAAAATCAAGCTTCTCTTTGAACTAAAGTGGAGGCAAGGAATCAATCTTTTCAAACAATCATTAGATAGGATGCAAAGGAAATAAGATGCCAAGCAATCCAATCATGCCAAAACACACCAAACCAAAAATGATCTCAAAACCTTAATATGGGTCAAAACCTTAAAAATGCAAGCAAAACACTAGTATTGATTCAAAGGGCCAACATGGATCCAAATCTCGAAAAGACCCAAAAATAACCAAACAAACCAAATAAATACACTTTCCAGGAACTGCCGCGGGCCCGTGGGCCACCTGGGCGCGGTACTGCAATACTACCGCGCTCTGGAAGTGGTGAAGGCGCGGTACTGCAAGACTACCGCGCTCTGGAAGTGGTGAAGGCGCGGTACTGCAAGACTACCACGCTGTAGGCAGTTACGGGGGCGCGGCACTGTGTGAACAGGGAAAGAGGTGGAAATTTGAGAAAAGATCTTGACTTTTCAAGGGTTCGCCAACCCAGAGGACTTACTGATCTGTAACAGAAGTCTAATGCAGAGAACAGGGAAGTGAATGAAGGTGAAAGAACCCAATTCTTACAATCAATGAGTGAAATTGAAAGCAAACTTCACAAGCAAAGAAAATGGATTCAAATCCCCAGCTGAGTCGCCATTCTTGTTATGTGGAATTCTGCCCTACGGATAAGTCAAAATTCCCTTAGGCTAAAGTAGACTTTAACTAACTCTAGGCTAAGAACAGACAAAACAAATGCAACCTTGAATCCCTAGATCTAACAAACATCTCAGAATTAAAATGCTGGAGAGAATAGAAGGAATTTAACTGACCTTATGTCCAAACGCTTGTCTTTGATATTTTCTCCAAGCTCCAAGTCCTCACAAGTAAACCTGTTAACAATGGAACCAAAACACAAGCATGTACTATTCTCTAGCAATCTGAAAACATGAGTTAGGATCTAAATCTATGAAAGATACAAATCATATCATTAAAACAGAATTAACACAAATGATTTGGGAAAACAAGACAAGTTATCTTTATTATCAACTTGAAGAGTGCTTACAAAGGTTGCTTGATGTCCAAGCTAATCCTCCAGCTCCAAGTGCTTCCTCTAGCTATCTCCACAAGGCTGCAAGATCATAGGTTTGATGCCCCAAAAGTCCTCCCTTTGGCCCATGGAAAGCTTCTCTCTTATAGCACATGGGAAGGCTAACCAACAAGAGAGAAGTGTGGATCTATGGAGGGTTTAGTGGATCAAGCCAGCTAAACAAAGAAGGAGTTAGGATCGAACCAAAGGTAGTAATCCCAACAAAATCTCCTCGAAGGTCGAAATCCCAAAATCCAAGGCAAAAAGGCTAATTTCAGACTACCGCGCCCCTATAACTGAGCATAACGCGGTAGTACCGCGCCCCAGAGAAGGAGCAACGCGCGGTAGTGCTAACTACCGCGCCCTTGTAGATGTGCAAGGAGCGGCAGTGCTCACAAACAGGGCTAAGTTGGGCTGGAAGATGGCAGAAAAAGGTTTTGCTTTCAGTATTCAGTCAATGGTTTTCACTCTGGATGTTGAGATGATCTTTAAGGGAAACTGTCGTTTAGGTCGCTAGTACAAGGATGCGACACTAATGCATAATGTGTAATATTGAGGTATAACAACCACCCCCACTTAATCCTAGTTGTCAATTCTACTAGTTGAAGGTGTAATTGATAGTGTGCACAAGTCCTTTACTGCACTACACATGCCAATTCTAAGTTGATGACTAGATTCTCCAGCTGCGCTTACTAATACCAGTCTACCAGATAGATGTTAGAATGAAGCTTCTTTGGTCATCTACTTTGAAAAGTTGTATCAATTCAAATTTATATCACGTCACCATCAAGAATTGATTTGTGTCATCAACTAACAATTCCTTGCCAACTTATGGAGAGTCTTTGTAATGCAATCTTAGTTTTAGTTTTTAACAAATTCACTTTTTTATTTATAAATATGTGTTAAGTTGGATCTTCTTTTGGGGCATCTACCTTAAAATTTCACTTTTACTGAATCACCTTATCTTTATACATTTAACGAGGAGGTAATTGAGCTATAGTATGTGGTTTACACCAAACACAAGTAGACAAACTCAAGTTAGCTAGGTAGTATCCCAAGATACTATTATAGCTACTGATCTCTTTCATTCTAATATTTGGTGGTCACCTTTGGTAAAGTAATAAGTATTTCCATTGTGTATTGTAACTGGTGACCATTTATTTACAAGACGTTCAACATCATTTAAAAAATAAAAAAAAACAGCTCCATCGCTCTAGTGATGCCTGATTGGATAAATCTCCGACGGACTTGCTATAATAGCAACGGAATTTCCGTCACTAGTATAGCAAGTCCGTCGAAATTTTCTCGAATTTGGAATCGCTATAGAGACGCCCTATTGGATAACTCTCCGACGGGATTCCTATACAAGTGACAGAATGTTCATCGCTTGTATAGCAAGCCCATCGAAGAGTTATCCAGTCGGGCGTTGCTATAGTGACGCAAACTCGTCGCTACAAAGACGACGTCACTACAAACATATTAAATGTTTCTTTTAAACATGTGCCTCTATTTCTATAGAGACGATTGAAGTGTTTCTATAGTGACAAAGAAGTCTTTCTATAGCGACGATTGAAGTGTTGCTATAGTGACAAAGACGTGTTTCTATAGTGGCAATTGAAGTGTTGCTATAGGGACGGAGAAGTGTCACTATAGAAACCCTATTTGATTTTTTAAACACGCCATGTTTCATATCTTTTGTGTCGCTATAGAGACAAACCATGGAAAGTGTTGCTACAGCGACGAAAATGTCGCCATGAAAAAAAGGGGTCATGTTTGTCGTTATAGCAACGCACAAGTGTTGTAATAGCAACGATTTTCTGTGGGAAAAATGTGCACATGTACTAGTGAATACAACTGTCATGGATGGTTTAGTCCCAAAAACCAAGATGCAATCTAAAAAAGTTTGAAGTGTGAAAGCAGTTCTGAATACATTGGTCCTGCAATTTTTCATGTTCACGAAGTACAAAATATTATTGTTTGGATATCACACTGGAAAATGCTGATAGGCATGGCAGAAATATCCTCATTTATGGAAATTAATTACCATTGTGGAAATTAATGTTAATGTTTATTTATGTGCATGTCACCATTGAAAAATTCAATGGCGATATTTAATTTTGTGCACACCACCAATGTAGAAATTATTGGTGATGCTTAATTTTATGACCGCCATCACTAATGTTACTTCAGGAACAGTCCTTGAACGCTCATTTAAAAAAAAATGGAATACAAATGGTGATGGACACGTATAGACCGTAACTAATAAAATTCAGAGCCACGAAAAATAATGACGGTCTATTAAGTGCAGTCACCATATATCTAACAATAGAGAAGCTCATTAAAGGTTCATCACCATTTGTAGATAATGACGGTCATTAAATGGATATCACTAATGATTCATTGTTGTTCACAGAAAATGGTGATGACAATTAATTGTCATCATATATAACAACAGTGATGGCCATTAAATGTCTTTCACCGATAATTCATTGTTGTCCACAGAAAATGGTGACAGAAATTGACCGTCAACATATACAAAAATAGTGACGGTCATTGAAGACATGTCGCTCATTGTTCATAGGAATTGGCTACAAACACATGCCATCACCAATACTGATTATTGGAAACGATGTCTTTGGTGACGTTCACTATTTGGTGATGATCACATCATCATATATATGCAACAATAGTGAGGTTCATTAAAGGTCCATCACTATTGTTCAATAGGATTGGTGACGGGCACTGACTATCATGAATACACATTTATGGTGACAAACTAGGTGCGTCTCTATATCTTCTCTACTTTTCACTACACAATCTTTGGCGACATTCATTTTTTGGTGATGAAGGCCCTTTTGACCATAACCAATGAGGTTATGGTGATGGTTTTCACCCCTCACTATAGGCCTTTTTTTCTTGTAGTGAAGGATATATTTTTCATACTGGTGTACCTAAGTAGCCTTGGAGTAGACTTCAGCAGTAGCTGATTTCGAAACATAAATGGTCGCAGTATGTTGTGCAAAGGATTCTTGAGCTAGTGCAACCTTTGTTTTCCATCATTACATGAGGTTTTGAGATAGTGGTCTTGAATTCCTAGTTAGGATCATCACATTGCATGTGGTATCTTGCTCATGATAAGAGCTTGTTACATTTTTCAACTGGTGGAATATTTTGTGGATCGGAACTCGATCCTAAATCAGGATCATGCAAAATTAAATACATTGTTATTCAAATTCACATGGATAAATAACATAAATTCAATTAGACAATGAAAATATAAATAAAATTTGAACTTACTGGAGATGGAAATGGAGAGCTTGATGAACTTTGAAAAATATGGAATGAGTTGTAATTTTAATAATTGACCATTTGATATTATAACTTTTCTCCCTACATTTCAGCTAAATCAACAATCAATGCGTGTCTACATTCCTAAAATAATTTTTGAGAACCATATCCAAATATAACTTCTAATATAGTTTTTAAACCATATTTTAAGAATAAGGTGAGTTTAAGTAGCTTATGTATACTATGAAGTATTATAATTGATGTGGTTGTATCCTAAAAGAGCAGTAGCGATGAATATACCATTCTAAGTTAAAACATACATTCATGGGGATTTTTAACTACTATGTTGTTCTTTAATAATACAAATGCACTAGTGTGTGCTGAAAAACTAAATTCATTGGTGGGTATAAAGCACTTCCGCATAATCCTTAAACATTTGCAAAAATATCCTCGAAAGAAAATATCGGTTATATTTGATAGCGAATATTTAAATATGTTTTTTCAATATTATTTCCATTGGTGATCTTATTATATAATAGCGCACTGATGCAATCATATCTCTCATACACATTAGTGAATGGAAAACACAATACAGGATTATGGTTTTTAAATACCTATAAAGTCTTCAATTTTATATCTACCCAGTGCTATTTGCAAACTATATTGCATCGGTGCACCAATATAATTCAGTTGCACTGATGCCCGTAGATCGCAACATGGAAATACATTTTTTACATGTTTATACTCTTATTTTATGCCCTTATGGTGTGCTTTATAACATTTAGCGCACAGGTGCACTCATATTGTACTGGTGCACCAGCTTTCAGGAAAACGTTATATGAAGTTATATGTGAATGTTGTGTTGTCTATTACACCGTACCGGTGTTCCTATATATATAAGTGCATTGATATGCATAAAATTAGAAGAAAAAAACACACGAGGTTTTTTTTCCCATAAGATGAAAAAGGAGCGGGAATTTCTTTTTTCAATAAACTAACTTGATATTGTTTTAAAAAAGAAAACATAATCAGTATTTCATTATTTTTTCTAAATTTCGAGGGGAGGGTTCTACAAGAAAGACTTATCAGGGACGAGTTTGGAGCAATCAGATTATTCTGAATATCGAAATTTGTAAGGTATGGTGAATCACATAAAACTCAACATAGTATAAATTTCAAGTATGTAAATTCTTACTATTGATCTCAATGCAATATTTATTTATGTTCCTATTAAGATTTAAAATAAATTTAGAAAACATTTCATAGTTACCTTCAACATTGGAACCCTTGCTTTCTTTTGTTTTATGTGGCTACATAATGTCACTTTAGCGTTTAACTCCCTCTAATATTTCACAATTTGGGTTTTTATTTTAAGGCATTTTAGATTTAAAGGGTCTATTGTTCTATATGTAAGGTGTTGGGCATTTGATGTAATGGGAACACTTATTGCATCAGATCCCAAACCCTATCCCTGTCATTTTTTTTTTTTAAATGCTTTTGCGATTTTGGTACATTTCTTTTTGTATAAACAACTAGTGCACTTATAATAATAGTGCATCATTCTGCTATAAATTATTTAAAAAAATATGGAATATCACATTGAAAAAGGAGTGGCTTTAATTTTTAATTTATTTATTTTTACCGGTGCCTTCAACTATGATGCAATGGTGCATGCATGATGTAAATGCACAGGGGCATTTGTATTCATAAAGTGCACTGATATGGGAGACTATTTTTTTAGCTGGAACTTATGTAATTTATTTTTGTAATATATTTAATAGCGTCTCTATTTAATTGTCTATATTCTGTATTGATAAAAAAATGTTTGATAAGAGATCAGTGAACAATAACTATAATCAACACGGTTGTAGCACATCTAAAGAAGCGAATAAGGCAAGTTATTCGTAATTTATGTATAAAATTAAAATTTTTGAAATATATATGTAAGCTAAACTAATATGTATTGGTTAATGTGTGTCATGCATAGCTAAAAAATGAGGAAGCACAATAAGATTCTTTGAAATATAAGTGCATAAGAGCGTAAAACCATGATGGAAATTTGTATAGAGATGAATCGGGTGAATCAAAAAGTAATCAATATGAATTTTCTTTTCAATTTTCAATAATAATGTACTTAAGAATATTTGATACATGTTTCAAACAATTTATTTCATATATGTTGAATGTTCTCCATGGACAGACAGCAACTAAAGGGAACATCATCATAAGATTTTTTTTATGGAAGATGTAAATGATGATGAATTGGTCCTTAGCTCATGTGGAGCAGTGCTGGAAGTTAATGAAACAGGGATTTTTTTTTATAAAACTATGAGGTATATAGTGGAAGAAATGTATAGACGTATTTTCCACTTACAGTACAAAAATCAATCCAATGATTCCAAGAATTGGGTTATATCTAAACTATAGGAAGCATTTCTAGATAAATGGTCAATGAGACATGTCTAACTTGCAATAGCAAAAACATACAACAACAAAAAAGAATCATTCAAAAAGTAATATTCCTAAACATGCTTTTCTAGAATATGTATATACTACT
The DNA here is from genome assembly GCA_027924585.1 of Larix kaempferi. Taxonomy (NCBI): domain Eukaryota; kingdom Viridiplantae; phylum Streptophyta; class Pinopsida; order Pinales; family Pinaceae; genus Larix; species Larix kaempferi. Next base: position 12,374,135 of record BSBM01000729.1, read on the forward strand.
ACAAAGCATTCCTTTATTAATATTAATTACGCTATATTTACTTTTCATATCAATATAAAATTAGTTTAATGTCACTGTGATTTTTCAGGAAGATTACGAAAATCCCAAAAGATGAACGAAGTGATATCTAAAATATGCCAGTAGGGATGTACAAAAAAGTATACAATGAGATGGTCAAAGAAATGGACATAATTGCATTGCAGGAAGATCCATCTTAATAACAACGTGCTTCAAATGTATGTAATCACTAAAATTTTCTATTATGTACATATAATAAATTAATTTAGCATTAAATATTAATTTTCCATTGTTTTTTTGTAAAAAAAAAACAAAATGAAACCCATTCAACACAAAATGCAAGACGACATGAAAAAAAGGGTTGATAGAAAATTTTGTGAGTAATTGTGATTTCCTTATAATAATTTAAGCTTTCACCGCTGTTGTACTCGTCATCTTGATCACTGGTGCTATCTCTCAATTCTTCTCGTCATAAGAAGTTCTATAGATCCAGCCCTTTTTCATGTTGGATGTAAGACGAGCCTCCATGTAGGTCGTCATCGTCTCTGCGAGCAAGCCATCAAGTAGGTACACCTCAGGACTGATTACACTGCCTCTGCAAAACCTACAAGATCTCCCAGGACTGATCATATTCCACCGCAAAACCTGCAAGAGCATCTCAGGACTGATTACATGCCTCTGCAAAACCTGTGTACCCTACTGTCACATAATCATCTTCAGATCACCTCATAGTCCACGGAGCACAACCCAGATGGACATCACACAACACTTACACTCATCGTCATGGGAAGACACACCTCAACCATCCGTGAAAGGCTCAACACTTATATCTACGCCATGGGAAGACACACTTCAACCATGCGAGAATATCATCACACTTATATCCATAGCCATGGGAAGACACACTTCAACCATGCTAGGAATGGCACAACACTTATATCGCAGCCATGGGAAGACACACTTCAACTATGCTCAAATGGCACAACACTTGTATTGCAACCATGGGAAGACACACTTCAACCATGCTTTAATGGCACAGCTCTTACATCAACGACCATGGGAAGACACACTTCAACCATGTCGAAATGGCCCCAACCCTTATATCTGCACCATGGGAGGACACACCTACCACCATGTGAGAATGGCTCATGTGCATCTGTGTCTCCGGACTCATCACTTCCCCTTGGAAGGAATCTCGATCTGAATTACACCAAGCCTCTCTCTGAAGTACTCAAACTTCACTCTGGCTAGTGGTTTGGTCAACACATCATCTATTTGCTCATCCATCGCAACATATAGGAGCTTCACTGCTCCTCTATGCACCATATCCCTAATACAGTGATACTTGATCTCAATGTGCTTCGACCTGTCATGGAACACTGAGTTCTCTGAAAACTTCACACAACTCTGGTTGTCACAATAGATTCAGGTAGCATCCAATGGGAGATCAAATAACTCAGACATTAGCTTCCTAAGCCATATTTCCTCACAACTAGCTGAACAAGCTGTGACATACTTTGCTTCGGCTGTACTCAGTGATATGCAGGACTACTTCCTGCTAAACCAAGAGATCATCCCTGATCCCATACTGAAGCAACACCCATAAGTGCTCTTCCTATTTGCAGCACTTCCTGCCCAATCTGAATCAACATAACCCTCCAAGTTAAACTTTTTATTCGCATCATACTTGATCCCATAATCAACTGTACCCTTCAGGTACCTCAGAATATGCTTTACAGCAACCAGGTGAACACCTCTGGGATCCATCAGGAATTGGCTCAATGTTTTCACCGCAAAGCAAACATCTGGTCTCGTGTTCGTCAGGTACATCAAGGACCCAATCATCTGACGATACACCGTTACATCAACCATCTCAGATGAAGCATCACACATAAGCTTTAGGTTCGATGCCATAGGTGTGGCCATGGCCTTGCAGTCCATCATCCCGAACCGCTTCAGGATCTCTACTGCATACTTCCCTTGTCCAAGGAAGATTCCATCTGCACTCTGCCACACCTCCATGCCTAGAAAGTAATGCATCATCCCCAAGTCCTTCATCTCGAACTCAGCAGCAAGCTTCCTCTTCGTATCAACAATCAACCTATCTTCACCTGTAACAAACAGGTCATCCACATACAGTAGTAGTATCATTGGATTGCCTTCCTCAACCTTGTAGTAAAGGTTGGAATCTGCTTTACTCTTAGTAAATCCCAAACTGGATAGAAAATTGTTTATCCTACCATACCAAGTCCTAGGGGCTTGCTTCAAGCCATACAAGGATTTATTCAACCTGCACACATATGACTCTCTGTCATGTGTCTCAAAACCAAGTGGATGCTCCACATACACTTCCTCTTCGACTACACCATTCAAGAAAGTTGTCTTGACATCCATCTGGTGTATCTTCCACTTCATCACTCTCCTTGTATTTCTCTATGCTACCATCTGCAGCATGCTTGATCTTGTAGATCTACTTGGAAGTCACAACAGACTTCCATTCAGGTCTTGGGACCACATCCCAAACATCATTCTTCATGATCGACTGGTATTCCTTGATCATGGAATTCTTCCATTACTGCATCCCAGATCCTGGGAACTTTAGATTCTTCAATATCTTCAATAGATAGTTTTCTTTGAACTTCATTGCTGGAACAAATGTTGTAGTCCTTCTTTTATAGGTGATGGTACACGGTCTTTCCTACAAGACAAGTTCAATTGCATGATTAGAAACTTCTCATAGTTTTTAGAACAAAATCTTACACACAAAAATATATGTCATACATTCATGCAATTATCTTAGCCAATGCTTCAATACAACATTTATCCATATCCCGTAACTTTCTAGATGCCTTCCATCTCTACCATAACATTGTTAAGAGTGTGCACAACTCCCAACATGTCAACAAAGAGGTTTCTTTCTAGATAAGTAGCAATGGAGTTTTGTACAGTACCATAGGCCACTTACCCATTACTATATTAGTAGTATCTTCTTCATTAATGCAACTTTTCTAAAATGCATAATATACATCTTAAATATAGGAACATAAGTACAACATCATTTAAGTAATAAGAAATGACAATTCAAATACTTATCTTTGTTTGCTTCTTGGGTGGACTCCCTCTCAATCTTTGCTTCCTTGCAAGAGCTACTGGAGTGTGCTCCCTCTTGATCTTTGCTTTCTGGATTGTGCTCCCTCTTGATCTGGATTACCTGTCCTTGAACTTATATCCATCCTGGACCACTATGCATGCTTAAGTGTGCATTAGTGTCATCATTGTGTTATCCTCAAGATATCATACATAACCATACATATATTAATATAATCTCAATACTATCAAAACATTATGATCCTAAATAATCTTATGTATGGTCTTGATCATTTCACACACAGATAATACGTGTTAGTATTCAAGGTTTCAAGGAAGACTTATTTTACTCTTGCATATTCTTATTTGACCATAGGACTCTTCTGGTTAGTCATATCATCAATCAAAGTAAGAAACATAATATGCATAAACCCTTGACTACTTCTAACTTCAAGAATAATCATTATCATTCATACAAAAGTATAAGATCCTAACATAAGGTAGGATTCTAACTTGATATAGGAAAAACATACCTGGATTATCATGTTAGCTAGTTATGTCTAACATACCTGCATAAAGTCTTCTTGTTCTCTTCAATGACTTGTGCTTAATAACCTGCATAACTCATAGGTTAAACATTGTAGAACCAAATTATACATACCTCGTAAGTAGAGATTCTATGTGATCCATGAGTCTTTGTCTTCATGTCACCAAGGTTATATGTTCTTTATCTAGAACTTGATTTGTACCTTTCATGTTAGTGGACAACATCAACCTCATACAACACCACAGTGCATTGGTACAATCATAAGTGTCATAACCCTAATCAATGAATGTCTTCTCACATGCATTCATACTTTTACTAGGGTGATGAGACAAGTCTAAGATTAATCAAGATTATACTAACCTTAATAATATGAAGACAAACATATCATAAACTCAATCATGAACAAATTTCAAAACATACTTGTATCTCTTCAAGTCATACCTGTCGGGATTGCTTGTAGCCTTCTCATGTAAAGCCTCAGCCTCATCTCCCTCTAGAATTGGAACTTCTTCACTTATGCCAGTGTCCAATTCATTATGTTCTAGGATTAACCCAATCCACTTTGATTTGCTGAAACTGGATCTGGAGCTGGATTAGGGTTTGTCAGAGAAACCCTAAAAATTCAAACTTTGAATTTCAAACTTCTAAATGGATGGAAAGATGTGGCTTATTGATCTGATCAAGCTGGTATACTTCCATTTTGAAAACTGTAAAATTTGACCCTTCAAAATTGCCTTTGAAACTTCCGGATTCACTGGACAGGACCCCGAACTAGGGTTTGATAAAGCCCACCCTTCTGCCCAGAAAAAAGGTTCGATCCAAATATCTAAAATTCAATTTTTCTAAGGAGCTTCCAGCCATGGTCACAGACTTAAAAAATTCCAACTTTTACAGAAGCCCTAATTTTCCACCTTTCTGATCAAAATCCCGAACTAGGGTTTGATCAAACCTGGCCTTCTTCCCAACCAAAAAATTCGATCTTGGTCTCTAAATTTCGATTTTGATGAGGATCATTCAGCCGTGGACTCTGATTCCAAAAATTCCAACTTTCTCTGAAGCCCTAAATTCCCGCAGCAGTGATAAGACAAGAATGAAGGTTCTCATAATCCAATTCTGTTTTGACATAAATATGCACCTTATTGTTTATGGTGCATCTCTAAAATAATGAATCCACAGGGTCTGAAACTTTGGCCTATGGTATCCTGACCTGTCTTCTTTCCAACCCCATAGGTCTGACCTCAATTGGATCCTCTAAGAGAGAGTTATGCCAAGTGTTGCAACGTGACCTGTTTATAGGATAAAACAAGAGAGCGGACTTGTACGGAATGCCATGTGTCACTGGTTCAATTTTGGCCTCTGAAAAACTTACATAAGAAAAAAAAGTCCATGATCTTACTATCACATTTTACAAATTTCATTTGGATCTTCCTAGCCCAAGTTGTGACCTTTTTTCCTAGGTCACCTGTTTATGACTGGGATCTGGAAGAGGTAGAAACCCTATATTGTACTGATCATAAAACACAAAGTACAACGAATTAGATATTGTGCTTCGGACAAAAGGTACGTGGGGATTTTATCTTTGACCTATAAAAGTTTTAGATCCTGAACCTTTTCCAAAATGTATTTATAGCGAAAGTGATACGATGACTGGTTTTTTCTATATGAAGCCCTAGCTTCCGATTTGTCGCAAGTGAAACAAGTCTCATAAATGCCATAGCATGCCTTCCTTCAGGATAGCTCTGATACCATGTTATTTTTTCATCATTTAATTCAATATATCTAGGATCTTAACTGAAATAACAGCATGTACAACATATCAAGCATAAGAGACAAGAGACAAGAGACACAAAACATTTCACTGGGGAAAACCAAGAAGGTGAAAAACCTCGCAACTTCCTCAGAGATAGAATAAGCATCAATACAAGGATCACCATGATCAAACCCAAGAGATAGACATCTTCAGCAACATGCTCCTCCTCCACTTGTGCACACCCTTCTCTTCTCTCACTAGTGCGAAGTGAGTGAATGAGACAATGTGTAAAATGAGAGAGACACACTCTCTATTTATACACTAACTTTCGCTTGACCTTTACTCAACTAGGTCGGCCCCAACTTAACAACTTAACATAAACTAACTCTGGGCCAACCCCACTAGGGTGGTCTAATAACCCTTTGACCCACACAACTCATACAGGGCCGACCCCAGCAAGGTGGTCTAATAACCCATCAAATATAAGTTGCGACACTTACAATAATACTTACAACACTTGTAAATACAAATGACGACACTTCCAATCGGAGGAATTGTACATCTCCATTGGGGATACAATAAAGTACAAATACAATATACAAGTGAATATCTTCCAAAGTTACAAGTACATCAACAGATCTTTTTTCTTCTTTGGGATGGTTTATGGCTTATTAGTAGACAATAACCCTATATTGTTCCCTTCTTGGTAGTGACCACGATATTTTATGTGGTCTCTCATATCATGGTGATTTGATGAAGTAAATATAAAGTTAATAACTAATTATTTGATCATTATTTGTAATATGTTCATGAATAAAAATGGGTGAACATAATGAAGGTTTTATGCTCACAATCAAATATCATATTATCCAATAACATATGTATGAATGGCTTATGTAGGATGCAATGTTGTTGTAGAGATTTCTTCCTACAGATAGAAAGAAGCCCTCTTAGGTTAAAGCAGGATAGACTGACTCTAATCTAAGACAAAAGTAAAACAAATTCTACCTTGAATCCTAGATTAAACAAGCATTTCAAGGTTTCAGTATTGAAGAATATGAGAGAAAATGACTGACCTTTCACTCTGATGTTTATACCGCTTGTAGTTCGGATCTCGAAGTCCTCGCGATGAACTTGTTAAGATCAGACAAGATACAATCATATACGATTCTCCAAATACCTCGAATTTCAAGTTAGAATCTAAATCTAGTTAGATACAAATCATGTAATTGAATCGTAATCAACAGACACAAATTGGGAAACAAGACAAGTTATCTTTATTGGAAACTTGATAATGCTTACAATGGTTGCTTGATGTACAAGCCAACTTTCAGCTCCAAGTTCCTCCTCTAGCTATCTCTGTAAAAGTCTCAAGATCATAGATTGTATGCCCCAAGTAGTTCCCCCTTGGCTCATGGAAGGTCTCTCCTTTATAGTTCTTGGAAGGGTTAACCATAAGGAGAGTAAGGTGGATCTAATGAGTGTTTAGTGGATTAGCCAGACTAAACAGGGAGAGGAGGTTGGGGTCGAATCAGGACTGATAATCCCAAGAAAATATCTCGAAGGATGAGATGCATGATCCATGGAAAAATCCTAAAAAGGGATTTTTGCATCCCCAGGTCTGAACATAACGCGAAAATCATCTCGATTTTCGTGCCCCGGTGAAAGTGCAAAATGTGAAAACCCTAATTTTTGCTACCTAGCAGATCTACAGAGCGTGAAAACATATGCAGATAGGGTCGGTTGTTGTGACATGTGGCAGATAAGGTCGTGTCTTGATGTTCAATCAATGGATTTTTCTCCTAGGTGTCGAGATGAGACCAAGGAGGGAGCCAATAATGTGTGACGACCATTAGGGAGAAAAGTCGCTAGGTCACATGGTAGGAAGATGCGTCGCCATTTTTTGTTGTAGAGATTTCTTCCTACGGATAAAAAGAAGCCCTCTTAGATTAAAGCAAGATAGACTGACTCTAATCTAAGACAAAAGTAAAACAAATGCTACCTCGAATCCTAGATTAAACAAGCATTTCAAGATTTCAGTATGGAAGAATATGAGAGAAAATGTTTGACCTTTCACTCTGATGTTTGTCCCGCTTGTAGTCCATATCTTGAATTCGTCGCGATGAACCTGTTAAGATCAAACAAGATACAAGCATATACGATTCTCCAAATACCTCGAATTGCAAGTTAGAATCTAAATCTAGTTAGATACAAATCATGTAATTGAATCATAATCAACATACACAAATTGGGAAACAAGACAAGTTATGTTTATTGGAAACTTGATAATGCTTACAATGGTTGCTTGATGTCCAAGCCAACTTTCATCTCCAAATTCCTCCTCTAGCTATCTCTGCAAAAGTCTTAATATCATAGGTTGGATGCCCCAAGTATTCCCCCCTTGTCGCATGGAAGGCCTCTCCTTTATAGTACTTGGAAGGGTTAACCATAAGGAGAGTAAGGTGGATCTAATGAGTGTTTAGTGGATCAGCCAGACTAAATAGGGAGAGGGGGTTGGGATCGAATTAGGACTGATATTCCCAAGAAAATCTCTTTAAGGATGAGATCCATGATCCATGGAAAAAGGATAAAAAGGGGATTTTTTTCCCCCGGGTCTGAGCATAACGCGAAAATCATCTCGATTATCATTCCCCGGGGAAAGTACAAAACGTGAAAACCCTAATTTTTGCTACCCATCAGATGTGCAGAGCGCGAAAACATATGCAGATAAGGTCAGTTGTTGTGACACGTGGCAGATAAGGTCATGTCTTGGTGTTCAGTCAATGGATTTTGCTCTTAGGTGTCCAGATGAGACCAAGGAGGGAGCCAATAATGTGTGATGGTCATTAGGGAGAAAAGTCGCTAGGTCACATGGTACAGAGATGCGTCACCAGTTTTTGTTGTAGATATTTCTTCCTACAGATAGAAAGAAGACCTCTTAGGTTAAAGCAGGATAAAATGACTCTAATCTAAGACAAAAGTAAAACAAATGCTACCTTGAATCCTAGATTAAACAAGCATTTCAATGTTTCAGTATTGAAGAATATGAGAGAAAATGACTGACCTTTCACTCTGATTTTTGTCCTTCTTGTAGTCCGGATCTCGAAGTCCTCGTGATGAACCTGTTAATATCAGACAAGATACAAGCATATACGATTCTCCAAATACCTCGAATTGCAAGTTAGAATCTAAATCTAGTTAGATACAAATCATGTAATTGAATCATAATCAACATACACAAATTGGGAAACAAGACAAGTTATCTTTATTGGAAACTTGATAATGCTTACAATGGTTGCTTGATGTCCAAGCCAACTTTCAGCTCCAAGTTCCTCCTCTAGGTATCTCTGCAAAAGTCTCAAGATCATAGATTGGATGCGCCAAGTAGCCCCCCCTTGGCTCATGGAAGGCCTCTCCTTTATAGTGCTTGGAAGGGTTAACCATAAGGAGAGTAAGGTGGATCTAATGAGTGTTTAGTGGATCATCCATACTAAACGGGGAGAGGGGGTTGGGATAGAATCAGGACTGATAATCACAAGAAAATTTCTCGAAGGATGAGATCCATGATCCATGGAAAAAGGATAAAAAGGGATTTTTGCACCCCCAGGTCTAAGCATAACACAAAAATCATCTCGATTTTCATGGCCCAAGGAAAGTGAAAAATGCAAAAACCCTAATTTTCGCTACCCAGCAGATGTGCAAAGCGTGAAAACATATGCAGATAGGGTCAGTGGCTATGACACGTAGTAGATAAGGTCATGTCTCGGCGTTCAGTCAATGGATTTTTCTCCTAGGTGTCCAGATAAGACCAAGGAGGGAGCCAATAATGTGTGATGGTCATTAGGGAGAAAAGTCGCTAGGTCACATGGTACAAAGATGCATCGCCAGTTTTTGTTGTAGAGATTTCTTCCTACGGATAGAAAGAATCCCTCTTAGGTTAAAGAAGGATAGACTGACTCTAATATAAGACAAAAGTAAAACAAATGCTACCTTGAATACTAGATTAAACAAGAATTTCAAGATTTCAGTATTGAAGAATATGAGATAAAATGACTGACCTTTCACTCTGATGTTTGTCCCGCTTGTAGTCCGGATCTCGAATTCCTCGCGATGAACCTGTTAAGATCAGACAATATACAAGCATATTCGATTCTCCAAATACCTCAAATTTCAAGTTAGAATCTAAATCTAGTTAGATACAAATCATGTAATTGAATCATAATCAACATACACAAATTGCGAAACAAGACAAGTTATCTTTATTGGAAACTTGATAATGCTTACAATGGTTGCTTGATGTCCAAGCCAACTTTCAGCTCCAAGTTCCTCCTCTATCTATCTCTGCAAAAGTCTCAAGATCATAGTTTGGATGCCCCAAGTAGTCCCCCCTTGGCTCATGGAAGGCCTCTCCTTTATCGTGATTGGAAGGGTTAACCAAAAGGAGATTAAGGTGGATCTAATGAGTGTTTAGTGGATCAACCAGACTAAACAGGGAGACGGGGTTGGGATCAAATTAGGACTGATAATCCCAAGAAAATCTCTCGAAGAATGAGATCCATGATCCATGACAAAAGGCTAAAAAGGGATTTTTGCACCCCCAGTTCTGAGCAAAACGCGAAAATCATCTCGATTTTCATGCCCCAAGGAAAGTGCAAAATGTGAAAACCCTAATTTTCGCTACCCAGCAGATGTGCAGAGCACAAAAACATATGCAGATAGGGTTATCTACTGTGACATGTGGCAGATAAGGTCATGTCTCAGCGTTCAATCAATGGATATTTCTCCTAGGTGTCCAGATGAGACTAAGGAGGGAGACAATAATGTGTGACGTTGATTAGGGAGAAATGTCGCTAGGTAACATGGTACGAAGATGCGACACTAGGGCTCAATGTGTAACTTTGATGTATAACAAACGTAGGTAGGACAATGGAGTTTGTATGGTTTGAATCCATGCAATACAAATACAATGCAATTTGGAGTATTGTAAACCCTCATATATTAAAAGGGAAAGCCAAAGTCAGTTCCTTATTTTGTTTATTGGTTACAAGTGGCATCGATGGGAGCAGGGTATGGAATCTTGAATACATTTTTATTCACATAAATTGGAAATTGACTATGTTTATAACTTAGGAATTATGTTATAGAAAGAGCTCTTGAATCTCTTGAATTTGACTATATTTTGTGTGCAACCAGTGAATGGAACAATCACATATAATCTATGTCAATAAAATTTGTCACTAATAGAGATCAAATTGATAGGTGGTACCATATCTTGATCTACATGGTTATTGTTGATTTAACCTTTCCTTCGAAAAGTTATTATTGATTTATCCATTTTATGTTTATAGATGGATTAAATTATGACCTATGAAGGCATTGGACTAAGGTTATAATTCAAAGGATTGGTGGATTGGGGTTTTATCTATGTCACTTGTTAACGGTTAGGACATGAGGGCATACCCTAGAGGGGGACTAGGACATAACACCATGGATCAATATCTCAACCACATGGACTATGGTGAAGGGGAGACACAGACTCTAGGTACATTCTTTAGGACACATCAAGAATTGGTGGATATCTGGAAGTGTAGGAAGACATTGACTGCACGTTTGATCCCAGAATCTATGGAAAATCTATGATTGTCAGCTCATTTGGGTGGTGAATAGGAATAAGGGTTAACATTTTCAGAATAGACACCTTTCATTAAATTAGGGAATGATGTATAGGATACTCCAAGTACAACATTGAAATTTACAAAAGGCCAAACTACTCAAGGTGAGGATATAATTAATCCGTGCATACAAGCTACTCATCCTAGTCATCAAATAGATAGTCATCATATTGATCGAGTCTCTGGTACAAACGTTCTTGAAGAATTACAAGGATTTCAAGGGACATTCCCTGCTATCGTTCAAGAGGGAAACCTGATAATAGAGGTGCCATCCATTTCAATGGATATAGAAGAGGGTGTGAAGTTTATCTCTAGGGAAATTTGGGAGGGAGATGAATGAACTAAAATCATAAATGGTAGTGTTCCATGATGTAAATTTTATAGAAGAGGAAGGTTTGATGGCCAAATCCCTAGTTGGAAGATTTATGGTTAAATCAATTAGAGGTGAGTCACTGACAATTTGGATGATAAAACATTTGAAGTGTGTGTTGGGAAATTTATTTACGTTTCACTTTCTTGTTCAGAGTTGAGTTTGTTTCATTTTAATGTTAGATGCATGTGCAAAATTACTATTAGAAAAAGACTAGATTTGAGGCTCATCGGGACTGTGCTTAAAGAGGTTGTTGTCAGGGTTCGATCTTTGAAGGGAACCAAATTATATATACATAAGGCTTGGGTACTACTACTAGTACTACCCACTAAAATTTGGGACACCAATATTTTTGAAGGTATAGGAAATACCATTTGTTGATTTGTCATTTTGTAGGATGGGTGCATGGATAAGGAAGGTCGTAGAGGTGGTAGAATCCTAGTTGAATTAGAACTTAGAGAAGCCTTGCTAGAAAATATGGATATAGAATGGAGAATCTAGAATTGCAACCAAAAGTTGGACTATTGGAATCATTTATTTTCATTGTGGAATATGCCACAAAATAAGACACTTGAAGTTTGTTTGTAAATTTTCTAGGAAATATTCATCCAATCACAATAATGTCTATGTTAAAAAACAAACAAAAGAGGAGGTCTCAATGCTTGCACTAGTGGTAATGGATAAGGATGGATAAAAAATGTTACTGGTCAATAGTAGTCTTATCTCCTTGGATAGTCTATCATATTTTTTCCTTGCTAAGACAACTCATATTGACACATTGACACAATCAACGTGTCTAGTCCCAAAGGTATAAAAACTTCAAATCCAACATTGATCCTTCATGATGTTTCTAGGGTCCAAATAATACAATTGGTTTTAATTCTATTATTAAACATATCGATTCATAAAGGGATGGCCCTTATGTGCCATCTAAATTTCTTATTGGTTGTGACTTAGTTGATGGAAGGCCTAACTTGAGAAATCCTATAATGGATCTAGGAGGGTGTAGTGTGCCTAATTTAAACTCTGTTGAATGTGATAAGCCACCTCAAGTTACAAATTCCCCAATTCCAAACGAAGATCCAATATTTGTGTCCCTTATTAATGATTTAGTTAAAGATATTGATCAGAAGTCCCCTAAATCCTCAAAAATATTAAGATGAACTATAATAAGAAGCCATTAAAATCCATCATCTAGCCTTCTTATTCACCAATGTATTTAAAAGTTTTAGAGGAGGACTCAAGAGATATAGAAGGAGAACTAACCCTAGAAAAGGATACACTTTACACTGTGGGGAGGAAATCACATATGTCATTAGAAAAATCATTAGCAAAGAAAGAAGTAAGAGAAGGTAAATAACTCACAATCAATGTGTCCTTAGAGTATGGAATACTAATAAGTTGGTTACTAAATGGTCATTCTCTCCCTAAATGACAGAAGGGTAGGGGGTTCCCAAAAACAATTATCATTCTGTAGCGTACCAACATGATATTCCAATGTTATAAGAAACTATGTGTGGTGGACATAAAGCTTTGGATTTTTTTCATCTATTTTAAAATACTGAAATTATTTCCTTGTAGATGTTGTAGGTTTTTTTGGGGGTTTGATAACCAATTGGAAGTCCACTTTTGGCACTATTTTGACTTTAGTTTTGAATGTTGGAACAGTGGTGGATCTCAAGGCCGCTAAGGAACTTGGAAATGATCTAAGGTTGGTAAATATTTATCAACCTTATGGGGAATGGAATAATTTCTAGGAAGGATTAGATGAGTCTAAACTACTATCTAGGAATAATCTTATCATAGGTGGCGATATTAGTCTAACACTTAATGTAAGCTAGATTTCGGGGGAGGTTGTGAGAAGGGATTCACTGGGGGATTTCTTCACAGATATTTTTAAACACATCATTTGGTCTATATTGAACCAATAAAGATTGTCCCCACTTGGAAAAATGAAAGAAGAGGAAGAGAGGGGATATCCAAAAGACTTGACGGATATTTAGTGGTAGAATATTTAATTACTAATAATCTTAGGTTAAAATATTAGTTGGATACTAGTGGAATATCAAGCCATCTACCATTTTCTTTTTAAATTGGATTCAAATGAAAAGAATCCATATAGTCAATTAAAATTTAACCACACATGGTTATTGGAAGAATATTTTAGAATCTAATCTCTAAACATTAGAATCCAAATGACAAACAAGAGGGGTTGACAATAGGGTGAATCCATGAATATGGGTAACACTTTTTGGCCAAAAGTGATGGTGAAAATTCAATGTTTTACTCATTTATTAAATCAAATCCCTCAAAACTCATATATGCCTTGTGAATTCCAATATGCAACAAAAAAAACAAATTGTAGGGAATTATGTTGTCTTTCTGCATCTATTTTAAAATTAAAAAAAAAATTAATAATGTTATTTAATATGCCAAAATTGCATTTAATGATAGGTTTGTTCTTGTAAATTTCACGAAAAGTTAGCAAGTGTTTTGTGTGCACGTAAAATAATTTAGTGATAAATGTAAAAATTTTGAAGCAAAATATATGAACATAATCTACAAAAAATGCACTATGGCACTCTTTTTTTTTTAATTTGGGATTTTTATTTAATTAATTTTCAAAACTAACCATTCAAAATTTTAATCACATTTTGTACACATGCATTTGCACGCAAATGTTTTTTACTGGTTACAAAATTGAAAAAACAAAAAATACGCTTTTGAAGAGGATGCATTGATGTGAGGCATATATATTTTTTGAATTTTTTTGGTTGTGTACTTTTTATGTTGTTGATTTTTCTTTGCACTAATTCGAAGTTTTGGACATGCTTTTTAAGTGTAAGTTTGAAAAGAAAATTAAAAACAAAATATATCATATGAACTCAAAACCCCCAAAATTATATGCCAATGGGTAAACGAGTCATTGACGAATCCATCAGTATGAAATCCACCACCTAAGGTGCATCCCGCGATAGGGTTTAGGCCTGGCAAAGGGGCCAGTAAAATTAAATTTGTAGAAAAGGGGTCCAAAATCATGTTTTTAAAGCCCTCGATCAAGCTGTTATCTTGATTGAGGTTTTTAAAACCATCGATTGATCTTTTAAGTGAATTTGTAAATACCTTGATCGAGGGTTTATGTGTGGTTAAGCCAAAAAATTGAAATTGAGCTATTAGCTCATTTGAGCTTTTATATGTTGGATTTATGGTTATATTCACATGGGGGTGAATCAATATAACATACTTGTTATTTCTTTACTCATTCATCAAAAAACTCATAACAGTAAACACAAGTAAATTCAAACCATAGAACACAAGATGTAATGTGGAAACCCAACCAAGAGAAAACCATAATGATTTTTATCTTTATGAATGTTGAGTAGGAACCAACCCACTATTACAGTAATTGTAGGAACCAACCTATTGTTATAAGGTTTGCAAGCACCAACTTGTTGGAGACACCAATATCCTCAATTGAGCACCAACGCATTGTTACAATGTTTGCAAGCACCAACTTGATGGAGACACCAATATCCTTGGATGAGCATCGAATAAAAAAATATTGTGTAGGAAACCACCTACATCTTGTGTATATGATGTTCTTCAAATCTAGTAATCATCTTGAGTCCCTATAACATGACCTATGCACTTCCTGTAACTTCATGTGTATTTTTCGTTGGATTCAATAATGTGCTACTACTTAATTCAAGTCTTTCTTCTGCAACACCTTGCATGTTGCATGATACACTTTTCAAAACACTTCTAACCCTTTTGCACCAAATTTCCTTTTGCGCTACAAAACAATTCTAACTACTATACACCAATGCACCTTCTTGTGTTGTGAATCAAGTTTAACTTATGTGCACCATTGTATCTTCCTACGCTATATTGTCGCACTCTTCTTTGTTGCACTTTTGTCTGCGTAAGACTATTGTCACATTATACTCTGTCGCACTCTACTCTACACAAGAAAATATTCACTATTGTCACACTCTGTTATGTTGCACTCTTCTTTGCGCAATACAGTCTTCACTACTGTCAAACTCTGTTATGTCACACTCTGCTCCGTGCAAGGAAATATTAACTACTATCACACTCTGTTATGTCACACTCTACTCTACACAAGACAGTATTCACCACTGTCACACTTTGTTACATCGCACTCTGCTCTACACACGACAGTCTTCACCACTGTCACACTCTACTCTACTTTGTGCAAGACAATCTTCACTATTGCGTAATATTCAACTTCGTGATGCTCTCAATTTCTGTACCTCATCCAAATAAGAACCTGCAAGAAAAAATCTCTTCATTTTCTCAAGGTGTACCTCTTCTTCCTTGGAGAACCTTAGAAACCTTTAAGAAAATCCTTCAAAACAATATAATCAAGATATCTTCAAAAATCTAGAAAAACATCTTCAAATCCATCTTCAAACCCTAGAATAAATTCCTCTTCCACAAGTGTGCACCTTTTTCTATCTCCATAAATTCTTGAATGAATGATAAAATGAGGGAGTGCTCCACTTATTTATAGTGTTGTTTAATCACTTTCTAGGTTGACATTACTTTGTTCGATATCCTTGCAAGGATGACTGAACATTCTAGCTGGGTTGATTTTACAAATTCTTCCATATCTCCTCATTCCTATGTGTTAGGATATTCCTATACTCCATACTATCCTACCAGTATTTCCATTATTTACATTGTGAGTCTTGCATGCATGCATGCAATTGCATGCATCCCAGTCATCATTCCCAGCACCTAGCCCTCAGTTAGCCAGCCCCCGGGAGCTTCTAACTGATCCGTTTAGCCCTCCTAGAGCTTAGTGCGCACTTCTTCCTTGATTTAAGGAACCCACTCATCCTCTCTCACCTACCACTCAGTTGCACTTCAATTAATTGAGTTATCTTTAGTTCTTTCCTTGATTTAAGGAAAGACTGGCTCTCAACTGACTGCATCATTCCGATGGACCTCCAGTGAGACTAAACTTCCCATTCTGACTCCAGTTAGCTCCTCATGCGCCCTCCACTGAGCCTCCTTCATTCCGTTAGTGCCTCCATGTGCCAATTACATTCAGTCACCCCTACCACACTCAGTTAGACTCAGTTTGACTGATGGTTGATAGTTACTTGTGCATTGATGACTCCACCGATGATGAGATAGACTTCTAGTTGTGCTTTGATGACACTCCAGTGATCTTTTGATCACTCCATGAAGGCTAATTCGAATTTCCACCTTGGCATTAGAATCCTCATGTATTGTATTATTTATTTGTCCATTTGTGATTAATGAATTAGTGTGTGTGAAGTTATTTTGCTTCTATCTGTGTTCTACTGTATTATTATTATGTTGCTCATTTTACTGCATTGACCACTCTTAATCTTATTCCTAAATTCTTTCATTGTGAGGTGTACATCATCTCTTAGATATGCTGTGAGGATTTTCACATGGTATCAGAGCATGTTGAGAGTTTTGTCTATCTCCATTCTTGAGAGTTTTTTGCAGGTTATTATCCAGATTTCGAGTGCAGCAGTTTCTGCATTTTTGCAGTAGTAGCAGTTGTAGATATTTTCTATTGTTTTTGCAGGTCTTATACAGCTATGATGAATGGAAACCAAAAATTATAGCATATTTGAAGAGCCATGATCTCTTTAATCATTGTTTTGAAAGAGAGTTTGAATCCTCTGAAGAATAGAATGACTGGTTAAATAAAGGTGAGAGTGTCTATTCATTCATGATGTATGCTATGTCTCGTTGTATGATGAACCACTTCATTGATTCTGCTGAATCTCCAATAGATCTATGGGCCCAACTGGATGTAATATTTGGAAAATAGAATGAAGGAATTGGTCCAAACCCTTTCTTTTGGGCATAATCTCACCTATGATGGTTCGAAGGAGAAGACAAAAGACTATCTGCACATTCATAGATTTGATCCTACCTTAGTTGATTCGAATCACAGGTTCAAGGATCATCCTCATACTTTTGGATTTGTTCTCATCACATTCGATCTGAAGAGAAAGTACAAGCACATGCTTTTTGAGCATGATCCACTTCTTCCCAAGAATAATATACCTCCAGACATATGACCAAGCATCACACCTACTTGAGTTTGGAGCATTTATTTTTGGTGTGCCTTACAGTCTATTTTGAGGGGGGGTATTTTTCCCATGACGTTTTCCCCATTTCCTTAGTTTATTGACTATTATTATTATTCATTGTATTGGGTGACCTTTGGTCTCAGTTACCAGGGCCCAGTATGGATTAAGGGGGGGTGTTAGGATATTCCTATACTCCATCCTAGTCCTACCAGTATTTCCATTATTTACATTTTCAGTCTTGCATGCATTTCTACATGCAGCATGCAATTGCATGCATCCCAGTCATCAGTCCCAGCACCTAGCCCTCAGTTAGCCAAGCCCTAGGAGCTTCTCACTGATTAGTTTTATCCCTCCTAGAGCTTAGTGCGCCCTTCTTCATTGATTTAAGGAAGCCACTCGTCCTCTCTCACCTACCACTCAATTGCACTTCAGTTAATTGAGTTATCTTTAGTTATTTCCTTGATTTAAGGAAAGACTGGCTCTCAATTGACTATATCACTCCGATGGACCTCCAGTGAGACTAGACTGCCCATTATGACTCCAGTTAGCTCCTCATGCGCCCTCCACTGAGCCTCCTTCATTCAGTTAGTGCCAGTTACACTCAGTCACACCTACCACACTCAGTTAGACTCAGTTTGACTGATGGTTGACAGTTACTTGTGCATTGATGACTCCACCTATGATGAGATAGACTTCTAGTTGTTCTTTGATGACACTCCAATGATCTTTTGATCACTCCATGAAGGCTAATTCGAATTGCCACCTTGGCATTCGAATCCTCATGCTATTTATTATTTATTTGTCCATTTGTGATTAATGAATTAGTGTGTGTGAAATTATTTTTCTTCTATCCGAGTTCTAATGTATTATTATTTTGTTTTTCATTTTACTACATTGACCACTCTTAATCTTATTCCCAAATTCTTTCATTGTGAGGTATACATCAGCTCTTAGATCTGTTGTGAGGATTTTCACACTATGGGGCTAGAGGGAATTCCATATACCATTGGAAAGGTCTCGGAATAATATTTACAACCATGTAAATTACACTCCATTTCAGCTAGGTATCTATAGTTAAAATTCCTTCAAAGATAGGGTATCAAAACTAGGATCCAAAAATAATATTTCCAACGATCTTCATCTTGCAATATTTATCTATAGTCTCCCTCTATCTTTGACATCAATTCCAACAATATTTCCTTTACTTTGACATCAATGACAACAATATTTTCAACAAACTCCTCGTTTTTCATTGATGGAAACCTTTAGACAATTTTGCAACAAACCTATAGATAGTCCCCTTGTGTACAATTCTCTCTGTGCAGAGTTATGTTTATGTGCAATTTTGTCTGTGTGTGGTTCCATTATATAATACTTCTCCCCTTGCGTAGTTTCTCCCCTTTGACATTAATGGAGAAGGGATTCTCCCCCTGAGCTTATGCTTATTCTTTTTTTGTACCCCACTTCATGTCTACAATTCTCCCTCTATCTGCAATGCCACACCATTAGCAAAGGGTTGCTCCCCCTGAGCTTGTGTATCTATTTAGGGATATAAACTACACCAAATTTTCATCAAAGATATTCAAATGTATCTCTGGGAAGGGTTTTGGTAAATACATATTCAATCTATTCCTTAGTAGCAATGTATTTCAACTTGAAAATGTATTCTGAAACTTTTTCCCTTAGAAAATGATACTTTATTGGAATTTGTTCTATTTTTTAGTGCATATTAAGGTTCTTGGAGATGTTTATGGCACTAGTGTTGTCACACATTGAGGAGATTGGATATTTGTATTCTAATTTATTGTATTGCAATGTTTGCTTCATTCAGAGAAATTGAGTGCAACAAGATGTTGCTGCGAGGCATCCATCTTCTACTGTAGACAGAGAAATTGAAGATTACTTTTTGCTCAACCAAGATACTAAATAGTTACCCAAAAAGAATGCTCCTTCACTTGTACTTTTTCTATCATCAATATTACCTACCCAATCTGCATCAGTATATGCTTTCAAAGAAAAATCCTCACCTTTGAGATACCAAAGTGTTGATGTATATGTAACTTCGGAATGTATTTCATCTATATATTTATTGTACCCCTATAGAGATGTATTATTCCTCTATACGGAAGTGTCGTCATTTGTATTGACAAGTGTCGCAAGTGTGTTAACTTGCCTATGGGTTATTAGACCACCTTGTAAGGGGTCAGCCCGATATAATGTAATATGAAGTTATTGTACCTAGATAGACAAGTCGACCCCATAAGGTTATTGGGAAAACAGGACAATATAAATAGAGATCGGGAGATCTCTATTTGGATCACTTCAGAACTCACACTTCCTTCACTCGGAAAGTGGCGCACATGTGAGGAGGAGGATCAGCTACTAAGATGAGTCTATCTCCATGTACTTGGGTTGTACTTTGGTTGTGCTATTGCTCTATCTATCTCTGAGGAAGTTGTGGGGTTTTTCACCTTAGTGTTTTCCCCACGGAAACGCTGTGTGTCTATTGTCTCATATGATTGATATGCTTGCTATGATTGATATGCATTGATATACTGTACATGTTATTCTCTCAGTAAAGATCCTAGAGTATTGTGAATTAATGCTCAAAATTTAACATGGTATCAGAGCTAACCTAAGAAGAAGACATTGTGTAGTGACGGAAACCAAGGTTTCTTGCTTATTGGGTTTCTCTCCATAGATTTTGGAAAAGCAGTATAGTAGATTGACTCTACTCATCAAGGAGAATCTATCCGTCCAATCAGAATTCAATTCTGAGCATTTTCAAATTTGGCCCTAAACATTAGGGTTTCCACAAAAATAGGAATTTCTGAAATCTGAATACATAGCTGGAAACTCCTTGGAAATATCGAAGTTTAAAGCTTTGGATCGATATTTTTGGCTGGGTAAATCTCTAGGAAACTCAAACCCTAATTCAAGGTCCTCCCTAGTGAACCCGGGAAGACTAAAAGGCATTTCTAAAGGTTGAAGCTTTGCAGATCTCAAATTATGAATACACCAAGCTGATCATATCATCAAGGCGCATCTTTCTATCCTTTCAGAAAGTTGAAATTCACTTTTTTAATTTTTAGGGTTTTTTCGACAAACCCTAATCCGGGACGAGATCCATTTTTCAGCAAAGCAAGTGGTAAGACCTAAATCTCATTTATTTTCATTTGAAGTACTCTTTAAGATGTCTCACCACACCAAGCTTGAGGATAAGCTTGAAGGGGATAATAAATTCCAAGCCTGGGAGTATAGAATTGGGTTAATCCTGGAAGAAAATGAATTCGACTCCTACATCAGCTCTGAGGTCCCTATCCCAGAGGATGAAGAGGCTAAGGTATTGCACAAAAAGAACTTGGTCAAGGAAAAGAGAATCATTGTTGATTCTATCAAAGACCATCTCATACCACATGTGTCATCTCTAAAGACACCCAAGGAGATGTTTGACTCCCTGACCAAGTTATTTGAAGGGAAGAACATAAATTGGAAGATGAATCTGCGGAATCAATTGAAAGGGGTCAAGATGTTGAATGGAGAGACCATTCAATGTTACTTCTCCAAGGTCTCTCATATCAAGGAACAACTTGAAGCTGTGGATGAAGTAGTAGACAATGGTGAAGTTGTTATGAGCACTCTGAATGGCCTACCTAGGTCATGGGACTCCTTTATTCAAGGAATCTGTGCAAGAAAGAAATTGATCTCTTTCAGTAGACTATAGGAGGAATGCTCTCAAGAAGAAGCTAGGCTTGTAGCACGAGAAGAAAATATGGGGAATGAATATCAAGCTCTCACAGCTCACACCAAGGGAAGCAAGGTTAAGAGGGAGAAATCGCATAACAAGAAACATTCTCACCCTTATCACAAGAAGAAAGATCTATCTCATGTTCGATGTTTCGAATGTAATGAGAAGGGACACTTTGCTTCAGAATGTCCCAAGAACAAAAGGGACAACAAAAAAAACAACAACTTCAACAAGAAGAAGAAGGGCAGCAAAAGAAGGTATCATGCTCAAGCTGTTGAAGATGATGAACCTCCAAAGAAGAAGGCTAGAGCAGAAAGTGATGATGATGATTCATCAAGCGAAGAAGAGTATGTTCTAATCTCTGCTCTCACATGTACTATTTCTCATGGTTGTAATGATTGGCTTATTGACAGTGGTGCTTCCAAACACATGACGGGGTTTAAAGAATCTTTTGTAAATCTATTTGAACATGAATCACCCCATAAAGTGAAACTTCGGGATGACTATCAATACCCCATCAAAGGAAGTGGTGAAGCCTCCTACAACCTAGATTCTGGAAAGTCCTTGAAGATGAAGGAAGTTCTCTATGTACCTATGCTCAAGAAGAATCTACTCTCCATCTCTGCATTAGATGCAAAAGGTATGAGGGTTGCATTTGTAGATGGCCAAGTCCTAATGTGGCCAAAGGGTAAAACTATTGATGATGCAGTGGTGATTGGAGAGCAAGAGGGAGGATTGTATAAATTGAAGGGACAACCTGAACATGCCATGGTGCATGATTCCATGGAGCCAAGTGAACTTTGGCATAGAAGACTTGCACATATGCACTACAGAGCATTACCAATTGCAAGTAAGGTTGTAGAAGGTCTTCCTGAAATCAAGACCAAGCATGAAGGTGTTTGCAAAGGATGTGCAAAAGGAAAGAACATAAATAAGGCATTTCCAAGCAGTGAAAGCAAGGCAAAAAGTATCTTGGAAATTATCCACTCCGATGTATGCGGCCCGATGTCATCCAGCTCTCTGAGTGGGTATGTTTACTATTTCTCTTTCATTGATGACTTCTCTAGGAAGACTTGGGTTTACTTCTTGAAGAACAAATATGAAGTGTTGGATAAGTTCAAGGAATTCAAAACCTTGATGGAGAACCAAAATAATAAGAAGATCAAAACATTCAGATCCAACAATGGTGGAGAATTCACCTTAGGTGACTTCAAGAAGCTATGCAGTGATTCAGGGATTAAGAGGGAGTTGAATGCTCCTTACAATCCACCACAGAATGGAGTTGCAGAAAGAAAGAATAGAACAATCATGGAAGCAGCAAGGGCAATGTTGCATGACCAGGATCTACCTATGCATCTATGGGCAGAAGTAGCTAGGACAGCTGTATATGTGCAAAACAGAACACCCCACAAGATATTGGAAAACAAGACACCAGAAGAGGTCTTCTCTGGTAAGAAACCTGAAGTCAACCATCTCAAAATATTTGGTTGTCCAGTATATACTCATGTGCCAAAGGAAAAGAGGACTAAGCTAGATCCTTCAGGAAAGAAGGGTATCTTTGTGGGTTACAGTGAAAGCTCGAAGGCTTACAAAATATACTTTCCAGGGTTCAAGAAAATTGATGTCAGCAGGGATGTAACATTTGATGAAAATTCAACATTCATCAAATCAAGGAAGATACCTGTTGAAGTTTATGAAGAACCTAAGGAAACTAGATTTCAAGACACTACCATGACTGAAGCAATTCCAGATGTTGATCGTGAAATTGAAGATCCACAACAACCTGTAGATCCACCCCGTGAGAATAACTCTCACAAGATAAACCCTGCATGGGCTAGAGAGCTCATCCAAGATGGAGAAAGATATGGCATTCCAGAAGAAGAACACAGAGCAGAGAAGAGAACTAGATCACATACCAACTATGTTGCTTTACTCTGTGATATCATGAACAAAGAACCTTCCAGTTATGAAGAAGCAGCAGAAAAGAAAGAATGGAAGGATGCCATGGTCAAAGAATACCAATCAATAATGAAGAATGATGTTTGGGATGTTGTCCCAAGGCCTGAAGAGAAGTCTGTTGTGACTTCCAAGTGGATCTACAAGATCAAGCATGCTGCAGATGGCAGCATAGAGAAATACAAGGTAAGATTCGTAGCTCGTGGCTTCTCTCAGAAAGAGGAAATAGATTA
Source organism: Larix kaempferi (assembly GCA_027924585.1). Lineage (NCBI taxonomy): Eukaryota > Viridiplantae > Streptophyta > Pinopsida > Pinales > Pinaceae > Larix > Larix kaempferi. Next base: position 12,397,617 of record BSBM01000729.1, read on the forward strand.
TGAAGAAAATTTTGCTCCTGTAGCTAGGTACACTTCCATCAGATCGGTACTTTCCCTAGCTGCAATGATGAAATGGAAGATACACTAGATGGATGTCAAGACTGCTTTCTTGAATGGTGTAGTTGAAGAGGAAGTGTATGTGGAGCATCCACTCAGTTTTGAAATACATGATAGGGAGTCATATGTGTGTAGATTGAAGAAAGCCTTGTATGGCTTGAAGCAAGCTCCCAGAACTTGGTATGGTAGGATGGACAGTTTCCTATCTAGTTTGGGCTTTACCAAGAGTAAAGCGGATTCCAACCTTTACTACAAGGTTGAGGAAGGAAATCCTGTGATACTACTCCTATATGTGGATGACCTATTTGTAACAGGAGATGATAGATTGATTGCCGATACAAAGAGGAAGCTTGCTGTCGAGTTCGATATGAAGGGATTGGGGATGATGCACTATTTTCTAGGCATGGGGGTGTGGCAGAGTGCAGATGGGATCTTCCTTGGACAAGGGAAGTACACAGTAGATATCCTGAAGAGGTTCGGGATGATGGATTGCAAGGCCATGGCCACACCCATGGCATCAAACCTGAAGCTTCTATGTGATGCTTCATCTGAGTCGGTTCATGTCTCTATGTATCATCAGATGATGGGGTCCTTGATGTACCTGACAAACACAAGACCAGATATTTGCTTTGCGGTGAACACATTGAGCTAGTTTTTGACGGATCCGAGGAGTGTTCACCTAATTGTTGTAAAGCATATTCTGAGGTACTTGAAGGGTACAGTTGATTATGGGCTCAAGTATGAAGCGAATCAAAATTTTAACCTACGGGGTTATGTTGATTCAGATTGGGCAGGCAGTGCTGCAGATAGGAAGAGCACATCTGGGTTCTGCTTCAGCATGGGATCAGGTGTGATCTCCTGGTTTAGCAGGAAGCAGTCCTGCATAGCACTGAGTACAGCCAAGGCAAAGTATGTTGCAGCCTGTTCGGCTAGTTGTGAGGAAGTATGGATTTAGAAGCTACTGTCAGAGTTATTTGATCTCCTGCTAGAGACTACTGGTATCTTTTGTGACAACCAAAGTTGTGTGAAACTGTCTGAGAACCCGGTGTTCCACGACAGGTCGAAACACATTGAGATCAAATATCACTATATCAGGGATATGGTGCAGAGAGGAGCAGTGAAGCTCCTGTATATTACGACGGATGAGTAGATTGCAGATGTGCTGATGAAGCCACTAGCGAGAGTGAAGTTCGAATACTTTAGAGAGAGGCTTGGTGTTCTTCAGATCGACGACACTTCAAGGAAGAAGTGATGAACACATTTGTTGAATCCATTCCAAGCATGGTGGAAGGAGAATCCTTCACATGGCTATGGATGTAAGCGTTGGATGATGAGCATTAGGATGATGTTCTAGTTTCTGCTCTATATGATCAGTTGGATCATTTATATGTATGTATGTACGCATCATGTTGGATGTTGGATATGATCAGTTGGATCATTTATATGTATGTATGTACACATCATGTTGGATGCTGGATATGATCAGTTGGATCATTTATATGTATGTATGTACGCATCATGTTGGATGCTGGATATGATCAATTGGATCATTTATATGTATGTATGTACGCATCATGTTGGATGCTGGATATGATCAGGTAGATCATGTATTTGTTTATGTATCAGGTGGATACTTGTATGATCAGGTAGATCATGTACTTATGTATGTATCAGGTGGATGCATTACGTATATCAGATGGATGCATTTGTATGATCAGGTAGATCATGTATTATGATATGTATTAGGTAGATACTTTGTATGCATCAGATGGATATACTGTTTGATCAGGATGATCACAGATGACGAGCTTCAGGATGTTGCTCTAGATGATACGCATCAAATTGATGGTATGATGATGATCAGGTTGATCATGTGATGATGTACATCAGGATGATGTATGGTGAGTATCGGTTTGATACTCTATGGTCGTGGACAGGTTGTGCATGTAGCATATAAAAGACCCTTTAAAAATCAGATAGGTAGAGCGGTGTGATCGTAACATCCTGGGTTGCTCTATCGAGATCCAAACAAGTAGAGCGGTGTGCTCGTAACATCCTGGGATTCTCTGAGTAGGTTTTTCTACGGGTAGCATAGAAAAGACCCTTTAAAATCCAGACAAGTAGAGCGGTGTGCTCGTAACATCCTGGGATGCTCTATCGAGATCCAAATAGGTAGAGCGGTGTGCTCGTAACATCCTGGGATGCTCTGAATAGGTTTTGCTACAATTTCGCATAGAAAATATCCTTTAAAATCCGGACAGGTAGAGCGATGTGCTCGTAACATCCTGGGATGCTCTATCGAGATCCAGATGGGTAGAGTGGTGTGCTCGTAACATCCTGGGATGCTCTGAGTAGGCTTTGCGAAAGTTCACATAGAAAATATCCTTTAAAATCTAGACAGGTAGAGTGGGGTGCTCGTAACAGCCTGGGATGCTCTATCGAGATCCACACAGGTAGAGCGGTTTGCTCATAACATCCTAGGATGCTCTGAGTAGGTTTTGTAAAGGTCAACATGTAAAAGAACCTATAGTCTGCGCTAGGTTTTGTTGATGCATGTAATTAGTCCTAGGATCCACAGTATGGCCATTGATGATGAAGACCTGCAGGTGGTGGGCATACATCCAGCATGAAAAAGGGATGGCTCTGTAGAACTTCCTATGACGAGTAGATTCAAAGATTGATTGAGATAGAAACAGCATTGACAATGATTCGAGGATGATGCATCGATGACGATGATCCAGAGAAGAATACTTGTGCTAGATGATATGTGTCGAAAAATACCTCCCTAGTTAAGAGGGAGTGTTGATGTATATGTAACTTCGGAATGTATTTCATCTATATATTTATTGTACCCCTATAGAGATGTATTATTCCTCTATACGAAAGTGTCGTCATTTGTATTGACAAGTGTCGCAAGTGTGTTAACTTATCGATGGGTTATTAGACCACCTTGTAAGGGGTCAGCCCAATATAATGTAATATGAAGTTATTGTACCTAGCTAGACAAGTCGGCCCCATAAGGTTATTGGGAAAACAGGACAAGTATAAATAGAGATCGGGAGATCTCTATCTGGATCACTTCAGAACTCACACTTCCTTCACTCAGAAAGTGGCGCACATGTGAGGAGGAGGATCAGCTGCTAAGAGGAGTCTATCTCTATGTACTTGGGTTGTACTTTGGTTGTGCTATTTCTCTATCTATCTCTGAGGAAGTTGTGGGGTTTTTCACCTTAGGGTTTTCCCCACGGAAACTCTGTGTGTCTATTGTCTCTTAAGATTGCATCTTGTGATGATTGATATGCTTGCTATGATTGATATGCATTGATATACTGTACATGTTATTCTCTCAGTAAAGATCCTAGAGTATTTTAAATTAATGCTCAAAATTAACACATATTCCAAAGTCCAAAGTGCCTTTTATATATTTGAAGATTCTTTTTAATGCTTGAACATGTGTCCCCTTTGGCGTAGATTGAAATATTGCAACCAATACTACTTCCTACATGACATCTGACCTTGATGCTATCACATATAGTAAGCTTTCAATCATTGACTTGTACTGAGTTTTATTTTCTTCCAATGATTCATCATATTTTCTCAATTCACAGCCTGTAACCATGCAGGTGCTAACAGGCTTGCAATCTTCCATTCCAAAAAATTTCAACATTTCATTAATAGTGTTAGTTTGAGAAATGAATATTACTTCTTTAGATTGATTAATCTACAGACCAAGGAAGAATGAAAACTCTTCCATCATAGACATCTCAAATTCTTTTTGCATCTCTTCTGCAAACTTTTGACTTAAATCGTTAATATCACTTCCAAAAATGATGTCATCTACATAAACCACAATAATAATCATATTTTCATTTTCAAACTTGATGTAGAGATTATTGTTTGCAACTCCTCTTTTGAAACCTTATTATTGTAGGTATTTGTAAACTCTTGAATACCATGCTCTAGGAGATTTCTTTAGATCATAGAGATATTTCCTCAATCTACACACATAGTCTTTATCTTTTTTCAGTTGAAATCCCTCGGGCTTCTCAATTTACACTTCTTCTTCTAGGTTTCCATTTCGAAATCCCGACTTGACATCCATTTGGTAAACCTTAAAATTATTGTAACATTTGAATGCTTCTAGCCTAGCCATAGGAGAAAAGGTTTCTTCAAAGTCAATGCCTTCAACTTGAGCATATCCCTTACAGACTAATATTGCCTTATTTCTAACAACTTTTCCATCTTCATTTAACTTATTTCTAAAGACCCACTTTGTTCCAATCACATTTTTGTCTATAGGTCTTGGGACAAGTTCCCAAGTTTTGTTCTTATCAATTTGATCCAATTCTTCATTGATATCAACAATCCAAGTCTCATCTTTACTTGCTTATGTAATTTTTTTAGGTTCTGTTTTGGAAAATATGGAAATCTTGACTCGTTCATAAATGCTTGCTAATTTCTCCTAGTTTGTGTTCCTGCATTTTTGTCACCAAGAATTAAGTCTTTTGAATGGTTCTTTTGCACAAACCTTGATGGGACTTGTGTATCTTAGAATTCTATTTCCATTTCCTCTTATTTGTCTTCTTCTTCTTCTTATCTACTGCAGTCCATTCGTTCTACTTGTTGTTTGTTTTACTGAGTCCTTGCTTCATCTATTTTGACATTTATACTTTCAACCTTTTTTTGTAATCTTTTGTTATAACGTCTATAGGATTTGTTGCTTGGTGAATAACTAAGAAAAATCCCTTTATATTACCTTGAATCAAACTTTCCTAGATCCTCATCATCTCTCTTGATATAATACTTTCTTCCAAATATTCTGAAATGTTTGATAAATGTTGGTCTTCCTTTCCACAATTCATAGTGTGTCTTGTCGTTGTTAACTCTAATTTGTCCTCGATTCAAAGTGTAAAATTCAGTATACATTGCTTCTCTCCAAAATATATCTTATAACCTTGCTTCATTCAACATTGTACTAGCAATCTCTTGCACATGTCTATTTTTTCTTTCAACCACTCCATTTTGTTGACAAGTTCTTGCAGTTGAATATTGTATTCTTATTCCATTAGTTTCACATAATTATTCAAATTCATTAGATGTAAACTCAACTCCATTATCTAACATTAAACCTTTGAATTTCATATCAGTCTCATTTTCAACTAAAGATTTAAAAGCTTTGAAATTTTCAAAGGCCTCATATTTATGTCGAAGAAAGGCCACCCAAGTCATTCTTGTATAATCATCAATAAATAGCCTAAAGTAATTCTCTCCTTGCAGAATTTGTGTTTTAGTTGGTCCACAAAGATTTGTATGCAAAAGTTCTAATGGCTTAGATGTTTTGTATTCCTTTGACTTTAAGCTTACTTTTGTTTTCTTTCCATGCTAACACTACTTACAAATAGTGTTTGAGGGTTTTGTGATCTTTGGAATATCTCTCACTACTTATTTAGTGCTTATTTTTACCAAGTTATCAAAATTCATATGGCTCATTCTTTATGCGACAACCAAATTTCATATGTTTTCCCCATCACTACAATAAAAACTAGAATTTGCATTGGATTTAGCACCAGATTTTAGTGTATTGTTTTCCCAATTGTGGTGAAAAATCTGGTACTAAACCTGGTGCTGTTGTATAGTTTCGTAAAACACCGACTTTTGCATCCCTTGTTGCATCCTTTTTTACGTCCTATTTTACATCCAAATTTGTGCCCAATTTTTTGCATCCTTCTTTGCATTTTTTTCGCACCCTTCTTTGCGCCCAATTTTGCATCTAGTATTGCATCCTTTGTTATGTCCTTGTTTTCGTCCAATTTTGCGTCTAGTTTTGCATCCAATTTTGCACCTAGTTTTACATCCCATTTTACTTCAAGTTTTGTACCTCATTTTACATCCAATTATGTGTCTAGTTTTGTGTCTAGTGTTACATCCATATTTGCATCTAATTTGGGCCCATTATTGCATCTATTTTTGCATCTAATATTATGTCCAGTTAGACATCTAGTGTTGCGCCACGTTTTGCATCCCCTTTTATGTCATTTTTGGGACCAGGTTTGCACCCAATGTTGCGTCCCATTTCACGTCTTTTTTGACATATAGGTTTGTGCCCAATGTTGCATCCAATTTTTCATCTGATGTTGCATCCAGTTTTACGTCTAGTGTCGCATTCCATCTTGCATCCAATTTTGCGCCCCGTTTTACATAGTTTTTGTGTTCAGTTTTGCATCTAGTTTTATGCCCAGTGTTGTGTCCAATTTTATGCCTAGTTGTATGCCCAATTTTACATCTAGTTAAGATTCCAATTTTGCATCTATTTTTGTGTCCTGTGTTATGTCTGATTTTCAGCCTAGTATTATGTCTAGTTTGACACCTAGTTTTGCACCCAAATTTGTGTCTAGTGTTGAGTCCCTTTTTGCATCCATTTTTTGTCCACTTTTTCATTTGGTGTGTCATCCACTTTTGTGTCTTGTTTTGCATCTAGTGTTGTGTCTAATATTGAATCCACTTTTGTTCCCATTTTTCATCCAAACTCACATCCATTTTGTGTTGTGTTTTGCATCCCATTTTGCATCCACTATTAGTTAAGAATATTAATTTCAATTATTAATAGTGAAAATATCTCTTTTTATTGATTTTGCATCCATTTTTTTAATTTCAATTAAATATTGAAATATATCAAAGTTTTCAAATATAATTAAGAATTTAAATTTATAGCATAACATTTGTGAAGAATTTTAAGGGAAATTCACAACATCCATCCAAAAGTAATAATATCATCATAAATAGTAATTCTCCATCAAAAGAAAATTAATAATTTCCAATACATATAAATTAACAAGACAGTACTGATAATATCATCATCAACTTTAATCAAATCAACTAAAATTCAAATATGTGATCACCAGATCAAAACCTTTCATGGATATCATTATAGTAAAGTAAAATAAGTCATATATATATATATATATATATATATATATATATATGATTTAAATACCAATCTGACAAGAAATAAGTTGCAAGGTATCCATTTATAAATATAAAAGTCAAAATGATAAATATATCATAGTTATATATCAACGATAATACATGTAAATATAATCCAGAATGTAGCATGCTCATGCATAACATCAATTGCTAGCTAGAACCTCCAACACCATCACCAAGGTCATGGTCATGATCCCCATCATGATCATCAAACTCGCCTTCTTGATCAACCTCATCACCATTATCACTAGCATCATCTTCATCATCATCATCTTCTTCTCCCCCTCCTCCTATATACCAGTATAGACCCATATAACTTGGGTTCCATGAAGCGTCGAGAGGGATCAAATCCCTTGAAGTGAAAACCCTTTTTATAGTGAAGGAAAGGAAAGGTTTTCACCTCAAGGGATTTGATCCCTCTTGGCACTTCATAGAACTAGAGTTACATGGGTTTATATTGGTTCCAATTGCAGTGTGTGTGTGTCAAAACGATGTGATGTTTTAATGTATTCTTGGTAATCATAGTTAAATTATTTCATAATTTTTTTAACAATACAGATGAATATAGATCAAATAAGATAATGTTTAAATATGATATATGTCATCATGTTGGTTGATGTTATCAAAGAATATAAGCCTATATAATGTTTAAATACAAATATATTACAATGTGGTCAACTTTAATCTTTCTTCTTCCTTTTTTCTTGATTCCACTCCTGCTCCTTTTCCATATTCTCGTATTGATCATATATGAAAGGAGGTTGAATTCAAAGACCATCCAAACCTTTTACTCTTGATATTGATGTAAATGTGATTCCATGTTGTTCTTTGTTTCCAATATTTATAGTTTCCTTCTCTAATGTTAGTCCTTGTGACTAATGGAATGTCAAACCCCAAGCAAGTTTTAGTGGAAGTTGTTTTGTTGTACCTTTTTCAATTGGTATAATAGGAACAATTTGATGTGATACATCATCCAATGGAATCCCTTTATAGTTATCAAATATAACTAAAACATATGTAGGAGGCTTTGGGGGTGAACATCCAGGATTATACACAATTTTTTCAACAAGCCCAAGAGCTCCATTGACCAATCCTGCATTAGTCCACATATTTGATGTGAGCATAACCTTGGCCCCAACTGATAGAAGTAATTCCATTTCCATTTTTTCCTCATCTTCATAAAAGTAATATTTCCTTGATAGTGATATATCAACAATTCGTGCAATCGAGCGATTTAGAGATGCCAAAGAACGTTTATTATGATTATCTACATCTTCATTAGTTGCAAATAATTGTATTGCCCTGTTAAATGATTCTTTTGTGGAACTATCCAATGAAGAATCTGTACGACTCATTAGTAATTTCCATTCATCTAATGTTGGAATTTCATCTCTAACTTTCATTAGAAGATGCCGAAAACGTTTTTGTTCTTCATTTTGTCCATTTTGACTGAAAATTGTATCAAGAGTTACGATAGTCATGAATGAGTTCCATATTTCTTTCACTTGACCTTCACATGCATATATCGGTTTATCCATCACTAGGGGAAGTATATATTCCTGAAACTTAATCAAACATGCCCCATCTAAATCAATTTTTTCCTTGACTGGTATATGAAGGGCAGAGCGCACTGTTGATGCAAATATATTAAATGTTGTGACATTGGTTGGGGCCAAAAGAAGTAATGGTGACTTATTTGGAAAAGAATCAATTTGTAGTGTTTGTCTAATAGCTCCAATCAAGTCAGATTTTCATGTACCTGCAATTCCTTGGATAATCATTCGTAGTGGTTCATTGTTCCCACCTCTGTAATGCTCAAGAATAATGTCAAATACTTTTCTTTGCTTCTCTGCTAAGCTTTTAATTGAATAATTTTGAGTACGATTATTATGAACAATGGCGTTCAACTATCAGTTTTCAAATATGAATTGTAGTGCAAAATTGGAAATGTCCATATCAACAAAATTAGAGTTCCAATTTATCATGTTATCACGTTCCTTGTATCCAAGCATGTCATATTCATTGGTATTTATATATCGATTCCTATATAACCCTGGAATTATCTCCCATTCATTTTTTCGAGAATACCTTTGCATAAATAACTCTTCTTCACGATCTCTTTCATTCACGAACTTATTTTCTATGTTCTTCTGTCTGTTCTGATGATTCTTTTTCTCTTTCTCTTCTATCCCTTTGTCGTACTTTGCTTCTTTGATCGTCAATATCTTCATTATTCACACTATTATCATGAGGATCCATGATATACTCTGAAATAGAGAACAAAAACCTTTAATATGTTGAAATCATTGCAAAGTAGTATTTTAATTAAATTGATAAATTAAATATATAGATGTAAATAACAAAAACATTCCATTGTTGAAATCAATGCAAGACTTTTTTTATTAAATTGATAAATTCAATGCATACATGTAAAAAACAAAAAACAATGCATTGTTGAAATCAATGCAACGAATCAAATCAATATGCATCTTTTGTTTTTTAACAACATTTGTGTGTGGTCTATTAGTAAGTAGTGAGGTGATTGGGATTGTGTTAACCTAGAGACCAAGGTTCAAATCCGTTTTTGCTTGGAGTTACAGTTAGTTATCAAATCTAACTATTATTATGGTTACATTTTAACAAATTACGAGTACATTTTTGTTGTTGAAATAACAATTAAGGCTGATATACTCTGAAACAAAGAACTAAAAACTTTATTTTGTTGAAATCATTGCAAAGTAGTTTTTCATTATTAAATTGATAAATTCAATGTATAGATGTAAATAACAAAAAACAATGCAATGTTGAAATCAATGCAATAATGTTTTTTTATTAAATTGATAAATTCAATGCACTCGTTTTAAAAAACAATGCAGCAAATCAATATGCATTTTTTTTTGTTATTTGCAATGTATAGATGTAAATAACAAAAAACAATGCATTGTTGAAATCAATGCGACAAATCAAATCAATATGCATCTTGTGTTTTTTAACAACATTTGTGTGTGGTCTATTCGTAAATAGTGAAGTGATTAAGTTTGTATTAACTTAGAGACCAGGGTTCAAATGTCTTTTTGCTTGGAGTTATAGTTAGTTATCAAATCTAACTATTATTATGGTTGCATTTTAACAAATTATGGCTGCATTTTTGTTATTGAAATAACAATTAAGGCTACATTTTAATATGATGGCTATAACATTCTTATTTCTATTTTTTCTACTTCTTATGTCTGCTATAATATTTTTAATATTTTTTTACTTCTTTTGTTTCTACTTCTTATGTCGACTGTAATATTTTTTTTACTTCTTTATTTTACTTCTTATGTTTCTACTTTTTATGTTGGCTATAATAATTTTTGTACTTCTTTATTTTATGTTGGCTATAAAATTATGCTTCTACTTTTCATATAGGCTATAATATTTGTTTTTACTTCATTTTTTTTAATTTCTTTATTTTATGTCGGCTATAGTATTTGGGATGACACATCAATGATGAATTTCCACTTTGAATATCAATATATGACCATGACATGTCTTAGATATAGGCTTATATTTTATAACTTGTAAATATTAGATACATAGTTTATTAAATGGTTTTTATATGAAGTATATGAAATGTTTTTTTATATATTATGTTGTTTTATATATTAAATGTTATAAAGTTTATATATAAATATATTAAATGTTATTTATTATATATATAATGTAAAAATATGTTTGATACCTTAATATATTATAAAATATTTTTATAGACGAATCTAATGGTCAACTCCATTCGAACCACATTGTAAAATTTGAACCCAAATTGAATTTAATGATTCTCGAACCCGAAGCTTGTAACATAGCTTCCAACAAAGGTAAAGGGAAAGTGTGAAATAGTACACTACTAAATTTATAAAAATGGCTATTATGTTGGGTATATCTCCCATGAACTTGGATGTACTCCTCAAGTATGCAGGTGGCTTACATGGTCATTTGCAGAGGCAAGTGATGCTCTTAAAACCTAGGACAATTGGTGACACATGTAATTTAGCAATGCATGCTTAGGGTCCTTAGAGTCTAATTAATTTAGCTTTGATTTTTTACGGGATTTCTATTCTATCTTTTCCAAGACAAACTTCTAGTGTATTCTCATTGCATGCCCCTGATCATCTACAAAAACACCACCAATATAGTGTATGTTGTTTGACATGTTGAGAAAGTTTGAGAACTAGAAGGACCTCACATACCTCTGATTAAATTCAAAATAATCTCCTTGTTTCCAAGCCACCCTTTTCCTTTTGTCTTCATTTCACATTGTGAGGATGGCCTCACTGAATTCAAATAATCTCAAGATTTCTACCGAGATCATTTGCTCAAATTATCTCAAATTTTTCTTTCTTCGAGCCTTTCAATCCTTGTGAGACTGCCTAGATGGATTTGTATAATGATAAAATAATATGTATCACTATGAAACTACTCACTGATGACACATTGGCAAGGACTTACCTCCAAACTTCCCTCAGTCAATAAGTTGCTATAGAAACATTGTTGGTTTGTAAATCAAAAATATTGATGTGTCTAACTCTCTTGAGAGATTTCCCCGATTCATCATTTTAGGATGTCTAATATGTGCAACCTATTTTGGGATGTCTAATACTTATGCAGGGTTCCCCTATCACCTCTTATCTCAACTTTAAACTTTGGTCATCAACATAACTCTATTAATTCTCTTTGAGCTCCAAATTGGGGCACTCACCTACTATTTGGGATTTATCATGGACTCCAAACCCCTAATTTAGCCCATGGATGGTTAGGATGCTTCATTTCAAGTCCTCAACAACCCAATTCCATTTGGAAATTCTTAATTAAGGATCTAATAGGTCATTTTCTAGTTGGATGTCATTATTCCATGGAGGCCTAGGAAACATCAAAATCATTGACTAGGGGAGGAGGGGTTTGGGAAATTGGAGAAGCTCACAAAACCTGGTTGGAGGAAAGATTGTTTCTAAACATAATATTGTTCCTCCAAAAATTTTCTAGGCATTAGGTCTATCTAGGAACAATATAATATTCCAAGACCAATTCACTTCTCCCTTTCAAGTTCTATGAAAGTTTAATCATGCATATGATGGACTTAGGAACATTTTCAGAAGAAAGGTACCAGTGCAGGTTGGGCATTTGGAAATTGAAAAAACCTTTCCATAAGGATTTCTTGATGAATATTGATGGGGAATTTGGACCTATGTGGACTATGTGGATTCATCATTCATGTACTTGACCAAGGATCACCACTTTACTTTCACCCGATAACTTGGAAATGGGCGTAACAATATGGAAGAGATTAAGGCCTTACTTATCTTGGTGGCTATATCTGCAAACAAAGGAAAATTAGATCCCTACATCATCCTCCTACATCATTTTCTACACTTTCCTTTCGTTTCACACCTTAGAAAAGAAATGGCTATGGTTGTGGTGTATTTGTCTTAGGCATAGTAAAAGAGTTGTGTGCGTGTGAAGAAAATACTTTTGGATAGGATTTGAAGGCTTCTTGGATAAAAAAAACAACAACATGATTCCACTTTTTAGGATAAGTGGCATACCTAATCCTTAAGGTGTTGAGCCAGTCCAAATATATTATCCACGGGGGCTTCACTTAGTGAACCTCTCACATATCATGTGCAATCATGGGATATTAAGGAATACCCTTAATTTCTATAAATACTGACCCACAATACTTTTGTTGAAACCCCCTTCCAATACCTAAAACCTCCTCCCCACATATGTTTATACCCTAACCATTATAACCCCCCCTACCACCCACCATAAAACCCTCATCTCCCCCAATATGTGTAATATATTGGCCTGATTTTTGACAATTTTAAAACCCACAATATGAACTTGTGTGCTAGAATATTGGTTAACAAGTGAAACCCCTGTGATATTATCCACAACCTATTTTTAGAATGCAGTTCTAGATTTAAAGGTAGAAATTTATTATTAAAAATCATAAAAGAGGAAATTGAAGATAAATAAGATGTCAGAATTTTGGTAGCTAGAGGTTGCTCCCTATTACTCCTCTCTTAGTAGGGTTGATTTTGATCATAGATTCCCGAGATGAGATATGTGGCTTCACCATATATCAAATGGTTGGTCATAGGCCCTTCAAATTTGTATAATGGTCCACGTACCTTGATGTTCTTAGTCAGAGGTAGATTATATGGGTTCTATCAAAATATGTAGTTGGTTACCTTCACCAATAAATGGCTTAGTAAAAAAATTCAAAAAGTTGATGACTAGTTTGGATCATCTTGCCATTACAATTGCATGATTCTTGAGCTAGATTCAAGGTGTTCAAGTAAGATTCCCTACAAATGGATTCTATCACTTAGATGCATATGATAGCATTCAATCTATAACTTATCTTAATAACCTTGTCCCACACCTAAATGGTGGCACAAAATGGGTAACTTGGTGGGAAGCAACCCAACCAGTAAATTTGTCAATATGTTAGGACAAGATAAGATCATAATGTTCTTAAAATAAAAGAGTGCAATCTCAAGAAGCAACTTAGCCCTACCATGTGATTGAAAAGGTGGACCCTTTTAATATGGTTAATCAACAACAAGTTGGAAAGATCTTGCAACACACCTAGGCATTTGAGGAATATATAGGAAATTAATAAGATCGGGGCTAGAATGAACTAAGCTTGGGATGTTGCAGTCTCTACAAAGTTTTACTTCCAACCTCTAAAAGGAAAGTCTACATAAAATATAACTACAGGAGAGATGAAATAGTATTAAAAGTAACTAAGGGAGATGTTAAAAAGCAATTGAAAAAAAATTGTTCATGTCTACAGGTTGTTATGTAAGAATAAAATAGCCAAAGGAGTAAGTAGATGATTTTTTCCCTTTAAGGTGTCTCAATTGGAGATCAACATCCTATGGCATTCCTTGGACCTAGATGAGTTACACAAGGCTACTCAATATATGACAAATTCCCAATATTGAATAGTCTTCCTTGCATTTTCTACAAAAGAGAATATGGTTTATTATGGGTAAAATGTTTGTAAACTTAGGATAAGGAGTGAACCTTCTGACCTTTGTGGCTCATTGAAACTATCCCTCCAAAAGAGTTTGATCCTGTCACTTTGTCTTAGCCAATTGCTAAGATTATCGACATTAAGGCCTCCATAAAAAGTTGGCATTTTTTTGTTTACCTCCACTTTTAATAAATTATTTGTATTAGGCATGACCAATATACCTTTTCGGCATATGGGGATTTAACTAGTTCTAGAACTAACAATTATTATTATTTAACTAGTACTATAAGTAACAATTATTGTTATTTAACTAGTATAAAGGAAATCCTTCATCCAAGATTACAAAATGTAAAGAAGACAAGGAAAAATCATAAAGAAAAACTAAAAGGAGTAGCAATATTCAGAGGATGGCTGAGGCGGCGGTTCTTGGAGTGGAAGAGATCGTTCTGTTGCAGCTTGGGCGGCCAGGGCTTGGCCCAGCTGCCCCTCCTTTCCCTCTCTCGGCAGGCTATGGAATGGAGACGAAGATCAGTGCCCAGCACCACCTCCAAGCAGATCAGTGTTGTATGGGATGCTTCTACCAATGCTCATGGGGTCTGTATACAAGATTAGGGTAAGGCCAAGTCGACGCCGACTCTGACTCCACCCACCAACGCCCTTGGTTCGTCGTCCCTCATACAGTGGAGGCATCTGGGGATGCCCTTCGGATTCTGTAAGAAGCTAGAACTCTACCTGGCCGTGCTATGCATCTTCTGGTCGTGGCAATGTTGGCGAACGAGAGCAACGGCGGGTGTCGCCTGCCGATCCCCGACGAGGCGCTTTTTGATGGCCACCTCGGGGTTCTCTGCTGCGCCTCTGCAATATCGTTGCGGCTCAAGGCCGAGAACTTGGATTATGGTAAGAGATTATGGACGCAGTCGATAGCTGAGGTATGGGTTTCTGCCTACATCTGCGGATCCTGTGCCATGAACACAACGGCTGCAGCCTCGCCTGCCTAACTTGATTCGATGCCGACTCTGTCTCTGCCACCACCATCTCGCCCTTGCCGCATATTCGTCGTTCGGCGGACTGCTCCAGCCAAATTGGGGTTTCTCTGGCTGATTCTTCATCAGGGGTTTGCTTGTTGGCTTTTTTGCCGGTTTGGGAGGTCTACCGTGTCTGCTGCTCTGTCCACAGACATGGATCTTCTGCTTCCTCCGATGAGGGTTTCGGTTTTGACGGATCTAATCTTTCTGTGGAGAGTCTGCTGCAATGTGAGCTGTGGATGGTCATAGCTTCTTGTTCTTGTGTGGCTATGGTGGATTTGAGCGGGTTTCTGCTCACTCTTTCTGTAGTATGTTCAAGATTTATCTGTTCTTCTCTCTGGGTTTCTCTTTTTTTTGGTTCAGCTCTTTATAAGCTGTTGTTTCTGCTTATATGGGACAAAAATATGTGAAAATGTAGGGATCCTTGTTGATTCTACTACATGTGCAATATGTAATTTTAATCATCTTTTTGAAATAAAATTACGGACTTTTTCCAAGGAAAAAAAAAAAAGCAATATTTAGAGGTTAAGAGGTATCAGGTTAGGACCATGACAAACAACCATAATAAATAAAAAAACGTAACAAGCTAGGGATTGAAATGCAAAATTGGAGCTTGCATACAGCAAACATTAAGTTTCCTATGTCACCATTGTCAATAACATCCATGCCCAAAATTGATCAAGGTTGAAAGTATCATATCATGAAGTAGTGGCACTAGAGAAATATGCAATCATTGTGCTAGACAAAATTCCATCCCCTTCCTCTTGATAGAAAACCAACAATGTTGAAGAAAGGAAACATGGAGTTACAGTTGGGTGGTAGAGAAAGCTAGGTCATAAAATACATGCAACAAATTCATCTCACCATAAGGGAACTTCAACAATTGCTAAAAAAAAATGATTTGTTGATATCTAAAACTACAAAAACACAATACAATGCCATGACTAGTAAAGAAAAATAACTATACGCTCGAATTTTCTCACCACAAGACTATGCCAACAAAGAGGATAGGGTAAATAGAGGATGGGTCAAATGAATGCATAGAATCTAGGTTGGAATGATGTCCAAGTTCCATGAATAAGAAACACAAGTTTGTGTATGTAAAAAGGAAACATGATGGGAAACATAAATCTATCAACACAATAGACCATTAACAATTAAAGTTAGGTTTCCATTTGAGAAAGGGAGCATTGCCATGAAATCAAAAAAGGAAAGGCTTGCCAACAATTTTTTTTAATTTATGGAGATCAACATCATGTGAGAGCCAAGGATCTACAATGTTAACCAACCTGACAAGGGAACCATGGCCCATAACAACCATAAAGAAAATGACTGAGGGGAAGCATGAGGCTACAATTCTTAGCTCATAGTTCTGATTTTGCATCCGGAAGCCCCCTCTTGGGTTGGTCTTGTACTGTATATCACATAATTCTTTGAATGGTAAAGCACTTCTGCACCCTTCATTCAATGTAAGGTACTCAACATATTTTTCCTCCCATGAAGCAAGACTTCCATTTTGAACCTCGGGTTTCTCTCTTTGTTCTTCAGTAAACTTGGGCATAGTAGGCCTGAAGTGAGCTTGAGATTCCATATTAAATTCATCAAGGCAATTGTGAGGCCCAGATCTTGAGAAAATTTGGCCACTGCTAATCTTCCTTTCGCCATGTGGGGTACCATTGTTGCTCCCTTCTCCATTCTTGCTTCCTAGTTGTTGAGCTAAGAACTCTCTGGTCTATTTCTTAGATTGAACAATATTGTGAGAGATGTCTTGCAATCCTTTCATCATGCTTTGAGAAAAGAGTTTGAACTCATATTTGTCTTCATTGTGAGACATGTCTGACTCTCCTTGTAGTTTCCCTTCAATAGAATTGATTTCTTCTCCCTCTTCTTCTTCTGACAAAGGATCCTTCTTCTTAGAATCTGAGTATCTTGTTGGAATCATAAAAAGAATTCAATATCAGGTTCAAAGGACCATGCTCTGATACCATTGTAGATGTACCAAATACGGCTGATGATACACTAACTCAATCTCCTACCAAACTCAACTAAAAACAATGAATTCAATGGGCTAGTTTTACTAGAAGTAGGAAACATCAAGCACTCTGGATGGGAGGAGGACTATGATAGATGATAATACCTTTGCACAAAGCACTGGGACCATTTATGGTTCAAAATAAGCAAGGATTAAGTCTACTACAATGCTCCTAGGCACCTCAGCATATGCAAACTAGTATATCACTATACATTGAGTGGAAGCTATTGGTGAATGATTCTGAATTTAGGAGGATAAATAAAATCAACTTATATTCAATATACAGTCAGTTTTAATTCCATAAATTTAGATAAATTTCTGATGAATTCTCACAAAGATATGACAAAAATTGCTTACTAGGATTGCACAACTAGTTGGAATTCAGGACTTCCAAACAGTCAATTAAGGATCATGAAATTATGATATGAGACTTGGAATAATTAATATGAAATATTAAACAAATCTAGGAACAATAATTAATTCATTTGGATCAAGACTCATTCATTTATCAAATGCATTCTGAAAACTAGTCAAATTCTATGCAAATCTAGAAAGGGTGTAGAAAACTCAGAATATTTTAGACTTATGCAATATTAAAGTTTATCATTGACATCATAGGATCATAATGAATGTAATTCAATAATATTTAATCCACGAGGCTTCTCATAATAGCACAGTAACTCCTCTCCTCTCAATGCAACAAACTAGCACTGGAAATCAACAGGAAGCTTGAAGATTTGAACCATAGACTTCATGAAACTTTTTCTGAAATTCAAACCAGACTTGAATCAAGTACAAGAACTGTAATAAAATAAATGATAATGGCTTAATACCATCATCCTCCCACAAGAAGCATGGGTACATCACCCAACTTGGACTAGAGGCACATATCCCAAGTCTCTAAGGCAAAATTGCTCTCAAACTGACAAAAAATGTGAAGGGGGTGCACAATCCTTTATTTATAGATGGAGGATGAGTTAAGGATCAAGTATCCTTGACTAATACGCCCTCATGAGTGGATAAGGAAAGCTAGCTTTCCTTCCTTTTTCCTTTTTGATTTGCTTTCCTCCTTTTTCCTTTTCTACTTTCTGCTTTAGCTTTTTCTGCTTTTCTTGGATTTTCTAATTTATTCTGCTTTTCTAGACTTTCCTGATTTTATGATTTGATCTTGATTTTTGATTTTGACCTACTTTCTGCTTTATGATGATTTTTCTGATTTGCACCATCTTTCTTTCCTTTTTCTTGATTTCCTAGATTTGGATGCTTTCATCTTAACTTCTTCTGCAATTCATCTCCAAGTCAACCTCATCCACTAAGGCACACTTGTGGAGCATTATCCTCTTTTATTTATGATAAAAATTATTTAATGGATGAAAAATAATTATTTCAAGTGCATAATAAACTTTAGGAAAAATTAATTCACACTCCTAATTAATTAAATGCCTAGAATTCAAAATTAACCCCATAGTAAATGAAGTTGTCTCCTCAACCCGAGGGATTGGCTGGGTTAGGAACTTGATCCAATGATCACTGTTGAGGGGACATGGCACAAGGAGACATCACTATGGTTGCAAGGTGAGTAATCCCTCTGCACCCTTTGTAATTTGTTTAATCTAGGAAAGTTTGTATGTTCTGTTGTGTTTTGTTCTAGATCTATAGCATTTAGACTAGAGAGTTGTGTCCTTGTCCGCATAGACGAAGTGTCTTGAAACACTATGCTTCATCGGTTGTCTTGGTGAAGAAAAAAGATGGAACCTTGAGAATGTGCATTGATTTCAAAGCTCTAAACAAGAAGACAATGAAGAATAGATATCCCATTCCCCGGATAGATGAGCTCATGGATGAATTGTTTGTAGCAAAGTTATTTTCAAATATTGATCTTCAATATGGTTACCTTCATATTCGAATGAAGGAGGAAGATGTGCAAAATATTACTTTCAAGTTGCATTATGGTCATTTCGAATTCCTTGTCATGCATTTTGGTTTGACCAATGCTCCTGCAACCTTCCATTCATGCATAAAACAAATATTTTGCAAGCAGCTCCATAAGTTTGTTTTGGTTTTATTTGATGATATTTTGATTAACAGTAAGACATGGGAGGAGCATTTGCATCATTTAGAATTTGTATTAAAAATCTTGCATGAACAATTTTTTTTGCTAAGTTGTCCAAGTGTGAGTTTGGGTTGACATAAATTATGTACCTTGGGCACCTTATTGGGAAAGATGGTGTAAAGGTTCATTTGGAGAAAATAAGGGCCATTCTTTATTGGAAACCACCCAAGAACATCACTGAATGAGGAGTTTTATTGGGATCTGCACTTACTATAGAAAATTTGTGAAGGGGTTCTCCCAATTGAGAGCTCCCCTCACTGACATGACCAAGAAGGATGCTTTCCAATGGAATGAAGATGCAGAAAAGGCCTTCCAAAGAATGAAAGAGGTAATGAGTAGTTGTCCATTAATTGCATTACCATATTTTTCTAAACCATTTGTCTTGGAATGTGATGCATCAAGGGAAGGAATTGGAGGAGTTTTAAAGAAAAATAAACAACCCATAGATTTTGAAAGCAAGAAGCTACATCCACATGAGAGACTCTACTCCATATATGACAAGGAAATGTTGGCCATCATGCATGCTTTGGTTAAGTTTAGACAATATCTGGTAGGGAAATAATTTGTGGTCAAAACTGGTCACAATAGATTGAAGCATTTTCTTACACAGAAAGATCTCAATGAAAGGCAACAAAAATAGGTGAGTAAGATTCAAGCCTTTGATTTTGACATTGAATATGTTAAAGGGAAGAATAATGTTGTAGTATATGCATTGTCTAGGAGACCCTCACTCCCTCTTATGGACATTTTAGAGGATTGGAAAGCAATACTAATAGTAGAGTATGCCAAATATAAAATTGCTTGTGAACTTTTAGATGGGGCCATCTTGGTTTCTTTAAAACATATAAGCAGTTGAAAGAAAGATTGTTTTGGAAAGGATTGAAGGGTGATGTTCTAAAGCATGTAAATGAATGCAAGATATGTCAATAAAACAAAGTTGAGCACAACCATCCAACTGGTCTCCTACACCCTTTTCCTATTCGAGAACAAAAGTGGGAAAGCATCTCCATGGACTTCATCACAAGTTTTCCCAAGGCGCTTGGTAAGGACTGTATTTTTGTTCTGGTGGATAGACTCACCAAATTTGCTCATTTATTTGATATTAACTCATCTTTTACAGCTACACAAGTAGCTGAGCTATTCTTTACAGATGTTTATGATTTCATTTTGGCAAGAAATTTTCAAGTTGGTGGGAACATAATTGACTCCTAGCAAAAGATACCATCCATAGACTGATGGTCAAATAGAAAGGGTGAACCAATGGTTGGAGGGATACTTGAGAAACTATGTTAGTGGGCAGCAAAAAGCATGGGTTAAATGGCTACATTTGGGTGAGTTTTGCTACAACACTATCTTTCATATGTCCATTGGCATATCTCCTTTCAAAGCACTATATGATTAGAAGCACCTACTTTTTTTTATCTCATTTTTGGTTATAGTAGAGCTCCAAAAGCTAAGGATTTGATTGAGGAAAGTCAAGGAATTTTGAAGGTTTTAAAAGACAATTTGAAGGTTTCCCAAAATCAACAAAAACAATCTGCAGATCAACATAGGAAAGAGAGAAATTTTCAAGTGAATGATTTGGTCTACTTGATATTACATCCCTATAAACAAACCACCTTGAAGGGAAAGGGTTCAGAAAAGTTAAATCTCGGGTTCTATGGCCTATACAAAACAAAAAGAATGAACCAATGGTTGGAGGGATACTTGAGAAACTTCGTTAGTGGGAAGCAAAAAGCACAGGTTAAATGGCTACATTTGGGTGAGTTGTGATACAACACTACCTTCCATATGTCCATTGGCATGTATCCTTTCAAAGCACTATATGGTTAGAAGCACCTAATTTTGTTGATCACATTTTTGGTGATAGTAGAGCTTCAAAAGCTAATTATTGGATTGAGGAAAGTCAAGAAATTTTGAAGGTTTTAAAAGACAATTTGCAGGTTTCCCAAAATCAACAAAAACAATATGCAGATTAGCATAGGAAATAGAGAAATTTTCAAGTGAATGATTTGGTCTACTTGATATTACAACCCTGCAAACAAACCACATTGAAAGGAAACTGTTTAGAAAAGTTAAATCCCAGGTTCTATATCCCATACAAAATAATTCAAAAAAATGGGGAGGTAGCTTATGAAGTGGAGCTTCCAGAAGGGAGTAAAATTCATAATTTGTTTCATGTTTCATGTCTTAAAAAGGTGGCAGGGCAGCAAATTTTATTTTCAGAAACACTTCCTCCAATTGATGATGAAGGGTAGCTCATACTCATTCCAAAAAAAAAATTGAAGGTAAGGGAAAGGAAATTAAGGAACAAGACCATAAGAGAATATTTGGTGCAATGGAAGGATTTGCCAAGTGAGGATGCCACTTGGGAAGATGAACAAATTTTGTTGCATCCAAGTTTGGAATTTATTGGGGACAAGCAATATTGGGTTAGGAGGACTGTAATGCCCCCATCCAAATAAATTATCATGGAGGAAAAATTCCACTAACCTACTAGTTCCCTAGGTTGGGGTGGAAGCATTAAAATTTTAAACAAGGGAGCTACAAGACCCAAAATGACCTTAGACTTACGAATTCACATTAAATCGGCCAAATAAACAATAATAAAAAGGAAAATAAGGTGGAATTGGATCATGAGGGAGCATAAGAGGTGGTGGGACCCACATGTGGAAAGATTCCCCAATACACTTGGCATCAGTCTCACCCAAATTCGAGTTCAAAGTGGAGGGTAACGTACTTGGGGTAGATAAAGAGGCAATATTTATGGAAATAATCAAGGAGACTCGACTTGGAGTGGAAGAGTAATTCCCAATGAAGAGGAAAAGGCATAATAGGAAAATTGTGACACTTGTAACAATATTCCATGGCATCTATGCCAATAATAATGAAGGAATCTATGAAAAATATGACAAATTCAGACCTGATGGTAGACCTATGACAAATATGACATATCAGGGCTAAAAATATCCATAAAGAGGGTGCATAGAGGGAGTTATGGTGAGCGAATATTACCAATTCAAATTGGGCAAAGAGGAGTGTAAGAATGAGGACAAGTGTCTCATGAAAGAAGCAACCACTAACTCAAATTGGGTGAGTATATTAGAGGTAAATTTGAGCTCATGGAGGGAAGGAGTCCACATGAAGTTAGTAAAAAGGGAGGATGAGGAAGGAGAGCATCTTTTGGATCAATTTTGTTTTGCACTCTTGGAGAGCTTAGCTTGTCCATGCACGGTGGGTGTTTACCTTCCCTGCCATTGAACCAATTTCGAAGGTGAAATATCCCTGTCCAATTTGGTTGGAGGAGAGGCCATTTAGACCTCTTATCATATCTTAAAGCAAGTGTTTTTTGTAGGTTCAAGTCCCTCTACATTTTGAGTTCATCTCGTAGTCTTTCTTCTACTATCTCTTCTTTCATTCTCTTCTCAATGCTTATGTTCGAGTGTTGATGGCGCACTAATGGATGCATACAACTTGATGAGGGTGCCTTTGTGATTTCATTGATGTAATATTTGATTTATGGAACTATGTTGAGCTACATATCTGAGCCATAGCTCGAAACCTTATGTGTATCATGTATAAATTCCAAACAAACCTCTCATTCGAGCTAGTTTTCCTCAATATTTTCTTGTGAAATTTTGGAGTAATTACACATCAATTTTGCATCAGAATTCCTCTGTGTTTTTGCAGCTGCTTGAGCAGCCTCTGTTGTATATATGGCCAAGTTATTTTATGCAGGCCCCTTTGGCATTTGATCAAAGTTTATGCAGCAATTTCCATGTCTATTGTTTACATTTTCTAAGCAATGTTTATGTGTTACAACTTTCTATTTTATGGGCACAATAGCATGTTATAGATCATGATAAATGCTGCATTTTGGTTACCATTCAAGTCCTTTATCCAATCCAAGTATCTTTTCAGAAATTAGGAAGGGTCATACAACATTTGGGGAGCCAAAAAGTCAGTGACTAGTGGGGGGTTTCAAGATCGCAATTTCTATTATTTTTCCCTTTCATTCCTCCCTGATTAATGCAAGTCATAGATGTCTTTAGCAAGTGTTTGAGTGTTCAGTAGATGCATTAGGATGTGCTAAGAACCCTCAAGACCTTCCAGACATAATTCAAAATCCATTTGGGATAGCTTGGGTTTCATTAGTCCCAAGTTCGAAACTGGCCAAAATCGAACAAACTTTCATGGTAGGGATGTTACATAAAGTGGAAGAAAAAGAGGGTGCAAAAGTAGGCAGAAACATGGGGGTAAATTGGGGTGCAACAAAAGTGGATGCAAAAGTGGATGCAAAAGTGGATGCAATAATAGATGCAAAAAAGGACGCAAACATGGACATAAACGTGATGCAAAAAATGGCACAAACATGGGTGCAAAAGTGGATGCAACAAAAGTAGATGCAAAAGTAGAGGAAAAACAGGGCGTAAACTCGAATGCCAAACCCGACACAATAGGGGATGAAAAAAGGGATGCAAAAAAAGAAGCATGAGTGAATGCAAAAGAGGATGCAAAAAAGGATGAAAAATTGGATGCAAACATGGGTGCAAAAGTGGAGGAAAGCATGGACACAAAAAGGGGTGTAACAAGAGTAGATGCAAAAACTAGGCACAAAAACTAGTGTAAAACTAGGTGCTAAATCCAGTGCTAAACTTGGTGCAAATTGCACTAGGTTTAGTGCCAACTTTAGCAAAAGAATGCAAAAAATGCCTGAAATTGCGCTAACCTATTGAATTGCATTGAATTGGCCAAGGAAATGAAGAAAAATACATTAAAAGGGGGTCTAGACACAAAAAGGAAGCAAAAAGGGACATTAATCACATGGTTTTGTGGTAGTGATATGAGCAATTTGGGTTTCTATACAATCGATAAATACATGACATTGTGGGGATGGGCCAAGATGGAATGAATACCATCAAGACGCAAAAATAACCTACAACCATTATGAAAATTGACCTAGCAAAGGCATATGATAAGGTGACTTTGCTATATCTTAGACTTTTATTGCTACAAATAGGTACAAATCTCCAAACAATCAATTCGATAATAGGTTGCATTAAATATATTTCATTTTATGAATGGATCACCTTCTAGCTTCTTTACTACCTCAAGAGGCCTCAAACAAGCATGTTACTTATCTCCCTTTCTATTGTTATTAGTTGCGAAGGTTTGAGCATGCAACTAAAGGATGCCATAAGAAAAGGGGTGTTATAGCATTATTTGACACCTCACAATCATCCATGCTCAGTTGGCCTTCATACCTATCAGTTCTAGTTTTTTCCATCTACAAGAGGTGGTGTTTAGCCTATGTTGCTACATAGACATGAATTTCATTGAGGAATGGCATGTCTTAGACACTCCTTCTTGGTTAGCAAGGCTTGTCTACCTAGAAAACTCTAGGTGCATGATTTTTCATGCATTTTAGAGAGGGATCCATGAGATATGTACACCTATAATACTTGGAAACTTGCCACCAACTGTCTCAATCACCTTCTAAGGGTTATAAATGGAGGTCTATATCTAAAGGAAAAAACTAGAGAGAGTCATTTTGTACCCTCACATTGGAGAAATCATTTTGGTCTTTGTGCTTTGATCTTCAGATCCACATAGATTCCTATCTTTGATTTATATCTTCTTTGTGGGTTAGGGACCTAAAAAACCTTTCCTTTTACCTTTCCCATGCGTATGGAGATGGAGCATTAAATATTGTTTCAAGGGGCTTAGGATTGGAGGAGCCCAGACAATGGCGATGAGAGGTTGGTGGCAGCAAGATTGTAATACCCCCAGTTTTGACTTGGAATGTATTTACTAGTATGGATTCCTAGTGTAGATCTCAAGGCCAAGGCCCAACTAGTGAATGGATAGGCATGTATGATGTATATATTTTTATTTGGATCATATGATTGGCTTATCATGCCAATTCAAAATGTATGTAAATATTATGTTGTAAATTAATAAAATGGTCCAAGATGGTTGTGTAAAGAGCACTAGAGGGTCTATGATTCTACCAGAGGGGAAGAGGAAGGGGTCCTATGGGAAACCAAATCCTATGTTGCCATGTGTCAACCTTAGAACTCATTCAAAATATTCCATGTGCTTTAATTGAACCAATTACCTTCTCTTGACTATTAAACCCAATCGTTGAATGCATGTGTGAGGTTGGTGGGGAAAGGCACTTCGTGTAGTTATTGAAGCATGGAGGTTGTGACAGTTATGTTGGATGTCAGTAGTCCTATTTCTTCTATGATCAAAAACTATGTCAGTTTTCTTTTCACCCTTACCTCATATCCTTAGAGTCAACACTCTTCTGATTGTTAATCTCATTCTATCATGCAGGTTGCTACTACATAGAGTTTTTTCCATTGTTGTTCATGACCATTACCAGACTGTGTATAAACCATAAATTCAAATTTGAAGAGAGAGAGAGAGAGAGAGAGAGAGAGAGAGAGAGATTGCATTTTTGGAATGGAAAATAGATGGTTGTAGGCAAGAATGGAGGTTTGGCAAGCTAGGAACCCTTACCCATTGAGTTCTGCTACTTTTGGATGCTTGACAAGCCATGTATTAATGTTGTAGGAGGTTCTCCATTAGCATACAGTAGGTTGGAATCTTATTGAACACATTGGTAAGCACTGTAAGGGTTGGATTTCCTAAGGGAACTGTGGATCATTGAAGGGAAATGCCTTCCTTTTGTTGTGTGGGGCAGTTGGAAGGAGTGACATGGCTGTGATGGATTAGTGAGACCCATGTAGAGATCTGGTTGAGATTTTTGGCTAAGCACGGTGATCAGAGTGGGTTGTGGGCTGAGAGATATAAGCCTGTAGGTGTTCCCTTTTCCCTAGTGGCCTCATAGCCCAGATTGGGGGTGACCTCTCATTAGAAAGAGTGTATGCTGGACAAAGTGCCTATGGCTAGGTGTAAAATCGCTCTTACAAAGCCAGTTGCTTGGATCTTCTTTGTTTAAAGATAAGTATTCTTGTGTGTTTGATGTGCAATGATTTTTATTTATATGCCTGTGAAAATTATGCTTGGAATTTGCATGTTATGTGTGTGTGGATCATTTTCTTTCCACCGTGTGTTTTTATTTCATGTCTGCACATGCATTTAGTTGTATGAATTCGAAATCATGGTTATGGGGTGAAATTTTGAGGCCCCAATTCAATTAATTTCCCCTCCAACTAGTCAGATTGAGAGATGGGGATGTTACAGAGTGGTATCAGAGCTTTTGGTTGCAATACTAGAGCTCTATGCACCACAAATGCACAGTTACAGGCAAAGAACATGAGTTGCAAATGAATGATCCTGTAGATTTTGGTTTCTGTTAAATGACAGATAAGGGGGCATTGTCAATTTGGTATTAATCCCCTTAGTGACAGATTAAAATTTCATGTAAATACGAAATTATAAAATTATGGGAAAATTTTTATGTGGACCCCACCCATGCCATGTGGAGGGGTGACGTGGAAGATCCATTTGAGCCAGAGGTATGATGTGGACTATCCACATCGGTATCGCACACATAAGGTTTCCCAGGATGAATGGAAAGTAGGATGAATATCTAACCATCGAGTGCTAGGGAAAACCAATGGTTTTGGTTGACCGCGCATCAGTAATATGCACGGACATTAATAGAGGGTGGACAAATCTCTGACCGTTCAATGGAAGGGAATATTGATGGTTGTGGCTCGCAACACCCAAGGGAAGTGCAAGGTGCTTAATAGCAGGTGGGAGAATATTTGACCATTGGATCATAAGGGAGATCGACGGACCAGAATCATCATGCATCGATAAAGAGTCTGATGTTTAATTCAGGACTATGGACGCGTTGTGCCCAAAACTGTTACAACGTAATTTTCCACCTTGTGAGCATCAACACTCTTTGGCCTGCAAGATCCATTTCACTGAATCAGATCCACTTTATCCTTCGGACACATTATTTCCCTACTTTTTCCCCTGTAAACTAGCTGCATCATTACAGTGGGCGTATCCGCGAGTTGGATCTCTATAGCCCGTGGGTAGCATGTAAAATGGTAAAAATTACTAGTTAATTACTTTTTTCTCCCAAAAAGCGGTCATAAGGTGACCTTTGGCCCTCCATTTGCCTCGAAACGCCTCGATGTGTCCTTTCACTTACCTTTGAGAGGACTATATATTGAGCACATATGGCTTATGGATGGGAGAAGGAAGAAGCGCAAGAGAACTCTAGTGGATTTTTTCCCTATCTTGAGCCTACACTCATTGATCCTTGTAGTCGTGAACCCTTTATGTTCACCTCCCAAAATCCTATCATAGTTTGAGTTTGCCATTCCATGGAGAATTGAAGTGGTGGAGGCACAAGTGGATTGACCCAGATCTTGGTTCAGATTGGTTGCCGACAAGAGGTCGTATCACATTGTACTTCTTGTTATTTATTAATAGAAATACTCATATGCTCGTCCATTAATGTTGTGAATGTTGTTTATATTACATTGGGTTGCATTTACTTATAATATCATGGACCATTTCTATTGATGATGTTAATGTCATTTATATGTTATATGCGCTTGTTGTATATTGGTTGTCAAGACTAATTTGCAGATTCAAGTGCACGGATTGAAAGCTCCAACAGGGATCTACATCAAACGTTTGGATCAAGGTTGGTTATATTCTTCATTATCTTAGCATTGTCATTTATATAGCATAGTACTGAGAATTGAGTTCATTTATGTTAGTCAGTTGTCTGTTGTGGTCTACCCCAAGCCATAGGAAGTTTTCTCCAATACAATAATGGCGTCCGCTGGGGAAAACGTCCATTTTTGGAGATTTTTTAGCATTAGTCCTTATTTAGAGTTGTTGTTTGTCGAAGCTCTGTGTCACTGATTGGCCGTTGAGATACACTATAGAAAACTGGTTGTTTCTAAGCCATTGGACTCTTTGTTTTCCCATTTTCTTTTCCCTACCCGTGGGTGAGCTTAACTCTACCCACCTCTGTCTGAACTATAGCCCGCGGGTACCCACAGGTATTCCTTTGACAGTAGCGTACAACTCTAGCTTTAGTTGTTTCATGACCCTTGGCTGTTGCTGGGTTGGATTTGGATGATCTTGAGTCTTTGTTGGCCTGATTCTTGATTGTTCCATGCCCTGTTCATGACCAGAACTCTTCTCTTCTCTTGGTTGAGCCTTGTTGGTTTTTTACCCATCTTTGGATTTAGCCTTGTTGGTTTTTTCCTATAGAGCTCACTCCGTTGGCTGAGTCTTACTATTTGGGATCTGCTGGGTTGTCTTAGTGATCTCCTTGGCATT
The DNA here is from genome assembly GCA_027924585.1 of Larix kaempferi. NCBI lineage: Eukaryota > Viridiplantae > Streptophyta > Pinopsida > Pinales > Pinaceae > Larix > Larix kaempferi. The sequence continues at coordinate 12,426,134 of BSBM01000729.1, forward strand.
TCAGTGACTGAATAGTAGGATTTTGCTTGCATTTTTCATTTCATTATATTGAAAAGTACAAAAAAAATAGTTTTGCATTTTCCTTTTGTTTATAAGAGAAAATACAAAAAAAAAATTACTTCCATGTACTACATTTTCCATTGAGTGCTTGCTGCTTTCATTTAGGTTATGCTTATGCATTGGAAAATATAAAAGAGTTGCATTTTTATTTCGAAACCGTTGGATTGATTTTGCATGCTAGTGGCATTGTTTTTATTGGATAGATGAGTCTAGAGTTTGACGATTTTGCATACTATTGAGTCATATACATCACTAGTTTCATGACCATATCCTTTGAGTAACCACATCTATTAAAATTAACGCTTAATCTTAAAATTGATTAGACCGATTTTATTTATAGGGTACACCAACTAGAATAGGTTTAGAGTCTTGGAATATATCATTGTGAGTAAACAATCCAAGACTACTAGACGAAACATTATGTGTCTGACCAGGGAGTGGTGAAATCCATGGTATACATCAGTGTTCTCAGGAAGCTCTACTTAGACCAGAGTTAAGAACGAGGTCACGGGAGGTTGGTTGTGGAGATATCCCTCCAATACTGGCTGAACATGGGAGATATTTCCAGGATTTGTTCGTATCTGGGGACTCTTGGGGGATTTGACCCTCATTGAGTTTCAGGCTCAACTACCCTACCGAAGATATCGTGGCACGGAGTCCTGCTCTCCGTCAATCTTGTCAGTTGGATGGTTTACCAGCTGTCGAGCTTTCACGTCGTGTCAAGAAGGGACACCGCTGGGCTCCCTCTAAATCTTCGAATTCTTATGAGACATACGTTATCGATGCCATGACTGCACATTCTGGCACGGGAGAAATCCCTACCAGTCCATCGGGTAGAGTTGAGCACACTTCAGACACCCCTACTCCTCGTGAGGCGTGGGGGGGTGATCCACCTAAGACCCAACCTAGTTTGTTTGGTATGGATCCACCCGAGACTCATCCTACTTTGTTTAGTCCAGATCCACCCAAGGATGACCCGTTCGATCCTTCATTTCCACATAATTATTTATATGGGATGCCATAGTTACATGATGACACAGGCCCTACGGTCAACCCTACCGTGTTCTCATACGATATGCCTAATTACAACAAAGTTGATCCTTCCACCGCTTTTGGTAATCATGCTGGCACTAGTCATGGTGTTAGCAAAACTACACCCACTGGGGGCAATACCCTCACCGGGGGCACCACATTGTCCACTCACACACATAGTATGGTGACCGGTCATATTCCTCCTAACAATGCTAATGTTGGAAGATGACCACCTCTTAGGGATACCCAACCTAATAGGAACATTGTTCGCAACACGACTCGCCATCCACCACCTAATACACATTCTGCTACTCGTCAACCTAGGAACACTTTTACGAATGTTAATTCTCCTCCCAACCACGGGGGTAGACATATACCACATACTTTTGCGTCCACTGCCGCTACTAGTAATGCTAATGTAGGAGGTGGAAATATATCTTATCCTCATGGTCATAACGCCACCATTCCTGCTACTAGTAACACCAATGTTGGGGTTGGGAATATATCTCATGCTTATGGTCACCACATGACTACTCACGCTAATCCTAATACTTATGCTAGGGGTAGGAACATACCTCACCATTATGGTCATTACAACACGGTTCCCGCTACGAATAGTATGTATATGCCCCATACTTATGGTGGCAACCCTTACTACAACACAGTCGGTGCTAGCCACCAGTAGAACCCACCTCAATATGGTGCCCAAAACACTTATATACCTGCTTACTCCCATACGGGTCAGGTCGGAGGAGGTTATCAACCTTATGGCCATGGTCAAGCTTATGGTCCGTCAGGTCCGCATAATCAGCAGTTTAATGCTCATGGTCAAGCTTTTGGTCCACCTTATAATTTGGTTCCGTTCAACCAACCTTTTATGGGGGCTTATAATCAAGATTTCCAGCCGCAACTCCCGTTCCTTGCATGTTTGAATCTTCCGGATCTTTCGAAGCTCACAAATGATCCAATGTGTCACGACCCTAGTTGGCCTCCGGTCCCTACCAAGCTCCCTTCGGACATTCCTAAGTTCGAGGGGAAAGGTGGTGAGGATCCAGGTGATCATGTCACAACGTTTCACCTTTGGTGCTCCTCCAACTCGTTGAATCACGATTCCGTTAGATTATGACTATTTCAACGCACCCTCATGGGGGTAGCTGCGAAGTGGTATGTTGAGTTTCCTGGGAACACTTATAGGGGATTCAATGAGATCACTTTGGTTTTCTTGGATCATTTTTAGTTGTCGGTTCACTACGATACTGGTACTGAACTTTTGTCTACCTTTTGTCAAAATAAGGCCACACATATTTCTGACCACGTTCAAGAGTGGCATCGACAAAAGCGATTAGTGAAAGCCAACATTCCTCCAGAGTTTTTGTTGGAATGGTTCCTCAAGTCTCTACTTCCATATATTGCTAAGGATGTTTCGATGTCCGGTATTATGACTGAGGAGCAAGCCATCTTAAAATTCCAACAGTTAGATTTACTATACTCTCAATATGGCATTTTGTATGACATTATTCCTAACGCACCGCGAACACGACATGATCCCAAGTCAGTTCTTGGACCACATGCCGATGGCATTGTGGGATCTACAAGTACTCACCCTATAGATTTGGTGGCTAATCAAATGCAAAATTTGTCGCTTAACTAGTCTACTCCCGGACAGGTCCACACCTTGTCCACTTCCACCCCATCGTCTGATGTACACATTGTGCAAATGACAAACCCACTGGGTAACCAACAACCTGGTGGTAAGAAGAAGGGGAGAAACAACCGTAAGGGTGGAAACAATGGGAACAATAATAGCAATCCCAATACCCCTCGTAAGGAGAATGCCAACCCTCCTCGGGAAGGCGGAAATGCTGGTGAGGACCATAAACCTAGGCGTAAGGTGAAATTTCCTTGTAAGCTTTGTGGGGAAGATCATCTTACTCACTTGTGTCCTAGAATCGAAGAAGCATCGAAGCATTTGGAACAGAGCCCAACTTTGTTGAAGGATCCCCTTCCCCATCATCAAAACATGGCCTTGCATGCTCCCGCCACTGGTTATGGACCTAATGAGAATGCAACGCCTTTTTCCAATATTAGTGGTTATGGATGCGTGAATATGGTTCAATCGGAGGTTAGTGTTGCTACTCGTCAATGCGATTATGGTGCACCACAACCTAATATGGGGAGTGAGCCTCCCCCTCCTCCTGATAATTCCTTGCATAATCCCAATGTCCGAGCTGCCCAGAACTACTCCATTGTAGAATATTTGGGCCAAACTCCATGCGCCATGTCGGCTCTTTAATTTTTATAGGTGTGTCCTTCTCAAAGGCATGCCCTTTTGAGTGCGTTAGGAGTTCAGGATGGGGTGCGTCCCAGTGTTATCAAGTTCGACACTATTGATGTTCAACCTCGCTTACCTTACCACGTGGCTTTTCAAATCCATGTGGAGTGCCTTAAGAATTTCATCAAAAGAACGATAATCGACGAAGGTGCTTCCGGGTCAGTGATGTCGTTAGCTTGTTGGAAAGCTCTTGGATCTCCTCCTCTACTCACGTCTAGGACCATGCTCACTGCATTTGACAGTCGATCATTTAAGCTACATGGGATTATCCCTTCCCTTGTTGTACGCTTGGGAGGTAAACCTGTGCCTATTGAAGTCGAAGTGGTTGATGCGCCCATCGACTACAACCTTTTACTGGGTCGGAATTGGATGTACGCTATGAAAGTTATCGCGTCTACTATATTAAGAGTTATTTTCTTTCCACACGAAGGCAAGATTGTGACAATCGATCAGCTGGATTTCTTTAATCCTCCTCCCACAGCATCCACGAGATTCGTAGTCTCGCAGGTTACAGATTCTCAGCCGGCAACTAGAAACATGGGTGTTGGTATGTACCCTTAATTGATGGGATCTTATGATTTCCCTACACCCGTTAATTTTATTAGAACCATTTCCAACAATGCGTCTCCTCCTTTGCATAATGTACCGTTCCGGACTTCATATTTTGATGATCCATGGACTTTATTGTCCATGAGTTCTACGTCTGGAGACATTGCGCACGTCGGGATGTCTATGCCACTGTCTGTTGCTGAGCTTGCTTACCAAGATATTCAACAAGCCACTTCAGAGCCGGATCTCTCTTCTTCACAAACAGGGGAAGAAGATCCCATTACGCTGCCCACGTGTGCGGTCGACCCATCTTGTTCACATGATTGCCTCGATGGTATTCTACCTTCAAATGAAATTTTTATCAAGGCCATGAATGGTAATGACAAGCCTTGGGAGGATTCTCATCATCAATTTTATTTTCTTCCTACCCTTGATCTTATTGAATGAGATGAGCCTCGAGTACAACCTGCCATGCATTTGGATTTTGATCCAGGCATAGTTTTGTCTAGCTCCGGTTTGACATTAAAGTTTGATCTCCCTAGTGATGACTTTGTAGACTCTCCTATAGATCCGCAAATCGGTGATCCTGATGAGTTCGATTCTACTTCTAGAATTTCCAACTCCCGTGATGATGAATTTTCCACTGCAGATTCCTCCACGTCCTTCAACTTTGCTCTTCATTCCGAAGTTGATCATTTTGGTCCCTTGGGTGTTGGTACTATGGCACCTTTAGTGGTTAGCTCTCCCTGCATTATGTCTGAGGGTGATAATAGTGAAGTTGAAAATGTTTCTACTGCAGTGACTTGTATCAGATTTTTCTTTATGTTCGTTTTAAAGATGACCTTGGTACTTATGTTTCTTGGAGACAAGATTCTTAGTTGGACTTATACTTGTTTACTGGTCATTTTCGACATTTTCTTCGGTCATGGCAGGAATATTCGGAACCTTTCATATAGGTTTAGGCCTCCCCATTGTTATGATGCATTTGAACCTATTACTATCCAAATTCGTAGACACCCCCTATGTGTCGTTATCTTTCTCATGTTCCTTGCATTATGCATAGCTTTGTTCCATGCGCTTGGAACTAGTCTCACATGTCCCTGACACTCGTATGCTCCCATTACAAGCATTCTTCCACCTTTACTTTGAGCTCATTAAAAACAGTAAGAAGGTCACGAGTTTACTTTTTTGGGCTCGTTAAACCTTTACGGAAAATATTTTTATAAAGTCTTTTTTAAGCTCTTGTTAGACTTTTTCAAATCAAACAAGATTTCCAAGTATACTTGCCATTTCAAACTCATTAAAGGATTTGAAGCGACATCCACTTAGTTATAAGTTTACCCCTTTTCCGGACCTTTGTGGATTAATTACGAAAAATGTATACTCTAGTCATACGTGACTAGAAGAGTTCTTCTCTCATTGTTTTACACTTTTTTGAGTGAGGAGACTAACTTTACGAAAAAGGACTTCCCTTTTATGTCGAGTTGTGATTGCATTACATTATCCTGGTTTCCATTTGATCCTTGTGTCGGCTCCCTCTTACTCACTTATTAGCCATGTTCCTGAGCACTTTACCTTCCGAGCCAAGCAGAGCCTTAATTTATCTTTCGCAGCTTGATGACCCTTTATCCTGAGGGAACATTCCCCCGAGTGTCTACATCCTGCATACGCTTCCTTACATTGATCATAGATATGTTCCACTGCTTGGGACTGGTCTGCTTTCTATTTGACACTCGTTCCCTCACTTGTTGTACTATAAGCAATTTTATTCTTTTTCAAGCTTTTCCAAATATGAAAAAGATCAAAAAAATCAAATATTCCAAAAATCCGGACGGGATTATGGTTACTACTTCTAGTTGGCAGCGGTTGTGTCACCTTTGAACATAGCATTTATTCCACTCCATATATTATGAGTCGGGACTATAGCTGGACCTTAGGAGCTGTACTTGTTTCTTAGTTTACTCCATTGATTGGTTAAGATTCCAGTCATTATGGAGCCCTTTGTATTGATTCTATGCTGCCTAAGTCTATCCATCTGCTCATGCTCTTATTCAAAGGAAGTCCTGAAACCAGAGTCGGCCACTCCTCAGATTTCTTGACTATTGCACGTCGGCCATCCTTAGTGAGTCAGTCCGTTTCACCTAAGATCTTCCAAATCTTTCAGCATAGCTGGTACCTCGTGCTGGTTGATGGGAGATTCCTTAATCCCCTCCTTCCAGTGAGTCTCATTTTGTCGACTTCAACCCATTTATTCCAGGACTTGAGGCTTAGAGTTCGGTTGAGTACCTTGAGGCTTGCAGTCATTAGTGGCAGGTTCTCTCGCCATCGACAGTTTTGGGAATACACCAATGTCCCATGATCGATGGATTCATCTTAGTGTTCGACTTCAACACATCTATTCACACCCTAACGATTGTACTCTGTGCCTTGATGCCCATTTTCATTATTGGTGGGTTATCTTGCATCTGTTAACGGTATACATCATTTATCGGTAATCAAACAATGTCACACCAGGTTCAACCTCAACTCCTTTATTCACTTGATGGGACTTGCACCATCAAAGACTTGTGTAGAAGACCCCAGGCGATAGTGGCATTCAGTATGCTACTTATGATCGTGACTTTACATCTGAGATATCACCTCTCAAATATCAGCAGTTTGTACCTCCAGTTTGCACCAGTTGTTTCCTTTTCAGCAGGAGACCATATCTTACTGTAGAGGGATCATGGCTATGATCACTTATGACATGTATTCACTATATAATGCCTATTCATGGCCATTGTATCATATTGTTGTACTATACCGACATATATTCAGGGATACTATTGTATTATGACGAGTGAGCTGCTCCCTCCACTTGTGTCTCCATCACTTCACTTCTGATATTTATAATGTATTTCGGCCATCGTAGCATCAATCTCTGACCTCACACATTAGGGGGCATCTGTTACAACATAATTTTCCACCTTGTGAGCATCAACACTCTTTGTCCTGCAGGATCCATTTCACTAACTTAGATCCACTTTATCCTTCAGACAAATTATTTCCCTATTTTTCCCCTGTGCGCTAGTTGCATCATTATAGTGGGCGTACCCGCGAGTTGCATCACTATAGCTCGCGGGTAGCATGTAAAATGGTAAAAATCACTAGTTAATTACTTTTTAATCCCAAAAAGCGGTCATAGGGTGACCTTTGGCCCTCCATCTGCCCCGAAACGCCTCGATGTGTCCTTTCACTTACCTTTGAGAGGACTATATATTGAGCACATATGGCTTATGGATGGGAGGAGGAAGAAGAGCAAGAGAACTCTAGTGGATTTTTTCCCTATCTTGAGTCTACACTCATTGATCCTTGTAGTTGTGAACCCTTTATGTTCACCTCCCAAACTCCTATCACAGTTTGAGTTTGCCATTCCATGGAGGATTGAAGTGGTGGAGGCACAAGTGGATTGACCCAGATCTTGGTTCATATTGGTTGCCGACAAGAGGTCGTATCACATTGTACTTCTTGTTATTTATTCATAGAAATACTCATATTCTCGTCCATTAATGTTGCGAATGTTGTTTATATTACATTGGGTTGCAATTACTTATAATATCATGGACCATTGCTATTGATGATGTTATTGTCATTTATATGTTATATGCGCTTGTTGTATATTGGCTGTCAAGACTAATTTGCATATTCAAGTGCATGGATTGAAAGCTCCAACGGGGATCTACATCAAACGTTTGGATCAAGGTTGGTTATATTCTTCATTATCTTAGCATTGTCATTTATATAGCATAGTACTGAGAATTGAGTTAATTTTTGGTAGTCAGCTGTTTGTTGTGGTCTACCCCAAGCCATAGGAAGTTTTCTCCAATACAGAAACCGTCCAGGATGTGTGGCCTCTTTTGATTTACCGTGCCTACCCAATCGTTTTTTTTCTGAAACCACTTCACAAGGGCGCATTACCACTTGTGGTAAAAGGGGAAACTATCGACATGCTCCCGCTCAAGGTTGATGGTGTGGCATCCTAGTGGCGGGGAGGAGGTGACATGGCCGCGTCATAGGGTGACATGTAGGCCTATCTTAGACCTCATCATGGACATGTTAGGCCACGTCAACACCCTTTCCACATCAACAAAAAATCACATTTTCTTATGCTCTAGGGAGACCACAAGGGGGCAAGCCCCCTTGACCCCCATTTTTCTTTTTTTTAATCAACAAGGGGATTTGGGGTTTAGCAACGGCCATTGGAGCAGCACAAATTTGGCCATGTTTTGAATTATGAGGGTGGATGCTACAAGTACAGAACTGCATTATTTTTCCAAGTCAGAAACACAAGGTAATGGATTCCGGAATTTTATAGCAGGGAAATGGGGTATCAGATCAGAGAACCAAAAATTACTGAGTAAACCTGGTCTACATCTATTATCTGATCCAATAAGGAATTTATCCTAGTTCTCCATAGGTTATCTTCTGTAGGTGTCTGAAGTTGGCCTTTTGGGTTAAATGCACCTACAGGAAAAGTACAGAATTTGGTCCAAATTAACAATTTCCAACAACTGTAACTTTGTCCTCAAGAATCAGAGTTGGGCATATTTATAGTCATTAGAAATCTTGTCCAATGGGGAAGAATATTATAGAGTTAAATTATGAATTGGTGATTCATATGATTCTATAATCTGATAAAAAAAGTGTCTGTAGCCGTGATTGACAAAAATTGTCAATATGGGTAATTTCCAGAATATGTGAAAATTGAATTTTATTTTGTACTGAATCTAACAAATGTGTTTGTATCAACACTTTTGCAGATTCAAAACCATATCAATGGATGTTAAAAGGGTCAGCAGTGAGTGTAGTGCAGTTGAGGAACCTCTGATCTTGGTTGGGCCAAGAAGGTCATCATCATGTATGATGCACAAGATCCTTATGAATTTGAGGCAGATGCAATGGGAGAGAATATTCAGATTGAGAATGAAGAGACATAATCCAATGGTAGGATAAACCAAGTGACTCCCCCAGACATTGCAGAAACCATGAGGAGACTAAGGGTGGATCTGCAGAGTTATATAGCAGGAAATGAGAGGTTGCTTAGAGCTTAAGAAGAGCATAATCAGTTGAATACAGCCATGCTCCAAAGTCTGACAGACATTCAGAGAAAGATTAAATTTGTACATCACTTATAAAATCAAGAGAAGAGTGGGAGTATCTCAAGGAGGCATTCTCACAAGAGGTCCCATAGTTCAAGAAGAGTTTCTAGAGGCAGGTCATATACTCCAAAAATATCTTCTAGTGAGTCATCTGACTCTAAGCATTCCACTGAAGGATCAAGCTCTTCTTCTCATAGGAAGAAGACGAAGAGGTCTTCAAAGAACAACTCACATGAAGAACTTAGGAAGGCCAAACCTCCTACATTTGATGGTGAGATAAAATCGGGTCAAGAAGCTGAAGCTTGGCTTCTTGGGATGAGAAAGTATTTCCAATTCCAAGACTACTCTGGAAATATAAAGGCAAGAGTGGCTATCTTCAATATGAATGGGAGAGCATCTATATGGTGGAATCACCTTAGGAAAGTGAAGAAGATCAATGAAAGGAATATAGTGTGGAAACAATTCAAAAAATACTTCAAGCAAAATTACCTCTCTGATAGGTACTATGATGGAAAAATTAAAGAATTTCATGATCTAAAATTAGGCCAAATGACTATGGAGGAACATGCAAATAAATTATAGGAGATACTGAGATATGCCAAGTCTATCAAAGATGATAAAGTCAAAATTCAACGTTTTTTAAGTGGGCTTCCTCAATCCTACAAAGATAGAATTGAGTTTGATGAGCCTCAAACTCTAGACGAGACCACAAAAAAAGCTAAGTATTGTTATGATCAAGCCAAAAGCAAGCCATATTTCCATAAGGCATGGAAGGACAAGAAGAATGAGAAGTTTGAGCAAAGGAAGAAGGGGTTCAAGCCTCCTCATTTCACAAATCAGCCAAGGCAACCACCACAAGTTATGACAAAGCCAGCTAAGATGATGGGAGACAAGCCAAGAGAGCCACTTCAATGTTGGGGATGTGGAGAGGACCATTTTCTTAGAAATTATCCACGTAGAAATGGAGTGCAATGAAAGTTCACAACATTCAAGAAGTTGAAACTGTGGGTCAAGTGGCAAGGACTGTTCCTAGGATTTATGCTTCACTAGAGGACCGCCAAGCATATTACCAATCAACTGTGGTTGAGGTTGAAGGTAAGATTGCTAAGAAATATATTTATATTTTGATTGACCCTGGATCTACTCACAGGTATATCAGTCCTAAACTTGTTGATATTTGTGCTTTCAAGAAAACCGAGCATAGTAAATCATGGTTGGTTCAACTAGCCACAGGAACCAAGAGAAAAGTTAGTGATATGGTGGATAAATTTCCATTAGAAATGGGTGGACTGTTCACTTGTGCAAATCTAAATATTTTACCACTTGGTTCATATGACATTCTCATTGGAATGGGCTGGTTGGAAGCACATAGAGTTAAACTTGATTTCTACAACAAGAGTTTTGAGTGCGTTGATGATGAAGGAACCCCAAGGGTTGTGAAAGGAATTCCAAAGAAAATTTATGTCAGGCATATGTCAGCCATGCAGCTGAAGAAGTTTTGTAGGAAAGGTTTTCAATTGTATGCATCCCATATATTGGACAAATCAGAAAATGAAATCCCAAATTTGAAGACTATCATGTGCTACAAGAATTCAAGGATGTGTTTCCCGATGAAGTGCTAAGACTTCCTCCTAGGAGGGACATTGAATTCACAATTGATATTGTGCCAGGAGATTCACCAGTGTCTAAGATACCTTACAGAATGAGCACACCAGAATTGTTAGAGTTGAAAATGCAATTGCAAGAATTATTGGAAAAGAAATACATAAGTCCAAGTGTGTCTCCATGGGGAGCACCTGTATCGTTTGTGAAAAATAAGGATGGTACACTCAGGTTATGTATTGATTACAAGCAGCCGAATAAAGTGACAGTGAAAAACAAGTACCCATTGCCTCGAATTGATGATCTTTTTTATCAAATGAGAGAGGCAAAGGTATTTTCAAAGATTGACTTGAGGGTTGGTTACCATCAGGTGAGGATCAGGGAAGAAGACATTCACAAGACGACCTTTAGAACAAGGTATGGACACTATGAATTTGTAGTGGTGCCATTTAGTCTTGATAATGCACTAGCTACCTTCATGTGTCTCATGAATAGCATTTTCTACAAATACTTGGACAAGTTTGTTTTTTTGTTTCTAGATGACATTCTTATTTACTCTAAGAATGAAGAGGAGCATGAAGAACATGGAGGATGGATTTGCAATTGCTAAGGGAGCATAAGTTGTATGCAAAGTTGAGCAAATGTGACTTATATAAAAATAAAATTCATTATTTGGGTCACATTATTTCAGAAAGAAGGAATATTAGTGGATTAAGAAAAATAATTTGTGGTGCGTACAGATGCATGTAAGCAAGGACTAGGAGGATTTCTTATGCAAGAAAATCATGTGATGTGTTATGAGTCTAGAAAATTGAATGAGCATGAAAATAATTATGCCACACATGATCTAGAACTTGCAGCCATAGTGCATGCTTTAAAAATGTGGAGACATTATCTAATGGGCGGAAAATTCGAGTTGAGGACAGACCATTGTGGTCTGAAATATTTATTTGAGCATCCAACATTAAATTCTAGGAAAGCTAGATGGATGGAATTTTTATGTGAGTTTAATTTTGAGATCAAACACATAAAAGGGAAAGGAAATATAGTGGTTGATGCACTCAATAGAAAAATGCATGAAATGCATGTGACAACCATCACAACTTACCAATCAAATTTAAGACAACAGATTGGTAATTATCTTATTGAAGATGAATTATATGTGCAAATAAAAGAAAAATTATAGCATTAGAATTTTGAAAAAAGGTATGAAGGGTATCATTTGGAAGAAGATGGACTTCTTATTTACAAAAGAATAACTTATATTCCAAATGTAGTAGACTTGAGGAGAATTGTTATGGATGAAATCCATAAAATTCCATATTCTGCTCACCCAGAATATCAAAAAACAATTGCTACAGCTAGGAAACAATATTTTTGGCTAGGGATGAAAAAGGATATTGCTGAGTATATATATAAATGTATGAAGTGATAGCAAGTGAAAGTTGAGCATCAACACCCAGCAAGTTTGTTGAATCCTTTGCCAATTCTAGAATGGAAATGGGAAGTAATTTCCATGGATTTTATTACAGGTTTTCCAATGCCTGTGAAACAACATGATTCTATCATGGTTGTGGTGGATAAATTGACAAAATCAACACATTTTATTCCATTTAAATCCACATATAAAGCAGATGCCATCGCAAATATTTTCATGAAGGAAATTTTTAGATTGCGTGGATTGCCTAAGGCAATAATTTTAGACAGAGATACCAAATTTACTTCAAATTTTTGGAAAATTCTTTTTGCAGACTTGGGAACACAACTAAAGTTTAGCACTTCCTACCATCCACAAACAGATGGACAAACTGAAAGAGTAAATCAGATTATTGAAGACATGATTCGCATGTATGTGATGGACAAACCATCCAAGTGAGAAGATTATCTACCCTTGGTAGAGTTTGCATATAATAATTAGCAACAAACTTCGTTGGGCATGAGTCCATTTGAACTTTTATATGGAAGAAAGTGTAGGACACCAGTGACATGGGATAATCCAATGAATAGAATTGTAATTGGGCTAGAATTGCTTAAGGAAATGGAACAAGAGGTTGCAAAAATAGGCATAATTTAAAGGCAGCCCAAGATAGGCATAAAATCCATGCAGATAAGAATAGAATACATAGATAATTCAGTGTTGGGGATTTACCTTAGAGTGAGGCCAAGGAAGAATTCCTTGAATCTTGGAAGTTGTGCCAAGCTATCACCAAGGTATTGTGGGCCATTTGAAGTGCTTAAAAGAATAGGGTCAGTTGCATATAGAATTGCATTGCCTGTTAACACTAGAGATCATAATGTTTTTCATGTTTCTTTGCTTAAGAAATATGTACATGATCTTAACCAAGTGATTGATTGAGATGTGATCCAGGCGGAACCTGAGGGAGATTTCCAAACCGAGCTACTATGCATCCTAGACAAGAAGGTAACATTACTCTGGAACCAAGCCATCGGACAGGTAAATGTGCAAAGGAAGCACTTCAGTCCCGAAGAGGCTACGTGGGAGTTGGAGGATGACATGAAAGAGGCATACCCATTTTTGTTCTGATTTTGAGCAAACACTGAGGACAGTGTTATTCCAAGGGGGAGGGGATTGTAATACCCATAGTTTTGACTTGTAATGTATTTAATCAAAATTGTGTAGATGATGTAAATATGTTAGTATGGATTTCTAGTGTGGAGATCAAGGCCAAGGCCCAACTAGTGAATGGCTAGGCATGTATGATGTATATATTTTTATTTGGATCATATGATTGGCTTATCATGCCAATTTGAAATGTATGTAAATATTATGTTGTAGATTAATAAAATGGTCCAAGATAGTTGTGTGAAGAGAACTAGAGGGGCTATGATTCCACCAAAGGGGAAGAGGAAGGGGGCCTATGGGAAACCAAATCCTATGTTGCCATGTTTCAACCTTAGAACTCATTTAAAATCTTCCATGTGCTTTAATTGAGCCAATTACCTTCTTTTGACTATTAAACCCAATCATTGAATGCATGTGTGAGGTTGGTGGGGAAAGTCACTTCATGTAGTTACTGAAGCATGGAGGTTGTGACAGTTATGTCAACTGTCAACAGTCCTATTTATTCTGTGTTCAGAAGCTATGTTAGTTGTCTTTTCACCCTTATCTCATATCCTTAGAGTCAACACTCTTTTGATTATTACTTTCATCCTCTCTTGCAAGATACTACTACGTAGAGTTTTTTCCATTGTTGTTCATGACCATTACCAGACTGTGTATAACCCATAAATTCGAATTTGAAGAGAGAGATGCATTTTTGGAAGGGAAATTAGATGGTTGTACATGTGAGCATGGAGGTTGGGCAAGATAGGAACCCTTACCCATTGAGTTGTTCTACTTTTGGATGCTTGACAAGCCATGGATTAATGTTGCAAGAGGTTCTCCATTAGCATACAACATGTTGGACTCTTACTGCACACACTGGTAAGCACTATAAGGGTTGGATTTCCTGAGGGAACTTTGGATCAGTGAATGGAAATGTCTTCCTTGTGTTGTGTGGGGTAGCTGGAAGGAGTGCCATGGCTGTGATGGCTTAGTGAGATCCCTGTAGAGCTCTGGTTGAGATTTTTAGCTAAGCACGGTGAGCAGAGTGGGTTGTGGGCTAAGAGATAGAAGCATGTAGGTGTTCTCTTTGCCCTGGTGGCCTCATAGCCCAACTTGGGGGTGGCCTCTCAGCAAAAAGAGTATATGCTGGATAGAGTGCCTATGGCTGGGTTGTTATGTGTGTGTGGATCATTTTATTTCCACTTTGTGTTTTTATTTCATGTCTATACATGCATCTAGTTGTATGAATTTGAAATCATGGTTATGGGGCGAAATTTTGAGGCCCCGATTCAGTTAATGTCCCCTCCTGCTGGTCGAATTGAGGGATGGGAACGTTACAAAGATCAAATATATATTTGTTGTTTTCTTTCATTAAATGAATATATCTCTTCTTTCCCTCCTCAAATATTGTCTTGTGATTGATATTGGAGAATTAATTTAACAAATATAAATCATCTGATAAACAAATATAAAACATTAAATCTCCTACTAAAGCTTAAATTTGAAGTAATTATGCAAATGTAACTTACAACTTTCTTCAACATATTTATGCCTCCTTCTTTGTTTTTCCGCATACGATTCACTTTTTATCCATAGGAGTTATATATATATATATTAATTATATAATTATCATGATAGTTATTATATATATATATATATATATATATATATATATATATATAATAACTAGCACAATCACTTAACTTGTGGTTGGTGAACACCGATAGGTCACAAGTTAAGTGCCATGAACAAGTTATTTGTTACTTGTTCTACATGCTTAGTTGTAGTCACTTTCTTTAGTTAAATGGATATTGAGTCACTACATGCATGAGCTACTTGTTATATATACATGAGCTACAAGTTATCCATGTATCAACTACCAGTTATTTTTTATAATTGTTTATTTTGAATTTTGAACGACGGCCATAAAATCAATCTGGACCGTACACTTGTCTTATTCTACTTCAATCTAAGAAAATCGTAGATGGTAATCCACGATGGTAATCCTTGCATGATAATTCGTTGGTGTTTGAACTTCTATATTTAACTTAAAATGTTTAAAAATATATATATAACGACTTACCTCTAAGATGTTGTTAAAAAGTTTAGCAATTAAAAGATCTTTAAGGAATCCAAACACTTCATGATATAAAGATAAATATGGAGACTTGTAACTTAAGTGTGAAAATTTGTGTGCAATTATTCAATTAGTTAACAACCGATAGATTCGCAGAGAAAGAATAGAGCAACTACAATGCAATATTTTTAAACTATATGAAAACAAAATATATGATTAGACTAGTGACTAAAGTGTGAAAAATTGTAGGCAATTGTCTAATTGGTTAGCAACTAGAGTGTGAACATATGTATGCAATTGTCCAATTAGTTAATAACTCATAGTCTTGTAGAGAAAGAATATTGGTTAACTACAATGCAATATTTTTAAATTATATGAAAATAAAATATATGTTTATTTTTAAGTAAATATGATTATTTTATGTAGTTAAGATGCAAATCACTCTACTTCAAAATTATGAAATATATATAAAAACTCAAGAACAAATAAATGTCTATATACCCAACTAAAACAAAGACCAAACATGAAAATCAATAATCAGCATAAAGGAAAAAGCTTATTATTCATGTTAATTTACACACAAATCAAGTTTTTATTATCCCTAAATTAGGTCACACCATCTCTTTATTTATTTTTATCTCTCACAATTAGCTCTCTCATAATTTCTTATCCTTTAAGTGTATGTTGGATGGATAATGTGTAAAATGCCGCTATGATGGGCACTTTTAAGATTATGTATATGTCATTCCATTTACAATGTGCATATAAAACTAAAAGGTTAGATATGCATGATGTTAAGAAACAAATTATTATTCTTAAAGTTGGTGATACAATTAAAAAATGGATCCTCGAAGAGATCCTCGTGGTCCTGGAGGACAAGGAAGTGAGGTTGTCCTGATCGTTACCCTCCTGCTAATGGTAGTGGTGCTGGCCACGGCCTTCTTGTTTTGATGCATATTAAATCTTAAATATTAATTAGGAATTCTCTTATGTTGAAACATCTTCTCGCCACTTTGAAATTTTTAACACTTCACAAACATACTCTGAAAATATTTTAGATGAGGTGCAAAGACTTTTATATAAATTGTACTCGTACTGTTTGACAGTGACAAATAAAATAAAATTTCAGAAAATCTCAAACCAAGTGATTGGTTTTATTTGCCTTTCATAATAAAGGGTCAATTTAATCGACCATTCACTTCATAGCATCATTTATTTATTTGAACTACAATTAAGATCGAATATATATATATATATATATATATATATATATATATATATATATATATATATATATATAATTTTATTATGTAATCATTCCATCTTACATTTTGTATGTATGCATCTATTCATTCTCGTAATGTATTTTTTCAAAAGGAAATGGCATCATAGTTGAAAATCCAAAGACAAATCATATTCATATAAATTATAATGACCAATCTACTTCATTCATACTCCCTCGTGTAGAACACAAATACCAAACCATATGATAGGATTACATCATAAAAATTTAATGCCAAATCGTATGATAGGTTTACATCATAAAAATTGTGAAGAGAGACTTTTACTGGGTAATTCCACTAAGAATATCCAATGCCCATGAGAAGTGCACCTACTCTTAAAAAAATAAATTGCCTCATGGTATTCATGATCAACTTTCAACATATTGGAAGCTTGATGCATAAATTAAAGGACCTCATACTTATGGTCATCCCTTGACTTGTTTAGATCAGTAGATGTGTCAAACTCATCGCTTGTCTATTAGATGTGTCAAACGCACAATCGATTTTGGTGAGAGCATGTTTTTTATCATTTGTACTTTGCAAGCAGTTCTCATGTATCGACCATGTTCTTCAATAGTCATCCTTTGTAAGTAGTTTCTATAACAACCATTTTTACACTAGCTTGTAAGATTTTAGAACGGATGTTTCTACAACCAAAGTTAGTTCAACACTACACCTTTTTCTATTGTCAAAGTTAGTTCACTCCATCTAAGAAACATCTCTTCTTAAACGAGGAGAAAGGATCGGAGAAGGAAGAAAGAAGGAAGCACTGATTGTATTGCCACTTATCAACCATGAGCTCATGATGGAACAACTATCAAGGAAGAGGTCTATCTGCTGACAAATCATGGTTATAAGCATATGAAGAATGGACAACTATGATTATCTAAATCGTCATATGTTCAATACTTTCTATGGAAAAAATGTTTATCAACATAAATATGTACTACCTCCTTCCAATACATACTTTTCCTCAGGCTCTTTATTTAATGGAATCACTTAATAATCACTACATAATGGTCACTTTTGTTACATTTCGGGGTCTTGAATCCTTCTTCTTCTCACCATACCAATTGAGATTTTTTCCTTCTTCAACCACATAGATCCTCTATGTGTCTTGAATCTCTTTTCTTTAATAATTCATCATCGTGTTCACCATAGTATGAGAAATTTGCATGTTGCTCTTATCTCGCACATAGACGCTACAATCACATGATCATCTTCTCTCTTTTCTCTTGTCTCTTCTTTAGAAAATGACCAAGAACTTAAGTGATTCCTATTTTTACCCACAAATAAGATCATCATAGTATTTCGACCATATCTTTCAACTAGTCTCTCTATTTTCCATCTTCTTCCGCTCATTTTCAAATTTAATGGAAAAATTTATGATTTATTTTCATTTTTTGAAATCCCAATCATTTTGAAAATTTCCAAAGTTTATAATATACATTCTCATAGTTCCAAAGAATGATAGAAATTTGGAAAAAAATATGCATAAGTTATTTGGACAGTTATTGCTAATGTGGTTCCAACATGTCACTCATCTAATATTGTTGGGTAATCTATCACCTATTTGTATTGCCTTCCTCCGGGGTTTAGTTACAAATCATTAATAATCCATTATGGAAGGTTTTCCTCCGAGTAACCATGGACAACATTCTAGTCAACCAACACTCTAATAGATTTAAAGCTCATTGATATATTGTCTATCAACAACATCCTAGTCACCCACTACTAGTTGACTACTCTCTATCATCCATTTGATTATTGGCTATAGCTCCATTGCCAACATCTTTATCAACAAAATCATCATCCTCAACTTGCTTATTTACAAATAATTACTAATTGACAATGCTTCCATATAAAAAATACTAATGTTTTCAATTGCTTATTGGTAGATCATATCTAGTCAATTACTTATTAGTCTGTCACCAACCATTTTACTGTATTGATTTAATTGACCATTAGCTACTATCTTAGTTGAACATTAACCTATCAACCTTTAAAACTTAACCCAACCCAATGCCTTACCATTAACCTTTGTGTATGTTCTCCATTTAACCATAATGCCTTACCATTAACCTTTGTGTATTTTCTCCATTTCACCATATCTCTCCCATTGAAGGTTTGATTTAAAATCACAATGAATCAAAGATGGTGCCCATATCATTATCAGGTCGCATTCAAGGTAATTATGTAAGCATGCTCATTCACTAAGAAGGGACAACTTGATTGAAGTGGAGAGAGACGGCAATATCTATGACATGGCTCAAACAGTGTGATTAGACTATATCATTTTATCACATGAAGGTGATAGATGCTTTATATTTCTGTCTCCACATCATACCAAGGGGTAATGTAGGAAAAATGAAGGATAAGAACGAGAAAATAAAAAGGACTAAGGGTGCAATTAAGATAATATCTAAAGATTAAAAGTGGTCGTTAACCTTTTGTTGTTGAGTAGGTGATGACATTGATAAATATGGAATTTAATCATAGTTTGTCGACTAAGACAACGACATATTTATCGGACGAAATGATTAAATGAGAGGGAGCAAATATTCCAAGGTGAAAACATATGTACAACTTGATTCCATATCTCGATTAATAATTGGGGTAATGATTACAACACCAAAGCAAAATTCAAGATGATAATGGGTGTGAATAACTTGTTCGATGTTTTGATGTTTTATGTCTATAGTGGTGCTTATAGTGGCGTTTATATAATCATGTGAAAGCTTTAATTTTTCCAAACTTTCTTATTTGATGTCTACGTCTATCTACAATGGCAAATATTATCATGTTAAAGGTGGACAAATTCCAACTCCTTGGTTGTCTAATTTGCTAAGTGACAATGTCTCAATTTTTATCTTATGATATATTTAATTTAAAGATATAATTTTAAAATTACTTTAATAAATTGAATAAATCATGTTTTCAAAATGAATTTTCAATTAAATAAATGATGTTTTCAAAATAATTTTTCAATTAGTTATTGAAATTATTAATTATTAATTTTAATATTTCTCCTCAAAAAGCATATACCAGTGTTATTAAAATTAATTAAGGTATACAGGGGCATCAGAAGATAGCCATGGATCCCAAGTCAACAACACTATCCAAGACCCAATCTTCAAAAACAAGAGAACCATCATGCAAGAGGATAGCCTCTTTTGAGAGGGAATCAACCATCTCATTTAATTCCCCCAAAACATGAAAGGAACATATATCAAAAATTGACTCTCGATCAAGACCACACACCTTCCTTTGCCACCCACTTAATTGGAGAGCCTTCAATCTAGCCTTACCACTAGCCCATTCAAATATAGTTTTTGAGTCACCCTTAACCAACAACTATGAAACCCCTTAGCCTAGGAAAAATAGAGCATCCCCCACATAGCTAGCAACTCAGCACTAGTATTGGATCCCAAACCTACCCCCTTTTTCATATGGAAATTTTGGCTAGCACTGGTCATTAACACCATACCAACACCATAAACCCCTTCTGAGCCTTGGCATGCACTATCAAAGTACCCTAAGGGGTACCTCATGGCCATATTGGGATCTATGATAGACCTTTGTTTCTTGGGATTACATACTTTAACAAATTCCTTAAAATCACCTAAAACAACCACTACAACAACATGAACATTAGGTCTAAGATCTTGAAAAATTACCTTATTCTTGTGCAACTAGAGTTTCCAACAAGTGTATGCAGGAAACGCTATGAGATGGCCATTAGGGGCCTCTAACCAAGACCTCTAGCTATGAACATAGGATACAAAAGTCCAGTTACCAACAAATTTAAGAGTGATTTTGAGCTCTTTCCATACCTGCTTGGTGAAACATCACTAAACCAACAAGTAATCCACATAATCACTATTCTTTCTACATAAGACACAGAAATTTGGACCTTTCCCTCCCTTCTTTTCATAGTTGTCCCATGTCTAAATCTTATTTGCCAAGGAAATACAAATGAACAGCTTTTGTTTTAGAGGGAAAACCCATTTCCATAACAAAGAAGACCATAAGAAATTAGCAGGAAGGGATTTCTGAGACATAATGGTCTCATAGGCTAGTTTGGTGCTCACTTACCCATCAATGCATTCCAGGTCCAAACCAAGGATTCCTTCTCATCTAACAGAATCACTCCACAATTCTTTTAACCCTATATAAATGAATTACATTCCTCTACACAAGCTCCCTCTAAAATCAACTCCTGAGCTCCTTGACCATGCCCAGAAGGCCTACCAGCTTGGTTCAACATATAGTACCCCTGGATTCTTACCTTCTCAATGAGACTTTCATAAAGCATGAAAACACATGCTCCCCCCACCCATGGATCCTCCCCAAGGATGACTTTGTCCACCTTACCAATCTTTTAGGTCAACCGGTTCTCAATAACTAGCATGGCCCTAACAAGCCCATTCAAGAAATTTGACACATTAGAGAGCTCTTTACAAGCCATCTTGACCCAATCCTCCACACACAAACCTTTCAAGTATTTGTCCTTGGAGATTCCACACCACATACCCGTACTAAATAAGCATATCCACATACTCTTGGTTGCAAAAGCATAACCACAGCTGAATATGATTTCAACCCCTAGCCTCCAAAGATTTTTGGCTTGACCAGCTTGTCCCACCTAACCAAATGGAAACTCCCCTTCACCTTTTTCCCTACCCAAAGAAATTTAAAACAAAGTTCTCTAATCTTCTCCAAAATTGTTTTTGGGATTTTTGCTAACAATAGCCAGTAAGCTAGTATCCCTTCAAGAATTGATTTCACCAATATGAATCTTCCACCTAGTAACAACCATAATATAATTTTAATATATAAATTTAAAGATATAATTTTAAAATTACTTTAATCAATTAAATAAATCATATTTTCAAAATACATTGTCAATTAGTTATCAAAATTACTAACTATTATTATAATAATTAAAAAAATCACTCATTTAAATTTAAAAAAAAATTCCTTTCATTTGAGTCTTATATATATAACTTTACCAATACAAAAATATGCTAATAATTATGCCCTTTTTCATACTAGAATTGTTTTTAGCATAAATACATATCCATTTTCATATATTAACCATGTCCCTTGGTATCCCATATTTAAAGATTTTTTTTACCATAAATACATATCCACGTGACAAACTTAGTCTTTTAGAACCATCAAATCCATTGTCATAATTTTATTGTACATTATATTTTATTTTTATAAATTTATGTATAAAAACTATATTTTATTTTTATAAATTTTTGTATAAAAACTATATTTTATTTTTATAAATTTTTTATAAAAACTATCCTATTAAGAGTTATGATTTTGTCTCTAAATGGTATATAAATATAATATTTTTAAAGCTCGACTTCAATTATATTACGAAAGTTTCAAAAAAGAATAAGAGTTGACGTGGC
Organism: Larix kaempferi; assembly: GCA_027924585.1. Lineage (NCBI taxonomy): Eukaryota > Viridiplantae > Streptophyta > Pinopsida > Pinales > Pinaceae > Larix > Larix kaempferi. Next base: position 12,448,199 of record BSBM01000729.1, read on the forward strand.
TAGCCTGCCACTAAGGAAACTAGACTAGCCACACAACCATAATTTTGCAACAGTTTTTTAAACAAAGTCACACTGCAGGTTATTGTAGATACATCTCTCTATAGGAAGCCAAAAATTTTAAAAACAAATAAAACTATGCTTAGAAGTAGTTATCGTGATGGTACTATCTTGCATATAAATACTAGAAACAAAGCTAAAAATCCTAGAACAAAATATAACAGTGAACCCCAAACTAGATTTTGGAGTAACAAGAGGCACCTTGGACTTTGCTTTGGCATTGTTGGGCTGACTTAGGGGGGCGTGGACCTTGATAACCATACCGGTTCCCGAACGAGAACGTTCATTTTAGCTCCATGCTCACTATGTGCCTTGGAAATCTATTCGAGGAGGGCCTCCATCAATCAATATGAGCTTGAGAGTTTTGGTCTTGATTCATAACACCTTGTCTTTCTTCCACCCATTCAATTAGGGCACGACCAAGAAGGGTTTTGGTCTGCTGGGTAAGGGTCTTAACAAAATTTGTTTCTCGGCTCTTAGTCAACCCAACATCCTCCAACATTTTTCCCAAAGTCTGCTTGGAAGGAAGTTGGGTCCTTCTTTACTTACTTATGGGAGACCCAAGTCCCCATGGCCTTGATCATCTATTGCACTAGGATCGAAACCATACCACTGAAACTTGCACGAGCCGCATTATGTTCCTTCAAAACCTTTGGCATATGCATGCGACAGTTTCCATGAGCCTTCTTTTGTTAAGTATGCGAAGAGCAGAGCATCATGCTACCCTTGTGATTCTTGGAATGACTATTCATGAGAAATATTTACCATTTGGAGAGCCTTGATACCATGCCAACCTCGATACCTCCGAGCCAATCCTCTTTCTTCCATAATAAAACACGATGATAAGGCTTTCGCTTCTTCTACACATATGATATGTAGTGCATACCAATTAGGAGGACATGGGTGAGGAGAGCATATGTTGTCGCCATTGTGAACCATGATCTTGCATATGACTGTAACAACCTATACTTAGCCGGGAGATGGACAATCCTAGTACTCCATGATGAACTTGACACCTTCGTGCGCAAGAAGAGCCATCATCTTCCATCATAGCGTATCCAATTACCACATTCAATTAACTTGGCTCGAGGTAGGCTCCCTGCCACTTAACCCAGCTTGTTGCCATCTATCAGATAGTGCTGACCACTTGTCAATCCGTATGAATTTTATGTCCAAATAAATGAGGTGACATCTGACACTCGACATAGAATAAAAATAAAAATAATAAATAAAACAATTATTAATGATAAACATGACCATTATATAATTATGAAAAACACATCTATCTATAAATAATCATATACATTTATATTAACAAAAATAATATTAAAATTATAAACTAATCAATGTAATATATAAAGAGTTGTGTGAGCTTTTCTTTTACATAGATTTTCATTTTTATTTTTATTATCATTTTTAGCTCTATTGATTTATTTTTAGTACTTTTTCCTATTATCATATAAATAGTGATCATTCCCTCTTTTATGTATTTTGTTGGCCCGATTTATATAGTGATTATTCCCTCCTTTATTTCATAGCTGCTTCAATATTGGTAAATATACATATATAACTCTAGCTTTCCTTACAGCAATGAAGGTGTTCTTTGACGATTTTCCTTTAACCATATTAATATATGTGGTGTAGGTAGATTTAAGAAGGATATTCATAGAAGTAATGTTTTTTTAAGTGGTTGAATTAATCTATAATTGGTTAGGTGGAAGTTTGTATTTTGATTGAATGGAGTTTTATAATTTATTCGTGTATGTAGATTTAAGAAGTAATGTTTTTTCAAGTGGTTGAATTCATATATAATTGGTTAGGTGGAAGTTTGTATTTTGATTGAATGGAGTTTTATAATTGATTCATAATTAAAAGTTTACATGTTGCTAAGCGTCTAAAATTATATATAATTGAGAAAATCTGTAGATTTTATTTTATTTTATTAATTAATTTAATTTAAATAATTTAATTATTTTAATGGATTAATTTAATAATTATTTTTAAAATTGTAAATTTTATTTTAAAAAATTATAAAATAAGTAATCATACGTAAGAGAAAGATAAAGGTAATAAAAAAATATATTATATACACATCTTAAAAAATAATTATTAGGATAGTTATTTAAAACAAATTAAATAATTTTATGTTTTTCCATATCAAAAATAATATAGATGAACTTTAATTATCATCATTATAAAAAAAACCACTATTTACTTATATTACACCATAAAATTTATTAAAAGAAAATTAATAATAAACCAATCCTAACCAGAACCAAACACATGAACGAATTTTTCTTTAATACAACTTCTAATTTTTTTTACAACTAATGAGTATATCACATCAAATTATTTTGATGCAACTTCCACTATTTTATTCCTTGGAAAAGTGAAACAAAATGTTGCATTCATTGCTACACCAAAGAGGAACACTACACTACCCTTTTAAAGTATAGTTGTAATAATAAATAGAATTTTAATTAATGTGGAATGGTCATGTGGTTGTGGTTTTTTAGTGGTTACGAGTATTACAAGGTGCGGTGAAGGGGTCGGGGTCACGGGACCCAATGTGCCCGCGGAAAACTACGCCAGTGAAGGCTTAGATATATGGCACGATAAAACATATAATGTTTTCTAATAGTTGGTGTTTTTTTGAAAAGGAGGAATGGATCGGCCAACTATACAAAAGAGTTGTAAAATAAAATGTATTGCTACCAAAATAAAAATAATAATAATAAGTAATGGGATCACTAACTCTGGTCAGCTATGCGATGGCATGTAAGGGGACAAGAGGTACATCTCCACATGGCCACGCTGTTCACATTCCCTCGCCATATCGTCCCATCTGTCGGCAAAGCTGATTATTCGCTATCACCTGTGGACCCTACCCACATTCGCTAAAGTCGCGGTCACATGGTAATCCTCGCCCACTCCTGATGCTACTCGCTTGATTCCATTGAGGTGTCGGGCTTACGCCGGCTCAACTTTAGCGAGTCCACGCCCACGTCGTCGTTTCCGGGCAGCCGGGTGAGCAGATGAGCCCCACCATTGCCTGCGCAGCTGTCCCCGACAAGCAAAACAATCAATCAGTCCGTACTCATCTTTGTGACCAAATTCCAATAGAAATCAATCTTCTTTATCGCCTCCCTTTTACTTTTTGCGTTCATTTAATCTTCGGTTCCGTGAAGACTCGCATCTCTTCATTGCTTTCATTCATTCATAGGAAGGACTTCTGATCATCACAGTTTTTGCAGTGTTGGAGACATGGCCATGGAGAAATCTGGTGCCAACGCACTGCATGAAAATAGAGGCGGTTTGGATTTCGCAGAGACTGAGCTGAAGCTTGGACTCCCAGGAGTAGCTGCAGACGACTCACGAACAGGCCAGAGGAACTGTTGCAAGAGAAGCTTCACACAGGCCATGGAGTCCATAAATTGTACCATTCCACACGAGGAGCCCAATTTAGACAAAGAAAAACAAATAGCTCATCCTGTCAATGACCCTGCAAGAATGGGACCTTCTCCTCCTCCCAAGTGAGTATTCCTTTCTCAAAGAAGATTCATGTCTGTACTATTGAGGGTTTGTTTCGTTGCTAACTAGAAAATATATGGGCGTTATCACTTTTTAATGTAGGGCACAGATTGTTGGCTGGCCACCTGTCAAAGATTTCAGGAAAGTGAGAACGATTGCTGCATCCAACTCTCTGTATGTGAAAGTGAGCATGGATGGAGCTCCCTATCTCAGAAAGGTAGACCTCAAAATGTACAGCAACTACCATGACCTCTCCTCTGCACTGGAGAAGATGTTCAGCTGCTTAATTACCATGGGTATGAATCTTGGCGCATCCTATTCCATTCCCTTGAGCTTTTATCCATTCGATTGGACTGTGTGATATTGAGATATTGAAATGTTTTCAGGCAATTCTGGATCCCATGAGTTGAACGACAGCAGTTCAACGGATGTGTTGAATGGGTCAGAATATGTGCCTACCTATGAAGACAAGGACGGCGATTGGATGCTTGTTGGCGATGTCCCATGGCAGTAAGTGCTTTTACTATATTATTTGACCTTTATAAGGCACAATAGTTTCCCTGTAAAACCCTAAAATTGATGATCTGGATTATTGGTTGCAGGATGTTTGTTGATTCGTGCCAAAGAATGCGGATCATGAAGGCTTCAGAAGCTATTGGTTTAGGTATTTTCCCAACCCAACCCATGATATCTTGCTTTACATTTAGATGCAGAGAGTGAGTCGTAAATCTGATAGCCGTCCATGTTTTAATTGGTATTTTGCAGCTCCAAGGACCATGGAAAATTGCAAAAACGGGAATTAGAGTCCACCCGTATTGTGCTCATGCTTGTAGTTGTGGGTATATTTGTTCAGCCTCTTCCTAACGATTTTGCGCCTCTTCCTAACGGGCATGGTATCGGAGGTTAGGGTTTGGCTGACTGTTACAAATGAAAAGGTCCGTCAAAGGGGGGACAACGCGCCATAGTCTTCTCACTAATCTAATGGCGACTTAATTCTTAAAAAAAGTGACTGTTATATGCACAACACAAATGAAATATTTTAGGATTTCTAAATCTGGCTTTCTCATCAAGTTCTGTGCTGAATCCGATGATAAACCAAATGCAAGTTGGCGGATGCACAGAATTTCACCGTGTAAATTTAATGATTTTTTTGTTAAATTTGCTCTCAAACTAATTGTAACCCGTTACACAATAATTACGCGTGGAACCGCGCTGTACTTTTGTTCAATTATTTTTGTAACTCCTGGGAGTGGAAGTCATAAAGCAACTCTTATGAGACAGATTTTTCGTGTTTGTATATTTATTCATTCTTTCTTTAGCTAAAAAAAACCATACTATTGGTATTTATATAGAGAATCAAATAATACAAAAAAGAAGTCCGCAAAAAAACTTATGATTAGCTATAGACTGAATGTCCAAATATGTTCAGATGTCCTCAATAACATGATACTAAAGAACTAGTCATCATGAAAACATCAAAAAATAGAAATTACATGTCAAAAATGCTGACTGTGCAGAAATCAACAACCTGTGAATCCAGAAATTCCTCCCAGTAGATGACTCCTTCATCTCCCTCATATGCATCTTTTGAAAGAGAATCAGCCATGGTATTATGTTGTGTATAAATATGTTAGAAGGAAATCTCCCTGAAAAGCAGAATCTTCTCGCTGGTTCTGCAGCACCATTGATATAGAGAAAGTATTATTTAAATTATGCTCTCTTTATGCCCATTTAATTGTTACTCTAGAGTCACCAAAAACTGTCAAATCCTGAAGATCAAATGAAATTGAAACAGTGAGCACACACCATAATACCAACAACTCTGACTTTGTATTAGTGTCTCTCCCACAATTCATCTTGAGTGTATAGTAATGATCCTTATTTAGAAATAGGACATCACCAATAGCACAAAGACAGTCACTCGCAGCCCCATCAAAAAAAGCACCTGGTCTGTTGTGATCAAAGACAAAAGAACTATCAGCAGTTTTGTTCTTTTTAACTATATTTATCCAGTACCAAGTGATATATATATTTCAATAATTTTTTATTTGTTTATTTAAGTTTGGATAACAAGTATGGCTTGAAACAGTTTTTATTACTTAAAAATTTGTGTTTATTTTAACATTATTAAGTTATTGTTTGGTTTGTTAAGTGATAACACCAATAATGATGGTCTTCATTGTCCTAAAAAAATAATTATTTTTGAGAGTAAAAATTTAGCTTGCAGTGGTAGGGCAGTTAGCATTTGTGGAAGTTAAGTCACCATAGGTTATCTGCAGGTCAGCCATCTTCTCACAAATCTAGTGACAGCATTTTTTGGATCAAGGTAGACAGATCATTCTTCCATTTAACATTAAGACTAATCTTAATAATGTATAAACCTACTCAACCTATATATATATTAATTGAACCTATATATATTAATTGAGAAACCATATTTTTAAGTAAAGAATCAAATTAATAAATCTGTTCTTTCCATGGATATAGCTAGTGAAGTGGATTAACTATATTAAAAAAACAAAAAAAACCAAATTTATTTTCAATTTGTAAGTCACTCGTTTAATTTGTAAAATACAAATTTCAATAATTGTTCGAAGCATTTACGAGGTGATTAGCTTCTTGTACTTGAATTACTACTAAGCTTGTTCCATGCAATTTGATCTCACAGAAATCAACAGATAGGGAAAGTAGAACTGATCTACACCCTTTATGACACGGACAGTTTAAAATAAATTTCTAACATAAACTTATAGAACATTTTATTTTTTCAAAGGATTTCTGTAGCATAGAGTTACTTACGGTGATATTTTTAGTTTAATTTCTTTTACAGTGATCCAAGACTAGCAAGACGGTGCACCTAAATTTGCAGGCGACAAATTGGGAGCACCAATAATACAGAGAAGTATATAAACTCTTTTAGGGTTTTAAGCTTTTTGTAATGGTTGTGTCCCATCTCTGTAAATTCACTCGCAGCTTCGTGTCCATATTCAGATTGAGGATATATATATATATATATATATATAAAACATTCAAGTTATGTACTTATGTATTATGAGAAGTAGGTCAAGTGTATTATGTATATGCCAAGTGTTTGAAGAAGTCTTTGATGATCAGGTGTTTGTTGAAATTATTAGTATTATTGCTATAAAATTTAACATAAGAAGTAGGTAAAGTGTATTATGTATATGCCAAGTGTTCAAAGAAGTCTCTTATGAAAGCGTTTGTTGAAATTATTGGTATAAAATTTAGATTTTAATTATGGTTAAGTGTTTCATTGGGAGCATCTTAATATTGTTAGCAAATTTTGTTACTTAGTTAATATATAAAGCAAAAAAGAAGTTTTTACAAGGAATTTTTATGGAACAACAACCCTTATTTTATGAAAGTAAACAATTTGAGGACCAACCTATGTTGTTCTACTACATCATGTGCAAAGATTTCCATTTTCATAATTGATTAAGTGGAGTGGTGGGTCCTAGGGTGTCTTCAATTTCATATTCTCTTGTATCCAAACCTTCTAACTCTCCTCTATCCAGTGTGTAGTGTGAAGAAATATGAGGGGGTGCTAAAGTTGGAGGTCTATGAGGTGTCTATGAGTTGACGGTTAAAGATTTACTTTCATTTTACAGATCCTCTTCATTAAAATGTAGATTCAATAGTGTTCAACATTTTACTTAATAATGGTAGTACCAAACAATTTATTAGACTTAGACAAAGGATAGTGAGGTTTATCTTTCTCTAAGGGTCATTGCTCAATTTTCCATTCTTGTTGATTATCAAAAAGCATTAGAGGAGGGCCCGCCCTTGGTTTTGGATCAAAGTGGTCATTTTGCTGCCCCATGTTTTCCCTCTTTTGATCGTGCTACTATTTCTATAACAAAAATCCTAGTTTGGGTTTTGCTCCTAAATTTGCCTCTTCACTTTTTGGGATTTATATGTTTTAAAGGTATTGGAAATACTTTGGATAGTTATGTAAAAACAGATCTAGAATGGACATAGTTAGGTCCGTACACATATGTTAGAATATATGTTGAGATTGACATTAGCTAGGGTCTCTCGAACAAGATGCTCTTACATTAGGACAATTTTAGATGGTTAAGTATTTGGATTATAAGAATACAATTTTTTGGAGTTGGTTTTGGCAATAAACACCTCAAGCACTTGCTTACTTAAAAAGGAATAAAGGACATAAATCTTTAAATATAAAAGATGGCAAGAATGTGAGTAACCATATCCAGAGAATCATGATCGACATATTGTTGCAAATCAACTAACCACTGATTTAGAGAAGGAGAACATTGTTGTCTAGAAATGTCAAATGAGGAACCCTGTCCTCCCTTGGAGGATATATAAGAAGACGACATGAATAATATGATTTCTTCATCAGGGGTGGTAGTTGTATATGAATCCCTTCTAGGGGAATACATAGACCTCATGAATTAGACTCCTCTAATTTTGATAAGAAATTAGTTCCATTAACTTGACCTCTTGTCTTTTGAATTACAATTAGTCACCATGGGCCCTTCTTCACGAAGGTGACATGAGGTTAAAAAGAAGAAAGGAAAAATGGTGGGATTAAATAATTTTTTTTTAAAGTGGGCATAAATGAAATGTACATTACTTATGTAATTTTACTCTTGCAAGTGCATCATGAGAAGTGTAATTTCCATCCAAGTTTCGAATATAAATAATTATTTTTTCTTTGGAAAAAAAGGAACCACCAATAGTTTCACAAATCATGAGATTCAATTATTTTTTCCAATTCATTCTTTCAATTACAACACTATTATTGTGCCCAAGAGTGGCTACTACTTCAATGCCTCTGCATTTTAAGATGATATTTCTCATGTGATGATATTTTTTAAGATGATATTTCTCATGTTGTTTTGACTAACATGAAATCTTCAAAGTATTTGATCTTTTGAGTTTGATGTTGTCTATGGTCTTCAATTTTTTAATCAATTAATAGGAATAAAATGTCATCTAGCTATAAACATTTAAGACATGAATGATAGTAGTTTAACATATTAGCATGTTAGTGTACAAAGATCCATGTTTTTTCATAAGCACACTCTTGCGAGAGATGTTGTAGATCCAAAATTCATAGAGATATAGAATCATTGAGATAACTTAGGCGTTGAAATGATTTTTTTCTTATCCCAATTCTAAAGTCAACATTTTGAAGCTTTTTCCCTTCACAACTATCCTCTCATTCCTAACCGTTGGTTCCACGTTGTAGACGATACCTTCATCATCTAGCATCATGGCCAATATGATTTGAATTTATTTAATAATCATTTCAACAACATATCTCCTCAAATCCAATTTACAATGAAAGTTGAACAAGACGATTCTCTAGCTTTTCTGGTTATCCTAGTTTCTTATCAACTTGACAGTTCCCTATCCCGTCAAGTTTTTTGGAGAAAGATTCGTACTAACATATATCTATTTAATACACCTAGGGAGGATAATATGGGGTATATGGGTAGGTACCCAAGGGGATAATGTATGTAATGTTTCCATAATTATGGAATAGGCCCACTTAGTAGTTGGTGGGTAATAAGTAGGCCCAATAGGACCACTAGGTAGTTAGAGGAAATAATATAATAGTAAGGGGTAGTTCAAATGCTTGCACCCAGAGGACCTGTATGTGGACCCCGGGTAATTGTTCTTCATCCTTCGTTGGTTAGTTCTGGGCCCTAATCATCCCAGACTTCCCTCCGGAAGGCATCTATTTTCCTGGTTTGGATTACCTAGGACATTTTTAGTGGTGTGCTCTTTATGCCGCTTGTTTTTAGTTGGCCTTAGAATTTTTCTGGCCTGTTGAGTCAGAAACTATGGATAGCATCCCGATGAGCACCAATCAAGGGACCCCTATTCAAGGGGATCCTTGTGCTTTTCCATTCGTTGGGAACATTGGTACTCCTTTATTGGCTACCTTGAATCTTCCGAGATTCACTATAGGGCTACCGGTTTGGTTGTTTTCCACTCTGAATGCTTTGCATGCTCCTAATGCTTCTCAAGTAAGCACCTCACATCAAGAGCATTAGAACCCTATGCCTACTCCGCCAGTAACATCTTCTCCTCCTCCTTCTACCTCATGTGGCGATAGTAGTAATACTAGTAACCAACAGTCTAAAAGGAATATATGGAGGAAGAATATGAAGAAGATGACAAAGCAAGGGGGCAACCACCTAGCCTATGGAAGTCATGCTGGGGGCACCCACCCAGCCTTTGGAAGTCATGCTGGGGGAAAACTTCCAGTCACTGTAAATCATATTGAACCTATGCAACTAGCCTCTGGAGGTCATGCTTGGGGCACCTACCCAACCTCTGGAGGTCATGTTGGGAGAATTCACTCAGTCACTGTAAATCATACTGGACCCACCCACCCAGCCTCTGGAAGTCATGTTGGGGGAAGCCACCTAGCCTCTAGAAGTCATGCTAGGGGTACCTACCCAGCCTCTGGAGATCATGCTGGGAGCAAACTTTCAGTCACTGCAAATCATACTGAAAGCATGTCTTCAACCACTATTGCTCATGTTGAGGACACGTCATTGATCATTGCTAGTCATATTAATGACAAGTCACTAGTTATTGTGAGTCATACTGGAGACACTGAATCAACCACTGCAAGTCATGCTGAGAAATTTGACACTGTCGAAAAACCTAATAAACAGAAGCCAAAGTTCCCTTGTAAGTTTTGCGAGGGAGACCACCTGACCTATTTGTGCCCTGTACTTCCAGAAATGCAAAGAGTGTGGTCTGTAGTTCAAAATTCTTTTGCTTATGAGCAACCAGCCACTGCAAGTCATGCTAGGGGCAAGCTATCAGCCAATGCCAGTCACGGTGAGAGTACTGTTGCTGTAATGGAGTCTCGGTTTATAGGATGTAAGCCAAAGTTTCCTTGTAAACTTTGTAAGGGAGATCACCTTACTCACCTGTGCCCTGCTATTCTAGAGGTGCGAAGAGTCTGGTCCATGTCTGAAGGATCCTCTGCTCCTGAATTGTCTATAGATTCCCAACAGCCTAATCAACCTTTGGTTGATGAAGTGGTTGAACTAATGCAATTTTTGGTCAACCCCACTCTTCCTTCGGAGAGTGAAGTGATCAAATTGATGCAATCTTCCACTGATCCCATTAGTCCTTCAGAGACTGATGCACCTGTCCCTGAAGTCTTATGCATTACCAGTTCATATGTTTATGAAATGGGGGGAACTTCATCTGTGTCGAGTGAACCCCTACCAAGCTCTGGGATCATTTCCTTTGATTGGAATAGTCTAATTGGGCCTCGCCTTCCTTCTGCAACACCATTTCAGATAAAGGTTGATATCGGCAACCATGCAGTTCATCGATGTATTGTAGATGAAGGAGCCTCTGTTAGTATCTTATCCCCTTATGCTTGGAGAGATTTAGGTTTTCCTAATCTTGTTCCAGCTATTAATTGGCCGTTGACTTTCGATAAAAGACCTAGTGAACCAGTGGGATTCCTCCCTCAAGTACCTGTCACTTTGGGTGGAAAAACAGTCTTAGTTGATTTTATGGTTTTAAATAACCCTATGGATTTTGAAATGATCCTCAGGAATGATTACATATATGCTATGCAGGCTGTGGTGTCTACACTCTTTCGTGTGATGCATTTTCCTCACAACGAAAGCATTGTCACTATCGATCAGCTTACATTTGTTGATCCCTCTTATTACCCAACTATAGACCAAGTATATCCCTCGCGAGTAGGCACTATCATGTCACAATCAAATAATGTGGCATATTGTTCCTTGAGTCCAATTTCTACTGAGAAGAAGCCTCTGAATTCATGCTTACCTTCTAGGGACTGGGTCCCGGCAATTGATCAGGTGATGACTCCATCTGAATGTTTAGATATGTGTTCCATCTGGGATAATACACTTCCTTTTGATGAAGTTTTCCTAGAGTCTATAATATAGTTTGCCATTCATTTGGATATTGATCCACCTACGAGCACTCTTCCACCTTTTCTTCGAGCTCGTTAAAAACAGTAAGGAGGCAATGAGCATTCTTCCACCTTCAGTTCAAGCTCGTTAAAAATAGTAAGGAAGTTATGAGCATTCTTCTATATCTCCTTTGAGCTCATTAAAAACAATGAGGAGGTCATGAGTTTACTTTTTTGAGCTCGTTAAAACTTTACGAAAAAGATCTTTATAGAGTTCTTTCACGCTCTTGTTAGACTCTTTAAATATGACAAGATTGCCAAGTATAGTTGTCATTTCAGACTCGTTAGAGGATTTGAAGCGACATCTGCTTAAGTATAAGTTTAACCCTTTTCCGAACTTTTGTGGATTACTTACGAAAAATGAATACTCTAGTCATCCGTGACTAGAAGAGTTCTTCTCACATCGTTTTAGACTTTTTCGGGGGAGGAGACTAACTGTACAAAAATAGACTTTTGGAGTTTTCTTTAGGGTTTTCAGGCTCTCGAAATATGAAAATACCAAGCGAGCTATTGATGTATATGTAACTTCGGAATGTATTTCATCTATATATTATTGTACTCCTATAGAGATGTATTATTCCTCTGTACAAAAGTTTCTTCATTTGTATTGATAAGTGTCACAAGTGGTGTAACTTGCTGCTGGGCTATTAGACCACCTAGTAGATGGGTCGGCCCAGTATAATGTAACTTGGGGTTATTAGGCTGAGTTAGACAAGTCGGCCCCATAGGTTTATTAGGCAACACAAAACAAGTATAAATAGAGATCGGGAGATCTCTATTTGATCATCTCAGTATCTCACTCTACATCACTCTGAAAGTGGCGCACTAGTTGAGGAGGAGGAGGAGCTGCTAGTAGAAGACTATCTCTTGTACTTTGGTTGTATCATTTCTCTCTCTATCTCTGAGGAAGTTGTGGGGTTTTTCACCTTTATGGTTTTCCCTACTGAAATTCTGTGTGTTCATTGTCTTATGTGATTGGTTGATATGCTTGATACATGCTTGATATGCTTGATATGTTATTCTCTCAGTAAAGATCCTAGAGTATGTTGAATTAATGCTAAAAAATTAACATGGTATCAGAGCTTCCGTGAGAAGAAGACATTGTGCAGTGGTAGAAACTAGGGTTTCTTGTTTATTGGATATCTCTCCACAGATTTTGGAAAAGTAGTAAGGTAGATTGACTCTACTCATCAAGGAGAATTTATCTGTCCAATCAGAATTGATTTCTGTGCAGTTTCAGTTTTGGCCCTAAAAATTAGGGTTTCCACAAAAATAGGAATTTCTGAAATCTGAAGACATAGCTGGAATCTCCTTGGAAAAATCGAAGTTTAGAGCTTTGGATCGATATTTTTGGTTGAGTAAAGCTCCGGGAACTCAAACCCTAATTCAGGGTCCTCCCAGTGAATCCGAGAAGACTAAAAGGCATTTCTGAAGGATGAAACTTTGCAGATCTCAAATTCTGAATATACCAGGCTGATCAGCTCATCAAGGCGCATATTTCTATTCTTTCAGAAGTTTGAAATTCACATTTTTAATTTTTAGGGTTTCTCTGACAAACCCTAATTTGGGACTAGATGTCTCACTACACCAAGCTTGAGGATAAGCTTGAAGGGGCTGATAACTTCCGAGCATGGAAGTATAGGATTAGGTTAATCCTAGAAGAAAATGAGTTGGACACTTATATAAGTGAAGAGGTCCCTGTCCCAAAGGGAGAAGAGGCTAGGGCTCTTCACAAGAAGAACTTGGTCAAGGCAAAGAGAATCATTGCTGATTCTATCAAGGACCATCTCATTCCACATCTGTCATCTCTAAAGAAACCCCAAGGCAATGTTTGACTCTTTGACCAAGATGTTTGAAAGGAAGAACATAAATCGGAAGATGACTCTGCGAAACCAATTGAAAGGGGTAAAGCTTTAGAATGGAGAGACCATTCAATCCTATTTCTCCAAGGTCTCTCAGATCAAGGAACAACTCGACGCTGTGGATGAAATTGTGGACAATGGTGAAGTTGTCATGACCACACTGAATGGCCTACCTAGGTCATGGGATTCGTTTATCCAAGGAATCTGTGCAAGAAAGAAGTTGGTCTCCTTCAGTAGACTATGGGAGGAATGCTCTCAAGAAGAAGCAAGGCTTGTGGCCCGAGAAGAAAAGATGGGGAATGAAGATCAAGCTCTTATAGCTCACACCAAAAGAAGCAAGCCCAAGAAGGAGCACTCTCATTACAAGAGATCCAATCACAACCATCAAAAGAATACGAAGGATCTAAGATGCTTCACATGTAATGAGAAGGGACACTTTGCTGTAGATTGTCCCAAGAACAAAAGGGATAACAACAACAACAAATCCTTCAAGAAGAAGAAGAATAACAAAAGAAAATATCATGCTCATGCTGCTGAGGATGATGAACCTCCCAGGAAGAAAGCTAGAGAAGAAAGTGATGACTCATCTAGTGAAGATGAATATGTTCTAATCTTAGCCCTCATAGGTACTATTTCTCATGGTTGTAATGATTGGTTAATTGACAATGGGGCTTCTAAACACATGACTGGGTTCAAAGAATCTTTTGTAAATTTATCTGAACATGAATCACCCCATAAGGTGAAACTTGGGGATGATTATCAATATCCTATCAAAGGAAGTGGGGAATCCTCCTACAATCTAGACTCTGGAAAGTCTTTGAAGATGAAAGATGTGTTATTTGTACCTGGGCTCAAGAAGAACCTACTCTCCATCTCTGCAATGGATGCAAAAGGCATGAGGGTTGCTTTTGTAGATGGCCAAGTCCTAATGTGGCCAAAGGGTAAAACTATTGATGATGCAGTGGTGATTGGAGAGCAAGAGGGAGGATTGTACAAATTGAAGGGACAACCTGAACATGCCATGGTACATGAATCCATGGAGCCAAGTGAACTTTGGCATCGAAGGATTGCACATGTGCACTACAAAGCACTACCAATTGTAATCAAAGTTGTAGAAGGTCTTTTTGAAATCAAGTCAAAGCATGAAGGTGTTTGCAAAGGATGTGCAAAAGGAAAGAACATTAAGAAGGCATTTCCAAGCAATGAAAGAAAAGCAAAAAGGATCTTGGAAATTATCCACTCCGATGTATGCGGTCCAATGTCATCCAGTTCACTAAGCGGGTATGTATACTATGTCTCTTTCATTGATGATTTCTCTAGGAAGACTTGGGTCTACTTCTTGAAAAACAAAGATGAAGTATTTGATAAGTTCAAGGAATTCAAAACCTTGATGGAGAATCAAACTGACAAGAAGATCAAGACATTCAGATTCGACAATGGCGGAGAATTCACTTCAGGTGATTTCAAGAAACTTTGCAATGATTCAGGGATTAAGAGGGAGTTGACTGCTCCCTACAATCCACAACAGAATGGAGTTGTAGAAAGAAAGAATAAAACAATCATGGAAGTAGCACGGGCAATGTTGCATGACCAAGATTTTCCTATGCATCTATGGGCATAAGCAACTAGGACAACTGTATATGTGCAGAACATAACACCTCACAAGATATTGGACAACAAGACACCAGAAGAAGTTTTCACTGGTAAGGTCAACCATCTCAGGATATTTGGTTGTTCAGTATATACACATGTTCCAAAGGAAAAGAGAACAAAGCTAGATCATTTAGGAAAGAAGGGTATCTTTGTGGGGTACAATGAAAGCTCGAAGGATTACAAAATACACTTTCCAGGGTTCAAGAAGATTGATGTCAGCAGGGATGTAACATTTGATGAAAACTCAGCCTTCATCAAGTCAAGGAAGACACCTATTGAAGATCATGAAGAACCAAAGGAAACCATATTTCAAGATACTACCATGACTGAAGCAATTCCAGAAGCAGATCGAGAAATTGAAGATCCACAAGAACCTGTAGATCCATTCTGTGAGAAGGACTCTCACAAAAGGAAACCTGCATGGGCTAGAGAGCTCATTCAAGATGCAGAAAGGTATGGAATTCCAGAAGAAGAGCACAGATCAAGGAAGAGAACTAGATCACACACCAGTTATGTTGCCTTACTCTGTGACAATATGAATAAAGAACCTTCTAGTTATGAAGAAGCAGTGGACAAGAAAGAATGGAAGGATGCCATGATCGAGGAGTATCAGTTGATCATGAAGAATGATGTTTGGGATATAGTCCCAAGACCTGAAGAGAAGTCAGTTGTAACTTCCAAGTGGATCTACAAGATCAAGCATGCTGCAGATGGCAGCATAGAGAAATACAAAGCAAGATTTGTAGTTCGTGGCTTCTCCCAGAAAGAGGGGATAGACTATGAAGAAACTTTTGCTCCTGTAGCCAGGTACACTTCCATCAAATCAGAACTTGCTCTGGCTGCAGTGATGAAATGGAAGATACACCAGATGGATGTCAAGACAGCTTTCTTGAATGGTGTAGTCGAAGAGGAAGTGTATGTGGAGTAGCCACTTGGTTTTGAAACACATGATAGGAAGTCATATGTGTGCAGATTGAAGAAAGCCTTGTATGGCTTGAAGCAAGCTCCTAGGACTTGGTATGGTAGGATGGACAGCTTTTTATCCAGTTTGGGATTTACCAAAAGTAAAGTAGATTCCAACCTTTACTACAAGGTTGAGGAAGGCAATCCAGTGATACTACTTCTATATGTGGATGATCTATTTGTTACAGGAGAAGATAGTTTGATTGCTGATACCAAGAGCAAGCTTGCTGCCGAGTTCGAGATGAAGGACTTGGGGATGATGCACTATTTTCTAGGCATGGAGGTGTGGCAGAGTGCAGATGGGATCTTCCTTGGATAAGGGAAGTATGCAGTAAAGATCCTGAAGAGGTTTGGGATGATGGACTACAAGTCCATGGCCACACCTATGGCATCGAACCCGAAGCTTCTATGTGATGCTTCATCTGATCCGGTTGATGTCACGATGTATCTTCAGATGATTGGGTCCTTAATGCACCTGATGAATACTAGACCAGATATTTGCTTTGCTGTGAACACATTGAGCCAGTTCTTGACGGATCCCATAAGTGTTCACCTGGTTGCTGTAAAGCATTCTCTGAGTTACCTGAAGGGTACAGTTGACTATGGGCTCAAGTATGATGCGAATCAAAAGTTTAACTTGCAGGGTTATGTTGATTCAGACTGGGCAGGCAGTGCTGCAGATAGGAAGAGCACATCTGGTTGTTGATTCAGTATGGGATTAGGTGTGATCTCTTGGTTTAGCAGGAAGCAGTCCTGCGTAGCACTCAGTACAGTCGAGGTAGAGTACGTTGCAGCTTGTTCAGCCAGTTGTGAGGCAGTATGGCTCCGGAAGCTACTGTCTGAGTTATTTGATCTCTCGTTGGATGCTACTGGTATCTTTGGTGACAACCATAGTTGTGTGAAGCTATCCGAGAACCCGGTGTTCCACGACAGGTCGAAACACATTCAGATCAAATATCACTATATCAGGGATATGGTGTAGAGAGGAGCAATGAACCTCCTATATATTGCGATGGATGAGAAGATTGCAGATGTGCTGACGAAACCACTAGCTAGAGTGAAGTTCGAGTACTCCAGAGAGAGGCTAGGTGTTCTTCAGCTTGACGACACTTCGAGAAAGAAGTGATGGACACATTTGTTGGAGCCATTCCTAGCATGGTGAGGGGAGGATCCTTCACATGGATGTGGATGTAAGCACTGGATGATGAGCATCAGGACAATGCTCCAATTACTGCTCTATATATGCATCATGTTGGATGCTTGTTATGATCAATTGGATCATTTATATATATGTATGTATGCATCATGTTGGATGCTCGATATGATCAGTTGGATCATTTATATGTATGTATGTATGCATCATGTTGGATGTTGGATATGATCAGTTGGATCATTTGTATGTATGTATGGATGCATCATGTTGGATGTTGGATATGATCAGTTGGATTATGTGTATGTATCTGTAGATGTATCAGGAGGATACATTGTATGATCAGGTAGATCATGTATGTTGACATGTATCGGGTATGATCAGGTGGATCATGTGTTTGTATATGTATTAGGTGGATACATTGTATGATCAAGTAGATCATGTATGATAATATGTATCATGCAGATACCTCGTATGCATCAAGTAGATGCATTGTATGATTAGGATGATCATGGATGACGAGCTTCAGGATGTTGCTCTAGATGACATGCATGAGGACGATGTAGTGATGATGATCAAGATGATCATGTGTACATCAGCATGATGTATGGTGAGTATCAGGTTGATACTTTGTGGCCGTGGACAGGTTGTGCATACAAGCATATAATATGGCCCTGGGAGTTTTGCAAATAGTCTTTCGAGGTTTTTTCTATGGCATGTAATATGGCCCTAGGATATTTGGCAAATGCTCTCTTGAGGTTTTGCTTGGGAGGACATATAATTTGGCCCTGGGAGGTTTGGAGATAGTCTTTCGAGGTTTTTCCTATGGCATGTAATATGGCCTTGGGATATCTGGCAGATGCTCTTTCAAGGTTTTGTCCTATGGCATATAATATGTCCTTGGGATATCCTATAGGTCGGAGCTGTGTGCCCGTAACAGCCTGGGATTCTCTTGCGAGGTTTTGTGGTGACCACATGTAATATGTTCCTGGGAGATCCTATAGGTCAGAGCTGTGTGCCCGTAACATCCTGGGATGCTCTTGCGAGGTTTTGTGGTGAGGTCACATGTAATCTGTCCCTGGGAGATCCTATAGGTTGGAGCTGTGTTCCTGTAACATCCTGGGATGCTCTTGCGAGGTTTTGTGACGCATCTAATAAGTGCCGAGATTTCCACAGTATGGCTAGTGATGAAGACCTGCAGGTGGTGGGCCTCCATCTAGTATGAAAAAGGACTAGCTCTGTAGAAATTCCTATGACGAGTAGATTCAGAGATTGATAGAGATAGCAATAGTCGTGACGATGACGATGATTTGATCCAATGATGATGATCCAGAGAAGAAGACTTGTGCTTGCAGATCTGTGTCGAGAAATACCTTCCTAGTTAAGAGGGAGTGTTGATGTATATGTAACTTTGGAATGTATTTCATCTATATATTATTGTACTCCTATAGAGATGTATTATTCCTCTATATGGAAGTGTCGTCATTTGTATTGACAAGTGTCGTAAGTGGTGTAACTTGCTGATGGGTTATTAGACCACCTAGTAGAGGGGTCGACCCGGTATAATGTAACTTGGGGTTATTAGGCTGAGTTAGACAAGTTGGCCCCATAGGTTTATTAGGCAGCACAAAACAAGTATAAATAGAGATCGGAAGATCTCTATTTGATCATCTCAATATCTCACTCTACATCACTTGAAAAGTGGCGCACTAGTTGAGGAGGAGGAGGAGCTGCTAGTAGAAGACTATCTCTTGTACTTTGGTTGTATCATTGCTCTCTCTATCTATGAGTAAGTTGTGGGGTTTTTCACCTTTATGGTTTTCCCCAGTGAAACTTTGTGTGTTCATTGTCTTATGTGATTGGTTCATATGCTTGATATGATTGATATGCTGTACATGTTATTCTCTCAGTAAAGATCCTAGAGTATGTTGAATTAATGCTAAAAAATTAACACGAGCACTCACCTACTCGGGCTTGATGTGAAATACACGAGAGGGTATATAGAGGATTGTTCAAGTTTTTTAGACTCTATAAACAGGAAAATACCGGCGAGCATATACCAACCCGGGCTCGATACTAAAATCCACGGGTAGGTGTATAGAGTTATTGTTTAAGTTTTTCAGACTCCTTAAAATTGAAAACAACGACGAGCAAGAACAGATATCGGATTGATATTAAAATATAGAGATCAATATTATAGAGTATTCTTCTGTCTCTTCTTCGAGATTTGTAAACAATGAAGAAGGTCCTGAGTCTTCCTCCCATGGGCTCGTTAAACTTTTTACATGGTTGGACTTATTGAGTTTTCTTTCTTGGACTCATTAAAACAACAAGGACATTCTTTTACCAAAAAGAATAAGGGATAAGAAGGGTATACCACATCTTTTCAGTTTCAAAGGCAGTTAAGTCAGTCATGTCCTTGAACACAACACCTACTTGAGTCTATCATTTCAGTTGGGTATTAGTTTTTGACCTTAGGGTGAACCAGATCTCCGAGTTTTTACTCCCCCGGTTGGTTATTCTTCCAACCATATGGATGGTTTGTTAATGTCTCCTACATTGCAGGCTTAATCATTTCCCCTTCATGTTGAAAACTACATAAGTTACTTTGTGTCGTGCTCACTTTCAAGGATACAACCCCATTATCATTATTGATGGAAGTCCTCGCGTTTGTTAATGGTATACATCAATGACCGGTAATCAAATGATACCCCCCATGTTTGACCTTATCTCATTTATTCACATGGTTAGGGTTTGTACCTTGAGTTGTTTGGATGAAGACCTTGGGATTATGATAGCATCACCATATTTATGTTATCACCCAAGCTACGCAAGATTGAGCCTCACTCATTTTTTGCTCTTCATGAGACATAGATCCAGTTTTTTGTTATGGCTATGATCTCTCAGTTTGACATGGATCCACGCTTGTATTTCAGTGGTCCTTCTATATATGCATCTCCTAGTTATGTATCAGAGATCATGTTGTATCATGCTATACATCTATATGATGTCAAGATTGTAATTTCTCACTGACCTTGATCGTTGTTTTAGGTACTTTTGTGACTTGGTTATACAGTTTCTTACTCCTCCTCTGACTTGGAATTATAGTGTATTTCGGCCATCATTTCCCTCTGACCTCACACATTAGGGGGCATATGTTATAGGTCAAATCTGCACTTCTTCATCTGTGATCACATTGCTATGTCGATTACACAAAAGGACACCATGGATTGAAGAGCTAGGTTGACTTAGATGAGTTATGGTTGGACCTACTATTTATAGCTGAGAATCTTAATGTTTCTCTTGATTTCACAACATGTGTGCTACTCTTTCTCTAGCAAACCAGCGCACACTTCAAAAGATGCATTGCTTTCCTCAAGGACAACCAACGCACATCTTCAAAAAAGTTGCAAACACTTGTTGCAAAGCACAAAAGTTGCTCTGTGTGTGCTACTCTTGTTGTATGAAACCTGCACACATATTAAGATGAAATCAAAAAATATATTAAGATTACGAATTGGCATTAGTTGAAGTTGGTTATGTTGATGTATATGTAACTTCGGAATGTATTTCACATATATGTATATTGTATTCCTATAGAGATGTTATTATTCCTCTATATGGAAGTGTCGTCATTTATATTGTAAGTGTCGTAACTTATACTTGATGGGTTATTAGACCACCCTATTGGGGGTCGACCATGTGGGTCAAAGGGTTATTAGACCACCCTAGTGGGGGTCGTCCTAGTCAGCATTATGTTAAGTGGTTAAGTTGAGGCCGATGTAGTTGAGTAAAGGTCAAGTCAAGTTAGTGTATAAATAGAGAGTGTGTCTCTCTCATTTTACACATTCTATTCTCTCACTCACACTGTGGAGAGTGGTGCACTTGTGGAGGAGGAGGCTCTACTGCTAGGAGAAAACTATCTCTTGTATTCTGGTTGTATCATTGCTCTATCTATCTCTGAGGAAGTTATTGGGGTTTTTCACCTTTATGGTTTTCCCCAAGTAAACTCTGTGTCTCTTGTGTGCTTGCATTATTGTGTCCATGATTGATATGCTATAGATTTGCTGTACATGTTGTTCTCTCAGTTAATATCCTAGATCAGATTGAAGTAAATTCTGAAAATTTAACATGGTATCAGAGCTAGCCTGAAAGAAGGCATGATATGGCATGTATGACACTTGCTGCACTTACGATGCTAGGGGTTGATATAGCAAAAACCAGTCATCGTAGAACTTTCTCTATAAATCCATTTTGGCGAACTTTTCGGATCTGAAACTTATATAGGTCGAATATCAGATCCCCATGTACCTTGTGTCCAAAGGAACACATCTAATTCGTTGTACTTTGTGATTTATGATATGTACAATATAGGGTTTCTGCCTCTTCCAGATCTGAGTCAAAATCAGGTGACCTTGGGAAAAAGGTCATAATTTGGGATAGGAAGCTCCAAATGAAATTTCGTAAAAAGTGACAGGTAGTACATAGATAGTACTATCTCAGGAAAAGTTTTCAGAGGCAGAAGTTGAACCAGTGACACGTGTAATTCCATACAAGTTTGCTCTCTTGTATTATCCCATAAACAAGTCACTTTGTGACACTTGGCATAACTCTCTCTTAGAGAATCCAATTGAGGTCAGACCTATTGCGATGGAAAGATAACAGGTCGAGCTATCGTAAGAAAATTTTTCAAAGGCCGAATTTTAACCAGTGACACATGGCATGCTGTACAATTCCTCTCTCCTGTATTATCCCATAAACAGGTCACGTTGCGACACGTGGCACGTCGTACAAGTTCGCTCTCCTGTATTATCCCATAAACAGGTCACGTTGAGACACTTGGCATAACTCTCTCTCAAAGAATCCAATTAAGGTCAGACCTGTCGAGATGGAAAGATAACAGGTCGGGATATATCAGGAAAAAATTTTAGACCTTGTGGATCGAAAAGTTCAGAGTTACACCAGAAACAATCAGGTACATATTTTGTCAAAACATAATTATTTTTTAGCACCTTCATTCATGGCTTCCGGAATTTAGGGCTTCGGAGAAAGTTGGAATTTTTGTAATCGGAGACCACGGCTGGATGCTAGTCATCAAAATCGAAATTTAGAGACCAAGATCAGATTTTTTGGTTGGGCAGAAGGCCGGGCTTGATCAAACCCCAGTTCAGGACTTTGATCGGAAAGATGGAAAATTAGGGCTTCTGCAAAACTTGGAATTTTGGAAATCTGTGACCACGGCTAGAAGCTCCTCAGAAAAATCGAATCTTAGAGATTTGAATCAAATATTTTGGTTGGGTGAAGCTCCGGGAAACTCAAACCCTAATTCAGGGTCCTCCCCAGTGAATCCAGAAATCTAAAAGGCAATTTCGAGGGGTGAAACTTTGCAGTTTTCAAATTCTGAATATACCAACTTGATCAGCTCATCAAGGCGCATATTTCTATCCTTTCGAAAGTTTGAAATTCAAAGTTTGAATTTTTGGGGTTTCTTTGACAAACCCTAATCTAGCTCCGGGTCCAATTCTTGCAAATCAAGTGGATTGGGTTAATCCTAGAAGAAGATGGATTGGTCACCTGCATAAGTGAAGAAGTTTTTGTCTCAGAGGGAGATGAGGCTAAGGCCTTCCATAAGAATATTACAAGCAATCTTGATAGGTAAGGCTTACAGGTATGTTTCATGGTTAATTTTATCATATGTTTGTCTTTATATCATTACAGTACAATCTTGATTAATTACTAGACTTGTCGTATCACCTTAATAGAAGATATTCATTGATTAAGGTTTTGACACTTATGAATGTACTAATGCATTGTGATGTTGTATGAGTTTTATTTTGTTTGCTAACATAAAAGGTACACCAAGAAAGACAAATCATGTTCTACTTCAAGAACATATGATCATGGTGACATGAAGACAAAGATTCATCCATTGTCATGGATCACATAAAAGATATACTTTCAAGGTATGTATAACTTGGTCCTACAATGGTTAACCTATGAGACATGTAGGTTACTAGCACAAGTCACTGAAGAGAACCAGAAGACATTATGCGGGTATGTTAGACATAACTAGCTAGCATGCTAATCCAGGTATGTTTTTCCTATATCAAGCTAGAATCCTACCTTGTGTTAGGATCTTATATTGTTTTGTTGTTGATAATGATTATTCATGAAGTCATAGGTTTGAATAGTCATGGCTGTATGCATATTATGTTTCTTACCATAATTGATCATATGACTAACCAGAAGAATCATGAAGGTATAGGTTTGAGTAATCACGGGTTTATGCATTGATGATTTAACTAATTAGAAGAGTCCTATGATCAAATAAGAATATGCATGAGTAAAAGAAGACTTCCCTGCAACCTTGAATACTAATGCTTATTATTTCTATTTGAAATGATCATGACTATACATGCTTAAGATTATTGTGTTTTGATAGTATTAATATTATACTAATAAATGTGTGATTATGTACGAGACCTCAAGGATAACACAATGATGATACTAATAAATATGCATAGTGGTTAAGGATGGATATAAGTTCAAGGACAGGTAATCCAGGAAGCAAAGATCAAGAGGGAGCACACTCCAGTTGTTCCTGCAAGAAAGCAAAGGAGCACACTTCAGTAGTTTCTGCAAGGATGCAGATATTCAGAGGGAGTTGACCACTTCTCACAATCCGCATCAAAATGGAGTTGCAAAGATTCAAAGGGAGTCCACCCAGCAACCAAACAAAGATAAGTATTTTTAATTATCATTTCTTGCATATTTGTTTGTTTAAATGAAATTGTTCAATGATGTATATGCTCATGTTCCTAGACTTAGGATATGTATTGTGCATATTAGAATGATTGCATTAATGAACAATATACTACTAATATGCATGTGATGGGTAAGTGGCCTATGGCCCTGTACAACATTCTAGTGCTACTTATTTAGAATGAAACCTCTTTGCTGACATGTTGGGAGTAGTGCAAACTCTTAACAATGTTCTGGTAGAGACTGGAAGGCATCTAAAAAGTTGTGGAACATGGATAAATGTTGTATTGAAGCATTGGCTAAGATAATTGCACGACTGTATGACATATTTCTTTATGTGTAAGAATTTGTCTGAAAATTATGAGATGTTTCTAATCATGCAATTTAAATTGTTTTGTAGAAAAGACCGTATACCTTCATTTACAAAAGAAGGACTACAACATTTGTTCAAGCAACAAAATTATCGATTGAAGTTATTGAAGTTCCCAGGATACGGGAAGAATGCCATGATCCATCGATCATGAAGAACGATGTTTGGGATGTGGTCCCAAGAGCTGAAGGGAAGTTTGTTGTGACTTCCAAATGGAACTATCAGATCTAGCATGCTGTAGATGGCAGCATAGAGAAATATAAAAGTAATGAAATAGAAGATACACCAGATGGATTTCAAGACAACCTTCTTGAATGGTGTAGTCAAATATGTGTACAAAACTTGGTAGGATAGACAGCTTTCTATCCAGTTTGGGCTTTACCAAGAGTGAAGCGTATTCCAAACTTTACTACAAGGTTGAGGAAGGGAATCCTGTGATTCTACTCCTGTATGTGGATGGCCTGTTTGCAATAGGAGATGACAGATTGATTGCCAACACACAGTGGAAGCTTGCTGCCGAGTTTGAGATAAAGAACTTGGGCATGATGCACTATTTGTTTTTTTGGCATGGAGGTGTGGCAGAGTGCAGATGGAATCTTCCTTGGACAAGGGAAGTATGTAGTAGAGATCCTGAAGAGGTTCGGGATGATGGATTGCAAGGCCATGGCCACACCTATGGCATCGAACCTGAAGCTTCTATGTGATACTTCATCTGAGCCAGTTGATGTCTCTATGTATTGTCAGATGATTGGGTCCTTGATGTACCTAACGAACACGAGACCAAATATTTGCTTTGTGGTGAACACATTGAGCCAGTTCCTGATGGATCCGAGGAGTGTTCACTTGGTTGCTGTAAAGCATGTTCTGAGGTACCTGAAGGGTACAGTGGATTATGGGCTCAAGTATGAAGAAAATCAAAAGTTTAACCTGCAGGGTTATGTTGATTCAGATTGGGCTGTAAGTGCTGCAGATAGGAAGAGCACATCTGGGTGCTGCTTCAGTATGGGATCAGGTGTGATCTCTTGGTTTAGTAGGAAGCAGTCCTGTGTAGCACTGAGTACAGCTAAGGCAGAGTATGTTGCAGCCTGTTCAGCTAGTTGTGAGGAAGTATGACTACGGAAGCTACTGTCTGAGTTATTTGATCTCCCGTTGGATGCTACTGGTATCTTTTGTGATAACTAGAGTTGTGTGAAGCTGTCCGAGAACCTAGTGTTTCATGACAGGTCGAAACACATAGAGATCAAATATCACTATATCAGGGATATGGTGTAGAGAGGAGCTGTGAAGCTCTTGTACATTGCGATGGATGAGCAGATTGCAGATGTGCTGATGAAACCACTAGCGAGAGTGCAGTTCGAGTACTTCAGAGAGAGGCTTGGTGTTCTTCGGATTGATGACACTTCGAGGAAGAAGTGATGGACACATTTGCAGAATCCATTCCAAGCATGTTGGAAGGAGGATCCTTCACATGGATGTGGATGTAAGTGCTAGATGATGAGCATCAGGACGATTCTCCAGTTACTGCTCTGTATATGCATTAGGAGGATGCTGGATATGATTAGTTGGATCATTTATATGTATGTACGCATCATGTTGGATGCTGGATATGATCAGTTGGATCATTTATATGTATATGTATGTACGCATCATGTTGGATGTTGGATATGATCAGTTGGATCATTTATATGTATATGTATGTACACATCATGTTGGATGCTGGATATGATTGGTTGGATCATTTGTATGTATTTTGTATATGCATCATGTTGGATGCTTGGACCATGTATCTGTATATGTATTAGGTGGATACATTGTATGATCCGGTAGATCATGTATGTTGATATGTATCATGTATGATCAGGTGGATACATTGTATGATCAGGTGGATCATGTATGATGATATGTATCAGGTAGATACTTGGTATGTATTAGGTAGATGCATTGTATGATCAGGATGATCATGGATGAAGAGCTTTAGAATGTTGCTCCAGATGATATGCAACAAGATGTTGCAGTGATGATGATCAGGATGATCATGTGTACATCAGGATGATGTATGGTGAGTATCAGGTTGATACTCTATGGCCGTGGATCAGGTTGAGCATATGAGCATATAATTTGGCCTTGGGATATTTGCAGATAGTCTTTCGAGGTTTTGCCTATGGCATGTAATCTGGCCCTGGGATATCTGGCAAATGCTCTTTTGAGGTTTTTCTCTGAGAGGACATATAATTTGGCCCTGGGAGATATGCAAATAGTCTTTCGAGGTTTTTCCTATGGCATATAATTTGGCCCTGGGATATCTGGCAGATGCTCTTTTGAGGTTTTTTCCTATGGCATATAATATGTTCCTGGGAGATCCTATAGGTAGAGATGTGTGCTCGTAATAGCCTGGGATGCTCTTGCGAGGTTTTGTGGTGAGGTCACATCTAATATGGCCCTGGGAGATCCTATAGGTAGATCCGTGTGCTCGTAACAACTTGGGATTCTCTTTCGAGGTTTTGTGATGCACGTAATAAGTCATGAGGATTCCATAGTATGGCCAGTGATTATGAAGACTTGCAGGTGGTGGGCCTACATCCAGTATGAAAAAGGACTGGCTCTATAGAACTTCCTATGACGAGTAGATTCAGAGATTGATTGAGATAGCAGTAGCAGTGATGATGATGATGACTTGATGACGATTATCCAGTGACGATGATCCAGAGAAGAAGACTTGTGCTAGAAGACCTGTGTCGAGAAATACCTTCCTAGTTAAGAGGGAGTGTTGATGTATATGTAACTTCGGAATGTATTTCACATATATGTATATTGTATTACTATAGAGATGTTATTATTCCTCTATACGGAAGTGTCGTCATTTATATTGTAAGTGTCATAACTTATACTTGATGGGTTATTAGACCACCCTATTGGGGGTCGGCCATGTGGGTCAAAGGGTTATTAGACCACCCTAGTGGGGGTCGGCCCAGTCAACATTATGTTAATTGGTTAAGTTGAGGCCGACCTAGTTGAGTAAAGGTCAAGTCAAGTTAGTGTATAAATAGAGAGTGTGTCTCTCTCATTTTACACATTCTATTCTCTCACTCACACTGTAGAGAGTGGCACACTTATGGAGGAGCAGGCTCTGCTTCTAGGAGAAGACTATCTCTTGTATTCTGGTTGTATCATTGCTCTATCTATCTCTGAGGAAGTTATTGGGGTTTTTCACCTTTATGGTTTTCTCCAAGTAAACTCTGTGTCTCTTGTGTGCTTGCATTATTGTGTCCATGATTGATATGCTGTAGATTTGCTGTACATGTTGTTCTCTCAGTTAAGATCCTAGATCAGATTGAAGTAAATTCTGAAAATTTAATAGGTTCTACAACTTCCCCAACCTCCCAATTCAACCACCTCTCGAATTCAAATGCCTACCTTGTCCCATAAATACAAGGAGGATCCATGAGAGAGGGACCTAGAAGGAATGATTTAAGCACTGTTACGTTGGAGGAATTCGCAAGTCATTGTGAAGAGCAGGAGCCCAGGACTCGGTTGCAGAAGCATCTTTACGGATTAGGTATATTTGTATTGATTCATGTTTCTTTGACAATAAAAAGGTTAAAATACCCTTCCTGTCCCAAATCAAATGTCTATTGGATTGTATGTTCATTTGGGTTAATATCTGATTGTAGTTGATATTTGATTGCTTTCAATTTCATCATATTTATTACAGTCAAGATACGTTGAGGAAGGTTTCCTTTGTGTTGCAGGTTCATCATAGTGGAAGATCAAGTAGAAGACCAAGTCAAAGCTAGGACCAGCCATCGAGAAAAGTTACATCTTTTGATATCTTGATCTCTTTCATTTATAAGAACTAAATGCAATGCAATGAATGTATTTATCTGTCACCCCGCCCAAGTTGGTAGTGTCTTCTCCTCACTATAAGGTATTAATCCTGCACAACAGTTGGCATAGACCCCTTAGGAATACTCGAGAGTTCAAGTATAAATATACATGAGCATCATTATATGAGATATGTTGGATTTATTATATTTTAGGAATCATGGCTTGTGGAGTGATTCCTTCCTTAAGGTGTAATTTATAGTGTTACCCCGCCTTAAGGGTTCTTTCCATATTCTTGTGTTCATTATCTTGTGGATATTTGTTTGTTATTTTCTAAGTCTAAGGGTATGTGGGGTAAATAGGGAGGTACCTAAAGGAATAATGTATGTAATGTGTCCATAATTATGGAATAAACCCACATCATAGTTGATGGGTAATAAATAGGCCCAATAGGTAGTTAGAGGAAATAATATAATAAAAAGGGGTAGTTGGCATAGACCCCCAATTAATACTCATGAGAAATTATAAATATACATGAGTATCATTGTATGAGATATGTTAGATGTATTGTTTTGTAGAAAGCATGAATTATGGAGTGATTCCTTTCTTAAGGGGTAATTGATGGTGTTACCTTACCTTAAGGATATGTATCTATAACTTAATGGTATTCTTGTTGTGTATGAAATTTGTATTATTTATGAAGTTTAAGGGTTCTATATCATTGTTGTGATTCAATTTATGGGTTAAGAATCAGTACAACTGGTATCCGAGCTCTTTCTTGGGATGAAAATCTAGAAGAAGTTTTTTTTTTTATATTTTTGAAGGAAAAAAGAGGATGGTGAAATTAAACTTAATTTTTGAAAATTTATATGAAGAATATGAAGAAACAAGTGACAGGTCTTATTTCTCTTTCCAAGAAACCAAATTTCAAAAAATAAATCATCCAAATAAGACTTTGGGAAGTGGAGTTATTATTGATTTAAAATAAACTATTTTAGGTTTTTTCTTGTGATGACTAAGTAGATTGTAGAGTTGATATCTATTGATAAAGTGGCCATATTTTTGTCAAACCAACTCGAGTGGATTCATAATGACCATGTAATTTCATAATTATGGTTATAATATATATTCTAAGAAAAATTGAGGGGTTTATGATCATTTTAGATTTGACGCCTAAAAATCAAGTGGTTCTTCAAAACCCTAGTTCTATTTTTAGCATTATGGCAAGCGATACGTATTTCATATGAAAATATGATGGTCCTACCATTGAAGAATACATAAAAGAAAGGAAGTCATTATGAGGATCATTGTGGAAAGTTTGGACAAGTACCAATTTAAGAGGCAATGATGCCATATGGTGGAAGTTGTTTGACCAAGACAAGATGAGGAAACTTCTATATAAAAAAATTGAATAAGTATTTTTAGATAGGTGTGTTAAATTTTGAGCATTAATTCACAATACTCTTGGATCTTTACTGAGAGAATAACATATACAGTATATCAATGCATAACAATCACAATAAGCATGACAAGCATCACAAGAATCAAAAGCATGAGAGACAAGAGACACAGAGTTTCCATGGGGAAAACCCTAAGGTGAAAAACCCCACAACATCCTCAGAGATAGATAGAGCAATGGCTCAACCAAAGTACAACCAAAATACACTTGAGATAGCCTCCTAGTTGCAGATGATCCTCCTCCTCACTAGTGCGCCAATTTTTGAGTGAGAGAAGTGTGACTTTTTGAATGATTAAAATAGAGATCTCCCGATCTCTATTTATACTAGCATGTTTTCCCAGTTACACTATGGGGCCGATTTGTCTATCTAGATACATCCACAATATAATATATATTTCAGGGCCGACCCCACACATGGTGTTCTAATAACCCATCGGCAAGTACACACACTTGCGACACTTGTCAATCCACATGACAACACTTCCTTATAGAGGAATAACACATCTCTTATAAGGGTACAATAAATATATATGAAATACATTCCGAATTTACATATACATCAAAACTCCCTCTTAACTAGGAAGGTATTTCTTGACACAATTCTGCTAGACAAGTCTTCTTCTCGGGATCATCGTCATCAATGCATCGTCATCATCATCGTCACTGCTACTGCTATCTCAACCAATCTCTGACTCTATTCATCATAGAAAGTTCTACAGAGCCAGTCCTTTTTCATACTGGATGTAGGCCCACCACCTGCAGGTATTCATCATCACTGGCCATACTGTGGAATCCTCAGGACTTATTACATGCGTCATAAAACCTGGCTGCAACATCCCAGGCTAGTACGAGCACACAGCTCTACCTATCGGATTTCCCAAGAGCACATTACATCTGACCCATCAAAAAACTTGGCCGAAGCATCCCAGGCTGTTACGAGCACACAACTCTACCCGTCGGATCTCCCAGGAGCACATTACATGTGATCTCACCACAAAACTTGGCTAAAGAATCCCAGGATGTTACGAGCACACAGATCTACCTGGCGGATCTCCCAGGAGCACATTACATGTGGTCCACCACAAAACCTGGCTGAAGCATTTGAGGCCTTTTTCATCCTGTCTAGATCTCCCAGGAGCAAATTACATGTGGTCATGGAAAAACCTGGCCGAAGCATCTGAGGCCTTTTTCATCCTGTCCAGATCTCCCAGGAGAAAATTACATGCCATAGGACAAAACCTCGCAAGAGCATCTCAGGATGTTACGGGAACACAATTCCGACCTGAAGATCTCCCAGGGCACAAATTAATGTCCTCCCAGAGCAATGTCTTGAAAGAGCATCCCAGGCTGTTATGGGTACGCAACTTCGACCTATAGGATCTCCCAGACATTCTCATCTGCACAACCTGATCCATGGCCACAAAGTATCATCTGATACTCACCATACATCATCTTGATGTACACATGATCATCCTGATCATCATCACTACAACATTCTGATGCATGTCATCTGGAGAAGCTCGTCATCCACAATCACCCTGATCATACAATGCATCCATCTGATGCACACCAAGTACCTACCTGATACATATCATCATACATAGTGTATCCACCTGATACATAGATACATGATCCAAACAATGTATCCATCAACATACATGATCTACCTGATCATACCTGATACATGGTCCAAGCATCCAACATGATGCATATACAAAATACATACAAATGATCCAACCGATCATATCCAACATCCAACATGATGCATACATACACATAAATGATCCAACTAATCATATCCAACATCCAACATGATGCGTACATACATATAAATGATCCAACTGATCATATCCAGCATCCAACATGATGCATACTTACATATACATATAAATGATCCAACTGATCATACAAAGCATAAACTAGAACATCATCCTGATGCTCATCATCCAACGCTTACATCCACAGCCATGTGAAGGATCCTCCTTCCAACATGCTTGGAATGGCTTCAGCAAATGTGTCCATCACTTCTTCCTCGAAGTCCAGCAAGTGCAGCAGCGGTGGAGTTGTTGTGATCAGTCTCCAAGTGGGAGATTGTTGGTTGTGGAGCCAGATCTTCTAGTCTCATAGATGATATTGTATTAGCCGTGTTTGTACCCCGGTTCTATATGATGTGTAGGTGGACTGTACACTCACCCCAGTGGGGGGTCCGGGGGCTAGCGGTTCCTCGGCGGGGGTTCGGGGGCAGCGCCCCCGAAGAAAATTTTTGGGGCTGTTTTCGCCAGTTGTTTTGCGGGCCCATGGTTTTGGGTATCCCGTGGTATTTTCCCATTGTATTTCCCTTATAAAAGAAAGACATTGTAATACGGCTAGGGTTGATGTATTAGGTTTTATGCATTGTAAAGATCTTTGAGATCTAGAGAGAGACTGTAAAACAGAGAAGAGGAAGTGCAGCGGTTGTGCTGCAGGTTGTATCCCTTCGACTTGCTGGATGGTAATAATAATAAGGACTGGCAAATTCAGTGTGGACGTAGCCCAAGTTGGGTGAACCACGATATATCTGTGTCTCTCTTGTAATGTGTATGTGTGGTTATATTTGCATTTTTGTTTATTGTTATTGCTCTGCGATCCTGTTTTTCTAACAATTGGTATCAGAGCCAAAGGTCTATTTGGCAGTTAAACCCGCAGGAAGCTAGGGTTTCTGGTTCGAGTGGGAGCAATGGCAGAAGAAGGAAAGTTTAAGGTCGAAAAGTTTAACGGCCAAAACTTTGGGTTATGGAAGATGCAAATGGAGGACTATCTGTACCAGAAGGATCTATACCTACCGTTGGGAGGAAAAGCAAAGCAGCCGACGACTATGAAGGACGAAGAATGGGTGGTTCTTGACAGAAAGGCTCTGGGAACAATACGGTTGAGCCTGGCTTCGTCGGTGGCTTTCAATATCTCAAAAGAAATGACAACAGAGGGTTTGATGAAAGCATTGGGTAAGCTGTATGAAAAACCCTCGGCTTCCAACAAGGTATTTCTAATGAAGCGTTTATTTAATATGAAGATGTTTGAAGGTGGATCTGTTACTGATCATTTAAATGAGTTTAATACGGTTACAAATCAGCTAAGTTCTGTAAGTGTGAACTTTGATGATGAGGTTAGGGCTCTTCTAATCTTGTGTTCATTGCCAGAAAGCTGGAATAGCTTGGTCATGGCTGTAAGTAACTCTGTCTCTGGTTCAAACACCTTGAAATTTGATGATGTTATTGGTGTTATTCTTAGCGAGGAAATGCGAAGAAAAAGCACAGGTGAGACATCAGGTAATGCATTGACCATGGAGAGCAGAGGAAGACAAAAGGAGAGAGGAAAGAGCCAAGGTAATCGTGGAAAGTCTAAAACGGGCAGATCTAAGTCCAGACTGGGAAAGATAGAGTGCTGGAACTGTGGAAAGAAAGGACATCTGAAGAAAGACTGCAAATCTCTAAAGAAGAAAGGAGATGCACAGAAGGAAACTACCCAGGAAGCAAATGTAGCAGGTGATGTGTTACAAGATGCTTTGATTCTTGCATTAGATAATACTAGTGATTATTGGGTAGTAGATTCAGGAGCTTCATGTCATGCTACACCCCATAGGAAATACTTTCATGAGTATGTTCCTGGCGATTTTGGACATGTTTTATTGGGTGATGATGAGCCATGTAAAATTGTTGGAATGGGTAAGGTATGGATAAAAGTTAAGAATGGAACTGATTGGTTGTTGAAAGATGTTAGGCATATTCCTGCTATGAAAAGAAATCTGATCTCAACAGGGCAGTTGGGAGATGGCGGCTGTCTATCTACGTTCGGAGAAAAGTGGTGGAAGATCACTAAAGGATCAATGGTGATAGCAAAAGGAGACAAAGTAGGTACGTTGTATTTATGTCCTCATAATACTGACCATTCTATCTCTTTAGCTTCCACAGGAACAGATACAGAATCGTGGCATCATAGGCTTGGCCACATGAGTGAGAAGGGGATGCAGATTCTCCACTCAAGGAAGTTGCTGCCGGATTTGAAGCAAGTAAGTTTGGGATTTTGTGAAAACTGTGTTTATGGAAAACAGAAGAGAGTCAGATTTCTCAAGGTTGGGAAACAGAAGAAGAATGAAAAATTAGAGCTTGTGCATACAGATGTATGGGGACCGGCTCAGGTACAATCTCTTGGTGGCTCTCATTATTATGTTACATTTATTGATGATGCAACTAGAAAAACTTGGGTTTATTGCATTAGACAGAAATCTGATGTGTTTGCTACTTTTAAGAAGTGGAAAGCTTTGGTTGAGAATGAGACAGGAAAAAGGTTGAAGTGTCTCAGATCTGATAATGGAGGTGAGTACTACGGAAAGGAGTTTGATAGTTACTTTTCATACCATGGGATTCGTAGAGAGAAGATAGTCCCAGGAACACCACAGGAAAATGGTGTTTCAGAAAGGATGAACAGAACGATCATGGAGCGTGCAAGGTGTATGCGACTGCATGCAGGGTTTCCCTTACAGTTTTGGGCGGATGCTGTAAATACTGCTGTTTATTTAATAAACAGAGGACCTTCAAGTGCTTTGGATGGTGGTATTCCAGAGGAAGCATGGACAGATAAAAAGGTAAACTACTCATTTCTGAGAACGTTTGGTTGTGAAGCATTTGTCCATATTGATAAAGAAAATAGAACAAAGCTTGAAGCAAAATCCAAGAAATGTACCTTTATTGGATATGGGGTTGATGAATTTGGTTATCGTTTATGGGATTATGAAAATAACAAAATCATCAGGAGTAGAGATGTGATATTCAATGAAAAGGTCATGTATAAAGATCAGTTGCAGGGAAAGAAACAGGAAAAGGAAAGCACAGAGTACATAGTGCTTGATGAAGTTAAAGAAAATGAAGTTCCGAAGGTGCCAGAAAATCAAGAGCAGCAGCAAGTACCCGAAACTCCTGCAACTGTAAGAAGATCTACCAGGTTAAGTAGACTCCCTGAACGATACTCTCCTTCAATGTATTATTTATTGATGACTGATTCTGGTGAACCAGAATGTTATGAAGAAGCAATGCAGGTGGAAACTAGAAAGAAGTGGGAGCAAGGCATGAATGAGGAGATGGACTCATTGGTAGGAAACCAGACTTGGGATTTGGTTAAATTGCCTGCTGGTAAAAGAGCATTGCAAAACAAATGGATTTACAGGTTGAAGGAAGAAGAAGGAGGTAAGAAGCGGTACAAGGCCAGACTTGTTGTAAAGGGGTTTGCACAGAAGAAAGGTATAGATTTTGATGAAATATTTTCTCCTGTTGTAAAGATGACTTCAATTAGGACTATCTTAAGTCTAGTGGTGGTAGAAGATTTGCATCTTGAACAATTAGATGTAAAAACAGCTTTCCTCCATGGGGATTTGGAGGAAGAAATATATATGCAGCAACCACAAGGGTATGAAGTCAAAGGTAAGGAGGATCTGGTATGCAGGTTGAAAAAGAGCTTGTATGGCTTGAAGCAAGCTCCAAGGCAATGGTATCTAAAGTTTGACAGGTTTATGACAGAACAAGGTTATAGTAGATGTCATTCTGACCACTGTGTTTATTTCAAGAAGCTAGACAATGGAAGATATATTATCTTGTTATTGTATGTGGATGACATGCTTGTTGCAGGGTCTGACATGCAGGATATAAATGTACTCAAAAGGAAGCTAGCTAATTCATTTGCGATGAAGGATTTGGGTGCTGCAAAGCAAATCCTTGGTATGAGAATAATGAGAGACAGAAAAAATCGCAAATTGACATTGTCTCAAAGTGAGTACATACAAAAGGTGTTGGAGAGGTTCAGAATGCAGAATGCAAAACCTGTAAGTACACCTTTGGCTAGCCATTTCAGTCTAAGTAAGGAAATGTGTCCCAAGACACAAGAAGAGATAGATTACATGTCCAAGGTTCCCTATCAATCAGCAGTTGGCAGCTTGATGTATGCCATGGTGTGCACAAGACCAGATATTGCACATGCAGTGGGAGTTGTGAGCAGATATATGAACAATCCAGGTAAAGAACATTGGAAGGCAGTACAGTGGATTCTCAGGTATTTGAGAGGCACTACCACTGAGGCATTATGTTTTGGAGGTTCAGACACTGTTCTACAGGGATATGTTGATGCAGATATGGCAGGTGACAAGGATAGCAGGAGGAGTACCACAGGGTATGTGTTTACTGTAGGTGGAACAGCAGTAAGCTGGATTTCAAAACTACAGAAGGTTGTTGCACTTTCAACAACAGAAGCAGAGTATGTTGCCATTACAGAGGCTAGTAAAGAGATGATTTGGTTGCAGAGGTTTATGGAGGAAGTGGGTAAGAAGCAGAAGGATAGCAGACCGTATAGTGACAGCCAGAGTGCCATTCATCTTGCAAAGAACTCAGCATTCCATTCCAGGACTAAACATATACAGCTCAAGTACCATTTCATACGCTCTGTTCTGGAAGATGAACTGTTAAAGTTGGAAAAGATACATACTAGCCAGAATCCTGCAGACATGTTCACAAAGGTAGTGACCAGAGAGAAACTGAGTTCGTGCTCGGTTTCAGTTGGCCTTCTAGCATGAAGGTGAAGAGGAGAAATTTTCCAAGTCCAAGTCCAGCAAGTGCAGCAGCGGTGGAGTTGTTGTGATCAGTCTCCAAGTGGGAGATTGTTGGTTGTGGAGCCAGATCTTCTAGTCTCATAGATGATATTGTATTAGCCGTGTTTGTACCCCAGTTCTATATGATGTGTAGGTGGACTGTACACTCACCCCAGCGGGGGGGTGTGGGGGGGCATCATCCCCCCACGGGGTTCCAGGGGGGCCCATCCCCCCTGGCTGGGGGGTCCGGGGGCCAGCGGTTCCCTAGCGGGGGTTCAGGGGCAACGCCCCCGAAGAAAATTTTTGGGGCTGTTTTCGCCAGCTGTTTTGCGGGCCCATGGTTTTGGGTATCCCGTGGTATTTTCCCATTGTATTTCCCTTATAAAAGAAAGACATTGTAATACGGCTAGGGTTGATGTATTAGGTTTTATGCATTGTAAAGATCTTTGAGATCTAGAGAGAGACTGTAAAACAAAGAAGAGGAAGTGCAGCGGTTGTGCTGCAAGTTGTATCCCTTCGACTTGCTGGATGGTAATAATAATAAGGACTGGCAAATTCAGTGTGGACGTAGCCCAAGTTGGGTGAACCACGATATATCCGTGTCTCTCTTGTAATGTGTATGTGTGGTTATATTTGCATTTTTGTTTATTGTTATTGCTCTGCGATCCTGTTTTTCTAACATGGTTGGCTAAAATAACTAATCAGAAGAGGAATTTTCAAGGAGGCGAGCCAGAGCATTGGGCCCCGGAACTGAACCAACAATTAAGTCATGTTAACAATAAATATTCAAGGGTTGTCGACGTCTGGGTGGATAGCATTTTGGAAGGGTACATTATTGAGTTTGTTGTCAATACAGTTAGATTGTATAGTGACGCAGAAATGAAGTTCTTTAAAGGACCTAGAAGAAGGTACCTATTGGTGTTACCATTGTGGATCAAAATGCTCATTTGTGAAAAAGTAATATTGAAGATGAACTTAGACGAGTAAATATCTGGTGCACGGAGGCTGTGGGTACTGTGCAGATGCGGGTCTGATAGAATGATGTAGGGTAGATGGAAATGAGCTATGAATAAATTGTAAGGGAAGTCGTGGAAGATTGTGGCCTCCTGAGAAGTGGGGTGCAGTTTCGACCGGAGAAAAAGAGGAGGACTGAGATAGAGAGAGAGAGTCCTAATGTGACCGGAACGAAGGACTGTGAACTAGGATGACAAGGGACTAAGAGACCCTACAGTGACAAAGAGGACGACCAGGATACCCCTGAACCTGAGGAAGGAAAGACCCAAGGCTACAACGTACCCACAAACCCATGCACTTCTCCAAACTTTGGAGGAAGGAACATAAGTTCTTCGCAGGGTTGTCCTACAGGTCACAATAACAGTAATAGTAGAGGATCTATAAACACCGGTAGAAAACCAAGGATGGCGGGAGACAACGTGAAGTTTCCTCTCTTTCAGGGTAATGGGATAGAGGATTCCGAACAATATTGGTTCTTGTGTGAAGTGGTGTGGACAGTAAAACAAGTGCAGGATGAAGTTATCAAGAAGGGACATCTGGTGATGACCTTTAGAGGTCATGTGTTGGATTGGTACATGAAGTTTACATATGTACTTGCAGGACTTCTGCAGAAGACTCTGGCAAAAATCAGAGCTAGGTTGATTGACAAGTGTAAGAAGCCTAAATCATAATCGTAGTACATCACATAATTGAAGGAGATAAAGCAATTCCCTAATGAATCGGTATGGGATTTGATCAGAGGTTCAAAAATTTGATGGCTAAAGTTAGTTTTGGGATGAGCGATGTGCAAAACAATAATATGGGGCTCTTACACAGCTCGAAAATCCAGAAATACAATGGTGTGCTCCTTTACAGTTGAAGCATTCATATCTAATAAAATGGTTGTATCTTGGTCATTTGGAAGTTTTTTTGAGTGAAAAAAAGTTGTTTCCTACTGGAAATGATGCTCTAGATGCAATGGAATAGGTCTCAAAGTCCAGAAATTTTCAGAACTATTCAAACCAAAATATGTTTTTCGGCCCACCTACATCGGATTCACTGGTTGAGTTGATTTGACCACACAATAGAAGCACCAACACACTGGATTTGATGAGGAGATTTGATAATACGACTTTGTAGCTCCAAAATTTAGCCCCCTATTCAACAAATGTTCCATCAATAGATAAAACAAGAGCAATCCCACACTATAAATACTGGAAAACCACACAAGAACACTGTTTGAAGGCAAGTGTGTTATCCACATTGAAAATACTAGAACACCACACTATAAAACTACTGGAACACTATCAAATATTCATATAAGCATGAATCACATAATATACAACTTATCCATGAATCTATGTAGAGAAATATGTGTTATGTCTCCTCCCACAATCACCTCCAATGAAACACAAATGAGAGATCTAGATGATTTCACCTCACAGTTTAAGGGGCACATATCCCAATATAGAAAGGGGCACATCTCCCAAGATATTAAAATCTAAGATCTCTCCAATATCAGAAATCAAAATAACCAAAAAAAACCATCAACTGGGGTGCTCATCCTTCTTTTATAAACATCAGATAGTTTTTCCTTCCTTCCATAATTTTCTCCAAAAATAATAATAAATTTTGAATAATATGAGATAATAATAACTCATGACACATTATCATACCTTTCTAATGTTATTTTACCATGTAAAACATTTTCCATCCTTGAAATTCAAATTAGAGGTGCTTAGCTTGATTTTTAGGAAAGTCACACTATCGTGTGGACCCAATCTATCCTCAAATGCATCCTTAGTAGCTAAAATTAGGTCCTGTAGATTTTATGATATCCTCTGTTTCTTTTCTTGATAGTTTCTATTCTCTTTTGAACCTTATTTAGCAAATTCTATAACCTATTGTTTTTCCTGCTTTCTTTCTTTTCTACGACTTTTCCTTCTTTACTGTCACTTTTTCCTATTTTTTCCATATTCCTTGAGAGTGACACATCATATGGGTCCCAATCAACCTCATATATTCCCTCCTTGTCCAATTCTGACTATTACTGCATCAATAATAAATATT
Organism: Larix kaempferi; assembly: GCA_027924585.1. Taxonomy (NCBI): domain Eukaryota; kingdom Viridiplantae; phylum Streptophyta; class Pinopsida; order Pinales; family Pinaceae; genus Larix; species Larix kaempferi. The sequence goes on from BSBM01000729.1 coordinate 12,487,473, forward strand.
TGGATTCATAAATTACAAATTCATGAACAATGTCACCACCTTAATAATTTATCATGAACTTACCAAATAAAGTTAGGCCAAATTTAATTATATTCATCAAGGGATTAGAATTAAAAAAATTGGGACATGAAAAAATTTTAGCCTTGAAAAATGCACCTAATTTTACCTAAATTATTTACATTTATTATATCATATGCTATCCTAACCTATATAAACTAAGCCTAGACTTTCCTACCACACTAAACAACCCTAATCTAACCTAAACTACCCCAACCTCAATTACTACCTTAACCTTACCTACTAAACCTTCTTAAACTAAACTACATTAATATAACCTAGTCTACACTTACGCAAACCATTGACCTATCCTTACCTTGATCAATCTAAATAACCTACTTAAATCAACCATATCTTATAGCATAAACCACTCCACTATCTAAGCTACCCTACCGAACCTACCCAAACCTATCATATCATACCTAGAAACCAAATCTATAAACCTAGAAACTTAATGTATCCCTATAAACCTAATCTATCCCTAGAAACCCTAAAAACATTTTCTATCCCTAGAAACATTAATATAATGTTCAAGTTTTCATGTCATCATTACTATTCATGTCATCATCCTCATCCTCATCATGATTTCTATCATCATCCTCATCCTCATCCTCGTTGTTAGGGGAATCATAATCATCATCCTCATCCTCAATATCCTCATAATCATCATCATTAGGAGCATCATCGTCATCATCATTGTTATTGGCATTGGAACCCTCTTGCGGCAGGGGTGCATTTTATTTGGTCGAATAGGACATTGGGGGTTTTCTCATTGGAACACATGGAAATTCATGCATTGCGGGGTCGAAATCCAAACTGGGAAGCATAACTGGGTTCCGTCAGCTCCCACTACTTTGTTTGGATATTGTGTATGTGGTTATGCTGCACATGTTTTCTCAAGAGATTCCAAAAATGTTGATGTATTTGTAACTTCGGAAGATATTCACTTGTATATTGTATTTGTACTTTATTGTATACCCAACGGATATGTATTATTCCTCCGATTGGAAGTGTCATCAGTTGTACTTGCATGTGTCACAAGTTATATTGTAAGTGTCGTAACTTATACTTGATGGTTTATTAGAACACCTTGATGGGGTTGGCCCTGTATGAGTCATGTGGTTCAAAGGGTTATTAGACCACCCTAGTAGGGATCAACCCAGTCAGCATTATGTTAAGTGGTTAAGTTGAGGCTGACCTAGTTGAGTAAAGGTTAAGTGAAAGTTAGTGTATAAATAGAGAGTGTGTCTCTCTCATTTTACACATTCTATTATTCACTCACTTCGCATTAGTGAGAGAAGAGGAGGGTGCGCACAAGTGGAGGAGGAGAATAATGTTGAAGATATCTATCTCTTGGGTTTGATCATGGTGATCCTTGTATTGATGCTTATTCTATCTCTGAGGAAGTTGTGAGGTTTTTCACCTTCGTGGTTTTCCTCGATGAAATGTTTTGTGTCTCTTGTCTCTTGTCTCTTATGCTTGATATGTTGTACATGTTGTTCTTTCAATTAGGATCCTATATCTATTGAATTAAATGATGAAAATATAACATGGTATCAGATCTATCCTGAAGGAAGGCATGCTATGGCATTTATGAGACTTGTTGCACTTGCGACAAATCGGAAGCTAGGGATTGATATAGCAAAAACAAGTCATCATAGAAATTTCGCTATAACTCCATTTTGGTGAAGGTTTAGGTTCTGAAACTTTTACAGGTCGAAGGTAGCATCCCCATGTACCTTGTTTCTGAAGCACATAATCTATTTCATTGTACTTTCTATTTTATGATCCGTACAATCTAGGGTTTCTGCCTCTTCTAGATCTCAGTCATAAACAGGTGACCTAGGAAAAAAGGTCAAAAATTGGGATAGGAAGCTCCAAATGAAATTCTGTAAAAAGTGATAGTAAGAGAACATATTGTAGTTTCTCAGGTAAGTTTTTCAGAGGCTGAAGTTGAACCAGGGACACGTGGCAGGCCGTACAAGTTCGCTCTCCTGATTTATCCCATAAACAGGTTATGTTGTGACACTTGTCATAACTCTCTCTCTGAGAATCCAATTGAGGCCATACCTATGGGGTTGGAAATATGATAGGTCAGGCTACCATAGGCCTAAGTTTTAGACCCTTTGGATTCATAATTTCAGGGATGTACCAGAAACAATAAGGCACATATTTCTGTCAAAACAGAATTGGATTCTTAGCACCTTCATTCTTGGCTTGTTACTGTTGCAGGAATTTAGGGCTTCAGAGAAAGTTGGAATTTTTTGAATCGGAGACCATGGCTGAATGCTCCTCCTCAAAATTGAAATTTAGATACCAAGATCAAATTTTTTGGTTGGGGAGAAGGTTGGGCTTGATCAAACCCTAGTTCAGGATTTTGATCGGAAAGGTGGAAAATTAGGGCTTCTGCAAAAGTTGGAAATTTTGAAATCTGTGACCACGGCTGGAAGCTCCTCAGAAAAATCGAAGTTTAGAACACAAGATCGAACTTTTTGGATGGGTAGAAGACCGTGCTTTATCGAACCCTAGTTCGGGATCTTGTCCAGAAGATCTAGAAGTTTCAAAGGCAATTTTGAAGGGTCAAATTTTGGAGATTTCAAAATTGAAGTATACCATCTTGATTATCTTAGCAAGGTGAATCTTTTCGTCCAATCAGAGGTTTGAAATTTAATGTTTGAATTTTTAGGGTTTCTCTAACAAACCCTAATCTAGCTCCATATCCAGTCTCAACAAATCAAAGTGGATTGGGTTAATCCTAGAAGAGAATGAACTGGACACCTACATAAGTGAAGAAGTTCCAATTCCAGAGGGAGATGAGGCTAAGGCCTTACATAAGAATGCTACAAGAAATCCCAACAGGTATGACTTGAAGAGATACAGGTATGTTTGTGAAATTTATTCATGATTAAGTTTATGATATGTTTGTATTCATATTATTAGTACAATCTTGACTAATCTTAGACTTGTCTTATCACCTTAGTAAAAGTATGAATGCTTGTAGACATTCATTGATTAGGGTTATGACACTTATGATTGTACTAATGCACCATGATGTTGTATGAGGTTGATGTTGTCTGCTAACATGAAAGGTACATCAAGAAAGATAGATCAAGTTCTAGATCAAGAACATATGACCATAGTGACATGAAGACAAAGACTCATCCATAGTCATGGATCACATAGAAGATCTACTTATGAGGTATGTATAATTTTGGTTCTACAATGGTTAACTTATGAGTTATGCAGGTTACTAGCACAAGTCTTTGAAGAAGAACAAGAAGACATTATGTGGGTATGTTAGACATAACTAGCAAGCATGACAATCCAGGTATGTTTTTCCTATATCAAGTTAGAATCTTACCTTGTGTTAGGATCTTATACTTTTGTATGAATGATGATGATTATTCTTGAAGTTAGAAGTTTAAGTAATCAAGGGTTTATGCATATTATGTTTCTTACTTTGATTGATGATATGACTAACCAGAAAAGTCCTATGGTCAAATAAGAATATGCATGAGTAAAAGAAGTCTTCCCTGAAACCTTGAATACTAACGCTTATTACCTATGTATGAAATGATCATGACCATACATGTTAAGATTATTTAGGATCATAATGTTTTGATAGTATTGAGATTACACTAATATATGTATGGTTATGTATGAGATTTTGAGGATGACACAATGATGACACTCGTGGATACTTAAGCATGCATAGTGGTCTGGGATGGATACAAGTTCAAGGACATATAATCAAGGAAGCAAAGATTAAGAGGGAGCACACTCCAGCAGTTCCTGCAAGGAAGCAAAGATTGAGAGGGAGTCCACCCTATAACTAAACAAAGATAAGTATTTGAATTATCATTTCTTATTACTTAAATGATGTTGTTCATTCATGTACATACTTATGTTCCTAGATTTAGGTTGTGTATATTCATATTAGAAAAGTTGCATTAATGAACAAGATACTACTAATATGCAAGTAATGGGTAAGTGACCTATGGTACTGTACAACATTCTATTGCTACTTATCTAGAATGAAACCTCTTTTCTAACATGTTGGGAGTTGTGCAAACTCTTAACAAATGTTCTGGTAGAGATGGAATACATCTAGAAAGTTACTGTGTGAATACGGGATGTGGATAAATGTTGTATTGAAGCATTGGCTAAGTTAATTGCATGACTGTATGACATATGTGTTTATGCATAAGAATGTGTTTTTGAAAAATTATGATATGTTTCTAATCATGCAATTGAATCTGACTTGTAGGAAAGATCGTGTACAATCACCTACAAGGACAACAGCATTTGTTCTAGCAACGAAGTTCAAGAAAACTATCTATTGAAAATATTGAAGAATCTGAAGTTCCCAGGATCCAGGATGAAGTAATGAAAGGATGCCATGATCGAGGAGTAATAGTCGATCACGTAGAATGATGTTTGGGATGTGGTCCCGAGACCAGAAGGGAAGTCAGTTGTGACTTCCAAGTGGATCTATAAGATCAAGCATGCTGCAGATGGTAGCATAGAGAAATACAAGGCAAGGTTTGTGGCTCATGGCTTCTCCCAGAAAGAGGGGATAGATTATGAAGAGACTTTTGCACCTGTAGCCAGATACACTTCCATGAGATCAGTACTTTCCTTGGCTACAGTGATGAAATGGAAGATACACTAGATGGATGTTAAGACAACTTTCTTGAATGGTGTAGTCGAAGAGGAAGTGTATGTGGAGCAACCACTTAGGCTTGAGACACATGGCATGGAGTCATATGTGTGCATATTGAAGAAATCCTTGTATGGATTGAAGCAAGCTCCTAGGACTTGGTATGGTACGATAGACAACTTTCTATCCACTTTGGGATTTATCAAGAGTAAAGCGGATTCCAACCTTTACTACAAGGTTGAGGAAGGAAATCCAGTGATACTACTATTGTATGTGGATGACCAGTTTGTTACAGGTGAGGATCGATTGATTGCTGATATGAAGAGGAAGCTTGCTGCTGAGTTCAAGATGAAGGACTTGGGGATGATGCACTACTTTCTAGGCATGGAGGTGTGGCAGAGTGCAGATGGAACCTTCCTTGGACAAGGGAAGTATGCAATAGAGATCCTGAAGCGGTTCGGGATAAAGGACTGCAAGGCCATGGCCACACCTATGGCATCGAACCTGAAGCTTCTGTGTGATGCTTCATCTGATCCGATTGATATCACGGTGTATCATCAGATGATTGGGTCCTTGATGTACCTAATGAACATAAGACCAGATATTTTCTTTGCGGTGAACACATTGAGCCAGTTCTTGACAGATCCAAAAGGTGTTCACCTGGATGCTGTAAATCATATTCTAAGGTACCTGGAGGGTATGTTTGATTATGGGCTCAAGTATGATGTGAATCAAAAGTTTAACCTGGAGGGTTATGTTGATTCAGATTGGGCAGGCAGTGCTGCAGATAGGAAGAGCACTTCTAGGTCCTGCTTTAGTATGGGATTAGGTGTGATCTCTTGGTTTAGTAGGAAGCAGTCCTGCGTAGCACTGAGTATAGCCGAAGTAGAGTATGTCGCAGCTTGTTTGGATAGTTTTGAGGAAGTATGGCTTAGGAAGCTACTGTCTGAGTTATTTGATCTCCCATTGGATGCTACTGGTATCTTTTGTGACAACTAGAGTTGTGTGAAGTTGTCTGAGAACCCGATGTTCCTTGATAGGTCGAAGCAAGTTGAGATCAAATATCACTATATAAGGGATATGGTGTAGAGAGGAGTAGTGAAGCTCCTGTATATTGCGACGGATGAGTAGGTTACAGATGTGTTGACAAAAACACTAGCCAGAGTGAAGTTTGAGTACTTCATAGAGAGGCTTGGTGTTCTTCATATTGAAGATACTTCGAGGAAGAAGTGATGTGACACATTTGCAGGATCCATTCCAAGCATGGTGAGAGGAGGATCCTTCCAATGGATGTGGATGTAAGCGTTGTGTGATGAGCATCAAGAGGATGCTCCAGTTACTACTTTGGATATGCATCAGTTAGATGCTTTGTATGATCAGTTGGATCATGTATGATGATATGCATCAGGATGATGCAGTGACGATTACTAGGATGATCATGCGATGATGATATGCATTAGGATGATGTAGTGACGATGATCAGGATGATCATGCGATGATGATATGCATTAGGACAATGCAGTGACGATGATCATGCGATGATGATATGCATCAGGACGATGCAGTGACGATGATCATGTGATGATGATATGCATCAGGACGATGCAGTGACAATGATCAGGATGATTATGCGATGATGACATGCATCAGGATGATGATCAAGTTGATCATGTGATGATGTACATCAGGATGATGTATGGTGAGCATCAGGTTGATACTCCGTGGTCGTGGACAGGTTGTGCAAGATAAGCATATAATAGCGCCCTGGGAGATTTGCATATACTCTTTCGAGGTTTTTCCTATGGCATATGATAGTGCCTTGGGATATCTAGAAAATGCTCTTTCGAGGTTTTTCTTGGGAGGACATATAATAGCGCCTTGGGATATTTGCAGATACTCTTTCAAGGTTTTGCCTATGGCATATAATAGCGCCCTAGGATATCTGGCATGCTCTTTCAAGGTTTTGTACTATGGCATATAATAGTGCCCTGGGAGATCTGATAGGTTGAGTAGTATGCTCGTAATTAGTCCTGGGATGCTCTTTTGAGGTTTTTCCATGACCACATGTAATATATCCCTGGGAGATCTGATAGGTTGAGCAGTATGCTCGTAATTAGTCCTGGGATGCTCTTTCGAGGTTTTGTGGTGACCACATGTAATAGTGCCCTGGGAGATCTGATAGGTTGAGCAATATACTCGCAATCAGTCCTGGGATGCTCTTTCGAGGTTTTGTGGTGGGGTCACATGTAATAGCACCCTTGAAGATCTTTCCGGTCGTGCTTAGGCACATAAAGGATCCTGGGATACTCTTTCGAGGTTTTGTGATGCACGTAATAAGTCCCGAGGATTCCATAGTATGGCCAGTGTTGATGAAGACGTACAGGTGGTGGCCCTACATCCAACATGAAAAAGGGTTGGCTCTGTAGAACTTCCCATGATGAGAAGAATTATGAGATAGCTCAGTGATCGATATGTCGAGTACAACAGTAGTGATGATGATGATGCTCCGTGATCCAGTGATGATGATCCAGCTCCAGAATTGAAGACTTGTGCCTATATGTATTGATGACGTGTGTTAAGAGAATACCTTCCTAGTTAAGAGGGAGTGTTGATGTATTTGTAACTTTGGAATATATTCACTTGTATATTGTATTTGTACTTTATTGTATCCCCAATGGATATGTATTATTCCTCAGATTGGAAGTGGCGTCAGTTGTACTTGCATGTGTCGCAAGTTATATTGTAAGTGTTGCAACTTATACTTGATGGGTTATTAGACCACCTTGATGGGGTCGGCCCTGTATGAGTCATGTGGGTCAAAGGGTTATTAGACCACCCTAGTAGGGATCGACCTACTCAGCATTATGTTAAGTGGTTAAGTTGAGGCCGACCTAGTTGAGTAAAGGTCAAGTGAAAGTTAGAGTATAAATAGAGAGTGTGTCTCTCTCATTTTACACATTCTATTATTCACTCACTTCGCATTAGTGAGAGAAGAGGAGGGTGCGCACAAGTGGAGGAGGAGCATGATATTGAAGATATCTATCTCTTGGGTTTGATCATGGTGATCCTTGTATTGATGCTTATTCTATATTTGAGGAAGTTGCGGGGTTTTTCACCTTCTTGGTTTTCCCCGGTGAAATGTTTTGTGTCTCTTGTCTCTTATGCTTGATATGTTGTACATGTTGTTCTTTTAGTTAAGATCCTAGATCTATTGAATTAAATGATGAAAATATAACACGAAATGACATAGCGTAATGAATTGCCATGATTGAAATCTTACAGATGGAACCTGCAATTATCACGTATGTTTTGAAATAGCACACAACATGTGTCGATGGAAATTGGAGTAAAACAGGACAAGATTCTTCATTAATTCACGTATGGTTTAATGTCAAATCTTATCATTCGACCATTGTGAGTTAGTTGGATCAATGATTACCTTTTCATGCTTAGCCAAAGGTGAAAATCACAGTTAAGAACCTGGTTGCATACTTGAAAATTGACGAAGGGAGACAAAAACCAAAATGATTATTCAGAACAAAATAATTCAATATCAACCGCAGGATCAAGGCAAATCAACGGTTGAGATTAGATTTGTAGGATGTGGGATAAATGTCGTGGGCATTTATTTTGCAAAAATATATATATTCTTTCTATAATCCGGAATCCGCAATTGCAATTTGTGGGTTACGGAAACGCAAACCATACTAATGAATATAATGACTCTTCCGCAGTCCGCAATTGCGGGTTGCGGAAGAGCAAGACGCAAAATTATTACTCAAACACTTTCCGCAATCCACAATCCAAATTTGTGGATTGCGAGTTGCGGAAATGAAAAACGCGAACCTATTTACAAAGCGTTCCCGCAATCCACATTGCAGGTTGCGAGTTGCAGGTGCGAAAAACCACAATTATTTGAAAAAAAATTCCGCATCCGCAATCCGCATTGCGGGTTGCGGAACAAAAAATAATTCAAAACCAAAACCAAGCTTCCGCAATCTGCATTGCTTATTGCGGATTGCGGGTTGTGGAAAGAGTCAACTTTTGGGAAAATCAAATATTTTCGCAACTCACAAAAAAACGCAAAACAAAGGCATTTTGAAAGGGAAAATTTCTAACTTAATCAAATCATAACAAAGTAATAAAAGCATGATGAAAACCCCAAAATGACCATGTGATTTAATCATTACCTTTGCATATAAAAATCTGGGGCTCCAATGTTTTCAAGAAAACATGGGATCTGTTGTACCTACAACAAGTCGCAATCACAAAATTTAAAATAGAGGTCATTGTGCCTCCATTTTGTGAATCATATGTATGACTTGTTACAAACATGCCCAGACTTGTTGTTAAGGTGCCTAGACTCACCATCATTTCCTTTAAAGTCTCATGCACTTGGGTTGCTTCCAAGTTTTCTAGTTTTTCAACCAATGTTGGTTACACTTGAACCTCTTCCAAACAACCCAACCTTGCCTTCAAAGGAATGCTAATGAAAAATGATTACGATAGCAAAGAAAATATGCAACATTCTTACCTCTGGACTTGCATAGTTTTTGTATAAAGAAGTTTAATCTATAAATATGTATATTATAATAGTTAAGGTTGCAAGAAAGTATTTTGATATATTTATATGTTGTTATGTTTTATTTATTTATTTTAATGCAAATGTTTTCATAGAGTGTTAGTCTTAAATAATCACGACATTAAGAAAGTGCACATGTATTATATGATAATGTTCATTATGCATAATTGGATGGATACGATCATAATACTAAAAGATAGCATTAAGAATGTTATCCATCATATAATTAGTTTAAATTTCATATGATAATTGTTGAAATTGCATTTTTTCGTTAAAAATTGTAACTTTCTCCTCAATCATTTTATTGTTTAATTTGTGAATTGTCATAATTTCATTCCCCTAAAATTGGAATCACAACTTGAATACAAAATTAATTAATTAATTGTTGAAATTGCAATTTCTAGATGTTATTATTTCAATTTCTCATTAAAAAAGTTGCAACTTTTTTATAATTCCATGGTTGTTGAAATTGCTTTCTTGATTGCTGAAATAACATTTTCCATTAAAAAAGATATGAATTTGCAGTTGTCAAAATTTTTGAATTTGTAATTATCCAAATGTTAAAAAATTCTCTTGTTGAAATTGCAATTTTAATAATTATTCAATGGTTGAAATTGTAATTCTTGATTGTTGAAATTGCAATCAACCAATTGTTGATATTTTAATTTTAGTTGAAACAACAACAATTTCTCCTTAATCATATGCTTGTTCAAAATGCTAATTTGTATTCTCAAAATTGAAATTTTGTTGTTGCCATTAATTGCTGAAATTGTCATTTTCTTTTAAAAATTGTGAATATATTCTCAATCATATACTTGTTGAAATTCTCAAATGTGTAATTGTCAAATTGCCAAAATTGTATTTGAAAAAGGAATTTCTTAAAAAAACATTTTTAATAATGATTTAATTGTTGAAATTGCAATTTTTTATTGTTCATGATTGTGGATATTGAAGATAGTAGTTGTTGAATTGCATTTTCCTCCCGTTGAAAATTGCAATTTTAATAATTCGTCAAGAGTTGAAATTGTAATTCTTATGGCTGAAATTGTAATCAACCAATTGTTGAAATTTTACTTTTAGTTGAGACAACATCAATTTCTCCTCAATCATATATTTGTTCAAGTTGCTAATTTGTACTATTTAAATTGAAATTTTGTTGTTGTTTTTAATTGTTGAAATTGCAATTTTTGGATGGCCATATTACATTTTTTTATAAGAAATTGCAACTTTTATAAATTTTCTATTCTTGGAATTGTAGTAAATTGTAATATCCCCAATTTGAAAATTTACTCAATTTGGCCAATTTTCGAACCTTGGACTAGTGAAACCCCAAATTGTCCCAAATGACCCCATGTGGTTTCGAATTGTGGAAGGAAGTAGATGGGAGGGAATAGAACACTTTAATAATACAATCATTAGACACCCAAACATCTGCTATACACATCCATGGTCTGCAATTTACAAGGAGAGAAGATTTGGGACAAAACTAGTCAATTGGATTGGTGGAAATCCCCCTAGGTCAACCATTGTTTTCCCTTCCAAACACTGTATGTACTTCACTAATATTCTCTATGAAACTTGGATCTGTTATAGGACATCAAGAACAATATGTGTGCAACATTATATCAGGTTTTAGGGTCAAATGGCTCTCCCAAATGACAACATCTTCTAGAGTATATAATTTGGGTGAAAATGGTAAACAAAGGGCCTCGAATTTATACATGTCACAAAATATAGTAACACTTTAGGGGTATGCATACATTATTTGGGCCATAAATTTAACTCCATATTCATCTCATAACATAGACAAAAATCTTAAAAAGATCTGATATAAAACAGGTGAAATATCATCTCAAAATCACCATGAAAATACTATGAGGGAAATGGCTCAAATCTTAGTTTTAATTGGAAATGTCACATGAAGTACTTGGTATTTCGAGACATGTATCTCATAATATGTCTATTAAATATTTATGCATCAACTAACATGTCCATAAGGTCTAAATAGAAATCCTCCATTAGCTATATGCAACAAGAAGTGCGCCATCACACTTTACATGACATTGAGAGAAAGAGGAAACTAGTTCGAATATCAATGTTACTTGGAGAAATAGTACATGAAGTTCTTAGCATTTCAAGTTGTGGCTCTCATGATCTATCCATTACATGTTTATGCATTGATTAACAATTTCATAAGGTCGAAACAAAATCCTTTCGTTATGTATATGCAACAAAGAGTGTGCTATCTCACTTTACATGAACATTGAGAGAAAGATAGTAGAATGAGAATAGAGAAGAATGAGAGAATATGAAATCAAACTCAGATGGGGGTTGAACCTAAATCAAAACATCTCCATGAATCTTTGTTGAGAGGTATGAATGGCCTCTCCATCAACCAACTTGGATGAGAATATTGCACCCTCGAAGTTGGTTCTAAGGCAGGGAGGATGAACATCCATCATGCAAGGACAAGCTTGAATCTCTCCAAAATTGCAAAGATACAAATAAAAAATGACAAAAAGCTACTCCATTTCAACTTGGACTCCTTATAATAACTTTAGTTGACTCATTTTCCTCCTTAGAACTCAAATTATCTCCTAATTATTCATGAAATTCAAATTAGTGTGGGTTATGACCCTTCATTGGCCCCACATGACACTTGGATCATCTTTTGTCTCCAACTCCTCCATGAATTCAAATTGGGGAATATTTTGGATGCTTTGGAGATGTGTAACTCCTCTCATGCGCCCTTTTGGTCTATTTTTAGCTCTTACATTCTCATAGATGTCATAGAATGTAAGACTCACAGAATTCATATAAATCTATAATAAGACAAAGAACCAACATGAAAATGAAATCATATACCAACAGTGGATCTTATAATCTATAAAATCATATAAATCACAGTAACAAACAAAGAACAACATGCATAGCAGATCTTACAAAAGAAAGTGTATCTAATCAATAATAAAAAAAATTATACCATGAAAATTAAGGAGGCATACCTACTTAGATGACCTAGTATCTACCATTACCTTGACAACTCCAATGTGTGCAACTGAAGGTGGGGAGATGAATCTCCACCCAACCAACCCATAGCCAATGGCTGAGGCCCCCGAGCCCCCAAAAATTAACCCTATGCCAAAGCTTGCTTGTTTTCCTCTTTCTTGGCTCCTCCAGAGCTCTCATTCCAAAAATGCAAAAGACCAAAAAGAACCCCCCCCTTCTTCTTCTTGTCCTCCTTTTATCTCCCCCTTCTCCCATTTTTCTTAATTTCTTTTAATGCAAATTTTTTTCCATCCTTTTTCTTTCATATTCCCAATTATATTATTTACCCCTTTATTTATTATTTTACATTTCCTTACATATATTCCCTTTCATTATGCGAAATACCTTGATCGTTAACTTGTGAAAAGTATGCCCACATCAAACCTTCCCAAACACACTTTCAGGATCCCACGAAACTCATATATACTACTTGGTTCGAACCCTATGCCCCCAATAGGGATTCACTAGGTGTCCCTGAAAGTCTCTAGGAGGCGAGCTACAACTGGCCATTAAATGATGATCGTGGTTGGGATCAACAAATAGTTTACTATGTTGGAATCACAACATCATAATAATTCTAAGGTCTCCTCTCTCATTTGGTTCCATGGCCTGAATATCTTCTTGTTTAACAATTTACAAATCTAGCGTTTCCCTTAGTAAAAGACATTGCATTTTTTGCATTAAGGGATCAACTTGGGTGTTGGAGTTACTCATCATACTGTTAGGATATTTAGACACTTAGGATTTAGTTAATATCAACTTGTTATAATATATCCATTAGGAAAAGTGTGTTTCTTTAGTATGCATTTGTAAATATCTAATCCGACGGTCACGATATGTTCTAGACATAGAGTGATCCGACGGTTCAACTTCTCTTAGATTGTAACTACCTTTGATCTGTGGCTTAACACCCGATTGGTCCATGATATATATTTAAAGATATTGTAGGGTCACTTGCTAGTTGATCTATTATGAGAAGCTCATTTGTAACTTTCTTTATTTCTTTTGCATAATAAACTGCCTCAAGTAGTTATTTGGCTGGGGCCATGGAGTGTTTCCCTTTCGAGGGTTTAAACCACGTGAAACATCGGTGTGTTGATATGTGATATGTTTGTGTGAGCAGATTTTCTAGGTGTTTGGTCTTTTGGAATCATCCTGTGTAGTTGAACATGGTATCAGAGCCTTTCTGAAGAGTCGCTTTCGTTGTTGATCTAGATCTTGAACCAATGTTGTTGAAGCTGTGTTATGGTTTCTGGTTCTGACATTTATGTGCATGTTTTGGCTGTCATAGGTGTCTCATTACGTCTGTAGCGTCGTTTCCAGTGGGGAACAAGTTCTATTTTATCAAAAAAGGCTTCTATTTTCCCAAGATACTTGCATTTCATAAGATCTAGAGGTATATTGTTACAGTAACGTTTTTTTTATTTAAAATATTTTTCTCATTTTCTGTTTAGATCTAGTATTTTTATAGTTTGAGGTTGTTACCTTCTCTTTCTGCGTATGCTACTTTCCTTACACCTTGTGCGATCTCTGCAAATCAAGAACATAAGAAAAATGGTTTTATTTATTGTGTATCCTCTTTGTCGTGCACTTCGTGCGACCACAACAAATAAAAAACAGTGACAAAACATATACAGTCTGGGCGAGCTAACGAGGTCCAGCCCAAATTCGAGGCATATTATTTTTTTTGTTTTGGTTTTGGTTTATGTGAAATGATTTGCAAGAAAAATGTCTTTTTATGGTAAGCATGAAGTTCGAGACAAAAGAGTAAAAAAAGACCCCCTTCCTCCTTTCCATCTTTTACGTACCTTTTAATATTAGCTCACTTGGTTAAAAGTTGTTTGATTTAATAAGAGGTCTTGAGTTCAAGTCTTTTTGTTAGTTACTTTTTAAAAATTGCATGTAATTTCTATTTTTTAGTTACTTTATTGTAAAAGTGCATCTCCTTAAATTATAAAAGTGAGTCACTTAAAGTCTTTTAGTTTTTTACATGCAATATTTAAAGTAACATTATTGTAAAAGTGAAACTCCAGTTATTTTACCAAAGTGGTTCACATAAAGAAACATTATTGTAAAGTGAGTCTAAAATGTTAATATTTGGAAGAGGGGGGGTCTTTTTAGTTGGGCCAATCATTTGCATGCCTCGTATATGTTGGGGTCACCTGCAACTATGTTTTTCAATCAAGCATAATTTCATCATCCAGAGTCAGTTTTCAGTGTCGTTTTTTTTAAAAGCCTGATTTTTTGTGATATTTTCAGTCAGACCATTGGTTTTTGTTTTTATGACCTTAATTTTATAGCATGGCTTCCCCATGTGATATTATCCTTACTAGGTCCAACTATTTATCATGGAAATATCGTATGGAAGATATCCTACGAAGTAGGGGGCTTTACCGAATCACCTCAGGGAAAGAAACACATCCCATTGATGCTGATAAGAAAATAAAATGGGCCAATAAATGTGATCAAGCCCGTGGATTGATTGAAATTTCAATCTCTATTGATTTATGATTCCACATATCTGGACTTGATGAACCAGATAAAGCTTGGGAAAAAATGGAATCTGTGTTTGGTAAACACAATGAGATTTGAGGTCACTAGTTAGAAAATGAGTTGATTTCCTTAAATCCAACTGATTTTTCGTGCATTCAATATTATCTATCTAAGTATAAAAATCTTAGACTCTTATGTGCAGAATGAAAAATTAAAAGAGAAGACAAGAAATGCATTTATCATACTCTTTCCAAACTTCGACCTGCATATTTTGTTTTCGTATCTACATTTTAATCCATGAAACAATCCTTGGATCAACTTACTATAAAGAGAATACTCTTGAATAATTTTTTGATTCTTTGAATAGAGAGCAGGATAATCTCAAACATCTTGGAATGATTAGCAATGCAGATACATCTGGAAAATCCTTTCTAGAAAAACAGAAAGAGAAGTCCAAGCATCCAAGAAGCAAAATATTTGCAATAATAAGCCAAACAAGGGTCCCAAACCCTCTCATACAACTTATTCTTCAAAAAATGACAAAGGTTACAAATTAACAGGTAAGAAGATTGCGCAGCATTGAAAATTTTATGGGAAAGATAATCATGATGAATCTAAATGTTTCAAGAAGAAAGCGGTCTTAGAAGCAACAAGGAAGAAGCATCACATCAGCCTTGATTCGTCTTTAGAATCTTCATCTCATGGACATGCACTTTGTGCTTTTGGTTTTTCATATAATGCATCTTCTTCTTCTACTTCGAATGAGTGGCTCATTGATTATGGAGAGTCTTATCATATGGCTAAGGATAAAGCCATATTTTATACTATGCATGAATGTACCACCAAACACATATTTTTTGGTGATGATATATCTATTAGTGTTGTAAGATATGGAATAGTTATGGTAGATAGTGGACATTTTAGTGATGTAATATGTCTTCCAAGAATTTCCTGCAATTTTTTGTCAGTCTATCAAATCACTCATTCTGGTGAAAATAAAACAGTAACATTTACACCTCACCAAGTTGTAATCAAGGATTTTAAATATCCTAAGCATGTCCTAGCCACTGGAATTTTTTATGATATTACCAGGTTGTACAAGTTTAAAAACTTTGGGTCATCATCTTTTCCCTCGGTTTTTGTTGCTCATAGTGATGACTTGAGCAAAATTTGGCATGAGTGATTTGGTCACTTAAATTATCGCTCATTGAAACAACTACGTAAATAAAATATGGTGACAGGTCTTCTGATGGTATCTTGTAAGGATGGTGTTTGTTCCAGTTGTGTAATCGAAATGCATCATCGGGACATTTTTTATAAGTGTACCTCTTGGCGTGCCTCGAACCCCTTGGATCTTGTGCATAGTGACTTGTGTGGTCCTCTTCCATCTGATTCCTTTTCTAGTTTCAAATATTTCTTAACTTTCATTGATGATTTCTCTAGATGCACTTGGGTTTATTTCCTAAAAATTAAGAGAAATGTTTTTAACATGTTCTTGGCCTATAAGGCCCTTGCTAAAAAACAATCTGGTCATCAAATTCTTAAGTTAAGATCTGATAATGGGGGAGAATATGTTAACAACAAGTGCACTACTTTCTACACTAAACAGGGAATCCAACAACAAAATATTGTTCCTTATACACCATAGCAAAATGGTGTCGCTGAACGGAAGAACCGCACTTTAAAAGAAATGGCTAATTGTATGCTTCAAGCTAAGGGACTGAGTCTTCAATTTTTGGCTGAAGCCATAAATTGTGCAAATTACACAGTTAATCACACCCCCACTAAAGCTTTACAAGATATCACACCAGAAGAAGCATGGAGTAAAATTAAACTAGATGTAAGTCACTTTTGTGTGTTTGGTAGTGAAACATGGGCTCATATTCTGGATGAAAAACGGAAAGCGTTGCAGCCTATAAGTGAAAATTGCATATTTGTTGGGTATTCTGAAAATGTAAAAGGTTGTAGACTTCTTTAGCCACATTCTCATGATATAAATATTCGAAGAGATGTTAAATTGGATGAAACTCTCTTGGCCTATGAGCCAAACTTGGTGTTTGTGCCATCTTTGACCTACGAGCCTAATTTTGCGCTTGTGCCTTCTTCTACTCCCAACTTCCTTGACAACATTCCAATTCTAGTTTCTGATGATGACAGTGAGGATGAAAATCCACCTCTTCCTGCTCATTTTCCTCCAATTGCACTAGCACAATCGCTTCCTCGATGGTTTTGTTCAACATGTGAAGCAACTGGTGATCTTGTCGATGATCCTAGAGATCAACAACGAACACGTTCTCAGTTCCACTGAGCCTCTTCTCTTTTGGCTCAATTTTCGGAGAATCATGATCCAGATACTTTTGCAGAAGCTTTAGGAAATCGAGATTGGGATACAAATATGGATGAATAATATCGTTGCTTAATGGTGAACGATACTTGGAATCTTGTCCCTCTTCCAAAAGGAAGAAACTTGTTAGACATAAATGGGTTTACAGAACTAAATATTCCTCAGATGGAAGTGTTGAAAGGATTACGGAAAGGTTAGTTACCAAAGTTTTTTCCCAAGTTGAAGGAATTGACTACAATGAAACCTTTTCCCTATCGCCAAAATGGACTCCATCCGCCTTTTTCTTTCCCTTGCAGCCTTACATAAATAGGATTTCCATCAAATGGATGTCAAGTCTACATTTTTATATGGTGATTTGTAGGAGGAAATTTACATGGAACAACCTCCTAACTATGTTTAGAATGACTCTATCCTTTTCTGTCACCTTAAAAAATTCTTATATGGCCTTAAGCAATCCCCTCGAGCCTGGAATGGATAGCTTTCTCCTTGATACTATTTTTTCTAGATGTCATTCTAACCCTAATGTCTATACCAAGAAAGTATGAAACAATATCATCATCCTTGTTCTTTATGTTGATGATCTTATTCTTACTAGTAGCGACCCTAATCTTTTAACCCATGTGAAACCCAGTATTAAGAAAAAATTTGAAATGACAGACTTATGACATTTAAATTATTTTCTTAGCCTCCAAGTCTTGCAAACCAAAGAAGGAATATTTCTTTCTCAGTCTAAGTATGCTTGTGACCTTCTTCGTCGCTTTCAAATGGAATATTGTAAACCAACTCCCTCTCCCTTCTAGTACGGAGTCAAACTTTATGCCACTTTCACTTCACCCACAGTTGATGCTACCCTGTATCGCCAGCTTGTTCGTAGTATCTTATACTTGACTCATACTCGTCCCGATATTTATTTTTTCGTTGGTCGTGTTACCTGTTATATGAAAACGCCCCATGAAATTCATTGGAAAGTGTGAAAATCTTCACAGCAGATCTAAGAGATGATGTATACCTCACAAGAAAGATTAAGTAGGAAAATAGAAGAAGAGTGCACAATGCAGTGTAAAAGAGCAACATAATTATGATATAGTAGAACTAGGATAGAAGCAGAATAACATCGCACACTTATTCATTAATCACAAGATGAACAAATAAATAATACAATGGTGAGAGGATTTGAATGCCAAGGTGGCAATTCGAATTAGCCTTCATGGAGTGATCATCAGACCAATGGAGTGTCATCAAAGCACAACTAGAAGTCCTGATCATCATCAGTGGAGTCATCAAAGCACAAGTAACTGTCAACCAGATGTCAAACTGAGTGTGGTAGGTGTATCTGGCACATGGAGGCACTAATTGAATGAAGGAGGCTCATTGGAGGGTGCATGAGGAGCTAAATGGAGTCAGAATAGGAAGTCTAGTCTCACTGGAGGTCCACCGGAGTGATACAGTCAATTGAGAGTCAATATAGCCTTAAATCAAGGAAATATCTGAAGATAACTCAACTAATTGAAGTGCAACTGAGTGGTAGGTGAGAGAGGGCTCCTTTCACAAGTGGTAGGTGAAAGGAGGGAGCACTAAGCACTAGGAGGGATAAAACTAATCAGAAAGATCCTCCCGGGGCTAGCTAACTGAGGGTTAGGTGCTGGGACTGATGACTAGGATGCATGAAACACAGGGGCTTCACTCAATAAACCGCTATCATAGAACATTTGTTCGTGGCATATGAAACAATACCCCTAATTTCACTAAATATTGGAAAATACCTTCCAAAATCATTTTTTTTAACCCCCTCCCAATATGCCTTCCCAATTTAAAAAGACCCCTATTTTCACTAGATATTGTATGTATCAATTTTTTCATTAACATTTTTTATACCCATTCATATTTCTACCTAGTATATTGATATGATACCCCTCTTATGACCCCACATGCATTCTACAATGCACCTTGCTTCTTTCGATGTATATTGTGGATGCACATTACTTCACCCAATGCAATTACTCAACCACATATCATTATGATTTGCAACATCTAATGTTCTAATGAAGAGATAGGAGATCACTTCTTGTATGTCACTAGAGCCAATGCACATAGTACAACATTTAGATTGCATGTTGCAGTTCCCCAATCGCTGACTAATCCTGTTGTGGGCTAGGTATCCAAGCCCATAGGGCCTATAACAAGCTCTAGGAGGCTGACTAAACCTTCCAAGGCCTGTAATAGGAACATTGGTTGGGTATTCAAGCTCCCAAGGCTATCGAGGTCCTATAATAGGACCTGGAGGCTTAGAGCCTCCCAAGGCTATTGGTAACAATTGGCTAAATGATATTGGTAACAACTGGCTAAGTTCTATTGGTAACAATTGGTTGTAAATGACCACCGTCTCTCGACTATGATCGACTGGAAACCCACTTCACCATGAAACCCCCTGGACTCAAGCATGCCTTAAGATAAGATTTCCCTACGTACTGGTAAGCCTGAGCCTTGCCTCAACCCAATTTCTCATCCATCTGTGATCCTGCCATCTCCATTTGGCAGATATTTGTTAGCAAGCCCATATAAAAAAGACCTCAAAGTATTTTTGTATTATTACATTAAATAAAAAAACCCTTTTCCTATTAATATATAAGCAATATAATTTTTTAGGTTTTCATGAATATTTAATACCGCGATATGAATGAACATGGTATTATATTTCCTTCTAGTTAAGCCCCTGTGGCATGAAATTGCATGCATGCATGCAATTTCATGACTGCATGGAAAATGAATGCATGACTGAAAATGTAAAAATGGAAAATGTTGTTAGGACTAGGATGGAGTATAGGAATATCCCAACACCCCCCCTTAATCCATCCAAAGCCCTGGTAACTGAGACCAAAGGTCACCGAATACAATGAATAATAAATAACAATCCATAAACCGAGGAAATGGGGAAAACTTCATGGGAAAAATACCCCTCCTCAAAATAGACTGTAGGGAACACCAAAAATAAATGCTCCAAAGTCAAGCAGGTGTGATGCTTGGTCATATGTTTGAAGGTATCTTCTTCTTGGGAAGAAGTGGATCATGCTCAAAAAGCATGTGCTTGTACTTGCTCTTCAGATCGGATGTGATGAGAACAAATCCAAAAGTATGAGGATGATCCTAGAACCTGTGATTCGAATCAGTTGAGGTAGGATCAAATCCAAGAATGTGCAGATAGTCTTTTGTTTTCTCCTTTGAACTATCATAGGTGAGATTATGCCCAAAAGAACCATCAAATGCCAGTGATTGTTTGGAATCCAAATTAGATCCAAGACTTGAAAAATGGTTTCTTAAGATCTCCTTTGAACCATTAGAGGTGAGATCTAAACCATAAAATGAATGAGAAGTTATCCCAAGCGAATGGCAATGGCATGCATCTTCAATAAAATTTTGAGAGCATGTTCAAATGATCATATAGTAGTACATAAGAGGTGAGTGATCAAGGAGAGAGAATGCATTACCTCCAATTGCTGATTTGACCTCCGAAACATTCAATAGATCATGATGCAAACCAACATACTCTTGTGCAAGAGAAAATTTAAGAACCTCTGCAGTTTCTAGAGTGTGAGCTGGCACATAATTCAAAATAGAAAAAATTTGGAGCATGAGTGTAGAATCTGCAAGTTCTTCTTCTTTGTGGACAACTTCAATATTTTATATGTTTGATATTGATTCATGATCAGAGAGACCATCAAGGAGAGCGAATGCAACTATGGACTTTCTCTCGAAATGGTTTGGACCAATCCCTTCATTCTGTTTTCCAAATCTTTCATCCAGATGGGCCCATAGCTCTTTTGGAGATTCAGCAGAATCATAGAAGTGGGATAACATACAACAAGACATAGCCATCAACATTGCTCCATAGAATCTGTCACCTTCATTTAACCAATCATTCTCCTCTTTAGAGGATTCGAACTCTCTTTCAAAACAATAATCAAAGAGACCATGTCTCTTCAAATGTGCTATCATCTGTTGTTTCCATTCATCATAGTTGAATGGAGAAAGAGGAGTAATTCCTTCCAAATTCATGGAAGATGTTTCAGAAGACCTTCAAAAAAGAATATAAAATGTCGGCAACTGCTACTGCAGCAAAAGTGCAGAAACTGCTGCACTTGAAATCTTGATAATAACCTGCAAAAAAATCTCAGGAATGGAGATATACAATACTTTCAACAGGATTTGATACCATGTGAAATTACTCACATTAGATTTAAGAGATGATGTATACCTCTGTAAAATCCCTCCAATTTAACCCTAATTATTATTATTATTGTAAAATAATTAAAATTATGTAAATAGGACATGGTGAGGAGCTCAAGGCCAAGGCCCCACCAGTGGACCTCGAGTCAGTGTCATGATTATAAGTCTTAGTTAAGACTACAAAATTAAGAAAAGTAAACACGACTAAACAATAAACGATCGAACCCATCCAAAAGAAAAAATGAGATAGCAGACAAGCCATGAGAATCTTAGGGCGCCATACAAATAGAGTTTAGCCCTAAGTAGAAGACCTAAACTACTATAGTTAAATAGTAAACTTATGCAGATTCGACCTAATTCCATGCATTAACCTACCATCCTAAAGGGAAAATCTAATGGCTGTTATAGCAATTGGGTGACTTGCGACAAAGATCTAAGTAACAAGTCTTATGATAAATGATGAAGCCATATGACATTAAGATACTTTTAGTAAGCCATGAAAATGGACCTTATATATATATATGTGTAGCGGGAGATATCATATATATATTTATAATCATATAAGATTATAGTTGAGGTCATTATTAAATTATTATGATTAAAATGAGTGTGTTTTATAGCCTTAAGAAAGGCAAATAATAGTTATAATAACTATTAAATACATATTAGATATATGTGTGTCTTGAACAAATATAGAGGTTGAAGGATGGTACAAGATCTTAATATATATCTATAAATAGATAATTTATCCATGAGAAAAATTGTTGACTAAAATCATTAAATGATGAAATCCTATCTATGTCATAGGTGCTATTAAATGCATAAAAGAAATGGAATTTTATACTTAATAAAATAATATGTGTATACTTATTTTCACTAGGGTTATGTTTTAATTACATCCCATGTATCTGAATATATAAAATAGAGTAATGGCCACTCTGCTATTTATATGATGGTGGAGAATGTGTGCTCCTCGATGCGGAGACAATGGATATTTTAGTGGGAGTCGATTTCCAGAGTGGGGTATCAAAAATATCTTTTAACCGCCACTTGTTCCTCGGCTGCCACCACTTGTCGACCGGTTAGTTGAGCAGTTTTTCTTTCTTAATGTTTAACTGAGCTATGGTGGAGGACACCTGGAGGGGGGATGCTATTCTTCTTAATGTCTCACGTTGGGGAATTACTCCCACGATGGTTGTGGGGAGGTTTCATTTTCTTCTTTGATTTCTGCATTTGGGCATTCATGGGAGAAGCATGCGTAGAAGTGTGGAGGGATATGGCCAAGGAGAGTAGAAAGAGGCATTTTCTATTTCGGAGAGAAAGGTTAGCACTCTGCATGGAGTTATGGTGTGAGTCTTCTTAGCTACCTCGATCCAGGACGGCATGGAGGGTAACATTAGTAGATATCATGTTGGGACCATCGAAGCCACTCCAATCCAGGAGCCCAGATCTATTTTAGCATATGCATGATCGAGTAAGATTAGAATAGCAGTAGGTTGAACTGCACAATGTTGGGCGTACGAGCATGTATCCTCGCTGTAAATTGTTACATAGTATTCTTTTCGAATTACATCTAGATTTTTGTTTAAACCTGCCCACCGATCGCCATAACTTGAACTTTGCCTGTTCAATTGTTTTGAAAATTGTTAAGTTTTTATCTTTCTTTCTATATAGCGAATTGTGATTTAATAATTCTGATTTAGATTGGATTGATCATAAAAAAAAAGAAACTGTGAATGAATGCCTCCCCGACCTAGAATGATCACTGCAAGGCAAACTCCTGACGCATTTCTGTTTGATCACTGGAAAATGTGAATCTCCGCTCGTGACTGGTTCCTTTAAAAGTTGCTTCACCTTTACAAAAAACGCGCAAGCCAAACGGTAGAGTGCATCGACCTAGTTAGCTTCTACATACTATTCTTATAGTATAAACGTGTTGCTATGCCTTGTTTTGTGATACGAGGACAGAACTCTGGATGTCTACAAATTGCCACAATTATGTAGATGTTGGTCGAGGGATCGGTATCAGTATATGTTGCCACAAAAACGTGGTACCTTGTTAAAGAACTGAAAGAATTTAGTTTTTTATGCTAGGTCGCACCATGCCCAGGACTTGTCGTAACACATTGTTCATTTTTAGACTGGATGGAAAAGTGAGCCGGTACTTGAGCCACCTTACCCTAAAACAGAGTTAAACTTGGTACACTGATCTAAGATTTTAAATTATAGTGACTTATGAGGCAGTACGTATTTTCTCCTTGTCCCAAAATTAAGTTTTGGTCTTTGTGTAAGGGAGACCGTAAATCACTGATGATTCATAGCTTGTTATTAAGTGTTTTGGTGAAAAGCGTGATGCTTGTCTCTAGATAGATTTGATTGTAGGTTAAATGGAAGGTCGTGGAACTCTGTACCAGATAAATAGAATCAACCCTGGCAATTTATGCATTTGTTTTTATCACCATTAACTACATATTGGGATCACCTTTTTGGAGAACTCAAAGAAAACCATGTCAGTATTATTGCCCTAGATCACTTTGTGCAAAGTTTTACTGTCGTAGGATCCTTGCGTAATTTCCATGTTAGATGCATTATTAAAATGCCGGATTGAAGTCGAATCGTTGCGACCCACATTCATCTGAGTATATCTGTTGTTTAAATATATGTTACCTAAATGGATTTTGACATATACTTTAGACTGCCACTAAATCATAGAAGTTGGGTTTTTATAATAGCTGTTATATATTGGATTGCTATGAATTAACTCTTGGACTGAAGGCGATAGGGCCTCTGTTGTGAAGGTGTATGCACACCCACTTAAAGATATTAACATCTAGATGGTTAGGCAGAGTCCTCTGTCAGTCGAATACATTCTCTCTGCTGGGATTGTGAAACTCTAGTTTTATCCGGGTGTTAGTATGAAAATATTTGCTGTAAAAGAGTTTACTGCTCGATGTAGTTTTAAAAAGATACAGAAGTGCTTGAATGAAGGTGGTTATTTGTCTATTTTTATAGGGTGATCCTTATTATGAGAAAGATCTTCGATAACTAATAGATCCTATCGATGGAAAAATTTGAGTAAACTCATTTAATTTTAATACAGAGTCAAGATTGGATCTAAACTTTGATGGATTCTTTCTTTTGAGCAAGTTATAGACTGGAATGATCATTCCCTTGTGTGATCGTATCACTATAGCTCAGTTATATATTTGCTGCCGATAGATACATATGATGCACTAAGTTCGATATCAATCCTAGCTGGATCATTATCTTACACCTTTTATGGTTCTTATTTTAACAGCTGCAATCTACTATTTATTGCCCTGCTTATAAGATATTAGACATATATAAATATATGAACGTGCTGGAGTTGCATTTCAACCTTTCTTGATAAGATGTCGTTAGTGACCATTAAAACACTTAGGTAGGTATCTATTTGATTACTAGGTTACTTCAAGATAGAAAATTTTATGTAATTCATATCTCTATGCTGGTAGATGGACATAACAGTATATATGTGTTTTTTAATAAAAGATGATTAAATGATTTCCTGAGTAACTCCTCTCTAGGGAGAGTATTGAATCATCATTAACACTTTACATATGAAACGGTTAATAATGTGTTTCAAGAGCCTATTAATTATTGTCTAAGTTTATGGGAAAGCTTTAAACCATTGTAGAAGTTACCCTCAGAAAAGTCTCTGTAAGAGTAAGGAATGCATAAAGATGTCTCCCTAGTTGTTACACTACCCTTGTGCACACATTGAAGAGGAAGGGTATAACCCTTAGACTATGAGAATGAAGAATCCAATACTGTACTAAGGTTACTAAAAGTTGACTTGTTATATGTACGTTATATTCCGAGATAGAACTTTAAGATGTCTTGAAGATACTCTCGGTGAGAGAGGTTAATGCAACTTATTGGTTGCTGTTTGTAAACCTTGAGTCTTGTTGTAGCAATTAAGTTGCTCTTGTAATCCTACCACTTCTTCTCTAATAATAAAATATGCACACACTTTTGTGGACTAGCCCGTGTACGGGTGAACCACGTTACTCTTGGTCTCCTTATGTTTCTTATGGTGTTCCTCATTGTGTCTATGCGTATGAGTACTTAAATTCCTTCTTAAATATTTATGATAATGTCATTATGTTCACTTTATGATTATGTTAATGTTGTTATCACTTATGATGTTCTCCTGGTTCAATTAACTGATAAAATATGTACATGTGCATTTCATCTATTCTGTCTATGTTGACTTTCCTTATGCAAGCGAATGTTTTAGCAATTTGATAACTCCTAATGTACCTTTATTTTGCGTCATTAGTTGCTTTATGAGATTGATAATGACAAATAAATATGGAAAATGGTTCAGTGAAAGTATAATCATAGTCATGCTATCTAGCTAAAATGTCACATGATGTCAAGGAATTGTTTGGTTATGTAGACATTCGTTGTCAAGAGAATAATTAAATTCTAAGATGTTGCTCTATTATTTTATAATGTTTAAAAGGGGTTACGTCATTACACGTCATTACGACATATATGGATTACGATATTTTTCTGTGTTGTAATTATCTAGGCAATTAAATAATTGCGAGATGTTTAAATGGTGTTTTTATTTTTAAATAGTAATTTAAAAATGCTAGAAATTTATACTTCCGTGTAGCATTTATGAATGAATAGACCTTTTGGAAGGATTTTAAAATTTTATGAAAATCGGATATGTGACAACCTCACAAGAAATATTAAGCAAGAAAATAGAAGAAGAGTGCAAAATGCAGTGTAAAAGAGCAACATAATTGTGATACAACAGAACTCGGATAGAAGCAGAATAACAACACACACTTATTCATTAATCACAATATGGACAATTAAATAATACAATGGTGAGAGGATTTGAATTCCAAGGTGGCAATTCGAATTAGCCTTCATGGAGTGATCATCAGACCAATGGAGTGTCATCAAAGCACAACTCGAAGTCTCGATCATCATCAGTGGAGTCATCAATGCACAAGTAATTGTCAACCAGATGTGAAACTGAGTCTAACTAAGTGTGGTAGGTGTATCTGGCACATGGAGGCACTAACTGAATGAAGGAGGCTCAGTGGAGGGCGCATGAGGAGCTAAATGGAGTCAGAATAGGAAGTCTAGTCTCATTGGAGATCCATCGGAGTGATACAGTCAGTTTAGAGTCACTATAGCCTTAAATCAAGAAAAGATCTAAAGATAACTCAACTAACTGAAGTGCAACTGAGTGGTAGGTGAGAGAGGGAACCTTTCACAAGTGGTAGGTGAAAGGAGGGCGCACTAAGCACTAGGAGGGCTAAAACTAATCAGAAAGAAGCTCCCGGGGCTAGCTAACTAAGGGCTAGGTGCTGGGATTGATGAATGGGATGCATGAAATTGCATGCATGCATGCAATTTGATGACTGCATGCAAAATGCATGCATGACTGAAAATGCAAAAATGCAAAATGTTGTTAGGACTAGGATGGAGTATAGGAATATCCCAACAGAATGCAACAAAAAGAATACTTCAATATATTAGGGGTACAATTCAGTTTGGGATTCATTATAGTTCAGGGGGGACTTCTTTGTTGGTTGGTTTCATTGATTCATATTGGGCCTATGATCTTGATGATCGGCAGTCTACTGCAGGTTATGTTTTCAGTCTGGGTTCTGGACCTGTCACTTGGGCTTGTAAGAAACAACAATCTCTTTCTCTCTCTTAAGCCGAAGCAGAGTATCATGCAACAGTCAATGCCTATCAAGAATCCTTATGGCTTCGACAGATCCTTTCATATTTTCTATTCTAGCAACAACAACTAACTCCCCTTTGGTGTGACAAGCAAAGTGCCATCAAGCTCGCCAAATATCCAGTTCAACATCAACGCAACAAACACATTAAGCTACATATGCAATTCATAAGAAATCTTGTTCATGATCACGTTCTTGAAGTGCTCTTTTTCCCTACAATTGATCAAGTTGCAAAAATCTTCACCAAATCTCTTACATAAGCAAAGTTTTCTAAAATTCGATCTATGTTAGGAGTTCATGAACTTTTCATTAAGGGGGGATAGGCTCTAATGCCTCCTTCCTTCTCCTAATAGTGTCACTTTTGTAAATCCTTCAATCCTATCCCAAGTTGTTCTCAAGGGGGGATGTTAGGATATTTAAACACTTAGGAGTTAGTTAAGATCAAATTGTTATAATGTATTCGTTACAAAAAGCGTGTTTCTTTAGTATGCATTTGTAAATATCTAATTTGACAGTCACGATATGTTCTAGACATAGAGTGATCTAATAGTTCAACTTCTCTTAGATTATAACTACCTTTGATCTGTGGCTTAACACCCGATTGGTCCATGATATCTATTTAAAGAGCATGGATGGTCACTTGCTAGTTGATCGATTATGAGAATCTCATTTGTAACCTTATTTATTTTGCATAATAAACTGCCTCAAGTAGCTATTTGGCTAGGGTCATGGAGTGTTTCCCTTTCGAGGGTTTAAATCATGTGAAAACATCGGTGTGTTGATATGTGATCTATTTGTGTGAGTGGTTGCTATCATGAATCCCTAGCAAAGGATATTTCTAGTTGTGAGGAACTCATGGGTATGTTTGGTCAAGTTAATAGAAAGATTAAATGTACAATATACCTTTAAGTTTATAAAATTAACTCATATTTTGAGTTGGTAAATGTTTTACAACTTTAAATGATGGACTTATTATAAACTTGTCTCTTTCAATTTCTTATTTTGAGCAATATGATGTTGTGATGATAGGATTGGGACTTTGCTTGTCTTTTCCTTTGAGGTCATTTCTATTTTTATTTTTTATTTTTTTCCATTATTTCATCTCTTTCCTTCATAATTTTTTTTTGTCAATTATTTGTGGATTTGATGCAATCTAACTCAACATCATTTGATGCAACGAAACTCAACATAATTTTACCATGTGTCCTTGAGGTTGTTTACCTAAACACAATAAGGGGCACAAAATGAAAACTAAAAATCAAAAGGAAGTGTAGTGATATGAACACATATGTGGATAATATTTCCCACCAATTCACCTAAATGCCCGCCAAGTCAAGATAAATTCCCTCCAAGTCACCTAAATTCCCTCCAAGGTCATCTAAATGCTCTCCAAGTCACCTAAATGCCTACCAAGTCACCTAAATTCCTTCCAAGTCAAGCTAAATTCCCTCTAAGTCACCCAAATTCTCGCCAAGGTCACATAAAATGCTTTCCAATGTCATATAAATGCCTTCCAAGTCACCTAAATGCCTTCCAAGTCACCTAAATTCCCACCAAGTCACCTAAATTCCCACCAAGTCTAGCTAAAATCCTACCAAGTCACCTAAATGCCCACCAAGGTCACCTAAATCCCACCAAGGTCACCTAAAATGTTCCAATAGTATTTAATGAAACAACAAATATAGACCAATTTCTTGTATATGAACTCATATTTGTATTCTACAACGCAAAATCCTATTGCCTATTAGTATTTTCAGTCCTTCATATTCCATTAAGAATTACTCAACATTATAATTGAGATCTCCATGCAATTGTCCAAGCTATCAAACAATGGAAACTAATCATATAGAAACATTATTTGCCACACATGTATGATCACACTGAAGACTTTTGTGAAGATGTTAAGAGAAAATATGAAATGAATTATGTTGCACAAGTTATGATACAATAATACAAGTTTATAATAAAATTTATGACAAAGTAGACCCAACCCTTAAATGGCATGTCAATGTACATGTATCAAAAATTACAATGATGTACATGTATCCCGAAGTACATTTGTCCTAGAATACACATCAAAACTCAATCTTCCTCTTTTTTTTTCCGGAATTTGATGCAGATCATGCCTCTATCTAGGACCAACATGAATCTTTGGAGTCTGCAAATCAAAGATCAAATTTCTTGATAAGCTAATTACACTAATATTGCATCAGCAGTAACAAACTTTAAAAATTAAATTAAGGCTCAATTACTTACTAAAAAACACTCATTGAAATCTGAGGTGTCGATTCTTATGGTGTCCTCCTTGCCAAAATCCTCTATGCAATTGTGCTCTTCAAATAAAATATCAGGTATCTCAGGTATCTCCTTATTTCAATAATTATCAAAATGTGAATGTAAAAGTATTAAAACACTTTGTAAAGAATGAACATTTCACCGAAAAAGTAGACTCTGGGACATGAGGCTGGGTTTCTTGTGTATCAAGTGAAGCCATAGGTTTAACATCAATCTCGGTCACATCCACAAATAGAATGGAGAGGCTAGGCACTGCTTCTGCCAATGGCTAAAATGACCAAATACTAAAATAGTTACACATGCATGAATAAACAATATAACGCGAATAAAGTATGTATATATATTGAAATATATACCTTTGGGTGGTTTCTTCCCATATTTGATGCATCAATAATTGTTTCATCAACGACCCCGCTGAGGTGTGGCATGGAGGACTCTCCGACATGATATTGTAAACATGAGAAATAAACATTAAGAAAACAAGTTATGCATGGAATTGAAAGTTAATAAACAAATGTCATTAGAGGCTATACATTACCATGGAATTAGTAGGTCTATGATCATGGAGACCTTCCCTCTTTCTGGAAGAGGGTCGTCTGATAAATACATAACCCTTGGAAATATTTGGACTTTGGGGAGAAGCAAATAAAAGTATTGGTACTGGGATTTAGGTTGATGCCTATAGTCATAGAGCATTGTTGTAGTTATACATGCACATGTGAATCAATGAAATAACATGTATTAAAAAAATAACATGTTGAAATAGTTACCTCTGTCTAAAATGTCTCTCCACAATAGGGGGCATCACTAGTGTCAGACCCTTGCCCCTCTGTAGAGGCATCTAACATCTGCAAGTTTAAAAATTCACCATGCATTGTCGTAGTTGGAAACATACATGAACCAATGAATTAGCATGCATTAGAAAACTAACATGTTGAAATTGTTACCTCATTGTGAAATTCTCCACCAAGAGGGGCTTCACTAGTTCCAAAGCCTTGCCCCTCTCTAGAGGAATCTAGCATCTGCAAGGTTAAAAAGCCACCACGTGTTGACATAGTTAGACATGCATGCACCAATGAACTAACATGTATTGACAAGCTAACATACATTTGAAATTGTTACCTTAGTGTGAACGGTCTCTCCACCAAAGGGGGCTTCACTAGTGCCAAAGCCTTGCCCCTCTGTAGAGGCATCCCACTTCTGCAAGTTTAAAATTCTAAGTGTTAGAAATCTATGTACATGTGCACAATAAGGAAAAATAATTTTGAACATGATTACATTTAAGCATAAACTTACCTCACTCAAGAAATTGAAAGGTTAACATATATATATCTCTAGAATCAATGTTTTTCCCAAGGTGTTAAGGACCTAGCAACTACAAGTTTAAAAATTGTAAATATTAGACTATATGGCATTCATGATCTAACATGTATTAAGGAAATAACATGTATTAACAAACTGACCTGTTTAAATAGTTACCTCTATGTGAGTTGTTTTAGTCAAAGATACGATGACACCTGGAAAACCAAAACCACCTGCAGATTGTGGAACACTAGTCTCTCCACCACTAGGGCCAAAATTTGCCCCTCTACTTTGGCATTTAGTATCTACAAGTTTAAAATTTTTACATATTAACAATCTATATATGTGTACAATAAGGAAAAAATAGTTTAGACAATCAATTATTATTAACCATTTACTTACATTCCTAAATAACCTAGCAAAGGAAACATTTGATGACACACAACCATAACAAGCATGGCCACATGTTGTGCATTCGCGAGCCTCAGTGGTGGTCTTGTGTTGTGTCGATCCAACCCCACTACTAGATTTTCCTACACCACAAGGAGGTGATGGTTGTACACCAACAGGGAGAGATGGCACTACTTGGCCCATACGATAAATGAGTGTGCTATGGCGGACAATTGTAACACACCCCTTTGACAAATGCATTTAATAATGCATATTAATTATAAAATGAAATAGCGGAAGCATAATTTTTTTCAAGAAGACCCATTAAATATTTTAACATATGCATAAACTCATAATATCAAAAGCATAGACTAAAACTTTTGCTTATGGGCTGCACGTAAAACTACTCAATTTTAGAGCATAGCATATTTTAAAAACTTATATTAATATACCTATATTTATTTGTATACCCATTTAATTAGGTAACTTCAACTTATCATTTTACATTCAAACCTTATTGTACAGTAAGTCTCACTTTAAATAAGAGATTAATGCATATATTAATACACCCGAAATAATAGTAAATTATGGTGTTTTTATTAAATAAGTTTACTTGAGAGTCGACCATAACTAAATTTAGCCCATAAACAATATTTGTTGGTTGTATAGACTAACATATAGTTGTTGGTTGTATAGACTAACCCGACCATTATGAAAATAGAGAGATTTTATATATCTATAGTCTTTGCGACTAAAACAAATAGTTGTGGTATATTCCAAATATTTCCTTAAGACAAGGAAACATTATTATTGTAAAATTAGTCACAACAGATCTAATGAACAAGTAAATCAATCACAACAGATGAACATAGAAAATATGGTGCAAAACTGTGCAAAACATGCAGCAGTGCTCAATATCCCAATAAGGGTGAATAATTACAATATAAACTGTCTCAATGACTAAGCAATTCGAATTGCCTAAGTAGGTCATTCGAATCACTGAATGGAGTAGCTTGACTCCAACGAGGAGTCCTCATCATCAATCAGTAGTGGTCATCAATGCACAAGAACCAGTCATCCAGGTGTCAATCTGAGTCTATCTGAGTGTAACAAGTGTAACTGAAGTGTGTAGCACTGATTAAGGGAAGGAGGCTCGGTGGGGGCGCATGGGAGGCTAACTGAAGTCAAAACAAGTCATCTAGTCAATCTGGAGGTCCAACGGAAGTGAAACAGTCAGTCGGGAGTGAAACTAGCCTCAAATCAGGGAGAATCAGAGCTAACTGAGTGTAACTGAAGTGGTAGGTGAACAAGTGCGCCCTTCTATGGAAGTAGGTGAGAAGTGGCTGCCTTTCAGCCTAGGAGGGCTAAAAATATGAAGGAAGTGGCTCCTGGGTGCTAGAATAAGGTGGCTAAGGTGCTGGAGGCATCAAACTGGTGACTGGGATGCATGCAAAGTGCATGCAAGTGCATGCAAACCCTAATTGCATGCAAGATCCTGAAAAAGATGATGTGGATATCCGAACACCCCCCCTCAAGCTAGACTATGATGTGCAAAAAATAATGTGGGGCCCTAGTAACTAAGACCAAAGGTCACCCCAATACAATAATCCAAAAAATGCTGAAAATAAACTAAGTGAGGAAAGAGGGAAAACCCAGTGGGAAGAAAGCCCCCCCTCAAGATAAAGCATAATAATGAATCAATCTGTCTCCACCATGATGGAACTCACCCCCAACAGTGAACGTAGGTAAGAGAACTTCTTCTCAGTGAAGCTCTTGGTGAAGATGTCTGCAATTTGCTCATTAGTAGGGCAATATTTCAGAATGATGGTGCGATCATGCACCAACTATCGAATGTAATGCATATGAATCTCAATGTGTTTGGTCCTCTACCGCTGAACTGGATCTGTGGAGATCTTGATAGCACTTTGATTGTCACAAAATAGGACAGTCGAAGTAGTGCCACCAAAACCAAACTCGAAAAGAATACCCTGCAACCAAACTGCTTGAATGCAGGCATTGACTGCCCCTCGATACTTTGCCTTTGCTGAAGAAAGTGCAATGGCTGCTTGCTTTTTGCTGGACCAACAAATAGCACCATGAAAAATCATGAAAACATAACCGGAAGTGGACTTCCGATCAATGCTATCACCTGCCCAATCTGAATCAGTAAAACCAATGAAATCAAGCTCAGAATCTGCAGCATAATGTATGCCAAAATGTCTCGTACCTTGCACATACTGCAAGATCCGCTTGGCTGCTTGCCAATGAAGCTCATGTGGCTGCTGCATATATCTTGACACGGCACTCACGGAATATGATATATCAGGCCTTGAGTGTGTCAAATAAAGTAGTGAACCAATCAACTGTCGATACATACTGCAATCTGCAAGCGGTGTAGAATCTCCCTCCTCAAGACTGATTCCTGAGAGGAATGGGAATGGGGCTGCCTTACATTCAGCCATATTAAACTTCAATAATAGGTCGGAAGCATATTTTTGCTGAGATATAGTGATCCCATCAAAATTTTGAGCTATCTCCAAGCCCAAAAAGTGACTCAGCAAGCCCAAATTGCTCATGTCAAAAGCTAGATTTAAGGCAGATTTTAGCTTGTTTATTAAAGTAAGTGTGCTACCAGTAATGAGAAGATCATCAACATAAAGTAAAATAACCAACAAATTACCTTTAACTCGCTGAAGATACACATTCGGATCAGATTTGCATCTTTGGAAATTCTGAGAAAGAAGGAAGGAGTCCATCTTTGCGTACCAAGCTCTTGGGGCCTGTTTTAACCCGTACAAAGATTTCTTCAATCTGCAAACCAATGATGGATCTGATGTATAACCCTCTGGTTGCTGCATATATACCTCTTCAGCAAGGTTTCCATGTAAAAATGCACTCTTCACATCCATGTGGTGCACCTCCCAGTGCTTGGATGCGGAAATAGCTAAAACAAGGCGGATGGAATCCATCTTTGCAACCGGTGCAAAGGTCTCAGTGTAGTCCACTCCTTGGACTTGGGAGAAACCTTTTGCCAGCAACCTTGCTTTATATTTGCTGATAGTGCCATCAGCAGCAACTTTAGTACGGTATACCCATTTACACTTCACTAATTTTCTTCCAGGTGGAAGAGAAACTAGCTCCCATGTGTTGTTCTTTTGAAGAGAACTGTACTCTTCATCCATGGCACTTTTCCATCTCGGATATCGATGAGAAGAATAGTATGATGTGGGATCTGAACCATCCATCAAATAAAAAATCTCAGGAAGAAATGGATCGGCAATAGAAAGAGCCATACCTGCTCTTTGAAAGTCTGCTCTTGTTCGTCTTAGATCAGCAGGATTTCCAAGGTTCGAACCAGCAGATTGTAGAGTGTTTTGGGCCCACTTTGGTAACTGAGGAGGATCATAATGGTTGGATTCCAAACCTGATATGTCATGATCATCATATGCTGCTACAATATCATAAATATCAGAACTCATACCTTCATTATCGCTGCACGGATCTTCTTCTGGTGAAGGCGGTGAATCGGCAGTCTTCTCCTCGACTAGTTGCAATTCTTGAAGCGGTTCTTCAAATTGCACACTGCGCTCTATAAATATCTTTTTAGATCTGATATCCATGAGTTTATATGCTTTTGATTCTTTCCCATATCCTATCAATATGCACTCGGTACTTTGTGGATCCAAAGCTCGTCTCTTCTCGGTAGGAATTCTAGCCCATGCAGTAGAGCCAAAAACTCTCAAATTTGACACATTCGGTTTGTGACCAAAGAATGCTTCGAAAGGAGTCATACCTTTCACGGATGAATGTGGAACACGGTTCTGTATATATGCAGCAACAATGATTGCTTAAGCCCAAAGATTTGCAGCCAAACCTTTTGATTCAATCATGCATGTAGCCATCTCTTTCAGTGACCGATTTTTCCTTTCTGCTACATCGTTCTGCTGGGGTGTGTAGGGAACTGTATGTTGGATCTTAATTCCACTTCGGGCACAAAGTTGCAGCAACTCGGATTTAATATAGTCTCCACCATTATCAGATCTAAGAGCTTTGATCTTGCTCTCAATGGCGGTCTCAACAGAAGCCTTAAAATCCTTGAATTTTCCGAGCACTTCTGACTTGTTTTTGAGAAAGAA
This sequence comes from Larix kaempferi, assembly GCA_027924585.1. NCBI lineage: Eukaryota > Viridiplantae > Streptophyta > Pinopsida > Pinales > Pinaceae > Larix > Larix kaempferi. Next base: position 12,522,757 of record BSBM01000729.1, read on the forward strand.
TACCCATGTAAAGCGGGAAAAATCATCAATAAATGTCAAAACATACCTTGAACCATTTAATGACATATGGGGCAGCGGACCACTGATATCAGAATGGATCAATCCCAAAATAGTAGAAGCTCTGCTAGCTTTGCCGCGGTCGAATCTGTGCTCGGCGTGCTTCCCAATGATGCAACCAGTGCATATTCCCTTCGAGGAACGGAGTTGTGGAAGCCCATCTATCATGGATTTATTTGATAGAAGCAGTAAATATTTATAATTAAGATGTCCAAATATTTCATGCCAAAGCCTACTAACCTCATTACCATGTGTGCGAAGAGCAGTGGGCTTTGCAAGCAGAATAAAGTGTGAAAACTCGTAGCATTTTGCAGTGTGGTTTGCCTTTCCGACTGCAACTAGTCTTCCACTTTTGATATCAGAAATTTCAACTGTATTAGGGCTGAATGTAACTTGCTTAGGTTCACCAGTGTGTGTCATTTGATACACAGAAATAAGATTTGAAGCCAAGGAAGGCACATAGAGAACATTCTGAAAGCTTCCATGATCTACATGAATCGTACCTTTGCCCTTTGAAGAAATTTTTGAGTCATCTCCCAAATGGATGGGGATGGAGATGTTTGGATCGAATGAGGAAAAAGAATCAATATTTGCAGCCATATGATTTGATGCACCCAAATCTATCAAGAGAGTAGTGGGCTTCGAAACCGTTGCCATGAGTGCTTGTCCTCTTTCATGATCATCATTCCTATCCTTCTTCCTTGCACCGTCGGGAAGAGTTATGTTGTTCTTTTCCAAAAGGAGGGCCATTTGATCTATAGTCTTCTTCATACATGAACTTTCGGGATGAAAGCCACGATTGCAATAAGTACATTTAGATTTTTGGTTACCTTCTTTGCCCTTTTGCTTGAACTTCGAACTGGATGGTGCATCCGTTTGTTTGCCTTTGTCTTTTTGCTTGTGAGGCTCAAATTTGGGCTTCTCCTTCTTTTGCTTTCCTTTACCATTCGAGATCTTGGGTCCTTGAACATATAGGGATGAATCTTTGGAGCTTATGGACCCCATTTGAATCAACTTGTCATACTCTTTTGTGATGGACTCAATGAAGGCATTCAAGTAGGCATCTTCCAATTCGGGGTAGTTAGCCGACTGGAATTGAAAGTAGAGACAAATACCGAATAATATTTCCCAAGCTTGCTTAGAATGAAGAGGATCAATTGTTTATCCTCTTTGATAACTCCAATGTTCTTCAATTGCAAGTTCAAGTTCTTGAATTTTGTGAAGAATTCATTAATGGTCTCGAAATTCTCAGGACTAAGGGCAATCAATTCATTCTCTAATTGAAAATCCCTAAGCTCATCCTGCTTGCCAAATAGTGTTTCAAGTTGCTCCCATATGGCTTTTGGAGTCTTCAATCCGCTGAGATGGAAGTGAAGATCTTTGGAGATGGAGAGACAAAGAAGACCATAAGCTTCATCAAGCTTGTTGTAGTGTTTGGTTCTATCTGACAGATTGCTTGGCTCCAATTCAAGATCAATAGTGACTCGGTAGTAACCTTTTGAACGTAATATGATCTCCATATCATCTTTCCAATCAAAATAATTGAATGGGGTGAGGATAGGCTTTGAAGAAGAGTATTCCATTGCTAGGAGCGAGTCAAACTGATGTAGAAGGAGCTTGCATGCACAGTGTAGTGAATGCAATTGCTGTAGAGGAGCTTGCATGCACAATGTAGCGAATGCAATTGATGGAGACAATAAACCTGCAAATCACAATAAACCAAGAACAATAAGGTCGAACAATCCACCCTTTTAGAGTTGCATCACACCTGGGATTGGAGATCAAACAACGTTGAATGGGTCCAATGTATCAGATCCAGGAATTATGTGGAAACTCAAGCTTCTGGAGTGGTATTGGAATTATTTTCAAGCTTTGCATGCACAGGAGCGAATGCCCTTGAGATATCTCATGCCAAAACTTTTTGCAATTTGAGCAATTCAGTCAAATCTTCTTGTAAAAACACCTGTAGAAAAGAGATCTTGTCCCTGCAATGGCTCTAATACCATGTAAAATTAGTCACAGCAGATCTAATGAACAAGTAAATCAATCACAACAGATGAACATAGAAAATATGGTGCAAAACTGTGCAAAACATGCAGCAGTGCTCAATATCCCAATAAGGGTGAATAATTACAATATAAACTGTCTCAATGACTAAGCAATTCGAATTGCCTACGTAGGTCATTCGAATCACTGAATGGAGTAGCTTGACTCCAACTAGGAGTCCTCATCATCAATCAGTAGTGGTCATCAATGCACAAGAACCAGTCATCCAGGTGTCAATCTGAGTCTAACTGAGTGTAACAAGTGTAACTGAAGTGGGTAGCACTGATTAAGGGAAGGAGGCTCGGTGGCGGCGCATGGGAGGCTAACTGAAGTCAGAACAAGTCATCTAGTCAATCTGGAGGTCCAACGGAAGTGAAACAGTCAGTCGGGAGTGAAACTACCCTCAAATCAGGGAGAATCGGAGCTAACTGAGTGTAACTGAAGTGGAACTGCAGTGGTAGGTGAACAAGTGCGCCCTTCTCTGGCAGTAGGTGAGAAGTGGGCGCCTTTCAGCCTAGGAGGGCTAAAAATCTGAAGGAAGTGGCTCCCGAGTGTTAGAATAAGGTGGCTAAGGTGCTGGAGGCATCAAACTGGTGACTGGGATGCATGCAAAGTGCATGCAAGTGCATGCAAACCCTAATTGCATGCAAGATCCTGAAAAAGATGATGTGGATATCCGAACAATTATTTTCCAAATATATGCATATTTCCATTTCACGAAGTCAAGGAAATATTAATTCAATCATTCGCTTATAAAACTAAAATAAAATTGCCAACTGTAATAATGTATTACCTCTTTTAACTAAATTAAATAATTTTTACCAACAGTAATAATTTAGTCCATTAACCACTAATTCTTTCACCAAATATAGTCAAATTATATAATTTCAACTCAAACATATTCATATATGTCTAATTTGGACTAAAGCATAAATTTGTATTATACCACTCTAACCCATGGTTTTCAAATCAACAATACCACTAATTAAAAAGTTCTAAAAACATGCATTAACTCAAGGTATTGTTTGTCATTTAATTAATAAATACAATTAAAATTTAAACAACTAATCTCTCCAACTAAACAAATCATCCCATGGTTTTATTTAACTCAAAACAACTTTGGTTTCAATGAATCAAATCACTCTATGGTTTTTAAATCTTTTTTCCATAAAGTTTTAAAATAATGAAAAATAATTGAAATGACTAAAATTCAAGCTTATTTATCCCTTCTTCTAAATTTTCCAGACATAATTTCATTAAACATTACATTTTTCAAGGAAATTAGCATTTTCTAAAGGAAATAATTTCAATTTCGACTCATTGTACTTATTTCTTGCCCATGAAATAATCCAAGTAAAATATGAATTCCTAACTTATATCCAAATTATGCAAATCTTTAACCGGTAAATAATTAATCATCCTTTCTAGGAAATAAACTTATCTACAAAATGGGTTAACACATGCAACTGGCTTCGTGGTAGCCACACTCCACCCAACCATAGGTAGTTCTACTCATTAATATCCGCAGCAGAACACCCCCCCCACCCCCCCGAGTTGGGACTTGTGATTCACCAAAATATCATTCCTTCCACCCATATCATTCCATCATAAGATTATCATGGGTAATTCCTCACAGTTTTCAGAGGTTCACAAAAACTTTTAGGCATTCAGGAAATACAGGATTAATCCAATTCCATGCCAAACCATACACTTCTCATCTTGGTTTCATTCCATTCACACCACAGTGAAAACCATCACTGCTTAACCAGTGCATAGGAAATCCACTAGAAAAGTTTATGTACAATTCACCATTTCCTCGACCACAAAAAAACAGTGAAAAAAATCTTTAACAATCAAAGGTTTAGGGATAATTTAGGTAGGTTCAATCACCAGAGTCTCCTCTGCTTGTGACCCAGTTTCCTTCATGTGCTTGTGCACTTCCCCCCTTTCGAATTCTTTCAGACTTCTTCCCAGACACAGATAATTTCAGACCTTCTCCTTCTTTTTCCCATAATGAAGGAATTGAATCATTTTCCCACTTGCATGCATAAGTTAAATGCATGACAAGTTTAAACCACATGGGCTCTCCAAGAGACCCATGTTTCACACTTTATTATTTTTATTTTTATTTAAAAATAAAAACATATAAGCTCTCCCCCATAATCCCATTTAAATCATAATTAATTAAAAATTATGATTTTAAAAACATAACTAAAGTGTGAGATGTGGTTTCAAGGATTATTATTATTCTTATTAGTATCCTTAGGTTTTGTTTAGGGTTATTTTATTTTAACTACAGTTTATAGCTAGCTTATCATTAGTTATATGGGTAATTCCACGAAGGTCGTTCACCATTTTTGGCATGCGAGAGTGAAAAAACTTGTTTTCTGAATGCTCAATCGAGGTCGTTTCAAGCCCTTGATCGAGGTTTTCAAAGCTCAATTGAGGGTATTAAAAGACCTCGATCGAGGGCTTGAAACAACCTCGATCGAGGGTTTTTAAATACCTCGATCGAGGGCTTGGTTAGACCCTCGATCGAGGGCTTGGTTAAACCCTCGATCGAGCTATTACTCGATCGAGGGTTTGAGACAGAAAACAAAAAAAACAAAAACAGGGCTTGGTCGGCCGGCCGGGCCCTGTTTGAAAACGACAGGGTAGAGACAGCGAAAGGGATGGAACGAAAGCCCTCGACTGAACATCCGCAGCCAAGTCACAACGCCATGCCCCATGTCGGTCGGTCTCTGTTTGAAAATGACAGGGTAGAGACAACGAAAGGGACAGGACAAAAGCCCTCGACCGAGCATCCGTAGCCAAGTCACGACGCCACGCCCCATGCCCAACTCCACCTCGCCATGGCTTCTAATACACCAGGTAAGTGGATTTCAACTTGGCATTTGTTTTTAAAAAAACCCTAAATTTTAAATTTTATTGTTTTGCTATTTGTTTTAAAAACAAATCTAAATTTTATTTGTTTTGTATATAAAATTGTGTGTTTTTTTTACAAAATGTAAATTTTATTTAGTTTTTATCAATTTGTGTGAATGTAACCATTGAAAACGAAAAACCACCATCGAAACAAAAAACCATTGAAACTAAAAACCACCATTGAAACCAAAAACCATTCTTTTTTGTGTACAAAAACCATTGAAACCATTCCAAAACCACCATTGAAACAAAAAACCATTCCAAAACATTTTTTTGTTTTAAGTTTATGTTGTATTTTTTTTTTTAAATTATCAATATTTTTCTTTATGTCAACCGGTAGCATTTCACTGCATAAATGCTACCAGTTTTATTTTAAAATGTGTTTTGACAAGTAACCGGTAGCATTTCACTACATAAATGCTATCGGTTTTATTTTAAAATGTGTTTTGACAAGCAGAAATGTTGCCCGTTTTTTTTCAATCCTCTGAGAACGCCAAGAGGATTGAAAAAAAAAATCATATTAGGTTGTCGGTTTAACAAAAACCATTAACATTAAAAAAAACTCAACAACACCACAGTGACATGTAGAAAACTCATTTGGTTTCCATATATAACCTTAGATTCAATGTTACTATGGAAAACGACCTACAATTTCTCTAATTAAGTAAGTAGCATCATTATTATTAATTTATTTAATGAGATGAAGTGTCATTTTTATTTTTATCACATAATTATCATGTATATTTTTATAATTATCATGTATATTTTTATAGTTATACATAATATCATATAAATGTTTATATATAATAAACATATACATATATATATATATATATATATATATATATATATATATATATATATTATATAACATTTTAAAAATAAATATTTAAATATTACAATTAAATTTAAATATGTTTATTAAATTCATTATTTATTAATATAATTATATGTTAATATAAACTAATAATTTTATGTTAATATAAATTATAAATATATTGAAGTTAAAAAATCATTTTCTTAAAATCAAAGCTTAGGTCTAATAAATCAATAATCATCACATTAAAAACTATCCAAACACATTTAGGTGCATACAACATGTCCATATCAAGATGACAAAAGCAATCACAACAACATCTTATATTATTAAGATTTGGACATACTCCCTTTGCCATGGTCTAAATGTCATAATATAATATGTCAATTTTTAGGTATTTCTTTAGTTGATATGAATATATCAAAATATATCTCATATATATATTAATTTACAAATATTTAATCTTATCAAAAAACCATTTAATCATCTATCTATCTATCTATCTATCTATAATGATGATGAATTGTATTGATAAAAACTCATTTACAACATAAATAAAAATGACGTGCCTAGAGGGAAAACCATAGCACTTATAGAACTTGAGTTTATCAAAGTTATGAAAACTACCTAGCAAATTGATAGGTTTCTAAGCATTGTTAAGATAACAATGAAAAACAAAAAAAACATGGGACCCTAAGAAACCCCTAATCATGATCTTCATAAGAAACACAAACAAGAAGTATATGTTCTAGAGGAGCTAGTTCATACACATTCTATGTGTTTTTCTTGATGAGGAAATCCACCTAGGTCTCTACTTGATCCAATAGGGATAATACTTTGTAATGTCATGGTAAACAACAAACGCGTAACCTAGTTGGTGAAGGAGAGGATAGGCTAAATTGATTTTGTTTCCCTGCACCTCCTATAATTAGAATTAGAGCGAAATGCATAGAACAACTCCGACCAGGGAAACCATAGAAGTTGCAAGGTTGGGTAAAGTTGACCACCATGCAAATTCACCAATTCATCCACCGATGGGAGTGAAATCATACTGTCAGTTTGAACCTTCTAGAATTCCACTTCCCACTTCATGATGGCCACACTAACCACTGTAATAAACTCCATATACACAAACCAAAAGGTGATGATGAAAATGTAGTGGAGAGGAAAGAAAATGGGCAAGAGAGGGTAACCAAAATACCATAGAGAGAAAAGATGCATGGGGATTATTCTCAATACCTAGTACATTACATAAAAACTTAATATTAGTCAACAATGTTGATCATCTATTTTTATGGTCTTTGTGGGGACCAAATTCAAATCCTGAGTGATTTTGATGGAAGATTAACCCCATGTCATGGCCTCTTAGATAAAGGAACTTGTTTGTGATTAGTGGTTTTCCCACCGAGGGTAGTAAATAAACATTGTTCAAAAGAAAAATCTACTTTGTTTACTAGTGGTAAATAAACATTAAAAAAAAATCTACTTTGTTTACTAGTGGTAAATAAACATTGAAAATACTGCTGCCACCTCTTGACCCTCAACTAGTAGATCTGTCCCTACAAGATATTGAGAATATATCATTCTAAAAATAGTTTAGTTTCCCCCCCACATCCCAACCTCTAGTCCTAGTCCCGGTGTGACATTTGAGGACTTTATCTAAGAAATCCAACTATTCTAAATGAATATATGTATCCAACATGCTCACATGATTTGAATGTGACCACCACATTTTATCCCTAAAGATGTTGCACCAGCTGCCGCTTGAAACCAAACACCATCCTAATTCTCAAGGGCGTGTGTTGTCACAGATTTGTTTCAATGACGAACTTTTCTTATGTTGCCTTAAAAACATTGTACTTTACTTCTATTCACACAACTCCTCAAAGCCTAGACACAAAGTAATTCTATACCATGTAGATTAGCCACACAAGTCAAACCATCTTTTAATTAGCAGATGGTTTGCTTATTGCTTCCTCTTCAAGAGAGATGACCTCTTGGCACCTTGTGGGAGTTTTGATGTGGGTTTTCCCGCTACCACTGCTGTCATTTTAGCCACAAGCCACTAAAGCCCACAAAATTGGGGCATACACAATACTATTTATTTCCCAACAATTGCCTCAACGAACCTTTAACGCTGGTAACTTGCATGCAAATGAAACAACACATGTCTATACATTTGCTAAACATATCTACATGCTTGTCAATTCCACGTGAAAGGACTAATCACACTCTTCTTTAACGAGCCACACATATCCCATGCTCCATTTGAACATTCTTATTGGATTTACACAACCTCTTCAAATATGTGGTTACTTTAGGATGTGGTAGGTAGAGTCAACTTGTATCCCTAGGTGCAGATACATCAAGCAACCCACACTATCTCTTGGTTTGGTTTGGATTCTCATGTGGTATGTGTCTCAAGCCAACACACAAACAACCCTTCCATTCGTTGATTCGTTCTCATGTATGACAATAGATCTAGAGCGTCGTGGCTCTCTATAATCATTCCTATGCTATAAAATTCCTATCCTATCAAATTCGACTCATCATTCAAAATATTGGAAATATCATAAATTATAATCATTCACTCACTCATGTCATGCACTCAGTGCTTAGCTTTGCTTTGCTTAGCCATTAGCAAACTTCTTTTGTTGTTTTGGTTCAATTTAAAAGGTAGATTATCGAGACTCAAACATGTAGCGAGCCCCAGTTGACTTAGTCTTGATTCCATTTCCCCTCCATCCCATACTTGTATGTTGTCGCAACAAGTGTTGAACAACTAAATTTGATGCCCAGGCCCCTATGATGCTAGCATTGCTAATAAAAATGATATCAAAATTGAAATTGGAAATTGAAACTGGAATTGAAATGTAAATTTGAAATTGAAAATGAAAATGATATTGATATTGGAAATTGATATTGAAATTGAATTTGAATTTTGAAATGCAATTCGAATTGAAAATCGAGAATTGAAATTGAAATGAGAAATGAAAATTGAGAATTAGAAATGTAATTAGAATTCAAATTGAAATTGAAACTTGGCATTTGAAATTGAAACTTGGAATTTGAAATTGAAATTTGAATTTGAATTGTGAAATTTGAAATAGAGTTTGAAATTTGAATTGAATTTGAATTTTGAATTTGGATTTGAAATGCGAAATTTGAAATTTGAATTTGAATTTTAAATGTGAAATTTGAAAGAGAAGTAGAATTAGAAATTGAAATGTGATGCAGAGAGTTCTGAAGAGAGAACTTCATTGCTTCATGCTCCGTGACGCATGAGAGGATCTCACATCGCCCAAGAGGGAGGCCATAAAAAACGATCCCGTTCACCAAGGAGTGCAGCCATGCCAGGGTCGGCTGCTGCTGGTGGTAGCAGCAGGAGAGATAGTGTGTTAGTTCATCTCGACAACATACATGTTGATCCCTAGGTGGGGGATGGGCAGCAAGAATCGAGTGCATCAGGTGCATATTTTTTGTTAGATACATTTTCAGTAAATTTTTAGTATATAATGCATTGAATTTCAGTTGCAAGTTATAATATATATTTTTAGTAACATTTTTGTTTTTGTTTGGATTGCAGGTGACCCATCAGGGGGATCGTACGATGATGAGGTCGCACGCATCACTCTTGTTGATATCACTACCTAGCGAGAGTGGGTGCAGTCATGTGTGTGCACATTGAGGGAAAATTCTCCCACATGGCGATCTTTATTCATGATGTTATCAGCAGGTGACCCATCAAGGGGATTGTATGACGATGAGGTCACACGCATCACTCTCGCTGATATCACTACCCAGCGAGAGTGGGTGCAGTCATGTGTGTGCACATTGAGGGAGGATTCTCCCACATGGCGATCTTTATTCATGATGTTATCAACAGTGGATGAGATGTTGGCCCTCTACAAGAGGGTGGGACCTCTCAATGACATTTGGCGTAATTCATGCCAAAGGAGGAGACGGGATGTCATTGGGATCCAAAAATGGGAGGATGTCAAAGTCACCATAAAAGGGCATGACATCCAGGTTATTTTGTTTGACATCCCTCCTGACCGCCCTTCCGGTCAACTGCTTAGACTCAAAGAGTTTAAGTTGGAGGCCACTGCACCATATCTATATGATAGATTCGTCGAAGCATGTGGCATGTTCCCCCACCATGACCAAGTCCCATTGTACTTTGCAAAACATATTTATGCAGAGTTTGTTTTGGATATGCACTTAGATTACACTAGCACAGGGTTCGAGTTCTTTGGGGTTGGTAGGGGACGCTCCTACCAACGTCTTGAAGCTCGGAGAGACCCTGCCTTCGTGCCACCCCCTCTGAGGTTGGTACCATTTCCATACATGATGGTGATCAGGTGAATGGATGTGGCATAATCATCCCAGCTTGTTGCAGAGGCTAGACATGACCTTGCAGAGTCGTTTTTCACTTCCATGGGCAATGTTGTTGTTGTTGTGCATGGAAAGACATCTAGACCACCCCTTGCACCTGCAGAGTCAGAGAAAGAGTATGTCAATAGTGACATGCTCAGGAGTTTAGATGGCGAGGACCTATTGGGGTATGCTGAGTTAGCCCGAGATGCATACTTTGAGTTGTATCATAGATGCATCGCTCCAGGACAGGTATACTTTTGTACAATTATGTATATATGTTCTTCATGTTACATCATATTATATGCCGTAAATTGAATGGTTAATAATACTTAAGGAAGTTGTATTCTATTGCTCCATGTAGGAAAGCAAATTCATGGATCAACTCTTTTTTAGTGAGCCATCGGTTGGTCCATCTGCTCGTCCCAACCTGCGGACGACAGTAGTCGAGGTAAGTTATAATTTATGTTCTAATTTAATATGAGTTTATTATTTCCTAGTTTAAATAATTTATGTTTTATTTCTTAATTGTCGAGATTTTATGTTTTAGATCTTAACTTCAAATGAATTCCAAATTGTACAGGGCAAAGGAAAGGGCATTGCTCTTGATGACAGACATGAGGATTGCGAAGGTCCTGACCAGCCGGGTCCAGACATAGAGGTGAGTTTTAATTTATGTTCCAAATCATGTTATTTAATAACATTTAGTAATTTATTTGTGTGCTTTATGTTTCAATTTTTGAATTATAACTTAAATTATGTTTTAGTTTTAATTTTTAATAAATCTAACTTATTACATATAATGGCATATTACACATGCATCGATATGGGTAGGTGTCGATGTTGCAATGGCTTTCACATATGATTGGGATGCAGCTCAAGCACGTGGTCCTGATGAAGGGCTATCTACCCAGATGTCGGATATCACCATTGACTCGATGGAGATTGAGGCATTCATTCATAGTTTACCGCCTTAGAGCTAGCATCGGCCTACTACACACAAAGGTAGCCATAGGGTCGATCAAGGGCTTCGTGGGGGTAGTGGCCAATGAGTTGATGATCTATACATTTCCATGTTTTGGATATTTTCATATTTTATATATTTTCATGTTTTGGATATGGATTTCTATCATTTATACATGGAATTTTATCATATATGTACTTTGGATATGGACTTTTGGATATTTTGTTACATATTTTGTATATTTTATCATATTGATGTCTTCATGTGTATTTTGTATTTGATTTGAAATCAATCAAGTTTTTTATATTACATATGGATATAGTTGTTACGATTACAAATTTATGTTTTGTCATTTCAAATGCAAATTTAATGTGTAGTGATTGCAATGTAAAAGTTCAATCTCGATGTGTAGTTACAATTTAGTTCAATTAAAAATGCAAATTTCGACTACATTACAGAACATCTTCCAAAATTTAGAATTGAATACATACATTACAATTTAAAATTGAAATTCCAATTCCAATTCAATTACAATATAAAATTTCAAATTTAATGTGTAATTTCAATTCCAATTTGAAAGGTCATTTTCAACTACACTACAATTGCATAAATAAAATCAAAATTTAAAATTAGAATACATTTGAAATTAAAAAATGAAATTACAATTACATTATGTTGTATACACATTACAATTCAATTACAATTTACACATTCCAATTCAATTACAATTTAAAATTAAAATTTCAAATTTAATGTGTACTTTCAATTGAAAATTTAATGTGTTGTTCCAATTTAAAAGTTCAATTTCAATTACATTATAATTGCATTTGAAATAAAAATTTTAAATTAGAATACACTGTACAATCTAAAATTTAAATTTTACAATTTTACATTGTATAGATGTATTTTAAATTCTCAATTACATTACAATTGTATTTGAAATCAAAATTTAAAATTAGAATACATTTGAACTTGAAAATTGAAATTATAATTGCATTATGTTGTCTACACATTACAATTCAATTACAATTTCCACATTCCAATTCAATTACATGCAAAATTTAATGTGTAATTTCAATTGAAAATTCAATGTGTTGTTGTATACAGGAATGTTTTTGTCCATTGAGAGTGTGAAATATCCCTTGAGACAAAATTCTCTAATTACAACCAACCAATGATTGATTCATGCCATTTTGGTATTGTTTGTGATATATTTCTATCAAATTCAAAAATATTTGGTGTAATAACAAGTTCTATTGTATGTAGGTGATCTTTATGTTCTTTTCTTTTAAGTGTGTGCTCTAATCTAGATGAAACGAAAAAAAACACCAAATCTTATTTAAAACATATGATACTATTATGTGTCTTCCTTTTATTTAGCAATCATTTGAAGGGTGGTGTTTGTGCTAATAACAATGGAGTATTATGCATCACCTCATTTTTTAATCCACACAGTCATTTAAGGTTTTAAGAAAGGAACAAATTGTTATGTCAATGTCTTTCCAACTTTCATTATTACTTTTCCATGTCTATCAAACACAAATGCATGTACAAGTTGTGTTTTGGTTTGATAATTGAGGTTTTTTTACGCAAGCAAGGCCATATAATACTAACTAATTTCCCTAAAAGATATTCCATGCCTGTGCGTGCAAAACTGCATGACAAAGATGGTTTTTTATGCATGCAATCCAAAAATTGAGAAGGTTTGATGGTTATAAATTCTAGTGAATGTTTGTGAGTTGTGCCAACAATGGGCATTGTTTGCATGAAAATATATTCAAGGATTATGTGTAAGTGCCTTTTAGTTGAATTGTACCCTCTATCTCCTATGTTATATTCCATGTAGCACCAAGTGCCAATATTTTTATTAAATGGAATGAGGAGACGCAAAAAAATTTGGTCCTAACTTTGATATGTTCAATAACAAAACTAATTGATTATTGTTGAATGAAACATTTTTTCAATACGTTGGTATTTGATAATATTTTTATATAATTGATAATGAAATACAATGTAATTGATGATGAAATACAATGAATGGATTGTAATGTATATAATTTTGCATTTGAAATCCAAATTTAAAATTAGAATACGTTGTACAATTTAAAATTTTACATTGTATAGATGTATTTTAAATTCTCAATTACATTACAATTGTATTTGAAATCAAAATTTAAACTTAGAATGTACATTACAATTTAAAATTGAAATTTTACAATTACATTATATTGTCTAACATTACAATTCAATTACGTTCAAGTGTATTCACATTGGAGTACCATGACCCAATTTTCACAAAAGCCTCCCATCTAGTACTTTTATTTTTGGCATTAAAGAATCTACAAAAATACATTTATAAAAAAACCTCCAAAAAAATATTACACAAGACAACATGAAAACTATGTCAATGATGCAAGTGGCATACATGTAATTCATTCATCTGGCCAATGGGTTATAGGAATTCAAGTCTCCATCATACGATCATGGTCAACTTCTGTCATCTTCCATCTCTTTGGCTCACCTCTCTTCACATTGATTTCTGTTAGATGTATCCGAGTTGCCACCACCAAATGACTGTATTGACATGATATATATTCAGGCATAAAATCTTTGTAAATAATATGAGCACCCTGCTTTTTCACTCTTTCAAAAAAGTTTCCCATTAGAACCATGTCTCTAGTTTGGTATGTGAATTCTCCATCTTGGTAGGGTCGCACCAACCTACTCTTTATTTGTGTGCATCGCATCAAATAATATGCCACATTTTCTTTGTTGTGGAGGGGTGTAATGAAAACGAATACATCACCTGCAAGATACATTACAAATATTATTCAAATGTCTTATGTGCATTTTTACAACATTTGTATATGTGTAATATATAATGAACTAATTAACTTAATGAAGTCTCTTGTAACTTCCCTAACCATATCAGAAACTCGATCATGATCTAATGAGACCATTGCCTCTTCAGTGTGCATCTCTTTCCATGTTGGAATTGGATGTGGGCCCTTCGGATTAAGAGAGACATATTTCCATGGTTTCACATATACATCATTTTCACAGTGATCAAGCCTGCATCCATTTGCATCAATGCAAAAATCGCAAAAACAAGCATACTTCCTCGTTTCAATGGAAAATATGGCACCCATGTCTTTACTTCGAACATAATGTAATTCCCTCGTACCAGGTATGGTCTCACAATACCACGACATGGATCTATTCACATTTCCAAGGGAAACATCCCAAAAGAACCTGCATGGAATTCAGTTTGTCATATGTAAATTCCTATCGAGTATGTGTTCTTTTGGAAATGATGATATTAAATGTTATTAGCTTATTAATTGAGTTTGGACTTTATTACCTGCACACCGGCCTTCCTTGTTCGCGACCTTGATGTCCCAAATGACATGTACACCACTCAACTACTTCTGTGGAGCATTTGAGTCGGGTTGCACCATTACTCATCTGGTACCTCCGAAGTGCTCATTTCACACATGCACCTATGCCATCATGTTCACCCTTTCCATGCCCTGTTTCAAAAAATCTCCAGGTGTGTTGGATTCCTGTCTCTTTGTGAAGGCGATTCAACCAATAAGATGAGCGTGCCGATTTGAATTGCCCTGCACACCTATCTGACCAAATCTAGTGTTCATCAAATGATACGCCTCTATGCCTGAGTGAATCATAAATCAACCCAAAGTAGTGTTGAACGAACAATGTGTCATGCTCACGATCATCACTAACATAAAAATGGTACTCCTTGACCACTTCACGTGATTGAGGAGTGCAATCCCTACCATCAATGCTTTCCTGAGCATGTCTGTACAATACATGTATGAAGATAGACACCTGGTCGGAGCGATAGTACTCACTCTGTATCTCTCTTTGAGGAGAAAAAGTGTAGTTCTCCGCAAAGTCTACCACTGATAAGATTGTGCCCAGCTCAAATACCTCACGAGAATGTTTGAATTTTGAATCTTGCCACCTAGACCTATGAGAGTGCTTTATGTATTTATAAATATGACTTTGAAACTTCTCCATGAAATTTGAAACAAGAATCTCATCCTTGCGCAAGTCGATCCTCTTAGATGGAATAGATGAAGAAGATGATGGATTCATGGAGACATACTTGTACCTCTTCCACTTAACTGTGATATCTGACAATCCATGGTGTGTTGGATCGATAGGAAAGTTCCTATGGAACAATGTCAAATCACCGCATTCATGGTATTTTCTCCCACCTACACACCTCTTATTGAAAAACACATGTTCAGGATTCCTGTTGCATAGTATCATGCAAATAAAATCTCACACTGTGTGAGGAGCTAGTACATCGTTCTAGTGCCTTTTGTTGAGATATTGTAACTTCAAAGAATATTATATTTGTACTTTATTATTCCGGAGATGTTTCATTCCTCCGTGAAGATCTTATTGTATATCCGGAGATGTTTATTCCTCCGTCGGAATGTGGTAACTCGGGTTATTAGACTTCCCTAGTGGGGGTCGGCCCTGTATGTGTTATGTGGGTCAAAGGGTTATTAGACCACCCTAGAGGGGTCGGCCTAGTCAGTTGTAGTGGGGTATTTAACCCATTGGTTAAATACGAGCCTACGTGTACTTGTGTAAAATACATATCAGAGTAGTGTATAAATAGAGGAGGTGTGTTCCTCATTATACACACTCACTCACTTGAGGATAGCGCACTTGTGGAGGAGAGGTCTGCTACTGTGGAGGAGGAGATCATGTCTCAGGGTTTCATCTTTGTATATTGCTGGTCATCTATATTGAGGAAGCTTTGCTGGGTTTTCTACCCCATGAGGGTTTCCCAGGATAAATCTCTGTCTCTTGTGTTTATGCTGTGCTTGTTGTTTCTTCAGTGATCTTGTATATGCTATTATTGTGAAATGGAATGTAATGCTGCTATTTTCTGTCTTAGCATATTAAATCTTAACACCTTTTGCAAAAATCCAGAAATGTGTCATAGTAAAGTTCAAATTCAACGTGGTATCGGCTACAAGTGTCGCGAATTGTATTCAGCCTAATATACCACGGTTTCAATTTGTTGAACATGCTAAATGATATTTGAACACCAGGATTGGTTTCTTGGAATTCCTCGTAAAGTGCAACTCCCGTCATCTCCATCACATGCTTACAGTGCTCCCGATAAATGCCTCTAGATAAACGTTGTCATAGGACATGCTTTTGATCTGGAATAGCACGAGAATGGCTATCCCAAAACTCTATCACATTCTCTTTAATGCCTGCTGCCATGCTGCCTCGATAGGGTTCCCTACAAATAAGAGCCCAACAAGTAGCTTCATCATTTTCATCTATCCGGACCTTGAATTCAGTATATTTCAGCAATGTTCTTTTTGAAACATTGTGCAATGATGCTATTGATGATACCATTCGATTTCTTGAGGTGCTTTGTGCGACAACAACCGTGGTAATTTCCCTACGAATAGCTCATGTATCATTGTTTCTTGATTTTCCAAACGAAGATAATGCAGTTCTTACATTTTCTATTGCATTCTCGCATGTCTTTTTTGTTTTAACATCTTGAAAACCCAACAACTTTGTGGAACGTTTCAATTTTTTGTGTTTTATCAACCCGTGTAGGATTTGAGCTTGTGCCATTGTTGAATGTTGTTCAAAATATGACTTGATCGTGTTATTGACATGCTCTCTAACTCTCCGACTAGGGATCGATTTCCCAATCTCTTCTTGTGCAGAAACAACTGCACAATCCTCTAGAAAATTTTCACCCCTTCCAACTCCACTGCAACTCTCAATTATACTTTCAATGTGAGAGGGAAAGGTGTCATGTGATGGCTGATCAAGATCATGAGGGGGCACAGGATCATGTGATTCTTGATCACCATGATGTGATGTCTGACCATAATCTCTCCTACACAACATGTAAATTAACAAATTGAAAATTGGTTACTTGATAGTTGTGCATTGAACTTTAAAATTGTTAGTACCTCAAAATTTGATGTGGAAATTGAAAAATTGAAAATTGCGTGTGAATTGAATTTTCCAACTAATACATTTAACTTGAGAATTGTTCTAAGTAAAAATTGAAATTGCTAGTTACTTGAAATTTGAAATTGCTACTAAAGTTTGAAATTGCTTGTAACTTGAAATTGCTAACTTAATTACTTGAGAATTGTTCTAGAAGTAAAGTTTGAAATTGCTAGTAAAATTTGAAATTGCTTGTAACTTGAAATTGCTAACTTAATTACTTGAGAATTGTTCTAGAAGTAAAGTTTGAAATTGCTAGTAAAATTTGAAATTTCTTGTAACTTGAAATTGGTAGTAACTTGTGCATTTAACTTTAAAATTGCTAGTAACTTGAAATTTGTTACATGTAAATTAACAAATTGAAAATTGCTAGTGACTTGAGAAAAATTCGGTACAATTATTGAAAATAAATTAAAACAATAAAATTGTTTGTAACTTAATTTCAAAATAACCAAATATGTACATGTAATTTGAAATTGTACATTTAGTTTGAGAATTGCTAGTAAAGTTTGAAAATTAAGTATATATATTTAACTCAAGATAATTATTAATAACTCGATATACTTGTGCACTGAACTTTAAAATTGCTAGTAACTTGAAATTTGATGTAGAAATTGACAAATTGAAAATTGAGTGTGAATTGAATTTTCCAACTAATTATACATAACTATCAATTTAACTTGAAAATTGTTAAAATTTTTGAAATATAAATTATATACCTACTATAGGAAAAAAAGTTAACTTATCCATACATTAATGCATAGAAAAAATTGGTACATGAATTGGAAATACATTAACTATGAAAATATTTTGAAGTGTAAGTTGATTTGATTATAAACCTGAGAAATTTAAATAAGTAGTCTCAACAAAAACATATTTCTCTCAAATTTACAACATCGCAACCATTAAAATCCTTATAGAAATTCACCCTCAAAGATTTTTGAAAATAGTCTCAACAAAAACACATTTCTCTGAAATAAAAAATGGAAAGAATAAAAGATAATAAAATTCATAATTAAACCAATCTATGAAACTCTCGCTCACAATCTCCATAAATCAAACTCAATTTAAATAATGCTTCACATATCAATGCAAGGTTGCAAACATTGCAAATAATTATTTCCAATTTGTCCTAACAAAATATATGATTCTAATCATTAATCTTATAATTTTAATTGAATTCAAAATTATTTTTATATTTGATTTTTTTACAATTATTATTCTATAGTCATTTTATATATTTTTAAAATTATTATTTTAATATTGAATTTCAATTTTCTTTTTAGTACATTAAAGTTCTTTATTATGTTATATTTATTGAAATTAGATGTAATTCTATATATATTTAAATTATATTTTATAATTCATTAATACCATGAAGGAAAAATTCAAAAAATTATATTTTATTTATAATTTTAATTTTTTTTAAAATATTAAATTATCAATTTCATAATTTTAAAATAGCATAAAACATAATTATCTTGGTGATGTCATGTTATGTAAATAAAAATATGTGATAGATGGAACCTTTAAATGGAATTTTTTTAAAGTAAACATTATAATTTAGCTCTTTGAACATTCATTTGTTTTCAAATATTCATAATTATTAAAATATTGCTAACCACCATAACTATGAAATATGAAAATATTCATTCATTTGTTTTTAAATTGAATTTTCTAACTAATACATAACTATCATAATGTTCATTTCAAATAAAATGAGGGTAAGTTAAAATTAGACATTAATAATTATTTCAATCAACAAATGTTGAGACTTGGAGCTCACGTTGAGGCTATACATTTATATCTTTTTAACAAATAACAAAACAAGAATTGAAATTACATTTAACTTGAAATTGTTAGTAACTTCAAAAATTGCAATTAGTTAAATATGTACATTTTAACTTCAAAATAGTGTCCAAGTGTACATTTAATTTGAAAATTATTCTAATAACATTGAAAATTGTTAGTAACTTAGAAATTTGAAAATAGTTAATATGTACATACATTTTAACTTGAAAATATAATCCAAGTGTACATTTCATTTAAAAATTGTTGGACAATAAAATTGAAAATTGTTAGCAACTTTGACATAATTTGAAAATTGTTAGCAACTTTGAAATAATTTGAAAATAGTTAAAAATATGTACATATTAACATGAAAATAGAATCTAAATGTACATGTTTCATTCGAAAATTGTTCCAATAATATTTGTTAGCCACTTGAAAATTGTTCATTTAACATAAAAATTGCTGCAAACTTTGAAATTTAAATAACAAATGGATGAAATAACTAAGAATTTATCATTACAAATAAATATGAAACAAATTAAATTATGAAATTAGGTTAAATTTATTGGAAAATTGTTACTAATTTTGTAAATTATGTAGCATGATATTTAAATTATGATAGCATATAATTCAATAATTTACCTTGGCTCTCCTCCATTGGAATTGGTTGCACCAAATGTGCATTTTCTTCTTCTCTCAAGCTTGCCTTTTGTTGTCTCATTCGTTCTCTATTCCTCTCACGCTCTTTATTGTCATTTTGTTGTCTAGCATATTTTCTTTGTCTTTTTCTTTGACTCCCCATCAATCTACAATGAAAACAAACAAACATTTCTTCAAATTGTTATAACAAATAACAATATGTTAGTATGAAATCTTGAAAAATGTCTACAAAGAAATCTTACATGTCTATTGAGCTCTAATTCAACAATATCAAAATGACAAAGCTCTAATTCAACAACATCAAAATGACAAAGCTCTAATTGAAAATAAACTAGGAATGAGTTAAATTAGTGTTTTTGATGAATTGTTTGCTAAATATATAGAGGTTGGTTGATATTTTTACGAGGGAATGGTAGTTGGAAACATTAATTGTCCAACTCCTTTCCCGGGTTCGTTTTTATATTTTTTTTACACAGACATATCCTCGATCGAGCTTATTTTACATACCCTTGATCAAGCAAATACCTCGATTGAGGGCTTGAACATACCTGGATCGAGGTCTTGTTAAAACCCTCGATCGAGGTCTTGTTGAACCCTCGATCGAGGTATTTTAAATACCTCGATTGAGGGTTTAGAAAACAGGCCGAGAGCCCTTTTCACTGTAGAATGAAAGTGTTGTCTACCTTCTAGAGGGTTAAACCATGTCATTAAATGCACATTAATGGGCGGACTTGATACCATTGGATTCGTCGATGAATCTTCTATCCAAATACATAAAATTTATGAATTTTTATCTTCGTCTGTTTTTTGTTTTTAGATTTCTACTAAAACTTGTCCTAAAAAACCCTGCCGACAACTTTGATTGAGCTCAAAGATAAATCCACAACATTCAAAATACACATCCAAAAAATTTGAAAAAATACACAAGCACTAGATAAACGCGTCATCTTCAAAAGGGTATTTTTAGTTTTGCAAATTATGTAAACAATCAAAATATTTCGTGCACACACACACATGTGTGCAAAATGTGACTGAAATATTCGTTGGTCAGTTTTGAAAAATAATAATAAATATAATTTTTCGAGAAAAATTAAAAGCAAAATATGTAAGCACTAGTGAATTCTGTCTAGATCATGTTCACATATTTTATTTTTTTAAATTATTATTTTAACGTTAAATTATCATGCACACACACAAAATACTTGTTAATTGCTTTTCAAATGTTTAAGTACGCACGTTTCATTAAATGAAAATTCGACACAATAAATGACATTGGTATATTTTAAAACAAATATCATTGGAAAGCCAACATAATTCTCTACATTTTGTTTTTCAAACGCATGTCAAAATTCATTTGGAAAATATGAGTTTCAAGGGCTTCAATTTAATACAAGGGTAAAATTTATGTTTTTCACAGTCATATTTGGCCAAAAAGAGTTACCCATCTTCATGGAATCACCCATATCTCATTAATTAATTAATTAATTAATTAAAACTTTACTTTTTTGGTAAGAAATTTATCTAATTAGTATATAGTTAATATTAATATGAGTAACCTTGAAGACTATTTGAGTTAATATAGGTAGTTAAATCCATATATAATTAATTAATATATCTAGAAATTTAGGGTTTTAAAGTTTCTTGTGGACATTTTTATCCTGGTTAATTTGCTAAGGTTGCTTCTATATTAATCTAGCTTGATCAACTTCTCCTCAACTCGACTCATTGTCATGAAGATGAACCTCGATTTGGGTTCGAAATGTTGACATTTTAAAATGACCATTGCAGTAATCCGTGAAACCACATCTCAAACAACTAAATGAAGGAATGTGAGAACATAAATAACTAAAGTCATTTATATGGAATTATGACTTAGCCAAAACTTTGGATATTTTTAGGGACTTAGGATTATTAAAGGTCATAACAAAGGTTTTTCCCACCTAAGGCCTTTTAACACCCTTGCTGACCTTGGTGAATACACAAGTTCTTGATCTTTTTAGCGTTCTGCCTCAGCCACATCAGTTATAATTTTTATTATTAATAATTACAACATATACATGTGTTCTTCCATACAATCATTTGCATATCAATAATTAAATCATACATATGATCAGTTCACGGGTCTCATCCAAGGGTATTACAGCAATCACCCATTCTAGAATCAAGAATGCCTCTTATTTCTATGGTATCATATCATGTGCACATGGGACATCTAGCCTAGGAATATTCCTATGAGGTGGAAGTATTTTTCAATTTGCATCTCGATGCCTTGCATTGGGACAGTTTTGAGGCATCCCATGACCAACACCTTGGAACTCCAAGTTATCAAAATAATTGAGGTATTTTCCCATCACAAACTTAGTGTACATATTTCTAAGGAAATATAAAGGAATTTCCATGTTGTTGTGTGGTGGCACATCAAAAACCATATACCATCGATCCATCCAATTATCTTGGAATGGTGGATATGTACACCCCTGGAGTTTGTTTGTGTTTGGAGTTTTCCCCGTTCGGGGCTCTCTACACAATCCAACTATCTACTCCTTTGTGATATTTAGTTTTTTGATGTCATTGTAACTGAATCTATCAGAATATTGTTTCCTTTTCCTTTCTCTATACAATGAAATGTCATATAGTGCATCATTTGATTGGGTAATGGTGTTTATAATCACATCTAGGGTGTCTAAAAGTGAGCGATGGAGCTGGTCTCCACCCATCCACATGCCCCTAATCTCTTTGAGCCTCATGATTTCTCTCAATATCTCTGCATTGGGATCCATACTAACCACTGCAATCATAAATACAAAAAAAAATTAAAAACATATACATGGTATAATAAAATCTCTTAGAAATGAAAATTGTACAGCTAGTGTAACAAATAATGACATGAGTATTTATAATTTATAATTTAAAATTGAACAATTACACTAGAGAATCAACATAAAAACTTTCCATGTTAAATTTATGTTAAATTGGTCATGAATACATTCCTATACACTAAGATGTTCCTCTAATATGAAGAATTGTTATTACTATTGCAAATTAAACCTTGTGACTCTAACCTAGAAGATCTTTATATGCTTGTAGCTTTGTGGAAGAAGGTTTTGAGTTAATTGTACATTGATAAATGGTGAAGAAGGTAAGCCAAGAGATTATAAAATGCATGTGTTTTGACATCATAAAATACATGATCAAGATGATTATTGTTTCACTGAAAGTGTCCCAAACCACTTTGGATACTCCTTTTTCTTTGAGTGTTTTATGTTGGTTGAGTTACGAGCACTTTATGTAAGGGATTATTAATAACCAAGTACACTTTTTTAGTTAGCATGTCTTCTGTGGTCCCTCTTGGTTACATGTTGGTGTTAACACAATGCAATTTTTGACTATCCAAGTAATGCCAAAAATACTTGGCCTATCATTGAGAAGCTTTGGCGCAATACTAAAAATGGAACATGGTGCAACTATAACATTAGATATCTTGGTGCAAAGAAAAATTGGGGCAATGAGAGTTTTTCATGTTCTAGCACACCAAATTTTGTTAAGTTTAGAGCATGACAAACATTACTAAGGTTCAAGTACATATTGCAAAATCTATGTGTAATTCAATTTGCATAAAAAAAAAACTTGATATGGGAAAATCTCCCCTAATACACCACCTCAAACTATGGGAAATTGCATATTATTACAGTAAAATCAAGTTTGAAAATCTATTAACTATGTAGTCTTCCAAGAAAGGAATTAGACAGATGCATGGGAGTCATAAAGAGGATTCCTAAGATTCCAATGTCTCTTTTGAAAAAAAAATTAGAGCTTTGACACTCAACCTCTCATGAAAGTTTTCAAGTATAAAAGAACAAATTGGGGAGTTTATACATCAAGCCACTACAAGGTAAATTAGGAGTATTTTCTCATGTTAACAATACCTAATAAACAGAATGAGGTCATGTTGATTCTCTCACACTTACATCAAACCTTCTCAGAATTAAACAATATTTTTATTGAATGTGGAATTGTTTTGTTGGTTCAAACACTTGGTTCATGATTTTGTTGGGTTCTTTTATGATCATTTAGAGTTCATTGTAGGTTTTTTCTTTTAATGTTTTTTGAGCATATAAATTGAATGAAAATAAAATGAGAAGGGAATATTTACCTGTGGTTGAGGACAAATTCATTAAGGATGCCAAAATTGAATCCACGTTTTTCCCTTGAACGAAGATGAACAGACTGTGAAGTGAAGAATGGGGTCATGAGATGATTCGGGGGAATAAATCATGTTTTAGAAAATGGACACAGGTTTTAGCTGTGACAAAACTCACATGAGTTTTGTAGTCCTATCCTTAGTTGCATCCGAGTTGCATTCCTAGAATTAATTAACGTGTACATGTTGTGAATTTTTACAGTGGTTCCATGTTTTCAAAACATCAATTGCATATAAAGTAGTCCCTCATCTTCATATGAGGGAACTTGATAAATTATTATTACAGCATTTTTTCAATACTTCCACCAAATATGCAACCAGGATAAGCTCAGCGTTCTTGCAATACTTCCCTCACCGGTATGTTGCGCACTGGACCGAATTCCACCTTGCCTTTAAGTCTTAGGTTCAGAACAAGCAACTCCAACCGCAGGTCATGGTGGATCTCGACGATCTCGTGAAAACTCCCTTGGATCTCCATTGCAATGCCACCATGGCTTTGGAGATCCAACTCGTGCAACCCTACCGGCGCTGCGTCGTTCTGGGTAACAGTGGAATCCGACTGCAGAAAACCCACGGACCGCTAATCGATTCCCATGAGATGGTAATTTTCGACTCAACACCGCCTACACCCGGGGTTTCCAAGATAGCGTGGGCTCCAAGACCACTCTAGGGTTCATCAATAGAAATAATCTGCATTCCTGCACCAGGAGAGATGGGCGCTTCTGCCATCCATATGGTGAAAATGTCCCAATTATGATGTACATCTGCCAGGTCGTGCATTCATGGATTTTTCCCTTTGCAACGTGTCCTGCAGATCCCCCCACTGGTCACCGGTGCTCGATTCGACAAGCTGTGTGGCAGAGTGGTGAAATATTATGGATACCACCGGGAAGCATCCAGACGAATGGATCCCCATCTTCCATTTCTCATTGGAATGCAGGTGGTGATGCTCACACTAGGTATTTGCAAAAACGTGAGTCTCTTCGGCTTCGGCAAGTTTCCTGAGGCTAAGCACCATTACCATACAAATCAGGAGGGCGAGCTCATAGTGATTATCAATTGTATCATGATTTGGCTGATGGGTCACCGAATATACCTTTCCTAATTAGCCAGGTCGGCATCAAGCTTCCTCTAGTGCAAGTTTATTTATGAGGTTCCTTGTCTCTCTGTTCAGTTTTATTACGTTGTAAATTTGTTATTACAAAAACATGATGTATGAAACCTGTTCGTGTAAAATAATGATTTTTGAATCATCTGTTTTTAATCTTTAGGAAATGATGCATTTATTTTCTCTTTTGTTTAAAGCCATACTTGGATTTAGAATAGTAGAGTAATATGTGATGCAAAATGAAGAAGCCTTATCACGAAGAAGCAGTAATGAGCAATCTTAACTGGAAAAAGCCAAAACATGAAAAAGCCGATAAATATTAGAAGTATTGCATTTTTTCCTACTGGGTATTTACTAGAATTTGGTGTGTGAAATATAGCATAGAAATCAGTGGAAATGGATGTGATCGATATCACAATTATATTCAATTACATAGAAAACCCATGTTTTTTTAATTAATATTCAGAAATTCACTCATTTTAATGATACTATATCAAAATTGATTAATTGGTTTTACCAGTATAAATCAAAATTGATTAAAGTTTATGTAAACTGAAATATAGGATAGAAATTGGTGGAAATGGACATCTTCAACATCACATATATTAAATTATATTTAAAAATCTAATCCTTTTCAATTAATATTCAAATCATTAATTTTGATGATACTAAATCAAAATCCATTACATTTTTTTTTTAAATATTGTAAGAAAATATATGAGAAAATGTGTAATTAAATTAAATTTAAAAATATAAGTTTTTTTAAATTTATATTCAGACCACTAATTTTGATCATACTAAATCAAAGTCTATTACATTTTATTTAAAAATTATTGCGAGGAAAATATATGAGAAAATGTGTAATTTGTTGAGAGTAATTTTGTACAAGCAATCATTTTGTTTTTTTTTAGTTTTTTAGAAAGATTTAAAACAATTTTTAATTGGTTAAGAAGCTATATTATTAAAAGTGACTTGTTTTTTCTTGAATAACATCCAATTATGACTTAGTGTCATTTTAACAAAAAAGCATTTTTGAAAAAAAACATTTTCTAAAAATACTTCTAATAAAAGCATTATTTCTATATAAAGTTGAATAAATATACTTTCTATAATGACTTATGTACTTCATATTTTATGTATGTTATAGGGTGTGATTATGCTTGGGGAGACTCTATGATCGTGTTAATTAAATGAGGGTCCCTATGCCATCTTTAGATGTAGAGTATGGACATGGACATGTAGTCTATGTGAACTTTTTCCTTTTGAAATAAAAAATATTTCCAACATGGTATCAACACTTGAGGTCATGTGGCATCGCCTTACCTCAACCACATGGGTTAGAACAACCTATGCCTGCCACAACTAGAGTATGCCTTTTCACCCAAGGTCTACCCATAACTTTGTCTTAGACTACAAAACATCAAATGAAACTAAGTTCTTCTCAACCGAGTTCATTTAACAATTAGGAATGCATCTAATCACAACCTTTAAAAAATCTCAACAATACTTAGTCTTAGCAACATTCAACAAAACCAATTATTTACTTATCTAATGTCAACAATCAACGAACAATAAGCATTGATTGAAATAGAACACCATTCATCCCATTAGACAGGTCACGATACACATGCACATGTATAACCGAGCATCCAAGGAAAATGCCTTAAAACTTTATTAATGAGTAGAATGTTTCCATTACACCATAAGTCTCAATTGCATCTAATAACATCAAATAGTTCTCATGGGGTAATGGAACAAATTTGGCAAGATTTGGAATGTCTTTCCCAAGATTGTAGCATGGTCATCCAATGGAGCCATTGTCAATTTGAACTACCAACCATTCCCCAACCTTCAAAGGTGTGGAGCAAACTACTCATGTTGTCAGTTTCACTGTTGATTTTACCACCTTGAATGAGGCCAAATTTCCTTGAGGCTTACCATGAAGTTTTATAGGAGTATGCTCACTCTCAAAGATATGGGTTTCACCAACGTCAATCAAGGCTACCACCTTCATTCCACTTACGGTCGTAATCACAAAATTTAAAATAGAGGTCATCATGCCTCCATTTTGCGAATCATATGTATGACTTGTTACAAACATGCCCAGACTTGTTGTCAAGGTGCCTAGACCCGCCATCATTGCCTTTAAAGTCTCATGCACTTGGGTTGCTCCCAAGTTTTCAAGTTTTTCAACCAATGTTGGTTGCACTTGAACCTCTTCCAAACATCCCAACCTTGCCTTCAAAGGATTGCTAATGGAAAAATGATTACCATAGCAAAGAAAAGATGCAACATTATTACCTCTAGACTAGCATAATTTTTGTATAAATAAGTTTAATCTATAAATATGGAGATTATAATAGTTAAGGTTGCAACAAAGTTTTTTGATACATTTATATGTTGTTATGTTTTTCTTTTTAATGCAAATGTTTTCATAGTGTTAGAGTCTTAAATAATCACTATATGAAGCAAGTGCACACTTATTATATGATAATGTTCATTATGCATAATTTGATGAATAAGATCATAATACTAAAAGAAGCATTAAGAATGTTATCCATCATATAATTAGTTTAAATTTCATATGATAATTGTTCAAATTACACTTTTTCTTTAAAAATTGCAACTTTCTCCTCAATCCTTTTATTGTTGAATTTGTGAATTGTCATAATTGCATTCCTCTAAAATTGGAATCACAGCGTGAATATGAAATTTCTAAAAATGGGATATAAAAATATCTAAAGTATAATTAATTAATTAATTGTTGAAATTGCAATTTCTAGATGCTATTATTTCAATTTCTCATTAAAAAAGTTGCAACTTTTTTATAATTCCATGGTTGTTGAAATTGCATTTCTTGATTGCTGAAATAACATTTTTCATTAAAAAAGATATGAATTTGTAGTTGTCAAAATTTTTGAATGTGTAAATATCCAAATGTTAAAAAATTCTCTTGTTGAAATTGCAATTTTAATAATTATTCAATGGTTGAAATTGCAATTTTAATAATTATTCAATGGTTGAAATTGTAATTCTTGGTTGTTGAAATTGCAATCAACCAATTGTTGATATTTTACTTTTAGTTGAAACAACGACAATTTCTCCTCAATCATATGCTTGTTCAAAATGCTAATTTGTATTCTCAAAATTGAAATTTTGTTGTTGCAATTAATTGCCTAAATTGCCATTTTTAAAAAAAAATTGTGAATATCTTCTCAAATTTGTAATTGTCAAATTGCCAAAACTGCATTTGAAAATGGAATTTCTTAAAAAAAAACATTTTAATAATGATTTAATTGTTGAAATTGCAATTTTTTATGACGGTAGTTTTTGAAATTGCATTTTTCTTTTACATAATTCTCCTCAATTATACTCTTGAAATTCTCAAATTTGAAATGACCAAAATGATGGAATTGCATTTTCCTCTAGTTGAAAACTGCAATTTTAATAATTCTTCAAGAGTTGAAATTGTATTTCTTATGGTTGAAATTGCAAACAACCAGTTGTTGAAAATTTTCTTTTAATTGAGACAACATCGATTTGTCCTCAATCATATACTTGTTCAAGTTGCTAATTTGTATTGTCTAAATTGAAATTTTGTTGTTGCTATTAATTGTTGAACTTGCAATTTCTGGATGGTCATATTACAATTTTTTATAAGAAATTGCAACTTCTATAGATTTTCTATTCTTGGAATTGTAGTAAATCAATGGTTAAAATTGTGTTTTTATTTTAAAAATTGTGAATCTCTTCTCAATCATTTACTTTTGAAATTATTAAATTTATAATTATCAAAATGTTACAATTGCATTTTTCTAAAGTTGAATTTGCAATTTCTTAAAAAAAACAATTTTAATAATTTTTTAATTGTTGAAATTGCAAATATTGGTTGTTGAAATTACAATCAACCAATTGATAATTTTTAATTGCATTTTGAATTAATTTTTTTTAAAATCGCAAATATGCAATTATGAGAATGGTAATCAATTGGTTGTTGAAATTGTGGAAATTACAATTTCTTGATGCTATAATTCCATTTTCTCATTAAAAAGTTGCAATCAATTAATTGTTGAAATTGTAATATCTAGATGCTAAAATTGCAATTGTTATAACTCTTCAATTGTTGAAATTGTAGTTCTCCTCAATCATATAACTAGTTGAAATTTTAAACTTGGGGTTGTCCAAATTGCAATTTCTCCTAAATTCTTTTATTGTTGAATTTGAGAATTGTCATAATTGCATTCCCTTAAAATTGAAATTATAACTTGAATGCAAAATTTTTAAAATTGCAATATACAAATATCAAAATTACAATCAATTAATTGTTGAAATTGCAATTTCTAGAGGCTATTATTCCAATTTCTCATTAAAAACTTCAACTTTTTCATAATTTCATAGTTGTTGAAATTGCAAATTCAAGCATTTTAACAACTACAAATTTGCAACTCGTATCTTTTTTAATGAAAAATGTTATTTCAGTAATCAAGAAATTGTTGAAATTGCATTTTCTTTTTTAAAAAATGTGAATTTCTCTCAATTGTACTTGTTAAAATTGTGTATTTGTAATTACCAAAATTGCAATTTCTAATTGTCCAAATTGCAATTATGAAAATTGTTGAAATTGTCAAAATTACAATTTCTCATAAAAAATTATTTAATTTTTCAATTATTTGTTCATTGCAATTCATGATCGTTGAAATTGTCGTTCACTTGTTGAAATTGCAATTTTCTTTTACAAATTGAGAATTCTCCTCAATTATAATTGATGAAATTATTAAATGTGTATTATCAAAATGCCAAATTGCATTTTCCTCTGGTCGAAATTGCAATCAACAAATTGTTGAAATTTTACTTTTCTTTGAAACATCAATTTATCCTCAATCATATACTTGTTCAAATTGCTAATTTGTATTCTAGAAATTGAAATTTTATTGTTGCCGAAATTGCAATTTGTGGATGGTCATATTACATTTTCTCATAAGAAATTGTAACTCCAATAATTTTTGTATTCTTGGTATTGTAGCAAATAAATTGTTGAAATTAAGTTTTTCTTTTAAAAATTGTGAATCTCTTCTCAATCATATATTTGTTGGCGGTTTAGCTGAAAATGGCCAATAGATATATCTATCTAACCTTTTATTTAAATGAATATCAAGATGCATGTTTTTTTGTTTTTTTTTTTCGGTGAAAAATATACTTGTTGAAATTCTCATATTTGTAATTGTCAAAATACCAAAATTTCATTTTCTTAAAGTTGAAATTGCAATTTCTTAAAAAACTATTTTTAATAATTTGTAAATTGTTGAAATTGCAATTCTGGATGGTTCACGATTGTTGAAATTGCATTTTTAATTTGCAAAATGTGAAATCTTTTCAATTATACTTGTTGAAATTCTCAAATTTGAAATGATCAAAATGTTTGAAATTGCATTTTCCTCCACTTGAAATTGCAATTTTAATCATTCTTCAAGCTTCTGAAATTGTAAAATTGTTAAATGCCAGCAACCAATTGTTGAAATTTTATTTTTGGAATTGTACTAAATGAATTGTTGAAATTGCACTTTTCTTTTAAAAATTGTGGATCTCTTCTCAATCATATACTTGTTTAAATTCACAAATTTGTAATTGTCCAAATGTCATAATTGCATTTTCATAAAATTGAAATTGCAGTTTCTTAAAAAAAAACATTTTTAATTCTTGAAATTGCAATTCTTGGTCATCTACTTGCTGAAATTGAGAATTTGTAGCTACAATTTGAATTTAAAAGTTCCTGAAATTACAAATATGCAATTATTGGAATGGTAATCAATTGATTGTTGAATTGTGGAAATTACAATTTCTTGATGCTATAATTCTATTAACTCATTACAAATTCAATTTTTATAATTCTCCAATGGTTGAAACTGTAACTCTTGAATTCATGAGATTGCAATATGGATCAAGAAATTGGGATCTCATGAATTGCATCATTCTTGAAATTATTCCAATTTCTCATTAAAAAGTTGCACTTTTTTATAATTCCATGCTTGTTGAAATTGCTTTTTTGAATAATGGAATAACATTTTTCATTTAAAAAAAGTTTCAATTTTTATATTTCTTGAATTGTTGAAATTGAACTCTTGAAATGAGTGATTCTATGATGTATGAATTAGTTCACCATCTAAGATTAGAAAGGCAAAGTTATGTGTTAGGAAATCATTAAGATCTAGTCATGTTATTTAGATCGATGGTTTTTTAGATTGAGGGTTTTCACTAGAATCACTTCTAATAATAAGGTATTTAACATTTGGGATCACAGAAGTTTCTTGGGGAAAGATTTTTAAAGAATTTGTTTTAGGCTAGAGTTGTATTTTGACATCTATAAATAACACAATGATATGTCATATAGGTAAATATGCATTAGGGGAAGAATCCACACAAGAAATATAATAGGTTTTATCTGGATAAATATCCTTATGACCCATGTTGGTATATGTTTGAATAATACCACATTAGACAACCTCTGTATATGAAATTTCACTTCTACATACCCTTGAGTATAGTGTAAGTCCTTTTAGGGTCCTATCCTAACCCCCCTACTTCGAGGTTACTTATTGATGTATGACATTATATTATTTGAATAAGGCCTACCAAATAGTTAGTTGCTCAATGTAAAAGAGTCTCTTTATTAATTAAGAACCACTAGGTGGTCATCCCTATTTAATAGTGGGACTATAGGTAGTTAGGGTTTTTTGTTATTGATGCACTATATAGAGGGAGTAGAAGATTATGTAAAGTAATAAATGATTGTTATTGTATTTGGATCTTTTCTCATAGGAGGTTGCCCCCTCGAAGAGGCAAGTGAACATTTCTCTTTCTTTTGGGAATCAATAATAGAAGACTTCTTTCTTTGCTACTGTTTATTTATATATTGTATTTTCTATTTGAAAATGGTATTCTATTGCATTATATTATTTTGATTTAAAATTTTAGGGTTAAGTGCATTAGAAGTGGTATTAGAGCACCTTATAGGGCCAAGCACACACCTGAAGTTTAGATTTTTTCTTTTAGGGTAGAGACATGTTCCATTGTCTTTAAATGACACATAGATCTATCATTCAACAAGTAAAATTACAGTTGCAGAAGGATACACACATGAAATACAATTGGAATCGCCTTCTTATAAACCTTTGTAGCCCTTATTTGTACTCCTCAAATAGTACTGCATTAAACAACACCTATATATGGAATTCACTTCCATGTATCCTCAAGTATCTTGAAAGTCCCCTAATATACCTAAAACAAGATTTAGATCATCTGATTAGTCATCTTGTTGCTTTAATCACATTGAACAAATATCTTGAGAAGATTACTCTCTAGTACCTAGGTATTTGGGTAGTACAACTTAGAGATTCTTGGAATTGTAGTAAATCAATTGTTGAAATTGTGTTTTTCTTTTAAAACTTGTGAATCTCTTAACAATCATATACTTGTTGAAATTATCAAATTTGTAATTATCAAAATCTCAGAATTGCATTTTCCTAAAATTGAAATTGAAATTTCTTAAAAAAAAACAATTTTAACAATTTTAAATTGTTGAAATTGCGATTCTTGATTGTTGAAATTGCAATCAACCAACTATTGAAATTTATTTTTTTGTTCAAAGAATGTGAATTTCTCCTCAATCATCTACTTGTTGAAATTGTGAATTTGTAGTTGCTAAAACTACAAATATGTTGTCACATTTATGAATACTAATTTTCAAAATTGCAATTTCCTTACTTGAAATTGTTATTTTAATTAAAAGTTCATGAAGTTGCAATTATACAATTATTGAAATGGCAATCAATTAATTGCTAAAATTGACGATTACAATTTTTGGATGTTATAATTCCAATTTCTCACTAAAAAGTTCCAATATTTATAATTCAACAATTGTTGAAATTGCAACTCTTGAATTCATGAGATTGCAATCAATTAATTGTTGAAATTGTAATTTCTAGATGCTAAAATTGCAATTTTTTTAACTAATCAATTGTTGAAATTGTGATTCTTGGTTGATGAATTCCAATTTTCATAAAACAAAATGTGGATTTATTCTTTAGTATACTTATTGAAATCGTGAATTTGTAGTCGCTAAAATTGCAATTGCTACTCAATCTTTTTTATTGTTGACTTTGGAAATGCAAAAATTAGAATTTCAATTGATGCAGATATCGAAATTGCAATCAATTAACAATTAATTGTTGAAATTGTAATTTTTGGATGCTAAAATTGCAATTTTTATAACTCTCTAATTGTTGAAACTGAAATTCTTTGTCACTAAATTTGAATCAATTAATTATTAAAATTGTCATTTTTATCACAATTCTATCTAAAGGTAAACCTAATATAGTCTATGTTTTGATTTTCCATACTATAAAAGCTTATCTTCCCTTTCGAAACAAGACCAAGACTAAACTACAGTCCTTAAGAAATGTTTTAGTATACTATGCAAAAATATGTCTTTCTAAGCATATTCATCCAAGATCCCTCACCAAAAAAATAAAATGGCTTATACAATCCAAATTTAAAGTTACAACATCAAAAAGTTGAAACAACTATCAGCCAATCATTTGCATAGAACCATGAGATATCATAATGTTGTTGGCATATTCGTCATAGTAGAGAAAAAATATAACAATTTCTTGATTTGAGTGTTTCATCCTTGCATAGGGGCCATGCTAATCTTCTCTATATCGTTCCAATTTCATCATAGGTCTCCGAAGGGACAAACTTTGTAAGTGCAATATGCAGATATCGAAATTGCAACCAGTTAATTGTTAAAATTGCAATTTATATATGGGAAAATTGCACTTGAATCATAAATCTCCACTTATTGAAACTACAAATCTTGATCACTAAAATTTATTTCGCTTAATTGTTGAAATTCCACTTTTCGTTAAAAAATTGCAACTTTCTCCTCAATCATATAACTAGTTGAAATTTCAAATTTGTAATTGTCGAAATCGCAATATATCCTTAAACCTTTTATTGTTGAATTTGTGAATGTCAGAATTACATTTCCATGAAATTGAAATTTCAACTTGAAAACAAAATTTCTAAAATTGCGATAACAAATATCAAAACTACAATCAATTAATTGTTGAAATTGCACTTTGTAGATGCTATTATTCCAATTTCTCATTTAAAAGTTGAAATTTTGTATAATTCCCCAATTGTTGAGATTACAATTCTTGATTGTTGAAATAACGTTTTTTATTAACAAAAAATGTGAATTGCAAATTTGTAGTTGCTAAAATTGTAATTTCTCCATTTTTTTCTTATTGAATTTGTGAGTTTACAATTGCCAAAATTGAAATCAATTTCTAATAAATTTGAATTTGTGAATTTGCAATCAATTTCAATTTGTGAATTTGTAATTTCTAACTGTTGAAATTGCAATCAATTCCTAATATTGTTGGTATGTAGTGACACAATATATATATATATATATATATATATAAGTGAATCAACATATAATTTTGTTTCTATATTGGCAAAGTAATAAAGAGAATTGTGAATTGGGGTGGAGGAAGGTGTACTCTTTTATGAGGAATTGCAAAATAACTCACTAATTTCACATAGCATTGTTTAGTTATATGGATGATTGCATTGTCCTTTGGTGATTTTTGTTGCACTAAACTTGGACCTTGATCATATATTCACAAATATCAAGGGGCTAGTTCCTTCCCCCTTTAGTTTCCCATTATCTAAAAGTTACATATTCAGATTTTTAGCTCATTTATCCTCAACTTGATTTTTTTTATTCCATTCATATTTATGTTTCTTCTCCTTTCTCGAGTTAGATTTGAATTTCTAATTGGCCCTATATACTCTATAATTGACCATGGGGATGGTCAATAGAGGCAATGATTCTATCAAGGGATATGGCTAATGAAAGTCATGATGGTTCCCTTGTGGTCTTGAGCTCTTGAATCAAGTTTCTCAATTGGTTTAAATCTTTGTTAATTTGGGATTGTGTGTTTGGGTTTTCCTTAGAGATAATGTTTGTCTATGCCTTTGTTTCAAGTTTTTTTTGTGAATTTGATTTAGATGTTTCTTCCATTGCAATCAAATATAAACAATCTACATGTAAAAACAATAAGTTTTTCAAAATTATGATTTTTTTATTAAATTAAACAAGCATATAAAAGAAAAAAGGAAGAGTTAAAGGAATAGTTGGAGGAGTGGCAATGGGATTTGTTTGAAGTTAGTTTGAAAATTGACCAAGACATGCTCACATTGTTATAGTGACTCGGATTCAACGGTCGTGAATGGAGAGTGGAGAGAATGAGACTCATGGTCCCTTTTTTTGGATAAACAAAGGAATGCGTGCATGTTATAGAAACACATGCATGTTATAGAAACACGTGCACATTATTTTAGTGCACATGATGTAATGTCCCCAAATTTTCCCATGGACCCAAATAGCTTAAGTCACCTAGTCATGATCATGTTTATTCACCTAGGTGGTGATTTGGGTTGATTAATTGCTAATCCTAAGGTCCAAAGTTAGGAATAATGCAACATTAAAATATATTGTTCTTGGAAAAAAATGCATAAGGAGATGATGGACCTTAATTGACTCATAAAATCAAGTCCCCATGTGGTAAAAAATATTGGAGATATCCTAAGATGGCAATCCTAAGGTTGGTGATAATTATTGAAGAAGAAAAGTCCAAGGTAGGAAAATCCTAAGCAGTTTGAAAATGGATATTCTTGTTGCAGGTTCATCAATGGGTCAAGTAAGTGGAAATGGGCCACATGGAAAGGTAAAATCCCCAATTCGAATTGCTAAGGAAAAAATAATAATAATTGGGAATTATTTTTCAAAGGTTTCCTTACATAAAGAAATTGATAAAAACTCCTAAGGAAAAGTTTGTCGACAACCAATGTAATGAGGGCACCAAGTAGTGCTTATCCATGCATTAAATGAAGTTAACCAAGTCAAGGTGGCACCAAGGAGTCAAGGGATCAAATTCCAAGTTGGTTAGCAAGTGGACAAACTAAGTTGGTTAGCAATTGGACAATCTAAGTTGGTTAGAGTTGGTTAAGGAGGTTAGAGGATACATTTATGAAGGTCCAAGTGGTTAGAGGGTGTATTTATGAAGGTTCAAGTGGTTATAGGGAACATTTATGAAGTTAAAAGTGGTTAGAGGTCGCACTCATGAAGGTAGTGGAGCAATTATGAACCACCAACTATCCAGTGCATGGTTTTGGGGTGCCCATGATATTGGACCATGGTATTGGAGACCCCTCAAGCTTAAAAGGAGAAGCAAGGCACACTAGCAGGGGTTGTTGATGAATTGATATTTTATTGGAGTTTTTTAGGCTTCTCTTTTCTTGGGTGATGCTCCCCTTGCATACCAAGAGGGTGATGGGCCCCTCATTTCTATTACACTAGTTGGAGTGTTTTCTAGCATTCCAATTAGGAGTTGAGGAGAAAGGTATTAAAACTATCTCATTGAGATGAATTGCAGAATTCTAGAGTTTTTCAGATCCCATCTCGTTCGAATCAGAGCATTGAAGTTCCATATATTGTGGGCTCCATCTATAATGTGCTTTGGAAACGAGTTTTCATAGTTTCTATGTGTTGGAGTTTGTGGGTGCACTCTTGTAAGAAACAAAGGCTATATTCATGGCCATGCTCTATAATAATCCTCCATTTCATAATAAAAATCAGTCACTTTTATCCTTACATTCCATTCTTCAAATTATTTCAATATTTTGCAACTCTATGTGCTCAAAACTAACTTAAATTCGACATTATTTATCTTTTGATTCAAGCACCTGTTTTATGAGCTTCCAAATGTCAGTTCAATGCTTGATATTGTTTATTAAAATTAGGTTCATCACATATGCATATCCACTCTCATAAATCCTGACCCTCAGCTGCCCCTTGAAATATCCAAAAAACTAGGAATTTCACCTACTCTCAAATTCATTGGAAATCTAACTAGTTTTGACATCTAAAGTAGGAACCTGACTTCCGCTCAACCAAATTGAGTTTTGTAACTTTTTGTAGGTAGGTGGGACAGTATTGGTCCCATCCACAACTTTATATCAAAAATTCATTGGCATTAGGAAGTGTTTGGGTCAAGTTGGAAATCACCTAGTTGAGTTGTCTCGATTTCCTAGTCCTTCTCCTAGTGATCCTAAAGTGAAAAATCACTTCCAAAAATATGATATAAGTGTCTCCCACTGCATATAGAGACTGTAAACAGGTCTATATACATCCATTGTAGCACCAGAAGTCGTTGGGTTCCACATAATTCCTGGGAACTGACATTACAGGGTCCTTGTGACCAGCCCAGGTGTGATGCATCCAGTAAATGTGCCACTGCTGAATGTATGGACTGAAAACCATTTTGATTTATGTTTTTAAGACCTATAAGTTCATGTTGTAGACCATACTAAGTTTACTACATCCCTATGTTTTTTTCAGAGGGAATTTGGAAAATCCATTAGGTGTTTGTTCAAACAAACGGTGAAAAAGATAGACTTTCTTACTTGCATCCGAGCTAGTGCGACTACTCTTTACCTTAGGTACATTAAACATGCATTAATAACGCACGCACGTTCTTGTCCAAAATTTCCTTCCTACATGGAGGTTCAAAAATTGGCAAACCAAGAACGCTCACATGTTTTTGTGAATGTGCACACATTTTTAAAATTTATCACTAATGTGCTCCTATCACAATGGAATTGGGTACCAACTTCGTGACGACACCTATGAATGAGACATATAATGAGGAGGGATCATGTCAAGGCTAGATTTGGAGGTATTCTACTTTCAATTAATCTAATGAGGTTAAAATAATAATAATAAATCCTATGAGAGTAGATGGAAGATTTGTTTTGAAAGATTTGATATTCTCGGTCAATTTATGATTTATCAATAAGGAAAACATTTTACTACATAAAAAACTTGAGTGATAAAAATAAAAGAATGGTGAATGATGAATTGGACTTATTTTATTATTATGATTCAATTATTATCTAGCATGAGCTCTTCCTCAATCATTAACCAAATCTTCTTAAACCTCAATGTTACACAATTCTTCTTTTTAAGAACCTTACACTTTGAAAATAGATTCACCCTTAAAGACATGTGGGAAACCAACAAGCTTCTCAATGCACAAATCCATGTTTTCACACTCATCAAAAGAGGCTTTTGACCAGATACCTTCTACATAGAAGTTGTCTAAAAGTCCTCCTTCACATCAAGCATGAATGACTTTGCATCCCCTATCTCCATTATAATTGTTTGGACAAGTGATACTTGAACAAGGTAAGAAATGATCATGCAAAGGGAAAATATATGGACTATACTTCCCTTTCCATGCTCCAATTATGCATATTGTACTTGAAGGCATTGGCGAGCCCACCTTAGCTTTGACACCATGATGGCGCAAATAACAGGCTGAAGAGTAAGAGCCAAATGAACCTTATACACAGGTGTTGAATCCAGATTTTTTCTTAGTGATGTCTCTCCCTTTATCCAAATTGCAGGTAACCCTTTTTAATATTGAAACTTCAACGCAGCATCTATGCACCATCTGAAGCGATTTTCTATCGGTTAAAGTAATACTCTATTTCTGCGTACCTACCAATCAGAATTTCTTGCAAAGATTTTTTCCTTCATTCATTCTCACAAGTTTTAGCATTATGTGTCTTGAATAAAAAACTAAGAATTCATTCTAGTCCAGATATTGAATGCTAAATAATCAAACTAAGAATTCATTCCAGTCCAAATATTGAATGCTAAATAATCAAAACACATTTCACACTTCATTATAACCATATAACGATCTTGTCTGATGAAATCCGTGACATCAATTTGGGGATAAACGGTTTTTCAAGTTCTAATATTCAATTCAGTTGTAACAACACACTCCGTGTCGGCAAGAAATGTGCAGCCTCAATATTTCAGTACAGATTTGCAAAAAATACAACTTATAAATAAACATTCAGAAACTTTAGTTCAGATTCAATTCTTGAATTCAATTGATTCTCACAGTTATAAAACTTGTTGTTGCATTTATTATCATAATAAACTCCAGCTTATAGAGAGGAGCGCTTTCTCCAGTGTTCCCAAGAAGAATTTCTCTTTTCCGGGATCCAACCTCTCCCAAAATGAATTCGAGAGCTTAAACCCAAGTCCTCTCCTCCAGGAAAAACAACGAAACTACTTGCTAACTGTCTTTTAATTTAAATATTCAAACTTTTCTTTAACCATTAACTAACTAAAGGTTCAAAGCTTAAAATAAACTTTTTGGTGTTTCAGCTTTAGCATGTGACCAATCCAACACATTGACAAGCCTTTTTAACTTTGATAGCTCGTCATGATTTATGTGTTCAGTCCAATGCACCTGCATCAAGCTCCTTAAGAGAGAAAATTTTATGAGCTCATGCTCATAACATCTTCTATAGAATGACCTATTTTTTGTAGCACTGCTTCATCCATCCAAGTAGAATCCTCCATCGGACGGTATTTCCATTTCACGAGATACTCTAAGTATTCTTTCTTTCTGGTTTTCTTGGAAACACGTGTATCCAAAATATATCCAGCCTCTAAACTCTTTGCCAAAGGCATTTGTTTCAGCCACTGTTGTTCCTTGCCTTCATCATGATCAAAATTCCCAAAAGTTTGATTTGCATCACCAGCTGTGTAGGAATACAAATTTGCTACATTAAAGATGGGTGAAATGCCAATGCCTGGAGGTAACTCCAGCGCATAAGCATTTGCTGAAAACTTACGAAGAATCTTACAAGGTCCTATCTTCTTCATTTTCAACTTGTTGTATTTTACCCTTGGAAACCTCTCCTTTCTTAGATGGGATAGGACCATGTCTCCCACCTCAAAGTTCACTTCTTTCCTGTGCAAATATGCTCGAAGATTATAGCTATAGCTTGTGTCTTGTAATCTCTTCTTTACTTGCTCATGTAACTCACTCACGACTGTTGCAAAATCTTCTCCATCGACGCTTCTATGCTCAAGATTTCCTAGGTCTCTTAGCTCACAAACTCCCCTCGGATGCATGCCATACAAGATTTTAAATGGACTCTTTCTCGTGCTTCTGTTTGCTGAGTCTTTATAGGAAAACTCAGCCTGTGCTAGCACATGATCCCATTGTTTTTGTCGGTCACCTACTAAACTCCTTAACAATTTACCCAAAATCCTGTTCACAACCTTTGTTTTCCCGTCAGACTATGGATGATAGGCTAAGCTGAAATTTAGATTAGTGTCAAGTTTCTTCCACAAGGTCCTCCAAAAATACCCTGTGAATCTTGTGTCCCTATCAGAGATTATACTCATTGGCAATCCATGCAACTGAACAATCTCATCAAAAAACAAATTAGCTACATGGGTAGCATCACTAGTTTTGGAACATGGAATAAAATGAGCCATCTTAGTAAATCTATCCACAACTACAAAGATTGAGTCATTACCTCGTTGAGTTCTTGGTAAACCCAAAACAAAATCCATACTCACCGAATCTCAAGGTCTCTTGGGAATGGGTAAACGCATGTACAATCCATCATTCTGACTCCTTCCTTTTGCATGTTGACATATCTTGTACTTATTCACGTACCTTTGCACATCTGTCTTCATCTTAGGCCAAAAATAAAAATGAATCGTCTGTCCAAGTGTTTTGTCAACACCATAGTGTCCAACCAACCCGCCATTATGTTTTTCTTGAACCAAGTTTTTCCTCATTGAACAATTGGGAATACATAGCTGATTGTTCTTGAACAATAATCCCTCTTGTAACATAAACTCCTTTCATGGGTTGCTGTCACTATTGACTGGATTTTTACATGCTGCAAAAGCTTCTTGAAAATCAGGATCGATGTCATACAAATCCTTCAGATAATCAATGCCCAAAATTTGTATTTGACTTCACTGCATGGTTAAACATCTCCTACTTAAGGCATCGACAACCATGTTTTCCTTCCCACTGATGTGCTTCAAAACAAAAGTAAAAATTTGCAGGAACTCCACCCACTTTACGTGTTTATGACTCAACTTATGCTGCTGCATAATATATTGTAAGGCAGAATTATTAGTAAATATCTAACAAACTCCTTTGGTATCAAATAGTGCCTCCAATGCTTTAAAGCTTAAACCACCGCATAAAACTCTTTGTCTTAGGAAGAATATTTCTGTCTTAACTCATTTAACTTCTCATTGAAATATGCAACGGGCTTATTTTCTTGACTCAATACAGCTCTAATGGCTGTCCCACTGGCATCACATCTTACTTGGAAGGGCTGATTGAAGTCTGGTAACCTCAATACCGGCTTCTTAGTGATCTTCTTCTTCAATAATTGAAATTTTTTTTTTTTTTTTTTTTTTTTTTTTGCTACTATACAATAAAATGGCTGCCTATCTTCTTTTATGGTATCAATGATAGAAGCACAAATGGCACTAAAATTCCTGATAAAATTCCCGTAGAAGTTGGCTAAGCCATGAAAACTTCTCACCTAAAAAATGTTCTTGGGTGAGGGCCAATTTACAATTGACTCTATCTTCTCCAGGTCCATTTTCAAGCCATCTTGAGAAATGACAAAGCCTAGATATACTAGCCCACTCTTCATAAAAGAACACTTCTTCATGTTAATTAGTAACTTTTTTTGCTCCAATCTTTCTAAAACATAATTCAAATGTCTTAAGTGCTCTTCTTTAGTTTGACTAAAAATTAAAATGACATCCAAATAAACAA
The DNA here is from genome assembly GCA_027924585.1 of Larix kaempferi. Taxonomy (NCBI): domain Eukaryota; kingdom Viridiplantae; phylum Streptophyta; class Pinopsida; order Pinales; family Pinaceae; genus Larix; species Larix kaempferi. The sequence goes on from BSBM01000729.1 coordinate 12,564,472, forward strand.
CGACGAACTTACCAATGAATTCTTTCAAGACTTCGTTCATCAACCGCATAAAGGTACTGGGTGCATTTGACAGGCCAAATGGCATGACTAGCCAACTCGTACAACCCATCATTAGTCTTGAAAGCTGTCTTCCACTCACCGCCTTCTCTAATTCAGATTTGATGATAACCACTTTTCAAATCAAGTTTGGAAAAATAAACTGATCCACTCAAATAGTCCATCATGTCATCCATCCGTGGCAATGGAAACCTGTAGCGAATAGTGATCTTGTTGATGGCTCTGGAGTCGGTACACATTCTCCATTCTCCACCCTTCTTTAGATTTAGTACTGTAGGCACAACACATGGACTCAAAATTTATTTTATTAGTCCTTTGTCCAACAGTTCTTCGACTTGCTTCCTCACTTCTTCATTTTCTTTGGGTGTCATTCGATAAACAACCTTGTTTGGAAGGCTTGCTCCCAATATCAAGTCTATGTGATGACTGATACTTCTTTTGGGTGGTACCTCACTTGGTAAATCATCAGCTACAATATCATGATACTCATGCAATAACTCCTGAACTTCAATGGGTAAATCTACAATTTCAGTATGCATAAGTACTACCTTTGGTTTGCAAATCACTGCATAGCTTACCTCTTCTTCTTCCACCTGTTGTAGAAAATCCTTTCCACCTAGCAGCAGTACCTTTGGGTTGCTTGTTTCAGTTGTATTTTCCTCTTTCAATGGTACAAGGGTATGCTTGATGCCATCCTTTTTGAACTTATAATAATTCCTTTCTCCATCATGTATTACTTTCCAGTCAAACTGCCATGGACGACGTAAAAGAATGTGACAAGCATCCATTTGCATTATGTCACAAAGAACCTTGTCCTTATACTTACCTATCTGAAACTCAACTTCACTTTGCTCATGCACCAATAATCAGTGTTCTTTTTGCAACCACGATACTTTATAAGGTGTGGGATGCTTAACCTTTTTCAATCCCAATTTGTCCACCATTTCTTGGGAGACTAAATTGTCCGTACTCCCACTGTCAATCACCAATTTGCAGCATTTTCCTTTTTCCTTACACATTGTCTTAAATAAGTATTTTTTTTTGAACTGGTTCAGCAGCCTCCTTTGCTGGTTTCAACAAAACCTTGTGCATCATCAACACTTCTCCGGTCTCTGACACATTCTCTGTCTCAGGTATTTGTGTCTCTGCTGCTACGGTTTGAGCTATTTATGCACCTCGCTGTCCCATATTATCATTTTTAGGACATTCAAAAGATCGGTGACCCAAAGTAATACATTTGTAACATCGATAGGCAGTCTCTCTGCCTCTTCCTCTACCTCTACCTATCTGGTAAGGTCTTCCTCCCCTACTGCCACCTTCTTTCTCTGACTGTCCTTGCTGATTTGAACTATCTTCACCATTCTTTTGTGCTAGAAGCTTTCCTCTTCCAGTTGGCTGTCCTCTACCTCTAGCAAAACCACGCCCTCTGTTGGAGCTTTGTTTTCTTGCTATCTTTTCTTCTGCTTTCAAGGCGCACTGATATGCTTCCTCTATTGTTCTTGGAGAAAGCATACTGATTTCATCTTGGATATCTAGTCTCAAACCATTTATATACCTTGCTGTGTTCTCCGGGGTACCTTCTACATAACCCGCTCTCAAATTCACCTTGTAAAACTCTTCCGTGTACTCCCTCACTGTCATCATCTTTTGCTTAAGATTTTGTATCTATCTATAAAGTGTTAGCTGGTAATATTTCGGCAAGAACTTACTCTTCATCTTTGCCACCATTCTATCCCAACTTTTGATCAAAGGTTTTTTTTTCTTCCTTCTTTCAGCTTGTATATTGTCCCACCATAGCGCAGCATGACCTTTCAACCTTGTCACTGCAAACTTCACTCTTTTATTCTCTTAAATCTCCTCGTACTCAAAATACTTGTCCATCTCACTGATTCAGTCTATTAGGTTCTCGGCTTGCAAACTACCATCGTAAATGGACATTTCAGGCTTTAGCCTTGAACTTGAGCCCAAAACTGCTTTCAACAACCTAATCTCAACAGCTTCTTCCACAGGTGCTGCTCCTTCTTCTTCAGGTGTCTCGTCGGGCTCACTAATATCTCCACCTTCAGGATCCCGTTGTCTTACTATTTCCATGGCTTCTAACCGAGCTTGTAGCCTCCTTATCTCTTCTTGGAGGTCTACATTAACTTTGGGCCTGCCTCTTCTACCCTGTTCTCTCCCTGCTTGTCTCTCCATCCCTCTTACTTTAAAGTATGACAATATTTAGCTCTGATGCCAAAAATTGATGGCGCAAATAATAGGCTGAAGAGTAAGAGCCAAACAAACCTTATACACAGGTGTTGAATCCATATTTTTTTTAGTGATGTCTCTCCCTTTATCCAAATTGCAGGCAACCCTTTTTAATATTCAAACTTCAACGCAACATCTATGCACCATCTGAAGCGATTTGCTATTGGTTAAAGTAATACTCTGTTTCTGCGTACCCACCAATCAGAAGTTCTTGCAAAGAGTTTTTCCTTCATTCATTCTCACAAGTTTTAGCATTATGTGTCTTGAATAAAAAACTAAGAATTCATTCCAGTCCAGATATTGAATGCTAAATAATCAAACTAAGAATTCATTCCAGTCCAAATATTGAATGCTAAATAATCAAAACACATTTCACACTTCATCATAACCATATAACGATCTCGTCTGATGAAATCCGTGACAGCAATTTGGGGATAAACAGTTTTTCAAGTTCTAATATTCAATTCAATTGTAACAACACACTCTGTCTCAGCAAGAAATGCGCAGCCTCAATATTTCAGTACAGATTAGCAAAAAAAAACAACCTATAAATAAACATTCAGAAACTCTAGTTCAGATTCAATTCCTGAATTCAATTGATTCTCACAGTTATAAAACTTGTTGTTGCATTTATTATCATAATAAACTCCAACTTACAGAGAGGAGCGCTTTCTCCAGTGTTCCCAAGAAGAATTTCTCTTTTCCGGGATCCAACCTCTCCCAAAATGAATTCGAGAGCTTAAAACCCAAGTCCTCTCCTCCAGGAAAAACAATGAAACTACTTGCTAACTGTCTTGTAATTTAAATCTTTAAACTTTTCTTTAACCATTAACTAACTAAAGGTTCAAAGCTTAAAATAAAATTTTTGGTGTTTCATCTTTAGCATGTGACCAATCCAACACATTGCTAAGCCTTTTTAAATTTGATAGTTAGTCATGATTTATGTGTTCGGTCCAATGCACCTACCTCACACCAACAACACCAATTTTATTGGAATGTTCTTTCTTAAGAATGAAAACTTCATTTTTTAAAAAATGAGTCTCTAATAGAATTGGAAGCAATGAAAAAATTCCTAAGTAAAGCCTTCTTCGGGTAATCATTTAACCTTCCAACAATTCATTTGGAGGTATATATAGTTTCATGTTATCTACCAAGTTAGAAGGAAAAAGTAGAGATAAATATCCTTATGCCAATCTCTCATGATTCCCTCACGAGAACAAAAAATAGAGCCCTTAATAGTCAAACTAGAAGTATCCTCACCAAATTCTAATAGTTCATCTTCCCCATCCTTCAATCCTCAAAATTGTTTTAAAAACCCATGTCCATGCACACATATATTTCCAAGGAAGAGCTTGTTTGCAATATTTTAAAGACATAAATTGTTTTGAAAATTTGCAATTTTTTATTGCTTAAATTGTGATTTATAGATCCTTGGAAATTGCAATTTCCCCTCAATCCTTTTGTCGTTGAAGTTGTGAACTTTAAAATGTCAAAATTGTAATTTTATAATTTTATGAAGTTGCAAATACAATTTGATTTAAAAATAAATTTAAAAAGTGCAATATACAATTATCGAAATTGTAGTCAATTAATTGGTGAAATTGCGAAAATCGTGCAATTTGTCATTAAAAAAATTGTAATTTCTATAACTCTCTAATTGTTGAAATTGCAATTTCAAATTTATAATTTCTATGATTGTCTAATTGTTGAAATTGAAATTTCTCATCGTTGAAAGTGCAATCAATTAATTATTGAAATTACGCTTTTCTTTACAAAATGTAAATTTCTCATGAATCATATACTTGTTGAAATTATAAATTTGAAATTGTTGAAAATGTAATTTCTCAACATTTTTATTCTTGAACATGTGAATTTGTAATTGCCAAAATTGCAATTCCGTGAAGTTGAAATTGCAAATTGAATTAAACTAGCATAGATCCATCTTAAATGGGGATCTACCAAGACCTAGAGGCATCAAATCTCTTGAGGTAAAAACCCTTTTTTAGAGTGCAAATGTTAAGGGAACGTTTTAATTTATCTAATTTGTTATATACATGCCATTGTAAATGTTTTAAATAGACTACATATTATTTTTTATAATATTTTATTACTTTTTAAAAATGACATGTGTCACCTTGAGGATGAGCATGGAAGGAGTTGCACACCCCTACTGGGTTGTAGAATGCACCACTTCTACCCAAAAATTCCTTAAGTTGCAATACCCAATTATCAAAAATACAATTCCAATTATTGAAATTGTCATTGAAATTGCAAACAATCAATTGATGAACTTTTGGGGAATAGACCACTTGAGCTAACCCTAGAGGATAAGATTTTATTATATTCTTCTAATTACAACAATTTTAATTAAATATCATATTCATCTCTATATAATTTTTGTAATAATCCTCACCTTCCCTACATTTAGAGTATAATAAGATTGTTACGATGGGCAAATAACCAATTCTAATTTATTTCACATATGTATAACATGGGATCCATGGTATTACCCTTTAACTTCTGAGGTTGAAGTGTTGTAACTATTTAGTCTTTGCGATGATATTAGGCGTCTTAATTGTTTATTTATTTATTTGATCATAAAGTTAAAATAACTTTTTTGTGTTTTTATATATAAATTATTATTATAAGAAATTATTTTAGAAGAACATGAATTGTATAAATAAAAATTTTCCACAAATATATAATGTGATGATTATGAATTAATTCAAAAGCTAACTTATAAGACATGGCTTTTAGAGGTTGAGTTCTTATATCATTCTCTAAAGAGTAAATATCATACTAAATAAAAAAGTATATATATATATGATAGTTTATTTCATTTTGGATAATGAAAATATATAAGATGTAGCCTTATATCTTTCTGGAGAATGTAAATGAGATATGAATTAGAAAATTTATTATTTATTTATAGAGAATAGCACATAGTTAAAATAGACTTATTTTGGAATCTTTTTGGGAGAATGAAAATGAGATATAAATCAAGATAATTTATTATTTATTTATGAATAATGGTACATAATTAAAATGGATACTTCAAAAAATTCTTTGGAAAATTAAAGTGTGTATGTGCATTTTTAATATACACACAACCAAGTTTTTTTGGTCTTGATTAGAACATGATAATATTAATTTAACACGATAAATAGTAAAGTTGCAAAATACATTATCTTATTATATATAGTTAATTATTGAGAAAAATATTTATTTTTTTATATAAAAGAAGAAATTCTTATGAATGGTTGTAAAAACTAACTTAATATATAATTTTGTTAATTTTTATTATTATATTGATTTTAAAAAAAAGCTATTTACAATAGTAAATTTATATTTAATTGTGTTTTTCACATTAAAGTTATATAAATTAGATAATTTTTGATTAAAAATAAATTTTTTAAATTTTAAATTTTTTTACTTAGATAAACAATATTTAATAAAAAAACTAAAAAAATGTAAATAAATTAATATTATAAAAATAAAAATAAATTGAAAAAAATAAAATAAACTAACCTATTAAATAAAAATATTAAAAGCATAAAGTGTAACGGTCAAACATATTTTAAAAAACTTAAAAAATATAAAACAAACTGACATCATAAATATAAATATAAAAAATTGAAAGTAAAAAAAAAAACTCCTAGTTTCAAAGACATTGGAATCAAGAAGCTGTAATCATCATTATAAATTTGGCTTCACAAATGTTAATAGTCTATGGACGTATGGATGTGATATATTGAAAATTATATAACTAGAAATTGGTGAATGTAATTTCGAATTTATAAGTAAATAATACATAATTTTTTCGTTTTATTTTCACTCTTGAGATGGTAATCTTATTCGGTAATCCATAATCCATAGATGAGAAGCAAAAATGTTTTTTTCAAGTGTGACCAAATACATATTTTTTAAAAAATATTGTACACCTTTTCATCTCTTTTACAAAGAACCATATAAAATACCAATACAAACAAGTGAGAAGCAAAAATGTTTTTTTCAAGTGTGACCAAATACATATTTTTTTTAAAATATTGTACACCTTTTCATCTCTTTTACAAAGAACCATATAAAATACCAATACAAACAAGTGTGGCACCTATTTCCACCTGCCTATAACAGTTTAATATTATTTCCAATACATATTAATACGTAGTATCACTGAATCAAAAACATAATTATTCATGGCATATAAGCCTGCAGCGATCACAATGGATCCTCACTCCAACGGATCTCAACGGCTGATACTTTACAAGGAAGAGGAGAAGAGGTCAAGATCGGATAACCAAGCATAAGGTATAGCTGCGCAGCATCGCATGCAAGTTTCAACTTGATCAGATTTGAGGCCACAGATCAGGCTGCACATTACACGACGTTGTTCTTCTTCTACAAACAACTTCGGAAGTGCAACATGTTTACTAGCTCTAAAGCACCTTGAATATTATTCTCTCTATCAATTGATGTCCATGAGAAATCCTAGAGACCATTGAAGCACTCGCTGCAACATGTATTCCAAGTAAAATGGATGGAAAAAATGCACATATTAGGAGGAGTCAAATGTGTCAACCATGTTCTAGATGTCGAGGCTCTTATTTAATCTTGGTGCTTCATCTTAATGAGCTCAAATGAATATTTTTGGAAATAGGATTGGGAAAATGGGAGGCTGTCCATTACAACATTTGAATTTGAAAACAAGCATCCCATCTCATTTATTGATTGAAAGCGCACTTCCTATCCGTTCATATGGGGTTGAGTGACGGACGGAAAATTGGTGGCCAGAACTATCATCCATACATGTTGTACATCATTCATCCATAGGACTCGTATGTTCCCTAGGACCTATGGATGACCATACACTCCCTGTTATAGTCTTAATGACTCAACTCCATTTGAACAAAAATATAGGAGGCGCATGGAAATGTGGGACCATAGTTTAAAATAAGTAACTTAGTTTAAAGTCAACAACGCCTAAATAATGGTCAACCATGGTTCAAAGTCAACTTTGGTTTAAACTCAACTATGGTTCAAAGTCAATATCGGTTTAAACTCAACTATGGATCAAAGTCAACCATGCCCAAACAATGGTCAACCATAGTTTAACCATGGTTAACGAACTCAACCATGGCAAGCTAAAGCCAACCATAGTTAACCAAAGCCAACCATGATTAACCAAAGTCCACCATAGTCAACCATGGGATATGGTTATCCATTATTAAACATAGTCAACCATAGTTAATGAAAGTCAACTATAGTCAACCATGATGCAACCATAGTCTACCAAAGTCAACTATGAAGCAATCATAGTCAACCATGGTTAACTAAATTCAATCATAGTTAACCATAGTTAAGCATGATGAACTAAAGTCAACCATTCTAATAGTAAACTATGATGCACTAGAGTCTACCATAGTTAGATGCATTCAAACTTGGATCAACTATACTAAAAATGATTTAGCCATGGTCAAACATGATGCAACCATATCCAACCATGGTTAATCAAAGTCAGCTAGAGTTAACCATGATGTAGTAAGTTGAACCATGCCCAAACACTAGTCAACCATCATTTGACACCTTTTATCGACCATGGTTAATCATGGTTAACCATGGTTAGCCATAGTGAACCATAGTTATCCATAGTTAATCATGATCATCCATAGTTAATCATGGTTGACTTTGCTTAACCAAAGTCAACCATTGTTAACTAAAGTCAACCTTGGTTAACTAACACTAACCATAGTCATCCATGGTTAACCAAAGTCAACTATGGTCAATGATGAGATGTCATCAACCGTGGTTAGACATAATCAACCATGGTTAGCTAAAGTCACCCATAGTTAACTATGATGCAACCATAGTCAACAATGATGCGCTAAAGTCAACCATAGACAATCATGATGCACTAAAGTCAACCATGCCTAAACAATGGTCAACCATGGTTTAATATATTTAAACTTAGTTTAAATTCAATATTGACTAAACAATGGTCAACCATGGTTCAAAATCAACCTGTATTTTTTTTAGAATCTCCCTAACTTGCGAGAGTGGTCTTTGGTCTAAGAAACCATGTCCCCGGGGCATCTAAGCCGTCAAAATCAATTAGGGATTGCACCCATCTCGGGCCACACCAACCCTCAACTGGTTGGAATTTGAGTGTTTTTTCCCAACTAGCTCACCCTTAAGGGGAATTGAACCCGGATTGCACTGCTGACGAGACTCGCACCTTAACCGAATGAGCTAGCAAGAATTGACATTGGTTCAAAATCAACCTTGGTTTAAATCCAACTATGGTTTAAAGTCAACCATGCCCAAACAACAATCAACCATAGTTTTTAACCACGGTTAAGAAAGTCAACCATGAGAAATCGTCATCAATGGTTAAGTATAGTCAACCACGGTTAACCATATTCAACCATAGTTGACCATGATTCAACCATATTTAACGAAAGACAACCATGAAACAACCATAGTCAACCATGGTTATTAAAATTTAATCATAGTTAACCATAGTCAAGCACGATGCACTAAAGTCAACCATTCCAATTATCAACCATGATGCCCTAAAATTAAGTATGATGCACTAAAGTCAACCATACTCAAATATATTTAAACTTGGATCAACTATACTAAAAATGTTTATCCATGCTTAAACATGATGCAAACATAGTCAGTCATGGTTAATCAAAGTCAACTATACTCAACCATGATATAATAAGCTCAACCATGCCCAAACAATGGCCAACCATGGTTTAATATGGTCAAACTTAGTCAACCATCATTTGACACCCTTCGTCGAGCATGGTCAATGACATCTAACCATGGTCAAGCACTGTAAACCATGGCTTAACAAAGGTTGGCCATGGTCCTTCGAGTGATGTCAATGATGGTCTAACATGGTCTTCCACAACTAACCAAAGCCAACCATTATTTACTAAATTCAACCTTGGTTAACCAACATTAATCATAGTAAGTCATGTATAACCAAAGTCAATCACCATAGTTACCATATTATTAATTAATATTTTATTTAAATAATTATTTATTAACATAATATTAGTTAATATTTAATTATTTAATATTTATTATAATAAATAAATTATTTTTTTATCATTGTTATAATAATTTATTTAGAAGAAGAAGAAGAAGAAGAAGTCGAAGTCGTCGTTGTTTTCATCACTAATCCTTCTTGGTACATCACTAATCCTTCTTGGTAGGCTAGTTGTCAACTAGCATAACCTTGAACAACCATTGTTAATCATGTTCAACCATCATCAAGCATGGTTAACCATAGGGAGGTCTCAACCATCATCAAGCATGGTTAACCATAGTGAGCTCTCAACCATAATCAACCATGAATAACCATTGTCAATGAACTAGGGTCAACCACATTCAACCATGAATAACCATTGTCAACGGACTAGCATCAACCATAGTCCACCATGAATAACTATTGTTAACCAACTAGGGTCAACGATAGTCAACCATGATCTTCCATAGTTAACCATAGGCAACAATGCACAATCATGGTAAACTAAGAACAACCATAGTCAACCATGGTCAACCATGAATAACTATAGACAACAATGGTCAACCATTAACAATAATAGTCCACCATGAAGAATAAGGGTTAACCGGCTTGGGTCAACCATGATCAACCATGGTTTACCATAGTTAACCATAATCAACCATGGTCAACTTAATTAGCCATGGTCCATGACATTCAAACATGGTCTCACATAATGAAACATACATAACCATGGTCACTGGAGTTTTCCATGTAGTCAACCATTGTGAAACAAATTCAATGTTACATAACTAAACTAAACCATTCAGTAAAGTCAACTATGAAACCATAGTCAATCATTATCAACCATGGTAAATGACATATAGACATGATCTTACATAATCAAAATCTCATGCATAACTATGGTAAATGAAGTAATCCACAGTCAAGATTGGTTTGTTAACCATGGTGAAACAAAGCCATTGTTATCCTTACATACCATTCTTCAAATTCTTTCAATATTTTGCAACTCTATGTGCTCAAAACTAACTTAAATTGGACATTATTTATCTTTTGATTCAAGCACTTGTTTTATGAGATTCCAAATGTCAGTTCAATGCTTGATATTGTTTATTAACATTAGGTTCATCACATATGCATATCCACTCTCATAAATCTTGACCCTCAGCCGCCCCTTGAAATATCCAGAAAATTAGGAATTTCACCTACTCTCAAATTCATTGGAAATCTAACTACTTTTGACATCTGAAGTAGGAACCTGACTTCTGCTCAACCAAATTGAGATTTGTAAATTTTTGTAGGTAGTTGGGACAGTATAGGGCCCATCCACAACTTTATATCAGAAATTCATTGGCATTAGGAAGTGTTTGGGTCAAGTTGAAAATCACCTAGTTGAGTTGTCTCGGTTTCCTAGTCCTTCTCCTAGTGATCCTAAAGTGAAAAATCACTTCCAAAAATCTGATAGAAGTGTCTCCTACTGCATATAGTGACTGTAAACAGGTCTATATACATCCATTGTAGCACCAGAAGTCGTTGGGTTCCACATAATTCCTGGGAACTGACATTACTGAGTCCTTGTGACCACCCCAGGTGTGATGCATCCAGTAAATGTGCCACTGCTGAATGTATTGACTGAAAACCATTTTGATCTATGTTTTTAAGACCCATAGGTTTATGTTGTAGACCATACTAACTTTACTACATCCCTATGTTTGTTTCGGAGGGAATTTGGAAAATCCATTAGGTGTTTGTTCAAACAATCGGTGAAAAAGATAGACTTTCTTGCTTGCATCCGAGCTAGTGCGGCTACTCTTTACCTTAGGTACATTAACCATGCATTAATAACGCACGCACGTTCTTGTCCAAAAAATCATTCCTACATGGAGGTTCAAAAATTGGCAAACCAATAACGTGCACATGTTTTTGTGAATGTGCACACATTTTTAAAATTTATCACTAATGTGCTCCTATGACAACAGAATTGGGTACTAACTTCGTGACAACACCTATGAATGGGACACATAATGAGGAGGGATCATGTCAAGGTTACATTGGGAGGTATTCTATTTTCAATTAATATAATGAGGTTAAAATAATAATAATAAATCCTATGAGAGTAGATGGAAGATTTGTTTTGAAAGATTTGATATTCTCGGTCAATTTATAATTTATCAATAAGGAAAACATTTTACTACATAAAAAACTTGAGTGATAAAAATAAAATAATGGTGAACGATGAATTGGAATTATTTTATTATTATGATTCAATTATTATATAGCATGAGCTCTTCCTCAATCATTAACCAAATCTTCTTGAACCTCAATGTTACACAATTCTTCTTTTTAACAACCTTACACTTTGCAAATAGTTTCACCCTTAAGTACATGTGGGAAACCAACAAGCTCCTCAATGCACAACTCCATGTTTTCACACTCATCAAAAGAGGCTTTTGACCAGATACCTTCTACATAGAAGTTGTCTAAAGGTCTTCCTTCACATCAAGCATGAATGACTTCGCATCCCCTATCTCCATTATAATTGTTTGGACAAGTGATACTTGAACAAGGTAAGAAATGATCATGCAAAGGGGAAATATAGGGACTATACTTCCCTTTCCATGCTCCAATTATGCATATTGTACTTGAAGGCATTGGCGAGCCCACCTTAGCTTTGACACCAACAACACCAATTTTATTGGAATGTTCTTTCCTAAGAATGAAAACTTCATTTTTTTAAATTGAGTCTCTGATAGAATTGGAAGCAATGAAAAAATTCCTAAGTAAGGCCTTCTTCGGGTCATCATTTAACCTTCCAACGATTCATTTGGAGGTATATATAGGTTCATGTTATCTACCAAGTTAGAAGGAAAAAGTAGAGATAAATATCCTTATGCCAATCTCCCATGATTCCCTCACGAGAAGAAAAAATAGAGCCCTTAATAGTCAAACTAGAAGGATCCTCACCAAATTCTAATAGTTCATCTTCCCCATCCTTCAATCCTCAAAATTGTTTTAAAAAACCATGTCCATGCACACATATATTTCCAAGGAAGAGCTTGTTTGCAATTAATTAAAGACATAAATTGTTTTGAAAAATTGCAATTTTTTATTGCTTAAATTGTAATTTATAAATCCTTGGAAATTGCAATTTCCCCTCAATCCTTTTGTCGTTGAAGTTGTGAACTTTAAAATGTCAAAATTGTAATTTTATGAAATTGCAAATGCAATCTGATTTAAAAATAAATAAAAAAGTGCAATATACAATTATAGAAATTGTAGTCAATTAATTGGTGAAATTGCAAAAATCGTGCAATTTGTCATTAAAAAAATTGTAATTTCTACAACTCTCCAATTGTTGAAATTGCAATTTCAAATTTATAATTTCTATGATTATCTAATTGTTGAAATAACAATTTCTCAACGTTGAAAGTGCAATCAATTAATTATTGAAATTACACTTTTCTTTACAAAATGTAAATTTCTCATGAATCATATACTTGTTGAAATTATAAATTTGTAATTGTTGAAAATGCAATTTCTCAACATTTTTATTCTTGAACATGTGAATTTGTATTTGCCAAAATTGCAATTCCGTGAAGTTGAAATTGCAAATTGAATTAAACTAGCATAGATCCATCTTAAATGGGGATCTACCAAGACCTAGAGGCATCAAATCTCTTGAGGTAAAAACCCTTTTTTAGAGTGCAAATGTTATGGGAACATTTTAATTTATCTAATTTGTTATATACATGTTGTTGTAAATGTTTTAAATAGACTACATATTATTTTTTATATTATTTTATTATTTTTTAAAAATGACAAGTGTCACCTTGAGGATGAGCACGGAAGGAGTTGCACACCCATGTTGGGTTGTAGAATGCGTCACTTCTACCCAAAAATTCCTTAAGTTGCAATACCCAATTATCAAAAATACAATTCCAATTATTGAAATTGTCATTGAAATTGCAAACAATCAATTGATGAACTTTTGGGGAATAAACCACTTGAGCTAACCCTAGAGGATAAGATTTTATTATATTCTTCTAATTACAACAATTTTAATTAAATATCTTATTCATCTCTATATAATTTTTGTAATAATCCTCACCTTCCCTCCATTTAGAGTATAATAAGATTGTTACGATGGGCAAATAACCAATTCTAATTTATTTCACATATGTATAACATGCGATCCATGGTATTACCCTTTAACTTCTAAGGTTGAAGTGTTGTAACTATTTAGTCTTAATTGTTTATTTATTTATTTGATCATAAAGTTAAAATAACATTTTTTGTGTTTTTATATATAAATTATTATTATAAGAAATTATTTTAGAAGGACATGAATTGTATAAATAAAATTTTCCCACAAATATATAATGTGATGATTATAAATTAATTCAAAAGCTAACTTATAAGACACGGCTTTTAGAGGTTGAGTTCTTATATTATTCTCTAAAGAGTAAATATCATACTAAATAAAAAAGCATATATCTATATCTATCTATCTATCTATCTATGATAGTTTATGTCATTTTGGATAATGAAAATATATAAGATGTAGCCTTATATTTTTTTGGAGAATGTAAATGAGATATGAATTAGAAAATTTATTATTTATTTATAGAGAATAGCACATAGTTAAAATAGACTTATTTTGCAATCTTTTTGGGAGAATGAAAATGAGATATAAATAAAGATAATTTATTATTTATTTATGAATAATGGTACATAATTAAAATGGATACTTCAAAAAATTCTTTGGAAAATTAAAGTGTGTATGTGCATTTTTAATATACACACAACCAAGTTTTCTTTGTCTTGACTAGAACATGATAATATTAATTTAACACGATAAATAGTAAAGTTGCAAAATACATTATCTTATTATAAATAGGTAATTATTGACAAAATATTTACTTTTATTATATAAAAGATGAAATTATTATGAATGGTTGCAAAAACTAACTTAATATATAATTTTGTTAATTTTTATTATTATATTGATTTTAAGAAAAATAATTATTTACAATAGTAAATTTATATTTAATTGTGTTTTTTCACATTAAAATTATATAAATTAGATATTTTTGATTAAAAATAAATTATTTAAATTTTAAATTTTTTTACTTAGATAAACCATATTTAATAAAAAGATTAAAAAATGTAAATAAATTAATATTATAAAAATAAAAATAAATTGAAAAAAATAAAATAAACTAACCTATTAAATAGAAATATTAAAAGCATAAAGTGTAATAGTCAAACATATTTAAAAAAAATTAAAAAATATAAAACAAACTAACATCATAAATATAAATATAAAAAATTGAAATAAATATAAAAAATTGAAAGTAAAGATATTAAAAAAAAAGTCCTAGTTTGAAAGACATTGGAATTAAGAAGTTGTAATCATCATTATAAATTTGGCTTCACAAATGTTAATAGTCTATGGACGTATGTATGTGATATATTGAAAATTATATAACTAGAAATTGGTGAATGTAATTTCGAATTTATAAGTAAATAATACATAATTTTTTCGTTTTATTTTCACTCTTGAGATGGTAATCTTATTCGGTAATCCATGATCCATAGATGAGAAGCAAAAATGTTTTTTTCATGTGTGAACAAATACATTTAAAAAAAAATATTGCACACCTTTTCATCTCTACTACAAAGAACCATATAAAATACCACTACAAACAAGTGTGGCACCTATTTCCACCTGCCTATAATAGTTTAATCTTATTTCCAATACATATTAATACGTAGAATCACTGAATCAAAAACATAATTATTCATGGCATATAAGCCTGCAGCGATCACAATGGGTCCTCACTCCAACGGATGTCAACGGCTGATACTTTACAAGGAAGAGGAGAAGAGGTCAAGATCGGATAACCACATGCAAGTTTCAACTTGATTAGATTTGAGGCCACAGATCAGGCGAACATTATCCACCAGGCTGCACATTACACGACGTTGTTCTTCTTCTACACACAACTTCGGAAGTGCAACATGTTTACTAGCTCTAAAGCACCTTGAATATTATTCTCTCTATCAATTGATGTCCATGAAAAATCCTATAGGCCATTGAAGCACTGGTTGCCACATGTATCCCAAGTAAAATGGATGGAAAAAATGCACATATTAGGAGGAGTCAACTATGTCAACCTTGTCCTGGATGTCAAGGCTCGTGTTTTATCTTGGTGCTTCATCTTAATGAGCTCAAATGAATATTTTTGGAAACATGATTGGGAAAATGGGACGCTGTCCATTGCAACATTTGAATTTGAAAACAAGCATCCCATCTCATTTATTGATTGAAAGCACACTGCCTATCCGTTCATATGGGGTTGAGTGACAGACGGAAAATTGGTGGCCAGAACTCTCATCCATACATGCCGTACATCATTCATCCATAGGACTCATATGTTCCCTAGGACCTATGGATGACCATACACTCCCTGTTATAGTCTTAATGACTCAACTCCATTTGAATAGAAATATAGGAGGTGCATGGAAATGTGGGACCATAGTTTAAAATAAGTAACTTAGTTTAAAGTCAACAACGCCTAAATAATGGTCAACCATGGTTCAAAGTCAACATTGGTTTAAACTCAACTATGGTTCAAAGTCAATATTGGTTTAAACTCAACTATGGAGCAAATTCAACCATGCCCAAACAATGGTCAACCATAGTTTAACCATGGTTAACCAACTCAACCATGGCAAGCTAAAGCCAACCATAGTTAACCAAAGTCAACCATGATTAACCAAATTCCACCATAGTCAACCATGGGATATGGTTATCCATTATTAAACATAGTCAACCATAGTTAATGAAAGTCAACTATAGTCAACCATGATGCAACCATAGTCAACCAAAGTCAACTATGAAGCAATTATAGTCAAGCATGGTTAACTAAATTCAATCATAGTTAACCATGATAAACTAAAGTCAACCATTCTAATAGTAAACTATGATGCACTAGAGTCTACCATAGTTAGTTGCATTCAAACTTGGATCGACTATACTAAAAATGATTTAGCCATGGTCAAACATGATGCAACCATTTCCAACGATGGTTAATCAAAGTCAACTAGAGTTAACCATGATGTAGTAAGTTGAACCATGCCCGAACACTAGTCAACCATCATTTGACACCCTTTATCGAGTATGGTTAATCATGGTTAACCATGGTTAGCCATAGTGAACCATAGTTAACCATAGTTATCCATAGTTAATCATGGTTGAATTTGCTTAACCAAAGTCAACCATTGTTAACTAAAGTCAACCTTGGTTAACTAACACTAACCATAGTCATCCATGGTTAACCAAAGTCAACTATGGTCAATGATGAGATGTCATCAACCGTGGTTAGACATAATCAACCATGGTTAGCTAAAGTCACCCATAGTTAACTATGATGCAACCATAGTCAACAATGATGCGCTGAAGTCAACCATAGACAATCATAATGCACTAAAGTCAACCATGCCTAAACGATGGTCAACCATGGTTTAGAATATTTAAACTTAGTTTAAATTCAATATTGACTAAACAATGGTCAACCATGGTTCAAAATCAACCTGTTTTTTTTTAGAATCTCCTTAACTTGCGGGAGTGGCCTTTGGTCTAAGAAACCATGTTCTAGGGGCATCTAAGCCGTCAAAATCAATTAGGGATTGCACCCAGCCCGAGCCACACCAACCTCAATTGGTTGGAATTTGAGTGTTTTTTCCCAACTAGCTCACCCTTAAGGGGAATTGAACCCGGATTGTGCTGCTGACGAGACCCACACCTTAACCGAATGAGCTAGAGAGAATTGACATTGGTTCAAAATCAACCTTGGTTTAAATTCAACTATGGTTTAAAGTCAACCATGCCCAAACAACAATCAACCATATTTTTTAACCATGGTTAAGAAAGTTAACCATGAGAAATTGTCATCAATGGTTAAATATAGTCAACCACGGTTAACCATATTCAACCATAGTTGACCATGATGCAACCATATTTAACCAAAGACAACCATGAAACAACCATAGTCAGCCATGGTTATCAAAAGTTAATCATAGTTAACCATAGTCAAGCACGATGCACTAAAGTCAACCATTCCAATTATCAACCATGATGCCCTAAAATTAAGTATGATGCACTAAAGTCAACCATAGTCAAATATGTTTAAACTTGGATCAACTATACTAAAAATGTTTATCCATGCTTAAACATGATGCAAACATAGTTAGTCATGGTTAATCAAAGTCAACTATACTCAACCATGATATAATAAGCTCAACCATGCCCAAACAATGGCCAACCATGGTTTAATATGGTCAAACTTAGTCAACCATCATTTGACACCCTTCGTCGAGCATGGTCAATGACATCTAACCATGGTCAAACACTGTAAACCATGACTTAACAAAGGTTGGCCATGGTCCTTCTAGTGATGTCAATGATGGTCTAACATGGTCTTCCACAACTAACCAAAGCCAACCATTATTTACTAAAGTCAACTTTGGTTAACCAACATTAATCATAGTGAGTCATGTATAACCAAAGTCAATCACTATATTTACCATATTATTAATTAATATTTTATTTAAATAATTATTTTTTAACATAATATTAGTTAATATTTAATTATTTAATATTTATTATAATAAATAAATTATTTTTTTATCATTGTTATAATAATTTATTTAGAAGAAGAAGTCGAAGTCGTCGTCATCGTCATCACTAATCCTTCTTGGTAGGCTAGTTTTCAACTAGCATAACCTTGAACAACCATTGTTAATCATGTTCAACCATCATCAAGCATGGTTAACCATAGTGAGGTCTCAACCATAATCAACCATGAATAACCATTGTCAATGAACTAGGGTCAACCACAGTCAATCATGAATAACCATTGTCAATGGACTAGCATCAACCATAGTCCACCATGAATAACTATTGTTAACCAACTAGGGTCAACAATAGTCAACTATGGTCAACCATGATCTACCATAGTTAACCATAGTCAACAATGCACAATCACGGTAAACTAAGGGGTACCCGCACGAAGCTGGTACCCAAAATAACTGCAACAACAACGCGTGAGCAGAAAAAATAAAACGACGCGCACGTGCCTCCAAAGGCGTGCACGCGTCTCTGCTTCGGCAATGCCAAACGTCCATGTGGTTCAGCCCATGTGGACAAAATAAGTGCGCACATGCCTTTGATGTGTACGCACATGTTAGTGGCGCGTACGCGCCTTTGTTTTTTTATAAAAAAAATAGAGCTCACGCGTCTGTCATTTTCGAGAGACCCGTGAGCTGAATTTTCAACACGTGAGCGCACTCTCAACCCCGCGAACGCGTCCTCGTGCACCCAAGTCGTCCTCAACACGAAGCAATCACCCCTGCACCACAGTGCCATCCATTTCTCCAGGTAGGTGCTCCTCAAAGCACAAATTTGTGTTTATTTATTTATTTATTTTCCATTTGAATTTGAATTGTTAAAAATTTTTACAATCCATTAAAAAACCAAGGAAATTTAATTGCATGACATCTACACACCTAACAAGATGTCAGACACACCTGAACCATCTGATGAAACCAATGAAACCCGACCTCTAGAAGACAATATGGGAACCGACAATGAACCCAATGAAAACCTCGAAGGTCAATTGCACCAAGACTTAAATCAATTGAGGGCACTAAGTAATGAATTGAACAGTACCAAGGAAATCTCTCGGGTTTCCTTGGCTTCATCACTTCAAAACATTATTGAATCAATCAATATTGCACACAGTGATGTAACAAACTTGAGCCAATACAGGGCTCGAATGAGGGAACACTACTCCACTAGGTTGTCCAAAGAGAAGATAAAAGACCTCAACATCACCAAAGCCCAGTTGTATATCAAGTTCATAGTTCCCTCGACGGGACAGCCTCCAGCTGTGATGAGGGCTTGGGTTTGCATGGACTGGTGCATTTACTAGCCATGGAGAGATAACTGGAGAAAGAGGTGGTTCATGGTGTTTGACAAGCTCCCGTGCAACAATTTGGAGGTCCCACAGTATTTCCTTCAGAAATTGTGGGTTGAGTTTGAGCTAGGTTACCATGTCAACTATTTTGACATCACTGAGTTTCAGGGTGTCGGTCTTGGCTCTGCCCAAGATCGACCTCAGGCGCACCGCAACCCACTTAGAGGACCTCCTGCACCCAGGAGAGAGCCAAACCCCCCTCCTTAGCCACCCAGATTTGGTAGCGGTTTAGATGAGATTCATGACTCCGTCAGACGTGCCACACATGACTTGCTTAGACATACCAAATTTGTGGCCATGTCTTCCCAGAGTCGGGAGGACATCGATGAGACACAGATAGTTGCACAGTCTATGGGTGGTGGCCGAGACATGCCGGGTACAGGTGGAACCCAAGTGGGGTCTTCTAGTTCTGCTGGAACAACGGCACATCAATGTTCTCACTGTGGTCATTCTTTCCATGGTGATACGTAGCAGCATGCCACAGGGAGCTTCATGGATAAGGTTTTCTATTGTTTTATTTAATGTTCAAGTATTTGTTGTATTTATTTGATATTGTTTTGTTTAATATATTTAACTTTGAATTACACATTGTTGACTTTATTTGTTTTAATGTTCAGTTATTCGGTGTCGGGTCTCCATCCCCTAGATGAGAGTACGTTGGTTCCTTTGACCTCGATGGATCCATGGCGGCAGTAGAGGAGATTGCGGCACCATACACACAGGTAATGTCTTTACTTTGAATAATTATATCCAGTTACGAGTAATTTGTGTTCAATAATTACAAATTAATTAGCACTGAGTAATTACCATATTATCATACTATTTTACAATTGTGTTTATAATATTGTCTAATTTATTTGAGAGCTATAAATTCGTATAATCCCACCCCCCCAAAAAATGAAACCTAAGAAAACTATAAACATTTGTGTTAGACACAATGCTCACTGAGAGGGGGGGTGAATCAGTGAGCTTATACTTTATTTAATTTCAACTTCAATCACCAACTCTTATATCATCATTTCACATTCACATCATATTCATCAATGAACTAACTATCAACTAATGAAACACATCAACACATAATACGAGACTAGATATAGTTTTTGTAATCTTTTGTATTTGGTTCAACGGCTACAACTGTGAGGCAATTCAGCACCAACTCATCATCTAGGACCCAGCCTAGTTTTTCTTAGATCCTACTAAGAAAATGGATACAAGACCCTGCTTGTATTTACAATTACATATTTGTCACATATCATACATATCACAGTCGTGCCATTATTCACATCATCTCATTCATCAATATGCTGCTAGCACCTTGTCTTCAATCATCATTCTGTCTATGTTTCATCATGTCCAACATCTTCTCAAACATATTGATATTCTATCTACATGCACATCTTTAACTTGTCATCAAATTGACATTAACCATAGGCAAATTATCATTTTGCTGTCAAGATATCAAACATATCCACATTTATATCACTTTTTGCTCATCATCACTCTTTCATAATTTTAACCAGCATATACACAAAAACATCATTCTCTCCTTTCACCATACTGCTGCCCAAAATATCATAGTCTCTTCATATTGTCTACATCGTCATGTCTTTCTGATGTACATGCACATCATATCACAGGATATTCAATCTAGAATGTAGAAGTCCATCATTATACATTATTCATCATTGTATATTGTACATAGATGCCACTCTAGGCATACCACATCATCATCACTGTATCATACTCACCACTGTTCATACCACTTGTCTACTCATCATTGTTAATGCTTCACTACATGTACATGATCATACATACCTTGTACAATGCATTGTTGTACTAAACCACTGTATATCTGCCATTGTATACAGACTTCTCACAGAGTTGATTGTACAGTATTATCATGAAATACCATCATCATACTACAATGCATCAACATAAACATTATCTCTATACATTTGTACATTATTGTTCACACATCATTGTGCATACCTTGTACATGACTGGAAATGTATCACTGTTGTTCATACAGACTTCCACACTTCACTAGGCACATTAGTGTTCATATGTACCTTGTTGTAGAATACCCCAACCCTTGACTGTTTGAAGAGAACACTGTAAGGAGGCTTGGATCCAGTAGTAGCAAAATCAAACTTGCACAAACTCGGGCCTATACCAGCCAAAGAAAAAATTTGTTGCACTGTTGTCCTTCTGCCAACTGTATTGTAGCAGCCACTGTCACTGTACCCGAAATTCCTCAGTGCTGCAGATCCGAAAATGTCAGTCATTTAATTGTTGCTGCTACAGTCTACCTGAAAATTTCAGAGCAACACATCCACATAAAAAACTTCTCCCAAAATGAGGTGGATTGCCTCTATTTATACACAATTTTTTTGAATTTTTTTATGGAGCCGACTTGTCCAAAAAATTAATTTTGAATTTATTTTAAAGCTGACCTGTCTATGTAATTTTCTTTTTCTTTTTATTTTTAATTGTTGAGCCGACTTTGTCCTTTGAATGGACACATAATAGTTCACATACAATGTTTTATTTGCATGCTTGTTTTGGTTTGACTTCACACAACCACATCAAAGGCCACGTTAGAAACTTAGGGATTTCTCATTTTTTTTGTGGGATTCTACATCATCATGTTTAAATACTTCAGCATCAAAGGTTTTGTCAAGCAATTATAAGAGCAAGGGCTCCATCACACCCACAATAATAGACTACAAACAATTCCAAGAACCCCAAGGCAACAATACATTATGTCTTCATCACCATACATCAAGGATTCCACATATGGACATCTTCAAGGTTCAAGGGCTTCAACATCCATCGTAAGTGCCATTAGATAAGGGCTGATTCAATTTGTATGTGGGTTTCAATGTAGGTTCCACCATCAAGAGTCAATCATTTAATATTTAATCAACATGCTTTCAATGGACATCAAGCCCATCATCAAATGGTAGCATGGACCATCACCAAGGGTTCCATTGCCCCATCAAACCACAAATGACCACAGAATGGGTCATTTGGCTCAGTAGGTGTTCCAATGGCTCCAATTCCCACCTCCACGGTTCTTCATGCCGTGTGTGTTCTTCAAGCCATCCACATCATCATCTTCTTTTCCATTCCTCAAGCCTTTGTCATTAATGTTGTCACCACCATCACCATCACCGTCAACATATTCATAGTGGCCAAAAGAGAATCATAGTGGCCAAGCTTCTAGAAATTCAAGAACCTG
This sequence comes from Larix kaempferi, assembly GCA_027924585.1. Classification (NCBI taxonomy): domain Eukaryota; kingdom Viridiplantae; phylum Streptophyta; class Pinopsida; order Pinales; family Pinaceae; genus Larix; species Larix kaempferi. The sequence continues at coordinate 12,587,093 of BSBM01000729.1, forward strand.
ATGTTTCTCATGTCCTTATTACCCTAGTTTATTATCACGGGATTTCCAATTTATTCTAATACTTGAGATTGAAAGTAATCATACTACTACTCCTAGAACATGCTATTAGGAAAGACATATAAACAATGTAAAACAACTTATCACATGTATTGTCATTAAAGTTTTTGAAAATGATGTAAGGCCCATAAGGAAGAGCGATAATCTTACAAATATGGTCTATGGGGCCTTGCTATTATCTTGATTCAAATTCAACTTGGTAAAAGATTTGGCATCAAGAATACTCATTTAACTCATATCACTCAAGATTTCTTTGATTTCAATCAAGTGATATCATTCTGACAACATAGCTATTCAATCAAGAACACATAATTACTCATTCAATGCAAAAGAACATGGCACCGTTCAAGCTTGTAAGTAAGTTAATCATGAAAAAGATTTCTCTTTCTTCCTTTTTCTAACGATCAACACTCTAAAGTGTATTAAATAACATGCACACTAACTTAATTGCTATTTAGCACCTCTTTGCAAATTTAAACAATGAGATGCCATTTTATTTGATGATGTAAATGTTATGGAAATAAAGGGACTCAAGATCCTCACTCTAGGGATGCAAATACTTTTCCATTGGGTGAATCAAGCTTGTAGGAAACTACAAATATATAAGAAGGCATCAAAACCTAGGAACTCTTCATCAAGAACCCAAACACATTACATAGGTTTCCAATTCAAATTTGTAAATGAACATGAATTCCATTCGCTTATGAGACACTGCACATCTCTCTAGGGCCAAAGGAAAAGCTCACCTACTCATGGGGATGACTCTAGAAAAGGAAAAGCTCACCATGTCACCTTTTATTCCCTTTCACCTTAATTAATTTTAATTTCATGCCATGCCACCTTCTATCCTTTCAGAATATTGAATATCATCTAACTTGAATATAAATTTATTGCAGTCATGTTTTTTAAGTACCATCGTTTTCATTCTCATTTTCATTGTGTTTAATATTGTTAATATTGTTTTTATAAATTCAGTCTAAAAATTGTAGTGTTCACACAGGTGTTCGTGGGCTCCAGCGACCAGCCACTGCCATCGGGGACCAGCAGTTCTCCCCGTGCGCAGGTATTGTGTGTATTAAAGCATAAATTTAATTTCAAATATGATGACTGCATTTTCTGTACTTCTCATCTTGCCATTGCGCTACATGCACATGTTGAACATACTGCTCGGTTTTCTCGTAGAATTCTGTCAAGAAGTCACATACCGGTACCTATTACCATGGAAACAAGGGAAATATTACAATGTGGCCTTTGGAAAAATGTATATGCCATAAATTGAACGTGTAATATGAAAAATATGCAATATTCATTTATACCTATGACTTTACCAATGCACTCTTTTTACTTTCTCTGACACTGTCTAATTGATAGGTCAGGTACTTGAAGGTCTGCATCTCCACACCCATCATGCCAAATTCTGTGTCCTTGCTTTCATGAATGCAATGGTTCAAAAGAGAAAACCCACTGCACATAGAACATGTCCCATATAGACAGGATTTTTCATAATACTTTTGTCCTTCGGGCCTTGGACACATGATGTTGTGGATAAAGTCTCTTGATGTATTCGGTGGTAGTATGGATTCATTGCATCCCTACACAATGTTAGTATGCAAATAAAAAAATATATGATTATATGTGTCATAATAATATTCATATTCTACGTGGTATCTACAACAAGTGTTCTGATCAATGCATATATGAACATACCATGGTTTGCATTTCTCAAAGGACCTTTGGCCCAGGTTCAATTGTGTGTGCTCATTCTTGAATCTCTCATAGAGTTCAGTCTGTGTGGTGTCAAGGAAGTGTTTAACATGGGGCTCACGTTCAGTAGAACCTTTTCTCAGTTTTAGCACGTCTCTTTGGTTTGATGAAGGTCTAGTATGATCATGCCAAAAATTTTGTACTAACTCCTTAACCGCATCAATTAGCTTCCTATCTGCACAAGGCAACCTACCAACAAAAACCCAACAAATGTTTCCACCCGGAGTGTCAAGATTTTCTCTTATAACAGAGTATGTTTTAATAGTTTTTCTATTTAATTTGAGTATGTGAGAAGTGTGTGATAGCAGGCGACGTTGCCTTGTGGACTTGCTTACAACTGATTCCACTAAAACACGATGAGCCGCACAAAGATTTTTTGGTACGAGACTTCTTCCCAATCGCATTAAATGCAGATTGGAGATTTCTAATAATATGACTGTTGGCCTCTGAACTTTTAACCATCTTTATGCCCAAAATTCTCCTGACAATAGCTAAAGAACGTGACTTTAACAAACATAGCAATAATTGACATTTACTTGCATCACCTTTGGATTCAAAATATTCTTTGACAATTTTGTTGCATTGCCATTCGATAGTGCGTTTTGGCAACTTGCCTTCAAGTGCGTTTTGGCAACTTGCCTTCAAGCCCCAACATAGCACTCTCATCCACATGAATACGTCTAGGAGTTCTTCTTCTTGCACTGGACAGACGAGGTAGGGAGGGTGGACATGATACATGAATACCCGAGCTTGTTTTTTGTGGTGCTTGGTCCATAGATTGGGCCATAATGCGAGTGTGTTCTACAGGGTTGTGGTCTTCTTAGGGAGATTGCAAATTAAGCAAGGCTTGTATGTCCATCTCTACACATGCAACATCTCCCAAAATTCTTGTGTCGTGAGGAACTTTAGAATGACTCGTTGATGGATTGTTGGTTGGAGATTTTGTTGATGTTGGAATTTGAGTTGGGTCTGTTGGACACGGCCGCTTTACCCGTGGTTCTGAACAAGAGGTTGTTGTGTCAACAACTGTGTTAGGATCAGTGGCATGATCTGGGGCAATGACAGGACCATGTCTCAATCTTTCCATTCCCAACCTGGCCTTTTCTCTTAAATCATTGACCTTTTCAATGGGAAGATTCCTTCTATTTTTCTTTTTTGCGTTTCATGGGCTTCCCATCTCCAAAAGTCTCTTTAACACAACTATCAGGCCTACCCCTGTAAAAGAAACAACAAATAATATATTAGTGCCATTATACAATGAACCTGACACATTCCAACATATCTTACCACTTTACAAATTAACATATACAACTACACACTATGTTGGTTTATTTGTGTTCGAATAAAAATCATTATCCCTTACAATTCCAATCAATATAGATGATGTTTGGTCAAGTGTAGAGAGGAGAAACTAGTGTCTTGCCTGGCCATGAATTCATAAAAATTATGGTAGTAACACCCTACAACAGAGATGCTAGAGATTCCTTGGGAATAGTTTGATAGCTTTTCTACATCAAATAAGGTAACCTTAATTAGTTGCATTTTTTGCTTTCTCCCTTAATGTTATCAATTCTAAATTTTGCACCTAGTTTGATTGCTTTGTCTTCCTAGTGGAATGGTATATCCTTCCATTTGAGGCAATGTCCTTTACCATTGCAAATTACTAGGTTATATAACACATTAAGGAGTTGAAGAAACAACAACAAACTATTTCCTTAGATCTATAAACCTTGAGATGATAGAATGTGATTTTGAGTTTAAAATACCCATGGTTGAATTCAACAGCACGTCATAATAGAATGAATGTATACATTGTTTTGTGCAAAACCTTAAGGAGGATGCAAAGGTTTCTGACAAGGATCATGGTCTTGGGAAGGGTGATTAGGGGGAATATAATTTAACCTTTCAATGTACAATATCTAGGGTGGGGAGGTGTTGGAGAGTGGGGAACTAGGGACTATACCAACAATCATCATGTTGAATAGAGCATGAAGTGGGAAAGTCTTTGTTTTTGGAAAAAAAATAATTATTAAAGGTGAGGGGATATTGTAAGGATAGTAAATATGGATGAATATTATCATATTTGGATTCATAGAGAAAGGAAAGGTGCATATACTTACAGATATCCTCATTCCATACAATGGTATTGAATAAGAGATGAGAGAGTTGAGGTTTTGTGGATGAGTTGAAGTGATATTTTTAGTTATGTTTAGTGAGTGTGTGATTTCTTTTTGCTAGCATAATATGAGGTGAAAAGAACAAAATTAACTTGGGACCTAATTACACAATGAGGAGGTTGCATACTTCATCTTGTTTAGTGTTCATATGAGTTTTTTTAGATGTGAACTTGGGAAATCTTCTTGTCAAATTCATTGTTGTCTATGCATGGATATTGTTGTGAGAATATGACAAAAACAAAAAAGGCATGGGCTCATCTCAAATCTTGTGAATGAAAAGACTCATTTACAATTCACCATACCTCTATAGAAATGATCTCCACTTGCAATGGAAACTGGTAGCTTGAATGAATCCACTAGATTCCAAGACCACTGAAGATGTTTGATAGATTCCAAGGGTGATTTTGTGTCCAATAGATCAAAGAGTGTCCAAAATATCAATGAGTGTGAGCCAATGAGCAACCTGTGAGAGCTTGAAACCCGCGCAAGAAGTGTAACCCGTGTTTTTGGTAGAATTCCTGGGAAACAGAGAACTCTTTTTTTTAAACTAGTAATAGGGACACGCACATGTGTTAAAACATGCGTACGCGTGTTTTTCGCGCGTACACGTGAGGAGAGCGCATGCGCCCCTATATAACGTTTAAACCATTTATTCCCCAACGTTTACACCATTTAATGCCAAACCTTCCCCCACTTCAAAAATATTTGCATAAATTGGACTCGGTGATGAATTTTGAAGGGTGGGTCTTAATTTTTATTGGAAGGGCTTACTCTTTGACACATTTGATAATTTATGGTTGTCTATGTGCCTTGACCCAATTGACATTGTAAGGTGAGGATGTGCATGCATAATAATCCTTATTTATTGCTATGCGATGAGGATTTAAATGGAAGAGGATGTAAAGACGTGTTATTTTTATACGTATTTTGATGGCAAGTGTTGAAGAGAAACGTGGTGATAAACCACAATTCCTGATCCAAAAATTGTTTTTTTAAATTTTATTAATAAGCATTGTGGTACTTTGGTCCAAATGTTTTTTCTAACTCATTTTTTCTCCATATTGTGTGCCTACTGCCACCTCTCTATATCAATGCATAAAATCAACCTCTGCTTGGTTTGTGGTTATAGTTGCATGCCATTGAGTGTTGTTTAGAGTTTCCATGAGTCTACGACATTCATGCAATAAATGAAGTCTTGTAGAGGAGGATTCATCAAAGAGGCAATTTGAATTTCATTTTGACGAAACACATATTTTGTAAAGATCAAATGCCATGAATGCATCCTCTGCCTACCATGCAAGACCGTGGATATGTTGAAAAGCATTGAACATCATCGAAGAATGAAAACCGGTTCCTTGAGATCTTATTGAAACATATTGAGCTCAATCGAATTCCACCTAGGCCTTAATTGAAAATTCTAGACCTCATGTGTCATCAATAATCCATGACACTATCCCTCTACAAGGAGCCTCCTCCTCCTCCTCCTCCTCCTCATCATCATCATAATCTTCTTCATCATCGTCAACATCATCATCATCATCCTCATCATCATCATCCTCATCATCGTCATCATCCTCATCATCATCATCATCACCATCATCAACATCATCGTTATCACCCACTTCCTCATCATCCTCCTCCTCCTCCTCATCATCTTGGTCATCATCTTCATCATCACCATCATCATCATCGACATCATCATCATCCATCATCTTCTTCATCATCTTCATCATCATCATCATCTTCTTCATCATCATCATTGATAATGATGATGATGATGAAGATGATGATGATGATGATGATGAGTACGAAGATGAAGATGATGATGATGATGAGTATGAAGATGAAGATGATGATGTTGATGATGACGAATATGATCACCATCATCCTCCTCCTCCTCCTCCTCCTCCTCCTCATCATAATAATATTCGTCATCATCATCATCCTTGTCATCGTCATCATCCACATCATCATCATCATCTCCATAGTAATCATCATCATTATCCTCCACTTCCTCGTCATCATCCCCATCCTCATCATCATCCTCATCATCATCACCATCATCATCTTGGCCATCATCTTCATCATCAACATCATCATCATCATCATCATCACCATCATCATCTTGGCCATCATCTTCATCATCAACATCATCATCATCATCATCATCATCATCATCATCAACGTCATCATCTTCATCTTCATCATCATCCATCATCTTCGTCATCATGATCATGATCATCTTCGTCATCATCATCATTAACAATGATGACATCATCATCATCATCTTTGTCGTCATCATCATTATCAATGATGATGATGATGAATATGATGGATGATGATGTAGATGAGTATGAAGATCAAGATGATGATGACGAATATGATCATCATCATCATCATCACCCACTTGCTCATCATCCTCATCCTCATCCTCATCCTCATCCCCATCATCATCATCTCCATGATTGTCATCATCACCATCTTGGTCATCGTCTTCATCATCATCATCATCATCATCATCATCATCACCCACTTGCTCATCCTCATCCTCATCCTCATCCCCATCATCATCATCATCACCATCTTGGTCATCGTCTTCATCATTAACATCATCATCATCTTCCTCATCAACATCATCATCATCGTCGTCATCATCATCATCATCATCGTCGTCATCACCCTGTTCCTCATCATCATCAACATCATCATCATTGTCATCATCATCATCATCTTCTTCGTCATCATCATTATTATCAATCGTCATCATCATCATCATCTTCAATCGTCATCATCATCGTCAACATCATCATCATCTTCATCATCATCATCATTGATGATGATGATGATGACGAAGATGATGATGATAATGATGATGATGATGGATGATGATGATGAAGATGAGTACGAAGATGAAGATGATGATGTTGATGATGACGAATATGATCATCATCATCATCTCCATCGTCATCATCATCTTTATCACCCACTTCCTCGTCATCATCCCCATACTCATCATCATCACCATCATCATCTTGGCCATCATCTTCATCATCAACATCATCATCATCATTATCATCATCTTCATCATCTTCATCATCATCCATCATCTTCATCATCATCATCATCATCATCATCATCGTCGTCGTCTTCGTTATCACCCAATTCCTCCTCCTCATCATCATGCTCATCCTCATCCCCATCATCATCATCATCATTATCATCATCTTGGTCATCATCTTTATCATCAACATCATCATCATTGTCATCATCATCGTCATCATCATCATCATCATCATCATCATCGTCATCACCCAGTTCCTCATCATCATCATCATCAACATCATCATCATTGTCAGCATCATCATCATCATCATCATCATCATCATCTTCTTCTTCTTCGTCATCATTATCATTTTCAATCATCATCATCATCATCAACATCATCATCAACATCTTCGTCATCATCATCTTCTTCATCCTCATCATTGATAATGATGATGATGACGAAGATGATGATGATGATGAAGATGATGGACGATGATGGAGATGAGTATGAAGATGAAGATGATGATGACGAAGATGATGATGATGATGATGATGATGATCATCATCATCATCATCATCATAATCATCTTCGTCATCATCAACATCATCATCCTCATTCTCGTCATCAACATCATCATCATCATCCCCATCATCCTCATCATCATCATCAACATCATCGTCATCATCCCCATCATCATCATCAACATCATGATCATCATCCCCATCCTCCTCCTCCTCATCATCATATAAATTTAATTTAATTCAATTTAAAACATTATTAATTATTAAAAAATATATAATTTATAAAATTATTTAAATCACTATGACAAATTTCAAACTTTAGTAAAAACAACGTACATGCGCCATTTTGCGTTTACGCGCATTTGGACGCATACACACTTTTTAAATACACGCACACGCGACAATTTAGTTTTTAAATTTTGGTGGGTAATTCGTTTCCCACCAATGTGGTGGATGACTTGGTTGCTATGGTTTTAGGTTCGGGTTGCCAAAATACATATAATAATATAAAAAAATACATCATATAACAAAATACATCTTATTCTATAACTTATTCTGTTTTGAGCATGATTCTGCGTATGCTACACTTGTCCACTGCTAATGAAATTGCACACACTTGTAGAACTATGTGTACAGATTCCAAATTTTTTATTAAAACTATTATTTGTTCCTATTTTTTAGTTAATTTCAATTGCACTAACGTCAATCTTACACAAAGAGTAGGTTATTTCTTCCGTCTATAACTTTTTATTGGCTCACCTATTTTGAAAACGGAAAAGAACCTACACAAGTACACACAAAAACATACATCCTAAAAAAAAAAAATTGTTGATTGATTAGGTTAAGACCATGATATCGAGAGCTAACGCTCGGCCTAATCATTTTAGAGATGGGATGACTTCCTTAATTAAAAAAAATTAAAATTAACATAAATAAATATGGAAAAATAATGCCGCACTAGAACGGCCTGTTATCTACGACTGTATATAATTTTTTTAACAAAAATCCACCATTTGAATACTGAACCAGAGGGCTAATGCAAACATATTCATTATATTTTATTAAAAAAATAACATACCAACCTTAGGAGAACCCCTTTTTTTTTGGAGTTATACTTAATTTCCATAAATAATATTTATATATTTCGGAAGGTAATCCAATTTTCTACGTTTGATCTTCTTGTGCCATATTCCAAAAAGTTGTGTAGGTAGCTCTAATATTTCTTTTTGACATTCAGATTTCTGTTTTTCCAGAAGTCCATTGCGACTAATGCGTCATAAGTGGCTAGCATTAGCTTGCACCAACCCTAAGAACAACCATAGTCAACCACGGTGAACCATGGATAACTATAGACAATAATGGTCAGCCATGAACAATAATAGTCCACCATGAAGAATAAGGGTTTACCAACTTGGGTCAACCATGATCAACCATAGTTTACCATAGTTAACCATAATCAACCATGGTCCACTTAATTAGCCACGGTCCATGACATTCAAACATGGTCTCACATAATCAAACATACATAACCATGGTCACTGGAGTTATCCATGTAGTCAACCATGGTGAAACAAAGTCAATGTTAGATAACTAAACTAAACCATTCACTAAAGTCAACTATGAAACCATAGTCAATCATTATCAACCATGGTAAATGACATATATACATGGTCTCACATAATCAAACATGCATAACTATGGTAAATGAAGTAATCCATACTCAAGATTGGTTTGTTAACCATGGTGAAACAAAGCCAATGTTATCTAAATAGATTGAATCATATACAACTAAGCATCATTAAAGTAACCCATGGTTAACCAAAGTCAAACAATAGTCAACCACGGTGCATTACAATTGTAATGCACTGTGGTTAACTAAAGTCCACCATATTATTGGTTCATTAAAATAGGGTATGCAAACTCTTATTGAAAGAATTGGATTGAATAACAAGGAACAAGGCTTGATATAAGCCAATTGGCATATATCAATCACTTTTAAAAATGTCGCTCTGTAGTGTAGTGTACGGACAATGTTATAATATTCCATAGTTTTAACATTAATGCCTCCAAGGATAAGAATATAACTGCAAGAGGAATTACAATACCAACATAGATCCATCTCAAAGTCAAATTTTTTAAGCACAAGAGGGATCCAAATTTTTTAAGATGTAAATTTTTTCTTTGTATAAAAAATTTAAGATAAAAAAAATTTACACCTCAAGAAATTGAATCCCTATGATAGCTACTCTCATTACAATGATAACTATTTTACACCAGTATTAATAATTTTAATTTTATAAAATGAATATAAATATATAAAAGATAGTTTTATTACTTTATTGAAGATTTTTTTAAAATCTAGTAAATATGAAATGAATGGATAGACATATAACTTTTCATCTGAACCACTAACACATGAAATGAATGGATGGACATATAACTTTCCATCTAAACAGAGCACTCGGGTAAAAAATACAATTAGTTTGATTTTTGAAAGCAATTCAGATAAAGATCAATCAGAATCGGGTCCCAATGAACATACATAGTGAATTCGTGGACCCATTAACCTGCATTTGGATAACAACCATCGAACTTGGAAGATAAAGCCAAATCCAATTCTGTAAGTGTTTTGCACATAAGGTAGTCACTTTTTCCTGTTACTTTGAGATTAGATTAATAGGGAGATTGGCCCTAGATTTTCCATAGAGAGTAGTCAATTGCCGTCTGATACCATGCCCGCTCATGTCCATGTGCTGGATTGAACTAGTCACATATGAAGAGTTTGATCAAATATGCACATTGCACACCACACAAGTCAACAAATTACACTTAAATACTTGTGAGCAGCTTTCACATTCATTTCAATATTATGCAATGAGCCCACACCCTAATTCCTGTTTTTGCATTTTCCCATGGCTCTTGGAGCTGCAAAATACCAATAAAAACATTGAAAGGTTATAAGACTGCAACAGTTTTACTAGTACCTAAATTGTAAAGCAAGAGATAATGGGTTGGTGAAATACCTAAACCAATAGCTTCTAAAGCTTTCACGATCCGCATTCTTTGGCACGAATCAACAAACATCCTGCACCAATAACCCGATCATCAATTTTAGGGTTTTGTAGGGAAACTATTGTGCCTTATGAAGGCAAAATAATAGTGAAGGCACTTACTGCCATGGGACATCACCAACAAGCATCCAATCTCCATCCTTGTCTTCATAGGTAGGCACATATTCTGACCCATTCAACACATGATCCATCAAATTGCTCTCGTTCAATTCATGGGTCGATCCAGATTTGCCTGAAAGCATTTCAACATTTCAATATCAAACATTCCAATAGAATGGATAAAAAATCAAGGGATTAATGGAATAGAATGGGCATTAATTCATACCCATGGTAATTAAACAGTTAAACATCTTCTGGAGTGCAGAGGTGAGGTCATGGTAGGTGCTGTACATTTTGAGGTCCATCTTTCTGAGATAGGGAGCTCCATCCATGCTCACCTTCACATAAAGAGAGTTGGATGCAGCAATCGTTCTCACTTTCCTGAAATCTTTAACGGGTGGCCAGCCAACAATCTGTGACCTAAAAACGAAAACAACCGCCATAGATTTTCTAGTTAACATGGATACCGGAAACAAGTTTTCAATAGTACAGACACAAATCTCCTTTGCCAATGGAATACTCACTTGGGAGGAGGACGAAGTCCCGTTCTTGCAGGGTCATTAGCAGGATGCAGGGCCATTTGTTTTTCTTTGTCTAAATTGGGTTCATTGATTTTATCAGCCTCCTCATGTGGAATGGTACAATCCTGGAGGTCCGAGCTTCAACAAAATCTAAACTACGTGAGGTCCGAGCTTCAGCTCAGTCTCCGACAAATCTAAACTACGTGCGTTCGCACCAGATTTCTCCATGGCCACGGCCATGCCTCCCACACTGCAAGACATGATGAAAAGTACTCCGTCTGAATGAATGAATGAAATGAAGATATCAGAGTCTTCACTGAAGCAAGAATGAAATGAAGATATCAGAGTCTTCACTGAAGCAAGAATGAAAACAACACAACAAATAAAAGATTGGTTGGTATTTGATATTCTGCGAAATTTGGTTACAAAGACGAAAGAAGACGGATTTAGTTTCGGTTTTGTCTGAGACCGGAGAGTCAACATGAGTTGTAGTAGTAGGTAGGTCTTAAGCAAATTCATAATAGATCTCTCAGCGTTCATCCGGCTTCTAGGAATGGGCGTGGACCTGTTAAAGTTGATCCGGCGTAAGCCTGAGACGTCAATGGAATAAAGAGAGTTACCATGCCATGTGACCTATTGTCGGTGGGCTCCAACTTTAGCGAATAAGAATGGCCGACAGGCGGGTCGATATACGGTAAAGTCGGGCAGGGAATGCGGGTGAACGTGAGCAGACTGGGCATGTGAAGATGTCTCTCTTGTCCCACATCACACGCCATGCATAGCTACCATAAACAGTGGCATCTTTACATATCCTTCCCATTCTAAGTGGAAACATATTTTATCAATCACCTTTAGTCGCGATACCAAATCTTAAATGGAATAGGCAACAAATTCCGATAAAATTTGAAGCTGAATCTGGTAAAACTATTACGGCAATCTGAATTTCTGGGTAGTTTGACTTCAATTATATTATTAAGTTCCAGTTATTGCAAAAAAAGCTTTATTTCTACATGCTTAACTATATTTCAAATATGTTAAATTGATTTAAATATTGCTTTAGTATATTTTATTTTAAATACGTTAAATGATTTAAATGTTGAAAACCTGTTTGGAGTTTTGGAATTTAATTTAAATGAGGAAATTTTAAAAGAAAATTATCCAATTAATTTACTCCAATTGAAATTTCTATAATCTTTTTTAAAATTTATTAAACAAAATTCTATACCTTTCTTTTAAAATTTATTAAATAAAATCTTTATAATTTTAAAATTTATTAAACATATCTTAAAATAGAAAGTCAACTCTTTGTTTAGTTTAATGTTTCCCAATTAATTCATTGCTAGTAGACAAAGTAACCATAGCCTTTAGATAATATATCTGTATATTTGGACCTTGAGCAACCACCACCCAACCATTCCATTAAAATAATACAATAAATATTGTATTGGATTGATTATAGTGTTCTTCTTTAGTCGAGCACGGAATAATAGTTTTATTCCACTTTTTCGATAGAACAATACCGTTTATTTTTGGTATATAAATATAATAATTTTTTTGACATTTTATCTTTAGACTTTTGGATGGATAGATAATGGTTAACTAGAATAGTTGGTGTGAAGAAAGAGTAGCATATAATAAATTAAAGTTTTTGCCTAAATAATATGTACATTTAGGAATATATGTTTTTGGTTAGGAGATTATAAGTTCAAATTCACAAGAAGTAGGGTATGTATTTATAAGTGAGATACTTTATCTTACAAACAAGTTTATGCACCAAGTAGTGATTTGGAAAATATATTATTATTTTATTATTATACTTTAAATAATGAATAATATATTGATGCAAAATATATTATTATTTTATTATTATACTTTAAATAATGAATAATATATTCATGTAAGAAATTTAAATAAATGTTGACAAGATAATAAAGATAATATGTTGAGCTAAAAGATCAATAATATGCATCCTTGCCAAAATTAAGTGGCAATTGTTGAAATTGTAATTTTAGATTGTTAGAATTATATAATTAGGATTCTTTTAGATAATCGAGGTAATCAATTTCTCCAATCAAAATTGCAATTTGAACAAAACCTTTTACTCTTTAACTTACTCCTACATTTAATTATTGTAATGCAATACCCCATGCTTACAACTTTAATGATTCTAAATAATAAAAAGGAATAACACACAAAATTAAATATCAATAATATTATGATTATCATTAATTTATTTTTATTTTTATAAAATATTATATTGAATCAATATATAGATAGTATAATCTATTCAATATTAAGTTGTAAAATTTAATATAAATCGATGTATTCAATATGGAACTTAGATTATATTAGCTAGATTTAAAAAATAAACTTGTAATAATATTAATACTTACAATTTTTTTTTTTTTTTTAAATTTATAAAAAAATATTAGAAAGAATTAAAAAAAAAGGTTTATTATAATTGAAAGAAGTGATAATATATTTTCAAAAGGATAAACTTAGATTGCATTAAACAAATTAATTAACGACATTTCAAAATAGATTATTAATTATACATTACAAATAGTGTATAAATTTATTTAAAATTTGGAATTATTAAAATTTAAGTGAGTTTCTTTTGACATATAATTTGTTATTATCCCTTTTATGTAAATATCTTTGTAAAATCATGAATTTTGATATTCATTCTGTAAGAAAGACATCGCATGATTCATAATTCGTGACTTTTGCACCAAACTATGACTTTTTCAAACTATTTAATTTGTTTTCCCGAAAAGTTTCCACTAAGTTTCTTTGTAGCCGAAAGTTAAAGTTATTACTGTCTCGTCATTTGTGCATCGCGTGTTTGTCGGTCGGGAATTGCTAGGTTTATTTTCGCCCGACAATTTGTTCAGTCGAAAAGTTGTTTGGTTGAAACATTGTTTACATATATCCGTATGCATTACAGGGGTGGGGTACAGGAGTAGCTGTGGGGTTGACGTTATTTTGATAGAAGTTCAGTTTCGATTTTTGTGGGAGAGGTGTGGTGCGGTAGGAGGAGATGTGGTGTACAATTTGAGTTTTAAAAAAATTGCATCCCAGAAAAAACTCCTACGACTACGCCAACAATTCACCACCCTAGTGTTTGGCCAGCCCGACACCGCTCTATTATCCTTCCTGTTTCGATTCGTCACCCTTTCAGAAAATGGTTCACGACTAGATCGTTGACAAATCCTTGGGAGGTGATTGTTCTGCCTCATGATTACGTTTCAATTTGCCATCCTTTTGGCAACTGGTTCGCAACTAGATCGTCGACAGCTCGTTAGGAGGCGATTGTTATGGCTCGTCGTTGTTTGGTTCGTAGTTGAATATTATCAAAGGTGAGCACAAGACCAATCTCTATTTACAGTGGTCCAATTATTTTAATATGGCAAATGTAGTTACAAAATTTGTAAAATATAAGTGCATGGAAAACATTTTTGGGTTTTAATAAGCATAGCATATTAACTCATTGGAAAACCTTCTCATGGTTTTATGGCTCATAAAATCCATCCCATAAGAAGCATGGTCGCCTTTTGTTCATGTTAGAATATAGTTGTCTCCATCCACCGTCGAATCCTCAAACTAATAAGAGTCGACAGCTTTGAAATGATTATGGTTCTTCATGTTTGCATCCTCGGCTAAATCCTTGAACATAAATTGAGGAAACACCATTGCTGGGCTTTTTATTTCAAACTATTTCCCATAGAAAATGAAGAAAACAAGAACTATTAAGCATGTAATGATTAGGTTGAAGGATTTAGCAAGCAACGCCAACACCATTATACTGTTGATGAAGTGAAGCAGTGACAATTTTAGACATTGAAGCGATCCAAATTCCAAATGGAATTCACAGGCAGCTAAATCGCAAAAGGCAGAGCCAGTCTGGAAAAACTTGTTATAGATCTAGCAGTGCTAAGACAATTGGAGTAGCAACAAAATCTCACAATGTCATGTACATCCTAGATAGGATAAATCTTAATACCTAACCTATTAACTCTTATCACTTATCACAAGCATAATTTATTAACTTTTATTAATTCTTATCACTTATTACAAGCATAACTTATTAACTTTTATTAACTCTTATCACTTATTACAAGCATAACTTATTAACTTGTATTAACTCTTATCACAAGCATAGCTTATTAACTCTTATCACAAGCATGGCTTATTAACTTTTATTAACAGTAAAATGTAGTTACCTACAACTACCATGCCATGCTCTTTGTTAACATTTTAAAACTTGACCTACAACAATAAGAATCCATATACACCTACAACCATTTTAATAAGAAGTCATATCTATATACAATTAGAACATAGAGCTTTCATTAGCACCTTCGACAACAATTTTAATAAGAATCCATATCCTTATACAGTTACACCACAGAGATTTCATTGTATCTATAATGTACACCAATCAAATTGAATATATTTTTTTAGTTTCAATTCTTTAGTTTACTTATATATGTCCTAATAAATCCTATTAAATAAATTGATAAGAGTTCATATACGATTACAAAATAGGTTCTTGGCTCTGTAGTTCAAATTGATAATGCTTTATTATTTATCCAAATAATCAATTGGCTACATCATAATATGTTTTTATTAGTTAATGTTGAAATTTTTGCTAACATATATGCTTCTTTTACTCATTAAAATAACTACATTAAGTTATCTATTAAAAATTGTTTCAAAGATGATCACATTCTCTGGATAATTTGTTTCATATGATGAGATTTTCCATATTTTGCTTCCTCATGCCATTTGGCAAAGATAAATTGTAGTAATTTAAAGTGCATATATATAATATATATGAACTTTCATTACATATATAAATAGTAATCACATTAAATACTAGTTAAAAAGCATAGTTTGAATTTTAAACTGTTTTAGATTTGTAATTCAAACGTGTATATAGTGACAATATAGTAAGCTCTTATATATATATATATATAATAGTTAAATTATTTAAAAATTATATTTTAAAAATGTATATACACTTACAATATAATGACTTTCATTATATATAAATTATTAAGTATTATATATATACAACAATCATGTTATATATTCATTAGAAAGCATGGTCTTATGATGTTGTACCTATATATACTATCACAACATTGTGGCTATATATATATATATATATATAAGATTTGAAAGTGCATATAATATCACAATAGAGTCCTACACACATATATAAATTGGGTTTAAAACTACATATATAATTACAAGGGAGTGACTTACATTTTATTTAGAACAATCAATATGCCAATCAATTTTAATATGTTTTTAGTACTAAATGTTGAAATAGTGCTAACACTGATGTCTTGATATGCTTCTTTTACTCATTAAAATAACTACCTTATATAATTACAAGGAAGTGACTTACATTTTATTTACAACAATTAATATGCCATGCCAGTCAATCTTAATAGGGCAATCAATCTTAATATGTTTTTATTAATGAATGTAGAAATAGTGCTAACACCTTTGTCTTGATATGCTTCTTTTACCCATTAAAATAACTACTTAATATGTTTTTATTACTAAATGTTGAAATAGTGCTAACATCCATATCTTAATATGTTTCTTTTACTCATTAAAATAACTACATTAAGATATGCATTAAAAATTGTTTCAACCATATTATATATTTGCTTCCTATGATTGGATTCTCCATAACTTACTTCCTAATACTATTTGGAAAAGGTAAATTGTGTTACTTTAAAGTGCATATATAATATAGGAACCTTCATTGTATATAAATAGTAATAACATTGAATACTAGTTAAAATGAGTAATTTAAAATTTAAACTGTTTTAGATTTGTAAATCAAAAGTATATATAGTCATAACATGGTAGCCTTTTATATATATATATATATATATATATTAATTAAATTATTTAAGAATTATACTTTAAAAGTGCATTTACACTTACAACATAATGATCTTCATTATATATAAACGACTGAGTATTGTATATACAACAATCATGTTGCATACTCTTTAAAAAGCATGGTCTTATAGTGTTGTATCTTAAAAGTATATATTATCACAACATTATGGATATATATATATATATATATAAATATATATAATGATTGGATTTAAAAATATATATAATATCACAACATAATTCCCCACATCTATATATATATATATATAAATATAAAAATTGAATTTAAAACTACATATATATTTACAAGGGAGTGACTTACATTTTAGTGTTTCTTAAAAAGTGCATATATAGATACAGTAAAGGGGCCTTGACTTGTATCTTAAAAAGTGCAGTGCATATATAGATACAATAAAGGGGCCTTGAAGACTAGTTACAAAGAATAAATTGATAACCATTTTGTTTTCAATTAGTTCTAAACTCTTTCAAAAGAATTTAGGAATGTTATACTTTGTTAAATTTATAATGGATTGAATTTAAGGATATATAGTACTCAAATTTCTTTAGTTGTTTATTGTAACTCATTATCATAATCATCACTGAATCAGATTTCCTAATAATGCAAATAACAATTTGCAAAGTAGGTTCTAAGCGTTTTGTCCAAGTGCTAATGCTAGCCCTGAGTTCTCAATTCTGTGGTGTTTATACACACATGCCCCAAATATTAAGTACCAAACCAAGTACTATGACGGATTCCTCTATAAGGCACGTTCATGATTTATGTGTCCTCTGTTTTGGACTCTACATGCACAAAGCTCAATGCTTCCAATCCACGATCTATCCTCATTTGACTTGTTTTTTTGTGATGTGGCTTCTCCCTTCGAATGTTCCACGTGTTTGCCGTGGGAAATGTGTGGGGCCTTCATCATGCAATCAATTAGTGATTCAATGAGTCAATGCATTAGCAGAGATTTAACTTCAACACTGTGGCAGTTCTGTCCATGAAATTGTTGTTATGGTCCATGAGTTTGCTGTGGGAAATGTGGGGTCTTCATTGTGCAATCAATTAGTGATTTAATGACTCAAACACATTAGCATAGATTTAACTTCAATGCTGTGATAGTTTTGTCCATGAAATTGCTGTTAATTGCTATAGAGATGTGTTCTTGCATCCACGAATTGCATCCCACCATTTATCCATTGATCATGCCAATCTACCAATCCACTCATTAATTGATTGCACTAATTCATCAATCTAGCGGTTCATTGAGCTAGAATTATATGCCAATCGAACAATAGGTTTTCATGCCGGTTGAGCCACCATTCACTCAAACAACTTTAGATTACAACTAATTCAACAAGTTATGCACTTGACATAAAATCAACACTCAAGGAAAAGAGATACGCATTGAATGGAGTCTACGACATATGATTTATCATTAAATCCTAAGAATTTTTTCACATAGACTCTCTGCACACACTTTCTACCAGCACACTCTTATTCATTCTTCTAACTATCAAGTTCCTATTTTATCTAACATGTAATCTTCCTAAAATATTATTTCAATAACTATTTATTGCTACCTACTAGTATCGCACATCCATATAAACAATTGAGAATATAATCATTGAAGAAAACATTCAAGTGAAAGAACATTTCTTCAACATACTTTTGTAATCAAGATGAAGTACTAATTGGAAAAGATCCTTGAACATGTTTTATTATTAATGTAGTATTCATTGCTTTGAATATGCAATTCAACATGGAGATGAAAAGCTATAAGTATGTTAATGTATTGCCAACTTTGGAATCAATAGCTACAAGTGTAACAATTTATATCTAAGGAAAGCTAAGGTAAATAAGTTCAAAAAGGAACCAATACCACTCATCATCTACTAAAATCATGTATCGAGGATATATTATACCACTTTGAAAATCATAAAGGCATTTACTCTCAATATTTCTTAAGAATTAAAGATTGACAAGTTATAAGAGATAGCCCTTCATTTCCATTGATATGGAATAATCTCACTTCATCATTGACTAACAATTTTTTTTTTCTTTTTAGGGAGGAAATAATTTAATGCCCTTCTATGAAATGCTAAAGAATTCTTGAATGGAAATGAAGACTTCAAATTTAATCCTTGGTTGCATGGATGTGATTATACTTCTTTTTGTATACACTTTATGTATTTTATAATTCAATTCATTATAATTTTCAAATTATTCATAGTTTTTATTGATAAACATATAAGAAAATTATTTTTTTGGATGGGTCATTACTTAGGTTGGAATCTAGTCTATTTATTAATTTGACCTTAGGGTCCATGTTCATTTAATCAATATGTTATTTTTAGATTAATTGTTGTGTTAAGCACTGAGTGAGTAATTCTAGAAGCTGCATTAAAAATGAGTTTAAATTCTACATATTAGTAACATCGTAGCCATCAAACATTACTTTTATTCTGAGTGTACTTCATAGAACTAAATATGCTACCTGATTTTAATGGAACAATTATATATTTCTTAAATGACAATAGTGAATGGAGGCCAAAACTTGAGTCAGGGCCAAGTTCCAGAGAACTGTTGAACCAAAATTAGAGTTAGCACCAAGTTCTAGAGTTTGCGGTAATCCAAAACCACCCATTTAGTAGAATACATCAACTTCTGCTAGTATTTGATTTAAAAAGCACCTTCAGCCAGTTGCAACTATCCTTATCCAACTTTCATCTATCTACTTGGACTCATATACACCCCTTCAAATTAAGGGGGGGGGGGACGTTGGTAAGATTAATCCTTCATGGTTTATATTAATATTGTATTTACTATTCGTTTGAAATGAATACCAAGAGTCACAGTGAATAGGAACAACAACCGGGAGTCCAAGGGACCACTTGGGATATGGAAGACAAGGTTCGTACTCATGTATTTATATGTACATATCTGATTAATGAACTGATAGCATATCATGTTTACCATATCTCTTGTGTATTTGGATTTGTTTAGTCAATTGCTTGTTTGTCCTATTGGGCATTCCAACATTTACAAATAATTTTATAGGTCCACAACAAGTTTGTTTTACGTTGGAATTGATTGAAAATGTATATATATACATAGGAATAGCCATGGAACTAGAACGATGGATTATTTCATAATAACACAAAAATGCAGATCAATTTCAATCCAATATGCAACATTATAGTGCCTCATCACTCTGATCTCTTAAGAAATTACAATAATGCATGTTTTTATTGATTCTTTAATAACAACAACAATAAAAATTAAAGAGATTAAATGAGTAGCGATTATCTCAAATTATCATAATCATTTGTAATATAACTAATAATTCATTTAACTTAACCATGGATCAAGGTTCGAACATTGAGATGTGGTTGAGGACTGTACACAAAGAATTTAATAAAATCAACATAGATCCATCTTAAGCATGGATATATCAAGCACCCAAAGGGATCCAATCTCTCGGTGCTTGATAAATATTGGTTAAAGATGGATCTATGATGGTTTTAATTTTTTTATTTTATGAGTAGACATGGATAATTATTTTTTATTTGGTTTTAAATTTTTATTTAACATCATCAGTTTTTTTAATTACAATTTTTTTTTATTTTTGGTAACCTTACTTGTTACTTTAGAACATCACAACATCTCTCCGTAAATTAATGTGACAACATCTCCCCCATATTGGGCTATAGAGCACCTCACTACTCTTGGTGCAAACACAATCTTATTCACTCTGCTAACTATTTGGTCTCGTTTTTACACTACAACATGTGTGTTTATACACAAAAGTATTATGATGACTCGAATCTCCCATATTTAAAACATTCTTGATAAAATCTAATTATCCCTTAAATCTCTAACTTCTCTAACTATATGCTCAAAACAACAAATCACATGGTGATTAGGGAGACAAATCACCATCTGTCTAGAATATCTCATTATTATGGAGCAATGGTGAATCCATATTCCCCTCATTAGCTTATTCTTAGAGCTATTTACCATTTACATACAAATTTACATTAAGTGAACCCACTCCCTTCAGTAAATTCTTAAGGCCTTCTAGAGGTTAATCACAAGTTTGACCTATCAAAAGAAGGATGCTCTTGCATCACCATGGTTCAATTTTATAGCTCCATATACAATTTCATGTCTAGGTAGTACCACCAAGGTAGACAATATGCAATTTAACATTGGTGACATATGTTTCCTTTTTGGATTTTTCTCGAGGTGTGATATACACATAAATATTGCAAACACTTTGTTCATTTGATGTCTGATTGCAATTGCGATTACAACTTAAAAAAAGTTTTAAACATTGATGAGGTCACATGATCAAATCTATTGGATAACTCATGAAATTTTTATTTCAAGAAAAAACATATTCTAAGTTAAACTAAATGGGAGCAACTTTATTACATGGAAAAAAATCTCAAATTGAGTCTAAAAATTATATATATTTCAAAATAAAAAATAATTCATAATAGCCTCATCTTATTTGTAATGATAGATGTATAAGTATTTTGTCCACGATTCTCTATCTAAATCTAATCCAAATGATATGTATGAAGAAGATAAAGAAAAAACCACTAAAATTAAATTTGTTGAGAAAATATATTTAGAATAATATAAAGGCCTACCTCAGGGGATGATAATTAGATGGCAATGCTAATGTTAGAATCATTTTCAATGTACACATGGTGCTCAATCTCCTCAGTTGTAATTGATGATTCAAGACCATGAATTTCATCGGTGGATGCACACTTCATGGCCACCCATATTTTCCATTTGGTGGCGAGCTTTGGGATCTGTATATTCTATTGTTGTCTATGATAATGGAAACATGATTATTGTTGTTCCTCTAATTTACCCACATCCAAATTAATATGATAACAACTTCCTCAAAACATTAATGTATCACAATTAGTCTTTTGGGACATGGGAATTTGCTTACCTTTTCATATTTTTTCAACAGTTTGTGAGTGGAAATGTTGTTCTGGCTATGGAAATGTTGTTTCTGGATATGGCGTTACTGACCATGATGCCATTTACTTTTTTGTTTTGGTTGATATCAATACACATAATTTGGAGATGTAATGAGCCCCTTTGATTTTATGAATTTACATGAAGTAGGAGACATCAACTTGACTACATTAGTTTTTCATCAGTGGGCAAGGTTCAATTCCAATGAGGGCTGAACCTGGAGCCATGGGGGCACCTCGAGGTAGTGTTCGAACGTGTGATTCCACCCAGAGAGATTGTATTAAATGATCCCGTGACCCGTTGTAATGTCCCCATTCCAATAAATTCATGACAGGAAAATCCCATCAATCCTACTAATTCCCTAGGTTGGATGGAGACATTGGGATTTGCAATAAGGGAGCTAATAAATGATGTTTAGACATTAGAATGGAATAAATATTTAATAAAGGAGCTAAATAAATAAATACAAGAGAAAATCAAAGTGGCAATTGATCATGGAGACACATGGAGGGTGTGGGACCCACACAAGCTAGAAATTCTGTGGCACATGGCATCCTCCTCTTGTAATTTCGAATCCATGGGAAGCCTAAGGTTATTGGGAGGAGTTCGAAGGATCATACACTTGGAAATATGCATCATAGGTCGAATTGGGATGGAAGTGTAACTCCCATAGAAGAGGAAGAGTAAAATGAGGAGTTATTGGACACTTGGACTAGATTCCCTAGTTCTATGACAACAATGCTGAAGATGCTATGACACCTATGACACAAATCAGACCTGAAGGCTGACATCTGACATATATGACATGTTAGGGCTAAAAATAGCTTCCAAGAGGGCGCTAAAGTGAGTTAGGACATCCAAAGAGACACCAATTCGAATTGGGAGAAGGAGAGGGCTAGAATTGGAAGGACAAGTGGCATACTTGGGAATCTCTTCCCTAGTTGAGTTGGCATGAAGCTCTTGGGAGGAATTCTACCCATGGAGGACCTTAGAAGTTTATAAAAGACAATAAAAAATAAGTATGGTGGCTTTTTATCATTTTTAGAATTTGCATTTGTGAAGAGAGCTAATGGAGTGCTTCTCTACTTGCCTTAGCCAATTTCGAGGGTGAAAGATTCCCATACTAGTTGGTATGTGGAAAGGCCATTCAGACCTTTCATGGGAGATTCAATGGAGTCATAAGTTGCAGATGTAAGCTATAGGACAGCTCGTGAACACTTCTGGTTTAGATCATTCCTCCAACCATTTCTAGTTTGCTTGGCATATTCATGATCCTTGAGGGAAGGCGCACTTGGTGAGCTATTGTACTCTTTGGTGGAGCTTCTAATGCCCCATTTATTTTGTAATATGATTTAAATTCTTTGTTCTTCACCTTCAGAAAGTTTCAGGTCAATATTCCAAGTGAAAATGTATAAATCTAATCATTAATGAAAAAATAGTGCCTTTTCCCCACGATGTTGATGTTTTCCAATGTTGTGATGATAATTTTGAATGAATAAGTGAACCAATAATGGAATAATGATATATGGAATGTTAATAATGTGTATTACAAGTTTCATGTTCAGTGCATAAGCTTTTGGAGTCATTTGGTTCAGTTTCATAGCATTTGGAGAAGTTTGCCTGTCATTTCCCCCATGGTCGAAACTAGGATTTTATACCTAATTTGAAGAGAGTTGTAACAGACTTAATAACTTGAATAGTGATTCATATGAGACCTTAATAATTTTCCCCAAATATCCCCTGCTCCTTTCCTGAAATTCGAGAGGATCCAACAACACTTGGAGATCCATTTTCAACATCTACCCAGGGGAGATTTGAACCCCAAATTGCTAGTCAAGTTCCCTACATTGGCCAGAATTAAAATAGGCTTTGCTGAAGTATTTAAAAGGTCCAAAAGTATCTATGAAATTCATATTTATGTTCTAATGTCATCCATACACATTCTCAGAATATTTGGGAGCAATTGGAGCAATTTGGAGACCAAGACATCAAAACTAGTCAAAGGTCGACCTAGGCAAAAAATTTGAAATTTTCACTATTTTTGTAAAAATAAAACAAGGGACATTACAAGTGGTATCAGAGAATGGTCTTGGCACATGATGGGGTTAACCATTCATGAATACAAGGAGTCAAACAAATAAGCCACCACCCTTAGAACCTGAAATTGAAGGTGTTGTTGTTGAAGAGGAAGAAGTAGGATAATAAGAGTATTTTGTTGAAACTATGACTAAGGGAACTTAAGATGACGGTGAGGAATATATTAAACTCATAAAAACCCTCTTTGAAGACATGACCAAGAACATGACCCAACATCTTATGAAAGGATTCGAATTGATGGCTATCCAACTTGGAAACAAAGGAGTAATAAGAGGCAGCAACAACTCTCATGGTGAGGAAAAGAAGGCAATAGGTCAGCATATTTTCTCTATCACATGACCCCATAATAGACCTAAATAATTTCAGAGCACACCAGGGCCTACTACACCTAAATTTATTGTGCCCAAAGAAGAACCTAACACCCTAATGGATATGGATACATTGGTGACAGAATGGGTTAAATTGAGTGAAGATTGTAGAAGGACTCTACCATTTGAACAATACTTTACTGTTTCAAACAAACTCAAAAAGAAGGAAGTTAATAGGGCTCTATTTTAGAACAAAGAATTAAATTGTGCTATTGGTAAAATGTCACTTCCCACTTTTGATGGTTCCTCTCAAAGTTCTTCTAACACTTGGGTGCAAAAACTAGATGTGTATTTTCAGCTGAATCCAATGGTGGAGGAGGATGCCTTAAAAATGACTATTTTGCATCTAGAAGGAGATGCCAATGAATGGTGGTTTCATGGTCTAAAAAATTTGGGACATGATCAGGTTACTACCTATGGAGAATTTGTTGACAGGGTATTAGAGATATTTGAGAAAAAAGACCCATAATTACCTTTCAAAGAACTAGCCCAATTGAAGCAAGTGGGAACTCCTACTGATTATATGTCGGAATTTCAAAAAATTTCAGTAAAGCTGGCTGATGTATCTATGGGAAGTTCAGTATTTCTGTTCACTGAAGGTTTGGATGAACCCTTAAAAGGTTTATTTAAATCCCACAAACCAACTACATTAAAGGATGCTATGAGCTTGACTAGAGATATCCAAAATGTGCTTCCTAGAACAATGTTTCCTCCCAAGCCTAACTTCAGATTTGAAAAGAAGCCTTGGAAAAGAGATTCATTTGAAAAGAAGCCTTGGAAAAGAGATTCATTTGAAAAGAAGCCTTGGAAAAGAGATGCATTTGAAAATAATAAGAAAGAGGGACTAAATAGGGAAGAACTTAGAAGAAAAAAATTGTGCTACACATGCTTTCAACCATGGACACCAGGGCATAAATGTACTAAGAGAAAAGCTCAATACATTGAAGTATTTTCTGATAATGATGAGTATGAAGGGGGTATGGAGGAAGAAGGACATATTTCATATCAATAATATGAATATGATGCAACAAAAGAAGGGAAACAAGAAGAAATTCAGCCCTCACCTAACAAAGCAAGAATGGCAGTACTTTCAGCAGTGCCTCGTTATCACACTATTCGATGCAAGGGTGTGGTACTAGGACAAAGAGATTCAGTTTTGGTAGATGGAGGAGCCACACATAAATTTATTGATGCAGACATGGTAGAGAGAAGAAATATACCAACTGAACCATTCGATGCCTTCACAGTCATCATTGCAGGCCACAACACTATGGAGTGCAAAACATGGGTTCCAAAGTTGCAAATCACCATAGGTAATTACACTTTTTTTATAGCTTTTATGTGGTTGATGTTACTGATACTGATGTGGTTTTGGGAGTGCAATGGCTGTACTCTATAGGGGAACATAGAGTGAACTATCAGATTCCTGAAATGAAATTCTAATATTTGAAAGGAATACAAAGGGTTGTAAGAGGGAAGCACACCTATCCGAATCAAGTGGTGACTTCACATAGTATGAGGTCTATATTGAGGCATAAATATATTGAATGGGCTGCTGAATGTTTCATCACTTCTCCCAAGCCAAACATAAAGGTTGTTGAATACCCAAAGGAGATAGAGAAACGCCTACAAAAATATGAAAAAGTTTATAGAGATATTGCACATGGTAGACCACTTGATAGGGGGGTTGAGCACAACATTATTTTGGAGGAGGGTACTTCACCCATCCAAATACCACCCTATAGACATCCAAAAAAATTCAGAGATGAAATTGAAAAGGCCATCCAAGAACTCCTAGAGTTGGGACTCATTAGACCAAGCTCTAGCCCTTATGCTTCTTTAGTAGTTTTGGTAAAGGAAAAAGATGGAACCTTGAGGATGTGCATAGACTTTAGAGCCTTAAACACGAAGACAATCAAGAATAGGTATCCTATTCCTAGAATTTATGAGCTCATGGATGAGCTATTTGGGGCAAAATATTTCTACCAAATTGATCTTAGATTAGGTTACCATCAAATTAGAATGGAGGAACAAGATGTGCAAAAGACTGCTTTTAGATGCCACTATGGCCACTTTGAGTTTCTTGTTATGCATTTTGGATTAACTAATGCTCCATCCACATTCCTAGCATGCATGAATAGGATATTTTGCAAGAAACTCAGAAAAGTTGTTTTGGTTTTCTTTGATGACATTCCCATTTACAACAAAACTTGGGAAGAGCATTTGCATCATTTAGAGGTTGTGCTGAAAATTTTGCATGAACAGTCCTTGTTTGTTGAAATATTGTAACAAACCTTGACATGATGGAACCACAAGAACCCCCTGCCATAAATATATCAAGGAAGAGAAAGCCAGCATGGGAAAGAGACATTATACTAGGAGCAGAATAGTACGGAGCTCCTGAAGGCTCCACTAGAGTGAGCAAGAAACCAAAGACATTCTCCAGCTATATGGCCTTGATGTGTGATATTGTAGATCAAGAAACCACTAGTTATGAAGAAGCATCTCATAAGAAAGAGTGGGCGGAAGCAATGACAGAAGAGTACCAATCAATAATGAAGAATGACGTTTGGGATATAGTTCCCAAACCAAAATACAAGAGTGTGGTATCCTCCAAATGGATATACAAGATAAAGCATGCTGCGGATGGTAGCATTGAAAAATATAAGTCAAGGTTTGTTGCCAGAGGATTCTCTCATAAAGAGGTAATTGACTATCAAGAGACATTTGTACCAATTGCAAGGTACAATTCCATTAGAACCATCATGGCACTTGCATCCATGATGAAGTGGAAATTACACCAGATGGATGTAAAGACAGCCTTTCTGAATGGTGTAATTGAAAAGGAAGTGTACATAGAACAACCACAAGGATTTGAGGTTGAAGATAGAAGAACCCACATATGCAAACTTAATAAGGATTTGTATGGGTTGAAACAACCTCCCAGAGCTTGGTATGGAAGAATTGACAGTTTCTTGACGAGCTTGGGTTTTACCAAAAGAAAGTTGATCCTAATCTTTATCTCAAGGTTATGGATGATGAACCTATCATACTGTTGCTATATGTGGATGATCTATTTCTGACTGGAAATGAGAAACAGATTATCGAGTGTAAGAAGAAGCTCTCTACAGATTTTGAGATGAAAGATCTTGGATTGATGCATTACTTCCTAGGTCTGGAAGTATGGAAAGGCCCAGAAGGGATCTTTCTCAACCAGGGAAAGTATGCAGTGGAAATCCTGAAAAGATTCAATATGTTGGAATGCAAAGCCATGGCTACTCCCATGGATTCTAACCTGAAGCTGTTAGCTGATGACTCATCAGAGTTAGTGGATGTGATTCTGTACAGATAGATTATTGGGTGACTGATGTATCTGACGAATACAAGGCCAGATATATGCTTTGCTATGAATACCTTAAGTTAGTATCTAGTGTAACCTAGACAAGTTCACCTGATTGCTGCAAAGCATGTGATGAGGTACCTAAAGGGTATGATAGAATTTGGTCTATGTTATCTCGGAGATCATGATCTCAGATTATATGGCTACACAGATGCTGATTTGGAAGGAAGTGTATCAGATAGGAAGAGCACATCGGGAGGATGTTATTGTCTGGGATCTGCCATGATCTTGTGGTTTAGCAGGAAGCAATCCAGTGTGGCTCTCAGTACAGCTGAAGCGAAATATATTGCTGCTTGCTCTACTAGTTGTGAAGCGATATGGCTTCGGAAGTTGTTATCAGGATTATTTGACTTAGAGATGGACCCCACTGTGATCCTGTGTGAAAAACAGAGTTGTATCAAGATGATAGAGAATCCAGTGTTCCATGATAAGTCAAAGCACATAGAGATCCAATATTTTTATATATGAGATATGGTGCAGAAAGGAGCTATCAAGATCGAGTATGTGAGCACTGACGAACAAGTTGCTAATATATTGACCAAACCTCTATCTCGAGTAAAGTTTGAGCATTTCTGAGACAAGATTGGTGTAGTTCAAAAGGACCCTCCCCAAAAGGGGGAGTGATATGGTCACTGTGTTAGGAACCTATGTCAACCCTTCTCTTTACTATGTTAGTATATTGTTGTTGGACGCATATGCTTTGTAAGTCGTCTCGTAGTATTTGTTGATCCGTAGTTTATATTAGCCCATAGTATTGACCCATAGTATTGGACGCATATGCTTTGTAAGTCGTCCCGTAGTATTATATGTCCCATGGTTTTGACTCATAGTATTGGGCATAGACTTAGTATATAAGTTTGTGTTGAGGTCATTGAAGGGACCGTGAAGTTAATTGTATTGAGCTTGCTCAAAGGAGGTTGCCCCCTCAAAGTGGCCCGTGATCAATATAAAAGTGATTCTGAGTTCTGTTATTTCTGATATCTTGTGTATTTGCATTAATTAATTATTGCAGGTTCTTCACATCTGGTATCAGAGCACTTTCTTGGGCTTGTTGGGTGGAATTTCTGCCAAATTTTTTTTTTTCGCATCTGTTGCAGCTTTGTATTTGGGAATAATCCCTATCCGCTTAACTGTGGGAAGTACTTGGGCATAAGCCCTAAAACTCATTGTGAGGAGTACCACAGGAACCCTAAAGTAGCTGGCCCATTGAGAGGAATTGCTAGCGAAAAGGGAAACGAACCCTACCTGATTGACTAGTTCCCACCCGTGAGGTAAACTAAGAGCTGTCGTTTGTGGAAAAGCGGTTATCAGTTTTACCTGAGCCGTGGAGTGAGGGGTACTGACCCAACACGCAACTCGTTAGACAGCATTGGTGGCCGAGTGAAACACCTGAACTCTTAGGAAGCTGTACATACCTGGGGTCCATATCTATTTTCAGTTGAACTGTTGCCGATCACTTTCGCTCCAGATCCAGCCGTTTCAGATCTATTCTGAAATTCATTCCAGATCCAGTCACCGTTTTAGATCCAGCCATGTTCGATCCCTTCCGCGCCATTGCGCCACTGTTGCCGATCCATTTCTGA
Source organism: Larix kaempferi (assembly GCA_027924585.1). Classification (NCBI taxonomy): domain Eukaryota; kingdom Viridiplantae; phylum Streptophyta; class Pinopsida; order Pinales; family Pinaceae; genus Larix; species Larix kaempferi. Next base: position 12,616,724 of record BSBM01000729.1, read on the forward strand.
GAAAAAAAAAAATTGAGTATAAAATTCAGATTTTTCTCCATATCTCCCTTGTTTTCACTCTGTTTCCCTTGAAATTTTTGGGGAACCCCTGTCATCCCATTCTACATCTTTCATTCCTGAGGACCCTATCCCTAATTCCCCTTCCCAAAGCCCGAAATCCCACATTTGTCTATTTTTAGGGTTTGCCATAACTCCCTCAGATTTCACCCAATCACCTTCAAATTTTACCACAAAGTTCCTTTCTGAATTCTGCTTCTTTGTGCCTCTCTGCCAAATTTTCTCATTCTATCACCCTGCTTCTGAAATCCCCCTTTTTGCTTTCTTGTCATTTCGACAGTGTCCAAAATCTAGTCAAATCCCAATTACCCATCAGATTGTTTCCCCAATCCAAATTTCCCTTTACTAAATCAGCTTTTGTTTGTGTTTTTCTACCCATTCCACAAAAAAAAAAAAAAAACCTGTTTATGGTTGTCACCCGTGCAGGAGCACACACCATGGAGGAAGCACGTGCAGCCATCCAAACCAAACTCCAAGATCTGGATGAAAAATTTCTCAGCCTCCATCTTCAGCATTCAGCCATGAACAATACCAGACAACCAGAATCTTTTGCAGCCACCGGGTTCTCTTCTTCCAGCAATTTTCGTGGGCCAAAGCTTGATTTTCCTCGCTTCAATGGTACTAATTCGACTGGATGGATATATCGAGCAGAACAATATTTCAGTTTGCATAATACTTCTGATGCCCAGAAAGTTCCACTTGCATCCTTTCATTTGGAACAGGAAGCTCTTCAATGATATCGTTGGTACATCAAAGCTCATCCCGAGCCAAACTGGACAGATTTTTGCCAACTCATTTTTCCACAATTTGGTCCTAGTGCTTTTGATGATTTCATAGGAGCACTCACTAAACTTCACCAAATTGGCACAGTGAGAGAGTATCAGACAGAATTTGAGAAATTGGCCAATCACACAGAAGGATTGTCTGATGAATTCTATAGGAGTTGTTTTATTAGTGGTCTCAAGGATGAAATCCACTCCGAGGTCAAAATGTTTTGTCCCAACACAATGATGGAAGTCCTAGGGTTGGCTAAGCTGGCCGAGGACAAGATCGCAGCTCAACAATGCTCCAAACCCACTTTTGTTCCTTTCAGAAATATGGGTTCCCAACGACCTCCCATCACGCCTGCTCCTCAACCAACTCCTATCAAGCATTTGTCTGAAATAGAAATGCAGGAACGCCGAGAAAAAGGGCTTTGCTATAATTGTGATGAGAAATTCACACGGGGACATAGATGTGTTCAACAAAAGCTCTATCTCTTGGATGTGGATTCTCCACCTACCTTAGAACTTGGTGAAGAAGCTACAGATACAGTAGATGATCAGGTCGACATTCAATACCCGCCTGTTGACACCCCATCTCAGGACGACCCACCCGAGATCTCTCTCCATGCTGTCACTGGCGTCACCACCCCACAAACAATGCGGGTCAGGGGATACTTCAAGAAGCTCCCTCTTACCATACTCATTGATTCTGGTACCACTCATAACTTCATTGACCCTCGGATTGCCAAGCAGGCTGATTGTTTTTTCCATCCTTGCTCCAACTTTGAAGTCATGGTTGCCAATGGGGGCACCTTACCTTGCAAGGGGAAGTGTCACAATGTGCGCATCTCTATGGAATATTATAACCTACACTTTGACATGTTTTCCTTGTCCTTAGGTGGATGTGATGTGGTTTTGGGCGTTCAATGGTTACGCACACTTGGCCCCATCTTATGGGATTTTGCTAAACTTTGGATGCAGCTTAAAGTCAATGGGGCACAACACAAATTTATGGGCTTACAACCAGGGTCTCTCTGCATCATCAGTTCACATCACCTAGAAAAAATCCTCAAGAAGAATTCACATGGTGTCATCGCTCAGCTCAATTCCATTCAGATGCACCCATCAACAGTCTCCACTACTTCCTTGGATAGATCTGCAGGTCTCTTTGCTGAACCAATGCGCTTGCTACCTTCAAGAGACCTTTCCGGTAAGAATTTAGCCACATATACCTCTCAGCAGGAAATGATGGCTATTTTGCATGCAGTACATAAGTGGCAGCCATACCTATTAGGGACTTATTTCTGCATCAAGACTGATCTCCAGAGTCTGGAAAATTTTCTGGAACAATGGGTCTCCTCCTCAACACACTAGAAATGGGTTATCCCTATGTGATCACTTACAAGAAGGGTAAGGACAATATGGTGGAAGATTCTCCTTCTCGCACAATTGATGACCCAGTTTCTCTTACAGCTCTTTCTTTGCTTGTTCCAAATTGGTTGCAATATGTTCAACAGGGCTATCCCTTCTATGAACTCCATGCTTCTTCATCAACGGGGCACTCTGGGTTCTGCAAAATGTATGACCGGGAACAATGTAACTTCTTTTGGCAGGGACTAAAAATGACAATTCAACAGATGGTGGTTGACGATGATACTTTCCAAGTCAACAAGGGTGAAACGACACTCCTTTCGGGATTGCTCAAGCCCTTGCCCATCCCTACACAACTTTGGCCAACTATTTCTATGGATTTCCTAGCAGCGCTCTGGTGGTACAATACCACATCTCAAAGGACACCATATGAAGCAGTCTATGGAAAAACACCGCCAGTTCTTCTTCCATACACCCTTAGCAGCTCCCCAGTTCAGGAAATTGACTCGGTTCTTCGAAATCGCGATCAGATTCTTCTCATTCTGCAGGACAATCTTCACATGGCCAGAATTCGCCTGAAACAACAAGCCGATCAACACCGTTTTGAGTGAATTTTCCATGCAACTGAAAGGGTTCTTCTTCATCTACAACCTTCCAAGCAATCCTCCTTGACACTCCAAAGGCGTCAGTGGCCCGAAATGCAACCCGAGGATGCTACCAGAGAACCACTCCTTCAGATTCTGCGGCAATTTATCCAACCAAAGCTTTGAGGACAAAACTTTTTCTAAGGGAGAGGGGATGTTAGGAACCTATGTCAACCCTTCTCTTTACTATGTTAGTATATTGTTGTTGGACGCATATGCTTTGTAAGTCGTCTTGTAGTATTTGTTGATCCGTAGTTTATATTAGCTCATAGTATTGACCCATAGTATTGGACGCATATGCTTTGTAAGTCGTCCCGTAGTATTATATGTCCCATGGTTTTGACTCATAGTATTGGGCATAGACTTAGTATATAAGTGTGTGTTGAGGTCATTGAAGGGACCGTGAAGTTAATTGTATTGAGCTTGCTCAAAGGAGGTTGCCCCCTCGAAGTGGCCCGTGATCAATATAAAAGTGATTCTGAGTTCTGTTATTTCTAATATCTTGTGTATTTGCATTAATTAATTATTGCAGGTTCTTCACACACTGATAATGAGATTGCCTACATCAAGGGTAAGGTCAATGATGTGGATACTTGTATTGATGAGAATACTGATGAGGTCACCTATTTCGACAATTAAGTTGATGTATGGTCCTTAGACTTTGTCTAAGTGGACGAGAGGACTGCATCGTCCATAGACATTAGAGGTGTCTTAAATGGACCAAGATTGATCATCCTGTAAGTAGATCTGGACTGGATCATCCATAGACATGAGAGGTGTCTTAAATGGATTAGGATTGATCATCCTGTAAGTGTATATGGACTGCATTGTCCATAGACATGAGAGGTGTCTTAAATGGATCAGGATTGATCATCCTGTAAGTAGATCTGGACTGCATCGTCCATAGACATGAGAGGTGTCTTAAATGGATCAGGATTGATCATCCTGTAAGTAGATTTGTACTGCATCGTCCGTAGACATGAGAGGTGTCTTAAATGGATCAGGATTGATCATCCTGTAAGTAGATCTAGACTGCATCGTCCATAGACATGAGAGGTGTCTTAAATGGATCAGGATTAATCATCCTGTAAGTAGATCTGGACTACATTGTCCATAGACATGAGAGGTGTCTTAAATGAATCGGGATTGATCATCCCTAGACAGTGATCCCGTAATTTTGAAAGGAAGGATAGTCTTAAATGCTGATCCTTGGATTGTGGTGGGATTGATCATCCCTAGACAGTGATCTCGTAATTCCGAAAGGAAGGATAGTCTTAAATATTGATCCTTAGACTAGAATCCTGTAATTCCAAAAGGAAGGATTGTCTAATATATGAGTTGATGGACTGGAATCCCATAATTCTGAAAAGAAGGATTGTCTAATATATGAGTTGATGGACTAGAATCCCGTAATTCCGAAAGGAAGGATTGTCCATGATCTCGTAATTCCGAAAGGAAGGATCACCAGAGTTGATGGACTGCAATCCCGTAATTCCAAAAGGAAGGATTTTCCATGATCTTGTAATTCTGAAAGGAAGAATCAATAGAGTTGATGGACCAGAATCCTGTAATTCCGAAAGGAAGGATTGTCCATGATCCCGTAATTCCAAAAGGAAGGATCACCAGAGTTGATGGACCAGAATCCCGTAATTCCGAAAGGACGGATTGTCCATGATCCCGTAATTCCGAAAGGAAGGATCATGTGTATTGTAGAGTATGCTGCGATGATGATACTGTTGATCGAGATGATCTAGATGATGCTATCGATCGAGATGATCCAAATGATGATGTTGATAGAGATGATACATATGATGATACTGTTGATCAGGAGATCCAGATGATGCTGTTGATTGGGAGATCCAGATGTTGATGTTGTTGATCGAGAGGATGTAGATGTTGATCGAGAGATCCATATGATGCTGTTGATCGGGAGATACAGATGTTGATGCTTTTGATCGAGAGGATCCAGATGTTGATCCAGATGATGATGTTACTGTAGCTGTTTGAGTGTTGCAGAAGATGAAGACTCAGTACTGAAGATGTTGATGTTCCAGTATTGAAGATCTTGAAGATGTTCCAATAACTATTTGAGTTACTAATGATGTATGAAGAACGCTTCCAATGATTTATAGATGTATCATGTATCATGTAGCTGATGACTCCTTTCTCCTGCAGATGTTGTTATAATATCCTTCTCGTCAAGGGGGAGTGTTGAAATATTGTAAATTCTAAGAATATTATATTTATACTTTATTATTCCGGAGATGTTCCATTCCTCCGAGGAGACCCTATTGTATATCCGGAGAGGTTTATTCCTTCGAGAGATTGTGGTAACTAGGGTTATTAGATCTCCCATGTGAGGTCGGCCCTGAGTTAGCTGTTTAGGGGTTATTAGACTCTCTCAAGAGATGTCGTCCCCATTAGGGTGAAAAGTCAGTTAGAACACGAGTATAAATAGATGAGGTGTGTTCCTCATTTATCTCATTCATTCACTCACTTGTGATTGGTGCATAGGAGAGAGAGAGGTCTGCATAGGAGGAGAAGGAGCTCTTGTTTGGGTACTACATCTTGTATTGGTTGATTATCTATATTGAGGAAAGCTTTGCTGGTTTTTCTACCCCATGAGCGTTTCCCAGGGTAAATCTTTGTCTATCTTGTGATTGTGTTTTTTTCAGTGATCTTGCTTGTGAAATTAGGCTAAACATAACCTTGTTTGCTAAGTTGTCTAAATGTGAATTTGGGATGAAGGAACTCTTGTATCTTTGGTACATTATTTGACAAGAAGGAGTGAAAGTGCACATGGAAAATATAAGGGCTATCCTTGAATGGCCAACACCAAAAAACATCACAGAATTAAGAGGCTTCATTGGAATATGCACCTATTATAGAAAGTTTGTGAAATGGTTCTCCAAATTGACTTCTCCACTCATTGATTTGACAAAGAAAGATGCTTTCAAGTGGGATGAAGAGGCTAAATAGGTCTTCCAAAAATGAAAGAGGTAATGAGTAGTTGTCCAATTTTTGCATTACTTGATTTTACTAAAACTTTTGTTTTGGAATGTGATGCTTCAGGTGAAGGGATAGGGGCTGTCCTAAAGCAAGGCCAACACCTATAGCCTTTGAGAGAAGAAATTTGCAGCCACATGCAAAGCTTTAATCCATCTATGACAAAGAAATGTTGGCCATCATGCATGCATTGGAAAAGTTTAGACAATACTTGGTGGGAAACAAGTGTGTGGTGAAAACTGATCACAACAATCTAAGGCACTTCCTCACCCAACAAGATCTTAATGAGGGGCAACAAAAGTGGGTAAGCAAGATCCAAGATTTTGATTTTGATATTGAATATGTGAAAGGAAAGAATAACCTTGTAGTTGATGCATTATCTAGAAGATCTTCTTTTTCTCTCATGGACATTGCAAAAGATTGGAAAAACACGCTAATGGTTGAATATGCAAAATATAGTTTTGCTTGTGATGTGTTAGATGGTTTCAAAGGGGATGATAAATACAAGATTTTGAATGGGATGATATATTATAAGGGCAGAATTTATTTGGTTCGAAATTCAAAACTCAAGTACAAGATTTTGCAAGAAGCACATGATTCCCCACTAGCTGGTCATCTGGGGATCTTCAAAACTTATAGGAAATTAAGGCAAAGTTTTTTTTTGGAAAGGGATGAAGGAAGATGTTCACTAATATGTAAATGAATGTAAGGTATCTCAGCAAAACAAATATGAACTCACATGCCCAGCTGGTTTGTTGCAACCATTTCCCATTCTGGAGCAAAAATGGGAGAGCATGTCAATGGAATTCATCATAGGGTTTCCCAAATCTTTGGGAAAGGATTGCATATATGTGGTAGTGTATAGGATGACCAAATTTGCTCATTTATCTGTTGTTACATCATCTTTTAGTGTTGCACAAGTGGCTGATGTTTTTTTTTAAAGAAATCTTCAGATTGCATGGGCTCCCCAAGAGCATTGTAAGTGATAGAGATAGTAGATTCATGGGTGCTTTTTGAAAATAAATTTTCTAATTAGTAGGCACTCAATTGACTCCAAGCACAAGATATCATCCACAAACTGGTGTCCAAATAGAGAGAGTGAATCAATGGTTGGAGGGATACCTAAGGAACTATGTGGGAGAGCAGTAAAAAGCATGGGTAAAATGGCTACACTTGGATGAGTTTTGATACAACACCACTTTTCATATGTCAATAGGAATGTCTCCTTTCAAAGCATTATATGGTTATGAAGCATTCACATTTTTTGAGCATATCTTCGGTGATAGTAGGGCCCCAAAGGCTAAAGATTGAATGGAAGAGAGCCAAGAAATTTTGAAGCTTTTGAAAGACAATTTGCAGGTTGCCCAAAATCAACAAAAACAATATGCAAATCAACATAGAGAAGAAAGGACCTTTCAGGTCAATGATTTGGTATATTTGAGGTTGCATCCATATAAACAAACATCCTTGAAAAAGAAGGGATCAAAAAATCTAAAACCAAGATACTATGGCCCATACAAGGTAGTTCAGAAGGTTGGGGAGGTAGCATATGAGTTAGAAATTCTTGAAGGAAGTAAAATCCACAATGTATTTCATGTTTCATGTCTCAAGAAGGATATTGGACAACAAATTCTCATTTCAGAAACACTCCCTCCCTTGGATGATGAAGGCCATCTCACACTTGTTCCAGAAAAAATTTTCAAAACAAGGGAAAGAAGATTAAGGAGAAGAACTATCAAAGAGTACTTGGTACAATGGAAGGATCCACCAAGTGAAGATGCCACATGGGAAGAAGAAAAAAAAATTCTGCATCTGAATATGAAATTGTTTGAGGATAAGCAATCTTGGGTGGGGAGGACTGTAATGTCCCTATTCCAATAAATTCATGACAGGAAAATCCGATCAATCCTACTAGTTCCCTAGGTTGGATGGAGACATCAGGATTTGCAATAAGGGAGCTAATAAATTATGTTCAAACATTAGAATGGAATAAATATTTAATAGAGGAGCTAAATAAATAAATACAAGATAAAATCAAAGTGGCAATTGATCATGGAGACACATGGAGGGTGTGGGGCCCACACAAGATAGAAATTTTGTGCCACATGGAATCCTCCTCTTGTAATTTTGAATCCATGGGAAGCCTAAGGTTCTTGGGAGGAGTTGGAAGGCTCATACACTTGGAAATATGCATCATAGGTCGAATTGGGATGGAAGTGTAACTAACATAGAAGAGGAAGAGTCAAATGAGGAGTTATTGGACACTTGGACTAGATTCCCTAGCTCTATGACAACAATGATGAAGATGCTATGACACCTAAGACAAAAGTCAGACATGAAGGATAACATCTGACATATATGACATGTCAGGGCTAAAAATAGCCTCCAATAGGGCACTCAAGTGAGTTAGGGCACCCAAAGAGACACCAATTCAAATTGGGAGAAGGAGAGGGCTAGAATTGGAAGGACAAGTGGCATACTTGGGAATCTCTTCCCTAGTTGAGTTGGAATGAATCACTTGGGAGGAATTCGACCCATGGAGGACCTTAGAAGTTTATAAAAGAAAATAACAAATAAGGATGGTGGCTTTTGATCATTTTCAGAATTTTCATTTGTGAAGAGAACTGGTAGAGTGCTTCTCTACTTGCCTTAGCCAATTTCGAGGGTGAAAGATTCCCATCCTAGTTGGTATGTGGAAAGGCCATTCAGAAATTTCATGGGAGATTCAATGGATTCATAAGTTGCAGAATGTAAGCTACAAGACAGCTCGTGGACACTTCTGGTTCAGATAATTCCTACAACCATTTCCAGTCTGCTTGGCATATTCATGATCCTTGAGGGAAGGCGCACTTGGTGAGCTATTGTACTCTTTGGGGGATATTATAATGCCCCATTTATTTTTTAATATTATTTAAATTATCTATTATTCACCTTGAGAAAGTTTCAGGTCGATATTCCAACTGGAAATGTATAAATCTGATCATTAATGAGAAAATGGTGACTTTTCCCCACTATGTTGATGTTTTCCAATGTTGTGATGATAATTTCGAATGAATAAGTGAAACAATGATAGAATAATGATATATGGACTGTTAATAATGTGTATTACAAGTTTCATGTTCATTTCATAAGAATTTGGAGTCATTTGGTTCAGTTTCATAGCATTTGGAGAAGTTTGCCTATCATTTCCCCCAAGGTCGAAACTAGGATTTTATACCTGATTTGAAGAGAGTTGTAACAGACTTAATAACCTGAATAGTGATTCATATGAGACCTTAATAATTTCCCCCAAATATCCCCTGCTCCTATCCTGAAATTCGAGAGTATCCAACAACACTTGGAGAGACATTTTCAGCATCTACCCAGGGGGGATTTGAACACCAAATTGCTAGTCAAGTTCCCTACATTAACAAGAATTAAAAGAGGATTTGCAGAAGTATTTAAAAGGTACAAAAGAATCCCTGAACTTCATATTTATGTTCTGACATCATCCATACACCTTCTCAGAATATTTGGGAGCAATTAGAGCAATTTGGAGACCAATACATCAAAACAAGTCAAAGGTTGAACTAGGCAAAAAATTTGAAATTTTCAAAAAAAATTTAAAAATAAAAAAAAGGGAAATTACAATCGTGGACACATAAGTGGATAAAATCCCACCCCCATTTATTCCTAACACTTAAGTACAAAGGGGTTGAATCCATTGGTTAAGAGCTAGGAGTTTTTCACCAGTGGAAAAGGTTCAATTCCAATGAGGGGCCGAACCTGGAGCCATGGGAGCACCTTGAGTTAGTGGTCGAATGTGTGGTTCCACCTAGAGAGATTGTATTAAATTATATCGTGACCCGTGGATACATAAGTGGATTAAATGCTACCCCCATGTCCTCCTAACATTTGGTCAATTGGGTTTAGCCCGAGTGGTTGAGTTATCTGATTATTATACGCTCCACCCAGGATCAAGTCCCGCTAGTGACACTTGATATTACATGAGCCACTGAGCTCTTCAAGAGATCTACTATCCAATTAAATTCCCTTCCAATGTCTCCGGATGCTGTGGAGGTTAACGTGGATGTAGCAGAAATTGAAAAAAGAGGGTGTTCCGTGAACCACACGAAAAAAAAATTTGACTACATGGATCTACTAGAGGAGTCATTGATTGAAGACTCAATTGCTTGTTTGTTCTATTGGGAATTCCAACATTTACAAATAATTTTATAGGTCCACAACAAGTTTGTTTTATGTTGGAATTGATTGAAAATGTGTATATATACATAGGAATAGCCATCGAACTAGAACGATGGATTATTTCATAATAACACAAAAATGAAGATCAATTTCAATCTAATATGCAACATTATAGTGTCTCATCACTCTTATCTCTTAATAAATTACAATAATGCATGTTTTATTGATTCTTTAATAGAAACAACAATAAAAATGATAGAGATTAAACGAGTAGCGATTATCTCAAGTTACCATAATCATTTGTAATAGAACTAATACTTCATTTAACTTAACCATGAATCAAGCTTCAAATATTGAGATGTGGTTGACAACTGTACACAAAGAATTTAATAAAATCAGCATAGATCCATCTTAAACATGGATATATCAAGTACCCAAAGGGATCCAATCTCCCGATGCTTGATAAATACTGGTTTAAGATGGATTTATGATGGTTTTAAATTTTTTATTTTATGAGTAGACATGGATAATTAGTTTTTACTTGGTTTTAATTTTTTATTTAACATCATCAGTTTTTTTAATTACAAATTTTATTTTTGGTAACCTTACTTGTTACTTTAGAACGTCACAACATCTCTCCGTAAGTAATGTGACAAGTACAACTCCTCCATATTGGGCTATAGAGCACCTCACTACTCTTGGTGCAAACACAGTCTTATTCACTCTTCTAACTATTTGGTCTCGTTTCCACACTACAACATGTGTGTTTATACACAAAAGGATTATGATGACTCAAATCTCCCATATTTAAAAAATTCTCTATACTTCTCTAACTATATGCTCAAAATAGAAAATCACATGGTGATTAGGGAGACAAATCACTATCCTTCTAGAATTTCTCATTATTATGCAACAATGATGAATCCATCTTCCCCTCATCAGCTTATTCTTAGATATATTTACCATTTACCTACAAATTTCCATTAAGGGAACCCACTCCCTTTAGTAAATTCTTAAGGCCTTCTAGAGGTTAATCACAAGTTTGACCTATCAAAAGAAGGATGCTCCTACATCACCATGGTTCAATTTCATAACTCCATATATAGTTTCATGTCTAGGTAGTACCACTAAGGTAGACAATATGCAATTTAACATTGGTAACATATGTTTTCTTTTCGGATTTTTCTCGAGGTGTGATATACACTAAAGATTACAAACACTCCGTTCATTTTATGTTTGATTGCAATTGCAATTACAACTTTAAAAAAAAGTTTTAAACATTGATAAGGTCACATGATCAAATCTATTGGGTAACTCATGAAATTTTTATTTCACGAAAAAACATATTGTTAGTTAAACTAAATTGGAGCAACTTTATTACATGGAAAAAAAATCTCAAATTTAGTGTAAAAATTATATATATTTCAAAATAAAAAATAATTCATAATAGCCTCATCTTATTTGTAATGATAGATGTATAAGGATTTTGTCCACGATTCTCTATCTAAATCCAATCCAAATGATATGTACGAAGAAGAAAAAGAAAAAAACACTAAAATTAAATTTGTTGAGAAAATATATTTAGAATAATATAAAGGCCTACCCTAGGGGATGATAATTAGATGCCAATGTTAATGTTAGAATAATTTGCAACATACATATGGTGCTCAATATCCTCTTTTTTAATTGATGATTCAAGACAATGAATTTCATCGGTGGATCCACACTTCATGGACACCCATATTTTCCATTTGGCGACGAGCTTTGGGATGTGTATCTTCTATTCTTGTCTATGATAATGGAAACACGATTATTGTTGTTCCTCCAATGTACCCGCATCCAAATTAATCCAATAACAACTTCATCAAAACATTAATGTATCTCTAGTAGTCGTTTGGGATGTGGGCATTTTCTTACCTTTTCATATTTTTTCAACAGTTTGTGAGTGAAAATGCTGTTTCTGGATATGGCGTTACTGACCATGATGGCATTTACTTTATTTTCGGTTGATAGCAAAAAACATAATTTGGAGATGTAATGAGCCCCTTTGCTTTTATGAATTTACATGAAGCAGGAGAAAACAAATTGATTACATGGATCTACTATAGGAGTCATTGCTGGAAGAGTCGTTGGCTTATTCTTAGAGGAAAAAAATGCTAAGAAGTCTACCAATACCAAGACATCTAGTGAGGCAAGGACAATAAATGAAGCACACATGAGTGTTGGTACTCACAGATTGTCAGATTCATCTAGCAAATTGATTGTGGTATGTAGATTTAGATTTATGGTATAAAATCCCACAGGGGTGTAGCTCAACCGACGATTCGATTGATATGAAGGAAATGTTGTAATTGGAGGTCATGAGTTCAAATCACCCTGGTTTAACTTTGCCCCATGCTTACGGGTTGTGTGGGTGCACCTAGGGGTATAGTGGTAGCAGACAGGATTGGATCCCTGGATCCTATGTCACGCGAGTACCAGCTCCTTCTCCGTTGCTGATTCCCCTAGTTAAAAAAAAGAAAAATTATGGTATAAAGATTATGGTATGTAGATTCATGCACATGTAAAATTGTGCATACATGCTTATGTATCTTGGTTTAATCAAACATTGAAATTGTTAACTTAATATTTCTCTCTTTTTAGAGACACCTTTGAATAGGACGTCTCGTGAGAGTGCTCATCCATCTCCATGTGGTCATAGGAGATCTAGTTCATCATGAGATCGATTGTGGACATCCACTGATTTGAACATGGAGAAGTCTCCCATGTCATCTAATGACAACCTCCATTACATCAACCACCTTTTGTTGATACAATATTGTGCATACTTTATTTATGTTTATAGAAATCAATTGTATATGTATTCGTGTATATGTTTGTTTGTGTGTTTTTATACATAATTGTGTTCATGTCTGTAGAGGCTCGTGGTTTTGCTGAGGGATACGATGAGGCAGGAGCTCAATATCAACATGATGCAAATGTTCGGGGTAGGGGTGAAGGTCAACTAAGGGCCACTGATGAACAATAGGATGGTTGTACACCCATAACCACCTGTCCCTCATATATACCCAAGGATATTCCTTGGGAAAATGATGTTCATAAATTGACTCTTCAATGTTACACATCCCACTATGAAAAATTGAAGGGTGATCTTGCCAATTTGGAACTCTCGACCAAGAGTCAATGAAGCTTGGAGATAGTTTTACACTCTAGGAAAATTTATTGATGTATATGAAAGTATTAGGCAAGCTGTAGATACTTTCATTGATTTGATTTGTTGCATAAGGCATCAATGGTGGGTCCCAAGAAGTGCCCCGAGATAGATAAGAGGGTAAAAAGAACAAACAATTCCAATGTTTAATTTTAAATAAGGACCAAACTGACAAATGTTGAAGGTGCAATATTTAAACCACCCTCACATTACGCATCATCTCTATGATTGGTTCCTTGCAACCCATGGTAGATTTCCATGTAATGATAAGACACCCCATGATGCTATATTATATGAGTCTTTAGTCCAAATATCACAGGTTGAAAAAGATTGAACATATAATTAGAGAGGTTCCTTTTGGGATTTGACATTCCCTCGATCTCCACCTCCTTTGGTATCTATCCCTCAAAGTATTTTTACTTTAAGATTAGACATGAAGGCTACATCTCAGGTTGGTTGATAAGAGAGGGATGACATAATAGATAGCTTAACATCATATTTTGTAGGGAATGATGCCATCTTGAGTCGAAAGAGAGCAGGAACTAGTTCTCATGAAATATTTGTTTATAGGACATATGAGGAGGTAGATTCTATGAGCTGTGAAGATGTTAGGGCTGATACCAAGAGATGTCACAATGGGTGGTTTGGCCTCCTATCTCATGAGGGAGAAAGCATGGGAGATGCTTGTGTTATATATTTAATTGACATTTTTTTCATCTATTTTGAGAATGATTTGTTATTAGAGCCACACCTTACAAGTTTAGAGATTTAAAAATGAATATTTTAAATGTTCATTAATTGCAGTTCTTTCGAAAGTTGCATGAACATGATATCAGGGTGTCCTCTAGTGTAAATTTGCAAGGATTCAAAGATGTACATTTTCTTAAATATTCATATATATTCTTTAATTGTATTGCTCGACCTTGTTAAATGATCAATTGAAAAAAATTATATCCCGTCATTAATGCAAACACATTTTTTAAAGTCGAAATTGGTTGTGTTCATATATTTCATTGCCCTCTCCTAGCACTATGGGTATGGGACACCTCTCCTCATTAATCTTTAGAGATATTCCATATGTCCCAAATATTGGAACTTCATAGGTAAATTGCACGTTTTAAACTTTTTAGTTATGATTTGAAGTGTTAGTTAATTTCAGTTTATTTTATATATGGGATGTTTTTACTTAATTAAGAATTTTAAATTTCAGGTTGGTGGGGTAGTCTTCAATATCCGACCACTATGGGTATGGGGTAACTACTTAGGTAATGATTTACAAATTATTATTGTTTCCAATTTTATTTTTATAAGTTTATTTTAGTATTAGAATCATGTTTAAAATTATAATTATTTTTAATTTAATATTTGTATTTATATATGCATGGACATGTGCTACATGCCAACCAAGAGGATCAAAGAGTGTTAGAGGAGATTTAATATACAAAGGATATTACATAGAATTTCATACATGTATTTAGTTATGTTTGTATTATAGTTTTAAATTTGTCATTTCATCTTATGTATTTACATATTTTGAGTACATAAGTTAGTCATTTTTGGATGAGAATTTTTTTTTGGATTAGATATAATAATTTTGAATGATATACCTATCATAAGTTTGCATGATTCCTATTAATGTATGTTTTATGATTACATTTTATTGTTATCTAATCTTAGATTAAAAGTATATAGTTTAATTTTGTTAGGAATAAATATTAATAACTTATGGAAAATGAACATCTTGTTAGAACTACTTACTATCAATTTTTTGTGTGATCTTTTATACATAAATTTTGTAGTTTTCCTTAGAAAACATGTTAAATTCTCCCATTCGACATAAACCTCAAAATAGGGAAAATATACTTATAGATTGGCAGTGTTGCAGACAATCCCACCAATCAAATAATTTCTTGAGTAGTCTCGATTTCCCTAACCATCCTAGAAACTATGATTTACAACATTGATTCTCTATTATATGTTGCAGTATCGGTTTTATAATCGTCACACCTTTGGTAATATGATGTGAATTTATCACCACAATGGGATCCTTGGACTATGTTTTTGGTTTCAAATGTTTACTAACATCTGCAGGTTTTGGTGTAATGGAAAACCTTACATGGTATTAAATATCAAGTCCCAAGTTCAATTACCCCGAGCTACGTCGGAGCGGGGGTGTTGAAGTATCGGTTATAACCAACACACCTCTGGGAATATAATGTGGGTTGATCACCACACTAGGATAATTGGACTATGTGCTTGGTTTCAAATGTTTACCAACATTTGCAAGTTTTGGTGTAATGACAAGCCTTATATTATCATATAAAACATGAATGCAATTAATGATCAAAAGATCGTATTTTGGAAGTGTTGTAGACAATACCACCAATCAAATAATTTCTTGAGTAGTATCAATTTCCCTAACCATCCTAGAAACAATGCTTTCCATCGATTATCCTGTATTATCATGTAAAAGATGAATCTCTTCAATGATCAAAATATCGTAATTTGGAAGTGTTGTAGACAATCCCACTAATCGAATCATTTCTTGATTCGTCTCAATTTCCATAACCATCCTAGAAACAATGATTTCCAACATTGGTTCTCTATTATCTTGTAAAATATGAATGTCATCAATGATCAAAATCATGTACTTTGGAAGTGTTGCAGACAATCCCACCAATCGAATCATTTCTTGAGTAGTCTCAATTTCCCTACCCATCCTAGAAACAATTTTTTCCAACACTGTTCCTCTATTATCATGTAAAAGATGAATGCCATCATTGATCAAAATCACATAGTTTGGAAGTGTTGTAGTCAATCCCACCAATCAAATCATCTCTTGAGTACTTTCAATTTCCTTAACCTTCCTAGAAACAATGTTTTCCAGCACTGGTATTATATTATCATGTAAAAGATGAATGTTGTCAATGATCAAAAGATTCAAAAGTTGGGAATATGTCCTATTTATAGACTTTCTTGTAATTTAATATCTCATTTTTAGGAGTGGTGCCAATTATCTAGGTTAACTCTATATATTGGCGAGACAATTATCTAGGTTAACTCTATATGTTGGCGAGACATTGATTGGTTAACAATACTTATCCATATATATCTAATGTGAATATAAAATATTGAAATGATGTATAGAAACAACATTGCAATGGAACGTCATCTTCGACTATTTATCCATGATCGACTTTCATCATTTTCCATCTTCTAGTTTTTAGTGTTTTTTTTCAATGCACCTTCTATTAATTTTATTCGAGTTGTGCATACCAAATGTGACTATATTGGTAGCATATGACAATGGCTTGATAGTCTTGAAAGTGAATATAACTTTCAGTTTGATTGGTTTCTTGAAAAAAATAGCCTTTCATTATAATAAATCCTCTTTCATATATAATTCCCTTATAATTATAGTTCTCTAATAACTTCATCTTTATTTTAGTGCATCAAATCAAATAATATTTAAATTTTTCTTTGTTTTCTATTGGTGCAACCACAAAAATGACATCTCTTGCATTCAAGGCCATTTGTCAAATTCATCTTTGTTAACAAGAAGTTCATGATCATAAGGTTTTATATTATTATGATAATATAAGGTTTTCCATTACAAAGATTTTGGACATTTGTATTGTTAGCTTCTCTAACAATATTAGAGATTCTATCACCATCAACTGATACTGTAATGTTTTTTTATTCTAACTCCAAACTTGCGAGTGGTATTTTCCCCTTTTGATTAATTTATGTATGTTTCCAAGGTTTAACATAATTTTTCATTACATTTTCACAAACTTCTATGTATTCAGTGTCCTCAATGCAAATTGGAGAAAAACCAAACTACTTTCTATTATTAAATGCAAACACATTTTAGAAGGATTTTGTTCTAATTGAGTGTAAATCCCTAGTTCCATGTTCTAGTGTCATAAAGGATTGACCTGTCTACATATTGGATTCCAATATGACAAAAAAAAATTGGTGTTAACAATTTATGTAGGTAAATAGAAGGTTAGTCTACTTCAAAGTCAAATTCAAGTATTATAAATATTTTTTTTTAACTTTAAAAATAATAAAAATTTCAAGTACAAAATATGTACTCACTTGTGCACATCTTGTGACTATTGAATGTATTCATGTGTTAGATTTAAGTGACACCACTAAATACTTTGAGAAATTGATACGAATCACTCAACATAACCAAGAGAATGATCTTGAAGATTTAAATTTCCATGCACATCAATCTGACCATATCCAATGTTCACTAAATTCAACTTTATGTTTTTCCAATGAATCATAAAAAAATATCAAAACAATGTTGTACAAAATGTGTATCATGTGTATGATCTTCACTAGTATAAAAGTGATATTCTTTAATCACAATTCGATTTCCATTTGTTCTTTCTATATCATTAATATTATGTTGAGCATGTATATATAGAACTTGGATAAATATAGCAACTTGGTCGAAATGATAATATTCACTTTGTATCTCTTTAGCAAATGTGCAATATTCTACAAAATCAACCATAAACAAAATTGTCCTTGGTGGGAAAACTTCACAAGATTGTTTGAACTGTAGGTCTTTCCATCGTTCTCTATGTGAATGGGTGGTGTATTTAGAATTTTTGTTTTCAAATTTCTTCAAAATATCCATCACACATATTTTATCCTCTCACTAATCAACTCTTTTGGAAAGAACATTTGTAGAACTTGTAGCATTTGCAGCATAATTGATATATTCATATCTCCTCCAATCAATGTTTAGATTTGACAATGACCATTCATTATCAATATGATATTTTGAGTGGAATAAAGCTATATTTCTACAATAATCATGTTTTTTTTTGTAGACACATTTTTTATGGTAAAATAATTCATCACTTTCTCTTTCACATAGGTTTTTGGATATGAAAGAATGAATTGTGAAGGGATGAGGTAATTTTGGCCAATTGTTTTTACCAAATTGAAGAAAAGTGTCATAATATAATTCAAATTCTACATGATAACGAAAACAACATGTGTCACAAACTATGATAAGACTAACGTACCATGGATTTTGTTGTACAAATGTATTGATCGACATATTGTAAACTTCACTATGATCTTGTTTGAATTTATTGAAAATTTGTATTTGAGACATTTACAATATATGTTTTGTATGGGTTTCATACTCATTTAGTGATATTGTTCGTTGTATCATATCCCTTACATTTGGTGAAACTTGAGAATTTGTCACTAATATTCATGTATCCAAGTTTTAACACTTTCTTCAAGTCTATCTTTGTAGGGTTGTGTACAAATAATCACCCAATAAGCAAGATCATCATTTTCATATATTTGCAATTGGAATTTGTTATATTTGTACAATCATTTTTGTGAGGTTCCTATTGCTTTGGCCATCTTGTTATCTCCCAAAATAAAATTTTCAAATTAGGAGATAAGAAAGTCATTAGATGAAGCATCATTAAATTTTCTAAGAGTATTGTAGAAGAGCTTTGGACTTATATTCTATAAAGATCTCTTGATTCAACACTTCATTTGTAAAAAATCTTGAAAGACAAGTTTTGGCGGCTAAGGAGTATGTTTTAAAATTTTGTAAACCACCGAAAGCACTCGCTTTCGATGGCTAAGACCGCAATTTCGGGGCGCTCTAAGCCACCGAAATCGCAGAGCAATTATGCCACTGTTTATCTATATTGATTGTTATGAGATATTAATCAATAAGATGGAGAACTAAAGAAGGAAAATGACAAGGGTTTAGTTTTGTAAGAAATAGGGAGAGGATTAGATTAGCAGAAGATTACTTCAAGATCACTGTGTCGATGAATAGGAGCAAAAGAACTTCACTTGTCATCAATAAAGCTGAGACAAAATACATTTGAGCCATTTTGAATATTAGTTTCAAAACAGAGCTTTCGGTGGCTTAGGCAAGCTTTCACAGCTATTCTTAGCCATCGAAAGCAGAGTTTTTGATGGCTTACAGGTTGGAATTTTGGCTCTTTAGCCACTGAAAGTGCAAAACAGGGCAGAGAGGCATTATTTTTGCCCAGATCATGGTTTTTTGCTTCCAAATGGCAAGAGGATGGTTTTTATTAAAAGATAATAATTAAAGGCATATGTATCATCTTTCTGTTTCAGCTTTGAGGCGACAAAGAAGGGAAAAAGATCAAATGGATTTTCTATTTTTGGTCAAGATACTGTCCAGTTGTCAAAGGAATATTTTAAATGCCTTGTCATCGTCTTGAAGGCTTTTGAGTGTGTCAAAGATTGTTGTAGTTGTCGAAGACATGAAGACTATCAAGATGGAGGTGAGGAGATTTACTGCAGAATCATTTTAAAATGATTCTGGTGTTTTTACTATGTTGAGTCATCATTTTAAAATGATGATTCTGAGCGACTGAAGAATCATTTTGCGAAATGGGCGGAGGTTTTTGTTCCTAACGCGTTAGAGAACAATAAAATCTCTCAGTGTTGCTACAAGTGTCACATATTGGGAGAATTGAATCCATCTCTAAGCCCTAATTTTCGGATCTCATAATTTCCCTGTTTGACACATGTTTTTGAAATACAGATCCCGGGCAAATTAAAACGAATTTAAAAAACCTGAGAGAGGTTTTTGCTCACAACAAACCAATCCACAAAAACCTCTTTCGGTTTATACACAAGTGTCACATATGTGGAGGACCGAATCCATCTCTGAGCCCCAATGTTCAGTAGTTTGGCCCATTTTTTGTGGCAGACAGTTTCAGAAATTGCTTTGCTATCAAGAAGGATTTTCAACATGACCTACAGTTTTGTGAATATTATGAAGAATCACTGAAGTTGTCAAATACTATTGAAGATAGGATCTTTCCCTAGTTTATAGTGAAGCTATTTTAAATGAACCATTTTTGGTAAAGCAGTTCCATTTTATGAGCATCTAAAACTGTCATTGTAAAGGCGATAAAGCCTATAACTTCTGCAGAACAAGGGTTCAACTTTGAAGACTCTAATACACTTTTTTCTTTGGTAGAAAGACTTCTTCTTAATATATTCAGTAATACAAGCTTCTTTAATTGTTGTTTTCATAACATTATCTTCTTCTTTCTGTGCTTATGAGCAGAGGTTTCTCTTGTCTATGTTTACTTCAAAAGATGGTGATTATCATCTCACTTTCATATCAGTAAACTAGGATCATAAGTCACTACTGCTAGTTCTATTGACCCATCATATGCATTGTTTCATATATGTATGTTCTGGTTAGTATAGTTAGTTTTTCTCCACCCATCTAATGCAGCAAAACTATCCGATTAATGGATTTTGAAGGCCTTGTCCTATCTAGATATTACTAAGTTGTCTTGAGTGAGGAAATTTAGTGAGTGAGTTATTCATCTTGATCCAATTATACTCCATCATTCAAAATAAGATTAAGTTACCAGGCTCTTTCGATTGAAACCTAGAAAGACTCCTGGAGAGCTAACATTTTGGCACTGTTGTCGGGGAGAGGAGATTGAAGCTCAGCTTCCCTGGGAGAACAACATAGATCTAGCTTTGATGATGGACAAAGTTTGGACACTATTTTTGGTTGTAATCATCTATCTGGAAACTCCATGAAGGACGGATTAAGTGGCGACTCCATTTCCCAGAAATATGTTGGCGACTCCATTGGTATGACATGAAAAAAATCTTAGCAAAGATGTATGCTTTCTATGATATTTCAAATATTGTTGGTTTCCCTAATCCAGTGCCTAGTAGAGATGCATGAGAAAATAGTCTGCCCAGTTTTCAAGGAGAAGAGTGGGAAGTGCCAACTGAACACTTGCTGGATTTTCATGACTTTATTCATCGGCTTGAAATTATACACGAGGATGTTCAAATTAAGCTTTTCCAATACTCATTGAAGGGGGAATCCCTTGACTGGTGTAGATCTCTTCCAGACGCCAATATCAACTCCTTGAAAGGTTTTCATGATGATTTCAATCTGTTATGTAGAGATAAATTTTTAAATGATGCCCTTTTTCCAGAATGTTGTCATGAATATAATTTGTTTCATCAAATTAATGGACATGAAAAGTATGGTTGTGCTCAAAAGTCTATGGTTGAAGAAGATACTTTTCATATAGATTCAAAGGTGTTAGATGACCTTTATTTTGGTAGTAAGTTTGTAGATACGTTTGACATCATATCAAATGTATCTATTTTTCATAAATACTAGGTCATTTCTTTTGAGATCTCAGATAATAAAGAGCAGATCGCATATGACAGCAGCCCTAGATCTGATCAGGAGCATCATGAAGCTAACAAAGAAAAGTTCCAAAAATAATCGATGCTTGATTTTGTGTCAGCTGTTGAGTAGTCAATATATGAGTTTATAGAATTTGGAAATGACATTCATGATCAGCCATCTCTTGAGATTGACTATGAGGAAAAGTAGTCCTTTGAATTTAAACAGCAAAGTAAGATCCTAGATGAATTTTATGATCCAGTTGCTATATGGATGGAGTCATTGTTGTCAGTTATGCCATATATTACAAATTTTGGCATGATGGTTCGCAGCAATAAACATGAGCTAGTTGCAGTTTTCTTGTTGCATATTTTGTTCTCCTTTCATGTCTTTTGCTATATACATGAAGACAGGTCAAGCAATTTGTTGCTTAAATTATTTTTCTGGAAATTTTTATATACCTGAAACATTAATTTGTAGCAGCTAGAGTAGGATAGCATAGATGAATAAGCTCATGGCTGAGCATTTCAAGTTTGCATAATGCATGAGGCTTGCATTTAGTATTGTGGTTTCAGTTTTGAAATAAAGACTCCATGCCCAATGGATGTAAGGCGTTACTAACAAATTTACAGTTGAACATTTGTGGACAGATTGCAAAGATCTGGGGGCAGTATAAAACGACTCCATAACCCCATGGATTATGAATAGCATCAAAGGTGAATTTTTGCAGAGACAAGGTTGTCAAGTTACAGGAAGGCTATAGGTTTGCAGAGGATCAGTTATACAAGCCAAATGACTCCATGCCCAATGGAACACTAGGCCAGGTTCTGTATTTTTTTTGTCCGGGAAAGGAATCAGATCTGTGGTTCTTGAAACCTCGCAGGGAGGCTTTCATCCCCGAGTAGGAGCCAGATGTTATCTCCCAAAATAAAATTTTCAAATTAGGAGATAAGAAAGTCATTAGATGAAGCATCATTAAATTTTATAAGAGTATTTTAGAAGAGCTTTGGACTTATATTCTATAAAGAGCTCTTGATTCAACACTTCATTTGTAAAAAATATCGAAAGACAAGTTTCGGCGGCTAAGGAGTATGTTTTAAAATTCTGTAAACCACCGAAAGCACTCGCTTTCGGCGGCTAAGACCGCAATTTCGAGGCACTCTAAGCCACCGAAATTGCAGAGCAATTATGCCATTGTTTATCTATATTGATTGTTATGAGATATTAATCAAGAAGATGGAGAACTAAAGAAGGAAAATGACAAGGGTTCAGTTTTGTAAGAAATAGGGAGAGGATTAGATTAGCAGAAGATTACTTCAAGGTCACTCTGTCAGATTCCCTTCATCTTTGTAAATTTTGTCGGGAATAACTCCTGGTACTCATGTAGTAGATCTGTGATCTTTGTAATAGTCTGTTCATCCCAGTAGTATCAAATACTTGTGAACTTTGGCTCTTTACTAGTGCCAATGTTTACTTTTCATGTTTTCACAGGTCTGCTCATGTCTGGGATTTCCACTGGAGGTCCCTCTACGTCGCACACTCCTTCTGACTCAGGAATTTTTATGTTGCATGGGTCCTCCTCATTACTTCGTTTTTTATCTTCAATCCCTTCAGAGAGGTTATAACATTCCATTGCATGTTCTACCTATTCCTTCCATTCTGTCTGTAGGCATTTAGGTATGCTGTCAGCTCCAAAGAATTCCTGTAGTGTCATGTTCCTATGTGGACATTCCAGTCTGAATATTCTTTCCTTAATAATTTGCAACGCATCATTTATGGTAGGGATCTCGTCGTCAAAACTGAAGCTCTTCTATAAGTTCGCAGTCAGGGTAAGCCAATCTGTAGTCTCCCTACGCAAATCCATGTCTAAGTACCATTTATTTGGAATTTCTTCCTCCAATGTGTGCACAAACATATGCACCATTCTGTTTGTGGTTGCTTTCCCCATGCTTGTGAACAGACCTCAATATGCTGCTTTGGATCTATCTATCCATTGTATTTCTCAAAGGGTAGTGTAACCTTATCAGCAAACCTGATTTGCATCTTGATTCTGCATTGATCCCATGTGGTTAATGTCTGCTTATGCGCAGCCCACCATCTGGAAGGTGTCTCGCGCAGTTCCATATCTAGTGCTGGTAAGCGATGCTCATCTGCAATTGCTGCAGTATATTCTTTGATAAAGGAATAAACATTAGATATACCATCATAAGTGGGGATTGGTATTACCTCTTTTCCAATCCAGCGCAGTGACTTTGTAACTTGCACGCATCTCCTTGCTAATACTGCGTGCATATGACTTTGCCATTTTTTCAATCTTGCATCAGAGTCTGAGATGCAAGAACTATCGCATCTCCAGCTGAGTGTTCCATCCAAAGTAGGATTAATATAGTCTTCCTGGTTCACAATCATCTTGTAAAGTCAGTCCAGATCCTGAGCCCTAGATTCTTCCTGAATCGACTCGCTGTATCTGTCTCCGTCTGAAGGGTTCAATGGTGCGATAACCCTGAGATGATTTCCTTCAAATATCACCTTCTTTGTCTTCAGGTTTATGATAGCAAGGTTATCCATATCCCAGTCAATCTCTAACAACACAGGAAAAGGCTAACTATCATCCACGATCTCGATAACCTCAAAATCTGCATGAGTTTGCACTCCATCAATGCCAGCAACCACATCGACGAGTCTTCCAAACGGTATGACTTTCTCCTGATTGGCCATTCTCAACTAGATAGGTGACCATAATAGCTTCGGTCTCCCCATCTGCTGCCATGTCTATTTGGTTAAGACATTTACTTATGATCCCAGATCAAGAATGATCTCATCCATTTCATAATCTCCTATCTGTGCACCGAGTCTCATCTCTCTCCATGTTCTTTTGTGTTTCTTGATGTGGTGAATTGCGCTATCGGTAGTTTCACTTTCATTGTGCGGCTCATACTGATCTAACAACTTATGCAATTCTACTATAGTGTTTGGACTCTTCAAGAATTTCATGCAGCTCCTGAGGAACTGCGCAATAGAGGTGTCTGTCTTTGCTGCAGCACTCGTTCTGACATAAGCAATCGACAAATCTTCTATATGCAGTATTTCACTACGCAATAGTATTCTTGGAAACTCAAGTGTTGATTGTTTGAAGATATCCTGTGCTTCTTTAAAGAGTTCTCTGTTTTTCTCCAAGTTGAAAGCAGGTGCTTTCCCAACAGCTTTTCTTATCCATATCGTTTCAAGAGGGGTCATCTTCGGGTTAAAATCTCTAGAAGTCGAAGCTTCTACTCCTTTATCTGTCCCTATCGTAGCGTCACTTCACCTCACTACGTTGATACTTGGATCCGCAGTTATCCTCTCTGCTGTGATAAAGTGAATGTTTTGGTCTGGCGCCTCGGGCCATTTCCTTTTCTGCATTTCTACCTCTAACATTGGGCAGTCTTCAATAACATGATCAAATTATTTGCAATAACTACATGTAGTGCATGGGTTTGTACAGTCTCTAGATACATGGCCTACTTGGCCACAGTTATAACAGATTACTTGACCTCGGCCTCGTCCTTGTGTTGGCCATTATTCCTTCCTCTACCGCAGTATCCTCTGCAGCCTCTGTATGCTCCCTGATCATTCTGTACATTATTTTGTTTCTACGGAGTCTCTTCTTGGACTTTGTACATTCTTCCATACATATGTTCAATATCTTTCTTCCTTTCTAGCATGAGCTCATATGCACGAAAATTGGATTCACCATGGCCCACTGACTTACAGAAATTACAATATAGGTTCTTAGGTGTTCTTACGTATTTATGTATCATGTGGAAGTCTTATGGCCGGTGTCCTTTGGTTCTACAAATTTCACACCATGGCCCTGGGTTTGGATTTAATGGGCTTGGTCCACCTATGTTAAGGAAATCTTGGAATAAAGGACAGTGATCCTTAGTGTGTCCTTCTCCCTTAGAACCTATACACTAGACTTCCTGTCTTTCTTAATTTCCTTTCTTAATATCCTGCAATTATAGTGTCAGGGTATCCAACTAGTTCTGAATCTAAGACATCTCAGTGCTACTTTCTCCAATCAGTGAAGCTTCTAACTTCATCGCGATCTCCAAGGATTTTTCCTGTGAAACCACTTTCTGTTGCATCAAAGGTTGTCTGATATGGGGCAACAACGTAGCTATAAACCATTCCTTGTGCTATTGCGGTGCTATAACGAAGCTTACTTGATCCAATAGTCTTAAATTTATGATCAAACTCTCAAATTGTTTCATTAGGTTTTTGCTTGATCTCTTTCAATTCTGTTATACACTGCGACTCTGACAGCGGATTCTTAAATTCTGCTAAGAGTGCAGCCTTTATTTCTATTAGTGTTCTATTATGTCCCTATGAATATTTCATGAACCAATGCAAGGCTCTGTCTCTGAAAGTGGTAACGATTTGTGCTTGCTTCACAACGTCGTCCTACACTTGCTTTACACTCCACATGGCTTCACATAGAAACCAGTGCTGATCAAGGTCTTCTAGACCCGTTCCTTTGAATATCGACAACTTGATATCCTCAACCATCCTCCTTCTAGGTGGCACAGTTCTCTGAGTGGTGCTAGGGATAATACTCTGAGGAATGATCTGAGGTTGAACATTCTAAAGTGGTACAGCCTGATTAGGAATAGGCTGGTCACCTGCTCCTATGGTGTTACCAAAACTGATGTTCTGCGGTGTGGGTTGAACGGTGCTCGCAATCGACGGGTTTTGAACTAACAGATTCTGAGACAGGGGAGGCGCGATTTTTGCAACCGACGGGTTCTGTGGCGTAATAGGATGATATGTGGTTGACATAGGTGCGGTTTGATTATCAAGATCACATGGTATCTGGGTATCTACGCGGAGTCCATGTGGTCCAGGATTTGTCTCAGCGACGAACTTGTATCTCTTTCCACTTCTCAGGTTATAGGTTTCTTCATAAGACCCACTATATGTACTATCTACCATGACAGATTTAAAGAAAAAGTCACTGCATTCTAAACACCTTTCTCTGCTAAAAGCATTTTAATGTATAAACTAAGGTTATTCAAGTACTTACCTCTGAATCCCTTGAAAAACTCTCTTTCGACTGCGCTATAGGACTTTAGCATGTCCACAGCGAACTGCATCACAAAACTATGTAGTGTGCTGTCGACCCAGAATTCAACTACTCTCGTGAATGGACTATCTAGTGCTTTGAGCCTTTCAATAAGTTCTGGTGTCCACTCAGTCGGTATGTCTCGCAGTGTACAGTTTATTTGTTCTACAAGTTTTGACAACCACTTGTGTAGCTCGTTTAAAAAAGACGCCCAGAAAAATTCATGAATGTCTTTCCACAGGTATTGGTTCAACCACTGGATGTCAGAGAGATGTGGGTGTCTATTCTTCGTGCTTGTGAAGTCTCTCTCTATCTTGTCCCACCAAGCCCAGATTTATTTCTTGTCTGGATACCAAAATTCGACACCCAGCTCAACTTCTTCTACTTCGCACATCACGGCTTCAACTCATCATGGATTCTTAGCATGACAATAGAACCATTTGTTGTCTTGTATAATGATCTAGAGGTTTCTAATGTAGACCCAAGTTCTTCGTAGTTTTAAGGAATCAACAAAACCCCTTCTCACCGGCCCTTTCAGCAACAACGTGCGAACAGGCTGAGGTCTCACTTGAGGTGTAGCTATGGGGGCGCTGCAGAATTAGGTTTCCAAAGCAATGTGATGAGTTGTTCCGATGGAACTACTGTGCAGTGTAGTGCAGGGCTCGCACTGCGGACTGAAGACTACGTGATGATAAACTGCATCGCGGTCCTCGCTTTACAAACTAAGATACTTGCGCAACCAACACATCTACGGACTGCGCAGTTCAGACATGATGCAAATGATGGGACAACGCAATTGACTTATACGCTTCCTCTGCAGACTTAACCACTATGAAGAATTCACTTAACACGTATTCATTTATCTACTACCTTAGACTATTAGCCTTAGACTGATGCAAATAGACGAGATAAACAATACTACGCATACCTGGTGCTGCACATCAAAAGACTTATACAGTCCGAACTTTACATATCCATGTGATTATTCAATAAAATGATACTTTCACAAACTTGGAATACTGTGCATTCAACATTCATTCAATCTCGTAATACTTAACATATTATTCCCATCTTTCTCCTATGGCGAATACGTATAAAAGCATTAACATGCTAACTGGTAAATGAGAATACAAGCATTCAATGTAAGCAAATAAGCAAATGCAAACACACGAACAATCACACTACACCATATTTAACGTGGTTCAGCCCTAGGATGGAGGCTACGTCCACAAGAACTATTTTTGTATTAGTCTTTGGGAAGGGTACAACAGTTCTTTGTCTATGCACTCAGCTGCAGACTCTCTTCTCTCTCAATCGGCCTCTACGCACACAGCTTGCAGAGCCTTACAAAAGTGTCTCTAAACAGAGATCTATTCAGTCAATAACAATACAAAATGAGATATTCAACAACCCTTTCCCATACAAAATATGCCCTATTTATAGATCATGCCCATAGGTCATGTCTTTTCAATTCGAAGGAAAAAACCCTTAGGTTTTACAAAACTGTCACAGTTTTAAGCTTAACCGAACTTGCTGGCTTCTGGTAGCGAATATTCCATCATGGCCACCTTCAGGGCATGCCTCACTTCGCTATCGGCCTTCCTGTTGCATGCATGCCAACAGGTCGCTTTCACAAATCTGTTCTTCCTCTAACAGTCTTGTGCGACTGGTTCAGGTAGTGGTTCTTCCACATGTGCGACCTGTCGCTTTCTTTCCACTTTGCTCCTACCCACCACTTGGTACTCCTAGAGCATCTTTACCAAAAATAGACCATCGATGGTCTAACCAGAATACGTGTCGTATTCCATCCAACACTCTGCTTTGCCAGATCCACATAGACTGGACACATCGCAGCACTGTCTCCTTACAGCACTGAACTTCGTAGCTCTTCCGACGCTGCACTATGCGCAACTTCGCAGCATCCCAAAACAGACTTGTCCAAAAATCCTTCAGCTGAACTGTGCTCAGCTCCACAGTTCCAAAATCTGACTTATACAAAAATGCCCCACTTGGCATGCCCAACACTAGGATTCAGGAAATTTATTATTTACGCATCCTACTCAGTCATTTCTCCAAACTTCTTTTCAACATCTTTGATTTCCTTCTGACATGTTCAATACATCTCTAACTCATCTTGTATAAGATCAAAATAATCCCATATGTCGACAATTCCAACTGATATGTTGTCCCAAAGGGTCTTTCTAGTTCTTCTCAACAACTCTTCACCCTAGACATCTAGTTTCATCTTGGTGTAAAATCTAAGCACAGCAAATCTATGAAACAGAGACAACAATTACTAGAGATGCATGCGACAAATAATATGTCAAAACAATGATGCAAAAGGTTTGCAGTAGTTCATGCATTATCATAAAATCAGAATATTAATTACAATGTGTGATAATGGCTACAATAATCCAAGCAATTCAAATTCTAGAGAGGTCATTTGAATTGAATGCATGAGAGTAGCTTACTTGGCAGTTAACACCACTCAGCACATCAATTAACCACTTAACTACTATGAAACTGACTCTAACAGACTCTGAAACTGTCTAACTAAATCTAGAACTCAACTGAATTCCCAAAAATATGGCAGGGCACCTTTCTATCTACACTTAACTGAATATTAGGTGAAAATAACACCAGATGAAGTCAACCAGTGTAGTAGGGCGCGAGTCTAGTCTCCAATTAGATGAATAAACTAGTAAATTCTGTTAGTTGGACTGAGTGGGGCGATTTAGTCATGAAAATCACTCCCCAAATGATGGAGGAGGCCCAATTAACTGATAATGATGGCCCAATTGACTCCCCGAATGTAGCAGAAGGACCAGTTTACTGAAACTGTGATCTACTAGTGATGTAAGCACATGATTGAATCATAATACTTAGGATAAGTGGTGAATTAAGATGTGAAGCTCAAATAAATGATGTGTGGTTGGAAAATTCTACAAAACCCTCCCTTAATCTAATCTCATGTAGATGAGTAAAAAAATAATAAAAGGACCCTAGAAACAAAGGCCATAGGTCACCCAGTACATAAATAATCCTAAAAATGCTAAAAAAATCTAAGTGAGGAAAGAGGGAAAATCCCAGTGGGAAAGAAACCCCCCCTCAAAATGAACACTAAAGGATCTAATTTGTCCTCACCATAGTAGAACTCACCCCTAATAGTGAACGGAGGTAAGAGAACTTCTTCTCAATGAAGTTCTTGGTGAAGATGTCTTCAATTTTCTCTTCTGTAGGGAAATATTGTAGTACAATGGTTTTTTCATGCACAAGCTCTCGGATGTAGTGCATGTGGATATCGATATGCTTGGTCCTCTATCTATAAAATGGATCTGTCGAGATCTTGATAGCACTCTAATTGTCTCAAAAGATGACAGTAGAAGTGGTGCTACCAATATCAAACTCTGCTAGAATACCCCGCAACCAAACTTTCTGAATGCAAGCATTAACTGCTCCTCAATACTATGTCTCTGCTGAAGATAAGGAAATGGCGGATTGATTTTTGCTTGACCAACAAATAGGAGCTATTCCAATCATGAAAAAATATATGGAAGTGGAATTCCAATCAATGCTATCACCCTCCCAATCTGAATCAATGAATCCAACCAAATCAAGATTGAAATCCATAGCATTATGTATGTCAAAATGTATCATACCCTGCACATAGTGCAATATTATTTTGTATTCCTTCGAGTGAACCTCATGGGGATGCTGCATGTACTTTGACACAACACTCATGGCATAAGAAATATCAGGCCTAGAGTGTGTCTGATACAAAAACTACCAATCAACTGTCTGTATAGTGTAGAGACACCATCCTCAAGACTAATTCCTAAGAGGAATGGGAATGGTTTCACTTTAAATTATTCCATATTTAACTTATTTAGAAGGTCCAAATCATATTTTGATGGATATATTATAATCCCATCAAATTTTTGAGTGATCTCAAGACCAAGAAATTGCCTCAACATGCCTAAATCACTCATATCGAATGCTTGGTGTAAAGTAGTTTTTATAGTGTCGATTGAAGCAAGAATGCTTACTATAATCAATAGGTCATCAACATAAAGGTGTTGGGCCTGGCCCAAGTGGGGAATTTTGAGCAAGAAGGATTTTTGGAACTATGGATCTGAGTGCAATTCAGTTGAAGTATTTTTTTGTATAAGTTTTGGGATGATGCGAAGTTGCGCGCAACGCAACGTTAAAAGAGCTGCGAAGATCAGTGTTGCGAGGAGACAGTGCTACGATGTGTCCAGTCTACGTGGATACAGCAAAGCAAAGTGTTGGATGGAAGATGGTACAAATTTCGGCTAGACCAGCGGTGGTCTATTTTTTCTAAAGATGCTCAAGGAGTACCAAGCGGTGGGTAGGAGCAAAGAGGAAAGAAAGCAACTGGTCACACATGCGAAAGAACCACTACCAGAACTAGTCGTACGAGACTGTTAGAGGAAGAACAGCTTAGTGAAAGCCACTTGTTGGGATGCGTGCGACAAGAAGGCCGATAGAAATGTGAGGCATATGCTGAAGGCAGCCACGATGGAATATTTGCTACTAGAATCCAACACATCTGGTTAAGGGAAAACCGTGACAGTTTTGTAAACCTAAGGGTTTTAGCCTTCAAACTGTAAAGACATGACCTACAAGCATGATCTATAAATAAGGCATATTTTGTATGGGAAAGGGTTTTTGGGCTATTGAATAATCTTCATTGTTGATCTTTCGGGTTATTGAAGACTCTCATTTTGTATCGTTCTCGTTATCAATTTGATAAACCTCTGTCGAAGAACATTTTGTAAAGGCTTTGCAAGCTGTGTGCGCAGAGGCCTATTGAGAGAAGAGTGTCTGCAAACTGTGTGTGCAGACAAAGAACTGTTGAACCCTTCCCAAAGAATAATATAACAACAGTTCTTATGGACGTAGCCTCCATCCGGGGGGTGAACCATGTTAAATATTTTGTAGTGTGATTGTTTGTGTGTTTGCATTTACCTATTTGTTTATGTTGGATGCTTGGATTCTCATTTATTAGTTGGTGTGTTAATGCTTTTATATGTATTTTCCATAGGAGAAATATGGGAGTGATATGTTAAGTATTGATGGAATGAATGAATGTTGAATGCTCAGTATTCCAAGTCTATGAAAGTATCAGTTCATTGAATAATCACATGTGTATGTAATGTTCAAATTGTATAACTCTTCGACGCACAGCATCGGGCATGCGCAACATTGTATGCTTTGTCTACTTGCATTTGGTATAAAGCTAATTAATCTAATGCAGTAGGTGAATGACTAAGTGTCAAAGTAAAACCTCCATAATGGTTAAGTTTGGAAGAGGAAGCATATAATCCAGTTGTGCTGTCCTATTATTTGCATCCTGCCCGAACCGCTCAGCCCTTGGGTGCATTGGTTGCACAAGCGGTTAGTTCATAGAAGTGCGGACCGAAATGCAGTCTATCGTCACGTAGTCCTCAGTTCGCAGCGCAGGTCTAATAGTTCCATGCACAGTAGTCCTATCCAAACAACTCATCACACCATTATGGAAACCTGATTCCGCAATGCCCCCATAGCTACACCTCGGGTGAGACCTCAACCTGTTCTCAAGTTGTTTCTTAAAGGGCCGGTGAGAAGGGGTTTTTTGGTTCCTTGAAACCGCAAATAACCCAGGTCTACATTGGAAACCTCTAGATCAGTACTTAAGCCAGCAAATGGTTCCGTTTCCACACTAAGAATCCATGATGAGTTGAAGTCGTAATGTGTGACGCATAAGAAGTTGAGCTCTGCGTCGACTTTTGGTATCTAGACAAGAAAGAAATCTGGGCTTAGTGTGACAAGACAGAGAGAGAATTTGCAAGAAAAGATAATAGACACCCGCATCTCTCTAATATTCAGTGGTTGAATGAATACCTGTGGAAAGACGTTCATGAATTTTTCTAGGCATCTTTCGGGAACGAGCTACATGAGTGGTTTTCGAGGCTCGTAGAACACAAAAACTGTATCCCGTGAAGTATACCGACCGAGTGGACACCAAAGCTTATTGAAAGGCTTAAAGCACTAGATAGTCCATTCATACGAGTAGTTGACTTCTGGGTTGACAGTAAATTGCAAAGTTTTGTGATAGAGTTCGCTATGGACATGCTAAAGTCCTACAGCGCAGTAGAACGAGAATTGTTCAAAAGAATCCGAGGTAAGTATCTGAATAACCTCAGTTTATACATAAAAATGTTGTTAGGTGAAAAAGGTGCTTTTAGAATGCAGTAAACATTTTGCATCTGTCATGGTCAATAACATTTTTAGTGAGTCCGACAAAGAGACACATAATCTAAGAAGTGGGAAAAGGTATAAATATACACCTAAGTAGACTACTAGTGGACCTGGACTCCGCGTAGACATTGACTCAGAAGACGAAGCTGATAACCAAGTTGCACCTCTATCCTCCACCTATCATCCTGTTACTCTGCAGAATCCACCAAGTGGGAACACTGCGCCTTCCATTGCACAAACTCAGCCTGTCCAGAACCCCTCTATTGTGAATATCCCTAGCACTTAGACGATTCCGTTTATTTTTTCTGCTCAGCAGCCTGCACAGAACCCTCCACCACCTAGAAGAGGCATGACGGAGGATATTAAGCTGCCGATATTTAAAGGAACGGGTCTATAAGACCCTGATCAACATTGGTTTCTATGTGAATCCGTTTGGAGTGTTAAACAAGTACAGGACGATGTTGTTAAGCAATCACAGCTTGTCACCACCTTTAGAGACAGAGCCTTGCATTGGTTCATGAAATACTCGCAGGGACACCCGAGGACCCTGGTAGAAATCAAGGTTGCGTTCTTAGCAGAATTTAAGAAGCTGAAATAAGAGTCAAAGTGCATCACATAGTTGAAAGAGATCAAACAGAGACCTAATGAGATAGTCTAGGAGTTTGATCAGAAATTTAAGACACTGCTTGGCCAAGTAAGCTTTGTTATAGCCCCACAACAGCAAAAGGAATGGTTCATAGCTGCATTTATGCCCCATATTAGACAGTCGTTGATGCAACAGAAAGTGGCTTCGCAGGAAGAAGCCTTGGAGATCACGATGAAGCTGGAAGCTTCACCCATGGGAGAAACTAGGATTGGCATGTCGCAAGTCCAGAACCAGTTAGCTAGCCTGACACTACAGCTACAAGATATCAAGCAGGGAAAGAAAGAAAGACGGGAAGTCTGGTGTACATGCTATAAGGGAGAAGGACACACTAAGGATAATTGTCCTTTATTCCAAGACTTCCTTTACATGGGTGGACCAAACCCTTTAAATCCACACCCAAGGTCATGGTGTGAAATTTGCAGAACCAGAGGACATCGGCCAGAAGACTGCCACATGATACAGAAATACGTAAGAACACCTAAAAACTTATACTGTAATTTTTGTAAGTCAATAGGGCATGACGAGTCCAATTGCCGTGCATATGAGCTCATGTTAGAAAGAAGGAAAGATATTGAGCATATGTATGGTGGAATGTATAGAGTCCAAGGAGAGACTACACAAAAATAAGAAAATTCCCTGCAAGATCAGGGAGCATACAGAGGCCGTGGAGGATACCACGGGAGAGGAAGGAATAATGGCCCAGCACAAGGATGAGGCTGAGGTCAAGTAATCTGTTATAACCGTGGCCAAGCAGGCCATGTATCTAGAGATTGTACCAACCCATGCAATACCTGTAGTTATTGTCAATCATTTGATCATGTTATTGAAGACTACCCAATATTAGAGGTAGAAATGCAGAAAAGAAAACGACCAGAGGCACAGACACCAAACATCTAGTTGATCGCAACAGAAAGGAGACCTGCAGATCCAAGTATCAACATAGTGACACGAAGTGGCGCTACGACAGGGAGAGATATAGGAGAAGAAGCTTCAACTTCTGGAGATTTTAATATTAAGCAGACTCCTCTAGAAACAATTTGGATAAGGAAAGCTGTTGGGAAAGCACCTGCTTTCTACTTAAAGAAAAACATAGAAGTCTTTGAAGAAGCACAGGATATATTCATAGAATCAACACCTATATCACCAAGAATCCCATTGCGCAGCGAAATACCGCATATGGAGGATATGCCGGTTGCTTACGACAGAACGAACACCGCAACAGAGACATGCACCTATGTTGCATAGTTCCTCAGGAGCTGGATGAAGTTGCTGAAAAAACCAAACGTTATAGCATATTTGTAGAAGGTGTTAGACCGGTATGAACCGTGCAGTGAGAATGAAACTACTGATAGCGTTGTTCATCACATCAAGAAACACAAGAAAACAGGTAGAGAAATGAGAATAAGTGCACAGATAGGAGATTATGAAATGGATAAGGTGATTCTTGATCTGGGATCAGAAGCAAATGTCTTAACCAAGTAGACATGGCAGCAGATGGGGAGACCGAAGTTGTCATGGTCACCTATCCAGTTGAGAATGGCCAACCAGGAGAAAG
Source organism: Larix kaempferi (assembly GCA_027924585.1). Classification (NCBI taxonomy): domain Eukaryota; kingdom Viridiplantae; phylum Streptophyta; class Pinopsida; order Pinales; family Pinaceae; genus Larix; species Larix kaempferi. Next base: position 12,651,728 of record BSBM01000729.1, read on the forward strand.
TCATATCCTTGGGACGGTTAGCCAACGTGATTGTTGACATTGAAGGAAGTGCAAGCCTTATGAGAAAAAGAGACTGAAATGGGCGATAAATCGCAAGCCTTACTGGAGGATGCCATCACAATCTCGCAGGAGATCAAGGAGAAGTTAAAGGAGTTGCACGAAAATAAAGAACAGGTGGAAGGTCAAATCGGTGATGAGATAACACCTGATATGTTGGAGATAGTTAAGCAAGTTGAGCAGGAGACAAAGGAAGCCGTCGAGAAGTTGATTGGAACATACAATGAGTTTGTTGCGAAGCTAGCTCCGTAGGTGGCGGAACAACTTGGAGAAGTTGAAGGTGGCTATGGGAGGAGCCACATGTAAGTGTTAGGGGCCTGTTGGGACTGGCCCAAGTGGGGAATTTTGAGCAAGAAGGATTTTTGGAATTGTGGAGCTGAGCGAAGTTCAGTTGAAGTATTTTTTTGTATAAGTTTTGGGATGCTGTGAAGTTGCGCGCAGCGCAATGTCAGAAGAGATGCAAAGATCAGTGCTGCGAGGAGACAGCACTGCAGTGTGTCCAGTCTACATGGATCTAGTAAAGTAGATTGTTGGATGGAAGATGGCACAGATTCCGGCTAGACCAGCGGTGGTCTATTTTTGATAAAGATGCTCCAGGAGTACCAAGTGGCAGGTAGGAGCAAAGAGGAAAGAAAGTGACTAGTCGCACATGCGAAAGAACCACTACCTGAACCAGTCATGCGAGACTATTAGAGGAAGAATGGCTCGGTGAAAGCGACCTATTGGCATGCGTGTGATAGGAAGGCCGATAGCGACACGAGGCATACGGTGAAGGCATCCACGACAGAATATTCGCTGCCAGCAGCCAGCACGTCCAGTTAAGGGAAAACCGTGACATTTTTGTAAACCTAAGCATTTTAGCCTTGGAACTATAAAGACATGACCTACGGGCATGATCTATAAATAAGGAATATTTTGTATGGGAAAGGGTTGTTGGGTTATTGAATAATCTTCATTGTTGATCTTTTGGGTTATTGAAGACTCTCATTTTGTATTGTTCTCATTATCAATTTGATAAACCTCTATCGAAGAACATTTTGTAAAGGCTCTGCAAACTGTGTACGCAGAGGCCTATTGAGAGAGAAGAGTGTCTGCAAGCTATGTGCGTAGACAAAGAACTATTGAACCCTTTCGAAAGACTAATATAACAACAGTTCTTGTGGATGTAGCCTCCATCTGGGGGGTGAACCACGTTAAATACTGTGTAGTGTGATTGTTTTCGTGTTTGCATTTACCTATTTGTTTATGTTGAATGCTTGGATTCTCATTTATCTGTTGATGTGTTAATACTTTTATATGTATTCGCCATAGGAGAAAGATGGAAGTGATATGTTAAGTATTGATGGAATGAATGAATGTTGAATGCTCAGTTTTCCAAGTCTGTGAAAGTATCAGTTCACTGAATAATCACATGTGTATGTAATGTTCATATTGTATAACTCTTCAACGCACAACACTGGGCGTGCGCAACATTGTATGCTTTGTCTACTTGCATTTGGTATAAAGCTAATTAATCTAAGGTAGTAGGCGAATGACTAAGTGTCAAAGTAAAACCTCCATAATGGTTAAGTTTGGAAGAGGAAGCGTATAATCCAGTTGCGCTGTCCTATTATTTGCATCTCACCTGAACTGTGTAGCCCTTGGGTGAGTTGGTTGCGCAAGCGGTTAGTTCGTTAAAGTGCAGACTGGGACGCAGTCTATCATCGCGCAGTCCTCAGTTCGCAATGTAGGTCTGATAGTGCATTGCACAGTAGTCCTGTCCGAACAACTCATCACACCACTGTGGAAACCTAATTCCGCAGTGCCCCCATAGCTACACCTCGGGTGATACCTCAACCTGTTCGCAGGTTGTTGCCGAAAGAGTCGATGAGAAGGGGTTTTGTTGGTTCCTTGGAACCGTGAAGAACCTGGGTCTACATTGGAAACCTCTAGATCAGTACTTAAGCCAACAGGAAAATGATCATAAAATTACCTTCATTGTGCTGTAGATACACATTCGGATCTGATTTGCATCGCAAAAAATTTTACGACATAAAAAAGGAATCCATCTTTGCATACCAATCTCTTGGGGCATGTTTTAAACCATACAAGGATTTCCTTAATATGGAAACAAGTGTTGCATATGATATGTAACCTTCAATTTGCTTCATGTAAGTCTCTTCCTAAATATCTCCATGAATAAATTCACTCTTCACATCCATGTGTTGCACCTCCCAGTGCTTGGATGCTGAAATTTTCAAAACTAGGCAGATTGAATCCATTTTTGCAACCGGTGCAAAATTTTATGTGTAGTACACACCATGAACTTGTGAGAAATATTTTCCCACCAACCTGTATTTTTATTTGTAGGTTGAACCATCAACAACAACCTTGGTTCAGTAGACCCATTTTCATTGAACTAATTTCCTCCCAGGTGGAAGAGAAACTAGCTCCCATGTTGCATTTTTCTGAAGAGAATTGTACTCTTCATCCATGGTGGTTTTCCATCTCGGATCTCGGTGGGAATGGTAGTATGATTTAGGATATGAACCAATCATCAAAAAACATTTCTCATAAATTAATGGATCAGAATATGAAATATCCATACTTTCTCTTTGAGAGTCTACTCCGGTTCTTCTTGGATCGGCAGGATTTCCAATGCTAGAACCAACAAATGTGAGTCTTTTCTACCCACTTTGGAAACCAAGGGGGCTCATTTGGATTTGAATCTGAAACTGATATTTCATGTTCATTAATGTATGATAAAATATCATAAATATTAGAACATAAAATTTCATCATCTTCTTCCGAATCTTCTTTTTGGAGAGGAAGCACTTTGGCAGTTTCTTCCTCCAATAGTTGTAGATCATGAAGCAGTTCTTCAAATTGAACACTTCGCTTGATGAATATATTTTTGGATCTGATATACATGAGTTTGTATCCTTTGGATTATTTGGCATATCCAATGAGGATGCACTGAGTACTTTTTGGTTCCAAATATTTTCTCTTCTCAATCGGAATTCTAGCCCATGCAGTGAAGCCAAAAAACTTGAGATGTGACCAATGTAGTTTTTGAAACGAGTTGTACCTTTGACAGATGAGTGTGGAACTCTGTTTTGAATTTATGCAAAAAGATTCATCGCCTTAGCCCAAATATTTGAATCCAAACCTTTCGACTCAATCATACAAGTAGCCATCTCTTTCAATGCTCGGTTTTTCCTCTCCACTACACCATTCTGCTGAGGTGTGTAGGGGACTGTGTGGTAGATTTGGATTCCATTTTCTGCACAAATTTGAAGCAGATATGATTTGATATATTCTAAACCATTATCAAATCTAATATATTTTAGCTTGATCCCAGTAGCAGTCTCAACAGAAGCCTTGAAATTTTTGAATTTTTCAAGCACTTCTCATTTGTTCTTGAGAAAGTAGACCCATGTGAATCTGGAGAAGTCATCAATGAATGTCAGAACATACCTTGAGCCATTCATGGAGGGATTTGGTAAAGTACCAATGATATCACTGTGAATCAGCCCAAAAATACAAGAAGCTCTGCTAGCTTTTCCTCGATCAAACTTGTGCTCAGGATGCTTGCCAATGATGCAACCCTTGCATATCCTTTTTTAGGATTTGATGTTCGGAATTCATTAAAACATGGAATTGTTTTGTAGAAGCTGCAAATATTTATAATTTAGGTGTCCAAACCTCTCATGCCATAGCCGGCTTACCTCATTTCCATGAGTCAGAAGGGCACTTGGCTTTGCATGTGGCAAAAAATGGGAAAACTCATATGTTTTTGTAGCATGATTTGCTTTGCCTACTGCAATGAGCTTTCCAATGGAAATATCAGAAATTTCAACATCATTAGGGATGAATACAACCTTCTTGGGAAAACGAGTGTGTTTCATCTGATATACAAAAAGCATGTTCGAAGCTAGAGAAGGAACATAGAGAACATTTTGAAAACTGCCATGTTCTAAATGAATAGTACCTTTTCCTTTTGAAGAAATTTGTGAATCATCTCCCATGTGGATGGAGATGCAACTATCAGAGTCTAATGAAGAGAAGGATTCTTTGCTTGAAACCATGTGATTAGAAGGTCCTGAATTTATGAGAAGAGATGTAGAATTCAAAACACTTTCCATGAGTGCATGACCTCTTTATGCATGATCATTATTGTCCTTATTCCTTGCTCATCTGGAAGAGTAATGGTGTTTTTCTCCAAGAGAAGGGCCATCTAATCAATAGTTTTCTTCATGCATGATCTTTCTAGATGAAAGCCCCTACCATAGTATAAAGAACACTTTGTCTTCTCCTTTCCCTTTTTCTTGTATTTTCTTGAACTGGAGGGATCATCTGACTTCTTGGTCTTCTCCTTTTGCTTGGTATGATCAAACTTGGTCTTCTCTTTCTTTTGCTTTCCTTTACCATTCATAGCTTTGGGTCCTCCAACAAATAGGGCTTGTTATTTGGAGGTTTTTATGGACCCCATCTGAACAAGTTTGTCATGCTCTTTTGTTAAGGACTCAATGAAGGCATTCAAGGTAGGCATATTCCAATTCGGAGTGGTGAGTTTTCCCGAATGGAAAGTAGAGACAAACATTGAATAATATTTTCCTAGATCCGTAAGGATAGAAAGAATCAACTGCTCATATTTCTTCTTAACATCACATTGCTTCAACTGAAGCAAAAAATGCTTGAACTTGGTGAAAAACTCATTCATGGTCTCGAAATTCTCAAGATTTAGGGAAATTAGTTCATTCTACAAATGATAAACCCTCATCTCATTCTGCTTTCCAAAGAGTTTGGCAAGTTGGTCCGATAATTATTTTGGAGTGTTCGATATGCTGAGATGGAAAAGAACATCCTTCGAAATATTGAGACAAAGAAAACCATAAGCTTCATCAAGCTTATTGAAGTATTTGGACTTCTCTACTACAGAATTAGGCTTTGGTTCTAGGCCCAGAGTGGCTCTATAGAATCCTTGGGAGTGCATCACTATCTCTATATCATCCTTTCACTGATGATAGTTGAAAGGAGTAAGGAGATTTTGTGAATAAGAGTCCATTTCTATTGTAGCGAATGCAAGAGGACACTGTGAGAAACCTGAAATCACAAAAAAAAGACCTTTTTAGGTCAAAAACCTGCACTTTTCAATTTGCATCACACCCGACATAGACTATCAAGCAAGCTTGAAGAGTCAGATGCATAATATCCAGGAATTATGTGGAAAACGTTCGGCTTCTAGTGCAAAGTTGGAATATTTTTGAGCAATCTTGCTCAAGATTCATATGTGTTCCAAGTGCAGAAAGCACTGGTGCATAAACACTAGTGTAGAAGTGCAGAAACACTAGTGCAGAAGTGCAGAAACACTAGTGCAGAAAGATTCATCATTAAAACTCTTTAGAAAGGTTTGTTTGTCCTTCCAAAGCTCTGATACCATGTAAAACGAAAGCACAACATATCTATGAAATAGAGACAACAATTACTAGAGATGCATGCGGCAAATAATATGTCAAAACATTGAAGCAAAAGGTTTTCAGCAGTTCATGCATTATCATAAAATCAGAATATTAATTACAATGTGTAACAATGGCTACAATAAGCTAAGCAATTCAAATTCCAGAGAGGTCATTCAAATTGAATGCATGAGAGTGGCTTACTTGGAATTTAACACCACTTGGAACATCAGTTAACCACTTAACTACTATGAAACTGTCTCTAATAGACTTTGAAACTGTCTAAATGATTCTAACTGAATCCAGAACTCAACTGAATGCCAAAAAATAGGGGAGGGCACCTTTATATCTGCAATTAACTGAATATTAGGTGAAAATAACACCATATGAAGTCAACCAGTGTAGTAGGGCACCTTCTAGTCTCCAGTTGGATTAATAAACTAGTAAATGTTGTCAGTTGGACTGAGTGGGGTACGTTAATCATGAAAATCACTCCCTGAATGATGGAGGAGGCCCAATTAACTGATAATGATGGCCCATTTGACTCCCTGAATGTAGGAGAACGCCTAGTTTACTGAAACTGTGATCTACTGAGGATGTAAGCACATGATTGAGTCAGAATACTTAGGATAAGTGGAAAATTAAGCTCTGAAGATCAAATAAATGATGTGTGGTTGGAAAATTCTCCAACACTTGGTAATTTGACTTTTTAATTCATTTATCTCTGACTCTTGATCATTAGTACCTTTGCACTTTGTTGTTCACTTTCAAGTTCACAAGCAAGGGTCAAGATTTACTCAAGCTAAAGCTAAAGGCTCTTAAATAGTAACCATAAAATAAGCTAAATCATGCCCTTAGAGTGGTATAAATAGGAGAGGAAAATTTTCATCTTCATCATCCAAAATTGAAGAGCTCAGATGCAAGAGTAGAGGGTCAAATTTAAGGGAAATATGAAGTGAAGAAGGCCGAAATTCTAGTGGAAGATGAAACCTTGCGATGATTTCTACTTGGTTTTTTTTGTTTTAGGTCATCTTGGAATTTTTAGTATATCTTTGTTTCTAGGATTTTCAGACCGTGAAATGTTTATGGGATGGAGACATGTCAAGACTTGTGAGTGCCTAAGGTAAATATTTCATATGTTAATTTGCTATAGGTCTGAATATATGACATCAGAAAGTTAGGGTTTTTGCATAACCTTCAAACATGTCAATTTGGCATTTTCCTTATAATTTTTTATCCAAAATGTTTCAGATAGTGCCCTTTGGAGGAGATGCAAAATAGATATTTAAGAACATATGGTTAAAATTTCATATCTTGGTTCATTGTATTTTTTGAAGACAAGAACTTGGGAAGACAGGGATTTTAAATGACTCAAAAATCATCTTTAAACAAGTTAGTTTGGAATTTTCACTATAACTTTTGATCCATGAAGTTCCAAAGAATGACCCTTAGAGAAGACGTTGTAGAGATATTGAAGAATATTTGGTAAAATTTTAATATCTTTATTCATTAAATGTTAAGAGTTTTACTTGTTGAATGTTAGGGTTTGTGAAAATGACAAAGACAATGAAAATTCAAGAGAAGAAGGTTGACAAAATCTTGGATAACTTTCTCATATGGTATCTGAATCACAAACTTGTTGGCACATTGGATAACATACTTAATGATGATCTTGGTAATTATCTTGGCACATTCTATGATGATCTTGGCATAGATATTATTGGTGATTGTATTGAAAATTTCCATGGTAATGTTATTGGCATGAGATCCCTTTAAGATTTTGGAATGTACTATGAGGTCTATGATGTAAGGGTTTGAAGGTGCAAATAGATGAAGTCTATTGGTGATTATTTCTGGGATTTAATTACACTCTTTTGAGGAATATTTCTGTTCTTGCTATATATCTGAAGTATATCTTGGAAGAATTTGTTGGAATTCTTTGAGGATAGATTTGAGACATGTACAAGTTGACATTGTGACAGAGATAGTTTTTGTGGCATTGTGACAGAGACAATGATTGTGTCATTGTGATAGACATGGATTGTGATAGTGACACCAATACAATGATTGCGAAAATGATAGATATAGGTATAGGGACAATGATACAGGTACAAGGACATAGATACATGTATAGGTTGATGGAGACAATGATACAATGACAGTGGAATATTATTATTCTTATTCATATCAGGGTAAAAGGATGGGGCAAGGATAGGAGATTGAAGTCTCCTTTAGGTTGGTTCTTGTGATTTCAGGGAGTTTGGGATTCCTTCCAGTTGGTGCTAGTAAAATGATTGAGTCGGAGTTTACTAAGGACTGGATTCCTATCTATAGGTTGGAAATTATGTAAACCAAGGGGTTGTAACCTCTTTCTAGTTGGAGCTAGTAAACCGAGTTGGAGCTTCCTTCAGGTTGGAGCCTATAAATTAGGGGGTTGGAGCCTCCTTCCAGTTGGTGCAGGTAAATCATGAAGTTGGAGCTTCCTTCAAGTTGGATCTTGTAAAATAGGGGGTTGGTTCCTCCTTCTAGTTGGTGCTAGAATGCTTCCTATGAATGCAATCTTGTTATTTTTATATAAGAAAATCATTATGTGGTTTTCTCTTGTCTTGGTTTTGGATCCACATTAAATCTCTTTGTTAGTTTTTCAGAATTTACTTCAATCTGATCTAGGATCTTAACTAAGAGAACAACATGTATAGCATATCTACAACATATCAATCATGGACACAATAATGCAAGCACACAAGAGACACAGATTTTACTTGGGGAAAACCATAAAGGTGAAAAACCCCAATAACTTCCTCAGAGATAGATAGAGCAAGGATACAACCCAAGCATAAGAGATAGACATCTCCTAGCAGCAGCTTCTCCTCCTCCACAAGTGCGCCACTCTCCAAAGAGTGTGTGTGTGAATAAAATGATCAAATAGAGTTCCTCCCGCACTCTATTTATACTTGACTTGACTTGCCTAATAACCTTTACTAGGTTGGCCTCAACTTAACCACATAATAAAATGCTGAATGGGACAACACCTAATAGGGTTGTCTAATAACCCTTTGACCCACATGGTCGACCCCAATAGGGTGGTTTAATAACCCTTCGACCCACATGACTTATACAGGGCTGACCCCAATAAGGTGGTCTAATAACCCATCAAGTATAAGTTACGACACTTACAATATAAATGACGACACTTCTGTATAGAGGAATAATAAGATCTCTATAAGAATACCAACACTTCCGTATAGAGGAATAATACCATCTCTATAGGAGTACAATATACATATATGAAATACATTCCAAAGTAACATATACATCAACACTCCCTCTTAACTAGGAAGGTATTTCTCGACATAGGTCTTCTAGCACAAGTCTTCTTCTCTGGATCATCGTCACTGGATAATCGTCATCGAGTCATCGTCATCATCACTGTTGCTGCTATCTCAATCAATCTATGAATCTACTCGTCATAAGAAGTTCTACAGAGCTAGTCCTTTTTCATACTGGATGTAGGACCACCACCTACAGGTCTTCATCATCACTGGCCATACTGTGGAATCCTCAGGACTTATTACATGCGTCATAAAACCTCGAAAGAGCATCCCAGGAGGTTACGAGTACACAACTCTGACCTATAGGATCTCCCAAGATCTTTTACATGTGACAGTCACAAAACCTTAAAAGGGTGTCTTCCCAAGCAAGAACCCTAAAGAGCATCTGAGGCATTTTTCATCCTGTCCAGATCTCCAGGTTTGATTACATGTGACTCCTACCACAAAACCTTAAAAGGGTGTCTTGCCAAGCAAGAACCCTAAAGAGCATCTGAGGCCTTTTTCATCTTGTCCAGATCTCCAGGTCTGATTACATGTGGTCATGGAAATACCTCGAAAGAGCATATGAGACCTTTTTCATCCTATCCAGATCTCCCGGGTCTACTTACATGTCCTCCCATAGCAATGACTCGAAAGAGCATCTGAGGCCTTTTTCATCCTGTCCAGATCTCCCAAGTCTACTTACATGCTCATCTGCACAACTTGTCCATGGCCATAGAGTATCAACCTGATACTCACCATACATCATCCTGATCATCAACACTGCATCATCCTGTTGCATGTCATCCGGAGCAACATCCTAAAGCTCGTCATCCATGATCATCCTGATCATACAATGCATCCACCTAATGCATACACAGTATCTACCTGATACATATCATCATACATGATCTACCTAATCATACAATGTATCCACCTGATACACATACAAATACATGATCCACCTGATCATACCTGATACATATCTACATACATGATCTACCTGATCATACAATGTATCCACCTGATACATCTACATATACATACACATGATCCAACTGATCATATCCAGCATCCAACATGATGCGTACATACATATAAATGATCCAACTGATCATATCCATCATCCAACATGATGCATACATACATATATATAAATGATCCAACTGATCATATCCAACATCCAACATGATGCATACATACAAACATATAAATGATCCAACTGATCATATCCAACATCCAACATGATGCATACATACATAGCAGTAACTAGAGCATCGTCCTGATGCTCATCATCCAACGCTTATATCCACAGCGATGGAAGGATCCTCCTCTCACCATGCTCGGAATGGCTCCTGCAAATTTTTTCATCACTTCTTCCTCGAAGTGTCATCAATCTGAAGAACACCAAGCCTCTCTATGAAGTACTCGAACTTCACTCTAGCTAGTGGTTCCGTCAGTACATCTGCAACCTGCTCATCCGTTGCAACATACAGGAGCTTCACTGCTCCTCTCTGCACCATATCCCTAATATAGTGATATTTGATCTCTATGTGCTTCGACCTATCGTAGAACACTGGGTTCTCAGACAAGTTCACACAACTCTAGTTGTCACAAAAGATACTAGTATCATCCAACGGGAGATCAAATAACTCAGATAGTAGCTTGTGTAGCCATACTGCCTCACAACTACCCGAACATGCTGCAACATACTCTGCCTCGACTATACTCATTGCTATGCAGGATTGCTTCCTGCTAAACCAAGAGATCACACCTGATCCCATACTGAAGTAGCACCCAGAAGTGCTCTTCCTATTTGCAGCACTTCCTGCCCAATCTGAATCAACATAACCCTGCAAGTTAAAATTTTGATTCGCATCATACTTGAGCCCATAATCAACCGTACCCTTCAAATACCTCAGAATATGATTTACAACAATCATGTGAACACCTCTCATATCCATCAAGAATTGTCTCAATGTGTTCACCGCAAAGCAAATATCTGTCCTTGTGTTCGTCAGGTACAAGAACCCAATCATCTGACAATACACAGTAACATCAACCGGCTCAGATGAAGCATCACACAGAAGCTTCAGGTTTGATGCCATAGGTGTGTCTCATCATCCCGAACCTCTTTAGGATCTCTACTACAAACTTCCCTTGTCCAAGGAAGATTCCATCTACACTCTGCTACATCTCCATGCCTAGAAAGTAGTGCATCATCCCCAAGTTCTTCATCTCGAACTCGACAGCTGTTGAGATATTGTAACTTCAAAGAATATTATATTTGTACTTTATTATTCCGGATATGTTTCATTCCTTCGTGAATATCTTATTGTATATCCAGAGATGGTTATTCCTCCGTCGGAATGTGGTAACTCGGGTTATTAGACTTCCCTAGTGGGGGTCGGCCCTGTATGTGTTATGTGGGTCAAAGGGTTATTAGACCACCCTAGAGGGGTCGGCCCAGTCACTTGTAGTGGGGTATTTAACTCATTGGTTAAATACAATCCTACGTGTACTTGTGTAAAAGATATGTCAAAGTAGTGTATAAATAGAGGAGGTGTGTTCCTCATTTGATACACACACTCACTTGAGAGAGAGGCACACTTGTGGAGGAGAGGTCTGCTATGATGGTGAAGGAGATTATATCTTTGGTTTGCATCTTTGTATATTGATGGTCATCTATATTGAGGAAGCTTTACTGGGTTTTCTACCCCATGAGGGTTTCCCAGGATAAATTTGTGTCTCTTGTGTTTATGCTATGCTTGTTGTTTCTTCAGTGATCCTGTATGTGCTATTATTGTGAAATGGAATGTAATGCTGCTATTTTCCGTCTTAGCATATTAAATATTAACAGTAGCAAGCTTCCGTTGCGTGTCGGCAATCAATCTATCCTCACCTGTAACAAATAGGTTATCCACATACAAAAGTAGTATCGCTGGATTTCCTTCCTCAACCTTGTATTAAAGGTTGGAATCCGCTTTACCCTTGGTAAAGCCCAAACTAGATAGAAAGCCATCTATCCTACCATACCAGGTCCTGGCTGCCTATTTCAAACCATACAGGGATTTATTTAGTTTGCACACATGTGACTCTCGGTCATGTGTCTCAAACCCGAGTGGCTGCTCCACATACACTTCCTCTTCGACTACACCATTCAAGAAAGCTGCCTTGACATCCATCTGGTGTATCTTCCATTTCATCACTGCAGCCAGAGCAAGTACTAATATGATGGAAGTGGATCTGGCTACAGGAGCAAAAGTTTCTATGCTGCCACCTACAGCATGCTTGATCTTATAGATCCATTTGGAAGTCACAACAAACTTCCCTTCAGGTCTTGGGACTACATCCCAAACATCATTCTTCATGATCGACTGGTACTCCTCGATCATGGCATTCTTCCCGAATCCTGGGAACTTCAATATATTCAATATCTTCAATAGATAACTTTGTTGCTGAAACAAATGTTGTAGTCCTTCTTTTGTAGGTGCTCGTATACGATCTTTCCTACAAAACAAGTTAAATTACATGATTAGAAACTTCTCATATTTTTCAGAACAAATTCTTACACATAAAGAAATATGTCATACAGTCATGCAATTATTTTAGCCAATGCTTCAATACAACATTCATCCATATCCTGTAACTTTCTAGATGCCTTCCAATCTCTACTAGAACATTGTTAAGAGTTTTGCACTACTCTCAACATGCCAACAAAGAGGTTTCATTCTAGATAAGTAGCAAAGGAATGTTGTACAGTTCCATAGGCCACTTACCCATTATATGCATATTAGTAGTATGCTGTTCATTAATGCAACTTTTCTAATATGCCAAAATACACAGCCTAATTCTAGGAACATCAGTATATACATCATTGAACAATATTATTTAAACAATCAAATATGCAAGAAATGATAATTCAAATACTTATCTTTGTTTGTTTGTTGGGTTGACTCCCTCTCAGTCTTTGCTTCCTTTCTGCAACTCCATTCTAATGTGGATTGTGAGAAGTGGTCGACTCCCTCTGAATATCTGCATCCTTGCAGACACTACTGGAGTGTGCTCCCTCTTGATCTTTGCTTCCCAGATTACCTATCCTTGAACTTATATCCATCCTCGATCACTATGCATGCTTACAAGTATCATTATTGTGATAACCTCGAGATCTCATACATAATCATACATTTATTAGTATAATCTCAATACTATCAAAAACACAATAATCTTAAACATGTATAGTAATGATCATTTTAAACACAGATAATAAACACTAGTATTCAAGGTTTTAGGGAATACTTCTTTTACTCATGCATATTCTTATTTGACCAAAGGACTTTACTAGTTAGTCATATCATCAATCAATGTAAGAGACATAATATGCATAAAATCTTGATTACTTACATTTCTAACTTCATGAATAATCATTATCAACCATACAATAGTATAAGATCCTAACACAAGGTAGGATTTTAACTTGATATAAGAAAAACATATCTAGATTAGCATGATAGCTAGTTATGTCTAACATACCCGCATAATGTCTTCTTGTTCTTCTTCAATGACTTGTGCTAGTAACTTGCATATCTCATAGGTTAACCATTATAGAACCAAGTTATACATACATCGTAAGTAGATCTTCTATGTGATCCATGACAATGGATGAATCTTTGTCTTCATGTCACCATGGTCATATGTTCTTGAACTAGAACATGATTTGTCTTTCTTGATGTACCTTTCATGTTAGCGGATAACATCAACCTCATACAACACCACAATGCATTAGTACAATAATAAGTGTCAAAACCCTAATCCACTTATACTATGAAACGAGAACTATATACTATGAACGAGAACTCTACCCATAAAAACGATGATTTTTGCAAAAAAAACACCAAAAACACCCCCCAAATAGAAAAGTGTTGATACCAGTATACACGTATTTTTTTTTAGGGTGAAAAATAGAGCCATGGCCTAAACATCCCATATTGTTGTTTAACAAAACTTTAAAATCAACCTTAAATTGGAAAAAAAAAATTCTTGAAGAGATAAATTACAACTTTCAAGAAAATTGCATATTAAACAAAAAAACAAATTTCTCTAATAATTTCACCATTATAACCATATAAAAACAAAGGAATTATGATGCGATTCATAATGAGATAATATATTAGACCATACAAGAACAAATGGTTCATATAAATATTCAAAAACTCCTCTAGAGTTTCAATTACAAAAATCATACTAGTAAAAAGCATCTAAACTGCTTCTTCAAATTCATCCATGGATTCTAACACCCCATCATCAAAAACTCCTCTAGAGTTTCAATTACAAAAATCATACTAATAAAAAGCATCTACACTGCTTCTTCAAATTCATCCATGGATTCTTACACCCCATCAGAATCTACATTTTCTGCAGATGAAGGACTTGATGAAGATGAAGATGACCCATACTCTTCTCTATTATCAATGGGCGCACAATCTGAGTCTACATCTATACCCATCATTTCAGATGTCATATTCCTTTGGGATCTACGGCTTGGTTTAACACACTCCCATCTTGCACGAATGCTCCCTATTCCACGAATATTAGCTTTGGGTTTTAAAAAAGAAATTAAAAACAAATTAAACTAACAAATTTTAACTAATGTTATAATTAAAAATTTAAAAAAAATTAAAAACAAAGTAAACTAAGATAACATTATAATTAAAAATTTAAAAATACATTAAAAAAAAAACTAAGTATCTATATACTAACCAAACTAACATTATAATTTTTTTTTAAAAAAACTATACAAAAACTTAAAAACAATTAAAACAAAAATTTAAAAACAATAAAAAAAATCAAACTATACAAAATGTTAAAATAAATTAAAAAACAAAATAATTAAAAAAAATTAAACTATACAAAATTAAACAAACTTTAAACAAAATTTTAAAAAAATTAAACAAACTTTAAACAAAAAATTAAACAAAATTTAAAAAAACATAAACTATACAAAATTAAAAAAAAATAAAAAAAAATTAAACAAAATTTTAAAAAAATTGAAACAATGCAATGGCGAGGAGGTGGGCGGTGGCGGTGGAAGGGAGGGCGGAGGGGGAGGAGCGAGGAGGGGGAAGGGGAGGGTGACAGAGGGATAAGGGAGGAGGAGGAGGAGGTGGTGGGTGGTGGCGGTGGAAGGGAGGGCGGCGGGGGGAGGTGGAAGGGAGGGTGCGGGCGCGGGGGGAGGGGGAAGTGGAGGGGAGCGGGGAGGAGGAAGGAGGGGGAGGGCACCGCCCGCTTGGGTGCCAAAGGGCATCCCTCATAGCCCCCGTCGATGCCCGGCATCGACGTCGATGCCGGGCATCGATGGGGGCCATCAGGGCCACCCTTTGGTGCCCAAGCGAGTGACCTCCCTCGCTTGGGTGCCAAAGGGCGACCCTCACGTCCCCCGTCGATGCCGGGCATTGACGTGGATGCCGGGAATCGACGGCATCGACGTCGATGCTGATGTTGATGCCGGGCATCGACGTCGATGCCCGACATCGACGCCCCGGCATCGACATTGATGCTCGGCATCGACGATGATGCCCGGCATCGACGTCGATGCCGGCATCGACGATGATGCCCGGCATCGACGTCGATGCCGGCATCGACGATGATGCCCGGCATCGACGTCGATGCCGGCATCGACGATGATGCCTGGCATCGACGTTGATGTCGGGCATAGACGTTGATGCTGGGCATCAACGATGATTCCCGGCATCGACGTTGATGCCGGGCATCAACGTCAATGCCCGGCATCAACGTCGATGCCGGGCATCATCGTTTATGCCCGGCATCAACGTCGATGTCGGGCATCATCGTCGATGCCCGGCATCAACGTCGATGCCCGACATCAACGTCGATGCTTGGGCACCAAAGGGAGGCCCTCGCGGCCCCCGTCGATGCCCGACATCAATGTCGATGCGGGGCATCATCATCGATGCGGGGCATCATCGTCGATGCCCGGCATCGACGTCGATGCTGGGCATTATCATCAATGCCGGGCATCGATGTTGATGCCCATCATCGATGCCCGGCATCAACGTCGATGACGGGCATCATCGTCGATGCCCGGCATCAACGTCAATGCCGGGCATCAACGTCGATTCCGGGCATCAATGGGGGCCATGAGGGCTTTCCTTTGGCGCCCAAGTGAGGGAGATCGCTCGCTTGGGTGCCAAAGGGTGGCCCTCAGGCCCTTGTCGATGCCGGGCATCAACGGGGGTGGCCCCCGTCGATGCCGGGCATCAATGGGGGCTGCCCCCGTCGATGCCGGGCATCGACGAGGGCTGCCCTTTGGCGCCCAAGCGAGCGCCTCGATGCCCGCCCCTCCCTTCCATCTCCTCCTCCCTTCCCCCGCCCAGCTCCGCCACCTCCTCTGTTGGCTGCCTTTTGGGGCAGACCCGGGTTTTAATGAAGCGCAGCAAAAAAACCCCTTGGCTCACTGGCCCTCTCGGCAACGAGCTGCGCAGTAGCTCAAGGTCTCACCCGAAGTGGCTATGGGGGGGCTAAGGAATCAGATTTCCTTAACCTAGGCAACGCGGAGACTGCTCTCTTTCTCCTCTTGCAGCTCCTCAAAGCGGACTGTCGGACTATTCCGCAGACCCTTCTTCGCAACTGCGCGGAACTCTCACTTAACAGCCTAGCAGCGCGGCATCTCCGTTCCAGCGCACGGGGCGACTATCCCCCCCTGCGTCAGTGCTCTATGTATCTCTTCTTTCCACGCACCCAGCGCAGTAATGTAATCCTCGATCGCTGCGACGACAGCGTTCTACAACTCCTTCGACACTTAACGATTATAGCTATCAAGAAAGCTTCAAGAACGTACTCAACATATTCACACAGATCATGCAACATTCATATAAACGCAGATAACACTCAGACATGCATTCATGCGATTATTACCATAACAACAAGACGTAAAGAATTCACCTCCACGGGAAACCACGTCCATGGGAAGTGTCTCATATATTAACTCAAAGGAAACTTATACAATAATGCTGCGCACACAGCTGCAGCCTTAGATCTTTCCAGGAAACTCCACGCACACAGCTGGGAGCCCTTCTCTCGATCTAGTCTCTTCCTCTACAGACATTACAATAGTTCAGACATCGACTCAGACTGTCTGCAACTCAGGGATTAACTCCACGGCTATCCCGACTCTAACTCTTTCTTCTAACAACACAATAGAAGACTGAATGGCTAGCTTACTAGCTGACTGACTGAAAACCACTAACTAGCTAGGTAACCTTCTCCCTTATCAATTATACATATATATAGGTGGCCATGACAGTCACACCTTTACAAAACTGTGGGCCTTTCCCAACAGTAATCCCCAAAAACCCTAACCACGCACATGGCTAGGTGTACTGCATGCACCGCTTGCAGTCACGTCGCCGCTTCCTGCAGGTTCCGTGACTTCCGGCGTAGATTACGGGTATGGGCGCCTTGTCCTTCGCCTTCAATGCTTTGGTCTGTTGCTCCTCCTTGATCCGAGCAACCATAACTTCTATACTTAGCCTTAATGAGGGTAGCTGAGCCCTCTACTCCGTCGCTTCATTCATTATGGTAGCTGAGCTTTCTATTCAGCCACATTCATTCCTCTATGACGTGTGCGCGTGAGCTCCGCGAGTTCCAATCCGTAATCTGAATCTCGTCCATCTGGCACCGTACTGCGCACCGTCTGCTTCTACCCAAAAATTGGTGCTTGTTCAAACTTAGCACTTTCCCTTCAACACTTGTGCTTTTTCCTCAAAATTCGCAGCTTTTACCATATCTCCGTCCTAGGCTCCAACAGGCCCCTAACACTTACTTGTGGCTCGCCCTCGAGCCACTCACACTAGCGTGTGGTCGCTTTACTTGTGCATCTGCTTTTTCTTGGGTCTCCGCGAATGTTTTCTTCCACTGCGCCATAGCGGAGTCCATTTCATCAACACACTCCACAGCTGCCTGCACCGTTTCTGCGGTGGCTTCTTCTTTAGTTGTGCCATCAATCACCTGTTGAGATTCTGCAATTTCTTTGATCTTTGCCTCGATCTGGGCAGCAAGGTCAGCATATTCATCCATAAATGGCTGAATGCTGTTGGTGAGTTTAGCATCTTCATTTCTGAGTTTGTGCAGTTGCTGTTGGATTCTGCGCACTTCACTCATTTTCCTCATATTTGCTAAGCCTTCTAAGGCCTTAGCTTCTTCAGTCAGAACAGTTAGGGACTGTTCTGTGGCTTGTACCTATTCAAAAAGACCGACTTTGAAAGGGAGCGTCTCAAGCTCCGTCCAAGCCTCCATAGCTTGGTTCATCAGGTTCTCGGCTTCACCTGCTCTGCTCTTCAGTTGTGTAGAAGTTTTGCGCATCGCTTCAAACTGTTCTTGGGCATCGTCTATAAAATGCGCTGCAACACAAGCTTCTAACTCTGCTATCTGCGTTCTATGGCCTTCAGCCATAGCAACTATTTCGTGCTCCAGGGTTTTCACCCTTCCTCCAATAATTTGAACTTTCTCAACGAGAGGAAGGTCTGGTTGAATCTCGTAGGCTGGCAACTCCTGGGCAATTTCATCAATTACATTTCTTATGCCCGTGTCTTGTGCCTCATAAAGTGCGAGCTTCTCGGATATATTCTTATGGCTTGCCTTCAACTCTAGTTCCTGCGATTGCAGTCTTTGGTTTGCATGGAAGGTAGAGAGCTCTCTAGCTTTCAACTCAACAGAAACTTTCTCATGCACTAGTTGTAGAGTCTCTATAGGAATTAAAGACAAATTTATTTCAACGGGCCCAACTGCGCTTACCTGTAGTGCAGCTAGCGGATCCGGAAGTGTGATGCTTGTAGGCGGAATGTGCACGACAGTATGCCTTTCTGCAAGTACTTCAACTCGCTTGGTACTTGTAGCTACTTGTGGCGCCTGTGAAGTAGATGCTGGCGCATGGGTCTGCGCAACTCTTCCTGCGAGACCTTTTAGTTCCACAAACTGTAGGTCTAGAGCACTTCTGATGTGAGCGTGCGCGGTCCACAGCTCGCGAAATTGCTCTTTCAAATACTGGTCAATCCCCGAGGGAATAGCCTCAGAGGGATGCGACACCTTTTGTTTCTTGGTTGCTTGTTCTGTTGAACCTTCATCACTTCTTTGCTCGTGGGCTTCCTTTCCCTTATCCTTCTCTTGCGCAGCAACGGGTGGCATCGCAGATGCGATTTCGGCAGCCTCCCTCCACTCATCTGACCAAGACTTGATAGTTTCTTCAACATCCTCGGTGGTCATCCTATAAAGGCCTACGGCCCATTCCTCTTGAATGCTGCAAGGGCGGAGGTAGAGTTGATGTAAGTCGGCAGAAAAGGCCAACTTTCCTTCAAATACTTTTGCTGTCTCCTCACTCAGCCTCGGCATTTCCTGAATGGTATCTCTGAGGAGATGGTAATATTCACAAAATACAGCGCGGTTCATCTTGCGCTTCGCGGGATTATTGGAATCCCAGAGATTAACATAGCGGATGCCGGCAGGTTCTCCTGCGCGGCGCGGAAGGAACTGAGTGTTCGGGGGTTCCTTCCACCCAACGAGAGCACATAAAATTAAAAGCCAATAAAAATGGAACAACTGACCGGGGGTGTCTTGGACGTTCCGGCAGTCTTCCAAGAAAGAATTGAGGAGGAAGAGAGACCAATTGTACTGCTCTCCCTCCACAGCTGCGATGGCGAGCTCCACGACAGCTCCAGTAACTTCTTTGGGTCTGCGCTTTGTAAGAAGTCTGCCTGCAAGCAGACTGCCTGTAAATCTAAGTGCTTCGTCTTCTACTATAGTGAGGTCATAAGCTCGACCTCCCCTTGTCAAATTATATTTCTGCACCAGCCGTGCAGCCAATTTTCTATCCTTCTCCTTTCCGACAAAATGAATATTGGGATCCTTACCAACCTTAGATAGGCCGGTAATACGGTGAATCAAATCGACATTTAAATCGATTGGCCTCCCCAGCCAAAGGTAACCTCCATGAACGCAGGATAGCAGTGTCTTAACAACTGCGTTCACTTCATTGCTACGCTCGAAATGCGGTAGCTTTAACAGGTTCAGGAGTCCAGGCCGCCCAAGATTTGCTGCGAAATCTTTTGGAACAAATTCATCAACCTTTCTATCAGTATTATAGACTACCGTCAGATAGCGATCTGGCGCAAACTGAGGATATGTTCTGTAGTCGCCCAAGTTGAAATCAGAGAACTTGACCAGTGGAAGGTGTCCAAGCAGGGACCGTTCCTGTCGCATGCCAGCCGGTAGTGGAGGTAACGGAATTGGATACTTTGCATTCTTTGGGATATGCACTTCTGGTGCATCATCTGGACGCGGCAGGATATAATTCACCATAGTTTCTAACGGCTCTGGAACGGGCTCGTCCGGCTACTGCTGCTGAGATGCCCTCGTTCCAGGAGATTGTCTGGGATCATTATAACCAGGGTGTACATAAGTCGAGGCTGTCACCGGAGTAGTCATGCCGAAATCTAAGCCTCGGCGCAGGAATTGACGAACAACTTCTTCAGTTGGCAGGTTCTCCGTCGTGAACCGGTATAGGCAACAAGAACTTGGATAGACAAATGGCGGAACAACGTAGGATATGGATGCTGAAAACAAAGGAAACACTCTGCACAACTCGGCTCTGAAAACAATAACTTAGATTCTCAAACAAGACTATGCAACTCGAGAAAAGTAACCCGAAAATATACAAGTGTGGGGTATTTATAGCCAAAGGTGATAGTAAGTGCGGGCAAGTGGGGTTACTAGCTGTAGGCGCCTATGCATGAGTTGACAACCCCTTTATCCCCCTCGCCTCTGCGATGCATTTATTGTGATGGACGGGCTCTGACATCCTTCCGGAGGAAGCTAAAGCTTTCGGCGCATGAGTTAAATACAAATATTACGGAGATCAAGCCGAATCTGTCAGAGCGGCTACAATTAAATGGCGGGCTTATCCTGCATTAATACTCAGACGCGGCTACATAACTGCTGTAATTCAAATTTTTCGGTGGGTCATTTCAGCTTAGGTAACTGTGCATATAGAGGGGTCCACAACGAGAACTCCTCAAGCGGAAAATTGATACAAGGAACTTCGCAAGAGCGACAGTTCGACAACCCGGGGAACAACTTCGCAAGAGCGCAACCAAGGGTCGCTCAGAACAAATTTTATTCAACATGCGCGGATGTTTCAAGGAACTGCGCAGGAAGCCGGAGACTGAAAGTGTCTCGCAACTTCCATGTAGACTGTGACAATGCGATGTCTCTTTCAACTACACTGGACATCTGCACCTCTTTAGCAATATATTAAGTCGACAGGGCGGAGTGGCCGTCGCGATAAAGCTTGAGCCGACTCCCATTGATCATTGTGGGTAGCAGTTCTCCATTAAGCTTCGCAAGCTGAACTGCTCCTCCTTCTGTTATCTTTGTCACCCGAAAAGGGCCTCGCCAATGTACACGAAACTTGCTCGGAAACTTGATGAATTTACTATCATAGAGGAGTACCAAGTCTCCTACTTCAAAGTGTTTATTCTTAATGTGCCTGTCATGCCAAACTTTCTGTCTTTCCTTCTGTACCTGTTGATGGATTCCGGCTAAAAGTCTGTCTTCCTGTAAGGCAAGCAATTGTGAAAGTCTTTCACTCATGGTATCAGTATCTGCCATCTCTGTAATCTGCACAATTCTGAGACTGGGAACAATGTATTCCATGGGCATAACTGCTTCTTGTCCGTACACCAAACTGAAAGGTGTGTGACCTGTTAGTTTCTTGCATGTGGTTCTGTAAGCCCATAATACAGCTATGACTCTAAGGTCCCAATCATCTCTTTGTTGATTACAGATCTTCGTCAGGGCATTCTCAAGAATTTTATTGAATGCTTCCACCGTACCATTAGCTTGAGGGTGGTAGGGTGTACTCTTATGGTGACTAATTTGGAATTCTTCAGTAAGGGCCTCTATAGTCTCATTGAGGAAATGTGTACCCTGATCACTCATGAGAATCACTGAACATCCAAACCTAGTGATAATGTTCTCAAAAATGAACTGCGCGGCAGTGGCAGCATCGCAGTTCTTAACTGGCTTCACCTCAGCCCATCTGGTGAGGTATTCAGTAACTGTAATGATGTATCTTGCGCCGGTTCTTTTTCCTGGAGGGTTGATAGGTCCTACAAAATCAATGGCCCATTTATCAAAAGCACGCAGTGTTATCTGGGGTCTTAGTGGCATTTCATCTCTCCTTGAGGGTTTTCCTGTTCGCTGGCACACATCGCAACATTTGCAGAATTCCTTAGTATCCTTGTGCAATGTCGGCCACCAAAGACCTGCGGCTAAGATCTTCTGCGTAGTCGGCTTTCCTGCGAAATGGCCTCCTGCGGTACCTGAGTGCGCTTCTGCGATGATAGAGCTTTTTTCATGCGGTAAGATACATCTGCGCAAGACTTCGTCGGGGCCCAACTTATAAAGCTGGCCTGCTATCAAAGTGAAGTCTGCGGCTTTGACAACAAGTTGCTTCTTCTGCTGGATTGTAAACTTAGCCGGCGCTTGCCCGGTAGTGAGAAACTCAAGAATATCGGAATAATATTCATCTGCTGCTTGAATAGAAAACAACTGCGCGTCAGGCAGATTGTCCTCCAGATTTGTAGGTTCCTCTCCTGACTCTATCCTGGATAAATGGTCAGGTCCGGCATTCAATCTGCCTGGATTTACAATAACCTCAAAATCATACTCTTGGAAGAGCAGTAGCCATCTGCAAATTATTCCCCCTAACACTGGCTTATTGACCAAGTATTTCAAAGCAGAATGGTCAGTATACATTTTAAAATGTGCGCCCAATAGGTAGTGCCTGAATTTATGTAGAGCATACACCATAGCTAGTCCTTCTCTTTCTGTAGTGGTGTAGTTCTTCTCGGCTGTGGATAGCTTTCTGCTGGAGTAAGCAATCGGGTGGTCAATACCTACTTCTCCCGGTTGTGCAAGCACGACCCCCAATGCTATGGAAGAAGCATCGACATGAACATGAAAGGGTTTTCCCCAGTCTGGGAAAACTAGAATTGGCGCAGTGATCATCTTTTCTTTAAGTGTATCCAAGCTCTGTTGGCATTCTTGTGTCCATTGGAACTTCGAATCCTTTTTCAGCAATCTTTCCATAGGTGCTGTAATCTTTGCATATCCTTTGATAAATTTTCTGTAGTATCCTGTATGTCCCAATGTAGTGCGCAATTGTTTGACTGAGTTGGGCGCGGGTAAATTAGCAATGATGGCAACCTTCGCAGGATCCATCAGGAGTCCTTGCCTGCATACAATATGACCCAACAAAATACCAAAAGGAGCACAGAAGATACATTTTTTCAAGTTAAGGGAAATCTGATGCTGTCTACATTTTTCTAACATCATGTGCAGATTCCCTATATGATTCTTTAATAAACCAAATACAGTCCAGTCATCAAAATAGACTTCTAAAAACTTGTGAATGAATTCTTTAAAAACAGCAACAACGACTCTAGAGAAGATAGCAGGTGCGTTTTTAAGACCAAAGGGCATTACCGTGTACTGGAATGAGCCCCATTCAGTCGCAAAAGTAGTCTTATGGCGGTCATCTGGATGGATTCTGATCTGGTGATATCCGAAAAAGCTATCAGTGAAGGAGTAAGCCTCTTGTCCTCCAACATTATCAAGCACTTCGTCTGTAAAAGGAGTAGGAAATGGATCATGCGCTGATGCATCATTGAGTTTGCGCAAGTCCACGCAGATTCTTATTTCACCTTTTGTCTTTTTCTCTTGTACCACCATAGGACTAATCCAATCGCTTTCTTCTACTGGCTCAATAATACCTGCTGCGAGCATCTTATCAATTTCTTCTTTAACCTTTTCTTTATATCGCGGATTCAATCTGTATGGGCGCTGTTTTACTGGCTTGGCATCTGCTTTCAGAGGTATGCGCATCACTCCTAAGTCTCCTAGGATGCCTTTCATTTCTGTGAACTTGGTAGGAAAGATATCCTGGTAGTCACGTAATAAGTCTGAAATATGCCCAACAGTTTCATCATCCCAATAATCTCCGATAGAGGCAAACTTGGGTTCGGCTTCTGTACCAATGTTAATCTTTTTGAGCTTGATGTGTTCTGTAATGGCAGGGATATCAAGCTGAGGACCTTCAACATTGCGCGTCCCTTCTGATTCTGGAATATTGATGTTGCGAGGATCATCGTCCTCTTCTCCAGTAGTGACATTATAGCATTCTAGAGCATGTTCTATCTGGACAGCCCAATCTGGTTGGGAATATTCTGGTAATGGACATTGTTCAAATACGTTCTTTTTAATACATTTTAAAGCATGGTCAATGCTTGGATGTTCTGATTCAAAACTGAAGGTAAGCTGAAAACTTTCTATCATAAGAGGCCAACTGATAGTGCCTCTACGCAATTCTGTTTCAGTGTACCAGTTCCTTGGAATTGTATCCAATGTGTGGATGAATAGGTGAACCCACTCATCTTCTGGAATACCTGACCATTGCTGATTACATGCTTCAACGTGTGACCTGGGGTCACTCTGTCCATCATATTTGTGTGACACTTCTGCTGTGGTGTCCTGAAATATGCGTAGTATCAATCTGCGACAGTCTTGCCATGTGTGAATATTCTCTTTATGTGCACCCCACCATCTTGCGGGTGTAGCGCGCAGTGCTACATCCAGTGCCTGTATGCGCTGCTGTTCTGGAAGCTATTTTTCATATGCATGTATGAATTTGCTTACGTCAGTTAAACCATCAAAAATTGGAATATCAGTCAATTCTGTGCCAATCCATCGAATGGATTTAGTCATCATGGCACAACGTCTTGCAGAAACCTCATGTAAATGATTCTGCTAGTTTTCCAATCCTGCATCTGAGTCTGATGTGCACGAGCTATCGCATCGCCAGCTGATATGGCCATCTGCTGTGGGATTGACATAGTCACTCTGACTAGCAGTCATCTGATACAAACTTTCCATGTGGTGCACTTCTTCTTCTGCCCGAATGGGTTCTATATACCTTGGTCCTTGAATAGGATCAAGCGGTGCAATGACCCTAATCTGGTCATCCTCAAAGGTCATCTGTCTTTTCTTCAAATTAATGACAGCCAAATTATCAAATGCCCAGTCTATGCCTAAAAGTGCTGGGTAAGGTCTACTATCATCCAGAATTTTGATTACTTCAAAGTCTGCCGAACTTCTTACTCCCTCGATATCAATAGGTACATTGGGTAATCTGCCCAATGGAGAGACTCGTTGTTGATTCGGGAGTCTTACCTGGATAGGAGATCTTGTAAGCTAAGGGCTTCCCATCTGTTCCCATGTCTGCATGGTGAGAACATTAACTTCTGAGCCCAAATCTAAAATGACTTCGTCCATTTCAAATGTGCCAATCTGCGCTGTGAGCCTCATCTCTTTTCCAGTTCTAGTGTGACTCCCAATCTGGTGAACAGCACGCTGCGGTGTGTTCATCGAAGCAGATTGTTGACATTTATCCAGCAGGTGTTGAAGTTCCATAGTTTCTTTTTCATTGCGCAACAAATTTAAGCAGTTTCTCAGAAAAGTATGGACACTACCTAGTGCATCCTCTTCATCAGGCCTTCCGGATGTAGTGGCCTGTTCTTGTACCAGGTTGTCTTGTCTTAGCATTTGCGATCTAATAGCATTATGCAGAATTGTGATAGAACTTGAAGCTCTCGGATCTGAGAAATACTCTTGAGCTTGCTTGAATGCTTCTTTTTGCTTCTGCAGGTTAAGTGGGGCTGGTTTTATATTAGCGCGGCGCACCCATTGCGTCGCTTGCTTTCCAGTTCCCATCTCTGGCGCACCATTGGTTGCTCCACTGTGCGTCACTATATTAACTGTAGGGTCTGGTTATCTTTTTTCTGCTCTAATCAACTGAATATTCTGATTGACCTGTGGCATCTTTGCTTGCACCTTGGCCATCAACTGAGGGCATTCTTCAATGACATGATCATAATATTTACAGTATCTGCAGATTGTTGTAGGATTTTGGCAATCCCTTGCAAAATGACCTTGCGCTCCACAATTATAACAAGTGATCTGTCCTCTTCCACGGCCAAAATTTGTTGTGCGTCCGCGACCCCTATAATTTCCTGCTCGGCCGTCGCGAGTTTGGTCATACTGTGGACCTGCTGTGGGTCCTTGTGTCTCTGATTGTACTCTATAAACATCATGCTTTCTTTCTATCATAAGATCATATGCTCTACAATTATTCTCATCATGGCCTACTGATTTACAGAAATTACAATATAGATTCTTTGGAGTTTGTACATATTTCTGAAGTAAGTGACATTCTTGTGGTCAATGACCTCTAGTTCTACAAATTTCGCACCAAGGCCCCTGTGCCTGTGGTAAAGGATTAGGTGCTCCAGTTGCAATATACTCTATGAAAACGGGACAATGGTCCTTTGAATGACCTTGCGCCTTACATTTTGTACACCAAACTTCTTCTTTAACATCCTTGCCTTTCTTAATATCGTGCACTTGCAAGGTTAAGTTTGCTAATTGGTTCTGCAACTGCGCAACATCGTTGCTTGTTCCAGCAATTGGTGAAGCTTCTAGTTTCATAGCCATCTCTAGAGCTTGTTCCTGAGTATTGAGATTCTGTTGCAGAAGAGGAAGTCTAATATGTGGGAGCAGCGCAGTAATGAACCATTCCTTATGCTGTTGTGGTGCAAACTCAAAGCTTACTTGATCTATCAAGGATTTGAACTTCTGGTCAAAGTCCCATACTGACTCTGTAGGTAACTGCTTGATGTCTTTGAGCTCTGTTATACACTGTGATTCTGATTTAGGTTTCTTGAATTCTCTAATCATTGCATTTCTTACGTCAGCAAGCGTCCTATTCTGTGCTGCTGAGTATTTCATGAACCAAATTAAGGCTCTTTCTCTTAGTGTGGTTTCTAACTGAACCAGTTTAACAGCATCATCATTAATTTGCTTAATTGTCCAAATGGCTTCACATAGGAACCAGTGCTGCTCAGGGTCTTCTATTCCTATTCCTCTAAAAGTTGGTAGTTTCATGTCATCACCCATCCTTCTTGTGCTAGGTTGAGGTGGAGGTGTTGTAGCAGTGCTTCTGGACTGGTTAAATAAAGGTGGTGCTGAGGTACTAGAAGTACCATGTGGGCTACTAGAAGGTGTTATTGCGGGGTTATACTGAGCTCCGTCTGGCTTTTGCGGTGTAAAGGGGTGATACGGGATACGAGCACTCCCTTGTCTTTCTAGATGGCTTGCTCTAGGAACTTGGCTATCTTCTGGGCTAGACTCAAAAGAATGCTGGTCAAGGCCTACTTTATACCTTTTTCCACTACGAGTGCAACCAATAAGTTCAGGATCACTATCAGAATCTGCGGACATTACTTGTCTATGCTAGTCATCGGAAGCTATGCATAGTTTTGCTTTTTCATACAGAAGCATTTTAATCCATAAGTTCAGAGAATTTAAGAACTTACCTCTGTGTGCTTGGAAGAAACTCCTCTCAGCTTCACTGAAACTCTTTCTTGTTTCTACTGCAAACTTAGTGATGAAACCTTCCAGTAGACTATTCAACCAAAAGACTACTGCGCGGGACACAGAATTGTCTATCCGCTCCAAAATACTGACTAGCTCAGGCGTCCAAGCGACGAGTCGATCAACATGCACAGTGGGTCTAGTATCTCCTAACTTGGCTATCCAAGCATGCAATTCAAGTGCAAATGTGACAAAGAAAATTTTGTGAAGGTCAGTATAGATATACTTCTGCGACCAGTCTTCTGTCTGGAGCCTAGAGCTTCTATTTTCTTGCTCAGCGAACTCTTTAGCCTTTAAATCAAACCAGTCTTCAATTTCTTTAGCTGTAGGATTCCAGTAACACATTTGTTAGCTGAGCAAGTCTCAGGGCAACAGAACCATTTGTTGGCTTAACCAATCATAAGGCAACAATCTCACGTCATCGGAGTAACAAGTCTAAGTCGCAAGGCAACGGAACCATTTGTTGACTGCTTTTTGGGGCAGACCCGGGTTTTAATGAAGCACAACAACAAAACCCCTTGGCGCACTGGCCCTCTCGGCAACGAGCTGCGCAACAGCTCGAGGTCTCACCCGAAGTGGCTATGGGGGGGCTAAGGAATCAGATTTCCTTAACCTAGTCGACGCGGAGACTGCTCTCTTTCTCCTCTTGCGACTCCTCAAAGTGGACTGCCGGACTATTCCGCAGACCCTTCTTCGCAACTGCGTGGAACTCTCACTTAACAGTCTATCAGCGCGGCATCTCCGTTCCAGCGCACGGGGCGACTATCCCCCCCTGCGTCAGCACTCTATGTATCTCTTCTTTCCGCGCACCCAGCGCAGTAATGCAATCCTTGATCGCTGCGGCGACAGCGTTCTACAACTCCTTCGACACTTAACGATTATAGCTATCAAGAAAGGTTCGAGAACGTACTCAACATATTCACACAGATCATGCAACATTCATATAAACGCAGATAACACTCAGACATGCATTCATGCGATTATTACCATAACAACAAGACGTAAAGAATTCACCTCCACGGGAAACCACGTCCACGGGAAGTGTCTCATATATTAACTCAAAGGAAACTTATACAATAATGCTGCGCACACAGCTACAGCCTTAGATCTTTCCAGGAAACTCCATGCACACAGCTGGGAGCCCTTCTCTCGATCTAGTCTCTTCCTCTACAGAGATTACAATAGTTCAGACGTCGACTCAGACTGTCTGCAACTCAGGGATTAACTCCACGGCTATCCCGACTCTAACTCTTTCTTCTAACAACACAATAGAAGACTGAATGGATAGCTTACTAGCTGACTGACTGAAAACCACTAACTAGCTAGCTAACCTTCTCCCTTATCAATTATACATATATATAGGTGGCCATGACGGTCACACCTTTACAAAACTGTGGGCCTTTCCCAACAGTAATCCCCAAAAACCCTAACCACGCA
The DNA here is from genome assembly GCA_027924585.1 of Larix kaempferi. Classification (NCBI taxonomy): domain Eukaryota; kingdom Viridiplantae; phylum Streptophyta; class Pinopsida; order Pinales; family Pinaceae; genus Larix; species Larix kaempferi. The sequence continues at coordinate 12,680,532 of BSBM01000729.1, forward strand.
CATGGCTAGGTGTACTGCAGGCTCCACTTGCAGTCACGTCGCCGCTTCCTGCAGGTTCCGTGACTTCCGGCCAGATTGCGGGTATGGGCGCCTTGTCCTTCGCCTTCAATGCTTTGGTCCGTTGCTCCTCCTTGATCCGAGCAACCATAACTTTTGTACTTAGCCTTAATGAGGGTAGTTGAGCCCTCTACTCCGTCGCTTCATTCATTATGGTAGCTGAGCTTTCTATTCAGCCACATTCATTCCTCTATGACATGTGCACGCGAGCTCCACGAGTTCCAGTCCGTAATCTGCGTTAAGCTCGTCCATCTGGCACCGTACTACGCACCGTCTGCTTCTACCCAGAAATTGGTGCTTGTTCAAACTTAGCACTTTCCCTTCAACACTTGTGCTTTTTCCTCAAAATTCGCAGCTTTTACCATAGCTGCGTCCTAGGCTCCAACATCCTCCCCTTCCCCCTCGACTGCCCTCCCCTTCCCCCGCCACCGTGAGGGACGCCCTTTGGCGCCCAAGCGAGTGACCTCCCTCACTTGGGTGCCAAAGGGTGGCCCTCACGGCCCCCGTCGATGCCCAGCATCGACGTCGATGCCGGGCATCAACGTTGATGTCGGGCATCGACGTGGATGCCCGGCATCGACGTCGATGCCAGACATCCACGTGGATGCCGGGCATCGACGTTGATGCCGGGCATCGACATGAATCAACGTCGATGTCGGGCACCAACGTCGATGCCCGGCATCAATGTCGATGCCGGCATCGACGTGGATGCCTGACATCGAAGATGATGCTGGGCATCGACGATGATTCCTGACATCGACGTTGATGCCCGACATCGGCGTTGATGCCCGGCATCGACGTTGATGCCGGGCATCAACGTTGATGCCCGGCATCGACGTCGATTCTAGGCATTGACGGGGGCCACCCCCGTTGATGTCCGACATCGACGTCGATGTTGGGCATCGACAGGGGCAGCGAGGGCCGCCCTTTGGCGCCCAAGCAAGCGACCTCCCTCGCTTGGGCGCCAAAGGGCGGCCCACGTTGATGCCGGGCATCGACGGGAGTCGTGAGGGCTGCCCTTTGGCGCCCAAGCGAGGGAGGTCGCTTGCTTGGGCGCCAAAGGGCGACCCTCACGGCCCCTGTCGATGCCGGGCATCAACGGGGGCAGCCCCCATCGATGGGGGCTGCCGTTTGGCGCCCAAGCGAGCGGCTCGATGCCCGCCCCTCCCTTCCACCTCCTCCTCCCTTCCCCCGCCCAGCTTCGCCACCTCCTCCCCTTCCCCCTCCACCACCCTCCCTTTCTCCCGCCACCGTCGTTGCCCACCTCCCACCTCCCTCGCCACAACCCACCTCCCCGACCATTGCATGGTTTAGTTTTTTTTTTAAAATTGTGTTTAATTTTTTTGTATAAAATAATTTTTTTTTTAATTATTTTGTTTTTAATTTTTTTTTAGATTTTTTATAGTTTGGTTTTTTAATTGTTTTTAAAATTTTGTTTTAATGTTTCATATTTTGATTTTTTTATTGTTTTTAATTTTTTTTTTTAAATTTTTTTTTAAATGTTATATAGTTTTATTTGTTATTATATATAGTTTGTTTTTTTTTTTTTAATTTTTTATAATGTTAGTTTTATTCTGTTTTTATTTTTGTTTTTAATTTATTTTAAATTTTTGTATAGTTTGTTTTTTTTTAATTTTTAATTTTTTATAATGTTATTTTTATTTTGTTTTTAAGTTTTTTTAAATTTTGTGTAATGTTAGTATATAGTTAATTAGTTTTATTTTTTAATTATAATGTTAGGTTAGTTTATTGGGTTTTTATTTTTATTTTTAATTTTTAATTATAAGAACATTAGTTTAAATCTATTAGTTTTAATGTTAGTTTATTTTTTTTTAAATGTTAGTTTATAATGTTGTTAGGTTAGTTTAAGTTGTTTTTAATTCTTTTTTAAATTTTTTATTATAATGTTGTTAGGGGTTAGTTTGATTTGTTTTTAATTTTTCTTTAAATTTTTATTATAATGTTGTTAGGAATTTTTTATTATAATGTTGTTAGGGGTTAGTTTAATTTGTTTTTTAATTTATTTTATTATAATGTTAGAGGGGGGAAACATGCAGCAGAAGAGGACATGAATTTGGTCTGCATGATATTGTTGATTAGTTTCATGTTTTGAAAAAAATGCTAAGTTTGACAATATTTTGATAAGATATATTAGTAATGTTTTGACTTTCAGACTTAATTTTAGAAATAAAATTTCTATATATAATGTTTGAAATATGTTTTTCACAAATAATTTGTATAATTTTTCTTGAATTTATGTGAATCAACACTTTTCGGAAAATAATATGAAATAGTATCATTTTTATACAAAACATATCTGAAAATTGATTGAAAATGGTTTTAAATGTCTATATTTTCTGGAATTGTTTACAATTTTGTCAATTAAAGTGTCTTATTTTGTCCATTAAAATGTCTTATTTTATAGAAAAAATTGCAAAATGTATATGTTTTTCATTATAAATTGCTTAAAAATATATGCTATTCTGCTAAATTTCTAAAAATGCACCTGAAAATAGAAACTAAATTTTTTTTACGATAAAGATAATTCAAAGGTCCCAAAAAATGCCTCGAAATGAAAATGTGTGATACTGGCATCACCCCTTTTTGAAACGGAGCTAAAAATACCTACTAAAATTAGGAGAGAGAAAAACAAGAACTGTGTCGAGTTCTCGTTTCATAGTATAAGTGGTTCCTAATCAATGAATATCTACATTCATAATTTTATTAAGGTGATGTGACAAGTCTAAAGTTAATCAAGATTGTACTAACCTTAATGAAGACAAACATACCATAAACTTAATCATGAACAGATCTCGAAACATACCTGGATAAGTCATACCTGTCGAGATTGGTTGTAATCTTCTTATGTAAGGTCTTAGCCTTATATCCCTCTGAAACTGAAACTTCTTCACTTATGCAGGTGACCAATCCATTTTATTCTAAGATTAACCCAATCCACTTGATTTGCAGAAACTGGATCTAGAGTTGGATTAGGGTTTGTTAGGGAAACCCTAAAAATTCAAACTTTTAATTTCAAACTTTTGAAAGGACAGAAAGATGTGCCTTGATGAGCTGATCAACCTGGTATACTCAGAATTTGAAAATTGCAAAGTTTCACCCCTCAAAATTGCCTTTGAAACTTCCGGATCTTCTGGACAAGAGCCCAAACTAAGGTTTGATAAAGTCCACCCTTCTGACCAACCAAAAGGTTCGATCCAAAGCTATAAACTTCGATTTTTCTAAGGAGCTTCCAGCTGTGGTCACAGACTTCAAAAATTCCAATTTTTGCAGAAGCCCTAATTTTCCACTTTTTCGATCAAAGTCTCGAACTAGGGTTTGATCAAGCCCGGCCTTATACCCAACCAAAAAATTTGATCTTGGTCTCAAAATTTATATTTTGATGAGTAGCATTCAGCCATGGTCTCTGATTACAAAAATACCAATTTTCTCCGAAACCCTAATTCTCGGAGCCATGAATGAAGGTGCTCAAAATCCAATTATGTTTTGACAGAAATATGCACCTGATTTTTTCTGGTGTAACTCCAAAATTATGAATCCACGGGGTATGAAACTTCTACTTGTGGTATCCAGACCTGTCATCTTTCGAACCCCATAGGTATGACCTCAATTGGAATCTCTGAGAGAGATTTATTCCAAGTGTCACAACGTGACCTGTTTATGGGATAAAACAGGAGAGCGAACTTGTACAGCATGCCACATGTCACTAGTTTTGTTTCAGCCTCTAAAAATGTTACCTGAGAAAGTACAGTCCGTGCACTACCTTTCACCTTTTACGAAATTTCATTTGGAGCTTCCTAGCCCAAGTTATGACCTTTTTTCCTAGGTCACCTGTTTATGACTCAGATTTGGAAGAGGCAGAAACCCTAGATTGTACAGATCATAAAACACAAAGTACAGTGAATTAGAAGTTTTCCTTTGGACACAAGGTACATGAGGATCGTCACTGCAACCTTTAAAAGTTTCAGATCCAAAAAATTCGCCAAAATGGATTTATAGAGAAAGTTCTACGATGACCGGTGTTTTCTATATCAAGCCATAGCTTCGTAAGTGCAACAAGTGTCATAAATGCATACCATGCCTTCTTTCAAGCTAGCTCTGATACCATGTTAATTTTTCAGAATTTACTATAATCTGATCTAGGAACTTAACTGAGAGAACAACACGTACAGCACATCTACAACATATCAATCATGGACACAGTAATGCAAGCACACAAGAGACACAGAGTTTACTTGGGAAAAACCATAAAGGTGAAAAACCCCAATAACTTCCTCAAAGATAGATAGAGCAATGATACAACCCAAGCATAAGAGATAGACATCTCCTAGCAGCAGCTTCTCCTCCTCCACAAGTGTGCCACTCTCCAAAAAGTGTGTGTGTGAATAGAATGATCAAATAGAGTGCCTCCCGCACTCTATTTATACTTGACTTGACTTGCCTAATAACCTTTACTAGGTCGGCCTCAACTTAACCACATAACACAATGTTGATTGGGCCGACACCCAATAGGGTGGTCTAATAACCCTTCGACCCACATGACTTATACAGGGCCAACCCCAATAAGGTGGTCTAATAACCCATCAAGTATAAGTTACGACACTTATAATATAAATGACGACACTTCCGTATAGAGGAATAATAACATCTCTATAGGAATACAAACACTTCCGTATAGAGGAATAATACCATCTCTATAGGAGTACAATATACATATATGAAATACATTCCAAAGTTACATATACATCAACATGCTTGTGCATTGTGTATGATGTTATGTGTTGGTTTTATGTGATGGTGAATAACATTGTTAATGGTTAATGTTACATGTTGTACTTAAGGTTAAAAGTGTTAAAAAGTGCTAAGTACAGATTCACCCCCCCTCTTAGTATAATTTGCCAACAATCAATTGGTATTATAGTCAATTCCTTCAAGAGAGTCTGATAGATGGAATGAATATCTCTAGATAACATGGATGAAAATGAAAGTATCTACTATGGAGATGGGGTTCGATTGTTCCATGTATCAAATTTTGATCATTGGATTATAAGAATGAGACTCCATTTAGATACATAAGGTTTTGATATCTGGAAATATGTTGTAAATGGTTACATTGCTCCAAAAAGAACACAAAAAAATGCAGCCATGAAGGAGCTAATGAATAATAATGCAATGGAAATGGATATCATCTTGCATGGAATATATGATCATGTGAAATATAAAGTTGGAAAGTGTTCATCAACTAAAGAGATCTAGGACAAGGTACAAAATATCTGCACAAAGGGACCCCATTGTTAGCATTATTTTTGTCCCAAGTACCTAAAAAGATCGGGTAAATAGTTCATGAGGTTTGGAGTCCAAAGAAGGCTTAAAAAGTATAAGGGAAGTAAGCTTACCTTAGGGAACCTACAAAGTTATGCTAATAGGCCCAAGCACTTAAAATATTAAGTAGAGGCGCTAGAGAATCAACAACTAAGGACCCTAGCTGATGACCATGGCACTATGCGATGGGTGTTGGTTTATCCAACAATACTGAGAGCTTGGGGGAGAATCAATATTTCCCTTTTCAAACCTTTTATAAACAATGAGTATTAAGCACAAGTTAAATAATCATAAGTAACATGAATAAGACAATTAACAATTTGAACACACAGATTTATGATGGAAACCTCAAAGGTAAAACCAACAAATATTTCTTATTAATAAGGTAATCTTATAAAAAAATGTTTTACAAGCACCAACTTGATGGAGAACTTAATCTCCTAGATTCTTCTGCCACTACAGAAAGGATGCACCTACACCCCTGGTTTTCTACCTGCTCAAACAAGGATGCCCCAAGACCCTAATTCTCCAACCACGACTAGAAGGAGGAAACAACCCCCTTAGTAGGCCTCAACCTTCCCCAAGCACCACCCAACCACCCTCTAATTTATAATAGTTTTAACTTTAGTTTTTCATATCTTCAATGGCAGCTCGAACTTTTGTAATGCTTCATCTATCTCACTGGCCTCTTTCTTGATTTTGATATGCAATTACCAAAAATTCAGAGACACCTCTGGCCCTCTTCATACATTTGACTTGTATGGTTATATATCTTTTCAAGGAACTTTATTATTTGAAACATTGTGTCTTTTTAGGAAAATCATGCCTCTTCATAAAAAATATTGTATCATTTTAATGGAATCAATTCATCATTGATCTTCATAGTATTTCAATCTTGTTTTATTTAATAAGGAATTACTATTTTGAAAGTTAACCAACTTTGGCTTTCTCCAAATTTGGCAATTTGGACAAATTGTTCTCCAAATATACTATTACCAAACCTCTATTCAACAGAGTGGATGTCAAACTGGCGGTCAACTAATATTTACAAATATTTTGCGTCTGATCCTTTTAATTAACCCTCAAGCATCTTTCAACAGCGAAATGATTCAAAATTGTTGGATCTTTGTCAATCCACATCAACAGTGGACTTCAACATGCACTTAGCTAGATTTTGCATCACATCCTGAGCTTTAAACTCTGAACAACTTAACATAGAGAAATTGTCCTGTACCGTTGGATCGCCCCATCCAAGATCGATGGTGGAGTTGAAAAGTGGATTTCGTGTCACATTCTTGGGTTGAACTTCATGCATGTTAACCCAACGAAATGCATGTGATCCATTGGATTTGATTCCTCTGAGATCGATGCTATTATTTTCAAGTCAACTTTATGGGCTTCATGATTGCACACATGGGATTTGTTAGGAACCCATGTCTTTACTTTGTTAGTATATTGTTGTTGGCCACATATGCTTTGAAATTCATCTTGTAGTATTATATGTTGATCCATGGTTTGTATTATCCCATAGTATTGATCCATAGTATTGGACGCATATTCTTTGTAAGTTGTCCCGTAGTATTATATGACCCATGGTATTGACCCATATTATTTCCGCATAGACTAGTATATAAGTTTGTGTTGATGCCAATGAAGGCACCAGGAAGTTATTTGTATTGAGCTTGCTCACAGGAGGTTTCCCCCTCGAAGTGGCTCGTGATCAATAAAAATATTATGTGATCTAATATATCATGCATTTTATCAATTAATTGTTGCAGGTTCCTCACATCTGGTATCAAAACACTTTCTTGGACTCGTTGGGTGGAATTTCTACCCATTTTTTTTCGCATATGTTGTAGGTTCGGATTTGGGAATAATCCATATCCACTTAACTGTGGGAATTACTTGGGCATAAGCCCTAAAAATAATTTTGAGGAGTACCACAGGAACCCTAAAGTAGCTGGCCCATTTAGAGTACCTACTAGCGAAAAGGGAAACGACCCCTACCTGATTGACTTGCTCCCACCTGTGAGGTAAACCAAGAGTTGTCATTTGTGGAAAAACAGTTATCAGTTTTCCTGAGCCGTGGAGTGAGGGGTACATCCCCAATATGCAAGCCATCAGACAACATTGGTGGCCGAGTGAATCCCCTAAACCGTTAGGAAGCCGAGCATACCTAGGCTCCATATTTATTTTAAGTTGAACTGTTTCCGATCACTTCCACGCCATTGCAGATCCATCTATTGCTGATCACTTCTGCACCATTGCAAATCCATCTGTTGTCGATCACTTCCACGCCGTTGTAGATCCATTCCGAAAAAATTATATTTTCGCGCCATATCTCCTTTGTTTTAACTCTGCTTACCTTGAAACTTCAATAACACCCCTACAATCCCATTATGCATATTTCATTCCTGAGGACCCTATCCCAAATTCCACTTCCCAAAGTCATAAATCCCACATTTGTATAATTTTAGGGTTTACCATAACTTCTTCTATTTTCACCCAATCGCCTTCAAATTTTGCTATAGTGTTCATTTCGTATTTCTGCTTCTTTGTCCCTCCCTGACAAACTTTCTCAATATTTCACCCTGTTTTTGAAATCCTCATTTTCTGCTTCCCTGTCCATTCAAAAGTGTCTAAAACCTAGTCAAACCCAAATTACCCATCAAAGTTTTTCCCAAATCCAAATTTTCCTCTACTAAAACAGTTTTTGTTTTTGTTTTCCTACCCATTCCAAACAAAAATCCTAGTTATGGTTGTCACCCGCGCGCAGGAGAAAAAACCATGGAGGAAGAACTTGCAACCCTCAAAACCAAACTCCAGGATCTGGATGAAACATTTCTCGGCCTCCATCTTGAGCATTCATCCATGAACAATAAACGATACTCAAAGTCTTCTATAGACACTGGGTTCTCTTCTCCCAGGACTTTCCATGGTCCAAAACTTGGTTTTCCTCGCTTCAATGGTACTGATCCAAATGGATGCATCTATTGAGAAGAACAATATTTCAGTCTTCATAATACTTTTGATGTCAACAAAGTTTCACTTGCATCCTTTCATTTGGAATAGGAATCTCTTCAATGGTACCACTGGTACATCAAGACTCATAAAGAGCCAAAATGGCCAGATTTTTGCCAGCTTCTTTTGCAACGATTTGGTCCTAGTGCTTTTGATGACTTCACAGGAGCCCTCACTAAACTTCGCCAAATTGGCACTGTGAGAGAGTTTCAAACAGAATTTGAGAAACTTACCAATCACACAGAAGGATTTCCTTATGACTTCTACAAAATTTGTTTTAACAGTAGTTTAAAGGATGCAATCCACTATGAGATAAAAATGTTCTGTACCAACACAATGATGGAATCCATGGGGTTGGATAAGTTGGCAGAGGACAAGATTGCATCCCAACAATGCTCTAAACCCACTTTTGTTCCCTTCAGAAATATGGGTTCCCAACGACCTCCCATCCCACCAGATCCTCGACCAACTCCTATCAAGCATATGTCTGAAATAGAGATGCAGGCACACAGAGAAAAAGGGATTTGTTATAATGTGATGAGAAATTCATGTGGGGACATAGATGTGTTGAGAAAAATCTCTATCTCTTGGATTTGGATTCTCCGCCTACCTCTGAAATTGGTGAAGAAGCTCCAAATACAATAGACGATCAGGTTGACATTCATGAGCCTCCTATTGACCCTCCGTCTCAGGACGACCACCTAGAGATATCTCTCCATGCTTTAGCCGGAGTCACCACCCCCAAAACAATGCGGGTTAGAGGTTACTTCAATAAGCTTCCTCTTATAATACTCATTGATTCTGGTAGAACTCATAACTTCATTGACCCTCAGATCGCCAAACAAGCTGATTGTTTTTCCCGTCCGTGCTCCAACTTTGAAGTCATGGTTGCTAATGAGGACACCTTGCCTTGAAAAGGGAAGTGTCTCAATGTGCGTATCTCTATGGGATATTATAAACTGCGCTCTGACATGTTTTCCTTGACCTTAGGTGGATGTGATGTGGTTTTGGGTGCTCAATGGCTTTGCACACTTGGCCCCATCTTATGGGATTTTGCTGAACTTTGGATGCAGTTTTCAATCAATGGACGAAAAAACACATTGACAGGCTTACAATTAGGGTCTCTTAGCATCATCGGTTCACATAGCATGGAGAATCTCCTTAAAACGAATCACATGGTTTCATCACTCAAATCCATTCCATTCAGATGCAACCATCAGTGGTCTCCACTACTCCTTCGGATCTACAACAAATTCTGGATAGATATACAGGTGTCTTTGCTGAACCAGTGGGATTTCCAGCTTCAACACCATAGGACCATCGTATTCAGCTCCTTCCTGGAATCGTTCCTCCCAACATCAAGCCCTATCGCTACCCATTTCACCAAAAAATAGAGATTGAAATGCTTATTTGGGACTTACTGAAGCAAGGTATTATTCGCCCTAGTACTAGTTTCATTTCTTTACGAGTTCTTATGGTCCGAAAAAAATATGGGTCATGGTGCCTATGCATTGAATTCCACGCACTTAATCACCTCACAATCAAGGATAAGTTTCCAATTCATGTTGTTGATGAGCTTCATGGTGCTCAATTTTTCTCCAAGTTGGATCTTCATTCTGGGTATCATCAAATTCGGGTTCATGAGGATGATATTCCTAAAACAACTTTCCGCACACATGATGGCCACTATGATTTTTTGTTCATGCCTTTTGGCCTCACTAATGCTCCTTCCACCTTCCAGGGATTGATGAATAAAATATTCTGGCCCTATTTGCATAAATTCATTCTGGTCTTCTTTGATGATATCCTCATCTACAGTAAAACATGGGCTGAACATTTCCAACATATGGATCTTGTAATGCAACTTTTCTCTGGCCATCATCTCCATGCCAAATAGTCTAAATGTGTTTTTAGACAGAAGGAAGTAGAGTATCTTGGGAACATTATTTCAGTAGAAGGGGTTCACGTGGATCCTGCCAAAATAGCTGCCATGAACAATTGGCCGCCTCCTCAAACACTCAAGAGCCTTTGTGGTTTTTTGGGATTGACTAGCTACTATTGCAAGTTTGTCAAGGATTCTGGGAATATTACAACTCCATTAACTGCTCTATTGAAAAAATATGCTTTTACATGGACACATGCTATTGAGTGTGCATTTGATAAATTGAAACAAGCTATGTGTACTACACTTGTTCTAGCTATACCCGATTTTTCCAAGCCCTTCACTATTTAGAGTGATGCTTGCGGTAATGGAATTGGTGTTGTTCTCCTTCAAGATGAACATCCCAATGCATTCACCAAAAAATCCCTTTTCGGTTAGAGTTTAGCTGTCTCTACATATGAGAAGGAAATGATAGCTATTTTGCATGCAGTATACAAGTGGCAATCATACCTATTAGGGAATCATTTATGCATCATGAATGATCACCAAAGTCTGAAATATTTCCTGGAACAACGTATATCCTCCCCAACACAACAAAAATGGGTTAGAAAACTCATGGGTTATGACTATGAGATCACTTACAAGAAGGGTAAGGACAATATTGTGGCAGATGCTCTTTCTCACACATTTGATGACCAAGTTTCTCTTTCAGCTATTTCTATGCCTGTTCCAAATTGGTTGCAATCTTTTCAACAAGGCTATGTCAATGACTCTTCATTATCTCAAATCATCCAACGCTTGGCCAACAACCCTTCTGTTGTACCACATTACTCTTGGGATGGTGCTTCCTTGAGAGACAAGGGTTTTCTAGTGCTTCCCCAGAGCACATACCTTCAACATGATGTCTTCTATGAAATCCATGCTTCTCCATCGACAGGGCACTCTGGGTTTCTCAAAACATATGATCTGGCACGTCGTAACTTCTTTTGGAAGGGAATGAAAAAGAAAATTCAATAGATGGTGGTTGAATGTGATACCTTCTAGTGCAATAAGGGTGAAATGACACTCCTTCGAGGATTGCTCGAATCCTTTCCCATCCCTACACGGGTTTGGATAGATATTTCTATGGATTTCATTGAAGGCCTCCGTAAATATGGCGGGAAGAAAATGATTTTGGTTGTGGTTGATCGCCTCTCCAAATATAGTCATTTTTGTTCCCTCATCCATCCCTATACATCCTCCTCAGTCACACAAATTTTCCTAGACCGGATCTTTCGTCTTCATGGAATCCCTTCTTCCATTGTCTTGGATCGCGATGCAACTTTCACAATTAATTTTTGGACAGAACTATTTCGCCACAATGGCACCAAATTGAAGATGAGTTCAGGGTATCACCCACAAACAGATGGTTAGACTGAAATTATCAATAAATTCTTGGAAACTTATCTTCGTTGCTTCACCTCCGAACAACAACATCAATGGGAAAAGTGGCTCCCTCTCGCTGAATGGTGGTACAATACCTCTTACCACACTGCCTCTAAAATGACTCCATATGAAGCATTCTATGGTCAGGCACCACCAGTTCTTCTTCCATACACCCCCAATAGTTCACCAATTCAGGAAGTTAACATGGTCCTTTGCAACCGCGATCAGATTTTTCGCATTTTGCGGGACAATATATTTACATGGAAAGAAATCAAATGAAGCAACACGTGGATTATTACCGTTTTGAGTGCACTTTTAAAGTAGGTGATATGGTTTTTCTTCGTCTACAGCCTTACAAGCAATCCTCCCTGAAACTCAAAGGGCGTCATAAGATTGCTACAAATTTCTATGGGCCATATAGGATTCTTCAGAAGAATGAGTCTATTGCTTATAAATTGGAACTTCCTCTTTCTTCCCGCATTCATCTGGTATTTCATGTCTTTTGTTTGAAGAAAGTTCTTGGCACCAACATCAGAGGACAAACTATTTTACCAAAACTGGATAATTAAGGATCCATCCTTTTGGAGCCGGAGACCATCCTCAATCAGCGCACTCATCAGCTTCTCTCTCTCTCTATAACAGAGGTCTTAATTCATTGGCACGGAATGCAACCAGAGGATGTTAGATGGGAACCAGTCCTTCAAATTCAGCAGCAATTTCCACATCTAAATCTTTGAGGATAAAGATTTTTCTAAGGGGGAGGGGATGTTAGGAACCCGTGTCTTTACTTTGTTAGTATATTGTTGTTGGATGCATATTCTTTGTAAGTCGTCCCATAGTATTATATGTTGATCCATAGTTTGTATTAGCCCATAGTATTGATCCATAGTATTGGACGCGCATATGCTTTATAAGTCATCCCATAATATTATATGACCCATGGTATTGACCCATAGTATTACCACATAGACTAGTATATAAGTTTGTGTTGAGGCCAATGAAGGCACTGTGAAGTTATTTGTATTGATATTTCTCATAGGAGGTTGCCCCCTCGAAGTGGCCCGTGATCAATAAAAATATTTTGTGATCTAATATATCGTGCATTTGATCAATTAACTATTGTAGGTTCCTCATAGGATTAAAATGCACGCAGAGGCCTCAAATGACCAAGGTCGGAGATGGAAAAGGTGCTAAAGAATTGAACAAATCACACCAAAAGTTACAAATTTGTAAACCCGTGGAAGAATAATGATGTGGACCCACCCATAAACAAATCGACGGTGGAAAGGGGTTTCAGTGCTAGAAATTGCACAGTGGTTAAACATGGAAAGGTGGAGCAGAAATTAAACCGCTTACCACATGGAAAGCATTGGTGGAGTCCCCTATGAAAAGTGGTAAAATTTAAACCACTCATTGCAAGTTTCGAAACATCCTAAGCATATTTTATATTAAATGTTAATGTTCAAAGCTTGAAAAAAGGCATTTGTTGATTATTGCCTGGAGGAGAAGAAGCTTCCGAAAACACGTCACTTGTCTTCGTCAACAAGCACAGAAGTCAAACCCAACGTTCTCCTGTTCGTAAGCTCACTTCACAGGTATATCGAAACCCTCACTTTTAAGAGTTTGTTTCCCAAATGGAGAAAATTGAATACCTTGTTCCATTCAGTGAATTTTTTGATGAAAATAAGGAGCTTGTAGTTGACAGGGAAAGGAATATTTTCGACTCTTTTTAGTCTGTGTGTAGTATTTCTCAGTCTAAAGAGAAATTAATGGATTTTAAGTCGTAGGGAAAGGTTGTATTTAATGTTTTTGGTTCTTTTATGTATTATTTTTGTGTCTAACAGACTCTACACTTCACCGAATTTGTTGGTTGGTGTGTGGTGAATAATTCGCAGGATGAAAGGGTAATCATTAATGTAAATACAACCAAAATTCTATGTTGAGTCAATGCGTAGTCTATCCGTGAGGTTCTAGGTTTACCTTAAACATTTCCCAGAAGCCCTGAGTCGTTTAACAAAAAAAAATTATTAATTTTTTATAGAAATTGCAGTCCTGAAGAAAAAGTCAAGTTTTTATTACAAGTCTTTTAAGAGCATCAGTCACACGAAAACCTATCATTCCCTTTGATTATTGATGTCTTTCAGCGAGATACCCAATTAGTTGTGTCCTTATTGAGTCAAATTTTAGGTCTATATACTGATAAGTCAATCATGAAAGTTATGTTAGGTTTCCTTATGCAAGTCATTTCACCCGAGTCAAAGTCGAGTCCAGTACATGGTTTTACTTTTGATGAATTGCTAGCTGAAGATATTCATGTCCAGTTGGTGAATTTCCACGAGTTGAATCATTTCAGATATCAATCATATCTCTTGAACCTATTCTTGTGTTCAAATATTTATGAATTGAAGTTTCTTGGTACCATGTTTTCTCATGACCTTCCTAAATAGATCAATATGTTTGAGTTAACCAATACAATCATGGAAAAAGTTTACAGAATTATTTTTAATGTTGAATTGCCCTGAGTGTTAAAAGAAGTGAAAGAAATACTGCATCCTACACCAGAAGGCCAAACAGATGATTGTTTCTTGTATAAAGAACATACTATAATTAGAGTGTATGGTTTTACTGGAGCACCAATCTGTTTCCAGCTTTTTTAACACCAAGGGTTTTTTCCTCATAATTTATTAGACAAAGTTTGCATTCATAAGAAGAACATTTTAATGTTTTCAAAAAATCATCAAATATAAAATTCTCTCTTAAATTTGGTCCATTCATCATTAAGACTAAGGAAACCCTATCTGTAGTAGAAAAATTATTGAAGATCATGGATTTCCAAGAGGCTGAAAGGATTAATTATGATCCTCATCAAATTATCTCGCAAAGGAGACATAAAAATAGAAACAAGGCTTTTGATCATCAAACAGTTGAAATATTAAAAGAAATGGAAAATTTATTCAAATTTGAACAAGATAAGAAAGAAGTGAATATGGAACAAACAAGCAATTTGGAAATGGTGGTTCAAACACCAAATAAATCTGATATCACCAATAAGAGAACAATTTCAAAAGTTGATAGTATGGAAGTTGATGATTTCAATAATAACTGATTTCAAAAATCAATGTAAACCAAACATATATCTCAATGAAATGAATCTAATTCTATTACACGGGGGATCTATGTTTCTCGTTTGCAGGGCCACCCGAAAGTGAAAGAAAAGAGGATACACAAAGCCCATTTGAATTCTTATGAATTTAATTCTTACACTTGAGATCTACTTTCTCGTTTGCAGGGCCACCCAAAAGTGAAAGAAAAGAGGATACAGTAGCTCAGGAACTGTATGCGAAAATTGAAATCTACATTATTACACTTAAGATCAACTTTCTCGTTCACAAGCTTGCCCGAAGGCCCAAGTACTGAAGATAATCCGGTGGATTAGACACAACTTATCACAAGAAAATCGATATCTAATGCTACAAATTTCTCTAATTGTGCATGAGAATAATGAAAATATTATATATCCAAAACAAAATTTGACTAATTAAAGCTTGTTTTCGGTTTTGGAGGGAAATTGTTTTCAAAATATCTTAAAGTGTGATGTTCAATTTTTTTTTTTAATGCAAAAGTGTTCAAGTTATCTTTTCATATTTCATAACTGAGATTTGGTTCCAAGTTTCATATAAGCAAGTGTATGAGAGTAAAAAATTAAAGGGCCTTAAGGTTCTTTAAACAAATATTTATGTTTTTTTCAATTTGCACTATTTTCAAACTATGAAATGAATCAAAATTATTTGAGGATCAACCCTAATCCTATCCAATTAGGCGTCTAACAAGAAAATATTACCTTAAGCAAAGGATCTACCACACATTGTAAGAAAAATTTGAAAAAAATGCCAATTTAGGCCATTTTAAAGGTTTTTGGAGGGAAATTCCAAATCTAAAAATCTCAAACCAAACCCTTCCAATTTTTTCCAAATTAATGGTAAACTGATATTAACATGTCTTAAATCAATTTTCAGGTCTGCAAGTACAAAAATGAAGCCTAAATGTGGCCCTAAAACAGTGAAATCTCAAAGCTAGTTCTAGCCATTTTTGCAAATTTGAATCAAGAAAGATTTAAAGTTCTTTAAAAATATCCCAAATCATTAGCTAAAGAGGGTCAAAGTGAGCTCTAAACTCTAATCTAAGGGATGATCCTTAGCTAATCCAAGAAGAAATAAGCACAAAAACTGAGTCAATGATGAAGAACCGAGCTCCAAAAACTCAAAAACTCAATCGACACGCCTCTTGGAACAGAGCAGAGCGTTGAAATGGGATCAACGCAACTTGCACACATGCAGGGTGTGTTCGTGACACTCCTTGTTAGTGTATAGGATGTGTCCTTTGACCAACAGTGCTCTGTATGCACAAACAAATTGCGTTGGTCCTCTAAATCAAGAAAAACTGATATCTAAGCTCTATTTTAAAGATTTTTGGGTATTTAGGAGTTGATTAAGGCCGATTTTGATCTTCTAAACCTGGAACCTGGGTTCTTTAAGAGTTCTTAAGGAAATATTTAAGCATATCTGAAAGATTGAAACACCAAAATATTGAAGAAATTTTCAAATTATCTCCCCAGTACGGTCGCCAATCTGATAATAGAATTTAAGGTAGGGATGTGTCTACACTTAATTTACTATCTTACTATGAAGTGGTGAGGTTCAACATCATAAATGAACAATTATCTAACATTTCCTAAGATCTTAAACCAATTATCTATCATTTCCTAGGATCTTTAAACCATTATCCATTCAAACTAAACTTGAGAAGAAAAACTTCAACTCATGAAAGGAAGGAAAATTGAATTATTTCATTTAATATCAAAGGATAAAATAGACATACTTACAATCTTGCTTGAGATTCCTCCATCCTCCCTTGCCTCGAACTATCCGTCTCCATCCTTTATTTTGATGAAGATGAGTTTCCCAATCTTCCAAATATCCCCAGCATGCCTTTGCTCTTCCTTTTCCCTTTTTCACCATGTCCCAAATGCCTTTGTTTTATAGTATTGGGAAATGGGATTTCAAGTTTCATCTTTCAATGTGGGATAATCCCTTTCTTGATTTTTGATTCTTTTTACTCAAAAACCCACTTTCCATAGTATTTTTAGGCTTAAATACGAGGTGCTCTACAACCCAATATGGGGGAGATGTTGTAACATGTTTGAGTGTATCATGTAATGTTACATCGTGATGCAACGTTTGTTACTAACAAAATAATTAAAAAAATTCATGTCAACTCATAAAATAAAAAATTAAATTATGGAAAGTATTTAAAAATAATCTATGTTTGTTCATAAAATAAAATATTATGAAAAGTAATTAAAAAATAGATGTTCGCTTATAAAATAAAAACTAGGTTCTCTACAACCCAGTATGGGGGAGATGTTGTAACATGTGTGAGTGTGTCATGTAACGTTACATCGTGATGTAACGTTTGTTACTGACAAAATAATTTAAAAAATTCATGTCGACTCATAAAATAAAAAATTAAATTATGGAAAGTATTTAAAAAAAAATCATGTTTGTTCACAAAATAAAATATTATGAAAAGTAATTAAAAAATAGATGTTTGTTTATAAAATACAAATTTAAAACTTAAACCCGGATCTATCAATCAAGAGAGATCAAATTTCTTGAGTTTAAATTTTAAAAAAGAAATACACCTCAAGAAATTGGATCCCTCTCGGTGCTTGATAGATACGGGTTTAAGATGGATCTATGGTGGTACTACAATAACATTTGAAACATCTTAATCTTGAAGTTAAAATATAAGAAATCAATTAAATAAATTTAATATATTGAACAATTTATTTATGGGCAAATGTGTGTACAAAAATGTATTAAATCTTAGCTATAATTGAACATAAGTAAATATTACCTTGCAATCCTTCGCTACTTCAACATACTAAACTTTTATACTATGTTAAGAAGAATATGATCATCTAATTTATCTATTCCACTACAATAATAACTTTTTCCAAATTATTAGGTTTTGAAAACTTCTATTTTTAGTGGCTCTTTGATACCTTTTAAATATAATTCCATTAAACAGGATACTTGTATTACAACCACGGTTAATGATAGTTGGTAAAATTAAATATATATTCTTTCTTTCGGCTTTGATGAAATATACATAAAAATATATTTGATCCTTTGAATGATTTGTGCCATGTCTTCGAATGAAATATACATAAAAATATATTTGATCATGATTTATGTCATGTCTTTCAATGAAGAATGATTAGGATTTTGAATTATCAAAAATCCATTATCCATAAGCCTAAACTCTTTTAGTTTCATTGTTTTCTTAATAAATTGCTTATCCTTTTGGACATTAAAGTACCTTATTCAATGTTCTTTTCTATGATTAGGATTTTGAATTATCAAAAATCCATTAGCCATAAGCCTAAACTCTTTTAGTTTCATTGTTCTCTTAGAAAATTGCTTATCCTTTTGGACATTGAAGTGCCTTACTAAATGTTCTTTTCTTAGAATATAAATGTTCTTTTCTTAGAATAGAAATGTTCTTAGAGTAGAAATGTTCTTGTCTTAGAATAGAAATGTTCTTCTCTATATCTTTAAGTGTTTCATGCAATTTATAACCTAAAAGATTATTTTTAAAGTCTTTAAATGATTTACAGTCATATAAGAGTACAATGTATACACTTTGATGTTTAGTTTGCATTGTTGCATACATGAATACATTTTGGATGTAGAAAAACTTCTTGGCCTTACCTATTCCTTGTTGATAATTTTGTGATGTGGGTATTGAGAGGCTTTGACATGAACACTATCAAGATTTGAGCTAAATAAGAAGACTATCCAACCCAAAACAAAGTGATATATATTTGTTTGGTTTCTTTTGGAGAGAAGTGTAACATCCCTTTCTTTCTGTTAACACCCAAAAAGTGCTCACTAGCTCATTTCCCTATTCACATGACCCATTTATCCACTTTTTCACCATCAGAGCCTCTGAAACCAACAAAAGGTCACCAAAAGACCTTAGTACACCCCTTTTTCCATTAAAAAAGATTATTTTTCCCAAAAAAGCATAAAAAACCCTCAAAAAGGGTCCAAATTCCCAAAAATATTAAAAAGGGAATTAAAATATTATTTTTATTCAAAAAAGGAAAAAGGAGGGAAAAGTACCTAAACCATGTTGGTCAATACCATTTGGTTTCCACAAAACCACAAATGGTATTTCCCACCACCAAAACCTATAAAAAGGTGGTAGGGGCTCCTCATTTCACATCCATCCATTATCTCATCCTTATGCTGCTGAAATCTCCCCTGAGCATTTTAGCCATTGCAAACCACATTGGAGAAGAGACCATTGGAGATTGGAGTTGCTCATCCTTAGAGCCATTCAACCTCACCATTAGAGGTATTGATTCCGCAAGCACTTGCTTGCCCCATTCTTTCAATACAAATTTATTATTCTTATATGTTCTTGTTCTTGATTTTAACTTATCTTTGTTATTTGCTTAATATCTTTGCTTAGATTCATGAATAGTCTTGTTTAATTAGTTTATTGTTATTTATTTCTATTGAAACTGCTGCTACTAGTTAGCAGGTGCCCATAGCACTAAGCCTGGTTGCAAAACCGGGCCAACAGTTTTTGGCGACTCCGCTTTGGTTTGAACTATAGATCTCTAGTTTTGCCTTTAATCTTAGTTTTTTATGAGTTTTTAACCTTTAGATCCATAAATCTGCCATCTTAGACAGCAGATCCATTGCTGCTCTGAGATTTGGCCCCATAAACAGCCTGAAATTTTCAATTTTTGGGTTCGTTTCTCGGTTTCCGTGCACGGCTTCCGCCTCACGGTTTTTTGCCAGACAGTCGCGCGGTCCATCGCGACTTTTATGCGTTTTTCCGCGCGGTCCATCGCGGCCTTTTGCCAGACAGTCGCATGGTCCATCGTGACTTTTCTGCGTTTTTCCGCGCTGCACGCCGCGGCTTCGCGGCCGATTTCCGCGCTGCCCATCGCGACTGTGCGGCTAAAACCCGCGCGGTCCATCGCGACTGTGCGCCCAAAACCCGCGCGGTCCACCGCGACTGTGCGTCCAAAACCCGCGCGGCCCATCGCGGCTGTGCATCCAAAACCCGCGCGGCTGAATTTTTCATTCGGCCATCCCGATTTTGAAAATATTTTTTACTGTACTTTCTGCCCATAGCACATTTTTTACAGTATTAAATTCTGCATATTTACAGCTTTGAAAAAAAAAAAAATTTACTATTTAAAAGTGCATATCTAGAAATCTTTTTAAAATTTTTTCAAGAAAGTGAAAGAAAGACTCATTTTGCATTTTCATCTAGATTCAAATTTTTTCTTGTTTACTTCTTTAAAATCTTGCCCTTAGCAATTTTTCTTGAAACGAAGAAATCCATTTATTTCTTTTAAAAAGAAGTCTATTATTTGCTTTCATAAATCCAAAAAATTCATTATTTTTTGAGTTATTTTTTCAAAAGCATTTAAATTCCTTTTAGTGAAAAGTCATAAATATTTGCTTTTTTATTTTCGAAAAATCATTTTTTTTTGAAAGTTTCCTATAAAGCATTTAATTCTTTTCAAGTTCAGTTTACAACACCTCACGTGCATTCACACGATCACTTAATTGAACTAAGCCTTAAAACGTACCTTAATTTGAACACACTTTTAACCCCACTTGGGGAACACTAAAAGAATTCTTGTAGCTAGGTAGTATTGGGGGGATAGGTGTTCCAATAACACCCCTCAGTTCTTACATCTGAGACATAGAAGTTGTCCAATTAGGGAGCTAAAATCTCTTAGTACTTTTTGGCGCGGTCACAACCGGTTTGTAGGAAGGCCTCTCCCTTAGGAGGGTTGAAGTCGCGAGGATGGTTCCGGAAGCCTGAGTGGGATACCGAAACCCATTCAGTAACCGAAGGGCTACCATTCGCAGTTCTCGGGATATCCCTATATTGGGATATTGCGATCAAAGGACCAAACGACAGATTTACCTTTTCTCGACGCGTCATGAACGGAGTATCCTAGTAGCCTGTCTTTAGGATTGATTACCCGGTGTCCCTCCCGGTAGGGGGATATCTAGCCGTTGTCTCAACATTCATATTGTCTGACTTGGATTTCATCACCTTGCAGAGGATATCGTCTGTTTGAGTCACAATACTTTTAGATTAGGTGTTTGCATGATTTCAACCTACCTGTGGTCTAGTTACACCTATTTTTTCTAGGAGCCGCTTGCATGTTGGTATTCTGACCAGTTGTTGCATTCCTCCACTTATTGTAGCACAGCTGCTAGAATAAGTGCATTTTTTGAGGATTGATTTTTTGGCCTGTGAGCCTTCTTTTTTCACTCCCCTTCTTGCACCCTTGGTTGCAATAGGGTTTTGAGTCTTTTTTATATATCACCACCTGATACTTAAATAAATTTTTTACACACGAACATATTCTCACCATTGAGAATTTTAGATGCTCCCGTCGTCTACAGGGCGAACTCCCAGAGTTTAGTCCACTTGGCTCTCCACGTCACGGACGCAGAGCACTATCCCTTGATTCGACACATCGTCAATCAATTAGACAGTCATCCGATTCTGACATACCCCACTTCACCTTTGATTTGGAGGTAGAATCCGAAAAACCCACAGAGTTACCACCAACCACAATTATGTCTGGAACACCATTTGATCCACTATTTACAACTACCATAGGTCAGACATCTGCAGACCCTTCTGCTGTAGTACCATCCACGGCAACAACCACCCCCCTGGGTATGCCCAATATGGGTAACATTCCACATTCAGGAATGCCTAACACAGGGCCACCACCTGTCATGGGTATACCCAACATGGGGGTCATACCCCCTTCGGTTCCAACAAACCCTATCCCAGGAATCCCTAGTGCGATTCCTAACCCAAGTGTAACCCATATTGCACTTGGGAGTGCTATACCAGGAATCCCTAGTGCGGTTCCTAACCCAAGTGCAACCCACGTTGCACTTGGGAGCACTAACCCATACCATACCACACCTATTGGAGGGCACATACCCTCCATACCTAGCATACCTTTAGGCGCTACTGGACCCCTACACCATACCACAGTGGGTAGGCATGTCCCAGTTCTGGTCCCCACATCTACTAGTCTACCATACATGGCAAGTCTGAACTTTCCAGATCTAGCTAGGCTCACAAATGACTCCATTAGACATGATCCGGCGTGGCCTCAAATTCCCACCAAACTCCCCTCTGACATCCCTAAGTTTGAGGGTAAGGCAGGAGAAGACCCCCAGAACCACATCATGTCCTTCCATTTATGGTGTTCCTCCAACTCCATAGTGGACGAATTTGTCCGCCTCTGTTTATTACAACGCACCTTCACTGGCTCTGCAGCCAAATGGTATATCGAGCAACCCCATGGGACGCATTCCACATTTACCTCCCTTGCCTCGACCTTCCTGCAGTTCTTTCAGCTACCGGTCCGCTATGATGCGGGTGTCGAAATCCTACTGTCTTGCAGACAGAACACGACCACGCATATCACTGACCATATTCATGATTGGCGCCGGCGCCGAAGCCTATGCAAAATCAAATTAGACGACCGAATCTTTTTAGACTGGTTCCTTAAATCCCTCCTTCCTCTCATTGCGAAGGATGTAGCATCTGAAAGACCCCAGTCTGAGGAAGAGGCCATCCTCAAGGCCCAACAGTTTGATCTTATCTACGCCCAGTCGGGTTACCTATACACGATCATACCGGACGCCCCACGAGGCGACTCTGCACGCGGTGACACACCGGGGGCATCACATGCCGCTGATGGCATTATTGGCCAAATTACACCTCAAGCAAAACCTTTCAGTATGGTGAGCACCATGCCCGCCCCAGACCTTTCTAGGGCTACATCGAGTTCCGGAGCGACAACTTCTTATGCTCCAACAAACCAGACCCATCACGTTCATGGACCCTCTTGTCCACAACATTGTTATGGCCAAGCGCCATCAGCATATGTATCTCCTACATACTATGCTCAACCTATGGTACAGACCCCCATGCAGTTCCCACAACAGCCCATGCATTACCCACAACCGGTTGCACCAGCTAACCTCACACCTCCACCAGCTTAGGGGTACCAACAACCCCAACAAGCAACTGGACCACCTCCAGCTCCACCTGCATACTATCCACCGCAACCTGCTCCCGCACATGCGGCTTCTCAGAATCCCCCCAATGCTCAAGGGCATGTGTACGCACAACAACATCAGCCCCAATACCAAAATAACCAACGCAACCAGGGTGGGCAACCCAACCGCGGAAGAGGACGTAACCGTGGAAACAACCAAAACCGTAACCAAGCTCCACAACCTACCCATCCTCCGCAAAATAATAACGCGGTGCCCACTCATCAGAATCCTGATCGACCACCTAAGCAAGCCAAAAATGCTAATTTACGAACAAACCATCCTTGTTCCATTTGCGGTGTCTATGGCCACTATACCCACGCTTGCCCACATCTGAAGCGAGCTCGACAATTATGGACCAATGACGCTCATCGTCAAGGGAAGGCGGCTCCTCAGCCGCCACCCAACCCTCCACCACCTCCACAACAACCTTTGGTACTACAAAACCCCTTTCCAACACAAGGAGTGGTGAACACTCAGCCGTTAGCCCCCCCACAGGGCAACGTGCAACCACAACAAATTACTTACGCAGCTCCTGACCAACCCATGTTTGATTCAGGCACCCACCACTTATTGATGATGTCCACTGCCGACGTCAATATCCAAACCCGACGGAACCAGTATGGTCCTACCTCCGAGGCTACCCCCGCCGAAAAGGATACTAATGCTCATCCCACTGATCAGACATTGCGTATACCTCAGGTTCCACTCGATGGCGCTTCTAAAGCACCTCGCTTCCCCCTTCGCCGAATCAACAACAACCCCAATGCACGGGCTGCGTCCAATTACAACATTGTAGATGACTTAGCTCAATCTCCCGCAGCCATGTCTGCGTTAGAAGTCTTAAAAAACTGCCCTACTCAGCGCAAGACTTTACTTTCTGCCATTGGGGCGATTGACCCAAATGATTCGAAATTGATGACCTTTGATTTAGACCAGTCTGAACCACGGCTGCCTTCCACCATAGCAGTCCAAGTTTCTGTTTCTATTCGGAATCTTGTCATCCATCGATGTATCATCGACGAGGGTGCCTCCACATGCGTCATGTCCACATTTGTTTGGCAGAAGTTGGGATCCCCTACTCTCCAGCAATCCACCACTGCATTGCGGGCCTACGACGGCCGGTCAGCTCAACCTCAAGGTTTACTACCCAAGGTGCCCGTCCAATTAGGTGGGAAAATCGTGCTCATTGACATTGAGGTCATCAATGCCCAACTAGACTATAACCTTTTACTTGGTCGCAACTACATGTATGCCATGCGGGCTGTTGCCTCATCCGTATTTCACACCATGCAGTTCCCCCATGAGGGACGCGTGGTCAAGGTCGACCAGCTCACCTATTACGATCCCAAGGCCCCCGCCACACCTGAAAATGTTCTCCCCATGGTTGAACAACCTGTTTGTGATGCAACTACCTCATTCAATTCCTCGGTAGGACCCAAAATTTACTCCGAGGTGCCGATGACCTCTACATTCCAGGTCATTCCACCACCGTCACCGGAGACCCACATCGCTAACCTCTGCACCCTTTCACAAACACCCGATAATCAACCCTCCTTGTTACCCAAACCACCATTGGTCCCTAGTCACATTGGGGTTACACCCATCCACACAATCCCCTTTCTATTTCCTCCTTCGGGTGTAGTAAGCGCCCCGGTTATGGCTACCCTTAGTCTACCCGGGTTAACATTGGGATTACCCGTGTGGTATATTTCGCCTCCAGTTCCACCGCCGACACCAAATGTCATCCTGCAACCGGTGCAACCCATTGTTACTTCTACCCAACCACCTCCCGGTATCACTACTCCTTCGTCATCGACGAATCCCCCTCCACTCATCAGGCCCACTGGGGGCAGAGGCCCACATCCATACATTGCAGTACCCCCACCCAAGGCAGTTAAACCTCCCCCCATATTCCGTGCTCCTCCAAAATGCTCGCTGTGTGATGAGTTAGGCCATCCAACCCATCAGTGTCCACAGTTACCTGCATTGCAGGAACACATGCAAATGCTGGACGACGACCCCAACATCCCGGTGGTCAAGCTCGATCCAAACCCCATGCCTCGTGATAAATCACTGCGTACCAACCACCCATGTGCGATATGCGGTATTTACGGCCACTACTCCCACAACTATCCTGACATCCCAGACTACAGAGCAGCTCTCTACGAGATGAACAATTTGGACCTAGAGACGGCACCCCCTACTATCGAGGAGATCTACCCTCCCGCATCATCCTCATCTGGAGAGATTAACACCATCTACATGATCTCTTCGACTACCACTACCTCATCACTCGATTTGACCACTCAAAGCTCCCGCAATGATGAAGAGGTTCTCGAGACTCCTACTACCTTTGATTATCCCGGGGAAGACATGCACCATCGTACATACTTCCTCTTGGAAGAGACTTCATCCACCACCGCTACCCAATCCGTGGTTGAGTCCAAGGATTTCCTTCCTACTAAAATCGATTGGTTAACGGATCCCATGGCCAATATCTCTCCCGTCATCCACATTGACATCTCTGACCCACTTGGTGCCCTTCATACCATCACATTAGGAACCTCCCACGGTGAGCATGAGATCGGAGAATACCAACAACTGTTCCAAGAATTCACTGATGTCTTTACTTGGTCAGATACCGAAATGCCTGGCCTTCACCCCGCCATTTATACGATCTCCACTGGATACCCCTCTGTCCAGTTGGTCCCTTCCATTGATCCCTTTGACACACAGGTTCAACCCTTTCAAATCGACCAGGAAACCACATGTCCACAACATGGGGGCAGGTCCAAAACCTTGCCTACTCATCATCATTGTGATCCTCATCGGAGATACTGGGGGCATCCACACCACAAAGGGAATCCCCCATCATCATATCATCACTTCAGTATGCCACCACAGCCCACAGCCTCATGGTATAACACCCAGCCAGCAGTTGCTCAATGCCCTATTGATCTCTCTCTGAGACAACATCTGCACCACATTGACACCTCTGAGTTAGGGGGCATAATAGATTACCTTGACCCCGGGATAGGGGGCATGATCAATCATTTTAAACCTTCCCCATCATCTCTATCTCAACACCTCAATGAACCCATCGTTCAAACCAACACATATGTGATCCATAATCATAAACCCCATGCACATAGCATGGGGGCAGGTCATTAACCCTGCTCACTTTTTCATATTCGTGATCTCAACCATTTTTGAGGTCACGTGTCACTTGTATATTTCAGTTGATTTGATACACCTAGTATTTTGCCCCCACGGGTCATCATTTCTCGCTCTCACCTTTAGATTTTTCGGGCATTTTTTTTTCCACGCCCCTCGTCACCTCGGTTTGCGTGCCACATCGGCCGTTCTCCATTTTCGATGTGTCTTATATCGCCGGATTCAGTTTCCCGCGCTCGTGATGATGCTTGAGATCATTTCTCGCTCTCGCCTTTAGATTTTTCGGTTATTTTTTCCACGCCCCCTCGTCACCTCGGTTTGCGTGCCACATCGACCGTTCTCCGTTCTCGACGTGTCTTATATCGCCAGATTCAGTTTTCCGCGCTCGTGATGATGCTTGAGATCATTTCTCGCTCTCACCTTTAGATTTTCCGGGCATTTTTTCCCATGCCCCCCTCGTCGCCTCGGTTTGCGTGCCACATCGGCCGTTCTCCGTTTTCGACGTGCATTATATCGCCGGATTCAGTTTTTCGCGCTCGTGATGATGCTCGAGATCATTTCTCGCTCTCACCTTTAGATTTTTCGGGAATTTTTTCCCCATGCCACCCTCGTCACTCGGTTTGCGTGCCACATCGGCCGTTCTCCATTTTTCGACAATCCTTAGGTCACCGGATCCAGTTTTTCGCACTAATGACGATGCTTGAGACCTTTTTTCGCCCTCATCAGTCCATTTTTGTTCGGTATAATTTTATCCCTTTTTCGGGCCGAGCAACCCCTTTTACGAAAAAGGCACTTAGGGAGTTTCCGTTAAGCTCTTTTCTGACTCCTAAAACAATGAAAAGATCGCCGAGCAATCTTGCTTCCTTTCATGCTCGCTAAACGTATCTGAAAGGGCTTCTACCTGGTATAAGTTTACCCCTTTTCCAGACCTTGTAGACTAATTATGAAAAAGGTATACTCTAGTCACATCGGCTAGAAGAGTTCTCCATCCGCTTATTTTATGCTTTTTCGGGCCTTGAAGACTAAAATTACGAAAAAGAAACACCAATAGAGTCCACTTACCGTTTTCAGACTCTCTAAATATGAAAGCAACCATGAGCATGAGTTGTCCTGGGCTCACAAAATCCACAGGACCGTACCAATTCAGAGCACACTTTTATCCCTTCTTGGAGCTCATTAAAACTACGAAGAAGGAATCAATGGTGCCTCTTGGCGCCACGACAGATCAAATCTACTCATCAGGCAGCTTCCCCATTCTGGTCGCCTTTGTTTAGAGTATTCTGCAGTATGTCACCTTGATAATCCCTCGACGACACCTATAAGCTCGTCCTCCCCCCCAGAGTCAATATATAACATTCAGTCAAAGCAATGATCCCCACACCTACAAGTCAGTTCCCTACGCTGCCAGGTCAACCATGTCATCATGCTCTGAACAAAGGAAGTTTGAGTCTACCCATTTTTGGACCCAGTTTTTTCCCATTCCCACAAGTATGTCAGTCCTACCATCAGTACTTCAACACTTCAGTTATACACCTTGTGCTCCTATCAAGGAAACATCATTGCCTTGTTAGTTGCTGGTCTCCCTCTGTCGACGACAACCACATTAATTCCAGAGGATAGACCTAGAGATCCCTGTGTCTTGGACTCATCACCATTTATGATGAGTGCCTACGAATCATTTCGAGAGGAATCTTCAGTGCCTCTCCAAATGGTTGTTTCTCACATGCTCGACTTCAACACCTTCATCGCATCGTTGAGACTCGCACAGGGTATTCGTCTGTTTCAATTATTAGTCGAAGACCCCGGATACCTCCTGACTCCTCCACATTTGAGAGTCTTCCTATGGATAACACCAGTTACACTTTTTCTATAGATATCCGGGTTGCGCATGGCGACAGTATTCACATAACCCCAGTTTCATACTCCCTTGAGTATACAGTTATATTATTTCTCAGAGATGACTCATAGTCTTTGAGTCCCCACAGATGTTGGACACCTTCAGTTTCAGCAGTCATAAGTTATTCCAGTATATCAGTTATTGGATCAGTATTGATCAGCAGTATATCCCAAAATAATGTCCCCCTTGGACCGTTATGATGTACCAGTAGATTCTTTACGTATTAGATCCCCCTTCTTGGGACTAATTGTTTTGTATATGTCTTGATACGAGCATGGGAATGCCCGCCTCGTCCTTTATCAGAGATTATACCTCATTCATACTGAGGCCATGTAATATTTTTTGTTTTTTGCAGCTTCCAAGGACCGTGGCTCCAGTCTCCAACCGGTCTCTTCTCTCCCCTAAAACCCCAGAAAAAGACAAATGAACTATGATGTCTATCGGCCATACGATGAGCTCCTGCCCTCACACATCAGGGGGCAATCTGTTAACACCCAAAAAGTGCTCACTAGCTCATTTCCCTATTCACATGACCCATTTATCCACTTTTTCACCATCAGAGCCTCTGAAACCAACAAAAGGTCACCAAAAGACCTTAGTACACCCCTTTTTCCATTAAAAAAGATTATTTTTCCCAAAAAAGCATAAAAAACCCTCAAAAAGGGTCCAAATTCCCAAAAATATTAAAAAGGGAATTAAAATATTATTTTTATTCAAAAAAGGAAAAAGGAGGGAAAAGTACCTAAACCATGTTGGTCAATACCATTTGGTTTCCACAAAACCACAAATGGTATTTCCCACCACCAAAACCTATAAAAAGGTGGTAGGGGCTCCTCATTTCACATCCATCCATTATCTCATCCTTATGCTGCTGAAATCTCCCCTGAGCATTTTAGCCATTGCAAACCACATTGGAGAAGAGACCATTGGAGATTGGAGTTGCTCATCCTTAGAGCCATTCAACCTCACCATTAGAGGTATTGATTCCGCAAGCACTTGCTTGCCCCATTCTTTCAATACAAATTTATTATTCTTATATGTTCTTGTTCTTGATTTTAACTTATCTTTGTTATTTGCTTAATATCTTTGCTTAGATTCATGAATAGTCTTGTTTAATTAGTTTATTGTTATTTATTTCTATTGAAACTGCTGCTACTAGTTAGCAGGTGCCCATAGCACTAAGCCTGGTTGCAAAAACGGGCCAACACTTTCCCTATTCTTTTGTAATTGAAAATATAACTATGTACTTCTTCTAGTGAAGAGTTCAAGGAAAAAGCCCCACCAGTAAACCTTGTAAGTATTGCTATTTATTTCCTAAGTTGTAATTGTTAATGGTAGAATTAGGAGACCAAGGGCATGATGCAACTTAACAATGGGGGCATCAATCCACTAGGGGAGATAGATCGATTGGCTAGGAATTCATGAGAATCTATGATATTGATGCCAGACATCATCTTGGTGTCCGTAGGCACTTGAAGAAAAGTAACGATTTACTTGATTTGCCAAGATCTTAAGTGTCGTCTTAAGTTATGTTAATCCTAAGCAAAATAACTACTTGTTACAAGGTAATAGTGAACTCCAAGGACCTACCCACTAGTGTAAAGATATTTATTACTGGGTGATCCTAAGTGAGATTAAGGGATTACCTTAAGTATTATTGCCCATAGAAGATGCCCAAATCTTTAATAATATTAAAAGGAAAAAAGTTAGGAGCTTTCCTAATGAAAGATTAATTTAAGGTAAAAATAACTTTATATATATATATATATATATATAGTATACCTTATTTTATAAAAGGTCCAAAATCAAATTAATCACCCTAATTATTTTATTGGGGCAAAACATAATTTTTAAGCACCTTCTTTCTAATAATTATTAAAGAGTAAAAAAGATACAAACTACATGGAAAATATTTTAATGAGAGTAGTCGTATGTATATACATTCACCAAAGTAAAAAGGAGGGATTTCCTTATTATATAGGACATATATGAAGATGTTGCAAATAGACTAGCAATTGGTTGAAATAAAAAAACGTGGGGATTCCACGTGGCAATCTTCTCCTATCTTTATTGACTTTATTGAGCTTGATCTCCAAATGGTGGAGGGAATCTTCTCTAAACTTGGCGGACTTCCCAAGGAAAACAAAAACATTGAGTTTTTATACATGGTCGCAACCAGGGATCAAATTTGAAGGGCTGGTCTTAATTTCAGATTGAAGGTTATATATTCATGCTGCCTTTCGAGGATGAATGGCTTACAAAAATGTAACATTTCAAATGAAAATTTTAAATTGATTGCACACGTCATAAAAAAAATGTACTAAAAAATATATTGCATTTCAATTAAATTTAAGGCACTAAAAAATCAATCACACAAAATTGTTACAACTACAACCAGTGTAATAGCCAGCATAACGCCAAAAATACAATTTTTGCTATTTAACAACGTGAGACTTCCCAAAACTATGCACTCCCAATCCTCATTTCAAAAATTCCAGTGAAAAGAATACAATGCAAAAACTACACTGTAAGACAATTTAAACTAGAGATTTTTACTTCCCCCAATTATATCTGCATTTTGACTCATAAAATTGGCTTTCACTCTTTCCCAAAATGGCATCAAAGCAACAAGGCAAAGCGAAAAAATTGATGCCCACGTTTGTTGCAAAATTTAACACTCATCGAGCATTTTGATGGTGCTGACATATAATAAACTTGAATATAGATTTTAGTCTCTTTTTAGGGAGCTACTGGTGATCTGCTTCTATGGGACATAGATATACAAAGGAAAGGATGCTCAAGAACTGAGCTAACGATGAAGACAAGTTTGAAAGGGACATCTTTGTTTTCTACTGGAAGATCCATTAAGCTTTACTGTCAATACTGACCTTAATGCATATATCAGTAAGAGGGGAATACCTTTTGAGAATTTTATTGGACACTTTGTATTACAAGCGAATAAGCAGTTGCATGGAAAGAAACCAAAATGGTCGAAATTGATAAACAAATTCAAGCATGGAATTCAAGGTTTTGTTTCCATCCAACCCATACAATGGAAAGTAGCTCTATGTTGTACACCCTACAACATAGTTTGTGTGGCAATTCTTTTCTTGGTGCAATTGAACTATTTAACTCAGATGGCATGCTCAGTTTTGGAAACCTATGAGCTTTGAGAACATCTAAAGCTAAAGTGTGTGTAGATCTGTATCACTTATCCTAAAAAATGTTGAAGATTAAAAATTGATTTGTATATCTGTCTCGCATTCGCATTGATGAACGCCCCGAAGTTAAATTCAAATCTATAGGTTGTCAAATTTTAAGTCTACAACTTAGATCTATTACCAATGTTGAAATGTGAAGCCTCATATTTACTCACAGACATGCCCTAGCCCGTCTTTTTGTTCTAAAAGGGAGAGCCCATTCATCTTCTAAAGCAAGCAGAATTGCATTTGAGATGCTTAAGGTCAGTAGTTCGATTCTGATAGAGTTCCGAGTCCGCCTTATTTTAAGTTTTGGTTAAATGATATCATTGTAATCAAATAGACAAATTGGAAAATTAGCCTACCAGATGCTCGATCCCCTACAACAATGGCAATTGATGCAACAGAACTAGCATCTATGCACTAACAATTTTCTGTATTGAGAAATTTATACTTTATTAATTTGTGGAGAATTTTATCCGAGTTAAATGGGATCTGCGTGGCAGATGCATGGCGCTAATCACTAAGATACTAATGTTTCCACACTTGAGAACTTGGTAGCTACTCCACACACCTGGTGCAGTAAGCTACACAGGTAATGCACAATTAAGACACCCTTACCGCTCAAGCTGCCCTTACCACTCAAGCTAGAGAATCACAAAATCCAGGAAATCCACACACAGGTGATGTCGGGCAGATAATTGAACCGGCTGCCACCTGGTTCCAATGGGATGACGGAGTGATCTTTCAAAAGGGAGGCCCAAACCCTAATGTTGACGGATGGCCCACCATCCACTGCTGCACCCAAGGTGTTTGATGGCAGTGGTTTGTTTTCCATGAACACCAGCAGCTCCACGGAACAAACAAAGTGGTAGCAGGTCCGATTCAGAATACAGACTTGAAAATAGCAGACGAGTTAACATAAGCTCCCCTGGAACAATAAAAATGAAAAAAAAAAAACAAGAAAATGATTTGGTGAGAAAAGAGAAACAAACCCAGCAAAATACCTGATCAAATACATCTCGCTTGGCCATCTCGTCCCAAAACCAGAGGCAAGCAAGAGCTACTAAAGCTGTGAGAGCTGCTGCTATTATATCATGTACAGTTTGGCTCTGTGTGGATATAATAGGAATAATGAACCCGTGATTAAACCATGCCAAATCCATCAAACTGTCGGTTTTGGCAGAGCAGGTCCCATGTCCCCCATTCTGAGAGCATCCCACTTGAAAATCAGCCATAACAGCTCTGAATGGACTGCCCCTGATGAGTAAAGACACACTAAAATGGCTGATGTAGGGGGACCTGAATGATTGTTTCAAACAAATTCAGATGACGGAGTTCAGTGAGAATTTTCATGCATAGGAGAGACCTCGTGAAAGAAGTTGTAGAATTGAATAGCAGTGATGTTTTCACTATCGGCTTTGAGAGTGGAGGCCACCGATTCAGTACTCCTTGGTGCCTGTCAGCTTGATATGATGTAAAAATTTAATGTTAGACCATCCTATTTTGATCCGAATCTAATTTAGAATTTCAATGTAGTACCTCATATCTAATTCATATAAATAAATAAAAAATATTATTGTATATATAAAAAAAATCTTACTGTAAAATCCTGTAGTACAAGTAGATTTACCTAGCCATAACTACGCTTGAGTTCATAGCCTCACGAGTCACAACAGTATGACATTGAGAGTTGAGTATAGTTGACGTGCACTTTTAACCACGGCC
Organism: Larix kaempferi; assembly: GCA_027924585.1. Lineage (NCBI taxonomy): Eukaryota > Viridiplantae > Streptophyta > Pinopsida > Pinales > Pinaceae > Larix > Larix kaempferi. Next base: position 12,713,451 of record BSBM01000729.1, read on the forward strand.
CTTCTAATGGCATTTTAATTTAAACAACCCACTTTTTTTTAAAATGGCAAAAATTAAAAACTGCATTTTAAATGACGGGCATTTTGTAAATGCCACTTCTTAGACGGGCTAGGAGCCCTTTGACGGGTCATGACGGCTTCAATTTTGATCCCTGGTCGCAACCAAGGGAGGGGACAACTCTCTCTCGGCGAAAGTCTGTTATATAGATTAAATAACAGATTTTTTTTTCATATGCAGTGAAATCGGCGCCCAATGGTGGGTGAGGACGCTGAATCGAACAGGGTCTCGGGGTCGAACCTGGGTAGAGACGGCCACAGCCGACCGCCCCAGCCACCCGGCCATAACGACGGCCCCCAGATTAAATAACAGATTATGCGTACAGGCAGAGTGAGGAGTGGCTCTCCACAGAGCTCGATGGTGTTGTTGTTTAAACTATGTTTACAAGCTATTATCAGTGATTTTAAATGTTCAAAGCTATTCTTATGTTAAATGAGTCTATAAAGGTCTATAAAGATTCATGTTACAAGAGTCCACGTAAACGATTCCACATGTAAATGATGTGTATGGATATTCTTTTATTGATGAATATTCGTCATTATGTTTGGATGTTAATATTATGGCCCTTCATATTAATTGGATTTCATTATAGATGTCTCAACCTCTTTATTATTATTAAGTTGTAATGATAACCTACATTTGTAAGGAATTGCAGATTAGTGTTCTTAAGGGTTTAATGATAGTGTTTATAATGCATATTATACTTACTATTTATTCTCAATTTCCATAGAGTATTGAGTAGACCCTTTTTAGGGTTTGTTATATTTTATAAATAGAGATTATTATTTGTATTATTTATGAGTTTTATCAAGTTAAAGACGCATTATTGTTGTACTTCAAAGAAAAAAGTATGCTTGTTTATCTTAGTTATTTTTTTTAAGAGTAATATATACATTATTTTTTTATTGATAGCAAATGGTATACTTCAATAAGATTACACTATGGGATTAATACAATTGTGTTGCATCCACATTCTAGGACGTAAATATTGCAAACAAATGGATGACCAAAAGAATTAGACTATGGTAACTACGTGTTAGGTGTTATTATTAAATAAGAAGGTTGTATTGAGATCCAATAATTTATTGAGAAGCCATTGATGAATTATTATAGACCCTTAGGTGAATAATAAACTTATGTAGGTGTTGCTTCTATGTTCCCCCGAGGGTTGATTTGCAAAGTGATTTCTCTTTTACATCATGTTATTAGTGAAAGTTTGGTTAAAGGAATAGAATCATCATACTCTTTTCGTATGATTGAATAATCATAAAATCTTATAACAATGAGTATGTTTAATTAGGGTAAGATTACAGATTAATTGGGAGAAGAACCTTTAGATGACGAGTCTCATGTTAAATGAGTCTATAAGCAATTAATGAGAATGTTTAACTATGATGTTTAGTATTATAAAACTAACATGTTCATTTTTTGGACGATACAAAGGAAAACTTTTACACCCTATTTCCTCAAAATACTAAGGCAAATTTTGGGTGTGTTACAAGAAGGCTACTTAAATATTTACATATGCAAATTAAGGGTGTTGTACATTATTATGGTATGTTACCTCTTTTAGTCAAAACAAAAAACTTATGAATGCATATATACTTCAATTTATTATAGTATGTATAGAAACTGTTTTGTTTGAATGTGCCAATATTTGCTCCTATAAAATTAAAGTGAATTGTGAACTAATAAAATCAAATTATACATGCAAGGATTCAAAATCTTTGCCTCCCACAGGTATCTTTACTCCCTACATTTGGAATTTTCTTAATTTATTTCACATAATCAAGTTGTTGAATGATTTAGATGAGGACCATAACATGGAAATAAAAGTCAAAAGTCTCTAGGAGAGGTTAGTACAAAACAAGATTTTTTTTAGGGCTCATTATTTTCTTTTGTTGTTGAGAACCTTACAACAATATCATTTTTGGTTAAGGATGGTCATGATAAAATAACAATTAGTAAAAATGGTGAACAATTCATTAGTAAGGACATATTAAAAAGGCCACCTTAAAACTCATATTTTTATTTCCATTACTTACAGGCAATAAAATGAAGCATGAAAGTTTTGAATGCTTACATTGCTGCTCGATAACTATATTGATTTGTTTTAATCTTTTGTATTGTTATTTAAATAGATGATTTTTATATTAGGCAATGGTTATTGAACTTATGTTTATTGAAACTGTACTATGTTTGTATTATGCAATATTCTAGGGTTTCTTCAACCATTGAAAACAGGTCAATAGGCATCAATGATACATAGTTTATCTTTCATATTGATTACTCTAAGTGGAAGGTAAATTACACCCAATAGAACTCAAAGATGTTTTATATTCAATGATGGAATATGCATAATAATTGCACTGAGAGATGCTCTACAACCCAATATAAGAGGGATATTTTCATGTACATAATGTAACGTATATGAAAACAAAATAATTAAATAAGAAATACACACACAATAACTACCAAAAACAAACATCGGTAAGAGGAAAGAAAACTATCAATTCATCCAATATATATTTGTCCCATCTACAATTCATATCACCATTTTTTTATCTCTATATAAATCAAAGTTAATAAAGATTTGTATATCATAATGAAAGCTAGAAACTATATACCATAATGAACCAAAGTTAACAAACATTTGTATATCATAATGAAAGTTAACAATTATATACCATAAAAAAATGGTTTATTCTTAAAAACTATTCATATACCAATTAACCACCCAAAAGAAAAGTTCCACATGATGCTTTCGATAGAAATTTACCTCCACTATATTTGAGTCTATAAACCACCTATGCATGTAATAATAACACTGCAAGTTAGGACATCTCTAATAATCTCAACCTCTTAACAACATAAACTTTCATAATGTTGAAGTATAGCCTTGAAGTAACCTATAATAAGCTATAAGTCTTTCAAAATTGTGATAATATGGACATATCTACGGAAATTAAATTTAAATATAACTCTACCTTTAAAAATCTATTTTGAAATTAACTATGAAGCCAAAAGTATTAGAACATTCTATAAATTCACTTTTTAGGACTCTCTTTCTATTTTCTTTTTGTACATGATAAAAGATGCCCTAGAATGTTGAATCTCCCTTCTAAAAAAAATGGTTATTATACCTATCGAAGGCAATGGTATATTGTATTTGATTTTTGGTCAAAGGCTATTATTTGCTACTTTGACTAAAAATTTCAAACAATTTTCCTAACTCCTACATTATAGATTGGAATTTTTTTATTTTTCTTCAATATTTATCTCTTATTTTCCCATAGTTATCTTACATGCCATTTGTTGAGAACTTAGGAGTGTTATTTCCAGAATCACAAGGACCCTTCTCGGTATTAGAAAAAGCATTTAATGCTTTAATAAGGACCATAAATGCATCGTTTCCCATGCCACCCTTCATCTCACCGCCTCGCCATGTGCTCATGAGCTCCAACAGAATCATTGGATCAAATTACAAGAGGTTGAATCATTTGTAACTGACTGCTTCCACCACCAACCGCCTCTGTATAGATGTACAAATCTCCACTACCAACCGCCTCTACATAGATGTAGAATATGATATTTCACTACTATGGATGCAACTTATAGTCCTACAAGTTAATGCTACTTCTGCAAGTTCTTTAAAAAGTTTACAAAATCTCAAAAAAGTACTTAACAACTCAGTTCAAGAGACTTCTACAAGTTCTAGAAAAAGTCCACAATGTCTGGAAGAAGTACAAAACAACTAAGTCCACAACATCTGGATGCGTTTAGCCTTGGCACAGTCTACTTCTTTAGGTATGTTAGCTCTATTCATTTCTCATTGAAAGAAATCTTGTTTAAACCCAAGAACCCCATAGAGATGTTAATACAAATCTCTTTCACATGATATGAAATCTAAGACAAGAAGATGTGAGTTTGAAAATGATACGAAATTTGATTAAAAAAGATGTTAATAGAAATTAATTTGACATGATATTTCAAAGACTATTATTGTCCAAATATGTGAAATAGACATGTTATTGGCTAGATATGTAAAATAGACATAACATAACTGAGGCAAGTGAGCATACTATGAATTTTGGACAGTTGGTCAGGGAAGCTATGGACATTGTAGTCTTAGAAGAATTCATCACGGGTTGGAGAGCTTGATGGGCCAAGCAAAATCTTGGTCACATCCCAGGAAAATGTCTAACAACATGGTGGAGGACATCACAATAGTACAATAAATACCCACAAAAGGTAATTTTTTGTATGTTACTTGTATAAACAGACTACAACCTTGGAATAAAACCATGAGAGAAATATTTCATATGAAATTTATCTGAAAACTAACATACTTTTCCAATTTCTATTGTTTGAATGAAAGAAAGATGATGGAAACGAACATAATTACCTCAAACGTTAAAAACCACTCATCGCTTGAATGACAGAAGGCAGTTTCCTAGCAATGATGTATATAAGTTCAATGCAATTAAATTTGCTATCTTTTTATTTCTATACTTTTTGGTTACCCTGGCCCTGCATGCATGAATGACCTATAATTTGGGTAAATTTTCTATTTCTATTCTTTCTATATTTCTATTCTTTGAATGAATTTTTGGAGTAATTTGTCATATTTCTGCAAGGCTGGAGCTCTGGAGGACCACCCATTTCGAAGCTTGAATAGAACCGTGGGGATTCATTTTTTTTTCTAAGAATCTCAACACAATTTGCTTAATTCGCTGGAAATTGTTAATTTTTCGATAATTTCATTCAATATTATCTAGGATCACTAAGAGAATAACAAGCACAACATAACAATCACAAGAGACAATGGACACAAAGCATTTCACCGGGGAAAACCAAGAAGGTGAAAAACCCCACAAATTCCTTAGAGATAGAATAAGCCCCAATACAAAGATCACAAAGATCAATCCCAAAAAGATAGATGTCTCCAGCAGCTACTCCTCCTCCACTTGTGTGCACTCCTCTCTCTCAACTATGCGAGTTGGATGAGTGAGTGAATGAGAAAATAGAGAGAGACACACTCTCTATTTATACAACAACTTAACCTACCTTTATCCCTAACTAGGCCAACTTCCTAAGGAATCCTAATAACCCATCCACATGACTCATGCAGGGAGGAACCCACCAAGGTGGTCTAATAACCCATCAAATATAAGTTGCAAGACTTACAGTAATACTTGTGACACTTGCGATACTTACAAATACAAATGATGACACTTTTGATTGGAGGAATAATACATCTCCATCAGGAATATAATAAAGTATAAGTGTAATACATAGAAGAATATCTTTCGAAGTTACAAATACATCAACACTCCCTCTTAACTAGGAAGGTATTCTCACGACACAGGCATCAATACATATATGCACAAGTCTTCAATTCTGCAGCTGGATCATTGTCACTAGATCATGGAGCATCATCGTCACTGCTGCTATATTGGTCATCTCGATCACTGGTGCTATCTCTAACTTCTTCTCGTCATAGGAAGTTCTACAGAGCCAGCCCCTTTTCATGCTGGATGTAGGCCTAATCTCCTGTAGGTCTTCATAATATCTACGAGTGGCCATCCGGTGGAATCTCAGGACTGATTACGTGCATCAACAAAACCTCGCAAGAGCATCCCAGGACTGATTACAAGCTTACTGCTTAACCTATAGGATCTCCCAGGGAGCTATTACATCTAACCTCGCAAGAGCATCCCAGGACTGATTACGAGCTTACTGCTCAACCTATAGGATCTCCCAGGGAGCTATTATATGCGACCAGGCAAGCAAAACCTCGCAAGAGTATCCCAGGACTGATTACGAGCTACAACTCAACCTATATGATCTCCCAGGGAGCTATTATATTTTGCCAAGCAAAACCTCGCAAGAGCATCTCAGGACTGATTACATGCCCAACACAACCTGCAAGATCTCCCAGGGTGAAATTACATGCCACGGACAAAACCTCGAAAGAGCATTTGCCATATTTCTTAGGGCATTATTATATGCCATAGGAAAAACCTCACAAGAGTATCTACAAATCTTCCAGGGCGCTATTATATGTCCCTCCAAGCAAAACCTCAAAAGAGCATTTGTTAGATCTCCCAGGGAGCTATTATATGCAATAGGAAAAACCTCACAAGAGTATATGCAAATCTCTCAGGGCACTATTATATGCTTATCGCACAACCTATCCACAACCACGGAGTATCACCCTGACACTCATGATCCTTCTGATCATCCTCGCACAGAGCATCATCCTGATGCTCATGATCATATTGATCATCATCATACAGTGAATCATCTTGATGCACATCATCATCACATGATCATCTTGATCATCGTCATCTGGAGCATCGTCATGATTCTCATCACACATGATCATCCTGATCATCATCTGGAGCATCATCCTGATGCTCATCACACAACACTTACATCCACAGCCATGGGAAGGATCCTCCTACCACCATTCTTGGAATGGCTCCTGCAAATGTGTCCCATCACTTCCTCCTTGAAGTATCTTCTATCTAAAGAACACAATGCCTCTCTTTGAAGTACTCAAACTTCACTCTGGCTAGTGGTTTGTTCAACACATCTACAATATGCTCATCTGTCACAACATACTAGAGCTTCATTGCTCCTCTCTACACCATATCCCTGATATAGTGATATTTGATCTCGATGTGCTTCGACCTGTCATGGAACACCAGGTTCTCAGACAACTTCACACAACTCTGGTTGTCACATAAGATACAGGTAGCATCCAACTGGAGATAAAAAAATCAGACAGTAGCTTCCTTAGCCATACTACCTCACAACTAGCCGAACAAGCTGCGGCATACTCTGCTTCGTCTATACGCAGTGCTACGCAGGATTACTTCCTGCTAAACCAAGAGATCACACCTGATCCCATACTAAAGCAGCACCCCAAACTGCTCTTAATATCTATAGCACTTCTTGCCCAATCTGAATCAACATAACCATCTAGGTTAAACTTTTGATTTGCATCATACTTGAGCCCATAATCAATCGTACCCTTTAGGTACCTCAGAATATGCTTTACCACCATCAGGTGAACATGTCTGGGATCCTTCAGGAACTGGATCAAAGTGTTCACCACAAAGAAAATATATGGTCTCATGTTCGTCACTTATATTAAGGACCCAATCATCGGATGATACATCGTGGCATCAACTGACTCTGATGAAGCATCAGTCAATAGCTTCAGGTTTGATGCCATAGGTGTGGCCATGGCCTTGCAGTCCATCATCCTGAACCACTTCAGGATCTCTACTACATACTTCCCTTGTCCAAGGAAAATTCCATCTGCACTCTGCCACACCTCCATATCTAGAAAGTAATGCATCATACCCAAGTCCTTCATCTTGAACTCAGCAGCAAGCTTCCTCTTCGTGTTGGCAATCAACCTATCCTCACCTGTCACAAACAAGTCATCCACATACAGTAAGAGTATTACTGGATTGTGTTCCTCAACCTTGTAGTAAAGGTTGGAATCTGCTTTACTCTTGGTAAAGCCCAAACTGGACAGGAAGCTGTCTATCCTGTCGTACCATATCTTAGGTGCTTGCTTCAAGCCATATAAGGCTTTCTTTAACTTGCACACATATGATTCCCTATCATGTGTCTCAAAACCGAGTGGCTGATCCACATACACTTCCTCTTCGACTACACCATTCAAGAAAGTTGTCTTGACATCCATCTGGTGTATCTTCCACTTCATCACTGCAGCTAGAGCAAGTACTGTTTTGATGGAAGTGTATCTGGATACAAGTGAAAAAGTCTCTTCATAATCTATCCCTTCTTTTTGGGAGAATCCATGAGCCACAAACCTTGCCTTGTATTTCTCTATGCTGCCATCTGCAGCATGCTTGATCTTATAGATCCACTTGGAAGTCACAACAGACTTCCCTTCTAGTCTTGGGACCACATCCCAAATTTCAATCTTCATGATGGACTGGTATTCCTCGACCATGGCATCCTTCCATTCTTTCTTTTTTGAGGCTTATTCATAACTTGAAGGTTCTTTGGCTGGTGTGTGACCTTGTCCTTTTTCTTTCTCTGTGTTCCTCTTCTGGAATACCATACCTTTTTGCATCGTGGATGAGCTCTCTAGCCCATGTTGGTTTCCTCTTGTGAGAGTTCTTCTCACGGGATGGATCTACAGGTTTTTGTGGATCTTCTATTTCACGGTCCTCTTCTGGAATTACTTCGTTCATGGTGGTGTCTTGTATTCTAGGTACCCTTGGTTCTTCATTGTCTTCAACAAGTGTCTTCCTCGATTTGATATATGTTGAGTCTTCATCAAAAGTCACATCCCTACTGATGTCAATCTTCTTGAACCCTGGAAAGTAGATTCCGTATTCCTTTGAGCTTTCACTGTAACCCACAAATATACCCTTCTTTCCTGAAGGATCTAGCTTTCCCTTCTTTTCTTTTGGAATGTGTGTGTATACTGGACAACCAAATATTCTAAGATGACTAACTTCTGGTTTCTTACCAGAGAAAAATTCTTCTGGTGTCTTGTTGTCAAGTATCTTGTGTGGTGTTTTGTTTTGAACATATACTGTTGTCCTTGTTGATTCTTCCCATATGTGCATAGGCATATGTAGCTCATGAAGCATTGCTCATGCTGCTTCCATGATTATTCTATTCTTCCTTTCTGCAACCCCATTCTGTTGTGGATTGTAAGGAGTGATCAACTCCCTCTTAATTCCTGAATCACTGCTTAACTTCTTGAAGTCTCCTGAATTGAACTCTCCGCCATTGTCGGATCTAAAGGTCTTGATCTTCTTATCAGTTTGGTTTTCTATCAAGTCTTTGAATTCCTTGAACTTATCAAACACTTCATATTTATTCTTCAAGAAATAAACCCAAGTCTTCCTACATAAATCATCAATGAAGGAAACATAATATACATACCCACTCAGAGAACTGGATGAAATTGGACCGCATATATCAGAGTGGATAATCTCCAAGATTCCTTTTGCTTTGCTTTCACTGCTTGGAAATTCCTTCTTTGTGTTATTTCCTTTTGCACATCCTTTGCAAATACCTTCATGTTTTGACTGGATTTCAAGAAGACCTTCTACTACTTTGCTTGCAATTGGTAGTGCTCTATAGTGCACATGTGCAAGCCTTCTATGCCAAATTTCACTTGGCTCCATGGATTCATGTACCATGCCATGTTCAGGTTGTCCCTTCAATTTGTACAATCCTCCCTCTTGCTCTCCAATCACTACTGCATCATATATGGTCTTACCTTTTGGCCACATAAGTACTTGGCCATCCACAAATGCAACTCTCATTCCCTTTGCATCCAAAGATGATATGGAGAGAAGATTCTTCTTGAGACCAGGTACATATAGAACATCTTTCATATTTAAAGACTTCCCAGAGTCTAATTTGTATGAGGCTTCACCGCTTCCTTTTATAGGGTATTGATAGTCATCTCCAAGTTTCACCTTGTGAGGTGACTGATGTTCAGATAGGTCCATAAGAGATTCTTTAAATCCATTCATATGCTTGGAAGCCCCACTATATATAAGCCAATCATTACACCCATGTGTGACAGTACCTGTGAGAGCAGAAATTAGAACATATTCTTCATCACTTGAAGAATCTTCACTTTCTACCTTAGTCTTCATCCTGGGAGGTTCATCATCCTCAACAACATGAGCATGATATCTCTTCTTGGTGTTGTTGTTGTTGTTGTTGTTGAAGTCTCTTCTATTCCTGGGACAATCTTGGGCAAAGTGTCCCTTCTCATCACATGTGAAGTATCTATTGTGAAGGAGATCTTTCTTATATTTCTCCCTTTGAAAATGGTGGGAAGATCTCTTGCTATAAGATTTATCCCTTTTGAACTTACTTTTCTTGGTGTGTGCTGTGAGGGCCTGATCTTCACTTCCCATCTTTTCTTCTCGGGCCACAAGCCTAGCTTCTTCTTGTGAGCATTCCTCCCATAGTCTACTGAAAGAGATCAATTTCTTTCTTGCACAAATACCTTGGATGAAGGAGTCCTGTGACTTAGGTAGGCCATTCAATGTGGTCATGACAGTTTCTCCATTCTCCACTACTTCATCCACAACTTCAAGTTGTTCTTTGATTTGAGAGACCTTAGTAAAGTAAGATTGAATGGTCTCTCCATTCTGTATCTTTACACCTTTCAATTGGTTCCACGGAGTCATCTTCCGATTTATATTCTTTCCTTCAAACAACTTGGTCAAGGAGTCAAACATCTCCTTAGGTGTCTTTAGGGAAGACACATGGGGTATGAGATGATCTTTGATAGAATCAACAATGATTCTCTTGGCCTTGACCAATTTCTTCTTGTGTAAGGCCTTAGCCTCATCTCCCTCTAGAACTAGAACCTCTTCACTTATGGAGATGTCCAATTCATTCTCTTCTAGGATTAACCCAATCCTATACTTCCATCATCGGAATTTATTAGCCCCTTCAAGCTTATCCTCAAGCTTGGTGTGGTGAGACATCTTAATGAGAAACTCAAATGGAAATAAAATATTTAGGTCTTACCACTTGATTTGCTGAAACTGGATCTGGATCTGGATTAGGGTTTGTCAGAGAAACCCTAAACATTCAAACTTTGAATTCTAAACTTCTGAATGGATGGAAAGATGTGCCTTGCTAATCTGATCAAGCTGGTATACTTAAATTTTGAGATCTGCAAAATTTGACCCTTCAAAATTGACTTTGAAACTTTCGGATCTGTAGTTTCTGGTTTTCTGGTCAAAATCCCAAACTAGGGTTTGATAATGCTCGGGGTTCTTCCCAGCCAAAAAGTTCGATCTTGGTCTCTAAACATCGATTTTTTTTTAGGAGCATCTAGCCATGGTCTCAGATTCCAAAAATTCCAACTTTCTTTGAAACCCTAATTTCCTGCAGTAGTGATAGGCCAAAAACTGGAAATGATTAGAATTGAATTCTGTCTCAACAGAAAGATGCGACCTTGCTAGGAGAGTCAATTTAGCCTCTTGCCTTTGATGAACTATGGAGAGAAACCCAAAAATTAATAAGCCCTAGCTTCCGCAGCTGCATAATGTCTTCTACTTAGTACCGCTCTGATACCATGTTAATTTTTCGATAATTTCATTTAATATTATCTAGGATCGCTAAGAGAATAACAAGCACAACAAAACAATCACAAGAGACAATGGACACAAAGCATTTCACTGGGGAAAACCAAGAAGGTGAAAAACCCCGCAACTTCCTCAGAGATAGAATAAGCCCCAATACAAAGATCACAAAGATCAATCCCCAAAAGATAGATGTCTCCTGTAGCTACTCCTCCTCCACTTGTGCGCACTCCTCTCTCTCAACTATGTGAGTTGGATGAGTGAGTGAATAAGCAAATACAGAGAAACACACTCTCTATTTATACAACAACTTAACCTTCCTTTATCCCTAACTGGGCCGACTTCCTAAGGAATCCTAATAACCCATCCACATGACTCATGCAGGGCCGACCCCACCAAGGTGCTCTAATAACCCATCAAATATAAGTTGCAACACTTATAATAATACTTGTGACACTTACAAATACAAATGACGACACTTCTAATTGGAGGAACAATACATCTCCATCAGGAATATAATAAAGTACAAGTGTAATACATAGAAGAATATCTTTCGAAGTTACAAATACATCAACAGAAATTTACAAAAATATTTGAGTTAATTTGAATACATATTACCTAAAATATTTTGATGCATCCTCCTGCGTGAAGGTACTCTTTGCAGGAAAGTGAAATATATTTCCAGAATTGGCTACAACACTAGACAAGTTGTCAGAATAATCATGTTCATTTCTATTCCTTGTAAACCTGCGAACTAGACCACCAAAGTAAAATAGTCCAACCAGTACAAGTAAGTGTATGGCACCAACGGTTTGGTAGACACTATGCATAATTATTTGCATGCATTTTCCTGAACTGAACTAATATTCCAAATGGACCATCTACATATTCACAAAAAATCTCATCCTTTCGGCTTGCAAGCGGCTTGTGAATGGCTTAAAAATGGTTGTGCTCTTCCCTTTGGACACTCGTAGTTGCATCACATTGCATCGTTTAAACATTTAAACTTGATCATAATTAATTTTGATGTGGATGCATGGCCACACTATGGCCTCATTTTATTTCACTTTATTTTTTTATTTTATTTTGTTTTTTATGGGAACCCGAAATCCAGACGGTCGATCATAATTTAAAGGCCAAGTCTAAGAAAAAATAAAAACGAGATTGTGTTGTTTGAAAGGAAAAGTTTAATACATGCATTTAGATAGGTATTTATAGGTTGGAAGTTTGAAAGGAAAATTTTAATGCGGTGATTTAGATAGGTAGTTTTCATTTTGATGGTTAGTTTATTGCCACATAGTGATGATCTTTCACTCTCCATTCTGTTGCAACTGCAACCTGATCCCCATTTTTTTTATAAAATTGTAGGGCCCCTCCTTTATTTTTAATATTAATCAGAGTTTGTTTCATCTTGAATCTACTTATCTTGGACACTTATAATTTTTCTTGAAAGACAAAAGAAAAGGCTTTTTCTTTTTTAATCGGAGCAACATTAATTTCTCCACCGAAACGGTCGGAGCAACATCCCATTCTCTGCCAAAACGGTCGGAACAATTATGAAAGGATGCCGAAACAATTAGGTTTTTTTTTTTAGAATTTGTGTTTCGGATCAGAATCAAAATTTACGCCGACATGGTCAGAGGGGAAAGGAAAATGGGCCCAATCGAAGGAGTTATATGTTTCACGACGGATGAATTGGCATAAAAAAGGAAAGTCCGTTGAGACGTTTCGCTGTCAAAATGGAAAATTCTCTGAAACATTCACTGAAAAGGACGCCGAAACACATTGCTACCAAAAGAAAAGTCCACCGACACATGTCGTTGTCGAATTGGAAAGTACTTCCGCATAGTTGTAAAAGGGATATTGGCATAAAAGGAAAATATGCCCGGAACGATATCGATGCAAAATTAAAAGGGTTCATGCTAATGCAAATTGGTGTAAAATGTTTTGCCCGAATAGTTTCGATGACAAATGGTATATTTCATCAAAATGCATCGATACTAAAAGGAAACAACCACCGAAACAAGATCGGTGCCGAACGACAATTGTCCCGAAACACTTGCGGGGTAAATTAAAAGGTAACCCGAAAAGGGCATGATTTGACCCTATGGACGCATTTAATGCTAGGGTTAGTGTTGGTATATATATATATATATATATATATATATATATATATATATATATATATATATATATAGTGTGTGTGTGTGTGTGTCAAATCTTTCCCTGTCACAATTGTTTGTAACGACGTTTTGGAGAAATCATTGGAAGGCGAAAATCACTCGACGTCGTTGAGCATGCATTTGGACGAACCTCTCACTGCTAGGTAGGTCATTTGATCTATTTACTTTAGTTACAGAATGACATTTTTCCATGGTTAAAAGAATTTTGAAAATCCCTCATTGGCACCCATATTATGTTAAATTGTGAAACTTGAGAGGTTATAAGGGCGGGTTTAGTTTCTTTAAAAAACCCTAGGGAAGTGTTGTTTTTCAGTTAGGAATAGTATAAAATCCTAGCTTTGATAGCCGTGGATGGTGTGGGAACTAGAATATTTTAAACTTGAGTTTTAGGGCATTCCCGTTAAGTGACCGCCACATTTCTAGAGCTTATGCTTTCTAGACTCAAAGCGTTAGCTTTAAACGTAATCTTTGAAAACTCCTTTACTAGGGTTGCACTGGATAAATGTGTTATGATATACATAATCCCTACAGTGAACACCCATATCACCAAGATGTATTCTCGTTTAATGTTCTTCCTTTTTTTCGCTTCCTCATACTTCACCAAAGAAATAAACCTCGTTAGGTTAGAACATGAGAAAAATCAGACATATTGAGCATATACTCGCCAAGGAAGCCTAGGTTCATTTGGATGTAAAGTCCCATTGTAAAATAGATAGGGTGGTTCCTCAATCTCTTCGAGAACCTTGAAGCTCCCCGGGTTGTGTAAACAAATGAAACATGCAGTTTTGTTTGAAGAGAGAGTCCAGATCTAAAGTTGGTTTTTGTCACTATTTGTTTTTATTTTAAAAAATGGGCATGCTAAATTGTTATATACCCCATCGATAGAGCCCTTCAATAAAACCTTAGTTAAAAAAATTTTGCCTGGAACCCTGACCAGTAATATGAAAAGATGATGATGAGACTATCTATGATTCTGTAGAAAAATTGAAAACACTTTGGCGATTTGTTCTTACTTTTGGCCAGTGGTGCATTGGAGAATCTGGATTAATCCAAATAAAGATCCATTTATACATTGTTCACTACATATAGGTGTTCAATTTTCAACTAAGTTTCCAATACTGTGATCAACCATAACAAACATCAAACACACCTAACATCATGGAAGTATGAATCTCCTAATTCTTAGTTTCTTGTAAATAATATTGAGAAATTATACCTTTGCATGTTGCTTAAATGTTTTTTTCTTTAACGTGGAATTATTATTATACATTGACTTTGTTGTTTCCTTAGTACTCAAAGATGCAAAGAATGGCTGCCAAGCGAAAGAACAAGGTAGCAGAATTAGATTCTGGTGTTGAAGTTGTTACAGAAAATCTAATGGAGACATTATTTGGAGATACCAAAGCAGTGACGGGGATCATCCTTGAATACAAATGGGGTGAACTATATCACCTCATCCGAGATCTGAACGTGCTAGATTCATGCATTGAGGAGATGAGGGTGTATCAAAATACTAAAATATCCGGTCTCCATAAAGCTGCCACCCGACCAGAGCTTTTCCCATGCTACAAAGTTATTGGCTGGATTCTACCTCATGTGGATATCAACACACAAATCATAGCTGGGGAAAATGGATAAGGTCTTGCTTCATTCCAACCCAGTCATATTAGCACAGCTTACAAACTGCCACCTCCCAAAGTGACAATGACAAATGACTAGGTAGGTAAAGGGAATCAAAATATATCACTTTGAGTACGTTAAGAAAATGATGGTTCCTGGAAAGTAGTTGAGATAAAGTGCAGGTGGGGAACATGATACACAGAATCTAAAAACACCATTCAGAGTCATATATCTAAAGTTGAGCAGAATATTCAGTAGGGTGAATGGTAATATCTATAAGCTCAATTGGGTGCCCCTTATGTATCACATTGCCTCCCATGGTACCGTATTCTATTGGGTGGACAATATCTCACACAATATGGCATCAATGATAGTAGCCACCCAAGGAGGGATGACCCATAAGAAAGATGAGTTCCATATGTCTTCCTACCTGATTGATTGTATCTTGATTAGACGCCCATTCCACAAATTGGGGTGATATTGGATCCTAGCTGAGACCCCATTATATCTGTCTTACCAAATAATGTGGGAACACAAGTATACAAGCTTCTATAAGATTATCTATGAGGAATTCATAATTCCTCTATATTGGATGATATTTAATGAAGAACCAAATTTCTTGTTAGACAACAAAATGGTTGTCATATGTGAATATGGATATTTCTACTTTACCCCAGAAGGCATGCATATCAGAATGTATGGAGGTACCAAAGCATTATCTCTAATGCCAAGCTGGTACGCAAGTGATTATGTGGTGCACAAAGAGGCAATAAGATAGGTCTTCATCAACGGGGTAGGTAATTTTGTAAATGAACATAAGAAGGCCTCCTATCCACCATTTCCCTCTATCATTGGGGCGTATAAATTTCCTAAGGTGAAAGGAGCAGAAGATTTTATAAAAGACTTAAAGGCGTTTCATGTTGGGGAGAATATATTCGTAAGGAATGACAAACTACAAAAGACCGCCCAACATTGTGCGTCATGCAAAATTCACTTTGAATACACAGACCACTTCCTTAAGGATGAGGAAGCATATCGGAGGGAAAATAACATGACATATTTGAATAAAATTTTTGGTCGGAAGAGTGGTGTAGATCGTAGTCATGCTATGGATACGGCCAAAGAAGAGGAATTGCAGAAGTCAAGAGAAGAAGCAGAAAGACTTAAAACAGAGGAAGCAAAAATACAACGAAGAGAAGAAGCAGAAAGAATACAAGTAGAGGAAGCAGAAAAAAAAAAGCGAAGAGGAACATAAAAGAAGAAAAGAAGAAGTAGAAAGACAAAAGAAATAAGAGAAAGAAGCAACATAAAAACTAGTAGAGTTGGAAAGGAAAAGGGAAGAAGAAGACAGGCTCAATAAATTTGTGGAAGAAGAAGTCCAATAAAGAGGCCAAAATCTCCAAGATATGGACATATACCCACCTAATGTGTTTGGAATCATGCTTACAGGAGGACATCTCCTTTTTTTCGAGCTCGAGCTCACTCCTTTTACCCCTTCAAAGCAACATTCAGTAGCGAAACTGGATACAAAAGTCTTTGAATCCAAAAGGAAGACAATAACAAGGAGGAATGAGAGAAGACTGAAAATGGGCACACAACCAAATGTGGTGACCATTCAAGAAAGCACCATAGTGGAAGGAACCCATAAAGATACCAAGTTCATTGCATCAATAAATATAGCAGTTGATCAAGCAAGCACTGCCAATGTCGATAAGCTGATGAACGACCTAGAATGCAACAAAGAAAATGTTAAAGTAGAAAGATAACCTAGTAAAAGCGAGAGGTGAAGGGATAGAATTGAAAATAAAACATGATGCAGTAATAGCTGAAAAGAATATATTACTATATGATTATTAGAATCTGGAAAATGAAAAGGATGCATTGAACGTACCACTGGTGATATTGGAAGGTGAGCGGAGTGATTTTTTCTCCCGCATAAGTGAGTTAGAAGAAAAGGAAACACATTCGAATGAAGAAGTAGAATCATTAACCAGTGAAAGGGAAGCTTTACAAGTGCACATTGATGAAATGATAGTTGAAAAGGTAAACGTGTAGTCCCAGGTGAATGAGTTGGTTATAGAAAAGGACTTTCTGATAGAACAGGTAAACCTGGCTCAAAATCAAAAGCTAGATATAACTCCATTCCACGAGAAGGCTTGCAAAATACAAGAACAAATTTGCCACTCAGAAGAATTGTTGATTAAAGAAATTTACAAAATGAAACAGATGATAAATAGAATGAAGGAGATATCTGTTGATGCTTTAGCTATGAGACAAAAATTAGTTGACACTTTCAAAAAGATGAAAAGGATGATGACTCGGAAGGAAGGAAAGCCAAACTTCCCCGAGCACCTGCCAAACAAAACGACTGCGGAACTCAAATTGGACATAACGCTTCTAGAAATTTGTAGGAGGGCCTCTAGGAAGATGCATGTAGAAATACCAAAATCCATCGCTAAATGCGAGGAGTTTTACAAAAGAATTTCTTGAATACATGAGAAATGTCACATCGCCATGATTTCAGATATGTATGGCTTTCCCACCAGTGATCAACTCTTAATGGAATTGAAAGATGGCCTAAAAGAAGATCTGGAAGATTCGGTGTGTCGGAAGCTGCCATGATGCGGAACGGCCAAATCTAGTCATAAATGAAGCAGTTAAACCATAATGAATGTCGACAAAAATGAAAAAAATGACACAATTAATGCTTGATGCATGCGGCGGATTCGGTAAATCTGCGTTGGATTTGGTAATCATTGTCCAAAAATCAGAAGGATGCAGAAAATCAACACTATAAATGTAGGTCAAGGGAATAGGTTGACGCATTGTGTGTTAAGCAGGAACCTGCAAAGTAGTGCATGGAATTTTACATTTCGAGCACAAGCACCAAAAGGCCGCAACCAACGTCAATTATGCAGGAGCAATCAACAATCATGTCCGGCATATCATTCAGAAATAAACGGAGCTCCAATCGTCCTGCAGACACCAGCCGAGAGCCGAAGAAAGTGACATGGAATTCAGCACGATTGGTAGAAGGAGAAGTAGGCACTTCAGGCACCGCCCAAAAAGAAACAACATCGCAAGGAGGGTACCCTGGCCCAAAAATACTAGGGTATGTACCGCCCAACAAGAAAGGAACACTAGTGGTTTGGGTGAGCAAGAAAAAATGGTATGCCATTAAGATGTCGCTGATACCGAAAGGAGTTCCTCAAGCCTGGAACATTGTGAAAATTTGCATAAGCTTCAATATAGTGACCACGACCTCGCGAACTTCCAAGAATGAGAGAAGCATAGGTCAATGTTATCCCTAGCGAAGGAGGCCCGACCACAAAGGAACTAGCGGAGTGGGCGTTCGGATTGGAGCAATCAAGGCTACTAGACCTCACCCAGATACCGCACTTTGGGATATTGGCGTAGGTAAACGCGTGCGTCAAAAATCTATTAGCTTGTTTTCATGGCGGCTACTTATGGATGCATGAAAATATCCTGGTCACTGTCTACCTGATTGCAAGAATCACTGGACTACCCGTGGATGGTGAGGACCCTTCCCAATTTTTATAAGGGAAGGACAATGACAAGAAGCTCGCACTAAGGCTGAAGACGAAGTACGGAGTGGAGAAAAAATACCAAGGATACCTAATTAGCAAAATTAAGAACCAGGCCGTCAGGGTCGAAGCAAATATTTTAGCAATTAAGGTGGCACGGAAGAATAGGCCAAAAGAATGCACTTCGTGCATCATCGCCTCCACGGAACAATGTGCCGCAGGAGTGTGGATGAATTGGTCAAAATTCCTGCTAAACCAATTGATGGAGGATGCGCTTGATGCGTAGGATAAAGGGAAGGCATTCACATATTCATGGCACTTGATGTCGGTCGCATCAGTAGGATGAAGGGAGCCAGAGAACTATCAAGGCATGAAAACAGTATAAGCTAGAGTACGAGAAGGGGCGCGGTACGAAAATTTATGGGAAACCACTGATAAAGAACGGAAAGCATTCAACATTGTACAATTTTACTTGTTCTTAGACAGGATGCAGATAGATGCGCAAGCAGTACCACAGATAATGGAACAAGTAGCAAGGAAGTATCGATCGATCGTGTTGGCTTGTATAATGTTCCTTAAGTTTCCAAGATAGACCTAGGTTCTGCGCGATTCAGGGAACCAACAAAACCTCTTTTCACCGGCCCTTTCGGAAACAGTCTACGAGCAGACTGAGGTCTCACCCGATGTGAAGTTATGGGGAGGTTTCGGAATCTAGTTTCCACAACCGGGTGATGGATGCTCCATTGGGTTAACAGCGCATTGCAAGACTCACGCTGCAGACTGGGGGACTGTGCGACTGATACTTATGCTATCGTGCTTCCAAGTACTACGCGGTTTGGACTGGCTGCTTAATAATAGGATAGCTCCACGAGGGACTACGCTTCCTCTTTGGCAATCACACTACTTTGAGAGACCTTACTTGATGTAATTTTATACATTCAACAAGCATCTTAAACTATAAACATTGCAAAATTAGACAGTATGATGAACTACAACCACTACGCACTTCTGGTGCTGCACTTCAGGGAATCGCACTATACAGACTTCATTGATTTAAGTGTTTACCCGTTTAACTCATGCATTCATTTTTTTCAACAATACTTCAACTTTCCACATTCACTCTTATGCATTCAATACTTAACATATTATTCCCAATGCTCATTCTTACTGAGAATACATATAAAAGCAACAATACATTCATTCATAAGCAAGAACTAAACCATTCATCAAAAGCAATTATACAGATGCAAACACATAACACAAGTATTTAATGTGGTTCACCCCCAGGATGGGAGCTACGTCCACAAGAACTATTGTTATATTATCAAAGGGAAGAGTTCAATAGTTCCATTCTGCACACATAGCTACAGACTCTCTTCTCTCTTCACTAGGTATCTGCGCACACAGCTTCAGAGCCTCTTTAAAATGAGTCTCTCTATAGAGATCAATCTTCAACATTCACCAAAATGAAGATAAACCCTTTCCCTTACAAAAGATGCCCTTATATAGATCGTTCCCTTAGGTCACATCTGTTATAATCATGGCGAGTCAAAAACCCTAAGGTAACCGAAAACTGGTGTGGTTACCCACCACCCTTCCTATCACCGTTGATAGCTTGCTCCACTCGCTCCAGGCCGCCTTGCTAGGACACTCGTGGCTCTCATGCCCCTCTAACAGCCGTAGTCATCATAAAAATGGTTACAACCGCATCGTGGCCTATCGCTTTTCGTCCCCTTTAGCCTTGTTGTCGTCCTCTACCCGTGGCTTAGTCTCTAACGGTTTTCCGCCACTCCCTTTGATAAGTCACTTTTCGCTATCTCCACTCTGCTCCTTACCCAACTGTCGGGAATCCTGGAGTTGCTTACCCAAAACAGGTCGCTTTCATCTGCTCGACCTTTCCTTATAATATTTTCCCAAAATAGCTGCTACGCTGGCACTACGTATCAACATAACTGTGCAGTACCCCGACTTTGCACTGCTTGTTATGCATATCTGGCTTCGCACTTTGGTTCGCGCCATTGACAAAACCGTGCCATATGAGCTTTGCAGTCCGAATTGCACAATTTCCAAAACTGTATGTCCTAAAAAATATGTCAACTTGGGCCACGCCCAACAGATTGCAAGGCTATCGGTCGAATCCCAAACAATTTATATTTAAGCACGAGCAGATAAGCAGCAACAATGGCTGCCAATGCAGTACAAGCTAACTGAGGAGGAGTTGGATGCCATCATCGATAGATGGCCAGCAGAATAGAAATTTCCAGCTGCAGAAGAGGAACTATTGAACTTAGAGCATGGACAAGCAACAACTTGACCAAAGATACCAGTGGAAGAACAGGGCTCAACTAGTTGAAAGGAGGGCGCAGAAGAAGATGATCCCGCGAAAGACCAGTCACTAATGTCTAGTCATGATGGAGCCTCATCGACCACCCCGATGGATTCAGAATTAGAGGCACAGCGTGAAGAAACAAGGACAAATCATATGATGGACGATGGAGAAGGAAGCACAAGTGGGGGTATTCTGGAGGATCAAGTTAATAGGTTCCTAGAGAAAATAACAGAGGTCGTGGAAGGAAATCGCACGAAAGTCACACAACACTCAACCGAATACTTCCACCAGGTAACGCAACTACTATACACACTAGCCAATGCAGTTGCATAGTCAAGTGTACCACATAGGGACATCCCACCGAGTTTGTCGACAAGAAGGGTTGAAGTAGAAGTCGGCACACAACCAAGGATAGTACATATTTTGTCAAATGCAATTGCAACAAGTGAGGGGGACTTGGACACAGAATTAAGGAAGTATGAATCCATCATGGTAAATTTCAATCTACTGCCGATGTTGTCACTACATAGGATTCAAATCGCAGCAAGTGCAGAAATCCGCGACCGTGCGGCTGCAATGCATGATAATATGGTGAGGTATAAGCAGCAGGCGTGCATCAGCGAGATGGAGACATAGCGTCTCCAACAAGAGAAATATCAAAACTAGCTGAAGAAGAGAAGTCTATAGAAGATAGAGGCTGGTTAGAGAAGGAGATATCCAAGACATGTGAAGCGTCGGAGGTAGATCGGGATATACTACCGGAAGAAAAAGCTATCTTGTTGGGCGTAGCTATCACTGAACTAAGGAAAGAAAATGCATATCTACAGGAAAGGGCGGCACCCAACACACCACCGGAACAGATTCAGCGTCGTCAGATTGCGATCGAGGAAGCTGTGACAGATATCACGGAGATGGAAAATATATCCCAGATAGTTGTAGAGGGCGTCAAAGAGTTTTGGGGAAGCGTAGTTCAGGACGAACAACTAATTGAGATGAAGGTGCAACTCAGTGAAGTAGAAACACGGATGCAATCCTTGAAGGTATCCCTTAAATTGATGCCTTCAGTTATACAGATGACAAGGGATGCAGAACTAAAAGGAATGCAACAACGCGTAACTAAGGCACGCGAAAGGAAACAAAGAAGGGCCACTCACCTGGACGATCTACAAACAAAAGTAGAAGTCCTCGCAGTAAAGGAAATGGACGCAATGAAACAGGTCAAATAACAACTGGAGAAAGCGCAACAGAAAAGTTGTGAACACCCAATAGAACAACAGGTAGAAGAATGTACACAACTTAGAGCATTAACAAAGGAAGTGGTCAACCAAATAAAAAATGCATACGATGATTTTAGACAGCAGGTGAATGCACCAGAGGTGTCCAGCTTAGGTGGCTAGAGGGTGAGCCACAAGTTTGTGTTGCGGGCATGTTGGCACGGGGTTAGATCGCATGAATTGAGGAAGCTAACATCAATGAGAAGGACCATCTATGGAAGAAAGGACCATTCATGGAGAACAAAGAGCCGACGAAAGCACAAGATTATTTTAGTTAGTTAGAATGGGTCATTTGGACCATTTTGTAACCGCCATAGTTTCCTATAAATAGGACTATGTTTGTAATCCTAAGGGAATCCTATAATTATATCATAAGTTAATCAATAGATGAGCGGATGAATAGTGTAATGTTTTGCTCTGCCTTCAGCAAGTTTTGTATGGATCCACGAAAAGGTGTTTTGAACTGTCCCTGCGAAGGTTGTACTATAGGTTTTGATGAGTTAATGCATGAATATGTTCGGATATGTTTCTTTTATCTCTGTTTGTGTCTAATGATGAATACTGTGTCATGCTTAAATGTTGTAGTTCTGTAATTTTCGATTGACACGATCGCCAGTGTTACCATGTTAATACGAATGTCAATTATATATTGAATATGCAAATGATGAATGTATGTTTGAATTGTGAAGTATGATGCGAAGATGAATCTCTAGTTTCTGTAGCGATAGAGTGAGAATAGATGCAGGTCCTTTCCCCACTGCGGAAACCTAGTTCCTACGGCCCCCTTAATAATCTCGGGTGAGACTTCACTCGCTTAGTGAGTGTTGTTGGAAAGGGTAAAACCTTTATGGGCCGGTTCTTAAGGGTGTTTGGTTGGTGTTTGTTGACGATAGTGCGAAGTGAACCCCTATCGACAGAACTATGTCAACAATCAAATACATGAGAAATTTCACGTCGCCGTGATTTCAGATATGTACAGGTTCCCACCAGGGATCAACGCTTAATGGAATCGAAAGATGGGATGAAAGATGATCCAGAATACATCAAGAAAATATATGTGTTGAATGAAGAAGACATCAAGCAGTACATCGGACAAGCATCTATAAATTCTTATTTCCTGGAAGAGAGCTATAAAGTTGCTGCTAAAGGAGTGACAAGTGTGGAAAAATAATTATCTGTCCATGAATTATATTATGTAATATAATATTTCAGGAAATAGACTTGTGGGACAATTATATTTCCATTCTGGAGGTCCCAACGGAAAGTTAATTTAATTTGTAATTAATTATCTATTTTTTATGTGCAAACACACGAGACAAATTTTGGCAATCCAAAGGTTAGGGGTAGGTGAACTGATTAGTCATGCAAAGACAGTTCTCTTGTAATATAAATATGGGGGGAAGGGTACTAGAAAAGGGACTTTTGCTAGTGAAATAGAGGATGGATACATTTTGTAAGAGAACTAGTTTTCTACTAATGAGAAGGACCTATTTACTGGGAAATCTTGCACAGATCTTTGAGTGGAATGTGTTGAATGACTTATTGGAATTATTTCTTCTTGTATTCGTGCTCATGCTATGAGATATTTCTAACTTTGTTGAACTATTTCAATGGTGATGAATGATTTTACTTATCTATGCAAATGTCTATGTGATATCAGAGTAATTAAATGATTTAATTGTAATCAAAGCTATCTTTATATTTTTTTCTGATGTGAGTGTGCATACTTTATCTTAATAGCTATCTGTTAGATTTGTATAACCATTCTCATATTATTACTCTTATTTAAACTCGTTCCTTGCAAGGATAGATTAGTTAGTGTAGAATAGGGTTAGACAATTGATAAGGTAGAAGTGATAAGATGGGAGGTAAGAACCTATGCATCAGTTGTGAGGCTTCTTCCTACCAATTCTAGGTTAAGTGCATTAGTTATATTAAAAGCACTTTCATATTCATACTTTAAACATAAAATATAAAAGGTGGATCGGGCCGCAACCAGTACCTAAATTAAATGAACATACCTATGGTATCCGGACCGTTAACCTAATGGATTCCCCATACCAAACAGTGAGTTATCTAATAGGGATTATTCATTGGGGAGAATCCCTACTTTTGATGCTAGGATTTTATGGGCATCAACAGTTTTGGCGCTAGAAGGAGGGTCGCCAGTGCATGGCTGGTAGAGGAAATACATTTTCACGAAGAAATTTCTCTAGGTCTCCGTTGAAAACAACCAAACTAGAAGAATTAATTTATGAAATTGATTATCAAGAAAAGTTGGATTTTAAAACTGATCATACTGAATGTTTATACGTTATTCCTCACATAGAAGTAGAAAAATTGAGGAGACATACTGGATCATATGTGAGGAAACTTGGTGGATTATCAGTAGTACCTTTACTACCGAGACGGCAAGTTCCTAGAAGACAAGTTGTGCAAACTAGGGATTCTGTGCTTGTGGAATCTTTGGAAGAATTAGTTGATCTATCATTACAAGATATCCCAGATCCCATAAATCAATTGAGGCCTAATTCTCCAGAGTCAATCTCTTCTTTACACATACAGACTCTTACACCCCCTCATACACCTCCACATTCTCCAGGACGTATTGCTAGCATGGCTCACAATGCCAATCAACCACATGCTTGGAGAGCCAGAGGACCACTCAACCTTGCTGCTTTGTTGCATGATTTTCCTAAGCATCCAAAGCGAGTGCTACCTAAATTTGACCATGGAAAAGGGATCTCTATTGAGGATCACCTAAAGAGATTTTACTTAGCATTGAATCTGTTAAATGTGGAACATGAGGATGTAGTGTGCAAGTTATTTCCTTATACTTTCGAATCTAGAGTATCATCCTGGTATTTTAGCTTGCAAACTAATTCTATAGCAAATTGGGAAAATTTCGAAAAGGTATTTCTGAATAAGTTTGGTAACCAAAAAAATGTGGCTTCACTAGTGAAAAAATTATTGTCAATGTGCATGGAAAAGAAGGAGAAGGCACAAGAATTCAATCAAATATTTACCCTGATTTTGAATAGTTTCAGCGCTGCAACCAAACTTGCTGAAGAGTCATTAGTATAATATTATACTACAATGCTTTCCCCATCCATAGACATGTTTGTCAAAAGATCTGTTGAAACTACTTTAGTAGAAAATTATGAAGAAGCGAATAAAGTAGAAGCCGATATAAACAGTATTATCAAACATTCTCTGGATTTGGAAGTAAAACCTATAGTAAATAAGAAGCCTCTAATATTGACCAGAATTAAAGAATATCCTTCAAATGAATTAGAAAACATGGTCAAAATGGTTCAAAAGTTGTCCAACAGAATAGTAGATTTGGAAAATGAGAAGCGTGCTAGTTCTTCAGCAAGAAAACCATTTAAACCTTTTTATAAAAAAAAGGAAGAAAGCACACAACCACAACCACCATCAAATAATTCTGTTGTTTTTAATTTTGAATGAAGTTGGCATGGATCACTTTTGCACATTTCATCAATAGCAACATTCTAAAAAACAAATTCCCATAGTGGATTAATTCAATGACTCTGGTAATGAATCAATTATTGGATACACAACTAATAGACCATGAAGATCAGGAAGAAGACCAATCTAATGAACAAGAAGATCAAAATGAAGAAACCACATTGGTATTGGACACCAAATTTGGGTTTAGATGAAGAAGAAAAGGTGGAAGAAATATAAATATCATCTGTAGTTTATGCTACTAGAAGTAAGGGACGAATAGAAGAGCAAAGTATAGTATTGCCCAAAATGAGGACAACCAAGGAAAACATAAAAAAGAATAATAGCATAAATCAGTCACAACCAAAAGTAAATTCTGGTGCTATAAAGGAAACAAACCCATTAAGCAATAAACAAGAAGACCATGTAGTCAACAAATTTAATAGTGGTGAATAGGTGGGAGGAAATCGTAATATGGGATATGGCATTGTAGAAGATATCAAGAAAACTAAAGCAAATATATCTCCGTTTGAACCGTGTAACCTGCCACAATAGAGGAAAAAATTATTAGAATATTTTGACGTAAAAACAAGCGACACAGTAGATAAATAGTATTGGTGGAAAATCGAAAGGATTGAGTTAGACACCAAGATTAACGAAGCAAGTATTGGTGGAAAATCGAAATCTCAAACCCTACTTTTCCTTTTTAATTTTGAAATTTTCAATTATAATGTGCATAACTGCTTGGTAGACTTTGGGGCTTCATATAACATCACTGCACTATCTATTTGCAAAAATATTAATGGACAACCCACAACATCCCCTTCTTGGACTATACAACTAGATAGATCAGAGGTTAAAGTTATTGGGGAAATGAAAAATGTATTGATCATATTGGCTACAGACCCAAGAGTGTGTCAATTCATTGATATTATGGTAGTAGACATACCAGAATATTATGGGTTAATACTGAGCAGAGATTGGTCAAATAAGATAAATGGTTATTTCGCAACAGATTGTTCTCACTTATGGCTGCCATATCAGAATAAGTAGAATCAAATCAAGGTGTTAAGGGAACCTCATATGAAACATAATGTGACTCAATTAGAGGAAAAAATGAGCCAGTGAATTTTTCATCTTCGGTTTTGGGAAATTATTTTTTGGAAATTGAGCCAGGGAACTATCAGGCGAAAAATGTTGGCCATGATTCAACCAACCAGTCTGATCTCCTTCAATTTGCATGAGCTGATGATATTGAATATAACATAGTAGAATTAGTTACTGACTTAGGTAATCATACTAACGTAGTTGAGTCGGATGATAAGTTTTGAAATTTGTACTTTGATGGCTCCAAAACACAAGAGGGAGCAAGGTTCAGGTGTGTTCTTGTTGATTCTCAAGGAAACAAACAAGTTCTCTCTTGTAGATTAGAATTTGAATGCACAAATAATACTGTTGAATACAAAGCTTTAGTTCAAGGTTTGAAAAAATCCATTGAGTTGAATGTTAAGAATTTAAAAGTTGTTGGTGATTCAAAAATAGTTGTTAGGATGGTAAAGGATACAATTCATTATTTAGCTCCACACTTGAAAGGGTACCAATCCGAGGTATGGAATTTAATATCAAATTTTAATGATTTTAACATAAATGTCATTCCTAGGTTACAAAATGTTGTTGCAGATTTACTAGCCACTTCTGCTTCTCGGTTAGTACCGACAAATAACAAATGTTCCATTGAATTGATTTTCAGGCCTTCTGTCCCAGATAACATAAAAAATTGGAAAGTGTTCAATGATGATGAAAAAATTATTCATTTTTTGACAGATGAAGATACATTCAAAGGATCTATTATTGAGGAGGATGAACACAAGTCAAAATTTCAAAATAAGGATATATGTAAAGGAAATTTTATGCCAAAAGGGGTACGGACTTTAGAAAATTTATTTGATCTCCAACATAAATTTAGGAATCCAGCAAATGTCAAAACAAACATCTCCTCAATGCAATACGAGTTGGTGAACTTAGGGACAGAAAAGGAACCTAAATATGTTAATTTGGGACAATGTTGCTCACCTGGCGAGAGATGCAAATTTATTAAACTATTTCAGCAATACAAGGACATTTTTGCATGGACATATGAGGATTTGAAAACTTATGACACACGCATCATACAACATATGATACCCATCAAACAAGGGGAAAAACCATTTTAGCAATAACTCCGGAAGATGCATCCCATGCTTGAACCTTTGATACAAAAGGAATTAAAGAAGTTGCTTGATACTAAAATTATTTTTAAAGTTTGACACTCTAAATGGGTAGCAAATTTGGTGCCCGTATGAAAAAAATTAGGAGAAATAAGACTATGTGTCGACTTTCAAAATTTAAACAAAGCGTCAGATAAAGACAACTATCTGATTCCACCAATGGAACAAATATTACAGTTGGTGTTAGGCTTAGAGATGTTCTCCCTATTGGATGGATTTTCAGGTTACAATCAAGTATTAGTGGCCGATAAAGATCCATTCAAGACTACTTTTCACACAAAATAAGGAACATTCTCTTATAGAAGAATGCCTTTTGGCCTTATGAATGTTGGAGCCACATTTCAAAGGTCCATGGACATCGCATTCTGAGGTTTAGTCAGCCACTATGTTGTTATTTATCTAGATGATGTGACAGTTTTTTCTAAGAAAAGAGAGGATCACGCTTTCCATTTAAAACATATTTTTGAATGGTGTAGGAAATATGGAAAATATTTGAATCCTAAGAAAACCATTTTTGTTGTCCTCGAAGGAAAATTGTTAGGGCACATCATCTTCTAAAAGGGGAATCTCTATAGACCCAAAAATGATTCAAGATATAAATCAAATTCCCATGCCCCATAATAAGAAGAATATGCAATCATTTATGGGAAAAATAAACTTTGTTCGAAGGTTTGTGCAATATTTTGCACAGATTGTAAAACCTTTGCAGTAAATGGTGAAGCAAAGTGTGCAGTTCAAATGGACTGATATTGAGAAGAACGCATTTAAGGATATAAAAAATGCCGTTGCTCATGCTCCTTCATTGATCAATCCATATTTTGAAAAGGACTTCATCGTATATACATTTGCTTCATATCATTCTCTTGCAATAGTTCTCACACAGAAGGGAGATCAAGGAGACGAATATCCA
The DNA here is from genome assembly GCA_027924585.1 of Larix kaempferi. Taxonomy (NCBI): domain Eukaryota; kingdom Viridiplantae; phylum Streptophyta; class Pinopsida; order Pinales; family Pinaceae; genus Larix; species Larix kaempferi. The sequence goes on from BSBM01000729.1 coordinate 12,742,221, forward strand.
ATATCTTTTATGAGCACTTGGTTACAAGGAGCTAAACTGAACTACCCAGCTATAGGAAAACAAGCATATGAAATATTTAAGGCCATAAAACAGTTCATACCTTACATTCTAAAAAATAGAACAAATGTTATAATACCTCACCCAGCTGTCAAATCTTTATTTATACAAAAGGACTTGGGACAAAGACAAGGAAATTGGATGACTGCATTGTAAGAATATGACCTAGAATTTAAACCAGCTAATATCATCAAAGGTCAAGGGTTATGAAAGTTTCTTACTGAAAATCCAATTGATGAAGATCATGGCTGGGAAAATGAATCCGAAATTAATTTAATTGAAGTATGTTCCGTTTTTACCACTCCAGAGTCTTGGTATAGAGATTTAATTCATTATCTTCAAAATGAATATTTGTTGGAAAATTGGAATTCGAAGCAAAGAAGGGCACTTCGATTGAAATAAATATCATACCGAATAATAGATAGAGTACTTTTTAGGAAGAATTATGATGGATTATTCCTCATATGTCTTGAAAGAGAAGATGCGGAAAAATTATTTAAGGAGTTACATGATGGCCCTACAGGGAGAAGTTACTCCGAGGACACTACTGCTCATAAAATACTGAGAGCCAGGTATTAATGGCCCACTTTTTTCAAGGATGCTCATGCTTATGCAAGGAATGTGATATTTGTTAAAGGAGTGCGGGTATACTAGCCAAATCAGTAGGACCATTGCAATCGGTCATCATCTCAGAACCATTCGAGCAATGGGGTTTAGACATCATTGGGGAAATCAATCCCAACTCTTCATTACAACACCGATATATTCTCACTGCCACTGATTATTTTACGAAATGGACTGAGGCCATTCCTTTGCTCAAAGTGAATGAAGATGTGGTCATCAGATTCCTACAAGAAAACATCATAACCAGGTTTGGGGTTCCAATTTCGTTAGTCTTTGATAATGCATCTTATTTTTCTTCTTTTAAATTGAGTGCAATTTTTCTTCTTTTAAATTGAGTGCATTTGCTATGGAAAAGGGAATTAAATTGCATTATTCATCTAACTACTATCCTCAGGGTAATGGGTTAGCAGAATCCACTAATAAGAAACTCATACGTATATTGAAGAAAAATGTTATTGAAGACCAAAGAAATTGGCATACAACTTTCCCCAACGCTTTATGGATAGATAGGGTCACTCCAAAAAATTCTTTAGGAGTTTCTCCTTATACCTTAGTCTATGGGAAAGAGGTTATTCTTCCCCTAAACATACTACTCCCTTCCCTGTAGTTAGCTCAGGCATCTCGAGGATCAAACAATGAAATCATGTAGTCACGTATTAATACCTTGCTAAAACTTGAGGAAGCACGACAAAAGGCCAAATATAGGTTCAACCATCACCAAGACATTGTTAAAAGGTGGTTTGATAATCAAAAGCTTGGCAAGAAAACTTTTGAGGTAGGAGATCTAGTTTTGAAGTGGGATCATCCTCATGAAGAAAAGAGAAAACATACCAAATTTCAACAGTTGTGGCTTGGTCCTTATAAGGTTGTAGAGAAGCTTGGACCAACAACATATAAGTTGCAATATTTACAAGGGGAGAAGGAAAACATCCCTGTCAACGGCCTAACACTCAAACAATACTTTACTTAGATTTAGGGAAACTCATTGTACATAAATAAATTTTGTTGATTCTTAGCTTTCTGTTTGATTTCATTTTTTTTTATCCATAGGTTAGTTAGCTTCAGCCATATCTCAATTTTTTTGGTTTGTTTTGGTTTTGCTTGCTTGATTTTGCTTGAATAAACCCCAGGTCAACTTTCAGAGTGATGTGAAAAATGCAGACATCTGAATAGTCTCGTAATCACAAAAGGATTAGAACTGGCTTCATAACAAAAAGAGTTCTTTTTGTAACAACAATGTCATTAGTGATTTTAATCATTTCTTGGTTTTAAAAGGGGAAACCTGCTTCGTGTTTCAATCTGTGTCAATATAAACCTTGTGAAATAACCAGGATTCATGAATTCCAAATAACTATCTTGGGGCTCCTCTCACTTACACATAAATGACCATCTCAAGTAGCCTACTCTAATTGACCCACGGAGAGCAAGCAAGTATTGCAGATGTTTGGTAGTTAAAATGATCCCATTCTATGAAAATTACAGCCAAAAGGCTTATAATGAAGAGTCAAAATTTCAAAAAGGGTTCCATCTCCATCAAAGAAATGGTATGGAAAAATAAAATATATCCAATCAAGAAGATACACCAGATGATATTCCAGAAGGTTCTTCTCCATCTGTGAGTATGAAAACAAAGAAAAATCATCACTCACACAAAAGGACATTATGGATGGAAGAACCTACGTCAAATGTTTGAAGACTGAAGAAATATATTTTGAAGGACTCAGACGATAAAAATCGTCAAAAGAAAGCATCCAAAGAAATTCTAGTAACATGGGAATGAAGAAAAAACAAATACATTTGCCTGATTTTGTTACAATCATGTGGAGTCATATGTAGACGTAACCAAAAGACGAAACTAATAATGAACCCCATATTATGGCCTCAGGAGAGTGGTCAAGAAATCGGTCCAAGTTGCCCACTTCCCAAAGAAAATGAACAATATTATTCAAGAATCTCCTCTCCCTACTTAAAACTTTAAACTTTTAAAATGTTGAAAAGAATGTTAAGGGAATAGTTTTACAATTAGAATTAATGACAAACAAGCAATTGTGATCCTTAAGAAGATTTTGTTTAGATATTTGTGTTCACCAGCTAGTCGTGAAATGTTGCAACTGCAACCTCATCCCCAAATTTTTTATAAAATTGTAGGGCCCCTCCTTTATTTTTTATCTTACTCAGAATTTGTTTAATCTTGAATCTGCTTATCTTGGACACTTAGAACTTTTCTTGAAAGACAAAAGAAAAGGTTTTTTTTTTTTTTTAATCAGAGCAACATTCATTTCTCCCCCGAAATGGTCAAAGCAATATCCCATACTCCGTCGAAACGGTCGGAACAATTATGAAAGGCCACAAAAACACTTAGTTTTTTTTTGTTAGAATTTTTGTTTCAAAGCAGAATCTGAAGTTACGCCGACATGGTCAGAGGGAAAAGGAAAACTGGTCCAATTGGAGGAGTTATATGTTTAATGACGGAACGCATCGACACAAAAAAGGAAACTCCGCCGAAATGTTTTGCTATCAAAATGCAAAATTCTTCGAAACGTTCGTTGCGCAAATGGATCGGCGTAAAGTTTAGAAGGATGCCGAAACACGTCACTACAAAAAGAAAAGTCCACTGACGCATGTTGTTGTCGAATTGGAGAGTGCTACAACATAATTGTAAAAGGGATATTGGATAAAAGGAAAATACACCCGAAATGGCATCGACGCAAAATTAAAAGGGTTCATGCTAATGGAAATCGGCGTAAAACATTTTTTTCCTGAATAGTTTCGATGACAAATGGTATATTGTGCCAAAACACATCGATTCCAAAAGGAAACAACCATCGAAACAAGATCGGTGCCAAACGAGAATTGCCTCAAAACACTTAAGGTGTAAAATGAAAGGTAACCCGAAAGGGCATGATTTGACCCCGTTGACGCATTTAATGCTAGGGTTAGTGTTGGTATATATATAGTGTCAAATATTTTCCCATCACAATTGTTTGTAATGACATTTTGGAGAAATCATTGGAAGATGAAAATAACTCAACGCCGTTGAGCTTGCATTTGGACGAACCTTTCACTACCACGTAGGTTAGTTTATTTGTTTAATTTATTTACATGACGATGTTTTTCCATGGTTAAAAGGAGTTTGAAAATCCGTCATTGGCACCCAAATTATGTTAAATTGTGAAACTTGAGAGGCTATAATGGCGGGTTTAGTTTCTTTAAAAAACCCTAGGGAAGTGTTGTTTCTCAGTTAGGAATAGGATAAAATCCTAGCTTTGATAGCCGTGGATGGCGTGGGAACTAGAATATTTTAAACTTGAGTTTTAGGGAATTCCCGTAAAGTGACTGCCGCATTTCCAAATCTTATGCTTTCTATACTCGGAGTGTTAGCTTTAAACGTAATCTTTGAAAACTCCCTGACTAGGGTTCCACTGGATAAATGTACTAGAATCTACATAATCCATACGACGAACACCCATATCACCAAGATGTATTCTCATTTAATGTTATTCCTTTTTTTCACTTCCTCATACTTCACCGAAGAAATAAACCCCGTTAGGTTAGAACGTGAGAAAAAATAGACATTTTGAGCATATAACCGCTAAGGAAGCCTAGGTTCATTTGGATGTGAAGTCCCATTGTAAAATAGATAGGGAAGTTCCTCAAGCTCTTCGAGAACCATGAATCTCCCCATTTTGCGTAAACAAATGAAACATGCGGTTATGTTTGAAGAGAGAGTCCATATCTAGCGTTGGTTTTTGTCATTATTTGTTTTTCTTTTAAAAAATTGGCATGCTACACTATTATATACCCCATCGATAGAGCCCTTCAATAAAACCTTAGTTAAAAATTTTCTTCCTGGAACCCTAACTAGTAATATGAAAAGATGATGATGAGACTGTCTATGATTCTATAGAAAAAATGAAAACACTTTGGCGATTTGTTCTTACTTTTGGCCAATGGTGCATTGGAGAATCTGGATTAATCCAAATAAAGATCCATTTATACATTGCTCACTGCATATAGGTGTTCACTTTTCAACTAAGTTGCTAATACTGTGATAAACCATAACCAACATCAAACACACCTGACATCATGGAAGTATGAATCTCCTCATTCTTAGTTTCTTGTAAATAATGTTGATAAATTATACATCTGCATGTTGCTTAAAACTTTGTTGCTTTAATGTGGAATTATTACTATATATTGACTTTGTTGTTTCCTTAGGACTCATAGATACAAAGAAGAGCTTCCAAGCTAAATACCAAGGTAGCATAATCGGATTCTGACGTTAAAGTTGTTACAGAAACTCCAATGGAGACATTATTTGAAGATACCAAAGTAGTGATGGGGATCGTCCCTAAATACAAATGGGGTGAACTATATCACCTCATCCAAGATATGAACACACCAGATTCATCCATTGAGGCGATGATGGTGTATAAAAATATTAAAATATCTAGTCTCCATAAAGTTTCCACCCAACCAGAGCTTTTCCCATGCTCTGAAGTTATTGTTTGAATTCTACCTCATGTGGATGTCAACACACATATCATCACTGGGGAAAATGGTGAAGGGCTTGCTTCATTCCAACCCGTTCATATTAGTGCAACTTAGAAACTACCACCTCCCAAAGTGATGATGATAGATGACTAGGTAAAGGGAGTCAACATAGATAACTTTGAGTATGCTGAGAAAATGATGGATCCTGGAAAGTAGCTGAGACAAAGGGCAAATGGGGAACACGGGTACCCAGAATACGAAAACACCATTCAAAGTCATAGCTCTAATGTTGAGCAGAATATTCGGCAAGGAAAATGGGAATATCTATAAGCTCAGTTGGGTGCCCCTCATGTATCACATCGCCTCCCACGGTACCGTCTTCAATTGGGAAAACATTATCTCGGAAAGTATGGCGTCAACGATAGCAGTCTCCCAAGGAGGGATGACCCAGAAGAAAGTTGAGTTTCATATGTCTTCCTACCTGATTGACTGTATCTTGATTAGACACTCATTCCAGAAATTGGGGTGCTATTGGGTCCCGGCTGAGACTCCATTATATGTGCCTTACCCAATAATGTGGGCACACAAGTATGTAAGCTTCTAGAAGCTTATCTGTGTGGAATTCATAATTCCTCTGTATTGACTGATATTTAATGAAGAACCAAATTCCTTGTCAGACAACGCAATGGCCATCATCTATGAATATGGATATTTCTACTTTACCCTGGAAGGAATGTATATCATAATGTATGGAGGTACCAAAGCCCCATATTTAATGCCAAGGTACGCAACTGATTATGTGGTGCACAAAGAGGTAGTAAGACAGGTCTTCATCAACGGGGTAGGTAATTTTTAAATGAACATAAGAAGGCCTCCTATCCACCATTTCCCTTTGTATTTGGGGTGTATAAATTTCCTAAGGTGAAAGGAGCAGAATCTTTTATAAAAGACTTAGAGACATTTCATTTTTGGGACAAGATCTTCATAAGGAATGACTAACTACAAAAGGTCGACCAACATTGTGTGTTATGCAAAATTCACTTTGAATACACAGACCACTTCCTTAAGGATGAGGAAGTATATTGGAGGAAAAATAACATGACATATTTGAATATAAAAAAATTTCGGAAGAGTGGCGTAGTTCCTAGTCATGCTATGGATACAGCCAAAGAAGTGGAATTGCAAAAGTCAAGAGAAGAAGAAGAAAGACTTAAAGAAGAGGAAGCAGAAAGACAACGAAGAGAAGAAGCATAAATACTATAGGAAGAGGAAGCATAAAAACAGAAAAGGGAAGAGGAAGATAAAAGAAGAAAAGAAGAAGTAGAAAGACAGAAGAAAGAAGAGCAAGAAGCAAAAGAAAAAGGAGTAGAGTTGGAAAGGAAAAGGGAAGAAGAAGACAGGATCAATAAAGTTGTGGAAGAAGAAGAAGTCCAAGAAAGAGCTCAAAATATCCAATATATGGACATAGAACCACCTGATGTGTTTGGAAGCACGCTTAAAAGACGACATCTCCCATTTTTTTAGCTCGGGCTCACTCCTTTTACCCATTCAAAGCAACATTCAGTAGTGAAACTGGATACTATAGTCTTTGACTCCAAAAGGAAGACAATAACAAGGAGAACATAGAAAATACTGAAAATGGGCACACAACCATATGTGGTGACCATTCAAGAAAGCACCATAGTGGAAGGCACCCATAAAGATCCCAAGTTCACGGCGTCGGTAAATATAGCAACTACTAAAGCAATCCCTGACAATGTTGATAAGTTGATGAACAACCTAGAATGCAACAAAGAAAAAATGTTAAGGCTAAAAGATAACCTAGTAAAAGCGAGAGGTGAAGGGATAGAATTGAAAAGAAAACATGATGAAGTAATAGCTAAAAATAATAGATTATTGTCTTATTATCAGAATTTGGAAAATGAAAAGGATGCATTGAACGCACAACTGGTGATATTGGAAGGTGAGCGGAGTGATTTTTGCTCCCGCATAAGTGAGTTAGAAGAAAAGGAAACACATTCGAATCAATAAGTAGAATCATTATCCAGTGAAAGGGAATCTTTATAAGTGCACATCAACTAAATGGTAGTTTAAAAGGAAAAGGTGCAGTCCCAGGTGAATGAGTTGGTTAAAGAAAAGGAATTTCTGATAGACTAGGTAAACCTGGCTCAAAATTAGAAGCTAGATATAATTCTATTCCATGAGCAGGTTTGCAAATTACAAGAACAAATTTTCCACTCAAAAGAATTGTTGATTAAAGAAATTTACAAAATGAAACAAATGATAGATAGAATGAAGGAGATATATGTTGATGCTTTAGCTATGAGACAGAAATTAGTTGATACTTTTAAAAAGATGAAAAGGTTGATGACCTGGAAGGAAAGAAAGTCAAACTTCCGTAAGCACCTACCAAACAAAATGACTGCGGAACTCAAATTGGACATAGCGCTTCTAGAAAGTTGTAGGAGGGCCTCCAGGAAGATGCATGTAGAAAGGGACTTTTGGATTGTCATCACATTCACTTTCTTCGAATGAACTACTTTTTTCCTTGGAGTACAAAATCTTCCTTTGTTTTGGGGATTTCTTCCTGTTCTCATATATGTCATATGTTTGCGTCAGCCTTCATTCATTGTAATTAGCCTCTTATTCGTTGTCACTATCTCTATCTTCTTTATATGGACACTTTGGAGCGAAATGACCTACTCTTCGACATTTAAAACATTTGAATGGTAACTTACCCTTATACTTGCCATGCCCTCTTTTCAACTTTCTCACAAAGTTTGCTTCTTCTTCATCTGATTCATCATAAGAGCCTTTGTCATGCTCGTATTTTGCTTTCTTGGTAGCTTTAAAGGTTGCTACCTTTCTAGTAGGATTTTCCCTTTCAATTCTCATCTCATACACAGTAAGGATCCCATGAATCTCATCCTTTGTTAACTCTTCAAGTTTAGTTATGTCTTCTAACACATACACTTTTCAGTCAAACCTTGGAGGCAGAGTTCTCACTATATTCTACACAATTGATTCTCCAGTTAGTGAAACTCCAAGACTTTTGATTGCATTGATTATACCATCGATTTGAAGAAAGTATGAGGAAAAATTTTCTTTATCTTTCATTCTCAAAGACTCATATAGTCCACAGTAAGTCTACATTTTTACCTTCTTTACTTTCTCATATCCTTCATATATATTTTTGAGCTTGTCCCATACATCCTTAGCAGAAGCGCAATGCATGACTTTAGTGAATTCAGTATCTTTTATCCCACATAATAAAACTGTAGTTGGATTTTTCACCCCAGCTCATGCTAAAGAGCACCTACTAAAGATTCAGGAACCCTTAGTAGCAATTCAATATAATGAGTAAAAACTAGATATTAAAAGAGTAACATGTGCAAGTGATAAAATAAAAATAATCCTAACAATAACAGTAAAAGTAAACAATGATGAGGAACTCATTAATGGAATTTAAAAAAATTGTATTAATGGGAAAACAAGGGTTTGCAATGGTGTTTACCTCAAACGGTGAGGTTGTTGGAGTCCTTGCAGTTGTACGAAGAGTAGTGCATCGGATCTCCAAAGTTCCTTTCCCTTCTCCAAATGCTCAATAGGTGGCCAAGACTCAACTGAAATGGTGAATAGAAACTCAAGGTGATAGGATAGGGTTCAACAGGAATTTCAGCAACATAAGGGTATGGAAAGTGATTGATGGATGGGAAATGGGGGGCCTCCATCACCTTTTATAGATATTTTGGACCCCTTTTTGAGGGTTTTTGAAGGAATTTCATTAATTGAGGAGGGAAATAATGATTTTTTTCCCTTTTGGTAACCATTTGAGGGTCTTTTAGGGTTTTGGAGTCCAAAAGTGTAAGAAAAGTGGACAAATGGGTTATGTGACTAGGGAGATGAGCTAGTGAACAATTTTTGGGTGTTAATATATTGCCCCCTAATGTGTGAGGGAAGGATCTCATCATATGGTCGATAGACATCATAGTTTCATCATTTTATAGGGGTATGAGCATTGTGACAGAGGAGAGAAGAAACTGGTTGGATACCGGAACACGTGCTCCATACAAACTGCAAGAACTAGAACTACATGACCTCAATAATGAATGAGGAATAATCTCAAATATATGGACGAGGCGGGCATACCCATGCTTGTATACAAAAATAATAATGAGGCCCAAAAGGGGGACCTGAACAATACATAGAGAATGACTGTGTACATCATAATGGTCTAGAGGGGACATAAATCTGGGACATACTCATGGTCCGACCATGACTAATCTGAAGAACTAATACATGGAAACAATGGCATCCATACTAAATGCAGTAACACAATAACTGATGCTTTTATGGATCTGAAGGTGTCCAATAAATGTATGTAATCAACGAATGAGAGTCGGAATCGCAAAGGTACATTGGACTGCATCGGAACTTGATACTCTAGGAAGCATACAACTGGAGTGCTTCTCAAACTGTCACAAATGCAACCCGAATATCCTTGGGAAAATACAACTGGGGGTTCCAAATAGACTCACCAATGTGCTAGAGTTAAGGGACATCCGAACGTCTTCGACCAATAACTGAAGGGACCAATGCCCTGTATGAATCTCCACGGTGCGATGATGGAGTTGGAGTCAAGCACTTGAGAAACAATCATTTCAAGAGGCATTAAGGTCTCCTCTCAGATGATCCATAGGCACTCACAACCGATGGAGATGAGTCCAAGGTACAAGGGCCTCAAGGTCTATCCTATGGAATAGATGGGATGGCATCAATAGAGGGAGATGTGCAACTACCAAGGAAATAATGTTTCCTTGATAGGAGCGTGAGGTGTACAACCAAGAGGTTATAGTACTGACTGTGAGACTGACATACTGTTGGGGGGGACAGCTGAAGTCGTTGAGTGGGGGGGGTCTCAAACTTCCTTTGTTCAGAGTATGATGGAAAGGCTGAATTGGAAGCATATGAAACTAACTTCGGGGAAGGGGATCATAGCGTAATGGACCAGGGATTGTGACTGCAACAAGGGAGACTCAATGAGGGGAAATGATGAGTGATATCAAGAGACTCGAAAAGTGACACATCGTAGAATACTCTAAACAAAGGCAACCATACTGGGGGTGTTTCCATAATGTGGGGACTAGATATGATCTGTCGTGGCACCGAGAGGCACCGTTTGAGACTTCTTCATGGTTTAAGGAGCTTGAAGAAGAGATAGAAGTGTGCTCAAAATGGTACTGTCGTGTGGATTTGTATAAGCCCAGGACAGTTCATGCCCATGGTTGCTTTCAATTTTGAGGAGTCTGAAAGCGATAAGAAGACTATAAAATGGTGGAAAGGTACCATCGTGTGGATTTATACGAGCCCAGGACAGTGAATTCTCATGGTTGCTTTCAATTTTAGAGAGTCTAAAAGCAATAAGAAGACTCCAAGGGGGTTTCTTTTTCGTGTTTTAGTCTCCAAGGCTCGAAAAAGCATAAAAGTATGCAATGAAGAACTTTTCTAGCCGATGTGACTAGAGTATTCCTTTTTTGTAATTATTCTACCAGGTTTGGAAAAGGGTTAAACGTATACCAGATAGATGTCCTTTCAGGTACTTTAACAAGCATAAAAGGAAGCAAGATTGCTCGACGATCTTCCCATTGTTTAAGGAGTCATAAAAGAGATTAATGGAAACTCCCTAAGTGCCTTTTTCATAAAGGAGTTGCTCGGCCCAAAAAAGGGGTAAAATTATACCGAACAAATGTAATAGTCAAGTAAGGAGGAAGTGTTCAATCAAGGGAGAAGTATGTGAACCAAGAATAGAGGTGAGGGGGGAACACTAATGGGGCCTCCTTGTGGGTTGATAAATGGTGGAAAAATAATGCAATGAATGCAATATCGATGGAGCAGAGGGCTCATGGAAAGACCGCAATGCAAAATATGGCAGAAAAAATGGCTGTGGCCTGTGTGGCACACAAATCGAGGCAACGAGGGGCATGGAAAAAATGCCATTTTTTTTTAGTGAGAGCGAGAAATGATCTCAAGCCTCATCATGGGATTGGAAATTTGAATCCGGCGGTGCAAACTGTGCAATAAACGGAGGTCAGATGACTTTGGAATGGTCAAAACATGAATAGGGACAAAATGGCTATAAATAACAAAGGGACCCTCATGCCACATGTCATTTTCACTGTGCAAATTGGGAGAAGTTTGGAGGGGCCCAGAAGAGAAAATTTAATTTCTCTCAATTTGACCAGTGGAATCCAGTTATGCGACTTGCAAGTAAATCTCACAGTGATGTTTGATGTTTTTGATGCATTTTTAGGGGGGTTTGGGCTTTCAAGGAGGCATGCCAAGTTGGGCTTGGGAACCACTGCGCTGGAGTGTGGATTTCTAAGGGGAAAGCGCGCTCTAGGGTGCTTCTCTGGGCCGTACAACCGCGCTTTTGGAGCGTGGTTGTGGGTCGTACAGCCACGCTTTTGGAGCGTGGTTGTGGGTCGTACAGCCACGCTCTGGAGCACGGCATTTCTTGGGAAACACGTGCTCCAGGGCACGACCGTGGGCGACATAGGTGCGCTCGAGGGGCACACTTTTTAGTGAGAAAAACATGCTCCAGAGAGAACCTATGAGGCAAAAATGCGCTCTTTGAAACGTGCCTTTTTGTCTAAGTTTGGTTGCGATGATCTTGAGAAGATCGAGGCATTGTTGATATGGACCTGATGGGGTTTTTGGTGTTTTGTTGACAAGATGCTGAGGGTGTCTTGGAGAGAGTGGGAGCTTGGGAACTTGTTGGAGGTTGTCCAGAATGATGAGGATGTTCAAGACACCTTGTCCCGTTGTGGACTGTTGAAGCTCGCAAATGTGCCCCTGATGTGCACGGAGAATTTGTTTTTGAACAATTTTGATAGGGTTTATTAATGCCAATGATATGGAAAAAAAATGACTACAGCCTGTGTGGAACACAAATCGAGGTGGCGAGGGGCATGGAAAAAATGCCCAAAAAAATTTGTAGTGAGAGCGAGAAATGATCTCAAGCATCATCATGGGATTGGAAATCTGAATTTGGCGGTGCAAACAGTGCGATAAACGGAGGTCATATGACTCTAGAATGGTCAAAACATGAATAGGGACAAAATGGCTATAAATAACAAAGGGACCCTCATGCCACATGTCATTTTCACTATGCAAATTGGCAGAAGTGTGGAGAGGCCCAGAAGAGGAAATTCAAATTTCCTTCAATCCGACCGGTGGAATCCAGTTCTGTGACTTATAGGTAAGTCTAACAGTGATGTTTGATGTTTTTGATGCATTTGGAGGGGGGTGGGCCTCTGGGGAGGCGTGCCAAGTTGGTATTGGGCACCACTTCCCTGGAGCACGGATTTCTAAGGGGAAAGCGCACTCCAGGGCATTTCTCTGGGCCATACAGCTGTGCTTTTGGACCATGGTTGTGGGTCATACAACTGCACTATGGAGCGCAACATTTCTTGGGAAAAACGTGCTCCAGGGAGCAGCTATGGGCCCCACAGGTGCGGTCGAGTGGAGTGATTTTCGGTGAGAAAAATGCACTCAAGAGAGAACCTATGAGGAAAAAATGTACGCCTTGAAACGCGCTTTTTTGTCTAAGTTTGGTTACGCCGATCTGGAGGAGATCGAGGCATTGCTGATATGGACCTGATGGGGTTTTTGGTGTTTTGTTGACAGGATGCTGAGAGTGGCTTGGAGAGAGTGGGAGCTCGGGCACTTGTTGGAGGCTATCCAAGATGATGAGGATGTTCAGGACACCTTGTCCCGTTGTGGACTGCTAAAGTTCGCAAATGTGCCCTTGATGCACACGACGAAGTTGTTGTTGAACAAGTTGATAGGGTTTTGGGATGTCGATGTGGAGGTGTTCATGATACAGGGGGAGTGATTAGAGATATCGCTCATAGATGTGTACTTCTTGATGGGCTTCAGCAGTTGGGAATGATTTCAGATACCCTCCCGAGGAGCCCAGGTGAAGTATCCATGGAGGATTTGCTAGAGCATCATTGTTATGCCACAGCGTATGTACATGACAATGTTATTCTGATCTGTGACATAGAGAGCCTAGAGACGCGAGCTATAGCAGCACTAGTGGTGCGCATACTGGGGTCGAAGTCGCCCCATAGGTTTTTAGGGGGACAAATGGTGTTGGTGGAGGAGGTCTTGGTAGGTACTTACTTTGGCTAGGTTCAAATGTACTTGACCGTGGTTCAGCGTGAGCTGAATAAGGTGAGTTAGATAGGAGGGGATTTTTGTTTTCCCTCATTCCTCTATTCCTTTTTCTTTGAGTGGGTTCCGACGCTACGACTGCATAGAGAATTGCGCGATGGAGGGCCCACCGAGCCACGAGACTTGCGGCAATGGGGTGAGTTGATGACCCATGGGGGTGGAGGACTAGTGGGACATTTCTTTACCGAGTATTGTTTCACTCAGTGGATGCAGATCCCAATGGTGATAGAGGACTACCCATACTATAGGATGGACTATAGAGGGGATCCATAGCTATTAAGGCCTCCTGTTCAGACATGAAGACCAGATGGTATCTATCTATTTGGTTTACAATATCATGTTTTGGTATCATTTCATAGCTTATATAGTAGCTAGATAATGTTTATGACACTGATGATATTCGTTGTTTGTGCAGATGTGGGACCACAGACTCTGAGGGGATACCAGGCACGGAGGGGACGGGTTGAGGGGGTATACTCCCCCACCCATGAGCAGCACCGACAATGGAGTGCGTCGACGACATTGGAGACATTGCGTGTTGGGATTGACCATATTCTGGATGGGGTGATAGAGGACAATTGGCAGCATTTATACCAAGAGTTAATTGATATCTGCTATAACGCTCCACGGGAGTGGAGGCCTGTGATGAGGCATATTGCAATGGCGACGGAGGCGGTGAGAGCCATGGTGTGGGGGGATTCCCCTTACTATGATGAGGAGGCTGAGACAGAGTCTGATGAGGAAGTGGAGGAAGAGGAAGAGGAGGAGAAGGAAGAGGAGCAGGAGGAGGAGGAGGATGACGACGACGAGAATGACGATGATGATGGTGGATATGACTTCGATTTATTAGGAAGATGATGGAACTGACCCCAATGCGATGAGCATGGGGAATCTTTTGTATGCGGATGTTATTTTATGACGAGGATGTTGTTGGGGCTCCTCGGTGTATTTATGTGTATGTTGTTCTATGGGCACTATGACATTTCTATGATGATATATATATATATGCACGTGGATGCAATTTGATTATGATGATGGTTTTCTTTTTGTCTTTTATGATGTTTAGATGCCTATATGATGTATATATGCATATGTATGGTATGATGATGCACTTTTATGGTTTACTTCCTACATGTTGTGATTGATATGCCAGTCTAGAATATTGTTAGCCATTTGATCTGCAACATTGTTTTGACTTCGTGGGACATGAGTGAATGTAATGGATTCAAACTGTCAAATCAATTATTTAGTGTGTAGGAACTTTCTAAACAAGCAAGGATCTTGTACCTGGTACAAGTTGTTAATTTGGGAGATAAGGAGATGGGAGTCAAGAAACATGCGAAGGTGACTTATACCCAATTGGAGAGCAGCGGTTAAGAGACCGGTCACAGCATCGTACTCAACCTGGTTATTAGTAGTAGCACCAAGACACACTCCGTCGAGGTTGATCAACTTAGGTGATGGGGAATATAGTACCCAAGCTGCAGAGGTAAGGTTTGGAGACCATCTACTTGCGTTTTCGGCAAAAATGACATGAAATGGTGGAACAGGATCCATCTGTGGTCATGCAGGGAAGCAAAGTGTAAGGTTATGGATGTAAAAAAGTGCAAAAAAAAATATGTGATAACACTGTACAATAATGACTATTGGGTCCATAAAACGTGTTATGGGTCAAACTGTTTCAGATACAACCTGTTGTGGGGGTTGGCTAAGGGATGGCCTTCTAAATCGGTAAGTATGTATGCCCCCTTGCCGAGACAGGTGATGGGGAATATAGTACCCAAGCTGTAGAGGAGAGGTTTGGAGACCATCTACGTGCGTTGTCGGCAAAAAGACATGAAATGGTGGAACAAGATCCATTTGTGGTCATGCGGGGAAGCAAAGTGTAAGGTTATGGATGTAAAAAAGTGTAAAACAAAAAATGTGATAACACTATACAACAATGACTATTGGGTCCATAAAAAGTGT
Organism: Larix kaempferi; assembly: GCA_027924585.1. NCBI lineage: Eukaryota > Viridiplantae > Streptophyta > Pinopsida > Pinales > Pinaceae > Larix > Larix kaempferi. The sequence continues at coordinate 12,757,599 of BSBM01000729.1, forward strand.
TATGGGTAAAATTGTTTGAGATACAACCCATTGCGGGGGTTGGCTAAGGGATGGCCTTCTAAATTGGTAAGTATGTATTCCCCCTTGCCGAGACAGGTGTGGACGATGTAAGGGCCTTCCCACATGGATTCAAACTTTCCTTTACCGGTCTTGTCATGGGCTTGGTCATAAACAAGTACTAGATCTCCTTCTTGGAAGGTACGGAGGTGGACATGCTTGCCATAACTGGATTTGGAACGAATTTTAGCATCCTCGATGATTTTTAGGGATGTTCGGCGATCTTCGTTGGCTTGCTCCAAGAGGATTAAGCGTTACTCAAGTGGTGAGGTGTCTGGGAGAAGTTCAATAGCAATGTGTAAAGTGGGAATATGACACTCGATGGTAAGAACATACTCTACACCGTGAACCAAGTCGAAAGGGGTAAAACTTGTGGCAGTCTTGGTGGAAGTGTGGTAATCCCAAAGTGCAGGAAAGAGCATATGGTGCCAATTGGACTTATGTTGGTTCACTGTTCATTTAAGAATGGTCTTCAAGATATTTTTGATAGCCTCAACTTGGCCATTCCCTTGGGGGTAGTAGGATGAGGCATATTGGTGATCAATACTTCAAAAAGGTGGACAATTCTTTCCAAACAATGTCTTTGAAGTGTTTTCCATGGTCGGATACGAGTTTTTTTGGGAACCCGAACCGAGTGATGACATGATTGAAAAAGAAACGGGCTATGGTTTCATCTTTGCAGTTAAATGTAGGCATGGCCTCAACCCATTTAGTGAAATAGTCGATGGCCACATTGGCTAGGAGGCCTTGTGGTTGGGATGAACGACCATCATAAGGTAAAGTAGTCGTGGATGGATGTAGGGTAGGGGATCTGAGATTCTGCCACACGAATGTAGACATAACGCATGTAGAGGCACCCTCATCGATGATGCACCGATGGATAAAAATATTCTGGACTGAAACCGAAACTTGAAATGCTAATGTGGAAGGCATGCATGGTTCAGATTGGTCTAAATCAAATGCCATCATCCGTGAGTCGGAAGGGTCTATTGCACCAATGGCGGACAACAGTGTTTTGCGCTGCATTGGGAAGTTCTTCAAAACTTCTAGGGCTAACATAACAGCGGGGGACTAGGCTAAGTCATCCATGATATTGTAGTTTGTGGAAGCACGAGCGTTGGGATTGTTATTGATGCGTCGCAGAGGAAAATGAGGAGCTTTGGGGGCTCTGTCGAGTGGTGTTGGTGGTATGCGTAACGACTGATCTGTGGGAAGAGTGTTAGATGCCTTGTCCGCAGTAATGGTTTATGTGGTGGAACCATACTGTTTACGGTGTGTTTGAAGGTTGACATCAACGAGAGAGATCATTAAAAGGTGATGGTTTCCTGAGTCAATGGGTTGACTATCAGGAGCAGCGTAAGTAACTTGTTTTTGTGCGGGGGCACCTTGATAGGGAGCCAAAGGTTGGGTGGCTATGATCCCTTGTGTGAGTAAGGGGTTTTGAAACACCATGGTTTGTGCATAAGGTTGTGGTGGGTTTGGTGGTGTAGAAGGGGCAGCATGTCCTTACCGTTGGGCGTCATCATTCCAAAGTTGGCAAGCTCGCTCCAGGTGGGGAAAATTGTGCGTGTAATGGCCATATACCCCGCAAATAGAACATGGGTGGTTTGTGTGTAAGTTGGGGTTTTTAACTTGTTTAGGTGGTCAATCAGGATTTTGGTTATCCAGGGAGACACCATTATTATCGAGAGGATTTGGTGGTGGATTGCCTCTACCAGGAGGTTGGTTGTTGTCGTGGTTACAACCACGTCCCCGATTATGTTGTCTTTGTGGGTTCCCTTGGGCAGGTTGGTTCTGCTGTTGGTTTTGTTGAGAATAGAATTTACCTCGGGAAACAGGGGCGTTCTATGGTTGAGAAGGTGCTGGGGAAGGATGCGGTAGATAATAAGGTGGAGGGCATTGAGGTTGTGCAGGCACATGGGATGTTGGTTGATAATAAGTTGGAGGGGCTTGAGGTTGTGCAGGTGCAGGTGCAGGTGCTGCGGTTGATGGTAGTAGGTAGATGGTGCAATAGGGAGAGCATACACCAGCAGGGTATGTCCGTAACAATGTGTTGAAGAAGAAGGGAATGTGTATGGGGGGCTTGGGCTAAAGGAGCATACAAAGATGTTGCTCTTGAATGGGTTGTGGAGCGCGAAAGGTCTGGGCCACTCATAGCGGAATTGGGTGTAGGGTTATAAGCCATAGGGGTAGCTAGAGGCATATAAGTGTAAGGATGACTATGAGGTGAAACGTGGTCAATAATATCATCAATAGCATGGGATTCCCCCGGGGTTTCTTTTCGAGAGGAATTGTCATGGGGAGCATCAGGTAAAATGGAGTACATCTAGCCCGACTGAGAATAGATAAGGTCAAACTATTGGGCTTTGAGAATGGATTCTTCTTCGGTTTGGGGCCGTTCGGATGCCACATACTTGGCAATAACTGGTATGAGGTATTTCAAGAACCAATCTAAGAAGATGCAGTCTTCTAACTTGATCTTGCACAAACTATTACATCTACGCCACTCATGAATGTGATTTGTGATATGCGTAGTCGTGTTCTATCTGCAAGATAGTAGAATATCAACACCAGCATCATAACGGATTGGTAACTAGAAGAACTGCAAGAAAGTCGAAGAAAGGGATGTAAACATGGAGTGGCTCCCATGTGGTTGTTCAATATACCACTTAACTGCAGATCCAGTGAGGGTTCATTGTAAAATGTGGAGGCAGATCGAGTCATCCACTATGGAGTTGGAGGAGCACCATAAGTGGAAGGACATGATGTGGTTTTGTGGGCCCTCACCACCTTTTCCTTCAAACTTCAGGATATCCGAAGGGAGTTTGGTCAGCATGGGAGGCAATGTGGGGTCATGTCAGATTGGATCATTGGTCAATCAGGCCAGATCAGGAAGGGTGAGACTGGCCATGAATGGAAAACTAGTAGAAGGATGTGACATAGTGGTAGTGACCTTTGTGCTATCCATGGTGGTGGTCGTGGGGCCACCTCCACCGAGAGGTGGGGCAATGGTGTGAGTGGTAGCAGGGATCGAGTGGGAAGTGCCAATGCCCCCAAGTGTACTACTAGTGACAAAAGGGACAGTAGTGACAATGGACACGCTACTGATGGGTATGGAAGTAGGTCCAATGGATGTTATAACAGGGATGGATGTTGAAATGGTAGTTGGTCTAGTGGTGGAACCACTGCCTATGATCCTGCTGATAAAGGGGTTTGGATTCATGCTGCTGTGTAGGTAGGTAAGTATGACTAAGAATCAGAGGTAAATTAAGGGGCGTCGATATAAAGGTTTGAGAACGAAGATGTTCGTATGTGACGTGTGGTGTCAAGTGAACCGTACTGCGGGGACTGGCCCCGTAGGAAACGAGAATTTCTTGGTGAATCAATGGTGAAAAGTGTAAAAAGTGCTAAATGGTTGTGGGTGATAAAACACTCAAAAATCCAAGTGCAACCGTGTGTGCAAAAGGAGAGATCTCAAAAAATGCGGCACTCAGGCCAACAACAAGCTCAAAATGCGTGCTACAACAGCGTGTTACAACAAGTGTAGTGGCAATAAAATGATCAAAATACCAACAAGCAACACTCCTAAAAAATAAAAAAAGGTAGACTCACTAATCCAATAAGGGTATAGGATCATGCAAACACCTATCTAAAAGATATGAAATCTCACACAAATCGTATCCCCTGTAGGGTGGTGAAATATGCAATCAAGCAATACGAAATGGAGAACGAAATGGCTAAGGATATCCCTCTACCGATACGGAATACGGGTAAAAGAGAAGAATGGAAACTAAGCTACCTCATTCATGGAATGTCTTGAAAGGTGTCCCGCAACTTCTGTTCTTTGGTCGTCGCACACCCGGTATGGCCGCCAACATGCACGGCGAGAACAACGAGTTGGTGTCCTTCAATACAGAATGGAGAGCAGTATTCCACTCAGACTTCCGGAACCAGTCTTGCTACCTGCCCTCCTAAGGGAGAGGCCCTCCGACAAATCAGTGTTAACTGTACCAATAAATAATATTGGATTTTGGATCTCTAATGGACAATAGCTATGTTTCAAATATAAATGACAAATGGGGTGTTATTCGGATGCCTATCCCCAATGTCCTACCTAACTACAAAGTTATTTTTGTGTTCCCCAAGTGGGGCTAAAGTTGGTTGAGTTAAGTAGATTTTATGGCTCACTTTGATTATGGTGACCGAGTGTGTGCACACGTGGTGTGTACCCAAGATTGCCAAGCGGGAAAATCAATCACTTAAACTTTGTTAATAAAAAGTATTAACTGCTATGTAAAATAAATGGACTTTGTTGAAATGTAAATGCTAAATGAAATATTGTAAATTCTACAGCAAGTAAATAACATAAAATTATAGCTAGCAAAATGGATGCAAGCAAATAGATGGTTGTTTGGGAAAGAAAAAGTGGAAAAAATGGCTGCAGAGTGCGGCTTTGAGGAAAAAACACATGCTCTGGGTTCGGAAAACTACAGAAAATCGTGTTGGAACAGGTCGATGGGAACAGGAAATAGGGACCATGTTTCAAGGAGACAATCACGCTCAAGGGTGAGGGTTTTTGGGTGAAAAATGAGCTGAGGGAGCGCGGGTTCTGTGTTGGAAAGCGCACTGTAAAGCGTGGATTTCGATCTAGAATGCGCACTGCAGAGCGAGGATTTTGGGCTAGAAAGCGCTCTCGGGAGCGCATCACTACAGAGCGTGGTTGTTGGGGCGATAGTTGTGATCTGCGATGCAGAAAACGACTACTGAAGTTGGGTTTCGAGCCATAAAAACATAATTTTTGAATCTGATAGTGAAGGCAAGGGCCGTATCTCCAAATATGGGGTCCAAGGGGTAGACCAAAGCTGTAAAATGCAAGCAAAATAACAAGTAGAAAACTAAAAATAACCAAATATTCTAAGGGAATCGAACTAGTGGAGTCGCCAAAACTGTAGCTGGAGTTTTCACCCCAACTCATGCTAAAGAGCACCTACTAAGGATTCGGGAACCCTTAGTAGCAATTCAATATAATGAGTAAAAAATAGATATTAAAAGAGTGACATGTGCAAGTGATAACATAAAAATAAACAATCATGAGGAACTCATTAATGGAATTTGAATTTTTTTGTGATAATGGGAAAACAAGGGTTTGCAAAGGTGTTTATCTCAAATGGTGAGGTTGTTGGAGTCCTTGCAGTTGTACGAAGAGTATTGCACCGAAATTGTGAACAAAAGCTCAAGGTGATAGGCTAGGGTTCAATAGGAATTTCGACAGCATAAGGGTATGAAGAGTGATTGATGGATGGGAAATGGGGGGCCTCCATCACCTTTTTTAGATATTTTGGGTGGTTGAGTATTGACCCATGGTTTTGGGTTGGTTTTGGGCTATTTTGGGGCAACCAATAGTATTGGTAAATGGTTTTAAGGTTTTTCCCTCTTTTTGAATTTATTTTTGACGTTTTTTCCTTTTTACTTTTCTTTTAGGGATTTCTGGACCCTTTTTTGAGGGTTTTTTACCTTTTTTGAAGGAATTTCAATAATTGAGGAGGGAAATAATGATTTTTTTCCCTTTTCGTAACCATTTGAGGATTTTTTAGGGTTTTGGAGGCCAAAAGTGTAGGAAAAGTGGAAAAATGGGTTATGTGACTAGGGAGATGATCCAGTGAACAATTTTTGGGTGTTAACAAGCGCATTCCTTGCTATTGCATTGAATTCATACTATATTCTCTCAAATGTATCAACTAGTGCAGTTGTAGGAATATTATATCCACTCTCAATAGGATGCCAGACATCAGCACCAAGGGATTGCAGATATACTTCCATTCTTATCCTCCATAAGGTGTAGTTAGAGCCATCAAATCTAGGTGATCTTTTGGTAGAGAGTTCTTCTTGCTTGTCCATATCTATGCAAGGATCTATCTTCCATATGTTAATCTCTTACTGAAGACAACCACTCTAATACTAATTGTTGGAATCTTATTAATACTGAGAGGGGGGTTGAATCAGTATTAGCATAGTTATTAACAATTCTCACTTCTTATCAAACTTAAACAGTAGTTACATTATGCATTCATCATAAACAATAACATTCATCCACATATGCGCAAAACATAGAACACAAAGTTTTTATGTGGAAACCCAAACGAGAGAAAACCACAAAATGCTCTCTTATAGTATAAAGATTACATTCATGGAAGCACCAACTTCTAAATTTCTCCAGCACCAACCCCCTGGTTTTAAAGGCTCTGACCTTAAGGAAGCACTGACTCCTTGATTTACCAGCTCTGACTGGAAGGAGGCACCGACCCCCTAGTCCTTTCCCTATCCTGCCGCCATGATATGGTTGTAGAAGATACTTCTTCATTGTTCTACTGATTTGCGCACTCTTTATATTAACTACAATTCATTCTATTATGCGCACCTTCTGTATACTGAGATCTTGCAATCACTTAACTATATCACATACTCCACTTCACTACATCAACATTACACACCGGATTTCACACTTCATAACCTTTTTCAATCTATTCATTGTTTTAACATACCATTATGTTTATGCACATCTACAAACTCAATTGATACTGTGCATCCTATGTTGTGCTGTTGTTTTGACTTCGTGCGTTTGTATCAGATCACTCACAACATTCTATGCACCCTCTTCTATGCTACACTTTTGTCTTAGGGCATCTATCTTAGCTAATCTGTGGCCTTCTGCGTTCTATCTGTGATTCTTCCTTTCTATTCTTACACACTTGTCATAGATAAACCTCATCATACTGTGCATATTCTGGTGTGCTACACTTCTGTCTTGGCACATTTGTCTTAGATAATCTATCACCTTCTACGTACCATCTACAATTATGTCTTTATTTTCGTACACACTTGTATCAGATAAACCTCATCATATTGTGCACTTTCTATTGTGCTACACTTCTGTCGTTGCGCATCCGCCTTAGATAAATCTCTTCATCTTTCTACGCATCATTTTCTATGCTATGTTTTACAAATCTGGCTCTTCTGCTAGATTATGTTGTTCTGGTTCCACGATCCATTGATGCCCCAAAATTAGAAGATTTCTGAATCAAAGTACTACCACTTTCACATCTTCAAGCTTACTTAAACTCTCCAACTTGGCTTCTTATTTATACTTGTTATGTGCATACCGTGTGTCCACAAGTTGGTTGTAGCGTTCCTTCTTCCTTGCTTCACAGTTAAGCTTAATTCACACTTATTCCACTTGTCATGAGTTGCACCACTGAGGTATCACACCTTGTGGGTCTTGCGCATGCTTGATCCTTTTCATAGTAGGTCTTGTGCACTTTGGAACCACTTCATGTGGGGTCTTGCGCCCTTTAAGTACCATCGCTTGTAGGTTTTGCGCACTCAACTTTTCCAACCGCGACTCTCTTATGGTACTCTTGCATTCTTCAACCACTTGTATACTTATTCTGATCAGTGGGTCTTGCACACTTCTAGGACTTGCATACATGTCCAACCGCTTCTTGCTCCCAATCCTCTTGCGCACTCTCGAAACTTGTCCAACCATCTCTTTTGTATTACCTTTGAAGTGTCACGATTAGATGGATTGTGACTGCACATACCTTATGTACTTATTCAAACTGGCACAAGGATATTGGATCCTAGTTGACATAACAAAAGTCTATTTTTTTGACTAATTTGTCGTTAAACCACATGTGATATTTCTTCCCCGGATCATAGCCTTGCACTCCCACTCAGGAACTCTTTACTAAGGATATCATTCCACTTGCAGTTTGGCATTAAAAAGGCCAACCTATCACATGCACCAAAAACAAGTAGAGGTTTGACTGACCAATGAATAATTTGGATGTAATTATGTTTACAAAAGTTACTTGTGTTGGTATGAGTAATTCCGGTCCACTTTGTTTTGTAATTATTATTGTCCAAGGATACATGTGTTCAATTAAACTTTAGTTTTTTTCTTCTCTATCTATTCTTATTAATTATTAATTTAATGTTTGTGCCATCCCTTGGCATGGGACATCACCTCATATGTTTCATACCCTTTGCCTATTTTTTTATTTTTTTATTCTTTGAACTCTTGTATCAGGTCATCTAAACATTTAAATTTTGATAATTAAGTAATCCAAGATCAAAAATTAAAATTCGTATAAAATAATCATCTTATAAACATGTTAAGATAATTGAATATGAATTGTACAATTTTTCCATAAGAAATACATGAAACTTCAAAAGTTGCATACTAGATCTTGAATGTAGTGCAAATTGTTAAATTCGACAATATATGTATTAAGCCTAATCAAATTCTCTATGAGTATAAAGAAATTAAAAATTAAAAATACTTTTAACAAAATAGGGGTGGTGAGAATGAATAAAATTTGATAATTAAAATAATAAATGAAATAAGATCAAACTTATGAGAGAATAACTCAAAATTTCATTAAAGGAAACAAAGAAATAAAATAAATAAATTAGAGATGATAAAATGATGTAAGAAAGTGTACAATGATATACTTAATTATAATAAATAAATGTAATAAATTACAAAATATAAAAATATATGATAAAGATTTAGAATAAGAAATAAAATATTATTAGTCATGACGTGATATAAATAAAAGATAGCATTGAAAATAAAAAATGCTAATAAAATCTCGCAAAATTGAAATTAATCAATAATAAAATGGATTAAAAATATAAAATAGATAATCATAGAAATTAAATAACAAAAGTAGTAATAAGATTCAATAAAGGTTTCATAAAGAGATAATCATATAAATTAAATAACAAAAATAGTGATAAGATTCAATAAAGGTTTCATAAGGGTCAAATCAATAATAAAATGGATTAAAAATATAAAAGAGGGAAGCCTTTACATAGGAGAGAATTGATAGAAATTAAATAGCAAAAATAGTAATAAGATTTAATATAGGTTTCATAAGGGTAAATATAGAATAAGTTAAGAAGGTTGAAATAGATAAAATAAGAATATGTTAGAACTCGGAATGGAGAAATGAGAGGTGGGATGAAAATTAATTGACGAAGTTGGTGGATTATGGGTTTTTAAGATTGGTTTAGTTTATAGTAATTTTTTTATTGAAATTATTGGGATGTTTATTAATTTTGAGGGCTTCTTTGATGATGAGACAAAAGTAATGAAAGATAGATGTCGTGATTTTAGTTTGCTCGAAAAAAATTAAATGCTTAGTGTTATAAGAGTGTTTGATAATCACATATTTTGAAAGGCGTTTATGAAAAGTATCAACTATATGTTCTTTGAGATGAGTTTGGACTAAATAATGAGCTTGACTATTGTAGAATTTTCCACAAGAGAAAGGTATTTGATAGACACCTTAATAAACTAAAGGGTTAGATCCATCTTTGACACTTCTAGATAGTTGTTTGAGGTTTTGTGAGGCTTAAGAGAGTTTTAATGTTCTTTTTATCTAGGGTTTTAGATAATTGACCAGTAATGCCATGAATGTAGGAAAAATAAATATGACTCGATAAGGAAGGGATGACTATGCATTCTTGATTTTAGGATGTTGGAGCACAACACAAAAAGAATTGTTGATTTGAGAAATAGAGTAGACATTAATTTGAAGAGATTTAGTAAGGTGGGCTCATTCATTCTCTAGGTGTTGGGGGACAAAGATTCAAATAGCTCTAGAAATGAGACTTTTAAGGGCAACATATTTTTTAGCAAGGTGGTGATGGGATGGGCACGGAGGTATAAGTCATTGTGAGTATTTTTCCTAATAACATGGTGGGAAAGGGAGACATCAAATTGCCGAGTAACTAAAACATCAAAAAAGGAGGGAATGGTTTGATTCCATCATAAATTGGATTCCCTAGGATAAGCTATTAAGATGATCATGAAATGAATTAAGGATAGAATGGCCATGGTTAGGAAAGATAAAAAAAAAGTTGTGATCCACAAATAGAAACCAACATTTATGTTTGAGATTATAATTTTTAAAGGCCAAAGCTTTAAAGTGCTCCATGAATATGTTAGCAACAAAAGGGGATAATGAAGATCACATTACAATTCCTTCGGTCTATTCATAGTGCTTACCTTTAAAGATAAAGAAGTTAGAAGTGATGTTGATATTAATAAGGTTTAAGGTTTCAAAGTCAATCAATTTTGAAATGATTTCAAGAGATTTAGGGATAAGGATTTTAATAAATAAAGAAATGATATTGAAATTTACTAATAAATCTTCGTAATGTTGGTTTAAATCATGCATTTTGTGGATAAAGTTAGAGGAGTATTTTATGAATGATGGGGTTTGGTTAATAAATGGTTGAAGTTTTTTTATAAGAATTTTTCTAGGGAATAGGTCAGAGAACCAATGGCACTTAAAATGGGGTGAAGGGGTATCTTTCTTATGAATTTTATGTTGTCCATAAATTTTAGGAATTTGATGGTTGTGAGGAAAGAGGTGCATTTTTAGAAGTCGATTTAAGGAGAATAAATCAATGGCTTTGGACAGCATACTAGTTATTTGGTTAAGAGTATTATTTAAGAGAGGTTTATACAAGGAAGATGAAAGAAGATCAAGGAGTTTAGTTTGTAATAATAAGTGTTTATGAGTATATAAACATTTCCTTTATCAACTTTGAGGATAATAATGGTAGTATTATTATTCAAGCATCGAAGGGCCTGAAATTCATTTTAGGGAGGTTGGTAGCAGGGATCTTAGCATAGCAAAGAATTCAGATGAAATCTTATCTGATTTCCTCAGCTTCATGAATAGGTAGGTTAGACATAATGGATTCAATAATGCAATGGATTTCTTTAGAAGGAATACAATGATAAACAATAACATGATTAAATAATTTTTAGAGGAGAATAATAGTCTAGATGTTTAATTCTATGCATCATAGATTGATAATTGTGGAAAAATAAAATGAAATGGGAAAAAATTAAGGAAGACAATGGAAGAGGATTGTAGGATAACTCTTTCTTTTCAATATTTTTCAAAGTTATTTTCCCATGATGATGAATGGAGTATATGAAATGTTAGGAAAATTTTATAATTCCAATATAAGTCTATATATTACTATTTAATTTATTCAATTTTAATTGAAATTATTAACTTTTTCCATGATGATGAATGGAGTATATGAAATGTTAGGAAAATTTTATAATTCTAATATAAGTTCATCTTCAAAATATTTTATATTACTATTTAATTTATTCAATTTTAATTGAAATTATTAACTTTTCCATGATGATGAGTGGAGTATATGAAATGTTTGGAAAATTTTATAACTCCAATATAGGTTCATTTTCAAAATATTTTATATTACTATTCAATTTTAATTGAAATTAAAAAATAATATAATATAATATTAATTTTTAATTTTTTAAATATTTTTAAATTTTAATTGAATTTATTATAATTGTATAGTAAACAAAAATATCAGCATTGCTTTCACTTTGAATTTTTTTTTAATCTCAAAACAATAACCAATACAATGATCTAAATGTTACATATTCAAGCACAAAATATTGACAATACTACATAAAATGTTAGGCATTCAAGATAGTTAACAATACTCCACAATTGATCGAATTTTAAGTGTTTTTATTTTCTTTGTACTCTCTTCTATAGACTCATTTGTAACAAAAAAAAAAAAACAAGATTTGCTTGAAGCATAGACCATACCTTTAAAAAAAATGATATAATTATAAAACATTTATTCTATAAAATAAAAAGTTTGATAAATCCATTGCAAAATAAAAGAATTCCATAAACTAGTTACAATGCATAGAATATACATATATGCAATTAAAAAGGATTTAAAAAATTATAAACTAAATAGACCCATTACATTATTTTTACATGTAACCATGCTCCTCAAGCTCCAACTATAAGGATGAGCTATTCATCATTGCTCACAAAGAAATTCAACCAACAATTGGCTCATCAAAAGAAAACATGTCACAACCAAAGTTTGAACTCAAGTGGGATGATATATTTATCATGATTTATGAAGAATTTCAACCAACAATTGGCTAACCAAGACCAAACATGTCACAACAAGTTTGAACTCAAATGGGGAGGATAATAATTCTTTCTCACAGCCACCCTATCTAGACCTAAGTAACACCCATTACAACTCTATTTTTTCATATAAACAATATATTAAATACAATACATAACTTAATTTCACTATATATGATGATTAACATTAATTGAAATTATTTTTTATTCATATAATTATTAGTTAAATTACATTATAAATAAATATAATTTATCAAATATTTTTTTGATTTTATTATTATATAAAAAACTTGTGGAGCTTAATCATTACACTAACTACTTTATGATGTTTGTTCTTTTCTTTTCTTTAATGTGTTTGATCATGTGGTAGCACTCAACCATCTAAGCTAGAGCTAACCCATAGTGCTACTACTTTATAATATAAAGTATTAGCTTGTAGCCTGGGGGTCAATCCATGAAGGTGGTTCACGATTTTTGGCAAGCAGAATGTTAAAACTTTGTGTCGCGAACACTCGATCAAAGTATTTTGAAGTACTTGATCGAGCTATTAAAACCTCGATCGAGGGTTTTAAAATATCTCGATCGAGGACTTTAAAGTACCTCGATCGAGGGTTTTAAAATACCTCGATCGAGGGCTTCGTTAAACGCTCGATCGAGCAATTGCTCAATCGAGCTGCTGAGACAGTGACAAAAAATTTAAAAAATAGGGTTGACCATAATCTCTCCCTACATAATCAAAATTCATGTGAAGGGAATTTCAACCATAAATGCACTATACAATGAGGTTAATTTTAAAGTACCAAATTGAAGTGTTTTGAAATGCATTGGTACAAGAATTGAAAATACTTTTAAAACAAGAAAATTTGTTTGTAACTTGAATACAAAATAACTAAATATGTACACATTTAGCTTGATAATTGTTCTAAGTAAAGTTTTAAACTCAAGTATATGTATTTAACTTGATAATTGTTAATAACTTGATAGAACTTTTAAATTGCTAGTAAGTTGAAATTTGTTACATGGAAATTAACAAATTGAAAATTGCTAATGACTTGAAACTTGGAGCTCACATGAGGCTATGTAAATATTTTTTTGTAATTCCTTATAATGGTAAGTTATAAGGAAAAAAATATATAACTTATCAATACATTCATGCATATAAAAAGTTGGTACAAGAATTGAAATACTTTTAAAACAAGAAAATTGTTTTTAACTTGAATTCAAAATAACTAAATATGTACATTTAACTTGAAGTTGTACATTTAGCTTGAGAATTGTTCTAAGTAAAGTTTGAAATTGCTAGTAACTTGAAATTTGAAATTGTTAGTAAAGTTTGAAATTGCTTGTAACTTGAAATTGCTAGTAATTATTTGAGAATTGTTCTAAGTAAAGTTTGAAATTGCTAGTAACTTGTACATTTAACTTTAAAATTGCTAGTAACTTGAAATTTGTTACATGTGAATTAACAAATTGAAAATTGTTAATGACTTGAGAAAAATTTGGTACAAGTATTGAAAATACATTAAAAACAAGAAAATTGTTTGCAACTTAATTTCAAAATAACTAAATATGTATATAACTTGAAATTGTACATTTAGCTGGAGAATTGTTAATAAAGTTTGAGAATCAAGTATATATTTAACTTGATAATTATTAATAACTTGATAGTTGTGCATTGAACTTTAAAATTGCTAGTAACTTGAAATTTGATGTGGAAATTCACAAATTAAAAATTGTGTGTGAATTGAATTTTTCAACTAATACATTTAACTTGAGAATTGTTCTAAGTAAAATTTGAAATTGTTAGTAACTTTAAATTTGAAATTGCTTGTAACTTGAAATTGCTAGTAATTATTTGAGAATTGTTCTAAGTAAAGTTTGAAATTACTAGTAAAGTTTGAAATTGCTAGTAACTTGTACATTTAACTTTAAAATTGCTAGTAACTTGAAATTTGTTACATGTAAATTAACAAATTGAAAATTGCTAGTGACTTGAGAAAAATTCAATACAAGTATTGAAAATACATTAAAAAAAATAAAATTGTTTGTAACTTAATTTCAAAATAACTAAATATGTATGTAACTTGAAATTGTACATTTAGTTTGAGGATTGCTAGTAAAGTTTGAAAATCAAGTATATATATTTAACTTCATAATTATTAATAAGTTGATAGCTTTGCATTGAACTTTAAAATTGCTACTAACTTGAAATTTGATGTAGAAATTGACAAATTGAAAATTGCGTGTGAATTGAATTTTTCAACTAATACATAACTATCAATTGAACTTGAAAATTATCCATTTAACTTGAAAATTGTTACAAATTTTAAAATATAAATAGCAGAACTTACTATAAGAAAAACAAAGCTAACTTATCTCTACATTCATGCATAGAAAAAATTGTTACATGAATTGAAAATACATTAAAAATAACATAATTGAATTTTCCAACTACTACATAATTATCCCAATGTTCATTTTATTTGTTGTCATTGAATGAAAAAAATAGTTAGTATATATAACAAATTATTAAATAAAGATAAAATATGAAATTTAAATTAGGTAGCATATAATTCAAAAAATTTACCTTGGTTGTTCTCCATTGGAATTTGTTACACCAAAGGTGCTTTTTCTTTTCCTCTCAATCTTGCTCTTTGTTGTCTCATTCTGTAAGCCTGTATTGTAATGATTGTATTTCCGGCCATATCTTTGAACAAGTTTTGAAATTTGAAATTAAAATATGAGTTAAATTTTATATATTAAAATGAAATATGTTCATGTTAAATAATTATTATTATTATTAATCATTTTAACCATCTGCATTTATAATATTCAATTGTGGTTAAGTATTCTACAAGTTAAATTTTATGACATGTATGTTTTCCTTTCAAATTGTCAAATCATGTATTAAAAACTTTAAAAAGAAATTGTACTTGCCTTCACATCTATTTTATCAAACATTGTAAAAATTATTTATTATATTTTAAAAAAATTATATGAAAAAAAAAATGTTTTTGTGATTTGCAAAAAAAATAAATCACATCATCTTTTTTCCTAATAAAAAAATAATTAAATAATATTTTGAATTTTACAAAAATTATTTTCATCATAAATTATTTGAAAACATTGTAAAATTGAGTAATTTTTGGGAAACCCGTATAACTAATTGAAAATGGTGAAAACAATAATCACTGCCATCGATAGAGACTAACAACTATAGAAAAGAATATATACATATAATAATAAAAAGTGTATGTTTAAGAATGAATGAGTAAAGTCAACTTTTTCTAATAATTTGTTTTTAATTTTTTTCAAATTTTAATAATTTATATGGTTTAAAATATAATAAATGTTAAATAAATAAAGATATGCAGTGTTGGATCCAAAATATTTCAAATCCGAGATTGTATATATGCCAAATTCCAATATATAGAACGATTATTACCTTGCTAGAAAGTACGTATCATTTGCTTACCACGTGGACACATCCTAATACATATAACCAATAGAGTGGCATGTCCATGTGAATCTCGTACCGCTCTTAGAGAATGCTTAACTTCTATTTTGACACAACACTCCCTTCCTACTATTACTCCAATAGATTTTGTTTTAAACGTTGCTCCATCATTTACTCCACTAAAAGCTTATACTATGAAGCTGCTTAGTCCTTGATTGAGTTATACTATGGAGCAGCCTATATGCGACTCTGAACATTATCTAACAGCTATATGATTCATAGTCCAGCTAATATCTGTTACATGTGGTATGAACGTAGCCTAGTCTTCATTGATGGTAAAAAAATTTTAATCAAAGGTGGTGTCTGGAGATGGATGGAGGAAAAAACCTATAGCTTTTTGTTCTTCACTTTATAAATAATATATCCAGAACTAGATATTTCCACTACTATACTATTAGAGGATTGTGATAATACATTTTGGTGGGATGAGGAAGTGTTAAATTAAAAAATAAAAATAAAAAGATTTTACATTTTTCATAATATTGATTTTTTTTACTTTTTAACTTATGAGAATTATAGTAATCGAGGAATATTCCTTTTAAAAATTTTAATGTAGAAATTAATTTAAAAGAAAATCAAGTGATTTCTTTTTTTTTTAAGGTTTGATAAACCAAAGTTAGTGTCAATGGACGTCAATAACCACCATCATCATTAATAAAAACATTATTGATATATTGGTTGTACACATATTTTATAATTTATGATAAAAAATAAATAGCATTTTACACCATATCTAAGATGAACATATCCAAATCCAAATGATTTATTGTTGTGCACATATCTCTATGAGATTTATTCTTTAGATTAAAATGTAGATCCACATATATCCAAATGTATATTGTTGCACACATCTCCATCTACACAACTATTTTTAGAGTCATGTAAACAACTCTTCTAAATGCATTATGATTCAAAAGACTTGACTGACTATTAATTCAATGTCAAACTTGTCCATGTATACCATTAAAGCATGAATCCGCATATTATCCAAAAGTTTATAGCTACACACATCTCCATGTACACATGTAATTTTACAATCATGTAAACAACTAATCCAAATGGATGATGATTCAAAGGACTCGACTCACTAGTAATTCACTGCTAAACTTGTACATGTATATACCATTAACCCAACAATCCACACTGATTCCAATTGAGTAGTAGCCTAACAATCCACATTGATTCCAAATTCGTAGTAGCCTAACAATCCACATTGATTCCAATCTAGCATTCAATGCATTGATTCTAGTCGAGCAATAGCCCTACAATCCACCTTGATTCCAATCTAGCTTTCAATGTTCAAGCATCAATTCCAAGTATGTGCATTGTTTGGCTTCTTGATACAATTGTTGCATTACCTATTTCATTACTAACCTTAAAGATCTTTAAAATAATTAAAAAAAACATAGATTGTGGTAAAAAAATTAGCCTTTGTAGGAATTATTAACATGATCTAAAATGTAAACTAAATAAATTTCCAATTCTTGTATCTTAACTTATGGAAAGGTGCGAACATTGGAAAAAAAAACGGAACAAGAGGAACAATGATAAATTATTCCTTAAATGATAAGAAACAACACATATTTTCCCCAATAATTTAGCTTCTACAGAATTGACATAATGCAAAATGTAAACTGAATGCATTTCTGTTTCGTGTACCTTGACTTACCTGATGATGCAAACAATGGAAAAATGAATAATGAACAACAAAATGTTAAATCATCTTTGTATTAAATTAGATATAAAATCTAGACTTCAAGTCGAATATAGAACACATTTGATATTCAAAACTTTCACATACATCTGATATTCAAAACTTTCACATAGCTTGCAAAATTTTAAAATAAAATGCCATGGTGTACCTTAAAATGATGATCATCCAAGAGCATAAAATGAATGTCCTTCCATTGCTCATCCTTCATTAAGAAATTAATTGATTAAATCTACTAAGGTTTCGTAGAAAGAGACTACAAAACCTTATGTTACAAACCAAAATCCTTGTTGAAGAAGTACTCTTGCCACCTTTTATTTATAACCAAAACTAGTAATATCTTTACAATATTGAAAAGGTTAAGAGTAACAACTAGAAATTTACTAGCCAAGTACAAATAAAAAAACTCAACTTCTACAGAGTATTAACACAATTTATCCTCAATATACATACATAGAGTTGTGCTTACTACTCTCACAAAATACTTAAGTTGTATATTTGAATATACTAGCCTAACATAAAAGTGCATGTGAAATACATAAATACATCATAAACTAAGAGAAAACATGAACACTGTGGTCTTCTTCCATCTACTACTATTCCTTTCTAGGGCCTTGAGTGCTTGGTATTTCCAAAGTTACCATAGCAATTTGTTGCACTATGTCCTCTTCCATAATCTTCAAACCCGCATAGTGAATAATACGAAATTGTGTGCCTTGATTTAAACATAGTATGATGTTGAAATGCATATATGATTCATTGATTAGCTTGTCTAGTCCACCCCCTCCCTAGTCATTCACTCTACTCTCTAAATCATCTTTTCTCACATCCTTCTATGCAATGTTTGAGTTAGTGCCATCAATTACCCCTTCATTCCTTCCATTTGGGGGTTCAATCAATGTGTCATCCATTTAATCGCTCGTATATCACTAAAGTCATCCCTCCCAATTACTCCCCAGTTCGAGGGTTTGGCCATATCAACACATAAATAAAATATTGAAAGACAGAGGTTCCCAACCCAATGAAAATGTTTTCTAGCACTCACAAAATCCAAATTACAACACACAGAGCTAAACAACTGAGCTACTACAACTTTTGCTCCACATTCCACATTTAACATTAAATTCTTGCTCCTATCCCAAGATAACGAAACACAAAAAAAGACTACAAGTGGATCTCGTACCCTTTTGCGCTCTCAAAGGTTCCTGATAAGCACTGCTAACTTCATATCCTCCTGTAGTTGAACGACCCTGCTTCCCAAGATGACCTATATCCCCCCTAGCATCACCCACTAGAGATATCCCACTTGCAAAAGGAAAGTGCGAATGAAAATCCATAAAGGAGACAACATGTGAAGGAAGGAGAAAGCGTATGTGGGAGTCAAGTAAATGAGGGAGTGTCATGGCTCCCTCACTTACCATGATACCTCACATGGAGACGAGGCTTCCAAGTGTAGTTCATGCCACAAATTCCAAAATTCAATGGTGTGATATATAGATGTCACCTATGTTTCATAAAGCTAATAATTCGAGGGGAGCTATCTATACTTTGGAAGACCCCTATTTTGCACGTAGACCCTCCTATCCAATTTCATCACTTATTTGGAAAGCTTGTCTGAAAAAGAATTATTATACCTTCTAACATGCAAGAGATTTAAAATTATTTTACTTGCTTGACCGAGTAGTTCCAAATAATTCTTTCAAAGGTTTTGGACCGAGTAGTTCCCTCCTTGACAATTTTTTTCTTTTGCCTATTTGATAACTAGAAGAGAGTCTCTTGAGTGTTATAAGTTCTTATATGTGGGGGTGTTAAATTATTTCCAAACCCATATACAAAGCATACGATTCAACTTGTATTCTTACTTCCCTATCAACACCACAAGAGAAAGTCATTGTTTTCTTTCCATCGGAGTCTAGGAGGACTCCCTCCACACTTGGCGCCCCAAAGAAGTTCTCTTGCCACCTTACCTTAACCTAGGATTTCATTTTAGTCCAATATTAGAGCTTAACATGGGTATGGGTTTATCATGACGCACAATGCATGATCATAATGGAGAATAGGGCACTAAGAAACTAAAGTAGTTGCATAAATCAGGGTAGTTGTAGAAATCACACAATGATAAGTGAAGAGGGCACTGAGAAACTCATTTAGTAAAAAATTAAAGAAACTTGAGTATTCTTTATGGAATTTGGTTGGTTTTAGCTCTCTCGAGTTGTCACTGTCATTTCTATATAATGTTAGCACTCTTGGTTCCAATTCTCTCGAGTTGTAGTTGTTGTCTCTGTATAGTGTTGTCATCCCCCCTTTTAGACCTATTGCTTCTTAATAAACAATGAACATTAACATGTTGTTGTTTTTATCAGTCTTCTCTCCATATACCTTCAATATAACATCTAGTTAACAACCAGCATGACATGCACGTAATACATGGTGGATGCTTAAAATATGTCCTTACATGGTGTTGGACACATGTTGCTGGGTTTTTGTTTATATGTGGAACTGATCAAATTGCCATTCGCTTAGGCTTTTCATGTCTAAGTGAAATGAGATCCAAGTTTCAATAATGTTCACTTGATAAGTATTTTGTATTATTACATATTAATATTATATTTTTGGGTGATTGAAGAGTGTTTTTCCTCTCCACAATCCTTTTTCAGTTTTATAGGGATCACCTTCGTTAGTGTTGGTGGTACATGTACCTACAACACATAAAATAGGAATGTTTGTTGCAAACTTTCTAAAGATGGTTATGGAAAGTTTGATTTAGCTGACAATAGTTGTGATTGTATCTGCCCTTGTTGTGAAAAGCCTCTCAAAAGTTTGGAGATGTGTTCATTGTTTAATTGTAAATGAGGGTGCATGGGTATGATACAACATCCAAGTAGAAGCAATTTTGAACCTATGAAAAAGTACATTAGGAAAGATGGCACTGATGTGATTAGGAAAGATGGCACTGATGTGGCTAATGCAAAAATGAATATAGGAGACCTAACAAAATGAAGGTTCCTTGAGCCCAATGTGGATAAAATTATGGTGGAAGAACTTGTTCATTTCTAAAATGATTTGATTAGTCCACGTCAACTTAAGAGTTTTGATTAGTATTCTTTTAGGATTTAGCAGTTACATATATGAAAAGGAGACTACATTGTGAGATATTCGTAAAGCTTTTTGAAGGAATGCTTAATTTCGAACTTTAGAGTGACAATAAAACTTTTTGAAAATGTACTTCACATTTTTGTAATTTTACAATTGTTATATATATATATAAATATATGAATGATTCAATAATAATTTAATATTGCTTTTACATTATTTTTTGAAATGGTTTTTTAATTTTGTTTTATATTTAATAACTGGAAATTATTTTATAAATATAATATCTTTATAGTTAATAAAACATGATAGGTGGAATAGAATTGTTCTCTTTGAGACTATTAGCTTTGAAAATGAACTCATTTTCTCTTAAAATGCCTTGCTTACACCCTACATTAGATAATAGTTTCATAATCTATGTTACAATATCAATTTCCCCAACCTTCTAGCATGTCAAAATTATGGCACCAAGATTTTTTAGCATAGAAATAAAATTTTACAGCAATCTGAGTAATCCTCTTAAGCTTCGATAGACAAAAGTTGCTCTCAGTGAACACTACCACCACCATCATCATCAACAATTTTCTCATATTGATTTGTTAAAAAAAATGTGATATTCTTTTTATTTAAATAAATTATTATTATTATTATTATTATTATCCGCATTGATTACATCGTCAAAGTTTCCTAATCCTGTATTTGTTTGATTGAAATTTTTCACACGAAATCATGTTCACATGAAAATATTTTATTTATCATCAGAGTTTTTTTTCCAAAACAAAAAATCACAACTCACATTTTATTAAATCTAATCGTATTGCTCATATGCAATGAAGCCATACATTTTAAACATATGATTGTCATTCATGCCCTTATGAATTACATTAATGATGCATTATTCCTATACTCTTCAAAAAAAGGATTCAAAAAACAGTTTTGTGTGGCTACACATTAGTTTTCTCAAAAAAGAAAGGTATAACTTCTATCATATGTCCTTATGGCCCATTTTGTGTGGGCTTGTTAGTTATCTAGATTTGACCCAGGATCATATTCCTTAATATAGTCTTTGTTTGTTTCCCAGGCTTGAGTACAACCAATAGGAAGCTTTGCTTGGATAGGAGGTCTACCTTAATATTCAACTCCCTATAGATGTGTTGGAATGAAATATCTTCAAAGAGTACAAGGGATCTGAAAATAACATCATAAAAAGACCTATGATAAAGGTTCCTTAGAGGCGTTCTAGTCCATAGCCATTCAATGACTATCAAGGAGTCCGCAAAGGCTTTATCATCCCAGTTATTAAACTAGCATTTGCCCCTAGAGGGAAAAAGGAACGCCGAATGGAAAAATCCAACTCGTTCATAGAACTATTGGGTATAAAACAATATAATATTGACTTTAAATATTTATCAAAAGTCACCATCTATAGTCGATACAATTTTATGAAGGTATGAACATGTTGAGATAAGGGTGGCAAAGGTGACGTCCCTCTTGAATAGGCACAAAATCAGCTTGATGGTGGTCCGATCTAACACTTCTCTGCTATGTTGTCCATGCCCAGAATTAGAAGAGAGTTGTTTACGCAACTTTTTTTTGCACATGGACTGGATTAAATATTTGTTGATTTATGGTCAAAATAGAGTTGAGAATTGATCCTAAACACCCGAAATTAGCCCAGAATTGGAATGGACAGCTGTAGGATGTGCCCAGAAATGTGTTTAGGACGTTGAAATATTTCCAGGTTGGGTTTTTTTATTGTCGTACGGGGCTGTTCATTCTTTGGTTTGAAAAAAATGTACTGAGAACTCTACTCTTCCAAGATGCGCTTTTTGAACATGATCATAAAACCTACTTTTTTATGGTTCCAAGATCTGAGAATCTTTCTTGTTGATGCCTGGCTGCGCAAGGATTGAAAGAGGACAAACTCTCTTGTTACAACAGTGCCTTGAATGACCATTTTGAGTGGGGGAGGGCTTGTAGCATTTGTGGAGTGTGCGAGGATAAGGTCAAAGGCCATGCGTTGTGTGGGAGACAAGGAGGAAGGAGAACATGCAAATGAAAAGGTGTCTTGTTGTACTTGGGAGGACAATCGAGTGAGGTCAATGAATGATATGGCCGTTGAATGCATGTGTGAAGGAATATGGTTTTCGGTCCAATTGTGTTCTTTGTCAAAGTCACGATGGCCAAGCAAGTCAAGGTCATCAACATAAAGGTTGTTTCCAGGGCGGATTTGAGAAAGGAGTTCCCATTCATCCATGGCAGGGGCTAAGGGAAAGTGGTTGGAAGTAGAAGTAGAGTCATCTGAGGGAGGTGTACTGGGGGATTCTGGAAAACGATCAACATGCCATGCAGTGTATGTGTCTTTAATGTGAATTCAATTAGAATTTATAGCCAATGCTGTGGATCCAATGTCATCGCAGAGGGTGTGAAAAGCTTTGTATAGGAGGAGCTCACTCCAACAAAAGGAAACAAAGGAATCTGCAGTAAAGGGTGGAATGGTAGTGAAGCAAGGAAAGACGGGAACAATTTTGGGAGGATAGTTTGGTTTCTATTGGGAGTGCTTTCTATGAGGTGAGTATGACCAAGAGCATGCAGCTTCAAGATTAAGGAAGAGGTAGGTTGTAGATCAAAGGGGAAGCCATAACAGCATTAAAGAGTGCGGTGAATGAATCCGTTCACTAGATTAATAGTCGAATCCGACTCTCATATTGGATAAGATATATATTATTGAATTGATAAGATAAAAGATGATGTCTTTTACAAGATAGAATTTCCCGTATTTATAATTGTTTAAAGGGTGTCTAATGCAACTCTTCATAAAGAGTTACACCATTTCACTAATTAATTATATTATTATATTATTCTTGTTTGTTGTTATTATTATTATTATTTATATATATATATATATGTTGATGTTTATTTTATGATTATTTTATTCATAGCATTGCCACTCTCTTAGAAAGGCTTTGTCCTCAAAGCCTTATAATTTTGTCGCACCTGTTCCTTATGACGTCGTAGCTGACGAAACATTTCGGTACGAACTTCTAAGTGTAGAACAAAACTTCCGATATGTTGACGGATCAATCCAACCAAAATTGATTTGTTGCCGACTGTTGAGATTCTCTATTGATCTGTTGTCAGGTGCTTTGAGCACATTAGTACCATTATCTTTCAACAATTCCCACTTTTTAGGATACTGGTTTATATGGTTGGGGTGTCGATAGGGAGTTATTGTTGTTTGTTTTTTTATAAGATTGTCTTCTTTCTGAACTGTGACGAGGACTGAATTTGTATTTGCTTCTTTTTTCTCAACGTAGATTTTTGAGTCCAATGGCTTTGATGTCCTCTTTTGAGTTTGCTCCAACTTATTGTCTAACGAGTCTTTTTCTTTTTTAAGATTTCGAGTCATTTCTTCTTGCGCTTTCTTATCATCTTTAAGCTTCTGAATTTGATCCATTAGATCTTGTTTGTGCTTCTTGAGGTGACCATTTTCGTCAATGTATTCTAATAGTTTCTTTTGAAGATCTCAATTCTCCTCTTCTAGCTTTTGATTCTGTTGTGCTTTATCCTTCGTCTTTTTTATTTGAAGAAGCAATTTCTGATTATGATCTCTTAAACGAGAGATCTCTTCTTCTTTATCTATGACAATTTTGTCGAATTCTGATTGCATCTTTTGATCTGACTTCTGATTACCCTGTGAAATCATCTTTGATATATCTTTGAAGTCTTTAGATGTTGGAGCTTCTAAATCTAACTTTATTGTAATATCTTGAAATGTGATTCTCTTTTGCTTATAGGAAAAAGTAAGAAATTTCTTTTCAACATTTAAAATGAAGGTCCCCAATGTTTTAATCCAAGGTAACCCCAAAACTATGTCACCACTAGAACTCCATAAGGAACTAACAGTGAATTGAGATATGACCATATAATATCCAACATTCAATTCTAATCCACTTATTTCAAATTGCTTCCTGTCCCAAAAGTCGAGCCTTTCACTTATATTTGATTCAGGAATCACTAAATGGTTAGAAAATTCAACACTAATATAATTATTTCTTTCACAAGGGGCAATAGAAATGGTGACATACTTCCCTGCAAGTGTCCCTTTAACTTTAAATAGTATTCAGACAGTCATCCATGAGGTGTTAAGAAACCTTCCCTTGTTTTCAACATTAAAACCCATCTTCTTGAGTTTTCTTTGAAATTTATTCAATATCTCTTTTTTTATAATAAACAATATTCAATATGATTCTTCTTCTAATATTATTTTCCCCTTAATATATGTAAAATGGTGTAGATTGGGTGGTTGGGAGGAGTGGTTGTTACCTTCCCCACCTAGCTTCAAATCTCACTTTTGGATTGTTGTTAGGGAATAAAACCAAACCCACTTCTCACAAAACCATGTGCACCTTAAAACCATGTGCGGTTTTACTTCTTACTTTTACTTTTCCGTTCACTAGATTAATAGTCGAATCCGACTCTCATATTGGACAAGATAGACTTTCCCGTATTTATAATTGTTTAAAGGGTGTCTAATGCAACTCTTCATAAAGAGTTACACCATTTCACTAATTAATTATATTATTATATTATTCTTGTTTGTTGTTATTATTATTATTTATATATATATATATATGTTGATGTTTATTTTATTATTATTTTATTCATAGCAAAGAGATCATCCAGATGCCTAAATTAAAGATTAATTTTCTGGAAGGCCCAACTTTTCTAGGAGACAAAAAATGTTGCGGTGCAAATTATCTGCCCAAGTTAGTAGGAAACATATATTAGTAAACACAAGGAAATGAATATATACCAATCAAGCAATGATCTATTGATCTCTCTCTTTGTATTGTTTTCCTGCTCGAGGATCACAAGTTTATTTATAAGAATTAGAGGCATTCAATTCAATTCATGAGTCACCATATGGTGACACATATATATAATTATTATTCATCTATAGGTCAGTCTGTCTCTATTCAGCCAGCCCGACCACATTTAAGAGCATTATCAGGGATTGAATATTCATCTCTGAATGAACCCACAAGAAAATAGACTCGGAGGTAGAACTACTTCCCAAGGTATTGGCGTGCCCAATTCTTTGACTGCAAATTCCACATCCCAACATTGTCCAAAGCCACACGAATTGATGTCCATGACCAAGGATAAACCTACCCATATAAATATATTAGTTTAATACACTTATCCGAGTTTTGAAATGAGAATAAAACATTAAAGACATTAACTATTCTTATTGATTCAGCATGAAACAAACACGAGTCATGGTTCCCACCTGTGTAGTGCTGCAGGAAACGGTGTGAAACAAGTTGTATTATTTTATAATTGCTCGTGTCCACTGGCCACCATCCATTCTGCAAACAAATCTTTGGTCAATAGCAATTGATAACATATTGAGAGCATACGGATGAAATACCAACATCTTTGGAGGAGTTGTGGGCATACGGGTGTGTGAAGCTAAAGAGCATACGGGGCTTGGAGCACGTGGCAAAGCTTAGAATCCTAAGTGTTCGTGGGATGTATGAGCTAGAAGAGCTTCCAAGTATGGAGCCATTGACATCTTTGGAAGAGTTGTGGGCAGACGGGTGTGTGAAGTTGAACAGCATACGTGGCTTGGAGCACACGACAAAGCTTAGAATCCTAAGTGTTCATGGGATGTGCAAGTTAGAAGAGTTGCCAAGTATGGAGCCATTGACATCTTTGGAGGAGTTGTGGGTAGATGGGTGTGTGAAGTTGAACAACATACGTGGCTTGGAGCACGTGACAAAGATTAGAATCCTAAGTGTTCGTGGGATGTCCGAGTTAGAAGAGTTTCCAAGTATGGAGCCATTGACATATTTGGAGGAGTTGTGCGCAGACGGGTGTGTGAAGCTGAACAACATACGGGGGTTGGAGCATGTGACAAAGAAAATAGGGTGATCCCAGGAAGGAGTGTGCACCCAGAATGCAATGCGCTTGGAACATAGCATGCTCAGGAAGTACGCATCAGCATAAGAGTGCCCAGAAGAGCCCCCAGAAGATAGAGTGCTTGGGAGTGCACCCAAAACACAATGCGCATTTAGAAATGTGTTCCCAAAAGGCTGAGCAACATAAAGAGAGAGAAAAAGGCAAAAGCCTCTTCAAGAGTGCAAGTGAAGTAGCATGGGGATGCACTGCCACCTAAACCCTTCGAGAGTGAAAAATGTGTCCTTCCCACATAAAGGAAAATATAAAATATATTTTGAAATACATAATGAAAAGTGAGGTTTCAGAGCTCTGCCGTATATAATTATCCTAATCCCTTATTTTGAAATCCATAATGAACAGTGAGGTTTCAGAGCTTTGCTGTATATAATTCTCTCAATCCCTTTTGATTGTTTTAGCGATAAGACGCTCGATCTATGATCGAAAGTCGGGCCTTGTTGCAGGGAAACTTAGTCCTTGCCTAATTAACAAATTAAATATAGATAATAAAGTTGTATAAGGTTATACAAAAGAATTGTTTCTTTTTCATATACAATTTGTATAGAAAAAATAGACAATAAAGTTGTATAAAGATATACAAAATAAGTTTGTTAATTTATAAGTGTAATTGCTTAATTGCTTTTTCATTGGCAAAGACATAGGGACCATTGCACCTAAATATGTACAAAGGTTTACTGTTTTACCCTACAAATATGCAAAAAAGAAATGCCATAAGGTAGGAGCGATGGATTCTTCAACTTATCTGGGCATACTTTGCTATTACCATAAACATCGATTGATCTATCACTTAGTTTATCTGCATCAACAACATTTGAATTCGGCCCATAGTTCTTCAATGCCCAACACTACACAACAAGAACCCTACACGATGCGAGATTCATGTATGTTATTACCCAGGTGTATTCACAACCATGAGAGGACCACAACCTACAGGAAGGTGGAACACAGCCATGACCCCTGTTCCTACACATGCGAAAGCAAGTTAGTCGCATAATATATTGAACATTGAATGAAATGCAAGTGATAGAGAATTTAAAACCTATTGAGTCAAGTTAAAGAGAGAGTACTCACCCTGCATCCCCTTGGACACGTCATAGGGGAATTAAAGAATCTTCATATCCTATGTTTGTAATCAAGAAAACCATTGTCCTCTTGCAAGCTCAGGCAATCATATCGGCTCCTCAAAAATAAACCAAATCATTGGAGGAAACTAGATTAGAAGAGTATACACAAATCCAGTAACAGAAGATTGGCATCGACCTACAAAAGAGTTTAGCAATTAGACATGAAAGGAATAGACTAACCTGAAATGCATTTTACATGCTTACCTCTAGAAGAGCAATCCAATATGGCCTCCCGTCTGCAGTGATATTTATGTTCTTGAGACTTCCATGCAAATTTACTATGAATATTTATGTGCTTGAAAGCTTCTCCCATTTGATCCATGATGCCATGCTACCCAAGATGCGGGTGTGCAGTGAATTTTTGCATGATCCGCATTATCTGATGAGTTGCGACCATCAACAAATGTATGCACTAGACCAGGCTTCTAACCACCACGTCTCTAACTTGCATGGGATGAGGACAACAATTGTAGCTGATGTTTGCAATGTCCTTTGTTATGCGTGTCCATGGAGGCCATTTGTTTTTGTTTTAGGTGCAATAGCAGTCCAAAGTATGCGTGGGGCAGTAGCATAGTATTATAAAGTCGAATGGTTATGGTTGGCATCATGCAGATCTCTCCGCTCAAGTCTATACGATATTTTATAATAGTTGGCAGGCATTCATTTTTATCTCTAGATGACCAGGACTCACACTACATATTTAAAGTTACATGAGGAGTATCATAATGTTTCAACTGCCTCTCAAAGTTCAAGCGTTTTCAGAAAAAATTTCAATTCAGTAATGCAATGGACACGTGATAACATTCCTGGGTTTCATGTTCAAGTTGCATTGATTTTAGTCATTCATGTTATTCGTGTTCAAGTTGCATTGAGACAATACATCCATTGCCTAGTTGTCATCCTGTAGATGTGGTGGTGTTTTATGTCTAGATAATGTGGGATCCAAATAATTTCACTTGTCACATCAAACTTCAAATACTACTGATGTTGTATGAACTATGAACTACGAAGATTGATAGTGGGTGGCCCAACTAATATTTAGAAAACGATATGATGGAAACTTTATTATCTTGGTGACATAACCAAGATGCAACTCCAACATTCAAGCATGAGTAGCACATCTCAAGTGACTTTCTCTCGCTCAACGGAATATGGAAGGGTCCAATACTCGGAAACAAATAATGCAATCCCAATCAACAAAATAGACATATAAAACAAAATCCTAAAAAAGACAACCACCATAGGCCCCCCTCCCCTCATGATCAGCTCATTTAAAATAGGCCAGAAAGTTGTAGGCTGAGATGAGAAAAGCAAATTTAAATTAAAGTGAAAAAAAATCCCAAAAAGTAATCAACTCTAGAAAAGGGACACTTGGAGTAAAATGAATTACATCAAGACTGGGGGAAATGGAGGGAATAGCAGTGGATTGAATAAATACATCTTATTAAGAAAATACATACAAATACAAAACAATGGAAGTTCAGATAAGTTGGTGCAACTGTGCAGCAATTAAATGCAGGGATGGATATCCTGTGAAGAGAAGTCTCTCTCTCCCTACACAATACAGACTTGTAAAGAGATCGAAGGAATTGCATTTGTTTTTTCTATGGGAGTTTTCAAAGCAATCTATAAATGAACTACGTACATAAAACTAACCGAGATTGCAATCTCGGCTCTTCGATGAAGAAATGGAAGGAAATACAAATGGAAGTTACGATAAGAATGTATGCAACCACACGAATCGTATTAACGTTAACACGGATTAAGGTTTTTAGGGTTTGGATTTGCATGGGATTAAGGATGGACGGAAATAGAATCGAATACTTTGACAAAAAAACACGTTCACTGCCACGTGGAAAAATCTTTGAATTGAGTTGACGATGCTTTTTTCTTTTAGCGGTGTGGTTGAAGCCCATATTTAATTTGAGTGAAAAAGGGTAAAAGCACGGGCTTTGCCACGACATGAAAACAATAAAGTCTAATAAATTAGATTAAGATAATAAGGACGAGATTTACTTAGTCAATACGTTACATTTCGCGTGATTATATTGCCACATGTATACCTTAACACGACGGTTGAATAACATGTTTGAGTCATGCAATTAGCTGTGTGCATGGTTCTCTTTGTGTTGTTGCGTGAGAGCACACTGGTGCTTTGGGAATGTGGGTTTTGTAAAATATCATGTTCCTAATGATAAGAAAGATCCTTGAACCAAACCTTGTCCAACGGGGAGAGAGGCCCTCCTGATAACAATCATTGCAATGCACATTCGTTAGGTTTAAACACACATGATTTATATCATCACATTCATTTTGTGCCGTAAAAATTTCAGTCTGCAAGCCCACGTAAATGGTTGTAGCCCTATCTCGTTTTTAGCTGGAGCCATGACTACTCTTGTATCCTTGAAGAGGCTCGCAAGTTAGATAGATGAATATGAAACAGATTCTGAAGAAGTATTCATCGAATCCCTTACACATCATGAATTAGATTCTGAAGAAGAGGAAGAAAAAGTATTCGGCTCTGATAAATGGGCATCTCCTTCCCATGTATTCGATTCCCATCCCTGCTCAGATTCGTCAAATACCGAGAAACTCGTTCACGTTTATATAGATTGAATACTGAGAAGTCATTTTCTGTTTGGACAAAAATTGAAGGAAATTGGTATCACAAGCATGGTGGTATCACAAGCAAGCCACAATGCTCACGATTGAAGAAATACACCTCACCAGACTCATTGCTTTGCAAGAAGTTAACCTCAGAACTCTCATAAACAAAAACTAGTCTCGAGGATAGAATTCAGTTTCTAACAATGTGCCATTCAAACCCCGGACATTAATCCTTTGTGGACATCGCTCTGCTTATAGAGATGCTTTTGAGTAATTGATCAAATGGAGAAGCATCGCAACACAAAGATTTTATGTTGGTTATGGAGTATGTACCCAACTACTGTTATGGGATGTATAATAAGAACATAGTATCCATGCTCACATTCTAGGTTTTCGGCTAGAGACAAAGCAATGATATCTGGTAAGTATTTGTTGCCTTATCCATGTTTTCTTCATTTGGGTTTTCACATTGTTATAAATGATGGAAAATGGAAGCTATAGGCATACACAGGGGTCCTAAATCAAGGATTATTTATTCATAGTTAGAACTTTGAAGGCGATTTTGATGGGGTGTGGAATGCATTTTTTTAATGGCTTAGTCAAAGCCATCTAACACAATCGGCTCTATCATGTAATGGTTATTGGTACATTCATTTTTGAATTGATAGATGAGGTAGAGTGTCTACATCACAGGCTTCTTTGCTTGCATAGATTGACCCATGGCGGCATTATCTTGGTTTTAGATCTCTAGTAGGAAAATCATAGGAAAACGTTTGAATATTAGTATGAAATTCTGTGTTAATGAATCATGGCCACATTATTCTGATTTTATACCATTGCAAAATAATCATAAAGTTCAATGTTTATTGTCAATTTTCAGTTCTATATGATTAAAACTATTATACAAATTTATAGCTCTTCTAGTATATAAGAATAGATCGATTTTGTTCAAATTATGGAAATAAGTTATTGTTTATAGGTATATTTGTTAAAAGAAATCGATATGGTCATGAAAATCCCTCACGAGATTTCCTAAGATCGCATGATGCGTTTATAAATATAAAATTAAGTTAGAACGCATTCAAATATTCGGTTGAATTTATCCTAGATATGAGTCGGTTGAATTTATGTTTATGCAAGCACTTCCTCTCAGAGTATAGATCTTAGTTGGCAATACTGTAAGTTCTGAGTAATAAACAAGTCAATTGAATATCTGCAGGCGTTTAGGTCAAAACCATTTGCGAGTTCAGAGATTAAGTCTCTATTCTTAAATACAAATATTTTATGATGAACTATTTGTTGAAAACCTGCTATAACTTACGATAATCAATGGATTCTCTCTCACCTTACTTGTAATAGTGTTGGATAATTATTTATCGAATTGCCTCTGTGGTTACACAGGTCTGTAAATGATTTCTTATAAATTCTAGTAGTTTGTGTAGCTTTGATTTGATGTTGAGTGTTGAAAAGTTTGTTGGGAGATTTGTGATGAGATTATCTAGCTGGGATACCTGTTACTGCAATCAGAGTTTGTATTAGAAGACCTGCCAAGTATGGAGCCATTAACATCTTTAGAGGAGTTGTGGGTAGACCGGTGTGTGACGCTGAGTTGGGATGTCCAAGTTAGAGGAGCTGCCAAGTATGGAGCCATTAACATCTTTGGAGGAGTTGTGGGAAGATGGGTGTGTGAAGCTGAAGAGCATACGGGGGTTGGAGCACACTGGGAGAGTTCTCTTACAATAACCAGTGCGTGCAATAACCAGGAAGGCAAGGTCAGAAATATGTGGGGCCAAAGCGGCCATCCACGTGGCAGGATTACATTTGTTCTATGAGTGAGGAATCTAGCAAACGTGGATGATTATGCTTCTCCACAATGAAACGCCTACGGCGTAAACATGGAGTTTACTTTTTGTGAAACTTTTTATGAATTTGTTCTTTGACTTACTTTCTGTAAAAAAAATTATGAGTTTGTTCTTTAACTTACTTTCTGTGAAAACTTTTTATGAGATTGTTATGTGACGTTCACAATACTTTATTTTACTTTCGAATGGAGTTTATATTTCAAAATGTGGTTTATTTTATGTTGGGAAGGTAACTTATCTTCAAGCAACACCTAGTTCACCCAGCATAAACCTTCCATCCGCGCAAGATCCGAAGGGCTTCACTACAGTATAAGTAATACTCAGTGGCAGTTCAATGGTATTCGCCTGACAAAGAAAAAAGATACTATGCTATGGTCAAAACATCCAGGTACAGGTCAGGTATCGGCGAACACTGCTTATAATGTATCGGCGAGCACTAATTATAACGTTATTGCTGAAGCTAGTTTCCAAAGAGAGAAGATATGGTGGTATGGTCAAATGTGGAAATGGAAGTTGCCAACGAAAATTCATTGCTTTATCTGGTTATGTTTTAAAAACAAAATATTGACTGGTGAGAATTTACAGCGAAGAGGGAAGATTGGCCCTAACATATGGATCCTCTGCCATGAGGCTAGGGAGTCCGTAGACCATCTGTTATTTCAATGTAGCGTCTCAAAAAAAGTCTGGCTGGAAATTGGCATTGCTCTAAAAGTGAATGTCGTGTTTTTTCATCAATCCTTTGTAGATTTCTATAAATGGTGGGTGTATACTTTTATGTATCTGAAAAATATCCCTGGTCTTGTTGCATGGTCGATATGGAGGTGTCCAAACTCAGTCATTTTCCAGGATTTCTTTCTTGAGGTGAAACTGGTTGTTTATAGGTTCTGGAAGCTCTCAAATGTTTATAAAAACCTTCATCTAAAATTGAAGGATGCTACAAGATTCATAAATTGGAATAGAAGTGTTCCGGAGATAGCTTATGGATATTTTGATGGAGCTGTTTTTGATAATAAATGTGGGGCTGGTTTTTTCATCTTTTATGGAGAAAACCTACTCCTTAAGTTTTATATCTCTGGTGGTGCAGGTACAAACTCTAAGGCTGAGCTCTTGGGTTTATGGGGCATTTTAAAGGTGGCAGCCTGGTGTGGTCTATACTCCTTTAAGATATTTGGAGACTCCCTTTTCATAGTAAATTGGGCTAGAGACTTATATGGCATGAAAACCATCCGCCTTAAACATTGGAGTGATAGAGTCAAATCTTTGATGAACTGGTTCCAGAATCTTACCATTGATCACATATACAGGGAATTCAATGATGTTACTGATTCGTTATGCTCTGGCGGGGAAGCAGGTGTTCTAAACTGGAAAGAATAGGAAGAAGACAAGCTTACTCAAAAAGGATCTTTTTGGTTTTTAAACAACCTTAACTAAATTTGGAAGTTTTGATCTATTTTTGGTCATCTGAGATGACTTGGCTACTATGTTACAATGTTTTTGCATTTGTATTGGACTGTTTTAAGTAACATTATACGAATTATGAACATTATAATCCCTATATTTACTCAATGAGATATGTACTTTTTGATTTCTATAGAAATAACAAAAATACTGGTAATTTTTCTGCTTGAAAAAAAAGTAATACTCAGTGGAGAGCAAAAATAGTGCCTTTTTATGATGTGTGGCTCTATGGTGTAGTAGTCAACACTGTGGACTTTGAATCCAACAACATGGGTTTGAATCCCAGAAGGACCTTAATTAATTATTCGATTAATGTGGAAGTTGGAACTTTAAGAATTGTACGGTGTGGAAATGTTTGGACCTTTGAGAATTACACGATGTGGAAATGATTGGCCTGATGTGGCAAGCTGGACCTTTAAAATTGCACGATGTGGAAATGGTTGGACTGATGTGGATGTGCTAGCTATAGTGATAATTTAATATATTTAATTTACTTATTAAAATTTAAAAAAATAAATTAGTTTTTCTCTCAATATGATAAATGAAACGTATACACGTTCTCATTCATATATACAACATGCCTCCTAGTACATTCATGCATAACTCCTAATAACTCTTTGGAGGTTAAAGCAAGAACACGTAATTCAAATATTCCAATATTCATTTTGTGTCGTGGATAATGAATACTTATTCCAATATTGGTTAATTGAATGATTAAAAAGAGGTTACATTCATTTTATGGATTTTTCATTGGATAAATTTATTTTATTTTAAATATTATCAAAATTATTTAGAAATTATATAAAATGTTCAGAAATTTGAATATTTTATAAAATATTATCAAATATTTTATGATTGTAAATTTAATAATTAGTAAAATTCCTCAAAAATTTTACATTGTAAAAAAATTATGGATTATTAAAATTTTCACTTGACTATAATACTACAAGAATTATAATACTATTAAATTGTTTTTTATAATTGTTATTTTGAATTTTGGTATACTTGTCTGATCCTCATACAATTCTAGAAAAGCATAAGTTGTAGTCCACCCCAAATTTTCTAAAATAAAAATACTTATCTACTTAATTACAAGTTCTATTATTTAAAACATTCTATACTTTGATATACTAAATAAAAACACATTCTTTCAAATAATTTTTTTCTTTTTACAATTAATATCTTCAACATAAATTATGATATTGAACTTGTTTAAAATTTTTATGCTTTAACGCACTAAAATAGAAACACAATTTCTCTTTTCAATTAGTAGCTTCAACATAAATTCAAAAAATAGAGACAATCCATCATATAGTCAAATACATTCATGTAATATTTTTTTTATTTATTATGTAGATTTAAATATATATATGAGTTAGAAAAAAGTAAACATAATCTTAAATGGAGAGTTTGTTACTTTATGATTAATTTTTTTATTATTTTAAAATGTATTTTATTAAATTTAATTTATTTATAAATAAGGTTTTTGAGATAAGAAGTCACTTTAAAAGTCATTAGTCATTTCCTTTGTTTTCTTTATTTGGTTACCATTTTAAAGGATAATGTTAAAGAGTAAAAAATTTTGGGTTCATAAGCTTTATACATGCTAGTATGAGGGAGAAATGTAAATTTGTACTCAATGTAGAATTGACATATGACATTTTAATAAAATAATAAGATATTAAGTAAACAAAAATTTATATTGTTCACTCTAACTTAAACTTTAAAACCAAATTATTTAAAATCTATAGATAAATATAATTTATAAAACAAAATATCAATTAAAAACAAAAAACATTACATTCATTTACTTTGTTGATAAAATTTATTATAATTAAATGTCAATATATCCATCTTTTTGTGAATCTACCATGTAGATAGAAGACTTTATTTAATATATAAAAATAGACAAAGTGTTGCACGTCACTGGATGGAATTAATCCCTCTCTACAATCGTGAGATAACATTGATCTAGGTTGTAGATTTTTAAATAAAAACAACTCTGAATTAATTGTGATAAACCCGAGACCATTTAACTTTAGATAGTAACATAAACTACTATCAACCTATAAAAACTTTATTTATTTATATATAATAAATTCAACCCTACATCTAGAAAATGATAAGCATCGCAAATTTTAATATTATATCAAAAATAAATATAATATGGAACATCGCATGTAGATCAAAACATCATCTTCTCCATAGTGCAATGTATCTTTCAACTCAACATAAGTGAGTTGGCACTCACGTACGTTCGAGTGCATGTTAAGTATTGCATTTAATAGTCGTTGAAAATTTTATAGATGGTTAATATTAACAATTATTTTAAAGGTCTATAAATCAAAAATTGCAGGAGTGGAATCAAGCGGAGGGTTTAGGGTTTATCAAAGGCTATCAAGAAAATAGTAGTGGATCCGGAATTAAGGCGGTGAAATATTTTAGAATACAAGGAAGCATAATAGAGTTAGAAGAGCAATGCATTATGTTTGGAAAAGGGTGACGAAAACACTAAATAATTTCACCATTATGCTAATCAAAGAGTTGTAATTCTATTTGGAAAATAAAGGAGGTAAGCAGTTTGGAAGACATTGCAAAAGAAGTTATAAGCTATTAAAGAAGAAAGTAAAGTCAGCATAGCAAAAGCAGTAAGAATCTATCAATTTGTTCCAAAGTCTATTAACAAAGAATAAAATCTTTCACTGAGCGAAGAAGTAAAGAGTAAAGAGTTGTAGGAAGTGCTTCACAAACTAAAAAGGGAAAAAATCCCAGGGATGGATGGATTATCAATGGAAGTACTTCAAACTGCTTGAGGTTTTGGAGAAAGATTTGTTGCGGGTCGTGGAGGAAACAAGGACAAGTGTTAAGATTCTAGTTGCATTCAACTCCTCCTTCCTAGCTTTAATCCCCAAAACAGATAATCCAGGGTCTTTTGCAGGTTTTAGACCAATATTTTTATGCAATTCTATTTATAAGATCGCCGTGCAAATGATTGCCAGTAGATTGAAGCCTTATCTATCATAAGCAATTTCAAGAGAACAATATGGATTCTTACCTAGTAGACAAATTCATGAAGCAATAGGGGTCACCCAGGAGGGTCTTCACTCAATTAGAACTAAGAAATTGAAGGCGATAATTATTAAAATTGATCTGTCTAAGGCTTATGACAGGGTAAGTTGTTCACATTTGAGGTTGCTCATGTCTCAGATGGGTTTCGTCGTTCCCTTTATCAAATGGATAATGGGGTGTTAGACCTTAGTATTCTTCTATGTTCTGATCAATGGAGTAGCATCAACCTTCTTCAGACCATCTAGAGGAATTAGACAGGGATGCCCCTTAGCCTGTCATACCCCCATTTTGACCCTTAGGATATTTTGGGCTATAATGTAAATATTGTATGCATATTATGTATGATTCCTAGCGTGGAGCTCAAGGCCAAGGCCCCGCTAGTGAACGCTCGACCTTGAAGAGGCAAGTATTGGATATTATGCTACCCATGTGCTAGTGAACCATGAGAATTGTAAATATGCATTTTTTATATAAATGCCCGCAACTAGCTATGCAATGCAACAAGAGATGGGGGCATGATGTTTACAAGGAATTGGGAGGGAAATATTCAAACTCTTGAGCCAATCAATTCAAGCCAAGTGTCAATGAGAGAACCCATGAACCCTCAACTACCCATGTTGACTTTTGTGCCCAATCATTCATTTCTCCCAAGAGTTGGTTGAGGTAGTTAATGCCTTGGGGAATGGAGAGCTATGGTTGTCCAAATTCGAGTATGGGCAAGACACCCTTCCTAGAAATTTGTGTTTGGCTTCTTGGGTAAGAAAGGAGCCATGAAATTGCTCCCCAAGCCATTATTCACCCATCAGTTTTGCTCTCTCACGAGTTGGGAGTCACCTGGGCATTTTCCTCCTTGGTTTTTCTGTGTTTTCCTTCATTTTTCTAGCTAGGAAGGGCGTTTTTGTTTTGGTTAACAGTGAGGAAGAGAATAAATTGTTTTGGGGGTTTCATAGAGGTCGTTCTGTCCCATTGAATGCTTTTATATTGTGGGAGAAATCGGTTTTCTTTCCTAGGGGTTGATTTCCTCTTCCCACAATCCATTGTTTGGTGTGCCACGAGTTGGGGAAAACCCATAAACCCTATTATGTAAATTCTGTTGTTGAAAATGTGTACCCATGCCAATATTTGAGTTGCTGTGTGTAAGAGAATGTTGGGGTTGAGATGGGGATCCATTGCTTTGGGCTGTGCTAAGCTTGAGAGTCCCCTTTTCCTTGTAGATATCATGTCCAGCTCGGGGGTGGTCTTTGAGTGCTGAAATAATACAGGATGGGCAGAGACCTATGGTTGGGTGGAACGTTGCAGCGACATAGCTAGTTGCTTGGGACAACATTACAACAAAATGAGTATTTTATTTTATTGTGTTTTACCTCTGCATTGTTTTAATTAATGGATGGTTGTTCTTGATATGATGGATGCATGCGAAAGGTGTGTGGATGATGTTTTATTCCGCTGTGCATATTTGATTTGATTTGCATCTGCACACATATGCATTTTATCGTAATGTCATTTGTTTTATTCATGATGAATGGGGCTAAGTTTTGCAAAAGCCCAGATTTTAGTGTCAAGATCCCTTCCTTGCGTTGGGTTGACGGGAGGGGATGTGACAGATTGGTATCAGAGCAAAGGTTGCAACATTTGGGCCTTCATGGGCTACCTATCATAGTTGCAGAGGTAAATATGCTTCCTTTTCAGCACTGTTCATTAAGAAAATCTCAAAATTTCAAATTTCAAATTTTTTCTAAGTGTCGACATAAATTAGCCATTTTTGCTGCGACACGGTCGACGGAAATAAGCCATTTTTGCTGCGACACGGTCGGTAGAAATTAGCCATTTTGGCTCTGACACAATCGATGGAAATTAGTCATTTTGCTGTGACACAGTCAACGGAAACTAGCCATGTTTGCTGCGACACGGTCGTGGAAATTAGCCATTTTAATGCGACACGGTCAGTGGAAATTAAGCTATTTTACTGCGACGTGGTCGGCAGAAATTAGCCATTTTTGCTATGACACATTCGACGGAAATTAGCCATTTTGCTGTGACACGGTTGGCGATGAAGAGCTTAAAATATTTGAAATGGTCGACAATGAAGAGCTTAAAATCGTCGAAACGGTCGACGATGAAGATCTTAAAATCGTCGAAATAGTCGGAGGAAAAATGATAAGTCTGCCGAAACAGGGAAAATTGAGCAGTTTTCCAGGGTGAATTTTAGGTGTCCGAAAGTGAAAAATGGCCTGGAACTTATGCACCAGATTGCGCGAAATCGAAGGATTTACAAAAAAAAGAAAAAAAACAGGGGCGCTGCCCTCGACCCGCCCTGTAGTGGTGCAGGGAAGCCATAAGGGGGCAATCCCCCTTGACCCCCATCGTCCCCTGGAGACAGTCGTTGAATGTATGCAAGACATTCTCTATGCTTGAAAGATGCACTATGAATTGCATAAAGGGGTTGTGGAATCTCAGTAAGGGTAATTGGTTGTAATATCCATTATGGAGGATGAAAGGGAAATCTCTCACCTTAAACTATTTATGTTTATAACATAATAATTGTATTCTTGGAAAGTATCAAGAATGAATGTTATACACGTGTATACATATAATATTGAATTTCTACTTGGTGAGAATATCATAGCTAATGATTGCTTGTATGCTTGGTAGGGAAGCCAAGAAAAGGATCAATTGTGATGTGGAGGAGGGGCTCCATGTCATGATGGGGAATTGGAATGGAGAATCCCTCCACTACCCTCTTGATATTGTATTTATAATTATGATGTTGTCGGGCATATAAATCATGGAAAATAATGTTGAAAATGCGAGAGTGGTAGATTAAATGCAAATGAATTAGTGGGCATCATTAAAGAGTCATTACATAGTGCATGTGAATTGATTATGCATGAACATGATGTTGCATAGGGGTAGAGGTAGTGAAGTTACACATGAAGTGTCCCATTAAAGGTATTGTCTATGGTTGATGACAATTAATGTTGTTGATAATGGTTGTATGAATCAGACCATACAAGCATGACTGAAAATGCAAGAGATTAGATAGATGATATGACTATGCATTAAATGGCATATTAAGAAACATTGCACATGCATGTGAAAGTGTTTGTGCATATATATGATATTGCATATTGGTAAAATAGTGAGGTTTTACATAAGCAATGAGCCACTTAAGATAATTATGGTGGTTGCTAATAATTAGCTGTGTTCGCATTGGTTGTAGGACCAAAGACAACCAAAGCATAGATAAAGACGTTGATGACGTTGTTGCATGTGACCAAAAACCTTATGAATAAAGGTTGGGGCAACAAATCTATTTTCAAAAGGTTGGAAAAAGGACTTTGTTGCCTTGGTAAGAGGCCGATTGATCAGGTAACATCAAGCGATGTTAATGACATCCATGTAGGTAATGGTTATTTGTGCTTCATTTCATGAATGTCGAAAGAGGACTTGGTAAGATCCCTTCAACTATGTTAAACTATGTCAATTTGGTTTGCGTGTGGTGCTGAGTGCCTGAATGTTAATGTCATCCTATCGATTATGGTGAGGTGGGGGTAAGTGAATGCAAGGAGCCTTACACCCTATAGTTGCTTAGAAACTTCAATGCATTCATATGAAATTATAGCATGCCATTTGTGTATATTGGTTGTGAGTTTAACAACCAAAGCAAATAAGGAACTATAGTCATGTTGTGGTAGTGCATGCCATATCAGACAATCATGGTAAAATGAATGACATGACATGGTGGTATTCATGAATACATGAAAGAAAGCATTGAGTGAGTGCACATCAAAATATTATGTAAATGTTATGAATGTGCATGCATATGTGTGGGTGCACATGTTGAGATGCATTGTGGGAATGCATGGTTGTGATATATATATGTTTTGATGCAATTAGATGATAGATGAAATGGTGAACTATTGTTAATGAGCGGCTGTAAATACATGAGAATGATTGCATGAAGAAAGTAGACATGTTGATGGGCTACCAAGAGTGCTCTGTTGAAAGGACAGAGTTGTATAAATGATATGTCTATGAAGTAATGAGTATCTAAAACTTCATTTAAATTGCATAAATGATGTGACTGTGTCTTGCAATTTTATTATGATAATGATGCATATATAGATATATATATATATATATTTAATTGCATTTCAAATGTTAATAGCTGAGGGTGTTTGAGTTATTGAGTGTTATAATTCTGAGATCACTTCAGTGATTGTTGCAGCAATGAAATATTATATGCATAAAGACTTACAAAGTGTTTGGTTGATTGTAGTTTCAGATTTCAGGTAGATTGTTTTGGGCATGAAAATGTGGGTAAGTCCATGATGAAGATTGGAATCTACCATGTGCAAGAGCCAAACCTCATGAGAAGGGTCTCATGGTTGTAAAAATAGTTTATGTGCAGAACATGTTGTCAATTTTGGACTTGTAGATTTCAGATTTGAGAATTTGCTTATAATTGCTAATCACCGTTGGCTTGCATAGAACTATGTCGGGAGGACATGTTGCAAGTGGATGTTCATGTTATAGTATAAAGCATAAAACCCTAATGGGAAGAGGGGTGCCACTTGCAAGGGACAAACAATATGATTATAACCTCATGACTAAGAAAGTCCATTTTTGTAGTAGACAGAATTACAAATTCGTGATTGAATTTAATTCTTAATGCCATTGATTGGCTATGAGACAATCAAATTTGAATTTTATTGTTAAATGTTGCTGACTGTTTGGCTATTTGATAAGTGTTCCAGGAAGACATATTGCAGGAAGACCATGTGTGATGGACTGCAGAAGCCAAACTCCATGGGAAGGACCCCATGCTTTGGAAATGGGTTTCGGGTGAAACGCCATAGTAAATTTTGATAATGTCTCAGCTGAACTGTATATTGGGAAACCATGTGACTGAGATGGTAAAACTATGCCAAGGAGGCATGTGTGGGTTAGGGAATGTGAAAATATTGGGGTGGAAAACCGGAGGACTATTGACTCAGAGAAGGGAGCCCCATTCTTCGCAAATGAAGAAAAGATCCATTTGCAAAACGAATGAGT
This sequence comes from Larix kaempferi, assembly GCA_027924585.1. Classification (NCBI taxonomy): domain Eukaryota; kingdom Viridiplantae; phylum Streptophyta; class Pinopsida; order Pinales; family Pinaceae; genus Larix; species Larix kaempferi. The sequence goes on from BSBM01000729.1 coordinate 12,799,142, forward strand.
ATTATGTGACCCTAACTACAAATATACCTTTATGGTTATTAGATTTAATATGCAGAGCATGTTTTATTATTTCATTATTATTCCAGACTTCTTGAATGTGGCTAGGACCTACATGACTCACATCATAAAGGGATGCATACCTTTCGGGTGCTAGGTTATGATAGGGTTGTCAATATTGACTACACCCTAAAGGAATGGACGCATTCCTAGTGTTTCAATACCTGATAGTGAATGTTATGAAACATGGTTACAATTTTAGAGCAACAATACTGATGAGCCTGCTTATCCTTCTTGTGTTATCAGCTTACACAGATGCAATTTGGTGTTGCATGTTAAGAGGCAAAGTGAAGAAAAGGGTACTAAAGAGGACTAAATGGGTAGTGGTAACCTTTCTACACTCACCCTAAAGGACACTAGAAGGGATGGATAGGCCCGAGGAGCTGTGTAGTAGAAAAGGCGTATCATCCTTGTGGGTATTGTGGGGCCATGCTAGCCTACAGTCAAGAAATTCACCTAAAGAGTTCCTAAAGGGAACCGCTGGTTTTCACAGGAGAAGGAATGCCATCCTTGTGTGGATGAAGAATTTTTTCCTTCCTGATAAACCCAGTCACTGTACTGGCTTGGAATTGGTTATTTAGATGTTGTGGAGGTATTGGTGAGAGGTTGTTGCATGCCTGATAAACCCAGTCTCTGTACTGGCTTGGCATTGGTTATTTGGATGTTGTGGAGGTATTGGTGAAGGTTTGTTGCATGCCTGATAAACCCAGTCGTTGTACTGGATTGGCATTGGTTATTTGGATGTTGTGGAGGTATTGGTGAAGGGTTGTTGCATGCCCGATAAACCCAGTCACTATATTGGCTTAGCATTGGTTATTTGGATGTTGTGGAGGTATTGGTGAAGGGTTGTTGCATGCCTGATAAACCCAGTCGTTGTACTGGCTTGGCATTGGTTATTTGGATGTTGTGGAGGTATTGATGAAGGGTTGTTGCATGCCGGATAAACCCAGTCGTTGTACTGGCTTGGCATTGGTTATTTAGATGTTGTGGAGGTATTGGTGAAGGGTTGTTGCATGCCTGATAAACCCAGTCGCTCTATAAGCTTTGCATTAACTAGTTGATGTTGTGGAGCAGCATGTGTGCTAGCCAAGCACCCACCCCACAGGTGATCCAAGGATTGTAAAACAGAGAAGGAAACCTGTGGATTAGTGAGGAATTGACCAATACATATAAGCATTTAATTTCATTCATTTTCAGATAATGAAAATTTCATGAACAAGTCTTATGACAACCAAGCTGATACACAGTTGTTTCTTTGTTGGAAACTTTGGTCATTGCAGGAAAGCAATAAGCCTTGAAGGCATCCTAAGGATGCATTTGGACATATGATTGTCCTAGAAAGCTCAGTATGAGAATCAATGATGAGAATGGCGCTAGTGGAAATGTGAGAGTCCTAGCAGCCAAAGGTTCTGTAGAAAAACCATGGGGAGGGGATTCCCTGATGGAGAAAGCCTTAGACAGACCTTAAACACTAAGTGTCATAACCAAGAAAGGGCAAGTTAAGCATTCACATTGAAGTGAAAGAGGCTAAGAAGCATAGAACTACAATGATGGTGTGGTTCCGTACTGGAACAAGTCTGAGAGGGGGAAACTCTTAGTCTTCTCTTTCCTTTTGACTGATGCATCTTAAAAACAAAATATTGTCGAGTGCATGACATAGCTGAAAATAGATTGTGTTTGATTGCTTCAAATGAATTGTGAATGCTAAAATAGTTAATTCCATGTGAAAGGATGAACATTAATGAGTTCATATGTATGTTGGGAAAGCATGAAAAGTGTGGAAGTCTCATGAATGAAGCATGGACAGTCCATGTCAATTGGGAAAATAATTGACTGATTTTAATGTTTATTTTATGCTTGGCCTAACAAAGAATTGCCATGATGAATTTCACAGGTAAGAAATTGAAGCGATTGGTTGCAGCTGATACAAGCAAGTGTTTCTAGTAATAAAAGTGTGGTCAGTTGTGTACATTGACCATGGCAGCAGACCAAGGGCTATTGGATTTAGCTGAAGGTCTTCTTCAAACAATTTCCCAGACCCAAGAAAATCTTGCAGAGATGCTCAAGCTACAAAAGCAGCAGAATAAGATGAACCATGGGGTTTTGCAGGATTCTATTTATCTGCAAAGGGAGGTAAAAAGAATTCTGGGGGCAATTAGTAATGGAAAGGGTAGTGGATCCATGAAGAGGAATTCATCCAATCATACCATTAAGAAATGCTCAAGTCTGGAAGACTCCACGGAAGTTGAGCAGGCAAAGAAAAAGGAACCACTAGAATGTTGGGAATGTGGAGGGAATCATTTCCTCCGTAACTGCCCAACAAGGGACAACAAGAGATATAGTATCCATAAAGTTTCCAGACTTGTGGATCAGCTGGAAGGTAAAGAAAATGAAGGGATTGTTTCAGAACAATGCCCTCATACAGAGATAGAAGGTCCCAGCTAGCAGAAGCAGTTTGTGAAGGCTAAAGGACTTGGTCCTGAAAACCCAAGTAAAAGGTGAAATGCAAGACATGCCTGCCACATTTTGAAAATTTTGGACATATATAAAGCATGTATGAATTCCTAAATATTGGAACACCTAGGACGGTGTTATTCTAAGAGGGAGGGGATTGTCATACCCCCATTTTGACACTTAGGATATTTTGGGCTATAATGTAAATATTGTATGCATATTATGTATGATTTCTAGCACAGAGCTCAAGGCGAAGGCCCCGCTAGTGAATGCTCGACCTTGAAGAGGCAAGTATTGGATATTATGCTACCCATGTGCTAGTGAACCATGGGAATTATAAATATGCATTTTTAATATAAATTCCCACAACTAGCTATGCAATGCAACAAGAGATAGGGGCATGATGTTTACAAGGAATTGGGAGGGAAATATTCAAACCCTTGAGCCAATCAAGTCAAGCCAAGTGTCAATGAGAGAACCCATGAAACCTCAACTACCCATGTTGACTTTTGTGCCCAATCATTCATTTCTCCCAAGAGTTGGTTGAGGTAGTTAATGCCTTGGGGAATGGAGAGGTATGGCTGTCCAAATTCGAGTATGGGCAAGACATCCTCCTAGAAATTCGTGTTTGGATTCTTGGGCAAGAGAGGAGCCACGAAATTGCTTCCCAAGCCATTATTCACCCATCAGTTTTTCTCTCTCATGAGTTGGGAGTCACTTGAGCATTTTCCTCCATGGTTTTTATGTGTTTTCCTTCATTTTTCTAGATGGGAAGGGCGTTTTTGTTTTGGTTAACAGTGGGGAAGAGAATAAATCATTTTGGGGGTTTCATAGAGGTCATTTTGGCCCACTGAATGCTTATATATTGTGGGAGAAATCAATTTTCTTTCTTGGGGGTTGATTTCCTCTTCCCACAATCCATTTTTGAGTGTGCCACGAGTTAGGGAAAATCCATAGACCCTATTATGTAAATTATGTTATTGAAAATGTGTACCCATGCCAATATTTGAGTTGTTGTGTGTAAGAGAATGTTGGGGTTGAGATGGGGTTCCATTGCTTTGGGATGTGCTGAGCTTGAGACTCCCATTTTCCTTGTAGATATCATGCACAGCTCGGGGGTGGTCTCTGAGTGCTAAAATAATACAGGTTGGGCAGAGACCTATGGTTGGGTGGAACATTGCAGCGACATAGCTAGTTGCTTGGGACAACATTACAAAAAGATGAGTATTTTATTTTATTGTGTTTTACCTCTGCACTGTTTTAATTAATGGATGGTTGTTCTTGATATGATGGATGCATGTGAAAGGTGTGTGGATGATGTTTTATTCCGCTGTGCATATTTGATTTGATTTGCATCTGCACACTTATGCATTTTATTGTAATGCCATTTGTTTTATTCATGATGAATGGGGCTAAGTTTTGTAAAAGCCCAGATTTTAGTGTCATGATCCCTTCCTTGTATTGGGTCGACAGGAGGGGACGTGACATAGCTCTACTTCTCTTTCTTCTAGTAGTGGAAGGTCTAAGTAGAGCCAGTTTAGACATAAAAGGAAAGGGAGGCTTTATTAAAGGTGTGAACATAGGGGGTAGTTTCTGGCTCTCCCATATCCTTTTCATTGATGAAATTATCATTATATGTGATGGCTCGTTGAGGGATATGGAGAAATTATCCTCTATTCGAGAGTTGTTTTACAAGGCTTTTGGTATGTGAATAAATGAAGGAAAGACAAAAGTGACTGGGGATAACATCAAAGAAGAGGATATGAACAGGTGCAGATCTGTATTTCAATATAATTACATAAGTTTTGATGAAGGTTTGAAATATCTCGGTTTTATCCTTAAACCACTAGCGTACGGACTTAAAGCTTGGGAATGGTTGGTGGTTAAATGTGAAAGGTGTATCTCAAATTGGTGTGTCAGATGAATTACTAAAGGAGGAAGATTGGTATTGGTAAAAAAAATTATGGAGGCAACGTTGATGTTCTAGATGAGTCTAGCCTTGATTTGTAAAGGTATTTTGGAAAAAATTAGGAAAACTACTTTTCAATTTTTTTGGTGAGGTAAAGTGGAGAAGAAAGGGATGGCTTGGATTAGATGATCCATATGGGCGTAGGTGGCCACCCAGCTATTCCATTGGCTCAAAACATTTTTCCATTTTGGCATTTTTCTAGTAAATTTTCTACAGTTTTTCGAGTCTCGAACTTCTGGGGCCGTTTTGAGGCCCTAAACAACGTTTTTTAGAAATTCGGGGGGAGGGGGGGCATGGTTGCTATCTACATGCATTGGCCCCCAGTCGAAAGTTGTAAACCTTGGATACACTTTCTAACAGGATATTGAGTGCCCCAAACAGAGATCGTATGCAAAAGGTATGACCCCGGGAAGTTGACTGTTCAACTAACCACCTTGGGGTCGTAAACTTTATGACGGTTCATCTTCTAGGGTTAGTTTTTTGGATTTTTAGGGTTCTTTACCTCATGCTTATGATAAATAGGCTCTTTTGACCTCTTCTTGTATTCAGCTTGTCACGAATGAGCATATCCACCACATCTCTTCTCAAAGATATAGCTACCACCATTTTAGATGCTTTTATTTTACAGTTTGTTCTATTTCATTCATTTTAATAGAATATGGTTTTACTGTATTACCGTGTTTATTGCCATATACATGTGTATGTGAACATATATAAACTCTTTCATTTCATCCTCACATAAATCTAGATCATTAGATGGAAAAATATTGCTCTTCCTAAACAACAAGGAGTTTGGGGAGTAAAAACATTATATGCCTTATCTAAAGCGTTGGGGGGAAAGTATAAAGGTTGATCAATGGAGAAGGCCAATAAAAGCAAGTAGTTTTTCAGAAGTACATAACCCCTGCAACTATGTTAGAATGGATCCATAATCTAGTCAAATCTCATCATAATTCCTCTTATTATATGGAAATCCACCATTTCTTCTTTTGATTTAATTGGAAATGGTCTAGGATAGAAAGTGGGAGATGGACATAAAGTTAGAAAGAGGGAAGACCCATGGACAGGAAGTAGACTCCTTCATAATATTCCAACTCACATGGTTAATCATCTTAGAGATAAAGGTTTTTTCAAGCTTAGTCAAATCGCATATGTTTCAGTCAACACTCTTTTGAGCCAAGGATGGATGTCAGCCGATATCGTGGGTTTCTGTAACAAACATAAATGTTATAAATATTAACATTTAATACTAAGTAGGTTAATTAGGGTAATTAATTAATTACTTAAGAGGTGACTTGAAAAGTCACCTCCCTTCCCACCTAGGTTATAAAATACCCGACATTAATTCTTGTAAAACATCTTACATCTTACATCTATTCTACTTTACATTATTTACTTTCCTTACATGGCATTTCTAAGTTACTTGTATTTACTATTATATTAGTGGGAAATTTAGTTCTTTCCGAGGATTATTACCTCGGAAATGAATATTCAATTTTTGGAAGATAGTAAAGAAAGACTCATAGAAAGGTTAGCAGATAAAGATGAGAAAATATCATGTCTAGAAAGTATCATTCAAAAACTTGAAGACCAGATAAAAAAAAACCAAACAAAGTCGAAGAATATCCCTATGGAAATAGTGTTGACTTAGAAGAGGAAATTAGTCGTCTAAACAAAGTCGTCATGGACAAAGAAGACGAATTGGTGCAAGTACATGAAAATTTAGAAAATCAAGAAACAGAGTTACATCATCATCAACAACAAAAAGAAAAACTCCAGCAGCAGTATGACGACAGTAAGAAAACACATAAGTTGGAACTGACAAAAATCAACAAGGTGTTATCAAGCAATACGGAAGAGATTTTTCGACTACGAAATCATAACAAAACACTGATTACAAAGATAAAAAAAAAATTGAAAAATAGTAGCAAGAGGGAACACTCTGGTGAAGACCTCGAAGGAAGAATACTGGAAAAGCATGAAGAAAACCAGTGACTAAATAATCGTAATCAAGAACTAGAGAATCAAATCAAGAAGTTAGAAATTGAAAAAAAGTCGCGATATGAAAGAATCGAAAAGATTCAGAATCATAAAAATCTACTGGAGAACCAAGAAGCGCAAATGCAGGAAGATGCATCCAAAAATCAAGTCGAGGAAGTGAAGGAAGTCCTTGCCGCAGTTCAAAAGAAAGAAAAACAAACAAAACATATGCCTTACAGACATCCCAATTATAATTGCCATTTTGACCAACGACAGGGTCAAAACGAGCACTCACAGAAGAATTATGTTGACATGCAAAAAGATTGACATACTAAGAAACAATTGAAACGGCTCATCCCACAAAATGATCTCAGAGCTCCGATAAAAATAGATCTGGGATGGACCACAATAGATACGATGCGACAATTCTCCTTGGTAATCCATAACTCATATCATCTCATTTCATCAAGAGTCGAAATTACAAAAAGGAAAGGACCCCGAGATGACAGTTCAAGGGAATTCATACATTGTTTTCAATACAGCTTTGAGGACAAAACTTCCCTTAAGGTGAAGGTAATGTAACAAACATAAATGTTATAAATATTAACATTTAATACTAAGTAGGTTAATTAGGGTAATTAATTAATTAATTAAGAGGTGACTTGAAAAGTCACCTCCCTTCCCACCTAGGGTATAAAATACCCGACATTAATTCTTGTAAAACATCTTACATCTATTCTACTTTACATTATTTACTTGCCTTACATGGCATTTCTACGTTACTTGTATTTACTATTATATTAGTGGGAACTTTAGTTCCTTCAGTTTCAACATGGTAGGAATTTGAAAATGAAACAACCCGTCAAATTTGACGGTTTTGATAACCCTCTAACCTGTTTTGATGGTTATTTAGAAATTTTGACTGTATTTGATGGGAAAATCACCCCGTGACAAGCAATTTGCCCGTCAAATTCCACCCCTGGTTTTCAAGGGAGATGATGGTATAACATGGAGTAACTTTATTAATCAGCTTAAAAATAATCATATTTGTCTCTCACAAAATAAAGATGGCATAGTCTGTTTATGTGATCCTCATGGTGTATATTCTCTGAAAGTGGGGTATGAAATATTGCTTTCATCTCAAAATGAAGAAACCCAAGAATGGTGGTGGTGAGAAGTCTGAAAGTTCCAATGTTCTCATAAGGCCAAAATTTTAATGTGGTTTCCTCTAAACAACAAAGAACTTACATGGGATGTTCTACAAAGGAAAGGAATATCGGGTCTAGGTTTATGTGTCTTGTGCCAAAAAGAAAGAGGAGTCAAATTTCCATTTATCAGTGGAGTGCACATATACACAAGTCTGGAAAATTATGGACTCCATTTTTTGGGTAAGAAGCCCCTGGTTCGGAAATACGGTTAAGGACAATCTAAGAATTTGGTGCTCAAATCTATCTTTAGCATATTACAAGGCCCTTCCTTTAATGACTTCTTGGCAGATCTAGATGGCTAGGAATTTACTTATTTTCAAGGATAAAGAAATGTCTTACTTCTAGTGCAATAGCAGGAGTGCAACAATTATCCAATGTTTCCCTCAGAAATAGCAGAAAAAGGAAGTCCTTCAGATCCAAAGAGAGGTGATTAACGAGGGGAAGCCTTGGGCGTTCTTTGATGGGGCCACTCAGAATAACCCAAATCTATGTGGAGCGAGAGGGATTCTTTATCTTTATGAGAAGCATTGTTTCAAGTTCAAAGCTAGGTTGTGTTTTGGAACTAACAATTTTGCACAATTGAAATCTCTTTGGCTAGTTTTATGCATGGCGGAGGAAAAGAAAATCAAGGGTCTACAGGTTTTCGGGGATGCACTTCTTATCATTAATTGGATAAACAAATTACAGGTTTTTCACAACATCTTCTTGAAACAACTACTAATGGAGATCATGAGGCTGGAAATATCATTGGAGAGCTCCTTCACTCATATCTATATAGTATAGAGAAATAAATGAATTAGCTGATAAAATATCAAAGGAAGGAGTGCTTATGGCTCAAGGTAGATGGCACATTGTAGGGGAGGTAGAAAGAAAGAGACTAGCAATGAAAATATGAGTTTGGGTTTGACTAGATCAAAATTGGCAAATTTCGGAGAAGCAATACTACTTTCTCAAATCTATTATTTGATAGTCTATTTTTTTGTATGCTGCAAGTTTAGATTACACGTCCTTTTAGATTTGAGTTCGAGCTAGAGGTTCTATTTCAGACTAGGCATAGATCAGTTGAAGTTTCGACTAGAGACTATAATTGCAAGTGCTAGTAATCAAATATGGAATTGATAAACTTCTCATGTTTTTTACCAGTTTTTTTTTTTTTGCAAAAAGATTACTTCGTTGTATACCTGAAGTATTTGTGCCTGGATACGGAGATACCAGTATTCTTATGTTTTTAGTGAGTAGTGGATGTAGTCAATTCGTTGAGTATAAAGCTCAAACAATTAATGATAGGTTATTTTGATCTTTTTAATGAAATTGTAGGAGACACTGAGCCTGAGTAGAGTGGTTTCTGAATCACCTATAAGATAGACAGGTTGAATCGCGGATTATGCTATGAGCATCTAAAGAAAGTAAATTTTTAAATGAAAATTACGAGTTTTTTTCCAGGAAAAAAATGATTTCCCATTTATTGAATTTTTACATTAAAACATTGTTATGAAGAATAATGACGGAGGACATACTTATTTGAAATGTTAAATTCACATAAGACATTGTCATAAGGAATTGTGATTCAATCAACTCAAAATGTAAATATATATATATATGTAAACGGTCATGAAGGCAAGGTATGAAAGATAGGTGGGTAAAGCATAAATATAAAATGCCTATTAGCTTGCACCTTATTTATTGTATGATGGCACTAGATTTTTAAAATAATATGTATTATTAAAATCATTTCATAATTTGCCTATAATGAAAGAAATTTCATACATCAAATTGGCTATGATCTTAAAAAAAGATTATTATTTATTATTATTATTATCAATTTATTATCCAAAAAAAATTATTGTATTCTAACTATTTTTAATTATTTTTTGAGTAATAAAAATATTATTAACAAAGATTTAAGTAATGTATAGTGATAATAATATATATTGTATTTTAATGTGGTTTAAGAACATATTATAGTTATTTTTTGCAACACACAATATAATGTATTTAGGGAGGTAGTCAAGGAAGAAAAAGAATGTAATGTATATTGGGGGAAAGATTCTTTGTCTTGTTTTTGTTTTATCCAAAAGTATGGAAATTATAGTGAAGAAGGAAGTCTGCTCGATATGTATGGAATGCAGAGGTTATGATATATGTAACTTTGATTCTTAGTGAATAACAAGTTACAGTTTTTTTCGTGTGAAAAAAATTGAATGTAATGTGATTAGAATTTTGGAATAGGTCTACTAGGTAGTTAGTGAGTAATAAATAGGCCCACTAGGTATTTAGTAATAAATAGGCCTATGCTTATTAGGAAGTTAGAAGGAACAATATAATAATGAGGGGTAGTTGGAATAAATGCTAAAGAATACTCGTTCGGATGTAGATGAGTTGGACGCAGGCATACAGTTGTCATGACGAAGCAAGGGATGAAAGGAAGGCTAAGTGGATGCAAGCATGTGCCATAGGATTTTATCAAGGCCATCTCCAATACTGCATAGCCTTGAAATGACAGTGATCCAGTGTGTCCAATAAATCATAGTGCATTTGAAGGTTGCACCAAGGACATGGTCATTAAGGCGGATGGCACAACTAGGACTAGATCAAATGGGGATTGGCAATAGGCGGCTGGAATTGTTTTCCTTTGCTTAATTCGTCATCAGTAGATTATGAAGATGTTGTGCGATAACACAAATATAGGAACCATTTATCTTTGTAGGCATCCAAATGGTGATTTTGACATGGATTTGCAATATGTTTACAGGAGGTGGAGAAAGGTTGTCCTGACTATGAAATTAATGGGTACAATGATAGTTGATGTTGATGCAAGGAAATTGGGTGTTGAATGTTGTATAAATGAGACTGGTTTGACAATGAAATGCAATGGTTCTTCTACTAAGTGGAATTGGGATATCCTCCTTCTTGATTTGTATTGCTGCTGAGGGGGTCTGTCCAACTCGCGGATGCTCCTAGCCAATTTTATGTCAAGGTTGTTAGCATCCTTCTTTCCATGGCTCCCCAAGAGTGCATGTGAAGTCATCGAGGTCAGTCTAGAAGAAGCTACCCAAAACCTGACCATAACGAGGATCCTACTGCGAGTAGTCTGAATGTGTTAGCTTATATTGAACAAGTTGAGGAGGAAATGGAATCTCTTACAATAGAGGAAAAAAATCAAAGCAACTCTAGGGCTAGCCCTTATTGGGTTGTCAAGTTTTCTCTCACCCAAGTTCTGATGGAGAAAGAGTTTTAGAAGGTGGAAGTTTTGAATATTATTGGTCATATCCATGAGGATTTGGATGTTGTGCATCATTAGTTGGACGGTGTTGTGGTCGTGAAGGGGATTGCATTTCAGCTTATGCCAGAAACAAATGAACATGAAAAGAAGATTGGAGCTTGGAGCTCCACCAATGCTAGCTAACCTCACTAAAATGGTAGTGCATGTTTTTAATTGGGCTATGGGTCTCAAATTTTGTATGTTAATCGATTTCTATCTGGCATATAATACTACTACTAGGGGATTATGGGAAATTTTGGTAGAACAATAAATTTTTCGGTTGATATATCTCTCTTAATGACAACCTGGTTTCTCATTAATGGGTAGGTCTCTTTGTAGTTTGTTGTAAGTTTTTAAAAATCATCATGGACACAATATTATGATGCTCTACTTATAGCCTAAGTGGCCTAGTCCTCCTCGGGGGTAGGTCAACCAACAATTTTGTACTATATTTTGGTTAATAGAAGGTTATGCAATAGCTTACAAAAAAAAACTCTAAAGAATACTCATGAGAAAATATTTACATACATGTATTAGATATGTTGGATTTTGAGTATTCTATTTTAGCAAGCATGACTTGTGGATAAATTCCTTCCATAAGGACTATTTGACGATGTTACCTTATGTTAAGGCTTCTCTCTACATTCATGTTTTGTTTACGATGTAAATGCATTTTGGTCAATATCAAGTTGGATTGTATTTTATCTTTTTTAAATCAATGTTTACTATAAATGATATCAAAGCTCACTCTTGAGTAAGAGAGTGAAACATTTATTTTTCTAGGGAAAAATGCAGGTGAGGACATTCAAAACCATTTCTAAAAATTTATATGGAGAGTATAAAGAAACTTGTTGTAGATATGATTTTTTCTCAGAAAACTACCCAAGTTTAAGAAAGGAATCATCCAAATCAAAGTTCCAAAAGTAAGGAATATATCACCGATTTAAAATTAGTTATTCTATTTTTTTTTTCATTTATAGTTATGACTCTATTCTAAGTATTATTAAGAAATTATCTTTTGAGAGGTTTCTCAAATTGAAACTAGACCAATCACATGAAATAGTACTTCAACAACATCACTTTGACATATTAAATGATATAGTTCTAAGGCATATTGAGATAAATATGAAATAGTAAATATAGAGTTTTATGTCCCCAAGAAAACTCTTCATAACACATTTGACATACTTTCCTAGAGTAGCAAGAGGAGATGCTAAGCCAACAAGTCCTTGCCTTCACATGATTTCCAAGAGTATAGATATGGATTTTCACAATCACTATCCGGATCCCGATGGTCACTAGAATCCGTAGAAATCATTGGAGTTACGTGTCCTACGACATGTTGAATCATGTGTTTAATGAGATGGTTTTGCATCGCAAATCACTGTGTATGAATGACTTGGATTATACACATTCAAATTAGAAATTCTACATTGTTTTAATCAAAATTCATTTATAAACCAATGTGTAAACTGCATATTTTGAAATTCCAAAGGGGCTATAGCTTGAATAACTATTAACCCATTAAACTAATACATTCAACATGACTAAGTTTATTGTGTTTTTCAAGCGTTGATAAGATGGGTAGATAACAAGTATTTCATACTTTCTAGAGTTGATTTGTTTGAACCTAAAAACGTAAATCTTAATGAACATGTGATTCTTAGATGTCGACCTTTGTAAAAAAAAATGTCAGTGTTTGTTCATATAGTGGGCTTATGAAGTCAGATTATTTTAACATGGGTAACACACATGTTAAAGATTACACTAGGCTTATAAAGTCAGCGTCTTGTGTAACCACAAAATAACACGGAATTTCTAGGTGGTGCTCCCTTTTAACAAGTTATATGCAATTTCTAAATCGTATTTTCCAATTAGTTTGGTAGCTTACTTGGAAACCTTATGTGAACTTTATTCATAGAGGTAGTCAATAAGGGAATTTTAATATAATTAAAACCCTAAGCTCTAATGTTTTATGCTAAACCTATCTATCCTTCTCTCTCATATATATATATATTCCATGCATTCTATTCCTAACTATATGTCAAACACGTGGAATAAAATCATTCATATATCAATGCAAAGAGTAAGAGTAAGATTGGTTAAAGAAAGAGGTCTAAATCAACAATAACAATAGCATTTGCTCATCATAAGTTTCTTGAACACTATGTTCTACTACTAATAATGACAACGATCAATGTTATCTAATAAATCGGTGTGATATATTATATATATTATTACGTCAAGTTAGAATTATATTAGTATAGATTTATTTTAAACTCGGATTTATCAAGCATCGAGAGGGATTCAATTTCTTTAAGTGTAATTTAAAAAAAAAAATTAAACTCAAGAAATTTGATCTCTCTTGGTTGGCAACTTGGTAGATCCGGGTTTAAGTTTTAAGCTTTTATTTTATAGACAAACATCGATTTTCTTAATTACTTTTCTTAATTTTTTATTTTATGAGCTAATATGGATTTTTTAAAATACTTTCCATAATTTTTTATTTTATGAGTCGACATGAATTTTTTAAATTATTTTGTTAGGAAGAAACATTACAACATCTCCCCATACTGCGTTGTAGAGCACCTCTCTCCTCTCAATATAATAATTATTTACCACATAATACAATCATAACTCAATCAATCCTTAAATGACATAAAATCTCCATGGATGCAAGCATCATTTATGCATTCCTAAACCTTTTTCAGTATGAATGAATCAATGAATTACGTGCGAGATAGGGTGAATGGAAAACCATCTAGAAAGGCTAAATGAAATGACGACTAAAGATTTTGTTTTATTACATTTTATGAATCATTTTCTTAATGACTTCGATTTTGGTGAGAAATACCTCCTTCCATTATGAATCAATGAATCACTAAATTATGCTCGAGATACATTGAATAGCAAACCCACCCAAAAAGGTTAAATGAGATGATGACTAAAGATTCTGTGTGACGAACCATTTTCTTCATAATTCTGAATATAACAAACGAACAAACCATTGAACTAGCCATGCGCTACAATATGGATGATATTATTCAAAGATATAAATGAAATACATTGTTGTAAATGATTGGATAAATGTCTCTAGGATTGCTAGCCACAACTTCATCCTAAGGATTGCTAAGATTGTTAAGCTATCTGCATAGGGTAAAATGTGCATGTGCTAAAGGGTGAGATGAGAGATCAATTGTGAAATGACAAAAGAAAATGAAGTGCAAAGCTTTGTAGCCACTTAATATCTTATTCAATTTTTTATAAATTAATAGATAAAATTGATTATATTATTTAAAATCACCTTACTTTTAATATAGAGAGCATGATTAATTAAGATCTTTGAATTGCGATAAACTATTCTCAATGTTAGTTATGGTTACTAATAGAGATATAGCCTGTGACTATAACCCTCCCCAGAATGTGCAATATTACCTTAGACTTCTAGATGAAGATATAACCATCGGTTGCCATGATCTAGTCTCCATTGATGAGGATATATAAGTATAATTATTACTAGTAGTTGTTAAGCTCGTTTCAAACTGTATAATATGATGGGTTGCGTTTTTAATGACAATGTGTTTCTAATGGAAATCCCCAACAACTAATGTTATAGTTGTCTATTGTTAAGGACATCATTGTTATCCATACCTAAGTTGATTGTGAGTGCTTGTTCCGTTGGCAGAAACTAATTGAGTATGTGAGAGTGTTTGACTAGAAGGGGAAGGAGTATTTTATCATTATATATGGAAGTAAGCTAAACGATAGACGATTTGCATTTTTTCAGTAATTTTTCTCGGAATCTAGTAATGTGATTTTTGCTGAAATCACAATTTTCATTGTTCAAATTGCAATTTTGATTGCAGAAATGGATTCAACGCCCTTGATTACCCTTGAGGCACCTTGAGCATGCAATTCCAACAACCTAAAACTACAATTTCATCAATTTATGTCGGATTTTGGCTAGAAAAATCATCGAAAAACATATGCAAATTGTCGATTGTTTAGCTTACACCTTATATATAGTCTCCTACCAACAAAGATAATAGAGATAATATCTAGTTGCTACCAGTGTTAATCCGTGTAAATATGACTAGACACAGAGCAATGTATAGTGAAGCATATACTCATTGACATGCTAAACTAAAATTGGTAATTTGGTTGTTCATTCTCAATGAAGCATAGAAATAGGCACTTGGGATAATATGAATGCACATCTAAAGACCAAGCATATGCAACTATATGAAAACACGTTTAAAGGCATACACATGCCATTGTTATTTTCACTTCGAACATATGCCATTGCATTGCATTTTTAGAGTAGGAACACATGGATACTATGTTATACAAACAAATTGTAAGAAAACACTAAGTGCATGTGACTCTAAGCAATGCATTAACACAACATATTGTAGTTGTAGCTATTGTTGGTAATGGAAATTATTGTCCATTGCAAAAAGAAGTAACAACATAGTAACAATCTCTTCATGTGGAGAATGAATGAGTGAGAATAGGGGTACGTGACATGTTATTTTTCTTCTAGCCGTTCGTTTGTGGCTATTAAAATATTCACTCCCCACCCCTCATTGTTGTATAATTATCTTTTTCATTTTTAGTTGTTTGTTTTGTTTACCAAACTAAGACATTGAGGGAAGGGGAGGGAATAAGGAGACAATAAATGGCAATTCGATTGATTGAAGGAGGGATATGTTGTGAGGGATAACCAAATGACACAACAGGTCTACCGTAAACAAACCAAAATCTTCCTATACGATGCAACCAAGGGAAGGATTTCCTTTATTTTTTAGTTTTGGCATTTAGGTTTCTTTTTAAAGTGAGTCCTTGTGAACATAGGAAGCCCATGAAAGACTAAAGTTTTATTTTCTATCCAAGAGGGTAAGATCAAACATGTTGCATTCTATTTCTCAATTTGGGAGTTTACAAAAAGAGGAGCTTTATTTGAGAAGGGAAGATATGGTAAGAATGAGGGCACAAAAAGAGGATCCATATTTGAGAAGGAAATAAATGGGAAAAATAAGGGCTTGATTGAGAATAGGTTGGGGAAATGAATGGTTGGCATCAGGGATTGTATTTGAGTTCAAGATTTAGCTATGTAAGATGTTGAGACTAGACATGTTAGTTGGGTGGGTTGGTTCCAATCATCATGGATCACTGGCTTGATGTCAAACTAAATGAAGTATATTGAAAGAGAGAAGGGTGGTCTAAGTAGAAAAAATGAGTTTCATAGTGTGCGGCCTACTTATTCATGTTTCACTAACAAGGGGATAGTGACACTAGACACCAACTTGTGGTCAATTCAAACATTTTCCTAGTGCATGCCACCTCGGTTAATTTTTTATCAATGCATTATTTAAGTCTCATGGGTGAATGGTTCATATTCCTAAGTCACGACTTCTTCGAGTATATAGAGAATCTAGGGAATGAAAGAAAGAGTAGGCTTGCATATTGGAGATAAAGGAGTAACCTAACCTATCATTCCTGACATGCATGGGATAGAAGAGACTTCCTTAACATAAAATACCTTACAACAACGGGTTACAAGCTACATCCTTCTTGGAGGCCCTTCAGGAAACATCCTAGTTAGGACAACCTGATGAGCTACGATCCACCTTTCCTTTGAGCTCCTCACTTACCTTCCACGCAAAGTAGGTTGACGAGCACCCAACCAAGGTTCCATGCAAGAACTAAATTTGGATTTGAACTTCAACATGAAAAATTCCAACTAATTTGTAGATGATGAATATGAACAACTCCATCATTGCCATAATCAACAGGTTAGACCTCTTTATCAATGCATGTAGATTTTGTTTTTAGTTTTCTTCGATGAACCAAAATAAAATGAGTATAGGTATTGAGTGCTTACATATGAAAATATGTGTTATGCATAACATGTGCAGTATTATGTGTGGCATGTGGTAGCTTAGGAGGAACACAGACATAATGGAAAAGAAAATTGTTAGGAGAGGTTAAGTGAACATAAGCCCGATAAGAGTGGACATTCTCTCACATAAAATAAAATGATATCAAATAAATTTCAAGGCAATGTAGATAGCATTAATCCATTAATAACATTAATAGGCTCTCATTCCTTTCCACTATTAGCTCAAACATAGGGGAGAGACACCAGTAGTGGTGCAAGGACTAGTGGTGTTCATAGAAGAGGTCACATCAACATACTAAAAACTAAATAGTTTAACTACTAGTAAAATAAATAATCAAATAAATACATAATGTCCAAAAGTAGTAAAAAAGGCCCCATAAATTGATTGGGCCTACAACTATCTAGAATTTGCATTTTTATGCCCAGTTGTACATGCCTGACATACTAGCCTTACAAAACATCCTGTCACTATCACAACCTGTAGTGCTTTTCCTGAAATACAAAATCGAACCTTAAAACGTCCTAGAGATTTCAACCTAGAAGTACTGATGCACTATCAAATCAAACCCATCAAATGACATATGGAAACAACTCTACCAATCTGCAATCCCAACCTGAATCCAATGATCATCCTCACTTTCACAAGTAAACAAACCCAATGGCTCAACTTCACCTGCTACATTTAGCCACAACCCGGCCCTAGTAATGCAATAAATGACAATCAACCCATTGAAATTATCAAATCAACCAATACACTGATTAAAGGCACAACAATCAACCAAGGTAAGAATGCAATTAATGACTACCAACTCATTAAAATAATCAAATGAACCATTAAATGATTAAAAGCACAAGGATTAACCAAGGAATTTCCCACCCATTTGATCATACTGCAATAAATCATAATCACACTTTTCGAAATCCAAGTTTGCAATCCATGCCAATGCCATTCATCAATCAAAATTAATAGTGGAATACTATAAATCATCACCGATCAAATAGAATTTACCAATTTTGCATTTAACAATATAAAATTGCTCAACAGATCCCTGTCAACATTCCCTCACATAGTTTCTTCAGTTCGATTATTTACATAGTATATATTTTTTATAAGTTTTAGTTCAAGTATTAACAAAGTATGATAGGTTCAACATCTAGTCAAACTAACAAATCTTTTTTTGCAATATAGAACTGTAAACATGCATACTAATGTTTTAATTTTAGTTTAGGCAGATTTCTATGCAAAATTTTTATGTATGTGTAATAACGCATAATTCTACATCAATAACTATGTTTTTGTGTAATAAGGCACAATTCTATGCAAAATAAGAGCATAGCTATTATATTCTAATATAATGTAGAAGTGCAATATTCAGGAAAATTGGTTCATTATTGAATAGAGTTTATTGACATGCTTGTATTATTATGCATGCATTTAAAAGGGAACATCTTGGAATTTAATTGTGAAATGAATCCTAGACACAATCAACCAATCAAAACCTATCTCATATTTTGTATTACAGTTATGTCTTGTTCTCATACAGGTTGTTGTATTCATGGAAAGAGGGAATTATGCTACTTGAACAAGGACACGAAGGCGAGTGACTAGGGTTGCACAATTACAATATAATTCATCAGATGGGGAGATACATCATATTGTTTCTGGCCACAATGAAAATACAAATGTTGAAGACCAAAACGTGGTATAGGATTATGGTGCTACTCTCAACAACTACAGTGCATAGAGTTGGTTCAATCAAGAATATCAGTGCTTTTATAGGTTGGACAAAAGAGGACATGTTGAAGGAGATCGATGATGTCCATTTCAACAAATATCCTGTGAGAGCAACTCCAGAAAAATATGGGATTGCACCAACATCATTACATTATTGGCTAAATGGTCTCACTCATACCAAGAGGAAAGGGCGTCTTACAATGTTAATTTAACAAGAGGAGGAAGAAGTGGTTATTTGTTGTAAGGATATGGTTGATATGGTCCATGCGATGGAGTTGATACAACTGAAGTCAAGTGTTGTGAAATTTGTCAATCAATGTCAAATCCATTCAAAGATGGATTTCTTGGGAAATCATGGTGGGAAGGGTTCAAGAAAAGACATCTATAACTTGTTATATGAACAACATATGGCCTATATAGAGACATAGATTTGAATATGTGGCTTGTAGTTATGTCTAAGTTCTATGAAATTATGTCCATGCATATCAACAACATTCATATAGTCTAGATCAGATATGGAATTATGATGAAATTGGTTTACAAGTAGGAAGGAATTGTGGCATGGGGGTAATTGTCAGGAGAGGGAGAAAGAATGTGCCAACATTTTTTCCTAAGAGTAGGGAGTGGATATGTATTATGTGTTGTGTAAATGCAATCGATGCATCAATCCCCGAGTTTTATTTGTTCAAGGGAAAGTCTTAGCTCAAAAACTATACCAAGAATTATGAGGTAGGAGCATGCATGGCTACACATCCCAATGCATGGATGACTAAATAATTGGTTCTGAATTGGTTTTTCCACTTTGATACATCTGTACCTGGTGGTGTATCACACAAAAACAAACACTTGCTGATTTTTTATGGCCATGGAAGCCACATAGCTCTACAAACCGTTGAAGTGGAAAACACGATGGGTATTAACTTGATGACTTTGTCTGCACATACCACCCATAGGTTTCATCCCCTTGATGTGAGTGTGTTTGGTCCTTTTAAGATTTATTTCAAGGCCAAGAGAGCAACGTGTATGGAAAATAATCCCAGGGTAGAGGTAAAAAGGTTTGAATTAGCCAAATTTTCTAGTAATGCTTTTAAAAGGGTTCTCACACCCTCAAATATCAAGGCTGGATTTAGGAGCATTGGAATATGGCCACTAGAATATGATGCTCTTCTCCATGATATGGATTGTAGCCAATCCTTTGATGTACATGGACAGGAAGATGCAGATATTGTAGACAACATGTTATCCCTCTCTCAAGGACACTGCCAACCATTGGGTGACAGTGATGAACATGCCATTGCTACTCAATATGACAATGAAGAAACTCGAGAGAACATGGAAGTTGTTGAATCACATGAAATATGTACATATTATACAAATCAAGTTCATAGTGACATTGTTGAAATGAACGTGGTTGAAGGTTTCCAAGCCAAGCACTAAATAAAAACTAAGAGCAGTTGACATTGCTAATCCAAGTAGAGTAGTTTGAATGATTAATAGAAGCCATGATGAATATGTTAAATATATAGCATCAGGAGACATTCTCCAAACCAATCTTGTGTATCCAAGATTGATTCTCCCATATAGAGGTGAGCACTTTAATTTCCTTTTGTGTAAAGGTTATTCCTCTTGTATAGAGGTAATTGATCTAAGTAATGATGTTGTAAAGTGTTGTTGGACAAGGCTCCGAAGTTGTGTGTATCAATTCATGATTATCATGTGAACCTTATGTATAAAGGTTACCACGAGATGGACCTCCCATATAGAGGTGAACCTTCCGTATAAAGGTAACAATGAGATGGACTTCTGGTATAGAGGTGGACCTTCCGTATAAAGGTGATGCTTTACTTGCTAAAAGCATTTAATGTTGTGTGATATATTATTAACCATGATCACCAGATTTATATTAAGTCTCCTTTAGAGATTGATCACCTCTAAAGTGAATTAATTTAGCATATGATCATTTGGTCTGGAATAATATAATATGGTCACAACATATGATAATTCTTCTTAGTATAATGTAATGTGATGGATAATTAAAGTTAGCACATACTGACCATGCAGTAAGAGATAAATAAATAAAAGATAAAGCATAGAGATCAAGAGAATTCGAAATTGTCCATGTAGACACTTCAACTAATTAAAGAGAACTGGATTGGTAAAGCTTCAGTTAAGTATCAATGCTTCAGTTAAAGCATCCGTTAAAGATATGCCTCAGTTAAGTAAAGAACTCATAATGGTCAATTCAAGTAAATCAATTAGCATGATTTCAGTTAACTAAGTGTTAAATAAAAAGGATTAGTTAACTAAAGTGTTTTCACTTTAGTTAAACTAAAAGACGACACTTTATTTAGAAAGAGTTAACTAAGTGACAACAAAGAAGATTTAGTTAACTAAGCGTTATTGCATGACGACACTTATGTTAAACTAAAAGATGACACATGAGTTGTGACACTTGCATGTCGACACTTAAGTTAGCCACTTAAATAAGTGGGAAAGATTTCAGTTAAGAGGCGAGTTCATCCTAAGTGACAACTCAATGAGATGGAGCACTACATGCGAAGTGGAGCACACCACTCCATGCAAAATCAATACATCCACTTTGAGGACGAGTTTATGCTGAAGTTAGAAGTTAAAAATAGAAGAGAAGAATGTATAAATATGATATACAAGATTCTTGAATCCATAGTGTGAAGTGAATTCTCTTTTTCATTAAAGGCAAGGCACTTCTCTTTGTGCAGGGTATTTTTGTGCTTGTTATTGTTGTGCTGGGCACACATCCGATTGATCTCTCTATTGCTTCCATATATTCACCAAGAATTTTGGTGATCTCTTATCTTCTGAAAGCAATCTATCATGTTGTAAAAGAAAGCATTCTATGCTATCCATTATATTATACTGACAAGAATTGATGGGGTTTGTGTTCTCATAATTTTGAGGATTTTTCCCAAGGTATATCTTGTGTTATGGTTGTATGAATTTCATGGATTGAATTGTCTCATTGCTTCAATTCTCTGCATCTAAAAGAATTAAAGATCAAAGTTCAACCAAATTTCAACATGGTATCACAACTCATGGCGTGAAGGAGCTCAGTTTTGCATGCCATCTAGAGCCTACGTTGATCCTGAGAAGTTGAGAACAAGATTTGAAGACTATGCCATCAGTCTCTGTATGACTGGAAGACCGTCTTGAGGGAACCTCAAACCTCAACACTTGGAAGGATATGATTTTCAACATCCTAGAGGAACATGACTTGGATGGCTATGTATCCACTGTGGTGGAGGAGCCTACATCTAATGCAGGGCGCATCAAATTCAAGAAGAATAAAGCTAAGGCTAAGTGGATCATCTATGATTCAGTAAAAGATAGCTTGATTCCCGTGATCACACCATTGATTACCGTGAAAGAATGTTATGATAAATTGACTAATATGTATGAGAAGAAGGCGCTGAGTCAAAAGAGGGCCTTGAAGAATAATCTTTGGAACTTAAAGATGGAGATGATTGAGATAGTGGCCTCCTTCTCCAACATCTCTCAGGTAAGAGATCATCTTGCTAGTATTGGATTAGTGGTGGATGAAGATGATCATCTCCAAACCGCTATTGATGGTTTCCCATCCTCATGGGAGACATTCTTGGCTACGGTAAATGGACGAGAGGTACAACCTAACTTCAAAAGGTTGTGGCATGACTGCTGTTGGGCCCTAGAATTGTCCATTTTTTCATCATTTATTGACATACCTTTCATCCATTTTCTTACCATTATTTCTCATTTATCATTCCATTTTTCATCCATTTGTTATAGCTGCGCGTTGAACAGCCTGCTACTTCCATTGGTGTTTTAAGTGGTTAATAGTGATTATTTTCCTTTATCTTTGATGAATTAAAAAATATTATGCATAATTTTACTAATGATGGTTTGTGGAGTGAGTTGTCACGTACAGGATGCTCATAGCCAGCTGTTACAGCCTTAACCAAAAACGCATGCCACATAAGAAAACCTTGATTCACATCTTGATTTTCTGGCAGATGGAAACGAATCTCAAAAATACGAGACATGGGTTTTGTGCGTAACATCCTCATTTACCTGAAACATGAGGAAATTGCCAAAAAAAACTACGGTTTGCGATATGCAGGTGGTTCTTTGAGAGGTTATTTTCCAGATTTGGTGTTGCGACCGGTTCCAAAATTGCTAGCAGTTACGGCCGTGTTTCAGCTGTTGCAGATCACAAGTTGGGGGTTCAGTTCTTCATTTTCAAGAGATAATTTTATGTATAAATATGTAATCCATCTCATTGAGAGGGGGGATATATTGATAGGGGAAGCATGATAGATTAGGCAGGATAGGAAATGGATGATATGAGATTCAAGATAGGAGGGAACACAATGTTATGATGTAGGATTTGATCCATATCTGTTGTAATTTTTCCATTATGATAATACATGCTGGCAGTTTCTTAATTCTGGAGTTGTAGACTTTCATTGTGGAGATCCAGATCTGCTCAGTGGAGGAAGGGCCCTCTTCCCTGAGCAGATGCTGGTAGTGTTGATTGTAAGTGTTTTATTTTGTAGATTTGTTATTTGTTAATCCATGTTTTCATTCATTAGATTTATCATAGTTGTTTTATTATTCAGTTCATGTTTCTATTCATTAGATTTATCATAGCATTCTCATGTTAATTCATTTTGATAGATTGTTGGACAACACAAGCCTTATTTTAGATTTATGCAATCAGATCTTGTTTCATAGGAATAGATCTTGTTTAAGTGTGTTCGATTTACAGTTTGATTTACGAATAGGTTTGAGGTTTGATTTACTTTCAAGAAGTTGTGACTTAGTTTACAAATAGTTTCGATTGCATATCAATAGATCAACAATGGCAAGTAGAAATTGTGCTTGCATATATCTTGCACGATAACTTTGAAATAAAAGACTTCCTCGGGTTGATAATTTATGTTTAGCATTCTGCATGTTAAGTTTTAATTAACTGGCATATAGTGAGCACGACATTTTGGCGCCGTTGCCGGGGAAGTTATCAATTGTGCAATAGTACATCTGACATTGTTTTGCAGATGCATTGTTAAAATAGGGCATGTAGGTTGCATGATTACATTTCAGTTTATTGAATTTATTTTGAGTGTTAATTTTCTGTCTTTACATTCAGTTTTATTTCATTTTCAATCTTGGCAGCATAAATCTTATCATTCCCTTTAGTGGTGTTGTAAGCACCACCCATTCTACTAACAAGTTGATAGGAACATTCGAAGGAGGAGCCTCAAGATAGCGCACAAAGAATCTAATGAAGAGATGGCAGGTGAAAAAGATGGAAAAGTTGTTACCTTCGAATTTCCCATCAGAGATTCGATAGGAGTGGCACCAACGAAAAGAATTCCCTCACATGTTCTACCAAATTTTCACGGTTTGGAAAACGAAGACCCTGATGTATTTTTATTTCAATTTGAAGTACTTTGTAGAGGATATGGTTATTGTGCTAATGATTAAAATTTGAATGTATTTCCCCTTACTCTAAAAGTAACAACCCTCCGATGGTTCATGAGCCTCGGTGGGAATTGTATACAAACTTGGGAAGACATGAAACATGTGTTCTTGAAAAGGTACCAAGATTATTGCAGGGTCAATGAAGACATCTTCGAAATGACACAAGGAGAAGAAGAGAGTCTGGAGGAATACATAGAACGATTTCAATATAACCTCCAAAGATCCAAACAGAGGAAACTAGGGAAGGAAATCTTAAAAACACTTCTACTCAAGGGAATCCAAGCTGAATGTTTAGAAATATTGAATCTGATCGAAACAGGTAATGTATTTCAATTAGCATATGATGATATTTGTGAGTTATGTAGAAGGTATTCAAGAGGAAACTTCAAGACTGGTAAGAATTCTAAGGAACTTTTATCTCTATTTTTGAAATCTGCTGCAAAAACAAGAGTTTTACGAACTGAAATCAGCAATTTATTTGACATTTCTAAAGCTGATTTACAATTGGGTGTTTTTCAGGATAAGGAAAAGTAGGAGGAAATAAGAGAAGAAAGGGATTTCCCTTTGGATAGTCTTGAAAGTTGTGGTATATGTGACTTGAATCATTCCACAGATCATTGCCCCTCCTTACCAATGATGAAAGAAACATATCAAAGAGATTTGGGAGTTGCAGCCAACTCGTTGCAACAGTCATGTCAACCATCGCCTACATCTATGGTTCAAAATTCTATCCCTCCATTTCCTTACTTTCATACTCAGTCATTGAATACTCTTCCACCATGGCAGCTGTTGCAGCCTCAATTTAACTCTTACCTACCTTACCCACAAGGTTGGAATGGCCTATTTTATGATCATATGTCCACTCTCCCTCATGCTGCAACACAAGTTGGTCCTTCAATATCAACCTCACAACTCAATCATCTACATCAGCCACATCTATCTTCTCATCAAACTCCTTGGTATCCAACACAATTTCCTGTCCAATCCACCCTCCACCCTAACCATAATAAAGCAGTACAGTATGCTTACAGTGCTGAACTGCAAAATGTTCCTACACTTCCCTCTTATTCTACCTCATCTACACCACTGCAAAAAGGTTGTGCGTTGTTGCATCAAATCCATACGAGGCCTGAACATGTTTTAGATCCAAGTTTTGCAGATGGAGTTTCTTCTAGTCCTCATAAGCAAGCAGACAAGATCAACAATACACACGTAATATTTGATGGAGAACAGCCATTGGAACCAGAAGCATCATTCACATCATTAGATCCGGAAATCTTATGCATTGAGGAAGATCAGTTTAATAAGGATCTTCATGGTGTAACGTCCATGAGTAATCAAGAGAACAAAGACTATATTGAAGCTTGGTTTCAATCTGTCATCGGTCTACAGCATCATTTCATACTTCACCAATTCTTGGCACCATCATTTGAAGGGAAGTTGATCTCTCATATCCTAGAATTCATAAAGTTATATTTTTCTATTGGGAGTATGAGCATACTTGAGTCACTTTTTCGAAAATGGCTCCATTGGAAATATGCATACACTTGAACAATTTTTTTTTTCCAAGTAGAATAAGGGTAGGGTAGAATAACATAATAAAACCATGCTTTTGTTTTTTTAAGTTTTTATTTTTGAATAAGTATGCTCTCTTCCTGCGCCTTGTTGCGATCTAGAAAATCAGAAAGTAGAAATATGAGGAATGGGTATGAGATGTTTTCATGAATGCTTAAGTCATTTTTGTCATCAATTTCCCAATTTGTCTCTATTTGTTACAAATAAAAATAAAAATATCATGAAAACAAAATTACAGTAATTATAGAAAGTGAATGGACGATCCACAGGAAAATGAGCCCATGATTATGGAACACTTCAAGCTTGAAATTTGACATGAATTTGTTAGCCGCAACACCCAGCTGTGAGTGATTACTCTCAGCTGTGATTATTCTCAGCTACAACAGTGAGTTGCAACATTGGTTGTGACAGGGAGATGCAACACCCAGCTGTGACTTTGATACAGGTAAAAATTTATGAGTTTGAGATACGTGGGTGTTGCACATCATGGTATGTCTTTAGTTTTTATTTTCCATAAAAATGCACATGCTTTATTTCAACATTATGTCATTTTTTTTTAAGAGTTGCAGCTACGGATGCAACAAACCGTGTAAATCAATATAGGTGCTCAATGCTTGAAATTTTTGGTATGGATGTGTATTATATTTAAATTTACATCATTAAAATCATTCACACCCATTTCGATCACTTTTTGGGGGTTAAATTTAATTTATTGGATTTTTGTGACATTTTGGCTCTAAAATTTTACTGAAGCATAGACGGGACAGTCCATTTTTGGGAGACCAAATGAACTTATTTTTAAAACCTGTTTATACCCCAAGTATCCCTTTGAATCTAGTTTCCAAAACAATTTGAATTTTTACGATTGGGTGTGAGACGAAAATTTTATGGCCAAAATACTAACAGGATGTCAAGCTGACAGCTTAGGAACAGAGCTGGGACAGTCAATTTTTGGATGCCTTATTGGATATATTTTGCAAACCTGTTTGATTGGTATATTCCCCTATGAATCTAGTTTACAACGCAATTTGAATCACTCTATTCCGATATCGTATGTAAATTTTATGACCAAACTACTGACTGCCTATCACAAATCTGCATTTCTAAAACTCTATTTTCTAGACTGTTCATCAGCTTATTTGACCCATCAATTCTTGTTGGATTCAAAACCTGTTTCTAATGGAGATAACTACATGAATCTAATTTCATCTCCAATTGGAATCACATCAATCCGTTATCAAACGAAAAAGTTAAGCCTAAAACCGTGACTATTGGTCTAGTTCATAATTCAAAAAAAAACACCTTGTCATGCAGGTTGTTACTGAGTGATTTGGAAGATCATTGCATAGAATTTTAAAAACATGTTTCTAATGGAAATATACCTATGAATTTACTTTCATTTGGCTTTGGAATCACTCAAATTGGACAAGGAACGAAGAAGCTATGATCAGAATACCGTTGGTGAGTCTAGATGGACATTGCTCTCCCGCAGGTATAAAATGGATTTTGCTTTGTTCATTTTTCTTTGGATTTGTTTTATAAGTAATTGCTTGTTGTTTTTTCATAAGTGTTGGGTGAAGAGAGACCAATCATCTCTCTTCTTCCATCATCTCATGTTTTATTGCAGGCAAGTGCTAGGTTTTGCAGGTCCTTGGAAGAAGAAGGTCAATGCATGCACGAGTGACTCTTGAAGACTTTTTATCGATTTGCAAATGGATTGAGCACATAAATAAATAAAAAATGGAGAGATTGATGTGCAAACCATACAGAGTCCAATGTTTCCGAAGTCAAATCCCATTGCTACATGCCAAGAATCATTTTTAGACACTTGTCATCCCACTTGTTGCTGAAAGAAACCCCTCAAGAAGCCAATTTCCCTATGGTAGATTCATTCACCCTCCTCATTTCAAAACCCCAAAAATCCATTCATGTCGAAGTCCCATTTTCCACTGCTTATGTAGTCACCATAACCATTTTATTTCCTATCACTACTACATCATGACTTCACATATACTTTTCGCTTCTGAGTTTCATGTTGGTCCTATTTTTCACTATGAGTCTTCACAATCATTTATTTTGTACTCGTATTGGATGATGTGGAATGCATTAAGGTCCACTTTCCAATGGTCTTGTCCCATCGACTTCGACACATCATCTGGGATCAAGATTAGAGTTTTTATAGTGCCCTGGTATCTGCATGAATCAATGGCAGATTTCCTTGTTGTTAATCATGGGGATTTATCAATGCCTCTTGATTGACAAATCTTGCAGTTGACTCGACTCCAGCACATCCATTCGTACCTGTCAAGATGCACTAAGGTACTTTAGAGCTCATTGTCATCAAAGGTGAGTTTCTTCACATTGGTTAACGGCATACATTAATGGCCGGTAATCCAATGATTTCTTTCCATGCTCGACTTCAGCACATTCATTCGCATGGTAAGAATTGTACCTCGGGTTTGTAGCAGCTGAAGATTATGTGATCTAATGGTTTTAACAATGATTTGCAGCATCATTTGTTCAGTAGTTTTGCAATTCCTTTCCATTTTCAGTTCAACAGTTGATTTTCAGAATAAGAGAAAGGACTTTCTGCTTCTATTGTAGAATTTCTGCTCATCAATTGTCTCAGCAGTTAGTTTTACATGCAACCAGTACAACATCATGGATCAAATTCAGTCTCATCCAGTTCCAACTCTCATATACATATGTCTCAGCATCAGATCAGCCTACATAGCTCCAGCATACACCAGTCCATTCATGTCAACCAAGGCTTCTATGGAGGTAAAACTTGAGGTAAAATAGCATGAGTTTTTGATTTATTAAAGATTTGGGGAAATGTCATGAAGAACCACTAAGCAATAGCCATTTCCATTTTCTAAATAGCCTTTTATGTCCATCCATTCCCATCATTTCCCACTCAGTTCTAACACTTCATTATCCATGCACATCCACTTCAAATTCCAACCCAACATCTCACCAACCCAACTGACCAAGCATACAAAAAAAAAGGGATGCCTTATTGTTGTCACACAAGAACCAACAATAGGAAGTTTTGCTGCTGCCACACAAGAACCAGCAGTAAGAAAAAACAAAGTCTTGCTGCTGCCACACAAGAACCAGCAGTAAGAAAAGAATCATTGCTACTGCCACATAAAAACCAACAATGAGAAGAAATAAATCAATTGCTTGAAGGTTGTTCTTTCCATATTTTGGATTTTTTTTTATGCATGTGGGAACTACAAATCCTCTATGGCTGCAAATTGAGGAAATGATACATGAGGGCATGCTGTGCATTCAGTTTAAAAGGTAGTCCTGTAATAATTTGCAGCAAGTTTATGACCAGAATCAAGGTTTGCAGATTGTTTTCTCATTGAAGATGTTCTCTTGAAGTACAAGCAAAAATGATTGGGGAGTTTTCTGAATTCATTAATTATCTCAAGAAGCCTAGAAAACCATGAAAAATGATCTACTGCTGTCACACAAGAACCAGCTGTAGGAACACAAGGCATTGTTGTTGCTTATCGAGAACTTACAGTGGTATAATTTTATGCTACCATATAACAGAGAATACATTCAGAGGTATGAGTTTCATTATTCAGTAATGCCCACATTGGCTTACAATTGTTATCATGGTCCTTGCATATTTGATGTTGTAGTTCATAATGGAAGAGAGATGTTGCTGTCACTATGAAAATATTCCCATAATAATGAAAGACAGATTTGGGAAAACATGCTTATATTTCCATGGTGGCAAACTAAGTTTTTTTGGAGACATGAGATTTCATGATTACAGGGTTTCTATCCACATAACAAAAGCATCAATTGTCAGTGTTAAGCCATGCTCAGCCCACGATTTCATGAACAACCATCTATTTCTAGCTCATTTCATTGCTGCATCTCAAAAGGTGAATGTATATCCAAGGCAAAAATGAAGGTAATAGCAGAATACATATTTCAATAATCTGAGTTTTTGGAGCAGCAATACATAGTCATTTCCAGATCCATGCTCTGTTTTCAAAATTAGATTATTGGAAGCTACATGAATGTATGAAGTGAGATACATACATTCATAGGTTTTGTTAATTGATACATGGATTTGTTGAATATGGTGGCTACCAACTATTTTGAAATGGCTTGGTGCTTTGAGATTCTCATTCTTAGTTGGATATGGGATTTATGCTTGCTGCAATTGGTTCTTTTGGTGCTATATGTTGTTATTATTATTTTTATGAGCATGGAAACGATTGAGAGGATCTCTTGAACTACTTTGAAACAGTCCTACCATACACAACACTTGAAAAATGGTCATTTTTATTAGTAATAATTTTTATAACAGTATGGAGGATTGATGTGCAAATCAAAACTTGTTTTCTGCCGTGAAGAGTTTTTAAGCATGAGTACATGATGTGTCCTCAGTTTGGGGGAGATGGTTGTTTCCAACTAAGATGCCAACTCTTCTTTTGCATGAGGACATGACAAATTATTTAGTTTGGGGGAGGAGCCATTATGCTTGCTGGTTTTCCATTTACATTTATATTTCTCATGCACATAAAATGCTAAATTTGAATTGAGGATATCTCGCAAACCACGAATTGGATCCTCATGAAATTTGGACAGGGAATGCATAACAACATGATGAACAATTGTGGTAAGTTTCAGCTCAATTCAGTGCACGCTTTTCGAGAAAATGACCATCATCACCTACAACCAATTCGCATTTTTCTCGAAATTCGTGATGTGGGTTCATCTAATGTTTGGTGAGGAGATGCACTATAATGGTATTTACATGCTTGAAAATTTTCAGCCCAACCCAGTTTGTAGTTTTTGAAATATTGGCTCTGGAAGTTCAGCTGCAATACATTTTTATTCATGATCAAAAGTGCAGAATTTGATTTGGGCATATCTTTCAATTGGTAAGTTGGATCCTCATGAAATTTGGACAGGGGATGCATAACATCATGAAGAACAACTGTGGCAAGTTTCAGCTCAATCCAGTGAACGGTTTTCGAGAAAATGGCCATCATCACCTACAGCCAATTCGCATTTTTCTCGAAATACGTGATGTGGGTTTGTCCAATTTTTGGCGTGGAGATGCATTAGAGTGGTAGCTACCTGCCTGCAAAATTTCAGCCCAACCCAGTTCGTCGTTTGGGAGAAAATGGCTTCAGAAGTTTCCCGTTCAAAAAGGCTAAAATGCCTTAAAATATTGTCGTTTCCCGTTTTCCGTCAGCTGCCCGTTTTTCGGCAGCTGCGACATCTTTTCCGGCAGCTGCAACATCTTTTCCGGCCACCGCTTTCCGGCAGCTGCGACATCTTTTTCGGCAGCTGTGACACCTTTTCCGGCAGCTGCGACATCTTTTCCGGCGACCGCTTTCCGGCAGCTGCGACATCTTTTCCGGCGACCGCTTTCCGGCAGCTGCGACATCTTTTCCGGCAGCTGCAACATATTTTCCGGCGACCGCTTTCCGGCATCTTTTCCGGCAGCTCTGACATATTTTCCGGCAGCTGCGACATATTTTCCGGCGACCGCTTTTCGGCAGCTGCCCGTTTTCCGGTAGCTGTGACATCTTTTCCGGCGGCTGCGACATCTTTTCCGACAGCTGCAAGTCCACCAAATTTGCCGCTAAAACCTTCGCCAACTTCTCTGCTAAAATAATCTGACTCCGCCAAATTTGTCGCTAAATTTAGCGTTGTTCCGCCAAATTTGCCGCTAAAACCTTCGCCAACTTCTCTGCTAAAATAAGCTGACTCCACCAAATTTGCCACTACATTTAGCGCTGTTTCGCCAAAATCTTCGCTAAAACCTTCACCAATTTCTCTGCTAGAATAAGCTGTGACTTTACCAAATTTCTACTAAAGAGCTGCGAATCCGCCAAATTTTCTGCTAAATCCTCCGCTAAGTGACTCTGCCAATTTGTGTTAAACTCTCTATTTTTTTTAGCTGCAGTGTGCAAATGGTAAAATGAAGGAACAAGTGAATGAGTTTTTCAAGTTGGATGCTACACAGATATTGGGTTGGATGAGGACATGCAACAAGTTCAGTTTGAGGGAGATGTTGGGCCCTGGAATTGTCCATTTTTCCATCATTTATTGACATACCTTTCATCCATTTTCTTACCATTATTTCTTATTTATCATTCCATTTTTCATCCATTTGTTGTAGCTGCGCGTTGAATAGCCTGCTACTTCCATTGGTGTTTTAAGTGGTTAATAGTGATTATTTTCCTTTATCTTTGATGAATTAAAAACTATTATGCATAATTTTACTAATGATGGTTTGTGGAGTGAGTTGTCACGTACAGGACGCTCATAGCCAGCTGTTACAGCCTTAACAAAAAACGCATGCCACATAAGAACACCTTGATTCGCGTCTTGATTTGCCGGTAGATGGAAACGAATCTAAAAAATCTGAGACATGGGTTTGTGCGTAACATCCTCATTCACCTGACTCGCGAGGAAATTGCCAAACAAAGCTACGGTTTGCGATATGCAGGTGGTTCTTTGAGAGGGTACTTTCCAGATTTCGTGTTGCGGTCGGTTCCAAAATTGCCAGCAGTTACGGCCGTGTTTCAGCTGTTGCAGATCACAAGTTGGGGGTTCAGTTCTTCATTTTCAGGAGATAATTTTATGTATAAATATGTAATCCACCTCATTGAGAGGGGGGATAGATTGATAGGGGAAGCATGATAGATTAGGCAGGATAGGAGATGGATGATAGGAGATGGAAGATAGGAGAGAACACAATGTTATGATGTAGGATTTTATCCAGATCTGTTGTAATTTTTCCATTATGATAATACATGCTGGCAATTTCTTAATTCTGGAGTTTTAGACATTCATTGTGGAGATTCAGATCTGCTCAGTGGAGGAAGGGCCCTCTTCCCTGAGCAGATGCTGGTAGTGTTGATTGTAAGTGTTTTATTTTGTAGATCTGTTATTTGTTAATTCATGTTTTCATTCATTAGATTTATCCTAGTTGTTTTATTATTCAATTCATGTTTCTATTCATTAGATTTATCATAGCATTCTCATGTTAATTCATTTTGATAGATCGTTGGACAACACAAGACATATTTTAGATTTATGCAATCAGATCTTGTTTCATAGGAATAGATCTTGTTGAAGTGTGTTCGATTTACAGTTTGATTTACGAATAGGTTTGAGGTTTGATTTACTTTCAAGAAGTTTTGACTTAGTTTACAAATAGTTTCGATTGCATATCAATAGATCAACAATGGCAGGTAGAAATTGTGCTTGCATATATCTTGCACGATAACTTTGAAATAAAAGACTTCTTCGGGTTGATAATTTATGTTTAGCATTCTGCATGTTAAGTTTTAATTAACTGGCATATAGTGGGCACGACAACTGCCTCCAAGAGGAGGGGCGAATCCAGAGCAATTTAGTGTGCATCAATGAAGAAAATATTTCCCTCACGCCAAGAATGAAGAATGGAAAGAAACACTTCTTCCAAAAGAAGTTCTCTCATTCAAAGATGAAGGAGTTCAACAAAGGCTTTGACAAGTCAAAAGCTAGATGCTTCAATTGCAACAAGAAAGGCCATTTCTCAAGAGATTGCAAAGCAAATTGGAAAGAAAAGTTTCATGTTTCTACCGCCATAGAAGATGAAATCACTCAAAAAATGCTTCCGAAGAAAAGGAGACAAGAAGGGAGTATTATCTTGTCTCATCCCTTTCGGGATCCATCATCACAAATGCAGACACATGGTTGATTGACATTGGTGCATCCAAACATATGACTGGTTACAAGAGTACCATCACCGATATAAAAGAGAAATAATTCACATGCGTGGTAGAGTTGGGGGACAACTCAACTTATTCGATCCAAGGATTTGGATCCACCTCATTCCAATAGAGCACTGGTGATATTCTACATGTTGAGGACATTCTATATGTTCCGGGATTGAAGAAGAACCTCCTCTTAGTTTCAGTTCTTGAATACACAAAGCACTTTTATGGCCAAAGAACAAAATCCTAGAATCTGTTGTTATGATTGGAGTTCGAGAGAGAGGACTCTACAAGGTACCTGGGAAGTACATTCAAGCTATGATTCACCACACTATAAGTCCATGCGAACCATGGCACCGAAGACTTGGATACCTACACTACAAAGCGCTACCAGGACTTCAAAAGATGGTAAAAGGTATGCCCATATTTGATTTAGAACATGATAGTGTATACCGGGGTTGTGCACTTGGGAAGAATGTTAAGAAAATATTTTCTAGTAGTTATACTAGATCTAAAGGGATTTTAGATTTAATAAATTATGATGTATGTGGTCCCATGTCATCCCCCTCCCTAAGTGGCTTCTTATATTATGTATTATTCATAGATTATTTTTCTAGGAAGTCATGGATTTATTTCATGAAGGCTAAAAGTGAAACTCTTAGCAAATTTAAAGAGTTTAAAGCCCTAGTTGAAAATCAGAAAGAAAATCAAATCCATGCATTAAGGTCTGATAATGGAGGTGAATTTGATTCACATGCATTTACTGAGATATGTAGAGATGCATGAATATATAAATAGTTAGCCGTACGATACAACCCTCAGCAAAATGGGGTTTCCGAAAGAAATAATAGAACCATATGTGAGGCTGCAAAAGCCATGATGCATGATCAAGATATGTCTACCGCATTATGGGAAGAAGCCACCCATACAACTGTGTACATCCAGAATAGAAACCTACATGCCATTCTAGATGAGAAGACACTAGAAGAAGTGTTTACCGGTGAGAATCTAGACATCTCACACTTGAGGATCTTCGGGATCCTAGTATACATTCATGTACCGAAAGAAAAGAGAACAAAGATGGAGCCTTCTAGAAAGAAAGGAACCTTTATGGGTTATAGTGAGTCATCCAAATCATACCGAATATATGTATCTAGTGAGAGACACATTGAAGTCGGCCGAGATGTTACCTTCCATGAGGAAGCTTCTTTCAAAATATTGAAAGAGATTCAATGTTATTTAGAGATGGATGATCCCGAGTTTAATTCCCCCCCTTCAGATTTAGAGAGGGAGAAACCAGAAGATGAATCAGATTCGTTAGCTCCTAAAGAACCAGTAGAATTGGTTTACAGGTCACCTGATGAACCTCACTCTAAAAAAAGATTTTCTTGGTGTCAAGACATCTTACAAAATGTAGGGAAACATGGAACATGAGTAGGCTGATCCAGAGAGCGCAAGCAACCTGACATATATTCATGGTATGTTGCACTGATGAGTCACATCAGTGATTCAGAACCATCCTCATATGAAGAACTGCAAAGCAGTAAGTTTGGAAAGATGCAATGACATATGACTACAACTCTATAATGAAGAATGATGTTTGGGAGGTTGTTCCCAAACCTGGTGGGAAGTCCATTGTGACTTCCAGATGGATTTAAAAGATCAATCATGTTGTGGATGGTAGAATTGAAAAGTATAAAGCCAGATTCGTTGCCAGAGGTTTCTCTCAGAAAGAAGGCATCAATTATGATGAGACCTCTGCCCTTGTGGCAAGTTACACCACAATCCGATCAATGTTTGCACTTGCATCTATTCTAGGATGTAAACTTCACCAAATGGATGTGAATACAACATTTCTCAATGGTGAGGTTGAGGAAGAGTTTTATATTCAGTAGCCTGAAGGATTTTTGGTGCATGGGAAGGATTCCCATGTTTGCAAGATAAAGAAAGATCTATATGGGCTTAAGTAAGCCCCCAGGGCTTGGTACTCCAGAATTGATAGCTACCTTCAGAAACTGGGTTTCTATAAAAGTGAAGCTTATCCAAATTTGTACTTCAAAGTAGTGAAGAACCAACCGTTGATATTAGTTTTGTATGTTGATTATTTGTTTCTCACTGGAGAGGAACATCTGATTTCTTGGTGCAAGAGGGATCTCACCTTAGAGTTCGAAATGAAAGACTTAGGTCTAATGCAATACTTTCTTGGCCTTGAGATCTAGCAAAGAAAAGATGAAATTTTTATATCTCAAGGGAAGTACAGTGTGTATACATTGCACAGGTTTGGAATGATATATTGCAAATCTATGACTACATCAATGGTTTCCAATGTGAGGAAACTTCATGAGTCAGGCTCTTGATCAGACCCAGTATATCCCACTTTGTATAAACAACTTATAGGCTCGCTAATGTACTTGATACATTCGAGACCTGATATATGTTATGCCGTGAGCATTCTGATTCAATTTATGTCTGATCCAAGACACAAACACTTGACAGCTGCTAAGCATGTGCCTAGGTACCTTCGAGGTACAATTTCATATGGAATCAGATATGCCTCCAATGGAGGAGTCATGTTACTTGATTATACATACTCAGACTGGGAAGGAAGCATTGTGGACCCTAAGAGCACATCTGGCTATTGTTATAGCCTAGGATTAGCTATGATATCATGGTCCAATAGAAAGCAGGGCTCTGTAGCCCAGAGCACTACTGAAGCAGAATACATAGTTGCTTGTGTTTCCTCCCAAGAAGCAGTCTGTCTAAGAAAGATACTTATAGGGTTGTTCGGTGAAAAGCTTTAGCCTACCATTATTAGGTGTGACAATCAGAGTTGCATCAAGCTTTTCAAAAACCCAGTGTTTCATGACAAGTCGAAGCACATTGAAATGAAGTATCACTTCATCCGAGACATGGTCTAGAAAGGTATAGTGAAACTCCAGTACATTGCTACTGATGAGCAGATTGCAGATGTGTTAACAAAGCCTCTGTCAGTGACGGAGTTCAGGTACTTCCAAGACAAGCTTGGTATGGAAGAAAATCCCTCTCTCGCTGAGAGGGAGTGTTAAATATACAACATCATGAGACATTATCCAAACCAATCTTGTTAAATATTGTAACTTCTAAGAATATTATATTTATACATTATTTATTCCGGAGATGTTCCATCCCTCCGAGGTGATTTTATTATGTATCCGGAGATGTTTATTCCTCCGAGAAGTTGTGGTAACTAGGGTTATTAGACCCACCATGTGAAGGTCGGCCCAGTCAGTTATAATAGGGTATTTAACCTAATGGTTAAATACGAGCCTACATGTACTTGTGTAAAATATATGTCAGAGTAGTGTATAAATAGAGGAGGTGTGTTCCTCATTTGATACACTCACTCACTTATGAAAAGAGGCGCACTTGTCTGGGAGATTTGCTAAGGAGGATTAGAAGGAGGGATCACATCTTTTATTTTGGTTTATCATCTTATTGAGGAAAGCTTTGCTGGGTTTTCTACCCCATGAGGGTTTCCCAGGATAAATCTGTGTCTCTTGTGTTTATGCTATGCTTGTTGTTTCTTCAGTGATCCTGTATATGCTATTATTGTGAAATGGAATGTAATGTTGCTATTTTTTGTCTTAGAATATTGAATTTTAACATGGTATCAGAGCTAACCTGAAGGAAGGCAATGTATGGCACTTACGACACTTGCTTCTCTTGCGACAATTTGAAGGTTAGGGTTTTATATAGCAAAAACCAGTCATCGTGGAACTTTCTCTATAAATACATTTATGCGAAGTGTCAGGATCTGAAAAGTTTACAGGTCATAGATAACATCCCTAGGTACCTTGTGTCCAAAGGGCACCCTCAGATTTGTTGTACTTTGTGATTTATGATCAGTACAAGTTAGGGTTTCTGCCTCTTCCAGATCTCAGTCAAAATCAGGTGACCTAGGAAAAAAGGTCATAACTTGGGCTAGGAAGCTCCAAATTAAATTTCATAAAAAGTGACAGGTATTAAAAAGACTTTACTATCTCAAGAAACTTTTGCAGAGGCCGAAAATGAACCAGTGACACGTGGCACGCAATACACATTCGCTCTCCTGTTTTATTCCATAAACAGGTCACGTTGCGACACTTGGCATAACTCTCTCTCAGAGAGTCCAATTGATATCAGACCTGTTAGGATGGAAAGACAACAGGGCGAGCTATCTCAGGAAAAGGTTTCAGAGGCCGAAGTTCAAACAGTGACACGTGGCACGCCGTACAAGTTCGCTCTCCTGTTTTATCCCATAAACAGGTCACGTTGCGACACTTGGCATAACTCTCTCTCAGAGAGTCCAATTGAGGTCAGACCTATCAGGATGGAAAGATAACAGGCCAGGATATCTCAGGAAACTTTTTCAAACCCTGTGGATCGAAAAATTCAGAGTTACAGCAGAAACAATCAGGTACATATTTTTGTCAAAATATAATTATTTTTTTAGCACATTCATTCATGGCTTCCGAAATTTAGGGTTTCGGAGAAAGTTGGAATTTTTGGAATCGGAGTCCACGGCTGAATGATACTCAAGAAAATCAAAATTTAGAGACCAAGATCGAATTTTTTGGTTGAGTAGAAGACCGGGCTTGATCAAACCCTAGTTCAGGATTTTGATCAGAAAGATGGAAAATTAGGGCTTCAGCAAAAGTTGGAATTTTTGAAGTCTGTAACCACGGCTGGAAGCTCCTCAGAAAAATAAGAGTTTAGAGCCTTGGATCGAACCTTTTGATTGGAAAGAAGGGTGGGCTTCATCAAGCCCTAGTTCGGGTTCCTGTCCAAAAGATCCAGAAATTTTGAAGGCAATTTTGAGGGGTCAAATTTTGGAAATTTCAAAATTGAAGTATGCTAGTTTGATCAGCTCAGCAAGAAACATCCTTCCATTCATTCAGAAGTATGAAAGTCAAAGATTGAATTTTTAGGGTTTCTCTAGCAAACCCTAATCAAGCTCCAGATCAAGTTTCAGGGGGAGTTGAGGCTAAGGCCTTACATAAGAAGACTACAAGAA
This sequence comes from Larix kaempferi, assembly GCA_027924585.1. NCBI lineage: Eukaryota > Viridiplantae > Streptophyta > Pinopsida > Pinales > Pinaceae > Larix > Larix kaempferi. The sequence goes on from BSBM01000729.1 coordinate 12,837,560, forward strand.
GTCTTGACAGGTATGACTTAAGGAGGTTCAGGTATGTCTTGAAATCTGATTCTTGATTAAGTTCATAATGTGTTTGTCTTCATGTTATTTAGTACAATCTTGATTAATGTTAGAATTGTCTTATCACCCTATCAACATTATGAATATGATCGAAGACATTCATTGATTAGGGATATATGATTGTACTTATGCATTATGGTGTTGTGTGAGGTTGATGTTGTCTACTAACAAGATACAGGTACATCAAAAAAGACAAATCAAGTTCCATGACCATGACAACATGAAGACAAAGACTCATCCACTTACGAGGTATGTATGACTTTGTTATATTATGTTTAACCTATGAGACATGCAGGTTCTAGCTCAGGATCTCTAAATCATTGAAGAGATTGTTTAGGTATGTTGTACATAACTAAGCAGGTATACTAATCCAGGTATGTTTTCCTATGTCATGTTAGAATCTTACCTTGTGTTAGGATCCCTTATATAAGTATACTTGGTATGATTGGTTATGCTTATTCATAAAGTTAGTAATCAAGGGTTTGTGCATATTATGTCTCTTATCTTGGTTGATGATTTAACTAACTAGATCAAACAAGAATATGCATGAGTAAAAGAAGACTTCCTTGAAATCTTGAATACTAATGATCATGACTATACATATTCAAGATTATTTAGAATTAGAATGTTTTGATAATATTGAAAATATACTAATGAATGTATGATATCATGAGAATGACACTAGTGCACACTTGAGCATGCACAGTGGTACAGAATGAATAGAAGTTCAGAAGACATACAGAAAATCAAGCGGGAGGCAACCACACAAACATAAAAGATAAGTATTTGAGTTGTTATTAGAAATAGTAAATGATATTGCTTGTATGCATATTTGTATTCCTAGAATATATCATGCTACTAATATGCATATGATTGGTAAGTTGGACAAACATTCCATTGTTGCTTGTCTAGAATGAAACCTCTTTGCTGACATGCTGAGAGCTGTGCACACTCTCGATAGTATGTTTTGGTAGAGATGGAAGGCATCTAGATAGCCATTGTATGCATACAGGATATGGGCAAGTGTTGTGCCAAAGTATTGGTCAAAATAGTTGCATAACTATGTAAATGATATCTGTATGCATAATAGGTTATCATGTCAATATGATTTGATGATTATGAAGTATTACTAATCATGTACTTAATTTTGATTTGTAGTAAAGATCATGATGAATGATGAACACTGAACAAGCGATGGATGTTCAACAAAAGTTTTACAAATCAAACACACTATAGAAGGCTTGTGGCTAGAAGATTCTCTTAGAAAGAGGAAGAGAATCATGATGAGATGTTTTGCTCCAAGTGGCTAGATAAGACCATTCTCTTAATGGTGTAATTAAAGAAGAAGTGTGAATCGGGTTCTGTATGGGTACCCAGGATTGGTAGTCAATTGATGAGCTTAATGATCATCATGGGTAATGTGGATCTCAACCTTTGCTACAAGGTTGAATATGGCTTCTATACACATATGACATGGATGCAAGAAGGAACTCACCGCAGAGTTCGAATGATTTTGAGGCTCATATTAGTAGACCCATCTGACGAGAGATGGCACAGATAGATATGCAGAAGATCACTCAATGCAGAGTGTGAATAATGGACAATTGACAGCTTCATGACAAAGCTTGGGCTTTACCAGAAGTAAAGCTGATCCTAACCTTTACCTTAAGGTTGTGGATGATGAACCTATCATACCATTATTGTATGACGATGATCTCTTTCTGACAAGGAATGAGAAACAGATCATGAAAATGGATACAAAAATGAAAATGAAAGATCTCGGATTAATGCACTACTTCTTAGATCTAGAAGTATGGAAAGATCCAAAAGGAATCTTTTAAATCAAGGTAATTATGCTGTGAAGTTTCTAAAAAGATTTGATATGTTGGAGTATAAATCCATGGCCACTCCCATGGACTCCAACTTGAAGTTATTAGTTAATGACTCATCAGATTTAGTGGACCTAACCCTATATAGACAAATCATTGGGTCATTGATGTATTTAACAAATACTAGGCCAGATATATGCTTTGCTGCAAATACCCTAAGTCAGTATCTAGTAGAACCTAGAAAGGTTCACTTAATAGCTACAAAGCATGTAGTGAGGTACCTAAAAGGTACATTAGATTTTGGTCTATATTATCTTGGAGGTCATGAACTCCGTTTACATGGTTACTCAGATTCTAATTGGGCAGGAAGTGCCTCAGACAGAAAGAGTACATCAGGTGGATGTTATAGTCTTGAATCTGCCATGATCTCATGGTTCAGCAAGAAACAATCTAGTGTGGGTCTCAGTACTGCTGAAGCAGAATATATATATAGCTGTCTGCTTTGCCAGCTGTGAAGCAATGTGGCTTCAGAAGCTATTATATGGAGTGTTTGACTTAGAAATGGATTCCACTATGATTATGTGTGACATTCAAAACTGCATCAAGATAGAAAATCTTGTATTCCATGATAAGTCAAAAACACATAGAGGTTCGATACTTCTATATACGAGATATGGTGCAGAGAGGAGCTATCAAGCTCGAGTATATAAGCACTGAGGATCAGATTGATGATATCTTGACTAAACCTCTGTCTCGAGTAAAGTTTGAATACTTCCGAGACAAGCTTGGTATAGTCCAGAAGGACCCTCCTCGAAAGGGGGAGTAGCATAGTATCTGATAACAAGTCTGTCTCATCAATGATGAGGTTACCTATTTACTGCACCTAGTTACTTAGAATTATTTAGATTTAGGAATCTTATATTTTTTTTCTTTTGATGATAGATGTATACATGCTTTTGATGTTAGATATACATGCTTTTGATGATAGATGTATACATGCTTTTGATGATAGATGTTATGCATGTTTTGATGATGAGGATACATGTTTTGTTATACATGTTTTGATGATGAGGATACATGTTTTGATGATGAGGATACATGTTTTGTTATACATGTTTTGAAGATGAGGATACATGATTGACACATGTTTTGATGAAGTTCTTGGTGAACATGTGAGGGGATTGGATCATCCCTGGACTTCAGTCTGAAAGAAGAGCCGTAGATGTATGTCTTCGAGAATGAAGTTCTTGGCGAACATGTGAGGGGATTGGATCATCCCTGGACTTCAGTCCGAAAGAAGAGCCGTAGACGTATGTCTTCATGAATGAAGTTCTTGGTGAACATGTGAGGGGATTGGATCATCCCTGGACTTCAGTCCGAAAGAAGAGCTGTAGACGTATTTCTTCGAGAATGAAGTTCTTGGTGAACATGTGAGGGGATTGGATCATCCCTGGACTTCAGTCTGAAAGAAGAGCCGTAGACGTATGTCTTCGTGAATGAAGTTCTTGGTGAACATGTGAGGGGATTGGATCATCCCTGTACTTCAGTCCGAAAGAAGAGCCATAGACGTATGTCTTCATGAATGAAGTTCTTGGTGAACATGTGAGGGGATTGGATCATCCCTGGACTTCAGTCCGAAAGAAGAGCCGTAGACGTATGTCTTCGAGAATGAAGTCCTTGGTGGACGGTTGAGGATTAAGTCATCCTTGGATGTAGTCCTAAATGTACGGTTGAGGATTAAGTCATCCTTGGATGTATTCCTAAATGTACGGTTGAGAATTAAGTCATCCTTGGACGTAGTCCTAAATTTACGGTGGAGGATTAAGTCATCCTTGGACGTGGTCCTAAATGTACAGTTGAGGATTAAGTCATCCTTGGACGTAGTCCTAAATGTACGGTGGAGGATTAAGTCATCCTTGGACGTGGTCCTAAATGTACGGTTGAGGATTAAGTCATCCTTGGACGTGGTCCTAAATGTACGGTGGAGGATTAAGTCATCCTTGGATGTAGTCCTAAATGTACGGTGGAGGATTAAGTCATCCTTGGACGTGGTCCTAAATGTACGGTGGAGGATTAAGTAATCCTTGGACGTGGTCCTAAATGTACGGTGGAGGATTAAGTCATCCTTGGACGTAGTCCTAAATGTACGGTGGAGGATTAAGTCATCCTTGGACGTGGTCCTAAATGTACGGTGGAGGATTAAGTCATCTTTGGACGTGGTCCTAAATGTATGGTGGAGGATTAAGTCATCCTTGGACGTGGTCCTAAATGTACAGTGGAGGATTAAGTCATCCTTGGACATAGTCCTAAATGTACGGTGGAGGATTAAGTCATCCTTGGATGTAGTCCTAAATGTACGGTTGAGGATTAAGTCATCCTTGGACGTGGTCCTAAATGTACGGTAAGGATTGGATCATCCTTGGACTTTAGTCCTGTGAACTGAGCCGTAGACATGAGGTCTCCGAAAATTGATAGGACTAGATCGTCCCTGGACTTCGGTTCAAAAGGTACATGACAAGACTGGATCATCCCTGGACTTCGGTTCAAAAGGTACATGTTAGGACTGGATCGTCCCTGGACTTCGGTTCAAAAGGTACATGATAGGACTGGATCGTCCCTGGACTTCGGTTCAAAAGGTACATGATAGGACTGGATCGTCCCTGGACTTCAGTTCAAAAGGTACATGATAGGACTGGATCGTCCCTGGACTTCGGTTCAAAAGGTACATGACTGGATTGCATCATCCTTGGACATAGGTCCTAAAGAGAACTGGATTGATCGTGTGATGACGATGCTGCTGATCGTGTGATAACGATGCTGCTGATTGTATGATGACGATGCTGATGATCGTGTGATGACGATGCTGCTGATCGTATGATGACCATGCTGATTATGATGCTGATGATCGTGTGATGACGATGCTGATGACGATGCTGATGATCATATGATGACGATGTTGTTGATCGTGTGATGACGATGCTGATGATTGAGTACTATCAACTCTGATGATGTTGATGTTCCAGTAACTAGTCAAGTTACTGATGATGATGAATTGAAGAAAGCTTCCGATGATATATAGATGATGTAATGAATGACTCCTTGCTCCTGCAGATGTTGTTATAATATCCTTCTCATTAAGGGGGAGTGTTGAATATTGTAACTTCTAAGAATATTATATTTATACATTATTTATTCCGGAGATGTTCCATCCCTCCGAGGTGATTTTATTATGTATCTGGAGATGTTTATTCCTCCGAGAAGTTGTGGTAACTAGGGTTATTAGACCAACCATGTGGGGGTCGGCCCAGTTAGTTATAATAGGGTATTTAACCTAATGGTTAAATACGAGCCTACATGTACTTGTGTAAAATATATGTCAGAGTAGTGTATAAATAGAGGAGGTGTGTTCCTCATTTGATACACTCACGCACTTATGAAAAGAGGCACACTTGTCTGGGAGATTTGCTAAGGAGGATTAGAAGGAGGGAGCACATCTTGTATTTTGGTTTATCATCTTATTGAGGAAAGCTTTGCTGGGTTTTCTACCCCATGAGAGTTTCCCAGGATAAATCTGTGTCTCTTGTGTTTATGCTATGCTTGTTGTTTCTTCAGTGATCCTGTATATGCTATTATTGTGAAATGGAATGTAATGCTGCTATTTTCTGTCTTAGCATATTGAATTTTAACAAATCTTGTGTAGCCAATATTGATCCTCCCATACATAGGTGAGCACTTTGATTGCCTTCCGTGTAAAGGTTATTCCTCCCATATAGAGGTAATTGATCAAAGTAATGATGTTGTAAAGTCTTGTTGGACAAGGATCCAAACTTGTGTGTATCAAGTCATGATTACCATCTGAACCTTCCCTATAAAGGTATCCATGAGATGGACCTACTGTATAGAGGCAAACCTTCCGTATAAAGCTATCCATGCGATGGACCTTCTGCATATAGGTGAACCTTCAGTATAAAGGTCATGCTTTACTTGTTAAAAGCATTTAATGTTGTGTGATATATTATTAACCATGATCACCATATTGCTATTAAGTCTCCTTTGGATATTGATCACCATATTTCTATTAAGTCTCCTTTGGAGATTGATCACCTCTAAAGTGAATTACTTTAGCATATGATCATTTGGTCTGGAATAATATAATATGATCACAGCATCCGATAATTCTTCTTAGTATAATGTAATGTGATGGATAATTAAAGGTAGCACATACTGACCATGCAGTAAGAGATAAAGAAATAAAAGATAAAGCATAGAGATCAAGAGAATTCGAAATTTCCCATGCATACACTTCTGCTAATTAAAGAGAACTGGATTGTTAAAGCTTCAGTTATAAACCTTCAATTAAGTATCAATGCTTCAGTAAAAGCATCTGTTAAAGATATGCCTCAGTTAACTAAAGAAATCACAGTGGTCACTTCAAGTAAATCAATCAACATTATTTCAGTTAACTAAGTGTTAAATAAAAAGGATTAGTTAACTAAAGTGTTTTTAGTTTAGTTAAAGTAAAATACCACAGTTCAGTTAAAAAGTGTTAACTAAGTGTTATTGCATGAAGACACTTATGTTAAAATAAAAGTTGACACGTGAGTTGTGACACTTGCATGTCGACACTTAAGTTAGCCACTTAACTAAGTGGGCAAGATTTCAGTTAAGAGGCGAGTTCATCGTAAGTGATAGCTCACTGAGATGAAGCACTGCATGAGAAGTGGGGTGCACCACTCCATGCAACATTAATACATCCAATTTGAGGGTGATTTTATCCTGAAGTTAAAAGTTAAAAATAGAAGAGAAGAATGTATAAATATGATATACATGATTGTTGAATCCATAGTGTGAAGCAAATTCTCTTCTCCATTGAAGGAAAGGCGCTTCTCTTTGTGCAGGGTTTTGTTCGTGCTTGTTATTGTTGTGCTGGGTACACATCCTATTGATCTCTCTATTGCTTCTATATATTCACCAAGAATTTTGGTGATCTCTTATCTTATGAAAGCAATCTGCTATGTTGTAAAAGAAAGCATTCTATGCTATCCATTATATTATACTGAGAAGAATTGCTAGGGTTTTTGTTCTCATAATTTTGAGGATTTTTCCCAGGATATATCTTGTGTTATGGTTTGTATGAATTTCATGGATTGAATTGTCTCATTGCTTCAAGTCTCTACATCTAAAAGAATTAAAGATCAAATCTCAATAAAATTTCAACGTGGTATCAGAGATCATGGCGCGAAGGAGCTCATTTTTGCATGCCATCTAGAGCCTACGTTGATCCTGAGAAGTTGAGAACAAGATTTCAAGACTATGGAATCAATATCTATACGACCGGAAGACCGTCTTGAGGGAACCTCAAACTTCAACACTTGGAAGGATAGGATTCTCAACATCCTAGAGGAACATGACTTGGATGGATATGTATCCACTATGGTGGAGGAGCCTACATCTAATGCAGGGCGCATCAACTTCAAGAAGAATCAAGCTAAGGCTAAGTGGATCATCTATGATTCGGTAAAAGATAACTTGATTCCCGTGATCACACCGTTGAAGACCGTGAAAGAATGTTATGATACATTGACTAATTTGTATGAGAAGAAGGCGCCAAGTCAAAAGAGGGCATTGGAGAATAATCTTTGTAACTTAAAGATGGAGATGGATGAGACAGTGTCCTCCTTCTTCTCCAAGATCTCTCAGGTAAGAGATCAACTTGCTAGTATTGGAGTAGTGGTGGATGAATATGATCTTCTCCAAACCGCTATTGATGGTCTCCCATCCTCATGGGAGACATATGGGAGACATTCTTGGCTACGGTAAATGGATGATAGGTACAACCTAAATTTGAAAATTTGTGGCATGAATTCCTTCAAGAGGAGGGGCGAATCTAGAGGAAGTCAATGTGTATCAAAGAAGAAAATATTTCCCTCATGACAAGAATGAAAAAAGGAAATAAATCCTTCTTCCAAAAGAAGTTCTCTCATTCAAAGAAGAAGGAGTTCAACAAAGGATTTGACACGTCAAAAGCTAGATGCTTCAATTGCAAATGGAAATGCCATTTCTCAAGAGATTGCAGAGCAAATTGGAAAGGAAAGTTTCATGCTTCTACCGCCATAGAAGATGAAATCACTCAAAAGAATGCATCCGAAGAAAAGGAGACAAGAAGGGAGTATTATCTTGTCCCATCCCTTTCGGGATCCGTCGTCACAAATGCATAAACATGGTTGGTTGACAGTGTTTCATCCAAACATATGACTGGTTACAAGAGTACCATCACCGATCTAAAAGAGAAATAATTCACATGCATGGTAGAAATGGGGGACAACTCAAATTATTCGATCCAAGGAGTTGGATCCACCTCATTCCAATTGAGCACCAGTGATATTTTACATGTGGAGGAAATTTTATATGTTCCAGGCTTGAATAAGAACCTCCTCTCAGTTTCGGTTCTTGAAGACAAAGGCTTCCGAGTTATCTTCATGGATAACAAAGCAATTTTATGGTCTAAGAGCAAAATCCTAGAATCTACTGTTGTGATTGGAGTTCGAGAGGGAGGACTCTACAAGGTACCTGGGAAGTACATTCAAGCTATGATTCACCACACTATCATTCCATGTGAGCTATGGCACCTAAGGCTTGGAAACCTACACTACAAAGCGCTACCGGGACTTCAAAAGATGGTAAAAGGTATGTCCATATTTGATTTTGAGCATGATAGCGTATGTTGGGGTTGTGCACTTGGGAAGAACGTTAAGAAAACATTTTATAGAAGTTCTACTAGATCTAAAGGGATTTTATATTTAATACATTCTGATGTATGTGGTCCCATGTCATCCCCCTCCCTAAGTGGATTCTTATATTATGTAATGTTCATAGATGATTTTTCTAGGAATTCATAGATTTATTTCATGAAGGCTAAAAGTGAAACTCTTAGAAAATTTAAAGAGTTTAAATCCCTATTGAAAATCAAAAAGAAAATCAAAACTGTGCATTAAGGTCTGATAATGGAGGTGAATTTGATTCACATGCATTTAATGAGCTATGTAGTGATGCAGGAATATATAGACAGTTAACAATACCATAATACCCTTAGCAAAACAGGGTTGCTGAAAGAAAGAATAGAACCATATGTGAGGTTGCAAAAGGCATGATGCATGATCAATATATGTATACCTCATTATGGGAAGAAGCCACTCGTACAGCTGTGGACATCCAGAATAGAATCCTGCATTCCATTCTAGATGAGAAGACACCAGAAGAAATGTTTACTGGTGAGAATCTAGACATCTCACACTTGAGGATCTTCGGGAGCCCAATACACATTTATGTACCGAAAGAAAAGAGAACAAAGAGGGAGCCTTCTGGAAAGAAAGGCACCTTTGTGGGTTATAGTGAGTCATCCAAAGCATACCGAATATATGTATCTAGTGAGAGACACTTTGAAGTCAGCCGAGATGTTACCTTCCATGAGGAAGCTTCTTTCAAAATATCAAATGAGATTCAATGTGATTTAGAGATGGAGGATCCCGAGTATAATTCTCCCCCTTCAGAGTTAGAGAGGAAGAAACCAGAAGATGCCTCAGATTCGCTAGATCCTAAAGAACCAGTAGAACTGGTTGAGAGGTCACCTAATGAACCTCCTAATAAAATAATATCTGCTTGGTGCCGAGACATCTTACAAAATGCATAGAAACATGGAGCACTAGCAGGATCATCTAGAGAGCACAAGAAACCTGGCAGATATTCAGGGTGTGTTGCACTGATGAGTCACATCAGTGATTCAAACCATCCTCATATGAAGAAGCTGAAAAGAAACATGTTTGGAAAGATGCAATGACAGAAGAGTACAACTTTATAATGAAGAATTATGTTTGGGAGGTTGTTCCCAAATCTGATGGGATGTCCATTGTGACTTCCAGATGTCTTTACAAGATCAAGCATGCTGCAGATGGTGGCATTGAGAAGTATAAAGACAGATTCATTTCCAAAGGTTTCTTTCAGAAAGGAGGCATCGATTATGATGAGACCTTTTCCCCTGTGGCAAGGTGCACTAGAATACGAGCAATGATTTCACTTGCATCTGTTCTAGGATGGAAACTTCACCAGATGGATGTGAAGACAACATTTATCAATGTTGAGGTTGAGGAAGAGGTTTATATTCAGCATCCTTAAGGATTTTTGGTGCATGGGAAGGAGTCCCATGTTTTCAAGCTAAAGAAATATCTATATGGGCTTAAGAAAGACCACATGGCTTGGTACTCCAGAATTGATAGCTACCTTTAGAAACTGGGTTTTTGTAAGAGTGAAGCTGATCCAAATTTGTACTTCAAAGTAGTGAAGAACCAACCATTGATATTGGTTCTTTATGTTGATGATTTGTTTCTCACTGGAGAGGAACATCTGATTGATTGGTGCAAGAGGGATCTCATCTCAGAGTTCGAGATGAAAAAATTAGGTCTAATGCACTACTTTCTTGGCCTTGAGATCTTGCAAAGAAAGGATGAAATTTTTCTATCTCAAGGGAAGTACAATGTGGATATATTGCTTAGGTTTGGCATGATAGATTGCAAATCTATGACTACACTGATGGTTTCCAATTTGAGGAAACTTCATGAGTCAGGATCTGGATCAGATCCAATATATCTCGCTTTGTATAGACATATTATAGGATCGATAATGTACTTGATACATTCGAGACCTGATATATGTTATGTTGTGAGCATTCTGAGTCAATTTATGTCTGATGCGAGACACAGACACTTGACAACTGCTAATCATGTGCTTAGGTACCTTTGAGGTACAATTTCATGTGGACTCAGATATGCCTCCACTGGAGGAGTCATGTTACTTAGTTATACAGACTCGGAATGGGGAGGAAGCATTGTGGACCGTAAGAGCACATCTGGATACTGTTATAGCCTAGGATTAGCTATGATATCTTGGTCCAGCAGAAAGCAGGGCTCCATAGCCCAGAGCACTACTGAAGCGAAATACATAGATGCTATTGTTTCCTATCGAGAAGCAGTGTGGCTCAGAAAGCTACTTATAGGGTTGTTTGGTGAAAATCTTGACCCTACTGTTATCAGGTGTGGCAATCATAGTTGCATCAAGCTTTCTAAAAACCCAGTGTTTCATGACAAGTCGAAGCACATTGAATGAAGTATCACTTCATCTGATACATGGTCCAAAAAGGTACAGTGAAACTTCAGTACATTGCTACTGATGAGAAGAATGCATATGTGTTAACAAAGCCTCTATCAGTGACGAAGTTCAGGTACTTCTGAAACAAGCTTGGTATGGAAGAGAATGGCTCCCTCGCTGAGAGGGAGTGTTAAATATAGAGCATCAGGATACATTCTTCGAACCAATATTGTGTAGCCAAGATTGATCCTCCCGTATAGAAGTGAGAACTTTGATTGCCTTCCGTGTAAAGGTTATTCATCCCGTATAGAGGTAATTGATCAAAGTAATGATGTTGTAAAGTCTTGTTGGACAAGGCTCTGAACTTGTGTGTATCAAGTCATGATTATCATGTGAACCTTCCGTATAAAGGTATCCATGAGATGGACCTCCAGTATAGAGGTGAACCTTCCGTATAAAGGTATCGATGAGATGGACCTCTCGTATAGAGGTGGAACTTTTGTATAAAGGTCATGCTTTACTTGTTAAAAGCATTTAATTTTGTGTGATATATTATTAACCATGATCACTAGATTGCTAATAAATCTCCTTTAGAGATTGATCACCTCTAAAGTGAATTACTTTAGCATATGATCATTTGGTCCAGAATAATATAATATGATCACAACATCCGATAATTCTTATTAGTGTAATGTAATGTGATGGATAATTAAAGTTAGCACATATTGACCATGCAGTAAGAGATAAAGAAATAAAAGATAAAGCATAAAGATCAAGAAAATTCAAAATTTCCCATGCAGACACTTCAGCTAATTAAAGAGAACTAGATTGTTAAAGCTTCAATTAAGTATCAATGCTTCAGTTAAAGAATCCATTAAATATATTCCTCAGTTAACTAAAGAACTCATAGTGGTCACTTCAAGTAAATCAATCAGCATGATTTCAGTTAACTAAGTTTTAAATAAAAAGGATTAGTTAACTAAAAGACGACACTTCAATTAAAAAGAGTTAACTCAATGACAACAAAGAAGATTTAGTTAACTAAGTGTTATTGCATGACGACACTTATGTTAAACTAAAATATGACATGTGAGTTGTGACACTTGCATGTCGACACTTGAGTTAGCCACTTAACTAAGTGGGAAAGATTTCAGTTAAGAGGCGATTTCATCCAAGTGACAGCTCAGTGAGATGAAGTACTGCAAGACAAGTGGGGCACACCACCCCATGCAAGATTAATACATCCAGTTTGAGGGCGAGTTTATTCTGAAGTTAGAAGTTAAAAATAGAATAGAAGAATGTATAAATATGATATACAGGATTGTTGAATCCATAGTGTGAAGTGAATTCTCTTCTCCATTGAAGGAAAGGCACTTCTCTTTGTGTAGGGTATTGTTCGTGCTTGTTATTGTTGTGCTGGGCACACATCCGATTGTTATCTCTATTTCTTCCATATATTCACCAAGAAGTTTGGTGATCTCTTATCTTTCAAAAGAAATCTTCCATGTTGTAAAAGAAATCATTCTCTGCTATCCATTATATTATACTGAGAAGAATTGTTGGGGTTTATGTTCTCATAATTTTGAGGATTTTTCCCAGGGTATATCTTGTGTTATGATTGCATGAATTTCATGGATTGAATTGTCTCATTGCTTCAAGTCTCTTCATCTAAAATAATTAAAGATCAAAGCTCAACCAAATTTCAACAGAATATGAACAAACATATTGTTATCAATATAACTTAGCCTATTTTCCTATGTGTGTTTTCATATGTATGAATGCATGTTGTGCTTTGTATAAAGTAGATCTTAACTTAGACATCTAGCATTTGGAAGTGTTGTTCTTCATGATATTCAAATAGGTTCAGATCTTGGAGATCAAGCTAAAGCTGGAGCAAGGACAACCGACAGGTTCGAGGTGAGTTTTTTCATTCTCTCATCTCTCTATGCTTAGAAGTTGATTATAATGTGTTAGATCTAGAAAATAGATAACTATTTGTTTTGATTATGTCTTAGATTGAACTTGTAGGAGCTTGTTTTGATCTTTGTAATATATCTAACTATCTGTAGGATGGATTTGCTTACACAATGTGGGGACCCGAATAAATTATGTTAGACAAACCCTAACTGATTTATACAAATCACAAAAAGGACATATGTCTGACATCATCAAAATTATTACAACGTGGAACCTATGAAGGCAGCCCACCATGCCTTTCAATCATAGGGGTCCCACCCCTACATACAGATACAAACTTCTCGGCCATCATCGACATCCACGCCAAAACACGGACAATTAAAAGGATCCCCATCAGAATCCACGGGTTCATGTGGCATAATGTATGGGTAGAGTGTATAATCAAAGCATTGTTCGACATCCGACCCAAACATAACTTGGTTATGTTCACACACGAAATCTCCTTGAAAAGTTGATTCCACTCTATAATTAAAAGGTATCCTTCTAGTGTGAACTTTGTTGTCGATTCTTCTTTCGTCTTAATCCCTTTTGATAAATTTTTGGGTTGTATAAACAGTATTTTCAAGCAGTGTATATCTTCCTCTAAGGTGTCACAATTTGAATTTGAACCACATGTGGTTCTGATCTGCTACCTGCATGTTGGCTTGGAGGTGTAGGATGAAATTATCCCACCTTTGAACCCAATCTCTTTGTGAACAAAACTTATCCATAAATATTTCAGTCCAACCCGACCATTTATGATTTATAAGATTTGACGGGTCTACACATATGATGATCTCGCGTTCTTCCTAGCAGAATTGAAGAATAAGGTTATATGTGGTCCATGTAAGATCACCATGTCCCAAGTCAACATACCACACATATATTTCTTCTTCTTCATTACAGTCTAGCCAAATCTCTCGACAACCTATCAATTTGTCCTATGCCTTTTCTAAATTCAGAAAGGCGTCTTTTTCCCATTTCTCCAATATTTGGAGTTTTAGTGGATATTCTTGGATTTGTCTTTTGAGATTCAAAAATAGAAACTATCAGCTTCTATTATGTTTGCATGCTCTAGGTACGTCTGACGCTCTTATGGTGTCAACGTCTCATCCCATGGCTTCATGAACAAGCTTGCTTGAGAGTGACTGAGTGGGGATGGAAATGGCCTTGCAGTACTCTTTCCTTTATCTTGTTGTGAAGAGCCAGATGCTCTTGCATTGAACATATTGAACTGGGGAAAAGCTTGAGTATGGGACTCTTCTTTGGTTAACATATCAACAACATAGTTAAGATAACCCGGCTTATAAACAAATTCAAAATCAAATTTTTGTAACCACAAAAACCATTTTAAAATTCTAGAATTATTCTTTGCCATGAGATTTTTATTCTTAAAGATCCCAGGAATTACCTTCAAATCAGTCCTAATGAGAAACTTTATAGGCTTACAAAATAAATGACAATGATTGACTATCTTTTTAACAACCAGGATTTCTTTGTGGCTGGAGGGATAGTTGAGCTCTGCAGATTTAAAGGATCCTGAGGCATAGCCACAAATATCTTATTTATCGCCATTATTTTCTATTAAAATTCTGCCACATGCATTAGCCTAAGCATCTGTTTCAATTACCAGATCACCAATTCCTTGGGGAAGAGAAAGAGCGAGAAGCTGCTCCACTTTTGTTTTAATTTTCTGGACCGCAACAGTCATTTCTAGAGACCATTTAGGAGGATTCTTTTTCAGTCTTTTTTGAAGAATGTGAATATCTTCAGCTTGCCCTTTATAGAATGGTTTGATATAATTGATACTCCCTAGAAATATTTGAAGCTGGACCTTCTCTATAATTTGATCTGGGAACTGAGAGAATACTTTCAAGACATGGTCCTGAAGGATCACCTGCCCTTTATTTATCTTGAAACTGAGAAAATCGATTCTAGTATTTCCAATCTCCATCTTTCTCTTTGAGAGAACAAGACCGTGTTTGTAAACTAGATGATAAAATTCTTGCAAATGCTTTAAATGTTCCTGCAGGTTTTTGGAGCATATCAAGATATTATCTATGTAAACTAATTCCCATCCTTTTTCTCTGAGAATATCCTCCATTCTCTTTTAAATTCAGAAGAGGCATTATTTATTCCAAAAGGTAAGACTTTCCACTGGTATTTTGCATGGGGTACAACAAAGGCAGTCTTAAACCTGTCTTTAGCCTCAATTCCTATTTGATAGAAACCAGAATTCAAATCAAACTTACTAAAAATAGTACAACCAACAATTTGTTGCAGAAGACTAGATTTATTAGGTAATGGATACCTAATTTTCTGGAGTACTGCATTGAGAGGTTTGTAATTCACAACTAAACTTGTCTTACCTCTCTTAATCTCTGAACGTTTATTAACAACAAAGGCTCTCCAAACCCACAGACTCTTAGAGGGTTCAATTAACCCTTTTGAAAGAAACTCTTTTATTTCATTGGCATAAAATTTTCTCTCTGAGGGAGACATTAATCTAGCTGAGGCTTTCATTGCTTTGTGTTTTACCAGAGGGTCAAAAGGAAGGGAAACAAAGTACTTTTCTATGGTCCAAAAAGCATTAGGGATTTCTGAAGTGCAGTCTTTCTCAAGCTTTTCAAAAATTTTAGCAAGGGATTTGTCCTTATGCATTTTTGCGTAAGCAATGCACCTTTCCATTTTAAATAACTCTGCAATGTATGGTTTAGACTCATGCTTTTTGACTGGGTTTTTACATTTAACACTTGCCTCAAAAGACATAGGGAAAGATACCATATTTTATTTTATTGTACATTTGAGTATCATCTTGACACTATCAAAAGTGACAAGATTGACTCTATTTAGGAATTCATGACCCAAAATACAATCTTCCTGAATACTATCTAGCCTATTCAAGGACAAAACCTCTATACATCCTCCTACTTGAATAGGAAAGTCCACAGATCTTCCTAAAAGTTGTACAAGATTCCCTTCAATTGCAATTCCATGTTTGAAATCCTTTTCTCAATAGAATGAAGGGATTGCACTACCTTTTTCCAAATTCATCTGGCAACCTGAATCAATCATGCAATCTAGCTTGTAGGACTTAAACTCAGGAGGAAAAAAAGAGATTTGAATATGCATTTTAGGGTGAGTAAAGAGTCCTAAGGAAGGTTCAGGAAATAGGGTGAAATGTTCATGAACATCTTCTTTAGTAGCATCACTAGAATGTTGTGTCTCATGCTCAGGAATTTTCAACGCTTCTTCGTATTGTCTACACATTTCATCTTTAGAGGACTGATCTCTCTCTCTAAAAGTGACCTCAAGCATTCTCTTCAAGTCTTCTATATCTCTTACTATTTTTTTAAGAGAGTTATGCTTTTCTTTAATTTGCAGCTACAACAAAGTTTCTTTATCTTTTCTAAAATTTTGTCTATCCTCGTGCTCTGCGGGATAGTTCTTATAGAGATCTGTTGGATTGTAAAATGCAATATTATGAGAAGGAGAACTTTTAGTTTCTTCTGATTGCTTCTCTTTAGCCTTTAGTAAAGACAATAACTTTTTCTCTTATTGCTTCAATTCTCCTCTAGGTATATATTCAAAAACAGGAATCTCTAAGAGCTGTTGATCAATGTCAGCTAATATTTGTTGAGGAGAGGATTTAGATGGAGCATAAAATATATAACAAGAAAAATCAAACTCTGGAGGTCCCTCACAGCCCCCTAAATTCGTTCCTGAGACTGAATATGAGTCAGAAGAGGAAGAATCAGAACTAGAGGGAGAAAATTTATTTAAACGAAGCTCATCATCATTGGAGGAGGAAACATCGGTTAGGAGAAAGAAAATTTATCTGGATGGATACCGACCTTGTTCACAGAAAGAAAGATACCACCGGGATGAATCAAGTTGTTCTAAAAATGTAGCAAGCTTGGGATTACACTTTTTCTGTGGACACTTGCTTCCCCAATGACCTTTCTTACCACAGATGAAACATTTTTCTTTGTATGTTGGCTTAGACCTTTTTCTGACAAATGCTTGTTTCTGAAAAGGTTTACGGAAATGTTTCTTCTTATAAATATTTTGAGATTTATGGTTATAGGCTTTGTCAGGATGATATCACAGAGCACTTGTATAGAATCCTTTCTTCTTTTTTCTTGCAATGGCAGGATTCTTTCCCAAAGTGCCCTCTATTATAAGCACCACAACCCCAATCAAGCATCTTTACAAAAACTAGGGGAATACATGGGATGGTGCCTTTTAAAATATATGTTGACTCTCTTTTCTAGGAAATGTTCTTGCCAGGTTTCCATGATAAAAGCATGGAGCTGTGCTAATGAGAGTCCACGAAGATTGATCTCCTTATCTTTCAAAAATAGTTCCACAGCATCTGGAACATGACTAGGAAATATTCTGAGATGGTGTTTGAGGTAGGATGGTTCACCAGACTCTCCTGAGGAGATGAGAAGATTCTGCATATAGAAGAAATATTTCTCACTATGACTTAGGTCACAAATTCTTGCAGACATAAATAAAGAATCCAAATGTTCATAGTCTTCTTTATCGTCAAGGCCATAGAATTCTTTTCCCAAAGCATGCAGTATATGTTGATCTACATCATTGGCATTTAGGATTTCATCGTTTGATTCTTGTGGTAGCCATCTCCACTAGTCATGTGCCAAACCAAATAATCCAGCTATCAACTGTAAGGCTAATTGTTGACTAGAAATATTTGAATCTTGGGTCTTTTTGTACAAAATCCATTGGCCAAGAAGTTGTATGGTTGACTTGATCTCTGCCTGCGACTGACATTGGATACTTAGAATAGGTTGTTTTGGCATTTGTGACATAAAAATTTTCATTCCATTTATCCCAAAATGGAATTTGTGAGAAGGAGCAGAAGAGGCATCTTGCGTATCTAAATCAAAAGTAGGAGGAGGAAGACCTGAAAAGGAGGAAGATCCAATTTCATGGCTGACCCCTAAGCTTCCTTGGGTATTTTCCACGTGAGAGGGGAAAGCAAGAATAACCATATACTTGTCAGGTAAGGCCTTAGGCATTCTATGGAATTGGTTGACTAAGCTTTGTATTTCTTAGAACTCTTCTTCCTCCCGACCAAAATTAAAATATGGTTTGTCATCCTCATCTTGGATACTCATCATTCCAAACGAGTAACTTTTTGACTGTTGTCGTTGGTGTCCTTTAAGAGAAAGATCCAAAGCTTCCTGGATAACTGGGCCAGTTTTCTTTTTCAAATCTTGGGTTTTAGTTAAGAGTTTTCCCAAGACATCCAACCTTTTCTTTGTCTTGTCATAGGCTGTATCTATGGCAATTTTTATCTCTCCTGTATCATGCAACAAATGATCAGAAGGTCTAGCTTGGTTTGGAGCAATGATATCTTAGCATGCTCTTCCTTCATTTTTTTCTTCAACTTAATGATATCCATGGTCATATCATCCAGATTTTGTGCTGTGAGATGTTATTGCAAATTTCCATAGTTTGCAAGCTTTATTTCATCTGAGATAGTTTTAGAAGGGGTAGAATATTTATAGGCCATGTATTCTTTTTTTACTTTCCCATCAATAGAAAACTGTATGAAGGGAACTTCCGGAAGATTCCTTCTAGGGACAAAACATATATCACCTTTAGTAGTGGTGATTTCCATGCCTGGGCTATTCTGAGGTAGAGATGAATACATATAAAGACTCAGGAGTTCTCTGTTTTGATTATGCTTTAGTCTCTGGAGTATTTTCTTACAAGAAGGACAGTTTGAGTGTTGACCTTTATGTTCAGTATCATAGATTCCAGTAAAAGATGGCCAAACTGAAGTAGACGAACCAAGTTCATGCTTCATAGTCTGGGATCGAAAATTAGAATTATTCACAGAGGGGTTCCTGAGAAGAGGAGGAGTAAGACGAGGATTAGGACAACTTTCATGGATTCAAAATGAGTGAGAGGATCTATCAAAAGAAATTGGGGTATTAACAAAAGAATCAATTTTATGTACAAGATTATCTTGGTTCCTTAGATCTTTGTATTTTACTTCCCATTGTCTAGAGTAATTGATACATGTCTTGTCAAAAGTAACTGGAGTATATGGTTTGGATTTATCAGTCTCCATCACGCTGTGCAGGTGTGATCTCTGATGGAACTTAGACCGAAGGGGGGGATGGGTATTATTTCCAAAGCGAACAAGCACACATCCTTTGAGTTGTATAATCTTTGAGCCATAATCCATTTTAAAACCATGAGGTAATATATAAACTTTAAGCAAATTATATATATATATATATATGGATCATCAAGACTAACAAAATACTTAGGAAATATAGTACCAAAATACGGGCCATTATGCAGTGGGGCTGTGAAGCCTCCAATGATAGCATCTGAGAAATCTATATGTCGGGTGTCTATGGCAACACATAAACAGGAAACAAGAAGGTATGAACGAACCAATGGACCAAGGCCAAGCTTAATTGCACCAAGATGGGCATACTTATAACCTTGGGTTTTAGCCCAATCTATCTAAGATTTATTTAACAAATTTATATGCACAAGCTCATCACTGTCGGTAAAAGAAACATCTACAGAACTAAAGTTGATTTGAGTGTGTGTTTTATATTGCCACCATGATAGCTTATAAACATCAAAGAATAAGATGGTTCGTAATTTCTAGTTCTCAGACGGATTTAGATCCTGAATATTAATTATAGAAGAAGATGTGGAAGCCTCATCTAGAAAAGACAATCTTCTTTTTGCTAATGATACTTCTGTATCATTCTCTGTCTAACAATCTAGGGTTCAGAGCAGAACTGAATCCATTGAAGGGTCCATGGAACACTTACCTTTATCAAGCAGTACGACGCCTATCCCAACGGCTATGGCCTCACACCAACTTGGAATTCCTTTTTACCCAACAGAGAACCTTCACTTCAAATATATGGAAACATATTATAGATTATAGACAGAAATATAGAGATATAATGATGCATAATATCGAAAGATTAATGTTGATACTTACAACACAAAAGGCCGATTGGTGTTGGCTCTGATACCAAATGCCTCCAAGATCTCTTTTGGCTTTCTTTGGAAAACTTGCTTCAAGCTTTTCATTAAATCTTGCACACTCAATTTACATAAATGTTTTTACAGACATATTTCTAAGCACAAGGTACTGGGGTTGTTTATGTTTCAAGCAGCAACAAAGCTAAAGTCTATTCCAAGGCTTCCTGGCTGCACCAGCATATGCTTACTAAACCCTTTACAGACACAGACACACATACATACCATTAGTTCGTCTTCGGACTACGAAGATCATCATTGATAACAAAACTACATACGGGAAAATCAGTAGGATTTCGATCCCAATTGTTCGCTCGAAGCGTGGAGGGAGAGCATACACCATGTGAGCCATGAAGAGAAGAATAAGTATGACCATATAGATTCCTTCAAACTAAGCTTCCCATGGGAAAGAACTAAAAAATTTAGAAACATATCTAGGTTGCAATAGTAAAGAGAAGCACAAGCAAAATTATGTTCACTAAGACTATGCAATTCAAAAGAAAGTATCGTGAAGGATTCTGTGTGTCCATAATGGCAAAGAGATAGGCGTAAATAGCGTTGTTAATCTTGACATAGCTTGTTGCACCGAGAGGAGTGAGGTGCTCTACAACCCAGTATAGGGGAGATGTTGTCACATAAGGTAACGTAACGTAACATAACAAACAATAAAATTAAAAATTCATGTCGGCTCATAAAATAAAAATAAAAAATTATGAAAAGTAATTAAAAAAATCCATGTTGGCTCATAAAATAATTTTTTTATAAAAAGTAATTAAAAAAATCGATGTTGGTTCATAAAATAAAAAATTATGAAAAGTAATTAAAATAATCCATGTTGGCTCATAAAATAATTTTTTTCTAAAAAATAATTAAAAAAATCGATGTTGGTTCATAAAATAAAAAATTATGACAAGTAATTAAAAAATTTGATGTCCGTCTATAAAATAAAAAATTAAAACTTAAACCATGTATCAACCAAGAGAGAGATCAAATTTCTTGAGTTTAAATTTTAAAAAAATTACATCTCAAGAAATTGGATCCCTCTCGGTGCTTGATATATCCGAGTTTAAAATGGATCTATGCTCATACTTGACCCAACTGCAATTCCCCTTACTTGGAAAATTTTCAATGAAAACTCGAAGCTCATAATATTGTGTAGAAAAGTACTTAGTTAAATTGTCATTAAAGCCAACACCTAACAAGCTATGTTAGCACTTCAACACCTAAAATATAACAAACGAAATGCAATATATCTTCACAAATAACAATTATACTACCAACAATCCTGATAAATAGGAATTACATTTCAAAATTCCTGAGTTTAACATTGTTATGCCATTTAAAGAAACAAGATTTTTTCAAAATGTCATAGGAAGAGCATCTTTGGGTTTCAAAGGTACTCCCTCCTTGGCAGTAGTCACTACAATTTCCCCAAGTTTAAAAGCAATGTCTAGTTCCAAGGCAAGATTCAATTCTTCTCTCAACATCTCCTCTCCTAAAAGTGTTTTTCCTTACCCTAAAACATATGCTTATTTTGATTTAGGTTCAGGGAGAATGCGATAATGGTGTTTGATGGACTACTTAAAATAGCTGGCAAGTCGCTGGCAAATCTGTTCAAAAGTGGTTATTAGAAGGAAAAAGACATCAATGGCATGATTCAGGCCTTATCCTCTCCTTCCTGAAGATAGATATTTGGACAAAAAGATAATTCTAGAAGGCCACGTCATTGTTTGTTTTAGAAGGTGTTCTTCTTATTGGAGTGCAACTTGATAGGTCGCTTTATTAGCAATGCAACTTGTTAGGTCGCTTTATTAGCAAATCCATTTGACAATGAACATAATTCTTTTAGCCGTCCATCTAAAATTCATTAAGGTTACTTTCCGAGTCGATTATTATCAACACATGCCACCTTTACGAGGGTTTCAACCGAGCTTTGGGAAGTATTTCCGCTAGAGTTTTGGCTACTTGTATTACATAAAGCATTTTAATTTGTTGAGCCATTTATCGAGGGTTTTGAATAGGCATTTGTTTAACTGTAATTTCAATTAATTAATTTAGTTTAAGTTTTGTTAAGAGTCCCATTTAGGGAAGGGAAGGAGGTGGAGGTGGAGATTTCTGTGTTGAATTTTATGAGATTCATTTTAGTTCATAATTGGACAAAGGTTTTCATTCATTTACTAATGTAGTTTAATGAAAATTTATTCAATAATTATTTGTTATTATTAAGATGGGTGATTTGAAACAATAATATTTATATCTCCAAATAGGAAATTATTTAGAATCAGTGCCCTAGATTATAAAAGAAAAATCATTACAATTTCAATTTAGCTTAATTGTCTTAGATAAAGTTTAGTTGATAATTATATTTGGTGATTTGTGATATATGAGTCTCTCTTAAGAGATGGTTTATGGTAAGTTAATTAATCATTTCATTCTCCAAAACAAGCACAATTGTACGGACATAAATATAAGATATTAAGAATTTTGGTTTTATGTTTAAGGTTTGCATTCATATTCGTATGCTTTCATATACTATGGGAGTTTCCACTCGTTTTGTTACATGTAAACAAGAAGATATATCGAAGATAGTTAGGATTTAGGTTACTATTTGTTCTTTTCTTTCAACATAACTATTTATCATTTTTTACTATTGATTATGTCCATATGTCCACAAAATGTGATATGAAATGTACCTTTTTTACTATTGATTATGTCCACAAAATGTGATATGAAATGTAACTATAAAACAAGGAATTATATTCCACTTGTTGGTGGAAAGGAGGTATTATGATTAATCAAGTTTAATCTTTAAAATCCTTAATATAAAAACAATTTATATTTTTTGTTTTAATAATATTTTTTTAATTCGAGTTTATTGTTTTTATTTATATTTATATTTTATTGTTTTAATAATAATTTTTAATTCAACTTTATTCTTTATATTTATATTATGAGTCGGTAAGTATATAAATTGATAGTCCCAAGGGTTAGCCTCAACGGGTAATATAAAATCTTTTTCGTTGAAAAAAAATATATAAATTGAAAAGAAAGGTAGTATTATTTTGAAGAAATTGTTAGAAATTTAAATAAAAAAAGACATTATTAAATTTTAAATTAATTTTTGAATGCATTATTAAATTTTATGACAGAAGTAAGTCATTTTTATTTGTTATTTATATTAAATAATAAATTTAAATTGTAAAATTAAATTTAATATTTAGATTAAATAAAAATTTGATAGGATATTCAAAATATCTCATTTGAAATGATTTATGATAAAATTGAGTTATGCTTGAAATTCAAACAAAATTTCAATTGATTATTTAGATTTTAAAAACTTTAAGTAAATCTACATAGATCGAAAATACCAATAGCTTAGTTTTTATATTTATTGAATTTACATTATGTTAAACATAAATGGCTTGAAAACATTGTTTTCAAACTTATATAAATAATTAAAAATATTATAAGACATATTCTTTTTCTATATTGCCAAAATCAAAATTACACTTAGCAATAAAAAAAAGTTACATTTCTTTCCTATTAAGAGAAATCTTAATTTATGATTGAATATCTCATTACCAAAAACATTTAACATTTATTAACTGTAGAGTAGTAAACTTAAAATCCACTTAATACATATTCCAAGTATTTAACACATGGCAATTTTTTACAGTGTCTTTTCTCTAGGTAATTTTTAGGCTACGTGAATACTTCCTTTTTGTGACACCCAACGGGCGCGTAGGATAAAAGATAACCAACATGCCTGGCTTTTCATATGGTTTTGGGAGAAAATATGGTTAAAATTTTTATCTGAACACTCCAAATTGTTCCAAATTGTAATTGTTATTTTAATTAAAATTGCTCTCCCGGATTCCAACAAGTCCAAGGTGTTTTAGTTAACAGAAACGATTTAGTTAACGTTTATAGAGCTCGGCTAACTGGCCTCTACATTGTACGCCACTAAACACTCCAAATTGCTATTTAACTAAAATTGCTCTCCCGGATTCCAACAAGTCCGAGGTGTAGGTGTTTTAGTTAACAGAAACGTTTTAGTTAACGTTTATAGAGCTCCGCCAACTGCCCTCTACATTGTACGCCACTAAATCCTAACTAATGCGAAGCTCAAAGGCAGGCCACATGTTGGAAGGCAGAAGGTCACTGGAGCCAAGCACGCAAGTGGATTCTCCCACCCTCTCCCTAATATTGAAGCTGACCTGTGCTTTGTTTTATATTCTGTTTTATCATATGGATCATTCCAGAGAGATTCTTACACCATACTCTAGCGTACGTAATGAGGGACCACAAAACAAATGCTGTCGGATGCATTTAAGGCACATGGCTGGCGGACCTGAAGGGACCAGAAGCGCTGCATTGCAGTTGTACCTCCCACCCTCCAGAACAGGCGATTGGCCAACAAATTCTCTGAGTTAATCACATTTAATTTGACAGCTAAGCAAACCAATGAGCGGTTGAAACGGGAAGGAGCTGTGCCAGAATAATGAAGGCGATTGGTCAACCAATTTTCCATTAATGAGTGAGTAACATTTTGTTTGTGCCACAAAATTTCCATTAAAGAGTTAATCACATTTAATTTGACAGCAAACCAATGAGAAGCTGAAACGGGAATAAGCTATCCAAGAAAAAGGAAGGCAGGTATACGAGTGGACAACAGCAGGTTTGGGTACACAGACAAACATATGTGATACAAGAATTCATGTACTGTGGGTTTTGATAAATGAAAACTTCCATTAACGCATTCTTGAAGAAGGAAGAATCCGTAATCTTATATACATTACAATTGAAAAATGTTTCGTTTCCATGACAAATAGCGAAATACACTTTTACAGTTCAAGGCAAACTCTGCCTTTCAGAACGTTGCTATATATGTAGCAAAGGTTAACATATAAAATCCATAATCCACCGTCAATAAGCCTGTACTGGGCTGACGCTGTTCTTCCATTATTCAATACTTGCTGAGACAAAAAGCCAGATTTGTGGTTTGACATTAATAAATCAACAAGGAAATTATCCTAGCTAAGAATGTATCAGAAATAGAAAGATGGCCAGGATGGCTCCCAGATCTTCAAGTTCAACAGCAGATCCATTGTGTGCTGATTATATTGCCTTGGTTTCATCCAAGTCACCAGTTTCCAAGGCTTTCGCATGATTTTCGCTAGTTTAGCATCCAATCCTCTAATCTTGTCTGACGATGTTCCATTTCAACGAATCCAAATGCAAAGCAACTTCCAAAGAATGAGTCACACGCGAATCCTAAACCCTGTTTTTACATTTCTCCATGGCCCTTGGAGCTGCAGATTATCATTCAAAACGGTAAGCATAGAAATTCAACGCAGTGTAAATAGGCTTGTCGTCAAACTAGAAATGGATTGGTAAAATACCTAAACCAATAGCTTCTGAAGCCTTCATGATCCGCATTCTTTTGCAGGAATCAACAAACATCCTGCAACCAATAATTCATATTATCAAATTTCTGAATTTACATGGAGACTGTCACGTAATATATGAAGCTCAATTTTAATAGGACTCTAAGGCACTCACTCCCATGGAACATCACCAACAAGCATCCAGTCTCCGTCTTTATCTTCATAGGTAGGTACATATTCTGACCCATTGAGCAGATCCATCAGCTTGTTCTCGTTCAGCCCATGGGATCCACACTTTCCTGAAATCATTGGAGCATTTCCGTGAGTAACAGCAGATCCAACGGAAATTTTGCAGGCAATGGAATGGAATATAACAGAAAGAATAAAGGGAACTATTAGTACAGTACTCGTACCCATGGTGAAGCAGCCGAACATCTTCTCGAGAGATGAGGAAAGGTCATGGTAGGTGCTGTACATTTTGAGGTCCACCTTTCTGAGATAGGGGGCTCCATCCATGCTCACTTTCACATACAGAGCGTTACCAGAAGACCCATTTTCGGTAGGCGTTGAATTAGCAGCCAAAGTGTTTTTCCTGAACGATCTAACGGGTGGCCAACCCACTACTTGTGCCCTGAAATAATACATCAATATCACACAAATCAATCCCAGGATCAGAAACACATGAATATATTTCCCACCAAGTAAATTTAGCAGTACTTACTTGGAGGCAGCGGGAGCCATGGCAGCTGGAGGAGGAGCCATGGTGGTATCAGGTGTAGTTTGCGTTTGTGTAGCTTTAGCATACAGATCAGAACTATTGGAAGAGCCTTCTTCAGTAGTCTTTGAATTAAAGGCCAAAGTGTTTCTCCTAAAAGATCTTACAGGTGGCCAACCAATAACTTGCGCCCTGTGAACAAAATAATACCTATAATTATCCAGTTGTTTCATACAGAGGATACATCCATATGATGATAAATATATATCAACTTTAAACTGAATCAGTGATTGAGGTACTTACTTGGGAGGAGGCATTTCCGAGTCATTAGAAGAGTTTCCTACTTGTTTTTCCTCGGCAGACACAGAGACTCCGGTGGGCTCGTTCTGGCTACCTGCCTTCCAGGAGAGTGGGGGAAATGGGTGCTGCATCATTTTCTGAGCTAACATCCCCTGTTCATTGTGTTTAGATGTTTCAAACGCAGCAACAGGCTTTACCGACGAAGATGAAATCCATTTCTCATCATTCCCAGACTCCATGAAAGCTTCTGAAAAGGTCCTTTTGCCAGCCCTACGCTCTGGCCCTTCTGTCACTCCAGGGAGCCCCAGCTTGAGTTCCGTCTCCTTGAGGCTGTGCTCATCGTCATCCTCTCTCAAAGATCCCATAACTGAACCACAGATTTCTCTCTCTCGAATCTTCTGATACAACAAAACCTCTTGTTTGAAAACAGTATTGGTGGTGTGTATGTCCGATATTCGCTCTTCACCTTCAACTCTACTTATACTATATTACCGGCGTTCTCATCACAATTCTAATCCCTATGCACAGTCGAAGTATCCGACGGTGGACATTATTTGCTTGACATTAGAAAAAGCATAAAATAGATTAATAAAGTGAATGAATGATGGGGGAGACAAATTCAATACGAACATGCCTGGTGGCAGTGGAAGGCGCATCCTCTGGGGGACACTCTACTGGCACTGCCAGAGACGGACGGCGACATTGACTCATCTCGGCCTCTCCACCACCCGTCACCCTATCTCAATACTTATGCCCAAGGTCATATCCATAAGTCAACGGAAAAGATTATGGAGTAAAGTGTAAAATGTTTTTCACTGTCTTGTTGCTTGAATTTGGATTGGAATTGATACTAGTGAAGATTATGGAGTAAAGTGTAAAACGTTTTTCACTGTCTTGTTGGTTGAATTTGGATTGGAATTGATACTAGTGTATTTATTAGTTATTTTTTTAATCATGCGAACAGTAATTTTTTAAAGTATATCTAACCGTTCTTAAGTCAGATATATTATATTAGTAACTTGTGACTTAGCAAGCTAGATATACCAGTAACTTGTGACTTAGTTTTTTTAATTCTTTATTTAGAATATGAAACCACTGCTATAAAATCAATCTGAAAATACACTTATCTCATCCTAATACCCAATTTGGACAAAATTAACTCAAAAAATACAAAACGGGCTCTTGCTCCTCTCTCCATTTGCTATGATCGATCAACGCGTTTTCGGCAAATCCCTTGGCCGATGGCTAGGGACGGCCGGGAATGGGGTGATAAGTGGTACCGGGCCACCGGCAAAGAGCAGGGGAAGGAAAAAGGTCCCCCAGTATCCAGTAGCTACGCCTGGGCCGTGGCCATTCCTGTCGGCAACTGCAAGGCAAGGCATGAACCCATGTGGTGTCATGCCAGGTAAGGTAGTCGTTAATGTTGAAACCCATGTGCAACCTGCTACCTCGTGAGTCTTCAATGTCATATTATATAATTACTTCATTGGCGTTTTTAATTTTTGTAATTATTTTCTAAACTCGAAGCTGCCCAAATTGAACGCAAACCACATAACAAGTTGCAAACAAGGCAGCAGCAGCCCTGTTGCTGTCTAGATTTTTGTGTATTGTATTTTCTATAAGGCGCCGGTGGGTTAATGTTTCATTTAGTATTTAATCAAATCCTGTGATTAGATAAGGCAAATCTTGCATGGTCCAACTTCTTCGATCTTAATTGGCTGTCCAGATTCGCTGAAGCCGCGTTTTATAAATAGTCATAGTTATAATTTAATGCTTAAGCGGAACAATATTTAAGCTGCATGTTAATATATTATTGTCCTGAACAGACACGGCAAGGTTAGACTTAGAGTTACGATTAATTATTTGGGTATGGGCAAGTTTTTGTGACTGGATCCTGAGCCGGTGGAAGAATTAATATTGGGGTAACACAGCACATGACTTTACATATGCTGCGAATGAATGGCGGTCTGTTGTGAGTAAGACATTATTAATGTAGCAGCGTGGAGATGAAGTTGCTTCTCTTACATCGACAACCACACGTTTCTACATTTAAGATGACTTTCTTAAGTGTTTATGTTTTGGAAATTTATAAATGAAGTTTGTTAGACTTTTATGATCATTTTAATTTCGCCATAATTTTTTGAAACTCGATGAATTTGCCAAATTTTGAAAGTTCTACCAACAGGTGTGGGATAACTGGCATTCAAATGGCGCTGCTTTCAGGGCTATTTGTTCTCTAGATCCAGTTATAAAAACTTGCAAAATAGTAGTTTCACTCTATTTACTGTGCAATTATATCATAGAACTGTGTTTTTAAAGGTTTTAACCCATTTTAAGACAATCCAAATCATCCAAATTCCAAAATATAATGAGAAGAAATAAAACTATCATCACAAGCCGAAGCTATTTAAATGTCAGTTATCACACCCTAACAACATATATTTACAATTTCAACCGAATTTCAACAGAAACATTACCAACACGTAGAACAATAAAAACACAGACAATATCCCCATGAACGTAACGATTAGGCTTAGTACTCACTTGTGACCCTACGAAGATATGATTTAGAAATTGTTTTTAGTAAGTGACACTTATATCCACATGGATAACGAATATGCTTAGTAATATTTGGACACGTGAAGATAAGATTTTGAAATTGATCTTTTAAAAGCTTAAAGTAATAAAGTAATATCCACATGGATATAAAGAATATGGTTGTGTAAATTTTGAAAATACTTAGGTGTGGATTAATGTTTACTTTCTTGTAATTTTGAAAATAAGATATTAAGAATAGGATTTGATATTAGGTTGAGAGTAGTGATAAATAATAATAATAATTTAATAGGTCATTTTTTTTTAAAAGAAAAGATATATCATTAAATTAATAATAGTATAGGGAAATTACAAAGAGTGCATCTTAACCCATGAAATATCCACCTATCTACCAAGGACTAAAATAGAGTTTGAAAAGTCTATAATCAAAGCTAAATACATGGTTGACAACATAATACGAATAACAATCGTGTCCGAATGATAGATAGAAAAATGCCACGGTCCACTAGACCGAATAAACAAAAACGAATATCACTCAGCAATCCATTGTAGGATTATCTTAGAAGATCAAAAGAAGAGGGGCCCAAAAAAACCAACAAGAAGTTGGCGACTCCAGCAAGAACTAAAAACCTGCAAAAACCATAGGATTAAAGCTGCAAAAAAGATAGGATCATAGCCGCATATAAAAATATACATTTAAATAATGAAAAATCATATCTGCAAAATATCAAAAGAGCTTTGGAACAATAGCTACTCATTGGACCATTCTTCCGAGAAGATGATACCCTTAGGGGGCAAGAGAGCCTGTATGGAAAGCTCAACTGCTTTTTGGTTGAAACCCTATAAATATGTGAGAAAGTAATATTCTCAAAAATGTCAATAAGACTTCTAATTTCCTCCTGCCAAGAGTTTAGAGTGAGAATCCTGAATCATGAAATCCCCTTTTCCCATTTGATTATCACCATTGAGTCACCAAAACATGAAGCATCGAAATTTCAATAGATCGAGCAAAATAAAGGAGCATCCAAAGCACTAACAACTAACTTTTGGAGTTGGATCCCTGACCACAATGCATCCATATTTTATAATAGTGCTCCTTATTTAAATATAAAATAGCACCAGCACCACTGATTTGAGCCCCACGCTGCAAAGCCCCATCAAAGAAGTCGATCGGAATATGATCATTCAAGGTAGGTTGAGGAAATTGATTTTTAGCTGGCATACTAGTCTAATCTTTCGGAGAAGGATTGAACTCCTTAAAATCTTCCACCGCTCGACTGCAGATTAAGGACTCGAACAGTTTTTTTTCTTAAAAAAGACACAGGTTGCAAACCTTCCAAAGTTCCCAAGAGACAAAACAAGGCAGAGCTTCCCAATAATCTTCTTTTTGGGACCAATTACTCAAACTATCTTGGAAAGAAGCTAATGTCCACAGAAAGTTCATACCTGTAGCACTCTTATAGACTTCCAAATCTGTAGAGTGAAAGAACATTGTGCAAAGAGGTGATCCACTGATTCCTCTTCCTATTGACAGAGAGGGCATTGATTAGGCCCACAACCACCTCTACGCAGATAGTTGTCCCATGTCAAGATATAGTTACCCAACACCATCCAAGAAAAAATAATAATCTTTAATGGCATGTTCATTTTCCATAAAGGCTTACTCCACCACTGGTCATGATAAGCTTCATCATAGAACATTGCTTCATTGGCCATTTTAGCCGGAGAAAATGCATGTGGGTTCATTCCAGGACCATCTCAATGAATCCTTTTGATCACTTAATCGAATGCTAATTCTTTTGAGACCTGTGATGTAAGCCATCCATTCTTGTCCCAAAGTGCCATAAAGTGCCAGTTGTTGTGATGAGAGCCACGAATGATGACAAGGTCTAGATGAATGATTGGAAGAGATCTGATTCAAAGTATTATAACCATTATACCTTAGAAATATGATTAGTTCCTTTGAAATTCCGAAGTGGATAAGACCCCCCAAAATAGGATCTTCGCCAAATCTGATTTCTCTTCCATTACCTGGCTGCCAAGCCATCCACTATGCTATGATAGGGAATGAACCAAGTAAACCATTTCAAAAATTTGAGACGCCTTTAGTATTCTTTTTACCTTCCCTGAACCATTGCAACAAAGATACACTTTTTGAATATTTATCCCTAATGATTTTGCTCCAAAACGAATAAGAAAATAAGGCTCTCCAGAGACTCTTTGCGGAAAGTGCCAATGCAAACAACTATATATTTTCATAGCCCAACCACCAAGGTGTTTTATCCTGGCAAGTTCTTTCCATTTAACCAAATGGAATTTCCTTTTATCATATTCCCCAGACCATAAGAAATGAAAAATTCTTCTCCAAATAGCATTCATAATTGATTTCGAGACTTTGCATAAGGAGAGCCAGTACACTGATAAATTTTGGAGAACTGAATTAGCTAGAGTGAGCCTGCCACCCAATGTCGGCCATCGCCAACACCAATGGTTTATCGTCAAGTCAAATTTCTTCAAAATCCAAAGCCAATCACTAGCATGATAATTATGTGGCTTGATGTGAAAACCCAGATATTTAGTTCCATTTAATAGAGGAACACAACTGTAAGGAAAAATATGATTGATCTGGGTTTGTGTATCCTCCTCCGGAGCATTTTCTAGGAAAGATGATTTTTCCTTGTTGATTAACATCCCATAAACGTTGCAAAAAAGGTCGAGTATAGTTTTTTAATTCCTCCATTCATCAATGAAGCCTTTTCCAAATAACATGACATCGTCCACAAAAAGCGTATGGTTAACTGAATGTGAAACTGTTACTTTTATACATTGTGTTGCTCCTGCATTGCACTCTTTGATGATGAGCCTGCTTAAACCTTCAATAACCAGGAGAAACAGTAATGGGAATAGGGGGAAACGCTATCTCAAACCCCTCGAACTTTTGAAGAAATCCGTCGGATATCCATTTATAAGGATCGTATAGTTGATCGAAGTCACACATGCCATGATCCATCTCTAACAACCCAAGGGAGTCCAATATGGATGAGGATCAATCTTAGAAAGGTCCATTCCACACGATCATAAGCCTTAACAAGATCATTCTTAAGGATAATAGCTTCAAGGTGCTTTGATTTGGTATTATGAAAAACCTCCTGAGAAACACCCACGGCATCCAGAATTTGTCGATCATCCAAAATGCCAAATTGTTCAAAGGAGATAAATTTGGATAAGACCGAATTCAATCGTACTGCTATGATTTTTTAAATAACTTTGTATATTAAATTGCAAAGGGATATAGGACAAAAGTCATTGAAACCAGAAGTATGAGATATCTTTGGGATAAGAGCCAAAAAGGTAGAACTAATAGCTCCAGTCACAAGATCTTTGATGCGAGATTCTTCCACAAATACCAATAAATTAGGACCCATAATGTCAAAGAAGGTAAGAAATAGTTCTACAGTCCAGCCATCCAGGACAGGGCTTTTATCTTTCACAAATCCCTTTAAAATTGCTTCTATATCCTGAAGGGTAACCGGGATGAACATATTGTTCCCTTCCTCTTCTAAGAAAAACCTCGAGTATTCTTTGATCACTTTAAATTATTATATCGATGATGAGGATTTTGGGCCTTGAAATAAAAGTTGGAAATGATGAACAACCTCGGAGTGTAATTCATCTAATGAATAAATTTGATTCCCATTCTTGTCATTGAGTTCCCATATAGTATTATGAATTCTTCTATCTTTTGCAAGTTTGTGAAAAAAAAATTGTATTTGAGTCCCTCGCCATGATCCATAAAGACCATCTTTTTAAATTCCAGGTCTCCTAAATCACTTTTAAAATTTCAATTTTCCTACCCTCCAATTCTATTAGGGCTGTGTGATCTTTTGGAGGCATTGGGATGAACCTATATTTCGAAGATAAAGAAGCAATTTCGGATTCCAAATTTACTAGATCCTGTGCCATTTCTTTCTTTTTTCCTTTTTCCTATTTCATAGTAAATGTTTTGAGCAATTTTAGCTTGGAGACCAATTTCTCCATCGTAGACATCTCATTCGACATATTCATATTAACCCACTGTTCTTAATGGCTTTATAAAATCTTGATCCGATAACTAAACCGAAATGAATTTATAAGGGACCTTATTATTCTTACCATCCACTTCTAACTGAAGGAGAATCGGAAAATGATTATTGGTCCTCGTTTGGTCCACCCATGACCTGTATTTGTAGAAATTTTCCAAGAGCTATTCAGACATCATAAAATGATCAAGGCGTTTCAAAATGCATTCCCCGCTTTTTCTTCCATTACTCCAGGTGGGTACTAGAGGAATAGGTTCTAAATCTATCAAATCCTTTGCTGCAAATAACTTTGAAAAGAAATGACTCAATGGATCGATCTTGGAATGTTGAACGAAAATATCTGAAACAACCCATGTGAATTTAGTTGAGATCACCATCTAAGATCAAATTTTGTAGATCTAAAAGGTGGTCCTCACAAAATCGATCCCAACAAGTTCTTCTATCCAAATAAGGACTATAACAATTGATGAAGTTGAGATCCTTGTCGAAACTAGCTAGCCTCCTTGTTAGAAGAATACAACCCGTTGTTTTCAAAGGAAGGAGAGATAGTTTCTGAGGGTTCCAAGCTGATAACAAGCCCCCAGAAATACCCTCGGCACTAATAGAACATATTTCCCAATCCAGTATGAGTTTAGTAAACTTTGAGCTACATCCTCACTAGTCATTGTTTCCTGTTGCACTATTAAATCAGGTTGATGAATTTGAAGGACTCTCTTCAGGGCCAATAGTTTTGGGTGGCCCCCTACGCCCCTAAATGTTCATAGAGAAACAAATCATTTTTGCACCCTTGCAAGGGATTTAACCTCTCTAAGATACCTGGTTTCAAATAGTGGTGAGGAAGTAGATAAACCTTGGGAAGGCCTGGAAGAAGTATTACTCTGCTCTCTCCGAGCATGAAGTTTTCTAGCACTTCTAGTCTTGAGCAGTGAAAAATATTGGGCGAGACCACCTTTACGCGCCCCTTTCACATATTTTTTGTTTGACACCGAGGATTTCAGCTCCTCAACAAATTCACCAGCAATGATGGCAGGAGGGGAAGCCATCTCTACCACCCTATTATTTATGTAAGAGGGGATATATGTCTTCTTTGCGACTTCACTGCAGGAAGGAACATATAACTTCGAATTTTGGATTCCCGATAGAGTAGGGTCCAAAAATTGAGTCCTCAAAAGAGCAAGGAATCACGCTACTATCCCATACCATATTCTTTGACAAATCACCATTTAGTAGGGGATCCTGACCACCTACAGGAGGAAAGATACCGGTGGATAATTTTTGTTCTGGATTTCCAATAACCCCCGACCCCTAGGCTCTATCCGGGGATCGACTAACTGTTACTACAAGACCAAATGACATCCCATTCTCCTAGAGAGTTGAGTATTTGTCATCATCCACAAAGATGTAATGAAAGGCATCTATCCCAATTGCATTACAGTATGACAAGGGTTCCAAGGAGTTTACATGAGAGGCTTCTGAGGAGGAAGAAAGAACCCAACCAGCATTAGACCCCCCTTTAAAGACTCCTTTTAACTCTAGAGATTTAATAAAATCAATTTCCAACTCATTCAGAGATTTTAAAAATGAGGGATTGTTTTCTTTCAGCTTACCGATAATATTGATCTCCTTAGAAGACGGACCTGGTGCAGGAACCCTATTGGAGAAGCCTTCAAGATCCCCACTCAAATCCATTTCCTTGTCGTTGCTATCATCGGACGACCATAGATATTCATTGTCATATGAATCCCCTTGAGTCCTAGAAGAGGAAGGCCCATTGCATTGTCTCCATAGGTGTCCAACTTCCTTGCATATAGAGCATCGAAAATGGATGCCCCAATAATCGATCGTTTGTTGATAGACCCTGCCTCTCCATTCAATTTGCAAGCAGTCAATAAGGCCCAGTGAAACATCGACCTCCACAAGCATCCTCCCCACATGCTTGTCCACACCATTTAGCACATCATCGTATATATAAAGTAAGTGACCAAGTCTATTTCCCACTTCTTGAAAGGCACCCCTATTCTACATAGCCAGTGGAAAACTTAGCAAGCGAACCCAGAAATGTTTGAAGCGTATATGAGAAACCTCAAGGTTGAAATCTATGTGCCATATTTTCAACATAACACTGTCGGAGTCTTTAAGACCAAGCTTCCCAATAATCATGGAAGCGTGGTCCTATGCCTGGAATTTGAATCCAAACCATCCACGGGGAAGAATGGAGACATTTGGTACATAATCCAGGAGTGGCCCCCAAGTCTTTGCGACCCACCTGGTAATATCTCTCTTACTCATGGATTTGTAGCTAAAGTTACCTACAAGAGTCATCATATTAAACTCCACCGACTCATGCAGACCGATGTCTCTCCCCAGAGTCATCGCTTTCTCACCAGACCTCTTCTTCCACCTCCTTTGTTTCTTTAAGGTTCCTTAAGCCAAATAATTCCTGAGGTTACCACCTGCTACCAAGATCCCCTATGACTCCCAGACTCTTTTTCCATCCACATTATCTTGCTCCTATCCATTAGGGTAAACTGCTACAGAATATGAAGACACCACAGTGTTTGGATGCACAATGATGTTTCTCGACTGAGACACACCCTTCTTCACTATAACTGCTTTGGAATGTTGGAACTGGGACTTGATAATCCCTCCACCTATCACCGCACCCCGTTTATCCTCCAACATCTGTTTGTAAAAAGAATATGGTTTTAGTAACCCATTTTCCTCCAGCCATAGGTATGTTTCTATCATAACCAACTGACCTGAGCCTTCAATCTCGAGGACTTCACCCATATTCCGATCACTGAAAATTATAGGTGTCATATAACCTCAGACTGAGTAAAAAATAATGGAATATTTCCAATTTGGGAACAAGGTGGTTCGAATATGACAACCGTTGAAAGTGGACAAAACCCTGATTATCTTGCTCAATAACGGTGTATCCCCCTAAAGAAATACAAACGCCCCCCGAAATAGTACTTGAAGACGCCACATGATACAATATGCCTATCCCAACCGGTCACAATTGAAATCTTATCCAAAAATTTTAGGTATTGGAAACCCTAGCTCTGTAACCCTAAACGCTATAGCCACGCTCTGCTCCCCTTTCGCGCTCCACTCCCTAACCTAATAGACCATTTTTTTATGGGATAAAGGATCCTTCCATATAACGAAGGGTACATACATTCAATTTGAACATTTTTACTTTTTATGAACTCATAATAATAAAATAGATTCATTTACCAACTCTTGTCTCTTTCTATATAAAAGAATTTAAGTGTTTAATGCTCTCTTTGTTTTATGGCTTTCTTCTTATAAGATGGACTACTATTTAATATATATTAAATAAGAATATGCTTATGATAAAAAACCTTAAAATAAGAAGAAATTGTGTATGTTTAAAAGTTAAATTTTAAATAGTTTATGGACAAAACACTCCATGAAGAAAGAAGAAATTGAAAATTAAAATATTGAGGATCCAAAACTCCAAGTTGAAACTTCAAAACTTGTCCTAATTAAAAACCAACTCATATTTAATATAGATTAAAAAAGAGTTTCTTACAAGGTAAAAACCTTAAAATGAGAAATTGTGTGTGTGTGTGGAGAAGGAGAAGGAGAACTTAAACTTGACTCCACTACTACTAGGCTACTAGGTGCTAAGGAAGCGAAGAGTGTTTGATGTGCTAGTAAAAATATTTTGTAATGCAAGTTCAAATAGGAAAAATGATTTGCATGATTTTGAAGTTTTTATGATTAATTAAAAAAATTACCATCTTTACTTCACACACACACACACACACACACACACACCCATGAAGAAAACATTATAGTTTTTATTTCAAGATGAAATCAAGATATACATCACCCAACCTCATCGATCCTTTGCAAGTTGTGGAAATGTCCATCATTACACTCTTTCACAAACCTATCCATATCACGACAAAAATATCCATATACTACATGAAGCATCCCAGAAGGAGACATCAAAGACCCCTAACATCACTTGCTTCAACCCAAATCATTGATTATAAAATGGATACATATACCTCTAGATATGATTCATCACCCTTAAATCCTTCAGGTGAATCCATGAAGATGGGTAACAAGTTTTTCCAAGGAAAGTGAAGAGGGATGAGTTTTAAAGATGCTCAATTGAGCTATTGAAAGCTTGATCAAGAGCCCAAATAAGCCCTCAAACAAGTTAGTTTGGTGGGAAAGGAAAACCCTTGATTGAGGATTTAGCTGGGTTAAGAAAACACTCAATCAAACTCTTGAAAGCTTGATCAAGCTCTTGAATGCTCAATTGAGCTCGACCAAGCTTTCATCGACCCTTGGTCAATCTCTTGTTTGACCAGCCAACCAACCAACGTTCTCCAATGCTTGACCTAATGGTATCCAATCCTAGATCTTAGTCAATATTTTTTTTAATAAATTATATTTAAATTTGTAATCGTTTTTCAAAAAAAAAATTCCCAAGGGTAGTTATGCATTATGTTGTTAAAAATTTCAATTTTTTGATTAAATCTTAATTTGATTTCACTATACAATGAATTAAATTATAAAATATTTTTATTTTTAAAATTTGATTGATCAGTAAGCGTGATGTATTCGGAATTTTATTTTTTTAGTTAAAGTTATTTTTTTGTTTCAATTATATGAACCGTAACATTATTTTTTTTCAATGGTGTTCCATAAGTAGAAATGTTGCCAAATTTTTTTCAATCCTTTAGTAACACATAAAAGATTGAAAATTAGAACTGAAGTGCTATTGCTCAAGCCGAGACAATGGAAAATCAAGTAAACTACCCTATTACTAAAAACCATCAGTGAAACACCAGTCAAGCAAAACAAAATTTATTTATAGTTTTCCAACACAAGGATAACAATGTTCATCATTGAACTTGCACCGAATATGAATGAGATAAGTTATATTTTTCATGGTCATACAATGATACATGTACTTCAATTGATGGGCTCATAATCAAATTACCTATACCCTAACCTAATCCTTTGAACCTTAGACCTATAGATACCCAATTTATATTTAATTTTATGATCTTCTCAAACACTGCTTATTAATTATAATACTCTACCATAACTAAACAACAATTAAGAGGAGAACTTTCTTTCTAGTCTTTTATTCATCTATAAATAATAATTGTAGAAGACATGAATGGGGAAGAGAACATGTAATCTAAAATTATGCTAAGCTTTGATATTCCATGTGTACTTAAATCTATGAAAACTAAATGAAAATTCTGATGGTATGATGATTCACACTATGGTCCAACCGTTTGAGTAAAAATGGTGTTACTATTATCTGCATTAAATTCCATGATAGTTTTTTTTCTTAATACATGACCAGCCTATGTGAAATTATAGATCACTTCTAATCTACCTAGGTGACAATTGCTAGGTCTATACATATAACCCTTAACCTAAAGCTCTTATAAGCTACAAACCCGAATCCTATAACATACAACACCAAATGAGAAATCCTTATAAACCCCTTGGACCTAACCTTATTTTACCCTTAATTAATAACCCATATAAACCCTACCTTGTAACCTTTATCTCAAAAACTATGATAATACTTGAACCATATAACCCCTAAACCCTATAACTGCCAATACTCGACCCATATAAATATTAAAACTATAACCACTAACTCAAATAACTCTTAATTATTAACCACTAATCACTTAAACAAAAATGATAATAACCCATAACCCCTAACCATTGTAATACTAACACCTAACCTCTAAAGTTAGAAAACATATCCCTATGGCACCAAATCTCTAACTTATATTGCCCTTGACCCTTGTAATCCCTAATCCATATTATATATAAGCCCTAAGACACATAAACTTTAGCTTCTAGTATTCCTATCTTCTAATACATATAAATCCCTATCCTTGAAATACCATAGCTACTATCACACCTAAACCTTAATGATTATAAACACTAAAAATTTATCCCTAATAATCCCTAGCTCAAAATTTTTAAATGTTATAACCATTTTAACCCCTATAGATCCCATCACCATGAACTCATAACCGAATAAAATTTAACCCATATTCCCATGGAACATATAACTTTAAAAACTAACCCTTAACTCCTATGTTCTTACCACTGCACCCTATAACACCCTTATAGAGCCTCACCATTTGAACACCCTATCTCTTATAACCCTTAAATAATATCATCCCTATCAATCTTAACCCCTACAACCTCTATATCTAAGTTAGGTGTTATAGGGATTAAGGGTTACATAAACTATGGGTTAAGATCTACATGGATTAGGGTTGATGAGGTTGGGTTCCAAGAGTTAGGACTTAGGGGATATATGTTAGCAGTTAAGAGTTATATGGCTTATTGGTTTGGAGTTATATGGATTATAGGGATATAATTGTTATGATTAAAGCATTATAAATTATGATTATTAGTGGTGATAAGGGTTAGTGGTTATGGATCCTATGGGTTATAGTGAATAAAGACTAAACACAACATGATTATAAGAGTGATAATGTTAAACACATATGCATAAAAATTGATGTGCATATAAGTGGTTATATGAATTAGGGGCTATAGGGTTTAAAGTTATAATAATTTGCAGTAAGAGGATCTAGGGATTAATGGTTAAAGGCAATAGGGGTGATAAACATAAGATATTTCAAACATTAGGGATTATAAGTGTAAGGGCTTATAAAGGTTCATAGGGGGTGATAAACATATTTCAAACATTAGGGATTATAAGTGTAAGGGCTTATAAAGGTTCATAGGGTTACATGTTTAGGGGTTCAAGGTCATGAAAGTTCAGATTATAATTTATATGGCTTATTCATTATAAGGACTAAAATTTAAAGGTTATAGGTATTAGGTGTGAGGGGTTATAAGGGTTAATATTAATGTAGCTAAAGAGGTTAGGTTAAAGGTTTATAGAAGTTATACTATAGTTGATATATGGGTCAGAGTGATAAGGGTTATATGGATAAGAGGTTAGTGATCATAAGGGTTAATAATAAGGTCTAGGTGTTATTAGGGTTTTAGGTCTTATGGATTAAAGAACACGAGATATAGGATTTAAGGGATAATGATTAGGGGTTAGGAGTTATAGGAGTTCATGTTAAGGGTTCCAAGGATTATAAATTATAAGGCTTATAAAATAAGTGTTACATATATGTCCTTATAGTAATATCTATAATCACAATTTGGTTCATGAAATCCTAAATCGAGACAACCGAACTATGATAGAAACTTTACTATGAATCTAAAATCACATCAAAACAAAATTCTAAATAACTAATTTCAAGGTTTAAATTTCCTAGTTTCTTTGTTCTATCTCTCTATTTGTCTTGGTCCTACATATCAAGTTAGTATAAAGGATGTTAAAACACATAATCATGATCATTATATAGGTTATTATTCTTATGCTTTATAGGGGTTATATGGACAAGGGGTAAGAAGTTATCATTCGAGATAAGTTAGAGGTTATTTAAGGTTAGAAAGTTTAGGGATTAGATATGATAGGGGTTATAAGGTAATTTATTTTTTGTGTTTATAAGGAATATGGATTAGGGATGATCAGTTATATAGTTTATGGAAATATGTGAAATTTGTATAGGTCAAGGATTTTATGTCTTACGCAATAGGGATTATAGTGGTTTGGAATTAATGGTGATAAGGTCTAGGACTAAAAATGTGATAGGGGTTCTAAGGTAATTTATGTTTGTGATTATAAGGGATATGGATTAGGGGTGATGAGTTATATAGTTTAGGTAAAATATGTGATTTAAGTTATATAGGTAAAGGATTTTATGGGTGAGGCAAATAAGGTTTATAAAGGTTTAGTATTATTGGTGTTAAGGTTTAGGAGTAACAATAGTTATATTTACTATTTACTAGGGTTAATGTAAGATATGGGGATTGAGGGTTAAAGCCATTATATGGTTTAAATGTGATCCATTATAGTATGTTAAAATGACCTAAACCCATTTGGTAAGATAGTACTTCCATGACTCTGGCTACCTTTACTATTGTTACTAACTACACGTGACAAATTTTCCAGGTCTTACCTCAGATCTCAGAGGCACACATGGGACCGTGGGTTCGACGCAGATCCTGGCCTAAGCAGGGCTATTTTTTTGTCAGAATGAGCTGGTAGTATTTTTCTTTTTCTCGGTATGATAGTCCTTCGATATGAAATCCTATGCAGATGTCTCTTTCTTCAAACACACTGCGTTGTTCCTCTATCTCAACTACAATCCTCTTCCTACTCTCTTTCCATAATCTTTTTCCACTACGAAGTAATCTAGTCTCTTCTACTATCGCATCTTCTTATTCTCTTAGCATTCTCATCTCATCAACTCTTCATTCATTCTTTCCTCCTTCTACTCATATCTCCCTCTGGTCATCCCCCAACTCCCCTATGCACGCGAAAGCTATCGTACAACAACATCTTGACCCAAGTATACAATGACTTCAGATATTTTTTGCTCGGCCCCTTAAAGAAATCCCTCTTAGCCACGCTGTCTGATTGGGTACAATCTATCACAAACTCTATAACACAACCCTTCAATACGTTATCCAACCAAAAATATACTACGCATGAGATCGAGTTACTTACAATATTGATTTGCTGGATCAGTTCAGGGGTCTAGCTCCTTGGTCTCACAATGCAGAATGTTGGGTTTTGTTCAACTAATCTTAACAACCACTTAACCAAAATTATAGGGAACTTGCAAAATAAAATCTCGTGCAGATATGTGTATATGTACTTCTGTAACCATCATTTTGTGTTGATATGAGGATTCTTGTTTTGATCTTTGGAAAATTTGTAATCCTTCACTTGTAACCACTCTTCTATCTCTTCCTTTGTTGGCCTCCAAGGAACCATTAGTTAGCCTCCACTCTCCCTTCAATCGCATATCTTGGTCTCGACAATGGAACCATTTGTTGGCGCAGTGGGTAGACCCAAGTCACAATATAAACTCATCAACAAAATCCCTAGATACTACCCCTTTTAGCATCACCTACAAGCAGATGAAGTCTCACCCAGGGCATCTTT
Source organism: Larix kaempferi (assembly GCA_027924585.1). Classification (NCBI taxonomy): domain Eukaryota; kingdom Viridiplantae; phylum Streptophyta; class Pinopsida; order Pinales; family Pinaceae; genus Larix; species Larix kaempferi. Next base: position 12,879,694 of record BSBM01000729.1, read on the forward strand.
AGGGAGTTGGACTGCAGGAACCGATCTTCTGTAGCGTTGAAGGGGGAGAAGGAATCCATTCTATTCATCTTACCATTTATTCATATTATGCACAAAAACATATAACATATGCAGAATAACAGATAATGCATTAAGTAACAATAGAAACATACTATACATGTGCACAATAAATAAAGCATCCATTACTTAAAAAACAAGAGAGACATGATCCAGAACAAGCTCACTTCACATTAGTATCTTCTGGAATAGTCTTACAAAACCTGCGCAGTGCACATTAGATCTCTGTCACAAACCCAAAAATACCCCAACATTACATAGCATAAGAGCAATAACAACTCAACAAACAACCAAAAAGAAACTATTCCCTTCTTAAAAGCCAACCCTTAATCGGAATATCCCTTACATATTTATACATTTCAGAATGGGTTGATCCTGTTACAAACAAGTGGCCAACTACTTCTAACTAACTTCCGCCTGTTGCGCACATTGGTCCTTTGACTGACTTGTCATGCGGTCCACTTCCGGTGCATGACTCCCAAAACTGGTCCAAAAACTCGCTCCAACAATCCTTATCTAATTATTTCAAGTTTATGGCTCTATCAATGGAAATGATATCTTTAGTAGGTTCCTCAAAAAGTGTGTCCATCTTCTATCCATATTGGTTCTATAGCTTCTAGGAATGGCTTGAATGGTGGATATAGTGTTAGATTTCTATGGGACTATCCATTAGAGATGGCCATATCACCAATTCTTTAGGCGATGTAAGCATATGTGATTTCCAACCAAGGTTTTCCAAGAATCAAAGGGTAAACTCCCAATCTTGATCTTTTTTATAAGAACATAAATGTTGACTTCCACATCCACTCTATATGCTTGGAGTCTATTGCTTTGCGGTGAAGGTTGAAGCAAAAAGCATGAACTTTTGTAAGGAGATGCTTGTGGTTTTTATAAAATGTTCCTTTCCTTTTGAGATATATTAGAGATAGGTGGCAATGCAATGCATCTCTTCCTCCATATAAGCTTGAAATCTTAAATCTCGCTTCTTGCGATCTTCTTGATTTTGGTCAATCTTGAATTGTCTATTTATCCATGCAATATGAATTGAAATTTGGATTTCTTTAGACTTCTTATACTTGTGAATTCGATATCGACTTATTTTATTGGAAACATAAAAAAGAACAATATAAATTATTCCTAGGTAGATATGAGAGTTTGGTTATATTTTCATCATAAGTATTCTATTGTTTTTTACAGATTTGAAATTGAACATAATGGTCTTAGTTGTATAAATTTCTTCAACCTTTGTATCAATCTACATTAAGGAGCACTTGAATATTAATATGGTCACTTGGTCACTTGTTCATGTTATAGACTTCGAATCCACTTTCGAAATGTATGCATGGAAAGTATAAATGGGTTGTCATATGGTAATATAGATACAAAGATTATGGTATAATATAGATACAAAGATTAATATAATCACCCTCGAGAAGAAATTTTTGAATGTAGTGTATTTTAAGGAGTAATACTTGGCCTTAACTGAGCTTGGTCAAATTGTCTCTCTTTGACCTTGAATTTTTCCTCAAATTAGAAAATATATCAAATAACCTTTCATGTCAAACCTATGATAGTTGGTGCTGGTATATTTTTTCTAGTATACATTTCAAGGTTCTTTTAGATCTTGTGTGCTTTTGTGAACCGTGAATATATATATATGCAAAAAAACCGAAATTGGTATGGCTACTCCGTCAACTATTAAGGAGTATAGTATCCTTGAACTTTAGATGGTTTTCCTTAGTTAGAAGCATACCTTTGTTTACTCTATAGCCCTTGAACTTGTTTTTTCTTTGGATACATGTGGTGTCTCGAAGAGTGATTATAGGTTTGAGGTGATTTGGTACCTTTGCAACCCTCTTTAAATATTTAATCCTGAATTCTTTGATATTTTTTCCTTTGAGAGTTTTTCATGAATCTATGATCATGTACCTTGTGATATAGGCGAGAAGGAAATAGTCTCTTCCAGACACGTCAAATGGATTATGGAGTGTGACTGAGGAAGAAATGTCTTGACCCTTGATTTATCCTTTGTTTAGGTCCTCCTACGTTGTTTATATGTAATTTGATGATTTATTTACAGATACGTCAAATGGATTATGGAGTGTGACTGAGGAAGAAATGTCTTGACCCTTGATTTATCCTTTGTTTAGGTCCTCCTACGTTGTTTATATGTAATTTGATGATTTATTTGCAGATACGTCAAATGGATTATGGAGTGTGATTGAGGAAGAAATGTCTTGACCCTTGATTTATCCTTTGTTAAGGTCCTCCTACGTTGTTTATATGTAATTTGATGATTTATTTCCTATGCTTTGGATCTATAATGTGTATCTAGCAATAGTTAGTAGTATGAACTTGAATACTTTTACTTTTCCCAAAGTATTGTTAGTTCTCATCATTGCTCTACCTCATGGTTCCAAGGAGGTTTTCCCAATATATATATTTTTTCATTTTCCTCTAAGATGATTAGTTTGATTTGAAAACATTGTTCTTTTCAATAATATCTAGGTGTTGAACATGAATATTTATAGTAAACTCATTTTTTCATAGTGGTTTCTTGTAGAACTTGAGCTTATGTCCATTGACCAAAATAGGTAATTGTTCCTCATCTATATTTCTAATTTTTACTGACCCATTTTAATCATAACATGTATCAATTTGATATCGTATAACCATATTTTCCTCATTTTACCTTTGAAGTCCTTGAATCTTGAGTCATATAGTAGGGCCCAATATCCTTCTTTGAATATTTTGTCTTAATGTGCTTGTCACCACTTTGTTCTCTATTGTTGGAGAATACCAAAAAATGCATCTAATACTTGATGAATGACATAAAAATGGAAATGATCCTTTCTTGTAGCTTTGTTGTTCTCTTTGTAATGTACACATATTTTGTGAGGAGATAAAGCCAATATCCAAATATCCAATATACTTCCTGTAGAGCTCTTTACTAGGCCCACATGCTGGTCATATGTGCTAGGTGCATAAGGGAAGAGCCCCCGAGGAGAGAATTCTAAACCCTTATAGTGTATTTTGATTCATTTTGGAACCCTCAAATGTATCTTATAAAAGGGGAGTGGACCCCCCAACATTGCAACACAAGAGCGATAGAAGAAATCATTGTAAGTGTTTTGCAGAGTAATAATAAAGATAGAAACTTCCATTTCCATGGGGTTTTACCTATGTACAACAAGGTTTCCATGTAAATCTCGTGTTCTATTGTTATTATTGTTTCCTTCTATTTTTAATATTTTTATAACATATTCTCTACGTGCCTCCTTTCTTGTGAATAATGACTAAAGGTAACATTCACTCACTGTTTCAAATATGTTAGATTAAATTGGAGTCCAAAAGTATTTGTATCTCTATTTTCATAGTGTATTTTGGTGTTGTATTCTTCCCACTTCGAGGTTTTCTTATGGGGATGAGTTAGTTGTGTGTGTGTGTGGAGAGTACAATTGTTAGGATGGTTTCCTTGTATGTCCATAAAGTCCCAAGCAAATGTTGAACTATGTTTCTTAAGGATTAGTTGGATATTGATTTTTAGAGTCATATTAGGTAATATCTCCATTGCTTTGACTATTTGGCATTATGTTTAAATAAATAACATATTATTCTAATAGGTCTAATCTAAGCCAATAGTTTTTTCACAATTTTCTTCTTCTTCTTCTTTTCCATTTTATTCTAGATTTCTAAAAAACCTAAGGTATATATTTTGCATGTAATTGGAAATACTTGTCTCCTCATTTGTTTCTCTAAGTGCTAAAGAATTTTCTATGGTGAAGATTGTATGAATGATAATTTGAAACGTTTCCTCCCCTTCTCCTTCATCTACCCATAAAGTTGTCTCTATGAGAGATCATTTTCCCAAATGAAGTTCATAATCAATTTATAATTTGCATAATAATGACTCATTTATGAGAAATAAAAGGAATTCATAATAGTAATTTAATATAAATTTCAACTTAAAATCATGCCTATTAACATAAATACAACATTAAGAACTCATTCTATTTCATAATAACCATATTCCACAATACATGATATATTTAAAGAAGATATATTTCTCCAATATTCATTTAATTAGAAAAGAAAGTACCAAGGACTTATTTGATACAAGGTTGAGGTTGAGACTTATAAACATTATTACAGGAGATTTTACCTTCCCTTATCAAATAATGAATAATTATATTACATTTTTTTGACATTGCCACACAAATACAACTTTAGTTAGACTTTCCTTTTATCATCAACACATCTCATGATATTCTTTTTCCTTGCCGAAGCCAATGGCCCAATTTAAGATAAATAATATATGAAAGGTTCCATAACAAAAATTAATGACCCTTTATTTTTTTTACATCATAATATTCATTATTACATAATCATATGATAATGAATTACTTTTAACCTTTTGCATATTATATTTATTATTTTCAAGAACAATTGTTCTTTCATATAAAAAATGGGGAAATTGACATTCTCAATTGCTTGAATTGTTGTTGTACTCATCAACATTATCCTCATCTACATAAAAAAAATTCAATATGAGATTAATTGTTTTCTAAAATTAAATATATATACTAAAATATTCAAACATTTCAAATCTTTTCTCAAAATGTTAAAAATAATTATGAAAGTTGATAACAACCAACATCAATAAATTAATAGATGATCCTACAAAATTAAACAATCAAATAATATCAACAAGTTATCTTAACTTCCAAAAATAGATATTTAATAGATGATCTTACAAAATTAAACAATCAAATAATATCAACAAGTTATCTTAACTTCCAAAAATAGATATTGAGTGGTATTAGTCACTGGATGTCTATAGTATTGACAAGTTCAATGTCTCCAGCTTTGAAATTATACACAATGCTTAAAAATTATTTGCCTTTATGAATTTTGTTTAATTCATATTTTAAAAAATATTAATAAATGTACATTTTATGCAAATTTCATATTATAACTTACAACAATATAAGATTTACTTCACATTATGCACTAGATGCATTTAGTTTATACAACTAGATGTATGTATTTAGAAGATACATCATGCTTTATGACTTTTATAAATCATGCCACTTAAATCATTTATTGATAATTATCCACATACCTCAAATAAAATAATCACACATATCGTATCTCTATAATATGAATAAAACAAGCATACAACCCCTTACCATAATATCATATTGACCCTATCACATAACAAAATATTATGGCATGTACTTAGATCAATCTACTTTGATTATCATAACATAACCACAACAAATATATTGTTCACATGGACTCAACTATTATTAAGAACATAATAATATTATTAGTGCCTTGATTTAAATATGTCTACCATCACAAAATCATTTTAATGAAATCCTTAAAATCAGGAATCAAAAGAACCACTACATATTTGCTAGTAATAGGAAGCATCCACATAAGAATTGAACACTGAATGTGTGTGTGTGTGAGAGAGAGAGAGAGCCCCAGTACTGAGAAGGAAACACACTTTTAAATGCCAATTGCATTAAATTCCATAATACCATATTACAATCCCATGTGATCTACCATTTCATAATGTAACCTAGCACTCAGTGACACAATACTATACCATTGCATCATATAACCCACCAATCAGTAACATAATATTATACCATTGTATCTTGTAACCTATCACTCAATGACACAATACTATAGAGATCAACCAATATGAAACAACCACTTTTATCTCCAATATTCCCAACACTCATTCTAGTATTTAGACACCTCTCTCTTAGCTACTATCCAACTTAGGAAAAGGTAGACCCATATACTATTACACTCCCTCAACAATCCTTTCCTAGTCATAACAAGGGGGTTCATGGACACAATATAACTATAAAACTATTGAGTAGTGGTAAAACTTTTGGGAGTTTCTCATCCAAGGATATCCATTGGAAGTCCAACAAGATATGACTATCTAATAATTTGGATTATGGGTTACTCTGAAAATAATCTTTCATATGACACAACAATTATATTATATCACAACCATCTTTAAGGTATCACTTCTCATGGTGCATAATTTCACCATAATATTCATATAACCCTAATATTCACCATAACCCTCACATAACTATCCAACACAATTTTCCCAACTTAATCCTCACATAGATCTCAACCCTTCCCCCTTCTAAAGGTGAGAGTGTTCTACAGTTTTTATAAGAAAGATACGAGTAGATGATAACAATGGGAGGCTAATTAGGTTGGAAAATATCCAATAGCTAAAGAAATCGTCTCTTAATATTTAAAGGCACCTTCCACATGTAAATACAATTTGAGTAATATTCTGGGGTCTACTCAATTTAGTATTATTACATTTCTTCTTGTTTGATTAATGTTTATTAGAGAAATTATATTATATCTACTATTTTTTATGATATCAATAATAATTATTTGACTTCTCAATATGTATTTATTTTTAATTTTCTTATATCATATGATAAGCGCTCTCTCTCATCATATATATATCGCTTTTAAACATCTTATATATGTTGTATACATGATATTATATATACTTTTCTTAAATAAAACATATTTTTAAATATCTATTTTTCATTTATTGAGATTAACTATATATCGATACATCACCTCATTTTGTTATTTGTTTTTCCATCATTTCTCTTAATAGAATTATAATTGCATCATTACTCTATTTATACCAACATATCAAAATTATTGATAACAAGAGTTGCGAGCAGCTTAGGGACCAGCTTAGTCCCTGCCTTTTAATTTTGCAAAAAAATAATAATAATAAAATAATTAAAAATTACTTTTAAATTATTTATATATATATATATATATAAAATGAAATAATATTACTTTAAAAATAAAATCTAAAATAAACTTAAAAATGAAATTTTCTTTCCTAATATTCTCCATAAGATCAAAATCAAGTTTTGTGAAAATAAGTGTGGTGGTGCTTATTTTTTTAATATTTGAATTGACTATCCTTCATTCCATATTTGAAAGAGTTTATCTAATTCCAACAATGAAATCGTCTTCCATTAAAATATTACATCCCTTAAGAAGATCATAAGGTGGAGCCGACATTGGCTTTTGGTGAAGAGAGGATAATGATGACATTGAGTTTTGAAGACAATAATAATGACAAATAGTTTTATCTTATGGTTCTGGAAACACCTAAGTCCAACAATTTATGATGGATTTTGTTATGCAATACTAATTGCACATATGAAATGAGTACCACGTTTTATAGATTTTTTCATAATTTAAGAGATTTTTTTTACTACATATAAATTTTAAAAATATTTTCGTCGTAATTAATCAATGATAATAATTAAAAAAACAATAAAACAAATCCATAGACAATCACATGTGTATGGGTTCAACCCTTGAAAGTGTATTGGCCAACGTCAACGGATAATCATATAACTCTCTAGGAGGATTCCATCTACAAGCTAGATGCCCCATGAAGATTCGATGTCAAGAAATTGAGAAAGCTTATTGATCTTCTTTAATAGGACATGGCGTTGGATGTCATACAACCCCTTGTGTACAGAAGGAATTCAGTCTCGACATCACAAAAAAAATGCATACAAGGCTTTCAATTCAACCAATGGTCATGAAATATTAAAAAATGGAGTAGTACATTCTGGGACCACAGAGGCTGAGGTAGAGGCTGAGGTAGAGGTAGCGGTAGCGGTAGCGGTATGCGATCTCCAAACCCGAGAGAATTTCCCATATCTTCGAACCATTGCACTAGGAAGGACCATTCATTCTCCTTCTAGTCAGCCTGAGACGTTACTTCGTCCGCCAAAAGATCCATGTTTCCCGATCAAGACCGCTCGCTTGAAACAACATACATGGGAGGTTAGTTCAGAGCTATCAAAGCCTAAGGATGACCACCACGCTCACGAAGAGAGCGCCCCTTGAGCCTGAGGATAGGCATGATCCAGAACCAGATCCAAACAAACCCAATGTCCTTCAAATCCACAAATAACCAAACAATGCTTTCGAGAGACCGACCAAGGTGCCCGTAAGAAATAGGCTCCCCCAACCATAATTGTGCCATCAAATTCATAGCATAAGTACACCAAAAACCAGGTGACAAGATCCTTAGCAGGTAAGAAATCACCTCCACCCCAAACGAAATTAAGGCTATCCACCGCAAACTAGTGCATAATCGTTGGGAAGGACACCACATTAAATTTCCAAACCAGGTGATATGACTAAGTGATGGCATATTCATAAAGTCACACATTAAACTAGGAACGAGCCATATTAAATACACTCACCATCCCATCCTGGCCATTCTCCACGTGGAGCTCATCATGCGCTTCCTGTCACATCATCTAAAGAAAAATACACTTATATATATCTATATATATATATATATATATTACAATTATTTTTTTAAATATCATATTTGATTTAATGGTATGATGTATTAACACAAAGATTATAAAAAGTCCATTACATTTATTGTTTATATTAAAAATTATAGTGAATCAAAATACAAAACTCTATATTTTGTAGAGATTCATCTAAAATAAATTTATAAAAACATATCCAAAATAATTTTTCTTTACGCTTCATTTTAATATATAAAAATGACACACTTAACAACTCTTATTTATACTAAATGTAGAGCTTCATCCTCAAGCTTTGTAGAGATTCATCTAAAATATGTCCAAGAGATATTTTCTTTACACTTTAGTATATTTCTTTACACTTTAGTATATAAGTCAAGTTCAATATCAATTTTATAAAGAAAATGTACCAATATTTTACTTTATTATGTTTATTAAATTATTATTAATTTAAATTTTCATTTTTTAATGTTTTAAACTATTTCACAATTTAAATTTATTTATGTTATTTCAATCAAATATTATTGGAAGAAATATTATTTTAGAATATAATCGTTATACATATCTACATTATCTTAATGCCAGGATTGGACATTGTTAAATTCAGCGGTGTGAATCCATCGGATATTTATTAATATTTGGTATAGTATCATTTTCCAGAGCAATTGGAAGACATAGTTAGAAAATTCATCGCTTTTGAAGCTTATGGTAGTTAGAAAACACTGATTGTTACACCTCCCGGCGGAAAGAAGCAAGCTCTTCATATGAATTATTATAGGGTATTTGAGTTTGTGTTATAAGGCGCTTTGCATTAATTCCCATCTTTCAGTTCTCGAGCTTTAAATTTTTTCAAGCCCTCCAATGACTTTGTCTCTTCCAGTTCGAGTGAGAATCCCTTGAATGCATCGCATAGTTGTTGGAAATCTTAGCTTGGATGAGATATGGTTGGACGCACTGTAGCCGCCATAATCCTCTCGAGTCTTTACAACAACACAAACAAAACCAGAGCCAATTTAGCTTCAAGAATTATGCATTGGTTACAAAACCACAACCAATTTAGCTCTGCAAGAATTATGCATTGGTTTGTTGTAATGCTTGCAACTTTAATAAGCGTTGGAGTGCTCACATAAAGGAATGCCACATGGACTAGAAAAGAAAAAGAGCACACAATAAACACAGGAAAATGCACAAACAAACATTGTAGAAAAAAACACCCTACTCACATGGAGCTTCATGTCCAAAGAACCAATGTTTCCATGCTGGGCAGGTCTAAGAACCATTGAACAAAAGGATCAGATCTATGTCATTGAATGGCACAACCTATCCAAGCTTTGTAGAACTGAGCCATGGGATGGAAATTTGTTCATCCTACATGTGGAGGACATGCATGCACTTGACATAAATCCATGCATGCAATCATTTGATCTGAAGTTATAGCCCTGAGAAATTGCAGGTGATTGCTTGCACAACAAGTAAGTTAGAGCGTCTGGTAAAGTTTTAAGGTAAGGTTTTATTTTTTTTATCTATTTTATTTATTTATTTTAATGTCGTGCAATGAGAAAAAATAGTCAATTCAAGGTGATTGCCCAATTAGAAAATAGTAATTTCTTTTTTTAACTAATTATAAATACAAATTTTATGTTAACATTAATCTAACTTTGGACAAAAAAATATATTGATTGCAATTAATAGAAACAAGCGGAGCATATAGTCTCCTACCTATAGCAGGGACTAAAAATAATTATAATAAAATAATAAAATTTATAACCTTATTTAAATAAATAAATATTATTTTATATCACAGTATACATATTTCAATAATTAAAATAGTATACCTTATCTTATTTAACATCATGTAAAAGACATCCATGTGTCTCCTTAAAGAAGTATTAAACATAATTGAAATAATATACCTTATCTTATTTAACATCATGTAAAAGACATCCATGTGTCTCCTTAGACAAGTATTAAAATCTAGGTATAAATCTAGGTCATAATACACACTAACATAAAATACTATCTCATATCTACTAAGCCTTTTACATTACAATGATATAATATAATAATTTATTAATATTATATTTGCAAACACAATAAAAAAAGTCAAACACAAATAAATATTATTATTTGCACATTTTTTCTTTAAATATTATATGAAAATGTAATGCACTTTTAATTAGGTTAAGTATTTCATCTATTTATTACTATAGTTTGGTGCAAATTTTGATGTTGTTGCCAAAAATATTTTGTAATATAAAATATTATACAAATTAAACTTTTTTTCTTCTCATTTTGCCCTCAACTATTATCGGAATTGTGTTGATACATTTACCACATTGGAAATAAGAAATTTCATTGTCGCAATTTTGACATTTATAGACCAAATTGAATTATTAAAATAATCTTGTCTGTTAAATAAATTGATTTTGACTAATTTATCTAAATTAATTATTCATTGAGTTTTTGACATTTTGATAAACTACCCAAGAGATATATTTCTTTGAATACTTGGAAATTGTAAAAAAGTCTATTATAATTTAACAAAAACTCTATCTTTCCCCAAGTACGCCATCATCTCTATCACTTTCCTAGTTACCAAATGTCGTGTTAGAACTCCCCAATACATATAACTAATAGATTAGTTGGTATAATCTAAAACTCTATTCAAATCCAAAATAATTAATTAATTATTTTTATATAAAAAATAAATACATACAAAATATAATTTAGTAAAGTACGATTTAAAAAAACTAAAATAATTTATTATATATGATAATTAAATTTAAATAATTTGAAATAAATAAATTGAAAAAATTAAATTAAAAAAAGTTATGAATTAATAAAGTTACTTAACTAGGTTCTTGCATCAGGCCCTCTAATTTCATCCATCCCTTATAAATATATTATTTAATTAAAATCCATGAAGAATACAAAACACTGCCCTCTTTTCATTCCATTTAGTTTTACTTGTGAATATAGTTTTACTGGTTTGAAGTTTTAAGGAAATATCACTTTGTCTAATTTTCCTTTCTTTAGGTGGTATGTAAATATGAAACTTAAATTCTAGATCAAACATGACTAAAGGTAAAATAAGAAATTATCCTATCCCATTTCATGTTTTACAAGGAATTTTGAAGACCTGGGACAATCTTACAAAACGTGGTTGGTATGGACCAAACCGGTGCATCCTATGTAAGGAAAATTCTGAGACTATCGACCATTTGTTTGTTTATTGTTCCTTTGGGAAGAGAGTTTGGGACTATGTTTGTTCAAAGATGGCAATCACAAGGACTTTGGCAGAAGTTGGTATTTGTGAGGCATTACTGAGATGGTCTCGTTCCTCCATGGATTCAGTGCAGGTACCTATTTTTATATCTTGGGCTCTTTGGTTTTTCAGGAACTTTTCTACTTTTCAAGATAAACAGCCAGATGTCGTGTCTTGTGGAATTTTGGCTATGAATTTAATTCAACAATATTCTGAAAAAATCTCAATTCATGCGGAGCGGAGGATAGGTCAATTCTCCCTTGTTGTTAATCAACCAACACTTTTCTTTGATGGGGTAGCACAAAATGGAATTTGTGTTGCAGGCGGAGTTATATATCTGAATGAGGTTCATTATTATACTTTTTGCCTAAATTGTGGGACTGGAAACAATATGAAAGCTGAGCTTCTTGCTCTGTGGTGTACTCTGAGGTGTGCAAATATTTTTGGGCTTGTAAATCTCATAGTTTATGGCGATTCGCGTGTTACTATTAAGTGGGCTTCAAAAGAATATGATCTTAAAGTTATGGATCTCACACACTGGTGTGAGCGTACTAGGATGGAGATTGATCTGCAGGAAAACATTTCCTTTGTTCATATTTTCCGTGAACAAAATGAACAGGCTGATGTACTCTCAAAGAAAGCATTATTGGGCGCTGAGGGATTTCTGGTTTGGGAGGAATGGATGGACTCCACAATGTTGGATTGTGGAGATGTTATTTTCTTTTAGGAATTATAAGGGAATTTTTTGGTGTGGGAAAGTCTTTTTTTGTAAGATCAGATTTAATTTCTGATGTATGTAATCTGGCATGGACATATATATGTAGTTGATAGGTGGCTGGGGGAAGACCATATCTTGATGAACATACCTTTCGCAGGAAAGGGATCAAATTTTGTACTATTTGATTTTCAGAATAGCAATAGTACGTTTTTTTTTTCGGTTGAAAAAAAAAATGATTTTTTTAAAGTTTGTTTTTTGTGGCTACGACAACCATGGTCAAGCCCCTTCAAGGTCATCCATGGTTACAATGGCTTGCGCCTAGTCATAAATTGCCTAGCCATTGTGGCCATGTCCAATCCTAAGGATCCTAGCCGTGGCCGTGGTGGCTCCTGGATAACTTGGATGCCACAACCATGCCTAAGCCCTCGAGGGGCCATCCTAGCCACTGTCGCCATGGCCTCAATAACACGTAGCTAGCTTATCCATGGTCATAGTCATCATGTCATCCATCTGAGGGTCTATCAATGGTCATTTCCTTGAGGGCTTGGCCATAGCCATGCTAGTCAGATCCCTCAGGGCTCATATATGTCCAGGATATGCCTCATTGTGGTTGTGGTGGCTTGGGTGTCCATGCTTTCCAGGCTAACTAGCTAGCTTCCTACCTGTATGCCTTATTTTTTTTGTTATTTTTAATTAATTTAATAAATTTTATGTTTTGATTTTTTTCATTTCTATTTTATGTTCTGAAATTTTTTAAAAAATCTCTTATATATTTTTTTCAATATAACTTTATATATATGTTTTATAACTCATATACCTTTTTTCCAATAACCTCATAAATATTCTTTTTTATATTATAATATATATAAATATATTATTTCTTATATTATAAATATTTTTTTAAGAATTCTTATTTGTATGTTTACAATTTTTTTTTTCTAGAATATATTTATGTACGAATATTTTAGAAACTTTAATTAGGTTTATTTATTTTTGTTAGTCCCTGCCGTAGGCAGGGACTATATGTTCCGCCTTTTGCAATTAGTTTAAGATCAATTTATTGAAAAATATAATGTTTATTAAGGTTAATCAAAATAATGTTATTTTCCAATTTTTTTTATTAGATTTTTTCTTAATGTTTATTGGACTAGAGCTATTGATTAGACATTTTTTATATCATTGCATGAAATGTTAAAAATTAAAAAAAAAAAAAACATTTGCATAGTATTACTTACCAAATTTTCAGAAATATTTATAAACTAGTGGATTTCCATTCCATCATAGATTTGCAATGACTTGTCAGTAATAACAATGGTTTGTCATTTCATCTTTTCTTCCGAGTAAGTTATCTCAGGCATTGTCATTTAGTCTTTTCTACTTCATGAAGCTATCTTAAAGATCTATTTCATATTTTCACGAGCTGGCACACATTTCAACTCCTTGGTTGTTGCAATGGTGGAGGCCTACCCAAATACATACATATTGCAATAGTGGAGGCCTACCCAAGTACTCATGCTTAAGCGCAAGGTGGTCACAACAGCCGCAGTGGGTATACAAGTTCCTTCCTTCATTTTCTTTACATTGATATATATATGGAAGCCGAAGCCAGCTGCAGTAATGACCTGTTATGTTCAAGGATTTTTTTGATAAGCAACTAGGTTTTTCAAACAAATAACCCAAAAACATGGACTTCGTTTGATTGTTACTGTGATTTTAATTAGGTGATGGAAACAATTCCAGAGAAAGAGGTCGAAGTTGCTGAGGCAAATTACCATTGCATAAATCTTATGTCATGAATATTTGATCTTATGTTTACAGGAGGACCCAGCCACGGTTTCAGTTCATAGTTATGAACGGGCGTAGTGCTAGTATGTAGTAATTGAGAGAATAAAACATATTTATTTCATCTTCATTATTGTTTTGATATAGCCCAATTCATAACTGTGAATTTCTGTACAAGGAAATGTAAGGGGGTTTTAGTCATTGGCCTTAATTTTGGGATAACTATGTAATGAAAAATTAAAATTTGTAGATCATGTTCTGGACCAAAAAGGCGGCTCATTTGAGTTGTATAGTAATTGTTTTCCTACTATGAATTCATGGGCATTGAGCCTATGGTCACCACTCTGCTAGATATTTGGTTTTGAGCTAGCGATGCTCAGGCCTCAAATCTGATACCAAGTTTAAAAATGGGATCATTTCAACTTTTTCTAAGTTTTTGTGGTGATTTTTAAAAAATTCACATTTGTATTGTTGAAATTATATGTATGAATGTATATATAGATTCAGGGCTCTAAAAAACCCTAATTTTAAAAATTTCTTTAAATTTTTTACTAGATTTAGCTGGCAAAAAAACCATCGAAAAGCTTGAAATCTTTGAACGTTAAGGCTACACGGTTATCCAAATTTCCACTTTCCCTGCGAGCCTTCGTGTCGGTTTATTTGTGTTAACAGAATTGATGAGGCGTGCCATATGAAAATACATGATGTTGATGATGATGAAGTCTCCCTTACCTGAATAGGAGGCATTGGATACAACCTTTACTTTACTTGTCACAGAAGGATTGAATGCCTGTCAACAAAGACCAAGACCAGGCAGCTGAAACATTCTGTTCAAACTTCAAATTCAACGTATTAATATTCCTAAAACGGTCAATGCAATCTCATCCAATATAAAATACCATAGAAGGGTTAAAGATGAGGATCGAACTTATAAGGGAAATACATTGACAAAGAGTAGACAAAATTTAAATTCAATCAAACAAGAGCTTTTCCCAAGAAAATCGTAAATATGCAGACGCAACAACCCCAACTCCAAATTTTATCAGGGAAAAATAATCAATCTGTAGCAGTGATTGGGAAGAAATTCTGTGCTTCTTACCCTATTCAAATAAACCTACAGAGGAAGGGGGGAATTAGCTTCAACAACGACAATTTTAAAGCTTTGGACAATGTTGGAAACTTGCTTTTCACCGTGGAAGGTCCGACATTCAGCTACAAAGAGAAATGGATCCTGAGGGACCAAGCCGGGATTCTGCTTCTTACCATGAGGAGAAAGGTATACTTGTGTAATCTAAATTTCTTTCTTTCGATATCGTTATTATCGCCAAAAACGTATTGTGCAGATAGGTGAATTTTATAATCAATGGGGTAGAAAGCCAAATTTAAGAAATTGTTTACATTCAAGAAGGAAGTTCAGATCAATTGTCTTAGTTGCAAACTTGTTTTCAAGGTTTGCACTTCAAATATTTGATCTTTGAAAGATTTGGTAAATGGAAAATTAAATATTTGATCCTCTTAAGGCTTTGGTCTCTGAACGCTTTGGTAAGTCCAAAGTTAAAAATGGAATTACAAATTTATCTTAATCTTATTAAAAAAAATATGTTCAAATTTATTTTAAGTTAGATTGTTTTAAATGTAAATATTCAAATTTATTTTAAGTCACAACTCTGTTTTTGTTAGCCATCCATGTTTTCACTGTGATGTTTGGGAGTTCCATACTAACTAATTACAATTTTTTCATCATCCCAGTTCATCCACCCACTCCACTCTATTTTTTATATAAACAAAACATGTACGTAGGAATTTTACATAAAAAACAATTGTGGGTTGTAAATGCAGCTGTCACAAGATCTAAGATAAAATACTAGGCTGGTTACACACCAAAAACATCTTATTTACCTAAACCTGGCCCCATGGGCACACATGATAGTCAAATGGCCCGAGGCATAGGAACAAACGTAATCCAAGAATATTATGTAGCAGCAGGGAGAGGCCCAACAGTAAACGATAGATCATCATGGTCTTCAGGTGTTATCCCTCTACCAGTGACATCAGGTTCTGGGTAAGTAATGATTGGTTTTTGCCCATCAGTGGCAGGCTTAGTGTCATGTCCCAAATTTTGCATTGGGTCACAATGGCCTAATCCCATTGGCCATATTCATGAGAGTTTGTCAAATTGATGCTAAGGGTCAAATAATTGCCAAGGAGGAAAATTACTAGTTTCTTAGGTTGGGGGTGGAAGCTTTGGGATTTGGAATAAGAGGGATAATAAATGATGTGCGGACATTAGAATAGCATAAATATTTAATAAAGGAGCTAAATAAATATATACAAGTGAAAATCAAAGTGGCATTTGTTCATGAAGACACATGGAGGAAGTGAGACCCACACAAGCTAGATTTTCTATGCCACATGGCATCCTCCTCTTATCAATTCGAATCCATGAGAAGTCCAATGTTATTGGGATGATTTGGAAGGGAATAATACTTGGCATGAGTCAATGAGGTCGAAATGTAGAGGAAGAGTAACTCCCATGGAAGAGGAAGAGGCAATTTGGATCTAGTGGGACACTTGGGCTAGATTCCCTAGCTCTATGACAACAATGATGAAGATGCTATGACACCTATGACACAAATCAAACCTGAAGGATGACATCTGACATATATGACATTTCAGGGCTAAACATAGCCTCCAATAAAGCGCTCAAGTGAGTTAGGGCAGCCAAAGAGACACCAAGTCGAATTTGGAGAAGGAGGGGGCTAGAATTGGAAGGACAAGTGGCATACTTGGTAATCTCTTCCCAAATTGAGTTGGCATGAAGCTATTGGAAGCAATTCAACCCATGGAGGAAATTAGAAGTTTATAAAAGTCATGAACAAATAAGAATAATAGCTTTTGATCATTTTTAGAATTTGCAATTGCATTTGTGAGAGAAGAGCTAGTGGATGAATAGTTTCTTGCCTTAACCAATTTCGAGGGTGAAAGATTCCCATCCAAGTTGGTGTTTGGAGAGGCCATTCAGGTATTTCATGGAGATTTAATGGAGTCTTTATTTGCAGGTGTAATCTACAGGGAAGTTTGTGGTTTCTTCTAGTGCAGCTCACTCACTCAACCTTCCATATTTCATTGCATATTCTTGCTCCTTGAGGGAGGGCACTTTTGGTGAGCTATTGTACTCTTTGGGGAAGATTATAATGCCTAATTTATGTTGTAATAAGATTCTTATACTCTTTTATTCATCTTCAGAAATGTCTCAGGTCTAAAATGCAGTTGGAATGATGTAAATCTAATGTTTAATGAAGAAATAGTGCCATTTCCCCACTACCTTGTTGTGAACCAATGTAATGTTGATGGATTCGAATGGATAAGTAAATTAATGATGTTTTATTGATGAATGGAATGTTATTGATGTATTATATTAGTTTATTTTTCAGTACATAATCATTTGGAGTCATTTTGTTGAGTTTCATAGCATTTGGAGAAGATTGCCTATCATTTCCTCCAAGGTTGAAACTAGTATTTTTGCATCTGATTTAAGGGAGTTATAGCAGACATTAAAAGTTGAATGGTGATGCATATGAGTTTCTGTTGATTTCATTTTATGTACCTTTCTTCCATTCATAAATTCAAGTTGGATTGAGTGCATTTGGAAAGTCATTTTCATCATCTACCCCTAGGGGATTTGAACCACAATTTACTAGTAAAATCCCTATCTTGACCAGATTTGAAAGAGGAGTTGAAAAAGTCATATGAAAACTGCAGAGAATCCATAAAATTTATAAATATGTATTAATACCATCCAAGTACCTTCTGTAGCAATTTGGGAGAATTTGGAGTCATTTGGAGACCAAGGGAACAATACTAGTCAAAGAGAAATTGCTAGTCAAACTCCCTACTTTGGACAGAATATTAAAGGGGTTTTCATAATTCTTTTGGTGGTCCTATATCATCCCTGAACATCATAATCAAGTCCTAATATCATTCATATACCTTCTCATAATATTTGGGAGCATTTGGAGCAAATCGGAGACCTAGACATCAAAACTAGTCAAAGGACGAACTAGTGGAAAAGTTGAAAATTTCACCATTAATATAAATTCCTAAAAAGGGACATTACAGTGGTATTAGAGCATGGTCCTTGAACCTGTGAATTAATATCATACATTGAAGAATAATTTGCCACCATGTCTTACTTTTATGATGAATCTTATGAGTACAATTCTTATGAGGAATATGCAGATGATTGTGAACAATATGAAGGAGAATGTGAATGGTATGAGGAAGAGGTGCCATCATGCAACACTTCTTACAATTTCAGGAGGAATGAAGATTATTATTACGACCATATGTATGATAAATATGAATATGAAACACCATCAAAGGAGATTCTATGAATGAGTTACAAAGATGGAGAGCAACATATAAAACCTTGCCCCAACAATATCAAAGATATCAAGCATATCTTGCTTCGGGGGAAGATACACAAAATGCCATGTCTTTTCAATACTATGTTGATTATGTGTTTGTAAATAGACCCAAAAATGAAGATGTGGATTTAGTAAAGAAAGGTTTATGCCCTTCTTGTAAAATACCTTGGAGAGAAAATCATGTGTGTGAGAGTGAAAAGAGCAATGAAATATCTGATCCTTCAAAGAATAGATCTATTTCCTACTGGATGAGAGTTTTTGGGATTTCTTCAAAAAGAGATTCCAAATGTATTGATATTAAGGAAACCAAGGAGAAAAGTACATCAGATTGCTTGAAGGAGAAGATGAAGATACATCCCATGAACTTGAAGAAGATCCTTTTGAAAATATTGAAGATCATTTTGAGACACATTCTACCCTGGAAATGAATCAAGGAGCATCTACTGATGGATTCTTGAACTATGAAGGAGTATATACTAATGGGTGTTCACACCTCTATGTTGGTGACATAGAGATCGCTTTTGACATTATTGTTGCAAGACAAAATTTCCCTAAGCATGAAAATGAAGAATTTGTAGCAGTTAAAGAAGAAATAAGATCAACTTCCCCATCACCACTTGAGCTTCATGAAGTTGGTCCAAGCAAGGAGGAAGAAGATGAGGGGGTTCATTTTAAAGAGCCTCATTTTCTTGAAGGGTCCTTAAAGATGAATGAAAAGAAGATCCAAGAGTCCCTCAACGTTCTCCATGACACTCAAGCATTGGTGTCAAATTATTGTTGGAGAGCTACTTCATTGGAGGAAACATCATTCCTTGAAGACATGGAGAAGATTCAAAGAGAAATGTGCCACATCAAAGGTAATTTCATGTCTTTGCTTTTGGATAGAAACCATTTTTTTGAGCTTAATGAATTGTTACATGATGCATACTTGAAGAATAGTGAGGATAATTATAAGCTCACAATTCAAAATGAGCAACTTCTTGAAAAGTTGCAAGATACTTTTTTTTCCTCGTATGTTTCAGATTGTCAAATGGTAGATTGTTTGGAGGATTCTCATGACATGGTGGATCATGAGAAATGTGGAAATTTGAATGTGTTTGATGTGTTTGAAGATGATCTTGAAGAGATCCAAAAACTTGATGTGGTGGAACAGGAACTTGAATTTTCTCTTGATGAAGGTTATGCAATTTTTATAGAAGAGCATGATTCATCTACATTGGAACAAATCTATGAAAAATGTTTCACACTTTTGAAGGAGATGCATGATAATAATCATATGGACCCTTCCCATGATGAAACTTCTGCACTTTTTTATCATTTGGGTGAGTTAGTTCATTCTCCTACATCCTACAATTCCATGTTTTGTAGCATTAGTCTCAATGAAGTATGGGTGAAAGGGTTTTTTTTAATGGTGCCACATGAGGAGTATGGAACTCCTAGATTTACTTTTTATGATGTCATGGTTGGAGCACATTCTTATTCACATTTGCAGTAGCATCCTTTGTTACCTTATGATGATGCAAACCTACATGGATGCACCTATGATATGCATTTGAGTCACTGGAAGACTCATGTTTTTTCTTGCTCAACACTTGGTTCATTTGATGTTGGAAGAACTTCATCCAACACTGGGGTGAATAGATTTATGATTGGAGAACATTTTTGTTGGAAGCTTCATACTTTGTTATATCTTTATGATTCTCACATTCATGGATGTATGGGTGAGACTTCTTTGATTCATTTGAAGTCTCCTTGTTTGTTTTGCTCATCATTTGGTTCAGATTTTAGTGGAGATTCTTCATTCACTTCTTGGATGAAAGAATACATGGCTGAATATTTGGATTCATATCAAATACTTTTGGATTAGCATTATAGGACATGGGATCCTCACCTATGTCATTGGAAAATGGCAGTCTATTTGCCTGGAGGTATAAGCACTTTCACTATTCTTTGATGAATTATCTTCTTGATGATCATTTTAATTATGTTGTTATGTACTTTGATGATATATATTTTGTACTCATGATGTTGGGAAGAATGCATACAAGAAAATGGGACCCAGGAACTATGAATTGGAGAGCACTTCTAATTGTTGGAGTGCAATACAAGTAATGGGACCCTGTGATAATTCTTAGTCTCATTGGTTTCAATTTTTTTGGGAAAATAGTAGTATGGGGAATGGATCCCCCCTTAATAAAGGGATTTTAATCAGAGTAGTGCATGAGCAAGCATGTTGTTTCGTCTCTAAAATATTCATGGAATCTCGAAGACTCAAAGTTGGGCAACTCAGTGGCAACTTCAAAGAATTATACAGAAAGCAGGTTCTTCAACACCCATGTTTGAAATTACTTGAGGACAAGAAATATTGGGAAGAGAGGATTTTTCATGTCCCAAATTTTGCATTGGGTCACAATGGCCTTAGCCGATTGGCCATATTCATGAGAGTTTGTCAAATTGATGCTAAGGGTCAAATAATTGCCAAGGAGGAAAATTACTAGTTTCCTAGGTTGGGGGTGGAAGCTTTGGGATTTGGAATAAGGGGGGTAATAAATGATGCGTGGAAATTATAATAGAATAAATATTTAATAAAGGAGATAAATAAATATATACAAGTGAAAATTAAAGTGGAATTTGATCATAAAGATACATGGAGGAAGTGGGACCCACCCAAGCTAGATTTTCTATGCCACATGGCATCCTCCTCTTGTCAATTTGAATCCATGAGAAGTCCAATTTTATTGGGATGATTTGGAAGGGAATAATACTTGGCATGAGTCAATGAGGTCTAAATGTAGAGGAAGAGTAACTCCCATGGAAGAGGAAGAGGCAATTTGAAGCTAGTGGGACACTTGGGCTAGATTCCCTAGCTCTATGACAACAATGATGAAGATGTTATGACACCTATGACATAAATAAGACCTGAAGGATGAAATATGACATATATGACATGTTAGGGCTAAAAATAGCCTCCAATAGGGAGCTCAAGTGAGTTAGGGCATCCAAAGAGACACCAAGTTGAATTTGGAGAAGGAGGGAGCTAGAATTGGAAGGACAAGTGGCATACCTGGGAATCTCTTCCCAACTTGAGTTGGCATGAAGATATTGGAAGGAATTAGACCCATGGAGGACATTAGAATTTTATAAAATTCATGAACAAAAAATAATAGTATATTTTTATCATTTTTAGAATTTGCAATTGCATTTGTGAGAGAAGAGCTAGTGGATGACTAGTTTCTTGCCTTAGCCAATTTCAAGGGTGAAAGATTACCATCCAAGTTGGTGTTTGGAGAGGCCATTTAGGTATTTCATGGATATTTAATGGAGTATTTATTTGTAGGTGTAAGCTACAGGGAAGCTCGTGGTTTCTTCTAGTGTAGCTCACTCACTCAACCATATCCAGATTTCATTGCATATTCTTGCTCCTTGAGGGAGGGTGCTTTTGGTGAGATATTGCACTCTTTGGGGGAGATTCTCATGCCCCATTTCTGTTGTAATAAGATTAATATACTATTTTATTCATCTTCATAAATGTCTCAGGTCGAAAATGCAATTGGAATGATGTAAATCTAATGTTTAATGAAGAAATAGTGCCATTTCCCCACTACATTGTTGTGACCAATGTAATGTTGATGGATTCAAATGGATAAGTAAACTACTGATGGTTTATTGATGAATGAAATTTTATTGATGTATTATATGATTTTAGTGTTCATTACATAAGCATTTGGAGTCATTTGTTGAGTTTCATAGCATTTGGAGAAGATTGCCTATCATTTCCCCCAAGGTTGAAACTAATCTTTTTGCATCTGATTTAAGGGAGTTATAACAGAAATTAAAAGTTGAATGGTGATGCATATGAGTTCATGTTGATTTCCTTTATATTTTCCATACTTCCATTCAGAAATTCGAGTTGGATTGAGTGCATTTGGAAAGTCATTTTCATCATCTACCCCTAGGGGATTTGAACCACAATTTACTAGTAAAACCCCTATCTTGACCAGATTTGAAAGAGGAGTTGTATAATTCATATGAAAAATACAGAGCATCCATAAAAATTATAAATATGTATTAATACCATACAAGTGCCTTCTATATAAATTTGGGAGAATTTGGAGTCATTTGGAGACCAAGGGACCAATACTAGTCAAAGAGAATTTGATAGTCAAACTCCCTACTTTGGAAAGAATATTAAAGGGGTTTGTAGAAGTATTTTGGTAGTCCTATATCATCCCTGAACATCATAATCAAGTACTAATATCAATCATATACCTTCTTAGAATATTTGGTAGCATTTAGAGCAAATTGGAGACTTAGACATCAAAACTAGTCAATGGACGAACTAGTGGAAAAGTTGAAAATTTCACCATTATTTTTGGTCATGTTCTTTTTGAAAGGAGTTTGGTAGGAAGAACTACATATTTTCTTCTAATGTCTCAAGTTGGACTGAGGAGGAGAAAATTAATATGAAATTGATAATGATGAGATGATAATTAGCCTTTAGTATGCTCCCAATAACCATATCATTTATTAGTCTCCCATTCAACTATGTAAATTTACTACACTAGCCTTTGTTATTATACTATCCAGAATGGTCCTAACCACCTCATCTTTGGCTTCCTCGGGTTATTCAAGTATTTACTGTTATATAATAAACTAAAGATCTAGGTTGAGGGTCTTACTTCGAATGTGTTGGTCATGCCATGCTTTCTGCTTGCAGTTTAATATTTTATAGTGGATCAGCCACTGATAAGCCTGTAATGCCCCCATTTTGACCCTTATGATATATTGGCTTTTAATGTAAATATTGAATACATGCGATGTATGTTTCCCTAGCGTGGAGCTCAAGTCCAAGGCCCCGCTAGTGTATGCTTGGATTTTATTTGGAAAGGCAAGTATTTGATATATGGTATCCATGTGTGATTAAGCCATGGAATATTGTAGATTTATGTGAATATTTAATATTGCAATACAATACTAAAATTGGCTATGGGAGCAACTAATCAGAGGGGACCATGTGTATTCCACTGGGGAGTGGTGAGGGGGATGTGGGGTTGAACCAAATGCTTCCAAATGTCATCTTGTGAACACATTTGAATTTTTTTGCTGACATTTAACTACGTGTAAGAAAGTTGTTGAAGAAATCATCCCATGGATTCAATGGAGCATGGGTAGCCCATAAATTCGTATGGAAGGTATGGGCTCTGTTTCCTTGACCCACAAGTCACTCTACCTCATGGGAATTCGTTCTTCCTCATTTCCATACCATTGTTGAACATATAAGCTTCAGTTTTCATCCATTACACATTACCAACAGTGAGAAAAACCAGAAATCGCAACTCTGCATTAACCCACGTTTTGAAGTGCCATAAACGCCCAGAATTTTGTGTGGACAGTGAAATACGGTGGGGGATCCATAGACATGAACCTTGGGGCGAATTTGAGAGTGTGAGATACCCATAAATCCATAGGAAAACTCAGTTTTGATGGCCCGAAAAGCCAATTACAGGATTGAGCCATTCAGTCGCCGAATTGTGAGAATCCAAGCGTGAATGATAGAATAGAGGCTGGGATTGCTTGATGAACCCAGTGAAGGATATAATCTCAAGGAATTAACAGCTGGAACTTTCTATGCCCACCCTGAATAGCACTGGAGGGAAGGGGTTCCTAAGGGACTATGCAATAGAGAAGGGGAGATTCCTTGTGTTGGGTGTGGTAGGTATTGTGGGTACCATGACTGTTTGAGTTTAGTTGAGATGCATGTAGTTCTATGGTTGAGCTCAGTGGCTTAGCATCCTCCTCATTTGTCTCTTGCATGCTTGATAAAACCAACTGTGTGTTGGCTTAGCATGAGTGTTTGTGTGACAGCATGGTTGTGAGTGCGCCTGTTTAGTTCCTTCTTAGTAGATACACATCCCAGCTCAGGGGTGGTCTCTCAGCTGAGCGAATACATGCTAGATAGAGACCTATGGTTGGGTGGAACGTTACTCTCATATAGCCAATTGCTTGGTCAGTTCATTTTGAAGATAAGTATTCTTTGTGGTTTAAATTATATTCATTCTGTGTTCTGCAATGTTTAATTGATGACTGTTATGATTATATGTTGAATGCATGATTCAATTGTGCGTGGATAGTGTATAATTCCGTTGTGTTTATTTAAAGTATGAATATGCACACATAAGTTTTTATTTATTATGAACATGTTAGCAATGAATGAGGTCTGGGTTTCCCGAATAAGCCCCAAAATATTAGTCATGTTTCCCCCCCTTGCATCGGATCGATGGAAGGGGATGTGATAAACTGGTATTAGAGCCCATCAGTTATAGCACTGGGGCTACTTGGGCCATACTGTGAATTACAGGAAGATATCATAATGTTTTAATGTGGTATTGAAGAAGTTTGGGTGAAATTTTGATTAGAAAAATGGCAGGATCAGAGTTATAATGTGTGGAAGAGGATTACACAGTTGCATAGATCTCTCCAAGATCTTTCCAATGGTACCAGACTCGCCTTTTTTGGTTAAAGGACGAGGGAGATATGAGCTCTAAAATTTTGCCGGAGTAGAGGTGTTTCAGCAATTGTGAATTCCGGAAACTTAAAATTTTCGAAATTATGTTTTGGACTTCTACAATTCTAAACCTGCATTGCGGATTGCAGAAACGTTAAATTTTCAAACTTGCGTTTTGGCATTTCACATTTCTGAGTTGCGTAGTACGGATTGCGGAAGTGACATTTTCCGAAGTTGAAAATTTGACGTTCCGCATTTCCGAGTTCCGCAGTACGGATTGCGGAAGTGACATTTTCCGAAGTTGAAAATTTGATGTTCCGCATTTCCAATTTCTGCAACACAGATTGCGGATTGTGGAAATGACATTTTCCGGAGTTGGAAAATTGGCATTCCGGCTTCCACATTGAAGATTGCGGATTGCAAAAGCAAAAAAAAATAAAAGTATAGAACCCGAAACTCGATTTTTGGATAGTAGGAGCATGCATAATCAAAATTGGATGAGTGTTGTGGCGTTCTGAGGCCATTAATTAAGGTCATGAAAGAACCAGGGAGGGTCTCGAGCCCATTATGCTCTAATTTGGCATAAAATGGGAAATAATGGCTTTTACAAATCGGAGTCTTGACGATTGACTGAAGGTTGGATTGCAATGAAATCGATATGGAGTGGACATGGAGCAGAACACTGTTAAGTTTGGAAGCTTGGATCCAAAATCCAAAGGATGTGGATTCAGGGTGAGTGAGAAGGCCAAAAAGAACTATTCCGAGACACTTTTTGAGGATTTTGAAAAGCTTACAGTGGATTAAAGTGACCCTATATTTAGGATTCAAGAAATTTACTGAACTCAACATTTCATATTCTCATTAAGACAAACAATTCACGTTAGACAGAGATTTTCCAGAAATTCTCAGTTTGGAAGATATCCATTTTTAGCCCAAAATTTTGAAATTTTGAAAAAAGTGGAAAGTTAGAAATAGTCAAACCCATAAATTTATAGAAGATGGATGGTACATCGGAATAAGGATACGAAGGTTGCTGAGTGTTCCTTGTTATATGGAATAACTTCTCCTGGTAGAAATTTTTTCGTGATTCTTTCTAGATTTGCTTCTACAAGTGGTTGAAGTTGGCATTTCAGACCAAAATACAGCTGTGTAAAAGTGTAGAATTTTGGTAAAAATTGTCATTTTTGGAGTAATGTGATTTCCACACTCGAAGTCGGAATGAAGCACGTGGATAGGCATTGAAAATATTATCTAGCAGGTAACAGTGGTGCATAACCAAAATTTGAATGAGGTTATCATACATCATAGATATGTGGAGCAGAAAAGTGCCAGCGACTATTTTGAAACATTATTGTTAATTTGGGCAATTTCCAGAATTGCATGACGGGGCAAAATAAATGAAGGCATAATAGGTCTGAGAATTATTCCATGAGTTTAATTATTTTAAATATTGATGTTTTATGTTTCTATATGCATTCCTAAGATGTCTAATAAATCTTTTATAATGCACAGTGTTTGTAGTTGATAAGATTTGAATAGTTGTAGCAGAGGGCAACATACAAGGAAAATGGTCTCCAAAGGAAAATGTTGACCATGAATGATGCTCAGGATCCTTATGAGCATGACGAATATGTGGTAGGATAAAATGTGCAATAAGAGAATGTTGAGACTGAATCCAATGGGAGAAGGGATCAAATAACTCCTTGTAATTTGGTTGAGACCATGGTAAGCTTTAATGAAAGATTGATGAAGGCTCAGAAGGAACAACACCAGCTCAATGCTGCTATTTTGAAGATCCTCACTGATATTCAGAAGAGGATAAACCTTGGGTGCAACCCAATCAATGTAGGCAAAGAGGAAAGAGATGCAGAGAGTCACTCTAGAGGTCATTCTAGGAGGAGGACTCCAAGCCCAAGAAAAGTTATGTGAGCAAAAAGCATAGAACACCCTCCTCAAGATATTATTCCAGCAGGTCATGTGACTCCAGAGGTTCTAGGAGAATTCCAAGACATACTTCTAGCAGACTTGAGGGAAGAGATAAATTCAAAGGAATTCCACAGGGAGAATTCAGGAAGGCAAGGACTCCCACGTTTGATGGAGAAGACAAGACTGGCCAAGAGGCAGAGGCATGGCTTCTTGGGATGGAGAAATATTTTAAGATTCATGATTACTCAGGAAATGAAAAGGCTAGAATTTCCATTTACTATCTAAATGGAAGAGCTTCAATTTGTTGGGATCACCTTTTGGAAGTAAAAGGGATCAGTGA
Organism: Larix kaempferi; assembly: GCA_027924585.1. Classification (NCBI taxonomy): domain Eukaryota; kingdom Viridiplantae; phylum Streptophyta; class Pinopsida; order Pinales; family Pinaceae; genus Larix; species Larix kaempferi. The sequence continues at coordinate 12,907,089 of BSBM01000729.1, forward strand.
AAGGAGGATCATCTGGGAGTGATTTAAGAAGTATTTCAAGGAAAAATACCTTTCTGCTAGGTACTATGACAGTAAGAGGAAAGAATTCAATGAACTCAAGTTGGGACAGAAATCTATGAAATAACATGTCCATAAAATTTGGGAATTGTTGAGGTATGTGGACTATATCAAAGATGAGAGGATAAAGATCCAATGCTTCCTTGGGAGTCCACCTCAAAGTTTCAGAGATAGGATTGAGTTTGTTAATCCACCAATTCTTGATGAAGCCATTAAGATGACAATACATTGCTATGAGCAGAGCAGGGGAAAATCAGAGGTTCACCCAGCATGGAAAGGGAGGCCAAGAGGGAGGTTTGATCAAAAGAAAAGTGGCTTCAAGCCACCATTCAAAATCAGCCTACAACCTTTCCGCAGGGGCAGCAAGCAAGGACTAGATTCAAGCTAGTAGTAGCAGCAGATAAAGCATCAAAAGGACCACTTCAGTGTTGGGGTTGTGGAGGAAACCACATGCTTAGAGATTGTCCAACTAAAAGGGATAACCCCAGGAGCTTGCACAACCTTGAAGCAACAACTAAAGTGGAAGATATGGCAAGAGAAACACCTAGAATCTATGCAACATTGGATAATCACTAGGAAGACCATCAATCGACAGTGGTGGAAGTTGAAGGTAATATTGCTAAGCAATCTATTTCTATTTTGATTGATCCAGGATCTACTCATAGTTATGTTTCTCCAAAATTGGTTGAAGTTTTTTCTCTTAGAAAAATGAAACACAGTAAGTCTTGGCTAGTTCAGTTAGCCACAGGGACCAAGAGAAAATTAAGTAGTAGTGGTGGAGTGCCCCATAGAATTGAATGGACTCCACACACATGCATAATTAAATGTACTACCATTAGGATCTTATGATGCCCTAATTGGCATGGATTAGTTGGAAAGACATAGATCCAAGTTGGACTGTTATGAGAAATCACTTGAATGTATTGATGAAAAGGGAAGACCAAGATTGGTAAGAGGAATTCCCAAGCAAGTTTCAGTAAGATAGATTTCAGCCTTATAGTTGAAAAAGTTTTATAAGAAAGTTTGCCAATTATATCAAGTTCATATATCAGATTCATCAGAGGACAAAGGAATAATGATAGAAGACTTCCCCTTGTTGCAAGAGTTCAAGGATGTGTTTCCGGATGAAGTGTCGGGACTAACACCAAAGAGAGATATTGATTTTGTTGATGTATATGTAACTTCGGAATGTATTTCATATATGTATTTATTGTACTCATATAGAGATGTATTATTCCTCTAAACGGAAGTGTCGTCATTTGTATTGACAAGTGTCGCAAGTGTTGTAACTTGCTAATGGGTTATTAGACCACCTAGTAAGGGGTCGACCTAGATTAATGTAACCATGGGTTATTAGACTGAGTTAGACAAGTCAGCCCCACTGGTTTATTAGGCAGCTCAGGACAAGTATAAATAGAGAGCAGGATCTCTCTATTTGATCATCTCATTATTGACATCTCTATGCGGACAAGCAGATAGCCGATGTGTTGACCAAGCCGCTTGCCAGAGTGAAGTTTGAATACTTCAGAGGGAGACTTGGTGTACTTTAGATCGAGATACCTTCCAAGGGGAAGTGATGAGTCTGGAGACACAGATGCACACGAGCCATTCCGACATGGTGGTAGGTTGGTCCTCCCATGGTCGTTGATGTAAGTGTTGGGCCATTCTCACATAGTGGTAGGTTAGTACTCCTATGGTGCAGATGTAAGGGCTGGGCCATTCTCACATGGTGGTAGGTTAGTCCTCCCATGGTGAGTTGTAAGGGCTGGACGAGCTTTTCCAACATGGTGGTAGGTTGGTCCTCCCATGGTCGTTGATGTAATTGCCGGGCTTTTCTGACATGATGGTAGGTTAGTCCTCCCATGGTCGTTGATGTAATTGCCGGGATTTTTCGACATGGTGGTAGGTTAGTCCTCCCATGGTCGTTGATGTAATTTCTGAGCTTTTTTGACATGGTGGTAGGTTAGTCCTCCCATGGTTGTTGATGTAATTGCTAAGCCGTTCCGACATGGTGGTAGGTTGGTCCTCCCATGGTCATTGATATAAGCGCTGTGAGCCTTTCACAGATGGTAGTAGGTTGGTCCTCCCATGCTAGTGAGTGTGAGTGCTGTACGTGTGCATCTGGGTTGTGCTCCGTGGATGTTGACGACGATGTGACAGTATGGTACACAGGTTTTGCAGAGGCATATGATCAGTCTTGAGATGCTCTTGCGGGTTTTGTAGAGGCAGTGTAATCAGTTTTGGGAGATCTTGCAGGTTTTGTAGAAGCAGTGTAATCAGTCCCGAGGTGTACATACTTGATGGCTTGCTCACAGATATGTTGATAATGTTCATCCAGCATGAAAAAGGGCTAGCTCTATAAATGATGAAGACCTGCAGGTGGCAGGCCTACATCTAGTATGAAAAAGGACTGGCTCTGTAGAACTTCCTATGACGAGTAGATTGGAGATTGATTAAGATAGCAACAATGATGATGATTCAGTGATGATGGTTCGATGATGATGATCCAGTGATGATGATCTAGAGAAGAAGACTTGTGCTAGCATATCTGTGTCGAGAAATACCTTCCTAGTTAAGAGGGGGTGTTGATGTATATGTAACTTCAGAATGTCTTTCATCTATGTATTTATTGTACTCCTATAGAGATGTATTATTCCTCTATACGGAAGTGTCGTCATTTGTATTGAAAAGTGTCGCAAGTGTTGTAACTTGCTAATCGGTTATTAGACCAACTAGTAAGGGGTCGGCCCAGATTAATGTAACCATGGGTTATTAGACTGAGTTAGACAAGTCGGCCCCACTAGTTTATTAGGAAGCTCAGGATAAGTATAAATAGAGAGCGGGATCTCTCTATTTGATCATCTCATTATTGACATCTACACTACTCGGAAAGTGGCGCATTAGTTGAGGAGGAAAAGCACCTGCTAGTAGAAGACTATCTCTTGTACTTTGGTTGTATCATTGCTCTTTCTATCTTTGAGGAAGTTGTGGCGTTTTTCACCTTTATGGTTTTCCCCAGTGAAACTCTGTGTGTCCATTGTCTTATGTGATTGCTTGATATGCTTGACACATGCTTGATATGATTGATATACTATACATGTTATTCTCTCAGTAAAGATCCTAGAGTATGTTGAATTAATGCTCAAAATCTAACATGGTATCAAAGCTAACCTGAGAAGAAGACATCGTGCAGTGGCAGAAACTAGTGTTTCTTGTTTATTGGGTTTCTCCCCACAGATTTTGGAATAGCAGTAAGGTAGATCGACTCTACTCATCAAGGCGAATCTTTCTATCCAATCAGAATTCAATTCTGAGCACTTTCAATTTTGGCCCTAAAGATTAGGGTTTCCACAAAAATAGAAATTTCTGAAATCTAAAGACATAGCTAGAAGCTCATTGGAAAAATAGAAGTTTAGAGCTTTGGATAGATATTTTTGGTTGGGTAAATCTCCGGGAAACTCAAACCCTAATTCAGGGTCCTCCCTAGTGAATCCGGGAGATTGAAAAGCATTTCTAAAGGGTGAAACTTTGCAGTTCTGAAATTCTAAGTATACCAGGTTGATCAACTCATCAAGGCACATCTTTCTATCCTTTCAGAAATTTGAAATTCATCTTTTGATTTTTTAGGGTTTCTCTGATAAACCCTAATCTGGAACTAGATCCAGTTTTCAGTCAATCAAGTGGTAAGACCTAAAAAATTTCTATTTCTATTTGAAGTACTCTTTAAAGATGTCTCACCACACCAAGCTTGAGGATAAGCTTGAAGGGGCCGATAAATTCCGAGCATGGAAGTATAGGATTGGGTTAATCCTGGAAGAAAATGAATTGGAAATTTATATAAAGGAAGTGGTCCCTGTCCCAGAAAAAGAAGAGGCTAATGCTCTTCACAAAAAGAACTTGGTCAAGGAAAAGAGGATCATTGCTGATTCTATCAAAGATCATCTCATACCCCATGTGTCTTCCCTAAAGACACCAAAGGAGATGTTTGATTCCCTGACCAAGCTATTTGAAGGGAAGAACATAAATCGGAAGATGACCCTGAGGAATCAATTGAAGAATGTCAAGATCCAGAATGCAGAAACTATGCAGTCTTATTTCTCAAGGGTCTCTCAGATAAAAGAACAACTTGAAGTTGTGGGAGAAGACATAGAAAATGGAGAAGTGGTAATGACCACTCTTAATGGCCTTCCTAGGTCATGGGATTCCTTCATCCAAGGGATTTGTGCTAGGAAGAAACTTATCACTTTCAGTAGGCTGTGGGAAGAATGCTCACAGGAAGAAGCTCGAATTATAGCTCGAGAAGAAAAGACAGGGAATGAAGATCAAGCTGTCACAGCACACTCCAAAAGTCACGGTGACAAAAAAACTCACCATCATGGCAAGAAAGAAAGACATCACCATCAAAATCAGAAGGGTAGAAGAAACATGTCCCATGCCCGTTGCTATATATGTGATGAAAATGGACACTATTCCAGAGACTGTCCCAGAAATAAGAAAGATTGTTCTCACAAAAGGAAGAACACCAAAAGAAGACATCATGCTCATGTTGCAGAGGATGATGAACCTCCCAGGAAGAGGGCTAGAGAAGTTAGTGAAGATTCTTCTAGTGATGAAGAATATGTTTTGATTTCTGCTCTCACTGGAACCATTACTCATAGAAGTAATGATTGACTTATAGACAGTGGGGATTCTAAACACATGATAGGATTCAAGGAATCCTTTAGGAACCTATCTGAACATGAATCACCCCACAAGGTGAAACTTGGGGATGACTACCAGTATCCAATAAAAGGGAGTGGTGAAGCCTCCTATAAACTAGACTCTGGAAAGTCTATGAAGATGAAAGACGTACTTTATGTTCCAGGTCTCAAGAAGAATCTACTCTCCATATCTGCATTGGATGCAAAAGGCATAAGGGTTGCATTTGTAGATGGCTAAGTCCTAATGTGGCCAAAAGGTAAGACTATAGATGATGGAGTTGTGATTGGAGAGCAAGAGGGAGGATTATACAAATTGAAGGGCCAACCAGAACAAGCCATGGTCCATGATTCAGTAGAGCCAAGTGAACTTTGGCATAGAAGGCTTGCACACATGCACTATAGGGCATTACCAATTGCAAGCAAAGCTGTAGAAGGTCTTTCTGAAATCCAAACAAAGCATGACGGAATTTGCAAAGGTTGTGCAAAGGGAAAAGACATTTCTAAGCAGTGAAAGCAAGGCATAAGGAATTTTGGAAATTATCTACTCCAATGTATGCAGTCTGGTGTCATCCAGTTATATGAGTGGGTATGTGCACTATGGTTCTTTCATTGATGATTTCTCGAGGAAGACTTGGACTTATTTCTTGAAGAACAAAGATGAAGTATTCAACAAATTCAAGGAATTCAAAGCCTTGATAGAAAACCACACTAAAAAGAAGATCAAGACCTTTAGATCCAACAATGGTGGAGAATTCACTTAAGAAGACTTCAAGAAGTTATGCAGTGATTCAGGGATTAAGAGGGAGTTGACCACTCCTTACAATCCACAACAGAAAGGAGTAGAAGAAGCTACTTCAAAGTCAGACTCCAACAACTCCTGTAAGGAAGCAAAGATTCAGAGGGAGTCCACCTAACAAACAGACAAAGATAAGTATTTGGATTTGTCATTTCTTGTATATCTGATTGTTTAAATAATATTTTATATACTTATGTTCCTAGACTTAGGTTGTGTATTATGCATATTAGAATAATTGCATTAATGAAAAAAATACTACTAATATGTATGTGATGGGTAAGTGGCCTATGGAACTGTACAACATTCCATTGCTACTTATCTAGAATGAAACCTCTTTGCTGACATGTTGGGAGTAGTGCAAACTCTTAATGATGTTCTGGTAGAGATGGAAGGAATCTAGAAAGTTGAGGGATATGGATGAATGTTGTATTGAAGCATTGGCTAAGACAATTGCATGACTGTATGACATATATATTTTATGCGTAAAGATTTTGTTCTGAAAAATATGAGCAGTTTCTAATCATGCAATTGAACTTGTCTTGTAGGAAAGCTCGTATACCATCACTTACAAAAGAAGGACTACAACATTTGTTCTAGCAACAAAGCTATCTATTGAATATATTGAAGTTCCCAAGATCCGAGATGCAGTAATGGAAGAATGCTATGATCGAGGAATACTAGTCGATCATGAAGAATGATGTTTGGGATGTGGTCCAAAGACCAGATGGGAAGTCAGTGGTGACTTCCAAGTGGATCTATAAGATCAAGCATGCTATAGATGGCAACATAGAGAAATATAAAGCAAGGTTTGCAGCTCATGGCTTCTCCTAGAAAGAAGGGATTGATTATGAAGAGACCTTTGCTCTTGTGGCCAGATACACTTTCATTAGATCAGTACTTGCTCTAGCTGCAAATGATGAAATGGAAGGTACACCAGATGGATGTAAAGACAACTTTCTTGCATGGTGTAGTTGAAGAGGAAGTGTATGTGGAGCAGCCACTCGGGTTTGAGACACATGACCGAGAGACACATGTGTGCAAACTGAAGAAAGCCCTGTATGGTTTGAAACAGGCACCCAGGACTTGGTATGGCAGGATAGATGGCTTCCTATCTAGTTTGGGATTTACCAAGAGTAAAGCGGATTCCAAACTTTACTATAAGGTTGAGGAAGGAAATCCTGTGATTCTACTATTGTGTGTGGATGACCTATTTGTAATACGTGAGGATAGATTGATTTCCGATACGAAGAGAAAGCTTGCTGTCGAGTTTGAGATGAAGGACTTGGGTATGATGCACTACTTTCTTGGAATGGAGGTGTGGTAGAGTGCAGATGGAATCTTCCTTGGACAAGGGAAGTATGTAGTAGAGATCCTGAAGAGGTTCGGGATGATGGACTGCAAGGCCATGGCCAGACCTATGGCATCGAACCTGAAGCTTCTGTGTGATGCTTCATCTGAGCCGGTTGATGCTACGATGTATTTTCAGATGATTGGGTCCTTGATGTACCTGACGAATACGAGACCAGATATCTGCTTTGCGGTGAACACCTTGAGCTAGTACTTGACAGATCCGAGACATGTTCGCTTGATAGTTGTAAAGCATATTCTGAAGTACCTGAAGGGTATAGTTGACTATGGGCTCAAGTATGAGGTGAATCAAAATTTTAATCTGGAGGGTTATGTTGATTCGGATTGGGAAGGGAGTGCCATTGATCAGAAGAGCAGTTCGGGGTACTGCGTCAGTATGGGATCTGGTATGATCTCTTGGTTTAGTAGGAAGCAGTCCTGTGTGGCACTGAGTATAGCCGAAGTAGAGTATGCCGCAGCTTGTTCGGCTAGTTGTGAGGTAGTATGGCTGAGGAAGCTACTATCTAATTTGTTTGATCTCCAGCTGAGTGCTACTTGTATATATTGCGACAACCAGAGTTGTGTGAAGTTGTCGGAGAACCCAGTGTTCCATGACAAGTCGAAGCACATTGAGATCAAGTATCACTATATCAGGGATATGGTGCAGAGAGGAGCAGTGAAGCTCCTGTATATTGCAACAGATGAGTAGATAGCCGATGTGTTGACCAAGCCGCTTGCCAAAGTGAAGTTTGAATACTTTAGAGGGAGACTTGGTGTACTTCAGATTGAGATACCTTCCAAGGGGAAGTGATGAGTTCAGAGACACAGATGCACATGAGTCGTTCCGACATGGTGGTAGGTTAGTCCTCCCATGGTCGTTGATGTAAGTGATGGGCCATTCTCACATAGTGGTAGGTTAGTCCTCCTATGGTGCAGATGTAAGGGCTGGGCCATTCTCACATGGTGGTAGGTTAGTCCTACCATGGTGATTTGTAAGGGATGGACAGGATTTTCCGACATGGTGGTAGGTTGGTCCTCCCATGGTCGTTGATGTAGGTGTTGTGATCCTTTCACAGATGGTAGTAGGTTGGTCATCCCATGCTAGTGAGTGTAAGTGTTGTATGTGTGCATCTGGGTCATGGTCCGTGGACGTTGATGATGATATGAAGACGATGATGTGATAGTATGGTACACAGGTTTTGCAGAGGCATATGATCAGTCCTGAGATGCTCTTGCAGGTTTTGCAGAGGCAGTGTAATCATTCCTGGGAGATCTTGCAGATTTTGTAGAAGTAGTGTAATCAGTCCTAAGGTGTACATACTTGATGGCTTGCTCGCAGATATGTTGATGATGTACATCCAGCATGAAAAAGGGTTGGTTCTGTAAATGATGAAGACCTGCAGGTGGCAGGCCTAACTCCAGTATGAAAAAGGACTGGCTCTATAGAACTTCCTATGACGAGTAGATGGGAGATTGATTGAGATAGTAGCAGTGATGATGATTCGATGATGATGGTTCGATGACGATGATCCAATGATGATGATCCAGAGAAGAAGACTTGTGCTAGTAGATTTGTGTCGAGAAATACCTTCCTAGTTTAGAGGGAGTGTTGATGTATATGTAACTTCGGAATGTATTTCATCTATGTATTTATTGTACTCCTATAGAGATGTATTATTCCTCTATATGGAAGTGTCGTCATTTGTATTGATAAGTGTCGCAAGTGTTGTAACTTTCTAATGGGTTATTAGACCACCTAGTAAGGGGTCGGCCCAGATTAATGTAACCATGGGTTATTAGACTGAGTTAGACAAGTCATCCCCATTGGTTTATTAGGCAGCTCAGGACAAGTACAAATAGAGAGCGGGATCGCTCTATTTGATCATCTCATTATTGACATCTACACTACTCGGAAAGTGGCGCACTAGTTGAGGAGGAGGAGCACCTGCTAGTAGAAGACTGTCTCTTGTACTTTGGTTGTATCATTGCTCTTTCTATCTCTGAGGAAGTTGTGGGGTTTTTCACCTTTATGGTTTTCCCCAATGAAACTATGTGTGTCCATTGTCTTATGTGATTGCTTGATATGCTTGATACATGCTTGATATGATTGATATATTGTACATGTTATTCTTTGAGTAAAGATCCTACAGTATGTTGAATTAATGCTCAAAATCTAACAGATTTTACTATCGATCTTGTCCCAGGGGCAACACGAAATTCCAAAGATCCTTAGAGAATGAGCACGCCGTAATTGGTAGAGTTAAAGATGCAGCTACAAGAGTTAATGTACAAGAGGTATATCAGGCCAAGTGTATCTCCTTGGGGAGCACCTGTGCTATTTGTTAAGAGGAAGGATTGGACTTTAAGGTTGTGTATTGATTACAGGAATCTTAATAAAGTGACAGTCAAGAACAAGTATCCATTGCCAAGAATTGATCATCTGTTTGATCATATGAAGGAAGCTAAAGTGTTTTCAAAGATTGACTTGAGGTTTGGCTACCATCAAGTGAGGATAAAGGAGGAAGAGATTCACAAGACAACTTTCCGAACAAGATATGGGCATTATGAGTTCACACTAGTGCCGTTTGGTCTTACCAATGCACCTGCTACATTCATGTGTCTCATGAATAGTGTCTTCAACAAATATTTGGATAAGTTTGTGATTGTGTTCTTGGATGACATTCTTGTCTATTCAAGGAGTGAAAAAGAGCATGAGGTGCATCTAAGGACGGTGTCGCAAGTGCTTAGAGAACACCATCTGTACGCCAAGTTAAGCAAGTGTGAATTTTATCGAAGAAGGTGCAGTACTTGGGTCATGTCATTTCAGAAGAGGGTATTGTAGTTGATCCAGAGAAGATTAATTCCATCATGGGTTGGTCTACTCCAAAGAATGTTTCAGATGTTAGATCTTTTATGGGTCTTGCTAGTTACTACAGAACGTTCATTGAAGGATTCTCCAAGATAACACATCCAATCACTTCATTGCAGAGGAAGAATATAAAAATTGTATGGTCTGAAAAATGTGAGAAAATATTTCAGCAGTTAAAGGAGTTACTTACCAACGCTCTTGTTTTGAAGATAGCAGATCCAAAGAAGGATTTTGTAGTGTGCATAGATGCTTGCATTGAAGGGCTAGGTGGATTTCTCATGCAAGAAGGAATTGTGATTTTCTATGAGTCAAGGAAATCAAAAGAGCATGAAAATAATTATGCCACGCATGTTTTAGAGTTAGTAGCCATAGTACATGCTCTCAAGACGTGGAGACATTATTTGTTGGGAAGAATATTCGAGCTTAGGACAGACCACATGAGTTTGAAGTATTTGTTTGATCAACCAAACTTGAATGCTAGGAAAGCCAGGTGGATGGAATTTCTCTGTAAATTTGATTTTGAAATTAAACATGTAAAAGGGAAAGAGAATAAGGTTGCAGATGCTCTTAGCAGAAAAATTTCATGTTGCAGCATTAAGTATGTGCAAGTCATATTTGAAGACAAGAGTTCTTGAAGCCCAAAACGGTGATGAAACTTACCTTCAAATTAAAGGAAAGGTGCAGTAGATAAATATAGATGAAAAGTGTGCAGTGTATCAACTTGGTGAAGATGGCATCCTCATCTATAAAGATAGACTGTATATTCCAAATTGTGCATATTTAAAGAAGCCAGTGATGGATGAAATACATCAAATGCCATACTCTGGACACCTAGGATATCAAAAAACTATAATAGCAGCAAGAAAGAAATACTTTTGGCATGGTATGAAGAAGGACATAGCTGAGTACATTGCTAAGCGTAAAAAATACCAACAAGTCAAGGCAGAGCACCAACATCTAGTTGGATTGTTGCAGCCCTTACCCATTCCAGAGTGGAAGTGAGAAGTGATCTCTATGGAATTTATAACAGGTCTGCCCATGACAGTGAAGAAGCATGATTCAATCATGGTAGTGGTGGACAAGCTATCAAAAGTAGCTCATTTCATCCCAGTCAAGTCCACTCACAAGGCTAATGACATTGCAAATATCTTCATGAGAGAGATATTCAGATTGCATGCATTGCCCAAGGCAATAATTCCTGATCATGATACAAAGTTCACTTCCAATTTCTGGAAAGGATTGTTTTAGGAATTGGGAACTAGATTAAATTTCAGTATAGCATATCATCCTCAAACAAATGGTCAGATTGAGAGGGTGAATCAGGTTCTTGAAGACATGCTGAGAATGTATGTGATGGATAAACCATCCAAGTGGGAGGATTACCTACACTTGGTGGAATTTGCATACAATAATGGGCATCGCGCATAATTGGGAATGAGTCCATTTGAGGCATTGTATGGCAAATGATGCAGGACTCCAGTGAATTGGGACAGTCTGGTGAACATGGTAGTGCTTGGGCCATAGATGATCAAGGAAATGGAACAAGAAGTTGTTAAGATCAGTCAGAATTTAAACGCAACTTAGGACAGGAAAAAGAGATGCATATTTGAAAAGAGTACATAAGGAATTTCAGATTGGGGATCATGTTTATTTGAGAGTGAAACTAAGGAAACGTTCTCTCAAGTTGGGGAGTTGTTCCAAGATGGAACTAAGATATTGTGGGCCATTTGATGTCCTAGATAGGATAGGACCAGCTGCATATAGAGTTGTATTTCCTGCTAACATAAGAGCTCATAATGTTTTCCATGTATCTTTGCTTAAGAAGTATGTACATGATCCTAATCATATGATTGATTGGAATGTGATACAGGTGGAACCCGAGGGAGAGTTCCAAGTAGATCGTATGTGCATCCTCGACAAGAAGGTCACATTGGTTCGGAACAGAGCCATTGGGCATGTAAAGGTCTAATGGGAGCACCTTAGTCCCAATGAGGCTACATGGGAGCTAGAGGATTCCATGAGAGAGGCATTCCCATTTTTGTTCAGTTTTGAGAACACCGAGGACACTATCGTTCTAAGGGGGAGGGGAATGTAATACCCCCATTTTGACCCTTATGATATATTGGCGTTTAATGCAAATATTGAATACATGTGATGTATGTTTCCCTAGCGTGGAGCTCAAGGCCAAGGCCTAGCTAGTGTATTGTTGGATTTTATTTAGAATGGCAAGTATTTGATATTATGGTATCCATGTGCTATTAAGCCATGAAATATTGTAAATTGATGTGAATATTTAATATTGCAATAAAATACCAAAACTGGCTATGGGAGAAACTAATCAGAGGGGGCCATGTGTATTCCACTAGGGAGTGGTGAGGGGGTTGAACCATATGCTTCCAAATGTCATCTTGTGAACCCATTTGCCTTTCTTTGTTGACATTTAATTCTGTGTAAGAAAGTTGTTGAAGAAATCAGTCCATGGCTTCAATGGAGCTTGGGCAGCCCAAAAATTCGTTTGGCAGGTATGGGATCTGTTTCCTTGACCCACAAGTCACTTTACCTCACGGGAATCCGTTATTCCTCATTCCCATTCCATTGTTGAACATCTAAGCTTCAGTTTTCATCCATTACACATTGCCAATAGTGAGAAAAACCAGAAATCACAACTCTGCATTAACCCACGTTTTGAAGTGCCATAAACACCCAGAATTTCATGTGGATAGTGAAATTCGATGGGAGGATCCATAGATATGAACCTTGGGGCGAATTTGAGAGTGTGAGATACCCGAAAATCCATAGGAAAACTTAGTTTTGATAGCCCAAAAATCCAATTACGGGATTGATCCATTTGGTCACCGAATTGTGAGAATCCAAGCGTGAATGATAGAACAGAGGTTAAGATTTCTTGATAAACCCAGTGAAGGATAGAATCTCAAGGAATTAGCAGTTCGACCTTTCTATTCCCACCCTGAATAGAATTGGAGGGAAGGGGCACCTGAGGGATTGTGCAGCAGAGAAGGGGACCTTCCTTGTGTTGGGTGTGGTAGGTATTGTGGGTACCATGATTGTTTGAGTTTAGTTGAGATGCTTGTAGCTCTGTGGTTGAGCTCACTTGCTTAGAATCATCCTCCTTTGTCTCTTGCATGCTTGATAAAACCAACTGTGTGTTGGCTTAGCATGATTGTTTGTGTGAGACCATGGCTGTGAGTGCGCATGTTTAGTTCCTCCTTAGTGGATACACATCCCCGCTCGGGGGTGGTCTCTCATCTGAAAGAATACAGGATGGACAAAGACCTATGGTTGGGTGGAACGTTTCTCTCACATATCCAGTTGCTTGGATAGTTCAGTTTGAAGATAAGTATTCTCTGTGGTTTAAATTATATTCATTATGTGTTCTGCAATGTTTAATTTGATGACTGTTATGATTATATGTTGAATGCATGATGCAATTGTGTGTGGATAGTGTATCATTCCGTTGTGTTTATTTAAAGTATGAATCTGCACACATAAGCTTTTATTTATTATGAACATGTTAGCAACGAACAGGGGCTGAGTTTTCCGAATAAACCCTAGAATATTAGTCATGTTCCCCCCCCCTTGCATCGGATCTACGGGAGGGGATGTGACATAGCCCAAGGAGCCTCCCTCCCTGATTACTCAATTCAAAGATATTGCCAGAGAGAGTAATATAGAAAACGACAAAGTCATCAGCAATATGAATGTGCCCAAGTTTCCCCCTTACTTTTCATAGGTGCCAACTGCTCATCATCTTTATCATGCATGTTTATTGTACTATATATATATATATATACCATTGGTTTATACAATTGTTTGATCATAGCCTGATTTTATACTACTAGTGCCTCCTTTTAACCTCTAAAATTATCAATCATGAGACCCAAGCGATAATTTTTCTCTTTTAGCATGTAAATTTTATAAACTAATTTTTTATTTATCTTCTTGGGATACTACCAACTAAGGACATCCTGTAGTGTGTTGCACTTGTTAACATAAAAATATTGCTCGTAAGAGGTTTTTTCCCTATCCTTTCATTACTAGAGGTGTAACTTCATTTTTTTTTGTTATAGCCCATTCTAAATTCTCCTATTATTGAACCTAACACTTAGCTAGTGACCTACAAGGTATTTATTAAAGATCCATTCACATTTTCGGTACCTAACTCTTTTGAACTATAGAGATGATGATACTTAAGTGCATGCATTTTGTTTTTTATAGTAATCTCAAATGGATTAAATGTTGAGTACTATAGAGATGATGAATTTTATGTTTGTGCATTTTGTTTCCAAAATCAATGTTAAATGGATTAAATGTTGAAGTTATCCCTTTGTTTGTTATCATTGAGGTATTTTTGCAAATTATCTATGCCCTTCTCTTGTTGGGTATATGTAGTATTGTGCATTGATTTGTCGCCTGCACCATCTTGATTTGTAAGTTGTTAGTAAGTGTTTGGCATAGTTCTTGATATTTTAAACAAGAATTGATAAAATTTTATATGTATAAAATAGCTATTGGAAATCCAAATAGCTGAGAGTACAAGTAGTTAAACATTTTACACAAAAACGCCATGCAGAGGCACACCTATGCTCTTTTCTAGGTATATTAGACTAAAGAGACTTGAATTCATGTCTTTTGCAAAAAATGTTGGTTTTTGAGCCATCCAAGAGAATATTAGCTAAAACGCAATTGCAACATTTCTACTTTGATGACTTGGATAAATCTCAATTATGAGAAACCTTTTAAGGATTTAAGCTATTCAGGATAATAGGAAGAACTATTATTGTTTTAATGGGATTGCGCTTTGATGGTTTTGAAAATGTCCCATTTTCTAAGAATTTATCTTGCAAAGACAAATATGGTTAGCCAATGTATGCTTTTTTATGTGTATGCACAAGCAAACAAGCAATGTTTGAATGCCATTGTGAACCTTAAATATTGTATTCACACATTTAGAAGTAATTTTCCTTAAATTAATGTTCACATGTGATATTGTTCGGAACTTGTTGTAATAGTAAAAATTCGAAGAGATCTATTTGCAAAACGTTAATAAATTGTTTTTTGTAATATTTTATATATTGTAATTAATTTAATAAAAATAATAATTTATTAAACTTGTGTTTTTTTTAATAAATATTTTATAAATATAACTTATTTTTAAAAGACAGGGACTATGTTGCATGTAACTCTTGTTTTTTTTATAGTTCTCGTAATTCTATTTGCCTTTTCTTATGTTGGTAACAAAGGATTTTCTTTTAGGTAATGATAATTTTGCTTTTGTTAATATGTTGTAGGATGGGTTAATTTAAAAGGAAATGCGTTCTTGGGTAACCCTTCCATAGAGGCTAAATGAATTGTTTAATTTTTATGAAGCATCCTATCATAGGCTTGCTATCTCACCTCCCTTTTTTGTTTGAGTTGAAGTATGGAATTAAGTTAATTTATGTATTGTATTTTTTGAGTTGAAGTATGGAATTATGTTCATTTATGTATTGTATTTTTTGAGTTGAATTATGGAATTATGTTCATTTATATATTGTATTTTCCAATTTTTTAGATAATTTATCAAGATTAATTTCATTATTATATATATATATATATATATATATATAAGATTTTTGTTTTTACTATATTTAAATAAAATCTTGTTTTATTTTAAATATTTATTTGTTATATTTTGATAACATTTTCGGGGTTTTTAAGATTTTACTTTTCAAACTAAGGTTTTTGATAATATTTGTAACACTTATTAATGATCATGGATATTACAACAATAATAAAGAATGGAATCCCCTTGTATTGGAATGAATTTTTTTTCTCAATCTTCATTAGTAAATTCATTGAATATAAATAAAAATATCTTATCTAATAATATAAAATAGATAAAAGCGTGCTATATAAGGTAAGAAACCAATATTCTCAATATTGACATTAATCTTTGTTAAAAAATCAACAAACTATTTTGTAATAAAATTTATATAAAATGTTTCTTTCATAATATTAGATAGATATAATGCTAGTAAAGTATGAAGATGAGCAAGTTGTAATATGTTGTATTCCTATAACTCCCCTATTTTTATAACTTCATTTATTTAATCATTGAACTTGATATTGAAAAGAACCAAGAGAAGGGATGCTTTCTAATATTGAGAATGACACGTAAGCTTTACTATTATCATCAAAATCCCTTCTAATATTGAGAATGGCACGTAAGCTTGACTATTATCATCAAATGGTATGAAGCATGTAGAATATATTGGAAATGAGGTCAAAGAAATAGAGCCTCATTTAAAAAATGAGGTCAAAGAAATAGAGCACTGCTCACACACATCAATTTAGATGCCTCATTTAAAAAAAAAAATCATGTTAGCTTTCTAACACCTTATTGACGGTCCATGGACATCGTAAAAAATGCAACATTGTTTATCTTGAGACATAGGTTTCTCACTAAAATGTTGCACATACAAAATACAAATAAATTGTAGTTTTAGCTTTATATTTCTAAATTGTCGGTCTTGAGACATACATCGATTACTACATAAAGAGAAAGTACAAAATGTATCAAAAACATGACACGTGATAGTAAAATTTTGTTGAAAAGTGACGTTTGTCCCAACGAAAAAATATTTTGACATTATTTGATTTTTTGAAGATTTAATATTTTTTATTAAATTAAAAGGTTTAAATATTATTAGTAATGTATTTTTTTAATAAAACAAACATGGTTTTGTAAAATAGTGTTAAATTCATTTTTTCTCCAATTTTAAATTCATCCTATTGCCATTTAAAAAAAAAATTATATTTTTGCTTTTTATATTCCTTTTAAAAATTGACTATATCTTTGAAAATTTTACATTCTTTGTACTTTTTTTTTTCTTACTATAACGATATAAACAAACTTTGTCTCATCAACATAAATATTCACATAATTAATCTTTACCTCATCCATCTTCACTATATATATAGATGGATATGAATTTTATATTAAAATGTTGATAAAAACAATCGAAAAATACAGTCATTTTCAAAATACAAAATTGTTCACTATCCATCATAGCATTTCTAAAGGGGAATTTATTAGCATGAGTTCTTAAGACTACTACAACATTTGTGACAAAAAACTGAATACAATAGACCCTAACAAATTGTCCCAACAAATATATACAAAAGAACAACACCCTAGATGAGATTAAAGAGAATTGTGACCGCTGTGGATTTCATGGAGATCTTAGTTTTCTTCTTCCTAACCATGGGAGTTGGAGACTTTGACCACTATAATGTCTGGTTGTTATACCGAATATTCTTCCGCTACCCTCGATATTGGGAGTGATTTTTTCTAAAACTTCCCTCCAACCAACATTTTTTGATGAGCATCAACAAGTATTGTTACCCTTTCTAGCTAAGCTTCTTGCTAGACCCTAACAAATTGTCCCAACAAAGATATACATAAAAACAACACACTAGATGAGATTAAAGAGAAATGTGACCACTCTGGATTTCGTGGAGATCTTAGTTTTGTTCTTCCTAACCATGGGAGCTGGATACTTTGACCACTGCAATGTTTGGTTGTTGTACCGAATCTTCTTCCACTACCCTTGAGCTTGAGAGTGATGTTTTCTAAAACGTCCCTCCAACCAACACTTTTTGATGAGCATCAACAAGTATTGTTACCCTTTCCAGCTAAGCTTCTTGCACACACAGCTTCCCTTCCACATAATCAAACGTAGCTCCAAATGAGATATGTGAGAGTGTTAACAAGTAAAATTTGCTCACTTGTGTTGTTATGAGCTCAGTTACCTCCATACGTCACCATGCCACCTCATTCATGTCCATTTGACCTTGGAAAAACAATAAAAAAACCCAAAAGTGAAAGCTAAGCCTAAGAAAAGTCTTCATAACCTAGGTCTCTCTTAATCCCTCGATAAGAGCGACTTGGGTTGCTCATAACCCTTCGATATGAGTGATTAAAGTTGCGCAAAATCAATAAAAAAGCGCAACCCAACCATCAAATTGGTTTTCAACTCATTTTGCTTCGTGTCCAACAGAAAGAAAACCAAAGTGACATGAGTCTCTACGTGGCTGGCAAGTTTAGAACCCAAATCTTAGCTCTAGACTCCCATCCTTAGTTATAAAAGAGACACCAAGATTCCTCACTACACACAACTCCTTTCCATTTGTTCAAATTCGTCACTCTGCCATATTTTTTCCGAGACTGAAGTAAACCTTTTCTCACTTCCCTCTCACATTTGTTGGAGATCCTATCCAGTGACATGTTGCTGGAAAACCAGAAGGACATGAGGAGAACCAATGGAATCTCCCTCAGATAGTTGTGGGTGCCTCCTCTTCCACGATTGTTCAGGTGCTCTTGGTTCGTGTATTTCTCTTTCATATTTTGAATATAAATTCTTTATTCTTTAAGCTCTCGTGTATGCTTGTTGATTTAATTTAAAGAAAATAAAATATATATATTTTTTTATACCAGCACTCGTAGTTTAATTTCTTAGATTAATAGTTTGTTTTGTTTTATCTCTTTGAAAATCTGCTTGAGTTCAAAACCCTCTAGTAGGTGCTATTTAGCACGGTCGTGTGCGAAAGTACACACCATAGTTCTTGGCGACCATCGTGGGGTGAATCTCTATCTTTCTCTAGTTGTGTGTCCTTCATCTTTTCCATTCTTTTGTTTGGGATTGCATCTTTCTATTTGGCCTCTTATTTCTGTTTATTTTTGGTAGAGTAGTTTGTTGAGAGAAATCCCAACCTAGAACCTTCATTGTTTTCTAAGCTGTGCTATTTAGTTTATTTTTTGGAATCCCTGCTCTTAGGTCGTTCCTATTTGGAAATTTTAAGCAATCCAGGTCACACCTTTCCCTTTGAACTGTGCAACCCCGACCCAAACTAGCCCCTTTGTCCCAAGTCGTGCTTATCTTCCTGTTTTGAGTGATTCAAGTTGCTCATTTCCCTTTGAAAGCCCCGATATGATCCAAAAACACTTTTTTCAGACTTTTTTTTGTAGAGTTTGCTCCCTGCCTACATTGATCAGAGTCAATTTATCACTTAGAGTCTGTTTTCAGTCCCTGTCAATCTATTCGTAGCCTCGTTTCCTTGCTATAATAGTCATTTTTTTGTTTTCCTTGTCAAAGTTTTTGGGTGATGAAATTTCGTCCTAAAAGTTTGAGTATTTTCCCCCACTTTGAACTTGCCATCGTTGCTTTCTTGCTTGATGCATTTGTTTTCATTTTAAGTAAGGTTTGATGAATTGATCTTTCTACATAGTTAATTAAGTTGTTTTCTTAAAACATTTTTGGATTAAGAGCCTTTCTTTTGATCTTTGCAAATCGCTTATTGAACTGTCAAAAAATTCGATTTGAAAAAGTATTGCTTGAACTTCTTTAAATAGTTTATTTCAAGAAAAAAATGAGTATTAAAATTGCATTGTCTATTTTTCAAGCAATTTTATTTTCAGTTCTTAGTTGTAGTACACACCACACATGCACACAACTAGACTCCTTAATTCAAAATATTTCTTGGTTTAAGATGTCAAGCAGAGCCTTAAAATCAACCTTAACTTAACACATAATTAAACTCACTTGAGGACAAAAAGAATTTTGTAGTTAAGTTAGGACCTTGGGGATAGGAATCCAAACAATTCCCCTTGGTCACTATTCATCTGAGACATAGTGGTTGTTTGATTAGGGGGATAAAATACTCTAGTACTTGGGACACAGTTTGAGGTCAATCTGTGGGGTGAGCCTTTACCTTAGGAGGGTAAATGACTAGAATGGAACTAAATGGTTGGGTGGTACAACGTCCCCACTCAGTACTAGAGATCATCGAGATCGTTGTTTTCAGACTGAAGTTGTGGAATACTCATCTTTATGTGACCCGAATGAGGTAGCCTAGAAACCATTATTTTTAGGTATCTTACCCAGTGGTGGTCCCGTTTGGTGGGGGTATAGCCAGGATATATGGAGTTGGTTGCGACCCTAGCTTTGTAACTGTCCTTTCTATCTTCACTCATTACATTAGGTTAGGCTTGAGACCCCTATCATGGGTTAGTGTTTGAAAGATCTAAGTTGGCTTCCTACTTCTTTTTTATTGATGGGGAGGTGACAAGCACATAGAGGAAAATATTCAAGGAATATTTTTAGTGATTTTTCTTATTGCTTGTGTAGATCTTCTAGGTTAGTGGGTCCTTTCATTTTCTAGGATTTCTTTTTTTTATTGGTTTTCTTTTTCACAATCACCTGTTGTACGCTTGGTTCCACTATTTTTTTTATCATTTCGATTTGAGATTTACCCGCTTTTAGCCTTGATGAGTTGTTTTGACTTTATCAATATAGCTCCCCCGAGATTCTCTCAAATAATTCGGGGACTATCCCCTCAGTACAGTTTCTTAAACCACACAATCGGCTCCAAAAACCAGATCCTAGTACAACACACTACATGATCCACAGATCCCGACACCTTATTGTCAGGACCATGTTCACATACACACTTCTAAGACCATGGCTAGGAACATTCCCACCTCCCTCGACACACATTCTAGCCCCACTTCAATAGGAATCTGAATTGTTAGTATCCCAACGATTACTAGAGACAACACCACCGCCAGTATAGGTGATACAATTCCCAACCCTAAGGGAATCCTTAACCCTACCTTTTAACAGACCCAATATCCCTCAAACTAGTGGAACTTTTGGTAGTGGACATACACGGGGGGTTCACTTAGTGAACTTGTTACATAGCACGATCGTTCATATGATATTAAAGAATATCCATAATTTCACTAAATATTGGAAAATTCTTCCTAAAATTTTATTGTTGAACCCTCCTCCCAATATGCATTTCCAATTAAGAAAACCCCTATTTTCACCTGATATTGTATGTATCCATTTTTATCAACCCATTTTTACTACCCCCTTTATATCATATTATCAAGTTGTAACAAACAAGAGCCCTAACACATCTTAGTATAAGAAAACATGATGTTAAATAAAATAATAGAATAATGCTAATAATGATCCCACCGGTATTGCAAGGGTGACTAATAAATTTGTAGAGTTGGATAGTGGAAGACCCAACGAAATAGTATTGGGAAGGGAAAATGCGTAAAAGGAAACCCAGTCAAGAGATCAACATAATAAATAATGTAAAAGGTTGATAGTCCAATAGTTAGTGCAATACTTAGAAAAAGATGATAATTGTGTATATTTCACATCACAACCTGCCAATCTACCAATTTTATGTAATGTAAATTTACGTATAGCCATAGAGAACTCATGTTTTCTATAATCTTAATAAATTAAACTCCATAAAAATATAAAATTGAAAACCTTTCGTGGATGGACTCCCCTACCTTCCTATCAAAGAAAACATCATTGATGTTTGAACCCAAATGAACATAGCAAAATTCCTCTTACTTTCCAATAACACCGTATGATCATGTGCATATCTTGGATTTGGGTCATTCACAAGATGCAATGAATTTCCTCCACTTCCTCTACATTTATTCTTGCAAATAAGGGAATTAACAACATTTAGTTACATTTTCTTGGGTTATATATAGTTTTTTTATATCTTTACAAGAGAGGGAAAAATATCCATTGTTAGGTTTCAAGCATGCAATAGTTATAAACATACACAGATGGTAAAACTTATATGATAGCATTTCATGGTAACGATAACACGTAGGGTATGTAAATAAGGATTTATATTTTCACCTATGTTCATGTTAGTTTCAATACAATATTAAGAGGGATGCCTTGCATATAAGAATTGAAATTAAAATTATGAATGTGCCAAATATAAAGTTCAATCTAACAACTATTCCTAAATGGAAATGTGAAAATGTTAAAGAAGATTACAAAAAGTTGAAAGAAATAATTAGTTAAGAGAGATTGATCTAACTTTTCTTGGTTCCAGTGAGTCAAGAAAAATTGATCTCACTTTTATTGGTTGTCATGGAGCCAATTTTGATTGAATCTTAATACCCACCTAAACCCCAACCTAAAAAATGAAGAGTTAGATAATTTACTCGAATGAATACAAAAGACACAATACAATTGTTCAACTCCAAAACACCCCATTAGCTACATCTCTTAACTTAAATATTCAAAGCAATATAAAATCAATTCAACTCAAGAATAAATAAGCTATTAAATGAGTATTGCTCAAGGCCAGTAATCCAAAGAGAATTCCATAGATATTATCATTGGTACACTATTATAATATTTATACAAAACTTAGGATCATAAGCAATATCAAATAAAAATGGAGGGTCCTTAAGTTTTAGATAGGTATGAATTGATCCCATGGTTTGGAGGTATGAATCCATCCCATGATTTGGAGGTTATTCCTCAGCTCACCCAAATAAAATAACCTCCAATATTTATATTACTATGCCAAATTAGAAACCCCCCTTGACCCCTTAATATAGCGCAATATATTTTTGAGGTTTTTAAGAGCATTTAAACCCCCAATATGAATGGACATGATATGATATTGCCTCGCTAGTGAACCCCCCATGTGGATATACCACTAGTGGAACCATTGGTGGAACTTCTAGTGGAAATAATAGAAGAAACACCAATGGGACCATGACCAACACTGTCGTTGGTCCTACTACTT
Organism: Larix kaempferi; assembly: GCA_027924585.1. Lineage (NCBI taxonomy): Eukaryota > Viridiplantae > Streptophyta > Pinopsida > Pinales > Pinaceae > Larix > Larix kaempferi. The sequence continues at coordinate 12,929,500 of BSBM01000729.1, forward strand.
CACACCCCATTGCAAGTATACCATTCATGGCCAACCTCGAAATCCGAGACTTGGTGAGGCTGACTAATGACCCTATCTTCCATGATCCTACATGGCCTTCCATGCCAACCAAGATCCTCTCAGATATACCAAAATTTGAAAGGAAGGTGAGAGAGGACATGGATAACCATATTATGTCATTTCATTTATGGTGTTGTTCGAACAACATTGTGGATGATTCCATTATATTATGCTTATCCCAAATAACCTTAATGAGTGTAGAAGCAACGTGGTACATTGAGCAACCCCATGGGATGCATCCTAATTTTGTATCCCTTGCCTCAAATTTCTTGTCATTTTTCCAAATTCCTATCCATTATGATGAGGGAGTAGAAATTATCTTATCCTCTTGATAAAACTCATCAATGCACATCATGGATCACATCCATGAATGGCACCAACATCAAAGCTTGTGTAAGGTTGAGCTTGACAACATGATTTTCTTAGATTGGTTTTTAAAGTCCCTTCTACTCGTTATAGAAAAGGGTGTAGCCTCTAAGCATCCGTAGTCTAAAGAAGAAGCCATTTTTAAATCTCAACAATATGATTTGATAAATGCCCAGTTAGGATACATGTACACCATCATACCTGACCCTCCTAGAGTAAATTCTTCATGTAAAGATCCTCTAGGTGCATATCATTCTATGGATGAAATTATTGGTGCCATTGGTTCCCATCCCAATCTGTATGCATCTTACCCTTCCCAGAAAAGTGTTTATATGTACATCAACACCCCAAACTTTGAGCCTAATAAGGGTCCCTCAATGACTACTTATTATGCTCCAGATCCTTCACGACCCGCCTCGCATGCCGAGATGAGTACCTCCTATTATTTTCCTACCTTTATCACACACACAAATGGATCTTCTTGTAACGGTACTTCATGTGGCACTAATCCTAGTGATTATGTGGCTCCTCTGGCCATTAACCCCTACTACCCATTTCTTGACCCACTGCCAATTGTTACCATGCAACATCCTCCAAATCCTCCCCCTTTCCCTCATAGGAAAGTCTATGCTTAGCAGAACCTACCTTCTTAGTCAACACCAAATAAACAATAGGAGTAGCCTAAAATAAAGAATAAGGGGAAGAACAAGGGAAATAACCATTGTTGGGGAAATGGTGGGAAACCTCCTAATCCCCTTGCTAATAATGCACATAACATATACCCTACAGAAGAAGATCCAAACAAGCATACCAAGAAGGATAAGAACAAACCACTACATACTAATCATCCATGTTCATTTTAAAACATTTATGGTCACTACACTCATCATTGTCCCCATCTGGAAAAAGATCACCAATTATTGAATGAGGTGAACCAAAGTGAAACTGCCAATGCACTGCAAGGGAAATATAATTAGTATCCTCAAACCAATATGGGACAACTGATGATATTACAGAACCCCTTCCCTCCATAAGGGTTAGTCAATACTCAATCCATAGCAGCTTATCCTCTACCAACACTACCCACTGGTCAATCATATGCCAGGTGTTCAACACCTTTTGATGTTGTTAGCTGATGTCAACCTTCAGACTCAGCGTAATCAATATGGTTCCACAGTAGAACCTTCACCTGCCAAAAAATTGAAAGAGTCATCCCAAATCGATGAGCCGTTTCACATACCTTGTCCTGCAAATGAAGGGATCCCCAAGATCCCCAAGTTCCCTTTATGCCGAGCTGCTAGTAATCCTAATGCTAGAGATGCTCCCAACTATAGAATTGTGGATGATTTTTCTTAGTCTCTAGCAGGAATTTATACTCTATAGGCGCTACAGAACTACCCAATACAACATAAAACATTGTTGAATTATTTAGGTGCAATTGACCCATCTGGTTCTTGCTTGATGACTTTTGATTCGGACCAAGCAGAGCCCCAGATGCATTTACCTACAGCTTTCCAAGTTGCCATTACGGTTAAACACCTGGTTATCCCTCAGTGTATCATGGATGAATGGGACTCCACCTGTGTTATGTCCACTTATGTGTGGTAGAATCTAGGCTCACCCAAATTGGTTCCATCCCTTATGACCTTACGCACCTATGATGGGCGTGCTGCTCAACCATATTGTATTCTCTAGAATTTCCCTGTTGAGTTAGTTGGAAAAACTGTTTTGATTGATATAGGTAATCAATTCCCAATTGAATTACAACCTCCTCATAAGTTGTAGTTACATGTATGCTATGAAGGAAGTTTCCTCATAGGTATTCATACTTATGATGTTCCCCCATGAGGGGAATATTGTAAACTTGGATTAGTTAACTTAATATGATTCTAAGGGTCCGACATGTACAGATAATGTCTTACCTACATAAAACAATAGTCCCAACAATATTACCCTTCCCACTTATTCGGATGTTGCATTAGGAATTTTTTTACACTTCCATGATATGGATGTTCTAGTATTTATCACCCCCTCCCCTAAAGTTGATAAATCTGAGTTATGAACTCTCTTCAGGGGAAATAACGGTCCAACCCCAACCTATTTCACCTCTCAGTGAGTTACCTAGAAATCAGTGGGGAGCATGCCCATCCAACAGATCTTGTTTTTATTCCCACCATCCAGATTGGTCAGTACACCTTGTTGTCACGCTCTTTGTTGTCACTCTCTTTGTTCTTATAGTTGTTGCATTCCTCTACTCCCATCAAGAAGAAGACTAAATCCCGAAAATAGGAAAGGTTTAGCATCGATCATCAATGGTCACTTTAGAAATAAGATATCTGAACCGGTCACATGGAGTAACTAGCAAGATGGATAGCAAGTGATCCCTCCTATCGGTGGCTTAGATGCAAACACACAACTTGTTAGGATATACCTGAACCATTGGAGGCCTCAAAATATGCAATAAATGTAAAAGTGGGAATTTACTGTCAACGACCCTGATTGAACCATGCAGTTTGCTGAAGTATATATGTTATATTGGAGGCACTAGGATGTCCAGTAGATATAAATGACCGAGTTTCCCGTCGACATCCAAAATTCAATTATGCATCTTCTCAAAATGAATCTTGACAATTGGAGGCTCTAAGACAATCTATGAAGCAAAACAAAGTTCCTTTCCACCAACGACTAAGATTAAAATGTCCACCTTGATAAGGATAAATCCAAACCATTGAAGGGAATAGGGATTGCACTCAAAACAAGAAATAATTTTCTCACAGATGGATCATATTGAATCACACAAACTAGCTAAGTTAGATCTTGGCCTTCGTCTGCTTTGAATAATGTGATGAAATATGTAGGTTATCCTCGGTGCAAATGGTCAATATTAAATATCATATTTTCTCAAAGCAAATCTAAGCCATCAGCAATTAAGAGAATATCAGTAAAGCTAAAAGGTTTCTCCTCCCATCGATAGTTCAGGTTGAATCATGAAAAATCATCAAGGTTGATCCTAACCATTAGTGATTAAAAAACTCACCACAGAAAGGAGAAAATATTCCCTCATGCTAAAGGAGGGAATTTGTATGAATTTCCTTCTTAGAGCAGTCTTGAGCATTCATTATCAAAGGTTCATTCCAAAGTCTATGGTGATCAAGAAGAAATCAACTTTTCAGAGCAGTAGTTGTCAAAATCACACATCAACGTGATTGTTCAAGTGATCAAAATGTTATTTTCTCATGCAGATTCATAGCCATTTCAGGAAGTAGGAGGTGTCAAACTTGAAAATGTATACCAATTTAGCTTCACAATCTCCCTCATGATCTAGATGTCTCATCCACATGCCAATACCTAATCATTCCATATTTTTGCATGTATGACTTCCATTCTATTTTTCTCTCTTTTTAGGTGATTGCCATCATGGAGGATCGTCTCCCAATGGACGAATCTCAAATCATCATGTTTTATACCCAGTCTAAATCATGTGGAAGACATCTATTTTCGTCAATATATGTAAGGTTCCGCCACCTACTGTTGATAACCTGTTTTTCTTGCTAGCTATTATTTCATGTCTCATCTTGTGATGTTAGAGAAGATAATCCCATTAACACCCATAATGTTTTCATTATTGTTGTATGATTTATCACCTCAAGGATCTTGGTTCAATTTCTTTCATGCAAAGCTTCCCAATGATCACTCCAAGCCACAACTCATACTAAATAAACATTTTGATGTTTCACTCTTGGTCAAGATTATAGGGCTCTACTAAATAATATTTCAAGAAATCCTAGTGATCTCTTGGAAATTGTGTCCCTCCTGTTCTCCCCGCATCACACTTTCTCACGCTTCTCCTCCGCCATCTCAACATAATTTGGGAGTTTGAGAGAGCGAGTGCTACAAGATGAAGTGAGTCCACAAAATTATCGGTTGTCAGTGCTTGTGATTCATCTTACTATTGTGTATCTATTTGATACATGAAGGTTTTACCCAGGAAGGATGGTATCAAGTTAGGTCTCCGAACACCATCCCCACCTTCTGTGATGGAGTCCTTACAAATAAAGGTTTTTCAGACCAAGCTTCTTCTACTGAGTTCGTCCCCTAACACATCGCAATGAGGAAAAATGCAACCTCCTTTGCAATTTTACTTTATGTAGTGCATCATGGGACATATTCTCTTCAATGATGATGTTGATAAGAGAAAATCATACTCAACTTTGTTGTTCAGTACCTGTTGTTGCTGTAACCTTATCCCGAAAATTTTCTTGAAATTGTAGGGCCCCTCCTTCTATTTTTTGGTTTACTTAGAGTTTAGCTCATCCTAGAAGGTTTACTTTTTCTCACTTAGAATTTTTCCTGAAAACAAGTAAAACAGGCAAGTTTTTGGACTAAGTACAACCCGAATTTTCTCGCTGAAATAGTCAGAGCAACTCACCAAGTCACGTCGAAACGGTTGGGGGTGACGACTGATTTTATTGGAAGGAATCATGTTTCGGAGCAACTCACCGAGTTATGCCGAAACGATTGGAAAAATCATGTCGGACACTTAGAGTTTTTTGGAGTTTCTCTATTTCAGAGCAACAAACTGAGTTACACCAACGCGCTTTGACGTAAAACACGAAAGATATTGACGATGCCTCGGCAAAAGAACATGTTGGCGCAAGATTGTGAGTATCACCGACACGTTTCACTGCACGTAAATAAATGAGGCCAAAATGTGTCACTAGAGATAGGAGAGTGATGCTGACAAAGGAATTGGCGTAATGTGAAGAGTCACTCCGAATTGGAAAACGCCATTGAAATATCAGCGAACATGCGCCAGTCGCGTCGAAATGCTTCGACGAGGAATTAAAAGGGAACCGATATGCTTCGGCATGAAAAAAAGTCCAAAAGACACTGAAAAGGAAATTGATGTAGAATGATGAGTACCACCGATGTGTTTCACTGCAAAAACACGAAGGACGCTGAAACATGTTGGTGAGAAATTTAATCCGCTGCGATATAGAGGGAAAGTCATTTTTTTTCGTGTTGAAACAGCCCCGGCGAGTTGGTGGATCGCACCAAATTTTACCCTTACGCATTAATTGCCGGGGTTTTCCAATGTTATATAAAGGGTGAAAATCAAATTTTTAAAAACATTTTGCAAACGCCGTTCATGCGAAGACCCTTGCACCAACCGTCGGATGCCCAATGCCTTTGAAAATTTTCCTTTACGACCTGTCTGCAACTACCAGGTAGGCCATATTTTGCACCCTTATGTCCCATGTTCGAAACAGAGTCTTTCCTTTGGCATTTTCCCCTTGTATAGAACGTGTTTGGTGTAATTTTGTTTATGGTTTTGTTTTATATATTTATTTATGAAAAGAAAAAAGAAACCCTTAAACCAACCATTTTATTCTTGTCCAGTGGGGCACAGATTGGTCGGTAGTGTTTTTATTCCTTAAATAACGCCTCTTGACCAAACTTTGTTAAGTTCCTTCCCGGCCGAGTGAATTCCTCGCACCAGGCATACCCTCCGATCCCTTACTGATGCTCACTTCCCGTAACATCCTGAAAATCACAAAAAATTAAAATTTTTTCAGCATAGCATTAATTGTTATACTTACTATGCGGAAATATAATAAATGCTTATTTTGTTCTTTTAAATGACATACTGAAATAAAATGTTTATATTGATCATGTATGTGTATTTTCTTACGATGTGCGTGAAATGTATTTATGTCTACATTAGAATGTTGTTGGATGTTTTCTTGCCTCAATTATGCATCCTAGATTACTTATGCTAACTAGAATTTGATGTTGATGCTTTATAGATTTACTTGATATTGTTTATATGTGCTAATTGTTGTTCTTCTTATTGATGATGAAGGGGTCCTATGGGCACTCTGAGGCTTACTTAGCTATTAGCTAAATCATTTGAACGCTATGTCGCAGATCACATGTAAGAGAAAGTTAGTGTTTCGAAAGAGAATATGGAGGTCCTATTTATCGTTAGTTGCTTTCAAGTTTTAAAAAGAGAAATAGAATACTAGCAAACATTTCAGGGTGAGATCTATCTCAATCATTGCTTTAGCTATAATCTGTAACAGATTGTTTATATGAATTTATAGTATTACACTCTACTCTCAACACTTATGTTATTTTAATACTCAAGTATTTGTACGATATTGAGAATCGAAAACAATGTTAAGTATTTCAAATCCTACTTAAGGGAATTATAATAAGTATTAAATGTCTATCGTAATAGGATCATATCCTAAGTTCAAATATTCTTATTGTAATTCTAGGCCTATCCTTTGATCCTATGCATTATATGTATATCCCATAATGTGATGTTATTATGGAGACTTTGACATAAGTCTAAAGTTGCAAACTATGCACTCTATGCATTCTCTTCTACTAATTTATGTGATGGCTATTTTAATGCTAGAGTATTGTATTAGTATCTATAGTTATAAACTATTTGCTATGTGCACTTCTTCTATAGTTTATACCATTGATAATATAATGCCTAGAGCTTAATAAGTATTGTAATTATACAATAGTGTTGATATAGTTTTTGTACCAAGTGCGAGGGTTGATTAAAAGGTGATCTACGTAATGCCTTGTTTCCAAGGTTGGAAACATGCAATGGTTAAAAGACTTTAGGAGATGTGTCCAGGTTATAGTATAATGTAACCATTTTATAATGTTGTGAGTCCCGCCAAAAGGAATGGTCAAAACGTTAACCTAGGTTATTGATCTGGATTTATGTGGGAACGAAATAAAAGAGCATTTACAGAATCAAATATAGATATATATTGCAAATGACACAGTGATACAGTAAACGCATATTCTATTAAATAGCGGAAATAGAACAGACTGTAAAATACAATAGCTGGAATGGTGGTAGCGATCTCTAAGAAGAGATGTGGCCACTATGCTTATTTGTACCAAGATGAATACAAAGAGAGGCCGAAAGGCCTATTTATCATAAGAATGAGGGAAAGAATCCCAAACATCCAAAAACCTACCCCTAGAAGATGAACTGTCATAAAGTTTGTGGCCCCAAGGTGGTTAGTTGAACAATCAACTTCCCGAGGTCATAACTTTTGCATACGATCTATATTTGGGGCACTCGGTAGCCCGTTGGAAAGATCTATCCGAGGAATACGCCAAGAACCCTAAAATAGAAAAGCTCAGTCGGAGCATGATTTCCCAAAAAACGTTGTTTAGGGCCTCAAAACGGCTCCGAAAGTTTCGGACTCGAAAAACTGTAGAAAAGTTGCAAGAAAATTGCCAGAATGAAAAACTGTTTTGAGCCAATGGAATAGGTGGGTGGCCACCGATATCCACTTCGATCAATCCTCCCTCCTTAGGAAGAAATGGTCTCCATTGCTTCAAATCCCTTATCATATGTCGAACTGTGTGTTGAGTTCAGCTCCTGGTGCGGCGCTTGCTGAAGCGAAAAGGTTGCCTCTCTTTGAAATCTCCAGAGGGTTGTAATTGTTGTTGTTGGATGTGCTGGAGCTATTCAACAGTTTTGGCTGTTGTGGTATCCTTGGTCTGCACAGGTGTGGATGGTTTATTTTTGGAGGAGCACCTTGAATGTGTGCCCTTGCACTGCAAAGGTACTCGAATAGGCGATGCTGCACTGAACTTCTGTTTTTCTTGTTTCTACTGAGTAGAGGGATAATGGGCAGAGGTTGTGTATGTCTTTGCGATTATGATGTTCTCCTTTAGTGGCGATTGCGAATAGGGAAAATTTCCCAGTGTGGGAGATTATCTTCCTGCCCTTCTTGGTTGGGGTAGGTGCAACTATCTCTGGTATCTGATAGAGTTGTCCTCCCAAAGTGACAATGACACTGTGAGGTTGTGATTCATATACAACATGACGCTTCCACATATATGGTTGTCCTAATCAAACATCACATACTTCAAGTGGGTCCACACCACACAATACCTCATCTTTGAAGGGCTTGATGTTGTATGGTAGGCGGCATTGGTGACTAACGTGGATCCCTCATTTTTGGCTTAGCCATATGGTATATGGTTGTGGGTGTGGTGTTATTGGTAGCTCCAATATCTTGATGACTTCTGCTGAGATCAGGTTCTTCTAGCTTCCGCTTTCCACAACAAAGTGTAGGCGAAGTCCCTTCACCAACATCTGTGAGTGGAAAAGGAACTCCTCTGCCTCCGAATCTTCAGGTTCCTCTAGTTGAATCTGTGCGGTGACAACAACGGCATTGGGTTATGCATCAATGATTTGCTTCCCTTTTCGTGCGGCTGTGGAATTAGGTTATGACTCAGAATCGAAACTGGGATCTAATTCTAAAGCTTTGATCCCTGCCACCAATGAGGTTTTTGAGCGACATTCATCAGTGTTGTGCCAAGGGCTTTTTTGGAACTCGCACCACTTCCTGGTGTCCTTCTTTGTCTTTTCGTTACCCTTCTTCACTTGTGGTTGGGACTGGTTGTCCTTTCCCTACCCCGTGTTCTGTGAGCCAGAGTTTTCCTTGCCCTGCTTTTGTGCAGGTCTTTAGTCACGCTTGTTCTTTTGCTGAAATTTCTGCTCAATTTTGACAGCATATCAATAGGCGGATCCGAGTGAAGAGATTTCCAGGAAATTCATCTCTGTTCAGATGTACCGGTGTAGGCCACTGCGATATTTCAATACTAGATGTCGCTCGGAGTCCTTGATACCTAGATTTGTGTGCAAGGTATGAAATTTGTTGGTGTACTACGACACCATTTGGTCCCTCTCTTGGTGTAGAATGGTCCATTTTGTGTATTGGTCATCATAGTTTCCAATAGGGTAATATTGTTCCTTGACGGCATTTATAAAAGAGGCCCAAGTGGGATTGGAATATTCAAACAATCCAGACTTGTCTGATGAGTTTTGCTCACAATAAGTTTCCCACCAATTTTTGACATGGGGGACGGCCTTGAGGAGCGCAAAGACGATCTTTTCCCTGTTGGAAAAATTGTGGACAGAGAAATACCCTTCTAGTAAATTCAACCATTTATCTATGGCATCGGCATCGATGTGGCCTTCAAATAAAGGGATATCAAAGTTAACTTGTACCTTGAAGGGAGTCGCATGTCCGAAATGGTTGCTTGTCGAAGGTGTATCGATTGTCGTCAGCATGCATCGAAGGATCTGGGCGAAATTGTCCATCATCTCGTTCCTCTGTCGCACGAGGGCTTCCTCAAGCAACAACTTGATAGTATCTACTGCTCCGTCGTCTCTCTTTTCTTCCTCCGTGGGAGGCCGTTTGGGGCGGCGAGAGTGGTCTTCCCCAAGTGAAACTAGTTCGAGACCCAACTCTCTGTATCCTGACCTCGTCGGGGACATGCACCAAGAAACAATCAAAGAGCAGACCGCTCTGATACCACTGATTTGGATTTATGTGGGAACGAAATAAAAGAGCATTTACAGAATCAAATACATATATATATTTCAAATGACACAGTGATACAATAAACGCGTATTCTATTAATTAGTGGAAATAGAACATACTGTAAAATACAATAGATGGAATGGTGGTAGCGATCTCTGAGAAGAGATGTGGCCGCTATGCTCATTCATGCCAAGATGAATACAAAGAGAGGCCAAAAGGGCCTATTTATCATAAGCATGAGGGAAAGAATCCCAAACATCCAAAAACCTAACCCTAGAAGATGAACCGTTATAAAGTATGTGGCCCCAAGGTGGTTAGTTGAACAGTCAACTTCTCGGGGTCATAAATTTTGCATACGATCTCCGTTTGGGGCGCCCGGTAGCCCATTGGAAAGATCTATCCGAGGACTACACCGAGAAACCTAAAATAGATTAGCTTTGCTAGACCATGATTTCCCAAAAAAACACCGTTTAGGGCCTCAAAACGGCCTCGGAAGTTTGGGACTTCGGAAAACTGTAGAAAAGTTGTAAGAAAACTACCAGAATGAAAAACTGTTTTGAGCCAGTGGAATAGGTGGGTGGCCACCGATATCCACCTGGATTAGTTATTATGAGAATTACAAAATATAGTTTGCCCTTTGATAATTTCCATACTATAGTATGGTTGTAAACCATACAAGACTGAAACCTTGATTTTGTTATGAATGCGATGACAGGTGTGATGTACTTAGCAAATGTGATAATAAAAGTGCATTTAAGGTGTAATATAGTGGAATGCTTGTTGGCATCCCCGTGGAAGGTCTTCACGTTGTCTTCTTGGTCATGGTGCTAACCCTAAATTCCTTTGGACTATCTCGACGAAGGAATCACCTAAGCATTCATTTGTGTTGGGAGTGGAGTGATGGAGAGGCCGACAGGCCTGCGGGTCTTTAGGTTTTCGTAACAGGTTCTTGGAGGCACCTTCCCAAGGTTTGATACTACGAACTATAAAAGAATACGTTCACTATCAAGGTGTTAAGATCCAAGCCATGAAGTGAGGATTTATGCACTTGTTTAGTAGTTTACGTGACTCTGGAACTCGCTGTCTTGCAGGGGCATTCGTCTTGGAGACCAGGTTCTTTATGATAAGGTAATGTCTCAGTTCTTTTCTTTCTACTCAAGATAGTTTAAAAATGTTTCTATTGTCTGTAATTTGTTTTCAAAATTCATAATACATCTTTTAACCATGCTATATGTCAATGGTAGGTACCCTTCAGGTTTGGGTTTCTATGTTCGAAGCTACGTGGAATTATTGCTTGAAACCTGGTAAGCCTTGGTGGTTTTCCTGTAGGTTTCACTTGGAAACTGTTGGCTGTTGTTTGGTTTTAGCCAAAACTTTGGTTTGTGGTCTGGCTGTAGATGTATCCATTGTTTGCAATGTTGTAAGCTGAAATGGCAAGTGTAGAGAGGATTGGATTCTTGACCTACCTCGGTACTGACTCAACGTTTTACTGTGTAACAATTTTGTTGATTGTAAACAGTCGTGCGAAGGATTGACCCTTGGCCATTTGATGAAATAAAATATGTTATGGTATTTTCTAGTTGAATGTTGTTTTATGAATCCTGTTGGGGTTTTTCGACCTCAAATTGTTGTTTTTCGATGTATTGTAAACTCTAGATGTTACTAGGTTTCTGTGTAATGGGCAGTTACAGTTTTTAGATCTCTCGGTAGTATGGATGATAAAATGGTAACTGTTATGTGTTTTTGAAAACTTAAAGTGGTTTTAAAAGAGCCATGCCTGAGAGGAAATACTTTTCACAGCCTGCGTTTGAAAGGAAAGATGGTTGTTTAAACAATGATAAGGGAGAAAGCCCATTCTTGAATGTTTATAATATATTTGAGTTTTGTTTTTAAGAATGATAGTTGAAATGGATAGATTCCTAAATGTTCTAGTTTCGAACCCTAAACTCGTTTCGAAAGGACTGTGTAAAAGATCTTTTTTCAAAAGTCGAGACTTAGTCCTATATGTTTCTTCTCGTTTCGTCAAAAGTATTTTTTGTGTTGAGACTAGTCTTGTACAAGATGTTTACAAAGTTACTGTGTTGTTACTAAAGTTGATCGAGGGCATTGATCTTTGTTTGAAACCATGTTGTAGCATGTTTGGTGTTTTAGAAATGTTTAAGTTTTTCGACAGTGAGTTTGATCATGAACTCTACTCAAGCTAAATGCTCTTTGGTTCTTTTTAACTGTAAAAGCGAAAAGGGTTTCAAATGGAAAACTTGTATCTATAGGGTTTTATGTAGTCAAGCTCTGTATTTGTATTTCAATTTGATAAGATGAAGGAAAGTTAACTTAGTTTATTTAAGAGTAACTAGGGTTTGAGACTTAGGACATTCGTCTGAAATAGAAGCTGCCTTGTGTTTATCTGATCTATAATATTAATGATGAAATTAAGTACTAGCAAATCGGTATATTAGATAGGTTTTTTTTCGATCCTTTCTACAACTGTAAAAAATTCATATATGTTGATGAAATTATACTGTAAATGTTTTGATACTATAATGTAGAATACTATTATGTATTAGCAGGATATTTAAATGAAAAGAAATAATACATACTATTTATTTTCTGCAAGTAATAGTTATAGCTAAACTTTAGGTTTTGAGCAGAATAAGGAAATGTGTATGTATTTTACTTATATTGCTAAGAATGTAATGATATTATAATATCTAAATAAAACAATTGTTTTCTGTGTTTATTTATGACTGAATCATAAAAGATGTTATTTTGCAATTGTAAACAAATAAGAGTTTATATATCCATTCATTCAATCTACTACATATCATTTATCTATTTTTAAACACCCTTCCCTGTACTAGAGTATGTCACAAGAACAATGCGTGGAAAAATACAGCGAAGTAATCTATTCTATTATTTCATATAACTTCTTCAAAAAATTTTACAGAATCATAATCAGTTCAGAAAATCAAACATTTACTTCTGCATAATGATAATTATCAACATTCAGCTAATAAATCTTAAATCAACAGTTATAGAAAAAAACTTATAACTACTTAGGAAATGAAATAACAGTAGAACCTGCAAATGTAGATAGGGTGGACAAACACCCAAAGAGGCCCGTTCCTCCCAACCTTCTCCAGAAGAAGCAACCAATATTACTTGCTCCTTTGGACCCCCGAGCCTGTTTACTGAACCACTAGGTAGAAGACTCTGTGTAGAAGCAAGGCACTTAGGTTGTACTTCCAGCAATCAATGGAGACTTGTAATACACCTCAAAATAACTCTCGCCACTGAGCAGTAAAATCTGCACTGAGCAGAAGTTAAACAGACTTACACTACAACTCAAAACATATCTTCCCCTCATCGAATCTCTTGTGTGCTTACAGCAGAACCACAAGGTAATTTTTCTCGTCAGATAAAGTGTGTGCCTCTGCTTAAATCCGATGGCTTATAAAGATGCCTAGGTCTTTTAGTGGTCAGTTTCCAAATAAATGAGCCTCAATCTCCAGTCCCATCTTTCAGGGAACTTTGACCACAATTCAAGGGAGTTGTCCCATAACAACAACTAGTTACTGAGTTCCTGATGCTGCCACTTGTCCATTGCCTTCTACCCCAAATTCCATTCCACCTAGTGGGTCAGTAAACACTCTTTCAATAGTCTCTTTGGGTGAGTGTCTCCTATTTTATTTTAGTAAATAATAATATTGTGCAATTATAGTCATCCTTGGCCACTTAACCAAATATAAAAGTTTACAATAAAAGTTAAGATAATGTTTTCTTCAAACATAAAATGTTTCAGCAAAGGGGTATGTTACACTTCCCCTGTATGTGACGTTATATCCGTGGTGTGAAGATGGAGTGGGATGAGTTCGTTAGGTGGGAAATGGGCGAAACACCCTAGGGATTTGAGTGCGGCAGTGGGCGTTACACCTTTTGGGTTAAACATATAGCCACAGAATTCACACCTGGCTTAGCTAAGCTGAAACCTACCACAGTTTTACGCTATTCCACCTTCTTACTTGGCTGAAAGAAGAATGGAATAAGTCATGGAATCCATTTGTTTAATCAATGAGCATATCCATTATGCTAGGTTTTCCAGACTATGTAAGATCTCTATTTGCTTAACAAACCTCAGTGCAATTCCCAGATTAACCTAATCTAATGGAGATAATATACTACAAAAAGTGGGATGAATGCCGACACATTGCAACCGACTGGGATGAAGTTTTGTTTTAAGTATTGGACTACCTCATGAATCGTTCGATTTTTCAATACGAGCATTGACGGACACAGTGCAACCAAATTTGTTATATTTTAGAACTTGTTTGCGATCATAGAATGGTCAAAAATTCATCAGAATGGTTTGTTTTTGCAAGAGGGGGTTGAGTGAGTCGCATCCTGTGAACTTTCCAATACTTAAAGATCTAGAACCCTAGATATTGTCAGTTTTTCATACTTTTAATCCTCTCTAAACAGAATGGGCTATCGTGAAATGCTATTATAAATTTTCAAATTGAATTTGGGAGAAAAGTTTTCTTTTAGTCAGTGGTGAACCTCTTTTAGAATAATTGTTCAAGAATTTGTAGTTACATATTGGCTAGTACACTCCAGTATACTTTCTTGAGACATAGCCAACATAATCAAGAAGCATCCAACATCATGTAAGTAACAATTTCTTAACCTAGTTTTTCTTATGGAGAATATTGATATGGGATTTTTTTTATATGTTTCTTACTGCTATTTAATTGTCATTAAAATTTACTTACACATTGATTCAATGTCTCATAGGGATTTGGAAATGTAAAAAAGGAATGCCAAGGGAAAGCTCAGGATAGTTGAATCAGATTCTGTTGTAGAAGAGGTTGTTGACACTCCAATAGAGACCATGTTCGAAGACACCAAAGCTGCAAAAGGAATCACCCCAGAATACAAATGGGGTGAACTGTACCATCTTATCAGGGATCAGAATGTACCTGAGGAATCCATTGAAGAGCTGATGGTATACAAAAACATCAAGAAATAGGGCCTCCACAAGGAAGCCACATGCCTAGAGTAGTTTCCTTGCTCTGAAGTCATTGGATGGATCCTTCCTTACATAGATGTTGGCACAAGGATCATCTCAATTGCAAAAGGGGAAGGGTTTTCCTCTTTCCAATGTGGTCACATAGCTGCGACATATAAATTTCCATCACCCAAAGTATTGATTACTGAAGACTAGATCAAGGGTGTGAACATATACCACTTCGAGTATGCCAAGAAAGTGATAATCTCCAGGAAGAAACTAATGTTGAAAACAAGTGGGGAATATGACAGTTAAAGCTTAAGGACCCCATTCAGAATCATAGCTTTGATGCTGAGTAGAATTTTCAAAAGGGCGAATGGAAACATTTACAAGCTAAAATGGGTGCCCCTGATATATCATATAGCCTTTCATGGCTCGGTTTTTAACTGGGTAGACATCATCTCAGAGGGCATGGAGACAACCATAACTGCAGCTTAGGGAGGAATGCCCCAAAAGAAATAAAAATTCTACATGTCCTCATACCTTATGGACTGCATGATGATCAGGAACCCATTCCCTAAATTGGGATGTATCTGGAATCAGGCTGAGTCACCCCTCTATGTGGCTTATCAGATTACATGATCCCACAAATACACGAGCTATTACAAGCTTGTATGTGGAGAATTTGTAATTCCCTTGCATTGGTTGATTTTCAATGAAGAACCAAACTGCCTATTCGACAATGCTATGGCAGTTATTAATGAATATGGAGATTATTACTTCTCTCCAGAAGGCACCTACATCAGAATGTTTGGGGGTTCCAAAGCTCCATCTCTGATGCCTAAATATGTGACTGACTTTGTAGTACATAAGGAGGTTGCGAGGCAGGTTTTGTTAATGGGGTTTGTAGTTTTCTGAATGAGCATAAGAATTCGTCCTTCCCACCATTACCATTTACTATTGGGGCCTACAAATTTCCCAAGGTGAAAGGCGATGAATTTTTCATAAAATATTTAGAAGCGTTCCATTTTGGAGAAAATAATTTCGTAAGAAATGATAGCCGAAAAAAGGTTTCCCAACATTGTGCAGCATGCAAAATCAACTTTGAATACACAAATCACTTCCTTAAAGATGAGGAAGTGTATTGAAGAGTGAGTAACATGACTGATCTAAACAAATGGTTTGTTTAGAAAAGTGGCTCCAGACCCAGTCATACTACCAACACTGCAAAATAGGCAGAATTATAGAAGCAAAGAGAAGAAGCCGTAAGGCTACAAGTAGTGGAAGCAGAACGACGTCTGAAGGAAGAAACATAAAGGAAGCAAAGAGAGGAGGCCGAGAGGTTGAAAAAGGAAGAAGCAGATAAAAAAATAAAATAAGAGGAAGATAAAAGGAAAGTGAAAGAGGAAAGAAGAGAAAGAGAAGGAAGGGAAGCAACTAAGAAACAAAGAAGAAAAGAGGATGAAAAAAAGTCCAAGGAAGCTGTGAAAACAAAAGGAACCCAAGGTGGAAGCACGAGTCCACAAGACATGGACATAGACCCACCAGAAGTGTCAGGGGTCACACTTATCGGGGGACACCTCCCATTCGTAGATCTCAGGCTCACACTGTTTACCCCATCCAAACAACACACAGTGGCCAAACTAGACACAACAATTTTTTATTCGAGGAGGAAAACCATCACTAGAAGGTCGGAGAAGATATTGAAGATGGGTGCCCATCCTGATATAGTCACTGTCGAAGAGAACACTATCATGGAGGGCACTCACAAAGAACCTAATTTCACAGCATCTGTGATCATATCAGTTGCACAATAATGTGCAGATAACATAGATAAGCTGTTGAACGACATTGAGTGCAATAAAGAGAGAATGATGAAGTTAAAAGATAACTTAGTAAAAGTGTGAGGAGAGGGGATAGAATTGAAAAGGAAACATGATACTATAGTGGCTGAAAATTACATATTACTAACTGATTATCAGAATCTGGACACTGAGAAGGAGGCGTTGACTATACAACTGATGATCATGGAGGGTACAAGAAATGATTTTGATGCCCGCATCAATGAATTAGAAACAAGAGAGTCAACATCAAATCAACAGGTTGAAGACTTAAAAGTTCAAATAGATGAGCTCGTTAAAGAAAAGGAGTCTCTCTCATAAAGGTTGAGCTGGGAAATAATCAAAAACAAGATATAACTCCTTTCCACAAACAAGCATGTAAAATTCAGAAAAGGATATACCATTCACAAGAATTGTTGACCGAAGAAATCTACAAAATGAAGCAAACAATAGTAAGGATGAAAGAAGTTGCTATTGAGTCATAGATAATAAGACAGAGGTTGGTTAATACCGCAATTAAGATTAGATGGTATGGAGGAAAGAAAATGCAGACTTCTTGGATCAGCTTCCAAACAAGACAACTGCAGATCTAGATTTAGACATGGAACTCCTTGAGTTTTGCAGAAAAGTTTCCAGGAGAATATATGTCGAAGTATCTAAATCTATTGAGAAATGTGTAGGATCATACAAGAAGATTCATCAAATACATGAAAAATGTCATCTCGCCATGGCCCCAGATATAGATGAGCTTCCTGCAAAAGATCAATGTTTAATGGAGTTGCAGAATGGATTGAGGGAGAACATGGACTATATTAGAAAACTGTACGTGATGACAGAAGAATATCTCCATCACTATATTGGACAAGCATTCATAAATGCTTATTTCCTAGAGGAGAACTGCAAGGCCGCAACATAAGGAGTGACAAGTGTAGAAAAGGAGCTATCATATCATGAAATATCTTTGAAAGTTCTAGAACCCGTACAATGTAATATTATTTTTGAGGAGGCTGACATGTGGGCTAATTACCTCTCTAGTATAGAGGGCCCAACTAAAAATTAATTTTTTTTAATTTGTAATTAATGGTATTTCTTGTGAAAACACTAGAGGACGAATTTTGGGTAGCCCAAAGGTTAGAGGAGTTGATATGAACAGTCATGTAATGACACAAATTTTGTAATATAAATATAGGAGATGTATACTCGCTAAAGGACTTTTGCTAGCATAATAGAAGCTAGACTTCTTGTAAGAGAACTACTTTTCTACTAATATCAAATGAACTGTTTGTTGGGAAAAGCATGCACATAAATGTTTTGCGTGAATGTCAAATGTGAACTGTTTCTTCTATCATTCTAAGATCATATTGTGAGATTGTTTCTAACTCTATTGAATTATTTCAAATGGTGATGAATAATTTCATTTTCTATGCAAATGTGTATGTGTAAATAGAGTAATAAATTGTTTTAATTATATCAGAGCTATCTTTGATATCTTTCTGTTGTAAATGTGAATGTTTATCTTAATGGCTATCTGTTAGGTTTATTTGAACATTTCAGGCTTATTACTCTTACTTCAAATTTGCTCCCTACAGGGATAGGCTAGTTACTTTAGGTTAGGTTTTAGCAAATGATAAGGTAGAAGTGGTAAGACGGGAGGGTAAGAACCTACAAATCACTTGTGAGGATTTTTCTGTCAGTTCTAGGTTAAATGCATAGTTAGAGCACTTGCATTTCATATCTTAAATTTAAAAAGTACATAAACAGTGGGCCAGGCTACAACCGGTAAAGAAACTAAATAGTTATACCCATGGTAGCCGGACCATTAACTGGATGGATTCCCTATACCAAACAATGAGTGATCTAATTGGGATCATTTACTGGGGAGAATCCCTACTGTTGATGCTAATATTTTTGGGCATCAATAGTACCATAATTTTTTTTTCCTTGAACGGCCAAAATAGTGAGAGGTGCACAAGAAGTTAAAGTTGGCAGGTGATGCATACCGGGGGTGAGTTGTCCTCAAAAATCAGTTTTGCAATCAACAACAAAAGATGTGGATCCATAAATGAGGCAAGGCCATGTGTCCAATATCGAAGGGAACAATCAACATTACAAAGCATACTTAATCTCATCTCGAAGAGGCACAACAAGAGGTTCGTTTTTTTAACGAGTTTTGGATCTGAGAACATTCGCTCGGATTTGTCACATTAGTAGGTTCTCCCTTTCTTTCCTCTTTATTCATAGCAAAAAATTGTTGAAAGTTTGTGGTCGATTTAAAAGATAATAGGACCAGGGTAGAGATGAATTAATCCCCTCCATTATATTCACTATTGTATAAATTAAATAGAAATGATGTGCTTTAAGGGTACCTAGCACTGAGGTGAGATTGTCACTAGGGTTTTTGATTGAAATTGTTTTTATTTTAATGAATGAGATGTTTTGCTTTAGGAATAACTAGGACAGAGGTGATACCGCCACATGTATTTTTGAATTTAAAATGTCCTTATTCTAAATGGATGATATGCTATTGTTTGGAAAACCTTGACCGAGGTGAGACTTCCACAGGTTATTGAATTAATGGCATTTTATGCATGCTTAAATGTACTTTTGAGACAGTATGTGGAAGTACTTATTTGATGGCCTAGAATTGCATGGATCTGAAATTTACTCGGATGCGTAATTTTCAAATGGTATCTGAGATGCATGTCAATGGGAAGTTAAAACATACTTTGAAAATTGAATGTATTGTATGTTGTTGTTTCTTCCATTTTGAGAAATGGTTATGATTAAGGTTCATGTGAGATACACTTATTATCAGTTTTAATGTTCCATGGAATACTTGTGCCTCCCTTTTCAAAGATAACACTCATTTTCATTTTTTCACAACTAAGATTTTCCCTTGAGCACCTTATATTTCAACTGTAAATCCAGTCAAAGTTTTAATGCATATATGAAAGGTACCCAAGGTGATAAGCTAGGATTCATACCTCCTTATATTTGAGGGTTCCCTCCCTTGTTCAAAGGACTAGCTTATTGAAATAAAGTGGCGCAGAGATGGTGTTATTTGCACATATCTCCTCGGCATTTGCATCCTAATCGGAGCCTCTTCTAGGATATCCAAATATGTAGTTGGAATAACTATCAAATAAATCCCAAATCTGGTGGGGGTACAACCTGAGGGATAATAAGCAAAACTAGCGCCATTGCTAGGGAATGATATATTGGTCTTAAAGAACTACAACCAGTACCCTTTCTAAGTCAAAGAAGAAGGGATGAACGAAAGCAACATGAATTTTCTTAATATTCAAGAAAAAAATCACTTTTATTTTAGAAGTTGTGTTTGCTTTGTTTCAAGTGTAACTGTGTTCTTAGATCTTGATATCAAAGAGCCTTATGCCCAAGAGAAAGCCTAAAAAGTAGTTTTTGACTGGCGATTCCACCCCCCAAATAGAATCCACTAGGGAAACATGTTTATCTAATGAAAATACACAATTAAGATGAATAATAAGTAGATCTAAAGCTAAGGAAAATATCTTTGCTCCCCTATCACACCCCAATGTTGTGAGGGAAATACACCTATAATTTAGGGGAGAAACTACCAACTTACAGTGATGAAAGATAGACGTACAAAATTTCTGCAAGTGCAAATAGTAAGCAAAGATATTTAAGGTTAGAAAAATGACTACCTTATTAAGAAGGTTGATCCAAGCTTTCCCTTCCTTGCTCTTCAATGCTATCCAGTATCGCAATGCCCACACCTGCAAAATAACTTGATACCTTTCTCAAATAAATTTGACTACATATATAAGACTGATATTCATGACATAATAAGACATCAAACTATAATCAAACAGTAATCAAATCTAAGACACACATAAATAGGTCATCTTTGGAAAGGAAAGAACGTCTGATCTTTATTAATGAATGAAGAAAGTACATAAAATTATACCTTCCTTCAAGCTTGGCACTTAACGAAACCTAGATTCAAGGTTTCCTGCTTTTGTTCTCCAAGGATCCCAGCCTCTAATCAGCTGTGCTAGGGTTTATCAGAAACTGAGGCACAAGAGAGGGGGATGAGGGTCTCCATTCCTCCAGCATAACATTGTTATGGGCTTGGTCCCTTCACATGGCCCTTCTACCTTCCTTATATAGTCAATGAAGGAGAGGAGAAGTAGTTATAACCGATCAGGAGGTTACCAAACCAACTCATTTCAACCAAAATTCAAGATTTTGACTAGTATAGGAAGGTGCCCTACTTGCAATAGAAAAACTAGCGCATTTATGGAGGTGTGCGCTAATTTAATGAAGCAAAGTTGCATATCAAATGCTACTATCATGCTTGTGTACCAGCGCACATGTGGAAAAATGGCCAAAAACAGGGTTTTCTGATGATTTTCGGGAGATGGTTTAGTCTGGAAAAGTGTTTCTAAGGGTTGTAACCATCAAATCGATCAGGAGTGAGGTAATTTCAACCATTTTTAGTGTCCCAAATGATCCCTCAATCCACAAGTGTCCTATTGTGTGACTAAACTTGATCTCAAGAAGTGTCGTCATGAGACCAAGGGATGCAAATGTCATCATGGACGGAGAGGTGTCATTTTAAGCTATAATAGATGCCCCCTAATGTATGAGATCAAAGGGAGTGTGGGAAACGATGGATGAAATACATTATAAATAACAAAGAGTTGAATCACGGGGAACAGAGAAACCAAGAATCATAGGCTCATATGAAGTACTTGAAAGCAAAGGCAATGTCAGACAAACTCATCCTTGGGGTAACTGTCCATGTTCAAATAGTGGAACATGACCTCCAAGTGGATACACTAATGATCAAAATATAGATGCATATTTCATGGCCACTAGAATACAAGCGTGGATCCATGAGGAACATAAGTGTAAATATAGCCACATAAATACAAGGTGGATCTATGTCAAAACTAGAGAACATAGCCATAGAGAACAAGCTGTATCTATGTCTCATCAAGAGCCAAAAAGAGTGTGTGGCTCAGTCTTGCACAACTTGAGCGATAACATAAATAAGGTAATGCTATCGAGGATCCCAAGGTCTTCATCCAAATAACAACCCAAGGTACAAACCTATTTATGCGAATAAATGAGTTGATGTCGAACATGGGAGGTATCATTTGATTACCGGTCATTGATGTATGTTAATGTATATGTAACTTCGGAATGTATTTCATCTATGTATGTCATATATATTTATTGTACCCTTATAAGAGATGTGTTATTCCTCTATAAGGAAGTGTCGTCATGTGGAATGACAAGTGTCGCAAGTGTGTGTACTTGCCGATGGGTTATTAGACCACCATGTGTGGGGTCGGCCCTAAAATATATATTATATTATGGATGTATCTAGATAGACAAGTCGGCCCCATAAGGTCACTGGGCAAACAGGTTAAGTATAAATAGAGATCGGGAGATCTCTATTTGGATCATTCGGAAAGACACACTTCTCTCACTCAGAAAGTGGCGCACTAGTGAGGAGGAGCATCATCTTCTCTAGGAGACTATCTCAAGTGTATTTTGGTTGTACTTTGGTTGAGCCATTGCTCTCTCTACCTCTGAGGAAGTTGTGGGTTTTTTCACCTTAAAGTTTTCCCCACGGAAACTCTGTGTCTCTTATCTCTCATGCTTTTGATTCTTGTGATGCTTGTCATGCTTATTGTGATTGTTATGCATTGATATACTGTATATGTTATTATCTCAATAAAGATCCAAGAGTATTGTGAATTAATGCTCAAATTTTAACACGTTATCAGAGCTAACCTGAGAAGAAGACATTTTGTAGTGACGGAAACTTGAGTTTCTTGTTTATTGGGTTTCTCTCCATAGTTTTTGGAAAAGCAATATAGTAGATTGACTCTACTCATCAAGGAGAATCTATTTGTCCAATCAGAATTCAATTCTGAGCATTTTCAAATTTGGCCCTAAAACTTAGGGTTTCCACAAAAATAGGACTTTCTAAAATCGGAAGCCATAGCTGGAAGCTCCTTGCAAAAATTGATGTTTAGAGCTTTGGATCGAGATTTTTTCCTGGGTAGATCTCTGGGAAACTCAAACCCTAATTCAGGGCTCTCCCTGGTGAACCCGGGAGGACAAAAAGGCAAATCTGAAGGGTAAAACTTTGTTGATCTCAAATTCTGAATACACCAGGCTGATCAGCACATCAAGGCGCATCTTTCTATCCTTTCATAAAGTTGAAATTCACATTTTGAATTTTTAGGGTTTTTCCAACAAACCCTAATCCGGGACCAGATCCAGTTTTCAACATTTCAAGTGGTAAGACCTAAATCTTTTCTATTTCATTTGAAGTACTCTTTAAGATGTATCACCACACCAAGCTTAAGGATAAGCTTGAAGGGGCTGAAAAATTCCGAGCTTGGAAGTATAGGATTGGGTTAATCCTGGAAGAGAATGAGTTGGAATCATATATAAAAGAAGACATCCCTATCCCAGAAGATGAAGAGGCTAAGGTATTGCATAAGAAGAACTTGGTCAAGGCAAAGAGAATCATTGTTGATTCTATCAAAGACCATCTCATATCCCATGTGTCTTCTCTAAAGACACGCAAGGCTATGTTTGACTCTTTGACCAAGTTATTTGAAGGAAATAACATAAATCGGAAGATGACCCTGCGGAATCAATTGAAAGGGGTCAAGATGTCGAATGGAGAAACCATTCAATCCTATTTCTCCAAGGTATCTTAGATCAAGGAACAACTTGAAGCTGTAGATTAAATGGTGGAGAATGGTGAAATTGTTATGACTACCTTGAATGGTCTACCTAGGTCATGGGACTCTTTTATCCAGGGGATCTATGCCAGAAAGAAGTTAATCTCCTTTAGCAGATTATGGGAGGAGTGTTCTCAAGAAGAAGCAAGGCTTGTGGCAAGAGAAGAGAAGATGGGAAATGAAGATCAAGCTCTCACAGCTCACACTAAGAAGGGCAAGTTCAAGAGGGAGCCATCCCATCACGAGAAGAAATCTTCTCGTCATTTTCACAAAGACAAGAAAGATCTAAGGTGTTTCACTTGTAATGAGAAGGGTCACTTTGCTTTAGAATGTCCCAAGAACAAAAGGGACAAACACAACAACAACAACTCTAGCAAGAAGAAGAAGGGTAACAAAAGATGGTACCATGCTCATGCTGCCGAAGATGATGAACCTCCAAAGAAGAAGGCTAGGGCAGAAAGTGATGATAGTAATGATGACTCATCAAGTGAAGAAGAGTATGTTCTAATCTCTACTCTCATAGGTGTTATCTCCCATGGTTGTAATGATTGGTTAATTGATAGTGGGGCTTCCAAACACATGACTGGGTTTAAAGAATCCTTTGTAAATCTGTCTGAACATGAATCACCCCATAAGGTGAAACTTGGGGACCATTATCAATATCCCATCAAAGGAAGTGGTGAAGCCTCCTACAACCTAGATTCTGGAAAATCTTTGAAGATGAAAGAAGTCCTTTATGTACCTGGGATCAAGAAGAACTTACTCTCCATCTCTGCATTGGATACAAAAGGTATGAGGGTTGCATTTGTGGATGGCCAAGTCCTAATGTGGCCAAATTGAAAGACCATAGATGATGCAGTTGTGATTGGAGAGCAAGAGGGAGATTTGTATAAATTAAAAGGACAACCTGAACATGCCATGGTGCATGAATCCATGGAGCCAAGTGAACTTTGGCATAGAAGACTTGCTCATATGCACTATAGGGAACTTCCAATTGCAAGCAAGGCTGTAGAGTGTCTTCCTGAAATCAAGACCAAACATGAAGGTGTTTGCAAACGATGTGCAAAAGGTAAGAATATTAAGAAGGCTTTCCTAAGCAGTGAAAGCAACGCAAAAGATATCCTAGAAATCATCCACTCAGATGTATGTGGTCCTATGTCATCCAATTCTCTAAGTGGGTATGTTTACTATGTCTCATTTATTGATGACTTCTCCAGGAAGACTTGGGTATGATGCACTACTTTCTTAGTATGGAGGTGTGGCAGAGTACAGATGGAATCTTCCTTGGACAAGGGAAGTATGCAGTAGAGATCTTGAAGAGGTTCGGGATGATGGATTGTGAGGCTATGGCATCGAACCTGAAGCTTCTATGTGATGCTTCATCTGAGCTGGTTGATGTCTCTATGTATCATCAGATGATTGGGTCCTTGATGTACCTGACGAACACGAGACCAGATATTTTCTTTGCAATGAACACATTGAGCCAGTTCCTGACGGATCCGGGGAGTGTTCACCTGGTTGCTGTAAAGCATGTTCTGAGGTACCTGAAGGGTACAGTGGATTATGGGCTCAAGTATGAAGCAAATCAAAAGTTTAACCTGCAAGGTTATGTTGATTCAGATTGGGCTGGCAGTGCTGCAGATAAGAAGAGAACATTTAGGTGTTGCTTTAGAATGGGATCGGGTGTGATCTCTTAGTTTAGTAGGAAGCAGTCCTGTGTAGCACTGAGTACAGCTAAGGCAGAGTATGTTACAGCCTGCTCAGCTAGTTGTGAGGCCGTATCGCTACGGAAGCTACTGTCTGAGTTATTTGATCTCCCGCTGGATGCTACTGGTATATTTTGTGATAATTAGAGTTGTGTGAAGCTGTCTGAGAACCCAGTGTTTCATGACAAGTCAAAACACATAGAGATTAAATATCACTATATCAGGGATATGGTGTAGAGAGGAGCTGTGAAGCTCCTGTATGTTGCGACAGACGAACAGATTGCAGATGTGTTGACCAAGCCGTTGGCCAGAGTGCAGTTTGAGTACTTCAGAGAGAGGCTTGGTGCACTTCAGATCGAGGTTCATTCCAAAGGGAAGTGATGAGTCCAAAAGATGCAAATGCACATGATCTTTTCTTACATGGTTGATGTGTTCTCCCATGGTCGTGATGTAATTGCTGAGCCATTCTCACATGGTGGTAGATGTGTTCTCCCATGGTGTAGATGTAAGGGCTGGAGCCATTCTCACATGGTGGTAGATGTGTTCTCCCATGGTGTAGATGTAAGGGCTGAAGCCATTTTTAACATGGAGGTAGATGTGTTCTCCCATGGTGAAAAAGTAAGGGTCGGAGCCTTCCCTGAATGGTGGTAGATTTGTTCTCCCATGTCAGTGGTGTAAGTACTAGATGATGTGCATCTGGGTTGTGCTTCATGGATGATGAGATGATCTGAAGAAGATGATGCTATGATGATCAGGAGGATAATGGATGATGAGCATCAGGACGATGCTCCAGTTACTACTCTATATGTATATGTACGCATCATGTTGGATGCTACATATGATCAGTTGGATCATTTATATGTATATGTATATGTACGCATAATGTTTGATGATGGATATGATCAGTTGGATCATTTGTATGTATTTTGTATATGCATCATGTTGGATGCTTGGACCATGTATCTGTATATGTATCAGGTGGATACATTATATGATCGGGTAGATCATGTATGTTGATATGTATCAGGTATGATCAGGTGGATCAGGTATTTGTATCAGGTGGATACACTGTATGATCAGGTGGATCATGTATGATGATATGTATCAGGTAGATACTTGGTATGCATCAGGTGGATGCATTGTATGATCAGGATGATCATGATGGCGAGCTTCAGGGTGTTGCTCCAGATGATATGTATCAAGATGGTACAGTGATGATGATCAGTATGATCATGAGCATCAGGATGATGCTTTGTGCGATGATGATCCGTTGGATCATGAGTATCAGGTTGATACTTGGAGGTCAAAGATGATATGTGGTAGGTTGTGCAAATAACATGTAATCAGTCCTGGGAGATATTGCCGGTCATGCTACAGCACATAAATGTTCCTGGGATACTCTTTCTGGTATTGCTATGTAGTATGTAATCAGTACTTAGATATCCGATAGGTTGAGATGTGTGCTCGTAATCAGTCCCGGGATGAGGTATTACTAGCGAGACATGTAATCAGTCCTAAAGATCCGATAGGTTGAGTTGTGTGCTTGTAATAAGTCCTGGGATGCTCTTTAGAGATCTTGCCGGTCGTGCCGAGGCACATAAATGTTCCTGGGATGCTCTTTAAAGGTTTTTTCTATCCACATGTAATTAGTCCTGGAGATCCGAGAGGCTGAGCTGTGTGCTTGTAATAAGTCCTGGGATGCTCTTTAGAGATCTTGCTGGTCTTGCTGCGGCACATAAATGTTCCTGGGATGCTCTTTAAAGGTATTGTGGAGGAGATGCATGTAATCAGTCTTGGGAGATCTTGCCGGTCGTTCTTAGGTACATAAATGTTCTTGGGATACTCTTTCTGGTATTGCATCCGCACATAAAATTAGTCCTGAGAGGCCACCTCTATCAGACCATTCACACAGATGATGAAGACCTGCAGGTGGTGGGCCTACATCCAGTATGAAAAAGGACTGGCTCTGTAGAACTTCCTATGACGAGTAGATTCAGAGATTGATTGAGATAGCAGCATCAGTGACGATGATGATGACTCGATGACGATTATCCAATGACGATGATCCAGAGAAGATGACTTGTGCTAGAAGACCTTTGTCGAGAAATACCTTCCTAGTTAAGAGGGAGTGTTAATGTATATGTAACTTCGGAATGTATTCCATCTATGTATTTCATATATATTTATTGTACCCTTATAAGAGATGTGTTATTTCTCTATAAGGAAGTGTCGTCATGTGGATTGACAAGTGTCGCAAGTGTGTGTACTTGCCGATGGGTTAATTAACCACCATGTGTGGGGTCGGCCCTAAAATATATATTATATTATGGATGTATCTAGATAGACAAGTCGGCCCCATAAGGTCACTGGGAAAATAGGTTAAGTATAAATAGAGATCGGGAGATCTCTATTTGGATCATTCAGAAAGACACACTTCTCTCACTCAGAAAGTGGTGCACTAGTGAGGAGGAGGATCATCTGCTCTAGGAGACTATCTCAAGTGTATTTTGGTTGTACTTTGGTTGAGCCATTGCTCTCTCTACCTCTGAGGAAGTTTTGGGGTTTTTCACCTTAGGGTTTTCCCCACGGAAACTCTATGTCTCTTGTCTCTCATGCTTTTGATTCTTGTGATGCTTGTGATGCTTATTGTGATTGTTATGCATTGATATACTATATATGTTATTCTCTCAGTAAAGATTCAAGAGTATTGTGAATTAATGCTCAAATTTTAACAATGTATACCATTAACAAACACGAGGGTGTCCACCAATAATGAAAATGGAACCCAAGGTACCTAGTACATTCAAGCAAGTGCGAATAAATGGTATTTCCGTCGAACACTTAAAGAATCCATCGGATAGGAGACATTGATGTATTCCCATCTATCCAATAGCGAGGGAAACTACCACTAATGACTGCAATGCCCAAGGTACTAACCGAAACTCTAAAATTCATTCCCAGAGCACAATGAGTTGAAGTCGATGGGAAGAAGTCCGTTGGAAGGGAGGCCTTAAGGCATCCTACATCATCCAACATGAGGGGCACTCAATAAGTATGAGCTGATTTGGAGTAGGACTTAACACATGATGAAACATATTGACACCAAGGAATGGCCAACGCATGAGGTCAAGGCAACTGCAGAATGGCCAACATAGGTTATATCCTTGAACAGTGAGCATGACACAAGAGTGACTTAGGCAGCTTTTAACACAAAGAGACCACGATACAAATCTGCAATGTAGGAGACATTAACAGATTCTCCAAATGATTGGAAAACTAACCAAATGGAGGAGTAAGAACCCTGAGATCAGGTTTACCCTAAGGCCAACACTAGAACCCAACTTGTTTGATAGACTCAAAATAGGTTTTTTGTTCAAGGAGATAGTTGACTTGCTGCCATCATATTGAAAGATATTTTAACATTCTTCCCTTCCCTTTCCTTTTTAATTTTTTAACAAGCTTGACAAAGAACTAAAGCATGCTTGACAATATTTTCATATTTAAGATGTCTGAAAAACCTAGAAGAAAAATCCATACACCTATCCGTGGATTTTATATCGAGCCTGGATTGGTCTGTGCTCGGCGGTGTTTTCTTGCTTATAGAGTTGAAAAACTTAAACAATCCTCTATCAACCATCTCGTGGATTTCACATCGAGCCCGAGTAGGTGAATGCTCGCTTGGTGTTTTCACACTTCGAGAGTCTGAAAACCCTAAAGATGACTCCAAAAGTCCTTTTTCGTAAAGTTAGTCTCCTTCCCCGAAAAAGTGTAAAATAATGGAAGAAGAACTCTTCTTGCGCATACCAGAGTATACCTAGAGTATACCTTTTCCGTAAATTATCCAACAAGGCTAGGAAAAGGGGTAATTCTATACCTAAGTGGATGTCGGTTTAGTTATTTTAATGAGCCCAAAAAGACAACTATGCTTGGAAAACTTTTCCTATTTAAGGAGTCTGAAAAGGGCTTAAAAGAAATCCATAGGGATATTTTTCATAAAGGTTTAACGAGTTTGGAAAAGTAAACTCATGACCTCCTTACTTCTTTAACGAGCTCAAAGGAGATACAAAAAAATGCTCATAACTTCTTTACTATTTTTAACGAGCTCGAAGTGAAGATGAAACAAATGCTCATAGCGTCCTTACTGTTTTTAATGAGCTCGAAGGAACGGTGGAAGATTGCTCGTAACCTAATTACTATTTTTAACGAACTCAAAGTAAAGGTAGAAGAATGCTCGAAATGGGAGGAGACGAGTGTCAAGGACATGCGAAACTAGCTCCAAGCGCATGGAACAAAGCTATGCCTAATGCAAGGAACATGAGCAAGATAACGACACTCAGGGTGTGTCTCCTCCAGGTAAAGGGTGCCAAATTGCGAAGGAAAAATGATACAGGGCTTAGTGGAAATGAGATCATAGATGGAGGCTTATACAACGAGCTAAAAGCGTGGAAGCCGAAATCAGGCTCATTAGCGCAAGTGAGATCATAACAGATGCATATGCAACTTAAACACAAGGATGGGAGCCTTATCAGGGATGGCCCGAAAGATATGAGGAAGAAAGATATGAGGCTTCTTCTCAAATTCATGGTAAATCTAAAAAGGCTCCCAAGCCTATGAGAAAAACTCAACATGGGTACCAAAATGGAATAAGGGTGCTGACTAGGGTGACCCATGTTAGGTAGGCTCTATTGTCGGACTGGTGCACGATGCATAAAGAGATTGCTAACACACCAATATCCAACAGGTTCGACCCTATGGCAAATTCGGATGGCAAAAGGTTCAAATGCAACATAACAGCGGGGAAGCCTAAACCTATATGCAAGGTTCCGAATATACCTGACATGGTCACATAAGGTGTCGAACAGGACCAGTAAGAAAGTATAAATCCAGATAAGAATCCTGTCTCCAAGAAACATTAGCACGAAGATCATATCTAAAACATATGTAAAGAAATATCCTATACAAGTGACTGTGGTAGAAATACTTTCAACTTCACTATCATCAACAACAGGCATAAATAAGGCAGAGTTTTCAAATGAAGACTCTATGGTAACCAGGCCCGAGGACTTACAATCAACAAGATCGACTTCTGGATGAAGATCAAAGTTGAAGGACATGATGGAATCTGCAGAAACAAATTCATCATCACGAGAGTTGAAAATTCTAGAAGTAGAATCAAACTTAGCAGGAACACCGATTTGCGGATCTATAGGAGAGTCCAAAGACTCAATAGTAGGAAGATCAGACTTTAAGGTCAAACTAGGGCTGGACATAACTGCGACTGGATCAAAATCCAAATGAATGGCAGACTGTACTGTGGACTCCAGGAAAAATTCCTCAGAAGGAAGTATATCGTCCTAGATAGAACACATATCTAAACATTCAGATGGAGGTGTCACTTGTTCAAAAACTGAGACTAAGTCCCGAGAAGGTAAGCATGAACTCAGAGACTTCTTCTCAGTAGCAGTTGAACTCAAGGAACAATATGCCACATAAGTCCCATGTGACATAGTGGTGCCTAATGACGAGGGATAAGACTGGTCTACAGTTGGGTAATAAGGAGGATCAACGAATGCAAGCTGGTTGATAGTGACGATGCTTTCGTTATGAGGAAAATGCATCACATGAAAGAGCGTAGACACCATAGCATGCATAGCATAAACATAATCACTCCCAAGGATCATATCAAAGTCCATAGGGTCCTTTAAAACCATAAAATCAACTAAGACTATTTTTCCACCCAAAGTAACAGGTACCTGACGGAGGAATCCGATCGGTTCACTAGGTCTTCTATTGAAGGTCAATGGCCAATTAACAACTGGAATAACATTAGGGAAACCCAAATCTCTCCAAGCATAAGTGGATAAGATACTAATAGAATCTCCTTCATCTAAAATGCATCGATCAACCGTATGGTTCCCGATATCAACCTTTATCAGCTGGAAAGGTGTCGAAGAAGGAAGACGAGGTTTGGCTAGACTATTCCAATCAAAGGAAATGATCCTAGGGCTTGGTAGGGGTTCACATGACACAGATGAAGTGCCCCCTTTTTCAGGAGCATCCAAACTGGTAATGCAGAAGACTTTCGCAGTAGGTGCATCAATATTTAAAGGACTGATGGGATCGGTCAAAGATTGCATCGATTCGATCACTTCAATCTCCGAAGGAAGAGTGGGGTTGACCAAAGATTGCATTGGTTCAACCACGTTATCAACCAAAGGTTGATCTGACTGTAGGGAATCTATAGACAACTCAGGAAAAGAGGTTCCTTCAGACATGGACCACACTCTTCATGCCTCTGGAAATACAGGGCATCGGTGAGTAAGGTGATCTCCCTTACAAAGTTTACAAGGGAACTTTGGTTTCCGTCCTATAGGTCGAGACTCCTTTACAATGTCAGTACTCTCAGCATGACTAGCATTGGCTGATAGCTTTCCCCCAACATGACTCGCAGTGGTTGGTTTCTCAGAAGCAGAAGACTTTTGAACTAAGGACCACAGTTTTTGCACTTCTGGAAGTACAGGGCACAAATAAGTAAGGTGGTCTCCCTCACAAAACTTGCAAGGGAACTTATACTTCTGTTTATCAAGTTTGTCAACAATGTCAACTCCCTCAGCATGACTTCCAGTGGCTGATCTGGTGTCTCCAGTATGACTCACAGGAACTGGTAACTTGTCATTAATATGACTAGCAGTGATCAATGATGTGTTCTCAACATGACTGACAGTGGTTGAAGACAAAATTTCAGTGTGATTTTCAGTGACATTGGTCAAGACATACACCTATCCAAAAACCTAATATGGTGACTCTTAATCTTCCCAAACCCTAGTTGGCACCTAGGTTTAAACCATTGTTTCTGCCTCCTACACACCAACAGGGTGACCTACCTAAATAATATCTCAAGATACTCCCCAAATTCAATAGGGAGAATGGTATCTCGGCTGAAGAACACCTCATTGATTTTCAAGATTACACTGATAATTTCTTAGTCAAAGTAGAGGATGTTTTCCTTAGAATGTTTAGACACTCTCTACAAGGAGAGGCCAAGAAATGGTTTAGAATATTTCCAAACAACTCCATTAGTTGTTGGGTGCAGTTCATGGAAGAATTTTTGAGAGAATGGGGCTTAAGAGAAAATATAAGACAAACAATGAACAAGTTTGAATCCTCAAAGAAAGAAGGTAACAAGGTGGCCATAGAATTCCCCACAAGTGTCAGTCGGTTGAATCCCCTTATTTCAAATACTGCTAAATATTCAGAAGCACCTGTTGTACTCACATATCTAACTAGTTTTGATTTCTAGTTTTCTCTTAACCTAAAGGAGAGAAATCCTACACACATGAAAATAGAAAGTGACATGTAAACTATACTCATTGGGCCTGCATATATTGAAGAACCTACTTGCTATGAAGATCCCATCATAGCATGGATGGAAAGAAATTCGTATAAAGTCAAGAAACAAAGTGAGGATTATAAACTAGTAAATCATACAACCTTGTTTCATGCCTACACTCATGTCGACTATGCTTTTGAGGTCCCTGGTCATGGTGTTGAATGTGTTTATGTTTCAATTGATTCAGGTTCTTCCTAGACATATATCTCATTCATTAGAAATATATTACCTCGCCTTATTGTTCACCAAACGTTGCAGACATACATTATTTCATCATTATAATTCATACATAAGTCTCATAGAATTGTCAAGTGGTGCCCCTGGTCTCGTTACAAGTGTCATGTTACCTAATGAATTCATATGATAATTAGAATAGGTAGGTAGGTTTCCAATTTGATCTAATCCCAGTGTTTTGATTTTATTTTTCGTATTTTATTTTTCATCCCAAAATAAAGATTTCCGAAGTAATCAATCCATTACTCCATAACCCAATAGATGTCAAGGAACTGGTCTCCTATTCCGAGAGATTCAAGATGGATTATTAGCACCTCACAAGGAGGAGATGAATATTGTCTCCCTCTTTGTCCCAATAATTGTCACGTTGTTATGCTCCTATCAAGAAGAATAATGAATATCATAAATAAGAGAGGAAAAAATTGAGCCATTCATGGGAGGCACATGGGAGGTATGTAGTTAATGAGATAACAGCGATTCTTCTTTCCAATGACTTAGATGAAACCTCGCAATTTATCAAGAGTAGATCTAGACCATCAAAGGCCCCGAAAGAGGTATTGGACATAAATATGGGAACCTTTCACTGATGGTCCAGATTGAATACTGCAACTTTCCAGGGCATATCCATACCATTGGAGGCCTCAAGACATGTGGTAAAGATTAAAGATGGGTTTTCTTACAGATGGCCTAGATAAATAGAGAATCTTACCAAGGACATATCTAAACCATATAAGGGAAAGAGCTTTCCCTCAAAATTAAAAGGGAAAGTATTGCATGGATGGATCATATTTACTTATGCGGCTGAATAAGATAAATCCTAGTCGTCGATGGATTTGCAGTGTACGACATATATAAGCAGATGTCCTCCTCATCAACAGTCAAGATTAAAATGTACATCGGGATGAAGTAAATATAAACTGTTTGAGGATTAAGAACCATCGACTAAGTTTCAAGAAGCTATTCCCCGCTCAGGGATTAGCTCAAACAATATAATTCTTCAGAAGAAATCTAAGTCATTCACACAGAAGGATCCTTGTCACTACCGGAGTAAAAAATTTCATTGTCCAAAATAGTCTGAGTCACATCCATGAAAAAATATCTGGCCAGAAAGGGTAATACTAATTCCTAGAATTTGTCCATTCTCACGATAAGTTTACCAAAGTCGAAATTGTATGAGTGGTGTCAACCCAACACTGTAATGATTGAAAAATGTACTTGTACTGATAGCTCAGGTAAATCCTAGGCACCTCCGTAATAATATTAATGTCATATTAAAGAAGGTTTTAATGCTCTTCTAAAGCTTGTGACTTAACAAAATCTCTCTAAGAAGTTTCAGTTACCTCCTTTTATTCTTTCAATCATACAACTGATATTTATAGAAGAAAAAGCTTGTACTAACCCCGTCATCCATGAGGCCAAATGGAGGAGGTGCATAATTAAGCAAAGAAACTTGTGCATTATTTCACAATAGATTCAAGTAAGTATATATCATCCTTTCTTTATTTTGAGTGCTTATTTTCCAAGTAAGAGTTGAATCTCCCCTTTTTCTTCGTGGTCATCTTACTGCATTCTGCTTCACCTAAGTTTACCTTAACCTTGATTCCACTACCCGAGATGATGAGGAGAAAGACCACCACCTCTGGAAGCTCCTCCAGAGCTCATTCTAATCCTCCTATGATATGAATGATAGAAGAAAAAGGGGAGCTTGGTGGAGGATAATGGTATACCTAAAAAAGGATAATTCTCCATATTTATCTATTCCCGAAGACAAGATGTTTGATGACTTGTATGAGGAGTATCACGCTGATGATGATTTAGAGAAAGATTCTAGAACATAGTCAAATGTCCAAGAAGGAAAAGGATATCCCTTACCACCAAAAAATGTTAAATAAAACAACAGGGAAGAAGGAGAATCTTCAACGATGGAAGCTCGTATCTCCCCACCTCCTGAAGAAGGAGAATATTCAACAATGAAGCTTGTATCTCCTCACCTCCTAAAGAAGTATAACCATATATGGAAGGATTAAAAATCATGCTCTCCATGGGATTTGATCCAAAGCAAGGACTGAGGAAGGAGGGACAAGGCAGTAAAGATTTCAATTAGCTTGAGTAAAGACCCAAAATACTAGGTTTTGGAGTTGATACAAGTTGTTCAAAGAAAGAACATCTGGTATCAACTGAAATAGATCATGGGAATACCCTCAATGAAATATGACCTAGTTTTGGTAAAAAAGGAACCCAAGAAGTTGAGATACCACAAGGGTGGGAGCAAAGCTAGTTAAAGGAAATTCTGCAGCAGGAGGAGACTAAATATATTTCATAACAAGAGCACATAAACTCAAGTAGAGGAATTCAACAGAAAAATGTCAAGAAATCCATAGAAGAAAAAATTTGCTCCGATGAAAGGAAGTTAGAGAATTTAGTAGATGCAAGGACTAGTGGACCAATTGAAATATCTGGTAAAGTGGCTACAATTACTATTCAATATCCTCCTAAAGGAAGAGAGTATAATGCAACTGAGATAGTTACAAAATCAAATGTCCTATCCTCTCACTCATAAATGTGATTTTGGAAGAAGAAGGAGATAATATTGTTGAACCTGAGGTTTAAGCAGTAAAACAATTGTCTCTTGTTGAAAAGAGGAAAGCTAAAGAAAACCTCTAGGATGAACCAGAGAAGAAAAGGAATAAAGTGGTTGAAGCAATGGTGTATCTAGAAGGATAAAAAGAGCAAGATGAAGAGATAATCAACTCCCAACAGGATACAGATCATTCGTAGGATATCCAACCTGAAAAAAGGTGAAAATCCCCTCAACACTATCCATGATATTTTTGAATCTAACAAGTTGATGTCTATAATGTCAAGGAATACCATGAGTGCTTCATCAAGATTCATAATATTAGAGATGAATGAGATCATAAGCCCCAATATGTTATTGGAACAAGAAAAATAAATAAGAGCAAGGATTCTAGAGTTTTTCCCTATAATGGAGTCCCTAGACTCATAAGCTGGAGCTAGTTGAGTCTCTAAATTTGATCCTAGGACAAATAGGCTCAAGATAATCATGGTGGAGCCCCTATCCAAAGGAACATATAAAGATATTCATCACAACGAATGGGGAACTTCCCAAGTTGTAGTAGATAGTACAAATCCCCACTGAAGATGAGGTGTCTGGATGGATGAAGGGAAAAACAACATAGTATATAGTAAATATGCCAAGGCTACAGTTGAGCTTGAGAAATATAAAGATAAACTAAAGGTATTAAGACTAGAAACTAGTCTATGAGCTCCCCAGGTGAAAATTTGGGAAGGTGAAAACCAAAGGATGCATTATTATGTGGTTAAGGTAGGGCATGGTACATGGTACACAAGATTCAATTGAAATTATAAATTTGCTAGATAAAAAGGATCAAAGGATAAAAGAATTGGAGAGTTGTCATGTCACTCAAGCCTTCCCAGCTACCCTCCAAGTGATGGTAGAATATAAACAACTTCAAGATGAGTTGTAATTTTTGAGAAGGGAAAATGCTTCTTTGATTGTACTCAAGAATGTGAATGAATATAGAATTAGGGAGTTACAACAATCGGAAATGGAGGAATGAGAAGCAAAAAGCAAATTGGATGAAATAACTAGTTAGATGGACTCATATAAGGTGAAGTTAATTGAAGAAAAGAGGAAAGTAGAATCACCTCATACTATCATCCAAAGCACATGGTTTAGATGAACAATCAATTGGCCTAAGGAAAAGGCTAGAACAAAGTGAGAAAGAGAAGAATATATTGAAAGACCAGACCCAACTAAAGATAAGATGGATATTATCAAGCTCCAATAAATCATTGAAAAGAAGAATGAAATCTTCACAGTGCAAGGGACAAAGCTAGACCAATCAAAACAAGAAGTTCATGAAAAAAAAAAAAATAGCCCAACTCATATTACAAGTGGAATATCGGAAATCAAATCATGAAGATGCCTTGACACATGCCTTTGTGGGGGAAAAGATGAAAAATATCAAGCTATGGTTGTGGAAAAACATTTTCGAAGAATTATCTAAGATTTAGGCTCACATACAATTTTCTCTAAGTTATTAAAAAGTGTATTTGCAAGCAACCGAGTACTTGAACATAAATAAAGAGGAAATTCAAAATAAGTGTTAGTGGATAGATTAGGAAAGACAATGATCAACACCTTAACTCTAGAATAGCTACAGTCGATGTAGGTATATGATAGTATAGATTCCATAATGCACATGGATAACTGTATTCATAATGTCACTTCAATGATAATACTAGAAAATTTAAATGAATCTTTAGTGCTAGTCAACCCCTTCCTCAAAACAATGACTACCATGATGCAAAATGGGATTCTAGCCCCTTGGAATGATAAATTTGATATGCTCCCTGAAAAATCATATAGTTAGCAAACCTGAGAACAATTGCCAAAACTAATAGCAGTTTCTCAAAGGGAAAACCTACCCACTTCTGGTGAATTGTATGATGATATACGACTCTCAATAGCCACTAATGCATTATTGAAGAATCTAATTGTTGCCATGGGGGATATGGAATATACACCTCAGTGTGAATTGGAGAATTCTTTTAGGATTTTGGAAAGAAAACCAAGTCTACCTGATCGGGATTGGCACCTCCAGAATAACATTACAGTCATATTAAAGAATGTTTTAATGGTCCTCTAAAGCTTGTGACTAAACAAAAACTCTCCAAAAATTTTCAATTACCTCTTTTTATTCTTCAATCATACAATAGATATTTCTAGAAGAAAAATATTTTACCAACCCTGTTGTTGTTAGGAAATTACTCTTATAGTTGGGGAAGAAAACTACCAACATATTGGGGGGTTAATAGACAGACATATAAAGGAGTTCCACCATGTTCATAAGAAAATAGGATTAAAAGTAAGAGACTGTATACCTTATTTATGAAGGTCGGTCCGAGCTTTCTCTCCTCTGATTTATCCTA
The DNA here is from genome assembly GCA_027924585.1 of Larix kaempferi. Lineage (NCBI taxonomy): Eukaryota > Viridiplantae > Streptophyta > Pinopsida > Pinales > Pinaceae > Larix > Larix kaempferi. The sequence continues at coordinate 12,967,199 of BSBM01000729.1, forward strand.
TGAAAATGACCTGCAACACAATCACAATACCTTTCTCAAATGTATTTGACCACACATAAAATATTGATATTAATAGAGAAAAGTAACATCAACATGTAATCAAATAATAATATATATGAGCAAATCTATATTGGAAAGGAAAGGATGTATCAATATTTTATTAATAAACGCAGAAGATACAAATGCTTATACCTGCCCTGCATCGGCACCGTCGTAACCACAATCCTGGGTTCCTGCTCCTCTCTCTTAGCTATGAATTTCTCCAGCATAACCTTCTCAATGATTCTAAGGGTGTAAAATTAGTCAGAGCAGATCTAATGAACAAGTAAATCAATCACAACAGACGAACATAGAAAATATGGTGCAAAACTGTGCAAAACATGCAGCAGTGCTCTCTATCCCAGAAAGGGTGAATGAATTACAATACAAACTGTCACAATGACTGAGCAATTCGAATTACCTAAGGAGGTCATTCAAATCACTGAATGGAGTAGCTTGACTCTATCTAGGAGTCCTCATCAATCATCGGTGGTGCTCATCAATCACAACAACCAGTCATCCAGGTGTCAAACTGAGTCTAACTGAGTGTAATAAATGTAACTGAAGTGTGTGGCACTGATATAGGATCTGGAGGCTCAGTGGGGGCACATGGGAGGCTAACTGAAGTCAGAACAAGTCACCTAATCAAAATGGAGGTCAAACGGAAGTGATACAGTCAGTCGGGAGTGAAACTAGCCTCAAATCAGGGAGAATCGGAGCTAACCGAATGTAACTGAAGTGGAACTGCAGTGGTAGGTGAACAAGTGCGCCCTTCTCTCGCAGTAGGTGAGAAGTGGGCGCCTTTCAGCTTAGGAGGGATAAAACTCTGTGGTAGGTGGCTCCCGGGTGCTAGAAGAAGGTGGATAAGGTGCTGGAGGCATCAAACTGGTGACTGGGATGCATGCAAGTGCATGCAAAACCCTAGATTCTGCATATCCTGAAATAGATCATGCAGGATCCTGAAATAGATGATGTATCCTGAAATAGATGATGTGGATATCCGAACACCCCCCCTCAAGCTAGACTATGATGTGCCAACTAAAATAATGTGGGGCCCTGGTAACTAATACCAAAGGTCACCCCAATACAATAATCCAAAAAAATGCTGAAAATAAACTAAGTGAGGAAAGAGGGAAAACCCAGTGGGAAGAAAGCCCCCCCTCAAGCTAAAGCATAATAATGAATCAATCTGTCTCCACCATGATGGAACTCACCCCCAACAGTGAACGGAGGTAAGAGAACTTCTTCTCAGTGAAGCTCTTGGTGAAGATGTCTGCAATTTGCTCATCAGTCGGGCAATATTGCAGAATGATGGTGCGGTCATGCACCAACTGTCGAATGTAATGCATATGAATCTCAATGTGTTTGGTCCTCTGCCGCTGAAATGGATCTGTGGAGATCTTGATAGCACTTTGATTGTCACAAAATAGGACAGTCGAAGTAGTGCCACCAAAACCAAACTCGGAAAGAATACCCTGCAACCAAACTGCCTGAATGCAGGCATTGACTGCCCCTCGATACTCTGCCTCTGCTGAAGAAAGTGCAATGGATGCTTGCTTTTTGCTGGACCAACAAATAGCACCATGACCAATCATGAAAACATAACCGGAAGTGGACTTCCGATCAATGCTATCACCTGCCCAATCTGAATCAGTAAAACCAATGAAATCTAGCTCAGAATCTGCAGCATAGTGTATGCCAAACTGTCTCGTACCTTGCACATACTGCAAGATCCGCTTGGCTGCTCGCCAATGAAGCTCATGTGGCTGCTGCATATATCTTGACACGACACTCACGGCATATGAGATATCAGGCCGTGAATGTGTCAAATAAAGTAGTGAACCAATCAACTGTCGATACATACTGCAATCTGCAAGCGGTGTGGAATCTCCCTCCTCAAGACTGATTCCTGAGAGGAATGGGAACGGGGCTGCCTTACATTCAGCCATATTAAACTTCAATAACAGGTCGGAAGCATATTTTTTCTGAGATATAGTGATCCCATCGAAATTTTGAGCTATCTCCAAGCCCAAAAAGTGACTCAGCAAGCCCAAATCGCTCATGTCAAAAGCTAGATTTAAGGCAGATTTTAGCTTGTTTATTGAAGTAAGTGTGCTACCAGTAATAAGCAGATCATCAACATAAAGCACAATAACCAACAAATTACCTTTAACTTGCTGAAGATACACATTCGGATCAGATTTGCATCTTTGGAAATTCTGAGAAAGAAGGAAGGAGTCCATCTTTGCGTACCAAGCTCTTGGGGCCTGTTTTAACCCGTACAAAGACTTCTTCAATCTACAAACCAATGATGGATCTGATGTATAACCCTCTGGCTGCTGCATATAGACCTCTTCAGCAAGGTCTCCATGTAAAAATGCACTCTTCACATCCATGTGGTGCACTTCCCAGTGCTTGGATGCGGCAATAGCTAAAACAAGGCGGATGGAATCCATCTTTGCAACCGGTGCAAAGGTCTCTGTGTAGTCCACTCCTTGGACTTGGGAAAAACCTTTTGCCACCAAACTTTCTTTGTATTTGCTGATAGTTCCATCAGCAGCAACTTTAGTACGGTAGACCCATTTACACTTCACTAATTTTCTTCCAGGTGGAAGAGAAACTAGCTCCCATGTATTGTTCTTTTGAAGAGAACTGTACTCTTCATCCATGGCACTTTTCCATCTCGGATCTCGATGGGATGAATAGTATGATGTAGGATCTGAACCAGCCATCAAATAACAAATCTTAGGAAGAAATGGATCAGCAATAGAAAGAGCCATACCTGCTCTTTGAAAGTCCCCTCTTGTTCGTCTCGGATCAGCAGGATTTCCAAGATTCGAACCAGCAGATTGTAGAGTGTTTTGGGCCCACTTTGGTAACTGAGGGGGATCATAATGGTCGGATTCCGAACCTGATATGTCATTATCATCATATGCTGCTACAATATCAGAAATATCAGAACTCATACCTTCATTATCGCTGCTCGAATCTTCTTCTGGTGAAGGCGGTGAATCGACAGTTTTCTCCTCAACTAGTTGCAATTCTTGAAGCGGTTCTTCAAACTGCACACTGCGCTATATGAATATATTTTTAGATATGATATCCATGAGTTTATATGCTTTTGATTCTTCCCCATATCCTATCAATATGCACTCGATACTTTGTGGATCCAAAGCTCGTCTCTTCTCAGAAGGAATTCTAGCCCATGCAGTAGAGCCAAAAACTCTCAAATTTGACACATCCGGTTTGTGACCAAAGAATGCTTCGAAAGGAGTCATACCTTTCACGGATGAATGTGGAACACGGTTCTGTATATATGCAGCAACATTGATTGCTTCAGCCCAAATATTTGCAGCCAAACCTTTCGATTCAATCATGCATGTAGCCATCTCTTTCAGTGACCGGTTTTTCCTTTCCGCTACACCGTTCTGCTGGGGTGTGTAGGGAACTGTATGTTGGATCTTGATTCCGCTTTGGGCAAAAAGTTGCAGCAACTCGGACTTGATATATTCCCCACCATTATCATATCTAAGAGCTTTGATCTTGCTCTCAGTGGTGGTCTCAACAGAAGCCTTAAAATCCTTGAATTTTCCAAGCACTTCTGACTTGTTTTTGAGAAAGAATACCCATGTAAAGCGGGAAAAATCGTCAATAAATGTCAAAACATAACTTGAACCATTTAATGACATATGGGGTAGCGGACCACTGATATCAGAATGGATCAATCCCAAAATAGTAGAGGCTCTGCTAGCCTTGCCGCGGTCGAATCTGTGCTCGGGGTGCTTCCCAATAATGCAACCGGTGCATATTCCCTTCGAGGAACGGAGTTGTGGAAGCCCATCTACCATGGATTTATTTGATAGCAGCAGCAAATACTTATAATTTAGATGTCCAAATCTCTCATGCCAAAGCCTACTAACCTCATTACCATGTGTGCGAAGAGCAGTGGGCTTTGCAAGCGGAATAAAGTGCGAAAACTCATAGCATTTTGCAGTGTGGTTTGCCTTTCCAACCGCAACTAGTCTTCCACTTTTGATATCAGAAATTTCAACTGTATTAGGGCTGAATGTGACTTTCTTTGGATCACCAGTATGTGTCATTTGATACACAGAAAGGAGATTCGAAGCTAAGGAAGGCACATAGAGAACATTCTGAAAGCTTCCATGTTCTACATGAATCGTACCTTTGCCCTTTGAACAAATTTTTGAGTCATCTCCCAAATGGATGGGGATGGAGCTGTTTGGATCGAATGAGGAAAAGGAATCGATATTTGCAGCCATATGATTTGATGCACCCGAATCTATCAAGAGAGTAGTGGGCTTCGAAACCGTTGCCATGAGTGCTTGTCCTCTTTCATGATCATCATTCCGATCTTTCTTCCTTGCACCGTCAGGAAGGGTTATGTTGTTCTTTTCCAAAAGGAGGGCCATTTGATCTATAGTCTTCTTCATACATGAACTTTCAGGATGAAAGCCACGGTTACAATAAGTACATTTAGATTTTTGGTTACCTTCTTTTCCATTTTGCTTGGATTTCGAACTGGATGGTGCATCCGTTTGCTTGCCTTTGTCTTTTTGCTTGTGAGGCTCGAATTTGGGCTTCTCCTTCTTTAGCTTTCCTTTACCATTCGAGATCTTGGGACCTTGAACAAATAGGGCTGAATCTTTGGAGCTTATGGACCCCATTTGAATCAACTTGTCATGCTCTTTCGTAACGGACTCAATGAAGGCATTCAAGGTAGGCATCTTCCAATTCGGGGTAGTTAGCCGACCGGAATTGAAAGTGGAGACAAATACCGAATAATCTTTCCCAAGCTTGCTTAGAATGGAGAGGATCAACTGTTTATCCTCTTTGATAACACCACTGTTCTTCAATTGCAAGTTCAAGTTCTTGAATTTTGTGAAGAATTCATTGATGGTCTCGAAATTCTCAGGATTAAGGCCAATCAATTCATTCTCTAATTGAAAAGCCCTAAGCTCATCCTGCTTGCCGAATAGTGTTTCAAGTTGCTCCCATATGGCTTTTGGAGTCTTCGATCCGCTGAGATGGAAGTGAAGATCCTTGGAGATGGAGAGACAAAGAAGACCATAAGCTTCATCAAGCTTGTTGTAGTGTTTGGTTCGATCTGATACATTGTTTGGCTCCAATTCAATACCAAGAGTGACTCGGTAGTAACCTTTTGAACGTAATATGATCTCCATATCATCTTTCCAATCAAAATAATTGAATGGGGTGAGGATAGGCTTTGAAGAAGAGTATTCCATTGCAAGGATTGAGTCAACTGATGAAGAGGAAGCTTGCATGCAGACTTATAGCGAATGCAATTGCTGTAGAAAGGCTTGCATGCAGAAGATAGCGAGTGCAATTGGAGGAGACAATAAACCTGCAAATCACATCAAAACAACCACAATAAGGTCGAACAATCCACCCTTTGAGAGTTGCATCACACCTGGGATTGGATTTCAAGCAATGTTGAATAGGTCCAATGTATCAGATCCAAGAATTATGTGGTAACTCAAGCTTCTGGAGTGGTATTGGAATATTTTTCAAGCTTTGCATGCACAGGAGCGAATGCCCTTGAGATATCTCATGCCAAACGTTTTGCAATTTTTAGCAATTCAGTCAAATCTTCTTGTATAAACACCTGTAGAAAAGAGATCTTGTCCCTGCAATGGCTCTGATACCATGTAAAATTAGTCACAGCAGATCTAATGAACAAGTAAATCAATCACAACAGATGAACATAGAAAATATGGTGCAAAACTGTGCAAAACATGCAGCAGTGCTCTCTATCCCAGAAAGGGTGAATGAATTACAATACAAACTGTCACAATGACTGAGAAATTCGAATTACCTAAGGAGGTCATTCAAATCACTGAATGGAGTAGCTTGACTCTATCTAGGAGTCCTCATCAATCATCGGTGGTGCTCATCAATCACAACAACCAGTCATCCAGGTGTCAAACTGAGTCTAACTGAGTGTAATAAATGTAACTGAAGTGTGTAGCACTGATATAGGATCTGTAGGCTCAGTGGGGGCGCATGGGAGGCTAACTGAAGTCAGAACAAGTCACCTAATCAAACTGGAGGTCAAACGGAAGTGATACAGTCAGTCGGGAGTGAAACTAGCCTCAAATCAGGGAGAATCGGAGCTAATTGAATGTAACTGAAGTGGAACTGCAGTGGTAGGTGAACAAGTGCGCCCTTCTCTGGAAGTAGGTGAGAAGTGGGCGCCTTTCAGCTTAGGAGGGCTAAAACTCTGTGGTAGGTGGCTCCCGGGTGCTAGAAGAAGGTGGATAAGGTGCTGGAGGCATCAAACTGGTGACTGGGATGCATGCAAGTGCATGCAAAACCCTAGATTCTGCATATCCTGAAATAGATCATGCAGGATCCTGAAATAGATGATGTATCCTGAAATAGATGATGTGGATATCCGAACAAAGGGTTCCTCTCCCAAGCCCTTCCCCTTGTATTTATAGCAAGGCAGGGAAGGCAGGTTCGAAAGGTGGTTGAGTTGGGAAGTTGGGGTAGTTTTGGTACCTACCTCAACTAATCCCAATTCGAGTTTTCTAATTAGTTTTTAGCTTTTTTTTAAGAAAACCGCAACTTTGGTATGAGACAACTAGTGAGTGACTCGCGAGTGTCTCAACTTTCATGTAGCGAGTGCAACCATGTTTATAAGAAAATATAATTAAAATTAAGAGAATGTATACCTTATTTATGAAGGTCGGTCCGAGCTTTCTCTCCTCTTCGTTCTCCTATGCAAATAACCTGCAACACAAGCACAATACCTTTCTCAAACGTATTTGACCACACATAAAATATTGATATTAATAGAGCAAAGTAACATAAATATGTAATCAAATAATAATATATATGAGCAAATCTATATTGGAAAGGAAAGGATGTCTCAATATTTAATTAATAAAAGAAGAAGATACAAATGCTTATACTTGTCCTGCACTGGCACCGTCGTAACCACAATCCTGGGATCCTACTCCTCTCTCTTAGCAATGAATTTCTCCAGCATAACCTTCTCAATGTTTCTAAGGGTTCCTGTCCCAAGTCCTTCCCCTTGTATTTATAGCAAGGTAGGGAAGGCAGGTTCGAAAGGTAGCTGAGTTGGGAAGTTGGGGTAGTTTTGGTACCTTCCTCAACTAATTCCAATTCATGTTTTCTAATTATTTTTTAGCTTTTTATTAAGACACCCGCGACTTTGGTATGAGACAACTAGCAAGTAACTCACGAGTGTCTCAGCTTGCATGTAGCAAGTGAAACAATTTTATTGACACCCACAGGTTGTTAGTAGAGGAACCCGCAGCTGACCCGCTGGTGGGAAAGTATAAGGGTCGCATTTATGTCAATAAATATGTAGAGAAGTATGATTCTGAGGAAAGGATTATAAGATTAAGCTTAAGGTCATTTATGGTCAAGGTAAGCTCTTCAATCCATTTTTCCTTTTGTGTGACTGACAAAGCAATGTGGTCATAGATGGAGAAGTGAAAAATTGATAGATAATAGACGGCCCCTAATGTGTGAGGTCAGAGGAAAGCGATGGCCGAAATACATTACAATCCAAGCAGAGGAGGATCAAAGAGGCCGTAGGAAGAGGTCACAAAGAATACCTGAAATATAAACAAATTCAATGAGCAGTGTACAATCTTGACATCAGGAGATGTTCAAAATGATAGAACATAATCTCCAATACATAACTAAAAGATGTATATATCATGGCCACTGAAATACAACCGTGGATCCATGCCAAACAGGATATCATAGCCATAACAACAAACTTGATCTATGTCTCATCAAGAGCCAAAAAATGCGTGTGGCTCAGTCTTGCACAACTTGGGCAATAACAAAATGTGATGCTTCTATTATAGGCCCAAGGTCTTCATCCACAATGTCAAGGTACGAACCCTAACCATGCGAATAAATGAGTTGAGGTCAAGCATGAAGGATACTGTTTGATTATTGACCATTGATGTGGACCATTAACAAACACGAGGATCACCCACCAATAATGAAAATGGGGTCCAAGGTATTTTGTACATTCTACCAAGTGTAGATAAAGGGGCTTGAAGTCAAACACTTGAAGAATCCATCGAGTAGGAGACATTGATGTATTCCCACTACCCAATAGCGAGGGAAACTTCCATTGATGACTGCAATCCCCAAGGTACTATTGATAACTCTAAACTTCATTCCTAGAGCAAGATAAGATGAAGCCGATAGAAAGAAGTCCGTTGGAAGGGAGGCCTTAAGGAATCCTCCATCATCCAACACGAGGTACAATCAACAAGCTGATATGATCTGGAGTAGGACTAAGAACATGATGAAACATACTAATACCAAGGAATGGCCGGCACATGAGTTCAAGGTAACTACAGAATGGCCAACACAAGGAGTGTCCTTGAACAGTGAGCACGACACAAGAGTGACTTTAGGAAGCTTTGGAGACAAAGGGGACCATGATATAAATCTGTAATGTAGGAGACATTAATAGATTCTCCATATGACTGGAAGAGTAACCAATCCAAGGAGTAAAAACTCTGAGATCAGGTTCATCGTAAGGCCAAAAAACTAAAACCCTACTTGTTTGAAAGACTAAAAAAGGTGTCGAGTTCAAGGACATAAGTGACTTGCTGCCTTTATACTGAAAAGATACTTGACATCCTTCCCTTACCTTTTCTCTTTTTATTAAAGAATGTCTTTTCTTGATTTTAACGAGCATGAAAAGGTGGAAAAGAAAGCTCGATAATGTTCTTCTTGTTAGTTTTAATGAGTCCAAGAAATAAAATCAATAGTCCTTCTTCATTTTTGAAAACAAGCTCGAAGAGAGGATAAAGAATGCTTGGTATAAGTCCAACCATGTGTAATTTAACAAGTCCATGGGAGGGAAACTTGTTGGATTACGTACTGATCTAGAGGTTTCCAATGTAGACCTAGGTTCTTCGCGGTTTCAAGGAACCAACAAAACCCCTTCTCACCAACCCTTTTGTCAACAGCCTACGAACAAGCTGAGGTCTCACCCAAGGTGTAGCTATGGGGGCACTGCGGAATCAGGTTTCCAAAGTAAAGTGATGAGTTTTTCGGACAAGACTACTACGCAATGCACTATCACACCTGCACTGTGAACTGAGGACTGCACGACGATAGACTGCGTCGCGGTCCGCACTTCTACAAACATGCCGCTGCACAACCAGCGCACCTAAGGGCTGCGCAGTTCGGGCATGATACAATTAATAGGACAGTGCAACAGAGTTATACACTTCCTCTTCCAAACTTAACCGATGAAGAATTTACTTAACACTTAATCATTCATCTACTGCCTTAGGTTAATCATCTTTATAACAAATACAAGTGGGAAAAACATACACTACTGCGCGCACCCAGTGCTGTGCGCCGATGAGTTATGCAATATGAACTCTACATACATATGTGATTATTCAACGAAATGATACTTTAACAAAATTGGAGTACTGAGCATTCAACATTCATTCATTCCAACAATACTTAACATATCATTCCCATCTTTATCCTATGGTGAATACATATAAAAGCATTAACATACCAACTGATAAATGAGAATCCAAGCATCCAATGTAAGCAAATAGGTAAATGCAACACACAAACAATCCAACTACACAGTATTTAACGTGGTTCACCCCCCGGATGGAGGCTACGTCCACAAGAACTGTTGTTATATAAGTCTTTGGGAAGTGTACAACAGTTCTTTTCCTGCGCACTCAGCTGCAGACACTATCCTCTCTCAATAGGCCTCTGCGCACACAGCTTGCAGAGCCTTTACAAAATGTTCCTCACAGAGATTTATCAACTCAATAATGAGAACAATATAAAATGAGAGTATTCACTAACCCGAAAGATAAAAAATGAATATTAACCATTTCCCATACAAGATATGCCTTATTTATAGATCATGTCATAGGTCATGTCTTTACAATTTGAAGGCTAAAACCCTTAGGTTTACAAAACTATCACGGTTTTCCCTTAACCAGGCGTGCTGGATTCTAGTGGAGAATATTCTGTCGTGGCCTGCCTTCAGCGCATGCCTCACTTCGCTATCGGCCTTCCTGCCGCACGCATGCCAACAGGTCGCTTTCACTGAGTCGTTCTTCCTCTAACGGTCTCGTGCGACTGGTTCAGGTAGTAGTTCTTTTGCATATGCGACGAGTCGCTTTCTTTCCTCTTTGATCCTACCCGCCGCTTGGTACTCCTGGAGAATCTTTACCAAAAATAGACCACCGTTGGTCTGACCAGAATCTGTTCCATATTCCGTCCAACACTCTACTTTACCGGATCCACGTAGTCTAGACACACCACAACACTGCCTCCTCACAGTACTGATCTTCGCAGCTCTTCCTAAGCTGCTCTTCGCGCAACTTAGCAACATCCCAAAACTTATACAAAAAATACTTCAACTGAACTGCGCTCAGCTTCGCAGTTCCAAAAATCCTTCTTGCTCAAAATGCCCCACTTGGGCTAGGACCAATAGGACCCTAACACTTACATGTGGCTTGCTTCCGATCCACCTGCAACTTCTCCAAGATGTTCCTCTGCCTGTGGAGCTAGCTTCGCAGCGAACTCATTGCATGTGTCGATCAACTTCTCAACTACTTCCTTTGTGTCCTGCTCAACTTGCTTGACTATTTCCAGCATATCAGGTGTTATCTCATCACGTATCTGGCCTTTCACCTGTTCCTGATTTTCGCACAACTCCTTTAACTTCTCCTCAATCTCCTATGATATCGTGCTATCGTCCTCCAGTAAGGGTTGCGACTTGTTTCCCATTTCAGTCTCTTTTTTCCCTTAAGGCTTGCACTTCCTTTTTGAGTGTGTTGATTTCTATGTACTTCTGAAGCCTGTCCCTTGGTAGCAGAGCTTTTACTTCTGCATCCAACTGCTCTAGTGCTGCTTTCTTGTCTTTCACTGCATTCTTTACCCATAGCAATCTTGGGTCCTCTTCAAGGGTGGTGAATTCCCTCGACGCTACTTCCAACAGACTCTGGCACTGAGCCACTTCGGCAACAATACTCTCTATTGCGGCCTTGACCTCCTTTGCTCTTAACTACTGCTTATCTCATGGGGTCTGTGGGTTGATCTATTCCTACAAGGTAGTAATCTTAGCTTCATGGATGAGATCCATGTCTTGCATCCCTGTCTTAATACTATTAACTAGCTCTCCAATCTTAACGACAGTGTCCGCAGGGTCTAACTGGAATTCAGATTGTTCAATATCATTTGCAACCAACGTGATCGTGGACTCTAGTCTTTTCCGACGATCATGCTCATCCTGCAGCTGCATAGCTCTCTGCGACCTGGACTCCTCCAATTTCCTATTAAATGATTGCAGCTCAGCTTTTCCTTTTAGCATGTCAATGGTTCTCTCATGCATTTCTTCGACAACCTGTAGATGCAAATAATGTAAACCAGGCAGTGGTATCTTCTCCAGATCGAGCTCCACATGCTTGACGTCCTTCGTATCCAACATTAGTTGTTCTGGAAGTGGTAGGATTACAACTAATGGATCAAGGTGAACCACTCGGGACTTCACAGGAACAATCATGGTTAGCTGCTTCTCCTTCTGCTGCAAATTTCCTCTCGACTTCCCTTCGGACTCTGCGTCCCGTGGCAAGGGTAATCTTTTCTGGACTTCGTCAATTTTCTCCGTAATCCCTTGTAGCGTGGTCAGGTTCATCTGCAGACTTTCCTGAATCACCTTGTCCTTTTTCTCCTTCTCAGTCATCAGATATTCCATCGAATCTATGACCCTTGCTGCTATTGTTTCATAATCCTCATTGTGGAGGACTGTGTCTGACTGGCTCTTATCATCTTTCTGCTTCTTCCGCGCTCCCTTTTTCTGTTTTAGGCTCTCAGGCTCTTTCCTTTTCCCTGTCTCCTTTTCTTCAACAATAGGACATGGAATAGGTTCGTCCTCGGCAGATTTGCTTGCGACATCTACAACTTCCACTCAAAACTTGGCAAGCCATTCCCTCATAATATTATCAATATCATCTTCATACATGTGGTAGTTCCCTACGAACCATTCCATGTTCCTCTTCTGTGCTTTGGCTGAAATATGAATACTACGCATGTCAGCATAAAAATCAACAATGTGGATGTACTTACTGGTTACCTACTTTGTTATCCGCGGCGTGCTCATAATTGTGTCATGTAGATGGCTATAATATTGATAGAAAACCTCAGCTATCGCATGCTGTCTCTGCGAATTCATATTTGCCCAAATATTTTTATAGCGGGATCCTCTACAATCATTGGTTTCCGTGATTACGCCAACATAATCTTTTGGCTCCTTCCACCCGACGAAGGTGATCAACACAATTAGCCATGTATACTGGAAATATTATCCATTGATCTATGTGTCATTCAGTTCCTCTAGGAATTCGTTCAATAGGTATTGACACTAGTTGAACTGCTCTCCCTCCGCTACCAGGTCGCCAAGAAGTACTGCGCCTGCAGGTACCTCCAGTGGCCTGCATTTTCTCAAAATCTTTCCCGCTAATAGCTATATGACAAACCGTGTGGCTTTATCATCTATGTATTCTATCTGAAAGCCCCTCTTACCTTTGACGATAGTTTGGGTTTTCTTCATCTTTACCACGGCTTCCTTGTCCTTGCTTTTTCCTTGGAAAAACTGCTTCGGGGATTTACCCCTTTTACTCAACCCAATGACACAGTGGACGATGTCAATGTTCAGGTCAACATTTCGGTCCAGCCACAAATATCCCTGGTGAATGCATGCAATCAGTGTTCGCACCACCACATTTAACTCCGGTGATCTGTCAAAATGCGGGAGTCTGAGCAAATTGAGCAGTCCAGACTTGACTACTCCTAATAACCAGCTTTCCGCGACCAAATTAAGTTCTCCCTTTGTATCTTTCTTCCAACACATGTACTGGTCAGGTTGGAACTGTGGGAACCTAGGTCCATAGGGATCCTCCTTCTGCATCTAAAGCAGATCATAGTCTTCCCACTTACATTCTGGAATTTTAGCCAGCAAATTATTATCGATGTCAACATGCTTTGAAATTAGTGAGATCAGGATGTCATATTTGGTGTTCTTCATTAACTTGAAGATAGGTGCGTCCAGTGCATGTGGTGAAATATAGTCTGGGGTCATTGTCAAGGGTATCTCCTTATCAGCTATCGATGGCTTATGTATCGTCGAACTCATTTTTGGTAACTTCATCCTCATCCCTACTGGATCTTTGCCTTTATCTTGTATTTTTGGGTTGTGTTTCAGTGATCTTCTTGATGCTTGACCTGGTTCTAAAACGCCCTTCTTGGATGGGGTTCTCATTAACCCTTTGTTATACCTCCATATTTCACAATGTCGCATCGTTACCACAAAAATAGTTGACGACACTTCGCCTACTGCTTAAAACACCCAGAAGAGAAGTGTGATGAATGATCCTTGAAGACAAACCTATCCTGTCAAGAATCAACCCACCTGAGACTTCATATACCTACACTACCACACCTTGCTCAGCATTGAGGGAGCGGTATTCCCCACTACCACGCTATGCTCAGTTGAAGGGGCGCGGTACTCCTTTTTTAGCCTTTTTTCCATGGCTTGTAGGATCTTGATTTTCAAGATATTTTTGAGGATTGGTATCCCTGATTCGATCCTAACTCACTTACTCAGATTAGTGGGCCTGATCCACTAAACACTCCCAAGATACATCCTTCTCTCTTTTTGGTTAACCCTACTACACACTATAAGAGAGAGGCCTTCAATGAGCAAAGGGGGAGGACTCTTGGAGACATCAAACTTATGATCTTGAATCTTTGTGGAGATAGCTAGAGGAGAAAGCACTTGGATTTGGGAGTTGGCTTGGATATCAAGCAACCATTGTAAGTGACTTCAAGTTGGTAATAAAACATAACTTGTCTTGTTTCCAAAATCATGTGTGTTGATTTTGTTTCAATTATATGATTTGTATATGTTATAGATTTAGATCCTAACTCATATTTCAAGTTGTTAGAGAATCGTATATGCTTGTATCTTGGTTTCATCCTGAAAGGTTCATTCGCGAGGACTTGGAAATCGGAGTGACGAGTAGGACGAGCAATTGAATTGAAGGTCAGTTAGATCTCTTCTGTTTCTTTCAGAAGTTTAATCTTGAAATGTTTGTTTACATCTAGGAATTCAAGGTAGCATTTGTTATCTTTTTGTCTTAGTTTAGAGTCAGTTAAAGTCTACTTTAACCTAAGAGAGTTTCTACCTATCCGTGGGGAGAAATTTCTACAACATGTACTATACCAACATGTATTCAGAGATACTATTGTATTATGACGAGTGATCCGTTCTTTCCACTTGTGTCTCCATCACTCCACTTCTGAGTTTTATAATGTATTTCGGTCATCGTACCACTTTCAGTCTTTGACCTCATGCATTAGGGGGCATCTGTTACACAAAAATCTTCCACCCTGTGAGCATCAGCATTCTTTGTCCTGTAGGATCCATTTCAGTGACTCAGATCCATTTTCATCCTTTAGTGATACTAGTTTATCCTATTTTTGTTCCTACCCGCATGTTGCATCACTATAGCATGTGTAACCGCGAGTTGCATCCCTATAGCCCGCGGGTATCAAATAAAATGGTAAAAACCACTATTTTATTATTTTTTACTCCCAAAAAGCAGTCATTGGGTGACCTTTGGCTCTCCATCTGCCCGAGTAACGTCTCGATGAGTCCTTTCACCTACCTTTGAGAGGACTATATATTGAGCACATAGGGCTTATGGACGGGAGGAGGAAGAGAATAGTAAAGGCACTCTAGTGGATTTTTGCCCTATCTTGAGTCTGCACTCATTGATCCTTGTAGTTGTGAACCAGTTATGTTCACCTTCCAAACTCCTTTCTAGTTTGAGTTTTCCATTCATGGAGGATTGAAGTGGTGGAGGCACAAGTGGATTGATCTAGATCTTGGTTCAGATTGGTTTCCAACAAGAGGTCGTATCACTTTGTACTTCTTCTTGTTCATTAATAGAAATACTCATGTTCTCGTCCATTCATGTTGTGAATGTCATTTATTATACATTGGGTTGCATTTGCTTATGATATTATGGACCATTTTTATTGATGATGTTAATGTTATTTATATATCACATGTACTTGTTAGATATTTGTTGTCAAGACTAATTTGCAGATTACAAGTGCTTGGATGTGCGCAGATTGAAATATCCAACGGGGATCTACATCAAACGTTGGATCGAGGTTGGTTACATTTCTCCATTGTTTTAACATTGTCGTTTATAATAGCATTGTTATGAGAATTGAGTAGATTTCTGATAGTCATTTGTTTGTTGTGGTATTCCCAAGCCATAGTGAGTTTTCTCCAATACAATTCTAACATAGTTTCAGGGGTTATGTACTTCTGAAAAACTACTTGCTTCTGTTGGCCTTCTCCATTGATCAACCTTCATACACACTTTCCCCCCAACGCTTTAGATAAGGCATATAATGTTTTTACTCCCCAAACTCCTTGTTGTTTAGGAAGAGCAATATTTTTCCATGTAATGATCCGGATTTATGTGAGGACGAAATGAAAGAGTATATATATGTTCACATACACATGTATATGGAAATAAACACAGTAATATAGTAAAACCATATTCTATTAAAATGAATGAAATAGAACAAACTGTAAAATAAAAGCAGCTAGAATGGTGGTAGCTAGATCTCTGAGAAGAGATGTGGCGGCTATGCTCATTCGTGACAAGCTGAATACAAGAAGAGGTCGAAAGATCCTATTTTCATAAGCATGAGGTAAAGAACCCTAAAAATCCAGAAAACTAACCCTAGAAGATGAACCGTCATAAAGTTTACGACCTCAAGGTGGTTAGTTGAACAGTCAACTTCCCGGGGTCATAACTTTTGCATACGATCTCTGTTTGGGGCGCTCGATAGATTGTTAGAAAGTGTATCCGAGGTTTAAAACTTTCGACTAGGGGACAATGCATGTAGATAGCAACCATGCACACCCTCCCCCCGAATTTCTAAAAAATGTTGTTTAGGGCCTCAAAATGGCCCCAGAAGTTCGAGACCCGAAAAACTGTAGAAAATTTACTACAAAAATGCCAAAATGGAAAAATGTTTTGAGACAGCGGAATAGCTAGGTGGCCACCTACGCCCATATGGATCATCTAACCCAAGCCATCCCTTTTTTCTCCACTTTACCTCACCAAAAAAATTGAAAAGTAGTTTTCCTAATTTTATCCAAAATACCTCTACAAATCAAGGCTAGACTCATCTAGAACATCAACGTAGCCTCCATATATTTTTTTACCAATACCAATCTTCCTCCTTTATTAATCCATCTGACACACCAATTTGAGATACACCTTTCACATTTAACCACCAACCATTCCCAAGCTTTAAGTCCGTATGCTAGTGGTTTAAGGATAAAACCGAGATATTTCAAACCTTCATCAAAACTTATGCAATTATATTGAAATACAGACCTGCACCTGTTCATATCCTCTTCTTCAATGTTATCCCCAGTTATTTTTGTCTTTCCTTCATTTATTCACATACCAAAAGCCTTGTAAAACAACTCTAGAATAGAGGATAATTTCTCCATATCCCTCAACGAGCCATCACATATAATGATAATTTCATCAATGAAAAGGATATGGGAGAGCCAAAAACTACCCCCTGTGTTCACACCTTTAATAAAGCCTCCCTTTCCTTTTATGTCTAAACTGGCTCTGCTTCGACATTCCACTACTAGAAAAAAGAGAAGTAGAGCTATGTCATGTCCCCTCCCGTCGACCCAATGCAAGGAAGGGATCATGACACTAAAATCTGGGCTTTTACAAAACTTAGCCCCATTCATCATGAATAAAACAAATGGCATTACAATAAAATGCATAAGTGTGCAGATGCAAATCAAATCAAATATGCAAAGCGGAATAAAACATCATCCACACACCTTTCACATGCATCCATCATATCAAGAACAACCATCCATTAATTAAAACAGTGCAGAGGTAAAACACAATAAAATAAAATACTCATCTTTTTGTAATGTTGTCCCAAGCAACTAGCTATGTCGCTGCAACGTTCCACCCGACCATAGGTCTCTGCCCAACCTGTATTATTTCAGCACTCAGAGACCACCCCCGAGCTGGGCATGATATCTACAAGAAAAAGGGGAGCCTCAAACCCAGCACATCCCAAAGCAATGGATCCCCATCTCAACCCCAACATTCTCTTACACACAACAACTCAAATATTGGCATGGGTACACATTTTCAACAACAGAATTTATAGAATAGGGTCTATGGGTTTTCCCCAACTCGTGGCACACTCAAAAATAGATTGTGGGAAGAGGAAATCAACCCCCAGGAAGGAAAACTGATTTCTCCCACAATATATAAGCATTCAGTGGGCCAAAATCACATCTATGAAACCCCCAAAATGATTTATTCTCTTCCCCACTGTTAACCAAAACAAAAACGCCCTTCCCATCTAGAAAAATGAAGGAAAACACATAAAAACCATGGAGGAAAACGCTCAGGTGAATCCCAACTCATGAGAGAGCAAAACTTATGGGTGAATAATGGCTTGGGAAGCAATTTCGTGCCTCCTCTCTTGCCCAAGAATCCAAACATGAATTTCTAGGAAGGATGTCTTGCCCATACTCGAATTTGGACAGCCATACCTCTCCATTCCCCAAGGCATTAACTACCTCAACCAACTCTTGGGAGAAGTGAATGATTGGGCAAAAAAGTCAACATGGGTAGTTGAGGGTTCATGGGTTCTCTCATTGACACTTGGCTTGACTTGATTGGCTCAAGGGTTTGAATATTTCCCTCCCAATTCCTTGTAAACATCATGCCCCCATCTCGTGTTGGATTGCATAGCTAGTTGTGGGCATTTATATTAAAAATGCATATTTACAATTCCCATGGTTCACTAGCACATGGGTAGCATAATATCCAATACTTGCCTCTTCAAGGTCGAGCATTCACTAGCGGGGCCTTCGCCTTGAGCTCCGTGCTAGGAATCATACATAATATGCATACAATATTTACATTATAGTCCAAAATATCCTAAGCATCAAAATGGGGGTATGACAATCCCCTCCCCCTTAGAATAACATCGTCCTAGGTGTTCCAATATTTAGGAATTCATACATGCTTTATATATGTCCAAAATTTTCAAAATGTGGCAGGCATGTCTTGCATTTCATTTTTTACTTGGGTTTTTAGGACCAAGTCCTTTAGCCTTCACAAACTGCTTCTGCTAGCTGGGACCTTCTATCTCTGTATGAGGGCATTGTTCCAAAACAATCCCTTCATTTTCTTTACCTTCCAGCTAATCCACAAGTCTGGAAACTTTATGGATACTATATCTCTTGTTGTCCCTTGTTGGGTAGTTACGGAGGAAATGATTCCCTCCACATTCCCAACATTCTAGTGGTTCCTTTTTCTTTGCCTGCTCAACTTCCATGGATTCTTCCAGCCTTGAGCATTTCTTAATGGCATGATTGGATGAATGCCTCTTCATGGATCCACTACCCTTTCCATTACTGATTGCCCCCATAATTCATTTTACCTCCCTTTGCAGATAAATAGAGTCCCGCAAAGCCCCATGGTTCATCTTATTCTACTTCTTTTGTAGCTTGAGCATCTCTGCAAGATTTTCTTGGGTCTGGGAAATTGTTTGAAGAAGACCTTCAGCCAAATCCAATAGCCCTTGTCCTGTTGCCATGGTCAATGTACACAACTGAACACACTTTTATTACTAGAAACACTTGCTTGTATCAGCTGCAGCCAATCGCTTCAATTTCTTACCTATGAAATTCATCATGGCGATTCTTTCTTAGGCCAAGCATAAAATAAACATTAAAATCAGTCAATTATTTTCCCAATTGACATGGACTGTCCATGCTTCATTCATGAGACTTCCACACTTTTCATGCTTTCCCAACATACATATGAACTCATTAATATTCATCCGTTCACATGGCATTAACTATTTCAGCAATCACAATTCATTTGAAGCAATCAAACACAATCTATTTTCAGCTATCTCATGCACTCAACAATATTTTGTTTTTAAGATGCATTAGTCAAAGGGAAAGAGAAGAGTAAGAGTTTCCCCCTCTTAGTCTTGTTCCAATACGGAACCACACCATCATTGTAGTTCTATGCTCCTTAGCCTCTTTCACTTCAATGTGAATGCTTAACTTGTCCTTTCTTGGTTATGACACTTAGTGTCTAAGGTTTGTCTAAGGTTTTCTCCATCAGGGAATCCCCTCCCCATGGTTTTTCTACAGAACCTTTGGCTGCTAGGACTCTCACATTTCCACTAGTGCCATTCTCATCATTGCTTCTCATATTGAGCTTTCTAGGACAATCATATGTCCAAATGAATCCTTAGGATGCCGTCAAGGCTTATTGCTTTCCTACAATGACCAAAGTTTCCAACAAAGAAACAACCATGTATCAGCTTGGTTGTCATAAGACTTGTTCATGAAATTTTCATTATCTGAAAATGAATCAAATTAAATGCTTATATGTATTGGTCAATTCCTCACTACTCCACAAGTTTTCTTCTCTGTTTTACAAGCCTTGGATCACCTGTGTGGTGGGTGCTTGGCTAGCACACATGCTGCTCCACAACATCAACTAGTCAATGCCAAGCTTATACAGCGACTGGGTTTATCAGGCATGCAACAACCCTTCACCAATACCTCCACAACATCCAAATAACCAATGCCAAGCCAGTACAACGATTGGGTTTATCCGACATGCAACAACCCTTCATCAATACCTCCACAACATCCAAATAACCAATTCCAAGCCAGTGCAGCGATTGGGTTTATCAGGAATGCAAAAACCCTTCACCAATACCTCCACAACATCCAAATAACCAATGCCAAGCCAATACAGTGACTGGGTTTATCAGGCATGCAACAACCCTTCACCAATACCTCCACAACATCCAAATAACCAATGCCAAGCCAGTACAACAATTGGGTTTATCAAGAATGTAACAACCCTTCACCAATACCTCCACGACATCCAAATAACCAATGCCAAGCCAGTACAACGACTGGGTTTATCAGGCATGCAACAACCCCTCACCAATACCTCCACAACATCCAACTAACCAATTCCAAGCCAGTACAATGACTGGGTTTATCAAGAAGGAAAAAATTCTTATCCACACAAATATGGCATTCCTTCTCTTGTGAAAACCAGCGGTTCCCTTTAGGAACTCTTTAGGTGAATTTCTTGACTGCAGGCTAGCATGGCCCCACAATACCCACAAGGATGATACGCCTTTTCTACTACACAGCTCCTCAGGCCTATCCATCCCTTCTAGTGTCCTTTAGGGTGAGCGTAGAAAGGTTACCACTGCCCATACAGTCCTCTTTAGTACCCTTTTCTTCACTTTGCCTCTTAACGTGCAACACCAAATTGCATCTGTGTAAGCTGATAACACAAGAAGGATAAGCAGGCTCATCAGTATTGCTGCTCTAAAATTGTAACCATATTTCATAACATTCACTATCAGGTATTGAAACACTAGGAATGCGTCCATTCCCTTAGGGTGTAGTCAATATTGACAACCCTATCATAAACCAGCACCCAAAAGGTATGCATCCCTTTCTGATGTGAGTCATGTAGGTCCTAGCCACATTCAAACAATCTGGAATAATAATGAAATAATAAAACATGCTCTGCATATTAAATCTAATAACCAGAAATGTATATTTGTAGTTAGGGTCACAGAATACTCATTCGTTTTGTAGATGGATCTTTTCTTCATTTGCAAAGGATGGGGATCCCTTCTCTGAGTCAACAGTCCTCCAGTTTGCCACCCCAATATTTTCACGTTCCCTAACCCACACATGCCTCCTTGGCATAGTTTTACCATCTCACTCACATGGTTTTCCAATATGCAGTTCAGCTGAGACATTATCAAAATTTACCATAGCGTTTGACCCGAAACCCATTTCCAAAGCATGGGGTCCTTCCCATGGAGTTTGGCTTCTGCAGTCCATCACACATGGTCTTCCTGCAATATGTCTTCCTGGAACACTTATCAAATAACCAAAAAATCAGCAACATTTAACAATAAAATTCAATCACGAATTTGCAATTCTATCTACTACAAAAATGGACTTGCTTAGTCATGAGGTTATAATCATATTGTTTGTCCCTTGCAAGTGGCACCCCTCGTCCCATTAGGGTTTTACGCTTTATACTATAACATGAACATCCACTTGCAACACGTCCTCCCGACACAGTTCTATGCAAGCCAACGGTGATTAGCAATTATAAGCAAATTCTCAAATCCGAAATCTACAAGTCCAAAATTGACAATATGTTCTGCACATAAACTATTTTTACAACCATGAGACCCTTCTCATGAGGTTTGTCTCTTGCACATGGTAGATTCAAATCTTCATCATGGACTTACCCACATTTTCATGCCCAAAACAATCTACCTGAAATCTGAAACTTCAATCAACCAAACACTTTGTAAGTCTTTATGCATATAATATTTCATTGCTGCAACAGTCACTGAAGTGATCTCAGAATTATAACACTCAATAACTCAAACACCCTCAGCTATTAACATTCAAAATGCAATTATATATATATATATATATATATATATGCATCATTATCATAATAAAATTGCAAGAAACAGTCACATCATTTATGCAATTTAAATGAAGTTTTTGATACTCATTACTTCATAGCCATATCATTTATACAACTCTGTCCTTTCAACAGAGCACTCTTGGTATCCCATCAACATGTCTACCTTCTTCATGCAATCATTCTCCTGTATTTACAACCGCTCATTAACAATAGCTCACCATTTCATCTATCATCTAATTGCATCGAAACATATATATATCACAACCATGCATTCCCACAATGCATCTCAACATGTGCACCCACACATATGCATGCACATTCATAACATTTACATAATATTTTGATGTGCACTCACTCAATTCTTTCTTTCATGTATTCATGAATACCACCATGTCATGTCATTCATTTTACCATGATTGTCTCATATGGCATGCACTACCACAACATGACTATAGTTCCTTACTTGCTTTGGTTGTTAAACTCACAACCAATATACACAAATGGCATGCTATAATTTCATATGAATGCATTGAAGTTT
This sequence comes from Larix kaempferi, assembly GCA_027924585.1. Classification (NCBI taxonomy): domain Eukaryota; kingdom Viridiplantae; phylum Streptophyta; class Pinopsida; order Pinales; family Pinaceae; genus Larix; species Larix kaempferi. Next base: position 12,989,447 of record BSBM01000729.1, read on the forward strand.
CTAAGAAACTATAGGGTGTAAGGCTCCCTACCTTCACTTACCCGAACCTCACCATAATCGGTAGGATGACATTAACATTCAGGCACATAACACCACACGCAAACCAAATCGACATAGTTTAACATAGTTGAAGGGATCTTACCAAATCCTCTTTCGACATTCATGAAATGAAGCACAAATAACCATTACATGCATGGCTGTCATTAACATTGCTTGATGTTACCTGATCAATCAGCCTCTTACCAAGGGAAGAAAGTCCTTTTTCCAACCTTTTGAACATAGATTTGTTGCCCCAACCTTTATTCAAAAGGTTGTTGGTCACATGCAACAACGTCATCAACGTCTTTATCTATGCTTTGGTTGTCTTTGGTCCTACAACCAATGCGAACACAACTAATTATTAGCAACCACCATAATTATCTTAAGTGGCTCATTGCGTAAGTAAAACCTCACTATTTTACCAATATGCAATATCATATATATGCACAAACATTTTCACATGCATGTGCAATGTTTCTTAATATGCCATCTAATGCATAGTCATATCATCTATCTAATCTCTTGCATTTTCAGTCATGCTTGTATGGTCTGATTCATACAACCATTATCAACAACATTAATTGTCATCAACCATAGACAAGACCTTTAATGGGACACTTCATGTGTAACTTCACTACCTTTACCCCTATGCAACATCATGTTCATGCATAATCAATTCACATGCACTATGCAATGACTCTTTAATCATGCCCGCTAATTCATTTGCATTTAATCTACTACTCTCTCGCATTTTCAGCATTATTTTCCATGATTTATATGCACGACAACATCAGAATTATAAATACAATATCAAGAGGGTAGTGGAGGGATTCTCCATTCCAATTCCCCATCATGACATGGAGCCCCTCCTCCACATCACAATTGATCATTTTCTTGGCTTCCCTACCAAGCATACAAGCAATCATTAGCTATGATCTTCTCACCAAGTAGAAATTCAATATTATATGTATGCACGTGTATAACATTCATTCTTGATACTTTCCAAGCATAGAATTATTATGTTATAAACATAAATAGTTTAAGGTGAGAGATTTCCCTTTCATCCTCCATAATGGATATTGCAACCAATTACCCTTATTGAGATTCCACAACCCCTTTATGCAATTCATAGTGCATCTTCCAAGCATAGAGAATGTCTTTCATACATTCAACGATTGTCTCCGGGGGACGACGGGGGTCAAGGGGGCTTGCACCCTTATGGCTTCCCTGCATCACTACAGGGCGGGTCGAGGGCAGCGCCCCTGTTTTTTTTTTTTTTGTAAATCCTTCGATTTCGCGCAATCTGGCGCATAAGTTCCAGGCCATTTTTCACTTTCGGACACCTAAAATTCACCCTGGAAAACTGCTCAATTTTCCCTATTTTGGCAGACTTATCGTTTTTCCTCCGAAAATTTCGACGATTTTAAGATCTTCATCGTTGACCATTTCGACGATTTTAAGCTCTTCATTGTCGACCATTTCGGATATTTTAAGCTATTCATCGCCAACCATGTCACAGCAAAATGGCTAATTTCAGTCGAACGTGTCACACCAAAAATGGCTAATTTCCACCGACTGCGTTGCAGTAAAATAGCTTAATTTCCACCAACCATGTCGCAGCAAAATGGCTAATTTCCATGACCGTGTCGCAGCAAAAATGGCTAATTTTCGTCGACTGTGTCACAGCAAAATGACTAATTTCCGTCGATCGTGTCATAGCCAAAATGGCTAATTTCCGCTGACCATGTCACATCAAAAATGGCTTATTTCTGTCGACCGTGTCGCAGCAAAAATGGCTAATTTCCGTCGACACTTAGAAAAAATTTGAAATTTTGAGATTTTCTTAATGAACAGTGCTGAAAAGGAAGCATATTTACCTCTGCAACTGTGATAGGTATCCCATGAAGGCTCAAATGTTGCAACCTTTGCTCTGATACCAATCTGTCATGTCCCCTCCCGTCGACCCAACGCAAGGAAGGGATCATGACACTAAAATCTGGGCTTTTACAAAACTTAGCCCCATTCATCATGAATAAAACAAATGACATTACAATAAAATGCATATGTGTGCAGATGCAAATCAAATCAAATATGCACATCGGAATAAAACATCATCCACACACCGTTCACATGCATCCATCATATAGGGAATAACCATCCATTAATTAAAACAATGCAGAATGAAAACACAATAAAATAAAATACTCATCTTGTTGTAATGTTGTCCCAAGCAACTAGGTATGTCACTGCAACTTTCCACCCAACCATAGGTCTCTGCCCATCCTGTATTATTTCAGCACTCAAAGATCACCCCCAAGCTGGACATGATATCTACAAGGAAAAGGAGACTCTCAAGCTCAGCATATCCCAAAGCAATGAATCCCCATCTCAACCCCAACATTCTCTTACACACAACAACTCAAATATTGGCATGGGTACACATTTTCAACAACAGAATTTATAGAATAGGGTCTATGGGTTTTCCCCAACTCGTGGCACACCAAAAAATGGATTGTGGGAAGAGGAAATCAACCCCTAGGAAAGAAAACCGATTTCTCCCACAATATATAAGCATTCAATGGGACAAAACGACCTCTATGAAACCTCCAAAACAATTTATTCTCTTCCCCATTGTTAACCAAAACAAAAATGCCCTTCCTAGCTAGAAAAATGAACGAAAACACAGAAAAACCAAGGAGGAAAACGCCCAGGTGACTCCCAACTCATGAGAGAGCAAAACCGATGGGTGAATAATGGCTTGGGGAGCAATTTCGTGGCTCCTCTCTTTCCCAAGAATCCAAACACAAATTTCTAGGAAGGGTGTCTTGCCCATACTCGAATTTGGACATCCATACCTCTCCATTCCCCAAGGCATTAACTACCTCAACCAACTCTTGGGAGAAATGAATGATTGGGCACAAAATTCAACATGGGTAGTTGAGGGTTCATGGGTTCTCTCATTGACCCTTGGCTTGACTTGATTGGCTCAAGGGTTTGAATATTTCCCTCCCAATTCCTTGTAAACATCATGCCCCCATCTCTTGTTGCATTGCATAGCTAGTTGTGGGCATTTATATTAAAAATGCATATTTACAATTCCCATGGTTCACTAGCACATGGGTAGCATAATATCCAATACTTGCCTCTTCAAGGTTGAGCGTTCACTAGTGGGCCTTGACCTTGAACTCCACGCTAGGAATCATACATAATATGCATACAATATTTACATTATAGCCCAAAATATCCTAAGGGTCAAAATGGGGTATGACAGGCTAAGGGGCATCCCTGTCTAATTCCTCTAGATGGTCTGAAGAAGGTTGATGCTACTCAATTGATCAGAACATAGAAGAATACTAAGGTCTAACACCCCATTATCCATTTGATAAAGGGAATGCCGAAACCCATCTGAGACATGAGCAACCTCAAATGTGAACAACTTACCCTGTCATAAGCCTTGGACATATCAATTTTAATAACTATCGCCTTCAATTTCTTAGTTCTAATTGAGTGAAGACCCTCCTAGGTGACCCCTATTGCTTCATGAATTTGTCTACCAGGTAAGAATCCATATTGTTCTCTTGAAATCGCTTATGATAGAGAAGGCTTCAATCTACTGGCAATCATTTGCGCGGCGATCTTATAGATATAATTGCATAAATATAATGGTCAAAAACTTGCAAAAGACCCTGGATTATCTATTTTGGGTATTAAAGCTAGGAAGGAGGAGTTGAATGCAACTAGAATCTTAACACTTGTCCTTGTTTCCTCCACGACCCGCAACAAATCTTGCTCCAAAACCTCAATCAGTTTGAAGTACTTCCATTGGTAATCCATCCATTCTTGGGATTTTTTCCCTTTTTAGTTTGTGAAGCACCTCCTCCAACTCTTTACTCTTTACTTCTTCGCTCAGTGAAAGATTTTATGCTTTGTTAATAGACTTTGGAACAAATTGATAGATTCTTACTGCTTCTGCTATGCTGACTTTACATTCTTCTTTAATAGCCTATACCTTCTTTTGTAATGTCTTCCAAACTGCTTACCTCCTTTATTTCCCAAATAGAATTACAATTCTTTGATTAGCATAATGGTGAAAGTATTTAGTGTTTTCGTCACCCTTTTCCAAACATAATGCGTTGCTCTTCTAACTCTATTATGCTTCCTTGTATTCTAAAACATTTCACCGCCTTAATTCTGGATCCACTACTGTTTTCTTGATAGCCTTTGATAAAACCCTAAACCCTCCACTTGATTCCACTCCTGCAATTTTTGATTTACAAACCTTTAAAATAATTGTTAATGTTAACCATTTATAAAATTTGCAACGACTATTAAATGCAATACTTAACACGCACTCGAACGTACGTGAGTGCCAACTCACTTATGTTGAGTTGAAAGATACATTGCACTATGGAGAAGATGATGTTTTGATCTACATGCGATGTTCCATCTTATATTTATTTTTGATATAATATTAAAATTTGCAATGCTTATCATTTTCTAGATGTAGGGTTGAATTTATTATATATAAATAAATAAAGTTTTTATAGGTTGATAGTAGTTTATGTTACTATCTAAAGTTAAATGGTCTCGGGTTTATCACAATTAATTCAGAGTTGTTTTTATTTAAAAATCTACAACCTAGATCAATCTTATCTCACGATTGTAGAGAGGGATTAATTCCATCCAGTGACGTGCAACACTTTTGTCTATTTTTATATATTAAATAAAGTCTTCTATCTACATGGTAGATTCACAAAAAGATGGATATATTGACATTTAATTATAATAAATTTTATCGACAAAGTAAATGAATGTAATGTTTTTTGTTTTTAATTGATATTTTGTTTTATAAAGTATATTTATCTATAGATTTTAAATAATTTGGTTTTAAAGTTTAAGTTAGAGTGAACAATATAAATTTTTGTTTACTTAATATCGTATTATTTTATTAAAGTGTTATATGTCAATTCTACATTGAGTACAAATTTACATTTCTCCCTCATACTAGCATGTATAAAGCCTCTGAACCCAAAATTTTCTACTCTTTCACATTATTCTTTAAAATGGTAACCAAATAAAGAAAACAAAGAAAATGACTAATGACTTTTAAAGTGACATCTTATCTCAAAAACCTTATTTATAAATAAATTAAATTTAATGAAATACATTTAAAAAAATAAAAATAAAAAATTTAATCATAAAGTAACAAACTCTCCATTTAAGATTATGTTTACTTTTTTCTAACTCATATAAATATTTAAATCTACATAATAAATAAATAAAATATTACATGAATGTATTTGACTATATGATGGATTGTCTCTATTTTTTGAATTTATGTTGAAGCTACTAATTGAAAAGAGAAATTGTGTTTCTATTTTAGTGCGTTAAAGCATAAAAGTTTTAAACAAGTTCAATATTATAATTTATGGTGAAGATATTAATTGTAAAAAGGAAAACAATATTTGAAAGAATGTGTTTTTATTTAGTATATCAAAGTATAGAATGTTTTAAATAATAGAACTTGTAATTAAGTAGATAAGCATTTTTATTTTAAAAAATTTAGGGTGAACTACAATTTATGTTTTTTTAGGATTGTATGAGGATGAGACAAATGTACCAAAATTCAAAATAACAATTATAAAAAACAATTTAATAGTATTATAATTTTTGTAATATTATAGTCAAGTGAAAATTTTAATAATCCATAATTTTTTTACAATGTAAAATTTTTGAGAAATTTTACTGATTATTAAATTTACAATCATAAAATATTTTATAAAATTTTATAAAATATTCAAATTTCTAAACATTTTATATAATTTCTAGATAATTTTGATAATATTTAAAATAAAATAAATTTATCCAATGAAAAATCCATAAAATTAATGTAACCTCTTTTTAATCATTCACTTAACCAATATTGGAATAAGTATTCATTATTCACAACACAAAATAGATGTTATGCCCCTTTGGATTTGAATTATTCCCCTGTGTATATATGAATGAGAACGTGTATACGTTTCATTTATCATATTGAAAGAAAAACTAATTTATTTTTTTAAATTTTAATAAGTAAATTAAATATATTAAACTATCACTATAGCTAGCACATCCACATCAGTCCAACCATTTCCACATCGTGCATTTTTTAAAGGTTCAACTTCCACATCATTCCAACCATTTCCACGTCTTGCAATTCTTAAAGGTCCGATCATTTCCAAATCGTGCAATTTTAAAGGTCCAGCTTGCCACATCAGGCCAACCATTTCCACATCGTGTAATTCTTAAAGGTCCAAACATTTCCACACCGTACACTTCTTAAAGGTCCAACTTCCACATTAATCGAATAATTAATTAAGGTCCTTTGGGATTCAAACCCATGTTGTTGGATTCAAAGTCCACAGTGCTGTCTACTACACCATAGAGCCACACATAATAAAAAGGCATTATTTTTGCTCTCTACTGAGTATTACTTTTTTTTCAAGTAGAAAAAAACCAGTATTTTTGTTATTTCTATAGAAATAAAAAAGTACATATTTCATTGAGTAAATATAGGGATTATAATGTTCATAATTTGTATAATGTTACTTAAATCAGTCCAATACAAATGCAAAAACATTGTGACATAGTAGCCAAGTCATCTCAGATGACTAAAAATAGATCAAAACTTCCAAATTTAGTTAAGGTTGTCTAAAACCCAAAAAGATCCTTTTTGAGTAAGCTTGTCTTCTTCCTATTCTTCCCAGTTTAGAACACCTGCTTCCCTGCCTGAGCATAACGAATCAGTAACATCATTGAATTCCGTGTATAACATCATTGAATTCCCTGTATATGTGATCAATGGTAAGATTCTGGAACCAGTTCATCAAAGATTTGACTCTATCACTCCAATGTTTAAGGCGGATGGTTTTCATGCCATATAAGTCTCTAGCCCAATTTACTATGAAAAGGGAGTCTCCAAATATCTTAAAGGAGTACACAGACCACACCAGGCTGCCACCTTTAAAATGCCCCATAAACCCAAGAGCTCGGCCTTAAAGTTTGTACCCGCACCACCAGAGATATAAAACTTAAGGAGTAAGTTTTCTCCACAAAAAATGAAAAACCCAGCCCCACATTTATTATCAGAAACAGCTCCATCAAAATATCCATAAGCTGTCTTCTGAACACTTCTATTCCAATTTATAAATCTTGTAGCGTCCTTCAATTTTAGATGAAGGTTTTTATAAACATTTAAGAGCTTCCAGAACCTATAAACAACCAGTTTGACCTCAGGAAAGACATCCTGGAAAATGACTGAGTTTGGACACCTCCATATCGACCATGCAACAAGACCAACAAGACCAGGGATATATTTCAAATGTATAAAAGTATACACCCACCATTTATAGAAATCTACAAAGGATTGAAGAAAAAACACGACATTCACTTTTAGAGCAATGCCAATTTCCAGCCAGACTGTTTTTGAGACGCTACATTGAAATAACAGATGGTCTACGGACTCCCTAGCCTCATGGCAGAGGATCCATATGTTAGGGCCAATCTTCCCTCTTCGCTGTAAATTCTCACCAGTCAATATTTTGTTTTTAAAACATAACCAGATAAAGCAATGAATTTTCGTTGGCAACTTCCATTTCCACATTTGACCATACCACCATATCTTATCTCTTTGGAAACTAGCTTCAGCAATAGCGTTATAAGCAGTGCTCGCCGATACATTATAAGCAGTGTTCGCCGATACCTGACCTGTAACTGGATGTTTTGACCATAGCAGAGTATCTTTTTTCTCCGTCAGGCGAATACCATTGAACTGCCACTGAGTATTACTTATACTGTAGTGAAGCCCTCTAATCTAAGGCAACATTTTTCTGAAAACTCGACAGTAGGCCAGGTTGTGGTATTTTCAGCAACCAACAGGACTCAACGTTGCACAGACTGATTTTTCTCCATGGTTGATCTTGCTACTGTTATGATCGGCCGCGTATTTATTTATTAGGATTTGACCATGTGCCCGCGGAATTATCTCCACAGTCGTTACCAAACCGTTTTGAGTTATTTTTTTCCTTTCTCCTGGTCGCTTGCAAGATCTTGCGCGGATGGAAGGTTTATGCTGGGTGAACTAGGTGTTGCTTGAAGATAAGTTACCTTCCCAACATAAAATAAACCATATTTTGAAATATAAACTCCATTCGAAAGTAAAATAAAGTATTGTGAACGTCACATAACAATGTCATAAAAAGTTTTCACAGAAAGTAAGTCAAAGAACAAACTCATAATTTTTTTTACAGAAAGTAAGTCAAAGAACAAACTCATAAAAAGTTTCACAAAAAGTAAACTCCATGTTTAAGCCGTAGGTGTTTCACCGTGGAAAAGCATAATCATCGAGGTCCGCTAGATTTCTGGCTCATAGAGCAAATGTAATCCTGCCACGTGGATGATGCTTTGGCCCACATATTTCTGACATTGCTTTCCTGGTTATTGCATGCGCTGGTTATTGCAATAGAACTCTCCCAACGTGCTCCAACCTCCGTATGCGATTCAGCTTCACACACCCATCTTCCCACAACTCCTCCAAAGATGTTAATGGCTCCATACTTGGCAGCTCCTCTAACTTGGACATCCCAACAACATTTAGGATTCTAAGTTTTGTGTGCTCCAAGCCACGTATGTTGTTCAGCTTCACACACCGGTCTACCCACAACTCCTCCAAAGATGTTAATGGCTCCATACTTGGCAGCTCTTCTAATACAAACTCTGATTGCAGTAACAAGTATCCCAGCTAGATAATCTCATCACAAATCTCCCAACAAACTTTTCAACACTCAGCATCAAATCAAAGCTACACAAACTACTAGAATTTATAAGAAAACAGACCTGTGTAACCACAGAGGCAATTCGATAAATCATTATCCAACACTATTACAAGTAAGGTGAGAGAGAATCCATTGATTCTCGTAAGTTATAGCAGGTTTTCAACAAATAGTTCATCATAAGAATAGAGACTTAATCTCTGAACCCGCAAATGGTTTTGACCTAAACGCCTGCAGATATTCAATTGACTTATTTATTACTCAGAACTTACAGTATTGCCAACTAAGATCTATACTTTGAGAGGAGGTGCTTGTATAAACATAAATTCAACCGACTCATATCCAGGATAAATTCAACCGAATATTTGAATGTGTTCTAACTTAATTTTATATTTATAAATGTATCATGCGATCTTAGGAAATCTCGTGAGGGATTTTCATGACCATATCGATTTCTTTTAACAAATATACCTATAAACAATAACTTCTTTCCATAATTTGAACAAAATGGATCTATTCTTATATATTAGAAGAGCTATAAATTTGTATAATAGTTTTAATCATACAAAACTGAAAATCGACAATAAACATTTCTTTATGATTATTTTGCAATGTATAAAATCAAATAATGTGGCCATGATTCATTAACACACAATTTCATACTGATATTCAAACGTTTTCCTATGATTTCCTACCAGAGATCTAAAACCAAGATAATTCCGCCATGGGTCAATCTATGCAAGCAAAGAAGCCTGTGATGTAGACACTCTACCTCATCTATCAATTCAAAAATGAATGTACCAATAACCATTACATGATAGAGTCGCTTGTGTTAGATGGCTTTGACTAAGCCATTAAAAAAATGCATTCCACACCCCCATAAAAATCGCCTTCAAAGTTCTAACTATGAATAAATAATCCTTGATTCAGGACCCCTGTGTGTGTATGCCTGTAGCTTCCATTTTCCATCATTTATAACAATGTGAAAACCCAAATGAAAAAAACATGGATGAGGCAAAAAATACTTACCAGATATCATTGCTTTGTCTCTAGCCGAAAACCTAGAATGTGAGCATGGACACCATGTTCTTATTATACATCCCATAACAGTAGTTGGGTATATACTCCATAACCAACAGAAAATATTTGTGTTGCGATGCTTCTCCATTTGATCAATTACTCAAAAGCATCTCTATAAGCAGAGCGATGTCCACAGAGGATTCATGTCTAGGGTTCGAATGGCACATTGTTAGAAACTGAATTCTATCCGCGAGACTAGTTTTTGTTTATGAGAGTTCTGAGGTTAACTTCTTGCAAAGCAATGAGTTTGGTGAGGTGTATTTCTTCAGTCGTGAGCATCGTGGCTTGCTTGTGATACCACCATGCTTGTGATACCAATTTCCTTCAATTTTTGTGCAAACATAAAATGACTTCTCAGTGTTCAGTCTATATAAACGTGAACGAGTTTCTCAGTATTTGACGGATCTGAGCAGGGATGGGAATCGAATACATGGGAAGGAGATGCCCATTTATCAGAGCCGAATACTTTTTCTTCCTCTTCTTCAGAATCTAATTCATGATGTGTAAGGGATTCGATGAATACTTCTTCAGAATCTGTTTCAGATTCATCTATCTAACTTGCGAGCCTCTTCAAGGATACAAGAGTAGTCATGGCTCCAGCTAAAAACGAGACAGGGCTACAACCATTTATGTGGGCTTGCAGACTGGAATTTTTACGGCACAGAATGAATGTGATGATATAAATCATGTGTGTTTAAACCTAACGAATGTGCATTGCAGTGATTGTTATCATGAGGGCCTCTCTCCCCGCTGGACAAGGTTTGGTTCAAGGATATTTCTTATCATTAGGAACATGATATTTTACAAAACCCACATTCCCAAAGCACCAGTGTGCTCTCACGCAACAACACAAAGATAACCATGCACACAGCTAATTGCATGGCTCAAATGTGTTATTCAACCGTCGTGTTAAGGTATACATGTGACAATATAATCACGCGAAATGTAATGTATTGACTAAGTAAATCTCGTCCTTATTATCTTAATCTAATTTATTAGACTTTATTGTTTTCATGTCGTGGCAAAGCCCGTGCTTTTACCCCTTTTCACTCAAATTAAATATGGGCTTCAACCACAACGCTAAAAGAAAAAAGCATCATCAACTCAATTCAAAGATTTTTCCACATGGCAGTGAACGCGTTTTTTGTCAAAGTATTCTTAACGGACGGATTCTATTTCCGTCCATCCTTAATCCCACGCAAATCCAAACCCTAAAAACCTTAATCCATGTTAACGTGAATACGATTCGTGTGGTTGCATACATTCTTGTCGTAACTTCCATTTGTATTTCCTTCCATTTCTTCATCGAAGAGCCGAGATTGCAATCTCGGTTAGTTTTATGTACGTAGTTCATTTATAGATTGCTTTGAAAACTCCAATAGAAAAAACAAATGCAATTCCTTCGATCTCTCTGCAAGTCTGTATTGTGTAGGGAGAGAGAGACTTCTCTTCACGGGATATCCATCCCTGCATTTAATTGCTGCACAGTTGCACCAACTTCTCTGAACTTCCATTGTTTTGTATTTGTATGTATTTTCTTAATAAGATGTATTTATTCAATCCACTGCTATTCCCTCCATTTCCCTTAGTCTTGATGTAATTCATTTTACTCCAAGTGTCCCTTTTCCAGAGTTTATTACTTTTTGGGATTTTTTTTCACTTTAATTTAAATTTGCTTTTCTCATCTCAGCCTGCAGCTTTCTGGCCTATTTTAAATGAGCTGATCATGAGGGGAGGGGGGCCTATGGTGGTTGTCTTTTTTAGGATTTTGTTTTAGATGTCTATTTTTTTTATTGGGATTGCATTATTTGTTTCCGAGTATTGGACCCTCCGATATTCCGTTGAGCAAGAGAAAGTCACCTGAGACGTACTACTCATGCTCGAATGTTGGAGTTGCATCTTGGTTATGTCACCAAAATAATGAAGTTTCCATCATATCGTTTTCTAAAGATTAGTTGGGCCACCCACTATCAATCTTCGTAGTTCATAGTTCATACAACATCAATAGTATTTGAAGTTTGATGTGACAAGTGAAATTATTTGGATCCCACATTATCTAGACATAAAACACCACCACATCTACAGGATGACAACTAGGGGATGGATGTATTGTCTCAATGCAACTTGAACACGAATAACATGAATGACTAAAATCAATGCAACTTGAACATGAAACCCAAGAATGTTATCACGTGTCCATTGCATTACTGAATTGCAAATTTTTCTGAAAACGCTTGAACTTTGAGAGGCAGTTGAAACATTATGGATACTCCTCATGTAACTTTAAATATGTAGTGTGAGTCCTGGTCATCTAGAGATAAAAATTAATGCCTGCCAACTATTATAAAATACCGTATAGACTTGAGTGGAGAGATCTGCATGATGCCAACCATAACCATTCGACTTTATAATACTATGCTACTGCCCCACGCATACTTTGGACTGCTATTGCACCTAAAACAAAAACAAATGGCCTCCATGGACACGCATAACAAAGGACATTGCAAAAATCAGCTACAAGTGTTGTCCTCATCCCATGCAAGTTAGAGACGTGGTGGTTAGAAGCCTGGTCTAGTGCATACATTTGTTGATGGTCGTAACTCATCAGAAAATGCAGATCATGCAAAAATTCAATGCACACCCGCATCTTGGGTAGCATGGCATCGTGGATCAAATGGGAGAATATTTCAAGCACATAAATATTCATAATAAATTTGCATGGAAGTCTCAAGAACATAAATATCACTGCAGACGGGAGGCCATATTGGATTGCTCTTCTAGAGGTAAGCATGCAAAATGCATTTCAGGTTAGTTGATTCCTTTCATGTCTGATTGCTAAACTCTTTTGTAGGTCGATGCCAATCTTCTGTTATTGGATTTGTGTATACTCTTCTAATCCAGTTTCCTCCAATGATTTGGTTTATTTTTTAGGAGCCGATATGATTTCCTGAGCTTGTAAGAGGACAATGGTTTTCTTGATTACAAACATAGGATATGAAGATTCTTTAATTCCCCTATGACGTGTCCAAGGGGATGCAGGGTGAGAACTCTCTCTTTAACTTGAATCAATAGGTTTTAAATTCTCTATCACTTGCATTTTATTCAATGTTCAATATATTATGCGACTAACTTGCTTTCGCATGTGCAGGAACAGGGGTCATGGCCGTGTTCCACCTTCCTGTAGGTTGGGGTCCTCTCATGGATGTGAATAAACCTGGGTAATAACATACATGAATCTCGCACCGTGTAGGGTTCTTGTTGTGTAGTGTTGGGCATTGAAGAACTATGGGCTGAATTCAATTGTTGTTGATGCAGATAAACTAAGTGATAGATCAATCGACGTTTATGGTAATAGCAAAGTATGCCCAGATAAGTTGAAGAATCCATCGCTCCTACCTTATGGCATTTCTTTTTTGCATATTTGTAGGGTAAAACAGTAAACCTTTGTCCATATTTAGGTGCAATGGTCCCTATGTCTTTTCCAATGAAAAAGCAATTAAGCAATTACACTTATAAATTAACAAACTTATTTTGTATATCTTTATACAACTTTATTCTATTTTTTTCTATACAAATTGTATATGAAAAAGAAACAATTCTTTTGTATAACCTTATACAACTTTATTATCTAAATTTAATTTGTTAATTAGGCAAGGACTAATTTTCCCTGCAACAAGGCCCAACTTTCGATCATAGATCGAGCGTCTTATCGTTGAAACAATCAAAAGGGATTGAGAGAATTGTATACTGTAGATCTCTGAAAGCTCTGAAACCTCACTATTCATTATGGATTTCAAAATAAGGGATTGGGATAATTATATACGGCAGAGCTCTGAAACCTCACTTTTCATTATGTATTTCAAAATATATTTTATATTTTCCTTTATGTGGGAAGGACACATTTGTCACTCTCGAAGGGTTTAGGTGGCAACGCATCCCCATGCTACTTCACCTGCACTCTTGAAGAGGCTTCTGGCTTTTTGTCTCTCTTTATGTTGCTTAGCCTTTTGGGAACACATTTCTAAATGTGCATTGTGTTTTGGGTGCACTCCCAAGCACTCTATCTTTTGGGGGCTCTTCTGGGCACTCTTATGCTGATCCGTACTTCCTGAGCATGCTATGTTCCAGGCGCATTGCATTATGGGTGCACCCTCCTAGGAACACTCCTTCCTGGGATCACCCTATTTGCTTTGTCACATGCTCCAACCCCCGTATGCTGTTCAACTTCACACACCCGTCTACCCACAACTCCTCCAAAGATGTCAATGGCTCCATACTTGGAAGCTCTTCTAACTCGTACATCCCACGAACACTTAGGATTCTAATCTTTGTCATGTGATCCAAGCCACGTATGTTGTTCAGCTTCACACACCCATCTTCCCACAACTCCTCCAAAGATGTCAATGGCTCCATACTTGGTAGCTCTTCTAACTTGGACATCCCACGAACACTTAGGATTTTAAGCTTTGTCGCGTGCTCCAAGCCACGTATGCTGTTCAACTTCACACACCCGTTTGTCCACAACTCCTCCAAAGATGTCAATGGCTCCATACTTGGCATCTCTTCTAACTCATACATCCCACGAACACTTAGGATTCTAAGCTTTGCCGCGTGCTCCAAGCCCCGTATGCTCTTTAGCTTCACACACCCATATGCCCACAACTCCTCCAAAGATGTTGGTATTTCATCTGTATGCTCTCAATATGTTATCAATTTCTATTGACCAAAGATTTGTTTGCAGAATGGATGGTGGCCAGTGGACATGAGCAATCATAAAAGAATACAACTTGTTTCACACCGTTTCCCGCAGCACTGCACATGTGGGAACCATGAATCGTGTTTGTTTCATGCTAAATCAATAAGAATAATTAATGTCTTTAATGTTTTCTTCTCATTTCAAAACTTGGATAAGTGTATTAAACTAATATATTTATATGGGCAGGTTTATCCCCGGTCATGGACATCAATTCGTGTGGCTTTGGACAATGTTGGGATGTGGAATTTGCATTAAGAGAATTGGGCATGCCAATACCTTGGGCAGTAGTTCTACCTTCGAGTATATTTTCTTGTGGGTTCATTGAGAGATGAATATTCAATCCCTGACAATGCTCTTAAATGTGGTCGGGCTGGCTGAATAGAGACATATTGACCTATAGATGAATAATAATTATATATATGTGTCACCATATGGTGACTCATGAATTGAATTGAATGCCTCTAATTCTTATAAATAACCTTGTGATCCTCGAGCAGGAAAACAATGCAAGGAGAGAGATCAATAGATCATTGCTTGATTGGTATATATTCATTTCCTTGTGTTTACTAATATATGTTTCCTACTAACTTGGGCAGATAACTTGCACCGCAACAGTTTTTGTCTCCTAGAAAAGTTGGGCCTTCCAGATAATTAATCTTTAATTTAGGCATCTGGATGATCTCTTCAATGCCATTACGGCTTCCCCTTTGATCTACAACCTACCTCTACCTTAATCTTGAAGCTGCATGCTCTTGGTCATACTCACCTCATAGAAAGCACTCCCAATGGAAACCAAACTATCCTCCCAAAATTGTTCCCGTCTTTCCTCGCTTCACTACCATTCCACCCTTTACTGCAAATTCCTTTGTTTCCTTTTGTTGCAGTGAGCTCCTCCTATACAAAGCTTTTTGCACCCTCTGCGATGACATTGGATCCACAACATTGGCCATAACTTCTAATTGAATTCGCATTAAAGACACATACACTACATGGAATGTTGATCATTTTCCAGAAGCCCCCAGTACACCTCCCTCAGATGACTCTACTTCTACTTCCAACCACTTTCCCTTAGCCCCTGCCATGGATGAATGGGAACTCCTTTCTCAAATACGCCCTAGAAACAACCTTTATGTTGATGACCTTGACTTGCTTGGCCATCGTGACTTTGACAAAGAACACAATTGGACTGAAAACCATATTCCTTCACACATGCATTCAACGGCCATATCATTCATTGACCTCACTCGATTGTCCTCCCAAGTACAACAAGACATCTTTTCATCTGCATGTTCTCCTGCCTCCTTGTCTCCCACACAACGCATGGCCTTTGACCTTATCCTCACACACTCCACAAATGTTACAAGCCCTCCCCCACTCAAAATGGTCATTCAAGGCACTGTTGTAACAAGAGAGTTTGTCCTCTTTCAATCCTAGCACAACCAGGCATCAGCAAGAAAGGTTCTCAAATCTTGGAACCATAAAAAAGTAGGTTTTATGATCATGTTCAAAAAGCGCATCTTGGAAGAGTAGAGTTCTCAGTACATTTTTTTCAAACCAAAGAATGAACAGCCCCGTACGACAATAAAAAAACCCAACCTGGACATATTTCAACGTCCTAAACACATTTCTGGGCACATCCTACAGCTGTCCATTCCAATTCTGGGCTAATTTCGGGTGTTTAGGATCAATTCTTAGCTCTATTTTGACCATAAATCAACAAATATTTAATCCAGTCCATGTGCAAAAAAAAGCTACGTAAACAACTCTCTTCTAATTCTGGGCATGGACAGCGCAGCAGAGAAGTGTTAGATCGGACCACCATCAAGCTGATTGTGTGCCTATTCAAGAGGGACGTCACCTTTGCCACCCTTATCTCAACATGTTTATACCTTCATAAAACTGTATCGACTATAGATGGTGACTTTTGATAAATATTTAAAGTCAATATTATATTGTTTTATACCCAATAGTTTTATGAAAGAGTTGGATTTTTCCATTCGGCGTTCCTTTTTCCCTCTAGGGGCAAATGCTAGTTTAATAACTTGGATGATAAAGCCTTTGCGGACTCCTTGCTAGTCATTGAATGGCTATGGACTAGAAAGCCTCTAAGGAACCTTTATTATAGGTCTTTTTATGATGTTATTTTCAGATCCCTTGTACTCTTTGAAGATATTTCATTCCAACACATCTATAGGGAGCTGAATATTAAGGTAGACCTCCTATCTAAGCAAAGCTTCCTATTGGTTGTACTCAATCCTGGGAAACAAACAAAGACTGTATTAAGGAATATGATCCGGGGTCAAATCTAGATAACTAACAAGCCCACACAAAATGGGCCATAAGGACATATGATAGAAGTTATACCTTTCTTTTTTGAGAAAACTAATGTGTAGCCACACAAAACTGTTTTTTGAATCCTTTTTTTGAAGAGTATAGGAAGAATGCATCATTAATGTAATGCATAAGGGCATGAATGACAATCATATGTTTAAAATGTATGGCTTCATTGCATATGAACAATACGATTAGATTTAATAAAATGTGAGTTGTGATTTTTTGTTTTGGAAAAAAAACTCTGATGATAAATAAAATATTTTCATGTGAACATGATTTCATGTGAAAAATTTCAATCAAACAAATACAGGATTAGGAAACTTTGACGATGTAATCAATGCGGATAATAATAATAATAAGAATAATAATTTATTTCAATAAAAAGAATATCACATTTTTTTTAACAAATCAATATGAGAAAATTGATGATGATGATGGTGGTGGTAGTGTTCACTAAGAGCAATTTTTTTCTATCGAACCTTAAGAGGATTACTCGGATTGCTGTAAAATTTTATTTCTATGCTAAAATATCTTGGTGCCATAATTTTAACATGCTAGAAGGTTGGGGAGATTGGTATTGTAACATAGATTAGACTATTATTTAATGTGGGGTGTAAGCAGGGCATTTTAAGAGAAAATGAGTTCATTTTCAAAGCTAGTAGTCTCAAAGAGAACAATTCTATTCCACCTATGATGTTTTATTAACTATAAAGATATTATATTTATAAAATAATTTCCAATTATTAAATATAAAAACAAAATTAAAAAACCATTTCAAAAAATAATGTAAAAACAATATTAAATTATTATTGAATCATTCATATATATATATATATATAACAAGAGCCACGAGGTGGCAATGTCCCCAACAGAAGCAAATGATCGGGGACATAATCTTTAATGATAGCAAGTAATCTATGTTGTGTATTTCTAGTTTTTATGAATGCTGTTGCCTTTATTTAGAGGCCAACTTTCGAAAATTGAAGAGAAAAATGTGGTTTCAGTTTTTAGAATGTTGTATTTAGGTAGCGGTTCTCTGGATTTTTAGTTATTGTCATTGATGGTTGTTTTTTCATTAGTTGTGGTCTTTGTTGTAGCAAAACAAACTGGCATAAAATCATGGAGGTAGCATGTTCTTTTGATTTTGGATGAAGCAAAATAAATTAGTTATTGCAAATATCTGAAGGGAAGTAAAGGACAAAGGAGCAATCCAAGAATTATTGCAAAATGACGAAAATGTTGAACAATGTGATTTGTTCCCTAATGCAATTTGTTATGATCAGGGACATGTACATCAACTTTTGATTTAAAGGCTAGAACATGTGTATGTTAAAAAAAAGGATATTCCTATAACAATAAAATCTTAGTATGTATTTGGTTCAAATCCATTAGCTTCGTTAAGTAAAAAAAGAATAATTAGGTAATAATTGAATCATCTTTTAGCAGTTGACAAAACATAGACAAAAAGATAATTCCATTTTCCAAAATATACTAACATTAAAGCTTTGAAAGAAGCAGTTGCAAAAATCACAGGTGAGGATCTTGGATCTTACCAAAGCTCCAATATCATTGAGTAGAAGTATTTTCCAATGTAACCTTCTTTAGGAAAAAGTTGTGTGTTCATATTAGACAAACTCCCAACAAGATCTAGTAAAAGAGATATCTTAGAATAGGTGGTTTACTATTTGCAATTTAAGACACAAAGCTTTTGTCCATTTGGAAAATGACTTTTTGCAAATAGTTTTTTTGCAAAGAAGGCCTTGGTAAATCGTCAGCAATGCAAACACCAGAAACTTGTACACATTGTGCAATTGCTTGATGCTTGTTGTTAGTGAGATGAGACTATAATTTTTTCACTTGCAGATATCACTTACATATTGTTCTGTTGTGTGAAACTTAGAGGTTATATCAATTTGTCTTTGTAAATTATAAGAAAGTGATATAGATGAAGTATTCCTCGACAATGCAATGTGCATCATTATAAAAATGAACAAATCTCATTTTCCCAATCCAACTTCATGTGAAGGACTATAAGGGGATGGCTTGATAGAATGCAAAAGAGATGGCTGTGAGAAGGTGTGTTTCTGTTAAAAGGTTGCTATAAATATCCAGTGTTCAATATAAGGATTTTACTTACTCTGTTATTAAATAGGGGGTGGTATCTGTTGTTTATTGATATCTCCTAAAAATGTTGAAGAATGCAATGGTTGAGTCAAAGTTGGGAATAAGTCTATGTCCATAGAATGTGTTGAAAGTGAGTTTTTATTGATGATCAAAAATGTTGCAGGAGTATGAAAAAGGGGTTATGTGGTATGTTTTTATTATATTATTCTTGTGCAATGTATTATTATGTATGCACTATTGAAACAAAATAAAACATAGGTAAGTACTGTATGGCTTTTAGAGTGGCCTAGGGGGGAGAAAGCTTTAAGCTTAAAAATGCATCTGAGAACTGTTAAGAGGGCTTTGATGCTGTATTCGTGATCACTATATGACCTCTAGAGTGGCTTTAGGGCAAGTGAAATGGGGCAGATGCATTAGAAGGCTTTAAGAAAGAGCATTGGTTTGAAGGGTTTGTAGTGGCATGGAATATACTATAAGTTGCATACATTTTCCATTGTATTAAACTTTATTGTAGATAGATAGCTGGAATCAAGGAAGATTTGTGGTTTTCAATTTGCCTACAACTGGATCATTGGTTGATGTATATTTTCAAGATTTTTTAGATGTATGGATTTTGTATTTTTTCAAATCCAAGTTATCATCCTTTAGGTATATTAGATAGTGTTATTTTGTATATTGCATTTTTTATTGGCTAAATGGTTTACATTTCTTAATGGGGAAAACAAGAAATATTAGTTTTGAAAAATAAAGTAATTGATCGATGTAAGTAGAATGTCATGATTGTGGGAAAATAATATTTGTTAAATATTTGTAATTGTTACTTAATTATAATAATAATAAAAGTTATTCAAAATTACTATTTAGTTTTAGTTAAGCACCTATAATTTTTATTATTGTATTTTCACATTTTGAAATGAATGGAGAAAACACTTAAATTAAATTATATAATTTGATAGATTCATGTGAATAGACTGATATAGAAATTCTTTATTCTCATTGGAATTGTTTGAGTGTTTTGATAAGGTAATAGCAGACACCATTAAGCTAAGTCAGATGGTTTGAGTTTGAAATCAAGAACCATGGATTCGATCATAGTTCGAATTTCTTGATAGGTTGGTTTGAGATTTGTCTTTAGATTTGTAGTTATATATATGTAATTTTAAAGCATAAATCAAAGTGATTGCATCCATTTTTTGTTCATTGTTATTATGTCCTGGACATTTATAAATCGAGAAATTGGATTAATGTTCACTTATAAATTTTGATTTTTATTTGGCTAAAGTTATGCTATGGTTTAGACAATATTTATTTATTTGAAGTTTTAAAAATATATTTAATTGTTTTTTCGTTGGTAGTGTATAGGGTGATGTTGTGCTGGGGCTTTGTGCCCTAGAACGTGGCGGCGTTGTTGCGTCATCCTCTCTGTGTAATGTGGTGCGATGTTTGCAGGTGCGGTGTGGTGTTTGCAGGTGAGATGTTGTGTGGTATGGTGTTTGTAGGTGGGGACGGCAGCGTGACATTGCGTCGTGCTTAATGATGAATCGAAGATAGAAACCTTGTAGTGGTCTGTCTCGGAGAAAAGCAACGGTTTATTGGAACGGACGGGGCTGCTTTGCCATTGATGAATCCCAAGAATGCTGTCTCCCAGATTAAATAGTTGATTGGGAAGCAATTGCATGATCCCAAGGTGCAGAGGGATGAACAGAACTTGTTGTTTGCTGTCGATGAAGGACCCAATGGAGTTGTACAGATTCATGCGCGGCACTTTGGAGATAACCATGGCTTTACTCTGACTTAGATTCTTGCCATGATTTTGTGAAAGCTTAAGCAAATTGCTATATTGATCTATTTCACGGATCTTTAAAGAAGAGCGTTTTTGGATCCTTGTATCATTGCCAATCTAAACTTTCTTTGCTTGATGCAGGAGACCATGGCCATTGCTTTGGCTTACGGTATTTACAAGATTAATTTGCCAGAAAGCGATCTGTTAAGTATTGTGTTTGTTGATATTGGGCATGCTAGTATGTAGGTTTGTGTTGTTGCTTTTAAAAAAGACCCGGTGAAGATCCTGGCTGATGCTTTGGACAGGTCTCTTGATGGAAGGGATTTTGATGGGGTTGTTTTGAGGTAGTTTTTAAATGAGGTGCTGAAACCCTAGAAATGATGCTCAATCTTTAGCACTGAAACCCTTTTGTATGTTTTCATTTTTTTCATTCTTTTTGCTGATTTTTTTTCTATTTTATAAACCTTTGAAGTCCTGTGGTAATCCTCAGCGTTAATATTTTTTTGTATGTTGCCATTGGTGTCTTTTCCAGAAAGACTAGATAAATTTTTGGATTTGTGTGAAAGTTTATTAAGGTGAATTTTGCTAAATCTATCTCAGGAGCGGTCGATACTAGCAATGAATCCTGTTTAGCGCCTAAAGTCGTTGCATATATATGATAAATGGCTCAAATGAGTCTTTCTTAGTTCTCCCCAAGCTTCAATTCCTTTTCAAGTATCTTGAACAATAGTTCTTACAGTTCAATTTCCAGTGGGATGACTGAATTTGGGGCTTGTTCTGTGGATTTGTCCTTAGTCCAGGCCTCCAAAAGCCGAAAGATCACTGCCCTTGAAAAGCTTTGTGAAAGAATTGAGTCTGTTCTGTCTCTTGCCGCTATTGATTGCGGTGATGCTGAAATTGCGGTCCACTCTTTTCTAAGTAAGGCTTTGTAAGCTGTCTATTTTAGCATGGCATGGGTTGTTATAGACTATTGGTAAAAATACGGGGTGTTAACATTTTGGCTGGTGATATTGTAGACTATGGGATGTTCTTTTGCATGGTAGTATGCAAACAAATTGACATTATCAAAGGATTAAGATCAGAATCGAGCCTATTTTCTAATGACTTTAGCCAAGTTCAAATTTTGCAGTATGAAAATCTGAAATTGGATTGGAAGGGTTGCTATGAAGGATATTTTAGAAGAGAGGCATATTTTACAAATGACAGAAAATGCTACTATATTCACTTAGGAAAAATATTTCACTGAATATTTGTTGAAAAATTAATAAAAGCCAAATTCAATAGGCATTGTATTCCAACAATGTTTAGGAGCATTTTTTTTTTTTAATATCATATCAATTCAACTTATTTTTTCCCCATTTTGGAGGTTCATGAGAAATGTAGCATGGTACTATAGCTGTTTCAGAATTCTATATCATTATAAGATAGCTATTATAAGGACAATTGGTTGATGTGACAAGCAAAAACTAAATTTCTAGAGAAATTCACTATGAACTTTGTAATTTTTTAGTGCATTTTCCTTTATAGACAATAGAAATCATGAAGAAATAACATTGGCTATGAGCTTTCTAATTTTTTTAATGCATTTTCCCCTATAGATAACAAAAATCATTAAGAGATAACTGTTAGTATCCCAACATATGACTTAAAAAGAAACAACCAGTAGGATCAAAGTGTGTTTATCATATGTAGCATATTAGAAAAGCAATAAAAGAATTATTGCAGCGTGTCATAGCTTTACTTGGAGGGATAAGTCCATATAATTGAAAAGCAATGAAAACATTAAAAAAATGCCTGCAATATTGAGCTCTTTGAATATGACAAATGCACAAGTATTGAATAGATACCGATACATGTTTTCAACATTCAAAAGCATTGAAATCAATGTGTTGCTCCTAAAACTTCATCATTATCAAGCCAGGCAATTTAAGTTTCAAAAGATGGCTATTGTCTAGTTTCTCTGATTGGAAATGGCACAGTAAATTTTTTTTGTGCAACTGTTAGAGTAGTATGTTTGCAGACACATGAATTATCAGCACTGGACATTTTCATTGTGGGCACTGTGAATAACAAACGCACTTTGCATATGTCTAATGCTTTATGCGTCTAATTGCCTATGTCTCCAGCTGATAATAAATGCATATGCTGGAGAATAGTACATAGAGATGTATTGCTATTTCGTATGTTTTGGTTGGAACTTTTCTGACGTGATTGCTTTGTGTGATCGACAGAAATCTCACACCAAATGATTCATGGGAAATCACCAGTTCCCATAGAGTGGGAGCTTGAACCTGTATCAATTTACTGCATGTTGAAAAATAAAATGCAAAACGCATAAAATCAAGTAACAGACATGCAAGGTAAATTGCATTGCCATTTTGCAAATGAAATGATTGCAACCTAATTATATTTGACAAAAGAAGCAATGACATTAACGCAGTTCAAAATCATTGACATATACATGGCTGAGCAAAAAAATAGAAGCAAATGTGAGTATCATTTAAAAAATGCTAGAGAATTTGTATTGTTTTTTTCAAAAGAAAGTCTAATTTAAGTAACAGGTACTGTGTATTTGAACATAAATCATTGAAAAGCAATTGTTCTTGTAATGATCTGGGGTCTAATTTTATTCAACACAAATGAAGTGTGTTACAAGGCTATTGAACTTCAAACCAGGAGACAACAGAACATAAACCAAATCAGCTGATCAGAATCAAGTGCAAGGACTAGCTGATTATCATAGACATGAACAAAATATTGACATTTGAAATGTTGAAAAGCCATGTATTTATCAATACTTGTAAACTATGAATAACATTACAAAAGCTTATAGGTAGATTGTTTTCAAGTATCCAAAAAAGAAACATCAGTTGCTGAAGCATGAAAACTATGTATGTATTTTGGTTTTCAATGACTATGGCTTTGTAATTACAAATGAAAAAGATGATGACATTTGCAAGAATGCTATGAAGCTATTGTGACGGATGTAATAAACAACATTAAAAAAGCGAAGAATATATATAAGTGTTTTTGGTTTGTTTGTGTTTTCAACAAGCAGTGCAAAAAAGATGAACATCATTCACATTTGCAAGAGTTCTGTGCATATCTCGATATCTATGCCTAGGAAAGGAGGTTGAGTTTAATAGAATATATTTTTGTACAATTCCAAAAAACATAATTCAGAATCAGAAACTTTTGCAAAATATATTCTTGGGAATCTCCTTGCATTTCTATCTGTATATTGCAAGTGATATGGAACTTACTTAAGCTGCCAACAGGTTCCATTTTCAAAACCTAGGACATGCTGAGTGTTAAAATTTTAAAATCTGGTAGCAGAAGATGAGACGTGACAGAGTGCATGTCTCCACAAATTTCGAAGATATAAATAAATAGTGGTTTATTATCAGTGATTAGAGATAAATAAACAAAAGACAATCCACAGATCTCATATACTTCTCATTTACATTGATGAAAGTAAATAGACTAGTCTTTGAAGATTGGCTAGCTATCAAATATCTACCACCATCAAATGGATATGATACGTCAGTGATGAAAATTGAAATCATTTCATCTACACTCATACATAATTCAGAGTTTAGAGTGGGGAATTTATTCATTTGTGTAATCTCTTTATACCTAGATTTTTCTGCCATGTGACGTCAGTTTCAGTCCTACAAATTGTCACTAGTCAACATGTACAAGCATCTGCTGCTACTGTTCACTAGTGTATACACAGCTGACAGTGCCATGATCTTTTGCCCAGCTATAGTGACTTGTACATGTCTTGTTCAGATTTGTTGTAACCTGTAGATGTATACAAACTCTGGGACAGACTCTGTATAAAAAAATCGTGTGCATAAAAGAGGACTCTGCAGCAGTCAAATGCTTCGAAAGTATATAGTATGAAAAAGCAGAATTGTAATCTTAAGACAAGTATCCACAACTGGAGAAGGATTCAAATAAAGTTATGTTTCTGTATATATATTTATAGGTTTGTATCAAAATAGTGACAACAAAGGCTGTCAATATATCAGATGCATATACTGTTGTTGTATATGTACTGGTACAAAACCATGGCAATCGACCATGCTGCATGTATATTTACATTGATTATATCAAAAAAACAAAATTTCAATCAAGTTTTTTTTTCTTTATATGTTAGCTATTGCAAATGCACATAAGTATTTGCCAGAGCTGGATATGTTCTTTGTAATCTATGAGTTGAAATCGTCGTGGTCAGTGTAATGACAAGGGACTGAAATTTGCTTCCTGTACATTGAAGAAAGGAAAAATATTAACATCAAAAGCAATTGATAATTGAAAGCAAAACATGTTACAAAAAATTAAAACATGAGAATGTTGACAGCAAAACATGTTACATGTGAATTTGGAGCTAAACCCTCGTCATATCCATGAATATGTTAAATCTATCTATAATTTCTGCTATTTCTGTGACTAAATCGACATAAATTAGTATAAATGTACAAAGAGATTATATCATAATAAAAAGCTATTTCATAGACACCCAGATGAAATGAATAGTTTGAAGTCCAAAAATTGTGTCTTTGAATCAAAGCATTTGAGACAAAAGGTAAAAGATTTGGGTCACAAATACAACTGCATTATTAGATAAGTTGTATTCTAGAACATGATTAAGTAAACTGTATGCTAATAAAGTGAATGCATATTGACATTAGCCTATCATGATTGAATGTCAAGACTATAGCTATTGATCATTGATAGTAAAAAACAACTAATATTTAAAGCAATCGAAAGTGACAGATAGCAAAGGTGGGTAAATTATCAACAACAATTAAGAAAGGTTATTGTTTTAACAGTTGCTTCTACATACCTTGTGTCTAGAGTTTTTTGCAATTTACTATTCTGTTGTTCATTGCAAGAGTGAAAAGGCCTTGTTGGTTGAATTTGCGCAGATGACGAATAGTTGCTATGACAGCCTGGCAATATTGTTCATATGAGACAGCTGCAACAACTGGACAATATTCTTTCAGCTGTGCACCTCGAAGAGTGCATTCGAGGATGCCCTGATCTGTTTCCAGTTTGCATTGCAACATATGCTCATAGGCTGCAGCTGTTTCTTGATTACAAAAAGAACAAAATGTGGTGCTTTGGATCATTGGAAGCTTGCATTCTGCGCATGTACATTGGAATGGCGGTGCAAAAGCATTTTTAATTTTGAGCAATCCATATATCTATTGCAATTTTCAAGATAGGAAATATACAGAGTATGAGATAAGTACAAAAATATAGAAATGGTGCAGGAGTAAATACAAGTTGCTAAGAAGAAAGGGAGAAAAAAATTAGATCTATTGCTAAAAGTATTGGAAACAAAAGCTGGGGAAAAAAAGAAACATATTTTCTTTTTAAATGTTGTAATAGTATAAATGCAAATAGGGTGTTGCAGAAGACATGGACCTACGCAAATGTTCTGGGACAGTGTTGAGATAGGCTTTCTTCTAGCTACAACATAGTTGATTTCATGAATATGGATTAGATAGATAATCTTGTTAATAAAACAGTTGATATGGATTGTTTCTTGTTTATGATAAAATATAATGAACAGGTGATTTTTAAAACAGTTGGTGAGAACTGACAAGATAGAACATATGTGAAAAGACAAATAGAGTATGTTGTTTTTCCTTTTTTCTTTTTTGTGCTGTGAATTAGAAGAATTGTTACAGCAATTTCATAGTTTAACAGAGAACAATGAAGTGTATCTCTGACCTGTGTCTTAGCTTCAACAATCATAAGAAAATCTTGAATTGCAAACTCGTCATTGAGTGGATCAATAAATGTGGCATGGGAGGCCTTCATCAGATGACTACCTTTTGGGCCTGGTCGAACGATGTTTTTTAATAAATAGAGTGGTGGCTCATCCTGTGCAAGCTGTTGCTGCACTTGTAGAAAGAAGTTTTTATAATTGTCGTTGACTTGAAACTGTGGGAATGAAAAAGAAAAAGTCAGGAAAAAATGTATAAATAATTTGCAATTGACAAATACATATGAACCTAGAGGAAAGTGCAGTTGTATCAGCAATTAACAATGAAACGAAAAAAAAATAAAATTAATATGAGCTTTGGAAAGAACAAAAGCAAGTTGACAGTATAGTTGCATAGTCATTTGGAGTTTCGCCATCCCTGATGTAGAAATCCAATTGTTTGTTTTTGTATTCGCATGCAACTACTATAGCAGCAACTGAACCAACAACATATGCCTCATCAGACGAAACTAGCTCGGAAATTGTAGTGTCTAGAGGAAGACAACGTGTTTTACATACTTGATCTATTGTTTCAATGTGGCTGGAAGGCAATATTGCTATGGAGTTTATAGCATCTCCACGATCATATTGGCCTCTTTTCTTTAATTCAAATCCAGTAATTCAGACACTTTTACCAGGCAACAAGAAGTTTCCAACTCTGTTGATGAGGTTATCATTCATGGTAATAGTAATTGTCATGAAACCATGTTTGTCTACAAGGTCTGCATGCAGAATCTTTGTCTTCATAGGCGAATTTTGTGTGCGATTTTGCGCAGGGCCATAGACAATTAAAATATCTCCGTCAAAAACATTCGCATGAGACATAGTACATAAGTCTACAATAGATGAAGACTGAACAAGTGCTTTCTTTAATCTGTGAACATAAGAAGATGGAACACAGAAAGTAGCAATTAAATTTTGCAATTGTCTGTTGTTGGTAGCTATGTACACACAATTACATTATTTCTAGGCAAGGACATGAAAAAAGAATAGAGATTATGTACAAGAAAATTGCTGAAATAAATTAACTTAGATTTAAGTAGAAGAGAAAAAAATCAAGAAACAGAAATCTAAAAAAAAAAAAAAAGACTAGGTTCGATGCAAAGCAACATTACCTTTTTGGACTGGTTGTTTTTGCATTTGAAATGGGCAATGAGGCTGCTGCAATTCATCCTGTCTCTGCAATGTCTTGTGAAGAAGAGACATTTGCTTCGGCAGATGGGCTGCTCGATGCAGATGTCATTGCAACAATGATCTGCTTCTGGCAAATTTCTTTGTCTTGTGTATATTTTCTGAATCTGTTTTTTTTTTTAACCAATTCTGAAAAATGAGCTAGATCTGAAACCATTAGTAGTCACATGCAGAGCATAGATCTTTATAGATGTAGACTAAAGCAAATTGAATTAGCAAGAATTTAGGAAAGGGATATTGCATTGAGTTTTGGCATATAAGAAAGAAGAAACAAATGTGTTGATGTCAATAACCATAATTTGAATATCTATGAATAGAAGTACATAAGATTGAGGTTTGTGTGAGTAATGTTTCGGATTAATCAATAGTCAATGAATAAAATAGAAAAAATTGCAAAGAGTTTAGGTAATTGCATTTGAAATATAATGCTACAAAAGAACAAAACATTGATTCTTGTCTATAAAAGCATACAAAAAGCTATTGTTTGATGTTTACAGCTGAAGCAACAGTGTTTTTTTTCCTCTTGTTTTGTTTTTTTTAATTTTTTTTTTCAAATTATTGTGCATAGTAAATAGTCAATGCATATTAGCCAATGGTCATTACAAAATAATGGATGGCATGTCAGAGTATGCATGAGGAAAAAGGAAATTGGAGGTTGAAAAAGCAAGGGAATTGGGCAATACTTTGTTCATTGCAAAAGAGAAGAAAGAAGTTAATTGCCAAATGCCAGTTTGTTTTTTTATGTAGATTTTTGCTTGTAGTTTCAAAAATTGAGAATCAATGTCTTTGAAATTTCAAAAACTCAAATAAAAGAAGGCAAGTACGATATCATGGATATATTCTTTGAAATATGGAATGCAAGCAGATCATATTAAATCAAAAGGAATTGATAAAAAACAGCTGAAATGGTCGGACCAATATGCATCTGAGATAGTAAATGAAATTGTATCGAGGTCCAAATTTGTCCAAAAATGATCAATCATAGAATCATAGCTAGTTGTGATATGACTTGTTTTTAACTTCAGTTTTTTTGTTTGCATATATGACTGGATTAATTTTTTAGTCATTGTTTCCTTCAACATGTCGATGTTGAAGTCACCGGCAAGAACAATAGGCATTTTCATATTATTGTTTTGTGACAAAATGCAATTGAGCGCACAATTGGCTTTGTCAAATTCAGTATTTGGTTTGATATATATATTTATAATCTTCATGGTGTTGTTATGAAGTCTAAGATCAAGGACAATTGCCTCAATGAATTTTTCATTGTATGTTGCGGTTTGCAAGATTGGAATCCCTTTTTTGAAATCTATTACAAGACCATGCATCGAATAAGTTGCAATGCATGTGTATTGGTTTGCAAACATTGTGTGCATAGGAGGTGAATGCAAATGAGTTTCTTGCAGGCATAGAATGTGTGATTCTAATAGTTCAGTGTCATGTGCAATGTCCTCAATGTGCAGGACCATAATATGTGTATTAAGTGAACATATAATAAGATGTTGATTACAAGGAATTGAGTTTAGACCATATTGAAATTGCAATGGTGCGTCTTTTATTAATCTACTTGATTCGGCAAGTACTTTTGATGAAAGAGTAAAGTTCTTTTGTTCTAATTTGTTTACAAGATAGAGACATTCAATGGTTTTTACACGAGAAAGTGCAGTGTAAACAAGGCCATGCCTTGTAACCCCTTTTGGATCAAATGCAACTTTTTCAAGTGTCAAACCTTGTGCTCTATGAATTGTTCTAGCACATGCCAATTGAATTGGGAATTGTATCCTAACAAAATTTCTTTTATTGCCAGCGAAGATCTGTGTTGATATTCTTTTGATAGGTGTCCAGGTATGGTTTATAGAATTGTTGTATAGCCAATTCATATTAGTACGTGTAAGCGCACCTATCTTTGCACCAGGAAACTCAAGCAAGATAACGTCTGAGCATGTTTTGTCGTAGTGCCGGAAAATAGCTTCCATTCCATTTACAAGTCCATCTTCAATGAGATAGTTTCCACCAATCAATTCAACAAGCATGTTTTTTTTCAATACAATTGATTGGGGAAGTTGATTTGTTTTTTGCCGTTCGTAATTGAAGTCAGCTTCATCAATTTTGCTCTCATGTGCTATGAATGTGAATGCTTTTGTTTCTACATATGACAACATTTTTGGATTGTGAGAATCGACATCTTTGTTCCGATAATACAAGAATGGAAATGTCTGATCAATAGGTGCTGGTCTATGGCAATGTGCATTTAAATATTGAATATCGCTAGTTGATTGTAGGCCTTTTCTGATTCTATTTAAAATTGATATGAAAATGTCATTTTCTTGTTTAACAACCTTTGTAAGTTCATAATATTTTATATTGTCAAGCCAAAAACTATATGGGAACTTGTTTTGTCAGAAAGTTGGAAATTCAAAAATCCAAGAATCATGTACAGGTTCAGCTTGAAATAAATCACCACAGAAAATTACATCAACACTTCCAAATGGATTTGTTGGAGCATGCTTGATTTCGCGCATACGTTTGTCTATGTTATAAAGCATATGCGAACCTATTAAAGATACTTCATCAAGCAACAACACTTGAAGTTGATCAAAATCTTTTGTAAGAATATCTAATGTATTTGAACTTAATGGGAGCAAGTTGCCAGAATTTAAGGGAAGTTTAAAAGCAGAATGGACAGTGATGCCATCAACATTGTATGCCGCTTTTCCAGCAAGTGCTGCAATGAGGCCTTTTCTTTTCAATGGGTCACTTCCAAGTGCTTTATCATACAATAGAACAAGAGCATTGAAAAGAGCTTTTGCAGTATGTGTTTTCCCTGTACCAGCACTTCCTGTTAGAAATAAGTGTATTGGCTTGGAAGGATTGGTTTTTTTCCTAGTAACAATCTCTTTTACTATAGACTGTTGTTCATTGTTTAGATTTCTTCTTGTTGCAATATATTGTTCCATGTTAGGTAGAAAAGGTTTTTCTTTGAAATTACAAAGGTTTAGGTCTTGTTCTAGACTAGTTCTTTTTTTATGAACAAGATCATTATGGATATCAATTTTTTGAAAATCCATGGAATCATACATGGGTTCCGATGTTGCTTCAAAGGAATTAGCAACTTCCAATTGTGTTTCGACAATATCCTTTGCAATGTCAAGATCACCCCATTTGCTTGTTGCTTTAGGGAAGAATGCTTGCTCAACAATTGATACTTGTGACTTGTATTGCTCATATGCTTGTGTCCAAGTTTGAAGCGAATGAGTTAGAAAGTTGTCCAAGTGTCTAAAATGGACAAAGAGCAATAGCTTTTCCCGTGCAAAGTTTTCTGGATCTTTTTCTTGTCTATATCGTATATATCGAATAATGCATGGCCTATTTCTTTTGATTGTTTTTCCGTTTATGAAGCAATAGAAGGAAGCATATTCAGCAAGACTGAGGGTTTCAAGTTCACTAGAACGTTCAATGTATCTATCCATTATTGAAGGGAAAAGTATGTCTTCAGATTCATCTGATTCTTTTTTCAATAGAGATGGTTTTTTCAAGGCAACAACTCGTTTATCGTCAGGAGCAGTGTTGATGAAAATTGTTTTCCTTGATGATGAATGCAACGACAAAGAGAGAATAATATGGACTGCTTGTCTAATTGACATTTGTTGCATGTTTAAGAGCATGTTTCCTAATTTGCGTATTGTTTCGAGTTGTCCAGATTTGTTTGCAATTGACTCTTCCTTGATCTTTTTTAATGCCTTTGTCATAGGTCTGTCTAATTTTGTTATATAGGAAGTTACATATGTTGCCGTAGCATAAGCATCTAAAATGAATTGAGCATCAGTATTTGCTTGCCACAATTTTGGAATGTTCTTTGCAAATGCATTTATCCAAATATCCGATGGATGTCTTTTTAGCAGCAGCGTAGGTTGCTTAATCAAGGAACGTAATAGCATAATGTAGTTGTCTTTGTCCAAATCCAACTTTTGAAGAAATGATTCAAAGCATATGTTTTTTTCATATTGGTTAGATTCAAGAGCAGAAGTAAGGAGTTTTGTTTTTTCATCGAGATTGTTCGGCTCATTGTCAATGGGTTCTAAAATTGTTGTAGCATCGATCGAAAACATAGGAAATCGGAATCTGCAACTAGAACGTCGATGTTTTCTACATGCACGTGTGTGTCGATGGGTTTGAATCTTTTTTAATTCTTCAGTAAGCAAAGAAGAATCTGTTGAAATATATTTATCAACAAAAGTTGTTATTTCATGCTTGGTATTTTTACCATATACTGGTGCATTCTCAATCCAAAGAAGACCATGATCATGTTCATTTCCTCTTTGCTGAAATTCAGTTGTGAAAAAGTAATCATTCACAGTTCCAAAGAGAGAGTTGTTTTTCAATATCAATGACTTCATCGAGTTCATTTGTGTCTATAATAGCGACTGCAAATGACAGGATGTTGTCTAATCAAAGCATCGATATCATCTTGTGAGGGAAATAATGTCGAATTGGAATTGTATTTTGTTTGAAGATGTTGTAAAGCATTGCACAATGGTTTCCATATATGTTCTGCAGAAGTGAAGCTAACAAAGAAAGTTGGTGGCCCTAGTTGCCTAACCATTGAAAAAATATCTTTCCTCATGTTTTCAAAATAGTCTGGAGATGTTCGAATAGTTTTCAAGGTACGAAATGCAATTGGAGACTTTACAATGTTCTCAAGACTGTTTTGTGACTTGACATCCTTTTCCTTTAGTTTTTTCCCTTTCAATTCACCTATGCGAATGGATATCCATGCAGCATTAGAAATTTGTTGTATCAATACTTTGACTGTCTTAAAGAACAAGTTTGTAGGATGAGCTCCAAAGGCCATACTTTCATGTTGTAGCTCCCATTGAAATATTTGCTGATGTCGATACCGCTTGTAGATGTCATCTGGTCGACTGCATCCATAGAAAAGTGTTGGGAAATTAAGCTCCTCAGATAATTTGTCCTGGAAAATGCCTAGAGGCTTCTGATTTTCAGCAGGTGCAATTTCTAGAAGCTTGGTAGACAAATCATCAATAAGCTGTGTTTCAGCATAACCATGGACCAATGTTTCAGTTGTTGCATCAAACTCTGTATCGAAAATGTTCTTGTTGCTTTTATCCAAACTTGTTGAGCTCTTTTCATCGTCAATGCAATTGTCAAATGGAAAGTCAATGGCCTCCTTCATTGCTAGCTCTGTGAACTTTGTCTCCCAATCAGGAACGATACAAATTTTTTCTAATCATTAGAGAAATTTTGAGGTAAAAAAAGGGCCTCAAAACAAAGAAAATGTACTATAAAATACAACCAATCACATTCTAGTAGATGACATCATCCCCCTTGGTGAGGTGGCATTGCATGAGTTAAGAATGCTTATTTGTCAAATTTTCTATGGTGGATGAAAACACATAGTTAACCAAGGTAGTGGTGTAAGTACTTTTAAGTCATAAAGTAAAGTACTCATAATGATAGTCTTTTCATAAAATAATATTATTGTCATTTTCAAGTAAAGTACTCATAATGGATGTCTTTTTACACTTTCACATAAAATATTATTATTGTCATTTTCAAGTGAAGTACTCTTAATTCATAAAGAAAGTCCTTTCACATTTTTTTATAAAATAATATATTATCATTTTTATGTTTTTAATTTTAAATTATATATTCACTCCATTCTATTTAATAACATAATGTCAAACTAATAAAGAATAATAATAGATTTAATAAATAATAATAATGATAATAATAATAATAATGCAATGTGGATTATAATAATATTATTGACATTTTACATGTAAATAAATTTTCAATTAAATTACATTATTAAATTCATGAGAAAAGTACTAAATATAAAAAGTCAACATAAAATTTAAAAAAAAACTCTTAAAAATGTTTTTTATTATTTAATTTCATTTGCAAGTTCAAGACAAATAAATGTTAAAGGACAATATATTTTTGGGAATTTAAAATGAATCTTAGTCACATCAATGTAGACTTATTTTATTAATTTTATTTATAGTGAATTTTGAAAAGTAACTCAACCATGGTTATTTATATTGTGCATAGAAAATAGTGTGGGAGGTGACTTGTCATATATACCTACCCCATAAAACCCTCAATTCATAATATTTTAATATATCTCATATTTTTGTAGTACATCTCTTAGGAGGCCCTTTTTTGACCTCAAAATCTCTCTAATGTTGTAAAGATCTGTAGCACAAAGACTTTTCAATGCAACCATGACAATATTAGGACGCACATTTCCAGCAATGTAAGCATTTTTGTATTCTAATCTTCATTTTAACATAATTCCAATAGTCATGTCATCATCAAGGTTTCTTGGCAAAACCTTTTGTATCTTGTCCAAAGACGAGGGGACGTTTATAATTGCACCAGTCAAGCCTAATTGAGCTCGCTTGTAACCAAGTTGACGTATTTGGGAAAATGCAATTCTTGGAGAAACAAGGCGTTCTTCCAATGGCGTTAACATATCTACGGATGCTAATGAAGTGTTACGTCGAATATTTAATGGAACTGCAAACTCAGGAATCCCTCTATTGGACACGTTTTTTTTTGCAAAATTTTCAAATGTACAGGCCAAGTGAAAAAGAAGCTGGCATATTCATCCAAGGCAATGAGCTCAATGAAAATAGCGTTTGCTCATTGATACAACGTATGTCTTTTCTAAAATGTAGGTGTTTGCATATGCAACATGCATTCGTAGGTGTATCTTCAATTGCTTTTAAATATTGAATTGTGGCTTGTTCCGCTTTTTGTTTTTCCTTTTGTTTTTTGAAAGCTTCCATTACTGCAAGACGCATTTCACTTTTTGTTGAGCGAAGGTTCTTGAATCGTTGCTTTGCATTATGCCCAAGTATATTGATATTTTCATTGCACCAGTGCACATTGATATCAGGTGTGGCTATTTTCGTGTCCAATATCTTTGTATTTGTTATCATCTGTTTTTTCATTTGACAATGTTTTTGTAAATTGTCATTTGTTTTTTTTTTCCTTGTGTTTCTGCATCTATTGAATATGTTCTATTCACATTATGGCTAGAACCAATTTTTTATTGGTTGATATTGGCTTGTTCTGGTTTTGGTTTTTGTTTTTGTTTTTTGGAATATTCGATTGTTGCAAAGCGCATATGACTTTTTGTTGAGCGAAGGTTCTTGAATGCTCGCTTTGCATTTTGCTCAAGGATGTTGATATTTTCATTGGCCCAATCTGCATTGATATTATGCATATTTTTTTTATGTCCAATGTCTTTGTATTCTGTATCATTTGTTTTTTCATTTGACAATGTTTCTATAAACTGTCATATGTTCTTCTTTTCTGTTGTGTTTGTGTATCTATTGAATATGTTTTATTGATGTTCTGACTGGAGGCAATTTTTGATCGATTGGTCTTGTTGCTATTATTTGCATCGATATACAGGTCATTTGACATTGTTGTTTCCATGTTGAAAGAACCTATGTCAAAGTTTTTTTTAACTAGTGGATGAAAATGCAAATGACCCTTGCATGTTTCATGTTGCAACAGGAAAATGTCTTTTGTAGATCTTATTGTTGATTGATATTGTTCTTGAATGTTGCAAAAACATGTGTCCCAAATCGAAATATTTATTTTCAACATCTCACACATCCATTGAATTGCAAATTTACAGTCTTCTATATGTCCAATGCTAAAAGGCTCAGCCAAATTTAGCACAAATGTTTGCCAACTAGAAACAGCACAAGCTTCATTTACCATAGACAATGGCAAGTATGTAGACAGACATTTCAATGCTCTACTGTCATTGGATTGCATGCAATTGAAGAAGGTTTGGGCTATTGTCTTTCGAAGGTTGCTCATGTCAAAGATGTTAGACAACTTTGAAACCGATTCAAACAAAGAGTCAAAACAATGACCTTGAATGGTTGAGAAGATGTCAAAATCTTGTTGTATAAGTATCTGTCTGAAAGTGTCAACCTCTGTGCAAGTCTCTGGACAAGTTTTGTTGAATATATCAATTGATAATTGCTGAATTGCAATATTTTCAATGACACATGATTTGCAACTTAACAGTGGTTCAAAGTGACCAGCAGAAGGTATATGATCATGAAACAAAATGTTATAGCAGTAACCAGGAAGAGTAGAATTGAAATAGAGATATCTTCTTTTTGTTGAAAAAGACCAAACAACGATAGGTGCATTCAACCAATTCGCAAACCATTTTATGCAAAATATATCACCCCATAATCCATACGCATTGTTATTATCTAAAGGGCAAGCTGACTGAGACATCCGTTGCAGATAAAGGTTCTTGTCTTTTAAACCATGTAGCTGGAACAAATAATCAAGTGAAAGTTCCAAGTCTGATGAAGATATTGCAAGAGGATCTCGTTGAGCCAACTGATGGGAGAAATGATTAACAATTGCTTCTCTTATCTCTATTGATGTGTATCGAAAATGCAAAAGAACGACAAACGAATCGAACAAGAAATCTCCATTTTGGAAACGGAAAGCTTCCAACCGTAGCAAATGATTTTTCGACAATGCAACATCAATTGCATCATCAACTTTGTCTTTTGTGGATAAGACTTCTGAAGCACCTGGTTGCAAGTGCATCGATCTCAACATATTGACTAATGAACTAGATTTAGTCGCTCGAACTGTAAGTAAGAACATGCAATAGAAAGGAAAAACAAATCAATTAAAGTCTTTGAAATCGAAAATGAAAAATGTAGCAATTTATAAGAATAACAATTTAAGAGGAGACCTGAGCTAGTGCATAAAATTGTCAATCTTCACAACTTCATGAATGCATCTAGTTATTGCATAAAATATTTCTTGACATGATTGACAATGCAATCGATATACAATGCATCGACAATGATTCTAGATTTGCAATGGTTCAAAATATGGAGATGCATTTGGAATAGGACTAGATCTGTATTTGGATATGGATTTGGAGGTAGGTAAATGTAATTTGCCTTTTTTTACTTGGGAAAAGAGATGGACCCCAGATATGCTTGGCTTCATAATGGTTCAGGGAGTTCATTCGAGTATCAATGCTGTCTGATAGCTTTCATGTTGGGGAACTACTTGCCAGTCCATGGCCCAGCTAAAACCGATAACCGCTTTGCCATGAACAACAGCTATTGGTTCATCTCATGGCTGGGCACTAGTCAATCAGGCAGGGGTCGTTATCCATTTCATTGGCAGGTCCTCTTAATGAGCCAACTACTCCAGGGATCCTGCGGTACTCCTCACAATGAGTTTAAGCGCTATTCCCAAGCACTTCCCACAGTTAAGCAACTAGAAATTATTCCCGGTTCTGAACATGCAATTGAAATGAACAATACAAATGCAAGGAAAGAATGGAAAAAATTTGAGCCGATTTAGCATTAGAAAATTCTATCATATCAGATATAAGGAACATGTAACAATTAACTAAGTAAATGCTAAAATAATAGAACACTTAGCATTTAATTAAAGCATGTTTGTAAACTTAAAAAAAATCAATGTTTATGGAATGTTTTATAATTAAAGGCAAAACTCGAATCATATTTTTAGATAGGATCAATTTCAAGTTTCGTGTTCCTAGTTTTTTCTCATGCTATTGAAATTCAATTGATGACAGATGAAATTGGCATCAAAAGATTCTAGCCGTTTAATCCGCATTAACTCATGACCGCCACAAAGTCAATAGTTGCAAGTTATGTGCTATATGTCATCGGAATATGACTAGTAAATCTGTATTAAAATATATTTTTAGATACCATATGTAGTATCTAATATATATGAGCTTTATGAATATAGTTACCATAAAGTCTATAGCTAGGTTGATATCTATTACTCCAATATTGAGTATGCAGTTTATATGACAACAAACATAGTAATTGCAAGAACAATGCTAATGACAACCATTACAACAATAAGCCTATGTATTATTCCTAATTACCAAGTTGTTTTCATATATGACATATTACAAATACTCTATGTGTTGCTAAAGATATGGCAATGCGATATGGGCAAGGAGAAGAGTTATTTACACAAGGCATTTTGACAAATAAAGAGGGAATGCAATGACATATACAAGTACTAGTAACTAAACCTTGTAATTAAGGTGTAGAGGTAAAAATCAGAATAGGATAAAGACGATAGGTTGTTTACTACGTATATGTAGTATGCATTTTATATGACGACAAGCATAGCAATTGCAATAACAATACTAACGACAACCATTATAACAATAAGCCTATGTATTATTCCTAATTACCAAGTTGGTTTCATATACGACATATTGCAAATACTCTATGTGTTGCTAAAGACATGGCAATGGGATGTGGGAAAGGAGAACAGTTATTTACACAAGGCATTTTGACAAATAGAGGGGGAGTGCAATGACATATACAAGTGCTAGTAGCTAGACCTTGTAGTCAAGGTAACAGAGGTAAAAATTAGAACAGGATAAAGACCATAGCTTGTTTGGTACATATATGTTATAAAGGAGTTGCATATGTTGTACGCAACATTACAAATGTCAATAACCATGCCATGTTCAATCATTCATTTATGACATAAGTTGAATGGAAAACCTAAATCGATAGCTATGTTTTTTTCATTTTCAAGGTGGCTTTTCTGTGCTTTGTTCAAGTTGTTTAATGCGAGCTATGAACTGGGTTGTCCTTCATATGTGCAGGTTTTGGGATTGTGGTTCTAGCAACTGTGGAATTTTTGTGGGTCGTCCTTTCGCTTTTGTGGGTGCCAGTGTGGAAAGAGGCTGGCTACGGCAATACTGCGTTTCCACAATTCAGCTGTCATTTTCATAGTTCAGATGTCAAATTCAGTGGCAATCGTAGACTTCCTCTCGTCCAATTTCAAGGTGGTTTTTTTTGTGCTTAGTTCAACGTGTTTAATGCAAGGTATGGGCTGCGTTCTTCTTCATATGCATAGGATTTGTGTTGTTGCAAATCATAACCAAAACAAGTGCAATGTCGATGACATCGACACCTAGTGGCTCTTGCAAGTGTATGCTCTTCCATGAAAGCAGATCGCTTCTGCAAGTGCAAAGAATGTGACTGTGGGCGAGCAAAAATTCACGATGGCAAATTTATGTTTGGCATTTTTTCCGGTATGGCCGGCTGTAATTTATGGCGCGTTTTGGGTGGTTTTATCAGCGGTCTCGCTTCAGGCAGTTGTAATTTATGGCGGATGTTTGGCGCTTCTATCAGTGTTTTATGACGGATTGTTTGTGACTTTATCGACATTACTGATTCAGAATTCTCTATCATTTTCAGTTCTAGTGTTTGTAAATTCAAAAAATTGAGAATGGGCTTTATCAATGTTGTTGTTGAATAGATGGGACTCATAATCATATTTTTCCAGTTGTAAAAAGTGCTACAGGTAGTAAAAGATAACTTGTTCAAGAACCATGGAATCTAAGCAACAACTAGGTTGATCCCTGCACACAGAAAGCGAAGAAAACAAAAATAAAAATGACGAAAAAATGCATGAAATCATAGGTGAGAAAGCTAAATCCATAGCTATGTTTTTTTTGTTCTGAAGGTGGTTTTCCTTTGCTTCATTCAAGGTGTTTAATGCAAGGTATGGGCTAGGATGTTCTTCGTATGCACAGGTTTTAGTGCTATGGTTCTAGCAACTGTGCGATTTTTGTGGGTTGTCCTTTCGCTTTTGTATGTGCCGGTGTGGAAAGAAGTTGCCTATGGCAATATTGCGTCTCCACAATTCACCTGTCGTTCTCGTAGCTCAAATGTCAAATTCGATGGCAATTCCAGAGTTCCTATGGTCGAATTTCAAGGTGGTTTTTTCCTGTTTAGTTCAAGCTGTTTAATGCGAGGTATGGGCTGGGCTGCTCTTCATATGCACAGGTTTCATGTCGTTGTAAATCATAGCCAAAGAAAATGCAAGGTCAATTACATTGCCACCTAGCGACTCTTCAAAGTGTATCCTCTTTCATGAAATCAGAATATGAACCTGTAACAGAAATTGCTTATAAATTCAAATAATTGACAATGTGCTTTACCAATGTTAGAGTTGTATAGATGGGACTGACAACCATATTTTGTCACAACTAGAAAGTACTAAAGATAGTAAGGAATGATTTGTTGAAGAACCATGGAACCCAAACAGCAACTAGCTTGATCCATGTATGGACAGAGTGAACAAAACAAATGCAATGTCAATGACATTGCCACCTAGTGGCTTTTCCAACTGTATCCTCTTCCATGAAAGCAGAATATGAAGCTGTAACAGAAATTGCTTCTAAATTCAAATAATTGACGATGTGCTTTACCAATGTTAGAGTTGAATAGATCAGACTAGCAACCATATTTCATCACAACTAGAAAGCATTAAAGATAGTAAGGGATGACTTCTTGAACAACCATGGAACGCAAGCAGCAACTAGCTTGATCCATGTATGGACAAAGTGAACAAAACAAAAATAAAAAAAATGATGAAAAAATGCATGAAGTCATAAGGCAGCCACATTTTAAGAAAATAGAATAAGAAATATATATATATATATATATATATATATATATATATATATATATATATATTAACAGATCAAGGTCAATTGAACCATTGAAAGGAAAATTGATTAGTAAAACTTCTAGCTATTGCAAATCATAAGTCAAAGCAGATACTAAATGTTAATAGCAAATTGATTAATAAAGTACAACTAGAAACCACTAAAGATAGTAAGGGATGATTTGTTGAAAAACCATGGAACCCAAGCACCAATTGGCTTGATCCATGTATGCACTAAGTGAAGAAAGAAAAATAAAAATGATGAAAAAAATGTGTGAGGTCATAGACCGGCTCCATTTGAAGAAAATAGAATAGAAAATATACCTATACATATTGATGGTTTTGCCTCAATTAAATTATTGAAAAGAAATAAATATCCAAAATGGAAATAAGAAGTAAAATTTCTTATTTTTTATCCATGAATTGGGTCTGCTGCAAAAAGTAGAGTTCAAGGTATTCACTGCTCCTAGGATAGCCCATAGCCAATTTTGTGCCAGGCTTTTTGTTTTAAAATCACCAATCCATATTCCTTGAAGAAGCCAGAGTTTTCATGCTTCTTTTGTCTTTTGCATGTTTAAAGTTTCCGTAAGTCACGCAGACTCTCTTCTTGGCCTTTAGCAGTCCTATTAACCCCAAGCATAGCTTGCAGCAACTTTTAGCAGCCCTATTGAAGACACGCTATAGCTACAGCACTCTGTAACAGGTCCTCTTTTATGCACGCGATTTTTTATACAGAGTCTGTCCCAGAGTTTGTACACATCCAAAGGCTCCAACAAATCTGGAGAAGGGATGTACAAGTCACTACAGCCCAGCAAAAGATCATGGCACTGTCAGCTATGTATACACCAGTGAATAGTGACATCACATGCTTGTACATGTTGACTAGTGGTAGTTTGCAGCAGCAACTAACTTTGAGAGAACCAACAATTACAAATAGTCTAAGTATAAAGAGATTACACAAACGAATAAATTGCCCAGTCTAAACTCTGAATTTTGTATCAGTGTAGATCAAATGATTTCAATTTTCATTACTAATGTATCATATTCATTTGATGGTGGTAGATATTTGATAACGAGCCAATCTTCAAAGACCGATCTATTTACCTCCATCAATGTAAATGAGAAGGATGTGAGATCTTTGGGTTGTACTATTTTTATTTATGTCTAATCAACAATAATAAACCGTTATTTATTTATATCTTCTAAATTTGTGGGGACATGCATTCTGTCATGTCGCAACTTTTGCTGCCAAATTTTAAAATTCTAACACTTACCGTCTCCCAGGTTTTGAAGATGGAACCTGGTGACAGCTTAGCAATGTACCAGAAGCAATGTAGGCAGATTCTCAAGAAGGGAGGGTTCCCAAGAAGTGCCTTATTGCAAGGGACCATTTTGCAAATGAGTCCCAACCCAATGGCAGCACCCAAGGATTCTTCCACGTTCTTGATACCGCCCAAAAAAAAAAAAAGGAAAAAATTGGTTTTCTTATTTGCTTCTTTTGATTAAACAATGAACTCTGCAATAGACTTTTCAAATAGTTATTGACATTTATTACAGCTATTCATAAACAATTTCTTAATACACAAATCCAAACTCTTGCAAATCCTAGAGCTCTTGGAAGCTAACATATCAGCCATAGCTTTTGCAAAAGGAACAACTACAAATGTTGAAACATTTAAATACAGTCTAAAGTCCAACAAACAAGCACCCTGTTGCAAGCACTGAAACTGATGTCACATGGCAGATAGTTTAGGGATAAAGAGTTTACACAAATGAATAAATTGCCTACTATATGCTCTGAATTCTATATAAGAATAGATGAGATGATTTCAATTTTCACCAGTAAGATACCATATTCATTTCATGGTGCTAGATATTTGACAACTAGCCAATCTTCAAAGCTTCATCTATTCACTTTGATCAATGTAAATGAGAAAGGTACGAGATCTGTGGATTCCCTTGTATTTGTTTATGTTTAACCAACGAGAATAAATCACTATTTATTTATATCTTCTAAATTTGTGGGGGCATTGGTTTTCTCATGTCCCATCTTCTGTTATCCTCTGAAAATTGGACACGGCAGGTCCCCAAAACCCATTCCCCTATTGTCTTACTTTCAAGAAACATGGATTCGATAACTAAAGCTAGACAGAAAGCATTGTCACTGGCCCAAGCATACACAATAAGGTCTCTGTTTTGGAAAATTAAATAGAGGACATGAGTCTGTACTTCCAAAAAGAATGGAAAGCACATGGTTTTGTCCTATTCTTAATAACAGGAAAAGGCAATGTTTTGTACTTCCAAACATACACAGAGAAGCTAGATTCCAGTTGTTTAGCTAGAAAAGGTTTTGTCCTTCCAGCCATATAAACAGAACTTAGATCTCAATAATTTGATCAGGAAAATGTATTTTGCAAAACTGAACCATCTATGAAGCAAACAAAATTCGTTCAAATTTCAACACTTGCAAAAATGCACAAACATGAGTAATCTCAGGTGTTTACAAAACGCAGAAACATGAGTAACCTCAAATCTTTGCAAACTGCCTCAAAAGAACATAAGCACAGTCAACCCGCTGACATCATATGCATAACTCTCTGAATTTGCGGGGGCATGGGTTCTCTCATGCCCCATCCCCTGCTCTTCCCCAAAAATTGAGTACAGCAGGTCCCCCAAACTCATCCCTCTACTCTCTTACCTTGAAGGAACATGGATTTGATAACTAAAGCTAGACAACAAGAATTGTCATCGGCCCAAGCATACACAAGCAACTTTCTATTTTAGAAAATTAAACAAAGGAAATGAATCTGTACTTCAAAAAAGAATGCAAAGCACACAGTTTTCGCAAACTGTCTCACAAAAACATAAGCACATTCAACCTGTTGACATGCTATGCATAACTCTCCAAATTTGCACGGCGATGGGTTCTCTCATGTCCCATCTTATGTTTTCCCCCAAAAACTGAGCACAGTAGGTCGCCAAAACTCATTCCTCTACTCTCTCACCTTGAAGAAACATGGATTTGGTAACTAAACCTAGACAACAAGAATCGTCATCGACTCAAGCATACACAACTAGCTTTTTGTTTTAGAAAATTAAATAAAGCAAATGAACTTGTACTCCCAAAAAGAATCAGAAGCACTCAGTTTTCTCCCATTCTCAATGAGAGAAAAAGACAATGTTTTGTACCTCCAAACATATACAGAGAAGCTAGATTCCAGTTATTTGATCAGAGAAAGTTTTGTCCTTTCAGCCATATACACATAATTTAGATTTCAATAATTTGATCATAAAAATGTATCTTGTAAAACTGAACCATGTATGAATCAAACAAAATTCCTTCAACTTTCAACATTTGCAAAATGCAGAAACATGAGTAACCTCAGGTCTTTACAAAATGAAGAAACATGAGTAGTCTCAGGATTTTGCAGGCTGCCTCAAAAAAACATAAGCACACTCAACCTGTTCATATGTTATGCATAACTCTATACAAGGACCAAAATTTACATTTCACAAAGAATATCTTTCAAATATCCAAGAAATACAGAGAGTTTGAGAAATCTGATGAGTCCAACGAATCCAGAATCTGAAACTCAAAATTGTATTTTCATTGCAAGGGAAATGGATCTAGATGATCCAGATATCCAAGCACTGGCAGACTAACTCACCAAAGAGTATTGACATTGTCGATGGAATATGGAACCCAACTCACCAAAGGGGAACTTTTTGTTTTGGTTTTATTATTATTTTTTATAATGGATTTTTTTAATGGAATTGACAATTTTTGGGTTTTGTCAATTTTGAATTTTAATCATATCCCAGGCTCGAGTGTCACATTTTCCATTTTGAAAAGCCTTAACTTGAGACCACTCAGAATGACACAGTTCCGGAGATCCGACTTTCACGACTAAAGA
The DNA here is from genome assembly GCA_027924585.1 of Larix kaempferi. Classification (NCBI taxonomy): domain Eukaryota; kingdom Viridiplantae; phylum Streptophyta; class Pinopsida; order Pinales; family Pinaceae; genus Larix; species Larix kaempferi. The sequence goes on from BSBM01000729.1 coordinate 13,033,806, forward strand.
GAGCTTGCCCCAAATGTTATAATGATTGTAGATCTACGTGCCGGAACTATAGCGACCATCATATCTACATGATTAGTTAACAACTTGTAGACAGGTGTAAGGTCAATCTTACCTACCGAACCGATACTATAAAGTATCAATGTCATCGAGTGCCGATAAAAAATGAAGGCTAAAACAACAAACAAGCGTAACATAAAAGCATTGTCACCATGCTCATCCATACATAACTCAATAGATACATCAATAGAGAATGAAAAGAGGAGAGCAATAAAACAGAAAATAACTACAAATTTGATCAATTCGATTCAAGCCCTACTGCTCCAAATTACATGATTACAATGCCATGGTGTGGTTTAAATACAGAACCGGAAGATCAATTATGTTCCGCAAAGAAGGGGATCGGATCTTCCCTTATCAAAACAAATAAGATCTAACTCCTAAACTATTCTAATTGACTGATTTACACTATATTTGGAAAAGTTGTCTTCTACATGGCCGAGAGAGATCACAAACAACTGGGTCCTCCTCCAACTAGATTACACTGGAACCCTATTAATTAAAATTTTAATTCTTAAAATAAATAGACAATGTTACTGCATGAAGGACTGACATCCATAATCATCCATAGACAAACATTAAGAGACATAACAACACATACCACTAGCATCTATCAACCACACTTCAACATGAAGCAAAGTTCTAGCATCGAGAATCTCAAGACATAAATCAGGTTCACCAACCTGTAACCGCCACTGAAAGTGTGACAAAAATCACATGCAGACATCCATGCAAAAAAATGGGGGAGGACAGAGTGGGGGGGGGGGGAGGGACAAGCTATAAAGAAAGCCTTTTACAGGTTTGTGATGGGTGGCAGAACAAATTCACATGCTTTGATGACCGGTAATGAAAGTAGCAGCAGCACTTTGGGCATAAGGCATAAATCAGCCACATCAATCTGCAATCCTCACTGAAAATGTGACAGAAATCACATGCAGAAACCCATGTGAAAATGAGGCGGTAACAAAGTGTAAACGAACAAAGCTCTCTACAGGTTTGTGGCAGGTGACCAAACAAATTCACATGCTAAATTATTCTAGAACCCTATTGATTAAAATTTTAGTTCTTAAAATAAATAGACAATGCTTCTGCATGAAGAGATGACATCCATAATCATCCATAGACAAACACCAAGAAATATAATCCAGAATCTGAAACTCAAAATTGTATCTTCATTGCAAGGGAAACGAATCTGGATGATCCAGATATCCAAGCACTGGCAGACTAACTCACCAAAGAGTATTCATATTGTCGATGGAATATGGAAACCAACTCACCAAAGGGGAACTTTTTGTTTTCGTTTTATTATTATTTTTTAAAATGGATTTTTTTAATGGAATTGACAATTTTTGCGTTTTGTCAATTTTGAATTTTAATTGTATCCCAGAGTCAAGTGTCACATTTGCCATTTCAAAAGGCCTTCACTTGAGACCACTCAGAATGACATAGTTCCGGAGACCCGACTTTCATGACTAAAGAGAGCTTGCCCCAAATGTTATAATGACTGTGGATCTACGTCCCGGAACTATACAGACCATCAGACCTACATGATTAGTTAACAACTTGTAGACAGGTACAAGCCCAATCCTACCCACCGAACTGATACTATAAAGTATCAATGTCGTCCAGTGCCGATAAAAAATGAGCGCTAAAACAACAAACAAGGGTAACATAAAAACATTGTCACCATGCTCATCCATACATAACTCAATAGATACATCAATAGAGAATGGAGAGAGGAGAGCAATAAAACAGAAAATAACTACAAATTCGATCAATTCGATTCAAGCCCTACTGCTCCAAATTACATGATTACAATGCCATGGTGTGATTTAAATACAGAACCGGAAGATCAATTATGTTCCACAAAGAAGGGGATCGCACCCTGCCTTATCAAAACAAATCAGATACAATTCCTAAACTGTTCTAATTGCCTGGTTTACACTATATTTGGAAAAGTTGTCTTCTACATGGTTGAGAGAGATCACAAAAAACTGGGTCCTCCTCCAACTAGATTACTCTAGAAACCTATTAATTAAAATTTTAATTCTTAAAATAAAGAGACAATGCTACTGCATGAAGCACTGACATCCATAATCATCCATAGACAAACATCAAGAGACATAACAACACATACTACTAGCATCCATCAACCACACCTCAACATGAAGCAAAGTTCTAGCATAAAGAATCTCAAGGCATAAATCAGATTCACCAACCTGTAACCGCCACTGAAAGTGTGACAAAAATCACATGCAGATATCCATGTGAAAACGGGGGGGGGGACGGTTGCAGGCTTGTGACAGATGACAGAAAAAATTCACATGCTTTGATGACTGGTAGTGAAACTAGCAGTAGCACTTTGGGCATAAGGCATAAATCAGCTACATTAACCTGCAATCCTGACTGAAAGCATGACAAAAATCACATGCAGACACCCATCTCAAAATGAGGGGCTAACAAAGTCTAAACGAACAAAACCTTCCACAGGTTTGTGGCAGGTGACAGAACAGATTCACATGCTTCGATGACTAGTAGCAAAATCAGCAGGAACAACTTGGCCATGTCAATTTTCAACATCTTTCCTTACAAACGAAATGAAAAATGGTGCTTGAACTACTAGATGCACAACAAAGCAAGGAGTTGTCGTCCCACCTGCCAAGAATAGTGGACAACTTTGTGTAGCGGATCAAGGACCCCGATTCCAATGCCCACAAGACCAGGTCAATGCAATCGTCAACAGGGTGTCCAGGATTGTCGGCTCCACTTGGTCAATTTATGTGTTCCTGAAACCATTCTTCCATGCTCTCGGCATATTCGGGCTCCTTCTTAAAAAATTAACTTCCTATTTGAATTTCAAAGATCTAGTTATTATGTTCACTTCGCTTGACAACACCATGGACAAAAAGATAAACAGACCTAAGCAAACGACACCAACAGATAGCTTTATCGTATGCTCATTTAAGGCGGAAAAACACAACAATTATTCGAACCCATGAACACCATCAATAACCAGAACACGAGCTTCCATATATGTTTTTCATCAAAACGACGGTAAAGCCCAAGAAGCTGCATTCTAAAATGAAACGAAATTCGTCAATTCTCCCAGCAAAAACCCTAAACCCTGTCTTTTCCTTTCACTCAAAAATTGATCTCCTTCTAAGAAAATCAACCTCCTATTTGAATTTCAAAGCTTTAGTTACTATGTTCACTTCGTCCGACAACACCATGAACAAAAAAATAAACAGAGCAAACAACACCAACAAATAACCTTGTTGCATGCTCATTTAACGTGAAAAACAGAACAATTATTCGAAGCCATGAACACCATTAATAACCAGAACACAACAAAGGGTTCCACACATGTTTTTCATCAAAGCGACGGTAAAGAACAAGAAGACGCATTCTAAAATGAAACCAAATTCGTTAATCCTTCCAGCAAAAACCCATAAACGCTGTCTTTTCCTTTCACTGAAAAATCGCACAAAAAAATGCAAATACATACCTATTCCACCAAACCAACAACGAGACTTCAAGACGGCGGAGAGAAACAGCTGCAGATATCGCCGAAACCGAGTAGCCAACACCAGAATTGAAAATGATAGAGAACTCTGAACCGGTAATGTCGAAAAATTCACAAACAACCCGCCACAAAACGCCGATAAAATGACCAAACACCCACCATAAATTACAGCCCAAAACCCGCCATAAATTACAACCGGCCATGCCGGAATAAATGCCAAACATAAATTCTCCATCGCCAATTTTTGCTCACCCACAGCCAAATTCTTTGCACTTACACCGGCATTTACTCCCACAGGCTCACACCGGCACCTGCAAGAGCCGAAGGACGAACCACACCGGCATCCAGAGGAGCCCAAGAACAACCCACGCATACGAATGAGAAGCCCGGAAGAACAACCGGTTGATAAAACCGGATGAAACCCCCGCATATGACTGATAACCTCGAACTAAACCCCCGCATTAAACACCTCAAAAAAACCGCAGCAAAACCACCTCGAACAATGAAAATCGCCTCGGTTACAGCCTCCGAAAACCACGCGCCGTGACGCCATCCTATCGCTGCCTCCTGGGCCACAGCGCCCGAGGCTCGCGTCACCACGGACAGCGCCAATCAACACCCAACAAAACAACCCCTCGATAATTAAAAAAATAACATTTTCTCCAAACCTAAAGTTAACTATTTCCTCCACCACGTAATAATCAAGACAGACGTGAACTAATGCCCCCGACCGATTCATATATGTCGATTCATATATGTCGGGGACATAACAATTGTAAAATTACAAAAATGTGAAGTACATTTTCAAAAAGTTTTATTGTCACTCTAAAGTTCGAAATTAAGCATTCCTTCAAAAAGCTTTACGAATATATCACAATGTAGTCTCCTTTTCATATATGTAACTGCTAAATCCTAAAAGAATACTAATCAAAACTCTTAAGTTGACGTGGACTAATCAAATCATTTTAGAGATGAACAAGTTCTTCCACCATAATTTTATCCATATTGGGCTCAAGGAACCTTCATTTTGTTAGGTCTCCTATATTCATTTTTGTATTAGCCACATCAATGCCATCTTTCATGATGTACTTTTTCTTAGGTTCAAAATTGCTTCCACTTGGATGTTGTATCATACCCATGCACCCTCATTTACAATTAAACAATGAACACATCTCCAAAATTTTGAGAGGCTTTTCACAACAAGGGCAGATACAATCACAACTATTGTCAGCTAAATCAAACTTTCCATAACCATCTTTAGAAAGTTTGCAACAAACATTCCTATTTTATGTGTTGTAGGTACATGTACCACCAACACTAACGAAGGTGATCCCTATAAAACTGAAAAAGGATCGTGGAGAGGAAAAACATTCTTCAATCACCCAAAAATATAATATTAATATGTAATAATACAAAATACTTATCAAGTGAACATTATTGAAACTTGGATCTCATTTCACTTAGACATGAAAAGACTAAGCGAATGGTAATTTGATCAGTTCCACATATAAACAAAAACCCAGCCACATGTGTCAAACACCATGTAAGGACATGTTTTAAGCATCTACCATGTATTACGTGCATGTCATGCTGGTTGTTAACTAGATGTTGTATTGAAGGTATATGGAGAGAAGACTGAACAACATGTTAATGTTCATTGTTTATTAAGAAGCAATAGGTCTAAAAGGGGGGATGACAACACTATACAGAGACAACAACTACAACTCGAGAGAATTGGAACCAAGAGTGCTAACATTATATACAAATGACAATGACAACTCGAGAGAACTAAAACCAACCAAATTCCATAAAGAATACTCAAGTTTCTTTAATTTTTTACTAAATGAGTTTCTTAGTGTCCTCTTCACTTATCATTGTGTGATTTCTACAACTACCATGATTTCTGCAACTACTTTAGTTTCTTAGTGCCCTATTCTCCATTATGATCATGCATTGTGCGTCATGATAAACCCGTATCCATGTTAAGCTCTAATATTGGACTAAAATGAAATCCTAGGTTAAGGTAAGGTGGCAAGAGAACTTCTTTGGGGCGGCAAGTGTGGAGGGATTCCTCCTAGACTCCGATGGAAAGAAAAAAATGACTTTCTCTTGTGGTGTTGATAGGGAAGCAAGAATACAAGTTGAATTGTATGCTTTGTATATGGGTTTGGAAATAATTTAACACCTGCACATATAAGAACTTATAACACTCAAGAGACTCTCTTCTAGTTATCAAATAGGCAAAGGAAACAAATTGTCAAGGAGGGAACTACTTGGTCCAAAACCTTTGAAAGAATTATTTGGAACTACTCGGTCAAGCAAGTAAAATAATTTTAAATCTCTTGCATGTTAGAAGGTATAATAATTCTTTTTCAGACAAGCTTTCCAAATAAGTGATGAAATTGGATAGGAGGGTCTACGTGCAAAATAGGGGTCTTCCAAAGTATAGATAGCTCCCCTAGAATTATTAGCTTTATGAAACATAGGTGACATCTATATATCACACCATTGAATTTTGGAATTTGTGGCATGAATTGCACTTGGAAGCCTCATCTCCATGTGAGGTATCATGGTAAGTGAGGGAGCCATGACACTCCCTCATTTACTTGGCTCCCACATATGCTTTCTCCTTCCTTCACATGTTGTCTCCTTTATGGCTTTTCATTCGCACTTTCCTTTTGCAAGTGGGATATCTCTAGTGGGTGATGTTAGGGGGGATATAGGTCATCTTGGGAAGTAGGGTCGTTCAACTATAGGAGGATATGAAGTTAGCAGTGCTTATCACGAACCTTTGAGAGTGCAAAAGGGTACGAGCTCCATGTGTAGTCTTTTTTTGTGTTTCATTATCTTGGGATAGGAGCAAGAATGTAATGTTAAATGTGGAATGTAGAGCAGAAGTTGTAGTAGCTCAGTTGTTTAGCTTTGTGTGTTGTAATTTGGATTTTGTGAGTGCTAGAAAACATTTTCATTGGGTTGGGAACCTCTGTCTTTCAATATTTTATTTATGTGTTGATATGGCCAACCCATCGAACTGGGGAGTAATTGGGAGGGATGACTTTAGTGATATACGAGCGATTAAATGGATGACACATTGATTGAACCCCCAAATGGAAGGAATGAAGGGGTAATTGATGGCACTACCTCAAACATTGCAATAGAAGGATGTGAGAAAAGATGATTTAGAGAGTAGAGTGAATGAATAGGGAGGTGGTTGACTAGACAAGCTAATCAATGAATCATATATGCATTTCAACATCATACTGGGTTTAAATCAAGGCACACAATTTCATATTATTCACTACGCGGGTTTGAAGATTATGGAAGAGGACATAGTGCAACAAACTGCTATGGTAACTTTGGAAATACCAAGCACTCAAGGCCCTAGAAAGGAATAATAGTAGATGGAAGAAGACCACAGTGTTAATGTTTTCTCTTAGTTTATGATGTATTTATGTATTTCACATGCACTTTTATGTTAGGCCAGTATATTCAAATATACAACTTAAGTATTTTGTGAAAGTATTGAGGATAAATTTTGTGTTAATACTCTGTAGAAGTTGAGTTTTTTGATTTGTACTTGGCTAGTAAATTTCTAGTTGTTACTCTTGAACCTTTTCAATATTGTAAAGATATTACCAGTTTTGGTTATAAATAAAAGGTGGCAAGAGTACTTCTTCAACAAGGATTTTGGTTTGTAATATAAGGTTTTGTAGTCTCTTTCTACGAAACCTTAGTAGATTTAATCAATTAATTTCTTAATGAAGGATGAGCATTGGAAGGACATTCATTTTATGCTCTTGGATGATCATCATTTTAAGGTACACCATGGAATTTTATTTTAAAATTTTGCAAGCTATGTGAAAGTTTTGAATATCAGATGTATGTGAAAGTTTTGAATATCAGATGTGTTCTATATTCAACTTGAAGTCTAGCTTTTATATCTAATTTAATACAAAGATGATTTAACATTTTGTTGTTCATTATTCATTTTTCCATTGTTTGCATCATCAGGTAAGTCAAGGTACAAGAAATAGAAATGCATTCACTTTACATTTTGCATTATGTCAATTCTGTAGAAGCTAAATTATTGGGGAAAATATGTGTTGTTTCTTATCATTTAAGGAATAATTTATCATCGTTCCTCTTGTTCCGTTTTTTTTTTCAATGTTCGCACCTTTCCATAAGTTAAGATACAAGAATTGGAAATTTATTTAGTTTACATTTTAGATCATGTTAATAATTCCTACAAAGGCTAATTTTTTACCACAATCTATGTTTTTTTTAATTATTTTAAAGATCTTTAAGATTAGTAATGAAATAGGTAATGCAACAATTGTATCAAGAAGCCAAACAATGCACATACTTGGAATTGATACTTGAACATTGAAAGCTAGATTGGAATCAAGGTGGATTGTAGGGCTATTGCTCTACTAGAATCAATGCATTGAATGCTAGATTGGAATCAATGTGGATTGTTAGGCTACTACTAATTTGGAATCAATGTGGATTGTTAGGCTACTACTCAATTGGAATGAGTGTGTATTGTTGGGCTAATGGTATATACATGTACAAGTTTAGCAGTGAATTACTAGTGAGTTGAGTCCTTTGAATCATCATCCATTTGGATTAGTTGTTTACATGATTGTAAAATTACATGTGTACATGGAGATGTGTGTAGCTATAAACTTTTGGATAATATGCGGATTCATGCTTTAATGGTATACATGGACAAGTTTCACATTGAATTAATAGTCAGTCAGGTCTTTTGAATCATAATGCATTTAGAAGAGATGTTTACATGACTCTAAAAATAGTTGTGTAGATGGAGATGTGTGCAACAATATACATTTGGATATATGTGGATCCACATTTTAATCTAAAGAATAAATCTCATAGAGATATGTGCACAACAATAAATCATTTGGATTTGGATATGTTCATCTTAGATATGGTGTAAAATGTTATTTATTTATTATCATAAATTGTAAGAGATGTACAACCAATATATCAATAATGTTTTTATTGATGATGATGGTGGTTATTGACGTCCATTGACACCAACTTTGGTTTATCGAACCTTAAAAAAAAAAAAATCACTCTTTAAAATTAATTTCTACATTAAAATTTTTAAAAGGAGTATTCCTCAATTACTATAATTCTGATAAGTTAAAAAGTAAAAAAAATCAATATTATGAAAAATGTAAAATCTTTTTATTTTTATTTTTTAATTTAACACTTCCTCATCCCACCAAAATGTATTATCACATTCCTCTAATAATATAGTGGAGTAAATGATGGAGCAACGTTTAAAACAAAATCTATTGGAGTAATAGTAGGAAGGGAGTGTTGTGTCAAAATAGAAGTTAAGCATTCTCTAAGAACGGTACGAGATTCACATGGACATGCCACTCTATTGGTTATATGTATTAGGATGTGTCCACGAGGTAAGCAAATGATACGTACTTTCTAGCAAAGTAATAACTGTTATATATATTGGAATTTGGCATATACAGTCTCGGATTTAAAATATTTTGGATCCAACACTGCATATCTTTATTTATTTAACATTTATTATATTTTAAACCATATAAATTATTAAAATTTGAAAAAAAATAAAAACAAATTATTAGAAAAAATTGACTTTACTCATTCATTCTTAAACATACACTTTTTATTATTATATGTATATATTCTTTTCTATAGTTGTTAGTCTCTATCGATGGTAGTGATTATTGTTTTCACCATTTTCAATTAGTCATATGGGTTTCCAAAAAATTACTCAATTTTACAATGTTTTCAAATAATTTATGATGAAAATAATTTTTGTAAAATTCAAAATATTATTTTGGAAAAAAAGATGTGATGTGTTTTTTTGGCAAACCACACAAAAATATTATTTTTTTTATATAATTTTTTAAAAATATAATAGATCATTTTTGCAATGTTTGATAAAATTGATGTGAAGGCAAGTACGATTTCTTTTTTAAGTTTTTAATATATGATTTGACAATTTGAAAGGAAAACACACATGTCATAAAATTTAACTCGTAGAATACTCAACCACAATTGAATATTATAAATTGAGATGGTAAAATGATTAATAATAATAATTATTATTTAACATGAACATATTTCATTTTAATATATAAAATTTAACTCATATTTCAATTTCAAATTTCAAAACTTATTCAAAGATATGGACAGAAATACAATCATTACAATAGGGGCTCACATATTGAGACAACAAAGAGCAAGATTGAGAGAAGAAGAAGAAGCACCTTTGGTGCAACAAATTCCAATGGAGGACAACCAAGGTAATTTTTTTGAATTATATGCTACCTAATTTAAATTTCATATTTTATCTTTCTCTAATAATTTGTTATATATACTAACTATTTTTTTTCATTTTAGTCTTACTATATTTTGTTTGTAATAAGATTTTTAACAATTTGTTATTTAGACTACAAAATTAGTAACAACTTTTTTTAAAATTAAATATTTCACAATCTAATTTATTTAATATATTTGTTTGTAATGAGATTCTTATTTATTTCATAACTTTGTTATTTATATTTCAAAATTTGTAACAATTTTCATGTTAAATGAATAATTTTTCAAGTGATTAACAATTTTCAAATTAAATGTACACTTGGACATTATTTTCAAGTTAAAATGTACATATTTAACTAATTGCAATTTTCTAAGTTACTAACAATTTCAAGTTAAATGTAATTTCAATTCTTGTTTTGTTATTTGTTAAAAAACTAGAAATATATAGCCTCATGTGAGCTCCAAGTCTCAACATTTATTGATTGAAATAACTATTAATGTCTAATTATAACGAACCTCATTTTATTTGAAATTAACATTATGATAGTTATGTACTAGTTAGAAAATTCAATTTGAAAACAAATGAAATGACTATTTTGATAATTATGTAGCATATATAAAATTCAATGACAACAAATAAAATGAACATTGCGATAATTATGTAGTAGTTGGAAAATTCAATTATGTTATTTTTAATGTATTTTCAATTCATGTAACAATTTTTTCTATGCATGAATGTAGAGATAAGTTAGCTTTGTTTTAGTTCAATTGATAGTTATGTATTAGTTGGAAAATTCAATTCACACCCAATTTTGAATTTGTCAATTTCTACATCAAATTTCAAGTCAGTAGCAATTTTAAAGTTCAATGCAAAACTATCAACTTATTAATAATTATGAAGTTAAATATATATACTTGATTTTCAAACTTTACTAGCAATCCTCGAACTAAATGTACAATTTCAAGTTACATACATATTTAGTTATTTTGAAATTAAGTTACAAACAATTTTATTTTTTTTAATATATTTTCAATACTTGTACTAAATTTTTCTCAAGTCAATAGCAATTTTCAATTTGTTAATTTACATGTAACAAATTTCAAGTTACTAGCAATTTTAAAGTTAAATGTACAAATTACTAGCAATTTTAAAGTTAAATGTACAAGTTACTAGCAATTTCAAATTACAAGCAATTTCAAACTTTACTAGTAATTTCAAACTTTACTTAGAACAATTCTCAAATAATTACTAGCAATTTCAAGTTACAAACAATTTCAAACTTAAAGTTACTAACAATTTCAAATTTAACTTAAAACAATTCTCAAGTTAAATGTATTAGTTGAAAAATTCAATTCACAAGCAATTTTCAATTTGTGAATTTCCACATCAAATTTCAAGTTACTAGCAATTTTAAAGTTCAATGCACAACTATCAAGTTATTAATAATTATCAAGTTAAATATATACTTGATTCTCAAACTTTACTAACAATTCTCAAGCTAAATGTACAATTTTCTTGTTTTTAATGTATTTTCAATACTTGTACCAATTTTTTCTCAAGTCATTAACAATTTTCAATTTGTTAATTTACATGTAACAAATTTCAAGTTACTAGCAATTTTAAAGTTAAATGTACAAGTTACTAGCAATTTCAAACTTTACTTAGAACAATTCTCAAATAATTACTAGCAATTTCAAGTTACAAGCAATTTCAAACTTTACTAACAATTTCAAATTTCAAGTTACTAGCAATTTCAAACTTTACTTAGAACAATTCTCAAGATAAATGTACAACTTCAAGTTAAATGTACATATTTAGTTATTTAGAATTCAAGTTAAAAACAATTTTCTTGTTTTAAAAGTATTGTCAATTCTTGTACCAACTTTTTATATGCATGAATGTATTGATAAGTTATATATTTTTTCCTTATAACTTACCATAATAAGGAATTACAAAAAATTATTTGCATAGCCTCATGTGAGCTCCAAGTTTCAAGTCATTAGTAATTTTCAATTTGTTAATTTCCATGTAACAAATTTCAACTTACTAGCAATTTAAAAGTTCTATCAAGTTATTAACAATTATCAAGTTAAATACATATACTTGATTTTAAAACTTTACTTAGAACAATTATCAAGCTAAATGTACAACTTCAAGTTAAATGTGTACATATTTAGTTATTTTGAATTCAAGTTACAAACAATTTTCTTGTTTTAAAAGTATTTTCAATTCTTGTACCAATGCATTTCAAAACACTTCAATTTGGTAGTTTAAAAATTAACCTCATTGTATAGTGCATTTCTGGTTGAAATTCCCTTCACATGAATTTTAAATATGTAGGGAGAGATTATGGTCAACCCTATTTTTTTAATTTTTTGTCACTGTCTTAGCAGCTTGATTGAGCAAGATCGAGCGTTTAACCAAGCCCTCGATTGAGGTATTTTAAAACCCTCGATCGAGGTACTTTAAAGCTCTCGATCGAGATATTTTAAAACCCTCGGTCGAGGTTTTAATAGCTCGATCAAGGGCTTTAAAATACCTCGATTGAGTGTTCATGACACAAAGTTTTAACACTCTGCTTACCAAAAATCATGAACCACCTTCATGGATTGACCCCCAAGCTACAAGCTACTACTTTATATTATAAAGTAGTAGCGCTACTGGTTAGCTCTAGCTTAGGTGGTTGAGTGCTACCACATGATCAAACACATTAACGAAAAGAAAAGAACAAACATCATAAAGTAGTTAGTGTAATGATTAAGCTCCACAAGTTTTTTATATAATAATAAAATCAAAAAAATATTTGATAAATTATATTTATTTATAATGTAATTTAACTAATAATTATATGAATAAAAAATAATTTCAATTAATGTAATCATCATATAGTGAAATTAAATTATGCATTGTATTTAATATATTGTTTATATGAAAAAATAGAGTTGTAATGGGTGTTACTTAGGTTTAGATAGGGTGGTTGTGAGAAAGAATTATTATCCTCCCCACTTAAGTTCAAACTTGATGTGACATGTTTGGTCTTGGTTAGCTAATTGTTGGTTGAAATTCTTCATGAATCATGATAAATATATCATCCCACTTGAGTTCAAACTTTGGTTGTGACATGTTTTCTTTTGGTGAGCCAATTGTTGGTTGAAGTTCTTTGTGAGCAATGATGAATAGCTCATCCTTATAGTTGGAACTCGAGGAGCTTGGTTACATGTAAAAATAATGTAATGGGTCTATTTAGTTTACAATTTTTTAAATCCTTTTTAATTGCATGTATGTATATTCTATACATTTTATGGAATTCTTTTATTTTGCAATTGATTTATCAAACCTTTTATTTTATAGAATAAATGTTTTATAATTATATCATTTTTTTAAAGGTATGGTCTATGCTTCAAGCAACTCTTGTTTTTTTGGAACAAATGAGAGTATAGAAGAGAGTACAAAGAAAATAAAAACACTTAAAATTCGATCAATATTTTGTGGAGTATTGTCAACTATCTTGAATGCCTAACATTTTATGGAGTATTGTCAATATTTTGCGCTTAAATATGTAACATTTAGGTCATTGTATTGGTTATTGTTTTGAGATTAAAAAAAAATTCAAAGTGAAAGCAATGCTCATATTTTTGTTTACTATACAATTATAATAAATTCAATTAAAATTTAAAAATATTTAAAAAATTAAAAATTAATATTATATTATATTATTTTTTAATTTCAATTAAAATTGAATAGTAATATAAAATATTTTAAAGATGAACCTATATTGGAGTTATAAAATTTTCCAAACATTTCATATACTCTATTCATTATCATGGAAAAAGTTAATAATTTCAATTAAAATTGAATAAATTAAATAGTAATATAAAATATTTTGAAGATGGACTTATATTGGAATTATAAAATTTTCATAACATTTCATATACTCCATTCATCATCATGGAAAAAGTTAATAATTTCAATTAAAATTGAATAAATTAAATAGCAATATAAAATATTTTGAAGATGGACTTATATTGGAATTATAAAATTTTCTTAACATTTCATATACTCCATTCATCATCATGGGAAAATAACTTTGAAAATATTGAAAAGAGAGTTATCCTACAATCCTCTTCCATTGTCTTCCTTAATTTTTTCCCTATTTCATTTTATTTTTCCACAATTATCAATTTATGATGCATAGAATTAAACAATCCTCTTCCATTGTCTTCCTTAATTTTTTCCCCATTTTATTTTATTTTTCCACAATTATCAATCTATGATGCATAGAATTAAACATCTAGACTATTATTCTCCTCTAAAAATTATTTAATCATGTTATTGTTTATCATAGTATTCCTTCTAAAGAAATCCATTGCACTATTGAATCCATTATGTCTAACCTACCTATTCATGAAGCTGAGGAAATCAGACAAGATTTCATCTGAATTCTTTGCTATGCTAAGATCCTTGTTACCAACCTCCCTAAAAATGAATTTCAAGCCCTTCGATGCTTGAATAATAATACTACCATTATTATCCTCAAAGTTGATAAAGGAAATGTTTATATACTCATAAACACTTATTATTACAAACTAAACTCCTTGATCTTCTTTCATCTTCCTTGTGTAAACCTCTCTTAAATAATACTCTTAACCAAATAACTAGTATGCTATCCAAAGCCATTGATTTATTCTCCTTAAATCCCCTTCTAAAAATGCACCTCTTTCCTCACAACCATCAAATTCCTAAAATTTATGGACAACATAAAATTCATAAGAAAGATACCCCTTCACCCCATTTTAAGTGTCATTGGTTCTCTGGCCTATTCCCTAGAAAAATTCTTATAAAAAAAACTTCAACCATTTATTAACCAAATCCCAACATTCATAAAATACTCCTCTAACTTTATCCACAAAATGCATGATTTAAACCAACATTACCAAGATTTATTAGTAAGTTTCAATATCATTTCCCTATTTATTAAAATCCTTATCCCTAAATCTCTTGAAATCATTTCAAAATTTATTGACTTTGAAACCTTAAACCTTATTAATATCAACCTCACTTCTAACTTCTTTATCTTTAAAGGTAAGCACTATGAATAGACTGAAGGAAATGTAATGTGATCTTCATTATCCCCTTTTGTTGCTAACATCTTCATGGAGCACTTTGAAGCTTTGGCTTTTAAAAATTATCATCTCAAACATAAATGTTGGTTTCTATTTGTGGATCACAACTTTTTTTTTTATCTTTCCTAACCATGGCCATTCTATCCTTAATTCATTTCATGATCATCTTAATAGCTTATCCTAGGGAATCCAATTTATGATGGAATCAAACAATTCCCTCCTTTTTTGATGTTTTAGTTACTCGGCAATTTGATGTCTCCCTTTCCCACCATTTTATTAGGAAAAATACTCACAACGACTTATACCTCCATGCCCATCCCATCACCACCTTGCTAAAAAATATGTTGCCCTTAAAAGTCTCATTTCTAGAGCTATTTGAATCTTTGTCCCCCAACACCTAGAGAATGAATGAGCCCACCGTACTAAAGCTCTTCAAATTAATGTCTACTCTATTTCTCAAATCAACAATGCTTTTTGTGTTGTGCTCCAACATCCTAAAATCAAGAATGCATAGTCATCCCTTCGTTATCGATTCATATTTATTTTTCCTACACTCATGGCATTACTGGTCAATTATCTAAAACCCTAGATAAAAAGAACATTAAAACTCTTTTAAGCCTCACAAAACCTCAAACAAATATCTAGAAGTGTCAAAGATGGATCTAACCCTTTAGTTTATTAAGGTGTCTATCAAATACTTTTCTCTTGTGGAAAATTCTACAATTGTCAAGTTCATTATTTAGTCCAAACTCATCTCAAAGAACATATAGTTGATACTTTTCATAAACACCTTTCAAAATATGTGATTATCAAACACTCTTATAACACTAAGCATTTAATTTTTTTCGAGCAAACTAAAATCACGACATCTATCTTTCATTACTTTTGTCGCATCATCAAAGAAACCCTCAAAATTAATAAACATCCCAATAATTTCAATAAAAAAATAACTATAAACTAAACCAATTTTAAAAACCCATAATCCACCAACTTCGTCAATTAATTTTCATCCCCACCTCTCATTTCTCCATTCCATTTCTCCATTCCGAGTTCTAACATATTCTTATTTTATCTATTTCAACCTTCTTAACTTATTCTATATTTACCCTTATGAAACCTATATTAAATCTTATTACTATTTTTGCTATTTAATTTCTATCAATTCTCTCTTATGTAAAGGCTTCCCTCTTTTATATTTTTAATCCATTTTATTATTGATTTGACCCTTATGAAACCTTTATTGAATCTTATTACTATTTTTGTTATTTAATTTATATGATTATCTCTTTAGGAAACAGGCTTTATTGAATCTTATTACTACTTTTGTTATTTAATTTCTATGATTATCTATTTTATATTTTTAATCCATTTTATTATTGATTAATTTCAATTTTGCGAGATTTTATTAGCATTTTTTATTTTCAATGTTATCTTTTATTTATATCATCTCATGACTTTTAATCTTTTATTTCTTATTCTAAATCTTTATCATATATTTTTATACTTTGTAATTTATTACATTTTTTTATTATAATTAAGTATATCATTGTACGCTTTCTTACATCATTTTATCATCTCTAATTTATTTATTTTATTTCTTTGTTTCCTTTAATGAAATTTTGAGTTATTCTCTCATAAGTTTGATCTTAATTCATTTATTATTTTAATTATCAAATTTTATTAATTCTTATAATTATTAATTAAGTTTAAATTATACCCATATTTCCTTATTTTATTATTTTAAATTAATTAATTAATTTTTATTTTTCTCATATTTATAAGATTTTTATTATTATAAATATTTCTTTTTGTCTAAATTATATAATAATATATTTTTCAATATTTTTAAAAAAATTGATAAATAAATTATTTTTTTAAAATATTATTTTTTTAATATAAATTATTTTAAAAAAATCTTTATAGTGAAACAAGGCATTGGACAATTTTTAAAACGTTGTGGGATGAAAGAATCTGTCATCTTTGTGACACAAAGAGGGTTGAAAACGAACATCACTTTTTCATAGAATGTCATGCGTACAATCACATTAAAGTGCAATTTCAAAACATTTGCTACAATATGACCTCCCTAAGCTTTTAGCTCATCATAACAATGGTGATTTAGGAATACTTCTCTTAAAGCTTTTTGAGCATATAAATAACATTGTAAAAATAACTAAATGACTCCTTTCATTTTTAAGGTTCAATAAAACAAAGTTGATTACAATAAATGTTTATAGATATCATCATCATCAATGAATTGTTAAAATATACATTCAAACAATATACACACACACACACACACACATCGAATTTAAAATAACCTAAACTATTGCACTCGATGTTTGTTGGTTGGTGTATTCATTGTGCAATGGATGTCAATTGAAGTTAGAAAGAGAGAAGCTTTGTGTGCACTTTATCCAACACATAAAAAAGTGAAGTGGCTAATATACCCCCACAACTTATTGGTGATTGGAAAGAGAGGTGACGTGATCCTTTCATACGAGGAAATGTCACCCACTCCATAATTAAAACAAGAGCCACGAGGTGGCAATGTCCCCGATGTTGCCAATAGATCTTTCTATAATATGGTAGCTATAGAAAAAGGAATATACAAAAAAACACATGTTTGGAAAGTCATTGTGAGTCATTTTGGTTTGCTTACTTTGTATAAGTTGTAAGCAAATCAACATTCATGCAATACTTAAAAAAAACCACCCCTATTTTGTTAAAAGTATTTTTAATTTTTAATTTCTTTATACTCATAGAGAATTTGATTAGGCTTAATACATATATTTTTGAATTCAACAATTTGCACTACATTCAAGATCTGGTATGCAACATTTGAATTTTCATATATTTCTTATGGAAAAATTGTACAATTCATATTCAATTATCTTAACACGTTTATAAGATGATTATTTTATACGAATTTTAATTTTCGATCTTGGATTACTTAATTATCAAAATTTAAATGTTTAGATGACCTGATACAAGAGTTCAAAGAATAAAAAAATAAAAAAATAGGCAAAGGGTATGAAACATATGAGGTGATGTCCCATGCCAAGGGATGGCACAAACATCAAATTAATAATTAATAAGAATAGATAGAGAAGAAAAAAAACTAAAGTTTAATTGAACACATGTATCCTTGGACAATAATAATTACAAAACAAAGTGGACCGGAATTACTCATACCAACACAAGTAACTTTTGTAAACATAATTACATCCAAATTATTCATTGGTCAGTCAAACCTCTACTTGTTTTTGGTGCATGTGAGAGGCTGGCCTTTTTAATTCCAAACTGCAAGTGGAATGTTATCCTTAGTAGTAAAGAGTGCCTGAGTGGGAGTGCAAGGCTATGATCCTGGGAAGAAATATCACATGTGGTTTAACGACAAATTAGTAAAAAAAATAGACTTTTGTTATGTCAACTAGGATCCAGTATCCTTGTGCCAGTTTGAATAAGTACATAAGGTATATGCACAAGTCACAATCCATCTAATCATGACACTTCAAAGGTAATACAAAAGAGATGGTTGGACAAGTTTCGGGATTGCGCAAGAGGATTGGGAGCAAGAAGCGGTTGGACATGTATGCAAGTCCTAGAAGTGTGCAAGACCCACCGATCAGAATAAGTATACAAGTGGTTGAAGAATGCAAGAGTACCATAAGAGAGTCACGGTTGGAAAAGTTGAGTGCGCAAAACCTACAAGCGATGGTACTTAAAGGGCGCAAGACCCCACATGAAGTGGTTCCAAAGTGCACAAGACCTACCATGCAAAGGATCAAGCATGCACAAGACCCACAAGGTGTGATACCTCAGTGGTGCAACTCATGACAAGTGGAATAAGTGTGAATTAAGCTTAACTGTGAAGCAAGGAAGAAGGAAAGCTACAACCAACTTGTGGACACACGATATGCACATAACAAGTATAAATAAGAAGCCAAGTTGGAGAGTTTAAGTAAGCTTGAAGATGTGAAAGTGGTAGTACTTTGATTCAAAAATCTTCTAATTTTGGGGCATTAATGGATCGTGGAACCATAACAACACAATCTAGCAGAAGAGCCATATTTGTAAAATACAGCATAGCAAATGATGCGTAGAAAGATGAAGAGATTTATCTAAGGCAGATGCGCAACGACAGAAGTGTAGCATAGCAGAAAGTGCACAATATGATGAGGTTTATCTGATACAAGTGTGTAAGAAATAAAGACATAATTGTAGATGGTACGTAGAAGGTCACAGATTATCTAAGACAAATGTGCCAAGACAGAAGTGTAGTACACCAGAAGATGCGCAGTATGATGAGGTTTATCTACGACAAGTGTGTAAGAATAGAAAGGAAGAATCGTAGATAGAACGTAGAAGGCCACATATTAGCTAAGATAATTTCCCTAAGACAAAAGTGTAGCATAGAAGAGGGTGCAAAAAATGTTGTGAGTGATCTGATACAAATGCACGAAGTCAAAACAACAGCACAACATAGGATGCACAGTATCAATTGAGTTTGTAGATGCGCATAAACATAACAGTATGTTAAAACAATGAATAGATTGCAAAAGGTTATGAAGTATGAAATCTGGTGTGTAATGTTGATGTAGTGAAGTGGAGTATGTGATACAGTTCAGTGATTGCAAGATCTCAGTATACAGAAGGTGCGCACAATAGAATGAATTGCAGTTAATATAAAGAGTGTGCAAATCAGTAGAACAACGAAGAAGTATCTTCTACAACCATATCATGGCGGCAGGATAGGGAAAGGACTAGGGGGTCGGTGCCTCCTTCCAGTCAGAGCTGGTAAATCAAGGAGTCAGTGCTTCCTTAAGGTCAGAGCCTTTAAAACCAGAAGGTTGGTGCCTCCTTCCAGTTGGTGCTAGAGAAATTTAGAAGTTGGTGCTTCCATGAATGTAATCTTTATACTATAAGAGAGCAATCTATGGTTTTCTCCCGTTTGGGTTTCCACGTAAAAACTTTGTGTTCTATGTTTTGCGCATATGTGGATGAATGTTATTGTTTATGATGAATGCATAATATAACTATTGTTTAAGTTTGATAAGAAGTGAGAATTGTTAATAACTATGCTAATACTAATTCAACCCCCCTCTTAGTATTAATAAGATTCCAACAATTAGTATTAGAGTGGTTGTCTTTAGTAAGAGATTAACATATGGAAGATAGATCCTTGCATAGATATGGACAACCAAGAAGAACTATCTATCAACAGATCACCTAGATTTGATGGCTCTAACTACACCTTATGGAGGATAAGAATGGAAGTATATCTGCAATCCCTTGGTGCTGATGTCTGGCATCCTACTGAGAGTGGATATAATATTCCTACAACTGCACTAGTTGATACATTTGAGAGAAGATAGTATGAATTCAATGCAATAGCAAGGAATGCGCTTGTTAACACCCAAAAATTGTTCACTGGATCATCTCCCTAGTCACATAACCTATTTGTCCACTTTTCCTACACTTTTGGCCTCCAAAACCCTAAAAAATCCTCAAATGGTTACGAAAAGGAAAAAAAATCATTATTTCCCTCCTCAATTACTGAAATTCCTTCAAAAAAGGTAAAAAAACCCTCAAAAAAGGGTCCAAAAATCCCTAAAAGAAAAGTAAAAAGGGAAAAAAGTCAAAAATAAATTCAAAAAGAGGGAAAAACCCTAAAACCATTTACCAATACTATTGGTTGCCCAAAAACAGCCCAAAACTAGCCCAAAACCATGGGTCAATACTTAACCACCCAAAATATCTAAAAAAGGTGATGGAGGCCCCCCATTTCCCATCCATCAATCACTCTTCATACCCTTATGCTGTCGAAATTCCTGTTGAACCATAGCCTATCACCTTGAGCTTTTGTTCACCATTTCGGTTGAGTCTTGGCCACCTATTGAGCATTTGGAGAAGGGAAAGGAACTCTGGAGATCTGGTGCACTACTCTTCGTACAACTGCAAGGACTCCAACAACCTCACCATTTGAGGTAAACACCATTGCAAACCCTTGTTTTCCCATTATCACAAAAAAATTCAAATTCCATTAATGAGTTCCTCATGATTGTTTATTTTTATGTTATCACTTGCACATGTCACTCTTTTAATATCTATTTTTTACTCATTATATTGAATTTCTACTAAGGCTTCCCGAAGCCTTAGTAGGTGCTCTTTAGCACGAGTTGGGGTGAAAACTCCAGCTACAGTTTTGGCGACTCCACTAGTTCGATTCCCTTAGAATATTTGGTTATTTTTAGTTTTCTACTTGTTATTTTGCTTTCATTTTACAGCTCTGGTCTACCCCTTGGACCCCATATTTTGAGATATGGCCCTTGCCTTCACTATTAGATTCAAAAATTATATTTTTATGACTCGAACCCCAACTTCAGTAGTCATTTTCTGCATTGCAGATCACAACTGTCGCCCCGACAACCGCGCTATGTAGTGATGCGCTCCCGAGAGCGCTTTCCAGCCCGAAATCCTCACTCTACAGTGTGCATTCTAGCTTGAAATCCGCGCTTTACAGCACGCTTTCCAACCCAGAACTCGTGCTCCCTCAGTGCATTTTTCACCCAAAAACCCGCACCCTTGAGCGTGATTGTCTTCTTGAAACACGGACCCTATTTCATGTTCCCATTGACCTGTTCCAGCACGATTTTCTTTAGTTTTTCGAACCTAGAGCATGTGTTTTTTCCTCAAAGCCGCACTCTGCAACCATTTTTCCACTTTTTCTTGCCCTAACAACCATCTGTTTGCTTGCATCCATTTTGCTAGCTATACTTTTCTGCTATTTACTTGCTGTATAATTTACAATATTTCATTTAGCATTTACATTTCAACAAAGTCCATTTATTTTACATAGCAGTTAATACTTTTTATTAACAAAGTTTTAGTGATTGATTTTCCCGCTTGGCAATCTTGGGTACACACCACGTGTGCACACACTCGATCACCATAATCAAAGTGAGCCATAAAATCTACTTAACTCAACCAACATTAACCCCACTTGAGGAACACAAAAATAACTTTGTAGTTAGGTAGGACATTGGGGATAGGCATCCAAATAACACCCCATTTGTCATTTATATTTGAAACATAGCTATTGTCCATTAGAGATCCAAAATCCAATATTATTTATTGATACGGTTAACACTGATTTGTCGGAGGACCTCTCCCTTAGGAGGGCAGGTAGCAAGACTGGTTTTGGAAGTCTGAGTGGAACACCGCTCTCCATTCTATATTGAAGGACACCAACTCATTGTTCTCGTCATGCATGTTGGTGGCCATACCGGGTGTGCGATGACCAAAGAACTGAAGTTGCGGGACACCTTTCAGGACATTCCATGAACAAGGTAGCTTAGTTTCCATTCTTCTCTTTTACCCGTATTTCATCTCGGTAGAGGGATATCCTTAGCCATTTGGATCTCCATTTCGTATTGCTTGACTACATATTTCATCACCCTACAGGGGATACGATTTGTGTGAGATTTCATATCTTTTAGATAGGTGTTTGCATGATCCTATACCCCTATTGGATTAGTGAGTCTACCTTTTTTTATTTTTTAGGAGTGTTGCTTGTTGGTATTTTGAGCATTTTATTGCCGCTACACTTGTTGTAACACGTTGTTGCAGCATGCATTTTGAGCTTGTTGTTGGCCTGAGCACCGCATTTTTTGAGATCTCTCCTTTTGCACACACGGTTGCACTTGGATTTTTGAGTGTTTTATCACCCACAACCATTTAGCACTTTTTACACCTTTCACCATTGATTCACCAAGACATTCTCGTTGCCTACGGGGCCAGTCCCCGCAGTACGGTTCACTTGACACCACATGTCACATACGAACATCTTCATTTTCGAACCTTTATATCGACGCCCATTAATTTACCTCTGATTCTGATTCATACTTACCTACCTACACAGCAGCATGAATCCAAACCCCTTTATCAGTAGGATCATAGGCAGTGGTTCCACCACTGGACCAACTGCCATTTCAACATCCATCCCTGTTATAACATCCACTGGACCTACACCGGGCATTCCAGTCACTACTTCCATACCCATCAGTGGCGTGTCCATTGCCACTACTATCCCTTTTGTCACTAGTAGTACACTTGGGGGCATTGGCACTTCCCACTCGATCCCTGCTACCACTCAAACCATTGCCCCACCTCTCGGTGGAGGTGGCCCCACGGCCACCACCATGGATAGCACACAGGTCACTACCACTATGTCACATCCTTCTACTAGTTTTCCATTCATGGCTAGTCTCACCCTTCCTGATCTGGCCTGATTGACCAATGATCCGATCTGAAAAGACCCCACATGGCCTCCCATGCCGACCAAACTCCCTTCGGATATCCCGAAGTTCGAAGGGAAAGGTGGTGAGGGCCCACAAAACCACATCATGTCCTTCCACTTATGGCGCTCCTCCAACTCCATAGTGGATGACTCAATCTGCCTCTGCATTTTACAATGAACCCTCACTGGATCTGCAGTTAAGTGGTATATTGAACAACCACATGGGAGCCACTCCACGTTTACATCCCTTTCTTCGACTTTCTTGCAGTTCTTCTAGTTACCAGTCCGTTATGATGTTGGTGTTGATATTCTACTGCCTTGCATACAGAACACGGCTACGCATATCACTAATCACATTCATGAGTGGTGTAGACGTCATAGTTTGTGCAAGATCAAGTTAGAAAAATGCATCTTCTTAGATTGGTTCTTGAAATCCCTCATACCAGTTATCACCAAGTATGTGGCATCCGAATGACCCCAAACCGAAAAAGAATCCATTCTCAAAGCCCAATAGTTTGACCTTATCTATTCTCAGTCGGGCTAGCTATACTCCATTTTACCTGATGCTCCCCGTGACAATTCCTCTCGAAAAGACACCCCGGGGGAATCCCACGCCGTTGACGATATTATTGGCCATGTTTCATCTCGTAGTCATCCTTACACTTTTATGCCTCCAGCTACCCCTCTGGCTTATAACCCTACACCCAATTCTACTATGAGTGGCCTAGACCTTTCGCACACCACAACCCATTCAGGAGCAACATCTTCGTATGCTCCTCTAGCCCAAGCCCCCCATACACATGCCCTTCTTGTTCAACACATTGTTACGAACATACCTTGCAAGTGTACGCTCCCCCTGTCGCACCATCTTCCTACTACCATCAACCGCAGCACCTGCACAACCTCAATCCCCTCCAGCTTATTATCAACCAACATCCCCTGCGCTTGCACAAGCTCAAAGCCCTCCACCTTATTATCTACCACATCCTTCCCCAGCACCTTCTCAACCATAGAATTCCCATGTTCCCCGA
The DNA here is from genome assembly GCA_027924585.1 of Larix kaempferi. Taxonomy (NCBI): domain Eukaryota; kingdom Viridiplantae; phylum Streptophyta; class Pinopsida; order Pinales; family Pinaceae; genus Larix; species Larix kaempferi. Next base: position 13,058,173 of record BSBM01000729.1, read on the forward strand.
GGGAAATTCTATTCTCAACAAAACCAACAGCGGAACCAACCTTCCCAAGGGAACCCAGAAAGACAACATAATCGGGGACATGGTCATAACCGTGACAACAACCAACCTCCTGGTAGAGGAAATCCACCACCAAATCCTCCCGATAATAATGGTGTCGCCCTGGATAACCAAAATCCTAATTGACCACCTAAACAAGTTAAAAACCCCAACTTACGCACGAACCACCCATGTTCTATTTGCGGGGTATATCGCCATTACACACACAATTTTCCCCACCTGGAGCGAGCTCGCCAACTTTGGAACGATGACGCCCAACAGTAAGGACATGCTGCCCCTCCTACACCACCAAACCCACCACAACCTAATGCACAAACCATGGTGTTTCAAAACCCCTTACTCACACAGGGATCATAGCCACCCAACCTTTGGTTCCCTATCAAGGTGCCCCCGCACAACAACAAGTTACTTACGCTGCTCCTGATAGTCAACCCATTGACTCAGGAACCCATCAGCTTTTAATGATCTCTCTCGTTGATGTCAACCTTCAAACACACCGTAAACAGTATGGTTCCACCACATAAACCATTACTGCGGACAAGGATACTAACACTCTTCCCACAGATCAGTCGTTACGCATACCGCCAACACCACTCGACAGAGCCCCCAAAGCTCCTCATTTTCCTCTGCGACACATCAATAACAATCCCAACGCTCATGCTTCCACAAACTACAATATCATGGATGACTTAGCCTAGTCCCTTGCTGCTATGTTATCCCTAGAAGTTTTGAAGAACTTCCCAATGCAGCGCAAAACACTGTTGTCCGCCATTGGTGCAATAGACCCTTCCGACTCATGGATGATGGCATTTGATTTAGACCAATCTGAATCACGCATGCCTTCCACATTAGCATTTCAAGTTTCTATTTTAGTCTGGAATATTTTTATCCATCGGTGCATCATCGATGAGGGTGCCTCTACATGCATTATGTCTACATTCGTGTGGCAGAATCTCGAATCCCCTACCCTACAGCCATCCACGACTGCTTTACCTTATGATGGTCGTTCACCCCAACCACAAGGCCTCCTAGCCAATGTGGCCATCGACTATTTCACTAAATGGGTCGAGGCCATGCCTACATTTAACTGCAAAGATGAAATCATAGCCCGTTTCTTTTTCAATCATGTCATCACTCGGTTCGGGTTCCCAAAAAAACTCGTATCCTACCATGGAAAACACTTCAAAGACATTGTTTGGAAAGAATTGTCCACCTTTTTGAAGTTTGACCACCAATATGCCTTATCCTACTACCCCCAAGGGAATGGCCAAGTTGAGGCTATCAAAAATATCTTGAATACCATTCTGAAATGAACAGTAAACCAACATAAGTCCAATTGGCACCATATGCTCTTTCCTGCACTTTGGGATTACCACACTTCCACCAAGTCTGCCACAGGTTTTACCCCTTTCCACTTGGTTCACGGTGTAGAGTATGTTCTTACCATCGAGTGTCATATTCCCACTGTACACATTGCTATTGAACTTCTCCCAGACACCTCACCACTCGAGCAACGCTTAATCCTCTTGGAGCAAGCCAACGAAGATCGTTGAACATCCCTACAATTCATCGAGGATGCTAAACTTCATTCCAAATCCAGTTATGGCAAGCATTTCCACCCCCGTACCTTCGAAGAATGAGATCTAGTACTTGTTTATGACCAAGCCCATGACAAGATCGGTAAAGGAAAGTTTGAATCCATGTGGCAAGGCCCTTACATCGTCCACACCTGTCTCGGCAAGGGGGAATACATACTTTCTGATTTAGAAGTCCATCCCTTAGCCAACCCCCGTAATGGGTTGTATCTCAAACAGTTTTACCCATAACACTTTTTATGGACCCAATAGTCATTGTTGTACAATGTTATCACATTTTTTGTTTTACACTTTTTTACATCCATAACCTTACACTTTGCTTCCCCACATGACCACAAATGGATCTTGTTCCACCATTTCATGTCGTTTTTGCCGATGATGCACATAGATGGTCTCCAAACCTCTCCTTTACAGCTTGGGTACTATATTCCCCATCACTTGTCTCGGTAAGGGGGCATACATACTTACCGATTTAGAAGGCCATCCCTTAGCCAACCCCCACAACAGGTTGTATCTCAAACATTTTTACCCATAACACTTTTTATGGACCCAATAGTCATTGTTGTATAGTGTTATCACATATTTTGTTTTACACTTTTTTACATCCATAACCTTACACTTTGCTTCCCTACATGACCACAGATGGATCTTGTTCCACCATTTCATGTCATTTTTGCCGACAACACAAGTAGATGGTCTCCAAACCTTGCCTCTGCAGCTTGGGTACTATATTCCCCATCACCTGAGTTGATCAACCTCGACGGAGTGTGTATTGGTGCTGCTACTAATAACCAGGCTGAGTACGATGTTGTGACTGGTCTCTTAACCGTTGCTCTCCAATTGGGTATAAGTCACCTTTGCATGTTTCTTGACTCCCATCTCCTTATCTCCCAACTTAACAACTTGTACCAAGTACGAGATCCTTGCTTGTTTAGAAAGTTCCTGCACACTAAACAATTTATTTGACAATTTGAATCCATTACATTCACTCATGTCCCACGAAGTCAAAACAGTGTTGCAGATCAAATGGCTAACAATATTCTAAACTGGCATATCAATCACAACATGTAGGAAGTAAACCATAAAAGTACATCATCATACTATACATATGCATATAGGCATCATATAGGCATCTAAACATCATAAAAGACAAAAAGAAAACCATCATCATAATCAAATTGCATCCACGTGCATATATATATATATATATATATATATATATATATATATATATATATATATATATATCATCATAGAAATGTCATAGTGCCCATAGAACAACATACACATAAATACACCGAGGATCCCCAACAACATCCTCGTCATAAAATAACATCCGCATACAAAAAATTCCCCATGCTCATCGCATTGGGGGCAGTTCCATCAACTTCCTAATCAATCAGAGTCATATCCACCATCATCATCGTCCTCGTCCTCGTCATCCTCCTCCTCCTCCTCCTCCTCTTCCTTCTCCTCCTCTTCCTCTTCCTCCACTTCCTCATCAGACTCTGTCTCAGCCTCCTCATCATAGTAAGGGGCATCCCCCCACGCCATGGCTCTCACTGCCTCCATCACCATTGCAATATGCCTCATCACAGGCCTCCACTCCCGTGGAGCGTTATAGCAGATATCAATTAACTCCTGGTCTAAATGCTGCCAACCGTCCTCTATCACCCCATCCAGAATACGGTCAATCCCAACGCGCAATGTCTCCAACGTCGTCGACGCACTCCACTGTCGGTGCTGCTCATGGGTGGGGGAGTATACCACCTCAACCCGTCCCCTCTGTGCCTAGTATCCCCTCGGAGGCTGTGGTCCCACATCTGCACAGACAACGAATATCATCAGTGTCATAAACATTGTCTAGCTACTATATAAGCTATGAAATGATACCAAAACATGATACTGTAAACCAAATAGATAGATACCATCTGGTCTTCATGTCTAACCAGGAGGCCGTGGTAGCTCTGGATCCCCTCTATAGTCCATCCTATAGTAGTGCAGCATGTCCACAACGGGACAAGGTGTCCTAAACATCCTCATCATCCTGGATAGCCTCCAACAAGTTCTCAAGCTCCCACTCTTTCCAAGCCACTCTCAGCATCCTGTCAAAAAAACACCAAAAACCCCATCAGGTCCATATCAGCAATGCCTCGATCTCCTCCAGATCGACGTAACCAAACTTAGACAAAAAAGCGCGTTCCAAGGCGCACATTTTTCCTCATAGGTTCTCTCTTGAGTGCATTTTTCTCACCGAAAATCACGCCCCTCGACCGCACCTGTGGGGTCCATAGCTGCTCCCTGGAGCACATGTTTCCCAAGAAATGTTGCGCTCCAGAGTGCAGCTGTACAACCCACAACCACGCTCCAAAAGAACAGCTGTATGGCCCATAGAAATTCCCTAGAGCGCGCTTTCCCCTTAGAAATCCATGCTCCAGGGAATTGGTGCCCAATACCAACTTGGCACGCCTCCCCAGAGGCCCACCCCCCTCCAAATGCATCAAAAACATCAAACATCACTGTTAGACTTACCTATAAGTCGCAGAACTGGATTCCACAGGTAAGATTGAGAGAAATCTGAATTTCCTCTTCTGGGCCTCTCCACACTTCTGCCAATTTGCATAGTGAAAATGACATGTGGCATGAGGGTCCCTTTGTTATTTATAGCCATTTTGTCCCTATTCATGTTTTGACCATTCCAGAGTCATATGACCTCCGTTTATCGTACCGTTTGCACTGCCGGATTCAAATTTCCAATCCCATGATGATGCTTGAGATCATCTCTCGCTCTCACTGCAAATTTTTTTGGGCATTTTTTCCATGCCCCTCACCACCTCGATTTGTGTGCCACACAGGCTGTAGTCTTGCAACGCATTGTTAACCCATTGGAGCATGCATCACCTAGTTGTGGAAACCATATTCTGAAACCTCCCCATAACTTCGCCTCGGGTGAGACCTCAGTCTGCTCGTAGACTGTTTCCGAAAGGGTTGGTGAAAAGGGGTTTTGTTGGTTCCCTGAACCACGCAGAACCTAGGTCTATCTTGGAAACTTAAGGAACATTATACGAGCCAACACGATCAGTCAATACTTCCTTGTTACTTGTTCCATTATCTGTGGTATTGCTTGTGCATCTATTCGCATCATGTCTAAGAAGAAGTAAAATTGTACAGTGTTGAATGATTTCCATTCTTTATCAGTGGTTGCCCATAAATTTTGGTACCGCGCCCCTTCTTGTACTCTGGCTTATACTATTTCCATGCCTTGATAGTTCTCTGGCTCCCTTCATCCTGCTAATGTGACCACCATCAGGAGCCATGAATATGTGAATGCCTTCCCTTTCTCCTGTGCATCAAGCGCATCCTCCATCAATTGGTTTAGAAGTAATTTTGACCAATTCTTCCACACTCCTACGACACATTGTTCTGCGGAGGTGATGATGCACGAAGTGCATTCTTTTGGCCTATTCTTCCGTGCCACCTTAACTGCTAAAATATTTGCTTCGACCCTGGCGGCTTGGTTCTTAATTATGCTAATTAGGTATCCTCGGGATTTTTTCTCCACTCCATACTTCGTCTTCAGCCTTACTGCGAGCTTCTTGTCATTTTCCTTCCCCTATAAAAATTGGGAAGGGTCCTCACCATCCATGGGTAGTCCGGTGATTCTTGCAATCAGGTAGACAGTGACAAGGATATTTTCATGCATCCATAAGTAGTCGCCATGAAAACAAGCTAATAGCTTTTTGACGCACGCGTTTACCTACGGAAATCTCCCAAAGTGCAGTATCTGGGTGAGGCCTAGCAGCCCCGATTACTCCAATCCCAACTCCCACTCCGTTGGTTCCTTTGTGGTCAGGCATCCTTCGCCAGGGATAACATTGACCTATGCTTCCGCGCATTCTTGGAAGTTCGCGAGGTCATGGTCACTATATTGAAGCTTCTGCAAATTTTCCACAATGTTCCCGGCTTGAGGAACTCCTTTCAGTATCAGCAACATCTTAATGGCATACCGTTCGTTCTTGCTCACCCGAACCACTGGTGTTCCTTTCTTGTTGGGCGGTACATACCCTAGTATTTTTGGGCCAGGGTACCCTCCTTGCGATGTTGTTTCTTTTTGGGCGGCGCCTAAAGTGCCTACTTCTCCTTCTGTCAATCGTGCTGAATTCCGTGTCACTTTCTTCAGCTCTCGGCTGGTGTCTACAGGACGATTGGAGCTCCGTTTCTTTCTGAATGATATGCTGGACATGATTGTTGATTGCTCCTGCATAACTGGCATTGGTTGCGGCCTTTCAGTGCTTGTGCTCGAAATGTAAAATTCCATGCGCTACTTTGCAGGTTCCTGCTTAACACACAATGCGTCAACCTATTCCCTTGACCTACATTTATAGTGTTGATTTTCTGCATCCTTTCGATTTTTGGACAATGATTACCAAATCCAGCGCAGATTTACCGAATCTGTCACATGCGACAGGCATTAATTGTGTCATTTTTTTTCGTTTTTGTCGACGTTCATTGTGGTTTAACTGCTTCATTTATGACTGGATTTGGCTATTCCGCATCATGGGAGCTTCCGACACACCGAATCTTCCAAATCTTCTTTTAGGCCATCTTTCAATTCCATTAAGCGTTGATCCCTGGTGGGAAACCCATACATATCTAAAATCATGGCGATGTGACATTTCTCAAGTATTTGAGAAATTATTTTGTAAAACTCCTCACATTTCGCGATGGATTCTGGTATTTCTACATGCATCTTCCTAGAGGCCCTCCTGCAAATTTCAAGCGTTATGTCCAATTTGAGTTCCGCAGTCGTTTTGTTTGGCAGGTGCTCGGGGAAGTTTGGCTTTCCTTCCTTCCAAGTCATCAACCTTTTCATCTTTTTGAAAGTTTCAACTAATTTTTGTCTCATAGCTAAAGCATCAGTAGATATCTCCTTCATTCTATTTATCATCTGTTTTATTTTGTAAATTTCTTTAATCAACAATTCTTCTGAGTGGCAAATTTGTTCTTGTATTTTGCAAGCCTTTTCTTGGAATGGAGTTATATCTAGCTTTTTATTTTGAGCCAAGTTTACCTATTTTATCAGAAAGTCCTTTTCTTTAACCAACTCATTCACCTGGGATTGCATGTTTACCTTTTCAACTATCATTTCATCGATGTGCACTTGTAAAGCTTCCCTTCCACTGGTTAATGATTCTACTTCTTGATTCGAATGTGTTTCCTTTTCTTCTAACTCACTTATGTGGGAGAAAAAATCACTCCGCTCACCTTCCAATGTCACCAGTTGTACGTTCAATGCATCCTTTTCATTTTCCAAATTCTAATAATCAGACAGTAATATATTCTTTTCAGCTATTACTGCATCATGTTTTATTTTCAATTCTATCCCTTCACCTCTCGCTTTTACTAGGTTATCTTTCTACTTTAACATTTTTTCTTTGTTGCGCTCTAGGTCGTTCATCAGCTTATCGACATTGTTATTGCTTGATTGATCAATTGCTATATTTATTGATGCAATGAACTTGGTATCTTTATGGGTGCCTTCCACTATGGTGCTTTCTTGAATGGTCACCACATTTGGTTGTGTTCCCATTTTCAGTCTTCTCTCATTCCTACTTGTTATTGTCTTCCTTTTGGAGTCAAAGACTTTTGTATCCAGTTTCACTACTAAATGTTGCTATGAAGGGGTAAAAGGAGTGAGCTCGAGCTCGGAAAAAAGGAGATGCTCTCCTGTAAGCCTGATTCCAAACACATCAGGTGGGTATATGTCCATATCTTGGAGATTTTGGCCTCTTTATTGGACTTCTTCTTCTTCCCTTTTCCTTTCCAACTCTACTAGTTTTTCTGTTGCTTCTTTCTCTTATTTCTTTTGTCTTTCTACTTCTTCTTTTCTTCTTTTATGTTCCTCTTTGCTTTTTTTTTTCTGCTTCCTCTACTTGTAGTCTTTCTGCTTCTTATCTTCGTTGTCTTTTTGCTTCCTCTGTTTTAAGTCTTTCTGCTTCTTCTTCTTGACTTCTGCAATTCCGCTTATTTGGCCGTATCCATAGCATGACTATGACCTACACCTGTCACATACCCCAATTTTGTAAAAATTATGTAATTATTTTATTATATTCCTGAGACATTATGTTAAATTTAATGCTAAGTAGGAATTGATGACTCAGCAGAGTCACTAGAAATGGAATGTAATTCAGAATATTTTATTATTAATAAATAAATTATGGAGACAACAGCATGGGAGAGCTGTTAAAATAGGTTATTGGTCAAACTGGTGGATGGAACTAGGTGGAAAGGCAAAAGACAAGTGGCAGCATCCTCAAACACTTCCTAAGTTGCAGGTGGCAACTTCCCTATATTTGGGGTCATGATTCCCCAAGAAAGTGGAATCTGAGCAGGTGGCTCATTAATGACAGTTAACCCAACAAAGACCTAGGCAATCTTTTAAATAGTACTCAATGAACTGAGCTGGGGGTTCGAATTGTTCTGAAGGGAGAATACATTCAGGTGAATGTTATTCAGGAGTCCCATTGAGGAAGAGGGAAAATATACAGTAAGGAAGTTGTTTGAGAGGGATGCTGCAGTAACTTGGTTCCAGTATAGCTGTTTGGGCTGAGTGAATTATTTTGCTGCACCTAGTTCCAGCCAGGGAGACCAGAGCAAGCTCGGGGGTCCTGAGAAGTGCTGTCTGGGCACTCTCCAGGAGTTGGTAGGGAGGAACAGCCTCCCATTGCTGTTGTTGTCTACAGAAACAGGTTCTGCTATTTATTCTTTTATGTTTATTAAGGATGAATGAATGCATGTTGTATTTATTGTTAATATGTCTGAGTAGTAATTAATTAGTTTAGTAAATCGAATATCCCAGAATATCAGCAGTAAGATTGTTAAAAGTTATTGTGATTTGCTATATCGTTAGTATGATGCAATATCCCGGTTTTATTACTATTAATGTATTTATAATTTATGCAGAAAACTATTAATACTGTATGTAATAATTTATAAGTTATAATTACAAACCTAGTTTATTTATATTTGTTGAATAGATAAGCAGGGTTTGCATGTAAAGTAATTGTACTATGTATAATACAAAAGTCAATAAACAATGATAGGAACAACAGTAAACTTTGGACAATCAAAACTACAGTATTTACACTCTGATAACTCATATTGCAGGAGAATGTCAGCTATGGTCATGTTATCTATAACAAGATACAAACCCTAAGACAGAAATTTAACTAGTATTGTTCTATTAAAGAAATAAATACACAAACCCTAACAAACAATTTTAACCAGTCATCTCTTGACAACTAAAATCATTTGTAGAACCCTAATAGAGAATTTCACCAAGAATTTAACTTGGTTAAATAACTTAGTTATTGTCTTAGAAACAAAAGAATTTGCAGAACCCCATTTGACTCAGATTCGAGCTTAAGCAGTATAGTATTAACTTTCTCTAAACCCTTTATTTCAACAGAGTTAGAATCATAACAAAAAGATTAAGTAACTAAACAAAATCATGACAGTGGTGTTCGAATCGAACCTTATCACTTCAGTTTTTACAATGAAAGAAACAAACTAAACAATTGTGCAGGAACCCTAACCGAAAAGCCATCACACAGAATTTATTAACAGTAAATAAACCAATTATTGTTTTAACAAAAGAAGTAACAGAACAATGTGTAGCTCGGTGTCGAGCTTAAACAAAACAGTATTTCCTTTCCTTAAACTTTTCTTTTTATTTACCAAAGAATCATAATCGTATCGACAGAACCAACATATAAACAAAATCACTACTGTACTTTCGGATTAAACCCTATTATTCCATACTTTACAGGTATTTAAACATTGAGAAGTATTACAATGATTTCAACCACGACCGTAGTTCATTTTCACTACATAAGAGATTGTAAAACATAGAAACTATCTATGTACGTATTACAACAACCCAAAAGAACAAGAATACGATTTCATAAGTTATATTATCAAAACCTAGGGTGGAAACCCATAATAATTCAAGAGTTTAGCAACAAAATGAAACTATCAAAGCACAAATACACAAGATAAACGTATTTTACAGTCTTATTACAAAACCCTGTTAAAAACCCTAAATGAGTTAACCAGTACAGTAATAAACATCTTAACGAGGCCATAATCTTAGACAGGCTCACGACCTTGTTTCCACCTTTCCTAAATTAAACTTCTGCAGAAAAATCCTAGTTCCAACAGGAAGAACGAACAATTACCAGGTTGACCGAGGCCAAAATCTACTCTTACATTATAGGGTAAACCTATCAAAGAACTCGTTACAGTGAACAACGCAAGACTAGACCGAGTTGAAGGACCTCGAAGTCACATCACATTAACCAAATCCCTAACCACCCTAACAACCAGCAAGGAGTAAAAGCCATGGTGAAACCAGGCTTACCCGGTAAGAGCCAAGTGCCGAGGGTTGTGTCTTTCACACCTTCACGAATTGCCAGCACCTGCATATGACAAAATCGAATCAGATACAGATTTTATTCTCAAAAACAAAACGAAATTCTTTTAAACTGAAAACGATGAAGTAAATTTTATAGATTACCAGCGATTTAGAAGAAGTTGTAAACCCAGTATTGGCCTTGTAGCTACAAGCTGATTTAATGGAGTACCCCACCCGGGTTACCAAAGAACGAGCTGGAAAATTCGAAGGATACCTTCCACGATGGAAGCGGTTCTGGAACTAAGACAAAAGGTGCAGACAAAGGAAGTCGTGACAGGGATTGGAACTGGTAACAGAAGGGATGAACCCTAGGGCTTCCACAAACCCAATGGCCGCTAATAGCAAAACACAATGACTTCCAAACCATACGAATGGACAAGCACAACGAACTGTAGTAGCATGGGAACTGTTACTACCATTGTTTCAGAGAGATTTGGACAGGAGCATTCACAGGGCGGCCGAGCCCGAAGGCAATGGGAGAAAATGATAAGTTTAGGGTTGGGTCAACGCTTATATATCATAAACACTTGGTCCTAAAAGCACCACGTATCAATTTAAATATTTCTCGTGCAGTGGGTTTACGTCCAAAGTTCCTCGATGTGTTATCATTTGTTTGCCTTTCAATTAAAAATTATAGCGTGGGTACACCAAGATCATAGGATAATCATCGAATGGATATTCCATGGTGGTCGTGACTCCTTAAGTTTTAAACCTGCCATCATATCCACGTTAGAACAGTGCTTAGAACTTTGTATTAAGAACATTACACCATGCCCTATATTCTTTTAAACTATGCTTTGACAATAGCATTCGAATTTAAGTCTTAGAGCCTATTTAGTCGTAAGGAGTTTGATAATTTGTATAAATATATATATATATATATATATATATATATATATATATATATATAATGAGGTAGATTTCAAGTGAATATTTTGTTTATTGTAAAACATATCAATATTATTGCCTTGACCCTAGTCTCTTATGAAAAGACAAAGGGTACATTTTTTCCTTAAAGTCTACAAGATAATGGAAAGAAGTTAAGTATGGTGATTTACAAGTCTACTATAATAGTGTCATTTGAGATAACGTTGCACTGTTGACATAGGACATGCTATTTCGTCTTTAGGTGACCTAAAAACTCGTAAGATTTAAGTTTCATGACTCACATTATCGGATTGGAGTTACCATAGTCCATTTCAATTGTCGTTACAACTTAATAATAATCTTTTAATAGACTCAGATTCTGTGTATGACAAGTAGACTCTTGTCATCCTTAAGACACAATGAGTTTAATAAAGATAGCTTACAATTCTCAATCCCTTATCCATCATAGAAATAGGAATAGTTTCTCAAGTTAAACAAATTCTGAAAATGTTAAAAAGGAGACATGTAATTTTACAGGATATATGGTAATTGTTTGAGACAAGCAAAGCATGTTTATATTGGTACCTTCAGATCCTTACATTTGAATGATGCATATCAAATATTCTAAACTATAAAACATGACTTGATACAATAATAATGGAGGAGTAAAGATTGAACTGATTATGAAAATTCTGTCATACTCTAAAGCTCTAGTTAAGAAATTCATGCATATCAATAGTTATCTTTTTCTCTAGAAATTCCAATTTTAAATAGTTAGATCAGAAGGAGATCATAGGATAAATGCTACTTGTAAACATTTGATAACCTAGCTAGCATGCTTAGACTTTATACGGAATGATACGGTACAGCTATTTGAAATATAATACTGTTAAATTAAATGCAGCGACCTGCATCTTACCTATGTATCTATAAGAGAAAGACAATTTGATGCATTAGCTCGGAAGCTAAGTAAGCCCAGTCTGCTATGGCAACCCCCCTTGTGGTTGCAACAAACAGTAACAATCAGTAACGGAAAAAGAAAACCCATATTAAAATTTAAATATAATAACAGATACTTCAGACACATTTACGATCACGTAAGCTAAACAAACAGTTACATGACTGCATTTAATAACATTAATTGCTATTTTAAAAAAAAAATTTAAATTTTTCGGAAATTGTGGGCTTTGACAACACCACTCTTCCGACCAAAATTTTTATTCAAATATGTCATGTTATTTTCCCTCCGATATGCTTCCTCATCCTTAAGGAAGTGGTCTGTGTATTCAAAGTGAATTTTACATGACGCACAATGTTGGGCGGTCTTTTGTAGTTTGTCATTCCTTATGAATATCTTCTCCCCAAAATGAAACACCTCTAAGTATTTTATAAAATCTTCTGCTCCTTTCACCTTAGGAAACTTATATGCCCCAATGACAGAGGGAAATGGTGGATAGGAGGCCTTCTTATGTTCATTTACAAAATTACCTACCCCGTTGATGAAGACTTGTCTTACTGCCTCTTTGTGCAGCACATAATCACTTGCGTACCAGCTTGGCATTAGAGATAAGGCTTTGGTACCTCCATACATTCTGATATGCATGCCTTCTAGGGTAAATTAGAAATATCCATATTCACATATGACAGCCATTGTGTTGTCTGACAAGAAATTTGGTTCTTCATTAAATATCATCCAATATAGAGGAATTATGAATTCCTCATAGATAAGCTTATAGAAGCTTGCATACTTGTGTTCCCACATTATTTGGTAAGATAGATATAATGGGGTCTCAGCCGGGACCCAATATCACCCCAATTTGTGGAATGGGTGTCTAATCAAGATACAGTTAATCAAGTAGGAAGACATATGGAACTCATCTTTCTTCTGGGTCATCCCTCCTTGGGCGGCTACTATCATTGATGCCATATTGTGTGATATATTGTCCACCCAATAGAATACAGTACCATGGGAGGCGATGTGATACATAAGGGTCACCCAATTGAGCTTATAGATATTACCATTCACCCTACCAAATATTCTGCTCAACTTTAGAGATATGACTCTAAATGGTGTTTTTAGATTCTGTGTATCATGTTCCCCACCTACACTTTGTCTCAACTGCTTTCCAGGAACCATCATTTTCTTAGCGTACTCAAAGTGATATATTTTGACTCCCTTTACCCAGTCATCTGTCATCGTCACTTTGGGAGGTGGTAGTTTGTAAGCTGTGCTAATATGACCGAGTTGGAATGAAGCAAGACCTTATCCATTTTCCCCAGCTATGACCTGTGTGTTGATATCCACATGAGGTAGAATCCAGTCAATAACTTCGTAGCATGGTAAAAGCTCTGGTTGGGTGGCAGCTTTATGGAGACCGGATATTTTAGTATTTTGATACACCATCATCTCCTCAATGGATGAATCTAGCACGTTTAGATCTCAGATGAGGTGATATAGTTCACCCCATTTGTATTCAGGGACGATCCCCGTCACTGCTTTGGTATCTCCAAATAATGTCTCCATTAGAGTTTTTGCAACAACTTCAATGCCAGAATCTGATTCTGCTACCTTGTTCTTTCGCTTGGAAGCCATTCTTTGCATCTTTGAGTACCAAGGAAACAACAAAGTCAATGTATAATAATAATTCCATGTTAAAGCAAAAAAAAATTAAGCAACATGCAGAGGTATAATTTATCAATATTATTTACAAGAAACTAAGAATTAGGAGATTCATACTTCCATGATGTTAGGTTTGTTTGATGTTGGTTATGGTTTATCACAGTATTGGAAACTTAGTTGAAAATTGAACACCTATATGCAGTGAACAATGTATAAATGGATCTTTATTTGGATTAATCCAGATTCTCCAATGCACCATTGGCCAAAAGTAAGAACAAATTGCCAAAGTGTTTTCAATTTTTCTACAGAATCATAGATAGTCTCATCATCATCTTTTCATATTACTAGTTATGGTTCCAGGAAAAAAAAGTTTAACTATAGTTTTATTGAAGGGCTCTATCGGTGGGGTATATAACAGTGTAGCATGCCCATTTTTTAAAATAAAAACAAATAGTGAAAAAAACCAACTTTAGATCTGGACTCTCTCTTCAAACAAAACCGCATGTTTCATTTGTTTACACAACCCGGGGAGCTTCAGGGTTCTTGAAGAGCTTGAGGAACCGCCCTATCTATTTTACAATGGGACTTTACATCCAAATGAACCTAGGCTTCCTTGGCAAGTATATGCTCAACATGTCTGATTTTTCTCACGTTCTAACCTAATGGGGTTTATTTCTTTGGTGAAGTATGAGGAAGCGAAAAAAGGAAGAACATTAAACGAGAATACATCTTGTTGATATGGGTGTTCACTGTAGGGATTATGTAGATTATAACACATTTATCCAGTGCAACCCTAGTAAAGGAGTTTTCAAAGATTACGTTTAAAGCTAACGCTTTGAGTCTAGAAAGCATAATCTCTGGAAATGTGGCGGTCACTTAACGGGAATGCCCTAAAACTCAAGTTTAAAATATTCTAGTTCCCACACCATCCACGACTATCAAATCTAGGATTTTATACTATTCCTAATTGAAAAACAACACCTCCCTAGGGTTTTTTAAAGAAACTAAACCCGCCCTTATAACCTCTCAAGTTTCACAATTTAACATAATTTGGGTGCCAATGAGGGATTTTCAAAATCCTTTTAACCATGGAAAAATGTCATTCTGTAACTAAAGTAAATAGATCAAATGACCTACCTAGTAGTGAGAGGTTCGTCCAAATGCAAGCTCAACGACGTTGAGTGATTTTCGCCTTCCAATGATTTCTCCAAAACGTCGTTACAAACAATTGTGACGGGAAAATATTTGACACTATCTATCTATCTATCTATATATATATATATATATATATATACCAACACTAACCCTAACATTAAATGCATCCACAGGGTCAAATCATGCCCTTTTCGGGTTACCTTTTAATTTACCCTGCAAGTGTTTCGGGACAATTGTCGTTCGGCACCGATATTGTTTCGGCGGTTGTTTCCTTTTAGCACCGATGCATTTTGACGCAATATACCATTTGTCATCGAAACTATTCGGGCAAAAACATTTTACACCAATTTGCATTAGCATGAACCCTTTTAATTTTGCATCGATATCATTCCGGGCGTATTTTCCTTTTATGCCGATATCCCTTTCACAACTATGCCGAAGCACTTTCCAATTCGACAGCGACATGTGTCAGTGGACTTTTCTTTTGGTAGCAATGTGTTTCGGCGTCCTTTTCAGTGAACATTTTAGAGAAATTTCCATTTTGACAGCGAAACGTTTCAGCGGACTTTCCTTTTTTATGCCAATTCGTTCGTCGCGAAACATATAACTCCTTCGATTGGGCCCGTTTTCCTTTTCCCTCCAGCCATGTCGGCATAACTTCGGATTCTGCTCTGAAACACAAATTCTAACAAAAAAAACCTAATTGTTTCGGCATCCTTTCATAACTGTTCCGACTGTTTCGGCGTAGAATGGGATGTTGCTCCGACCGTTTCGGTGGAGAAATGAATGTTGCTCCAATTCAAAAAGAAAAAACCTTTTATTTTGTCTTTCAAGAAAAATTATAAGTGTCCAAGATAAGTAGATTCAAGATGAAACAAACTCTGATTAAGATTAAAAATAAAGGAGGGGCACTACAATTTTATAAAAAAATTGGGGATCAGGTTGCAGTTGCAACAGAATGGAGAGTGAAAGATCATCACTATGTGGCAATAAACTAACCATCAAAATGAAAACTACCTATCTAAATCACCGCATTAAAATTTTCCTTTCAAACTTCCAACCTATAACTACCTATCTAAATGCATGCATTACACTTTTCCTTTCAAACAACACGATCTCATTTTTAGTTTTTCTTAGACTTGGCCTTTAAATTATGATCGACCGTCTGGATTTTGGGTTCCCATAAAAAACAAAATAAAATAAAAAAATAAAGTGAAATAAAATGAGGCCATAGTGTGGCCATGCATCCACATCAAAATTAAATTATGACCAAGTTTAAATGTTTAAACGATGCAATGTGATGCAACTACGAGTGTCCAAAGGGAAGAGCACAACCACTTTTAAGCCATGCACAAGCCGCTTGCAAGCCGAAAGGACGAGATTTTTTGTGAATATGTAGATGGTCCATCTGGAATATTAGTTCAGTTCAGGAAAATGCATGCAAATAATTTTGCATAGTGTCTACTAAACCGATGGTGCCATACACGTCCTTGTACTGGTTGGATTATTTTACTTTGGTGGTCTAGTTCACAGGTTTACAAGGAATAGAAATGAACTTGATTATTCTGACAACTTGTCTAATGTTGTAGCCAATTCTGGAAATATATTTCACTTTCCTGCAAAGAGTACCTTCACGCAAGAGGATGCATCAAAATATTTTAGGTAATATGTATTCAAATTAACTCAAATATTTTTGTAAATTTCTGTTGATGTATTTGTAACTTCGGAAGATATTCTTCTATGTAGTACACTTGTACTTTATTATATTCCTGATGGAGATGTATTATTCCTCCAATCAAAAGTGTCATCATTTGTATTTGTAAGTGTTGCAACTTATATTTGATGGGTTATTAGAGCACCTTGGTGGGGTCGGCCCTGCATGAGTCATGTGGATGGGTTATTAGGATTCCTTAGGAAGTCGGCCCAGTTAGGGATAAAGGCAGGTTAAGTTGTTGTATAAATAGAGAGTGTGTTTCTCTCTATTTGCTCATTCACTCACTCATCCAACTCACATAGTTGAGAGAGAGGAGTGCGCACAAGTGGAGGAGGAGTAGCTATTGGAGCCATCTATCTTTTGGGGATTGATCTTTGTGATCTTTGTATTGGGGCTTATTCTATCTCTGAGGAAGTTGGGGGGTTTTTCACCTTCTTGGTTTTCCCCAGTGAAATGCTTTGTGTCCATTGTCTCTTGTGATTGTTCTGTTGTGCTTGTTATTCTCTTAGTGATCCTAGATAATATTAAATGAAATTATCGAAAAATTAACATGGTATCAGAGCGGTACTAAGAAGAAGACATTATGCAGCTGCGGAAGCTAGGGCTTCTTAATTTTTGGGTTTCTCTCCACAGTTCATCAAAGGCAGGAGGCTAGATTGACTCTCCTAGCAAGGGCGCATCTTTTTGTCGAGACGGAATTCAATTCTAATCATTTCCAGTTTTTGGCCTGTCACTGCTACAGGAAATTAGGGTTTCAAAGAAAGTTGGAATTTTTGGAATCTGAGACCACGGCTAGATGCTCCTAAAAAAAAATCGATGTTTAGAGACCAAGATCGAACTTTTTGGCTGGGAAGAACCCCGGGCATTATCAAACCCTAGTTTGGGATTTTGACCAAAAAACCAGAAAACCAGAAACTACAAATCCGAAAGTTTCAAAGTCAATTTTGAAGGGTCAAATTTTGCAAATCTCAAAATTTAAGTATACCAGCTTGATCAGCTCAGCAAGGCGCATCTTTCCATCCATTCAGAAGTTTAGAATTCAAAGTTTGAATTTTTAGGGTTTCTCTGACAAACCCTAATCCAGCTCCAGATCCAGTTTCAGCAAATCAAGTGGTAAGACCTAAATATTTTATTTCCATTTGAGTTTCTCATTAAGATGTCTCACCACACCAAGATTGAGGATAAGCTTGAAGGGGCTGATAAATTCCGAGAATGGAAGTATAGGATTGGGTTAATCCTAGAAGAGAATGAATTGGACACCTACATAAGTGAAGAGGTTCTAGTTCTAGAGGGAGATGAGGCTAAGGCCTTACACAAGAAGAAATTGGTCAAGGCTAAGAGAATCATTGTTGATTCTATCAAAGATCATCTCATACCCCATGTGTCTTCCCTAAAGACACCTAAGGAGATGTTTGACTCCTTCACCAATTTGTTTGAAGGAAAGAATATAAATCGGAAGATGACTCCGCGGAACCAATTGAAAGGTGTAAAGATCCAGAATGAAGAGACCATTCAATCTTACTTTACTAAGGTCTCTCAAATCAAAGAACAACTTGAAGTTGTGGATGAAGTAGTGGAGAATGGAGAAATTGTCATGACCACATTGAATGGCCTACCTAAGTCACGGGACTCCTTCATCCAAGGTATTTGTGCAAGAAAGAAATTGATCTCTTTCAGTAGACTGTGGGAGGAATGCTCACAAGAATAAGCTAGGCTTGTGGCTCGAGAAGAAAAGATGGGAAGTGAAGATCAAACCCTCACAGCACACACCAAGAAAAGTAAGTTCAAAAGGGAGAAATCTCATAGCAAGAGATCTTCCCACCATTTTCAAAGGGAGAAATATAAGAAAGATATCCTTCACAATAGATACTTCACATGTGATGAGAAGGGAAACTTTGCCCAAGATTGTCCCAGGAATAGAAGAGACTTCAACAACAACAACAACAAGAACAACAAGAAGAGATATCATGTTCATGTTGTTGAGGATGATGAACCTCCCAGGAAGAAGACTAAGGTAGAAAGTGAAGATTCTTCAAATGATGAGGAATATGTTCTAATTTCTTCTCTCACAAGTACTGTTACACATGGGTGTAATGATTGGCTTATTTATAGTGGGGCTTCCAAGCATATGACGAGATTTAAAGAATCTCTTATGGACCTATCTGAACATCAGTCACCTCACAAGGTGAAACTTGGAGATGACTATCAATACCCTATAAAAGGAAGTGGTGAAGCCTCATACAAATTAGACTATGGGAAGTCTTTAAATATGTAAGATGTTATATATGTACCTGGTCTCAAGAAGAATCTTCTCTCCATATCATCTTTGGATGCAAAGGGAATGAGAGTTGCATTTGTGGATGGCCAAGTACTTATGTGGCCAAAAGGTAAGACCATAGATGATGCAGTAGTGATTGGAGAGCAAGAGGGAGGATTGTACAAATTGAAGGGACAACCTGAACATGCCATGGTACATGAATCCATGGAGCCAAGTGAAATTTTGCATAGAAGGCTTGCACATGTGCACTATAGAGCACTACCAAATGCAAGCAAAGCAGTAGAAGGTCTTCCTGAAATCCAGTCAAAACATGAAGGTGTTTGCAAAGGATGTGCAAAAGGAAAGAACACAAAGAAGGAATTTCCAAGCAGTGAAAGCAAATCAAAAGGAATCTTGGAGATTATCCACTCTGATGTATGCGGTCCAATGTCATCTAGTTCTCTGAGTGGGTATGTATATTATGTTTCCTTCATTGATGATTTATCTAGGAAGACTTGGGTTTATTTCTTGAAGAATAAATATGAAGTGTTTGATAAGTTCAAGGAATTCAAAGCCTTGATAGCAAACCAAACTGATAAGAAGATCAAGACCTTTAGATCCGACAATGGTGGAGAGTTCACTTCAGGAGACTTCAAGAAGTTAAGCAGTGATTCAGAAATTAAGAGGGAGTTGACCACTCCTTACAATCCACAAAAGAATGGGGTTGCAGAAAGGAAGAATAGAATAATCATGGAAGCATCATGAGCAATGCTTCATGAGCTAGATCTGCCTATGCACCTATGGGTAGTAGCAACAAGGACAGTAGTATATGTTCAAAACAGAACACCACACAAGATACTTGACAACAAGACACCAGAAGAAGTTTTCTCTAGTAAGAAACCAGAAGTTAGCCATCTTAGAATTTGGCTGTCCAGTATACACACACATTCCAAAAGAAAAGAAGACAAAGCTAGATCCTTCAGGAAATAAGGGTATATTTGTGGGTTACAGTGAAAGCTCAAAGGCATACAGAATCTACTTTCCAGGGTTCCAGAAGATTGACATCAGCAGGGATGTGACTTTTGATGAAGACTCAACATATATCAAATCGAGGAAGACACTTGTTGAAGACAATGAAGAACCAAGGGTACTTAGAATACAAGACACCACCATGAACGAAGTAATTCCAAAAGAGGATCATGAAATAGAAGATCCACAAGAACCTGTAGATCCACCTCGTGAGAAGAACTCTCACAAGAGGAAACCAGCATGGGCTAGAGAGCTCATCCAAGATGCAAAAAGGTATGGTATTCCAAAAGAGGAACACAGAGAAAGAAAAAGGACAAGGTCACACACCAGCTATGTTGCCTTACTCTGTGACATAATGAACAAAGAACCTTCCAATTATGAAGAAGCCTCAAAAAATAAAGAATGGAAGGATGCCATGGAATATACCACACGGGTAATCCCAATGTTAGCCCGGGTAGGCTAAGGGTAGCCATAACCGGGGCGCTTACTACACCCGAAGGAGGAAATAGGAAGGGGATGGTGTGGATGGGTGTAACACCAATGTGACTGGGGATCAATGGTGGTTGACCACCGGACGTTTGCGTATTCTGCGAAAGAGTACAGAGGTTTGCGACTTGGGTCTCCGGTGACGGTGGTGGAATGGCCTGAAATGTAGAGGTCATTGGTGTATCGGAATAAAGTCCGGGTGCCACGGAAGACACAAAGGAGGTAACTGCACTAGAAGCGGGTTGTTCAATCATGGGAAGAACATTCTCGGGTGCTGCAGGGGCGTTGGGATCATAGTAGGTGAGTTGGTCAATTTTGACCACGCGTCCCTCGTGGGGGAACATCATGGTGCGAAAGACGGAGGAGGCGACCGCTTTCATGGCGTACATGTAACTGCGGCCAAGTAAAAGGTTATAGTTGAGCTGGGCGTTAATGACCTCTATGTCGATGAGCACAGTTTTCCCACCTAATTGGACGGGTACCTTGGGTAATAAACCTTGAGGTTGAGCTGACCTGCCGTCGTAGGCCCGCAATGCAGTGGTGGATTGCTGGAGAGCAGGGGATCCCAACTTTTGCCAAACAAAAGTGGACATGACGCATGTGGAGGCACCCTCGTCAATGATACATCGATGGATGACAAGATTCCGAATGGAAACGGAAACTTGGACTGCTATGGTAGAAGGCAGCCATGGTTCAGATTGGTCTAAATCAAAGGTCATCAAGTTCGAATCATTTGGGTCAATCGCCCCAATGGCGGAAAGTAAAGTCTTGCGCTGAGTAGGACAGGTTTTTAAGACTTCTAACGCAGACATGGCTGCGGGAGATCGGGCTAAGTCATCGACAATGTTGTAATTGGACGCAGCCCGTGCATTGGGGTTGTTGTTGATTCGGCGAAGGGGGAAGCGAGGTGCTTTAGAAGCACCATCGAGTGGAACCTGAGGTATACGCAATGTCTGATCAGTGGGATTAGCATTAGTATCCTTTTTAGCGGGGGGGGCTTCAGAAATCGGTCCGTATTGATTCCGACGGGTTTGGATATTGACGTCAGCGGTGGACATCATCAATAAGTGGTGGGTGCCTGAATCAAACATGGGTTGATCAGGAGCTGTGTAAGTTATTTGTTGTGGTTGCACGTTGCCCTGTTGGGGGGCTAACGGCTGAGTGTTTACCACTCCCTGTGTTGGAAAAGGGTTTTGGAGGACCAAAGGTTGTTGTGGGGGTGGTGGGGGGTTGGGTGGTGGCTGAGGAGCCGCCTGCCCTTGACGATGGGCGTCATTTGTCCATAGTTGTCGAGCTCGCTCCAGATGTGGGCAAGCGTGGGTGTAGTGGCCATAGACACCGCAAATGGAACAAGGATGGTTTGTTCGTAAATTAGCATTTTTGGGTTGCTTAGGTGGCCGATCAGGATTCTGATGAGTGGGCGCCGCGTTATTGTCTTGCGGAGGATGGGTAGGTTGTGGAGCTTGGTTACGGTTTTGATTGTTTCCACGGTTGCGTCCTCTTCCGCGGTTTGGTTTCCCACCCTGGTTGCGTTGGTTGTTTTGGTATTGGGGCTGATGTTGTTGTGCGTACACATGCCCTTGAGCATTGGGGGGATTCTGAGGAGCCGCAGGTGCGGGAGCAGGTTGCAGTGGATAGTACGCAGGTGGAGCTGGAGGTGGTCCAGTTGCCTGTTGGGGTTGTTGGTACCCCTGAGCTGGTAGAGGTGTGAGGTTAGCTGGTGCAACCTGTTGTGGGTAATGCATATGCTGTTGTGGGAACTGCATGGGAGTCTGTACCATAGGTTGTGCATAGTATGTAGGAGGTACATATGCTGATGGCGCTTGGCCATAACAATGTTGTGGACAAGAGGGTCCATGAATGTGATTGGTCTGGTTTGTTGGAGCATAAGAAGTTGTCGCCCCAGAACTAGACGTAGCCCTAGAAAGGTCTGGGGCGGGCATGGTGCTCACCATACTGAAAGGTTTTGCTTGCGGTGTAATTTGGCCAATAATGCCATCAGCGGCATGTGATGCCCCCGGTGTGTCACCGCGTGCAGAGTCACCTCGTGGGGCGTCAGGTATGATCGTGTATAGGTAACCTGACTGGGCATAGATAAGGTCAAACTGTTGGGCCTTAAGGATGGCCTCCTCCTCAGATTGGGGTCTTTCAGATGCTACATCCTTCGCAATGAGAGGAAGGAGGGATTTAAGGAACCAGTCTAGGAAGATTCGGTCGTCTAATTTGATCTTGCATAGGCTTCGACGCCGGCGCCAATCATGAATATGGTCAGTGATATGCGTGGCTGTGTTCTGTCTGCAAGACAGTAGGATTTCGACGCCCGCATCATAGCGGACTGGTAGCTGAAAGAACTGCAGGAAGGTCGAGGCAAGGGAAGTAAATGTGGCATGCGTCCCATGGGGCTGCTCGATATACCATTTGGCTGCGGAGCCAGTGAAGGTGCGTTGTAAAAGCCGTAGGCGGATTGAGTCATCCACAATGGAGTTGGAGGAACACCATAAATGGAAGGACATGATGTGATTCTGGGGGTCTTCTCCTGCCTTTCCCTCAAACTTAGGGATGTCAGAGGGAAGCTTAGTGGGCATATGGGGCCAAGCAGGATCATGTCTGATGGGGTCATTTGTGAGCCTAGCTAAATCTGGCAGGTTAAGACTTGCCATGTATGGTAGACTAGCGGATGTGGTGACCGGAACCGGGACCTGCCTAGCCATTGTGGTATGGTGTAGGGGTCCAGTAGCGCCTATAGGAATGCTGGGTATGGAGGGTATGTGCCCTCCAAAAGGTGTGGCATGATATGGGTTAGCGCTCCCAAGTGCAACTTGGGTTACACTTGGGTTAGGAATCGCACCAGGGATTCCTGGTATAGCACTGCCAAGTGCAACATGAGTTACACTTGGGTTAGGAATCGCCCTGGGGATTCCTGGGATAGGGTTTGTGGAAACCGAAGGGGGTATGACCCCCATGTTGGGCATGCCCATGACAGGTGGTGGTCCTGTGCTAGGCATTCCTGAATGTGGAGTGTTACCCATATTGGGCATACCCAAGGGGGTGGTTGTTGCCGTGGATGGTACTGCCGCAGAAGGGTCTGCGGATGTCTGACCTATGGTTAATGTAAATTGTGGATCAACTGGTGTTTCAGACATATTTGTGGTTGGTGGTAACTCGGTGGGGTTTTCGGATTCTACCTCCAAATCAAAGGTGAAGTGGGGTATGTCAGAATCGGATGACCGTCTAATTGATTGACGATGTGTCGAATCAAGGGACAATGCTCTGCGTCCGTGACGTGGAGAGCCAAGTGGACTAAACTCTGGGAGTTCGCCCTGTAGACGACGAGAACGTCTAGAATTCTCAATGGTGAGAATATGTTTTTTTATGTAAAAAATGTGTTTTAAGTATCAGGTGGTGATATATATGTAAAAGACTCAAAACCCTAATGCAACCAAGGGTGCAAGAAGGGGAGTGAAAAAAGAAGGCTCACAGGCCAAAAAATCAATCCTCAAAAAATGCACTTATTCTAGCAGCTGTGCTACAATAAGTGGAGGAATGAAACAACTGGTCAGAATACCAACATGCAAGCGGCTCCTAGAAAAAATAGGTGTAACTAGACTCAAAAGGTGGTAAAGATCATGCAAGCACCTAATCTAAAAGTATTGTGACTCAAACAGACGATATCCTCTGCAAGGTGATGAAATCCAAGTCAGACAATATGAATGTTGAGACAACGGCTAGATATCCCCCTACCGGGAGGGACACCGGGTAATCAATCCTAAAAAGACAGGCTACTAGGATACTCCGTTCATGACGCGTCGAGAAAAGGTAAATCTGTCGTTTGGTCCTTTGATCGCAATATCCCAATACAGGGATATCCCGAGAACTGCGAATGGTAGCCCTTCGGTTACTGAATGGGTTTCGGTATCCCACTCAGGCTTCCGGAACCATCCTCGCGACTTCAACCCTCCTAGGGGAGAGGCCTTCCCACAAACCGGTTGTGACCGCGCCAAAAAGTACTAAGAGATTTTAGCTCCCTAATTGGACAACTTCTATGTCTCAGATGTAAGAACTGAGGGGTGTTATTGGAACACCTATCCCCCCAATACTACCTAGCTACAAGAATTCTTTTAGTGTTCCCCAAGTGGGGTTAAAAGTGTGTTCAAATTAGGGTACGTTTTAAGTCTTAGTTCAATTAAGTGATCGTGTGAGTGCACGTGAGGTGTTGTAAACTGAACTTGAAAAAATTAAATGCTTTAAGGGAAATTTTCAAAAAATAAAGGATTTTTCGAAAATAAAAAGCAAATATTTGAGACTTTTTTCACTAAAAGGAATTAATATGCTTTTCAAAAAATAACTCAAAAAATAAAGGATTTCTTGGATTTATGAAAGCAAATAATAAACTCCTTTTTAAAAGAAATAAATGGATTTCTTCGTTTCAAGAAAAATTGCTAAGGGCAAGATTCTAAAGAAGTTATCAAGAAAAAATTTGAATCTAGATGAAAATGCAAAATGAGTCTTTCTTTCACTTTCTTGAAAATTTTTAAAAAGATTTCTAGATATGCACTTTTAAATAGTAAAAATTTTTTCAAAGCTGTAAAATATGCAGAATGCAAATACTGTAAAAAAAAATGTGCTATGGGCAGAAAATACAGTAAAAAATATTTTTCAAAATCGGGATGGCCGAATGAAAAAATTCAGCCGCGCGGGTTTTGGACGAACAGCCGCGATGGGCTGCGCGGGTTTTGGCCGCACAGTCGCGATGGACCGCGCGGGTTTTGGGCGCACAGTCGCGATGGACCGGGCGGGTTTTGGGCGCACAGTCGCGATGGACAGCGCGGAAATAGGCCGCGAAGCCGCGGTGTGCAGCGCAGAAAAACACAGAAAAGTCGCGATGGACCGCGCGACTGTATGGAAAAAGGCCGCGATGGACCGCGCGGAAAAACCCAGAAAAGTCGCGATGGACCGCGCGACTGTCTGGCAAAAAGCCGCGAGGCGGAAGCCGTGCACGGAAACCAAGAAACGAACCCGAAAATTGAAAATTTCGGGCTGTTTATGGGGCCAAATCTCAGAACAACAATGGATCTGCTGTCTAAGATGGCAGATCTATGGATCTAAAGGTTAAAAACTCATAAAAACTAAGATTTAAAGGCAAAACTAGAGATCTAAAGTTCAAACCAAAGCGGAGTCGCCAAAAACTGTTGGCCCGGTTTTGCAACCAGGCTTAGTGCTATGGGCACCTGCTAACTAGTAGCAGCAGTTTCAATAGAAATAAAAACAATAAACTAAATAAACAATACTATTCATGGATCTAAGCAAGAATCTAAGCAAATAATTTAAATATTTCAAAAATCAAGAACAAGAAACATAAGAAATAATTTTTGTATTGAAAAGTGGGGGGCAAGCAAGTGCTTGCGATATTACCTTCAATGGTGAAGGTTGATGTTGAGCAACTCCCAAGATGAGTAGCTCCAAACTCCAATAGGTCTCTTTCTCCAAGGTTGCTTCAATGGCTAAAAGTGCTCAGGGGAGATTTCAGCAGCATAAGGATGAGATAATGGAAGGATGTGAAATGAGGAGCCCCTACCACCTTTTTATAGGTTTTGGTGGTGGGAAATACCATTTGTGGTTTTGTGGAAACCAAATGGTATTGACCAACATGGTTTAGGTACTTTTCCCTCCTTTTTCCTTTTTTGAATAAAAATAATATTTTAATTCCCTTTTTAATATTTTTGGGAATTTGGACCCTTTTTGAGGGTTTTTTATGATTTTCTTGGAAAAATATTCTTTTTTAATGGAAAAAGGGGTGTACTAAGGTCTTTTGGTGACCTTTTGTTGGTTTCGGAGGCTCAGATGGTGAAAAAGTGGACAAATGGGTCATGTGAATAGGGAAATGAGCTAGTGAGCACTTTTTGGGTGTTAACACCATGGTTGAGGAATACCAGTCGATCATGAAGAATGATATTTGGGATGTGGTCCCAAGACTAGAAGGGAAGTCTGTTGTGACTTCCAAGTGGATCTACAAGATCAAGCATGCTGTACATGGCAGCATAGAGAAATACAAGGCAAGGTTTGTGGCTCATGGATTCTCCCATAAAGAAGGGATAGATTATGAAGAGAATTTTTCACCTGTAGCCAGATACACTTCCATCAAAATAGTACTTGCTCTAGCTGCAGTGATGAAGTGGAAGATACACCAGATTGATGTCAAGACAGCTTTCTTGAATGGTGTAGTCGAAGAGGAAGTGTATGTGGAGCAGCCACTCGGTTTTGACACACATGACGGAGAGTCATATGTGTGCAGGTTAAAGAAAGACTTATATGGCTTGAAGCAAGCACCTAGGATATGGTACGACATGATAGACAGCTTCCTATCCAGTTTGGGCTTTACCAAGAGTAAAGTGGATTCCAACCTTTACTACAAGGTTGAGGAACACAATCCAGTGATACTCTTACCATATGTGGATGACTTGTTTGTGACAGGTGAGGATAGATTGATTGCCAACACGAAGAGGAAGCTTGATACCGAGTTCAAGATGAAGGACTTGGGTATGATGCATTACTTTCTAGGTATGGAGGTGTGGCAGAGTGCAGATGAAATTCTCCTTGGACAAAGGAAGTATGTAGTAGAGATCCTGAAGCGGTTCGGGATGATGGAATGCAAGGCCATGGCCACACCTATTGCATCAAACCTGAAGCTATTGATTGATGCTTCATCAGAGTCGGTTGATGCCACGATGTATCGTCAGATGATTGGGTCCTTAATGTAACTGACGAACACGAGACCATATATTTTCTTTGTGGTGAACACTTTGATCCAGTTCCTGAAGGATCCCAGACATGTTCACCTGATGGCGGTAAAGAATATTCTGAGGTACCTAAAGGGTACGATTGATTATGGGCTCAAGTATGATGCGAATCAAAAGTTTAACCTGGAGGGTTATGTTGATTCAGATTGGGCAGGAAGTGCTATAGATAGTAAGAGCACTTCGGGGTGCTACTTCAGTATGGGATTAGGTGTGATCTCTTGGTTTAGCAGGAAGTAATCCTTTGTAGCACTGAGTACAGAAGAAGCAGAGTATGTCGCAACTTGTTTGGCTAGTTGTGAGGTAGTATGGCTATGGAAGCTACTGTCTGATTTTTTTTATCTCTAGTTGGATGCTACCTGTATCTTCTGTGACAACCAGAGTTGTGTGAAGTTGTCTGAGAACCTGGTGTTCCATGACAAGTCGAAGCACATCGAGATCAAATATCACTATATCAGGGATATGGTGCAGAGAGGAGCAATGAAGCTCTAGTATGTTACAATAGATGAGTAGATTGCAGATGTGTTGAACAAACCACTAGCCAGAGTGAAGTTCGAGTACTTCAAAGAGAGGCTTGGTGTTCTTTAGATAGAAGATAATTCAAGGAGGAAGTGATGGGACACATTTGCAGGAGCCATTCCAAGCATGGTAGTAGGAGGATCCTTCCCATGGATGTGGATGTAAGTGTTGTGTGATGAGCATCAGGACGATGCTCCAGATGATGATCAGGATGATCATGTGTGATGAGCATCATGACGATGCTCCAGATGACGATGATCAGGATGATCATGTGATGATGATGTGCATCAAGATGATGCACTGTATGATGATGATCAATATGATCATGAGCATCAGGATGATGCTCCGTGCGAGGATGATCGGAAGGATCATGACTGTCAGGGTGATACTCCATGGTTGTGGACAGGTTGTGCGATAAGCATATAATAGCACCCTGAGAGATTTGCAGATACTCTTGTGAGGTTTTTCCTATTGCATATAATAGCTCCTTGGGAGATCTAGCAAATGCTCTTTTGAGGTTTTTCTTGGAGGGACATATAATAGCGCCCTGGAAGATTTGCAGATACTCTTGTGAGGTTTTTCCTATGGCATATAATAGCGCCCTAAGAAATATGGCAAATGTTCTTTCAAGGTTTTGTCCATGGCATGTAATTTCACCCTGGGAGATCTTGTAGGTTGTGCTAGGCACGTAATCAGTCCTAGGATGCTCTTGCGAGGTTTTTCTTGGCAGCATATAATAGCTCCCTGGGAGATCCTATAGGTTGAGTTGTAGCTCGTAATCAATACTGGGATACTCTTGCGAGGTTTTTCTTGCTTGGTCGCATATAATAGCTCCCTGGGAGATCTTATAGGTTGAGCAGTAAGCTCGTAATCAGTCCTGGGATGCTCTTGCGAGGTTTTGTGAGGTCAGATGTAATAGCTCCCTGGGAGATCCTATAGGTTGAACAGTAAGCTCGTAATCAATCCTGGGATTCTCTTGCGAGGTTTTGTTGATGCACGTAATCAGTCCTGAGATTCCATCGGATGGCCACTCGCAGATATTATGAAGACCTACAGGAGACTAGGCCTACATCCAGCATGAAAAGGGGCTGGCTCTGTAGAACTTCCTATGACGAGAAGAATTTAGAGATAGCACCAGTGATAGAGATGACCAATACAACAACAGTGACGATGATGCTCCATGATCTAGTGATGATGATCCAGCTCCAGAATTGAAGACTTGTGCATATATGTATTGATGCTTGTGTAGTGAGAATACCTTCCTAGTTAAGAGGGAGTGTTGATATATTTGTAACTTTGTAAGATATTCTTCTGTGTATTACACTTATACTTTATTATATTCCTGATGGAGATGTATTATTCCTCCAATCAAAAGTGTCATCATTTGTATTTGTATGTATCGCAAATGTCACAAGTATTATTGTAAGTGTCGCAACTTATATTTGATGGGTTATTAGACCACCTTGGTGGGGTCGTCCCTGCATGAGTCATGTGGATGGGTTATTAGGATTCCTTAGGAAGTTGGCCCAGTTAGGGATAAAGGTAGGTTAAGTTGTTGTATAAATAGAGAGTGTGTCTCTCTCTATTTTCTCATTCACTCACTCATCCAACTCACATAGTTGAGAGAGAGGAGTGCACACAAGTGGAGGAGGAGTAGCTGTTGGAGACATCTCTCTTTTGGGGATTGATCTTTGTGATCTTTGTGATGTTTGTATTGGGGCTTATTCTATCTCTGAGGAATTTGTGGGGTTTCTCACCTTCTTGGTTTTCCCCGGTGAAATGCTTTGTGTCCATTGTCTCTTGTGATTGTTATGTTGTGCTTGTTATTCTCTTAGTGATCCTAGATAATATTGAATGAAATTATCGAAAAATTAACAATTTCCAGCAAATTAAGCAAATTGTGTTGAGATTCTTAGAAAAAAAATGAATCCCCACGGTTCTATTCAAGCTTCGAAATGGGTGGTCCTCCAGAGCTCCATCCTTGCAGAAATATGACAAATTACTCCAAAAATTTATTCAAAGAATAGAAATATAGAAAGAATAGAAATAGAAAATTTACCCAAATTATAGGTCATTCATGCATGCAGGGCCAGGGTAACCAAAAAATATAGAAATAAAAAGATAGCAAATTTAATTGCATTGAACTTATATACATCATTGCTAGGAAACTGCCTTCTGTCATTCAAGCGATGAGTGGTTTCTAACGTTTGAGGTAATTATGTTCGTTTCCATCATCTTTCTTTCATTCAAACAATAGAAATTGGAAAAGTATGTTAGTTTTCAGATAAATTTCATAGGAAATATTTCTCTCATGGTTTTATTCCAAGGTTGTAGTCTGTTTATACAAGTAACATACAAAAAACTTACCTTTTGTGGGTATTTATCGTACTATTGTGATGTCCTCCACCATGTTGTTAGACATTTTCCTGGGATGTGACCAAGATTTTGCTTGGCCCATCAAGCTCTCCAACCCGTGATGAATTCTTCTAAGACTACAATGTCCATAGCTTCCCTAACCAACTGTCCAAAATTCATAGTATGCTCACTTGCCTCAGCTATGTTATGTCTATTTCACATATCTAGCCAATAACATTTCTATTTCACATATTTGGACAATAACAGTCTTTGAAATATCATGTCAAATAAATTTCTATTAACATCTTTTTTAATCAAATTTCGTATCATTTTCAAACTCACATCTTCTTGTCTTAGATTTCATATCATGCGAAAGAGATTTGTATTAACATCTCTATGGGGTTCTTGGGTTTAAACAAGATTTCTTTCAATGAGAAATGAATAGAGCTAACATACCTAAAGAAGTAGACTGTGCCAAGGCTAAACGCATCCAGATGTTGTGGACTTAGTTGTTTTGTACTTCTTCCAGACATTGTTGACTTTTTCTAGAACTTGCAGAAGTATCATGCAGAAGTCTCTTGAACTGAGTTGTTAAGTACTTTTTTGAGATGTTGTAAACTTTTTAAGGAACTTGCAGAAGTAGCATTAACTTGTAGGACTATAAGTTGCATCCATAGTAGTGAAATATCATATTCTACATCTATGTAGAGGCGGTTGGTAGTGGAGATTTGTACATCTATACAGAGGCGGTTGGTGGTGGAAGCAATCAGCTACAAATGATCCAACTTCTTGTAATTTGATCCAATGAATCTGCCGGAGCTCACGAGCACATGGAGAGGCAGTGAGATGAAGGGTGGCATGGGAAACGATGCATTTTATGGTCATTATTAAAGCATTAAATGCTTTTTCTAATACCGAGAAGGGTCCTTGTGATTCTGGAAATAACACTCCTAAGTTCTCAACGAATGGCATGTAAGATAAATATAGGAAAATAAGAGATAAATATTGAAGAAAATAAAAAATTCCAATCTATAATGTAGGAGTTAGGAAAATTGATTGAAATTTTTAGTCAAAATAGCAAATAATAGCCTTTGACCAAAAATCAAATACAATATACCATTTCCTTCGATATGTATAATAACCATTTTTCTTAGAAGGGAGATTCAACATTCTAGGGCATCTTTTATCATGTACAAAAAGAAAATAGAGAGTCCTAAAAAGTGAATGTATAGAATGTTCTAATACTTTTAGCTTCATAGTTAATTTCAAAATAGATTTTTAAAGGTAGAGTTATATTTAAATTTAATTTCCGTAGATATATCCATATTATCACAATTTTGAAAGACTTATAGCTTATTACAGGTCACTTCAAGGCTATACTTCAACATTATGAAAGTTTATGTTGTTAAGATGTTGAGATTATTAGAGATGTCCTAACTTGCAGTGTTATTATTATATGCATAGGTGGTTTATAGACTCATATATAGTGGAGGTAAATTTCTATCGAAAGCATCATGTGGAACTTTTCTTTTGGGTGGTTAATTGGTATATAATAGTTTTTAAGAATAAACCATTTGTTAGGGTATATAATTGTTAACTTTCATTATTATATATAAAAGTTTGTTAACTTTGGTTCATTATGGTATATAGTTGCTAGCTTTAATTATGATATACAAATGTTTATTAACTTTGATGTATATAGAGATAAAAAAATGGTGATATGAATTGTAGATGGGACAAATATATATTGGATGAATTGATAGTTTTCTTTCCTCTTACCGATGTTTATTTCTGGTAGTTACTGTGTGTGTATTTCTTATTTAATTATTTTGTTTTCATATACGTTATATTATGTATATGAAAATATCCCTCTTATATTGGGTTGTAGAGCATCTCTCAGTGTAATTATTATGCATATTCCATCATTGAATATAAAACATCTTTGAGTTCTATAGGGTGTAATTTACCGTCCACTTAGAGTAATCAATATGAAAGATAAACTATGTATCATTGATGCATATTGACCTGTTTTCAATGGTTGAAGAAACCCTAGGATATTGCATAATACAAACATAGTACAGTTTCAATAAACATAAGTTCAATAACCATGACCTAATATAAAAATCATCTATTTAAATAACAATACAAAAGATTAAAACAAATCACTATAGTTATCGAGCAACAATGTAAGCATTCAAAATTTTCATGCTTCATTTTATTGCATGTAAGTAATGGAAATAAAAATATGAGTTTTAAGGTGGCATTTTTAATATGTCCTTACTAATCCATTGTTCACCATTTTTACTAATTGTTATTTTATCATGACCATTCTTAACCAAAAATGACATTGTTGTAAGGTTCTCAACAACGAGAGAAAATAATGAGCCCTAAAAAAAAGCTTGTTTTGTACTAACCTCTCTTAGAGACTTTTGACTTTTATTTCCATGTTATGATCCTCATCTACATCATTCAACAACTTGATTATGTGAAATAAATTAAGAAAATTCCAAATGTAGGGAGTAAACATACTTGTGGGAGGCAAAGATTTCGAATCCTTGCATGTATAATTTGATTTTATTAGTTCACAATTCACTTTAATTTTATAGGAGCAAATATCGGCACATTCAAACAAAACAGTTTCTATACATACTATAATAAATTGAAGTATATATGCATTCATAAGTTTTTTGTTTTGACTAAAAGAGGTAACATACCATAATAATGTACAACACCCTTAATTTGCATATGTAAATATTTGAGTAGCCTTCTTGTAACACACCCAAAATATGCCTTAGTATTATTTTGAGGAAATAGGGTGTAAATTTTTTCCTTTGTATCGTCCAACAAACGAACATGTTAGTCTTATAATACTAAACATTATACTTAAACATTCTCATTAATTGCTTATAGCTTCATTTAACCTGAGACTCATCATCTAAAGGTTCTTATCCCAATTAATATTTAATCTTACCCTAATTAAACATACTCATTGTTATAAGATTTTATGATTATTCAATCATATGAAAAGAGTATGATGCTTCTATTCCTTTAACCAAACTTTCACTAATAACATGATGTAAAAGAGAAATCACTTTGCAAGTCAACCCTTAGAGGAACATATAAGCAACACCTACATAAGTTTATTATTCACCTAATGGTTTATAATAATTCATCAATGGCTTCTCAATAAATTATTGGATCTCAATACAACCTTCTTATTTAATAATAACACCTAACACGTAGTTAGCATAGTCTAATTCTTTTGGTCATCCATTTGTTTGCAATATTTACGTCCTAGAATGTGGATGCAACACAATTGTTTTAATCGCATAGTGTAATCTTATTAAAGTATATCATTTGCTATCAATAAAAATATATATATATATTACCCTTTAAAAAAATAACTAAGATGAACAAGCATACTTTTTTCTTTAAAGTACAACAATAATGCGTCTTTAACTTGATAAAACTCATAAATAATACAAATAATAATCTCTATTTATAAAATATAACAAACCCTACCAAGGGTCTACTCAATACTCTATGGAAATTGAGAATAAATAGTAAGTATAATATGCATTATAAACACTATCATTAAACCCTTAAGAACACTAATCTGCAATTCCCTACAAATGTAGGTTATCATTACAGCTTAATAATAATAAAGAGGTCCAGACATCTATAATGAAATCCAATTAATATGAAGGGCCATAATATTAACATCCAAACATGATGACGAATATTCATCAATAAAAGAATATCCATACACATCATTTACATGCGCAATCGTTTACGTGGACTCTTGTAACATGAATCTTTATAGACCTTTATAGACTTACTCATTTAACATAGGAATAGCTTTGAACATTTAAAATCACTGATAATAGCTTGTAAACATAGTTTAAACAACAACACCATCTTGTGTAAACATAGTTTAAACAACAACACCATCTCGAACAGAATGGGGATCGAGCTCTGTGGAGAGCCACTCCTCACTCTGCCTGTACGCATAACCTTATGCTGCACAAAATGAAAAATAATCTGTTATTTAATCTATATAACAGACTTTCGCCGAGAGAGAGTTGTCCCCTCCCTTGGTTGCGACCATGTATAAAAACTCAATGTTTTTGTTTTCCTTGGGAAGTCCGCCAAGTTTAGAGAAGATTCCCTCCACCATTTGGAGATCAAGCTCAATAAAGTCAATAAAGATAGGAGAAGATTGCCACGTGGAATCCCCACGTTTTTTTATTTCAACCAATTGCTAGTCTATTTGCAACATCTTCATATTTGTCCTATATAATAAGGAAATCCCTCCTTTTTATTACTTTTGTGAATGTATATACATACGGCTACTCTCATTACAATATTTTCCATGTAATTTGAATCTTTTTTACTCTTTAATAATTATTAGAAAGAAGGTGCTTAAAAATTATGTGTTGCCCCAATAAAATAATTAGGGTGATTAATTTGATTTTGGACCTTTTATAAAATAAGGTATACAATATATATATATATAAATTTATTTTTATCTTAAATTAATCTTTCATTAGGAAAGTTCCTAACTTTTTTCCTTTTAATATTAAAAGATTTGGGCATCTTCTATGGGCAATAATACTTAAGGTAATCTCTTAATCTCACTTAGGATCACCTAATAATAAATATCTTTACACTAGTGGGTAGGTCCTTGGAGTTCACTACTACCTTGTAACAAGTAGTTACTTTGCTTAGGATTAACATAACTTAAGACAACACTTAAGATCTTGGCAAATCAAGTAAATCGTTACTTTTCTTCAAGTGCATATGGACACCAAGATGATGTATGACATCAATATCCTAGATTCTCATGGATTCCTAGCCAGTCGATCTATCTCCCCTAGTGGATTAATGCCCCCATTGTTAAGTTGCATCATGCCCTTGGTCTCCTAATTCTACCATTAACAATTACAACTTAGGAAATAAATAGCAATACTTACAAGGTTTACTGGTGGGGCTTTTTCCTTAAGCTCCTCACTAGAACAAGTACATAGTTACATTTTCAATTACAAAAGAATAGGGAAAGAAAGGGATGTTACACTTCTCTCCAAAAGAAACCAAACAAATATATATCACTTTGTTTTGGGTTGGATAATCTTGTTTTTTAGCTCAAATCTTGATAATGTTCATGTTAAAGCCTCTCAATACCCACATCACAAAATTATCAACAAGGAACATGTAAGGCTAAGAAGTTTTTCTACATCCAAAATGTATTCATGTATGCAACAATGCAAACTAAACATCAAAGTGTATACATTGTACTCTTATATGGCTGTAAATCATTTAAAGACTTTAAAAATCATCTTTTAGGTTATAAATTGCATGAAACCCTTAAAGATATAGAAAAGAA
This sequence comes from Larix kaempferi, assembly GCA_027924585.1. Taxonomy (NCBI): domain Eukaryota; kingdom Viridiplantae; phylum Streptophyta; class Pinopsida; order Pinales; family Pinaceae; genus Larix; species Larix kaempferi. Next base: position 13,093,477 of record BSBM01000729.1, read on the forward strand.
CATTTCTATTCTAAGAAAAGAATATTTATATTCTAAGAAAAGAACATTTAGTAAGACACTTCAATGTCCAAAAGGATAAGCAATTTACTAAGAGAACAATGAAACTAAAAGATTTTAGGTTTATGGCTAATGGATTTTTGATAATTCAAATTCCTAATCATAGAAAAGAACAAGGTACTTCAATGTCCACAAGGAATAAGCAATTTACTAAAAAACAATGAAACTAAAAGAGTTTAGGCTTATGGATAATGGATTTTTGATAATTCAAAATCCTAATCATTCTTCATTGAAAGACATGACATAAATCGTTTAAAGCATCAAATATATTTTATCTTCATTGAAAGACATGACATAAATCGTTTAAAGCATCAAATATATTTTTATGTATATTTCATCAAAGCCGAAAGAAAGAATATATATTTAATTTTACCAACTATCATTAACCGTGGTTGTAATACAAGTATATTGTTTAATGGAATTATATTTAGAAGGTATCAAAGAGCTACTAAAAATAGAAGTTTTCAAAACCTAATAATTTGGACAAAGTTATTATTGTAGTGGAATAGATAAATTAGATGATCATATTCTTCTTAACATGGTATAAAAGTTTAGTATGTTGAAGTAGCGAAGGATTGCAAGGTAATATTTACTTATGTTCAATTATAACTAAGATTTAATACATTTTTTACACACATTTGCCCATAATATAAAGTTTACAGTTTTTTAATTGTATATATATATAAGGTATAATTTGATAAATGAATCTTTTGATTTATCAAAACAAAATAAATTGTTTAATATATTAAATTTATTTAATTGATTTCTTATATTTTAACTTCAAGATTAAGATGTTTCAAATGTTATTGTAGTATCACTATAGATCCATTTTAAACCAGTATCTATCAAGCAGAGAGAGGGATCCAATTTCTTGAGGTGTATTTCTTTTTTAAAATTTGATCTCTCTTGATTGATAGATCCAGGTTTAAGTTTTAAATTTGTATTTTATAAACAAACATCTATTTTTTAATTACTTTTCATAATATTTTATTTTATGAACAAACATGATTTTTTTTTAAATAGTTTCCATAATTTAATTTTTTATTTTATGAGCCTACATGAATTTTTTTAATTATTTTGTTAGTAACAAAGGTTACATCACGATGTAACGTTACATGACACACTCGCACATATTACAACATCTTCCCCATACTGGGTTGTAGAGCACTTAGCTTTTATTTTATAAGCGAACATCTATTTTTTAATTACTTTTCATAATATTTTATTTTATGAACAAACATAGATTATTTTTAAATATTTTCTATACTTTAATTTTTTATTTTATGAGCTGACATGAATTTTTTTAATTATTTTGTTAGTAACAAACGTTGCATCACGATGTAACGTTACATGACACACTCAAACATGTTACAACATCTCCCCCATACTGAGTTGTAGAGCACCTCGTATCACTCAGTACAATTACTAACATGTTATGGGTTTTTTTTTAACTTGTTATTATTATACAACTAATGTTGCAAACAATTTCATCCAAAATCAAATTTAAAAATTGATAGAGAACTTACTAAAATGATGTTGGAATTGTTTGTGATTTCTTTAGATCTTAACAAAATTAATATTTACTTAATGTTTGGTTAAAATACAAATTTTCACTACTTAAATTAGATTTTTGAATGCATGAATAAATATTTACTAATTTTCATAGATAAAAATTAATATTAAAATTCATACCCTAAACCCATTTATATACTATGCTGATTGTTCTATTCAGGGTTGACCCCCACTTTGTCACCATCGAGCCATTTGTCAACTTGTTTATTTATGCAATGAGACTAACTTCAAGCCATCGATGATCTTGATTCTCAACCCCTTGCATCCATATCCAACAATTTGGATCTTTCCATGAATTTTCTTCCTCACAATAGTGTGTTCTTTGTTCTTTCAATCTTCGTTTGATATCGAATCTTAAGAACTTGTCAAACATGCAACAAACTACAACCTTATCTCCTAACTTGGCAAACAGAATTGTTAAGCTATGGAATTTGGTATCTTAGCATTTTATATATTTGTCCACATGCCATTCGTATGGCTTGAAAAACCATGAAAGGGATGTGCCAAACAATCAGAGTCATAGCTGGATATAACTGGGGCAATGATTGCATTCTTCCATTATAAAAAGAAAAGAATATGATTTGCTTTAATGGCATGGCACAAAAAATTCATTTAGTATGTTGCAAAAATTCCATTCCTGATTTGCACCCCTGGTAATCGGTTCCCTAAATTATTAATAATCAGCAACCACATGGACTCGCTGGGAGTGGGGTGGCGTGCTTCTAACAACCGCGTCTCCCCATTAGGCAGGCAAAGATTTGCATATTCATTATAAAATCCTCTGTAACAACTTATAATAACCGCAATACGTACCGATATGGTCGACAAAAGCCGGCAGATCCACTGAACTGATTCGAGTGGGATTCCCCCTATCTTATTACTATTATTAATATTCTTCTTCATAATCATAATCACTGCACTCTGCCACTCTGCGTCGCCTTAGCATGGGGACTCGGGGAGCCGGCCAGCCGTCCTCCTACCCACCGAATGCAACTGCCGAGAAAGATCGACACAATCGCACTGCCCTCGAGCATAGATTGCTTTGTGTCCAACAAACACATCCCCATCACATGCATGCATCATCATCATGCCCATCGCCCTTTCCTCTATCCACTGGACCCTACTATGCTATAACTACAAACGAGTCTTCTTCTTCTTTAAATTGCAATTCTGGTTATCTAACTTGATGTTAAGATTATAATTTTAAAATTTCAAAATTATAATTTTTTGAAAGGTTGATTTGGTAAAATCTCATCTAAAATGTAACTGGAAATCAGGAGTTGTACTTAGAAATTAGTATACTGCCTATCTATTAGAAAACTGCATATCTACTATTTAATTAATTGAATTGAATCAAGATATAGACTACATATCCCGTTACTTCAAGTCCACAAAAATTTAATAAAAAAAAAACATATAATTATCTTGTATGAAACATCCTCGACCTCCAAAAACTTATAAACTAAAAACAAAACAAGGATAAGTCTACCTCCCATCAACCACAATACTAGAAAACCAAAAAACAGAAAAAAACCTTCAGAACAACATAGAGCTAATAGCCCTGTAAAGCTCCACTATAAATAGTAGAGTGATCACAGATTTCATCAAAGAGCAGGAGCCCCTCCTCCCTTAGACATTAGCTTTCATGTTATATTCACCCACTATAAAGTTCTTTATATCAATATTATTAACACTTTTGCAATGTAAAGAAATATGTATTTATCCATTTAAGCTCGTTAAAAGACACAAAATATAAAATGTTGTTTTCTAAGCCTTTTTAATATAAAAATAAAATTTTACAAGAATCCAAGTAGTCTTCTTAAGGCAGACTGTTGATTTCATTGTACATTAACCACTCATCATAAACTGCATTCCTATTAAGCACATTCCAAAACACAAAATATATAAATTCTTATGGTGTAATATTATTAATTAATAAATTACAAATTTAAATTTTATATAATCTAAAAATTATTTTAAATTTATAAAAACAACTTTAAGAATTAGTGTAATAATTTTAATCAATAAATTCCAAGTTAAAAATTAATATAATTGTTCAAAATTGTAGTGATTTCTAAAATTCTAAAACTATAAATAAATAATGTTTTATCAACAAATCACAAATTTAAATTTATTATAATTTTTAAAAATGATATTAATCAAAACTAAATATAATAAAATATTAAAATGATAAATTATATTAACTTCATTTTAATTTTTTAATTAATAAAATAATTATTAATAAAACAATAACAATAATCCACATAATAACATAAAATATAAAGTTCTACTAAATATGATAAATCTAATACATGTGAAAGTTCCATACATGTCAATGGAATTGAAAGTAATGAAAACTATTTGTTTTTTATGTAAGAAAAAATTAATTAAGATTTTTAAAAAGAGTGTTGATTCATATAAATTTATATGAATATGATTTAAAAGTTAATGTAATAAATTACAAATTCAAATTTGATATTAATTTTTAAAATTAATTTAAATATAATTAACTACCATTATTATTTTAAAAAAAAATTAATAAATTAAACCTTAATCAATAAATTACAACTCAAAATTTAATATAATCTCTAAAATTATACCAGTTTCTAAAATTGTCCAGCTATAAATAAATAATGTTCTGACAAAAATGACACGTTCAAATCTAATATAATCTGCAAAATTCTACCAAACAAAATTAAATAAAGTAAAATGATCAATTATACCAACTTGTTTCTCATTATTGTTAATAAATAAATAATCTTCTTTCGACAACAAAAAAAAAATATTGTTCCGCACAATAATAATAGAGACTGAAAGTAAAAGAAATATTATTGGCATATTAGAGAAGAGTGTTACGTAGTATACAACAAAGATATAAGAGTAGAAAACACAGAGTAAGTAGTGCCTGCAGCGAAGAAGAAGAAAAGTGACATGGACATTGTACAGAAGCTCCACGAAATGTGACGTGACTAGATGATCCATTTGGTGGATGAACATACATATTTCATCACAATCCCTAATAGTAATAACGATAAGGAACCCAAATAAATAATATTACCTGCCCACTTCATCGAGAGCAAATTAAGAAGATTTGCCACTCAAGGTTCGAAATAAAATAGGTATCAATAAGGTTGCAAACATTAAAAGAAAGAAAGTAATAATTATTCCACTATATGCCCTCGTGGTGAAGTATGGTACACAGAATGACGTGCTCTTCTTCTCCTTGTATTGATGAGTTTATTGATCGGTCCTCTGTTCACTGCACTGCTGCCACTAAAGAATTACAAGTAAGTAAGTCCCACCATTGAGGCGATTCCTGACCTGCGTCTCACCAAAACGACGTTTCACCATATCCACCGGTTCTGCAAACCCTATCCATCGGCCACTTGAAATACGAAGCTGCCACATACTCAAAAGCAGGTCCTGCTCCACCTCCACTTCTAATTCTGGGACTTGGATTTTACCATGGCTCTCGGAGCTGCAAACCAAATACCAGTAAGAATATTAAAACATGTATTATGTCTGTAGAGGTTATAGGTTCAAAACCAGTCGGTTAGGGTTGCTCATTAGACCGTTAGACCGTTGTGACAAAGGTTAAAGAGTAGGTGAACCCTGAATGTAATATCTAGTTTGCGGAATGTACCCTAGGAGATTACTGTTACCATGGTTACAAAAAAGATATTAAAACTAGCTAGCATATGTTTTTATTACGATCGAAAACGAAACAGAGGGTTGATTTAGCAAATACCTAAACCAATAGCTTCCGAGGCCTTCATGATGCGCAGCCTCTTGCAGGAATCTACAAACATACTGCAGTCACGCGTGGATTCTCAGTATCAGTTATGATCACCTTTTGATGACGTTAAAACCTGAAATCACATGCAGTTAACTACTTTATGCATGACCCCTATGAAAGACTCAAATTTTATAACGTCACTTACACCCACGGGACGTCGCCTACAAGCATCCAATCGCCGTCCTTGTCTTCATAGGTAGGCACATATTCAGACCCATTCAGCAGATCCATCAGCTTGCTCTCGCTCAGACCAGGGGATCCACATTGCCCTGAAAACATTTCAATGTGTGTTATCAAATGGATCAAACTGAAGGAAAAGCAATGGAACATACAAGAATGAAGGGGCGCGGTAAGCAGTACATTCGTACCCATCGTGAAGCAGCTGAACATTTTCTCGAGTGCGGAGGAAAGCTCATGGTAGGTGCTGTATATTTTGAGGTCTACCTTTCTCAGATAGGGAGCTCCGTCCATGCTCACCTTCACATACAAAGCGTTACCAGAAAACCCATCGTCTGCAGGCTTTGAATTAGCAGCCAAAGTGTTCTTCCTGAACGATCTAATGGGCGGCCAACCCACAACTTGTGCCCTGAAATAGTAAATTAACATCAGTACACAAAGTAACCTCCGCCGTATTTTTAAGCAGAAACCCATGAGTGATCTTATGTTCCAAACAAGTACTTACTTGGGAGCAGGGGCCATTTCGGGATCAGCTGCAGTCTGAGATTGAGAAGCTCCATTAGCTTTCTCGGTTGGTCCGTCTCTTGGCGTCTTAGGGAGTTTTTCATCCATGGGAGCAGGAGACATAGAAAGCCCAGGAGCACCACCTTGCATCATCATTTTCTGGCTAGGGGATGCCGAAAACAAGCCTGTTGGCTGATTACCCTTGCCTGCTTCAGACGCTTCTGTAACAGCAGAAGTTGCAGGCTGTTTTCCAGAAGGAAAAATCCATTTGTTGTTGTTATCAGTAAAATTTGAAGTCTTGGGGGAATCCATGGCTTCAGAAAATCCCCTTTTACCATTTCTGATCTGCCCAAGGCCGCCTGTGTCTGATTCACACACACCTGGTAACCCCAGCCTTAGCTCCGTTTCCTTGAGGCTATGCTCGTCTTCATCCTTGGCAAACCTCTCCATCTTCAATGCAATTGCAACCACAGATTCTGATGAAAAAACAGGCGCTTGCAGAGATTACTACTTCTTGAACAATACCTATTGCGTATACCTAGATATCCCAGTTTCGCTGGACTGGACCGGATTGGATTGGAATGTGTGAATACCGGCTACAACACCATCTATTCAACTCAACAGTTTGCTGCGTGTATTGATGTCTACCTCCGGCGTATATTAATACAATCGACCAGCTCTGTGTTATCGTCACCATGAACCGACCGCGTTAATCACAACCCTAACCTCCGTGCCTCTCTCGTTTGCTGCAGACACCTGTCATGCATCAATGATCCAACGGCAGAGATTCGCTTGGGGAAATAATTAATTAGAGTACGAAGGGAGACAATCGAAGGGACGGGGGACACCCTGCCGGCAGGCAAAGTTGAGTGGCAGCGAAGGACGGCGACATCCGTTGGGGTGGCAGTGGCAGTGGCAGTGTCAATAGTGTCCACATCTCTGTGCCGTCCGCCTGACATACCCGTGCTCCGGTTCAGTCGGTTGACTGATTTCCCGGCAAAGCCGTAGCATGTGCGTTGGGAATCGCGGTCACCCACCGGCAAAACAGAGAGAAGAGAAAACGCTCATGGAATCCGGAAGATGCCGGGCATCGATGCATGCATGGCCCCATGTTTTATTATGTTCAGTAGCATACCCCATGTGACCATGTTGCCATGTTTGTGACATGTCATGCATGCCTATCATGATTAGATGCACTGCACCCATGTGCTCATTCATTCAAACCTATTATTGATATAAAAACCCAATTTTATTAATATAATTAAGAAATGAAATTTTACCCAAACCTTGGCTAAAGAAGTCACAATTCCATTTCTTTCCCTACATGAATGAATGTCTTTCTTTTCTAGGTAAAGGGAAGGAACCTTCAAATAATTTATCATGAAAAAATAAACATTAAATTGCACATGCTTGTCTATATCATTGACCTTCTCCAATTGAAATGGATGGAAGAGAGGCTCCTTCATGATGGACCATTTCAAAAATGTTGACGTGTGACATAGTAGTTGCTTACATAGTCAAAGCCACTTTTCCAACTACCACTCTAACTTAAAGTCAAAATACTATCATCCATATTACTATGTAACTCCAATTTTCAAACTAAAAAAATTAATCATAATAATAATAGATCAACCGAGACAAATACAACTTGACTCCGAGATGGAAATACAAAAACAGTACATAATGACAAGTCGACATGATTTTCTTCTTTTGTTATTATTTTGTCTCCCATATGGAGTGACTATTAAGCGATTCTCTAGGTTACACTATATTGTCCCTAAATTAGATACAAGTCAAGCTCGTTAACCTTCTCGGAAATGGGATCCAACCAATCCTTGGTAAAACACTTTTCTTCGCATCCTTTTCTTCTAAATTGCAATTGTGTTTGGCACACTTCCATCTTGAAAATATTATGACTAATTTTTAAAGAAGCCATCTAAAACCTTGATTATTTTGCTTGTCTTGCAAAAACTTGGTTGAAATTTGGCAATATGAAATCTAAAAATTTAGCGAGACATCTAAAGTATACAAAATTAATTAATCTTATTATTTGAGATTCTAAAAATTTATGTCTGAAAAACAATTTTCTCAAAACAACATAAAGGTTTTAGACAACTCGATTTTTTAAATTTATTATAGTTAATGTGAAGAAATTTGATTACATTGTTCCAAATGTTTTTATATAGCAAAGTACAATTAATATAAATTCTAGGGATTTTTATTAACGTTGCAAAGTACAATTAATATAAATTCTAGGGATTTTTATTAACGTTGCAAAGTACAATTAATATAAATTCTAGGGATTTTTGTTAACGTTGCAAAGTACAATCAATATTCGTTTCTCATCAAAGTATTAAAAAATTAAAAATAAATTTGAATGTAAATATGTGTAGTATTTAAAACTCTTAAATGATTTTTTTTAATGTATGCATATGTATCTTCATTTAATTTGATTTGGAGATATTGTTTTGTTTTATATATTGTTTTAATTATTATAATTATTTACATTTTATTTTTTAAATTAATCATTAATGATAAATATTTTTTATGTGTGTATATGAATGTTTATTTAATTTGATTTGGAGATTTGTTTTATATATTGTTTTAAATATTCTCGTCAAAGTATTAAAAAATTAAAAATAAATTTGAATGTAAATATGTGTAGTATTTAAAACTCTTAAATGATTTTTTTTAATGTGTGCATATGTATCTTCATTTAATTTGATTCGGAGATATTGTTTTGTTTTATATATTGTTTTAATTATTATAATTATTTACATTTTATTTTTTAAATAAATTATTAATGATAAATATTTTTTATGTGTATATATGAATGATTATTTAATTTGATTTGGAGATTTGTTTTATATATTGTTTTAAATATTATAATTAGTTACATTCTATTTTTTTAAAATTATTACTTAATGATAAATTAATATTGATTGATTGTGCTTTATTATGTAATTATAATTATATTAAAATTTTATTAACTAAATTATAATTCTGTTTTTTAATCTAGTGAGTATTCCTCAAGTCAATTAAGTGTGACTTTGATATATATAGAAAAATGAAGATTTAGTTATCCTTTCTATCTAAATTAATTATTTTTATGGATATTTAGATGTACTTTATTTCAAATGGGCTATATGTATGATGTTTGTTTTTGTTATTTTTTTAAATTAACAATTTTTTTTATTCATAAACATCAATATTGCACATCTTATCTATATTTAATTATTATTTAAAAAATAAAATAAAATTGTATATCATGTTAACTTATACCAAAGTTGTCACATTCAAACTAAATAAAGATTTGATTGAATTGAAATATAAAATAACTCAAAATGAGTATGAGATGAATACTCACACTCGACAAGACTTGAAAGTTTTGGGTGAAACACACTCTACTAACTTATATCACATTTTCTCTGCTGGAGAGGTGGATATGTTGCTCACCAAGAGAGCCTATACTTGCCGCACGGTAAAGCAGGAAAGCCCCTCCTCCGGTTAGTCGATGTACTTCATGTGCAGGGTTGTTGGGAAAGCTCACAGGTTCAAGGACACGGTCCCGCAGAAGGCACAAGCAGAAATCCAAGAGGAAGAAGATGATGGCGTGGTTTCCAGAGGGTGTCTCACCGACGCGAAAATTAGAAGCGAGTTCAAGGCCCTGGTACCGGACCTGGGGAGTACCATGGGTCGGGCCACCCTGTACCAGAAACTCTCGACTATCACTAGTCTCAGAAAGCTGTGCTTGGAAAGGTCCTTGAAGACAGAGGCGAATCCCAAGCTGAAATCCTTCTCCAGCTGGACGAAATGGTCGGATACCTGAAGCAAATTCTCTTCAATCAACAACAGTTAGCTCAACGTCTCGGTGTTGCTCTTGCTAAGGAGCCTACTTCCTAGGTTGGGCAGACAGGTTTAAACCAGTAGTTATGCTTTGGTTAGCTCTAGTCTGTTGGTTATATTTACTATTGTTGTAAATGTTTTCTTTATGTAGTTACAGAACACTCTTGCTTATAGTCTGTCAATTAAACTCAAGCTCTGAACAGTCTTGTTTCCTCATGAGGAAGACTTCATTCAACTCTGTTTTGGGGTCTGTTTTCTCGGTTAAGAGAGGGCCTTGTATTACTCTATTTCTGTTTATTTTGGTGACGGCAATATAAGGATTCACACTAGCTTACAAAAAAAATACTTATATCACATTTGCATAAACATATATATAATATATATTTTTCTTCCTAAATTGTAAAATACATTTTATTTTTCTCTTTATAATAATTTACACAATTTTATCATAAAAAATCAAATGAAATAAAAGATTAATATATTTTTCTTCTTAAATTATAAAATATTTCTTATTTTTCACTTTATAATAACTTAGATAATTTTATTATGAAAAATAAAATAAAATAAAATATTAATATTTTATACCTATAACATCTTATAAACAAGTTTTACCACCTTATAAAACAATTAGAAATGGAGAAATCCAAGTAAAAGTTGCACGTCTCAACTTTATGTAAAAAGTCTTTGTTTTTTTTGTTTTCAATATGAGAAATAAAATTCGAATTCTTTCTATAGAAAAATAAGCTTTTTCAAATCGATTAAAAAATTTAAAAATAAAATTAAAATAGAATCATGATAAAGTCCATTTGATGTAACTTTATATATACGAAATAATGCTTCCTCTTTTACTAAAAATGCATGGATATTTTCTTGAACATTAAAGTGGTTGTTTAGTGGATGATATAGGAAGATTTCAAGGGGATTTCACAATAGTTAATAGAGAATGTATAAGCCATTTGGTAATGTATATTATTAGTAATTGCTTTAAGAGGAGTAAAAGGAACGCTGAGAGGAAAATAGTATAAGGAAAAGTAGTTTGGTCAAATTTTGGGCAACACGTTACACAACACAATTGAAGTATGAATATTTGACTAACTAATAGAATGAAGTAAAGTAAATCCCAAAAATAAAGTAAATACTTGAGTTTTTGATACTTGCAATCCTAGCTCCCAAGTATTTATTTCTCCGATTTATACCATAAAGAGAATAAACATATGTCAAATTGATTATAGACTAGGATCCAGACATATACATGTGTCAAATGTATCAATAGGCTACAAGATGATACTAAATTCGTCTATGTTTCATATTTCATACACATTGCTTTGCGTCTCTTGCTCATGTATGCCACATATAAGTATGGTTTATGCATTGTTGGAACTTGGAAGATCTAGTTTATAATCACATATGTAATTGAAATTTATAGAAGAGGATATGTTTGTATGAAGTGGGTTCTTCACCATCACTTTAGAAAGACGGATGGGTATGCCACATAAATTGATAAATCCATTCCCAACATTGGAACCTTGTCAACAAATCAAACTTGGAGATCAGTGAGAAAATGCCATTGTTTTCAGCAAATCCATTACAATCCTCCAGAGAGAAAAAAATGGTGTTGCATCCTTTTAATGTGGACATGTTATCCAGTACTACAAGCATGATGTCTCATTCTCTAAATTATAAAATATAAATGGCACCTCCACGTAATTGCATAGCAACAACATACCACCAACATCAATGTTATATACTCAAGACATTTATTATTTACAAATCTACAAACTCACCATGCAAGAGCCTCGACTTCAATCCCTAGTTGTCTTTAATAAAATCCTCTTAGACCAGACATTCAAAGCAAAACATTGCATTTTAAATTATCAACTTCAATCCCGAATTGTCTTTAATAAAATCCTCTCAAGGTAGATATTTAAAGCAAAGCAAAACATTTTAAATTTATCCAATTCCTCTATTGACCACACAGTTGTAGCACCATCATTAATGCTACATACCAACATGCCATGCTTCAATCCAAGATGCATAGACCTTGAGCAACGTAGGACATACCTCACTTTGAACACATCCTTCCACTCTATACGATCCATACCTAGCCATTCACCATGACTAATCAGCAAACCATGCCACAACAACATTTGGGTTGACTCTAAATGACAAGTTAAATACAATGCAAACAATGGATGAGGCAAGCTAATATTTCACCTCTATGCCAATCCACGGTGACTGACAATGACAAGTTATACTAAGACACAAGAAATGGGGAAGCATACTAAACCTACACTCCCAATGTTAGGGTGAATCCAAATGACATGGTACATGATGACATAAGAAATGGGCTAAGTACGCGAAATTTGCAGCTCTTGGCACAATACAAATATGTTGTACAATAGAAAAATGTAAATTACATATATCAAGTGATATTCATGCAGGGATGAAACTCTATTATTGAAAACAATGAACATTAATACAAAATGAGAATTCCTTAAAAAATTTGCCAATGATACAATTAAATAAATGCCATCCAATCCTTAAGCGTTAAGCATCTAGGATCCCTAAATCCCTGGAAGGTTATCCACCATTTCAAAGTTTTATGAAATATTTATTCTTATGTTTGAGAGAAGCAGAAGAAAAATGCATGGGGCCATTCAATCCATATTACAAGACAAAACATTAAACATTTCAAATTCAGTTTGACTTAACAAGGAAGGGGATCAACTGCCATGTTTACATGGGACAAAAAATGACGTTGGTATACATTACATCCTTTGGGCATGCTATCACGCCTATGGAATAGAGGCACTAACTTTGAGCTATGGAATCTCAAGATGGAGGATTTTATTGTAGATCAAGATATATGGGCTTCAATATCTAGAATTGAATATGATAGTATGGAAGATGAAGAATGTGAAGTATTGGAGAGAAAGGCGAGAGACCTTATCAAGCTATGTTTGAACATTCAGTGTTATTGAATGTTTCATAAGAGATAATTATAACAACTCTTCTGAAGAATTTGTGTAATTTGTACAAGGCTAAATCCCTAGTTAATAAATTTTTTCTTTGGAAAAGTTGTTCTACTTGAAAATGGGTGATGGTGATTTTATGGTTGAGCATCTAAATGTCTTTAATACTATTGCGACCCATTTGATCTCAACTAGAGTGATACAAAATAATATGTATCTATTATAATAAATATATCAACAATAATCCATGATACAAAAATGGGTGATAACAACTAATATGCAATTGCCCCAAGAGGTGCAAAGGGACGCCCAAGGGGGGGAATGTGGAAAGTAAAGTAGGGGAGGAACGATTAGAAGTAGATGCTTCTAATGAAATTGGGACAAGGGCCTAAAGTGAAAGAGAAAGAAAGGGACATGAAACCATTGTGGTAAAATATGAAAGTATGTAAATTTATGGCATGGTAATTATATGAGTGCACCATCGGGTCCAAGCAAGGCATATAGCAAGCACATAAACAACTCCCAAATTTAAGCCATAAAAAATTGCATGACTTTGTCCCATATTCAAAATGTTACTTAGCCCTAAGTATTAGATGATAGGATGGGAAAATTAAGTGACCTTTGTGATTGAAAGGAAGTGGTATTATATATTTGAAGGAAGTCATGATTTTTTCCAAGTTGTTAATACTAGCTTGACCAAAAAAAGCTTGTTGGAAAAAGTTATGCTTAAATAATTTAAAGTGAGAAACATTTGTGTGGTGAGGCAAGGAGCATTATAGATATAGGGAAAACTAAGGTAACAATAAAAACATAAAGGTATAGGATTCGACGTTGGGATAATCTGAATCTTCCCTCCCCCATTATAGACCTTCGAGGGCACTAAGTCCATCCTGTAATCCGATCCCCCATATGTATGAGATCTGTAATCCCCCATGGATCCCACAAAGGCTTATTTGATCGACACAGATATGACTTTGGGTCACCAGATAGAAAACAACAAGAAGCAAACCATTCATTCATAAATTTATTTTGCAGAAATACAAAATGTAAGAGCACCATGGGCCTACCTAGAAATGCAGGCAGATGTGGAGGTATTTTGGTGTTTGTGGCCTCCAAATAGAAATAGATGCGACAAACGAGGGGAGGAATGAAAGAAGAAACTACTCAGTTCACAACTGTTGAACACCATGTGACATATTTTCAAATCTCCAATCATAATCTACAGCCTCCACAGATGTGAGCACCTCCGTTTTCCACGTTGAATAACACAAGGTGAACGCCCATCATCTATCATGAGTAGAGTTTGGTTCACGGACACATGAGATTGATGAGGTGGACATATGAACCAAATTTCTTGTTCAAGATCCAATGTACACAAGGAGGATTAGGTCCTGTTGTTTTTTAATTATTATAATTATTATATTGAGCCACTAAAGCTTAAATTTCAAACATAGACCGTCTTTATTATGCACTCACAGTCTTGAAAAGTCTGGACTAGTGGCTCTCATCTTTGTTAATTTAGAGGAAATTTTTCTAGGTGCCTTCCACATATTCACTTTATAGTTGAACAAGGGCTTGTCTAGAGTGGAAAATGATAATAACAAATAGATTCAATATGGAGAGTCTTGGGGTTCTTCTTCTGTTAGCTTAAACTTGTTTCTCTGTTCATCTCTAATTTCCAATGCTTGGTTTATGTGTTGGATTGTACAAACAAATGCTCACATTTTCCATTGTGTTGAATGTTGGAGATTAATTTTATTTGAATGAAAGGAATATTTCTTGTTAGTAGATATGCATATAGAGTTGAAGGGCCAGTTTAAATGAATGTTATAAACTAATTTAAGCAGCGATCGACCATCCTCACTCTTTTGTGGTTCCTCCATGTTCTGTTGCCTCTATTTGATATTTTTTCAAGTAGGAATATTGATTTTATCCCGTAGTCTATGATTAGATTTGAGTCTTTTGATTCACCCATTGTTTTGTGGTTGTGCACATGTAGTTCCTTGTGCTCTTTTGGTTCTTGGGCATTGTTTTGTTGTTGTGCACATGTAGTTCCTTATGCTCTTTTGGTTCTTGGGTTTTTTTTTTAATCCCTGAATCTCCAAGATGGATGGTAAGTTTTTGAAAATGAACTTTATGTTGATCAAAAGACTCTGTTAAGTGTGTTAAACATGTCATCGTATGTCATTCTGTGTGAAATTTTAATATTAATTTTTTTTGTTCATATGAGTACATGTAAAAATTGGCAATGAAGATTTTGAAGCTCCATTACAAGTTCTTAGAGGCAGCCGGGTTAATGTGTCCTTAGAAGTTGTTGAAATTGGGGTAACATCTTGGAACAACTACATTTTTATCATTTTCTATTCAAATTCACATATGTATCTATTTTGTCCTTCTTGATTGATTGCTTAATAATCGGATATAGTTGCTGTGAGTCATTTATATTTCCATATCCCATACTGATCCAATGGGTTTTTAACTAGTTTGGTTTTGATTTTTTTCCCGTTTGTAATCTTAATGTTTTACACAATAACAAAGTTCCAACATTGCAAGTGCATTTCCCATCAATGTCATACTGGTCACTAATTTGAATGTCTTTGGTTTTCAAAGTGCAGCAGAGACAAGAAATCAACAACCCGGAATAAAATTTTGATTTCATATCTTTTGATCTGAGTGTAGTTGACTCTATTTTCGATCTAAATTTAGCCAAGAATTAGTTGTAATTCAAACAACGATAATCGAGTGAACCAACAGAATATACGTGGAGATTGAAAAAATAAAAATTGTGAATATTGAGGTAAATTGATAAATGGCGATAAAAGTTAAGTTTGATTATACATAAAGTATATCTTTATTTCAAAATAAGATAAAAATTGTGATTTATGTATTGTGTGTAATCGCTTTTCCTTAGAAGGAAGAAATTTATTCAACCAAGATCATAAAGTCATTTGCTCAGAATGTTATAAAGAATTCAAATGGGGAGCTTCCCAACTGAAGTCTTATGGACACTACAATAGTAAGGATAAATTAATTGGTTTGGAAAATAACAAAAGTATTCATTAAAAAGGACCTGCAAAAGAACATCATAGGTTTTAAAATATTTTATGTCTTGGTGAATTTGCATAACATACTACTATAAATAGAGAACTTGTGGAATCATATACTGTTATAAACAGAAATGCTCGTTCAACTCATCTATTTTCTCCCTTTTATCGCAATTTCTATGTTTGTTTCTATTATATGTTGTAAAAGAAAATTGTATCATTCACATTCATCATCTCTAAATCTTTTTCACATAGTTTATATATGCCCCCTAAATCTATGCATGTTTTTAATGGTGTTTTATCTTCTTTTTTTCTATTAATCAGAACTATGCTTTTCTTTTTTATCAGAACTATGCTTGTTTTTAATTATGTAGAAGCCTCTTTGCATGAATCATGTACTTGAAATTTTTGGCTCTGTTGTAGCTATGATTTGGGAGGGGAAAGGTGTTGTTGCAACTGGTAGGAAAATCATTGTAGGCACAAATCCTACAGCTTCTAAGCCCATAACTATTAGAGGCGACTTCGTTGTAGAGATTGGAAGGTAAACTCTATTTAGTAGAAGTCTCAAACCCTCGTACAGAGTCAGACAGGTTAATCAAACAATCTAGAAATAGCCCTAGATATTTTATTCAAGAAAGAATACGATGGAAAGGCAAGGGATCAGCCTGAGTTTATTCTAGAGTTTCATTTGGGATGATTGGAAGGAAAACGACTTTCGAAGTACTAAAAGGATGAAGCTTGTGTGCACAATTGGGCCTACTTATTTTGATTTCGAGCAGCTTGAAGCCCTGGCCATGGAAGGGATGAATGACGTGAGGATTAATTAGCCATAGTAGTAGGTATTGGCATCACAATATTATCAAGAATGTGAGAAAATTGAACGAAGAAAGGGGTTTAGTAGTGGATATTATGATAGCTAATTGCCCCATTGGAAGTTAATGTGGACAACAATGATATATCATGTAGCTTCTATATGGTACCATCTGGACTAATGGAGTCATCAACCTTGGACATCTGCAAAACCACTTACTAAGGTTTTCTTTTCCTCACCAGTTCTGTCTACATCAGTTACTTTTTCTGAACTTGCCACATCAGGTGTCTGTTTGATGTTATAGACTCAATATACATGATTCTAATCTACAAAGAGAAAATGCCAACAATATACAAGATACAAAGAGTTCTTCATCAAATATCTCTAAAGATTGGCAAAGCTTTCCAACCGACCAAGAAAAGGAGGATGGAGGCTTTGGGAATTCCAAGATGTGTTTGCGTGGACATACTATGAGTTTCAAGCTTATAAAATTTATGTTTTTAAACATGTTATTTATATGAAGGAGGATGCTAAGCCTTTAAAATAGAAGAATAGAGCTATGAACTCTAAGTTAGCACCTATTATTAAACAAGAGATCGAAAAGTGATTTTATGCTATTATAGAACAAGTCAGGTAAAACATCCTTCTTAGAGCACGGTCACATGACCTTCATATTCCTCAACCTCACCCACGTTGATTTGGTCCTAGCCTCCATTCCATCACTGCAAAATCCTTGCATTTTTCTCACCCATGAGTCCCTAACATTCGCTCTCGGTTCTCACTCTGAAGAACATTTCATTCCATATGACCAGCAATTAGCTCCCTCCTCGATTGATCGGGGACTGAAGCTCCTTGTCTAAGAATGCCTAGGCCTACAGAAGCCATGCATTGTAGATGTGAGGAGACCCACAAGGAGCATTGAACCTAAGAAGACCATGAGGCGGACTGGCTTGTGTTTCCGAGAAATGCACAATGCTACAAGAGCTTGAACTACATCAATGCAATGATGAGTCCTTGGAAGCAATCTCCGCCTATAAAAATCTTCAAATCTTGTGCTTGGTGGGGGTTAGGGAGAGTTTTAGTTTTCATCAGTGTGGGATCAATGATATAGGCTTGACCATTTTGGGAAGGAACTGTAAGAGGCTGGTCAAACTGGAGTTAAGTGGATGTCAGGGAAGCTGTGATTATGAAAGGAGAATTGCAAAACAGGACACTATGCTCGTCACCTCAAGCAGGCCTTTCCTTGAAAGCTTTGTATTGGGGTTCATTTTATTTTCTCTCTTTTCTTGAGCATTTCAAACACATATAGGTATGTTTTGAATATTGTTGTGTTAATTTATGGATATAACTATGTGGTAGTGGTGCAAGCTTTAGGAGGACAAACATCAAATACCAGTCTTCAATGTGACAACCAATGATCCACTTTTCCATCAATGACTGGTGTGATGCCCAAAATTTCTACCAAGCATGGTTGATTAAGCCAACTCCAAAAATAAAAGAAGAATTAA
Source organism: Larix kaempferi (assembly GCA_027924585.1). Lineage (NCBI taxonomy): Eukaryota > Viridiplantae > Streptophyta > Pinopsida > Pinales > Pinaceae > Larix > Larix kaempferi. The sequence continues at coordinate 13,111,764 of BSBM01000729.1, forward strand.
CATAACTACAGGAATACTCCAAGCCTGTAGTGAGGAACAAAAGAAACGCAGGATACTATGTTTCGGGTTTTATGCCTGTAATATTCCAAAATGCGTTTGGTTCTTCCCTGGGAACGTTAACCAAAACATACACGACCTTGTGGTGATTGAATAGAGCCCCGATCTCTTCCTTTTTGGGAGTGAACACCAATGACCAAACAACAATTTGTTACATCAAATAATTTATTCAAACAAGAAAAAGAACATTACCAGAATTTACCAGGCGCTAGCTTTTTAATTCAGATTTGATAGGACACATTCAGGAACATTCAAACGCATATGTTCAATTAAGAATACAGCTCTGCAACTTCATTTAATACTTTTAAACAGAAGAAACAAACTCCACAAAGTTCTGTGTGGTTGAACCAAATGATTACAACATTTCCATTCACACGGGAGTTTTCATTCCATTCATGAAGATTCAAGATAATAAGTTTCCTGCGGATAGACTTGGCTGATTTGGGCTTGGATTTTACAACGATATTAATTTCCATGTTAGTGCAGTCCTAGGGACACATAACATAACAAGTGATAACTCGTCCATACCATATCTATGAAGTATATTTGACTGAAACATCAAGCACAAATTATCTCCTTTAATGCTAGGCATGCAATACATGATGGTGGTATGCAACAACTCATATCATTGAACCACAGACACATTTCATGTGTTGTGCCCCCTACTGCTTGATACACCTGGGCATGGACAATATAATGAGATTTTAAATATTAGTGTAGCATCAGCATTAACCATGAGAAAATGGCATAACACTCAACTTAGACAAGTGTTAACCAAAGCCAATGTTTTTATGAGATTTATTCAACTTGTATTGCCACATTATACATTAGGTGGTCACATCCCACAAGGAATTTATAACATTTTTAACTAAAGCTATTTAGTATTTTACTATCTAAAGACACCTGTAAAGAGAGTACCCATGAATTGGCAATAAGAAGTGATTATTTTTAACTGAATTTAAATAACATCCAAAATGAAGATGGAATCCACCTATAGTTTGTCCCCTTAACGGAAAATATTTTTTTAAATAACACCACTCATTGGGTTAGCTACATTTCTCTCAATTTTCAGCTATTTCTTCCAATAGCACCTGAAAGCTTCATCTTTTGAAAATGAAAGCAAAACTCGTACAAATTTTCCCTATGAATTCCTCTATTTATTCAGTTCAGAGGCAAGCACTTTTATATCTCCATTATTTACAAACCATTTCTTACTCCCTCAGCGTTCCTCAAATTCAATAATCAATCGACGCATAACAGATTTCTTCTCTTATTGATCATAATTCATAAAACTAAGATCCTAATTCTCACAGCAGTTGTATAAGAAAAATGGTGTTTTATTCTTAAAGTTGAAATCCTGCGTTTTTAGAATAACTCCTCGCATCCATGATAATGGTAAAGCTCAATTTATACATAGCTTAACTAGGAAAAACATACTCCCCATCATCAAAACTTTGAGTCTGTTTTTTCTCTCAACGTGTGACATACTTACTTCCTGAAACCTTGTTATGCTATGCTACTGAAAACATTTTTTAATTTTTCAAGTGCTACTTGGTTTTTCTCAATCAATATAACCAAATTTACTTGAGAAGAAAGAGCAAATTCTAGAAGTAGCGGATATCCATTTTCCGAGTGATTCATGTCATCGCAAACTCTCTGACACCACTATAGCCAGATTCCTCTTCTTTCGATCTAGTAAAAATTTGCCACATGCTTCTTCATTGTTCATCCAGGTTTTCAGTTTCCTATAGTACTTGGTCGCTCACTCATTCAACTCCTAATTTCCCATATCCTTATTACTTTCTCTCAGGATCCTCTCCTGGGTGGCTAAGTCATGTTGCAACTGCCTTAGACTACCCAATTTGTTATGAAGCATTTTCAATAGATTTTTTCCAAAAGAATTTTTGTGTGACCATTTTTTCCATGCATACCGCATCCTCCAATGGTTTAATAGCGGTGGATTTTCATTTCCTACATACAAGATGAGTAAGAATGACGTATTTGGCTCCTCAAAGAATGGCTTTGAACTCAGATAATGACCTGGACATTTAATTCGGTTTCCAAGGTCTCCTTGTTGCTCTGTAGCCAAAATGAGCTTATTCTCATCCGTCAGGGAAGTAGAATGCTGCAAACGAGTTTGAATAATAGGACCATCATATATTTTCTGAGCAAGAGGGAAGTGTAAAACATTCTGATACAAGATGAATCAAGGCTGTAGACAATCGAAAATGAATGGAATGCCCCTCCTTCACTATCTCCCTTTGTGGTTTATAAATAATGGTAGTTGGTTTTGCTTTTGCTTAGTGTCTCTAAAGAATCGAACCCCTGATCTCGTGGCAGCTTTGTTGACATATCTTTGTTTCTCTGTGTTCTTTTTTTCCTTGTTGTAGTCAAGCGGTTAAATGAAAACCCTTTCAATGCTCAGACCCTCTAGAATGTGTTACCATACAAAATCACCCAATCAATTTGACTCTATGAACATTGTTCCTATAAACATGTAGCCTCGGCTGCAAGATTTTCCAAGATTTTGGAATGGCATGCAACGTTTGCCTTTTGTAAAAGCACCTGACTCATGCTCACTCTTGTAATTGATTACACAAGAAATTTAGAATCAACCACATATTTAGAAGAATCAATCCCCGGACTTGAGCTCACTTCACTGGTAAATTTTGTAAAATTTAGCTTAAATTTATATATAACCAATATTAAGGGAACTCCCACAGACTATCATGTCATAATATGTTAAGTCCAAAAGGCACCAGAGCCCATAAGGTTTCCTAGGAGGGTTCTCCTTTGGAATACAAAAGAGCCCCGAAGAAGGATGCATTCTCAATCTTAGAAAATTGAATAAGTTAAAAATAAAAATGAGCATGTGATACCTGGATGGAAACATTACCAAGCCCAACCTCATGCCTGGATGTCACAATTGCAACCACTCGTACCTTCCTGGAGCGTATTGTGCACGTTCTTCTACCAAAAATACCAATGTTTCCATACTTAACAGATCTTTAGATGGCCGTAATGACGGCCACAACCATTAGTCAGAGTAAACCACTACCATACTCTTTTCAAAACCCTACTCACTCAAAGTAAGAAGAACGGGAGGAAACACTACACCCGGAAGACCATGCTGAGATAGAAATCCAAAGAGGAGATGTCATGAGTAGAGAAACCATAGTCACAGGATTTTACAGGTAGAATTGGGAGTTGCTGAGTCTATCTGACTCTATACCCTAGATGGGTTGGTTTGACCCAGACCTGGAGGGTTTGAACTAGAATTGAGTTGACCTAACCCCACTGATTTTTAGCAGGACTTCCAGAGTCTCAACATGAACCACTGAGTCAACACAACTATGGAGTCATGTGATTTCATATTTGACTCTTTTCTTTTGTCCAATTTTTTTTTCTCCTCGTCAAATTTTATCTCTTATCATTACTTTATCTCCCACTAGAACATTGTTTGACATTTTTTATTGTTCATTACCCAATTCAATATAACTGGAGGAGAAAGATCATTGTTTGAAGCACCTAAAGTACATAAAAGTCTACGTTGTATTGCCATCAGTTTCTGGCCTAATGCTATGACATATCGTTGAAGCTGGAATGTTTCTATTAGAAACAGTTCCTGTGCTGCAATCTGCTCTCCTGTTCCACCCTTAAGAGAACTGTCCATGCTTCCCAATGAGTTTTTGTCATGCTGGCAAGGCAGATGATCTTACATGTCAGAAAAATTGGAGTAATTTATCAAACCATTATCACCGTAAAAAGCAAATTCATGGTGCACATGCAAAGATAAAAGTGGGAATCATATGCTGCTAACAAGTTCAGATCCCCAAAACTAAACCATTTACAATATAGCAAGACATCTTTGGTATTTAGCAACTCTAAGCCATCAGTATTGCTCATTTTCTCTAGCCGCTCTAGCTCTCGCTCAATTTCTTCAACCTTTGAAGAGACTGACACTATTTCAGCATCCTTTTTTTGGGAGGAATCTCTTCTAAACAAAACAAAAACTCATGCAAATGAGGGCTCCAATCTTAAGGAAAATGTACTTGCAATTATCTAAAGAAAAGGATATATTCATAGCAGAGATATTCAAAGAGTGATATTTGGAGGCTATTGAGCTGCATCTAATGCATTGTCTCTAACATTCTTGAAGCAAATCAAAAGCTCAAATGGCACTTGATTGTTCTTACCCTTCTAGCTTACTCTTCAAGGAAGTTGATGTATCAAAAGAAACAGTGAAATTTCTTCCATGAAATTTTGTCTCAGTAACTGCTTTTGTACACACCATGGTTTCCTTAGAGGTCTGCAACATGAAAAGAAATGCACAAGATGGAATTAGAAGAATAAGATTGTCTAAACATAATGCAGCTTGGTCCATACTTGATTTGATAATGATAATTTTACTCTTTGCATGGATGGATAACTTTTCTTGTAGTTCAGGAATGAGAAAGATTTCAAGAAGTCACATAGTTAGCAAGTCACCAAGTATTGAAATATTTTTCATGAGCATAGCAGAGAATCAAACAATGCATGGCTTAAGTAGTTTCTTTTAGAGAAGAATTTCAACATACCCGCCTTTGGGTCTGACTTTCTTGGCCTTCACCTAATGACAGTTCTGCTTTCTTAAATGCTGAACATTGACCCTTATGGATAGCTTCCCATTTGAAAGTCCATTGTTTCTGAGCATCAAAACTTCAGTCTAGAAATCAACAGAGTTGGCTTTTGGGTCATTCTGGCAGTCACCTAGGCCCCCAAGTCCTGCCTGGAGTTTTGGATGTTTAATCGTGTCCTCTTCTTGATGCTCAATAACATTCTCAATGCACCCACTAACATTTAAATGTCGAATCTTTGTCGCCTACTCCAACCCTCGTATGCTCTTCATCTTCCCACATCCCTTTGCCCACAACTCCTCCAAAGATACCCATGTTTTCAAATTTGGTAGCTCTTCTAACTTGCTGCAACCACCCACATGTAACCATTTAAGCTTTGTCGCATCCTCCAACCCCGTATGCTCTTCAACGTCATGCATCCCTTTGTCCACAACCCTTCCAAAGATACCAATGTTTCCATATATGATATCTCTTCTAATTGGATGCACCCAACAACACGTAACCATTTAATCTTTGTCGCGTGCTCCAATCCCCATATGCTCTTCAGCTTCATGCATCCCTCTACCAGCAACTCCTCCAAAGATACCCATGTTTCCGTATTTGGTAGCCCTTCTAACTCGCTGCACCCACCAACACATAACCATTTAAGCTTTGTCGCATGCTCCAACCCCCGTATGCTCTTCAAATTGTAGCATATCATCAATATGTGGATGCCAAAACCAAAGCTGCTGCAAAACACGGGCTTCAGCTCTTCCCAAGTAACTAATTCGAAGCCTTTCTTGTATCTCAGTGGGAAGTATCGTTACAAGTTTACCCGTAATTAGAAGAAGCTTTGTCGACTAATTCACAACAACAATGAATAAGTCTGAATTGTTTAAAGATTGCATCATACAGACAGCTCCATAAAATAATTTCAAAAGAAAATTAGTCGCACCTATGAACAGCACAGCGCAGCAGAGATCAATTCAAAACATATTAACTCACCCATAAACAAATCTAAGAATCAACAGCATAAAGGGTTACCCAAACAATGTCATTTGAGATTCTTATGAGTCAAGACACCCTGCAACTTGAATTGAAAACAAAAGACCTTGTACACATCACACATTGATGATTTTAGTGAGTATACAGCAAGTAGGCATCTAATTTTTTTATTGTGGGAAAACAGACAAAATAATTAAAATGAAGAAGCCCACTGTGAGAGAAGGAACAAGATATAAAATCTTACTTCAAGCTCGGCTCTTCTCATTGCTGTAGATCTCCTTTCCCTGAATAGACTCCTTGGCTCCCCATGGACGAGTCATAATAGATGGGAGTTTTTCACCAATAGAGCCCGAAAGATCAGAAGATCAGCATTGACAATTTTGAAACGTCGACGCACAGCTCAGTGAGGTGGTTGTTGAGTGATTGAATGCAGATCCTTCTACGAGGGGATGTTGATGGTGGGACAAAGAGGACGACGGGCCCGGTAACTTGAGGACCACGCTATCCGCGAGCTCTCAATACTCGACTCCGCTAAAATTAACTTGTCCGCTAAAATTAGATGGAAATAGTAAAATTTATGTGGCAAAATTTCATTCGTTTTATAAACGAGGAATCCTGCTACAGGAGCATGGATCATCTTCACAAAAAGAATTCCTTCAACATAATTAGGGTTTAAATTTTATGTGAGTTAGAACGATTTAAGAGTTATGCGAGTTAAAGGTGGGAGATAAAGTGGATAAGGTTTATGAATAAGTGTGTATATTGGTATAAAGTTATAATTTACAAGGTTTAATAGATATAATTTCATAACCAATCATTTTGAAATGAGGATTATTAAAATTTATGTGTTATTAAAAATAAATATTAAAAGAATTAAAATTTAATAAATTTTAAATTATAATTAAAATGAATATTCACTAATTATATATTAATTATGTTTTTTCATAACTGACATGCAAATAGGGACATAATTAACAGCGTAACTACGGATGCAACAAGGTATATGATTGCATACATGGTCATACCATGTTGAATTTGGTTATCAATAGAGATAACATGAAAGGACATTAATTTGGTCATGATATGGTTGTAATAATGTCATGTTATGTCCTTGGAGGGGACTATATAGTTGTCAATCAAGTCAATTAATATTTCCGTATAACCAATTTATTTTCAATTTTTTTATGGTTAAACTTTAGAAGATAATTTTTATATTTAAATTAATTTCAATAAAATCTGTTTATGTACAATGGGATTGGTTCCAAAAGATGATGTCAGCCTCAGGGATTGTTTCCCACCCCCCGGCGACAGGATGAGGTCATTTTTTGCACTGTCTCTGTCACATTGTCAGGTCTCATTTTTACTTCATGTTTGCAGTAACATTGTACACGAAGACCAATACCGGTGAAAGAATCCCTCCTTAATATCCAAGTGTGTTGCATGAAAGATGAAACATGTTTTCCAAGTTGCTCGATAAAATATTACCCTCACTGCATGGAGGCCACCTTCTCGCCTAAAAACTGACCCCATGTTTTCCCTCCAAACATCGCTTTCTCTAGCAATCGGTTTTGCAATGTGTAAATGTAGAGAGGCATCTACAACCCTCTAGGCATGTCTGCATTTGAAAGTGGTCGTTTGGCTTCTCCCATGCCATTTATGTGGTTGTTTTGTTACCTCTCTCGTGTGACCTTGTGCTTTCCAGCAACAGACTATGCAACCCACAAACCCACTCCAAATCCAAGAAGAGGGAGAATTTTCTTAATGGTTCTGCTCTTAGGTTTGTTGTTGCATGCCTCCTCCCCAATTCCATCTGCCATGTCTATGAAACGAGGATAAGCCATTTGAAGAAGCAAAGTTGTGCATGTCTAAGTAGGCTTCTAGTTCATTAAGACGCTCTAAAGTCAGGCGGCTCCAAGAATGAACTAATGATCAAGTCATAAGGCAAGGAGAAGGGAATAGATTTGGTAACCACACTGCTCCATCTCATTTGTGGTTTCCAATGAATGGGAAATCCTCTGAATCATAGGGTAGGTCATCAGAATTTACAGCTACCATATATGTACCTCGATAAATCCCTCAAAGACCTTTTGAATATTAGTATTTGAGGTGGCTTTATGCTCTTCTTGGAAACATATGAGATGTTTTTTTGGATCTTTCTATCCACTTCTTGTATTCATCCTTGTGTAGATTGTAGAGGCATATTGCTCGTGAAGATGAAGCCAAGAGGTTGGCAAGAATTTTGATGACGTTCCTCAGGTCGGATGCTCTTCAGAAGTTTGTGAGGCAAGTTCATTTGATGACCAAACTTAACTTGGCCGAACAATGGATCGGTAAAGATGAGGTGACTGTTTTTCCTTTGGTGAAACTCTATACTTTCTTTCTGCCTTGTGACTTGTTCACTAAAATAAATGATCCATACAAGCAAGCATGGATTTCACATCATTTTATGGCGCTTCATAAGGGATTATTGCATATTTCTCTAGCTCTCCTCATTACGCGATATAACAGATCCAAATGTGGTGCTAATGCCATTCACAAACAACTTGAGGATCTTATACGTGAGAGGAAATTGAATTGGAAGAGGGAAATGCTTCTCCCGAGAAAGATTAGCTATATTTCCTGCTCTCTAATGTTGACGAGCAAGGTCAATCCTTCAAACACAAGGATAAAATCCTTCTACTTATATTTGCAGGTCATGATACCACTAGTTCTACATTAACTTTGCTGCTTAAATTTTTGGGGTTTGTGGAGAACCCTCATTGCTACAACAAAGTGTTGAGGGGTACGTCCAACACCTATAAAGTACTTGGTTAAGTGATTTTGTGCATGGTGTGAATTATGTGTCGTCTAACACCTATAAAATGTATTGTAACATCAGGCATATGTCATTTGTAAACTCATGTTTGCTTAGCATGCTCCACATGTTTACAAAGAGCTTCTACATGTGTGAAGTTTTATGGGCTTACGCGCTATGTTACAATATCATGTTCAATCCATTAAAAAACCGCTAAGAAACAAATATAAGTAATGAATTCAGTTGTCTTATATAAAAAAAAAATGGATGTCACACCTACAAATATAGACTTGAAACCTCTCTTCTGATGTTATGTTATTAACAGTGCGCCCGCATTGTGCGTTTGTTCATTACACAAATTTGAAAACTCGAACACTTCCTTTCCTCACTTTGTATATATCAATGCAGTGTACTGGTACAATGGAGTGTATTGGTTATACTGATGTATAATCTATACCTAAATGACTTTTAATATGACTTTAGTTTGATCAATGTTCTATCTTCACAATTTTCTTAGAATGATGTAAATTGTTCTACCAAAGTGCTTATGATATGGTAAAGTCTTTATGATATGGTAAAAACTGTAAAACAGTCGGAAATAAATATGTGGAACTTCCAATATTGATTTTCTCATTTTTCCAAATGAAGACTTAAAGCTTCTTAATTAAATGCCTAGAAGACATAGAACTTGAGCTTCAAAAATAAACATGAACGAGTAAAACAAATATTTTTTACAAAATGACTTAGCTTACTCAAAAAAATCGCTTTGCTAAAAGATAAAATCATCGAGGATTACATGCCGGATTTAAATTATGAGCTTACGTCATTAGGTTTTTATTAAGGTTCTACCAGGGTTTCCTAAGCTGATAGAAGAGACTATGTCATAAAAGGAAGTTGAATATTATAATCTCCTTGAAGTTAGGTTAAAGTGGGAGCTAGCTATAAAAGGAAGTACACCAGCATGGATAATTTTTTTTTTATGTGGATATCATTACATTAAAAGAACTCAAATCTTTGCCTCAAGTCCAAAAGAATTATCAAATTTGGTGCATTGATATTGTAAAGAAAAACTTTTGACTGCAACAGTGTCACGACATTTAATGAAGAAGAATCTTAGCTGATAAGATCACACACTTGTCCTTCAGAAGAGATCGATATAAGTTCATCTCACCACGTCTTCATTGAATTTCAAATTTCATAGCATAAGAATAATGATTTGAGTGCCACGAAGATCACCTGATATCACTGAGAAAAGAAGAAATTGTAATTTGTCACAAGCTTGTTTCGATAGTGTAATAATATATATCCTACTTTGTCGAATATATAGAGACTATATTGCATCTTGTTGCATTTATTTTATGGATTTGGTTGACAGGTTTTGCATATTTTTTAACTATCTTTGTTTCGTCAAAACATTGAAAATCGATTCGATGATTTAGCAATTTTGTAGCAAACGAATTTTCTTTTCTATTACAATTTTGTGGCAAAAGTATCATATTATAGTAATAGCTATTAACAATTACCGAAAACAACTGCAGGGACATTGCCACCTCGTAGCTCTTATTTATAAATATTATTATATACATTATGATCATAAAAACTATAACAAAATATTTACAATAACAATTTAACAATCAATTATCACAATAAAAATCATTTATTGAGCTATAAAGAAGAGATTTTGTTAAGGGATTTAATCAAAATATCTCTTAAAAAGAAAGTTATATATTTAAAATTATAATAAAACAATTTTAAAGTAAAATATATCATTTTATTATTTTATCTCAATTACCACACCATCTAACATGTTATACTATTAAAAAAATTATTATGACCATAAAATAATAGAATATTCATATGCCCAAAATATTTGTAAATTTAGAATAAATAAAACACGTATCTTACTCATTGAAAATTGTCAATCTATATCCTACTCTTATAGTTTGGCAATTAAATAAGCATTCTAGCCTCCTTTCATTAGCTTTAAAGCCACTAATGATTAAATTATGGTATTATAATAGATTTTATCAAATCAGGTATATTTGAGAGAAAAATGGAAATTTTATTGCAATTTTTTTTAAAATTAAAAATAAAAATTAAATTTTGTATATTAATGGTATCATTATTTTGTAAATTATTTATTTTTGTTATTCATTTTTATTAAATTAGTATAGATTCATCTTAAAGATTTATCAAGTAGTAAGAGTATTTAATTTTTTAAGGTGTTATTTTTTTAATGATTTTTTATTTGGTTTAAATTTTTTATTTTTTGAGCAAATATGAATTTTTTAAATTATTTTTTATTTAGTTTTCATTTTTTTTTATCTTATGAATAGACATAAATATTTTTACTTAATTTTTATTTTTTGTACATAACGTGACAACGATACATTAAAATATAGAATTTTTTTAAATAAAGTTTTTATTTTTCAATTTTATTGAACTAAATTTTTTAATAAACTTTAATTATTAAAAATTATGAATACAAAAATAAAAGACAAATAAGTACAACCAATATTGGAAAAAAACAAAAACCAAAACCTACCAACTTCTTCAATACCCAATACATATGAAAAATTACATTTTGAATAAATAACAAATTTTTAATGTATGTGTAAGAACTATAGAAAATGAAATGAAGGTTAAAGTAAACGAATAAACATTATCATAAGAGAAATTACAGTGCAGATGAAATAACAATTTTTTAATGTATGTATTATGGAGAAATAAAAATTACATTGTACATTAAATAACAATTTTTTAATGTATGTATTATGTAGAAATTAGAGAAAATGAAATGAAAGTTAAACTAAATGAATAAAATTTGGATTGGAATACTAAATGAATAAAATTTAGATTGGAATATAATTGACATGCAAGGACATGATAGAGACCAGATGAGAATAATAGCAAGAAAAGGATAATAGATAAGATAAGAATGTGGCAAAAAAAATTGTAACAAAGAAGACGATAATGGTAAATGAAAAGAAATGAAAGCGATAAGCTAGACAATTTGTGTGATAAGATTACAATTAATTATATATGCATTAATAAATAACTATTTTGAAATAATTATATTACGAATTGTGCTCATCAATGCATTAATAAATAACTATTTTGAAAATAATTATATTATAAGTTGTGTTAATCTTTCTCCTATTTTAATATAGGATCCTTTATTTGAAAGAGTTAAACCCACTTAGAATTAATTCGATAAAAGAGGTAGAGTAAAAGAAAGGAGTTTGTATGCTAGAGATACGTTATACTACAAGATTTTGGGTGGGTTAAGCCAAAACAAAATATCTAAGATTTATCTTTGTCCCAAAACTCCATTGAAATGTTTTTTTTTAATCCATGGACATAGTTTTTTTTGTTTTGACTTAAAATATAAGTACATAGTATATCTTACTAAATGTTTATAAAAATATTCCTAAAACATCTATTAAATGTATTTAATTTCATTTAAAACATTTATAAAAACATTCATAAGAATGCATTTAATTTCATTGGACTCAATTTATGATTAATCTAATGAATCAACTAATTCATAACTTATGCTCATACAAAATTTTAAAAAAAATTAAGGGTTAAGGGTCGAGGATTTAGGGGTTAGAGGTTAGTTTGTAATTTGGGGTTTTTGAAAAGAAATGTAAAAGAAGAGTGTACTAAAATGAGTAACACCATCTTAAATGCCTAACATTCAAAAGGAAATGACATAAAATGGTTAGAGAACACTTTTGCATATGTTGGCCCTCCATCAATGACCCCGGCCTAAAATGATGGTCTCATGTGTACCATCTTCTTAGTAGAATATAAAACACCATCGAATTCTGACTCTATGTCTTGAACCAAACAGGAAACTCAACCTGAAGGAGCAATCATAACTCAGCCTCCTTTAGAAACACTAGTTACTCCTCCCCCAACCCCTCAAGTGTGCAAGGAACGTTGGTCATGGCTACACTTACCTTTCTAGGCCTCACTTTAGGGATACCCATTTGGTATTTAACTCCACCGTACATGGAAATTTTACCAAAGTCGTATGCCCATTTTATCTTCACCCTAATTTCCAATAGCAATGTACCATCTTCAAAGATACCATGCCCAATAACACCAATGATGTCACCACCACCAGTCACAACTAGTTCTAAAAATGGGGGAACCAAATCACAAGAGAATAAAGCCATAGCTTCGCCAAGCAACCCTCCTATCCCAAGTGACCATAATGTGCTCTATGTAATACAACAAGACATGTAACCAAACATTGCCCAACATTTCCAGAGTTAATAAACCTACTTAATACACCTTTGAGCACTACCCATGCAACAAACTCTACAACATGGGGCATACTAGATACTCCTCAAGTACACACCCCCAAACCGAAAAACAAAACATTATGCACTAGTCATGCATGCACAATATGTTCTATTGTTGCACATTATACTCACCAGTGTCCTAAACTCCCTCGCTTTAGGGATTCCCTCACTATGATTCATTTGACACATTCCCTTTTTGTTAGCTCATTGGAATCCTCCCTCAAATTGGACAGCCTCAACTTTATAGCTATGTTAGAGGAGACCGTTACTCCTCTTGGGTGTTCTACATGTGGACATTATCGCCATATTATTCCTTCAAATGTTGGCACGATTCCTCCCAATCAAACCAACCATCCCTACAACCCCATTCATACATTGATTCAATCATGCCCTACTCGCCCATGCAGCTCATGTGGATTCATGTTGACTCATTTCTCATTCCAATGCCCCATTTTACACATAGAATGAGTTGTATGTCATGAATAAATGATATTACGTGAGAACCCTTCCCTGACAAACTCACCAACTTTGCCTCAGGAGGAAATCCTACCTCCAATGCACAATACAAATGACCATGCTAACATTCTTTACATATCATCATCAATCCTTTTTACACCTAACTAACACTCATCATCACCATTAGAAGGAATTTTTGGCATATCACCAATACAAAATCCTATTGTTGTATAACCTATGGGATCATACCACGTGAGAAACATCCCACACATACACGAGATTGTCTCTACAAACACCCATACTCTAGTTACTATTTCTCCTAGACCAAACGCTCCAAGTAACTTCCTTGATCACCTCTTCCTTTTTGACGAAGAGATATTAGAAGCCATGGAAACACCTAAGGCATCTTGGAACAACATGCATCAATAGTTTTTCTTATTACCTCATAATGCAGTCCAACCACCTGGATAGATGAGCAATGTGTCATTGGAACCAAATATTTTATCCCTCTTGATCACGTCGATTGGTTTAAAATTCCTATTCCCAATATTGATGCTTTCGAAGAAGGAAACATGGATAACATTTCCCCCACTATCAACATGGATATTTTTCTCACTCCTCATGTCATAGAAAAAATTTCACTTGGTGCCTCTTTCTCTCAACGAGAGGTGACTTATTACAAAGCATTTTCCTAGGAATATCAAGATTATTTTCCCTGGTCATAAGCATAGAAGTTGAGGCTCGACCCCTCCGTCATTGAACATAATATCGACACATGGCTTGATATTTCGTTTGTATGACAGAAACAACGACCTATTCATCCCTCCAAAGTAGTTATTATCAAAGCATAAATCAAGAAGCTTCAACACATACTATTCATTTACCCCATCACCTACACATCATGGGTATCAAATCATGTCATTGTTAATACAAAATAGGGAACATTGTGTGTATGAAATTATTTTAGGGATCTTAACCAAGCTTGTCTTGGAGACAATTTCCTTACCCCTTTCATTGAATAGGTTATAGTCAATGCGTGTGTTGGTCACAAATTCTTGTCATTCATTCAGCTACAACCAAATACATGTCCACCACAAGAATTTACGGGCCTCTATGTTAGAGCTCTTCATTCTTTCTAGGCCACTAAAAGAAGGAAGGAATCTGATGCAGAGGCCTAGAAAGAAGGAAAGATGTGTGGTTGATAATGTCAACCAAGAAGAGCAATGAGGAAGTTAGGATTTTGGGTCCAATTTGTGGTCTACGGGGTTATGTGAATGTCTATATATATGTAATGGGTTGGGTAGAATAGGTTGATGATTGGATGATGAGATGAAGAAATGAGAGAATAATAAGATGATGATTTGATGAGCGATCATATTGTAATGTGTTTGAACATTGCTGTAATGAATGGGTTTTGTAAGGGTTGGGATTTGTAGGTTGTGTGCACGGATATGGAATAAGCTAAAATGCTATATTTAATGGGATCGATCAATCCAAAATCATTTCTGTGGTTTTTTTCCATTTGGGTTTCCTCATAAAAATATTTGGTGTATTGTGAATGTTTATCTATGTGATTGATGCATTTTATTTACGCAATAATGATTAATGATAATGTTCAGCATAAGGATAATAAGCTATGAATGATTTCAATTATAATGTTACTGCACAGTTGATGTATGTATTATACTATTTACTGCAGTATAACTATTGTATGTCAATGTCCTGTAGATGGGTTTGATGGTAGAACATATTTCCCTCCCCTTCACTACTGCAGAAACATGGTTCCTGCAGTACCCATAGGTACTTCGATTGAGACTTCACTTTCCTGTAGGTGATGCCGAAAGGGCCAGTATCTTGGGATTTGTTGGTCTGTTGTTAGTGAACTTGGGCCTACCCACATATGATCCAACAAATGGTTCCGTTGTAGTCTAGTTGGTTAGGATACTCGACTCTCATCCGAGAGACTCGGGTTCAGGTCCTGACAACATAACCATTTGTCAGCTCATATGTGGAAAAGCCAAGATATTAACCCTTTCAGCATCACCTACAAGCAAGTGAAGTCTCACTTGAAGTACCTATAGGTACTACACAAACCACGTTTTTGCAGTAGTGAAGGGAAGGGAAATCTGTTCTACGATAAAACCCATGTACAAGACCTCGACATACAATAGTTAGACCGTAGGAAATATCATAATACATACATCAACGGATCGGTAACATTATAACTCAAATCATTCACACCTTATTATCATTATGCTGAACATTATCATTAATTAATATTACGTAAATCAAACACAATAATCACACATACAAACATTCAAAATACACTAGATATTTTTACGTGGAAACCCAAATGGGAAAAAACCACGAAAATGATTTTCCATTCATAGATCCAATTACATCTAGCATTTTGGCTTATTCTAGATCCGCACACACAACCTGCAGATCCCAACTCTTACAAAATCCTTTTAGTTACAACAACACTCAAACACATTATAATAGGATCGATCATCAAATCCTCATCTTATCATTCTCTCATTTCTTCATCTCGTCATCCAATCATCAACCTATTCTAACCAACCTGTTACATATATATATGCTACGAACATAAAATAAAATACTAATTAAATAATTAATAATTAGGTTAACTAAAGTTAGGTTATGAAATGAGGCGTCTCCTCAACACCAAATGCCCAAGCCATATTTAAGGTAGGGCCATCATTGTAACATATCATCTTTTTTATCCTATCATCTACTATATTATTCATATTTATCATTTAACATGAGAGTCGGATTCGACTAATAACAATCCAACCAGATACAGTTGCTGCATTTGGTATCAGAGCTTGCCCTTCCTTAGACCTCACTAATTTTGGTTTTTAACCAATATCATAAGAGATTCTCTGAAAATAGGCCCATGGCTAGCAAATCAGATTTTCTAAAACTCGTCCACACTCACTTCCATCTTCTAGCTCTCTCCACATTTTCTCTCTTCCCTCATCGTCTCTCCCTCTCATGAAAAGCCCTATCCACCTCCCTCTTACACGCTGCATCCAACCCTTTCTCTCCACCCACGCTCACCTTTCCAAGCAATACCTACAACCCCACGTCCATGCCCAACATCTCCACAACCTCCTGCGCCACCACCCCGTCATCCATTCTGCGGCCACCAATCCTACGCAACATCCCCACAACACCCTCTCCCTCAGGCACTCTCCATCCTTCCCGCACATCCTCCCTCCTCCATCGCGACTGCCTCCACCATGCGAATCCCTCGTTTCCTTCCCCACTTCCCCTCGCCCTCGCCCGTGCACTGCTTGCTCCCCTTCCCACGCTAATTGCAGCCACCTGCTACACCTCTCTCCTCCACCCGCCAATTATCCAATGCCATTTCTCCACCCGCCATTTACACATACTCTTCCCCTTCCTGCAAACTCCAAACCCTATCGCCACAGCAACTCCTCCCATTTCTCCACCCACCATTTCTCTGTTGTGTCCCATCTCTCTCCTTGCTCGCCTCTCCTCTCCGTCATCTCCTCCCTTCGCCTATCCTCGCGGTCCCCCCTCTACCATTCCCCATGCTCTTCCCTGCTCAACCCTCTCACCTCGCGTCGATCTACTGCCGTCCCTTCTTCCTCCGCCTGCCACTCCTTTCCTGCATGATAGCCACTACCGCCCTCCTTCCAACCATGCTCCTCCCCACTACGGCGTCCACCCCCTCCACGCTGCCACACTCCTTCTCGCACAACACTCCGCTCCTCCATCCACGCCCACCTACACCTCCATCCACGACCATCCATGACCTCCTTCACGTCCTTCCTTCCCCCTCCAATCACTCCATTTTCCTCTCATCCATCGCCTCCCATCCACGTGATTACACCCATTTCAAACTCAAGCGAATATCACCTAGGGTTTATAAAACCTAATTATATCAAGTTCATTTCTTTTTAATAGTATTATTATTAATACAATAATAATATTGTTATTTTTGGGTTTCACTATCCAAATAAACCATAATATATCATTATTGTAATTATATATAATAATTATTAATAATAATATCAAAATTATTATTATACTTTAATAATTATTATTATATCTATTTAATAATTGTGTAAATTATTACAATTATTAATTACAAAAAAAGGAGCAAAATCAAGTCAAAAGAAAAGAAAAGAAAAAGACAAAAATTGAAGAAGACCAGGTATCACAAAAAAAAAACGAAGGCCATCTATCGTCAAAGTCAAAGGCAAAGGAAGACTCTGTCAAAATCATTCGAGGCTATCTATCATCAAAAACATCAAAATTCAAAGGGAGAGTCATCAAAGAAGTCGAAGGCCATCTATAGTCTAGAACGAGCATCCATCACTAAAGAAGTCGAAGACCATGGAAGTTGGTTTGCGACTACAAATAGAGGAATTAGAAGCCATGTTAAAATGTTATCGAAAAGACAATGAAGAATTGTGCGATATAAAGAACAGTTCAGAAATAAGAATTGAATTACAAGAAAGGTGTAATGAAATAAAAATCTCTGACCAGGAAAGGCGTATAGAAAAATTCTATGCGCAAATTGATGAATTAAAAGCCAAAAATGAATTCAATCAGAGGTTAGGAAATCAAGATATAAAGAAGGAAATAAATAATTATGAAGCAAAAATAATACGCTTGAACAAAATCGTTAGCGACAAAGATGAAGAACTAACGCAAATACGACATAAATTAGAAAGTCAAGAATCAGAGGTCGGCCAATGTCGACAATAGATAAAAGTTCTTCAACAACAAAATGACGACTCTAAAAAGGAACATAAGTCAGAGATCGCAAAGAGTAATAAAGCATTATCCAACAATGCTGAAGAAATTTTCAGACTAAGAAATCATAACAAGATAATAGTCACAAAATTAAGAAGTTAAAAAATAGCCGGAAGATAGAAAAATCTATGGACGACATTGAAGGGAAACTTCTAGACAAGCAGGAAGAAAATAGTTGTATCAGAAGTCATAATGAAGATCTTAAGGAACAACTTAAGAAGTCTGAAGATGACAGAAAATTGCAAGTCGAATTGATTAAAAAGTTTCAAAATGATAACAAGTAGTTAGAAAACAAGTTGGAAAAGATATAGAACGAAACCTTAAAACCTCAAGAGACGAAAATAAAACTTCCAGCTCAGATCAATGCTCAAAAGAAGACACTCGTTAAAGAAAATGACATTGTGAAAATTCCCTATCGACACCCCAACCATAAAAATCGATATTCTAAAAAGTGGGAAATGTCGAAAGATAATGGTACTAATGTGATCAAAGCTCCTGACAACAGATCAATAGGGAATCCCAACAGTCAACAACAAATAAATTTGGGATGGATTTGTTGAAATATTGTAACTTCAAAGAATATTATATTTGTACTTTATTATTCCGGAGATGTTTCATTCCTCCGTGGAGATCTTATTGTATATTCGGAGATGTTTATTCCTCCATCGGAATGTGGTAACTTCGGTTATTAGACTTCCTCAGTGGGGGTCGGCCCTGTATGTGTTATGTGGGTCAAAGGGTTGTTAGACCACCCTAGAGGGGTCGTCCCAGTCAATTGTAGTGGGGTTTTTAACCCAATGGTAAAATTGGGGATGACCTATTTAATATATTGTACAAGTTGGAGATGTGTATAAATAGAGGAGGTGAGCTCCTCATTTGACACACTTCACTCACTCAGAATGTAGTGCACTTGTGAGAGAGAGGTCTTCTATGGAGGAGGAGGAGATCATGTCTTTGGTTTGCATATTTGTATATTGCTGGTCATCTATATTGAGGAAGCTTTGCTGGGTTTTCTACCCCATGAGGGTTTCCTAGGATAAATCTGTGTCTCTTGTATTTATGTTGTGCTTGTTGTTTCTTCAGTGATCCTGTATATGCTATTATTGTGAAATGGAATGTAATGCTGATATTTTCTGTCTTAGCATATTAAATCTTAACATGGTATCAGATCTAACCTGAAGGAAGGCAATGTATGGCACTTACGACACTTGCTTCACTTGCGACAATTTGAAGGTTTGGGTTTTATATAGCAAAAACCAGTCATCATGGAACTTTCGCTATAAATCCATTTTTGCGTAGTTTCAGGATATGAAACCTTTACAAGTAGTAGATAACATCCCCAGGTATCTTGTTTCCAAAGGACACCCTCAGATTCATTTCACTTTGTAATTTATGATCAGTACAAGCTAGGGTTTCTGCCTCTTCCAGATCTCAGTCAAAATCAGGTGACCTAGGAAAAAAGGTCATAACTTGGGCTAGGAAGCTCCAAATGAAATTTCATAAAAAGTGATAGGTATTAAATAGACTCTACTATCTCAAAAAACCTTTTTAGAGGCCTAAGTTGAACCAGTGACACATGGAACGCCGTACAAGTTTGCTCTCCTGTTTTATCCCATAAACAGGTCACGTTGCGACACTTGGCATAAATCTCTCTCAGAAAATCCAAATGAGGCCAGACCTATCAGGATGGAAAGATGATAGGTCAGGCTACCACAAAAAACGTTTTTAGACCTTGTGGATCAAAAAGTTCGGAGTTACAATAGAAACAATCAGGTACATATTTCTGTCAAAACAGAATTATTTTTGGAGCACCTTCATTCATGGCTTCCAGAATTTAGGGTTTCGAAGAAAGTTAGAATTTTTGGAATTGGAGTCCATGGATGAATGATACTCAGAAAAATCAAAATTTAGAGACCAAGATCGAATTTTTTGGTTGGGTAGAAGACCGGGCTTGATCAAACCCCAGTTCGAGATTTTGATCAGAAAGATGGAAAATTAGGGCTTCAGCCAAAAGTTGGAATGTTTGAAGTCTGTGACCACGGCTAGAAGATCCTTAGAAAAATAAGAGTTTAGAGCCTTGGATCGAACCTTTTGATTGGGAAGAAGGGTGGGCTTCATCAAACCCTAGTTCGGGATCCTGTCCAGAAGATCCAGAAGTTTCGAAGGCAATTTTGAGGGGTCAAATTTTGGAGATTTCAAAATTGAAGTATGCTAGTTTGATCAGCTCAGCAAGACACATCCTTCCATCTATTCAAAAGTGTGAAAGTCAAAGATTGAATTTTTAGGGTTTCTCTAGCAAACCCGAATCAAGCTCTAGATCAAGTTTCAAGGGGAGTTGAGGCTAAGGCCTTACATAAGAAGACTACAAGAAGTCTCAACAGGTATGACTTAAGAAGGTTCAGGTATGTCTTGAAATCTGATTCCTGATTAAGTTCATAATATGTTTGTCTTCATATTATTTGTTAGTACAATCTTGATTAACGTTAGAATTGTCTTATCACCCTAGTAACAGTATGAATGCATGTGAATGATAGAAGACATTCATTGATTAGGGCTATATGATTGTACTAATGCACTATGGTGTTGTATGAGGTTGATATTGTCTTCTAACAAGATACAGGTACATCATGAAAGACAAATCAAGTTCCATGACCATGACAACATGAAGACAAAGACTCATCCATAATCTTTGTTCTACTTACGAGGTATGTATGACTTTGTTATATTATGCTTAACCTATGAGATATGCAGGTTCTAGCACATGATCTCTAAATCATTGAAGAGAACAAAGAAGATATTGTTTAGGTATGTTAGACATAACTAAATAGGTATACTAATCCAAGTATGTTTTCCTATGTCAAGTTAGAATCTTACCTTGTGTTAGGATCCCTTATATAAGTATACTTGGTATGATTGGTTATGCTTATCCATAAAGTTAGTAATCAAGGGTTTATGCATATTATGTCTCTTATCTTGATTGATGATTTAACTAACCAGAAGAGTCCTATGATCAAACAAGAATATGTATGAGTAAAAGAAGACTTCCCTGAAACCTTGAATACTAATGTTTATTATCTATACTTTACATAGTCAAGATTATTTAGAATTATAATGTTGATATTATACTAATGAATGTATGTTTGTGTATGAGATCATGAGGATGACACTAGTGCACACTTGAGCATGCACAGTGGTACAGAATGAATAGAAGTTCAAAAGTCATGTAGAAGATCAAGCGGGAGGCAATCACACAAACATAAAAGATAAGTATTTGAGTTGTTATAGTAAATGATATTGCTTGTAATAGGTGTATGCATATTTGTATTCCTAGAATATATCATGCTGAGTGTAAACATTCATATAACATTGAACAATATACTACTATTATGCATATGATTGGTAAATTGGACAAACATTCCATTGTTGCTTGTCTAGAATGAAACCTCTTTGCTGACATGCTGAGAGTTGTGCACACTCTCGATAGTATGTTTTGGTAGAGATGGAAGGCATCTAGATAGCCACTGTATGCATACAGGATATGGAAAAGTGTTGTGCCAAAGTATTTGTCAATATAGTTGCATAACTATGTAAATGATATCTGTATGCATAATAGGTTATCATATCAATATGATTTGATGATTATGAAGTATTACTAATCATGTACTTAATTTTGATTTGTAGGAAAGATCATGACGAATGATGAACATTGAACAAGCGATGGATGTTCAACAAAAGGATTTACAAATCAAACACACTATATAAGGCTCATGGCTAGAAGATTCTCTTAGAAAGAGGAAGAGAATCATGATGAGATGTTTGCTCCAAGTGGCTAGATAATACCATTATCTTAATAATGTAATTGAAGAAAGATTTGTTCGGGTACCCAGGATCGATAGTGATCACCATGGGTGATGTGGATCTCAACCTTTGCTACAAGGTTGAATATGGTTTCTATACATAGATGACATGGATGCAAGAAGGAACTCAGCACAGAGTTCAAATGATGTTGAGGCTCATATCAGTAGACCCATCTGACGAGAGATGGCACAGATAGATGGCTGTAGAAATGAAAATGAAAGATCTCATATTGATGCATTACTTCCTAGGTCTGGAAGTATGGAAAGGCTCAGAAGGAATCTTTCTCAACCAGGGAAAGTATGCCGAGAAATATTAAAAGGACTTGATATGTTGGAATGGCCACTCTCATGGATTCCAACTTGAATCTGTTAGCAAATGACTCATCAGAGTTAGTGTATATAACTCTGTACAGACAAATTATTGGGTCATTGATGTATCTAACAAATACTAGGTCAGATATATGCTTTGCTGTGAACACCTTGAGTCAATATCTAGTGGAAACTAGATGTGTTCACCTGATAGTTGCAAAGCATGTGATGAGGTACCTAAAGGATACGATAGACTTTGATCTATGCTATCTTGGATATCATGACTTCAGATGGCTACACAGATGTTGATTGGGCAGAAAGTGTATCAGACAGGAAGAACACATTGAGAGGATGTTATTGTCCGGGATCAGCCATGATCTCGTGGTTTAGCTGGAAGCAGTCTAGTGTGGCTCTCAGCACAAGCGGAATATATGGATGGTTGCTCTACTATTTGTGAAGTAGTATGGATTTTGGATTGTTTGACTTAGAGATAGGCCTAGCTATGATCCTATGTTGCAAACAGAGTTGTATCAAGATGGCAGAGAATCCAGTGTTCCATGATATGGTGCAGAAAGGAACTATAAAGTTTGAATTTGTAACAAGTTGCCGATGTACTAACCAAACCTCTACCTCAAGTAAAGTTTGAGTATTTTTCGAGACAAGCTTGGTAGGACCCTCCTCGAGAGGGGGAGTGATATGGTCACTTATGATAAGATTGCCTGCATCGACAGTGAGGTCGATGATGTGGATACCTATATTGGTGATGCCGACAGAGAGGTTGGTGGATGGTCCTTAGATAGGGTCTAAGTTGATGAGGGGATTGCATCATCCTTGAACACATGTTCTAAAAGGATCCATAGACATATGTCTCCGAGAAAGAAGAGGGATTGCATCATCCTTGAACACATGTTCTAAATTGATCCGTAGACATATGTCTTCGAGAATGAAGTCCTTAGTGGACATGTGGGGATTGGATCATCCCTGGACTTCAGTCCTAAAGAGAGCTGTAGACGTATGTCTTCGAGAATGAAGTCCTTAGTGGACATGTGGGGATTGGATCATCCCTGGACTTCGGTCCTAAAGAGAGTTGTAGATGTATGTCTTTGATAATGAAGTCCTTAGTGGACATGTGAGGATTGGATCATCCTTGGACTTTAGTCCTAAAGAGAGCCGTAGATGTATGTCTTTGAGAATGAAGTCCTTAGTGGACATGTGAGGATTGGATCATCCTTGGACTTTAGTCCTAAAGAGAGTCGTAGATATATGTCTCCCAGAATGTGGTCCCTAGTGGATGAGAGGATTGTATCATCCGTGGACTTCAGTCCTAAAGTGATCTACAGACATATGTCTCCAAGAGTAAGAGGATTGTATCATCCGTGGAATTCAGTCCTAAAGTGATCCATAGACTCTTGTCTTCGAGAAAGATGTTGGTGAATGATGTAATGTTCGCTCCTGGATTAGCAATTGATCATTCACAGGTTGTGAATCCTAGATTTGATCTAGGTCACACCCCAGTTGAAATAGTACTGGCTCTGTGGTTGACTGGAATGATGTAATGTTCTCTCCTATACTGCTCAGTGTAGCAGCATGTGATCATTCGTAGGTCCTGTAATGATGTAATGTTCACTCCTGGAATACAACAGGTGATCATTCACAGGTGATAAAATCCTAGATTTAATCTAGGTCACATCCAGTATGAAAAAGGATTGGCACTGTGGTTGGGATTGCATTGTCCCTAGACATGGTGAGATGTCTTAAAGTGATAAGGATTGATTATCCTGCAAGTTGATTAGGATTGCATCATCCCTAGACATGGTGAGATGTCTTAAAGTGATAAGGATTGATCATCCTGTAAGTTGATCAGGATTGCATTGTCCCTAGACATGGTGAGATGTCTTAAAGTGATAAGGATTAATCATCCTGTAAGTAGATCGGGATTGCATCGTCCCTAGACATGGTGAGATGTCTTAAAAGGATAAGGATTGATCATCCTGTAAGTTAATCTGGATTGCATCATCCATAGACATGAGAGATGTCTTAAACTGAGAGGCACTGATCATCCTGTAAGCGGATCAGGATTGTATCATCCTTGGACCTATGTCCTAAAGTGAGAGGGATTAATCATCCCGTAATTGGATCATGTGTGTTGTAGGGTATGCTGCTATTGTGTATACTTGTATTGATGATATGTATACTTGTATTGATGATATGTATTGATGAGGATACTTGTATTGATGATATGTATACTTGTATTGATGAGGATACTTGTATTGATGATATGTATACTTGTATTGGTGTGGATACTTGTATTGATGATATGTATACTTGTATTGGTGTGGATACTTGTATTGATGATGTATACTTGTATTGGTGTGGATACTTGTACTGATGGTCTAGATGATGATGCTGCTGATCGTGATGGTCTAGATGACGATGCTGCTAATCGTGATGGTCTAGATGACGATGCTGCTAATCGTGATGATCTAGATAACGATGCTACTAATCATGATGGTCTAGATGACGATGTTGCTGATCGTGATGGTCTAGATGACGATGTTGATGATCGTGTGATGATAATGCTGATGATCGTGTGATGACGATGCTGCTGATTGTGATGGTCTAGATGACGATGCTGATTATCCTGTGATGATGATGTTGATGATCGTATGATGACAATGTTGATGATCATGTGATGACAATGTTGATGATTGTGAGGATCCAGATGTTGATGTTGTTGTATCTATTCGAGTGCTATAGAAGATAAAGACTCAGTACTGAAGATGTTGATGTTCTAGTAACTGCTTGAGTTACTGATGATGTTGAGAAAGCTTCCAATGATTTATAGATGTATCATGTGTGATGTTGATGACTCCTTGCTCGTGCAGATGTTGTTATAATATCCTTCTCATTGAGGGGGAGTGTTGAAATATTGTAACTTCAAAGAATATTATATTTGTGCTTTATTATTCCGGAGATGTTTCATTCCTCCGTGGAGATCTTATTGTATATCCGGAGATGTTTCTTCCTCTGTCGGAATGTGGTAACTTGGGTTATTAGACTTCCCCAATGGGGGTCGGCCCTGTATGTGTTATGTGGGTCAAAGGGTTGTTAGACCACCCTAGAGGGGTCGGCCCAGTCAATTGTAGTGGGGTGTTTAACCCAATGGTAAAGTTGGGGCCGACCTAGTTAAGATATTGTACAAGTTGGAGATGTGTATAAATAGAGGAGGTGAGCTCCTCATTTGACACACTTCACTCACTCAGAATGTAGCACACTTGTGAGAGAGAGGTCTGCTGTGGAGGAGGAGGAGATCATGTCTTTGGTTTGCATCTTTGTATATTGCTGGTTATCTATATTGAGGAAGCTTTGCTGGTTTTCTACCCCATGAGGGTTTCCGAGGATAAATCTGTGTCTCTTGTATTTATGTTGTGCTTGTCGTTTCTTCAGTGATCATGTATATGCTATTATTGTGAAATGGAATGTAATGCTGATATTTTCTGTCTTAGCATATTAAATATTAACAGGATTGACCCATCCACATATCGGAAGTTATGCTCTACACTTAGCAGTTCGTATCGACGTGTTTTGTCAGCCATGACATTGCAAAGAACAATGCGACAAAATTATAAGGCTTTGAGGACAAAGCCTTTCTAAGAGAGTGGAAATGCTACAAACATAAAATAAGATACTAATTAAATAATTAATAATTAGGTTAACTAAAGTTAGGTTATGAAATGAGGCGTCTCCTCAACATCAAATGCTCGAGCCATATTTAAGGCAGGGCCATCATTGTAACATATCATCTTTTTTATCCTATCATCTAATATATTATTCATATTTATCATTTAACATAAGAGTTAGAGTTGACTAATTACAGTCCAACCGGATACGGTTCCTGCAATATATCCATTGACATAACCCCCACGGATCACAAAGTGGACCCAAAATCCTCACTTCCTCTTAAATTATCTTCTAGGTTGATATGATCAACCATTCCTCTTTCCTTCTTTTTGAGCCGCTATGTCGGACT
The DNA here is from genome assembly GCA_027924585.1 of Larix kaempferi. Lineage (NCBI taxonomy): Eukaryota > Viridiplantae > Streptophyta > Pinopsida > Pinales > Pinaceae > Larix > Larix kaempferi. The sequence continues at coordinate 13,137,989 of BSBM01000729.1, forward strand.
CCTTCCTTATTTTACGAGCTGCTCTCCCTTTGAACATTTTGTTGCACTACCCATTTTCACACTGGAAAACATACCAAAACTTGTTCAAAATACCTTAGGGCCAATAGGCCCCCAACACTCACCTGTGGTTTGTCCCGAGCTACTCAATCCTACTCCTTGGAAGGCTTCCATGTTGCAAAAAAATTTCCATATATCTCCTTTGCTGCTTCAACTGTTCCTTTTACTTTATCTTCCTATTGTTCCAGTTCCTCTACTAATTGCGTGGTTATATGTTCCTGCATTTGTGCCTCATCCATATACGCAGTTTTCCTAATCTCTGCATGTTCTCCCCCAATGATTTCATATACTTGCACTGCTTCATTCTCCAAGGTCTCTAGCTTCTGGTTCTTTCGTTGTTATTCATCCTTTAGCTGATTAATTTCTTCATGCAGTCATTTACTTTCTGCGACCTTCAACATTCTTTCTACTGGTGGCAAGGTCCTTATGATATATTTTAATTTTGAAGCCCTTTTCTCCGCATATTCTAGTTTTCTTGTTACTCCTTGCAGTTATTCATCATCCATCAGTGTTTCCCATGCCTATGAACTTTCATCAAAACTTTGTATAAGGCCTTAATATTATCTATTGATTCCTTCACTACCTCTTCTCTTTGGTATGATACTTAGTGAGGTGTAGTAGGCATCAGTTGTGATTTCAATTCACTAATCCTTACAGAAAAGCCCTTATTTTCTTCACTTGATCACCATTTTGTCTTCAATAGGTGCTACCTTTGTGATCATTTCAACTTACAGGACTATGCTGCAAGTTTCTTCCAAGACTTTCTACAACTTCTGTTTTTTCTTAGCCATCTCATCCCGCTCCTTCCAAATTAATTTTCATTTATCTCTTAACTCATCTCTTTCTGTGCCATACTTCATCACCTCACTGAAATTATACTCTTCCCGCCCTTTGATTTCTTCTATGATGCTTTGATGTAGATTGTGCAGTATATGCATCGGTAGCTCTGGCAACTTCAGATCAACATGACTCAAATCTTGGGCATGGTCCTGTACCTCAACTCTTGGAAAACTCAATTCCTTCGATGTTAGTATTACTATTTTGTGTTGTGCATTCAGGGATGGTTGTAGCATTGGTCTTTCACCCTTTTCAAGGCCACTCTACTACTCACCTACTGTTTGATATGATGTTATACTTATTTTTTCTAATTCTTGTCGTATCTCAATCAACTATCCTATAATTCGTGCAAAGCACTCCAAGTGATTTCCATCATCCTTCTTCTATATGTCTTCAGTGGTGTCCTTGAACCTCTTCGTTAAAATTTCCATTTCATCCTCATTCAGCGATAGAACTACACTTCCCTTCTAATATTTCCTCTTCATTCTCTTCCCTTTTGATATTTCTATGGATTTTATTCTATCCTTGACCAAAGGGTCAATTTGTGTCGCACTAGACTCCTTCTCACCCTCCTATGATTTTTCTTGTTCTTCATCTGCTCCTTCTGCTCCTCAATATGCCTATTCCACAGGTTAATCTTGTCCTTAGTTAGCTATGGCATTTTGGTGCTCCACTTCCTATGACACATCTAGTGATATTTCTTCCACAGGAACTAACATCTTCCATTCCATATGCCATTCCTAAATGATTCCACTTACAACTTCTTTTGTCAACTTATATTGTGTAGGAAACCACTACCTATTAGTATACCTCCTTGCTTGCATAAACATATACTACAACCCCTCCTTAAAGTGGGTAATGTTCTTAAACATATCTACGACGTGAGGCTCCATGAGAGGGGTCTTCATAATACTGTACTGTATACTCTCCTTATAGATATAAAATTTAATGTTTGCGTCTCTTTGTCAGTATGTATTTTCACTATACCACAACGATGAAAAACATGAAGCCAAACAATGACCAACTTGCCCCACAAACTGTGAATATTCTTGCTCTGCCCAATCAACTAGTGCAATCAATACCAATAACCAATATTAATGGAAAGGGATACCTTTTTACCGTGCATCGTGGCAATCACTCAAAAAATCATTAACCAAGAATGCCACCTAGTTCATTTGGACACCTTCAACACCCCGTTCAACCAATACTATCACTGCTGTGGAGACTTGATTGGGGAGACATTTCCTCAATAAATTGTTAGCAATCACCCTTATTGCTAATTATACTGGTTGATCATTGATGGAATCTACATCATATCCTCAAGTTTTTTTCACCAAACCATATTTATCCTTCATCTTATTGGCAAGCTCCTTATCCTTTTCCTTCCTCACAAAATAAGTTGATGGATCCATTCCTATAGTTGGTAATCCTATGATCCTCAACACTAATCTTGTATCAATAGAAACTTTCAAGTCAAGCCATAAAAATCCCCCATGAACACATAATAAAAGTTGCTTTACATAGGTGTTGATCTCCGCAGTGCGACCAAAATGTGGTATCTCTAAGAGGCCCTTTGGAGAGAATGGATACCACGTTAAAGTATTCCACTGCATTCCATCCACAGACTGATGGACAAACCGAGGTTGTCAACCAAACATTGGTACAACTATTAAGAGGATATAATAGTAGACATGCCAAGACATGGGATGAAAAGTTGGTATACATTCAACATTCCTACAAACCAACATTACATCCTTCCACCAACATGTCTTCTTTTGAGACCTGCTTTGGATACCTACCTCCTTCACTGTTCGATGTGGCCTATGGTCAGCAGAAGGATGAGGTTAAGCCACAAGGAGACGGGAAGAGGGAAATCATATTCATGGACAAGATCAGGTAGATACATTCAAAGGTTCATTAGAATATTGAAATAATTCAACAAGTCAACAAGGATACAAAGCATTAAGGCATGAAAAAAACCAAAAATACCATCGATTCCATGTTGGAGACAAGGTTTGGATTCACCTATGCAAGGAAAGGATAAAAGGACCAACAAAGAAGCTCAAGCCTCTCAGATATGGAGCATTCAACGTTATTGAACAAGTGAATGAGAATGCCTTTAGATTTAGGCTCCCACTATATATGAAGTTGATTTTAGTGGTGAACAAAGAATATTTGAAGTTGTTCAAGCCATCCATGTTGTATGGAGATGGGGATCAATAGATTATTCCCACTATTGAAGACCTAACACCACATGCATTGATAAAATTGAAAGAGGACCCAATACTGTAGCATAAGGAGAGGGTAACCTGAAGAGGACAACAAGAAGTATGGAAAATTGGTCTAAAATGATAGACTCCAAAGAGGGAAAAATGGTATGAAAGGAACCAAATTGAAAGCATGTTCCCTCATCTCTCTTTGGAAGATTTTGGGGACCAAAATCCTCCCAATGGGGAGGTGTGATCCAAATTTGGATCCAAATCAAGAATGGATTCACTGTTGGCTCAATTTGATTGGTAAATTATTGCTTATGGTTAAGTACGAGGCAGAGGATATAATGGAGGTGTGAAGGGCCCCATGTCTCCATTAGCAATATAGTTTTCCCTACATCAATCAAATACTCCATCAATAATATAAATGTAAAAGATGAAATGTTTATTTCATTCATTTTATGTATTTAAAGTTACGTCAATGTAATGTATCTCATAGATAAATGAAGAAGAAGAAAAAAAGGGAAGGAACTTGAATGCTTGGAAGAAGTTGAAGGGTTGGGGATGCTTGACCTTCAAGCTATCCCCCCAAGCCAACCATCCATATATTTACCCCTTTCTCCATCAAGAGAAGGGTAATTTGGCTAAGATTGATGGAATGCTGCCCAAAATGTTCCATGGAAAGTTGATGCTACTCCAGAGAGCTTGTAACTACACCATTGCCAACAATAAATAGAGCTATGTGAAGCTTTGAATGTTGGTTTTCCCATTTGGGTTTCCAAGGTAAACCCTATGTCCATGTGCAATACTTTATCTAAGTGTGTTCATTTTCTATTACTTGTTTATTGTTTTGATTGATAAATTACTAGTGTCATTAAATGGTTGTCATTAAGCTTATTTGGAAAACGTAAATGGTTGAAGATAAATAAGAAGCATTTCAAGAGATCCGTGTTGGTGAGATAGGTAAGCTATGATCCTATAGTTTATGGATCATCCGTTATGGGATACCAAGGGATATATTCATAGATGAAGGAGCACAATTTATGAGACACAAGATTGAAAACCTCAATGCAAAACATAAAATTTGGTATTGAGTCACCTCACTTAGCATCTGCAAGAAAAATGTTGGAATCTTATTAATACTGAGAGGGGGGTGAATAAGTATTAGCGTAGTTATATTTTTTTTAACTTCTTATCATATTTAAATTGGAACTTAAATTATGCATCCACAATACCAGTCATCCACATATGCACAATACACACAACACACAGTTTTTTATGTGGAAACCCAAATGGGAGAAAACCATGGAATGCTCTCTTATAATATAAAATTACATTCATGGAAGCACCAAATTCTGAATTTTTTCCACCACCAACTGGAAGGAGGCACCAACCCCGTGGTTTTACAGGTACTGACCTAAAGGAAGCACTGACTCCTCAATTTACCAGCTTCAATTGGAAGGAGGCACCGACCCCTGCTCCTTGCACCATCCTGCCGCCCTTGTATGACTGTGGAATATATTACTATGTTGTTTTATTGATCTGCACACTCTTCATATTATCTTCTATTCATTGCATTGTGTGCACCTTCTATATGTTGTAATATTTCTATCACTGAACTATATCATGTACTTCACTTCACTACATCAACTTCATACACCTGACTTCATACTTCACAATCTATGCACTGCTTCATCATACCATTCAGTTTCTGCACACTTAACTAATACTGCACATCATGTGCTATGCTATTGTTCCAACTTTGTGCATTTGAAAACTTAACTGATACTGCACATCTACTGTTGTGCTTCTATTCCGAATTTGCGCATCTGTATCAGATCAATCTACGCACTTTCTTCTATATCACTCTTTTGTCTTGGTACATCTGTCTTTAGATAATCCATGACCTTCTGTGCATCATCCGTGATATAGCCTTTCTATTCTTCGCACTTTTCTCATACTACCCTCATTATACTGTGCATCCTCTGTTGTACTGCAACTCTATCTTTGTGCATTTGTATTAGACCATCTATGAATTTCTGTGTACTATCTGCGATACTATCATTCTATTCTAACTCACTTGCGCATTCTCTATAGTCCTACATTTCTAACTTCGCGCAACTATCATAGATACACTACATTATCCTGCGCACCGTCAACAATTATGTTCTTCTGTCCATGCCCACTTGGCTCTCTGTTAGATCATGTTTTTATGATTCCACGAGCCATCGATACCCCAAAATAAGAATCTTGCCAAATCTAAGTACTACTACATTTTCATATTCAATCTTACTTCAACTCTCCAACTTGGCTTCTTATTTATACTTGTCCTATGCGGATGGTATGTCCATAAGTTGGTTGTAGCGTCCCTTCTTCCTTGCTTCATGGTTCATCTTACTTCACAATTATACCACTTGTCATGTTCTACGCCGCTCAAGTGTCATCCCTTGTGGGTCTTGTGGATACTTCATCATTTTCCTGGTGGGTCTTGAGCACTTGATATGTGATATTGTGCCCTTGATGTACCATCACTTGTGGGCCTTGCACACTTGACTTGTTCGACCGCCACTTTCTTCTGGTACTCTTGCGCACTTCAACAACTTGTATACTTTTGTTGATTGGTGTGTTTTACACACTAATGGGACTTGCATACATGTCCAACTGCATCTTGATTTCAAGTGTCTTACGCACTCCCAAACCTTGTCTAGCCAACTCTTTGAATTTACCTTGAAGTAGCATGACTAGGTGGACATATGACTTGGGCATGTACCATATTCACTTCTTAAAACTAGATGTACTTCTAGATATACTTATGTAATATGGATGTACTTCTTATGTACTTATTCAAACTGGATTCCATACACTGGCTTTCATATATTTCTTCAAAATTTCTTTCATATACTTCTTCAAACTTGCTTTCATATACTTCTTCAAACTCGCTTTCATATAATTATTCAAACTAGCACAAGGATATTGATTCCTCTTTGATATCAATGACAACCAAAGTTCAACAAAAACAACCAAGTGGAAAGCACCAAGAAGGTACTGTAAAATATTCTCACAAAGGTTATGGCTAGTCATCGTCATGACTAGGTCGACCAGATCCCAGAAGCCACTAGTTTCTCTCCATTCAAGATTATGTATGGTAATTTCCCCATATTCCCTATTGAATTTGAGATCAATACCATCAAAACTGCTATGGAAGTAGGCTTGGATTTGACTACAACACAGAAGCATCAGCTAGACCAACTCAATGACCTAGATGAGATCCGCTTGGCTATGCTACAAAAAACTGCCATCGTACATAAACATAATAAAAAGTGGCATGATTGACTCATCAAGAATAAGATGTTCCATCTAGGAGATTGTGCATTGCTATATGATTCCAAGTTCAAATATTTCAATGGAAATATTCATACCAGGTGGTTGGGTCCTTATGAGGTAGATACAATTTTCGACAATGGAACTGTTAAACTTACATCCATAGATGATGCACACACTCCTCTGTTTTCCAATGGACACCATATTTGGTTGTATCATCATCAACCCTTGAAGGACTCTTTCATCAAGTAGATTTATTCCATCCCAAATTTAGAGGTGGTAGATGGGGAGGGGGATTCCCCCATACCTCCACCTACATGATTTTTTTCTTGAGTCTCTGAATATATAATGATGATGATGATGATGATGATAATAAATCTAACTTTGAAAATCCCTTTGGGGCACATTTATATGAATGCCAATTGAAAACCATCTTGCTAGCAATTGGCCTTTGCGAAATATATATATATCTATATATATCTATATCTATATCTATATCTATATCTATATATTATTTCATATCAATAATTTATAATAACTATAGGATCTTTGAAGTGATACAACTCCTTTAGTAGTAGCATGTTTGATATTTTTGCAACTCCTTCAATATCAACACGTTTGATATTGTTGCAACTCCTTCAACTGCTGCACAATTTCCGCTTCACTGTGCTTAAACTACTCCAAATTTAGTTCCAAATTCAAAGGCTATCATCTCTACTATTATCTGTATCCAAACATGATTGACATCAATATTGCCATCACCTCTACTGGTGACATCATCACATATCTACTATGGCCACTGCCAAATCTATTCCTATGGACCACTATTTGTACCACCATCATAATCATTCATGGTAAGTCGAGATATGTATGATTCATCCTTAATTCCTCATTATTTCTTAAAATAATTATAGTGTGTCAATTTGTTGTCACATTTCCACATCATTTGGCCAGGCAGAGGTTAAACAAGTATATCCAGTGCATTGAGCAGAGAGGGTCCATATGGATTGGTTTAAAATTTCATTTCCCTTTGATTTGGTTTCCTACATAAAAATACCGACCTTCATATGAATTGTCAAGGATAGAAGCGAAATGGGGGGAAGAAGTCATGGTCTCTATAGGATTCAGGGCTATTGGATAAGAAATACAAGGTGCTTATCAACTCAGTAAACTTCATGAGACATATTCTTGAGCCAACCTAGACCTCAGGTAAACTACAACTGCATGTAGACATGCAATGGATTTAGTTGGGGGGAGATGTTGGGTCTAGAAAATGTACCCTTTTTGCTATCTCTTTTCCTTGTTTTGAATATATCTGTGTCTCTATTTCCATAATTTTTTATGCCAAACCACTCATGATTATGTGATTTATATTGAGGTACAAATTTATTTGTATAATGTGTTATTTTAATTAACCATGAGGTTATTAATGGGTTTAGTAACTGATTAAGAATGGTCATGAATTGTTTGTGAAGAATATCTACTGGTAGGTTGAAAAGGATGGTTACTATTACTACTTCATAGTCATGATGTCTCTATTCCTAAATGATTATGGTTGCTGATTAATCCAACATATCTCCTTGCTGTTACTTTTATCTTGTCTATGACCGATCCTCAGGTATAGTGGTAGACACATCTTCAAGAAGTATACATGGTAGTATTGAATCAATCCCTCCATGAAGGATGCATCTACTTGTCATAACAATTCGGTGGATTCATAAGAACATTTTAATAGTAATTGGTTGTAACATATTGAGAATATATGGCTTACCACTATCCTAATTATTGCTAGGAACATCTTGAGAATTGGGATATTCTCAAGACCGTTTCGATATTTCATTTTCTGAGAATATCATTAACAGATGTATAAAATGATGGTATTTATTGAAAGAAAGGAGTTAGGAAGGAGTGCAATTTCAAACAGAGCAATATTGTAAATTTATTGTAACTTTCCTAAATTTCATAATAGAAGGAGTATGTTGGTTTCTATATATCGTTAACGTCTATATCTTGAATTGTTTTAGTATCCCTAATCGAAAGGAGGAAGACCCCCCTTCCTTGAACATGTGTTGTTGCTATTTTACTTATTTAAATAGATCATTTACAAATAGTTAGCTAATACATTAATCAATTTTAAGTTGTTAGTTGATATTGTTGTCACTGCTTTGTTTTCATTATTAATCACTGTTGTTACTCTACACCCCATTAACACTCTGTTATGATTGATTGAGTATAAGCATTTATTTCACTATAGCATACGTGTCTTTGATTCTGGAGTGTGCATTTCATTTATGAAAGTGTTCTTTTATCTCTGCAAGAGTGCTTTTTATAGTTGTTGGAATTTTAAATTCAACACTGTGATTCTATTTACAACAAGAGTGTTCCAATTAACATGCTTTCAATTTCAGTTGTGTGAACATATAGAAAATTAGTGCTAAAAGGAAACTGTTCCTACATAGACCTTGCATGTTAACCTTGAAATAACAAGACACACCCCGGGTTGACAATTAATGTAATGGGATAATTAGTTGTTTTAAAAGACATTTAAAGGCACCAAAAAAGTGTGTCTGGAAATGAAACCAAATGTACAAGTAGCATATAAAATATGAAATTGGTCTAAATTGCATGCATGCATGCAAAGCATGGTGGATGAAGACATCCTTGAAAAATACCTCAATAATGGAAAGTGGATCTCATAATCAAGAAGAATGAAAAATCACAATTCCAACAGCACAAATAGCGTAGCAAACGATTGTTATATGATATCTTACAGTGCAAAATAAGCATGAGTCCCAAATGAGCTTAAATAGGGGTGGGACCACCAAACTAGGTTCCATTTTCATTGTTCACCAATAGTGGAGTTCAAGGAGGCCATAACTTAAAGCACTTTATCCTGATTCGAGCATTATATTCGGAATTCGTGACTTGCAAGTTAGTGGTCACATCCCCCTCTTCAGTTTTATCTGGTTGGTTTCCTATTTTAGGATTTTGGGGATCCTAGGTGAACCCATTGAGGGTTTTAGGGATCAGTCACGACTTTCAAGGGAAACCAACAACGTAGGTCATGACTTTCCCTTCAACAGGCATGACCAAGTCACACCTAATTGAAGACTGACACGCCCCTACCCATTAATCCAACCAATGGAGGGGACAGGAATGATTTATGGGGTTCTAAATTTTTTCCTATGGGAATAATATGAAATTCTTAAACACTTAATAAATAAATCTATCCACACACACAACATGCACATACCAGCATATTCATCACAGGAATAATAATAAGGATCAAGCATAAAAATAAACTCTTTCTCATGCTACTCACAAGCTTCCAATTTAATAATTCAAGCTAGGCCACTCTATTCCTTACTACAAGAATTTATTAAACATTCATAATACACAAATTTGGCATATTCAAAAACAATAGTAAACACTTATCTTTTAACTGAAGTTGTCCAAGCAACTGGCTATGGGAGAGCAATGTTCCATGCAACCATAGGTTCTATATCCAACACTTTATCTCTCTTCTTAGAGGCCACCCCTAAGCTAGGCTATGCATCCACTAAGGATGAACTACATAGGCCCACTCACATCCATAGGAACACACATTCATGCTAAAACAACACACCAATGGGTTTATCAAGCATGCAGAGAGATAAGGAAGGAGAACGTTAATCCAGTGAGCTCAACCACAGAGCTACATGAGTCTCAATTGGATTTAGCCATCCTTGGAACCCACATTACCTACCAGACCCAACATAAGGAAGGTCCCCTTCTGTGCCACACAGTCCCTTAGGTGCCCCTTCCCTCTAGTGCTATTCAGGGTGGGCATAGAAAGGTCCAAGATACTAAAACTTCAGAGGTTTTTTTCCTTCATTGGGTTTATTAAGCAATTCCATCCCCTGATCTCTTTCTACCTCAATTTTCTCTTGAATTCTCTGATTTCTTGCCACACTAATTTCAACCACGAATTCAATCTCCAGGTTCCCAAATATGGTGTTTCCCATGGATTTTTGGGATTTTGGTAGTCTCAATTTCACCCCAAGGTTGCTATCTCTGGATTCCCCACTATATTTCATTTCCAACATGAATTTTTGGGCATCCTTGACACTCCAAAATGTGGATTTTTTTACTGGTTACGATTTTTGTTCTTTTTTGTTTACTGGGAATGCATGTCTTCTTTAAAATTGGAGTTTGGTTTCCCAACAATAGAATGAGAATGAGGGAAACAAATGCCAATGAGGGAAATTGAATTCTAGGTACACAAAACTAATCCCGTACTCAACCATATGAATTTATGGTCTCATCCCATGCTCCATTAAATTCATGAGCTGATTTCTCAATAGTATTCTTACAACATAATTAAAGATTAATAAGGAAGACCACTTGGGAGGTTTATTACCATTTATGGCACATGGGTTCTCAAGATGTCACTTGGAAACAAAGGATTTAATCCCACACACCCCTCTCCTCTCCCTAGTAGATAAACACAACCCCCTCATTCTAGTTTCCTCCATAACCAACTCTTACACTTCCATTTGCATTATAAATATTTTCATTGTTTTACATTTTTCCATGGTTGGTTAGCACATGTCTACAAAATATAAAATACTTTCCCTTATAAGCTAAGCATTCACTAACAGGGCCTTAGCCTTGAGCTCCACACTACGAATCACAAATCACATATTTACAATATTTACATATCAAGCCAATACATTCCAGGGTCAAAATGGGAGTATTACATTCCCCTCCCCCTTAGAACAACACTGTCCTCAGTGTTCTCAAAACCAAACAAAAATGGGTATGCCTCTTGCATGGAATCCTTCATATCCCATGTAGCCTCATCGAGACCAAGGAGCTTCCATTGTACCTTTACTTGTCCGATGTTTTGGTTATTGAACAATGTTATCTTCTTGTCGAGGATGTGCATAGGATCCACTTGGAATTCTGCCTCAGGTTCCGCCTGAATCACATTCTAACCAATTACGTGATTATGATCATATAAATACTTATTAGGCAAAGAAACATGAAAACCATTATGATCTCTATTGTTTTCAGGTATTGCAATCCTATTTTCAACTAGCCCTATCCTATCAAGGACTTTGATTGGCCCATAATATCTTGGTGCTAGCTTTGTACAACTTCCCAACTTTAGGGAACTTTTTCTTGGCTTTACTCTTAAATAAACATGATCCCCAACTTTAAATTCCTTGTGCACTCTTTTCAAATATGCTCAAATATTCTTCCTATCCTAGGATGCCTTTAAATTATGCCCGCTCTTAACAATTTCCTATTCCATTTCCTCGAGCATTTCTAGCCCAAGCACTATCCTATTTACTGGACTATCCCAATTCACTTGAGTTCTACATCCTTTGCCATACAATGCTTCAAATGGACTCATTTCCAATGATTCTTGATGTCCATTATTGTATGCAAATTCTACCAAGTGTAGGTAATTCTCCCACTTGGATGGCTTACCCATCACATACATCCTTAACATGGCCTCATGAACTTGATTCAACCTCTCGATTTGGTCATCTATTTGAGGATTATATATTGTTTAAAATTCAACCGAGTTACCAATTCCTGAAATAACCCTTTCCAAAAATTGGATGTGAACCTTGCATCTCGATCTGAGACTATTGATTTGGGTAACCCAACCAATTTGAATATCTTCTACATGAAGCTATTCGATATTTCACTTGTTTTATGAGTAGAATTGATTAGGATAAAATGAGATACCTTTGATAGCTTGTACACCATAACCATGATTGAATCATGCTAACTTATTTTCATTAGAAAACCTATTATTAAATCCATAGAAATTACTTCCCACTTCCATTCTGTAATGGGAAAAGGCTGCAACAGTCCAGCTGGATGTTGATGCTTTTCCTTCACTTTTGGTACTTTTGACATTAGGTAATGTACTCTGCTATATCCTTTTTCATCCTATGCCAAAAGTATTGTTTCCTACTTATGTTATTGTCATTTTATATCCTGGATGTCCAGAATAGGGCATTTGATGAATTTTATCCATTACCACCTTCTTCAAATCTGCACAATTTGGAATTGTACAAGCTACCCTTATAAACAGAATATCATCTTCTCCCAACTGATACCCTTCACACTTTTCATCTAATTTTCCTTGTTGCAATTTCTCTTTTACTTAAAGGTAAGTCTCATCACTATTTTGGGATTCAAGAACTCTTGTAACCTTGTTCTTAAATCTGATTTGCACATACTTAAGGCTGCCACATGAAATTTTCTTCCAAGGGCGTCTGCAACCTTGTTCTCTTTTCCTTTCACATGTTTGATTTCAAAACCAAAATCGCACAAAAATTCTATCCATCTAGCTTTCATGGCATTTAAAATTGGATGACCAAACAAATACTTTAAGCTCATGTGATCTGTCCTAAGCTTAAATCTTCTTCCTGGCAAACAATGCCTCCACACCTTGAGGGCATGTACTATGGCTTCCGGCTCTAAATCATGAGTTGCATAATTCTTTTCATGCTCTTTTAATTTTCTGGAGTGATAGCAAATCACAAATTCTTCTTGCATAATCACTCCACCTAGTCCCTCAAGGCAAGCATCATTGCATACTACAGAATCCTTCTTTGGACCTACAATCTTCAAAATAGGGGCACTACTAAGTAACTTCTTCAATCGCTGAAATATTTCTTCACATTTTTTAGACCATACAAACTTAATTTATTTCTTTTCAACAATGTAATTGGATAAGTGACCTTGGAGAATCCCTCAATAAACCTTCTATAGTATCTTGCAAGAACTATAAAAGATCTAAAATCCGTGACATTCTTTGGAGTAGACTAATCCATTATGGATTCAATCCACCGCAATTCCTTCTTCTGAAATAACATGACCCAAATGCTGTACCCTTCTTTGATAGAAGTCACACTGGTTTAGCTTTGTGTACAATTTGTGCTCTCTAAGAAATTGCAATATCATTCTAAAGTGTTCCTCATGATCTTCTTCACTCTTTGAATAAATGACAATGTCATCCAAGAGCACTAACATGGACTTATCCAAATATTTTCTAAAAACACTATCATGAGACAACTGAATGTAGTGGGTGCATTGGTGAGACCAAATGGCACAACCATGAACTCAAAATGGCCATATCTTGTCCGAAAAGCTGTCTTGTGAATGTCTTCTTCTTTTATTCTCACTTGATGATAACCATATCTCAAGTCAATTTTTAAAAACACTTTGGCTCCCTTCATTTGATCAAACAAATCATCAATTCTAGGCAATGGGTACTTATTATTGATTGTCACTTTATTTAGCTGCTTGTAATGGGTACTTATTTTCCGTTAATTCTTGTAGCTGCATTTTTAACTGTATCAATTCTAGTGTGCTCATTCAATAAGGATCTTTGGAAATTGGGGTTACCACTGGAACAAGATTGATTGTAAAATCAATGTCCCTTTATGGTGGTAGTCTTGGAACTTCAACTGGAAACACATCTTTGAACTCTTGCAACAATCGACAATATTCTCTCTTTGGGCCTTTGTCGTCTAATGAATATGATATATGGACTACATATTGTTAGTAGCCTTTCTTGTAAAACTTCCTTAACTGCAAGGCTGAAATCTTCCTTACCAAAACTCGCTTGGGAATCCCTTTCACCACTCTCGGCCTTCCTTCTTCATCAATGCATTTAAGGACCTTTTCATAGAAATCTACCTTGGATCTATGCTTTTCCAACCAATTCATACCAATAAGAGCATCATAATATCCTAATAGTAGGATATTCAAATTTACTTTTGTGAGGAGTACTTTCAACTCTATCGGGCACTCCATCACTACTTCTCTCACTTTTCTTTTTGTTCCTGTGGATAATTGAACTAGCCAAGACTTATTATGCCTTATTTTTCTAATAGAAAAAATTCAACCACTTTTGGAGTAATATAACTATGGGTAGATCCAAGATCAATTAAAACAAAAATAGATTGCTTATAAATCTTACCTTCAACTTCCACTTCTACTAAATGGTCAGCACGATAGTCTTCCAACGTTGTAAAAATTCGAGGAGTTTCCCTTGCCATATCCTCCACTTTAACTGATTCTTCTAAGTTATGCAAGACTTGGGGTTCCCCCCTTCGATGTGGAAAATATTTAAGCATGTGGTTTTCTCCACATCCCCAACACTGAAGTGGTCCTTTTTGTCCTTTCTCTGTTGCTACTGTTGGATTGATTCCACTTTGTGCTTGCTAAACTTGTCGGAAATTCCTTAGATGACTTCCAAATGGTGGACACTTGAATCCACTTTTCCTTTGATCAAATATTCCCTTTGGTTTCCCTTTCCATGTTGGATGAATTTTTTGATTTTTTTTTACTTTTCTCATAGCAATGCATTGCCATTTTGATGGCTTCATCAAGTGTTGGTTGATTAACAATCTCAATCTTGTCTCTATAATTCTAGGGCAGAATTTCAACAAATCTTTAAATTTTTACCCTTTCATCTTTGTGTTGATGCCAGGAAAATGATAGCATCGACAATAGGGATTCTCCCCAATGAATAATCCCAACTAGATCATTCACTGTTTGGAATGGAGAATCTGTCTGGTTAAAGGTCCAACTACCATATATATGCTTGTTGAATTTACCGGTTGCGGCCCAACTCACCATTTATATTTTGTTTAATTATGAATAGTGCATATGCCCTAATCTAACCGATGCAAAACCTATAATTGACAGAGATAATCCTCACAAGTGATGCATAGGTTCTTACCTCCCGTCTTATCACTTCTACCTTATCAATCAACTAACCAAACTAATTAATCTATCCTTGCAAGGAGCGAAATTCAATGAGAGTAATATCTGAGAATGCTTATACAAATCCAACAGATAACTATTAAGATGAAATATTTACATTCACAACGGAAAATATACAAATATAGCTTTGTTAACATTTATATCCATTTATTACTCTAGTATAACACAAAAAATTTCATAGACAAGTAAAATCATTCATCACCACCGAAATAATTCAATGAAGTTAGAAATATCTCACAGCATTATTATGAACACAGGAAGAAATAATTCTGATATGTCATTCAACACATTCCACGCAAATATCCATGCAAGCTTTACCCAACAAATAGGTCTTGATCATTAGCAGAAAGGTAGTTCTCTTACAAAATGCTTTCAACATCTATTTCACCAGAAAAATCTCCCACGTCTTATCCCTCTCCCCCCTATTTAAATTACAAGATAATTTGTCTTCATATGACTAATCATTTCACCTACCCTGACTCTTGGGATGCCCAAAATTTTGTCTCTTGTGTTTGCACAAATAAAACAAATAATTATTTACAAATTATATTATTCAGCTAGTGGGGACTCTAAACTAGAAATATAACTATCCCATACTTCAGTTTCATCAAATATTACATCACCTTGTAAAGGTACCAATAAATTTAAAGAAATCTCATGAGTGGAAAACTCTTTTCCCACACTTATTATTCCCCTAGTAGTTGCTCTATAATTTTCTTCAAAAAAATAAGCATTCATAGATGCTTGTCCTATGTGTTGTTTGAGATCTTCTTCATTCAGTACATCCATCTTCCTTATGTATTCCAGGTCTTCCTTCAGGTCATCTTTCAATTCTGCTATGCACTGGTCCTAGATGGGTAACTCATACATATCCTGGGAAATTGGTACATGGCATCTCTCATGCACTTGACAAATATCCTTGTAGATTCCTTCACACTTTGTGATAGATTTCAGCACTTCTGCTTGTATCCTTCTGGATTCTTTTCTGCAGCTATTCAAAAGAGCTATATCTAGCTTGAGATCTGCATCTGATTTGTTTGGCAAATGATCTAGAAAATCTGGATGTTCTCTTTTCCAAGCGATCAACTTTTTTATTTTTGGAAATGTACTGTTCAATTTCTGTCTTACAGCAAAGGTGCTTGCAGAAATCTCCCTCATCCTGTCTATCATCTTCCACATTTTATAAATTTCTCTAGCCAACAATTCCTGCAAATGGCAGATCTGTTCTTATATCTTGCAAGCATGCTCATAGAAAGGGGTCAGGCCTTGCTTTTGGTTTTGAGCCAATTAGACTTGCTCCATCATGGATTATTTCTTTCTTATCAATCCATCAATATGAACTTGTAAAAATTCCTTTTCAATTATCATTTCATTTATATGTGCTTGTAATGACTCCGTTTCACTGATTAACAATTCCACATGTTGGTTTGACTTAATTTCATTTTCTTCCAACTCATTAATGTGAGAGTAGAAGTCACTTTGCTTGCCTTCCATAATTACAAGTTGCACATTCAAATCATCCTTTTCATTCTCCAAGTTCTGATAATCCAACAATAATTTATTATTTTCAGATTCTACTGCATCATGTTTCCTTTTCAGCTCAATTCCTTCTCCTCTTGCTTTCACTAAGTTATCTTTCAGCTTCAACATTTTTTCTTTGCTTCGTTCTAAGTCATTCATCAATCTATCAACATTATCAACATTCGCTTGAGCAACTTCTATGTTTACTGACACGGTGAATTAACGATCCTTGTGAGTACCTTCCACTAAGGTACTTTCCTGAATGGTTACCACATCTGGTTGTGTGCCCATTTTCAACCTTTTATCTGTTCTTCTAACGATAGTCTTCCACTTGGGATAGAAAACTATAGTATCCAACTTTGCTACTGAATGCTTCTTTGAAGGAGTAAAGGGGGTGAGCATGAGCTCGGAAAATGGAAGATGGCCTCCCGTAAGCAGAATTCCAAAGACGTCGGGTAGATCTATGTCCATGTCTTGAAGACTATGATCTTCTTCCTAGACACTTCCGACTACCACAGCTTTCTTGAATTTGGATTTTTCCTCCTTTTGTCTCTCTAACTCTGTTTCTTTCTCTATTGCTTCTTTCCTTTCCTTTCTTATCCTCTCCTGTTCTGCTTCTTCTTCTTTCTTCTTTTGTTCTTCCTCCTGCCTTCACTTTGCTTCTTCTTTTGCTTTGGCTTCTTCTTCTTCTTTTAGCCTTGCTTCTTCTACAACTATGGCTTCTTTTCGAGCCTTCTATTTCTATGCTTCTTTAGCCATGTCTTTGGTTTGGCTAGCACCTGCTCCATCTCTACGGCCAATATTTTATTCAAATCAGTCATATTATTCGCTCTTCGGTATACCTCTTCATATTTTAAGAAGTGATCTATATACTCGAAATGAATCTTACACGATGCACAGTGTTGGGCGGCCTTTTGTAGTTCGTCATTCTAGTAAAAATATTTTCTCCAAAGTGGAAAGGTTCCAAGTATTTTATGAAAGATTCTTCTCCTTTAACCTTAGGGAACTTATATGCTTCGATGAAAAATGGAAGTGGTGGATAGGAAGCCTTCTTGTGATAATTCAAAAAATTCCCCACCCCATTGACAAAAAATTTTCTTACAACCTCTTTGCGTACTACATAGTTTGTGGCATATCTTGACAGCAACGATGGGGGTTTGGTTCCTCCATACATCCATATATAGGTGCCTTTAGGGGTAAAGTAATAATCCCCGTATTCATTTATCACTGCCATTGCGTTGTTCGACAAGCAATTGGGCTCTTCATTAAAGATTAAACAGTATAGGGGAATTATAAACTCCTCACATATAAGCTTGTAGAAGCTCACATATTTACGAGTCCACATTATTTGGTAGGCCACATAAAAATGGGTATCAACTGGGACCCAATAGCATCCCAACTTGTGACAAGGGTGCCTTATTAGGATACAATCAATTAAATAGGACATAAAGAATTTTGCTTTTCTCTGTGTCATTCCTCCTTGGGATGTTGCTATAGTTGACGCCAAACTTTCTGAGATGATATCCTCCCAATTGAAGACGATTCCATGTGAGGACACATGATACATGAGAGGGACCCAACTAAGCTTGTAGATATTCACGTTTTCTCTTCCGAATATTCTACTTAGAATTAATGCTATAATCCTGAATGGTGATTTCAGATTTTGCGTGTCGTGCCCCCCACTTGCCCTTTTCCTCAAATGCTTTCCCAGAATCAACATTTTCTTAGCATACTTAGAATTATCTATGTTCAATACCTTGATCCAATCATCCGTCATCATAACTTTAGGAGGTGGTAGCTTATATGATGCACTAATATGGGCTGGTTGAAACGATGCTAATCCTCCTCCATTTGCACCAACTATAATTCTTGAGCCTACATCCACGTGGGGTAGAATCCACCTGATTACTTCCAAACATGGAAATTTTGTTGGGTGGGTGGCAGCCTTATGAAGACCTAACTTCCTGAAATTCTGGTACACCATCATTTCTTCATTAGATGCATCTGGTACGTTTAGGTCCCATATGAGGTGGTATAGTTCACCCCATTTATACTCAGGAACGATCCCCAATACTGCTCTGGTATCCTCATATAGGGTTTCCATTGTGGTCTCTGGGACAACCTCAATATCATAATCAGATTTTGCTACCTTGGTCTTACGCTTTGAACTTCTTCTTTGCATTTATAAGTCCTGAGATGAAAAGAAAGTTAATGTACATAAATCAAATGTAAATGCAATAAACTCAAGCAAAATATGAAAATGAGTATAATATTCTGAAAATGAATAACATATATATGATCTGTCAGTATTATTTACAAAAGAACTAAAACATGAGATTCATACTTCCATAATGTTAATTGTGTTTGGTTCTAAATGATTGTCTTAATGATTCCCTAATGCACTGTTAGATGAGTTTCTTCATTCTGCTATTAGCAAGTTTGTTTAACCGAATTTGAGTCGGAAACTTAAAATTTTATCTCACTTACTACCATATGCATGGATAATCGGCACTGGAATGCAACTACTATCTTATTCTTGGCATCACATTGTCCAAACAATTATTCTTATCTCCTAAATCCTCTTGTGCCACACAAAATATAAATTCAAGCATTATTGTCCACTATTTAAGTAGAATATATGATCTACCAAAACCACAAATATCCATTCCTCAAGTCTTATATACATATTTTCTTATTAATTTATTTTAGGCAGAGCATCAGAACATCATCCGTGACCAAAGCGGTGTGACTTATTGATCTACATTATCCTGTTCATCATTGTAATCATATTCTTCCTACTAAATGTCTGAGGCAATCAAGTAGGAAGTGGCCATGTTGGGAGACTAAATAGAATCAATCAATGTATATAGGTTTTGGAACAAGTTGCATGATTAAAGATTTGTCACGTGGCATGCACATATAATAAATGGAAAACTACACCCTTAAACAAATGATCACTCCACCAACCTTCTAGAGAGTGTCTTCCATTAAAAATACAACCAGAAGCATGCCCAAAACCCCAGGGCCAATAAAGGATACAAAAATAGACCCCATGAATCAACCAAATACAAGAGAAAAACCCTAGTCAATGTAAGCGCATCAAGCTTCCAAGATAGCAAGTGTCCTAGTACAAAGATTGGTGCTGACTCATTTAGGGAAAATACCATTAAATTGATCTTATTAATGCAAATAGCCAAGAACCCGAGGTGAAAAAATGGAAGTTAATACGGATCACATGGCGCCGTTAAAGTATTTTACTAAAATTCCCGCCCTTCTAGGTTCTGGTGTTGGTCCCTAGGTAAGGACTCCCGTTCCAGGTGGTTGTAGGGTTGGTTCCTCTCACTGGCATATTTTGATGAAGTAACGGAGAAGCACAATTTATCACTCATTCATAGGAAATGATCCATTGGCACTGGTTGAAGGGAGCGGAGGAAGCACAAGCGCGAATCGAACCAAAACACCAAACGTTATACCGGTAGAATATAGTAATTGAGAGCAATGATACTGAATAAGTGATGGACTTGAAATGACCTTATGAGCCCTAGGATTGCTAGGCTATGGAAATGAGAGCACATGGTTACTCCATGAAGAAAAAAACCCTAGGTTTGTGTTATACGCTATTCAATTTAAATGCAAATGAGGTGGTAAAATGCTTGAAAAAACCTAAAATACAATGGCGAAAATGTCGTTTACGGCTAAAAGGTAGACTGTCAGAAAACGACCTACCTAGAAATGTTCAAGTGGTCCGAATAGGCTCTCCAACGGAGTTACACGTGATTTTTTGTCGTCCGGTGAGTGCTCCAAAACATCGTTACAAACAATGTTTGTGAAAAAGAATTGAAGACCTTATATACATAAACATAACCCTAGCATTAAATGTGTCTTGACACACTTACGGATGGGGTCCACTTACTCATTTCAGCGCATTTTCTCATTTCACGCCGAAGCTATTCAGATCAATATTTCAGAGAACTTTCATCTTTTCCGTCGATCCAGTTTTGGCTCAGTTTTCATTTGGCACTGATTTGTTTCGAATGAGCTTTTCCTTTGGCGCCAACTTTGTTTCAGATCATTTTTTAATTTACGCCGAAAAGTGTTTGGGTATGTTTCGGAGCAAGAATCCTTCGGCACCGATCCTGTTTCGCAGACTAGTTCCTTTGGCACCGATGTGTTTCAGGGTGAAACCAATCTTATGTCTCTCATCCACTCCATCTCTTCCATCGACACAACTTCCCATTCTACGCCGGATTTCCTTAATGTGCATTTTAGTTTCGTTTCGAATATTTCAATGCAAAAAAGGATTTTTCAATGATAAAAAGAACTTATCAAATAGTCAAGGATCAGGAAATATTTCATGGTTGCATCGGCATAAAACCTAACTTATTCCGATCTTTTCGGGACTTACTTCCTTTTGACTGCGTTGGTGCAAAACATTATTATGATATGACCGTTTCGGTGCTAAATAATAAACTTCACTGATCATTTCAGCGTGAAATTGAAATGTCCTCCGATAAGGCCTGTTTCCTTTGTTCTCCGACCGTTTCGGAGGATAATTCTGAAACGCAATTCTTCTCCAAAAAAATGAGCGTTTCAACGTTAAATTTAAAACCTCTCCGACCGTTTCGGCGCAACATTGGATTGTGCTCCGACCGTTTCGACGGAAAATTGAAAAAATTCTCGATCCAGAAAATGATTTTTTCTTTTGATTTAAAAAAAATTCTAAGTGTCAAACAAAAAGTAAGTAGATAAAATAAAACAACACTCTAAATAGATTCAAAAAGAAGGAGGGGCCCTACAAATTTACAAAATTTTGGGGATCAGGTTGCATCTGCAACACTTTGATGTAATCTACATATCTCAAAAATTACAAATTACCTATGGAGATGTTCTTCCATGGAATTCTATCCCAATTTTAGTTCATTGAAATCCTTCCTCTTTTTATCATAATACCTGGTAGATAGGTATTTTTCTTGAAATAATTTTTAAATTACTCCCAACTAACCATCTTTGTTTGATTCCCTTTACTTACATGAGGTGCTCCCACAAAATTTAAGCTCGTCCATTGAGATTGTAAATGTAAATTCTATCCTGTTCATTTCCCAAGTAATTAGGAATTCGAAAATATTTCTTCATTCCAAGAAGCCATGTGTCTTCTTCTTGCCCTGTTTTACTTTCTCCATCAAATGTGGGTGGCCTCGCATTTCTGAATTCTCCTTGTGGGATCATAATAAAATTTATTCTTCTTTCAAACCTGCTGGAATTATGCTTTAGTCTACTTGAGAGCCTTAGAAATCATATGAACTTCTAGAACAAGATCTTGACAAAGATACCTTATGTTCCTTACTCAAAGAACCTTTTCTTGGACCTGGAGTCCTCTTTCTAGTGCGACTTCTGGAGTGACTTTTTGCATTTCTTCTTTCTTGAACAAGATCGATTGGTTATATCTAAGATGATCCCTCTACTGAATATAAATGAGGCTCCGAAGGGTAGCACATTAATCTAGTTCTGCTCTTCTTGAGCCTTGATCAACCACTCATTTAAAATTCTCATTATTTCAACCAAGTTTTGGGGAGTGACCTATTCTCTCCTCCCATTGGATTATGTCTCAACATTTCCCTCTTGCATATTTTATCCCAGGAAATCCTCATCATGTTCATAGGGGTCCTGGTCATAATTCATGGTTACCATTTTCTTTTGTAATTTTTTTCCCATAGCATGTTTCCCTCTGTTACAGCTATTCAAAGATTCTCAACTGCAAGCACTATGCAACATAGAGATATTTATTAGACATATTAGTAATACCAGTGAAATGACACATAAAATATTTTTTTTATATAGAATTAGTCTCATGAAATAATTCACAGGGTTCTTAGTTCATTTTATGTTACATTTATGCATTTTGGAACTACCCCATATTGACATTTTTTGTCAAAACAGGGTCACAAGCACTTTTTTGTTTTGATCTACGAGACATCTGAATTCCTTATTTACATTCTGACATTGCACCATTATTCCCCTATATACAACATTTCAAATGCCTATATTCATGCTTCATTATGATCTAAGAGATGAAAGTTACACTCTCCCAAAAATGCTAATTTTGCCCAATTCTGCACAATTTCTACAAGTGCAATTAGCTTCGAAGGCCAACTTCAGCCACCTGTAGAAGGAAATATAGAGAGAAATATAATTTTTTTTTATAGGGAACTATTAGTACATATAACAAGGATCACTCGGAATATTTCATATCTCTGATCCGATGCTCCAGTCAACTTCTATAAAATTATTGTTTTGACTACTTTTGACTTTTGCACTTTTTCTTAGACTTGAAATTTTTGTAGTTCCTACAACACACTTATCCTTGATTTAATGGAACAGTGTAATATTTCCTTTCTCATTAGTCCTATGGTATCCCCAAAGAAATTTTAAGAATCCTCGAGGTCTCACGGGAACGACAGGGGTCAAGGGGGCTTGTAAAAATCAATTCACAGGTTGATCTTGCAAAGCAAACATTATCCTCACAAAATTGTTAAGCAAAAACTAGCATAGATCACTAAAACATGGCAATGAATTGATGCACACAATAAAATTTTATTGAATAAGAATACATCAATGAAACCTGGGCTATGTAATGGCTATCCAAATATATAATTACATCATATATTTGAAATGCAAGGAAGGAATTCGAAATCCTCACAAAAGCAAGCTTACTAAATATGCAAAAACCCCCTAAGGTGACAAAATCTCTTTCCAAATCAGTCTAAAGGATCATGAATTGGAAAAATAAATTTTTGAAGCTAATGAGTGATGAAAGAGGAAAAAGATGATGGATTTCAGAGAGAACAAGATAGAGGATGAATTAGCCAAAAAGAAGACAACTTGCCAAGTCAAGAAGGGCACCTAACTTTATCCTTATCCTCTAAAAAGCAGGACAAAACAGTCCAAGATAGGAAAACACTCTTACTATTCCTAGACAGTGTTAAAAGAAGACATAATACTATCCAAGATCTCTCTAAGTGTGCTCCTTTATATAAGATGGCAAGTTGTGATCCAAAAGAGGCAAATGGTGGCCAACTGCCTAGTCAACACCTAGGAAATTAATAAAAAATGACTAATACATTATATCCTAAGTATAAAGTGGGTTTTTAATGTTCTAAAACCCCCCATTAATCCTAAATTTATGTGATCAAAATAATAAATATAGCGCCCATCAACAAGGCTTGGTCACCCCTTTTACATACTACTTGTCCACAAAAAAAGGAAATAAGGAAAACCTCATGAGAAAATACCTCCCCTCAAAACATGGATATGAACAAAATCGAAAATTTGCTTTTCAATCCTTCTTCACCATGTGTTTACCCATCCCAAGTAGTGATCTAATATGGCTGAAAGTCTTCTCTGAGAATGCTTTCGAGAAGATGTATGCAACTTGCTCATAAGATGGGAAAAACTACAGTGCAATGATCGGATCATGCACTAGGCCTTGTATGTAGTGCATATGCATCTCTATATGCTTGTTCCTTTATATTTGTACTTGTTCAATTGATATACTTATATCACTTTGATTGTCACAAAATATGTCTGTAGGAGTGCTAAAGTCAAGCCCAAACTATGGAAGTGTACCTTGCAACCATACACACTGAGTAGTTGCATTCACAACTCCTTTGTACTCGAACTCTGTCGAAGATAGTGCAATGGCACTTTGGTTTTTACTTGACTATAAAATTGGACCTTCTCCAACCATGAAAACAAATCCGAAATTTTATTTCTAGTCTAAGCTATCTCCATCCCAATCAGAATCTGAAAAACCAAGAAGATCCAAGGAATAATCAACAACATAATGAATCCCATGAGACTTGGTTCCTTTCCCATAGTGCAAGATCCTTTTGGCATCCCTCCAATGAAGCTCATGTGGCTGATCCATGTACCTTGATTCAACACTCACTGCATATGCAATATCAGGTCGAGAGTGAGTAAGATATAACAAATTCCCAACTAGCTGTCTGTACAGGGTGTTGTTCACCAAAGGGGAAGATTATGCATCTTCAAGTCTTACTCTAGAGAGAAAGGGAGTCTTAAATGGATTTCATTCTTCCATTATGAATTCCTTATCATATATGATGCATATTTTATTGAGATACTTTAATTGCCGAGGTGGACTGAGAGATCTCAAGTCCCAAAAATTGTCTAAGTATTCTGAAGTCAGTCATGGAAAAAGCATGATGCAAAGCAGTCTTCAATGAAGCAATCTCATCAATGGATCTTCTTGTGATAAAAATTTCATCAACATATAAAAAAAAATCAAAATAGAACCATCAATATGCTTCATGTACACATTCGGATCAGATTTGCATCTGCTAAAACTTTGTGACAAGAGAAAACTATCCATCTTGGCATACCAAGCTCTAGGAGCTTGCTTAAGCCCATATAGTGACTTCTTCAACCTGCACACAAGAGAAGGGTCAATAATATATCATTTTTTATTAATCATATAGATATCCTCCTCAATATCTCCATGGAGGAAATCACTTTTCACATCCATGTGGTGCACTTCCCAGTGCTTGGATGCTGCAATTTCCAAAACTAATCTTATTGAATCCATCTTTGAAACCAATGCAAAGGCCTCATTTTATTCAAGGCCTTGGACTTGGAAGAAACCCTTAGCCACCAAAATTGTTTTGTACTTCACTTCTAAATTAGAATTACCAACCATCTTTGTTAGGTTGATCCACTTACACTTGACTAGCTTTTTTCTAGGTGGGAGAGATACTAGCTCCCAAGTTCCATTATTTTGAAGAGAATGAGACTTCTCATCCATGGAATCCTACTATATAGGATCTTGTGAGGCTTCTTCATATTACCAAGGATCAAATTCAACCATCAAGAAACATTTCTCAGGAAGAAAATGATCTTTGACAGAAAGAGCATTCTCAAATTGAGATCTAGTCCTCCTAGGATCTTGACGATCACCCACAAGTTATCCAACTGCTTCAATTGTTTTTGCAGCCCACTTAAGCCTTGCAGGTGAAATTGGATCCGCAATCATGTGGTATTCATCATCAGAAAAATTAGAATAAAAAATTTCATTAGAAGCTTCACTTACTTCAACAGGTGGTGGTTCAGAGGATTATCCAATTTCAATTAACTGCAAGGGTTCTTCTTCGAATTGAACACTTCTTTCAATGAAGGATTTTTGAGTGGTCAGATTGAGAAACTTGTAACCCTTGGATTATTTTGGATATCCAAAAAATATACGTGCTTGGATTTTGGGCTGCAAATCCCTTCTCTTCTTTGGAGGTATTCTAGCCCATTCCTTTGAGCCCAAAATTTTGAAATGAGACACATCAGGCTTGTGTCCATTCTAGGATTCAAAAGGAGTGATTCCTTTCAAGGATTTATGTGGCACCCTATTATGAATATAGGATTCATATTTGATGGCTTCATGTTACACCTAAAATATTACCATCATGAGACTCAGTGTATACATCCCTAAAGTCTCCTTGACTATGTCATTAACCTCGAAGAGATGCAAACCCATTTATACTAGGTTTTGAGAGTTCATCGCAGGTTGTCCTCATGCAACCTGTGACGTCACAGGTTTTCCTCTTACAGACTACGACGATGTCAGTTAATGGACTAAAATAGCTTCTTTGAGCCCATTCTTGAAGCTAGCTGATGTGTATCCCTATCCCTAGCCTTTGGGGAAGCTGGAATTCAGTTCCTAACCTCTTGGAAGGATCCCCTATCTCTCTCCTACCATATCTCAACCTACCCTATCCACTTAGTCTTATATAAGCGAAGCTCACTCCCATTCCAAGAGGAGGAAGTCTATAGTGTCTACATGTTGGTGAAATTACCTTAGGAGATATCTCTACTCATCTGTTGGGAGACTCACACTTCCTTGGGAGGATTTGTCATTGGTTTGATCGGATGAGGATTTCTATGTCAAGTCATTGGTTGTAATCTTTCTATCCTATTTACTTCCCTTTCAATACAGTAATATAAGTGCTTTCCACCAAAATCTCATTGTGTTAATGATATCTTATGTAGTTCGCCTGATTGACTGCTTACTTAGATCTATTATTGTGTAGATGCGTTTTACTTGTTTTGTTGTCTTGTTATCTTGACAGGTTTTGCAGCTCAGATCTGAAGATCGTCAAGTTTGGAGCAACATTAAAGGAGAAAAGGATCAGCGATCTGTAAGGTAAACGTATCTAGTCCCTTGATCTCTAATTAGATCTAGGAGAGTGATTTATATTCTGTCATATTTATTCTAGACTTGCGTTGAGCTAGGGAGATCATGCCTCAAGTCCTCTCTTGGTAGATTGTCCATCAAACAAATCTGGCGACCATGCTAGGGAAATGCATTCTTTGTTTGTAGTTTTCAATTTGAATTCCATTTTCAGTTGATTTCTTTTGCAAGTCATTTCATTTTGCCTCCTAAGTCTTTTTCACCACTAGATCTTCACTTTGAAGAGTCTATAGTCCTCCTATGAATCTGCACTCACTTTTTCAAACCATTTTATTGCTCATTGTTTGGAGATTTGTTCTTTCTTGAACTTGGATCTCGCCCGTCGCACCTAGGCAGTGTAACCATAGCATTGATTTTACCTCTGCTTCTCTGTCTGTTGGCCTGTCATCGCAACCCATCCATAGGTGTACTGCGACATCGTCGCATTCCCTGTGCTAGTAAACTGCAACGGTCCCTCTGTATATACACACAGACTGCGCTGATCTGTCAAAATTGACATGTGGGCATACCCCCTCCATTTTTTTATTTGAGTTTTGATTTGGTGTGCAGACCCCCTCTGCACTGCACCTTCCAAGTAGAGACATTTTTATTCAGCATTGTTTGCATTTGGTTTGCTTGTGTTGGACTTTTGGGTCCTTTTGGGATTTGGATTCATGTTTGGCCCTTTGAGTCGAAACTAGTGTTTTGCTTGCATTTTTAAGCGAAATGGGTTCTATTTTGACCCATATTAAGGTTATGAGATCATTTTTGGTTTGGTGTGATTGAATTGTTTTAATGCCTTGAAGAGTGTGGGATATCCATGTCTTTTTTAGCCTCTTTTTCTTGGGTTATGCATCTTGTTTGCTTTACATGCTAAGCTATCTAATGATTGTTTGGAAAGATTGATTCTTTGTCTCCACTTTAGTTCAAAGAGAAGCTTGATTTTGTCACTCTTTTGCTATATTCATGAAATTGGAAAACATAAGTATTATTCTTACTTTAATTTGATCATTTGAAATTATTGGTCTCACATTCATAAGAAGAAGAAAAGAGGGTTTCAGATTTGTGTACATTTAAGTTAGACATGATTATTAAGTGCTTTTCTTTGTCTTGCATTTGATTGGAAACATTTGTGGAATCCTTCTTTCCATAGCTTAGATGTGTCTTTTTCGAAGTGTAAAAAGATAGGAAATGAATTAGAATTATTGCATTTGGTAGATTTTGAGCCTTTCTTGAGTGCCTTTGAGTCATTTGGGTGCTTGTCGTTTTTCTTTAGGAATTTATGAATGATTAGAGTGTTGTAGATATTCTCTCACTTTCTGTATATAGATATGAAAAGCGTTTAGCTATCAAATTCCATTTTTGATACATGCATTTGAAAATTGAAAGTACTTCATTATTTTGTCTTATACATTGTTAAGATTAGTTGCATCTTTCATTTTCTTTGTGCTTTTTAGCTGATTATTGCAGAAAGTTAGAGTTATTGCACTCTAGGAAAGAATTCTTCTTTTTGCTACTACTTAAGTACTTTTGGTTTGAAAGAAAGAAAAACCTCTCCTTACCTTAAGTAGTTTTCATTGAAAAGGAAAAGAAAATGTGCATTATCATGAAGTTGAGGATTGCATTATGTTTACATTTATGTACTCACCTCATGGATCCACCTAACCGTACAAGATAAAATTAACGCTAGCTTAGGTTTAAATCATTTAGTAACTGTGTGTAAGTTAGAGACGTGTTTTGGCATCTTTAAGCGTGACAGCTGTCGTTATTTTCTAACACTATATTCCGGGGATGTTTTAGTATTCCACGTACTTATCGGTATATCGAAGCTCTTTCACGTACCAACCAGGTATATCGAAGCTCTTTGACATATCCACCAAGTACATCGCGTACTTGGAGTATATCGAAAGGTGTTTCACGTACTTGGCGTATATAGAAAGGTGTTTCACGTACTCGGTAGTATATAGGAAGGTCTCGTGCCGTACTATTGTGCATTAGATAGCATCACTATGGATTTGCTCCCCGCACCTAGCGTATATCGGGAGACACTCCTAAGATTCCTGTGACCAATTGAGTTAACCATTTGGCTGTCTTAGCATCGCAATACAACGAGAACAACACTTGGGGAGATTACTACGCACGTGTCATCCAAATAGTCGGGTCTTCAGGAAAGGATATGGTCCCAATACTCCTTATCATGTTTTATTGTTGGACCCTGCGGTATATAGCGAGTTATGGTGCCTTGACAATCCTATGAGGATCCTGACCGTTTATCCACTCCTATTCACATAGTTTGCTTGTTGCTTTTATACTTGAGTAGTGTTTGATTTGTGTGGTACTGTAGAAAATCCATGGGGGCTTCACTAGAAGGCAATATAATATCATGTTCATTCATATTGCGGTATTAAATATTCATGAAAACCTAAAAATTATATTGCTTATATATTAAGGGGCAAAGGATTTTTTTTATTTAATGTAACGATACAAAAATACTTTGGGGTCTTTTTTATATGGGCGGGCTGACAAATATCCTCCAAATGGAGATGGAGGGATCATGGCCGGATGAGAAATCAGGTTGAGGCAAGGCTCGGGCTTACAAGTACACAGGGAAATCGCATCTTGAGGCATTATTGAGGCCAGGGGTTTCGTGGTGAAGTGGGTTTCCAGTCGATCATAGTCGAGAGACAGTGGTCATTAACAGCCAATTATTACCAATAGCACTAAGGTAGTTGTTACCAATAGCCTTGGGAGGCTTTACGCCTCCAGGGCCTGTTATAGGACCTCGGTAGGGCTAGGGGGCTTGAATACCCAACCAATCGTGCCTATTACAGGACTTGGGAAGTTTAGTCAGCCTCTTAGAGCTTGTTATAGGCCCCGGGGACTTGGATACCTAGCCCACAACAGGTTTAGTCAGCGATTGGGGAACTGTAACATGCAATCTAAATGTTGTACTGTGTGCATTGGCTCTAGTGACATACAACAAGTGATCTCCTATCTCTTCATTAAACCATTAGATGTTGCAAATCATAATGATATGTGGTTGAGTAATTGCATTGTGGGTGAAGTAATGTGCATCCACAATATACATCGAAAGAAGCAAGGTGCATTGTAGAATGCATGTGGGGTCATAAGAGGGGTATCATATCAATATACTAGGTAGAAATATAAAGGAGTATAAAAAATGTTAATGAAAAAATTGATACATACAATATCTAGTGAAAATAGGGTTTTTTTTTAATTGGAAAGTCATATTGGGAGGGGGTTTAAAAAAATGATTTTGGAAGGTATTTTCCAATATTTAGTGAAATTAGGGGTATTGTTTCATATGCCATGAACGAACATGCTATGATATCAATTTATTGAGTGAAGCCCCCGTGAGAAACTCTTAAGAAGTTTAGATATGGAAGATTCTTCTGGGACTACCAACCAAGAGACCCCTTTCTAGGGTATGCCATTTGTTATTCCCCCTTGTGGAACTATTGGTCCTCCCTTTATGGCTATGTTGAGTCTTCCTAGATTGACGATAGGATTACCAATATGGTTATTCTCCAATCCGGTTACACCAAGTGCACCAATTGTGTCGAACCTAGGTCCTTCACCACATGAGCATCAATCTCATGGTGACCCTTCTCCTTCTTCATTGAAAGTTGAATCGGTTTCCGTCTCTTCCTCTTCTCCTACTGAAAACTCTGATGTTAGTAAGAAGGCGGAGAAGAAGAAGAAGAAGAAAGGGAAGATAAAGAAGAAGAAGGATAATAAAGGGCCTGAGCATCAACCATATTCCTCTGATGGCACTCATTCTGTATCCCTGTTTGATATGCAAGGGTATGCACCATACTTTCCTTTGTACAAGCATGGATGAAGCTTCACGATGGTTGGAAGATATTACTTTTCCTCAATAGGTGCTTCCAACAAGTGATAGTAAGTTGTCCCTCGACCCCCCACTGGTTGACCAAGTGATCAATTCAGTTTCATCTATAATTGATCCCACTCTTCCTTCCAAGAGTGAAGTGATCGAGTCGCTGTCATCTCCACTCGATCCCACTCTTCTATCAGAGAGCGTTCAGATTGCAACTATCACCTTGACACAGTCTTCATCTCATCCTACTCTCCCCGATGAGAGTGGATTGATAACCACTGATGTTTTTCTAGTCATTTCCAATCATGGGGGGCAAAATTCTGTTTCCATGGGACCCCCTCCAAGTACTGAGGTTATTTCATTTGATTGGAATAGTCTAGCAGAATCTCGTCTCCCCTCAGATGTTCCTTTCCAGATATCTGTAGGTGTTTCCGATAAGGAAATCTTTCACACTATAGTTGACGAGGGAGCTTCTGTTAGTATTTTATCCTCAACTGCTTGGAAAGCTATAGGGTCTCCTCAGCTTGTGCCAGTTACTGGCCAGATTTTGGCTTTTAATAGAAGGCCTACTGGACCTTTAGGGATTCTCCCGCAGTTACCTATCACGTTGAGAGGTAAAACTGTTTATATTGATGTCATGGTTGTCCAAGGTCCTTTAGATTTCAATCTACTCATTGGACGTGATTATGTCTATGCTATGAAAGCTGTAGTGTCCACACTCTTTCGAGTGATGTATTTTCCCTATGATGGGAGGATTGTGACCATTGATCAACTTCCCTTCGTGACACCCAATCATCGCATGACTGACATTCAACAAACTTCCCTGAACGTTCCACACGTATTAGTGGTTTCTTCCCCTTAAGCATGAGGGGCGTATCTCCAACCTCTGGACATCACGCTGGGGGGCACACTACCAACCTCTAGATAGGTGCCAGTAGTTTGAGTAGAGTTTACCTTTGGCTTCAAGCTTGTTAAAAAATGAAACCATTAGTTTGAGCAGAGTTTACCTTTGGATTCAAGCTCGCTAAAAAATGAAACCAATAGTTTGAGCAGAGTTTACCTTTGGCTTCAAGATCGTTAAAAAATGAAACTAGTAGTTTGAGCAGAGTTTATCTTTGGCTTCAAGCTCGCTAAAAAATGAAACCAGTAGTTTGAGTAGAGTTTACCTTTGGCTGCAAGCTCACTAAAAAATGAAACCAATAGTTTGAGTAGAGTTTACCTTTGGCTTCAAGCTCGTTAAAAAATGAAACCAGTAGTATGAGCATAGTTCCCTTTCTATGTCGAGATATTTAAAAAATGAAATAGGTCTTATGAGTAGAGTTCTTTTCCTGTGTCAAGCTCATTAAAAAATGAAACAACTCCTTTCCCTTTGAGTCGAGTCTTCTCGTAGACATAGTACCTGAACCTTCTTTTCATCTGCCTATGCCTCAGGCAAATGCCATGAAGCTTGGGGGGCATGTCTTCAACCTCTGGAAGTTACGTCGAAGTCAACCCGATCGCCTCTCCACATCATGTTGGAGCTAAGTCACTTACTTCTAGCAATCATGTTGGGGGCATATACCAACCTTTGGATATCATGATGGGAAGAGTCCCCCAATGGGAGCTTTTTTCGAGCATACTTTCCTTTTTTGTTTTCGAGCTCATTAAAACATGAAAATAATCCCAATATTTTTCTGTTACAAGCTCATTAAAAAATGAAGGAGACATCATGAGCATTATTTTCACCTATCTTCGAGCTCGTTAAAAACAGTAAGATAGTACTTGAGCTTACTTTTCGCTTTTTCCGTGCTCTGGTTAAAACATGAAAAGTGGTTTGAGCTTAGTTTTTACTTTTTCATGCTCTAGTTCAAATATGAAAAAGATTCCAAGTGCTTTTGATACCATTATTATGCTCATTAAAAATTTTGAGTAAAAGGGTGTGTCTAACGAGTATAGGTTTATCACTTTATCCAGCCTCGCTAGACTATTTACGGAAAAGGAACTGTGCCGAGTTTACTTTTTCCTTTGTCGTACTCGGTTATCAACCATGACAAAGTTGTTCATGGAGTCCTCTTTTAGCTCTTTTCAGACTCCCTAAATACAAAAAGATCTCCAAGCGAACTTGTCTCATTCACGCTTGTTAAAGAATTTGAATGGTCGTCTCCCTGGTGATAGTTTACTCCTTTTTTGGACCAGGGGCACTATTTATGAAAAAGGAATACTCTAGCCAATCATGACTGGAAGATTCCTCTCTCATGTTGTTTTACCCTTTTTCGGGTGATGAGGCTAACTTTACGAAAAAGGACCGTTGGAGTCTTCTTTAGTTCTTTTCAGACTCTCTAAACATGAAATGAAGACCGAGTTTACCTTCTATGGACTCTTTAAAATCTAACATTGAAGGGTCCGTCATGGGACGAACCCCTCCTATCCCAAGTTCAAAAAATATTTGGGATTGGAATCATCTATGAGATGATCTATACCGAGCATCTGGTTACCCTCATCAAGCTCATAAAAAACACATGAGGCACTCATCATTCATGATGGGGAAAAAGGAAAGCTTTTATGTTACACCCTTTATCTGTGGTAGTACCTAGTCATTCTTGAACATGGCACTCATTTTCATTTGCATACTGCGCTTGGATCATCTGTTTGTCCTCAAGTCTCACCCACTTCCTGAGTCTTGTCAATCTTTTGAGTCATTCAAAGAATGCTTCCCTCATCAGTTGCATTAGGTTTTGGTGTCGTACTCGTCATGTCAATACTGCCAAGTCATGCCATGCCCATGTTCAAGAATATTCTCACCATTTATTATCTGCAGTCAGTATGCCTACTACCATGTTGGTCTACTCTGATTCAGTCTTGCATGTTATTGTACCAACCGATCTACTCTCAACATCATTTGTCGTATTTCGTGTCGATGATGAGGGATTCATCATGGCCCTCCTTCGACAGATTCATCCTTTTCGACTTCAACACATCATCCGAGGTTTGAATCTAGAAACCAACCAAGAACCTTGGCTCTACATGCCTCAATGGCAGGTTACCTCGCTTTCAACATGAGTTTACATCATTGACTCTTGATTGAAAGATTTCATCTTGCGTTTGACTTCAACTCATTCTTGGTGATATGTACTGTGATACCTTGGGGAGCATTAACATCAATGGTGATTTCCCTCGCGCTTGTTAATGGTATACATTAATGACCGGTAATCAAGTGGTTTCTACCATGTTGGATGTTAAGACATTTGTAATCACATGGATAGATTCGTATCATTGCGGGTCCGGCTTGAAGACCTCGGGGAGTCATGTTTTAGCCAGGTTGCGATCGAGTTTGTTTTGAGTCATATCACACGGATCCACATTTGTATTGGTCGTGGTTGTGTTATCATCTCATCATGGATCTATGCTTGTGTCTAGTAGCCATGCTTGTGTTCATTCGGTCATTACTATCATGGATCTGCAATGTATTGGTCGGCAGCCATGTTGTATGTCATATAAGACTGTATTCACAGAGTCAGTTGTACTACAGCAACGTCCTTCATTCGATGAACCATTGCCATTCCTTCTATCAAAGCATTTCACCCATCCAATTTCAAACAGCTTCATGCTTTGGGAGGCATTCTGTTACACCTAAACTTTTACCATCATGAGACTCAGTGTATACATCCCTAAGTTTCCTTTACTAAGTCATTAACCTAGAAGAGATACAAACCCATTTATACTAGGT
Source organism: Larix kaempferi (assembly GCA_027924585.1). Taxonomy (NCBI): domain Eukaryota; kingdom Viridiplantae; phylum Streptophyta; class Pinopsida; order Pinales; family Pinaceae; genus Larix; species Larix kaempferi. The sequence goes on from BSBM01000729.1 coordinate 13,172,527, forward strand.
TTTGAGAGGTCGTCACAAGTTTTCCTCATGCAACCTGCGACATCGCAGGTTGGCCTCATACAGACTACGACGATGTTAGTTAATGGATTAAAATAGCTTCTTCGAGCCCATTCTTGAAGCTAGATGATTTGTATCCCTATCCCTAGACTTTGGGGAAGCTGGCATTTGGTTCCTAACCTCTTGGAAGGATCCCTTATCTCTCTCCTACCATATCTCAACCTACCCTATCCACTTAGTCTTATATAAGTGAATCTCACTCCCATTCCAAGAGGAGGAATTCTATAGTGTCTACATGCTGGTGAAATTACCTTAGGAGAGATATCTACTCATCTGTTGGGGGACTCACACTTCCTTGGGAGGATTTGGCATTAGTTTGATCAGATGAGGATTGCTACGTCAAGTCATTGGTTAATGATATAAGTGCTTCCCTATGTACTTCCCTTTCAATACAGTAATATAAGTGCTTTCCACCAAAATCTCATTGTGTTAATGATATCTTGTGTAGTTTGCATGCTTGACTGCTTACTTAGATATATTATTTTGTAGATGTGTTTTACTTGTTTTGTTGTCTTGTTATCTTGACAGGTTTTGCAGCTCAGATCTGAAGATCGTCAAGTTTGGAGCAACATTAAAGGAGAAAAGGATCAGCGATCTGTAAGGTAAACGTATCTAGTCCCTTGATCTCTAATTAGATCTAGGAGAGTGATTTATATTCTGTCCTATTTGTTCTAGACTCGCATTGAGCTAGGGAGATCACGCCTCGAGTCCACTCTTGGTAGATTGTCCGTCAAACACTTCATCCCAAAATATTGGAGACAAAGACTTGGACTTCAACATACAAGTATCCATCTCCTTGAGAGATCTATTCTTCCGCTCAACCACACCATTCTGCCAAGGTGTGTAGGGAACTGTATGTTGCATTTGAATGCCAACATAAACACATAGTTGTTGAAAATCATATTTGACATACTCCCCACCATTTTCTATTCTAATGGATTTGATATTCCTACCAGATAGATTCCCTACAAAGGCTTTAAAAATCTTGAAAAAACCAAAGACTTCTTACTTGAATTGGAGAAGGAAGGCCCAACAAAATCTTGAAAAGTCATCAATGAAGTTAAGGACATATTTGGCATTATTCAAGGACAAATGAGGGAATATACCTGGTATATCACTGTGGATTATCTCAAGGGGTGCATAGGTTCGCTCACTTCTAGATTTCTCATACTTGCGCTCAGGGTGTTTGCAAAAAATGTAGCCTTGACAAATTCCTTTGGAAAATTTGATGTTTGGGAGTCCTATAACCATGTTCTTCTCATGCAATTGATGAAGGTATTTGTAGTTAAGATGGTCAAATATCTCATGCCACAGTTTTCTTGCTTCATTGGCATGAGTGAGGAGTGTAGAGGGTGATGATAAAGGAACAAAGTGGGAAAAATTGTAGACATTTGAGATATGATCAATAATACCTATGGAAACAACTCAACCTCTAGAAATTTCCACATCATTGGGGGTAAACATGACATTTTTAGGAGACCTAGTATGAGTCATGTGATAAATTGAAAGGATATTGGTAGCAAGATTTGGGACAAAAAAAACATTTGTGAAGGAACCATGGTCAATATCTATTCTACCCTTCCCTTTGGATGCAGTTTCAGATTCATCTCCCAACACAATTGTTGGACCACCAGAAGAATCAAGAGAGGAAAAAGACTCTTTTGTGGACACCATATGTCTGGATTCCCTAGAATTAATGATAAAATAGGAATATTTTGATGTGATGACCATCAAAGCGTGAACTCTCTCCTTGTCTTCAGAATTTGAACCTCCTTCCTTCCTCCTTGTGCCATCTAGAAGAGGGATGTTGTTATTCTCAAGAAGTTGAGCCATCATGTCAATGATTTTCCTCATACACAAAATCTCAGGATGAAATACCCTATTGTAGTATGCACACTTTATTTTCTCATTCTTTTTATGCTGATTATTATTGGAGCTTTAGGGATCCTATTGTGGCTTTTGCTTTTCTTTCTTCTGATTTGGTGGTTTTTTGGGATTAGCCTTCTTCTTTCCTTTTAAATTATTTGAATCTCCAGCATTCAAAGCATGATATTTTGATGGCTTTATGGTTCCCACCAAGACAAACTTGTCTTTATCTTGAGTGAATGATTCCATGAATTCTTCTAGAGAAGCATCTTCCATTTTCAAACTGTGATTTTCATAGAATGGAAAGTTGAAACAAACACTAAGTAATCTAGGCCCAATTTTGAAAGAATGGCCAAGATCAGCTGCTCATCTTTCTTGTCAACCCCACACTGCTTCAATTGAAGAACCAAAGACTTAAACTTAGAAAAGAAGTCTTGTAAGGTATTGAAGTTGCTTGGAATAAAAGAAACTAATTCATTCTCTAGTTGATGGCCCCTCAATTCATATTTCTTTCCAAACAAATCTTGATGTTTGACCCAAACTTCATTAGGTGTTGTAATACCATCCAGATGGAAAAGAAGATCCCTGGAAGTGATGAGACACAAGAGATCATAAAATTCATCTCTTCTGTTATGCCACTTGAAATTCTCTATGAATGCAGTAGGATCATTTTCAATAGGCTCCATAGTCACTTTGTATATGCCATTTCTCCTTAATAGAATCTCCATTTGTGCCTTCCAATCAAAGTAGTTGAAAGGATTCAAGATGATTGATTGAGACTGTTACACCCAAAATCTACTCATCATAAGATTCAATGTATACACCCCTGAAGATATCTTGACTAAGTGATCAACCAAAGAGGATTTGTACCCAATTGTGCTAGTTTTTGAAGGGTCGTCGCATGCTGCACATGAGCAACATGCAACGTCGCACCTTGCCTCATTACAGGGTGCGACGAGGTCAGTTAGATGGAAAAAATAGCTTCTTCGAGGTCCTTCTCGAAGCTTGCTGACTTGGGACCCTATCCCTGTTCCTTGAAGGAGCTGGCACTCGATTCCTAATACTTTGGAGAGATCCCTTAAGCCTCTCCTACCATCTCTCAACCTATCCTATCCATACCCTATCCACTTAGTCCTATATGAATGAATCTCACTCCCATCCCAAAGGGAGGAAGTCTATGGTATCTACATGCTGGTGAAATCACCCTTGGAACATCTCCACTCACCTATTGGAGAACTCATACTTCCTTGGAAGGATATGGCAATCGGCTTTGTCGGAGAAGGGCTACAACGTTAAGCCTTGGTTGTAGTTCTATATCTCTATTATGTACTTCTCTTGATTATAGTAATACAAATGCTTTCCACTAATATTGTTCATGTGCGCAATGATATTGAGTAGTTTACCTGCTTAATTGTCTACTTAGTTCTCTTATTGTATAGATTCCTTTTACTTGCTTCTCTTGTTTCTTGTCTTGACAGGTCTTGCAGCTTGGATCTGACGACCATGGGACGTGGAGCAACACTCAGGAGAAAGGATTGCGAAGTGAAAGGTAAGACATCTAATACTCGATCCTTAAGTAGATCTAGGAAATGCATTGGTAGTCTGTTTTATTTGTTCTAGACTCACTTTGAGCTAGGGAGATCCTGCTCGCATCCGCTCGAGTGGATTGTCTGATAACAAATCTGGCGACCATACTGGGGAGTATAGAATCTGGTCAATATTTTTCAATCTGAGAGTCATTTTCTGTTGATTGCTTGACACAAGCCTTTTTTATTTTTTCTTGCCGTTCACTTCTTGAAGTTGATTTCACTATCAGATCTTCGTATTGAAGACTCTGATCTGCTTCCTCTGAGTTTATACGACTCATTCCCAAACCATTCCATGTTTCATTACTGAGAGAACTTATTCATTTTTTAATCTAGACTTCGCCTGTCGCACCTGGGCAGTGTGAACAGAGCGACACTGTGTCATTTTGGGTCTCTGTAATTTACCTGTTAGTTACTCGTCTCATCCCTTGCATTGGTAAACTGCGACATCGTCGCACTTACCATATAGGTAAACCGCGACGTCACACTGTGTACAAGAACAGAGTGTGCCGATTTGTCAAAATTTGGCATGCAGGCATCTCCTTTCCATTTGAAAGTTTGGACTTTGGTTTGCTGTATGAACTCCCTCTGTGCTGCAAGATCCAACCATAAATCCTGTTTTGATTTGTGTTTTGAGTGTTTGGTTTTGTTTGGATTGATTTTGGGTTCCGTCTTGGACAAGCTTGAAGACTGGTAGTGGTGGATACTCTTGTCTCCTCCACCTTCATCCGCTCACCCTTGCATTCCCTTCCTTCCATCCCTGATCTGATTAGTACATTAGATCAGCTTCCATACCTCGTTTTCATCATTGTTTGAGCTTTGCTTGCTTGGTTTGCTTGCTACTGCTTGATTTTGAATTAAGTGTGCCTTTCAGCTTGATTGAGTGCTTGTCTTTTCTTGAGTTTTCTGAGTGTACGAGTGCCACAAGTAGTGTTTTCTTTTTAGTCATTTAGATATGAAAGCTCAGTTGCTATCAAGTCTATATTGTGATGCATCCATTGAAAAGTTAAAAAGTGCTTCTTTCCCATCATTTCTTGAGCATTATTGAAGAAAATTGTTGTGCATTGGAACGTTTTCGTTTGTGTTTTGGAAAAATTGAATGAATGTATAATCTGTTGTGTTTTTTCTCGAATTATGAATCACTCATATTCTTGAAAGACTCAAAGTATGCTTCAATTTTTGCAAAATTGATTCCATGCTAAGGAAAGATAGATGCATTTTTAATTTTTGTTGCTTTTAGACCATTGAAAGTGAAATTGAAAAACTTGCATATTCCATTTCAGAATCCTCTCTTTTCATTACCTAGTTTCGTTTTGCTTTGAAAAGAAAAAATGTTGTGATTTGGATAGTAGTGTTGTGATTCTTTGTGTTTCGTTGAAAAAAGGAAAAGAATACTTTCATAGTCAAGTTTTGTTTGAATTGGGATTGTGTTGCATTGTGTTATTTTGGCAATACTATTGGAAAAAGATTTCTCCTTCCCATATCTAGAATTCATTGAAAGAAAAGAATATTCATGCATGGAGTTAGGACTTGCATTATGCTTTTGATTATGTACTTACCTCATGCATTCACCTAACTGTCCAAGATAAAATTAACAGTAGAACTAGGTAAAAATTTTAGCAACTTGTGTGTAAGTTAGAGATGTGTTCCGGTGTCGTTAAGCGTGGCAGCTGTTGTTATTTGCCAGCATTGTATCCCGGGGGTATTGTAGTCTTCCACGTACTTATTGGTAAATCGAGCTCCTTCATGTACCCACCAAGTACCATAATCCTTACTTGGCATATATCGAAGGGTGTATCACGTACTCAGTAGTATATCGGAAGGTCTCTTGCCGAACGGTTGTACATTAGACAACACCACTACAGATTCCTGAGACACTACTAGGATTCCTGAAACCAACTGAGTTAACCATTTGGCCATCTTGGCAAAGCAATACACCGAGAACAGCACTCGGGGAGATTAGCACACACGTACTGTCCAAGTAATCGGGTATGCAGGCAAGGGTACGGTCCCAATCCCCCTTGTCGTGTCATATTGTTGGACCCTGCAGTATATCGCAGTTTGCGATGCCTTGATAATCTCGTGAGGTTCCAGACTTTTGAATCCACTCTGTCACATTAGTCTACTTTATGCCTTAGTTTGAGTAGGTTTTTCTAGACTGCTTTTCTTTTAGCATACCCTTAGGAGAAACGCTGTTTCAGCCATCCTAGATGATTATCCTGACACTCTGGTGGATTTTCCCTGGAGAAGGTCCCGTAGGATCTTAAACTTGTCACCCGAATATCCCCTTAATACTGAGGTTATTTTGAGGGTAAGAATGGATCAACGTAACACGGTCGTAGTTATTGAAGTGGAAAACCCCACTCTGAATGTTGGAGGACTTTTGTTTCCACAAACTCCTCCGGATTCACCTACCTCTCATCCACCTTAGGATGAAGGAGCACAAATCCCCGCTTCACAAGACCTTTCTCTCGTCATATTGGGAGAACCTAGATTGTTGGAATGGATAAACCGACCCCAGGATGACCCTACAGCAGCAATTGGTCCTTCAGCAACTTATTGGACCTCTTCTACAGACCACCCAGTGGCTCATTTTGCCATTTCCTCACCACCTAGTGGGACTACTCTGGATGAACCTTTAGCCTACTTTCATGGCCAATTAGCTCACTTTCGTTCCATGGATGAAGAGTTTCGGCAGTCAAGTCTCCAACGAAGGATTAAAGACCCATCGTTACCGCCTTACTGACCCATCCCAGATCATCCGACATCTTTTGGATCACCGGAACAATCTTCCCTCCACGAGACCACTAATGAGACTAGTCAACCGTCACAAGATTCCAGTCCTGCACCTCAAGTGAACCAACCGGTGGAAGGACAACAGTCCAACACACCTGTCACTACCACAGTTACTTTACCAGTTCCCCCCCCCCCCAACTCAAAATTCGAGGGGAGGATATTCCATTCCCATGGATTATCCCATCAGTAATGTTATTACTATGGTAGCTAGTCAACAACCTACGTTGGTTCAACCTTTGAATAGTGGTCAACCTATTGTGGCTAGGGGGAAACCCCTGTTTCCTAACCAGAACATAGGCAGTGGAATCCCCAACGAACCTTCCGTTGGACCTCCCCAACCCGCTAGACCATCCACCATGGGATTATCTCATGTTGGGGGCCCGTCCAAGGTAACTTAACCCTCATGGAGTCAAGCGTATCCAGGTTCTGTTAACCCTGCGCCAGGCCAACCTAATCCCAGAAATGCACCATACAGGATACCTTATCCCAGGAATCCTTACACTCTATGGGGGCAACAACCTGTGTTGCAACACGGACCCCAACCCACTATCCCTCCAATACCACCGCCCCCAATCGGTCCTCCCTTACCTTCTGCTGGAGGCGACAAGCCCCTACCTAACCTTGGTGGTGGCCCACCACATTTTACCAACAATATCCCTCACCCCTCCGGTGATGGCAGGAATGGTCCACCACCCCCTCCCAACGGAGGCGGCGGGGGACCACCTTATCATGGTGGAGGAGGACATTTCTTTTCGGGTGGCGGAGGTGGTGGAGGACCCCATTACTATGGTGGCGGCGGTGGTGGTGGAGACCCTCATCCTTCCGGCGGTAGAGGTGGTGGGGGCCCCCATCCTTTTGGTGGCGGAAGTGGTCCACCACCCCCTCCAAGCAGAGGCGGTGGTGGGCCACCTTATTACGGTTATGGACCCCCACCTCCTCCCGGTGGTGGCGACAGACCTCCACCCCCTCTTGTTGGTGGAGGTGGACCCCCACCTTATTGGAATGGACCACCTTATGGTGGCGGACCCCCTTACGGTCTGGGCGCCACCCCTCCCTATGACCAATTTCCTCCTGGTACACCTTACGGTCATTCTAGTCCATACACGCCTTATCCGTATTATCAATATGCATAGCATAACCCACAGCTGCCATACCTTGCTACTTTGGACCTGCCTAACCTATCCCGTTTAACCAACGATCCTATTTACCACAGATCTAACTGACCACCAATTCCAGTGAAACTTCCGTTTGATATCTCCAAATTTGATGGCAAGCCAGGTGAAGACCTTAAAAACCACGTGATGACATACCACTTATGGTGTTCATCTAATTCCTTAATGGACGATTCAATTCGTCTTAAACTGTTTCAAAGGACTCTCACCAGTTCGGCTGCCAAGTGGTACATTGAGTTGCCACCCAACTCTTTTCCTGATTTTGGTACTCTTGCCATGAACTTTTTAATGCATTTCCAGCTTCCCATATGGTATGAAACTGGTACCGAGCTTTTAACCTCGCTCCGTCATAATACCGCCACTCATATTTCGGATCATATCCATGAATGGCGAAGGAAAAGACGTCTCATTAAAGCTCCTATTCTAGATCAGCTCCTCATATACTGGTTTACAAAATCCCTCATCCCTACCATAGCAAGAGATGTCACCATGCGAGGTGTTGTCACCGAAGAACAAGCCATCGCAAGTGCCCATGTACTAGACCTAGTCTACACTCAATCCGGCACTTTGTTTGATATTCTTCCTGACGCACCCCATGACGTTAATGACCCAACAAAACCACATAAGGGACTCCAAACTGATGGAACCATTGGTTCCCTTAACACCTGCTTCTAGCACTATTGGATCATCCAACCTTCACAGTTCCTCCCCATTACCGACATAGGCTAGCCATAGCACCACCAAATCCACCACTCCTGCTCTGACTGAAGAGGTGAATTCTGTCCAATCAGCCTCATCTCCAAAGTCTGGCAGTAAAAAGAAGAACAAGGGGAAAGCCAAAAAGTCTTTCGCCCAGCAAGAACAAAAGAGCACTCCTGATGATACCAAGCAGAAACGGAAACTAAAGTATCCTTGTTTACTGTGTGGAGATGACCACTTATCCAAAGAATGTCCCCACAGAGACGAAGTACAAAATTTTCTTAGGGGTAAACCAACTCACGCAGTCCTCAATGATCCATTTCCCACTCATAACCAATAGATGATTGCTCAACCCCCCCCAGTCTAGGGGGAACCATCCAATACCGCGCATGTTCTCATGGTGCGTAACGAGACGATCAATTTGAACACTCGCTCGCGATCTTATGAACTGGTCCCTTCAAAGGAATCCACTGGAAGTAATGCTGAAAAAGCTTCTGACTCCTTAACTGATGTCACTATACCATCAACTTCTCTCACCATTAAGAAGCCATCCTTAGACTTGATATTGCGACCGCCCAAGAGTACGATTCGAAAAGCTGTTTTCAATCCTAACGCTCGAGTGGCACAAAATTACAATATCGTGGAAGACTTGGCACAAGATCCTTACACCATGTCTACCCTGGACGTTTTGCAGAATTTTTCTAATCAACACAAAACTCTCCTTGCATCCATCGATGCAGTGGACCCCGATTCCTCGAATACCATCATGTTCCGACTTGACCACTTCAAGCCGAGGCTCTCCCACCAGCTCGCATTCCAAGTTTCTGCAAACATTGCTGGGAAGATTGTCCATCGTACCCTTTTGGACGAAGGCACCTCCACTTCTTTCATGTTGATCGCCTGTTGGAGACCCATCAGCTCCCCCGAATTGAATCGTTCTCCTACCACGTTGAAAGCATTTGACGGGCGTGGCTTTCAACCTCATGGGCTCCTACAAGCTCTTGTAGTTGAGTTGGGCGGAAAGACCGTAACCGTTAACGTGGAAGTGGTATCGACCCCGATAGATTATAATCTCTTGCTTGGTCGCAATTGGTTTTACGCCATGCAGGCGGTAGCCTCTTCAGTCTTCTGCATAGTACAATTCCCCCACCAAGGAAGAATTGTTACTATCGACCAATTAGATTTTTTCACACCAGACGCTACTACTCATCCTGGTGACCATGTTCCTTCCATTGGACAAATGTCAAAACAATATGAGAGTATAGGGGTTGGCCTTTTGAAGGATTCATCTCTCATGGGCGTTTTTCTGGCGACAGACCCCCCCTAATCATGTCGTTACGGCGAACATGATCTCCACAAAGATTTTATCTCATTCTACTGATACTTGGCTTGTACCGGATGAAGCCACAACACACCTGCTTGGAGAATAATGCCTCCTTAACCCACTAAACGTATTTACAAGGCTATCCAATCAGCACCAGAGAACCATTTAACCATGGCCTCTCCATCATGTTCTCTATGATGGACGTCCTCTCTACCTGATCTCTTACTTCGGACTTTTCATTCAGATGAGTCCATCATGGAAGTTATGAATGTTGACGACAGTCCGTAGGATGATCTCCACCATAGGTCATCTTTTCTTCCTCCTTTGGAGTACATAGAGGACAACATTCACACCCTCTTTTCACTAGACATCTACCCATTCCCTCATTCCCCCATTCTTACATGTATTACGGACACAGAGGGTAACTTGGCCAACATTGAGCCAACCACCCCGGTAGACATCTCAGTGAAACCTGGTATAGTGGAACACATTCGCATAGGCCAGAAGTGTTCCCCTGAAGAAATAGCTGCTGGCATGGCCTTCTTCAAGCAATTTCGAGACGTATTTGCTTGGTCCTATGAGGAGATTCCTGGGATAGACCCTGCGATTGTTTCTCATGAAATAAAAACCTATCCCAATGTCAAACCTGTATGCCAAAAGTTGCAACCGATACACCCCTAGAAGACGGTGGCAATCAAGGCTGAGATTGAAAATCTCTTAAAGGTTGGTTTTATTTATCCTGTCCCATTAATTGATTGGGTCTCAAACGTCATCCCTGTGAACAAAAAGTAGGGTACCATCCGCGTCTGTGTCGCTTATTGGGACCTTAACCGAGCTTGTCCAAAAGATAACTACCCAACCCCCTTTATCGACCAGATTATCGACAATTGTGTCGGAAGTGTCATCTTCTCGTTTATGGATGGCTTTTCTAGTTGCAACCAGATTGAGATCAACCCCACTGACCAACACAAGACGACTTTCATCTGCCCGTGGGGAACGTTTGCTTACCGCACACTCCCGTTTGGCCTTAAAAATGTTGGTGCCACATTTCAGCGGGCTATGTCATATTCCTTCCATGATATTAAGGACTTTTTGGAACCTTACCTGGATGATCTCCTTGCCCATTCAAAGCAGTGCGAGTTCCACATTGATCATCTAACGGCCATTTTCCTCAAATGCAGACGGTACAATATCCATATGAATCCTCATAAGTGTATCTTTTGCATTGAGTCTGGACACCTCTTAGGATTTATCGTTTCGAAGGATGGGATCCGCATTGATCCATTAAAGGTGGAGGCCATCATCAACCTGCCACCCCCGACTGATGTGACAGAACTTCAAAGTCTCCAAGCAAAGGCGACTTATTTAAGACGTTTTGTTTGCAATTTCACAGAGAAGACTCAAGGGTACATGAGACTGCTCAAGAAGGACGTCCCATTCATTTGGGATGACCAAGCTCAAAAATCCTTCGACAGTATCAAACATGCCATCACGCATGCCCCCGTGCTCTAACCGCCCAATTATTGTCGAGATTATATCTTATATCTCGCCGCTTCTGCTACCACTATCGCCATGGTTTTGGTACAGGAGGATCAAAACGCCCAGGAACATGTAATATACTATCCAAGTAAGGGTCTTGCTGACACTGAAACTAGATATTCACATGTCGAAAAAATCGCATTCGTGGTGGTCATCACCATCCAAAATTTCTGGCACTATATCTTGCTTTGCACCACCACCATCATCGCAGACTCGAACCCCATGTACCACGTCCTGACGCGTTAGGTGCTTTGGCGCAAGTATTCACGCTGGATCATTATACTGCAAGAATTTGATCTTCTTTTTGAGAAAGCCAAGTCAAAAAAGTCTTTGGTGTTTGCCGAGCTGATCTGTGACCTTCCCCGTCCTGATGCAGAAGTTGAGAACAATCACTCTTTTCCAGATGAATCATTGTTTCTCATCAGTATGACTGATCCATGGTATGGAGCTATCTCATTATATCTTCAAACCCAATGCTTCAACCTTCACCTATCTCGCAACAACCGTCATAAGATACGTCACCATGCAAAGTATTATTTAATCATCAATGATACTTTGTATCGCCGTGGCATTAATTCAATTCTTCGACGTTGTCTCATTCACGATGAAGCCAAACGCGTTCTGAATGACTGTCACGCTGGGGCATGTGGTGGTCACCTCTTTGGGATGGCTATAGCCCAGAAGATTTTGCATGCAGAATATTTTTGGCCTACTATCTTCAAAGATTGTATTCAGGCCATAAAAAAATGTCCTCCTTGCCAACACTTCCATATGAAGAAGCGCACCCATCTCGCCCCATTACACCCGGTTATTGCCATGGGCCCCTTCGCAAAATGGGGCATCGACTTTATGCATTGTAAGCCTACCTCGGTCGAAGGGCATAGTTACATCATTGTAGCTATGGATTACTTTACAAAGTCGGCTGAAGCTATGCCTACATACCAAAACGATGGCAAAACCGCCACACTCTTCATGTTCAATCATGTAATAGCGCGGTTCGGAGTTCCTCAGGCGATTGTTACCGATCATGGTTCCCATTTTCAGAACCATATGGTTGATGAACTGAATGATAGGTTGGGTTTTCGCCATGAAAATTCAACACCCTACTACCCGCAATCCAATGGACAGGTCGAGGCCATTAACAAAGTCTTGAAAACTATGGTCCAAAGGATGGTAGGTATGCAGAAATCCAATTGGCACAACATGCCCTTTTCCGCGTTATAGGCCTATAGAACCTCCATTAAAACCGCCACAGGTTTCACTCCTTTCCAACTAGTCTATGGATTGGAGGCTATCCTATCTATAGAGTGCGAAATTCCATCTCTACAACTCGCTGTCGAACTTCTTCCTAATACTACTGCCAAAGAAGAATGTCTCCTACACTTAGCAAAACTTGACGAGTCCCGTCGAGATGCTGCTCTTGCTAATGAAGCACACAAGAAATGCATCAAAGCCTAATACGACAAGTCAGTTGAACCTCATATCTTTAACGAGGGTGACCTGGTCCTCACTTATGACCAGAAGCACGACATACTAGGAGCAAGAAAGTTTGAATCCATGTGGCATGGACCTTACATTGTCAAACATGTTTTGTAAAAGGGAGCTTATGAGCTTGAAGACTATGATGGAATCTCTTTGGGTGAACCCCGCAATGGGCTTTACTTGAAGAGATACTATGCCTAAACTCATCATGCTTAGACTTTCTTATATATACTGTACATGGCATTTTTTTGTGTTTTTGTGTGCTGTGATGCTTTTATTTTTGAGTGTCGTTAGATCTTGTTTCCACTTCTTATACCATGTTCTGTCTGTGTGTGTTGATGGCAACGTGCTATATATTCGCAGACGGTGCCAGCTGGCATACCCATAAACTTGCTTTGGTGTCCTGGGTACTATATTCCCCAATGGGTGAGCTCATTAGCTCAGGAGGAAGTTGCCTAGGGTTTGCGACCAACAACACTGCAGAATATCAGGCAGCAATCAGAACCCTAGCTAATGCCATTTCCTTGGGTATGAACCACATTGTCATCCACATGGATTCTCAATTAGTGGTTTCCCATCTTAACCGGGTTTACGCCATTCGTGATCCCACCTTACACTGTCTCTTTAGACGAGCATGTCTCCTAGAAAGGTCATTTGAATCCGTTCAGTACTTGCACATTCCGCGAGAATTAAACACAGTTGCTGACTCATTGGCCAACTTCATTTTGGATTGGTACATCAAACACACATAATATTCATTAGATGTAAAAGCATTCACGACATGTAAATAATGCAATGTATAAAAGCAAACATGTAAACAAGATCGCATCACTCATCATTTTAAAACACATAATGTATAAATCGTCGAGAATGTCTGTATATATATATATATCACTCAAAAGTAGTGTTGATACAAAATCTGAAGCGCGATGGCTTTCAGTGAGTCTCTACAAAATCTGAAGCATCGTAGCTTTCAGTAGTACAAAATATGAGGCCTCTAAGCTCTCAGTACAAGTATAATAGTGTCATCAGGACTGACGCCTGACCCGTACACCACCCCTAGCACGGACAGCCCATTGTCACTGAGTAAGGAAGCAATCCATGGTCCTCGCTACCTTGTGGAGTAGGGCATTGAAGCATACAGATGCTCCAACCCCGAACCTCTGCATAGGTCTCGGCAAGTCATCTATCGCTGGCTCAGGAACCTTTATTGTCAACTGGGACAAGTTCCTGTATACCTCCTCCATCTCCTTGATGGCAGCCTGAGCACTTGGGGGCACAACTGCTTCCCCACCTCTGTCTCTCCTCGCTAGAAGGGAAAGTCCTACTGGCCGTACGAGCCCCACATCTGCACACACATGTTAAATACTTGTTAGCACTGCATCAAAAAAATGATAAATATGCAAAATTAAAAGTACAAGGGTTTTTGTTCTCACCTATGTCACCCCATGTTGCATCCTCGTGCAACACCAAGTCAGGATCCTCTCTGAAATCCGTACCGTTGTACGGGAAGTCCTCAACCATGAGTAACTAGCCTTCCAGCCAGATGAAGAACTCAGGACCAAAGTTGATGATAGGTCCTCCACTATGGCGGGTCATCACCTCAACCCATCTGAGCATGCGGGGATCTCTAGGCTCCCTATCATCTAGTACCACCTGTGGACGCAAGAGAGGGATCCACTCCAAGAGGAAGGATACCACGATCGATCCATAACCAAACTGCTTGAGCTCTCCCCACCGATACTTGGTCAACTGAGCTCGGAGGTTTACGAGGAGACCCTCGCACCAATTGAAAACCATGGGGGACATGAAATCCTCCACGTAAAGCATCTGAGTCCAAGTAGCCATGTGTGGGGCTTGGCTACCCGCCACTCTAGTAATAGTAAACAGTATGGTACGCAGTGGGCTGCTCACCACATCCCTGATAAGAATCTTCCCATTGGAAGATCGAGCAGCAGCGGTACAATGCTGTGACACCGTGTCATCAACTGTGCGGTCAGTAGCCCATGTTCCAGTAAGAGCTACAGGGTCCCCTCTCCGGGACAAACCAGTAAGGAAATAGATGTCCTCAACATCTATTGTGAGGATGTGCTCACCAATCACGAAATTTTGTTGGGCTGCATCCCAACTCTGGAGCATGTGTGATAGCAACGGGATTTCGGATCTCATCCCCTGAATCTCAAAGAGCTTGAGTAAACCGCAGTTCCTCAAGGCATCCACGCATTGTGGATCATTGGAAGCTTGTACATCTTCTACTTCATGTTCTCACTCCCGCCACTCTAAAACCATTTTGGCTTGCTAGCAACCTGCCAAAAGGGACATTTAAACACTATTAGATCCTACTTCAACCACAACAAGTTATTTTTTTGAGTTTAGTTCGATGTTTGGGAAATGCAACTCCATCGTCGCACTGTACGTTTGTGTACAGTGCAATGTCGTCGCACTTCATTCATTTGGGACTTGCGTCGAGTCAGTCTCGTCGCAGTTCCCGAAAGGGCCAACTGCGACGAGCCGAGAGCGCAATAGCCCTCCATGAATTCATCAAAAAACCCAAAAATTGAACCTAAAAACAAAATCTAATCCACTGGAAATTTGATGGATGAAGTTTAGGCTTACCTGCTCTTGACGGTGGGTGAAATGGCGGATCGTAGCTCCCGGAATCGGCAAAGGAGTTTTGGCTCCAAATTGGTACTTCTCCTCCCAAATTGAAAAATGAAACAATGCAAACTATTTTTGGCCCATTTTTCTATTTATAAATAGAATGGAATATTCCTTTTCAAATATTTTGATGCTCTTGGGCCATTTATCATAGTTTTTTACCATTTTTTTCATATTTGAGGCTATTTGACACATTTTCTAGTGTGCAAGAGTTGTAAGTGGTCTTTTGTGTCGTTCCTCATATCACAACGGTCATCATAGGTATGAACACTCCCTTGAACATTTTGTCGTTATTTTTGCAACGGTTAGTTTGTAATTATTGCGTGATGATGAGTTTACTCTTCATTTGTTCTCGTACTCATGAAACTATGAGAACAAGTACCGAGCTATGATTTATATCTTTTCCGGGCTCATTAAACTTCCACGGAAAAGGACACCCCCCAGAGTCTACCGTTAAGCTCTTTTCAGGCTCTTGAAAAATGAAAAGATTGCCAAGCGAACTTGTCGCATTCATGCTTGTTAAAGCATTTGAATGGTCGTCTTCTTGGCAATAGTTTACCCCTTTTTCGGACCAGGAGGCACTAATTACGAAAAAGGTATACTCCAGCCAATCATGACTGGAAGAATCCTCTCCCGCATTGTTTTACCCTTTTTCGGGCAATGAGTCTAACTTTACGAAAAAGGACTGTTGGATTCTTCTTTAGTTCTTTCACACTCTCTAAACATGAAATGACGACCAAGTTTACCTTCTATGGACTCGTTAAATTTTTCACATTGAAGGGCCCGTCATGGGACGAACCCCTCCTATCCCAGGTTCGGAAAATATTTGGGATTGGACTCATCTATGAGATGAGCTATACCGAGCATCTGGTTACCCTCATCAAGCTCGTAAAACACACATGAGGTACTCATCATTCATGATGGAGGAAAATGAAAGTGTTTGTGTTACATACCTTATTAGTGATAGTATGTAGTCATTCACGAACATGGCACTCATATGCATTTGCATACAGCGCTTGGATCATCCGTTTGTCCTCGAGTTCCACTTATTTCCTAAGTCTTGTTACTCCTTTGAGTCATTCAAGAATATGTCTATCATTTATCATCTGTAGTCAGTACACCCACCATTACGTCTGTCTACTCTGAGTCAGTCTTGCATGTTACTGTACCATCCGATCTACCCCATACATTTTTGTCGTGTTTCCTGTCGATTTATGGGGGATTCATCATGGCCCTCCTTCGATGGATTCATCCTTATCGACTTCAACACATCATCCAAGGATTGAATCTAGAAACCAATCAAGTACCTTGGCCTTGCATGCCTCAATGGCAGGTTACCTTGCTTTCATCATGAGTTTACATCATTGACTCTTGATTGAAAGATTTCATCTTGCGTTCGACTTCAACTCATTTATTCACGCTTGATGATATGTACTGTGATACCTTGGGCATCATTGACATCAATGGTGATCTCCCTCGCACTTGTTAACGGTTTACATCAATGGCCGGTAATCAAGTGGTTTCTACCATGTTCGACATCAAGACATTTGTAATCACATGGATAGATTCGTATCATTGCGGGTTCAGCTTGAAGACCCTGGGGAGTCATGTTTTACCCAGGTTGCGATGGAGTTTGTATTGATTTATATCACATGGATCCACATTTTGTATTGGTCATGGCTATGTTATCATCTCATCATGGATCTACGCTTATTTCTAGTAGCCATGATTGTGTTCAGTTGATCATTATTACCATGGATTTGCACCGTATTGGTCGGCAACCATGTTGTCCTTCATATGAGATTGTCAATTCAGAGTCAGTTGTACTGCAGTAGTGTCCTTCGTCTGTCAAGTCTATTGCCATTACTTCCATGAAAGCACTTAACCTGTCTATCTTCAACAACTTCATGCTTTGGGGGGCATTCTGTTACACCCAAAATCTACTCATCATAAGATTCAGTGTATACACCCCTGAAGATATCTTGACTAAGTGATCAACCAGAGAGGATTTGTACCCAATTGTGCTAGTTTTTGAAGGGTCATCGCATGCTGCACATGAGCAACATGCGACGTCGCACCTTGCCTCATTACAGGGTGCAACGAGGTCATTTAGATGGAAAAAATAGCTTCTGCAAGGTCCTTCTCAAAGCTTTTCGACTTGGGACCCTATCCCTGACCTCTTGAAGGAGCTGGCACTCGGTTCCTAATACTTTGGAGAGATCCCTTAAGCCTCTCCTACCATCTCTCAACCTATCCTATCCATACCCTATCCACTTAGTCCTATATGAATGAAGCTCACTCCCATCCCAAAGGGAGGAAGTCTATGGTACCTACATGTTGGTGAAATCACCCTTGGAACATCTCCACTCACCTATTGGAGAACTCATACTTCCTTGGAAGGATATGGCAATCGGCTTTGTCAGAGAAGGGCTACAACGTTAAGCCTTGGTTGTAGTTCTATATCTCTATTATGTACTCCTCTTGATTACAGTAATACAAATGCTTTCCACCAATATTGTTCATGTGCACAATGATATTGAGTAGTTTACCTGCTTAACTGTTTACTTAGTTCTCTTATTGTATAGATGTATTTTACTTGCTTCTCTTGTTTCTTGTCTTGACAGGTCTTGCAGCTTGGATTTGACGCCCGTGGGATGTGGAGCAACACTCAGGAGAAAGGATTGCGAAGTGAAAGGTAAGACATCTAATACTCGATCCTTAGGTAGATCTAGGAAATGCATTGGTAGTCTATTCTATTTGTTCTAGACTCACTTTGAGCTAGGGAGATCTTGCTCGCGTCTCCTCGAGTGGATTGTCCGATAACAGAGACTGCTCCATGGCTTCATTGATTTATCCCATGTGAGACTAGTTTGATACTGCACAAGATGAAAAAAAACAACAGGAGAATAATTATTCTAAAGGCTCTCTCATACCATGCAAAAATCAATTCACAAGATGATCTTGCAAAGAAAAAATTATCCTCACAAAATTGTTAAGAAAACAATAGCATAGATCACTAAAAAATGGCTCTGAATTGATGCACATAATAAAAGTTTGTTGAATAAGAGTACATCAGCCAAACTTGGGCTATGTAATGGATTTCCAAATATATAATTACACTAGATATTTGAAATCTAAAAAAGGCATTCAAAATCCTCACAATAGAAGGCTTACTGAATATGCAAAAACCCCCCAAGGTGATAAAATATCTTTCCAAATTAATCTAAAGGCTCAGAATTGTCAAAAGAAATTTTGGAATCTAATGAGTGATGAAAGAGGAAAAATATGATGGCTTTCAAAGAGAAAAATATGGAGGATAAGTTTTCGAAAAATAAGACAACTTTCCAATTCAAGAAGGGCGCCTAGCTTTATCCTTATCCACTAAAAAGCAAAAAAAGAAGGACAAAATAGTCTAAGGTAGGAAAGCGCTCTTACTATTCCTGGATAGTCTTAAAACCAGGAAGAACCTTATCCAGGATCTCTATAAGTGCACTCCTGTGGATAAGATGGAAAATTGTGAGCCAAAAGAGGCAAGTGGTGACCAACTACCTAGTAAACACCTAGAAAAATAATAAAAAATGACTAATACATTATATACTAAGTATAAAGTGGGATTTTAATGTTCTAACAGGGCTTGCACCTTTGTGGATTCCCTGCATCGCTGTAGGTCAGGTCGTGGGAAGTTCCATCATTTTTTTGTAAATCCTTGGATTTTACGCAATACGGTGCGTAAGATTAGTGGGTTTTTTCATATACATTCCAGAAGTGGTAATGGCTCACCAAGAATGTGGCTTTGGAAAGGTTGTTGTTGGAGTCGTTTCCAGTTAAAATTGAACACATGGATAGGTGGTATCTTCCCAATGTATTTCCCACCCACCATTATCCATCATGCAAGATGAGGGTGTGTTGTTGTAATGTACCCAATCATATCATAGTCACATTAACTCAAAATTTGAAAGATTAAGCACAACAATGGATGACTTGAAACAAACTACCATCTAGTTTGACTAGAAATGAAAGTGAAACCCCCAAACACCTCTACACACCCCCAAATTCTCCCAAGATGAAATACAGGACCTACAAAAATCTTAATACAATATACAACAGCCTAAAAAATATCCCAAATTCGACAACTGCACTTTCGGGATTCTATCATGCCCAATTATACTCCTTGGTCTAAACCCAAGGGTTCAAGGAAATAGCCTCGGGACTTCTATGGAAAATAAAATTCTTCTGGTGTAGTATGGAAGTGGATGGCCTGAACACTACACAAACCAACTATAACCAATCTTATAAAGACAAATAGTAACCACTGGACTCGATTTCGGAAGACAGGAAATAAGACTAGTCTTTTGGACTGCTTAATTGGAGGATTTCCTACTCAACTTGAATTACCTATAAGGGTAATGGAAATCTAATCTAATAACTCAAAATCATGTATAATAAAATAATCAACTAACATACTGACAAATGGACTCACATAAGTCAATCAAATGCAAATTATAGAAAGACTGGTCAATTTTAGTGTTATAATGAGCATAGGCACACAATACTTCATCATGTAAAAAGATAATTAGAAGAGTTGTTAAACACATTAGAATATTGAACTTCAGAGAGTTATAATTACATTACAAATCATCATATAGATCATCCATACCCATAGGGTCACTATCAAACTCCGAGAACAAAGACAAGATCAAATACATGAACTAGGCACTCCAAGGGATGGAATTATCAGCATTGGACAAGAAATATATTGGATGACACTAGATAGGATATGAAAATAAATTCAGAGAGTAGGGATGGTTTCCTTACTCCTCATTCTTGACTGAATTCACGAACATGATGAAGATCAGCAAGGGCACATCTCCCAAGTCCTGAGAAGCTTCGGAGCTCTCAATGAAAACAACAAATGGAAAAAATATGTGAGAGGGTGTGATCCAACTTAGTTTATAATATGATATGACCTCAATATACATTGAATGTGGTCCATCTTCCTCAACCAGTGTGCCCTCACTGGCTAATTTTATTCTTGTATCTTTTTCCTTCTTTTTTCTTACTTTTCTTCCTTTCTACTTTGGTATGCTTTTCTGCTTTTGGAAACATCTTTCTTTTCCTGGATTTTCCTTGCTTTCCTGCTTTTCCATTGCTTTTCCTGCTTTTCTACTTTCTTCTTCTTTTATGAACTTTCCTACTTTTCTTCTACTTTCTGCTTTTCTGAGTTTTCCTGCTTTTATGCTATCTTCCATTTTTTTAGCGGCTTTATGGATTTTTTTTCTACTTTTCATCTAGTTTCCATTGTGGATGACAAATCATTGGGTCCACAAGCTCTCTTATGCGCCCTCCTAGTGCCACCTAATCATATCCACTCATTACAAAAATTAAATATTAATCAAATATTTACATTTAATACATTGCAAACTATACGAAGTTTCAAAATTAATTAAACTTGACATTTAATGCATACAAAATTAACCCCTTCACTTATTATTTTTTTTCCAGAACCTATAGGGGTTGTAAAGGTAGCAGGATGACCATGGATCCCTCAGGGAGGGGAAATTAGAGTTGAGAATCATATCCGTCAATCATGATTTCATTTCCCTATGGATGTGCATCAAAAACCACTATAGAACTCTCCCCATGGGCCTATTCCTCGAAACACATTTTGTACCCCCGCAAATGTGCATCGATGACTGCCACGAATCTATACTCCGTTGCATGCAAGGAATTCTCTTCATGCCCCCCATAGGCCACTCTTCTCGGATGCACCCCATAGATGAATTCTGCCATGCCCATGGACCCTTCGGCACCACACCTACATACTCTTCTCCGTGGATCCTCATCGGGATTATCTTCGTTGCACCGCATGATCTCATCTCCATGGACTTCTATGGACTTATTTTATGTTGCGCTCACAAACCTTCTCCGCGGATCCCCATGAATTTCTCTTCGTGATACCCACACATAAATCTCTCTGTGGTGGCTATGGATTATGTATGTTGGCTACCCACACGTCCTTCTGGGGTGGTTGGTCCACATCATAACCCTCTTTCGCACATGGCATGGGTAGGGTCCACCTCAAATTTCCCAAAATTTTCATATGTTTATAATAGAATAAAGTTTTAGTTTTCCTCCATGCTACGAAATATATCTGTTGCATAAAAGAGCATAAATTCGTTTCACTAATAGATATGCAGAATCAAAATTTCCCCAAAATTTCTTGAATCCAATCTGCTACTCTTGTTGGAAGCATACAAACTAAATTCATGGGATTTGTGAAAACACCATCTGTAAATTTAAACCCATGATTTTTACCAAAACATTACCAGCACTTCCTGTGCAACTCAAATGTTCTTCCTGTGAGTGTGGGTTTTGGCCTAATCATCCCCAGTGATGCAACCATTAGCTCTTATATCACTCTATCACATCTCCACCCATCAATCTAACCAATGAAGAGGACATGAATGATATATGGGGTTCTAAAAGTTCTCCCATGGGAAGAATATGAAATTCTTAAACACTTAAGTGAGTGTGCAGATGCATAAATATAAACACAAAAAAAACAAATCTATCCGTGCACACACAGATCATGCACATACCAACATATTCATCACAGGAACAATAATAAAGATCATGCACAAAAATAAACTCTTTCTCATGCTACTCATAGGATTACAATTTAATAATTCAAGCTAGGACACTCTATTCCTTACAACAAGAATTTATTAAACATTCATAACACAAAAAATGGGCATATTCAGAAACAACAGTAAACACTTATCTTTTAATTGAGTTTGTCTAAGCAATTGGCTATGAGAGAAATTTTCCACCCAAGCATAGGCACTCTGTATAGAAATTTATATCTCTTTTGGGAGGCCACCCCTGAGCTGGGATATGTATCCACTAAGAAGGAACTCCATAGGAACACACATTCATGCTAAGCTAGCACACCACTAGGTTTATCAAGAATGCATAGAGACGAGGAAGGAAAATGCTAAGCTAGTGATCTCAACCATAGAGCTATAGGGATATCATTGGATTCAACCAACCTTGGAACCCACATTACCTACCACACCCAACACATGAAAGGTCCCCTTCTCTGCCACACAGTCCCTCAAGTGCCCCTTACCTCTAGTGCTATTCAAGGTGGGAATAGAAAGGTCCAAGCTGCTAAACCTTCAAATATTTATTGCCTTCATTGGGTCTATCAAGCAATTCCATCCTATGATCTCTTTTTGCCTCAATTTTCTCTTGAATTCTATGATTTATGGCCACACTGATTTCAACCACGAAATTCAATCTCCAAGCTCCGAAATCTAGGTTTCCCATGGATTTTTAGACTTTTGACACTCTCAATTTCACCCCAAGGTTGAAATATATGGGTTTCACACTGGATTCCACTACCCACATGAATTTTTGGGCATCCTTGACACTCTAAAATGTGCCTGTTTTCATTGGTTATGAATTCTATTCTTTTTTTTTTATTAAGAATGCATGGCTTCCTGAAATTGGAGTTTGGTTTCCAAACAATGGAATGGAAATGAAGGGAAATGAATCCTCATGAGGGAAATTAAATTCTAGGTACACAAAACTGATCCCATACTCAACCATATGAATTTCTGGGCTCATCCAATGCTCCATTAAATTCATGAGCTAATTTCTGAGCAGCCTTCTTACAACAGAATTAAAGTTTAGTAAGGAAGTCCTCTTGGGTTGTTTCTTACCATTTAAGGCACATGGTTTCTCAAGATGACACTTGGAAACAAAGGATTTAATCCCACACACCCCTCTCCTCTCCCTAGTGGATAAACACAACCCCCTCATTTTAGCTGCCTGCATAGCCATCTCTTAGACTTCTATTTGCATTATAAATATTAATAATGTTTTTACATTTTTCTATGGATGACTAGCACATGTCTACCACTAGTAGAAATAAATGACTAAGCCACCAAAAAAGTTGGTCACCACACTATTTTTAAGTGAAATATGACCAAATTTGAGCAATTTTAACTAATCACAACTAAAAATGACTAAAATAAATGACTAATTTAGTAATGGGATAAAAACTATGAATAAACAATCTAAGTTAATAATTATATAGGATGTGCATTGTTAAAATTTACGAAATTGTAATTATTTAATTACAATTTCGTAAATTTTAACGCTGTAGATGGATTAGGGGTCTTTGAATCCTTCTGAAGCATTAAAATTTTTGAAATTTTAAAATTTTACTGTCAAAATTGAAATTATCCATTGTTCAAAAGGCGAGCTAGAGAGGTATAAATAACAATTATTATATCCTTTAACCAAGGTTAGCCCAAGCGAATTTGTCGATGCATGATTAAGGTCAAACATATAATTCAAATAAACAAGTTGGCTCAAGTAGAAATGATAATATGATTAAGCTCAAACATATAATTCAAATAGACAAGTTGGCTCAAGTAGAAATGATAATGTGATTAAGCTCAAACATATAATTCAAATAGACAAGTTGGCTCAAGTAGAAATGATAATATGAATGAATAGGTCAACCTAGGAAAAAAAAAAATTCCACATGCCAAGATGAAGGTTTATAGTTGTGGGCTCTTTTTCAAGCATTCTCTCACATCCTGTAGACTCGGGAAGAAGGTCATCCAAGGCCCATTCTTGCACCTTTTTATATTCTTTCTCTCTAAATTCTTAAATCCTTTTTTTTTAGCAAATTCCCTCTTCTTCAACATGATCTACTTCATATATTTTTTTTATTGTCTATATTTAATCCCCAAATACAATTAGTTCGAGGAGCATTATTCATTACTAGTATGAAAATGGGTATCCAAACGAGAACCTATTAAACTTTGTCGCAAGGCCATTTCTTTTGTACTATCATATATTCCAGGGGGATGTGCTTATCGTGTCCATACCTTGTTTCACTACTTTCACTTCCGTATGCCCCCTTCAGTGCACTTGTCAAGTTTCATCTTATGTGTCGGCATGTGTCATGTTGAGTTGTGTCATGGAGTTAGTCGTTTCTCTCTATAAGCATCATAATTTCATAATTGCTATACCATTGGGTTTGGCTCGTCATGTCGATCACATCCAAGTTTCATTTGACGAAAACCATCACCTTTGACCCTTTCGGCAGTCTGTCAAAGTTTCAGCAAGTGCATGTATTATGAGTCATGATAGAAAAAAATTGTTAATTTCTTGTCCTCCATTAATTCACAAGTCGCAACTATCCATCATGATTGTCACTTCGACTAAGCTTAGAAAGTTGAAAATTCCGCCCTTGGCTATCTCCTTGCATTTGAAAGTGCCAATAACCCCTATTTTGAGAGAAAAAATCTCCCCTCCTTTCGTAAAGAGCCTCTTTTTCTTCTCCCTTTCCTTATTCCCTTTCCCAAAATCCTCTTTGTATATACTCCCTTTATAACTTATCGCCATCCTAGTTTTTAATTTAATCCCATTTTCTCCATTAACTTCATGTGCTTTTCACACTAACTTTGCACATTAAGAAACAACAACAGCCTTTGGATATGGCTACATAGTTCTCCAAGGTACTTCACCATCACCCACTTTTCTTTCAAAGGATTACCCATCTTGATGGCTTGCTTCCAGAATCTAAAAGTGTATTCTTCTAGGCGTTGTCGTTATTTTTCCAAAGGTAATGGCATTTCACAAGATATTCCTCTTCGTAGCTTATTAATATTTTTTTTAAAGTAACATGAAGGCAAACCAAAAATGTAATAGTTAATGCATTGCATTATAATAGTTATTAATATATTATATATGTTAATATATTAATAATATATTAATGTATTATTTGTTTTTCAATGAAAAAAAAAACATACTATTGACATTCATTGGAATCAAATAGTACATGACTGTAGTCGGTCGATGAACCAAACATAAGTTCCTGCCCTAGGGTGATACAAAAGGAGTTCTTCCCAAAGGCAAGACATAGCATAGCTTACAGAAATCAACAAAAAAAACTTCTCCAACAGTTCAAAGAAATCTAAGCAGAAAATAGTGATCATTACCCTTCAAAGAGAACAATCCACAAAATTAAATCTAAAATATCCGAACCTCTCCATGGTTCCAAGTTTGGTGCTCCAAAATTTCATCCCAAAATATTACACCTTCAACACATTCTAAATCCTATTTGGAGAGTTTGTCTGCCATGGATTTATGTTGTTGATAAATATGCACTAAGGAAATACTGTTAAAGGATTTTAAAGCTTCCTTTATCCTTATGCACTAGTGGGCTAGTGAGATAACCTTTAAATTATAAACTCCTTCAACCCATTTGATCGTGACCCGAGAGTCACCATAGAACTTAATCTCCCTCAAGCAAAAATATTCAGCTAATTTAAGAACACACCACAAAACCATCAGCTCCACTTTCATGTTGGTCCCAAAACCACAGTTTAACCTGAGCTTGAAGAAATGTTCCTGAGTGAGATAGATTACCCCACCAGCAGCCGCAACTCCAGAATTTGCAGCACCATCAAAGAAAGCTACAAGACATATATAAAAAGTATGAATAAACCGATTTTCCTTACCTTTGGAACCATAACTTGTTACCCCCCATCTTCAATGAAGTGCATAATGTGAGCACAAGTAGCCTGAATATCTGGGAAATGATCTTCAAAGATGGATTTATTTCTAATAAACTAGATAATCCATGAGATCCATGCTGGGAGGGTTTGGTAATTTTGACATTTATCCAACCAATTTCTTATGCATGCATCAAACTATCCAGTACCCCATATATTATCCACTCTTAGAAATGTATAGCACCGAGACCAACTCTGCTGAGTGAAAGAATACTCATCAAGTATATGATTGGTGGTCTCCACATTTTCTATGCACAAATAACACATACTAGGACCCTTCCAACCTTTCAACCGAAGATTTTCCCATGTTTTCAGTTTACCTTGGAGAACAAACCATAGAAAGCACTTTAATTTTGGAGGAGCCTACCATCTCCATAATTTTTTATACCACCAATGCTGTGGAAAGATATACTTATGTTTTATCACTGATTCGTAAGCAGTTTTTGCAGTGACAATGCACGTCGCCAAATTTACACCTCACATAATCTTATCTCTTTCGTTATTAATTCTGCACCCTACCAAATTTATTCTTCTGATATAGAGGTCCCATTCATATGCCGTCGGTCCCCATAACCCCAGATCTTTAGACTTATACCAGTAATTCCCATCAGAATTATCAATACGTGCCTTCTTTATCTTATTCAGAGTATAAATATCAAAATCTTTTAGAATTGACTGTATGCTATCTGAAAGTTGATAATTTTCATCCAATCCTAAGATTGGATCAATACCAATCCGAACATTCTTACCATCTCCCACCTGCCACTAAAGGTCCACCGTGAGCTAGTTATAGACTCCGAGAAAACCCAGCCAAAAAGGGGAAGCCCCTTTTGATTTTTTGTTCGGATTCCTTAACCAATAAATCATGTCATCTTTTATGTATTTCTCTTTCATCACTTGAGTCCAAAGAGAAGACCCAGTTAATCCATGCCAAAAACTTTTCAACCTTAGTGCCACACTGAAGCTTTTAAGCTGTTTAATACCCCACCCACCACATTTCTATGGTAGTGTGATTTGTTCCGAACTGGTCATAATTAAACTCTTGCGTTCTTTACCACCATTCCACAGGAAATTTGAAAATAACTTTCTAAGGGATGTTAGGACAGCTTTAGGAACCCGAGCAAGAGAAAACCAATACACAGGTATTCCTGTTAATACCACTTTGACCAAAGTTAATCTTCGAGCAATTGTGAGCAATCTGTATGACCGATGATTAATTCTCCCTTCCACGTTTTTCATCAGCCACATCCAGTCCTTAACCCTATAATCATTGGGTTTTAAGAAATAACCTAAATACTTAAATCCATCTTCCAGATTACAACATTTAGAAGGGAGAATGATCAAAATTTCTGCAATTCTAGCCTCCTCCATATTATGCTGATAAAAACACGATTTTTTGGAGATCACCTTCCTTCCAAAAGCTTTACAGAAGGTTTGAATTAAACCTTTGTAATGACTCCATTCTTCAGCAGATTCTTTTCCCACCAATAGAACATCATCTACGAAAAGAAGATGAGAAAGATAAAGCTCTTTCGATATTTTTATGCCCTGGATTATTTTTTCTGTTTTGGCTTGATTTATGAGTCCATTGAAACATTCAATGGTTAGCAAAAAAAGAAGAGGAGACAAAGGACACCCCTTTCTGATGCCTTTGCTACATTTGAAGAAACCAGAAGGGATCCCATTGATAAGGACCGCAATGTTTGCTGAAGAAATGCAATCCATAACCCAATTCAAGACCAAAGGAGGAATACCAATCTGAATCTGAATTATCTGGAGAAAGACCCAATCAACCATGTCGTATGCCTTCTCAAGATCCATCTTTAGGATAACTGCCCTTTGATTTCGCCTTTTGATGGTATGAGAAATTTCTTGCGTTATACCTATGGCATCCAAAATCTGTAGATCCTACAAAAAACCGAATTGTTCTGAAGAAATGCCCCCTTGAAAGAGCATGTTTAATCCGATTGGAAATGTTCTTTGAGATTAATTTATAGATCAAGTTGCACAATGCAATTGGCTGATAATCACCAAAAGAAGATGGCTTCCCACACTTAGGAATCAGTGTAAGAAAAGTAGCATTCAAAGCACTAGAAATGACACCATTCAGTCTAGAGTATTCAACCAATGCCAGAAGATCATTTCCCATGATGACAAAGAAATGAAGAAAAAACTCAACTCTCGAGCTATCCAGCCATCCAGGCCTGGACTCTTTTCTTTTGCAAAGAGTTTTAAGGTCTCTTCCACCTCTTCAATAGAAACATCCTTCCCCACATCCTTAGCCTCCTGCTCATTAAAGAACCTTGGGAATAACTTAGCAATATTTAGTTGAGAAGGCAGATCACAGTCACTTGGATCAGTATAAATATTGCCAAAATAAGGTTTGGCAATCTGCTGAATATTTTCTGACCCATAAATATTGTTTCCATCTGAATCAATAATATCTCAAATAGAATTACAATTCCTTCGATGGGAAGCATAGGCATGAAAGAACCTTGTGTTTCGATCTCCATAGTTAACCCATAGAGCTCTACTTTTAAGATGACATTCTCTTTCCTCCCGCAGCAGATAGTTTTCTTTTTTTTGCTCAAAGCTCCTTAATTTTTCAAACTCCAAACTCTCTAAAGGATGGAGGAGATTCTTCTTAAATAGCCCCTGAATCTCACTTTCCAGGTTTTTTAACTACTGTGAGTCCTTCAAATTTTGAGCTTTTATCCACTTAGTAACAAATTCTTTCAGCTATCTTAACTTAAGAACAATTTCATCCATAATGTTCAACTTTTCCCCTCATTAAGCTTTAACCAGAAATTCCTTCCTCCTAATTGAAATCATCATTTTTTAACCAAGTAAGGAGAAATTTGTCTGAAATAAAGATTCATCAAATTGCATAAATATTGGCCACTGATCGGAAAAAATATTTTCAACAACCGAGAATCTATATCTGGACACATCCTACAGCAAATTTGATTTGACCAAGAATTTATCAATCCTTTTAGAAATTCCTTATGTACCCTTTCTTCTGTTTGTCCAAGTAGGGACCGCTATTGAAGGGATTACGTAATGTGATATATGTAATATTATATTATATTGTTTATTAATATATTAATATACTATGTAGTGTAATATGATTTTAATATTAATATAATGTAATTAATATAGATAATAGAGTTGGTGTGGGTCTAAGTAGTCTTTTTGGCTTTGGAGGGAGGTTTTTATTTTTATGTGCTTGATTTTGGGGGAATTTTTTAATTTTTGTGGAGATGAGATTAAATCCTAGTTGAATTTTGGAGAGAAGCTTTGCAACTAGCCTTTCCGAAGGCACATGATTCAAGTCAAGGCTTCCGTCACATTGGAGGTATAGCTTCGTTTTGGCTTATGACCCTAGTTTGTTTAACGAGTTAGGGTTTTTATTCACTATTTAGGGTTTTTGTTCACTGTTTCCAGTATTCTCAGAGAGTATCTCTATGACATTGAAGTTGTTTCTATAAGGGTTTCAACCTGAGATTTCTATTTAAATTCTTTGGTGAAGTTGTTTCTATAATGGTTTCAACCTGAGATTTCTATTTAATTTATTTGGTGAAGTTGTTTCTATAAGGGTTTCAACCTGAGATTTCTATTTAATTTCTTTAGTGCATTTTTTTTCCTATCACGTTGTTAAGCAACAGCTACATTACATATATTTTGTGTTTACAATTTTTTTTTTTTTTGACAAGGTCAGTTTCTGGCTCTCCCTCTCTTCCCCACGGTCTGGCGTGGGCATAGTTTGCGCGGCCATGCCTCCCCGCGGGCTCAGGCAGTAAGGGATTCGCACAAGGCCAGTGTACTAGGGTTATGAGTAGAGTGGTGTTTTTGTTATTTTTAGATCCATTAATTAGATGGAAGAGTAATTAGCCTACCAAATCTATTCCATTTAGATAATTTTTCCGATATTATTCTAGAAATTCAGTCCATCCTAATGCCTTATTTGTGAGTTGAATCTATGGCTTATTTGTTTCGAGGGAATCCATCCATTACTGTATATTCTTGGGTCATTCATTCGTCTCCAGCCAACATATTAAACCAATCCTTCCTCGAAAACTAATCCTACGTAGTCAACCTTTCTATTGGATCTAGTGCCTTAGCCATTCCCCACTCATAAGTTGATCCAACCATTTGAAGAGAGATAAGATCTCCAGGTATCCAGATGATCCTGGAGATACAAAATTCTTTAGTGGGCCTAGCTATTCCAATATATTTAGTTGTCATGCCTACCTAATTGATTAAACATATTATCCTAATAGTAATCTAAAATACTGAAATGCTGATGCACACACCACCCAAACAAACGACTGGCTGGAGATGCTCCAATTTCCTGAGGTGCTCCTCGGTTCCCACCACAGCTAGCTCCTTCTAACTAATATATTTTGGCAGCTTGCAAACCTTGATGGAGAGATAAGATATTGTGTACCTAGGTTCGGTATCCCGGCCGGCACAGTCGAGGGAGTATACTATTGTTTATTATATCTATATTCATCCTGAAATCATTTTAACTGTATTGTTACTTATTTATATCATTTGTATATCTCTGAGAGCTGTCACACACATTGGAAAATAGATACTATTTAAAGAGATCAACCTTTGAATTGAGTTCTATGATAAGTCCCAACCAGTTAGGAGCAACAGTGAATGTTCAGTAAACCCTCTAAAATCCCATACATATCGTTTCTTGGAGTAGGATAATGGTAGGTTTATCCAAGGAAAAAATACGGTGAAAAGGGTTTCCACATTTACTGTTAAAAGGAATGAGTTCCCTCATAGGGATGAAATCCATGTTATTAGCAATATCTGCAGGAAGTGGCCTGTAAACCAGGTAATTAATGTCTTGCCATATTGCTTCAGAATGGACTAGTACTCCTTTTCCCAGACCAGTTGTTGGGGGAAGGCCCACTAGTTCAACGTAAAGACGGATTTAGTGCAGGTCCTCTATTAAGATAGTCGCAGGTGGAGTGCATAATAATTTGAATTTCTTTTTATGTCCAACTTTAGGCATCACATTTTAATAAATTATTGGATGTGTGGTTGTTAAAAACCCCAGTGATGTTTTCACAAGTAAAAGTAGTGGACTGATTGTTTGTGGTGAGTAATTTTAAGCTACTGAGGGGCCTGTATGAACTTTGTTGATATCTAACATATGCGAAATTATTCAGTTTTGAAGTATCATTTTCTTATTATTTCTTTGTGCTTCTTATCACCCTCATTTGGTGTTGGGGTTGGTGAGAGCGCTCTGCACTTGGTGACCGTGTAGTCCAGGACAGACCTGCTGCTATTGAAGCATAGAGAGGGCCCTCAAAAATGAGAAAGAAAAATAATAGAAAATGATGCATGCCAATATATTGAAATTTTTGCATTAAATGGCATTAGAGATAGAGGCATTACTTAAAGATTAGAGAACAATACCGTTGCATTTTAAGATTGCTTTATATTGAATAAGAATTACTTAAATATATTAGAGAACAATACCCTTGCATTTTAAGATTGCTTTATATTGAATAAAATTAGTTAAGACATTATTGTCATCCTCGTTTCTTTTTTAGAATTATTATAATTTTCCAAATGATTAGTTTTATCTATCTTTTTGGTTACTCAGAGCTCTCATGCACTTTATATTGTACTCTTTGCACAGTCTCGTATTTTAAAAACATTTTAGTACGGATGGCATGAGAAGAGTAAAAGTCACCTCAGAAACTAATCACTTATCACAACTTCTCTTGATTGATCTGGGAGAGATCATGTTTGATGAGAAAAAATTGGAAAAAAACAACAGATAGTGACCCGATAGTTGAAATCGCCATCACAAACAGATCAAGCTAAATATAGTATACATGTTCAAGTAAATGCAATTCAATGCCTTTTCCAACCGAAAAACTAAAACTAAACATTACTCAAAATCTCACATAAGGTGGCATAGATATAATAGGAGGATCTTTATACATTGTAAAAATGTGATATTTGTATAATAAGTCATTAGAACATGTTACTATAAATTGCAATCCATATATGTGAAATATAAAGATATTTGGATATATAAAACTAAACTTGGAAATGAATATTTCTATTGCTTAAGTAAAATATTAGATATCTTATGATTAGGAAAATTTAGAAAGATGGATTTCAAAATGAAAAGGAGCATGATATAGTATATGCCTTAAAGTAATGATTGTTTACTACAACTCGCATACCACAATGCCACAAAACTTGACAATCAATTATCAATTGATCCAAAAAATGAGATAGTTGCACCAAGGAATGAGTCATTAATTAAGCTTCAAGAACTGACCTGAATATCGTATTCAAATTTGGCATGAGGCCACGTGGTTGTAGTTATGAATGTTTTTGGGTGTTCTCGTACTCATGTTGCTTCTTGGATCTGATGAGGATGTCTTCAGTTGGATACATGCTCTATGTTGATGGAACTTTACTGTGTAAATTGCAGAAATGTCACATGTGCGCAATATTTGAGTGTTAACAGTACTCTAAAGTGTGAAATGACATGGTTAAAGAAGAAGCGTGTGATGGTGGTGCCTTTTCAATCAAACGTGTGCATGGCTTCAACCCACTTAGTAAAATAGTCGACATCGACTATAATATATTGGTGGCTTTGCTCCGAGGTAGGGTGGCACTCCATGAAATCGATTACCCATTTGTAAAATGGGCTAGCTGTGCTTACTGGATGGATTGGAGCAGGAGGTGATCGTGTTTTGTTGGAAAATATCTGGCAATTAGGGCATCCTTTGACTGCGTAGAGACAATATTTGAACACTGATGGCCAGAAATAACCAGCGCATAAGATTGTTTGGGTCTTGGTCAGGCCTGAGAGGTGGTCGCCGCATGCTCCGCTATGAGGGTCATTGAGAACTTGTTCAACTTCCTCATGTGTCAAGAAATGACATAGAATAGTATCAACCCCATGATTGTACAAGACATCTCCGAGGAAAAGATATCGTGGGTCTTGATGAAGGATGCATCAGTGGTCATCTCAGGATAGGTGTGGGGAAAATTTTTGAGTGCAAAGATATGTTAGGATATTTCCATGCTAGGGGTAATCATTGGATATGAGGAATAGGTGTTCATCAAGTAACTAGTCGTGCATAGGTCCTCTTGAGGGAGTGGTAGGGAAGTCTGTGATTAGCTCGGAAAGGGCTAAGGATTTATTGCTTTTAGGGATCACGAACTCAAGGTCAAATTCTTGGAGGATAACAATCCAACATGGAAAATTACTATTGATAATCTTGTAGCTAAGTATGTATTGCATGGCATTTGAGTCGATGATCACTATTGTTTTGCGAAGCAAGATGTAGTGGCGTATTTTTTGTACAGAGAGGATGACGGATAATGCAAGCTTCTCATCATGAGTGTAGTTGAGGGCTAGTCCTACCAATATCTTAATAATGTAGTAAATGACATTTTCATTGGGGACATCTTCCTGTTGGACATGAACTCTAGCCATAGCGTAAGCTGATGCCAATATATAGAGGACAAACTATTTTTCAATGTCTGACGATGAGATGAGGGGTGATGAAGCTAATGCTTGCTTTAGTGCATTGAAGGAAATTTGGGCATGGTCATCCCATTTGAAATGGGTGTCTTTCCTTAGTAGATGCAAAAAACTGTGAGCCTTGGTGGCGTAATCTAGGATGAAATGCCAAAGCAAAATGGCCTTTCCCTGAACGCTTTGCAACTAGCATCGTGTTCATAGGGGCCGTAACTCAAGGATATTAGACAATTGATGGGTCGATTGTGATTCCTTCCTTGGATACAATGAAACCTAACAACGGGTCGACGATCATGCAGAACACGCACTTGAGAGGGTTGCGATAATGCATGAAGATGGTGTGTAGATCACGGAGGTGATCACATTGTTTTTTAGACTTGGCAGTTAGGTAATCTAAAAATGCAAGGATGATATGATCCAAATCATTGAAAACGTATGTCATATCCCTTTGGAAGGTGGCTCTAGCATTCTTCATCTCGAATGGCTTAACCTTGTAAGAAAAAGTGCCCCAAGGTGTGGTAAAGGCGATTTTCTATTGATTCTAAGGGCAGATTTTCATCTAGTTATAATGAGAGAACCCATCCATAAACGATAAAATTTAACTACCTACACATGAATCAATGATTTGGTCGATGAAGGGGGTTAGGTAATTGTCCTTGGGGCAAGCTAAGTTGAGATCTCAGAAATCTGTGCAGACTCGAATGGTACCTTGCTTTTTGTTGATTGGAATAGGGTTGGATACCCAGGATGTATAAGCAATGGGAAAGATGAATCCCTCCCGTAGGAGTTTTTCAATATCATCTTTGATAGAAGGGGCCTTAGAGGGGTGAACAGGTCATTTTTTCTATCAGGTCGAGGTGACATTGGGACAAGTGTCAATATGGTGTTCGACGATTGAAGGGTCTAGGCCTATCGTTTCTTCGTATGACCAAATGAAGATATCGCGAAATTCGTTAAAGAGGTAGTAAAGTCAATAATTTCCTGCTGTGAACATGACGCACCATTGAAAATTTTCTCAATGACGCCTGGTGTCACAGAGATATCCACTTGGATGGTGGGATAAATATTGGCTAGATTTACATCTTCAAAATCATTAGGGGCTGGAATGGGATTTTTGAACCAATCAATGTGACTAGGAGGAAGAAAATCATTTGATTCAATTGTATATTGTTGGGCCACTCAAGGATGAATGAGGATCGATGATGGAGGGCATCCCATGGGGGTTCATCTGAATGCATTGCTTCTAATATTTCTTCATCTATGGAGAACACATATTCGTCTAACATGTCTTCATCGGAGAAGAAGGAATCATCAAAGTTGACTTGAGGGGGATGATGAGTGATGTGGAAATGTGGGTGGGTGTAGCCAACCTCGACGATAGAATCACTTAAGGGTATTGATTCAAGATGAAGGAAGTCCAGATAGCGAGGTGGGTTTGTGGGAGGAGGGATGATCCCTTCTTGTGGGAAAACTAGGGGTTCCAAGTCTTCCACGGCTGTGTGGCATGGGGGATCATCACCACCAAGGAAAATTTTAAGAATCCCCCCTAAATTTCTTTGCATATTAAATGGGCGAATCCCCATGATATATAGGAAAATATGAAGGCTATTTTATCAATGTTAATGTATATATAATTTTTTGAAGAATCTCTCATTCAATTATATAATATTGTAAAATCTTTCACTAAATTATAAAAGCTTGTAAAATCAACTGCCCTTCTCATGTGGACATTAAACAACTTGCAAAACAAGATTCAACCTATAAAATTTGGACAAATGTAACTCTGAATTCGATTTCCATGATTGATAGAAGGTGAAAGAGCCCCTATCAACTGCCATTTTTGAAATCGCGGGCGAATGGGAGCTACCTAGTGATTTTCGTGGGCGAACACAGGTATAATTCCATTTTTAGAGGGGATAAATTGTTTTACCTTGCTCCCCTTTTTAAATTCGATGGGGATATCCTCCTAGTCATTATAAATAAATAAATAAAATGTGGGTTAATCATACCTAATGGGTGTTTAATAAAACAATAGCCCATTAAAATTTTAAAACCCCTAAATTTAACCCATGGGCTAAGATTAACCCCTAAAATTTTCCATGATCACCACCAAGGAGAGGAGTAATCCCTTGCAAGTGGGTATTTTGTAGTGTCATCAGTAAAATATTACTCTTCCTTGATGACCGTTGGCAGGGTTATTCCAAAAAGGATAAGGTTATCCAAAAGTCGCTTTTGAGTCACAGGAAGGGTGAGGAATGCGGCTGAAATAGGACATTGGAAGTAATGATAAGAAATTAACTTGCATGACCAGAATGGGTGGGTAGTGTAGTTGTGATTAAGAATGATTGCGGGACTTTGATGGCACCAAAGGGGAAATTGTTGGTCGGGTAATGACTCAGGCCATTGAGGGGCCATGGAGGAGCTTGCTATAGGAATGGGGACCGTCATCGCGATGGAAATGATAGAATATGTGTCCATTGGAAGAGGGGGATATTTTTCTTCCAACGGTTGAGTAAGGAAGATGGTTGACAAAGCATCCTGAAATTGAGGGAGGACAGGACAATGGTGTGTGTAATGACCAAATTGGGAACAAATCGAACATGCGTGATTGGTACACAATAATTTGGACTTAGGTGGTGGAAAAGCTGAGGTCCCCCCTGCTACTATTGGTGGAGCATGGGTCAAACTAACAAGGGTTTTGAGGAAGTTCCTAAGCTACAACAAGGTTAGGCACAGGCTGGTCGCATGGACTTATTTCTCAGAGAGAACACATGGTGGAGTGACCCTCTTTGTGGAAGTATTGGTCATTATTGGGGATTTTAACTGTTGTGGGTTGATGCCCCCTGGTTTAGGCTTAGCGACCCCGAATGATTCAAGAGAAAGATTAGGTAGGCGGAGACCTTGCAACTTAGGTTGTTTCATGCCCCCGATGGTGGCTTTAGTGACTGTCGGGGGTATATTAGTTGTGGATGTCATAGGTTCAATTTGAGGTATAGATGGTGTCACTAGCCTACAAGGCGCAATAGCGGAGATAGGGACAAACTCATAATGGGCTACTGGCTTGGAATCCATCTCTAGGTGTGGTGGCATAAGGTACCACGTAGGTATTCCCAAGGTTAACCCAGGTAGAGTCAACTAAGCCATCACTGGTGTCCATTGCACTCCCGTGGAGGGGTGCAAGAATGGTATTTGTAAAATAGGAGGGACGTATGGATTCAACGTTTGTTTAATACCATCGTTCATCGGAGGTATTGACAACACTGTTGAGGGAGAGGTGGGGACATTCTCAGTGGTGAAAATTGTGCACATAAGGCCATTGCTTGATGCAGGGATCTCAAGTGGTGGATCAGAGTACACCCCTACGCCAATATCAACATAAGGGGGATAATTTGTCCCAAAGACAGTGGGTAAGATATTTTCCAAATTGGTCATGTTATTGGGATCGTACTAGTGGAGTTGGTCAAGGGTGATGACTTTCTCATTAAAGGGGAACATCATGATATGGAAAATCTAGGAGGAAACCTCCTTCATGGCATACATCTAAATACACCCCAAGAGGATGTTGTATTCGTGTTGGGAATCGACTACCTTGATATCGATCATGACCATCTTGCTCCCCAGTTCGACATGGACATTTTGGTACAATCCTCTTGGTTGGGATAGCCTCCCATCATATGCGCATAGAGTGATAGATGAGGGGACTATCTCAAGTGATCCCAATTGTTTCCAAACATTAGAAGAAATGTCACATGTGGATGCGCCTTCATCAATGATTCATAATTTTTTTATGGTAACAAGGACTTGGAATGCGATTGGTGAGGGTAGTCTTGGTTCACCCTTTTCGAGATCAAAAGTCATGAGGCACAATTCAAAAGGGTCCACGGTTCCAAGTGCATTAAGTAATGCCTTGTGCTAAGTTGGGAAATACTATAGCACCTTTAATGTGGACATCATGGTTGGCGACTAAGCCAAGTCATCCACAATAATGTAATTGTGGGAATATTTCATATGAGGGTTATTAGGGGTGCACCGAAGTGGTACTTTAGGGATCTGAGGGATATGTTCATTACTTGGGAATGCAATCTGTAAAGGGCCCCTGGAGCGGATGGGTACGTCTTCCACTTGGGGGGATTTAGGCTTATCATAACATGTGGCTCTAGCCTAAAGATTGACATCCAATGTATAGATGTTCTGAAAGGAACCATCATTGGACTGGTGGGGTTCCTGCTGCTGAGTAATGACCCCTTGATTGACAAAGGGTTTTTTTAATACAACACTTTGGGGTTGTGTAGGGTTAGGGAGCTGATTTGGATTTACCATTGTATTATTCTTGGCCTCCACCAACTGTTTTCAATTGGGGATAAGAGGGAAATGGTGAGTGTAATGACCATATTCTCCGCAAAAGGAGCAAGAGTAATTGGTTCTCAGGTTTGCATTCTTCCCTTGCTTGGGAGGGTTATTAGTCCCTACATTTGGGTTTCCCTGGTTCTGGTTCTACTGGGGAGGGGGGTTGCCCCCTTGCCCCTGTTACTGGTTATGTTTGTTCTTTCCCTTATTCTTCCCTGATTATGAAGGTTTTGGGGATTGGTCACGTTCAACTTCTCAAATTGTTGGGCTTGTTGGGAAAAACAGGGTTGAAGTAGATTTACCCACATATGAAGTGTGGGGGTTAAACCAGTAGGACATGGGAATGGGTAGTAGGGGTTATACCCCGGTGGTGGGATAAATGTAGGTTGTGCTCCAGACGATGTGGATGTAGGAGCGGCTTTTTCGATTTGTGGTGGAGATACCACTGCGGCTTGGATAACATTCAGATAAGTAGGACTATAGGGGCCATACTGTAACTAACCAAGTGGAGGATTTGGTACAAGTGTAGGGGTTTCTAACACGGTAGGCATGGGTGGGTATTGTGGGGCCAAATTGAATGGCACAGGAGTAGGAGGCGGGACCTTTCCTTGGTGGGAAATGGACCCAATAATCCCATCCGTCGAGTGTGATGAGTCTGCAGGTGTAGGATCCAACGATCGATGCTGAGGGACATGTTGGCACCCCAACAACTCCCCTTGGATTTTTTGCAAAATATAGGGGGGCCCATTTGATGGTTTGATTTAGGGAGTGTGTTTACATGGTGTCCTTTCACAGTTGCTCATCTCCTCCTTGCGTTGGTTTTCATTACATGATCATTTGGTGTTTTGACATGATCTCTATTTGTTTCACTCTTTTGGATTCATCGATGCTTGATAATCCTTGCTTGCTCTTAATTGGGCTTATTTGAGTATTTTTTGGTTTGGATTTCACTTCATAAATAAATTGGCAGATTGGCATTATTTGAGGGAATGCTTATTTTGATGATTTCTATTTACGTCATGTAAATATGCATATCAATCAATAAAATCATGCCTTAGTTTTAATTCTAAACAATCTATAAGGTTTCGCAAAATTTAAACTTTTGATAATTTTTGCCTCTTTTACATTTTTATAATTTTTAAGAAAAATAAAATCAACTTAATCAAGACATTCTTTTCATAAAAATTCCATTCTTGCTAAAGCTTCTAACCATTTATTCTCCACACCAAGTCTTTCACTTCCAATATTCTACTGCAAAACAAAAACACAAATCTTGTAAATAATTTAAATAAATAAAATTATTTTAAAATATTTTAAAAGAAAAAGAAAAAAAGAATATATATATATATAATATAGGGTTTTGTTTAACTTTTGTAAATAATTAAAATAAAATTCCTTTATTTTTATTTTTCTAAGGTGTAAATATTATATATATGTGTATAATGAGTTATGTAAAGTTAGGTAATTGGCATATTTGTGTTTACGTTCAATCTTTTGTTTCTGTTTTGGGTCCTATTAAAGTAAGAAATGGCTTTCAATTTTCTTTAAAGTATGGTTGATATGTAAACTAATGTTTTTTGTTTTTTTTTTCATATGAATATTAATGGATTATCGATTTTTGACTTTTGTTTTACAGGAATTATTATGAATTGACGTAAAATGTCATGGGATATCAAGAAGATATTTTTGTTGAAAGTTATGAAAAGGAGCCAATTGCAGCCACGTTGCTTATCCAACCATTAAATCGTTATAAGAATGAAAACGGGATTTGCATTGATAAAGTTGGGCGTGATTATCTAATACATCATTCAAATTAAAGGAGCTCTCTCATATTCGGTCAATACTTCTTAACTTAAATATTTTCTTAAAAACCGAGGTCAGAAAATCTGCCATAGAGATCGTTGCATCCAGGATCATTAAAGGGACGCCACACTAGTTTATGGAGATCACTTTCTTTGCCATATTATATCATTTCATTGCCACCTTATTTAATTATTTCTGACGTGTCATGGGTTTGTCAATCTCGTTGATCTACGTCTCCCAGGAGTTCGACGGGGACAACAAGTACGATTGAATGAGTCGAGGGCTATTTTGGCGGAAGCAACTTAACTAAGTCGACAATCCAGAACAAGAAAACAATCAGGAATATACTTAGACAAAATGCAAGAATTTGGATCAAAAAAATTTCTATTATTTCTTCTATGTTCCTCTTCCATGTTACAATAATGTACAAAATTATATATAGAGTGTTGAGAACGCTTGAGCTACTTTCCCGTTACCTTCAGTTACAAAATAAGTTGTAGCATTTTGAGAAGTGCAACTATCACAGTCCACTAGAAGAAAGAGGGACAATTTGTCATAGTCGGTCAGTTGTCATTGGTATGCAATAGTCGTTGTCAATGGAGCGTGCTGGAGTTGTCGGTCTTCGACGAGTGGTGTTGGGAAGTCGTCGACTAGGACTAGGCCTACTAGTTGAAACACGTCAATTGACTTCAGAGGTGGATCATTCTCCCTTCCTTAAGAAATAATGGTCCCCATTGCATGCTCATGTAGATGAGGAAACTTCTCAGTCAATTCAAAAGTAGAATATCACTTTCCTTGGGCTAGAAGTTGTCCGGCTTTGGCCACCTGAAACAAGGGAATTGCTTGCGTCCTTGTATGGCGTATTCGTCAGCCTATGATTGTGTCACCAGGTAGAGGCTGATGAACATTTGGGTGTATATCTTCAGGCGTTGTCGTCTTCAAGTTACTTTGTTCAATCAATGGTGCATGATATGGTCGAAGTAGATAGACATTAAATACTGGATGTAAACCCAGGCATGAAGGAATGTTGAACTTAAAGGTATTTTCCCCAACATTCTCAAGAATAGTGTAAGAACCATATCTCAAAGGATTTAACTTCTTGTATGGACCTGTAAACCTGTCTTTCTTGAGATGTAACTAGACCTAATCCCCAACTTGAAAACAATGAAGAATATGATGCTTTTCATGTCGGGCCTTAGATTTTGCATTAACTTGATGTAACATCTCCTACGCTTGCTTCTGGATGTCACAAATTTGATCCCTGAACTTGAGTGCTTTCTCAACTTCTCTATGTCCATGGTCGGTGTCGACCAAGGTAGTCGGCTGGTTGACTAAGTCAAGAGATGCTGAGGGTTGAAATCCATAACAAACTTCAAATAGAATCTTTCCTGTAGAGTTGTGATGTGCTCGATTATAGCTATGTTGGATGTACGGAAGACTTTCATCCCATGTTCGACAATGTTGGTGATTGTACATGCAGAGCATTTGTACTACCAGGCGATTCACAACTTCTATCTGTCCATCGGTCTGGGGATGGAATGTAGTCAACATCGATAGTTGTGTGTCAATTTGTTTCCAGAGCGTCTTCTAGAAAGTGCTTAGAAATCTGGAGTCACAGTCGGAAATGATTGAATTCGGTAATCCATAGTGTTTCCAGACATTCTCAAAGAAGAGCTGAGCACTCTATTGTGCGGTTATGGTCTTCTTGCAAGGAATAAGGATAGCCATCTTGGAAAATAAATCTACCACTACCAGTGTTGCATCATACAGGTGTCGGGTAACAGGATATCCAGTCAAATAGTCTAAGGAAATGGATTCCCATGGCCGATTAGGGATTGGAAAGGGTGTATACAAACCCCCTCATATCCGGTCAATACTTCTTAACTTAAATATTTTCTTAAAAAACCGAGATCAGAAAATATGCTATGGAGATCATTGCATCCAGGATCATTAAAGGGACGTCATACTAGTTTATGGAGATCACTTTCTTTGCCATATTAATATCATTTCATTGCCACCTTATTTAATTATTTCTGACGTGTCATGGGTTTGTCAATCTTGTCGATCTATGTCTCCCAGGAGTTCGATGGGGACAACATGTACGATTGAATGAGTCGAAGGCTATTATGGCAGAAGCAATTTAACTAAGTCGACAATCCAGAACAAGAAAACAATCAGGAATATACGCAGACAAAATACAAGAATTTGGATCAAAAAAATTTCTATTATTTCTTCTTTGTTCCTCCTCCATGTTACAATAATGTACAGAATTGTATATAGAGTGTT
Organism: Larix kaempferi; assembly: GCA_027924585.1. Taxonomy (NCBI): domain Eukaryota; kingdom Viridiplantae; phylum Streptophyta; class Pinopsida; order Pinales; family Pinaceae; genus Larix; species Larix kaempferi. The sequence continues at coordinate 13,214,268 of BSBM01000729.1, forward strand.
GAGAACGCTTGAGCTACTTTCCCATTACGTTCAATTACAAAATAAGTTGTAGCGATCTAAGAAGTGCAAACGTCACATTCGATTGGAAGACAGAGGGACAATCTGTCGTAGTCAGTCAGTTGTCATTGGTGTGCAATAGTCGTTGTCGACGGAGCGTGCTGGATTCGTCAGTCTTCGACGAGTGGTGCTGAGAAATCGTCGACTAGGACTAGGCCTACTAGTTGAAACAAGCCAATTGACTTCAGAGGTGGATCATTCGCCCTTCCTTAAGAAATAATGGTCCCCATTGCTTGCTAATGCAGATGAGGAAACTTCTCAGTCATTTCAATAGTAGAATACCACTTTCCTTGGGCTGGAAGTTTCCCGACTTTGGCCACCTGAAACAAGGGAATTGCTTGCATCCTTGTATAATGTATTCGTCGGCCTACGATTTTGTCACCAGGTAGAGGTTCCTAAACATTTGGGTGTATATATTCAGGCATTGTCGTCTATAAGTTAATTTTTTTAATCAATGGTGCATGATATGGTCGAAATAGATCCACATTAAATGCTGGATGTAAACCCAGGCATGAAGGAATGTTGAGCTTAAAGGTATTTTCCCCAATATTCTCAAGAATAGTGTAAGAACCATATCTTAAAGGCTTTAACTTCTTGTATGGACTTGTAAACCTATCTTTATTGAGATGTAACCAGACCTAATCCCCAACTTGAAAAGAATGAGGAATATGATGCTTTTCATGTCCGGCCTTAGCTTTTGCATTAGCTTGCTGTAACATCTCCTACGCGTGCTTCTGGATGTCACAAATTTGATCCCTAAACTTGAGTGCTTTCTCAACTTCTCTATCTCCATGGTCGATGTCGACCAAGGTAGTTGACCAGTTGACTAAGTCGATAGGTGCCGAGGGTTGAAATCCATAACAAACTTCAAACAGACTCTTTCCTGTAGAGTTGTGATGTGCTCGATTATAGCTATGTTGGATGTACGGAAGACTTTCATCCCATGTTCGACAATGCTGGTGATTGTACATGCAGAGCAGTTGTACTACCAGGTGATTTACAACTTCTATCTGTCCATCGGTTTGCGAATGGAACGTAGTCAACATCGATAGTTGTGTGTTGATTTGTTTCCAGAGCGTCTTCCAGAAAGTGCTTAGAAATCAGGAGTCATGGTTAGAAATGATTGACTTCAGTAAGCCATAGTGTTTCCAGACATTCTCAAAGAAAAGCTAAGCAGTCTGTTGTGCAGTTATGGTCTTCTTGCAAGGAATAAGGATAGCCATCTTGGAAAATAAATCTACCACTACCAGTATTACATCATGCTAGTGTCGGGTAACAGGATATCAAGTCAAATAGTCTAAGGAAATGGATTCCCATGGCCGATTAGGGATTGGAAAGGGTGTATACAAACCCTATCATCGGTTTGGTGGCTTGGTGATGGAACAAACCACACATGACTTGATATACTTGTTGACATCCATCTTGAGTGAAGGCCAGTAGAAGCACTTTTGGAGTACAACGAGTGTTTTTTTACTCCAAAACGTCCTGCAGTTTTGTTGTAGTGTGTGTATCGAATGGGATTTTGTCGGTGCTCACCTGTCAGTACACAAAGTTGCTTCTACAACAAGTTTTCCTTCACATGGTAGTCGAAAGTAATCGAATGACCTAGATAGAGTTTTCAGTACACTGTCGATAAATCAACATCTTGTTCATACTATCCTGGCCAATTAATGGTGTCATATCCATGCATACTTAATACTGTAAGAAGTGAAGTAACCAGTGGTCAACTAAGGCAATCAATTGCTACATTGGATTTGCCTTTCCGATGCTTAATTACCAACTGAAATTGTTGTAGGTAACTAATCCACTTGACCTGTCTGGTCGTCTGCAGATTACAATGGGATGGATCAAACTGTAGGGGCTTATGGTCGGTATGAACAACCATTTCGTTGCCAAGGACATAGTGTCTCCATTGCTTAAGAGCTTGTACAATGGCATAGAGCTCCTTTTCATATTTCGAATACTTCCTAACAATTTCATTGAAAGTATCTGAGTGGAATGCGACTGGGTGGCTGGCTTGTGTGGTTATGACACCCATAGCATAGTCGGAGGCGTCGGTTTCGACTTAAAATGGCTAATGTAAGTTAGGTAGCGCAAGTAATGGTGTAGTACATAGTTTGTGCATGAGCTGCTCAAAAGCTTGTTGATGTGTTGGTGTCCACTTTAAGATAGTATTCCCACTTCCTTTAGTTACTTGAGTCAAAGGCCAGGCTATATGACTGAAGCCAAGTACTAATCATCGATAAAAATTCGCCAAACCAAGAAAACTTCTTAGTTCATGAATGTTTTAAGGAATGGGCCAATCTTTGAGGATCTGTATTTTGTCTGGGCCAATGTGAATTCCTGCAAAGTTGGTAACATACCCCAAGTATTGGATTTTGTCCATCGCAAATGATCACTTTTCCAAATTCAAGTAGATTCGATGTTGTCGGAGGGTGTCTAGGACTTGTTGGAGCTGTCGAACATGTTCCTCCCATGATCTACAAAAAATCAGGATGTCGTCGATGTAGACAATAACAAACTTTCCAACAAAAGGTCGAAGAACGTCATCCATGTATCGCATGAAGGTTGCAGGTGCATTAGTTAAACCGAAAGGCATAACTAACCATTCAAACAATCCTTCCTTAGTTTTGAAAGAATTTTTCCATACATCGGAGGGCTCGATCGGAATCTGATGATATCCCGACTTGAGATCAAGTTTAGTGAAGAATTTAGAACCTTTTAGACAATCAATCAATTCATCTATTCTTGGTAAAGTGTATTGTTTCTTTACTAAAATATTGATGAGTTCCATGTAGTCGATTCACATGCGCCAAGTCCCATCTTTATTCGGAACAAGAACAGTTGGACTTCCACAAGGAGAGGAACGGGGTCAGATATGGCCCTTTCCAATCAAATCTTGGATCCGTCGATGAGTCTCTTCATTCTCTATAATGGACCTCCTGTAGACAAATGCATTAGGTAATGAAGAACTAGGAGCAAGTTCAATCGAGTGTTTTACCTGATAGTGTAAAGGTACTCACATTTGGTTCTTCGAACACATTCTGGTATTCTTCAAGAATGTTGTTGATCTGTTGCTGCTGTCAAGGACTACGCTTGTCGGTGAATCGACTAGTTGTTGCAGTCTTCGTAGAATGTTGAGGCTTAATCATGGTCAATGTGCATTTCCGAGCATGGTTGATTAACTTTTTAACCTATTTAGCAGATACCATCTCAATTGTCGATGTAGTTCGCCGCCCTGGTATACCATACCACTAATCCTGAATTCTAACAGTCACCTTCTGCGGTTGTGACTGATAACTTCCATGTCGATCCCACAAGTATGGTTTTCCAAATGAAGTGTCGGCTACTAAGAGTGGTGCCACATCACATAGTACTTCATCTTTGAAAGGCTTAATGAAGTAGGCAAGTTTGCATTGTCATGTTATTCGAAGTTCATGTCCATCCTTCATCCAACCGATGTTATAAGGCGGAGGATGCAGAGTAGTGACAAGACCAAGCTTCTTCACAAGAGTTTCAGAAACAAAGTTCTTTTGGCTGCCATTATCCACAATCAGATGTAAAGGATTGTTATGAACCCATATCCGTGTATGGAATAGGTGCTCTCATTCCTCCTCATCGACAACAGTCAAGGCGACTAGAGTTGTTGATGTCGATGACGGGAGAGTCAATGATTCGGGGTCGGATTCCACAACGGATTTGTCAGTCAAGTCAAATGTAGACAGTTTCGTTAAAAATGTCTTCTGAGCTTTGCATTCAGGTGCGTCATGCCACGATGAGTGGTGGTAATCACACCATTTCCTGGAAGGGGGTTGTTTACTATGTTCCCTCTTTTATCTCTAAGAAGGTCTCTTACCCTGGTCTTTCTTATGCGGGGTCGGGTGAGACGGATGTTTGGACTTGTCGGATTCAGTTGACGACAGAGACTTCTTGTTGGATGGTCGTCCTGTTGACTTAGTCGCAAGGTGTGATTTTCCTTTCTACTTCGCTTAAAGAAATCCATCTCCTGTTGAATGTATGGGGACAATCCATTGATGTACTTTAGAACAAGCAATTTCTCCTATTCCCGAACGCCAAGTCTAGCCATCAGTCGATAGAACTCGTCGGTATAGCTCACACATAATGGTCTCTCCATTGCCTTAGTTGTTTCCACTTCTTATATTGTTGTTCGATGTATTTGGGAAGGTATAACTCCCTTCGTACATGCTCGGAAATTTTATCCCATGTTTCTATGTGGTTGTCTTCTTTCTCCATTTTTGTCGATAGATTCTCCCACCAACATCGCATAGAAGTTGACATTTTCAAGGATGAAATGGTGATCTTTTCATCTTTTGAGAGTTGATTCATAGATAAATAGGATTCCAACTGATGTACCCAGTTGTCTACAGATTCGGCATCAATCTTTCCTTCTAGATTCGATATATCCAAGTTCAAATGTACCTTAAAAGGACCTGCTTTTTCAAAGGCATTTCTCGTTGAATTGCTAACTGAAGTCAATCCAAATGAACTAGTGAGGCAAGAAAGAATCTCATTGAAATGCTCGCACATTTTAGTTCATTGTGGAGCAAGTGCTTGCTCAATGAGTTTCTTTGTCTCTTCAGCTGCATGTTTGTTGTTTGCTTCTTCTGCCATCTTCGGTTGAGCGCAGCGAGCTGGTAGATACTCAAAATTCGAAGATAGGATCTGTCTGGATTGTTGGGTTTGTGAGAGTGTTTGAACAAGCATAAGTCAGGTAACTTCAGCAAGAAGTGTCTCCACAAAACTTATGCAAGATAAATCTCTGACACCAATGATCCACGTCACCCAGGATTTCGACGGGGGGACAACAGGTTCAACTGAATGAGTCCAGGGCTATTATGGCAGAAGAAACTTAACTAAGTCAACAATACAGAACAAGAAAAGAATTAGGAATATACACAAACAAGATGCAAGAATTTGGATAAAAAAAAATTCTATTATTTCTTCTATATTCCTCCTCCATGTTACAATAATGTACAGACTTATATACAGAGTGTTGAGAACACTTGCACTGCTTTCCTGTTACGTTCAGTTAAAAAAGAAGTTGTAGCAGTCTGAGAAGTGCAACCATCACAGTCTACTAGAAGACAGAGGAACAATCGGTCGTAGTCAGTCAGTTATCATCGGTGCGCAATATTTGTTGTCGACAAATCATGCTGGAGTCCCTGGTCTTCGATGAGTGGTGTTGAGAAGTCATCGACTAGGACTAGGCCTACTAGTTGAAATAAGCCAATTGACTCAAAATGTGGATCACTTATTTTCACGCAGGCCAATGAATACTCTGAACAAATGGAACGTAAGGAAAAGAAGGAGGATCTCTTTTATTGACCATGATCTACCATATATCTTGGAAGTTAAGTTTTCAATCGATCTATTTAAGGAAAAGGAGGATCTCTTTTATTGACCATGATCTACCATTTATCTTGGAAGTTAGGTTTTCAATCGATCTATTTACGTGATCCATCCAGCTAAAGGTCGTTGAAATAAGAAAAGTTTGTTTCCAGAAAATTACACGTCCTACCTATAACTCAATAAAGAATAAAGCGATTTAGCAAGCTCTTTATCAAGGATGATTCTATATTGTGAGCGAATAAATCCACCTTCCATGTTTTGACAGAATAATGCCACATTTCAAATGCTAAGCCTTATATATGCTCAAATCAACCACATACTCCTGAATATTTAATTACTAGAAAATTGTGGATATCAGTAAAAGGGGAGAGCTTTCAACAGTGCACAGCTATGTCACATTTATGTCAGCCATAAGTAAAGGAAGGAACCGACTCAAAATCAAGGAAATTGTGAAAGGAGAAGTCAAATAATGGGATTACAATTAAATATCCACATTTAGTTAAATTCTACGGAAATGTTTCTATCAATGATCGTTCAGAATATTCCTGCATTGAATTTAAGGATTTGAATTGGATTGAAGTGAGTTAAAATTATGTTTTACTGAGCTATTATTTCAACAGTAGAGTGTTTATATTTTCCTCGTTGAAGCAAATTATGTTTCCTCTCAGATTAGTATCACTCAATTGATCCATTTGTTTTATTTCGTCCAAGTAGTAGTTTTATTTGTTAATATAGTATACACTTAATTATTTACATCTTCGGGTGCGGATTTTTTATGGTTGGAAGATCTTAATCGATTTATGTTTAGATCATCTCACCACTATTGTCCTATGTTGTTGATGTACATGAGATGCAACCCTCTTTAAGGCATTGAGATATTCTTTTTATTAGGTGTTAGATTTTATTTAAGATATTCGTTTGTTTAGCACAGCCATTAAAGATTTTTTTATTTTATTTCACATAAAAAGAAAAAGGAGGAATAAAGAAAACAAAGAATTTGGAACTCTTGAATCTTTTGTACATTTGTAAAGTTTGGATTTTAATATATGCTTTGGTAAATATTGTCTTGTTAGATAAACGTACATGCGTCTTTTTTAGATATTCATTATTTTTCTTAGATTAGTTTCTTGGTGAGGAATGATTTAATGAACCATTCCAACAAGAATGTGGGTTGTATTGTGATCTTACACAACATTCGACATCTACATTACTCATGGATACGGTCTGTGATGTGTGTAGATGTGTTTTGTTGAAATTATGTGAGGATTTTGAGGACAAGTTCATGACCAATAGGAAGCTAGAAGTATGTGATAAATGTAGTGGTCAATGTCACAAAGGTAGCATGGGTTGATCCTGGTAAATTTGCATACCATTTAGATGCCATCCCGATGAGGGTGCACTGAAAGAGGTGAAGCCTCACTGAGTCTTCCACTATGCATCTAGAGTAACACCATAGGTGAAAGGACATGACATGGTTGGTGAGGTTGTCTCTTTGTTTTCCTTCAAATTTAGGAATATCCTAGGGGAGTCTATCTAGAATAGCTAGCCATGTTTGATCATGTGTGATAGGGTCATTGATCAATTTGGACAAATATGGGATATTGAGGCTATCCATGAAAATTTAGCTGGGATTTGGTCCTTCTATTGTGTGGTGTGTGTGGTTTCCATGAGGGGGACACTAAGGTGGTGTCGAAAATAATGAAGGAACTCCTACGAGAGACGAGGGGTCAAAATGATCCAAAGGATATCCAAGGGAAGAATACAAAGGAGGGAATCTTCTGAGAGGAGGGAAGGAAAGGGATCTAGATTCTCTTCAAGGGGAGAAAATTAAGGAGAAACGCTTCCTGTGGAGGATGAGGTGAAAGGATATACACCTTCTTCAAGAGGAGAAAATGAACCGATCAAGGAGCGGCCTTGCCCTGGTGATCCAATCAATGTGGCCTGGGAGCGACCCTGACTAGAGTATATCCCATGTGAACCACATGGAGAAAGTGGGAAAACACTTCTTGGGGGAACAGATAGGCCTTGCAGTCTTTGGGACTACCTTAGGGGGTTGTTTTGTTCCTCAATGGTGAAAGCTGAGTGCCAAGTGAGAACGATGGTGGAATTAAACACAATTGAACAAATGCAAAAATATGCAAACCACAATAAATGCAATATGGTGCAACAAGTGAGTGATTTGTGCAAATTTGGTTTAGTGCAAGATTCCCCACATGTAGGTTCTTTTTATTTATGAGTTGATTAACTTGTATTTAAAAATAAAATAAGTGTAAATTCCCTAAAACACCTAGCGTCCTTCCTCTCAAATGTAACTAGACCTTCCAAAAGAACAATTGATGGTGATGATACAAACCGTTACACCAAAACCCTGAGGTGTTAGTGAAGACCGTCCATTAGGATGTGAAGCACCTGCAACAATTAATTAATAAGAATATGTGAACTAGCAAAAATGACAGAACTCAGAATCACTTTTATATTGACCACATGCCACTTCGAGGGGGAAACCTCCTATGAGCAAGCTCAATACAAATAACTTCATGGTGCCTTCATAGGTCTCAACACACACTTATATACTAAGTCTAGGCACCAATACTATGGATCAAAACCATGGGCCACTACAAACTATGGATCAACAATACTATGGGCGACTTACAAAGCATATGCGCCAACAATAATAACACAAACTATTGATCAACAAATACTACAGGACGACTTACAAAGCATATGTGTCCAACAACAATATACTAACAAAGTAGAGACATGGGTTCCTAACATACCCTCCCCCTTAAAAAAAGATTTGTCCTCAAAGCTTTAGATGTGGAAATTGTTATTGAATCTGAAGGAGTGGTTCCCATGTAGCATCCTCTGGTTGCATGTCGTGCCACTGAATTAAGACCTTTGTGATAGAGCGAGAGCGAAGCTGACGAGTGCGCCGATTGAGGATGGCCTCCGGCTCCAAAAGGATGGATCCTTCATTATCCAATTCAGGTAAAATCGTTTGTCCACTGATGTTGGTGCCAAGAACTTTCTTCAGACAAGAGACATGAAATACTGGATGAATGCGGGAAGAAGCAGGAAGTTCCAATTTATAAGCAACGGACCCAATATTCTGAAGAATCCGATATGGCCCATAGAACTTTGGAGAGAGATTATGATTCCCTTTGAGTTTCAGGGAGGATTGCTTGTACAGCTGGAGATGAAGAAAAACCATATCGCCTACTTGAAAAGTGCGCTCAAAACGGTGTTGATTAGCTTGTTGCTTCATGCGATTTCTTGCCATGTGAAGATTGTCCCGCAAAATGCGAAGAATCTGATCATGGTTTTGAAGGACCGTGTAAACTTCCTGAACTGGGGAACTGTTGGGGGTGTATGGAAGAAGAACTGGAGGTGCCTGACCATATACTGCTTTTCTATCACTGCTTCGAAATGCCTTCTTTGTGTTATTTCCTTTTGCACATCCTTTGCAAACACCTTCATGCTTTTACTGGATTTCAGGAAGACCTTCTATTGCTTTGCTTTCAATTGGTAGTGCCCTATAGTGCACATGAGTGAGCCTTCTATGCCAAAGTTCACTTGGTTCCATGGATTCATGTACCATGGCATCTTTAGGTTGTCCCTTCAATTTGTACAATCCTCCCTCTTGCTCTTCAATCACTATTGCATCATCTATGGTCTTACCTTTTGGCCACATAAGTACTTAGCCATCCACAAATGCAACTGTCATCCCTTTTGCATCCAAAGATGATATGGAGAGAAGATTATTCTTGAGTCCATGTACATATAGAACATCTTGCATCTTTAAAGACTTCCCAGAGTCTATCTTGTAGGAGGCTTCACCACTTCCTTTTATAGGGTATTCATAGTCATCCCGAAGTTTCACCTTATGAGGTGACTCATGTTTAGATTGGTCGATAAGAGATTTTTTGAATCCTGTCATATGTTTAGAAGCCCCACTATCAATAAGCCAATCATTACACCCATGTGTAACAGTACCTGTGAGAGAAGATATTAGAACATATTCATCGTCACTTGAATAGTCTTCACTTTCTACCTTAGTCTTCTTTCTGGGAGGTTCATCATCCTTAGCAGCATGAGCATGATATCTCTTCTTGTTGTTCTTCTTCTTCTTGTGGTTGGAGCCCTTTTTTTTCTTGGGACAATCTGTGACAAAGTGTCCCTTCTCATTACATGTGAAGCATCTTGGATCTTCTTATCTCTTTGATGGTGGTGAAAATATTTCTTGTGATGAGATTGATCCCTCTTGGGCTTACTTCTCTTGGTGTGAGCTGTGAGATATTGGTCTTCACTTCTCATATTTTATTCTCAAGCTACAAGCCTAGATTCTTCTTGTGAACATTCATCCCATAGTCTACTGAAGGAGATCAACTTCTTTCTTGCACAAATACCTTGGATGAAGGAGTCCCATGACCTAGGTAGGCCATTCAATGTGGTCATGATAATTTCTCCATTCTCCACTAATTCATCCACAGCTTCAAGTTGTTCTTTGATTTGAGAGACCTTAGTAAAGTAGGATTGGATGGTCTCTCCATTCTGGAACTTAACCTCTTTCAATTGATTCCGCAGAGTCATCTTCCGATTTATATTCTTTCCTTCAAACAACTTGGTCAAGGATTCAAACATCTCCTGAGGTTTCTTTAGAGAAGACACATGGGGTATGAGATGGTATTTTATAGAATCAGCAATGATTCTCCTGGCTTTGACCAAGTTCTTCTTGTGTAAGGCCTTAGCCTCATCTCCCTCTGGAATTGGAACCTCTTCTTTTATGTAGGTGTCCAAATCATTCTCTTATAGGATTAACCCAAACCTATACTTCCATGCTCGAAAGTTGTCAACTCCTTCAAGCTTATCCTCAAGCTTGGTGTGGTGAGACATTCAAATGGAAATAAAATATTTAGGTCTTACCACTTGATTTGTTGAAAACTGGATCTGGAGCTAGATTAGGGTTTGTCAGAGAAACCCTAAAAATTCAAACTTTGAATTCCAAACTTCAGAATGGATGGAAAGATGCGCCTTGTTGAGCTGATCAAGCTGGTATACTTCAATTTTGAAATCTACAAAATTTGACCCCTCAAAATCGCCTTTGAAACTTTCAGATCTTCTGGTCAAAATCCTGAACTAGGGTTTGATAATGCCCAAGATTCTGCCCAGCCAAAAATTTTGATCTTGTGCTCTAAACTTTGATTTTTATGAGGAGCATCCAACCGTGGTCAGAGATTCCAAAAATTTCAACTTTTGCAGAAACCCTAATTTTTCCACCTTTTCGATCAAAATCCTGAACTAGGGTTTGATGATGCTCAGGGTTCTTCCCAACCAAAAAATTCGATCTTGGTCTCTAAAATTCGATTTTCTTGAGGAGAATCCAGTCATGGTATCAGATTCCAAAAATTCCAACTTTCTCTGAAACCCTAATTTCCTGCAGCAATGACGGGCCAAAAACTGAAAATGCTCAGAATTGAATTATGTCTTGACAGAAAGATGTTCCCTTGCAAGGAGAGTCAGCCTAGCCTCTTTCCTTTGATGATCTGAGGAGATAAACCCAAATATTAAGAATTCCTAGCTTCCGCAGTTGCACGATGTCTTCTTCTTAGCATGGCTCTGATACCATGTTAATTTTTTGATAATATCATTCAAACATTATCTAGGATCCTACTAAGAGAATAACATGCACAACATAACAATCATAAACACAAGAGACACAGAGTTTCTTTGGGGAAAACCAAGAATGTGAAAAACCCCGCAAATTCCTCAGAGATAGAATAAGCCCCAATATAAAGATCACAATGATCAATCCCCAAAAGATAGATGACTCCAACAGCTACTCCTCCTCCACTTGTGTTCACTCCTCTCTCTCAACTATGCAAGTTGGATGAGTGAGTGAATGAATAGAATGAGAGACACTCACTCTCTATTTATACACAACTTAACCTGCCTTTAACTCTAACAGGGTCGACTTCCTAAGGAATCCTACTAACCCAACCACATGACTCATATAGGGCCGACCCCACACTGGTGGTCTAATACAAATGATGACACTTCTGATTGGAGGAATAATACATCTCCATCATGAATATAATAAAGTACAAGTGTAATACATAGAAGAATATCTTCCGAAGTTACAAACACATCAACAGCATCAAGTGTGGATAAGTAGTTTTGCATGGGTGGTATAGTGTCGCCTCCACAAAAATTTGAATGTCTATTTGGAGAGGTCAGGGAAACTATACCTCGCATTTAACCACCTTGGGGCATGATGCACTTCTTATCCGGGTTTTATTTTAACACTTGTTGATAACAGGATTTTGATAGTACCTTATAAGTCAACAATGTTATGTTTCAAAGACCGTATGAAACTATATTGGTGGGTATTAATGGATGCCTAACCCAATCAATCCTACCTAACTAAAATATTGTTTCGTGACCTCCTGTGGAGTATTTTAGTTTGTTGGAAATTTACAAATTTGATTTTAAGGGTTTTGATTCACTTAATGAGTGTAAGGGAGGTATTTCACACTTCCCTTCCTTTCCGATTCACTAAGCTCACAAGAAGTTGTTGGTTGTAGAGCCTGATCTCCAGATTCAGAGATATTATTATTCAGTCGTGTATGTACCCTAGGTTTGGTTATGATCCCGGCACGATCCCTAGAGAGTACGGGGGCAACGCCCCCGAGAAGGGGTTTCAGGGGAAACACCCTTGAGAAAATAGGTGTTTGGGGGCGTAGCCCCCGAGGAAACTTTTTGGGGTTGTTTCGCCACCAATTTTTGGGCCCATGGTTTTTTGGGTAACCCGTGGTATTTTCCCATTGTATTTCCCTTATAAAAGAAAGACATTGTAATACGGCTAGGGTTGATGTATTAGGTATTATGCATTGTAAGATATCTAAGATCATAAGAGAGACTGTGAGACAGTGAAGAGGAAGTGCAGTGGTTGTGCTACAGGTTGTATCCCTTCACTTTACTGGATGAAATAATAATAAGGACTGGAAACTTCAGTGTGGGTGTAGCCCAAGTTGGGTGAACCACGATATATCTGTGTCTCTCTTGTAATGTGTATGTGTGATTATATTTGCATTTTAGTTTATTTTTATTGCTCAACGATCCTATTTTTCTAACAGAAGTGCGAGGTGAATAGCATACTTGGAATGAAAGAGATTTTATGTGCCTTAGTGTGTGCTAGTGATGCAAACATATGTGAGGTAAGCAAATTGATTATTGCAATTTAACTAAAAGAGTGTAAAGTAAATGAAAATGGAGATTTAACTTTGAATTCTAAAAGATGCTAATGGTGCTTTGCAAAAACAAAGTGCTAAAGAATTAAAAGTGTGCAATGGAGGTATTTCACACTTTTCACCCCTTTCTAATTCACCAAGATCACAAGAAGTGCAAGGTGAAGAGCATACTTGGGGAGATAAAAGTCTTTAGGTCCTTGCTTGTGTGAAAAAAGTGGATTCTACACTACTTTAACCTAAAAACATGCAAAGTAAACAAAGAACATAAGATGTCTTGAATACTAGTGACAACAATGAGGCCCGTTGAAATCCCCAAGGTTGGTTATGTAAGTAGATTTCTATAGAGAAGGAATATTTTATACCTAATATTAGTCTAAGTGAAATAATTACTATAGAAACATGTAAATATTGCAAGTTAATTAGTTCTAGTTCATTAGTGAGCAGCCATTGGGGCTACAAGATTGTGAAAAACTGATAAAAAGAAAATAAAATGATCAACTGTGTGGAAAAAGCAAAGATAGGTGTGTAGTAGCATGAAAAAAACACTCATTGGAGTGCAATAGCATGGTTAAAACATGAAAAGGTCCTGTGGCCAATGAGAGATGAAACTACGTGGGAAGTTTCCAGTAATCTTCATAGGTAGCGCGACTATTGAGGGATTATGCTCCCAGACTACGCGGTTGAGACACTGGGATCTACATGATTGTTTAAATAAAAATCACGGCTAAGAGGAGGCCAATTTTTTTGAATGAACAGTATGGACCTCTTCACCCGCAAAAGACAATATACCATAAATTATCTACCTAACAAATAAAACCTAGTTAAGATAAAATGAACAAAAATGGAGTGGAGTTGCCATAAATACTTGTAACGTCCCCTCCCATCATACTAGCGATATGGAGAGAATGTGATGCTAAAACTGGGCATCTAGCCCCATGTGAATTAAGTAAACTCATTGATAATAAAAATACATATACATATGCATATTGTAAGAAACACAATGGAATTAAAATCATCTACATATCTAACATACATTCAACATTTTCATGACAGATATTAAATAAAATACATTGCAAAGTCAACACAAGAGAGTACTTATCTTATAACAAAGTAGTCCCAAGCAACTGGCTATGCAACCTCAACGTTCCACCCAACCATAGGCCAGTTGTGATCATCAATATCTAAACATAACTGCCACCCCCCGAGCTAGGCATGATCTCTACAAGGAAAAAGGGAACAACAAACTCACACATAGCCCAATATGCACCAAATCAGCCAAGCCAATCTACAATTGGGTTTATCAGGTTGCTAAGGCAATGGAAAGGGAGAATTTCTAAGCTAATGAGCTCAACCACAAATATATGGACACCCTCTGCAATATCTATCTAGCTTGGTCCCCACAATACCTATACACCTGGCACAAGGAAGTATTCCCTTCACTACTACATAGTCCCTGAGGCCATACCTTCCATTCTAGTGTTCTTCAAGGTGTGCATAGAAGAGCAACCAGCCCTTTTGATCTTCTTGAGGGGTTACCTCCTCACTAGGTTTATCAATCCAATTCTAGTCCACTTCCACTCTTATTTCTTCCTCACAAGTTCAAACCAAAACAGGGATGCACACAACAGCAAAATCACAAGTGTTGGGTATGAAGAAAAATGTGGGCAACCAAAAAAATGAACTGGTAGATGGGAAATCATTCTTGGGGAAGCAAATTCGTTTTCAGAAAACGTTCATGGGCATTCAAGGGCCAGGAACAACCTCTCTAATCCCCCAAATCATGACTCCCTTCCTCCTAGCCACTGTGCAATACAAAAACGAGTTCTCAGCTATGGAAAATGCAGAAAAATGATGGGAAACGTGAAGGAGAAATTCCCAGCTAGCTCAGACTGCATGAGAGAGCAAATACCATGGGTGAAGAATGGCTTTGGGCACAATTTCATGGGTGTTTTCTTGTCCCAAAAGCAAAGATACGTTTTCTCAGATTGATGGCTTGCCCATGCATGAAATTGGCTACCATACCTCTTCATTCCCAAGGCATTAACTACCTCAACCAACTCTTGGAAGAATTGAATGATTGCGTGCATAAGTCAAAATGGGTAGTTGGGGTTCATTCATTGACATTTGGAATAACACCATTGGCTCAAGGGTTTGAATAATTTCCCTCCCTATTCCTTATAAAAATCATGCCCCCATCTTTTGTTACATTGCATAGCTAGTTGTGGGTATTCATTAAAATTCATATTTACATGATGTCTTAATTTACATTGTGCCTGTCTAGCATAAGAACCATAGGAATCTGATTTTTATTATTGATACATAAAACGCTAAATCAATGGCAGAGCCTTGGCCTTGAGCTCCTCACCATGATTTAATAACGATATTTACATCATTTACAATTTTAATCCAATAGGGTCAAGATGGGGACATTACAATACTGTTGTGGGAAATTATCCCACTTTGGGTAAAAACCCTTGAGGTTGTTGACTAGGCCCAGTATTTAGAAACATAAAGCAAACACTACAACAAAATCTTGTCATTTGCTTTTGATTTAGATCCCTTTTTTGCTTCCAGTCACTATTTCAGTGTATTTTTCTCCATTATCTATGAAAAATTAGTGTTATTTCATGGTTTGGCGCACTTTCTGGCATTTTTAACACCTAATTTTTTAGGTCAGTGCTAAAGTAGGTGCCAATTAGCATCAGATTTAGCATCGAGTTTACTCCTTTTTTAGCACCAAAATCATTAGCACTGGGTTTTTCTTCCTTTTTAGTGCTAGGTTTTGCTTCCTTTTTAGCGCCAAGTTTTGCTCCCTTTTTAGCACCAAGTTTTTCTCCCTTATTAGTGTCGGATTTTTCTCCCTTTTTAGCACCAAATTTAGTGCCATATTTCCTGAGTAAGCAAATGAAAACGACGGCAAATTTTCAAAAATAAATTTAAGAGAGAAAATATTTAAAATGTAACTTAAGAGAAATCAAAGGCTAAAAATAAGCCACTTGTCTCAATCTTAATGAGTGTGAGGTCATTTTTCTTATTTTAATTAAAATTTACTATTTTCCCTCACAAAAACCATTCTCTCTCATTCTTTTCTTATTTCCTCTCTTTCTCTCTTTCTTCTCTTTCTCTCTTCTTTGTTGTTACATTTTTAGGGTTTCATGCATGGAGGTGGAGGAAGCTCTGTGAAAATGGTAATGGATTCTCCCTTACCTTATCCTCCTTCTTTTTTCTTCTACTTTTCTTTATTTTATAGATTTGTTAATGTTTCTTTTTTATTCTTATTGTGGGTATAGGGTTTCATGCATGGATGGTAGGGTTTCATGGAGGGACCTCCATGAAGAAGGTTATGGCTTCTCCATTCCTTTCTTCTCCTTTCTTTCTCTTTTACTTTGTTTTTAATTTATGGACTTACTGATTTTTATGCGGTTTTGTTGTTGCGGATTTAATGGAGAAAGAAGAAGAAGAAAATGATATTGGGGGGTTTGTTTAATGTGTATATCTAATTCATGTATGTGGACTAAGGAAGTACCTTGCACTCATATAAGGATATATAGGTTCAAATCTTGGTACCCATCTATCTATGATTACTTACTTTTCCCGAAATATTACATGCTAATATTTATCTTAGATATGCATTGTTCACTTGTTTGCATGCATAGGTTAGGCTAGTTTTAGTTCGTATTTGCACTTTTAATGGCATATTTTGGGGGGAATGTAGCTCAAGTAGAGTTCTTTCCTTTTGGTAAGTGATATGGTTTCAAATCCCATCATTCCCTTACCATTTTCCATTTCCGTTTTCACTTTTTTACCATTTCCCATTTCAGTTTTTGTAAATTTTAATTTGCACTAGGTTGATCTATTTTAGTTTGGATCTACAATTTTAATGGAAATTTTTTGTGGGAATGTAGCTCAAGTAGAGATATTTCCTTTTGAAAAATGATATGGGTCCAAATCCCAGCATTCCCTTACCATTTTTTGTTTCATTTTTTTACCATTTTCTATTTTTATTTATGTATATTTTAATTTACAGAGGCGTTATTTTAAGCACTAAACTCGACGCTAAGAAGGGAGAAGAACCTCGTGCTCAAAAGGGAGTAAAACCCGGTGCTAAAAAGGAAGCAAAGCACAATGCTAAAAATGGATCAAAACATGGTGCTAAAAATGGAGCAAAACCAGGCACTAAACTAGAGTAGAAGCAAAAAATTACACTAAATGTGGCACTAAATCCAACACAAGTTTGAAATGTAGCGAGGCGTTGTATTTGGCGTCTAGAGTTCATTCCAAATATAGGAAAAAAATACACTGAAAAATGACACAAATTTCGACACTATTGGCCTGTTTTGTTGTAGTGAAACGTAATAACCCCAAAGTAAATCCTACAAGGTTTTGTTAGTGCAAATAGAACAAAACAAAAACATAAATAAGTAAAAATGATAAAAGGGAACAAGAGGGTGGAAACCACAACAAAGAACCAATTCATAAACCACTTTATATTTCCCAATGGTAAAGCAAATACATGTAGTGTCACCTAGGAGGTGAAGGATTCAAAGGGAATCCAACAATATCCCTTAGGGAGGCCTATTTTGTTCACACTAGATGATAGATAGATAAAAGAACCAATGGAGAGAATAACTTTCCCCTTGAAGGAAGGAGGCATAGGATCTTGGAGAATGCCAAACTATGAAATAGATGGGCTATGAGGAAGCTCCAATACAATTTCTGCAGTATAACCTTGCTCTTGGTTTATCCTCTAAGATGCATGCCATGGCTTATTTTTATAGGCCAAGAGGTGGCCAAGAAATAACTAGATCCAAGTGTGAACCCATTAACTCCATGATTTTCCTCCAAAGTACACAAAGGGGGATCATTCAATGAACCCAAGTACATAGTGAGACCAAATTCAAATTTTTGGAGGTGATGGGGCTTTGATGAGCCTTCAATGCACTGGGAATGGTTGTGGTCCCGCCATTTTGATAGTTGCATGATATTGAAGGAAAACCCATGCAGAGGTCACAAGCACATATAACCAGCAACATGCGTGCACCTAAAAAGAGATTAGGTCATGGTCCTTTCTTTTGACTATTCTTTGGCATTTATGGATTCATATTGCTTCTTGGATCTTGTGAGGGTTTCTTCAGTGAGATGCATGCTATATGTTGATGATTCCTTACTGTGTGAATTGAAAAAATGTCTCATGTGCGTGAGATTTATGTGTTAATAGTGGAAGAGGATATGGCAATGGATCTTGGAGGCACAACAAATGAGTGCACTAAACAATAGCTTGGTTAGGACTATGATACATGGGATGAATATTTTGAGAAAGATGCTGTTTTTGGATGAGCTTTGTGTCATGAAAAGTAAAAATTCAAACAGGATATTGTACAAATACATTACATAAATGATGAGATTCCAGTGGGTAGTATGCCTCCTATAATTGATTCGAATCCAATAGGAATTGAGGTAAGGAATTTTCCAATTTGATATAAATAATATGTATACTTATTTTAAACAAAATTTTATATTATTTGAATAATTAAAGTTTTTCTTAATGAATATTTGCAATATAAAGTTCTTTTTTTTAATTTTATTGGAGCACCGACTTCCAACCTAGAGGGAGATGATCATTTATAAGATGAAACATCTAACAAAAATATGTGCACATATACCAGCTCAAAAGATGAGGAATTGATGAAAACAAGTAACAGAACAAGAACTTGATTAAAAATGCATAATTTACTTAAAGAAAATGGGAAGGTGGACTACATACCCTATAAGAATGAATGTGTTGGAGATGATGAATTTCCCCTGAATTTGAAATCAATTTACAAAGATACATTTGATCGTCGACTATATTGTACTTGGCCTAGTGAACAACAACTACCTAGAGTGTATGAGGTGTTTCAATTTTGGGTATACAACTACATGATACGACCCTACAATATTCATGGAGTGAATCTAGGCCACTTTATTGCCCAAAATGTCCATGTGGGATATAAACATAGAAACAATTCACAACAAACCACTTAGAGATTGCTGTGAGAATATCTCCCTACGGATAGGAAGATATCCCCTTGGGATTAGAAAAGGACCCTAGCTTCCTACCCAAGATAGAGAGGAAACAAATAGACACTATAGTAGTGCTAGATCTAGCTCACACATCAGCTAACAAGCTATGGAAATACAAAGCAAGTAGATGGCGTACCTTACTTTGATGGTTTTCCTTGTTGCTCCTAAGTTGCTCCAGCTTTAGCCTTTGATTATGGACTTATGAACCTGTTCACAAAGGAAAGACAAGGCCCAGATTAGAAAAGGCCCCTAGTTTCCTACCCAAGATAGAGAGGAAACAAATAGACACTATAGTCCTCCTAGATTTATCTCACACATCAGCTAACAAGCTATGGAAAGACAAAGCAAGTAGATGGCATACCTTACTTTGATGGTTTTCCTTGCTGCTCCTAAGTTTCTCCAGCTCCAACCTTTGATTATGGACTTATGAACCTATTCACAAAGGAAATACAGCACCTTCTCCAAAGCAATATATGTATGAACAAAGATCTAACTATAAAAACATAGACAATTTCATGCATTCACCGTTAAAGACATGGAAATGGGAGGAATGGGTAAATTATATTAATGATAAGAAAGCCAAAAGAATTTGATTATAATGTTATACCTTGATGTCCAAAGTAGCAGCACCTCTTTCCAAGCTCTCTAATATCACCCTTGCAAGACTCATAGGATCATAAGTTTAGTGCTTCCAAGATCAACCCCCCATAGCTCATGGATGGCTCTCTTCTTATAGGATTTGGGAGGCCAACCACTAAGAGGATATTGTGGATATAAGTGAGGAAGATTTGGATCAATGATCTGAAACATGCCAAGGAGGGAATGTGAGAGAGGATTCGAAGGGTTACCTCATCTCATGAAAATATCCTCGAGATCCATGGTCCAAAATTTAGGGAAAATGGCTATTCAGGGATTTTCGCGGCCCCACAACTGAGCAAAGCCCAAAAATGTTGTAATTTACATGCCCCCTATAGGCATGCAAAATGCGAAAATAACGAACTTTCACTCCTTGCACCACTAGCAAGGCACGGAAATATCTCTAGGAGGCTCATAAATGGGTTAGGTCAAGTGGTTTTCGACCCCTGAGTTGTTGGATTTGCTTTCAAGTGTGACTAGGTAAGGAACCAACATGATGACAAAGTGTCCTAACACCCTTAGGAGGCATAAAAATCATGTTTCTCATGTTGATATGAAATGAAGACTCACAATGGTACAGAGTGTGACAATTTGAGGTATAACATATGCCCCATAAAGTGTGAGGTCGAAAGAAATCTGATGGCCGAAACACTTTACCAATAATAAGTCTGCAAGGATATCTGAAGGAGAACTGGAGAAGAGCTGCAAGCAAATATCAACAATATGTCTAATGACCCCGAGGTGGGCATACCCATGCTCGGAACAACTAGATCAAAGCATGGCTATCAACCAATACATTGCAGATCCATGATAGTACTGACTCAATAATGACTGAAGACAAATCATGGCTACTAGACTACAAGCGTAGATCTGATAAGACAATGACACAGCCACGACCAATACAAGAATGGATCTGTGTGATAGTACATCAATAAGGTCACCTACATAATTTCCATGTGGGAACCTACTCAAAAATCACCACCGCAGCCTGGATGTGAAAGAAACATCAAAAGCATCCAGGGTCTTCTACCCGATCCCAAAGCGAGACGAATCTAACTATGTGATTACAAGGTGTTGAAGTCGAACATGGTAGAAACCACTTGATTACCGGTCGATGATGTGAACCGTTAACAAGTGTGAGGGAAATCACCAATGATGACAATTACTCCTAAGGTATCATAGTACATCTCGACGAAATGCGAATAGATGAGTTGACGTCGAACATCCGCGAGATCATTTGATCAAAGGTCAATGATGAAAACCTACTGTCAAACACGAGGAAACCTGCCATTAAGGCATGCAGGTACCAAGTTACTAAGGTTATTTTCTAAGCCTAATTCCTGGATAATGAGTTGAATTCGACAGGAATAGACTCGTCGAAGGAGGGCCATGATGAATCCCACATCATCGACATGAAACTGACATAGGAAAGTGATGTGAAGTAATGAAATAGATGAGTATGGACTGACACAACGATGCAAAGGCTAACAATATTGGAGAGGCTGAATAAGGTAAACTTCCATTGAACATTGAATGGCACGTCAATAATGACTCGGCAGCATTGAATCAACGAAGCAGAGACCAAGACATAATGAAACGATGACTGAGGCATTCTTTAGGTGACTTGAAGGAGCGGGACAACTCATAGAATTGGCATGACTCAGAGACAAGCAGATTACCCAACTGTATGATGAGACACAAACAGGTGCCATGTTCAAGGGTGACACAAGCTTCCATAAAGATTTATAAAACAAACTTAGCTTATTTCTCCCCAACCCCCATCATGCTTGACGAGTATCTCTTTTTTTTTTAACGATCTTGAGGAGGATAACAGATGCTTGTTATAGCTCATCCTTTGGACAAGTCCAATCTCACATGTTTTACAAACCTGAGAAAGGAGGGGTTCACTCCCAAAAGGGTCCTTCAATGTTTGATTTTACGAGTCCAAGGAAGGGAAATTCAACAATTTTTCATGTTTAGAGAATCTGAAATAATCTAAAGAAGACTCCATGGTTTGAATTTTTCGTAGAGGTTAGTCCCCAGATCCGAAAAAGTATAAAACAATATCTGGAGGAACTCTCCTAGTCAAATATTGAATGAGGTATACCTTTCTCATAAATAGTCTAAACGGTCCGAAAAAGGGATAACCTACCACCGAATAGACGTCCTTTCAGATACTTTTACAAGTGTGAAAGAGACAAGCGTAATTGGCAATATTTTCCTATTTTGGGAGTCTGGAAAGAGCTTAAAGAGGAATCCATGTACAACTTTGACATGGTTGGTGACCGAGTACGACAAAGAAAAAAGTAAACTCGGCACAGTTCCTTTTCCATACGTAGTCCAACGAGGCTGGATAAAGTGATAAACCTATACTCGTTGGACATGCCTTTTTACTTAATTTTTAACAAGCACGACAATGGTATCAAAAGCAATCGGAATCTTTTTCATGTTTGGATCTAGAGCACGAAAAAGGAAAAAGTAAGCCCAAACCACTTTTCATATTTTTAACCAGAGCGCGGAAAAGTGAAAAGTAAGCTCAACACTATCTTACTATTTTTAACGAGCTCGAAGAAAGGTTGGAAGAAGGCTCGTGGTATCTGCTTCATTTTTTAATGAGATGACAATAGAAAATAAACTATGCTCGGGATGATGGTTTCATTTTTTAGTGAGCTTGAAGTGGAAACTAAACTATGCTCATAATGAGTCCCATTGATGGGCTACTTCCCAACATGAATTCCATAGGTTGGAAAGTGTGGCCCCAGCTAAAGCTAACAGCTTAGCTCCAATATGATGTCCAGATACTGGAGACATCCCCCCCAAGCTTTGTTTCGTCTGCCTACTCTTCTTCTTCACCCAATTAAATTCCTGGCTACTAATAGGAAAAAGGTTCACCATAGGGATAGGAAGAATGAGGCATATGAAATGAAGGTTAAAATCCTAAATATGGTGGGAGACTTGACTCAATGGAAGAGGAATTTATTTCATTTTTTAACGAGCTTGACGCAGAAAGGGAACTATGCTCATGATGGGTTTCATTTTTACACAAGCTTGAAACTAAAAGTAAACTATGCTTGTAGGGGACTGTTTTATTTTTTAACGAGCTTAAAACAGAATGAACTATGCTTGAAATGACCCATTTCATTCTTTAACGAGCTTAAAACGAAATAAAACTCTGCTCGAAATGATGGTTGGTTTCATGTTTACGCAAGCTTAAAACCAAAAGTAAACTATGCTTGAGACTAGTTCCTACCAACATCATTTCCAAAGGTTGGTGGTGTGCCCCCAACCTAAGAAGCCAGGGGGTAGCTCCAGCATGATGTCCAGAGACTGGATACATGCCCCCTATCCTTAAGGGGAAGAAACCATTAAAACATGTGGAACATTTAGGGAAGTTTGATGACTGGCAGTCATGCGATGATTCGGTGTCACAAAGGAAATTTGATCTATAGTCACGATCCTCCCATCATAGGGAAAATGCATCACTCAAAAGAGTGTGGACATTACAGCTTTCATATCATAGACATAATCACGTCCAAGGAGCAGATTAAAATCTAAGGGACCTTGGACTACCATAACACTAATACAAACAGTTTTCCCTCCTAAAGTGATAAGTAACTGCGGAAGGATCCTTAAAGGTCCAGTAGGCCTTCTATTCAAAGCCAGTATCTATTCAGTGACTGGCACAAGCTGAGGAGAACCTATAGCTTGCTAAGCAGTTGAGGATAAAATACTAACAGAAGCTCCCTCATCGACTATAGTGCGAAATATTTTCTTATCGACAACTCCTACATATATCTGGAAAGGAATATCTGAAGGAAGACGAGATTCTGCTAGATCATTCCAATCAAAGGAAACGACCTCAGTACTTGGGGGGGATCCATCGAAATGGGAAAAATGCCCCCTTGTCCAGAACAATCTGAACTAACCAGGAAAACATCAACGATTTTCAATTCACTCTCAATTGGAAAAGTAGAACGAGACAAAGATTTTATCATGGTGACCACTTCATTCTGGGCATTCTCCAATGAAAGAGTGGTATCGAGTGGAGGTGATACTGACTTGACCACTTCAACTTCACTCTTTGAAGAAAGAGTGGGATTGACCGAGGATGGGGGTGGATTGACCACTTCATCAACCAATGGGGGGTCAATGAAAAACTTCCGAGATATAGTAATCTCTTCCAACAATTGTGAAACTTCATCCATGTGTGGACAAAGGTAAGTAAGGTGCATTCCCTTGCATAGCAAACAAGGATGCTTGATTTTACCTTTCTGATCAGTAACCATATAGTCACTAGTTGATGGGGTATCATCAATATGATGTCCAGTTAATGATGATATAGGTGGTTTGGATTTAGACCACTCTTCTAATACTTTGGAAAGACCAAGACAATCCTTGAGAAGGTGACCACCCTTGCAAAGCTTGCAAGGGAACTTGGGTTTTCGAGGTCTATGAATAGAATGAGTGCCATTGGAGGAAACGGGTTGGTGCTTGGTATCTTTTTTATCCTTCTTCTTCTTAACTTTCCTTTTCTTTTTCTTCTTATCCTCCTGATTACTAACACTATTGCTTTGATCAGGCGAGGAAAAAGGAACGGAAGAAGATACATACGATGAAGAAGGGGAAGGATTAATTTGGGATTGATGCTCTCGTGATGGAGAGTTAACATTTGAATCATTGGGTACAACCGGAATCACTGGATTAAATAACCACAATAGTAATCGGGCTTAACTCCAATATGATGTCCATATTAGAAAAGGCCCCTAGTTTCCTACCCAAGATAGAGAGGAAACAAATAGACATTATAGTCCTCCTAGATCTAGCTCACACATCAACTAACAAGCTATAGAAAAGACAAAGAAAGTAGATTGTGTACCTTACTTTGATGGTTGTCCTTGCTGCTCCTAATTTTCTCCAGCTCCAGCCTTGGATTATGGACTTATGAACCTGTTCACAAAGCAAAGACAAAACCTTCTAAGATTGTTGTTGTTGGAGGCTTAACTCCAGTATGATGTTTAGATTAGAAAAGTCCCCTAGTTTCCTACCCAAGACAGAGAGGAAACAAATAGACACTATAGTCCTCCTAGATCTAGCTCACACATCAGCTAACAAGCTATGGAAAGACAAAGCAAGTAGATGGCGTACCTTACTTTGATGGTTGTCCTTGTTGCTCCTAATTTGCTCCAGCTCCAAGATAGACTAACTATAATCTGAGACAAAAGTAAAACAAATGCTACCTTGAATCCTAGATCAAATAAGCATTTCAAGATTTCAGTATTGGAAAATATGAGAGAAAATGACTAACCTTTCACTCTGATGTTTGTCCTGCTTGTAGTCCAGATCTCGAAGTCCTCACGATGAACCTATTAAGATCAGACAAGATACAAGCATATATAATTCTCCAAGTACCTTGAATTACAAGTTAGAATCTAAATCTAGCTAGATACAAATCATGTAATTGAATCATAATCAACATACACAAATTGGGAAACAAGACAAGTTATCTTTATTGGAAACTTGAAAATGCTTACAATGGTTGCTTGATGTCCAAGCCAAATTTCAGCTCCAAGTTCTTCCTCTAGCTATCTCTGCAAAAGTATCAATATTATAGGTTGGATGCCCCAAGTAGTCCTCTTATGGATCGTGGAAGGCCTCTCCTTTATAGTGCTTGGAAGGGTTAACCATAAGGAGAGTAAGGTGGATCTAATGAGTGTTTAGTGGATCAGCCAAACTAAACAGGGAGAGGGGGTTGGGATCGAATCAGGAATGATAATCCCAATAAAATGTCTCGAAGGATGATCCATGATCCATGGAAAAAGGATAAAAAGGGATTTCCGTGCCCCTAGGTCTGAGCATAATGCGAAAATCATCTTGATTTTTGTGCCCTGGGGAAAATGCAAAATGAAAAAACCCTAATTTTTGCTACCCAATAGATGTGCAGAGCATGAAAATCTATGCAGATAGGGTCAGTTGTTGTGACACGTCGTAGATAAGGTCATGTGTCAGCATTCAGTCAATGGATTTTGCTCCTGGGTGTCCAAATGAGACCAAGGAGGTATCCAATAATGTGTGATGGTCATTAGGGAGAAATGTCGCTAGGTCACATGGTACAAAGATGCGACACTAGGGCTCGAAGTGTAAATTTGAGGTATAATAGATGCCCCCTAAAGTGTGAGGTCCGAAGAGACTAATGGCTGAAAGACTTTACCAATAAAGTTCACGGAGATAGCATCGAGGGAAGTAACAAGGAGCTGAAACAGAAACAATATGTCAAAAATACCACCGCGACAGGAATACCCATCCTCGGAACAACTGACTCAAAGCATGGTTTCCAACCAATACATTGCAGATCCATGAGTACTAAGATTATATAGACTGTGGACAAATCATGGATACTATGAAAAATCGTAGATCCATGAAACAACAATGACACAGCCATGACCAATACATAACTGGATCTATGTGACATTACAATAATGAGGTCATCCACGTAATGACTATGTGGAAACCTTCTCAACAATCGCCATCGCAACCTAGACGTAAACAAAATCAAGAGGTGTCTAGGGTATTCTACCCAATCCCAAAATGATACGAATCTAGCCATGTGATTACAAGGTGTTGAAGTTGAACATGGTAGAAACCACTTGATTACCGACCAATGATGTAAACCGTTAACAAGTGTGATGGAAATCACCAATCATGACAATGATCCCCAAGGTATCCCTAGTACATCTCAACGAAATGCGAATAGATGAGTTGATGTTGAACATCCGTGAGATCATTCGATCATAGGTTAGTGACGAAAATCTACTATCGAACACTAGGAAACCTTACATTGACGCATGCAGGCACCAAGGTACTGATGGTTGATTCCTAAGCCTAATTCCTGGATAGAGATTTGTCGTTGACAGGAATAGACTCATCGAAGGTGGGCCATGATGAATCCCACATCATCGACGCGAAATCGATATGAGAGAGGTGTGTAGAAATGGAACAAAAGGATATGTACTAACACAATGGAAGGTTTGACACAAAGTAGAGGCTGACTCAATAGCAATAACCCTTTGAACATATAACGAAATGAAGTGGAACTTGGAAGCAGCGACCACTTGAACAGACAGAACCAACGAAGGCGTGAACTCATAGTGAAGATGAGGATGCATAACCATAATGATGAATCTATCAGCAAGAATGACTACCCAAAGCGGACAACGTGAGGATGCATGCCATGTTCAAAGCTGACGACTAACAAGCTGCCAGCAAGGTAAACTTGACTCATTTCCCATTTTTCCCTGACATGATGGACGAGTACCTCTTTGTTGTTTTACGATCTTGAAGAGGATAATAGATGCTCGGTATAGTTCATCTGATGGATGAGTCCAATCTCACATGTTTTATGAACCTGAGAAAGGAGGGGTTTGTCCCAAAGTGGGCCCTTTGATGTTAAATTTTAACGAGTCCAAGGAAGGAAAACTCGACAGTTTTTCATATTTCAAGAGTCTCAAAAAATTAAAGAAGGCTCCAGGTTTTGAATTTTTCGTAAAAGTTAGTCCCCAAGCCCGAAAAGTGTAAAATAATATCTAGAGGAACTCTCCTAGTCAAAGGTTGACTAAGGTGTACCTTTCTTGTAAATAGTCTAAAGGGTCTGAAGAAGGGATAACCTACCACCGAATAAACGTCCTTTCAAATTATTTTACGAGCATAAAAGAAACAAGTTCGCTTGGCAAACTTTTCCTATTTTAGGAGCATGAAAAGAGCTTAATGAGGACTCCATGTACGCCTTTGTCATGGTTGGTGACCAAGTACGACAAAGGAAAAAGTAAACTTGGCACGGTTCCTTTTCCGTAAGTAGTACAGCGAGGCCAGATAAAGTGATAAACCTATACTCGTTGGACACACTTTTTTACTTAATTTTTAATGAGCATGACAATGGTATCAAAAGCATTCAGAATCTTTTTCATGTATGGATCTAGAGCACGAAAAAGGAAAAAGTAAGGTCAAACCGCTTTTCATATTTTTAACCAGAGTGCAGAAAAGTGAAAAGTAAGCTCAACACTATATTACTGTTTTTAACAAGCTCGAAGAAAGGTTGGAAGAATGCTTGTGGTATCTACTTCATTTTTTAACGAGCTTGCAACAAAAAATAAACTATGCTCGGGATGATGGTTTCATTTTTTAGTGAGCTTGAAGTGGAAACTGAACTATGCTCATAATGAGGCCCATTGATGGGATACTTCCCAACATGAATTCCATAGGTTGGAAATTTTGCCCCCATCTAAAGCTAGCGGCTTAAGTCCAGTATGATGACCAGATACTGGATACATGCCCCCCCAAGCTTCATTTCATCTGCCTACTCTTCTTCTTCACCCAATTAAATTCCTGGCTACTAACAGGAAAAAGGTTTACTAGAGGGATAGGAAGAATGAGGCATATGAAATGAAGGTTCAAATCCTAAATATGGTGGGAGACTCGACACAATGGAATAGGAATCTATTTCATCATTTTAATGAGCTTGAAGCAGAAAGGGAACTATGCTCATGATGGGTTTCATTTTTACACAAGCTTCAAACTAAAAAGTAAACTATGCTTGTAGGGGCCTGTTCTATTTTTTAACGAGCTTAAAACAGAATGAACTATGCTAGAAATGGCGCAATTAATTTTTTAAGGAGCTTAAAAATGAATAAAACTCTGCTCAAAATGATGGTTGGTTTCATTTTTACACAAGATTAAAACCAAAAGTAAACTATGCTTGAGATTGCTTCCTACCAACATGATGTCCAGAGGTTGGTGGTGTGCCCCCCAACCTAATAAGCCGAGGGTAGCTCCAGCATGATGTCCAGAGGATGGATACATGCCCCCTATCCTTAAGGGGAAGATACCACTAAAACATGTGGAACATTTAGGGAAGTCTGATGACTGACAGTCATGCAATGATTCGGTGTCACAAAGGAAAGTTGATCGATGGTCACGATCCTCCCATCATAGGGAAAATGCATCACTCGAAAGAGTGTGGACATTACAGCTTTCATAGCATAGATATAATCACGTCAAGGAGCAGATTAAAATATAAGGGACCTTGGACTACCATAACACTAATACAGACAATTTTCCCTCCTAAAGTGATAGGTAACTGCGGAAGGATCCCTAAAGGTCCAATAGGCCTTCTATTGAAAGCCAGTATCTGGTCAGTGACTGGAACAAGTTGAGGAGAACCTATAGCTTTCCAAGCAGTTGAGGATAAAATACTAACAGAAGCTCCCTCGTCGACTATAGTGCGAAATATTTTCTTATCGACAATTCCTACAGATATCTAGAAAGGAACATCTGAAGGAAGACGAGATTCTGCTAGATCATTCCAATCAAAGGAAACGACCTCAGTTCTTGGGGGAGATCCATCGAAATGGGAAAAATTCCCCCTTGTCCAAAATAATCTGAACTGACCAGGAAGACATCAGGGATTTTCAATTCAGTCTCAACTGTAAACGTAGAATGAAACAAAGATTTTATCATGGTGACCACTTCAGTCTGGGAATTCTCCAATGAAAGAGTGGGATCAAGTGGAGGTGATACCAACTCTACCACTTCAACTTCACTCTTTGAATAAAGAGTGGGATCGACCGAGGATGGGGGTGAATCGACCACTTCATCAACCAATGGGGGGTCAAGGGACAAGTTCCGAGATACAGTAATCTCTTCCAACAATTGTGAAGCTTCATCCATGCATGGAAAAAGGTAAGTAAGGTGCATTCCCTTGCATAGCAAATACGGATGCTTGATTTTACCTTTTCGACCCGTAACCATAGAGTCACTGGTTGATGGGGTATCATCAGTATGATGTCCAAAGGATGATGATATAAGTGGTTTGGAGGATTTAGACCACTCTTCTAATACTTTGTAAAGACCAAGACAATCCTTGAGAAGGTGACCACCCTTGCAAAGCTTGCAAGGGAACTTGGGTTTTCAAGGTGTACGAATAGAATGAGTGCCATTGGAGGAAACTAGTTGGTGCTTGGTATCTTTTTTATCCTTCTTCTTCTTATCCTCCTGATTACTAACACTATTGCTTTGATTAGACGAGGAAGAAGGAACGGAAGAAGATACATCCGAAGAAGAAGGGAAGGATCAATTTGGGATTGATGCTCTCATGATGGAGAGTTCACATTTGAATCATTGGGTACAACTAGAAACACCAGATTAAATAACCACACCGGTAATCCTATGGTTAATCCAGGAAGATTTAAGGTGGCAATAAAGCGAGGACCAATATCTCCAACTGGAGGAAAGACAAAAGGTACCTCTTGAAAAGGGGCCTCTTGATAGGCAGTCCTAGAAGAAGATTGGGTGCATGGAGATTAATTCTCCATGGAACAAGATTAAGTGATGTGGGATATGTCTTGCTAAAAAGAACTCAAAAAACCTCAGGCAACCGAGCGTGCAAAAGGGGAGCTAGAAGAAAAAGAGTCACACATGCCAAAAATGCAAGCTCAAAAAACTATACTGGGACTGGCGTCACAGTAAGCGAGCTGAAACAAAAGTGGCCAAAATGCCAACAAGCACTACTAAGAAAAAAGACCCTCTACAAGGTATAAGAGCAAGCAATCATCCTATCTAAGGTTCAGAGACCTCAACAGATAGTATCCTCTGCAAGGTGATGAAATCCAAGTCGGACAATACGAAGTGAGAGACCAATAGAGAAAGGGGTATCCCTCTACCGAAAGGGATCCCAGGTAAAAGATCCCTAGAAGGATGGTCACTAGGATACCTCATTCATGACATGTCTAAGAAGGATACTGGAGCTTCTGCCTTTTGGCCCTTGTACAACTAGTATGGTGGCCAGAAAATACAAGGAAGACAATAGATAGATTTCCTTAGGCACTAAGTGGAGTGCGACATTCCACAAAGTCCATCTAGAACTTGTCCTCGCTGCTTGCTCCTGTGAAACGGGGGGCCCTCTCGACAAACTAGTCATATGTAAAATGACAAGGGGGAATTATTTGGATTCCTATCCTCGATGTCCTACCTAACTACAAGATTGTTTTCCCTCAAGTGAGGTTAAATGTCTGTTGAGTTAGGGAATGTAAATTTTAGGTCTTGTTTTTACTCAAAAGGTAACGAAAGTGCAACTCGATGGTGTGTAGACTTGACCCAAACCATCTGTTGACACAAACCCAGTCGACAGTGGTTCCTCACTCTATCGACACCCAACCAACCACGATCTCCCTGAGCACCGACCCAGAAAGGTTTTACCCTGTCCAGCAACACCTGCGGAGCAGATGAGGTCTCACTCGAGATGTTCAATGGAGAGCTGACGGAACCATGTTTCCTCCGAATGAAGGAGTATTTTGTGCATCAACTAACCAACTTATTGCGACATTCAGAGATAGATCTTAAACATTCAACTTAGGCATTAAGCATAATTGCAACATTATTCAATAGATATTATCATTGACAGAACCATACATGCGCAATAGATATAATAGTAAAGCATTAATCACAGCAAGGAAACATTGCATCATTCACAGATTCATATCACATAATTCATTTACCACACGGAAACAAGAAAGACACAATGATTCTGCTCAAAAACTCTGTCGCATCATATTCATCTTCACAAAAACCCAGATACAACAAGATAATCCTTCATCATCTCATATATCTCTCAATCACTATCAGATATTCAATTATCACTATCTCTCCTCTAACTCTGTCTCAGTTCCTTCCCCCAACACTTACAATGCTAAGTCTATTTATAGGCTCGCGTTTACATTTGCGGTCCACTTAGGAAATCGTCTAACTACTTCTCAACAAAATTTACAAAAAGATGACCCAAAATCCACAAAATGCGGTACAAATGACCCAAAGTACACATGATGCAGTACAAATGACCCAAAACTACACATTACGCAATCCAAATGACCCAAAACTACATAAACTATTGTCTCCTTGCGCGCTGCTTTTCTCCTTTGGCCTTACGCAGCATCCGCAATTCTGCGATGCTGACTCATCCAAACTGCCTGCCAATAGGCCCCCAACATAATCTTGTGGCTCGCCCTCAAGCCACGTCAACTGGACATGGTGTACTTGTTCTTGTTTGTCGTTGGACCATTCCTTGATCACTGTTCTTCCTGTCTGGAGAACGTTGTTGCTACGGGGATCTCTGGCTCGCTGTCATGTACTTCTCAAACCCATACAATGATCGTCTGACTTGCTGTCATGTACTTCCCAAATTCATCCTCCAATATTTGGAAACTTGGTGCAGACGGAGGAAAAATTGATGAACAGCGCCGAGGTGCGAAACAGGCCAACCACTCTGGCACATCTATTTCACACGGGGGATCACCTAATAGCAGGACCAGGGGATGACCGCCCCTGTCGTTCTGATGGTTACAGGGACTACAAAGCTTCGAAATACCACCACGTACCTAGACATATCGGATGAGACTTCGTCTCTTTTACACCCGAGTTTCCTCGTTGCTTCCTTCTCCAAGTGCTCATGCACACTCATCGTTCAGGCCCTCAGCGCACCTAGTGTGCTACCGCACGAAATGAAATGGATCATTTCCACAACCTCCTTATAATTCCTAACTTATCTAGTTTCCTAATCTACTCACAGCATGAATGTCTCTCGTCTGGTAGAGACCTCTTTGCTCCACTCATTTTTGTCGCCTGTATTTATGCATTTCCATCGTCCTGGACGCCTACCTTGGAAATCATTCGCAAATCCATTTACATAAGGCGTCGATCCTATCATCATATCATCCCGCCGTCTCTAGGCGAGGTGGATTTGCAGCACGCATGTGTAGACTAGACGTCTTACGTATGACCATGCTTCTACCAGCTTCCAGTTGGGCCAAAACGTACGAACCATCAACCCTAATGCCATCGGCCATGCTGCCACGTTGTTCTATCTGTGCCAAATGGGTTGGACTCCGTTGTCAATCCTGTCAACCTACCGGTCATATGCACTGGTACTGCCGGTCTCTTTGCCTAACACTCATTAAAGAGATTTTGAGGTCAAAAAATGGCCTCCTAAGAGATGTACTACAAAAATATGAGATATATTAAAATATCATGAATTGGGGGTTTTATGGGGTAGGTATATATGACAAGTCACCTCCCACACTATTTTCTATGCACAATATAAATAATCATGGTTGAGTTGCTTTTCAAAATTCACTAGAAATAAAATTAATAAAATAAGTCTACATTGATGTGACTAAGATTCATTGTAAATTCCCAAAAATTTATTGTCCTTTAGCATTTATTTGTCTTGAACTTGCAAATGAAATTAAATAATAAAAAATATTTTTAAGAGCTATTTTTTTAATTTTATGTTGACTTTTGATATTTAGTACTTTTCTCATGAATTTAATATAATGTAATTTAATTGAGAATTTATTTTCATGTAAAATGTTAATAATATTATTATAATACACATTGCATTATTATTATTATAATTATTATTATTTATTAAATCTATTATTATTCTTTATTAGTTTGACATTATGTTATTAAATAGAATGGAGTGAATATATAATTTAAAATTAAAAACATAAAAATGATAATATATTATTTTATAAAAAAATGTGAAAGGACTTTCTTTATGAATTAAGAGTACTTCACTTGAAAATGACAATAATATTATTTTATGAGAAAGTGTGAAAAGACATTCATTATGAGTACTTTACTTGAAAATGACAATAATATTATTTTATGAAAATACTATCATTATGAGTACTTTACTTTATGACTTAAAAGTACTTACACCACTACCTTGGTTAACTATGTGTTTTCATCCACCATAGAAAATTTGACAAATAAGCATTCTTAACTCATGCAATGCCACCTCACCAAGGGGGATGATGTCATCTACTAGAATGTGATTGGTTGTTTTTTATAATACATTTTTTTTGTTTTGAGGCCATTTTTTGACCTCAAAATTTCTCTAATGCTGGGTTAATGGTTGTTAAATTTTGAACATTAATTCACAATACTCTAGGATCTTTACTGAGAGAATAACATGTATAGTATATCAATGCATATCAATCATAACAAGCATGTCAATCATCACAAGAAGCAAAAGCATGAGAGACAAGACACACAAAGTTTCCGTGGAGAAAACCCTAAGGTGAAAAACCCCACAATTTCCTCAGAGATATAGAGAGCAATGGCTCAACCAAAGTACAACCAAAATACACAGAGATAGTCTCCTACTAGCAGATGATCCTCCTCCTCACTAGTGCGCCACTTTCTGAGTGAGAGAAGTATGAGTTTCTGAGTGATCAAAATAGAGATCTCCTGATCTCTATTTATACTAGTTTGTTTTCCCAGTGACCTTATGGGGATGACTTGTCTAGCTAGGTACATCAACCATATAATATATATTCCAGGGCTGACCCCACACATGGTGGTCTAATAACCCATCTCCAAGTACACACACTTGCGACACTTGTCAATACACATGACGACACTTCCTTATAGAGGAATAACACATCTCTTATAAGGGTACAATAAATATATATGAAATACATAGATGAATACATTCTGAAGTTACATATACATCAACCCTCCCTCTTAACTAGGAAACTATTTCTCGACACAGATATGCTAGACAAGTCTTCTTCTGGGGATCATCGTCATCGATGCATCGTCCTCGAATCATCGTCATCGTCACTGCTGCTGCTATCTCAAACAATCTCTGAATCTACTCGTCATAGGAAGTTCTGCAGAGCCAGTCCTTTTTCATACTGGATGTAGGCCCACCACCTGCAATTCTTCATCATCACTGGCCATACTGTGGAATCCTCAAGACTTATTACGTGAGTCAACAAAACCTCGAAAGAGCATCCCAATACTGATTACGAGCACACAGCTCAACCTATCGGATCTCCCAGGACCTTTTACATGCTACTGTACAACCTGTCCACGACCACAAAGTATCACGAAGCACAACCCAGATGCACACACACAGCACTTACACTCACCGACATGGGAGGACCAACCTACCACCATCTGTGAAAGGCTCACATCACTTACATCAACGACCATGGGAGAACACATCTGCCACCATGTCGGAAAGGCTCTGCACTTACATCAATGCACATGGGAGAACACATCTACCACCATGTCGGAAAGGCTCTGCACTTACATCAATGCACATGGGAGAACACATCTACCACCATGTCGGAAAGGCTCTGCACTTACATCAACGCACATGGGAGAATACATCTACCACCATGTCGAAAAATCACTGTGCATCTATGTCTTCGGAACTCATCACACATAATCCAACTGATTATGTAATGTATCCACCTGATACATATGATCATCCTGATCATCATCATAGCATCATCCTGATGCATATCATCTAGATTATCGTCCTGATACTCATCACTGCATCGTCCTCATGCATATCTGGAGCAACATCCTGAAGCTCGTCATCCATGATCATCCTGATCATACAATCCATCCACCTGATGCATACATAGTATCTGCCTGCTACATATCATCATACATGATCTACCTGATCATACAATGTATCCACCTGATACATCTACAGATACATGGTCCAAGAATCCAACATGATGCATATACAAAATACATATAAATGATCCAACTGATCATATCCATCATCATCCTGATGCATATACAGAGCAGTAACTGCAGCATTGTCCTGATGCTCATCATCTAGTGCTTACATCCACACACATGTGAAGGATCCTCCTTCTAACATGCTTGGAATGGCTTCTTCAAATGTGTCCATCACTTCTTCCTCGAAGTGTCATTGATCTGAAGAACACCAAGCCTCTCTCTGAAGTACTCGAACTTCACTCTGGCTAGTGGCTTCGTCAGCACATCTGCAATCTGCTCGTCCGTCGCAATATACAGGAGCTTCACCGCTCCTCTCTACACCATATCCCTGATATAGTGATATTTTATCTCTATGTGTTTCGACCTGTCGTGGAACACCGGGTTCTCAGACAACTTCACACAACTCTGGTTGTCACAAAAGATACCAGTAGCCTCCAGCGGGAGATCAAAAAACTCAGACAGTAGCTTCCAGAGCCATAATGCCTCACAACTAGCTGAATAGGATGCAACATACTCTTCCTCAGCTGTACTCAGTGCTACGCAGGACTGCTTTCTGCTAAAACCACTTATATTATGAAATGAGAACTCGACACAGTTCTCGTTTTTCTCTCTCCTAATTTTAGTAGGTATTTTTAGCTTCGTTTCCAAAAGGGGTGATGTCAATATTCGAGGCATTTTTTGGGACTTTTGAATTATCTTTATCATAAAAAAAAATTAGTTTCTATTTTCAGGTGCATTTTTAGAAATTTAGCAAAATAGCATACATTTTTAAGCAATTTATAATGAAAAACATATACATTTTGCAATTTTTTCTATAAAATAAGACATTTTAATGGACAAAATAAGACACTTTTATTGACAAAATTGTAAAAAATTCCAAAAAATATAGACATTTAAATCCATTTTCAATCAATTTTCAGTTATGTTTTGTATAAAAATGGCACTATTTCATATTATTTTCCGAAAAGTGTTGATTCACATAAATTCATGAAAAATTATACAAATTATTTGTAAAAAACATATTTCAAACATTATATATAGAAATTTTATTTCTAAAATTAAGTCTGAAAGTCAAAACATTACTAATATAGCTTATCAAAATATTGTCAAACTTAGCATTTTTTTCAAAACATGAAACTAATCAACAATATCATGCAGGCCAAATTCATGTCCTCTTCTGCTGCATGTTTCCCCCCTCTAACATTATAATAAAATAAATTAAAAAACAAATTAAACTAACCCCTAACAACATTATAATAAAAAATTCCTAACAACATTATAAAAACAAATTTAAAGAAAAATTAAAAACAAATCAAACTAACCCCTAACAACATTATAATACAAAATTTTAAAAAGAATTAAAAACAACTTAAACTAACCTAACAACATTATAAACTAACATTTAAAAAAAAAATAAACTAACCTTAAAAATAATAGATTTAAACTAATGTTCTTATAATTAAAAATTAAAAATAAAAACCCAATAAACTAACCTAACATTATAACTAAAAAATAAAACTAATTAACTATATACTAACATTACACAAAATTTAAAAAAACTTAAAAACAAAATAAAAATAACATTATAAAAATTAAAAATTAAAAAAAAACAAACTATACAAAATTTTAAAATAAATTAAAAACAAAAGTAAAAATAGACTAAAACTAATATTATAAAAAATTAAAAAAAAAACAAACTATATATAATAACAAATCAAACTATATAACATTTAAAAAAAAATTAAAAACAATAAAAAAATCAAAATATAAAACATTAAAACAAAATTTTAAAACAATTAAAAAACCAAACTATACAAAATCTAAAAAAAATTAAAAAGAAAATAATTTTTAAAAAATTATTCTATACAAAAAAATTAAAAATTAAAATAAAAATTAAACACAATTTAAAAAAAAAACTAAACCATGCAATGGTCGGGGAGGTGGGTTGCGGCGAGGGAGGGGGGAGGTGGGCGACAACAGTGGCGGGGGAAGGGGGAGGGCAGTGGAGGGGGAAGGGGAGGAGGTGGCAGAGCTGGGCGGGGGAAGGGAGGAGGAGGTGGAAGGGAGGGGCGGGTATCGAGCCGCTCGCTTGGGCGCCAAAGGGCGGCCCCGGTCGATGCCTGGCATCGACGTCGATGGCCGGCATCGATGTCGATGCCGGGCATCAACGGGGGCGGCCCCTGTCGATACCGGGCATCAACGGGGGCCGCCCTTTGGTGCCAAAGCGAGGGAGGTCACTCGCTTGGGCGCCAAAGGGAGGCCCTCGCGGACCCCGTCGATGCCGGGTATCATCGTTGATACCCGGCATCAACGTTGATGCTGGGCATCGACATTGATGCCTGGCATCAACGTCGGCGTTAATGCCTGTCATCAACGTCGATGCCGGGCATCAACATCGATGCCGAGCATCATCGTCGATGTCGAGCATCATCGTTGATGCTCGGCATCAACGTCGACGTTGATGCCCGGCATCAACGTCGATGCCGAGCATCATTGTCGATGCCCGGCATCAACGTCGATGCTGGGCATCATCGTCGATGGCTGACATCAACGTCGATGCCGGGCATCAACGTCGATGCCCGGCATCAACCTCGATGCCGAGCATCAACGTCGATGCCCGGCATCAACGTCGACGTCGGGCATCCATGTCGATGCCCGTCATCAACATGGATGCCCGGCATCGATGTCGATGCTGGGCATCGACGGGGGCCATGAGAGCCGCCCTTTGCTGCACAAGCGAGGGAGGTCGCTCACATGGGCGCCAAAGGGCGTCCCTCACGGTGGCGGGGGAAGGGGAGGGCGGTGGAGGGGGAAGGGGAGGGCGGTGGAGGGGGAAGGGGAGGAAGGGAGGAGGAGGTGGAAGGGAGGGGCAAGCATCGAGCCGCTCGCTTGGGCGCCAAATGGCGGCCCCCGTCGATGCCCGGCATCGATGAGGGCCATGAGGGCCACCCTTTGGAACCCAAGCGAGCGACCTCCCTAACTTGGGCGCCAAAGGGCAGCCCTCACGGCCCCCGTCAATGCCCGGCATCGACGTCAATGCTGGGCATCAACGGGGGCTACCCTTTGACGCCCAAGCGAGGGAGGTCGCTTGCTTGGGAGCCAAAGGGAGGTCCTCGCGGCCCCTGTCGATGCCCGACATCGACGTTGATGACGGGCATCCACGGGGGTCACCCCCGTCGATGCCCAGCATCGACGTCGATGCCGGGAATCAACGTTGAAGCCCAGCATCAACGTCGATGCCGGGCATCGTCGATGCCCGGCATCAACGTCGATGCCATGCATCAACGTCGATGCCCGGCATCAACGTCTTACCGGGCATCGACGTCGATGTCCGGCATCGATGTCGATGCCCAGCATCGACGGGGGCCGTGAGGGCCACCCTTTGGCGCCCAAGCGAGGGAGGTCGCTTGCTTGGGCGCCAAAGGGTGTCCCTCACAGCCCCCGTTGATGCCCGGCATTAACGTCGATGTCAAGCATCGACGGGGGCCGTGAGGGCCGCCCTTTAGCGCCCAAGCGAGGGACGTCGCTCGCTTGGGCACCAAAGGGCGGCCCTGACGGCCCTTATCGATGCCCGGCATCGACGTCGATGCCGGGCATCGATAGGGGCCATGAGGGCTGCCCTTTGGCACCCAAGCGGGCGGTGCCACGTCGATGTCGGGCATCGATGGGGGCCATGAGGGCTGCCCTTTGGCACCCAAGCGGGCGGTGCCACGTCGATGTCGGGCATCGATGGGGGCCATGAGGGCTTCCCTTTGGCACCCAAGCGGGCGGTGCCCTCCCCCTCCTTCCTCCTCCCCCGCTCCCCTCCACTTCCCCCTCCCCCCACACCCCCGCCCTCCCTTCCACCTCCCCCCGCCACCCTCCCTTCCACCGCCGCCACCCCACCACCACCTCCTCCTCCTCCCTTATCCCTCTGTCGCCCTCCCCTTCCCCCTCCTCATTCCTCCCCCGCCACCCTCCTTTCTACCGCCACCCGCCCACCTCCCCGCCATTGCATTGTTTCAATTTTTTTAAAATTTTGTTTAAATTTTTTTTTTTTTTTTTGTATAGTTTTTTTTTTTATTTTGTTTAATTTTTTGTTTAAAGTTTGTTTAATTTTTTTAAAATTTTGTTTAAAGTTTGTTTAATTTTGTATAGTTTAATTTTTTTTAATTATTTTGTTTTTTAATTTATTTTAAAATTTTTTATAGTTTGATTCTTTTATTGTTTTTAAATTTTTGTTTTAATTGTTTTTAAGTTTTTGTATAGTTTTTTTTTTAAATTTATAATGTTAGTTTGGTTAGTATATAGATACTTAGTTTTTTTTTAATGTATTTTTAAATTTTTAATTATAATGTTATCTTAGTTTAGTTTGTTTTTAATTTTTTTTAAATTTTTAATTATAACATTAGTTAAAATTTGTTAGTTTAATTTCTTTTTAATTTCTTTTTTAAAACCCAAAGCTAATATTCGTGGAATAGAGAGTATTCGTGCAAGATGGGAGTGTGTTAAACCAAGCCGTAGATCCTGAAGGAATATGACATCTGAAATGATGGGTATAGATGTAGACTCAGATTGTGCGCCCATTGATAATAGAGAA
Organism: Larix kaempferi; assembly: GCA_027924585.1. NCBI lineage: Eukaryota > Viridiplantae > Streptophyta > Pinopsida > Pinales > Pinaceae > Larix > Larix kaempferi. Next base: position 13,253,811 of record BSBM01000729.1, read on the forward strand.
GAGTATGGGTCATCTACATCTTCATCAAGTCCTTCATCTGCAGAAAATGTAGATTCTGATGGGGTGTCAGAATCCATGGATGAATTTGAAGAAGCGATGTAGATGTTTTTTATTAGTATGATTTTTGTAATTGAAACTCTAGAGGAGTTTTTTATGATGGGGTGTTAGAATCCATGGATGAATTTGAAGAAGCAGTTTAGATGCTTTATACTAGTATGATTTTTGTAATTGAAACTCTAGAGGAGTTTTTGAATATTTATATGAACCATTTGTTCTTGTATGATCTAATATATTATCTCATTATGAATCGCATCATAATTCCTTTGTTTTTATATGGTTATAATGGTGAAATTATTAGAGAAATTTGTTTTTTTGTTTAATATGCAATTTTCCTGAAAGTTGTAATTTATCTCTTCAAGAAGAAAGAAAAAAATTTCCAATTTAAGGCTGATTTTAAAGTTTTGTTAAACAACAATATGGGATGTTTAGGCCATGGCTCTATTTTTTACCCTAAAAAAAAATACGTGTATACTAGTATCAACACTTTTCTATTTGGGGGGTGTTTTTGGTGTATTTTTTGCAAAAATCATCGTTTTTATGAGTAGAGTTCTCGTTCATAGTATATAGTTCTCGTTTCATAGTATAAGTGATTCTAAACCAAGAGATCACACCTGATCCCATACTGCAGCAGCACCCAGATGTGCTCTTCCTATCTGCAGCACTACCTGCCCAATCTGAATCAACATAACCTTGCAGGTTAAACTTTTGATTCACTTCATACTTGGGCCCATAATCAATTGTACCCTTCAGGTACCTCAAAATATGCTTTACAGCAACCAGGTGAGCACTCCTCGGATCCGTCAGGAACTGGCTCAATGTGTTCACCGCAGAGCAAATATCTGGTCTCGTATTTTTCAAGTACATCAAGGACCCAATCATCTGATGATACATAGAGACATCAATCAGCTCAGATGAAGCATCACATAGAAGCTTCAGATTCGATGCCATAGGTGTGGCCATGGCCTTGCAATCCATCATCCCGAACCTCTTCAGGATATCTACAGTTTACTTCCCTTGTCCAAGGAATATCCCATCTATACTCTGCCACACCTCCATACCTAGGAAATAGTGCATCATCCCTAAGTCCTTCATATCGAATTTGGCAATAAGCTTCCTCTTTGTATCTACAATCAATCTGTCATCTCCTGTTACAAACAGGTCATCCACATATAGGAGTAGAACCACAGGATTCCCTTCCTCAACCTTGTAGTACAGGTTGGAATCTGCTTACTCTTGGTAAAGCCCAAACTAGATAGTAAACTGTCCATCCTACCATACCAAGTTCTAGAAACTTGCTTCAAGCCATACAAGGCTTTCTTCAATCTGCACACATATGACTCCCTGTCATGTGTTTCGAAACCAAGTGGTTGCTCCACATATACTTCCTCTTCAACTACACCATTCAAGAAGGCAGTCTTGACATCCATCTAGTGTATTTTCCATTTCATCGCTACAGCCAAGGGAAGTACTATTCTGATGGAAGTATACCTGGCTACAGGTGCAACAGTTTCTTCATAATCTATTCCCTATTTCTAAGAGAAGCCATGAGCTACGAATCTTGCCTTGTATTTTTCTACGCTGCCATACGCAGCATGCTTGATTTTGTAGATCCGTTTGGAAGTCACAACAAACTTCTCTTTAGGTCTTGGGACAACATCCCAAACATCATTCTTCATTATTGATTGGTATTCCTCGACCATGGCATTCTTCCATTCTTTCTTTTCTGTTGCTTCTTCATAACTGGAAGGTTCTTTATCCATGATGTCACGGAGTAAAGCAACATAGCTGGTATGTGATCTAGTTCTCTTCTTTGCTCTGTGTTCTTCTTCTGGAATGCCAAATATTTCTACATCTTGAATGAGATCTCTAGCCCATGCAGGTTTCCTCTTGTGAGAGTTATCCTCATGGGGTGGATCTATAGGTTCTTGCGGATCTTCAAACTCACGAACAACTTCTGGAATTGCTTCAGTCATGGTAGTGTCTTGAAATCTAGTTTCCTTAGGTTCTTCATAAACTTCGATAGGTGCCTTCCTTGATTTGATGAATACTGAGTTTTCATCAAATGTTACATCCCTGCTGACATCAATCTTCTTAAACCCTGGAAAGTATATTCTGTAAGCCTTCAAGCTTTCACTGCAACCCACAAAGATACCCTTCTTTCCTGAAGGATCTAGTTTAGTCCTCTTTTCCTTTGGGACATGAGTGTATACTAGACAACTAAATATTTTGAGATGGTTGACTTCAGGTTTCTTACCAAAAAAGACCTCTTCTGGTGTCTTGATGTCCAATATCTTGTGGGGTGTTCTGTTCTGCACATATATAGTTGTTCTAGCTGCTTCTGCCCATAGATGCATAGGTAGATCCTGGTCATGTAGCATTTCCTTTGTTGCTTCCATGATTGTTCTGTTCTTCCTTTCTACAACTCCATTCCGTTGTGGATGATAAGGAGCAATCAAATCCCTCTTAATCCCTGAATCACTGCAAAGCTTCTTGAAGTCACCTGAGGTGAATTCCCCACCATTGTCGGATCTGAATGTTTTAATCTTCTTATTAGTTTGATTCTCCATCAAGATTTTGAATTCCTTGAACTTGTCAAACACCTCATCTTTGTTCTTCAAGAAGTAGACCCAAGTCTTCCTGGAGAAGTCATCTATGAAAGAGACATAGTAAATATACCCACTCAGAGAAATGGATGACATGGGACCACAAACATCTGAGTGGATTATTTCTAAGATGCCTTTTGCCTTGCTTTCACTGCTTGGAAATGCCTTCTTAATGTTCTTTCCTTTTGCACATCCTTTGCAAACACCTTCATGCTTGGTCTTGATTTCAGGAAGACCTTCTACAGCCTTACTTGCAATTGGTAATGCTCTGTAGTGCATATGTGCAAGTCTTCTATGCCAAATTTCACTTGGCTCCATGGAGTCGTGCACAATGGCATGTTCAGGTTGTCCCTTTAATTTATACAATCCTCCCTCTTGCTCTCTAATCACTACTGCATCATCAATAGTTTTACCCTTTGGCCACATTAGGACTTGGCCATCTACAAATGCAACCCTCATGCCTTTTTCATCCAATGCAAAGATGGATAGTAGATTCTTCTTGAGCCTAGGTACATAAAGAACTTCTTTCATCTTCAAGGATTTTTCAGAATCTAGGTTATATGAGGCTTCACCACTTCCTTTGATGGGGTATTGATAGTCATCCCCAAGTTTCACTTTATGGGGTGATTCATGTTCAGATAGATTTACAAAATATTATTTGAACCCATTCATGTGTTTAGAAGCCCCACTATCAATAAGAAAATCATTACAACCATGGGAGATAGTACCTGTGAAAGTAGAGATTAGAATATACTCTTCTTCGCTTGATGAGTCATTATCGTCACTTTCTGCTCTAGCCTTCTTTTTTGGGTGATTCATCATCTTCAGTAGCATGAGCATGATATATTTTCCCGCTACCCTTCTTCTTCTTGATGTTGTTGTTCCTTTTGTTCTTAGGACATTCTAAAGCAAAATGACCCTTCTCATTACATGTGAAGCATCTGAGATCTTTCTTATCTTTATGTTGATGATAGTGTGAAGATTTCTTGGCATTAGAGTGCTCTCTCTTTTACCTTCCTTTCTTGGTGTGTACTGTGAGAGCTTGATCTTCACTTCCCATCTTTTCTTCTCAGGCCACAAGCCTTGCTTCTTCTTGAGAACATTCTCCCCGCAATCTATTGAAGGATATCAACTTCTTCCTTGCACAAATTTCTTGAATAAAGGAATCCCATGACCTTGGTAGGCCATTTAGAGTGGTCATGACAACTTCACCATTCTCCACAATTTCATCTACCGCTTCCAATTGCTCCTTAATCTGGGAGACCCTAGAAAAATAATATTGAATGGTTTCTCCATTCTGAAACTTTACTCTTTTCAATTGGTTCCGCAGGGTCATCTTCCGATTTATGTTCTTCCCTTCAAATAGCTTGGTTAGAGAATCAAACATTTCTTTAGGTTTCTTTAGGGATGACACATGTGGGATAAGATGATCCTTGATAGAATTAGAAATGATTCTCTTTGCCTTGACCAAGTTCTTCTTATGCAATATCTTAGCCTCTTCATCCTCTGGGATAGGGATGTCTTCTTTTATGTATGAGTCCAACTCATTCTCTTCTAGTATTAACCCAATCCTATACTTCCAAGATCGGAAGTTCTCAGCCCCTTCAAGCTTATACTCAAGCTTGGTGTGGTGAAACATCTTTAAAAAGTACTTCAAATGGAAATAGAAAAGATTTAGGTCTTACCACTTGTTTGGTTGAAAATTGGATCTGGTCCCGGATTAGGGTTTGTCAGAAAAACCCTAAAAATTCAAAATATGAATTTCAACTTTCTGAAAGGATAGAAAGATGCGCCTTGATGAGCTGATCAACCTGGTGTGTTCAAAATTTGAGATCTGCAAAGCTACAGCCTTAAAAACTGCATTTCTGTCTTCCCAGATTCACTAAGGAGGACCTTGAATTAGGGTTTGGGTTTCCCGGAGATCTACCCAGCCAAAAATCTCAATCCAAAGCTCTAAACTTCGATTTTTGCAAGGAGCTTCCAGCTATGTCTTCAGATTTCAGAAATTCCTATTTTTGTGGAAACCCTAATTTTTAGGGACAAATCTGAAAATGCTCAGAATTGAATTATGATTGGATAGATAGATTCTCCTTGATGAGTAGAGGCAATCTACTATACTACTTTTCCAATATCTATGGAGAGAAACCCAATAAACAAGAAACCCTTGGTTTCCGTCACTACACAATGTCTTCTTCTCAGGTTAGCTCTGATACCATGTTAAATTTTGAGCATTAATTCACAATACTCTAGGATCTTTACTGAGAGAATAACATGTACATTATATCAATGCATATCAATCATAACAATCATGTCAATCATCACAAGAAGCAAAAGCATGAGAGACAATAGACACAGAGTTTCCGTGGGGAAAACCCTAAGGTGAAAAACCCCACAACTTCCTTAGAGATAGAGAGAGAAATGGATCAACCAAAGTACAACCGAAATACACAGAGATAGTCTCCTAGTAGTAGATGATCCTCCTCCTCACTAGTGCACCACTTTCTGAGTGAGAGAAGTATGAGTTTCTGAGTGATCAAAATAGAGATCTCCCGATCTCTATTTATACTCTTCTGTTTTCCCAGTGACCTTATGGGGCCAACTTGTCTAGCTAGGTACATCAACCATATAATATATATTTCAGGGCTGACCCCACACATGGTGGTCTAATAACCCATCTCCAAGTACACACACTTGCGACACTTGTCAATACACATGACGACACTTCCTTATAGAGGAATAACACATCTCTTATAAGGGTACAATAAATATATATGAAATACATAGATGAAATACATTCTGAAGTTACATATACATCAACAAATGTATCCAACCATCTTCATTATTTGCTTGATGGGACTGTTTCGCAACCCTATAGCTATCGTGACCCAGCTCCCAAACCACGATACAAGTCTTCCAACTTGTGCATCCTGTCCTTGCAAGTGCGCCATCCTACCACTTAGCATCCTGCACTTTTTTCTTCTTTTTTTTTCTCGATGCGACTCAGGCATCGCGTTGCTCCAAGCCTGTCCTGTAGGGCTTCAACCTGCTACCATTCACCAAATTTGGAAGCATCGCTCCATCTAACTGCTACAGTTGTACTGCGCCTCCTGAAGTTATGCTACTGATGCGATATGGACCAAGCCAATGCATCTGTAACTTCCATGGATGCTTCATAAACTTACTGTCTTACAACAGCACCAAGTCACCTTGCTGAAACTGTGTATTTTTTATATGGCGATCATGCTAAGATTTTTTTCGATCCTTCTCCATGCGCTAGTGAAAACCTTCGATAAAGCGATCCTCCTCAAGTTGTACCAGCTACTCCAATCACTCTAATATGCTTCCTCATCATTCATGCCTTTCGCTTCCACTATGCGCAGAATCGAAACAATGTACTCCATAGGCATAACTGCCTCTTTCCCATACACCAATTTGAAGGGTGTCTATCCCGTCAACATTTTACAAGTGGTGCGATATGCCCACAAGACTGCTAGAATATTCAAATCCCAGTCATCGTGGTTCGCATTACAAACCTTGGTCAACGCATTCTCCAATACTTTGTTGAAATCTTCCACCGTGCCATTTTCCTGCGGTTGATATGGCATACTTTTCTTATGTTGTATTTGAAGCTCCATTGTCAATGCGATAACGGTGTGATTAATGAAGTGACTTCCCTGATCACTCATCAATACCTTTGGGCATCCAAACCGAGTGACGATGTTGTCAAACAAGAAACATGGTGTTGTTGCAGCAGTGCAATCTACGACTGGTGCAACCTCCGCCCATCTTGTCAAATAATCTATCGATGTGATTATGTATCATGCACCAGTACATTTCCCTGGTGGGTTGATAGGTCCCACAAAATCTGCTACCCATTTATCGAATGGTTGTAGTGTCACTTAAGGTATTAGCGGCATTTCATCCATCCTGGATTATTTTCTAGTCCGTTGACAAACATCACAGGTCCGCGCATAGTTCGTCGCATCATTGTAAGGAGTGGGCCACAAAATCCCTACGCAAAGCACCTTTTTGGAAATTGTACAACCGCCATAGTGCCCTCCAGCCACTCCTGCATGTGCTTCCGACAAGATCTTCCCTTGCTCATCAGGCAGGACTCAACGCCTCAAGATCTCGTCTATTCCTAGCTTATATAGTTGTCCAGCAATCAATTGGAAATCTGCGGCCTTAACCACCAAATGCTTCTTGTGTCTTGTGGTGAACCCCTCTAGTGTGGTTTCTATCACCAGAAACTGAATGATTTCCTCATAGTAGTCATCATCTATTTCAACCTTCAATAGTTGTGCATCTTGCAACCCATCTTCAATGTTAGTCGGTTCCTCTCCTGTCTCAATTCACGACAAATGATATAGCCCCACATTTAATCGGCCTGGCTTCACAATCACCTCAAAATCAAACTCCTGAAAGAGAAGTAACTAGCGACATATCTTCCCCCCCAACACAGTCTTATTGACCAGATATTTCAATGCAGAATGGTCCATGAACATTTTAAAGTGACCTCCCAACAGGTAATGCCAAAACTTCTACAGTGCATATACCATCGCTAAATTTTCCCTCTCTGTAGTGGTATAGTTCCTCTCTGTCGATGACAACTTCCGACTCACAAAAGAAATCGGGTTATCCAGATCTCCTTCCCCTGGTTGCATGAGCACGACTCCTAGTGCAATCGATGATGCATCTACATGAACATGAAACTCCTTGCTTCAATCCGGAAATACCAGTATTGGCGTTGAATCCATCTTAGCCTTCAGTGTCTCGAAACTGACTTGACATTCTGGGATCCATTGAAATACCGCATCCTTTTTCAACAACTTCTCCATCGAGGCCGTGATCACTACATAACCCCGGATGAACTTGCGATAGTACCCAGTGTGTCCCAATGTCGCTCTCAACTACTTGACATTGGTAGGCGGTGTTAAGCTCAGAATGAGCGCAATCTTTGCTGGGTCGACCAACAATCCCTGCTTGCAAACAATGTGACCTAGTAATATCCCAAATAGTGCACATAAGATGCACTTCTTCAAGTTCAGTGATATCTGATGCTATCAACAGCTCTCCAACATCAGTCGCAGATTTTCCAGATGATCACTAATCAATCCATAAACTGTCCAGTCATCCATGTATACTTGCAAAAACTTCTGAATAAAATCCCTGAAAGCAGCAACAACAACCCAAGAGAATATCGTCGGTGCATTCTTGAGCCCAAATGGCATCACTGTGTACTGAAAACAACCCCACTCAGTTACAAATGTTGTCTTGTGGCGGTCTTCTTCCGCAATCCTGATCTGATGATAACCAGAAAATCTATCTATGAATGAATACATCTCAACACAAATTCACACTTCACCTGTCTTATTGTCCTGTACCACCATAGGGCTAATACAGTATGATTATTCAACAGGTCAAATGATGCCAACATCCAACATGCGATCAATTTCGACTTTGACCCTTTCCTTATGACGTGGATTCAAGCGATATGGTCACTGCCTTATTGGTTTTTCATCTGATTTCAACAGGAGCTTCATCTCCCCCAAATCCCCCAAGATTCCCTTCATCTCAAAACAATTCGTAGGGAACAAGTCTTGGAACTCATGCAACAGGTTGGTGACCTTCACCATCATATCTTTGTCCCAGTAGTCACCAACATTCACAAACTTTGGGTTCACTTCTGTCCCAATGTTGACTTTTTTGAGCTTCAACGGCTGAGTGATCGAATCTGTCGATGCATCAAGAGCTACCACATCGCGACTGCCTTCTGATTCTAGAATATTGACATTCTGTGGGTCATCTCCATCCTCTGGCCGACCAGTGATATTATAACATTCCATCATCGACTGCATCTTAAAGTGTATATGCGGATCCCTAGGATATGCCACTGGAACTACCTTCAGAACAACATCACGGATGAGCTGCAAAGCATTATGGGAAATTGGGTTGGCATCCACGAAGCTGAAGGTATGAGTAAAGCAAACTGTCAACTGCAACCAAGTGGTAATCTCCCCTCGCAAATTAGCTACGGAATACCATGATCACGGCATCTCATCCAAAGTATGGATAAAAGCATGGACCCATTCATCTCTTGGTCGCAAAGCCCATAGAGTTTGACATTCCATCATATGAATGCCAGGGTCATTCTTCCCATCATACCTTCCGATGCGGTATATTTATGTGTCACCGAAGCGAACCGTCGACACTGCAACCAACCAGTAATCGAATTCTTATGGGTCTCCCACCACAGTGCTGGAGTAGCCTTCAGCGCCTCCTCCAATGCCAGCAACCATTGCGGTTCTGACACCTTAGCTTCAAATGCGACCAGAAATTCAGATAATCCAGGCAGTCGTTTATACAGCGAAAACTCAACAATTTCAATCGCAACACACCGCAGCGACTGGGTGATCATACCACACTTTCAGATCGATACCTCATGCAAGCGATTCTGCCAATTCTCTAAAGCATCATCTAAATCAAAAGATGGAGAGATGGAGCTACACCAACCAAGATCTCCACCAGCAGTCAGATGGACGTAATCTTCTGAAATGTTGAACGCATGATCCCATCTTCTTCCATCTTCATCATTGACAGGTTCAATATATCGTCACCCCTTAGCCGGATCCAACGGAACGATGAAGGAGAGATCCTAATTTTCAAAGATCATCATCCGCTTCTTAAAATTAATGACTGATGCACTGTCATTAGCCCATCCAATCCCCAGCAACGCGAGATACGAGCTTCCACCTTCAACAACCTCAATGACATCAAAATCCGCATATGTCTTCATCCCCTCAATATTCACAACTAGGCATGGAACTCTCCCAATTGGTGTCACCTTAGCCTGATTAGCCAATCACAGTTGTACAGGAGACCAGCTCAGCATTGGGATCCCCATATTTTTCCATGCTTGCTCTTTCAATATGTTAACATCAGAGCCGAGATCCAGAATAACTGAACCAACCTCGTTGTCTCCAATCTATACATTCATGCACATTTCCTTGCCTGTCTTCTTCCTTTGCAAGGAATTCACCACGGACTCCCTCTGTCCCCTATTCAATCGATACAACAAACTCTCGAGCTCAGCAAGTGCATAAGGATCGCATTCCAATGATAAACAGCTTTCAAAGAAGTTTTACAGAGTGCCATACTGATGTGATGGTTTGCTTCTGAAGTTGAATCAAAATTCGAGGGCATGTCGTAAACAACTGAATTACAGTGATCTTTTTCCGTTGCATTACGCGCTTAAAAGAATGCGTCACGCTCAGAATCAATTGAAAATGGCACCTTTTTATTCCTAGATGGTTGGATCAAAGGATGTGAACCATCTTACCCTATCATCGCACCTCCGCGAGTGATAACAACAACAACAACATCTTGTGTCCTCGGCTTGGCTGAAATTGTCACAACAGTTGGTTCCTGATTCTGGTTCGGCGGTGGGTTCGCAGGTTGATTCACATTTTGTTTGGCGTTCTGATTAGCACGTTGGTTCTGGTTTTGTGGTTGGTTCTGATTTGGCAACTTGTTCCGATTCTGCAACTACGGTATATTTTTTGCCTGCCACTGCACAATCAACTACGGACAGTTTTCAACAGTGTGATCGGTAACAAAAAAAATGTACACTATGTCTGCAATTATGGTAAATCTCTCTTGTAGTACCCCAACACTCCACAATTGTAACATTGGATAGGTCTGCGACCTTGTCCTCCTCCACGACCAAACCCTCGATTGCATCCTCCCCATAATCCTCCACGGAATCCCCTTCCCACTGATATTGTGGTTGAGGAAACTGCTACTGCATGTGATTCGGTTGCAACTGAATGCCTTGTCGTGGATGAAAGTACTGTCGTTGTTGAACGTATTGTGGTTGATGCAGATCCATCAGTATCTAAGTATATTGTGGCATAAACTATTGTGGTTGTGGCTGTGGTAAAAACTGCATCTGCGGTTGAGGTAGCGGCTGGGCTACTTGTGGTTGTGGTTGCGATTAATGTACAACACGTTGGTCGTCCTTTACATAGAATGCATCGTGCGTTCTCTCCTAAAGCAAGCCATAGGCACGAAAATCTTTGTCTTCATGTCCCACGGATATGCAGAATGTACAATACAAATTCATCGGCTTTCTTCCCATTTTCTACATGTATTGACACTCCTCATGTCGATGCCCATATACCTAACAGATACGACACCATAGCATACCTCCGCCACTCAATGGGTTCGACACTCCGGATACCAAATAGTTGCGGAAGTCTGGGAAACTATCCTTAGTATGCCCTTCTTCACGACATCGCGTACACCAAGCCTCTTCATGATGTTCCTTACCCTTCTTAAGGTCTCGCAACTATATTGTTAAGTTGTCCAACTGTGTCTGAATCTACGACATGCCCGCTGCATTCTCACCAATTGGTGAAGCTTCTAACCGCATTGCAATCTTCAGAGCTTCACTCGGTGTTGTAATGTTTTGTTGCATAAGCGGTAGTCGAATGTGAGGTAGCAATGTCGCGATGAACCATTCTTTGTGTTGGACATCTCTCATGTCAAAGCTAACCCTTTCCATTAATGTTTTGAACAATTGGTCAAAATCCCACACAGTTTCATTGGGATACTACTTAATCTCTTTTAGTTCTGTAATATACTGCGCTTCAGATTTAGGTTTTCTGAACTCTGCGAGCAATCCTTTTCTGACTTCTTCTAGTGTCTTTTCTAGGGTGCCTGCGGGAACTTAAACAAACTTCACAAACCAGTCCAATGCTCGACCTCAAAGAGTTGTCTCCAATTGTCCTTTCTTGGCCTCATCATCGATAATTCGCTTGACAGTTCATACTGCTTCACATAAGAAACAGTATTTCTCAGGATTATCTGTTCCATTTCCCTGGAACAACGGAAACTTTGCATATTCGCCTACCATCCTAGGATTCCTTCCTATAGTCGTTGAGCTACTAGCAATCAAGTTCTGTTGACATGATGAACATGGTGGTGTCAAAGTTGTATTTCTTCCTAGTTGAGAGATAGTGAGTAGAGGTGTGGGCATGTTGCTGCTAGGGTTTGGTCCTACCTCTATCCTAGGCATAGCCTAGTCGTCCTTGTCGGCACTATGAGGTCAGTTTGTCCCATGTGGTCTTCCTTCACGGCTTTGCGTTTCGATCGCAATAGGACCTTCTCCTGTCCTCTACCTCTTTTCCTATCGAAACCTTACTCCTCCCCTTGTAAGACCACTCTCTTCCTCAGCTTCCTTCACAGTCTCGTCATAACTTTCACCCATCTACCTCATATCATTCCATGTACCGCCCCCCTTCTGTCGTGGTATCCACAGCCTCCTCCCACCAGGTTTGTAATGGTCTAGGTGCATTATCAGTATGCCATTTTCTCAAATGAGCATCTTAATGGACAACTATAGCGACAACAGAAACCTACCTCATGGTCCGTTGAAAAATTCCCTTTCTGCTTCACTATAGGACTTTGTCGTATCAACCACAAACTCGCTGGTATAACCTTCCAGTAAACTGTTGACCCAAACCTCAACAGCCCACAATGCTTTGTTGTCGAATTCTTACAGTTCCTAGATCAGTTCTGGGGTCCAAGGTATCGGCTCACCCCCTTGAAAGTTCCTCTTTTGATAGGTCAATTTTGCTAACCACTCATACAAGATGATTATGAACTCGCAGAAAAAATATTCATGTGGACTGTCATGTATGTACTTTTCCAACAACCAATCTGTCGACAACCTAGGGTTCTAATTTTATTTTTCAGCGAACTCTCACAATTTTAGGTCAAACCAATCTTGGATCTCTGGTCTCGTCAGATGCCACAACATATCCTCCTTTCACTTCATGCTATGGTCCCAGCAACAAAACCATTTTTTGACACAAACCCAGTCGATAGGGGTTCCTCACTCTGTCGACACCCAAACCACCATGATCTCCCTGAGCACCTGCCCATACAGGTTTTACCCCATCCAGCAACACCTACAAAGTAGATGAGGTCTCACCCGAGATGTTCAAGGGAGAGCTGACGGAACCATGTTTCCGTCGAATGAAGGAGGATTTTGTGCATCAACTAACCAACTTATTGCGACATTCAGAGATAGATCTTAAACATTCAACTTAGGCATTAAGCATAATTGCAACATTATTCAATATATCTTATCATTGATAGAACCATACATGCGCAATAGATATAACAGTAAAGCATTAATCACAGCAAGGAAACATCGCATCATTCACATATTCATATCGCATAATGCATTTACCACATGAAAACAAGAAATACACAATGATTCTGCTCAAAAACTCTGTCACATCATATTCATCTCTGCAAAAACCCAGATACAACAAGATAATCGTTCATTAGCTCATATATCTCTCAATCGCTATCAGATATTCAATTCTTACTATCTCTCCTCTAACTCCGTCTCGCTCTCCCCCAACACTTACAATGCTAAGTCTATTTATAGGCTCACGCCTTTACATTTGCGGTCCACTTAGGCAACTATCTAACTACTTCTCAAAAACCTTTACAAAACAATGACCCAAAATCCACAAAATGTGATCCAAATGACCCAAAACTACACATGACACGGTCCAAATGACCCAAAACTACATATAACGCGGTTCAAATGACCCAAAACTACACATGATGCAGTCCAAATGACCCAAAACTATATAAACTATTGTCGCCTTGCGCGCTGCTTTTCTCCTTTCGCGATACCTTTGGCCTTGCACAGCATCCGCGATGCTGCGATGCTGATTCATCCAAACCGCCTGCCAACACCATGCAACTTTGGATGAACTATGCAAGTCTATTTCCTTCAATGAACTTCTATCTAAAGTAAGGAAAAATTCTTTTCGTTCCCAATATGTACAACCCAATGCAAATGCAATTTTAGTTTTTAATGAATGATAACCAATCATGTAAACCATACCCAAACTATCCTAGACTGACAAAAAGAGATCTTTCTATCAATAACCAATACAAAAATTATAATTCGTTTCCAATCTTTTTACACTTAAAAAAGACACATCTAAGCTATGGGAAAGAAAGTTCCAGTACACATTTCCAATCAAGTGCAACGCAAAAAAAAACATCCAATATATTTTTGTAACCCAAATGCACAAGAACATGAAACAATCTTTTCTTCTTCTAATGAATGTAAGACCAAGAATGTCAAATGATCAAACCAATACAAGAAGGAAACTTATGTTTTTCAAGCTTGTAAATCTAGTAACGAGAGACAAAAAGAAGCTTTTCTTTGAACAAATATGGAAACAAAGAATCGATCTACTCCAATAACCAATAAATAACTAAGGATGCAAAGGAAACAAAGTGCAAAACCCAAGAAATATGACTTCAAAAGACAAGGATGTCCCAATTTTTTCAAAACCAATCAAAGTAATACAAACGGCACAAAAGATCCCAAAGTAAGCAAAAAAATTTTAATTTTGATGTTTATTTTAATCAATCTAATGCAAAAAATTCCAAAAAATGCAAACAAACATGCACCCAAACTATAGACGCAAGAGCACTTAAAGCTCCTAACAGACAGCAAGAGGTCAACAAAATAACCTTGAACCAACATACCAAGGCAAACCCAAGCAAAAAGCTCCCAAAATATAAAAAACAGAGGATTTTCGCCCCTGTAAAGACCAACACAGAGCAAAATGTGATATTTTCGCGCCCTAGAACACTGTGGGGTAGTGAAAATTTGGAAATTTCCGTGTTCTAAGACACTGTAGGGGAGCGAAAATGTGGAATTTTTGCTCTATAATGTGTTTTGGAGTAGCGAAAATTTTCCTGTAGGTGTAAAAAATGAAAATTAATGCCTAGATCCGAGAAGGGATGAAGTGTTGGGTTCAATATAGTCCTCAATGATGACTAAAGAGGATCTAAGGTGATGAGAAACAACACCTAAAAGGGGATTGGATTATCCAAACAAGCAATCAAAGGTGAAACCAAGGAAGGAATTCCCCAGTCGAGTCGCTAATTTATGTTTTGAGAATATCTCCCTACGGATAGGTAGATATCCCCTTGGGATTAGAAAAGGCCCTTAGTTTCCTACCCAAGACAGAGAGGAAACAAATAGACGCTATAGTACTCCTAGATCTAGCTCACACATCACCTAACAAGCTATGGAAAGACAAAGCAAGTGGATGGCGTACCTTACTTTGATGGTTGTCCTTGCTACTCCTAAGATGCTCCAGCTCCAGCCTTTGATTATGGACTTATTAACCTATTCACAAAGGAAATGCAACACCTTCTCCAAATCAATATATGTATGAACAAAGATCTAACTATAAAAGCATAGACAATTTCATGCATTCACCATTAAAGACATGGAAATGGGAGGAATAGGCTAAGTTATATTAATGATAAGAAAGCCAAAAGAAGTTGATTACAATGTTATACCTTGATGTCGAAAGTAGCAGCACCTCCTTCCAATCTCTCCAACATCACCCTTGCAAGACTCATAGGATCATAAGTTTAGTGCTTCCAAGAGCACCCCCCCTATCTCATGGATGGATCTCTTCTTATAGGATTTGGGAGGCCAACCACTAAGAGGATATTATGGATCTAAGTGAGGAAGATGTGGATCAAGGATCTGAAACATGCCAAGGAGGTAATGTCAGAGAGGATTCGAAGGGGTACCTCATCCCATGAAAATATCCTCGAGATCCAAGGTCCAAAATTTAGGGAAAATTGTTATTCAGGGATTTTTGCGCCCCTACAACTAAGTAAAGCACAAAAATGTTGTAATTTCCGTGCCCCCATAGGCATGCAAAATGCGAAAATAAGGAATTTATGCGCCTTGCACCACTAGCAAGGCACGAAAATATCTCTAGGAGGCTCATAAATGGGTTAGGTCAAGTGGTTTTCAACCCCTGAGTTGTTGGATTTGCTTCCAAGTGTGGCTAGGGAAGGGACCAACATGATGACAAAGGGTCCTAGCACCCTTAGGAGGCATAAAAATCATGTTTCTCATGGTGATATGACATGAAGACTCTCAATGGTACAAAGTGTGACAATTTGAGGTATAACAGAGATTAATTCCATATTATGGTCCATCATATTACAGTGGTGAATGGAGAAGGCTAGCATAATATAAGCATAACATGATAGCATATGGTATAAGTTTGAATATGTATACACATCGTATCCAATTGGAAAGTGGAAAGAAATGAATAGAGGTCATCTTATGTATATAGATGGACGTGCATACACACACAAAAATATTGCAAGATTTATAAATAGTATAAGGGAAGGGACCCCACTGTAAGACTAAATTGTCAATTTGTTGAAGTTATAAATGATAAATATGGAGATATGGAAAGAGAGGATGATATATTGATAATGGTTGAGGCTATTATGGACCTTACTATTGGGGATGAGTTATATATTAATTACCCTTTTTTAAAATGCACTCTTGCATGAAAGAAAGGGGAAGAACAAGGTCTCCCTAAGGATGTTCTTAAGGGTAGAAAACCAAAGAATAATCAATGAGTGTGGCTTGTTTTTTAAACTATGTTGTCAAAAATGTGTTTTATTTTAAATTATTGTATAAAAAATGTAGTCTATAATAAAGTGTTCCATTATTCAAGATGTATATATGTTCATACATTTTATAGTTTCCTTTGTTAATATGTATTTGATTATATTTCTTTGAAATTGATACATTTATGATTTATCCAATTGTTGGATAACATTAAATAATGCTTCCATTTGTTAATAGGTAGAAGATATTGATGATACACCTACTAATACCCAAGATCCAACTGGGTTATTACTATTTGGACGGGATGATCCAAACCATCCTTTAAACCATACCAGGGTGAAAAGAGAAGCATTGAAGAGAACACTACTAGCTGAGAAATTTGAAGAACATATGATATTAGCATACAATGATGACATGCCACCTAGCTTTAATGACGACGATGATAGTGAAAATGCAGTTCATGAAAAAGGATTGAATGAAATTCTCAAAGGTTTATCTAGGGATGGAAACAATGATGAGGATATTGATCCTATGATTGATAGTCATGATGATAGTAGGGGTAGTTACCACCAATGTAATCTTGATTATAACAACCTGAGTGACTCAATCAAGCAAGCAACAAAGACACTTGTGTTCAGATCAGGTGCAAGTAGAACCTTAAAAATTGCATGCACATTATATTATTATAAATCAAGACACTATTTGGTTGGTTAGAAAAAAGATCCACTGCCCTACTAAAGTGAGTTAATTATATTTCTTAATTTTCATTGTCAATTGGTGTACGTAATTCATAAATATTCATCGACTTCTTTTATATTTCTTTAAGGGGATTTTAAAACCATATAATGTATAAAAACAGTGCTAGTATAGAATGACATATTAAACATGTTCATCATAAGCCAAAAATTCAATTGATTTAATGTCTTGAAATCTTACAGGGCACTAAAAACTAAAATATTCCCTGAAGAGAAGGTGTTTCCATCAACTTGCAGAAAAGTGCGTCAGTTGTTGGTCGAGTTGGGGATTGAATATAATAAAATTCATTCATGTAAAAATGATTGTTTTTTATATAGAAATGAATATCAAAAAAAGGTATAATTCCCTGTATTCAAAGAGAAGATATATCGTACATATGTACTATGAAATTATAGATCACAGTAGATCATAGAGCTGAGAATACCTCACAGTGAAAGAATGAGCAGAAAAGATGAATGACAGTGAAAAGAGCAGTAAAATTAACCATGCATTGGAACTCACATGAAAATAGAAATGTGTTTTATGATCCCTTTTTCAATATATTCAAAAAATTTGTTACAATGGAGAGAATTCAATTATACTAGGAGAATTCGAATCCAAGTCAGTCTAGCATAGGAATTGTCATCACTAGAGTGCTCCGGAAGTCCCAAAATCAACTCAACTCAACCAAAACTAAGTTAATTGAAGATGATGTCAGTTAACTGACCAAGTATGGAGCATTAGTGAGTTATGCATCCAAATTAGGTGAAATAGGCGCATTAGATCACAATCAGTGGTGATTGGAGCTAAAACCCCCTAGTAGAGTTCAGGGACTCAGGTGGACTGAACTAGAACACAGAGTTGGCTCCTAAAATGTAGGGAACTGACTTTGGTGGGCCTAAAATCATGCATGTTGGGTGCATTAGGTGGATAATGGTTCGTATATGACATATTCACACTACTATGGGGGAAATAACATCGTCAACTACTAGGAAAAGGTAAATAATGCTAAGTAGGACAAGGATGGAGTATTAATTATCCTAACACCCCCCCTTAATCCAAAATTGGACATCCTGGGACCTAATTACTGAGACCAAAGGTCACACATAAAATCAAATAAATGATAAAAAGAAGTGTTCATGAAACTAAGGAAATGGGAAAATAACCCCCCTAAAAAATGAACTGCATGGAACTCAAGCAGCTTTCACATGTGTAAAAAAATGGTATAATTTTATGCATTTATCTCCTCTATAGGATAATAATGTAGTGTATTGGTCCTGTTGTGCACTAGCTCCCCGATGTAGTGCATTTGAACCTCATTCTGCCATTTTGGATCATGGCAAGTCTCTTTGAAGGATTCTAGGTCAGACCACATCATCATGTAGCACCTCTCTAAGAGAAGTGGATCTGTATGACATAGTGCAAGGTTTTCAACTTGATACTAAGATATGGTTCTCCTAATTTTATATGGATCTCCAGCTATGCTCCCAGCATCTTCAAGGAGTTTGTGATACCATTTTGGCCTTGGCCATGGATTGGGAGCAGGTTCTGGATCTATATTTGCTTGATCTTCATTCTCAACATCAAGATCTGATTCAACTTGGTCCTCATCAGTAGAGACCTCATTCTGATATTTATCAGGTGCAAATGGATTAGGAATATTAGATATACCTTGGTCTTCAACTGGCTATAGATATTTCAATGGATCTTCATCAAGCCTGACACTTCTTTCAATGAAGCATATTTTGGTTGCAATCTCCATCAGCTTGTATGTGTTTTCATCTTCTGCATATCCCAGTAGAATGCATTTGCTACTTTGGGGTTGAAGAGATTTTATTTTGTTAGATGGGATTATGTACCATGCCTTGGATCCAAAAACCCTCATATGAGAGACATTAGGTTTGTGTCCCTTTAGTGCTTCAAATGGAGTGACCCCATCCACATATTTTTGGGGTACCCTATTCTGAATGTATGTAGAACAATTCATTGCTTCTACCTAGAGATATGGTGTAAGATCCCTTTCTTCAAGCAAGAAGGTAGCCATCTCTTTCAATTACCTATTATTCCTCTTAGCTACACCATTTTGTTGTGGTGTGTATGGGAAAGAATGTTTTATTTGTATACCTTCAGAAGCACAAAATTGATGTAATTCCCTCTTGATGCACACTCCTCCATTGTATGATCTGAGTGCTTTGATCTTCTTGCCAGCAATGTTCTCAACTAAGGCCTTGAAAACTTTGATAGTTTTGAATACCTCAGACTTCTTCTTGATAAAGTAGATCCAACAAAACCTAGATTAATAATCTATGAAGGTTAGAAGGTATCTGTATCCACTCATTGAAGTTGTGGGAATCGATCCTGGGACATCACTGTGTATCATATCAAGTGTGGAGGAAGCTCTCCTTTCCTTCCCAACATCATACTTTCACTCTGGATGTTTCCCTACCAAGCAACATTTGCATATACCTTGAGGGAACTTTATGTCAGGTAATCCTTCAACCATATCTTTCTTAAGCAACTACTGCAAGTACTTGAAGTTTAGGTGTACAAATATTTCATGCTAAAATTTGCTTGTCTCATTTGCATGAGTCAAGAGAGCACTTTGATGTGAATATGGAAAAAAATGTGAGAACTCATATGCCTTTGAGGCATGGTTTGAAACACCTTTAGCTATTAGCTTCCCAGATGAGATCTTTTTAATCTCAACTTTGTCAGGTACAAAAACAACTTTATTCGATGAACTAGTGTGTGTCATCTTGTAAATAGACAACACATTTGTTTCCAAATAAGGACATACAAAACATTACTAAAATTTCCATGATCGAGTTGTATTGTGCCTTTCCCTTCAGTAGAGATCTAAGAATCATCTCCCTTGTGAATACTAGGACCATCGGTAAGATCTAGAGAAGAAAATGTTTCTCTAGAGGAAACCATGTGGTTGGAGGCTCCATAATCAACGAGGAAGGTTTGTGATTGTGAGAATCTAGCCTTCATTGCATGTCATCTCTCATTATCGTTTGTCTCACTTCTAGAAGTAGTCTTCCTTATGATTTCTGGGATGTAAATGTTGTGTTGTTCAAGAAGTTTGGTCATTTGATCTATCTTATTCTTCCTGCAAGATATCTCTGGATGGTTTCCTTTCTTGCAATAGGAACACTTGGTCTTCTCAAACCCTTTTTGCATATCCTTCTTTGAGTTGGAGGTTCCTTCCAATGGATTAGACTTCACCTTCTACTTGGATTCAAATTGGTTATTTTCTTTACCTTTATGCTTCCCTTTAGCATTCACACTTTTTGACTCTCCAACCATAATAGATTGATTTTTGGAGGCCTTGAAGGTGCCCATCTGAATCAGTTTGTCTTTTTCTTGGATGAGAGATTCAGTGAATGCATATAAGGAATGGATTTTCCAGTTTGGTATTGACAATCTCCCTCAATTGAAGGTAGAAACAAATATAGAAAATTTCGGACCAAGCTTGCTTAGGATGGATAGCACTAGATGCTCCTACTTCTTCTCAATGCCACATTATTTGCATTGCATGACCAAGGATTTGAATTTAGAAAAGAACTATTGTATGGTTTCAAAACTACTGGGTTGAAGATAAATTAATTCATTCTCCATAATATGGCCTCTCAGCTAATATTTCTTGTGGAAGAGGGTCTCAAGATTCAACCAAACCTCTCTTGGAGTCTTCAATCCATCAAGGTGGAAGAGAAAATATCTATGTGAAATATCTATCACGGTAGGATATAGCTACTCTAGATACCTTACAATTGAAATATTTAACTTATTATGCAAGAAACAAGTGCATATACATTTCTGGAAAAAAATGATAAAAAATCAGGCATAAATGATCAAATATCAGCACAAATGATCAAAAACCAGGAAACACAAAGGATCAAATATAATAGTTTATTAATTTTCCAATGTTACAATGAGTTTGGATCATCCTTATATAGAAATAGGAATAAATAGGATGCACTTGGAGTGTCCACACTTAGATAGCTTAGATTGAGCCACAATCCCCCCTAAGTTGACCAAATGGTTCCCAAAATATCCCAAAAAGGTCCAAAATGTGCATGTGAACGTTGGGTGAGAATGGGGGACCAAAATGGCGTTCAAACATGTGTAGGAGATGGTTGTTCGGAATTTAGGTAGGCTAGGGTAGGCCAAAATATCCAAAAGAGGGACAAAAGACTAGGTTCAATGTATGTGTGCCCGTAGTCAAACCCAGATCCATAAAACAGGGAAAGGAAGGCTCCTTAGGCATGGAAGTGGTAATAAATGCATGTGGTGGTCTCAAGGAGAGATCAAAATAGCTATATTTGACCACCCTTTGGCCCATACAATGGTGTATATGTTCATGTGTCTTTCCCCAACAAGTTCTAACCAAATTACAACAACTTCTTAACAACCTAGAGATGTGATTATTAACCATTTTAGCACCTAATAAACATCAATTAATTAATGATTAAGGTACTCAGGTATAATATTGTTCTAACACCCCCCATAAGCTATACTTAGTGGATTATCAAAAATAAGGCCTTGGAAACTAAGGCTCAAGTCACCTTTTACAACATAAAATTTATTTGTCCATGTAAAAAGAGGAAAGAGGCAAAACTACATGGGGAAACTCCTCCCTCAAGAATGGACATAACAAAAAGACGAACAAAATGTATTCAACATGCCTTGTTCTTCACTTGAATGAGTTGAATGAAAAACTTCTTGGTGAAATACTTGGTGAAGATGTTGTGGATGCCATGATCATGCACCAATGCATCAATGTTGTGTATACAAAAAACATGTTGAGAGGCCCCTTGAAAATTATTATTTGATGATGGAGGAGCATCATAAGAATTCTTCTTGTTGCATACATACTTTGATCTGAATACGTAATCAATAATGGAAAATATATCTATGCAAAATCCTTCCCAAAGAACATTAAAAGAGTCAACAAAATCAGCTTCTTGAGCAGCTGCCATATAGTGAATCAAACCATGTATATTCCTTCCAAACTGATGTAGCACCTTCCAAAATATTCAATAGATCTCATGAGGCTCTGAAATGTCATTATAGAATTCATATGGAGAATAAAACAATAGAGGTGTAGTGTCTCCATGAGCGAATGGCTTTACAATAAGAAAGAAGTGTGCAACTAGATCACACTCACAGTTGAGTGAACTTGAAGGGTCTGGAGACTTGAGTTTTGGACCATAGGTGGTGAGATCAAGTCCAGACATGTGGAAAAGTAGTCCCATGATATCCAATGACATGGATTTCCAACCAAGGAATGATGTGCAATACATAAAGTCAACATAGATAAGTGACACATTATTGGAAACAATGAAATTGTGAGATTTTCCAACTGGAGAACTTGGGGGTTGTATGGTCTTTTGGGAATCCAATGGTTGGGAAAATGTTTTGAAGGTTGTCATAACATGAATATCAGCCTACATATAACCTTCCATATCATAATGGTAAGGATATGAAGGGATTTAGAAAGATCTTTCAGAAGGAATGTTAAAAACTAGTGAAAAATGACTAGTATTGGGAGGAAACTTTGGTGAACTGGATGGAGATTCTTTCAAGGAAGGGATAGAGGTTTCTAAATCTGATATATTAGAATGTGAATCAGAAACAGAGACATTTGAAAGATATTTAACTTTATCACTCAAATCATACAATGGATTACTTTTGCAGGTATGATGGAGACAGTGTTCTTGTTCCAAAGAGAGCTTGGCTTCTTTTCTTGCAAAATCTGCAACATCAATGTTATGCTCTTAAAGTAGCTTGATCATGATGTCCATATTCTTTCTGAAACAATATTTTTCATTATGAAAACCTTTGCAATAAGCACACTTGAGCTTCTCTTTCTTTTTCTTCATCTTCTTGAATTTTGAATCTTCATCACTTGAATTTGAGTTCTCCTCATATGACTACTTCTTCTCCTTCATCTTCTTTTCTTATGGTTTTGAATTGGGATTTGGCTTGCCTCTAGCTTGATTCAAATCTCCAGCTGCAAGTACTTGATATTTTTTCTTAATGGAACCCATCAATACCAACTTGTCTTGCTCTTGATTTAGCATCTCCATGAAATCGGCCAAAGATGGCATCTTCCAATTTATAACTGTGAGCTTTGTGGAGTGAAATGTAGAGACAAAAACTGAGTACTCAAGACCCAATTTCGAAAGAATGGAAAAAAACAATTGTTCTTCCTTCTTTTCAATGCCACGTTGTTTGATTTGCAAGACCAAGATTTTGAACTTGGTGAAGAAATCCTGGATGGATTCGAAGTTTCTTGGACTCAGGGAGATCAACTCATTCTCAAGTTGACGGCCCCTCATTTCATCATTCTTTCCAAACAAAGACTCAAGCTTGAGCCACACTTCATTTGGAATAGATAGACTTTCAACATGAAACAGGAGGTATCTCAAAATGCTAAGACAAAGGAGGCTAAATGCCTCATCCATTCTATTGAATAATTTTGACTTCTCCACAACAGAGTTTGCCTCAACCTCAATGCCCATGGTGACCCTGAAAAGACCCTTGGACCTCAACTAAATGACCATTTAATCCTTCCATTCTAAATAATTGAATAAAGTGATCAAATTTGGATGAGATTTCTCCATTTTCTTATGTTGCTTGTGTACTTGGTGACAATAGTGCACTTCAATACCTGCAAGAAAACTCTCAATACTCAGGAGGGGATCTACACTAACATATTTGAACCCTGCTTGATATTAGGTGCATTCAAGAGAGAATCACACCCTGGATAGACTCCAATGGATTCAATGCAATAGTTCCAGGGAATTTTGTGGTTTCTCCACTGCTTCTGGCACACCACTAAAATAGTCTATTGGTTCGAATAATAGCTCCAAGATCTCTGATACCATGTAAAATATCTATCACAGTAGGATCTAGCTACTATAGATACCTCACAATTGAAATATTTAACTTATTATGACAGAAACAAGTCCATATACATTTATGGAAAACAAATGATCAAAAACCAAGCATAAATGATCAAATATGAGCACAAATGATCAAAAACCAGGAAACACAAATTATCAAATATCTGATTTTATTAAGTATCCAATGTTACAATGAGTTTGGATCATCCTTATATATAAATAGGAATAAAAAGGATGCACTTGGAGTGTCCACATGTAGCTAGCTTAGATTGAGCCACAATCCCCCCTAGGTTGATCAAATGGTTCCCAAAATATCCCAAACAGGTCCAAAATGTGCATGTGAACATTGGGTGAGCATGGGGGACCAGAATGGGGTTCACACATGTGGAGGAGGTGGTTGGTTGGAAGTTAGGTAGGTTAGAGTAGGCCAAAATAGCCAAAAGAGGGGCAAAAGACTAGGTTCAATGTATGTGTGCCCTTGGTCAAACCCATATCCATAAAACAGGGCAAGGAAGGTGCCTTAGGCATGGACGTGGTAATAAATGAATGTGGTGGTCTCAAGGGGAGTGCCCAACAACTATATTTTACCACCCTTTGGCCCATACAATGGTGGATATGTTCACACGTCTTTCCCCAACAAGTTCTAACCAACATATAACAACTTCTTAACAACCTATGGATGTGATTATTAACCATTTTAGCACCTAATAACCATAAATTAATTAATTATTAAGGTACTAAGGTATAATATTGTTCTAACACTCTAAAAATATGAATACACATGAAAACAAACGCTTCATCTAATTTGTTCAGGTACTTGGCCTTCTCAATAGTTTCCTGAGGTTTGACCTCCTTTCCCATTGTGACCTTGTACAGACTCTTGTTGTGCAACACCCTCTTCATATCAAACCTCCAATCAAGATAATTGAAGGGTTTTAGGATCCTTGGAGACAAAAGAACATTCGAATTCTCCATGTGAAACTGCTGGAGCGAATACAAACTGAAACTGTTGTTATTGTTGCACTAAAGAACCTTCAAAATCCTGCAAAAAACTCTCAATTTTGGAGATAAAATTCTACTGAGCACTTATTTAGGACAATAGGAACTTTTATCCGGATCCTTCACACTTGGCTAGACCTCAAAGGATTTCTCCAATGAATTCAACGCAATGGCTCCAGGGTTTGTTGTGGAAATCCATAGGATTCTTGTGCACTACTTAAAGCTCCTGCTCAACCTACGCTCTTTGAGCTCTGATACCATGTGAAATTATAGATCAAAGCAGATCATAGAGCTGAGAATACCTCACAGTGAAAGAATGAGTAGAAAATATGAATTACAGTGAAAATAGCAATAAAATTAATCATGCATTGGAACTCAGATGGAAACAAAAATTTGTGTTATGATCCATTAATCAGTATAGTCAGAATATATGTTACAATGGAGAGAATTCAATTATCCTAGGATAATTTGAATCCAAGTCAGTCTAGCATAGGAATTGTCACCACTTGAGTGCTCTGAAAGTCCCAAACTCAACTCAACCAAAACTCAGTTAATTGAAGCTATTGTCAGTTAACTGACCAAGGAGGACGCATTAGTTAGTTTTGCATGCAAATTAGGTGAAAAGGGGCGCATTAGATCACAATCAGTGGTGATCGGAGCTAAAACCCCCAGTAGAGTTCAAGGACTCAGGTGGACTAAACTAGAACATGGAGTTGGCTCCTAAAATGTAGGGAACTGGCTCTGGTGGGACTAAAATCAGGCATGCAAGGCGCATTAGGTGGATAATGGGTCCTATATGACATATGCACACTACTAGGTTGAAAATAACATCGTCAACTACAAGGAAAAGTTAAATAATGCTATGTAAGACAAGGATGGAGTATTATTATCCTAACATGTACAAGATACTCCTGTTCCAAATAAGGTTTTACACCACATTCCAATTATACCTAGACTCCAATGAATGTTTCATTTCAATTCACTTGCACAATTGATGGAATAGCATGCAAAGAATGGGATTAAATATGGATTCATGTGAATTACTGCAGACTTTAAAGCAAAGAAACACATAGAATAAAAATGGCCAAGAAAATTCAAATATGAACTCCGTAGTATTCAAGTTTGGGATTGCAATAGATGGAGTGTGCCCATTCTCTTTCATGAGAGCAAATAATGCTATTTGGCCAATCGAATTGATAGAATACAATATTCCCCCATGGATGAGTGTTAGAAAGGAGCACCTTATGTTGACTCTCATTGTTCTAGGAAATGGATTTTTATATTGCGCCTTTTATTGATGAGATGCAATCACTATGGAAATGCATAAGAATTTATGGCATATCACCTCCTCCATCAAATAGTTCCTTCATATTGTGCGGTGTGCTATGTTGGACTATTCATCATTTCCCAAGACTTGGTGTTTGTTCAGGAAATCAAAAATATTTACATATTTACAGTTATAATTTATTTTCATCCCAACTTTCATACTTACATTCATACTATTATTTTGATTTTATTAACATTACTTATTGAATTCCATGGCTTCAAACAAAGGGGATATTTGCATTTCCAAGATGTGCAGAGAATTAGAGGGGCGGTATTCTAAAGATCTACATAAATTTATTTACATAAACAACAAGTTTTTCCTACCACTAGATCATAAGTTTAGAAATCACCTAAAGAATCAATTTGATGGAAAAGTTTAAAATAGAGGCCTTCCCATGGTTATAGGTCTTGGTGATTGGCTTAAGAAGTATGAATATGATGAATTTAAAGCTTGGGAGGATTTTTTTGATAGGGGTGATTCAATTGAAGAACTAGAACAAGTTGTAGTTAACATGCCAAAAGGAATGAAAAGGAAATCTAAATTTTATGAGCTTCCTTACTAGAAGGATCTATTAATATATCACCTATTAGATCCTATGCACATCTTCAAAAATGTCATGGATTCTATATTTCAACATATATTAGGAAAAGAGAAGGAAACCTTGTCTTTGAGGAGAGATATTTCTCTTTCGCATACCAAATTTGTTAGGAACCCATTTCTTTACTTTGTTAGTATATTGTTGTTGGACGCATATGCTTTGTAATTCATCCCGTAGTATTTTTTGATCCATAGTTTGTGTTATTGTTGTTGGCGCATATGCTTTGTAAGTCACCCATAGTTTTGTTGATCCATAGTTTGTATTGGCCCATGGTTTTGACCCGTAGTAATTGTTGATCCATATTTTGTATTGGCCCATGGTTTATATTGACACATGGTATTGACCCATGGTATTGGTTCCTAGACTTAGTATATAAGTGTGTGTTGAGGTCTATGAAGACACCGTGAAGTTAATTGTATTGAGCTTGCTCAAAGGAGGTTGCCCCCTCGAAGTGGCCCGTGATCAATATAAAAGTGATTTTGAGTTCTTTTATTTCTGATATCTCATGTATTTGCATTAATTAATTATTGTAGGTTCTTCACATCTGGTATCAGAGCACTTTCTTGGGCTCGTTGGGTGGAATTTCTGCCAAAACTTTTTTTCTTTGCATTTGTTGCAAGTTCGGATCTGAGAATAATCCCTATCCGCTTAACTGTGGGAAGTACTTGGGCATAAGCCCTAAAACGCATTGTGAGGAGTACCACAAGAACCCCAAAGTAGTTGGCCCATTGAGAGGACTTGCCAGCGAAAAGGGCAATGACCCCTACCTGATTGACTAGTTCCCACCCATGAGGTAAACCAAGAGTTGTCGTTTGTGGCGCGGTTATCAGTTTTACCTGAGCTGTGGAGTGAGGGGTACTGCCCCAGTACGCAAGCCGTCAGACAGCATTGGTGGCCGAGTGAAACACATGAACTGTTAGGAAGCCGAACATACCTTGGGTCCATATCTATTTTCAGCTGATACATCGCAGATTTCCTCTGCCCAGAACTGCTTCTGATCACTTCCGTTCCATTTCAGATCCATCTGTTGTAGATCCCTTCCACGCCGTTGTAGATCCATCTGTTGTGGATCCCTTCCGCACCATTGTAGATCCATTTCTGTGAAAAAAAATTGTTTTTATGCCATATATGCCTTGTTTTACCTTCGTTTCCCTTCAAACTTCTCTGACACCCCTGTAATCCCATTTTGCATCTTTCATTCTTGAGAACCCTATCCCAAATTCCACTTCCCAACACCCAAAATCTCACATTTGTCTAGTTTTAGGGTTTGCCATAACTTCTTCGATTTTCACCCGATCACCTTCAAATTTTACCACAGACTTTCTTTTCTAATTTTGCTTCTTTGTCCCTCTCTGCCAAATTTTCACATTCTTTCACCCCGCTTCTGAAATCCCCCTTTTCTGATTTCATGTCCTTTCGACAGTATCCAAAATCTCATCAAACCCCAATTACCCATCAAATTTTTTCCCCAATCCAAATTTCCCTTTACTAAATTAGCTTTTTTTTGTGTTTTTCTACCCATTCCCCCCCCCCCCCACCCCCCCCCCCAAAAAAACCCTGGTTATGGTTGTCACTCGTGCCGGAGCACACACCATGGAGGAAGCACTTGCAGCCATCCAAACCAAACTCCAAGATCTGTATGAAAAATTTCTCATCCTCTATCTTCAGCATTCATCCATGAACAATAACCGACAGCTAGAATCTTTTGCAGCCACTCGGTTCTCTTCTTCCAGCAATTTTCGTGGGCCGAAGCTTGATTTTCCTCGCTTCAATGGTACTGATCCGACTGAATGGATATACTAAGTAGAAAAATATTTCAGTCTGCATAATACTTTTGATGTCCAGAAAGTTCCACCTGTATCCTTTCATTTGGAACAAGAATCCCTTCAATGGTACCGTTGGTACATCAAAGCTCATCCTGAGCCAAACTGGACAGATTTTTGCCAACTCCTTTTGCCACGATTTGGTCCTAGTGCTTTTGATGACTTCACAGGATCACTCACTAAACTTCACCAAATTGGTACAGTGAGAGAGTATCAGACAGAATTTGAGAAACTGGCCAATCACACAGAAGGATTGTCTGATGAATTCTACAAGAGTTGTTTTATCAATGGTCTCAAGGATGAAATCCGCTCAGAAGTCAAAATGTTCTGTCCCAACACAATGATGGAAGTCCTAGGGTTGGCTAAGTTGGCAGAGGACAAGACCGCAGCTCAACAACACTCCAAACCCGCCTTTGTTCCCTTCATAAATATGGGTTCCCAATGACCTCCCATCACGCCTGCTCCTCGACCAACTCCTATCAAGCATTTGTCTGAAACAGAGATGCAGGCATGCCGAGAAAAAGGGATTTGTTATAATTGTGATGAGAAATTCACTTGGGGACATAGATGTGTTCAACAAAAGCTCTATCTCTTGGATGTGGATTCTCTTCCTGCCTCAGAACTTGGTGAAGAAGCTCCATATACAATAGATGTTCAGGTTGTTGACACCCCATCTCAAGACGACCCACCCGAGATCTCTCTCCATGTTGTAACTGGCATCACCACCCCACAAACAATGTGGGTCAGGGGATACTTCAAGAAGCTCCCTCTTACCATACTCATTGATTTTGGTAGCACTCATAACTTCATTGACCCTCATATTGCCAAACGGGCTTATTGTTTTGTCCATCCTTGTTCCAACTTTAAAGTCATGGTTGCCAATGGGGTCACCTTACCTTGCAAGGGGAAGTGTCATAATGTGCGTATCTCTATGGAATATTATAACCTGCGCTCTGACATGTTTTCCTTATCCTTAGGTGGATGTGATGTGGTTTTGGGCGTTCAATGGTTACACACACTTGGCCCCATCTTATGGGATTTTGCTGAACTTTGGATGCAGTTTTCAGTCAATGGGACATAACACAAATTTATGGGATTACAACCAGGGTCTCTCTGCATCATTAGTTCACATCGCTTGGAAAATATCCTTAAGAAGAATTCACATGGTGTCATTGCTCAGCTCCATTCCCTTCAGATGCACCCACCAACAGTCTCCACTGCTTCCTTGGATAGATATGTAGGTGTCTTTGTTGCACCAGTGGGTTTGCCGCCTTCACGAGACCTTTCCGGTAAGAATTTTTCCGCATCTACATCTCAACAGGACATGATGGCTATTTTGCATGCAGTACAGAAGTGGCAGCCATCCCTATTGGGAAATTATTTTGCATCAAGACTGATCTCCAGAGTCTGGAAACTTTCCTGGAACAACGGGTCTCCTCCCTAGCACACCTGAAATGGGTTCTCCAACTCATGGGTTATGACTATGTGACCACTTACCAGAAGGGTAAGGACAATATGGTGGAAGATGCTCCTTCTCGCACATTTGGTGACCCAGTTTCTCTTACAGTTATTTCTCTGCTTGTTCCAGATTGGTTGCAATCTGTTCAACGTGGCTATCTCTTCTCTGAACTCCATGCTTCTTCATCAGCAGGGCACTCTAGGTTCCTCAAAACATATGACTAGGAACAATGTAACTTCTTTTGGCAAAGATTGAAAATGACAATTCAACGGATGGTGGTTGACTGTGATACTTTTCAGGTCAACAAGGGTGAAACGACCCTCCTTTCGGGACTGCTCGAACCCTTGCCCATCCCTACACAAATTTGGACAACTATTTCTATGGATTTCCTGGAAGCACTCCAATGGTATAGTACCACATCTAAAAGGACACCATATGAAGCAGCCTCTGGATAGGCACCGCTAGTTCTTCTTCCATACACCTTCAACAACTCCCCAGTTCAGGCAATTGACTCAATTTTTCGAAATCGTGATTAGCTTCTTCTCATTCTACAGGACAATCTTCACATGGCAATAATTCGACTGAAACAACAAGCCAATCAGCACCGTTCTGCGTGCACTTTTCACATCACTGATATGGTTCTTCTTCATCTATAGCCTTCCACGCAATCCTCCCTAAAACTCCAAAGGTGCTAGTGGCCCGGAATGCAACCCGAGGATGCTACAAGGGACCCACTCCTTCCGATTCTGCATCAATTTCCACATCTAAAGCTTTGAGGACAAAGATTTTTCTAAGGGAGAGGGGATGTTAGGAACCCATTTCTTTACTTTGTTAGTATATTGTTGTTGGATGCATATGATTTGTAAGTCATCCCGTAGTATTTGTTGATCCATAGTTTGTGTTATTGTTGTTGGTGCATATGCTTTGTAAGTCGCCCATAGTTTTGTTGATCCATAGTTTGTATTGGCCCATGGTTTTGACCCGTGGTAATTGTTGATCCATATTTTGTATTGGCCCATGGTTTGTATCGACACATGGTATTGACCCATGGTATTGGTGCCTAGACTTAGTATATAAGTGTGTGTTGAGGCCTATGAGGGCACCGTGAAGTTAATTGTATTGAGCTTGCTCAAAGGAGGTTTCCCCCTCGAAGTGGCCCGTGATCAATATAAAAGTGATTCTGAGTTCTATTATTTATGATATCTCATGTATTTGCATTAATTAATTATTGCAGATTCTTCAAGTATGAATATGATGAATCTAAATCTTGGGAGGATTTTTTTGATAGGGGTGATTCAATTGAAGAATAGAACAAGTTGTAGTTAACATGCCAAAAGGAATGAAAAGGAAATCCAAATTCTATGAGCTCCCTTACTGGAAGGATCTATTAATATATCACCTATTAGATCCTATGCACATCTTCAAAAATGTCATGGATTCTATATTTCGACATATGTTAGGAAAAGAGGACACCTTGTCTTTGAGGAGAGATATTTCTCTTTCGCATACCAAATTTGATAGAAGACAATTGTAACCAAATGAGGAAAATGAAACATATGCAGAATCTATGTGTATTTTGAAGAAGAAATAGCTATACCAGCTAAAAAAGTCATTCGTTCAATAAGGACACCTACTAGATATGATTCATCATTGAATAAAGATTTTATAATTGATGGACATATCATAGGATTTAAAACACATGTTTTTCATAATTTTATGGATTTATTTTCATCATTTAACTTTTATTATTAACATTAATTAAGTACTAAATATATTTTGATATTCTATTGTGTGATAAAATTACTAATGACTTTTGATAAATTTGTTTGATAGCATATCATGCCATTGGAATTGGGAAATTAGGGGGGATTCATGTCTTAGAGTTGACTTAAGGAATGCCATAAGTGGATTGTCAGCATTTACAAGGTATGTGGTATCAAATGGTCATGTGTGAGAGACATAAAGATATTATATTGCATTTTAATTTTGTCTAAAGGTTTATACTAATTTAGTATTATTATATTAGGTGAGTGACCTCCAAGAAGATCCATGAATGAAGTGTCGATGTGGAAGAAAGAAATTGCATAAATTGTATGTGTATTTGAGAAGGAGATCCCTCTAAGTTTCATGGACCTACAATTTCATTTACTTATACACCTAGTCGATGAAATTGGATTCGAAGGTGCCGTATCAACGAGGTGGATGTTTTTTCTTAGAGGTATATGAAAAATCTAAAAAGATATGTCTGACAAAAGGAACATCCATAGGGTTGCATGGCTAAAGGGTATGTATTGAATGACTCATTTTTCTTCCTATGTGAATTCCCTAGTAAATATTTTGAATATGGGCCACGATTCTGGGATGATGAACGTGCACCAGATATTATCGATCGAGAAAAACCGCAATCTAATGGTGTTCAAGTAGAAACTAGTAAGAAAATTCATGATCAATGTGGTTATTTTTATTGCAATAATTAATTTACTCTATAATGTGTTTTTCAAATTAACATGGAATTTGGAGTTTGAAATATACATGTTGACATGTAATAAGTGTGGACGAAAGTGTTCTACTTGACAAGTTCATTCTATACCACATGGACTTTATGAAAAAATGGATTTCTTTGTATGATAAAAAAGAGAAGTGTTGGAAGCAAGGAGACGGTTTGAGAGATTGAACCCGAGGAATACTCCCCTTCCCAATGATCTTCTCAGGGAATGGGGAAAATATTTCATACGACAATGGGTTAGTGAACACATTCAAAATTGAATAAATGATGCAAGTATAGATTCAAACATAACATAATATGAAATCAACATGTCTATAGGATGTGAAATAAAGGTACATTTGGAATTTTACAAAATCTTGTTTCAATACAATTATGACACGATTAGTTATTTAAATATGATCAATTATATTTGTTTTCACTGAAATAAATGGTCTTTCACATGCAAGGAAATATCCTATAATGTAGGCATATGGTCGACATTATCATGTAGAAAGTGTAGATGTGAAGAGATAATCCTTTGATTGTGGCATCATGGTTGATTTCAAGCAATCCAGTCAAGCAAGCTCAAAATATAAGAATATTATTGAAGGGAATCTACAATATGTTGGGAAAGTCCAAGAAATTATTGAGTTTTATTACCGCTCTTTTAAATGTTTTATTTTTAAGTGTAGATGGTGTCAATCATATGAGAGGAAACGAAGACATGACACCGATAGTGGATTTTTTTTCTATAGATTCCTAAAGGTGTGAAACTCTAAGTCACAACATATCTAAAGAGCTGAGGATACCTCACAAAGAAAGAATGAGTAGAAAAGTTGAATGAGAGTGAAAACTGCAGTAAAAAAGAGCAGAATAATAATAATGCATCAGAACTTAGATAGGAGCATAATAATATCACATGTTCCAATAATCAGTATAATAAACAATGATGATACAATGGAGAGAATTCGAATCATGCAAGAGAATTCGAACCTCATTTGCTCTAGCATAGGGATTATCACCACTGGAGTACTATGGAAGACTCAAAGTCAACTAAATTGAACCTAAACTCATATAACTAAAGTCACAATCAGTTAAATGACTTAGGAGGGCACAATAGTGAGTATGTCATGCATGCCAGTCAAAAAAGGGCGCATGAGGCCACAATCAGTGGCATCCGGAGCTCTAACCCCCCACAAGAGTTAGATAACTCAAGTGGACTGCACTGGAACACTCAGTAGGTTCCTATAAAATATGGAACTGACTGAAGTGGTCCTAAAATGATGCATGCAGGGCTCAAAAGGTGGTAGATGGATCCTGGAGACATTTGCACACCACTAGGGGGGAAATGACATCATCAACAACTAGGAAAAATAAATAATTCTATGTAGGACAATGATGGAGTATTGAAATATCCTAAGACCCCCCATTAATCCATACTTTGCATCTTGGTCCCTGGTTACTAAGACCAAAGGTCACCCATACAAATAAATAAATGATAAAAAATAAATAATTGTCCATGAACCAAGGAAATGGGGAAAAACCTCATGGGAAAAATAGCCCCCCCAAAAAAAGAATAGCAGTAGGGAACTCAAATAACCTTCATGATAAGCATAGAAGGAAAAAACTTTCCTCAGTGAAATCCTTTGCAAAAATATTGGTCAGTTGCTCCTCAGTAGGATATCAATGTAGGTGCTAGATCTGGATCTTCTCCTCTGATATGCCTCCCACTGTGTAGAAGTTGTATTTTCCAAAACAATTCTTTCAGGAACCTTTCTTGCTACAGGAGCGAATGGCTCATTGTGGTCCAAATCATTAACCTTTGAGTACCTTTTTCCAGACAAACGATATTTGTACTTGTTTGTAGATCCCCCATAGAAAGTCTCTTCAAGATATTGTGAATCAAACCCCACCATCATGTAGCATCTCTCTAATAGAAGTGGATCTGCATGACATAGTGCAAGTTTTGCATGATACTGATATCTGGTGGTTCTATGGTCAGCTGGATCCCCAAGTGTGTTCCCAGTAGCTACAAGGACTTTGTTATCCCATATTGGACTTGGCCATGGATTGGGAGCATGTGTTGGATCTGGATCCGAATATGAATATCCTCGAGATTTATTCTCAACATCAAGATATTGATCCTCATCTTCATTAGAAAAGGTATCACTATGATATTCATCATATTTCGATGGGGTAGGCAGATAGTATCGCAAAAAATGTGAGAATTCATATGCCTTGGAGGCATGGTTTACAAACCCTTTCACTAAAATATTTCGAGTAGAGATCTCTGCAATCTCAACAATGTCAGGACCAAAGACCACTTTCTTCAGTGAACCTATGTGATTCATCTGATATATAGACAAAAAATTTGTTGAAAAAGAAGGCACAAATATATATAAAAAATTGAAGTTACCATGCTCCATATGTACTGTGCCCTTCCCTTCAGCAGAGATCTGAGAGTTGTATCCCATGTGAATAATCGGACAATAATTGATATCTAAAGAAGAAAATGATTCTCTAGAGGAAACCATATGGTTGGAGGCTCCTGAATCTATGTGGAGATCTTGTCATTTTGAAAATCCATCCTTCAGTGCATGGCATCTCTCATGACCATCAGACTCACTTCCATAATCAATCTCTCTTGCACCTTTTGGGAGGGAAATGTTGTGATGTTCAAGAATCTTGGTCAATTGATTTATATTCCTATGCATGAAATATCTATATGGGTGGTTTCCTTTCTTACAATAGGAACACTTGGATTTATCAAATACCTTCTTTTTTCCTTATTAGAGCTGGAGACTCCTTCTAATGGACTTCACTTGGCATTCAACTTGGGTTCACATGGCCTCTTATCCTTTCCCTTGTACCTCCCCTTCCCATTCACACTTTTTGCTTCTCTATCCATAAGAGATTGATCTTTGGAGGCCTACAAGGAGCCCATGTATATCATCTTATCTTGTTCTTGGATGAGAAATTCATTGACAACATATAAGGATGGCATCTTCCAACCAAGGATTGACATTCACCTAGAATGGAAGGTAGATACAAAGATAGAGAACTCGGGACCTATCTTGCTCATAATGGATAGCACTAGCTGCTCATACTTCTTCTCAATGCCACACTACTTGCATTGCTTAACTAAATATTTGAATTTTGAAAAGAACTTTTGAATGGTCGCGAAACTACTCAGTTGAAGAG
The DNA here is from genome assembly GCA_027924585.1 of Larix kaempferi. NCBI lineage: Eukaryota > Viridiplantae > Streptophyta > Pinopsida > Pinales > Pinaceae > Larix > Larix kaempferi. The sequence continues at coordinate 13,289,504 of BSBM01000729.1, forward strand.
AAATCAACTCATTTTCCAGAATATGGCCTCTTAACTCATCTTGTTTTCCAAAGAGGGTCTCTAACTTCAACCATAACTCTCTTGGATTCTTGAATCCTTCGATTTGGAAGAGTAGATATCTGGAAATATTAATACACATGAAACCAAATGCTTCATCAAATCTATTCAGATACTTGGTTTTCTCCACGGCTGGTGTTGGTTCAGGATCCTTCCCCATTGTCACTCTGTATAGCAATTTGTTTCACAATACCATATGCATATCAGCCCTCCAATCAAGATAATTGAAGGGTTTCAAGATCCTAGGAGAGAGAGGAGAGTTCAAATTTTCCATTACAACTGTTGGAGTGAATACAAGGTGAAACTGCCACTACTACGGAAAAAACTGTTGCAACTGCAGAAAACTTCTACAACTGCGGAAAACTAATGTAACTGCTGCAACTATAGAAAACTGTTGTAACTGTTGCAATTGCTGCTGCACTCAAAAAATTTGAATAACCTGCAAAAAACTCTCAATAAGGATGTATACTACTATTGAGCACTGCTTTAGGATAGTAAGCACTTTTATCCGGATCCTTCACACCTGGCTATACCTCATTGTATTTCTCCAATGAATTCAATGCAATGGCACCAGGATTTGTTGTGGAAATCCAGAGGCTTCTGGTGCAATACTGAAAGAAGATTCTCAACCTATTTTATCTATCGATCTGATACCATGTGAAATTATAAGTCATGGCAGATCTAAAGAGCTAAGGATACCTCACAAAGATAGAATGAGCAGAAAAATTGAATAAGAGTGAAAACTGCAGTAAAAAAGAGCGAAAGAATAGTAATGCAGTAGAACTCATATAGGAGCAGAATAATATCACATGTTCCAATAATCAGTATAATAAAAAATTATGTTACAATGGAGATAATTCCAATCATGTAGGAAAATTTGAACCTCAGTTGGTCCAGCATAGGGATTATCACCATTGGAAAGCTCCGGAAGACTCAAAGTCAACTAAACTGAACCTAAACTCAGCTAACTGAAGTCACAATCAGATAACTGACTAAGGAGGGCACAATAGTGATTTTTTCATGCATGCTAGTCAGAAAAGGGCACATGAGGCCACAATCAGTGGCATTCGGAGCTCTAAACCCCCACAAGAGTCAGATAACTCAGGTGAACTGCACTGGAACACTCAGTAGGTTCCTATAAAATAGGGAACTGAATGAAGTGGTCCTAAAATGATGCATGTAGGGCTCGAAAGGTGGTATATGGATCCTAGATGACATCTGCACACCACTAGGGGGAAAATGACATCATCAAAAAATAGAAAAAATAAATAATGCTAGGTAGGACAAGGATGGAGTATTGAAATATCCCAGCACAAGGTTCCTACTAGAGGATAAGGAGCCTTGTGTTATGCCAATTAATTGTGAGCGGGTAGTTCTTTAAATCAAACAAGAAGTGGTAGTGATCATTAATTTATTTATTTATAGTTTATTGCATATATTATGTGTGTTTATTGATCAATAAAAATGTTATAGCATATGCTAATATATGTAGGTATTTTTTATGAAGATATTTTGGACACGAAATGGATATTTTTCATACATTATAATCCAATATTAAGGCATGTATTTGACGATGCCTCAATGAATATGGATGAGAGGGGGATTAGAAAATCGAATAAATTGACTTCCATCATGATGTTGAAGATGGTTATGTTTAGGAACAACAAGGCAAAAATCTAGAGTTAGATAATCTTATAGAAGAAAACAATATGGATGACACATAAAATGATCATCCTAATACATCAGGTAACAATATAGATGGTCTACATTGTAATGTCCCCAAATTTTGATTATTAACCATTTGAGAAAAATAATTAAATTTGGAATATAATGGCCTATAGTCATTTTTCAAATTTAAATTCAAAGACTAGAAGAGGTGGTGTGGATCACAATTTTTGTAATAAAGTGGCCAAATATTCATGAATGAGGTGGAAATGGTCCAACTCATCCATGGATGGTGCATAGGAGTATAAAGTGGGCCCACAAGGAAGTTGTAACACCCCCAAATAAAGGAGATCATACACAAATTCGAATTCTAAGGAAGAGTAACTCCCAAGAAGTTTCATGAAGAGGCATCTAATGAGTTGTAACTTTCCAGGATAAAAATAGCAATTTTATGACAATCTATGACATCTATGACAACCTATGATAGATTCTATGACAATTTATGACAAGCAAGGTCCTAAATTTAGCCAAGGAGGGAACATGAGGGAAGAGTGGGCCCACAAGATAGTGGTAACTCCCCCAAATCAAGGGAGGCATATCTAATTTTGAATTCTAAGGAAGATCAATGTATCCATGAGGCCAAATAACATTATAAGGAAGTTAATGTGTCCCCAAAAGAATCATTCTCTCATGAAAATAATATTTATAATATTTGATTGATATTTTTAAGAGATACAACTCTAGAAGGAGAGCAAAGGTGATGGAAAGCTATAAAAGAAGGGTGAGGTCTCATGTAGGAGAATTTTTTGGATATTTTTATTTTTGAATTATACATCTCTTGTGGCTTTCAATCTTTGGATATGTGCCCCTTTCATTTGTGACTAGTTTCGATGGTGAAAGATCCCACCCTAGCTAGTGTGAGAGGAGAGATCATCCAGATCTCTTCATTTGGGATTCATTGCAGGTATTGGGGAGGGATTATTCAGATATCTCTATTGAGCTTCATTTATCAAGTTATGTGTGATTTTCATTTCAAATCTAAATATTCATTATTTTTTCTGGTGTTTGTATTATATTGGTTTTCCAATGTTCTAAGTCTGGATGGTGAACTTACTCTCATATAGTGTTGCTGCTAATGTTTTCAGAGTTGGAGGGAACATTTGTGGAATATATCACACCATTTTGGATCTGTAGATCATATTCTCAAATCTATTTCTCATATTTAGTTTTTTTGGTCTCTTGTTGTGCTGTTGGAGTAGCTCTTTTATGAGAACCGGTTTTGGTGGGCCGAAATGGTGGTTCTAGTTTCGATACTTATAATACTTTATGGGCTATGAGGCCTATTTAATTGTGTATATATTGTTGTTTCCAGTGGGAAACACTTTTTATTTCACTCAAAAAGGTTTATGGATGACCAAGATACACTCATTTTACTGAATCCACTCTATTGGGTATCTTCATCTACCAGAGGGGAACACCTATGCAATTCTACCTCTGTATTCCATGAGTTTCGATATGATGTAAGAACATATATTGTTTTAATCGGTGTTATTATTGTTCCCTTTAGTTCATAATAAATATTTATAGTGTTTTCTCCCATATTGTGCTCAATATTTAAGTTTCTGGTAAATCTATGTGCAAATATGTTGTTATGGCCATGCAATGTCAATTAAACTTTCATTAGAGTTCCATGAAGGATATTAGTGAATTAATTGGGTTGATTTGGGATTTTTTGTACCGATTTGGATCTGTTTGGGAAGGATTTGGGTCATTTTGGAGCTGTTTGGGAAAGGTTTGAAATCTAGACAATTTTTGCATTGAAATTTGAGTTAGTCTTCCTAGATTCGAATTGATGCTTGTGGGGGATATTCATGCTTGATTATATATATGTGTGTGTGTGTGTGTTTCTAAATTGATCCAAGACTCTTCCTTGAATTGGGTTATATGTTTGGTACTTACAATGCTTCCAAATTGATGCTAAGGAGGTTGCATACAAATTGTTTGAAGAAACTCATGAACCAAAATTAATAACGAGCCACCTAAACTTTACATCATATTTGATTTGGGAATATTAAATTGGTTCAAAGTATATCCTATGGTTTGCACATAATTATTTGAAAAAATTTAATTAATCAAATCATAAATTGGAACATATCATAAGCCTACATAAGCCAATGTTTGGGATTAAGTTGAAAATCAGCATAATTGCCATTGGAAATTTGGAGTTAACATTCCTAGTTTTTAATTGGGGATATTATATACAATAAAATTTCATTGATGATGAATATGATGCAGGTAATTATGGGGATGATTATGATACCACCTTAGCGAGATGGTGTAGAAAGAATAATATTAAATACTTACAAGAACATATGAACATTGACAAGGATACACTAGATGGCATTGTTGCAAACAATACTGTAAATAATCAAGACTTCTAAATTTTCAGAATTTGTAATCCATGGTTAAAAAATGATGATTTTTATGGCCCAAATTTTGAAATGATTTGGTATTATTTGTCTCGATATAAATTACCTCAATCTCCTTAAAGTGTTCAATCTATGGTATGAATTGTTAGTAACAAAATTAAGATTACTTGGATAAGAGTTAGCATGGTTAGTGGTCATTTATTGGTTGATAATGGTTTAGAGGTGTTGTTAGGTTATTGCTTAGACTCAGACTGAACTAGGATGAAGAGCCTATTGAACAACAATACATTAAATATGCAATTGTTAAAAAATATAATTACATATACCATATATGTAAAACAATGTAAATCCAAAACATTAGGCACAGTGTATACAAAGTTTGTTCATTACTTTATATTTAAAAACATATTGAAATATTTCACTAATCCTAATCCTAATCCCTTAACCTTTAAACCATCTATCCCATACCCCCTAACCCCTAACCACTTGAAACTTCAAGACAGTTCCGACAAGATTCTATATATCAGAATGACAAATGTTGACAATGAGATGTGCATGATGAATGTTGATGGAAAAATGGATGATGTCAAATATTTTGTGGAGAGATCAGTCTGTTGTTGCAGCAACATCCCCCCCCAAAATTTTTGTACATATTGGGGCCCCTCTTTTATTTTTCTAGAAAGACTGTTGTAAGAGGTCAATTCTCCTTTTTACTTTGTTTTCAAATAAAAATCCTGCTTTGAGAATTCCAAGTCTTTTCTTCTAAGGATAAAATTCATGAAATCTTCCTGAAGTCGCGGAAGCATTTGAGAAAGCTCCCCGCAGTTGCGGAAGTATTCAAGTTATCCTCCCAAAACTGCGGGAACCGTTCAGGTTTCCCTCTCGAAACGGCGGGAGCTATTTGCATAAGCCTCTCGAAAAGGACTTAGAAATTTTCTCTCGAAGTTGCGGAAATTATTTGGGAAAGTCTCCCGAAGCAGCGGAACCTTTTGAGTTATCTTCTCGAAATTGCGGGATCATATGAGTTATCTTCCCACAGTTGCGGAACCTTTTAGCTTATCCTCCCAAAACTGCGGGAGCCGTTTGCATAAGCATCCCGAAAATACTTAGAAACTATTTCTCGAAGTTTGTGGAACCATTTGAAGAAATCCCCCCGCAGTTGCGGAACCATTCAACTTATCCTCCCAAAACTGCGGGAGTCATTCACCAATCCGTACCGAAACAGCGGAACCTTTTGGGTTTCCCTTCCGAAACTGCGGAAGCATTCGCCTTATTTTCCTGAAAAGCCGCCGAAGGACTTAGTCTCTTTTGAAAAAATTCTTAAGTTGTTTTTCTCTCGAAGCTGCGGAAGCATTCGCGAAAGCCTTCCGAAACTGCGGAAGCATTCGCGAAATCCTTTCGAAACTACAGAAGCATTCGCGAAAGCCTTTCGAAACTGCGGAAGCATTTGCTATATTCTCCCGAAATCCCACGGAACGCTTTTGGAAAGACTTAGACTTTTTGTTCGATTTGTGGGAGCCATTCCCCAATCCTTTCTGAAACAGAGGGAACCTTCACGAAATGGTTCCGCAATTACGGAAGCGGTCGACTTATCTCCATTAAAATTGTGGAAAGAAATCGTATAGTTCCTCGAAACTGCGGGACGACTCCGTAAAAAATGCTCGCAACAGCTCTCCTAAGGTTGCGTTTCGGAAGGATACGCCAATCTCTTCCGAAACGTCAAATCCATTCTCTATATCTTTCCGCAGTTGCGGGTGAAATTCGTGAGTCCGCCCTGCAAATGACGGTCACGCACAACTTCCGAGGCAGCTTGAAAAGACCGCGACGTACAAACTTTAAAAAATGTTTTAATGGTGCCACCCACCAAATTTAGTGCCACACGTGCCTAAACCGTTTAAAGGGACGGTGGGGGTTTGGGTCGACCGCATTGTTATTTTTCAAACGCCGTTGGACACCGCACTAGACTGCTCCAGCTCAGCTCGTCCACGTCCGCATCCACCTCATTCAGCCATCTTCGCGTTGCCAGGTAGGTTTCTAACCGTTAATTTTGTCTAATCTACACATCATATTACCTTTGAGTTTTTCTTTTTCGTCTAAGACGTGGCCGATAGGCACTAGTTGCATATACCGTTTATTTTGTCTCTAAAAGCCGCTGAGGCCCCTTGGGTTTCTTGTTCCACCAGCTAAAAGCCCAAACTGTAATCACCCAAGTTTTCACCCGCCATATTCCAGGCATCGTCACCCCATTCAAGCCACGAGCCAGCCATACAAATTCTAGTAGATATTAACGGTAGTGGTCGGGTCAGCTGAAACCCCTCACCTGTTCATGAATGTGGAATGCAGTCCTTGGTTTCGTCTTAAGTTTGTCTCAATCCAAGCTAACCCGCCATTAACCATTTGAACCACAACAATGAAGGACACCCTGTCTCCTAGGACTAGATGGGAAGCAGATTGTATCACGTCGTATGCATGCCCTTTCGGGAACATTCCAAACTTGGTTTCCTTAAGATAATCAAGTTTATTTCTTCTTGTTTGGAGTGATTTATTTTGCTTCCCCAACATGCAACTTCCTAATTTGTTTATATATATCTCATTAGCATGTTTAAGTGATCCTTCTTTTGTTAAAATCCCATAACAGGTTGCACATTTTTATAATGACTTGTATTTGGTTGCTAGCAGAGACAAGCCAAGATGCCAAAAGGTGGTAGGAAGAAGGCTAAAATGACGAAACCTGAGCCAGTACCACTTAGAACTGAAACTATGTTCCAAGATACTAAGTGCACCACCGGTATTCCTCCCGAAGTCCGTTGGGGCGATATTTACAGGATGATCAGGGACCAGGATATCCAAGATGCATTACTAGAAGAGTGGCAGATCTATCTCAACATCAGAACTTCGGGCATAGCTAGGGCTGCTACCCTCCCGGAACTATTCCCATGTTCTTAAGTAATCGGGTGGATACTAGAGCATACTAATGCGGAGACAAGGGTATTACATGACAGCGGGAAAATAGCCATCGCCTCATTCCACCCAGCATATCTTGCCGCAGCCTATAAATTCCCACGTCCCCACCAAGCCCTGAGTGATGAATGGTTGGGCCAGATGAACAATATTGAAATGGCCAAAAAATTATTGGTCACAAGCAAGCACTTAAGAAAGAGAGGTAATGACGAATATGATGTCCAAAATCTAAGACCTCCTTTCAGGTTAATCGCACTGATGTTATGCAGAATCTTCGGCATGCCCGATGGCACCGTATACAAGATACAGTGGGTCCCCATCATCCACTTCGTGGCATTCAAAGGAACTGTGTTTGACTGGGATACTATCTTGTCAGACAGTTTAGCATCAATGGTAGTTGCTGCAAGAGAAGTTATGGCCTTAAAAAAGGCAGAACTTTACATGTCTTCATATCTTATTGATTGTATTTTGGCCAAGCTATCTTTTCCCAACCTAGGTTGCACGTGGGATAGAGCCAACACCCCGGTTTACACTGCTTACATGATGATGTGGGATCAAAATTACAAACCCATCTATAAGCTCATCTGTGAGGGGTTCATCATGCCCCTATATGAGCAGATATTCAAGGAAGAGCCCAACTGTGTGTCCGAAAATTCCATGGAGATTCTAGAAAATTATGGAGATTTTTATTTCTCAGAACAAGGAACCTACATCAGAATGTTTGGAGGGACTAAAGCTCCATATATTTTGCCGAGGTATGCTACTGACTATGTGGTCCTCAAGGAGGCAGTGAGACAAATTTTCCTGGATGGAATTGGAGCAGTGCTTAACAAGCAGCATAGGGCATCTTTCCCCCCTCTACCCTTCTGCATAGGAGCTTACAAATTCTCAGGGGTTGCATCAGCTGAGGAGTTTGTTCAAGAGCTGAAAGCTTTCCACTTCGACAAAGTAATTTTCCATAGGAATGATAGGCGAGGAAAAGTTGTTGAGCATTGCAAGGAAATTTATGCTCATTTTGAGTACGCCCATTATTATGATGCCGAGGAAGAGACATTCAAAGGCATCAACAACATAACTGAGCCGCATATTGTTGAGATATTGTAACTTCAAAGAATATTATATTTGTACTTTATTATTCCGTAGATGATTCATTCCTCCGTGAAGATCTTATTGTATATTCGGAGATGTTTATTTCTCCGTTGGAATTTGGTAACTTGGGTTATTAGACTTCCCTAGTGGGGGTCGGCCCTGTATGTGTTATGTGGGTCAAAGGGTTATTAGACCACCCTAGAGGGGTCGGCCCAGTCAATTGTAGTGGGGCATTTAACCCATTGGTTAAATACGAGCCTACATGTCTTGTGTCAAAGATAAGTCAAAGTAGTGTATAAATAGAGGAGGTGTATTCCTCATTTTACACACTCACTCACTTGAGAGTGGCGCACTTGTGGAAGAGAGGTCTGTTATGGAGAAGGAGGAGCTTATGCTCAGGGTTTGCATCTTTGTATATTGATGGTCATCTATATTGAGAAAGCTTTACTGGTTTTTCTACCCCATGTGGGTTTCCCAGGATAAATCTGTGTCTCTTGTGTTTATGTTGTGCTTGTTGTTTCTTCAGTGATCCTGTATATGCTATTGTTGTGAAATGGAATGTAATGCTGCTATTTTCTGTCTTAGCATATTAAATCTTAACACATATTTGTCGCCACGGCAGTGGAGCAAGATCCAGCTCCACCAAGGCTCAAAAGACCAGCCTGCAGAAAGAGAAAGAAGCGGATGATTACTGAGCCCAAGAAGATCAAAGGTTAAGAGAGGAGGCAAGATTGCAGTAAGAAGCTGAAGAGGCAAGATTGCAGCAAGAAGATGAAGTGGCAAGATTGCAGCAAGAAGCAGAAAATGAAAGGCTGCAGAAAGAAATTGAGGAAGCCCAGCAGCAGAAAGAAGCATAGGATGAAAAATAGGTGGAAGGAAGTGAAAATCAGCCCTAAACTGAAGAAGAAGAGAGAAGGAAACAAGTTGAAGTAGGGCAGAAAACGGAAGAAGAACTCAAGACAGTTGAAGATGCCCAGGTAGGAGGCTCTGGCGCTCAGGACATGAAGATAGACACATCTCAAGCAGGTGTCTTTGGCACTCAAAATGTGGAGGCGGACATAGCACAAGAAGGTGTCTCTGGTACCCAAAATGTGGGAATAGATCCAACTCAGGTAGTCCAGACCCCACCCGCAGAAGCAGAAATAGATATTATAGATCTCCCAATCGTCCCGTATACTCCATCGGAAGAGCATACCGTGTCCATATGGGATGAATTTGTCTATGATAAGAAGAGGAAGGAAATGGTCCTTAAATCGGAAGAGAGGATAAAGAGACTCTTCCAGGAAGATATTGTTACCCACCGAGAGACCACAGTAATGCAGAACACAAACAAGGCTCCCTTAGCTATGGCATCCGCCGCTGTAGAGACAGCAAAAGCAATGCTGGACAATGTGGTTGATATAGTTAAAGAGGTTGAGTTGACAAAGAGGAGAGCTCGCATGATACAACATACTGTGGTTAATGAGCAAGCCTATAGGGATCTCGTGGTGAATAGGTATAATCGCCTGTCTGTTGAGCATAAAGAACTGTCAGACAAGTATAACCATTTAGAAGAAGAAAGGGAACAACTGACAGTCCAGATGATGATTGTAGAAGTAGAAAAGAACGATGCAGGAGCCAGAGCGTCCCATCTAGAAGCAGACAAGCTGGAATTGGTTGAGCAATTAGAGCAGGCGGAGAGCAGAGTGATAGATATGTCTCCTTTCCATGAGCTGTCCTGTATCATCCTAAAGCAAGTCCACGACACGCAGAAACTAATTACTGAGGAAGTATGCAAGCTCAAGGCCATGGTGGTTAGATTAAAAGAAGTTAATGCAGAGGCCTATAGGCTTAAATCTAAATATACTCGGGTTAAGGAAAATATCCTAAGGCAAATAGAATGGAGAGAAGGAAAAGTAGATTTCCCCACACATCTCCCATTCAAATCTGAAGATGGTTTTAATGAAGACATAGCCCTTCTGGAATTTTGTAGAAACTGTAGCATTAAGCTAATGGCCAAGATCCGAGGGAAAATGGATAAAAGTAACGGGCTTTACCAAAGAATCCATGAAGTGCATGACAAATGCAAGTTGAGTTTCCCTCAGTCCCTTGATGATTTCCCGTGCAAAGAACAACGTTTAGCTGACCTGAAGGAAGAGCTGGGAATCCAAACGGAATATGTGAAAAAGATTGATGTCTTAGCCATTGATGATCTCCAGCATTATATTGGGATGTCATCAATACACAGTGATCTACTTAAGGAAATACACCAAGCAGCAGTAACAAAAATTCAAGGTATTGGAGCAGAGCTTGGTAAAGATGTAACTTCTCAGAAAATATTACTCCCTGCCTCAGCAAATATAGTTATAAGGGACACTGGCATATGGTTTAGTTACATTGCAAAAGAGGAGAAGAAAGCAGCAGCAGTGGCAGAAGCAACAGCCGGCCTGAATTCTTCTCTCCCAGCAGCAGCAACAATACCAGCTGGCCCGATTTCCTCTCTCCCAGCAGCAGCAACAGCAACACCTAGTTCGAGTGCTTCTCTCCCCAGTGGAGCGCCTGCCCAAGAATGAATGCGCTGATATTAAGACGTTAATTCCTTTATTTTTGTATTTAGCTTTCAGATGTATAAAACGTGGAGCTATGGGATAGCTGTCCTTTTCCTTTTTAAATAATTTTCTGTTAAAAGGGAGGTCACATTTTTGTCTATTATAATGGGAAAAGTCTGTAGGTGACAAGTGTAAAGGGCCAGGTGGCAGCCCAATGGGCATTCTGTAACATTATGAATAGAAGTTAGGAAGTAATGTAAAGGACTTTTGGCAGGGAAATATTAGTTTCTGAACTTGTACGAGCTACCTTGCACTTGTTTCAAGAAATTAAATCTACCTAATAAGAGCCTGGAGATGACATCTTTTTGCATGGAAATGAAGATTGGATGTATATTGGATTACTCTTGTGACTTCCATACTTTACTATGAGATCTTTCTTTACTGTTCTGAATTATTTCTTGGTAGTGAATGATCTTACTTCTTTTTGTGTAAATGAATTCTCTCTTTCATGAGTAATGGGATGTATTATATTTAATTAGAAGTTATCTTCTGATATCTCTTACCTTTGTTGTAGCTTTGTCTTTAAATATTTAATGGTTGTATGTTTATTTTTTAGATAACTCCTACAGCTCATTACTCATGCTTTCAATTTTCTCCTTGCAGGGATAATTTAGATTTATTTTCAGTTTTAGACATAGATCTGTTTTTCCAGTTCTACATTTAGATTAAATTTAGACTAGGCAATTGCATATCATTCCAAAACATAAAAAATTAAAAGAACGGTGGACCGGGCCATAACCGATATAACTGGAGCAAATCTCCAAACCCACGGTTGTCAGAATCGCTAACCGGATGGATTCCCCACACCAAACGGTGGACAATCTAATTGGTATAGTCTACCGGGGAGGATCCCTTTCTGATTGATGCTGCAATCTCCGGGGAATCAACAGTTTTTGGCGCTAGAAGGAGGGCCTGAAAGTGCATGGCTGATAAGGGAAAATATCCCACTGTCATAAATGTTACTGAAAACCCACTTAAAGAAAGAATTTCAGACTGTCCAAATCTTGAATTAGCAAATCAAGAAAGCCTTGTCTCTAATCCTGAGCCTCAAGAAGCATTGTATGTTGTACCTTTTACAGAAATAGAAGATCTGAGGAGGCACACACGATCTTACGTTAGACAGCTAGGTGGTTTAAACGCAGTGAATTTTCTCCCTAGGAAAAGTTCCCCTAGAAAAGAGCCACAATACACCCGTGATTCAATTCTTGTGCAAAGTTTTGAAGAACTTGTGAATTTAACTTTAGAAGAGATTGTATAACCTCTGAACAAGGTAGATCTTGAAAACTCAGAAAACATTTCAGATCAAGAAAGCCTTGGAGAACTTATTACTCCAAAGAATACTCCACAGAATTCACCTTACAATTCTCCACCAGGTTCTCCACATAGAAACATGGTTGTACCTACTTGGAGAGCAAGGGGAGCGTTGAATCTAGCTGGGCCATTCCACAATCTTCCGAAAAATCCAGAGAAGGTCTTACCTAAATTCGACCCAGGTAAATCCATTTCAGCCGAAGATCATCTCAAGAGCTTTTATCTAGCTCTGAATCTTTTGAACGTGCAGCATGAGGATGCAGTCTGCAGGCTTTTTCCTTACACATTCGAGCCAAAAGTATCATCCTGGTATTTTAGCCTGCAACCCAGCTCGATCTCTAGTTGGGATGAATTCAAAAACTGTTTCTTAAAGAAATATGGAAACCAGAAGATTGTGGCTACGCTTATGAAAGAGCTCTTATCCATGAGAATGGAAAAGAAAGAAAAGGTTCAGGACTTTAATCAAAGATTCACAACACTTTTAAATAATTTCAGTGAAGCAAATAAACCAGCAGAGGAATCTCTGATTGAATATTATACAACAACTCTTGAAGGACCCATAGCAATGTTCGTTAAAAGATCTATGAAAACTACCCTGATAGAGAACTTCGAAGATGCTAGAAAGGTAGAAGAAGAAGCAGATAGCATTGCTAAACATGCCTTAGATGCAGAACCAAAACCAGCAACCAGCAAAAAACCCTTGCTGCTCACTAGAGGTAAAGAAGAATCATCTACTAACATGGAAAATGTAGTCAAGATGATGCAGAAGTTATCCGATAAGATTGTAGATCTCGAAAAAGATAAGGCTGCTAGTACATCTAGGAAACCTTTCAAGCCATTCTATAAAAGGAGGGAAGACGGTGATCAAACTCATCCACCCATGAATACTTCCCCTGTTTTAAACCTCAATGAAATCGGGATGGAAAACTTTTGTACCTTTCATCAAGAACCGCATTCGGAAAAGAGCTACCCACAATGGATTAACTCCATGAGTTTAGTCATGAACCAAATGTTGGATTCGCAGATCCCAGACCAAGATGATTCTCTAGAGGAATCGAGCCCTGAATTAGAGGAACCAACCTCGAACACTACTATGGTGCTATGGCATTGGGTACCTATGACTGAATTAGCAGAAGAGGATCCCATAGAAATCTCTCCCTCTGCCGTGAACGTTGCTACTCGCAGTAAAGGCCCTGTTACGGATCCTGTGCCAAACTTGGATCCTCCTAAGCCTAAGGTTTCAAAAGAACTTCCTAGAAGGCATATAACAATTATTCCACCACAGCTGAAAGCTAACCAAACAGTGTCCAAACAGCCAAACGTTGACACCATAGTTCAGCCACCTAAGGTCACGATGAGTAAAATAGATCATCTAGCCCAAATGGGGAATGAGTCTGAGATAGGATATGACATTATCGAGGATATAAAGAAGGTCAAAGCAAATGTGTCAATATTTGACATGTGCAGCTTGCCACATCAACGAGACAAGCTTCTACATGTTCTGCAACCCCAGCCCAGCACCCCATTAACGGACTCTTAAGAAAATCCCGAAATTAATGAAGCTAGCATCGGATGGAAATCTAAATCTCAAACGTTGCCTTTCCTGTTGACATTTGAAATTTTTAATCATAATCTTCACAACTGTTTGGTAGATTCCGGGGCATCTTCAAACGTCGTGCCACTGTCCATTTGTAAAAACATTAACGAGCAGCCTATGCCATCTCCAGCCCAAATCATTCAGTTGGATAGGACTGTTGTCAAGGTGATTGGGGAGATGAAAGATGTTCTCATTAGATTATCAGCCGACTCTAGAGTTTGTCAGTTTATTGACATAATGGTGGTTGATATTCCTGAAGCCTATGGTCTGATATTAAGTAGGGACTGGTCTACCAAGCTGAATGGTTACTTTGCCACTGATTGGTCTCATATGTGGTTGCCTCATCACAACAGGAAAAATCAGATTAAAGTCCTGAGAGAACCACACATGAAGCAAAACGTAACTCAACTAGAAAAAAAGAATGAGGTTGTAACCTTCTCATCCTCGGTTCTGGGGAATTATTTATTAGAAATGGATCCGGGTAACTATCAGTCTGAAACCACCAGCCATGAATCCGATGAACAGTCCGATCTCCTTCATTTCTCTCGGACCGATGATATTGACTGTAATATAGTTAGTTTAGTCACTGAATTAGATCATAGAGATACTAACTTAGATGAATCAAAAGATATTTTTTGGACATTATACTTTGATGGTTCTAAAACTCTGGAAGGATCCGATGCCGGTTGTGTCCTGATGGATTCGAAAAGAAACAAGTATTTTTTGTCCTGTAGATTAGAGTTTGATTGTACTAACAACACGGTAGAATATGAAGCTTTGGTACATGGATTAAAGAAGGCCATTGGTTTAAATGTTAAGTACCTGAAGGTTTTTGGTGACTTCGAGATAGTTGTAAGACAGGTAAGGGACACCATTCATTGTCTCTCACCTCATTTGAAGGGTTATCAGGCTGAGGTATGGGATTTAATTATGCATTTTGATGCTTTCAATATAAATTCTATTCCTAGATTGCAAAATTCTGCAGCTGATTTGTTAGCAACATCTACTTCTAGATTGGTGCCATCTAATAACAAATGCACAATTGAATTGATTTTCAGGCCCTCCGTTCCCGATAACATCACAAACTTCAGAGTCTTAGATGATGACGAGTAGATTATCAGTTTTATAACAAACGAAGACAACTTCCAAGGAACAGTGATAGATGAAGAAGAGCACGATTCTGATTTGAAGAAGGATGTGGAGAAAGGAAATTTCATCCCCAAAGGGGTAAGGTCCCTCAAAATGATGTTCGATCTTCAAAATAAGTTCAAAAGGCCAGCTAACACCAAAACTAACAGTTCATCAATGCAACATGAGTTAGTTAATTTGGGTACGAGGCAGAACCAAAATTTGTCAACCTTGGCAAATGTTGTTCAAGAAATTAAATCTACCTAATAAGAGCCTGGAGAGGACGTCTTTTTGCATGGAAATGAAGATTGGATGTATATTGGATTACTCTTGTGACTTCCATACTTTACTGTGAGATCTTTCTTTACTATTCTGAATTATTTTTTGGTAGTGAATGATCTTACTTCTTTCTGTGTAAATGAATTCTCTCTTTCATGAGTAATGGAATGTGTTATATTTAATTAGAAGCTATCTTATGATATCTCTTACCTTTGATGTAGCTTTGTCTTTAAAGATTTAATGGCTATCTGTTTATTTTTTAGATAACTCCTACAGCTCATTACTCATGCTTTCAATTTGCTCCTTGCAGGGATAATTTAGATTTATTTTCAGTTTTAGACATAGATCTGTTTTTCCAGTTCTGCATTTAGATTAAATTTAGACTAGGCACTTGCATATCATTCCAAAACATAAAAAAATAAAAGAACGGTGGACCGGGCCATAACCGGTATAACTAGAGCAAATCTCCAAACCCACGGTTGCCGGAACCGCTAACCGGACGGATTCCCCACACCAAACAGTGGACAATCTAATTGGGATAGTCTACCGGTGAGGATCCCTTTAGTTATACCGCAGAATGCGGGTTTTTGGTTGGTTTTGTACCAAGTTAGTTAGATGTTGGGTCACTTGTCCAAATGTCAGTTAGGGATTTGTTAGTAAGTGGACAAGCATTGTAATGGCGAAAGCCTATATATATATAAGAGTCATAGGTATGAGAGGGAGAAGAGAAGGGAAGAGGAGAGAAAAAGTATATGTTTGGGATGTTTCTGCTCATCTGTGAGATATTGCCGAGACTTGATCCTTGAGGAGATATTGTATCTAAGGTTTTGCAGTGATAATGTGATATGATGAAACTGTTCTGGTGCAATTCCTGGGTTCTTTATGTTTATTTATGGTAATGCAATGTCGCACTTCATGAATAATGCTATGTTTCCTTGATGCAATGTTGCTTTACTGCTACTACTCCTGTGATAATGAATGTTGTGATTGAATAATGCGTTATGAATACATGTCAAATGTTTGAGATCCTTGTTTAAGTTGCAATAGAGTTAGTTCATGTAGCCACAACCCTCCTCCTTCCTCGACGGAAACATGGTTCCGTCTGCTCTTCCTGGATGCCTCGAGTGAGACCTCATCTACTCTGTAGGTGTTGTTGGGTGGGATAAAACCTGCCCGGGCCGGTGCCCAGGAAGACTGCGGCATGTGTCGACAATGAAGTGGAACCCCTATCGACTGGAGTCGCATTGGTCAACAAATGGTTCCATTGCCGGGCCGTGTGAAGAGTGAAAGGAGGACATGTTGTGGCATCCGACGAAGCTGGAGATACAGAGCTAGTTTGATCAGAAGTTGCAGGAGTTTGTTGAAGAAGAAAGACGGAACACGCGACTGAGAGTAGATCACTGGGTGGGAAAATATATTCACGACAGTCCACACAAATGGTTTTTCTGTGAATTCCCATTCATCCTGTACGAATGGTTGCCAAAGCTGACCTTCCAGAAGAGGAATTTCCAGGCTGGTGAGCCGACGACTTGGACCCCGGAATTGATTCAGGAGTTGCGGCAAGTCAATAATAATGCATCACAGGCTATTAAAGTTTGGCTCGATAGCATCTTGGAGGGATATATCACTGAATTTGCTGTTGACACGGAGAAATCCTATAGTGAAGCTGAAAGATATTTCTTCTGCGGGCTAAGGGGAAGTTTTCTACTGTCACTCCAACTATCGATTAAGATGCTAATCTGCGAAAAGGGTATATTGAAGATGCATCTTGATTAGTAGACAGCCTGGTGGGAGGAGGGCGTGGGTACCGCGACTATTTGGGAATGGTACATGGAACGGTAAGGGGTAGATGGGTGCAGACCATGAGGAGACTGTGAGCGAAGCTGAGGAAGAAAGTGGTCTTACAAGAGGAGGAGTGAGGTTTCGACATGAGAAGAGGCAAAGGACAGGAGAAGGTCCTGCTGCGATCGAACCGCAAAACCGTGAAGGAATACCACATGGGATGAAGAGACCTCATAGTCCTGACAGGGAAGACCAGGCTATGCCCAGGATAGAGGCAGGACCAAACCCCGGCACCAACGTACCCACACCTCCGCTCAATATCTCACAAACAACAAGAAAAAACACTTCAACACCACCAAGTTTGTCAATTCCACAGAAGTTAATTGGTAGTAGCATAGCGAAAGGAGGAAGGAATCCCAAAATGGCGGGTGATGATGATAAGTTACCGTTGTTCGATGGAAGTGCGACAGACAACCCAGAACAGTATTGGTTTTTGTGTAAAGCGGTCTGGACCATGAAACAGATCACTGATGATGATGCTAAGAAAAGACAGTTAGCCATGACTCTGCGAGGTTGTGCATTAGATTGGTTCATGAAGTTTGTTCTAGTCCCTACGGGAGCCCCAGAGAAGTCACTGGATGAGATTCGGGATGGGATGATTGCTGAATTTAGACGGCCCAAGTCCGAAGCTCAATACATCACAGAATTGAAGGAAATTAAGCAGTATCCCAATGAGATGGTATGTGATTTCGACCAATGATTCAAGACACTGATGGAAAAAGTTAGTTTTGATATGAGCACCATCCAACATAAAGAGTGGTTCATTACGGAACTTCTACCCCACATTCGGCTTCTGTTGATGCAACAAAACATATCGACGCCCAGTGAAGCTCTAGATATTGCAATGCGATTAGAGCCGTCACCAATTGGAGATAATGCAGTCGAGATGTTGTAGATACAGACACAGCTTGCTAACTTGACTATACAGTTGCAAGATTTGAAGAAGAGCAAGGAACAGCGCGATGAAGTATGGTGTACGCGATGCCGAGGAGAAGGGCTTACGAAGGACAATTGCCCGGATTTTCGTAATTATTTGATGTCAGGTACGCCAAATCCGTTGAATGGTGGCAACATGTCGTGGTGTCACGTTTTCCAGGTGTATGGGAACAGTTATGAAAATTTCCCTTATATGCATAAAATGGTCACAACCCCGAGAAATCTTTATTGCACATTTTGCAAGTCGGTGGGTCACGATGACAAAGATTGCCATGCATATGGGTTGCTACAAGAAAGAATGTGTGATGCATTCTACGTCAAGGATGATCAGCGTGCTGTACAACAACCACAACTGCAACCGCAGGTAGTCCAGCCACTATCTCAACCGTAGATGCAGTTTGTACCACAGCAGTTCGTGCCACAATATGCTCCAATGCAAATGGCTCCGCAATAGCCACAGTACGTCCAGCAACTGCAGTATGCACCGCAGGGACAATGCATGCAACAGAATCCTATGCAGCCGCAATACCAACAGCAAGCCGTATTCTGAGGAGGATACAGGGGCAAACGCGGTGGAGGATTTGGTCACGGAGGAGGATGAGGTGGTCATGGACCTGTTCAATGCTATCACTGTGCGGTGTGGGGGAATTATCAGCGAGACTATCCACTACTACAGAATCAGTGTACGTTCTATTTTGTTAATGATCATATAGTTGAGAATTTTCCACAGTTGACTGCACAATGGCAAGCTGGGAATGCTCCGCAGATATAGAATCAGACCCAGCTGCAGCAACCAGCCCAGAACCACGTACAGCAACCAGTCCAAAACCAAGTACAGCAACCAGTACAGAACTAGCCCCCGCGACCGAATCAGAACGCAAATTCAAATGTGAAGACATAGGGAAATATGTAGCAGACTCAAATGCAGGGTGCAAATATTGTGAAAATTTCGACAAAACCACGACCACAAGATGCTTCGGTGGTTGTTGTAACTCATGGAGGAAAAACGACTAGGGAATATAGCTTGCGACCAATGGTTCGGTTGGCAGGCCAAAATATGGTACCATTTGACATCGATGTTGAATGGGAGGCATTCCTTCAGGCGCGTCGCACCCTAGAGAAAGACCACGGTAAGGATGTTGTTTGCAATATGCCACCTGTCTTTGACACTCCATCGGAGGGTGGTCCGTCGACACCATAGGGAACATTGCAAAGGTTTCTTGAGAGCTGTCTGTTATTGGCCCGGGATCCGGCCGCCCTGGTTGAGATTGAGGGATGGTTGCAAGGATTTCTGAAAGGACAGCAGGAGTCGGAAATAAACTCTCTACAGCGACGGAAGACTGACAAGGAGATGAGAATGAACATCCAGATTGGTGATTATGATGTTGACTCAGTAATTCTTGATCTTGGTTCAGATGCTAACATCTTAACCAAGAAGGCGTGGTAGAAAATGGGGAGTCCCCCATCAAATTGGTCTCCTATGCACCTCTGGTTGGCTAACCATGTGAAAGTAACACCCATTGGACGAGTTCCATGGCTAACGGTCGATATTGAGGGCATGAAGACTTATGTTGACTTCGATGTCATTGAATTGGTTGAGGGAGGAAGCTCCTATCCTGCACTATTGGGGATTGGATGGGCTAACGATAGTGGATTTGTAATCAACTTCAAGAAGTGCATGATGACCTTTGAGAATCACGATTTCAGAGTCATAGCCCCATTGGATCCGATTGAAGGATGCCGATACATTGAGCCTATAAAAGATGATCGATCCCATTGGATGGGACCATGCATTCAATATTTCTGAAAACTATATTCACCCTACTTCCAACGGTGAGCTGGGATGGCGCAGTGAGAGCTATGCGTCTTCCGACTCTGATGATGCCTTAGAACATTGGCAAAACCGCTTGCATGAAGTGTCGCTCCAAAAATTTGGCTTAGTTACGCAATCTCTATGTTATGTTGTGACAGAAACAGTTACACTACCAGTCTATGAGGGGTTTCCTAGCTTAACCAACTTTTTGTCGGAATTTGAAGAATGAGTCTCAGAACCACAACGATTGTTGGCATTGGAGGAAGCACTGAAGGCTGCTCAAGCACGCTGGTGGGCGACCCACAAGAAATCCATTGATGGTTGGTCACAGTGTCGAAGGTTGATGATGGTTCAATTCAGCGATACTGAGGTTTATCATGTTAAATTTTGATCATTAATTCACAATACTCTAGGATCTTCACTGAAATAATAACATATACAGTATATCAATGCATAACAATCACAATAAGCATGACAAGCATCACAAGAATCAAAAGCATGAGAGACAAGAGACACAGAGTTTCCGTGGGGAAAACCCTAAGGTGAAAAAACCCACAACTTCTTCAGAGATAGAGAGAGCAATGGCTCAACCAAAGTACAACCAAAATACACTTGAGATCGTCTCCTAGAAGCAGATGATCCTCCTCCTCACTAGTGTGCCACTTTCTAAGTGAGAGAGATATGACTTTCCGAATGATCTAAATAGAGATCTCTTGATCTCTATTTATACTAACCTGTTTTCCCAGTGACCTTATGGGGCCGACTTGTGTAGCTAGGTACATCCACAATATAATATATATATTTCACGGCCGACCCCACACATGGTGGTCTAATAACCCATCGACAAGTACACACACTTGCGACACTTGTCAATCCACATGACGACACTTCCTTATAGAGGAATAACACATCTCTAACAAGGGTACAATAAATATATATGAAATACATAGATGAAATACATTCCGAAGTTACATATACATCAACACTCCCTCTTAACTAGGAAGGTATTTCTCGACACAAATCTGCTAGAGAAGTCTTCTTCTCAGGATCATCGTCATCATCATCGTCACTGCTACTGCTATCTCAACCAATCTCTAACTCTACTCGTCATAGGAAGTTCTATAGAGCCAGTCCTTTTTCATACTGGATGTAGGCCCACCACCTGCAGGTCTTCATCATCACTGGCCATACTGTGGAAATATCAGGACTTATTACGTGCGTCACAAAACCTTAAAAGAGTCTCTTGACTAGCAAGAACCCTAAAGAGCATCTGAGGCCTTTTTCATCTTGTCCAGATCTCCAGGACTTATTACATGTGACCCCACCACAAAACCTCGAAAGAGCATCCCAAGACTGATTACGAGCACAAGGCTCAACCTATCGGATCTCCGAGGGCACAAATTACATGTGGTGATGGAAAAACCTCGAAAGAGCATCCCAGGACTGATTACGAGCACACGGATCAACCTATCGGATCTCCCAGGGCACAAATTACATACCATAGGACAAAACCTCGAAAGAGCATCTGCCAGATATCCCAGGGTACAAATTACATGCCATAGGAAAAACCTTGAAAGACTATCTGCAGATCTCCTAGGGCACAAATTATATGTCCTCCCAAGCAAAACCTCGAAAGAGCATTTGCCATATATCCCAGGGTACAAATTACATGTTGTAGGAAAAACCTCGAAAGACTATCTACAAATCTCCCAGGGCACAAATTACATGCTTATCTGCACAACCTGTTCCACTGCCACAGAGTATCAACCTGATACTCACCATACATCATCCTTATCATCATCACTGCAACATCCTAGTGCATATCATCTAGAGCAACATCCTGAAGCTCGTCATCCATGATCATCCTGATCATACAATGCATCTACCTGATGCATACCAAGTATCTACCAGATACATATCATCATACATGATCCACCTGATCACACAGTGTATCCACCTGATACAAATATAAATACATGATACATATCAACATACATGATCTACCTGATTATACAATGTATCCACCTGATACATATACATATACATGGTCCAAGCATCCAACATGATGCTTATACAAAATACATACACATGATCCAACCGATCATATCCAGCATCCAACATGATGCATACATACATATACATGATCCAACTGATCATATCCAGCATCCAACATGATGCATACATACATGATCCAACTGATCATATCTAGCATCCAACATGATGCGTACATACATGATCCAACTGATCATATCCAGCATCCAACATGATGCGTACATACATATACATATAAATGATCCAACTGATCATATCCAGCATCCAACATGATGCATACATACATACATATAAAAATGATCCAACTGATCATACAAAGCAGAAACCAGAACATCATCCTGATGCTCATCATCCAGCGCTTACATCCACATCCATGTGAAGGATCCTCCTTCCAACATGCTTGGAAGGGCTTCATAAAATGTGTCCATCACTTCTTCCTCGAAGTGTCATCAATTCGAAGAACACCAAGCCTCTCTCTGAAGTACTCAAACTTCACCCTGGCTAGTGGCTTTGTCAGCACATCTGCAATCTGCTTGTCCATCACAACATACAGGAGCTTCACAGCTCCTCTCTGCACCATATCCCTGATATAGTGATATTTGATCTCTATGTGTTTCGACCTGTCATGAAACACTGGGTTCTCGGACAGCTTCACACAACTCTAGTTATCACAGAAGATACCAGTATCATCCAACGGGAGATCAAATAATTCAGACAGTAGCTTCCGTAGCCATACTGCCTCACAACTAGCTGAATAGGTTGCAACATACTCTGCCTCAGCTGTACTCACTGCTACGCAGGACTGCTTCCTTCTAAACTAAGAGATCACACCTGATCCCATACTGAAGCAGCACCCAGATGTGCTCTTCCTATATGTAGCACTACTAGCCCAATTTGAATCAACATAACCCTGCAGGTTAAACTTTTGATTCGCTTCATACTTGAGCCCATAATCCACTGTACCCTTCAGGTACCTCAGAACATGCTTTACAGCAACCAGGTGAACACTCCTCAGATCTGTCAGGAACTGGCTCAATGTGTTCACCGCAAAGCAAATATCTGGTCTCGTGTTCGTCAGGTACATCAAGGACCCAATCATCTGATGATACATAGAGACATCAACCGGCTCAGATGAAGCATCACATAGAAGCTTCAGATTCGATGCCATAGGTGTGGCCATGGCCTTGCAATCCATCATCCCGAATCTCTTCAGGATATCTACTATGTACTTCCCTTGACCAAGGAAGATCCCACCTGCACTCTGCCACACCTCCATACCTAGAAAATAACGCATCATTCCCAAATCTTTCATATCGAACTCGACAGCAAGCTTTCTCTTAGTATCTGCAATCAATCTGTCATCTCCTGTTACAAATAAGTCATCCACATATAGGAGTAGAATCACATGATTCCCTTCCTCAACCTTGTAATAAAGGTTGGAATCTGCTTTACTCTTGGTAAAGCCAAAACTAGATAGGAAACTGTCCATCCTACCATACCAAGTTCTGGGAGCTTGTTTTAAGCCATACAAGGCTTTCTTCAATCTACACACATATGACTCCCTGTCATGTATTTTGAAACCGAGTGGCTGCTCCCCATATACTTCCTCTTCAACTACACCATTCAAGAAAGCAGTCTTGACATCCATCTAGTGTATTTTCCATTTCATCGCTGCAGCCAGGGAAAGTATTGTTCTGATGGAAGTATACCTGGCTATAGGTGCAAAATTTTCTTCATAATCTATTCCCTCTTTCTGAGAGAAGCCACGAGCTACGAATCTTGCTTTGTATTTCTCTACACTATCATCTACAGCATGCTTGATTTTGTAGATCCATTTAGAAGTCACAACAGACTTCTCTTTAGGTCTTGGTACAACATCCCAAACATCATTCTTCATTATTGATTGGTATTCCTCAACCATGGCATCCTTCCATTCTTTCTTTTCTGCTGCTTCTTCATAACTGGAAGGTTCTTTGTTCATAATGTCACAGAGTAAAGCAACATAGCTAGTATGTGATCTGGTTCTCTTCTTTGCTCTGTGTTCTTCTTCTGGAATGCCAAATCTTTCTGCATCTTGAATGATCTCTCTAGCCCATGCAGGTTTCCTCTTGTAAGAGTTATCCTCACGGGGTGGATCTACAAGTTCTTGCGGATCTTCAAACTCACGAACAACTTATGCAATTGCTTCAGTCATGGTAGTGTCTTGAAATCTAGTTTCCTTAGGTTCTTCATAAACTTCGATAAGTGCCTTCCTTGATTTGATGAATGCTGAGTTTTCATCAAATGTTACATCCCTGCTGACATCAATCTTCTTGAACCCTGGAAAGTATATTCTGTAAGCCTTCGAGCTTTCACTGTAACCCACAAAGATACCCTTCTTTCCTGAAGGATCTAGTTTAGTCCTCTTTTCCTTTGGGACATGAGTGTATACTGGACAACCAAATATTTTGAGATGGCTGACTTCAGGTTTCTTACCAAAAAAGACCTCTTCTGGTGTCTTGTTGTCCAATATCTTGTGGGGTGTTCTGTTCTGCACATATACAGTTGTTCTAGCTGCTTCTGCCCATAGATGCATAGGTATATCCTGATCATGCAGCATTTCCCTTGCTGCTTCCATGACTTTTCTGTTCTTCCTTTTTTTAACTCCATTCTGTTGAGGATTATAAGGAGCAGTCAACTCCCTCTTAATCCCTGAATCACTACAAAGCTTCTTGAAGTCACCTGAGGTGAATTCTCCACCATTGTCGAATCTGAATGTTTTGATCTTCTTGTCAGTTTGATTCTCCATCAAGGTTTTGAATTCCTTGAATTTATCAAACACCTCATCTTTGTTCTTCAAGAAGTATACGCAAGTCTTCCTGGAGAAGTCATCAATAAATGAGACATAGTAAACATACCCACTAAGAGAACTGGATGACATAGGACCACATACATCTGAGTGGATGGTTTCCAGGATGTCTTTTGCCTTGCTTTCACTGCTTGGGAAATCCTTCTTAATGTTCTTACCTTTTCCACATCCTTTGCAAACACCTTCATGTTTGGTCTTGATTTCAGGAAGACCCTCTACATCCTTGCTTGCAATTGGAAGTGCCCTATAGTGCATATGAGCAAGTCTTCTATGCCAAAGTTCACTTGGATCCATGGATTCATGTACCATGGCATGTTCAGGTTGTTCGTTCAATTTATAAAAACCTCCACAAATGCAACCCTCATACCTTTTGCATCCAATGTAGAGATGGAGAGTAAGTTCTTCTTGAGCCCAGTCACATAAAGGACTTCTTTCATCTTCAAAGATTTTCCAGAATCTAGGTTATAGGAGGCTTCACCACTTCCTTTGATTGGGTAGTGATAATCATCCCCAAGTTTCACCTTATGGGGTGATTCATGTTTAGATAAATTCACAAAAGATTCCCTAAACCCAGTCATGTGTTTGGAAGCCCCACTGTCAATCAACCAATCATTACAACCATGGGAGATAGTACCTGTGAGAGCAAAAATTAGAACATATTCTTCTTCACTTGATGAGTCATCATCACTATCACTTTCTGCCCTAGCCTTCTTCTTTGGGGGTTCATCATCTTCGGCAGCATGAGCATTATATCTTCTTTTGTTATTCTTCTTCTTCTTATTGAAGTTGTTGTTGTCTTTCTTCTTCTTGGGACAATCTGAAGCAAAGTGTCCCTTCTCATTGCAATTGAAGCATCTGAGATCTTTCTTATCTTTATGATGATGGTGGTGTGAGAATCTCCTGTTATGAGATGATTCCTTCTTGGACTTGCCTTTCCTAGCATGTGCTGTGAGAGCTTGATCTTCATTTCCCATATTTTCTTCTCGGGCCACAAGCCTAGCTTCTTCTTGAGAGCATTCTTCCCGTAATCTGTTGAAGGAGATCAACTTCTTCCTTGCACAAATTCCTTGAATAAAGGAATCCCATGACCTGGGTAGGCCATTTAGAGTGGTCATCACCACTTCACCATTCTCCACCATTTCATCCACTGCTTCTAGTTGTTCCTTGATCTGGGAGACCCTTGAAAAATAAGATTGAATTGTTTCTCCATTATGAAACTTTACTCCTTTCAATTGGTTCCGCGGGGTCATCTTCTGATTTATGTTCTTCCCTTCAAATAGCTTGGTCAAAGAGTCAAATATCTCCTTGGGTGTCTTTAGAGAAGACACATGGGGTATGAGATGGTTTTTGATAGAATCAGCAATGATTCTCTTTTCCTTGACCAAGTTTTTCTCATGCAATACCTTAGCCTCTTCATCCTCTGGGATAGGGATGTCTTCTTTTACATATGAGTCCAACTCATTCTCTTCCAGGATTAACCCAATCCTATACTTCCAAGCTCGGAATTTATCAGCCCCTTCAAGCTTATCCTCAAGCTTGGTGTGGTGAGACATCTTAAAGAGTACTTCAAATGAAATAGAAAAGATTTAGGTCTTGCCACTTGAAATGCTGAAAACTGGATCTGGTCCCGGATTAGGGTTTGTCGGAAAAACCCTAAAAATTCAAAATGTGAATTTCAATTTTCTGAAAGCATAGAAAGATGCGCCTTGATGAGCTGATCAGCCTAGTGTATTCAGAATTTGAGATTAGCAAAGCTTTACCCTTCAGATTTTCCTTTTTGTCCTCTCGGGTTTACTAGGGAGAGCCCTGAATTAGGGTTTGAGTTTCCCGGAGATCTACCCAGCCAAAATTTCGATCCAAAGCTCTAAACTTCAATTTTTGCAAGGAGCTTCCAGCTATGTCTTCATATTTCCGAAATTCCTATTTTTGTGGAAACCCTAAGTTTTAGGGCCAAATCTAAAAATGCTCAGAATTGAATTCTGATTGGACAGATAGATTCTCCTTGATGAGTAGAGTCAATCTACAATACTTCTTTTCCAAAATCTGTGGAGAGAAACCCAATAAACAAGAAACTCAAGTTTTCGTCAATGCAAAATGTCTTCTTCTCAGGTTAGCTCTGATACCATGTTAAATTTTGAGCATTAATTCACAATACTCTAGGATCTTCACTGAGAGAATAACATATACAGTATATCAATGCATAACAATCACAATAAGCATGACAAGCATCACAAGAATCAAAAGCATGAGAGACAAGAGACATAGAGTTTCTGTGGGGAAAACCCTAAGGTGAATAACCCCACAACTTCCTCAGAGATAGAGAGAGAAATGGCTCAACCAAAGTACAACCAAAATACACTTGAGATCGTCTCCTAGAAGTAGATGATCCTCCTCCTCACTAGTGCGCCACTTTCTGAGTGAGAGAGATATGACTTTCCGAATGATCTAAATAGAGATCTCATGATCTCTATTTATACTAACCTGTTTTCTCAGTGACCTTATGGGGCCGACTTGTCTAGCTAGGTACATCCACAATATAATATATATATATATCAGGGCCAACCCCACACATGGTGGTCTAATAACCCATCGACAAGTACACACACTTGCGACATTGTCAATCCACATGATGACACTTCCTTATAGGGGAATAACACATCTCTAATAAGGGTACAATAAATATATATGAAATACATAGATGAAATACATTCCGAAGTTACATATACATCAACATATCACACTAGAAAGTATGATGGCCGGAATAATCCCAGTGATCATGTGATGGAATGCCAACGATTATGGGTAGCGCAACCCAGAGATGAGTGGGTGAATGCTTTTATCCATACCTTAGATGAGATGCCGCACTCATGGTATACTGCAGCCGATTTGCACAGAAAAAATACAACATGGGGGGAGTTGACGGTCTATTTCACTCATACGTTCACTTTTGCAGATGCTAACCCTAACGTAAATAACGCCTTACAGCTCATCCGCGATGTGGTACTCCAGGTTGTTCCAGCGGCCTACCCTGTCGATCTGCACAGACACGATCAGATGTAGTCTCTCATGGAATGCTTCAACATCACCGGTGGGCCAGAGGATAAGGATGATCCCCAGAATGTCAACATTCCCGAGTCTGAAGGAAGTCGCGATGTGGTACCACCTACTGCACCAAGTAATCCGTTCATTCAACCACTGAAGCTTCGTAAGCTCAATATCGGCACAGAGGCCACTCCCAAGTTTGCAAATGTTGGGGACTATTGGGATGACAAGATGATGAGTAAGGTCACTTATTTACTCCATGAGTTTCAAGACTTATTTCCTATGAATTTTTTCGATATGAAGGGGATCCTGGGTGATTTAGGGGAGATGAGAATTTCGTTAAAACCAGATGCTAAGCAAGTCTGACAGCAACCTTATCGGCTGAATCTGCGACATAAGGAAAAGATCAAGGTGGAATTTGATCGCATGTTGGATGCTGGTATTATTGAACCAGTGGAAGAATCTGAATGGATCAGTCCTATGGTGGTGTAGGACAAGAAAACCGGTGAGGTGCGCATTTGTGTTGACTTGCGGAAGTTAAATGATGCCTGCTTGCACGACCCTTTTCCAACCTCATTTACTGACGAAGTAATTGAAGGGGTGGGCGGCCAAGAGATGTACTCATTCACCGATGGGTTCTCTGGCTACCATTAGATTCGCATTGCCAAAGAATATATCCATAAGACAACTTTCGTTACTGAATGGGGCTACTTTTAGTACACTGTAATGCCGTTTGGTTTGAAGAATGCACCTGCGATATTCTCCCGGGTCATTGTTGCTGCATTTAAAGACTTTATTCAGAAGTTTTTGCAAGTATACATGGATGATTGGACAGTTTATGGGTTGATTCGCGATCATTTGGCCAATCTGCAGTTAATGCTTGATCGCTGCCGACAGCACCAGATATCGCTGAACTTGAAGAAATGTATTTTTTGTGCACCATTTGGGATATTGTTGGGTCATATTGTGTGTAAGCAAGGGTTGTTGGTCGATCCGGCTAAGATTGTGCTCATATTGAGTTTGCAACCACCAACCACTGCTAAGCAGTTACGAGCTACTCTAGGGCATACGGGGTATTATCGCAAGTTCATCAGGGGATATGCAGTGATCACCGCCCCTATGGAGAAATTGCTGAAGAAAGATGCACTCTTTCAATGGACTTCGGAATGTCAAGATAGTTTCGACACACTTAAGACGAAGATGGCTTCGGCACCAATATTGGTATTTCCAAATTGGAGTAAGGAGTTCCATGTACATGTCGATGCTTCATCAATCACATTGGGAGTAGTATTGGCTCAGCCTGGCGAAGCAGATCTTGATCACCCCATTGCTTTCACTAGTCAGAAGTTGTCATCCGTTGAACGCAACTACACCACCATTGAGCAGGAGGGTCTGGAAATGGTCTACATGCTGCAGAAGTTCAAGCACTATTTGTTGGGTGGGCACTTTTAAATGTTCACTGACCATTCGACGTTGAAATACCTAGTCAATAAGCCTGTGTTGGGGGGGAATATATGCTGCTAGTTACTTCTTTTTCAGGACTTTGATTTTGAAGTCATTGTGAAGCCATCCCGGTTGAACGCCGGTCCTGATCATCTATCGCGGATTGATACAAGGGAGGAACCCACCAATATTGAAGACGGGTTGTCAGATGCACAACTATTTAAGGTTGGAATCGCTGATGACTATTTTTATGACATCCTCTAGTTTCTAACAACAGGTACTACACCAGATGAGTTCACCACCAATCAGAAGAAGCAATTGGTAGTCAAGGATGCAAACTTCCAGCTAATCACAGGAGAGTTGTTGATGTATATGTAACTTCGGAATGTATTTCACATATATGTATATTGTATTCCTATAGAGATGGTATTATTCCTCTATAAGGAAGTGTCATCATTTATATTGTAAGTGTCGTAACTTATACTTGATGGGTTATTAGACCACCTTATTTGGGGTCGGCCTTGTATAAGTCATGTGGGTCAAAGGGTTATTAGACCACCCTATTGGGGGTCGGCCATGTGGGTCAAAGGGTTATTAGACCACCCCATTGGGGTTCGGCCCACTCAGCATTATGTTATGTGGTAAAGTTCGAGCCTACATGAGTTAGGTAAAAAGGCAAGTCAAGTCAAGTATAAATAGAGTGCGGGAGGCACTCTATTTACTCACTCACTTCTCACACATGCTCTCAAGGAGGAGAGGCGCACTTATGGAGGAGGAGGATTGCTGCTAGGTTATGGCTATCTCTATTGGTTGGTTGTATCATTGCTCTATCTATCTCTGAGGAAGTTATTGGGGTTTTTCACCTTTATGGTTTTCCCCAAGTAAATCTTTGTGTCTCTTGTGTGCTTGCATTATTGTCTCCATGATTGATATGCTGTAGATATGCTGTACATGTTGTTCTCTCAGTTAAGATCCTAGATCAGATTGAAGTAAATTCTGAAAATTTAACATGGTATCAGAGCTAGCCTGAAAGAAGGCATGATATGGCATGTATGACACTTGTTGCACTTACGATGCTAGGGCTTGATATAGCAAAAACCAGTCATCTTAGCACTTTCGCTATAAATCCGTTTTGGCGAATTTTACGGATCTGAAATTGTTACAGGCCGAAGCTAAGATCTCCAGGTATCTTGTGTCCAAAGGAAAACCTCTAATTCGTTGTACTTTGTGATTTATGATCTGTACAATATAGGGTTTCTGCCTCTTCCAGATCTGAGTCAAAATCAGGTGACCTTGGGAAAAAGGTCATATCTTGGGCTAGGAAGCTCCAAATGAAATTTCGTAAAAAGTGACAGGTATTACACAGTCTGTACTATCTCAGAAAACGTTTTCAGAGGCCGAAGTTGAACCAGTGACACGTGGAATGCCGTACAAGTTCGCTCTCCTGTATTATCCCATAAACAGGTCACGTTGCGACATTTGGCATAACTCTCTCTCAGAGAGTCCAATTGAGGTCAGACCTATCAGGATGGAAAGATAACAGGTCAGGCTTTCTCAGGAAACTTTTTCAGACCCTGTGGATCAAAAATTTTGGAGTTACACCAGAAACAATCAGGTACATATTTCTGTCAAAACAGAATTATTTTTTGGTACCTTCATTCATGGCTTCCGGAATTTAGGGCTTTGGAAAAAGTTAGAATTTTTGTAATCGGAGACCACGGCTGGATGCTACTCATCAAAATAGAAATTTAGAGACCAAGATCAGAATTTTTGGTTGGGCAGAAGGCCGGGCTTGATTAGACCCTAGTTCGGGACTTTGATCAGAAAAGTGGAAAATTAGGGCTTCTGTAAAAATGGGAATTTTTGAAATCTGTGACCATGGCTGGAAGCTCCTCAAAAAAATAGAAGCTTAGAGCTTTGGATCAAACATTTTGATTGGGAAGAAGAGTGGGCTTCATCAAACCCCAGTTCAGGGTCACGTCCAGTGAATCCAGAAGTTTCAAAAGCAAAATTGAGGAGTGAAACTTTGCAGTTTTCAAATTCTGAATATACCGGTTTGATCAGCTCATCAAGGCGCATATTTCTATCCTTTCGGAAGTATGAAATTCAAAGTTTGAATTTTTGGGGTTTCTCTGACAAACCCATATCCAGCTCTAGGTCCAGTTCTTGCAAATCAAGTGGATTGGGTTAACCCTAGAAGAAGATGGATTGATCATCTGCATGAGTGAAGAAGTTCCTGTTTCAGAGGGAGATGAGGCTAAGGCCTTACATAAGAAGATTACAAGCAATCTCGATAGGTATGACTCATCAAGGTATGTTTCGATATTTGTCCATGATTAAGTTTATGGTATGTTTGTCTTCATGTTATTACGGTTAGTACAATTTTGATTTTAGATTTGTCATATCACCTTAACAAAAGTATGAATGCATGATAGAAGATATTCATTGGTTAAGGTGTTGACACTTATGATTGTACTAATACATTATGGTGTTGTATGAGGTTTATGTTGTCTACTAACATGAAAGGTACACCAAGAAAGACAAAACATGTTCTGGTCCAAGAACATATGATCATGATAACATGAGGACAAAGATTCATCCATTGTCATGGATCTCATAGAAGATCCATTTACGAGGTATGTATAACTTGGTTTTATAATGGCTAACCTATGAGATATACAGGTTACTAGCACAAGTCATTGAAGAAGAACAAGAAGACATCATGTGAGTATGTTAGACATAACTAACTAGCATGCTAATCCAGGTATGTTTTTCCTATATCAAGATAGAATCCTACCTTTTGTTAGGATCTTATACTGTTGTTGATAATGATTATTCATAAAGTCATAAGTTTGAATAATCATGGTTGTATGCATATTATGTTTCTTACCTTAATTGATGATTTGACTAACCAGAAGAATCATGATGTCATAGGTTTGAATAATTATAGGTTTAGACATGTTATGCTTCTTATGATTTGACTAACCATAAGAATCCTACATAAACCTTGAATGCTAATGCTTATTATTTTCTGTTTGAAATGATCATGACTATACATGCTTGAGATTATTGTGTTTTAATAGTATACTAATGAATGTATGATTTTATATGAGATCACAAGGATAACAAAATCATGATACTAATAAGCATGCATAGGAACCAAGGATGAATATGAGTTCAAGAACAGGTAATCCAGGAAGCAAAGATCAAGAGGGAGCACACTCCAGTTGTTCCTGCAAGAAAGCAAAGGAACACACTTCAGTAGTTTCTGCAAGGATGCAGATATTCAGAGGGAGTTGACCATCCTTCCACAACAAAAAGGTGTAGAAGAAGCTACTTCAGATTAGGACTCCAGCAGCTCCTGTAAGGAAGCAAAGACTCAGAGGGAGTCCACCCAACGAACAAACAAAGATAAGTATTTTAACTTCTTGCATATTTGTTTGTTTAAATAAAATTGTTCAATGATGTATATGCTCATGGTCTTAGACTTAGGATATGTATTGTGCATATTAGAATAATTACATTAATGAACAGTATACTACTAATATGCATGGGTAAGTAGCCTATGGAACTGTACAACATTCCATTGCTACTTATCTAGAATGAAACCTCTTTGCTGACATGTTGGGAGTTGTGCACACTCTTAACAATGTTCTGGTAGAGATTGGAAGGCATCTAGAAAGTTACGGGATATGGATAAATGTTGTATTGAAGCATTGGCTAAGATAATTGCATGGCTGTATGACATATTTATTTATGTGTAAGAATTTGTTCTGAAAACTATGAGATGTTTTCTAATCATGCAATTTAACTTGTTGTGTAGGAAAGATCGTATGCCATCTCCTACAAAAGAAGAAATACAACATTTGTTCTAGCAACAAAGATATCTATTGAAGATATTGAAGTTCCCAGGATCTGGGATGAAGAAATGAAATGCCATGATCCGTCGATCATGAAGAATGATGTTTGGGAT
This sequence comes from Larix kaempferi, assembly GCA_027924585.1. Lineage (NCBI taxonomy): Eukaryota > Viridiplantae > Streptophyta > Pinopsida > Pinales > Pinaceae > Larix > Larix kaempferi. Next base: position 13,322,557 of record BSBM01000729.1, read on the forward strand.
GTAATCCCAAGACATGAAGGGAAGTTTGCTATGACTTCCAAATGGAACTATCAGATCAAGCATGTTGCAGATGGCAGCATTGAGAAATATAAAAGTGATGAAATAGAAGATACACCAGATGGATTCAAGACAGCTTCCTTGAATGGTGTAGTTGAAGAAGAAGTGTATGTAGGGCAGCCACTTGGTTCTGAGACACATGATAGGAAATCATATATGTGCAGAACTTGGTATGGTGAAGATAGATTGATTGCCAACATGCAGCGGAAGCTTACTACCGAGTTCGAGATGAAGAACTTGGGGATGATGCACTATTTGTTTTTGGCATGGAGGTGTGGCAGAGTGCAGATAGAATCTTCCTTGGACAAGGGAAGTATGCAGTAGATATCCCAAAGAGGTTCGGGATGATGGATTGCAAGGCCATGGCCACACCTATGGCATCGAATCTGAAGCTTCTTTGTGATGCTTCATCTGAGCCAGTTGATGTTTCTATGTATCGTCAGATTATTGGGTCCTTGATGTACCTGACGAACACGAGACCAGATATTTGCTTTGCTGTGAACACATTGAGCCAGTTCCTGACGGATCCGAGGAGTGTTCACCTGGTTGCTGTAAAGCATGTTCTGAGGTACCTGAAGGGTACAGTGGATTATGGGCTCAGATATGAGGCGAATCAAAAGTTTAACCTGCAGGGTTATGTTGATTCAGATTGGGCTGGCAGTGCTGCAGATAGGAAGAGCACATCTGGGTGTTGCTTCAGTATGGGATTAGGTGTGATCTCTTGGTTTAGCAGGAAGCAATCCTGCGTAGCACTGAGTACAGCTGAGGCAGAGTATGTTACAGCTTGTTCAGCTAGTTGTGATGCAGTATGGCTACGGAAGCTACTGTCTGAGTTATTTGATCTCCCGTTGGAAGCTACTGGTATCTTCTGTGATAACCAGATTTGTGTGAAGCTGTCCGAGAACCCAGTGTTTCACGACAGGTCGAAACACATAGAGATCAAATACCACTATATCAGGGATATGGTGCAGAGAGGAGCTGTGAAGCTCCTGTATGTTGCGACGGACGAGCAGATTGCAGATGTGCTGACGAAGCCACTAGCCAGGGTGAAGTTCGAATACTTCAGAGAGAGGCTTGGCGTTATTCAGATCGAGGACACTTCGAGGAAGAAGTGATGGACACATTTGCTGAAGCCATTCCAAGCATGTTGGAAGGAGGATCCTTCACATGTCTGTGGATGTAAGCGCTGGATGATGAACATCAGGATGATGTTCTAGTTTCTGCTTGATATGATCAGTTGGATCATTTTATGTATGTATGTACGCATCATGTGGATGCTGGATATGATCAGTTGGATCATTTTATGTATGTATGTATGCATCATGTTGGATGCTTGGACCATGTATCTGTATATGTATCAGGTGGATACATTGTATGATCAGGAGGATCATGTATGATGATATGTATCAGGTAGATACTTGGTATGCATCAGGTAGATGCATTGATGATCAGGAGGATCATGTATGATGATATGTATCAGGTAGATACTTGGTATGCATCAGGTAGATGCATTGATGATCAGGAGGATCATGTATGATGATATGTATCAGGTAGATACGTGACATGCAGCAGGATGTTGCAGTGATGATCAGGATGATCATAGATGACGAGCTTCAGGATGTTGCTCTAGATGACATGCAGCAGGATGTTGCAGTGATGATCAGGACGATCATAGATGACGAGCTTCAGGATGTTGCTCCAGATGACATGCAGCAGGACGTTGCAGTGATGATGATCAGGATGATCATGGATACATCAGGATGATGTATGGTGAGTATCAGGTTGATACTCTGTGGCCGTGGATCAGGTTGTGCAGATGAGCATGTAATTCGTTGCCCTGGGAGATTTGCAGATGGTCTTGCGAGGTTTTGCCTATGGCATGTAATTCGTTGCCCTGGGACATCTGGCAAATGCTCTTTCGAGGTTTTGCTCTGGGAGGACATGTAATTCGTTGCCCTGGGAGATCTGCAGATAGTCTTGCGAGGTTTTGCCTATGGCATGTAATTCGTTGCCCTGGGATATCTGGCAGATGCTCTTGCGAGGTTTTGTCCTATGGCATGTAATTCGTTTCCCTGGGAGATCCGATAGGTTGGGCTGTGTGCCCGTAATCAGTCCTGGGATGCTCTTGCGAGGTTTTTCCATGACCACATGTAATTCGTTGCCCTGGGAGATCCTATAGGTAGAGCTGTGTGCTCGTAACAGCCTGGGATGCTCTTGCGAGGTTTTGTGGTGAGGTCACATGTAATTCGTTGCCCTGGGAGATCCTATAGGTAGAGCTGTGTGCTCGTAACAGCCTGGGATGCTCTTGCGAGGTTTTGTGACGCACGTAAAAGTCCTGAAGATTCCACAGTATGGCCAGTGATGACGAAGACCTGCAGGTGGTGGGCCTACATCCAGTATGAAAAAGGACTGGCTCTGTAGAACTTCCTATGACGAGTAGATTCAGAGATTGATTGAGATAGCAGCAGCAGTGACGATGATGATGATGACTCGATGACGATTATCCAGTGACGATGATCCAGAGAAGATGACTTGTGCTAGAAGAACTGTGCTGAGAAATACCTTCCTAGTTAAGAGGGAGTGTTGATGTATATGTAACTTCGGAATGTATTTCACATATATGTATATTGTATTCCTATAGAGATGGTATTATTCCTCTATAAGGAAGTGTCGTCATTTATATTGTAAGTGTCGTAACTTATACTTGATGGGTTATTAGACCACCTTATTTGGGGTCGGCCTTGTATAAGTCATGTGGGTCAAAGGGTTATTAGACCACCCTATTGGGGGTCGGCCATGTGGGTCAAAGGGTTATTAGACCACCCCATTGGGGGTCGGCCCACTCAGCATTATGTTATGTGGTAAAGTTCGAGCCTACATGAGTTAGGTAAAAAGGCAAGTCAAGTCAAGTATAAATAGAGTGCGGGAGGCACTCTATTTACTCACTCACTTCTCACACATGCTCTCAAGGAGGAGAGGCGCACTTATGGAGGAGGAGGATTGCTGCTAGGTTATGGCTATCTCTATTGGTTGGTTGTATCATTGCTCTATCTATCTCTGAGGAAGTTATTGGGGTTTTTCACCTTTATGGTTTTCCCCAAGTAAATCTTTGTGTCTCTTGTGTGCTTGCATTATTGTCTCCATGATTGATATGCTGTAGATATGCTGTACATGTTGTTCTCTCAGTTAAGATCCTAGATCAGATTGAAGTAAATTCTGAAAATTTAACAAGAGTTGTATAAAATGGGCGCTGATGAGATATTGCGCAGATGTGTCTTGCCGCATGAGCAAGCGTCGATACTGGCTAAAGCACATGGAGGAGTAGCAGGAGGAAACTATGGTGGTCGGGAGACGGCTAGGAAGGTGTTGCATGTGGGGATGTGGTGGCCTACACTGCATAATGATGTGACATACTATGCGCAGTCCTACGATGTTTTTCAGCGAACTGGAAAACCATCTAGACGTGATGAGATGCCCCTGATGCCTCAAATAACATTGCAAACATTCGACAAATGGGTCGTGGATTTTGTAGGACCGATCAATCCACCAAGGAAACGCACGGGTGCACGGTATATCGTCACGGCGACAAAGTATTTGACCCGATGGTCCGAGGCGGCACCTGTTGTTGATTGTTATGCGGCTACGGCGGTGTGATTTTTGTTTGATAACACTATCACTCGCTTTGGTTGCCCCAAGATATTGCTAAGTGATCAAGGCAGCCACTTTCTTAATCGCACCATCAGCACATTGACGGAGGAGTTGCAGATACAGCATAGGAAGAGTTCACCCTATCATCCACAGTCGAATGGCATGGTGGAGGATTTTAATAAGGTTTTGCAGCATGCACTAACAAAGGTGTGCAATGAGAACCACGACGACTGGGATCTCAAAATCCCAACAGTGTTGTGGGCCTATCACACCACATGTAAATGGTTGACAAGACAGACACCATTTAAGTTGGTGTATGGACAAGAAGCGATTATGCCAATGGAGTATATTGTTCTGAGTCTACGAATTGCGGCTGTCACGGGCATGGATGATGTCGCAGCATTAGATGAACGTCTGGCGTAATTGGTGCAGCTGGAAGAAGATCATTTAATCATTGGGTTCCATCAAGGGGTCGAGAAGGATCGCCAGAAGGCATGGCATGATTGGTACATCAAAAATAAACAGTTTCAGCAAGGCGACTTGGTGCTATTGTACGACAGCAAGTTTATGAAACATACAGGGAAGTTGCAGATTCACTGGCTTGGTCCCTATCGCATCTGTAATATTAATTCCGGAGGAGCGGTTCAATTGCAGCAGTTGGATGGGACGATGCTCCCCAAGCTAGTAAATGGTCATAGGTTGAAGCCCTATCGCGCGGGCTTGGAACACTGCGATGCCTGAGTCGCATCAAAAAAAGAAAAAAAAACATGGTGATTGGTGGATGTCGCACCACCATGGATGAAATGCAGAAGCAGGGAGGATTCTGCCACAAGTTGGGAATGGTCAGAGACACATGGCATCGTAGCGACCAGGTCAAATTAGTAATAAATGCCAAAAGTTCAGATAGTTAATTAACGACATTGTTCGAATGATGGGAATAAATGGCAGATCCGGTCGATCGACAGACCGGATCGACGGCGAATTTGTGTCATTAATACAGGATTTTGGTTAAGTTAATGCCTAATTTCGTGATGATTACGATGGATTTGGTTGGAAGGCATGAAGAATTGAGTTGTTTTTGTAATATTGTGGCATGCTGCAGAGTATTGTTGTTGGTTCGTGAGTGTTGCAGTGCGCATTGTAGAGTGTTCTTGTCGAAGTATAGGGAGGCATGCCAGGTGAGCTGGAGAATATTGAGATCAGTAGTGAAGTTGATTCCCCCTTCATCCCGGGTGTTGTTCAAGAAGAAACTGCACCAGCCGTCAACCTTGAGGCTGAGGTAGCAACTATGCCGGTGGGAGAATCTGTAATTGCTAAGAGGCGACGGGGAGGTCAGCACTCGGAGTCCCTGCAGAGTAAGAGGGTGCTTCGGTCCTCCGCTGCGATGGTAGGCGAAGCTCTGGAACAGGTAGGGAAGTCTAGTCGCCCCATTCATGAGTCTACCCCATGGGAGAGACTCTCCGCTGGTGACATCCTTGGGTATATCCCTCCGGTCCGGCTGGATGCCACCCCACACAAGATAAACCCAAAATAAAAGTATGGTGTGAAGATTCCAGCGCTCCTGGTTGGAATGGAGTGTTCTGTGGATATTACACCGGTGTTGATGCACCTGTGCTACGATGATCATGATATGGTGGCCTACCCCGACATTACATCTCCCCCTTATGTGTAGGAGACGCGCCTTTCCCCAACACCGACTGTACAAGACTAGGCACGAGGATTGAAGTAGGACAGCTTGTTAGGGATTATTAATATGCCACATTTCGGGAAGCTGGCAGAAGTGAATGAATGTGTAAAGAATCTCCTGGCGTGTTTCATGGTGGGTCGTTGTGGCTAGATAGAGAAGTCCCGGTCACCATTGACTTAATTTCATCCATTACTAGTTTTCCCAAGAATTGAGTTGATCTGACGTAGTTCATCCAGGGGAAGGCCAATGACAAGAAGCAAGCGTTGCAGTTGGCACAAAAATATGGCCTAGAAATGGATGGGCATGGGTATCGCACCAGTAGTTGCAATGATCAGGTGGTGCTCACGTGAATTAATATCTTGTCCTGCATGGTGGTTAGGGGTGGTCGACCTAACCAATGCAACTCGGACATTGTAGCATGTGTTGAGAAATGTGTGGAAGGGGTCCAAATGAATTGGTCCTTGTACCTCTTGAATCAATTAATGAAGGACGTTGCGGTGGTCCAATCAGGAAAGGGTGCCTTTACATACAGTTGGTTGTTGCTGTTGATCGCTTTCGTCACATGGAAAGAGCCCGGCACATACCAGGGCATGGATTGTCCAGCTGCAACAGAACGGCAGGGGGCGCGATATCAAAATCTATGGTATGTACGAGAGCCCGAGAGACTCCAGGATTTCCAATTGCATTTTTGGTTGTATTGGGAGATGCTTTGTGCCATGGCAACACAGGTCCCACGAATATCTGAAGAAATTGTTGTGCGGTTCCAACTTGTTATGGCATTTGCAATTCGGCTGCATACCATACATATCCAAGCCCGTTGTGATCCTGATCGACAATGGTTGCAGACCTCGTATAAGGTGACATCCGAAGATTTGGAGGGCGCTATGAACGAATGGCCAGAGGAATGGCAACAACCCATGAGTCTAGTAGAGATAGAAGCTAGTGGCCCTCTGTTGGGCCCAGATGATTGGGTATCGGCACAGGACGAGCAGAGTCACCATGAATCAGGGCACCAATTGACCAAAAAAATATCAGATGATGATAGCGATCGGGAGCTTGAAGAGAACCGCTCGAAATGGTATCAGGAGCATGCAACGATCAGTGGATTTTCTTTTCCCGTTGAGGCACAGTTGGGCCACCTGGTCACAGCACTCAATACTGCATCCTCTGCGGAAGCAGACAAGATGGCAAGGAAAGTGGATGAAGGATTCCATGCGATCACCGCTCGGTTAGACTCTTTGTATGACCTGGTTTCCAGCAAGGCACCAAAGGAAGCAGCTGCATCAACCTTTGACACAATCAGCACTGAGCCGCGGGTCAGGAATGTGGAGATTCCCCCGATTGCGATTGTGACCAAATATGCGACACTAAACACATTGTTGTAGCAGCTGCACACAGTGACCATTAATGTGAATGCTTTCCCATGAAAGGATTGACTGCTCTGCAGGATACTACCAGCATGGAAACGACAGACCAACTGCGGCAGATCAGCGATATGTGTGCCCGCCTGTAGACAAGCAAGGACGATGCACAGTGCACCATTGAAGAATTGACTGCCAGGGTTGCTTCCGCACGGAAGGCAGTGGATGACCTTGAGGTACACATTACGGAAGAATGGGCGGAGATGGCCCACGAAATTGAAGGCCTGAAAAAGGAACATGATTTCCTTATTGCGGAAAAGGATCGCATGTGGGACAACAGTGTCCAAGTTGACCGAGCGATCGTAAAAGCTTATCAACATGTCCCAGATCCCACTGAAGAGGTAGATGTGCTCCACCGAGTGCAGCGACTGGGGTTTGCTATTATTCAGTTGCGACAGAAGAATCACGAGTTGAAGACCCAGCTAAAATCGGGTACGCCTCAGGCCAAAGTGGATGAACGAAGAAGGGAAATTGAGGAATTTTCCACTCAGATGGAGGAGCTGGAAACACAAGAAACCAAGCTCATGGCTGAAATGGTACAATTCTGGGGATGCATTATTTAGGATGAGAAGTTTGAGCAGCTGACGAAGTACCGGCCGGAAGCAGAGGGACAATTGGCCACATTAAAAGTCACAATGCACATAATGCCACCACTGGAGCAAGTCGCTAAGTCTCAAGAGCTGAAAGGCTTACAACACTGTGTCGCCAAGGTGGACGAGCGACAGAAGATCCACACGGCCCAGTTAGAAGAGTTCCGGGACATGAGTGGTAAATTTATGATGCAGTCTAGTGAAGCTCTGCAGGCAATGCAGAAGTGTCGACAGCAGGTCATGGAAAATCTTACGGATCACCCATCCGCAGACGCCATGGTCGACAGTCAGGAAGTGGCTATGGAAGCCAAGGAGCTGGTGCGGACAGTTGAACAGCCATATGAGGACTTCAAAGTAAAAAAGACGGTGTGTACTAGGTCCAGCAGTTGACGTGGCTCGGGGGCAAGCCACAATATTGTGTTGGGGGCCTGTTGGCAGGCGGTTTGGTAGATTGCTATCGCAGCATCTCTGATGCTACGACAAGGAAAAAGATGGCACGAATGGCGAGAAGATGACGTGAATGGTGATGAGTGGAAGATTAGTTATGTATTTTGGGTCAATTGTACCGCGGAATGCAGGTTTTTGGTCATTTGGACCACATATTATGTAATGTTGAGTCATTTATACCGTAGAATGCGGGTTTTTTGTCAGTTTTGTACCAAGTTAGTTAGATGTTGGTTCACTTGTCCAAATGTCAGTTAGGGAGTTGTTAGTAAGTGGACAAGCATTGTAATGGTGGAAGCCTATATATAGATAAGAGTCATAGGTATGAGAGGGAGAAGAGAAGGGAAGAGGAGAGAAAAAGTATATGTTTGGGATGTTTTTGCGCATCTATGAGATATTGCCGAGACCTGATCCTTGAGGAGATATTGTATCTAAGATTTTGCAGTGATAATGTGATATGATGAAACTGTTCTGGTGCAATTCCTGGGTTCTTTCTATTTATTTATGGTAATGCAATGTCATACTTCATGAATAATGCTATGTTTCCTTGATGCAATGTTGCTTTACTGCTACTACTACTGTGATAATGAATGCTGCAATTGAATAATGTGTTATGAATACATGTCAAATGTTTGAGATCCCTGTTTAAGTTGCAATAGAGTTAGTTCATATAGCCGCAACCCTCCTCCTTCCTCAGCGAAAACATGGTTCCGTCTGCTCTTCCTGGACACCTCGGGTGAGACCTCATCTGCTCCGCAGGTGTTGTTGGGCGGGATAAAACCTTCCCAAGCCGGTGCCCAGGAAGATTGCAGGATGTGTCGATAGTGAAGTGGAACCCTTGTTGACTGGATTCGCATTGGTCAATAGTCCTTGAATCTTAAAACCATCGCATACCATCAAGGCATGCACCTAGTCTAACCATGTAAAATTTCAACACATGCATGCACATTTTGAAGAAATATCAACATTGGACCCATTCACTGCTCACTATTTGGGGTCGATGGATGACATTGGTGGTGGGCGTGTTGGAAATACCATGGAATTTCAAGAGAGTTACGAAAAATATTCCATATATTGGAATGACAAATAATGACGATAAGACATGCATGATGAATGTTGATGGAAATGTGGAATATCTCAAAGAATATGTGGGGACATCAGTCATCTTTGAGTATTGAAACCCTCCCATAACGTCAAGGAATGAATCAAATTTCAATGCATACAATCACAGTTTGAATAATCTCAATGTTGGCCCCATTCATTGCTCACTGTGCAAGGTCAACAGATGGAATTAAGCCCTTAACCCAATATAATCCCTAAGCAATTAACTATTAAACCACTTGCATGTTGGACCCTATAAAATTATTTGGGGGTGTCTTAACTTAATAGAATCATAGTTTTATCATCTCAAATAATGCCACAAGAAAAAGGAAAAGACATGGAAATTGACATATTCATTATGTTTCACTGCAAATTTGGGTATGTGGGGTTTTATCTTTGTTAGAATGGATGGACAAATTGGTTCATGAAGAATATGATGATGATAAAAATAAAAACCATGTTAAGGGTGATGATGATGACGATGATGTCCTTGAGTATTAAAACCCTCCCATGCCATCAAGGCATGCACTTAGTCTAACCACATAAACTTTCAATGCATACAAGAACATTTTGAAGAAATTTCAACGGTGGCCCTATTCACTACTCACTGTGTGGAACCGATGGATGAAATTGGTGGTGGGTGTGTTGGAATTCCCATTAAATTTCAAGAGATTTCCAACAAATATTCTATATATGGGAATGACGAATGATGATGATGAGATGTGCATGATGAGCATTGATGGAAACATGGACGATCTCAAAGAATATGTGTGCACATCAGTCATCCTTGAGTATTGAAATCATCCCATACCATCAAGGAATGTGTCTAGTGTAAACATCTCAAATTTCAATGTATACAGTCACATTTTGAATAATATTAACGTCGGCCCCATTAACTGCTCATGGTGCAAAGTCGATGGATGGCATTAATCCATTAGCCCAATATAATCCCTAAGAAATTAACCCTTAAACCACTTGCATGTTGGATCCTATCAAATTCTTTGGCGATGTCTTAACTTAATAGAATCATGGTTTAATCATCTCGAAGAATGCCACAAGAAAAAGGCAAAGACATGGAAATTGACATCTTCATTAGGTTTTGCTGCAAAAGTGGGTATGTCGGGTTTGATCTTTGTTGGAATGGATGGAAAAATTGGGTCATGATGAATATGATGATGATGATGATGATGATGATGATAGAAATGACAACTATGCTGATGGTGATGATGTCCTTGAATACCCTCCCACACCATCAAGGCATGCACTTAGTCTAACCATGTAAAATTTCAACGCATACAAGCACATTTTGAGGAAATTTAAATGTTGGCCCCATTCAGTACTCATTATGTAGGGTCGATGGATGACAATGTTGGTGGGCTTGTTGGAAGTCCCATTACATTTCAAGAGAGTTCCAACAAATATTCTATATATGGTAATGGTGAATGATGCCAATGAGACGTGCATGATGAATGTTGATGGAAACGTGGATGATGTCAAAGAATATGTGGGGACATCAGTCATCCTTGAGTAATGAAACCTTCCCAAACCATCAAAGCATGTGTCTGGTCCTACCATGTCAAATTTCAATGCATACAGTCACATTTTGAAGAAATCTCAATGTTGGCCCCATTCATAGCTCAATGTACATGATCCATGTATGGCATTAATCCCTTCACCCAATATAATTCATAACACATTAACCATTAAACTAACTAACCCCAATTTTCATTTGCATATGCTTCTTCCATTCATTTTTTATGAACATGTTTGTGAAGACACAAAGCTTAATAAAATTTTAAGCCACATAAATATATTTTTTAATTGATCAATATGAATTGGAAACTTAAAATTAATTTTTTTTGCCTTAGTTATATTTACATTATGAATACAAAATCTAAAAATAATAAAAAACCTATACAAACTAAATTCACATCTTTTATTATCATAAGGCAATTTGAAGACTAAATTGGTATATTTGGAAGTTTTAATATAAATACAATAAATATAAATATGGTATCCTTTGTAGTTAACATTAAGAAAAACATTATTTATTTATTCAATATAAAAGAATCTATAAATTTATATATTCAAAACATGAATATTCAATATTATTAATATGTTTTAAATTAACATAAATAATAATCCAAATTAAACTAAATTTAAATAAAATATAAAAAATTACATCACATATTGTAAAATAAACTTTATAATAGGAAAATAATTATAAATGTAAAAAGAAAATGCCCTCAACCCATAATCACTGGGACCTTACCCTTTAAACCCCTTCGGCCACTAATTCTTAATCCCTTGACCTTTAATCCCTTGACCTTTAATCCCTTAACCCCTAATCCCTAATCCCTTAACTCTTAAATCCTAAACCCCTAATCCCCAATCCCTTAACCCATAAGCCATGAATCCACTAACCCCTATTCCATTGACCCTTCAACCCTTATTCCATAATCCCTAATCCATTAACCCATAAACCCCTATGCCCCAATCCCTTAAACATTAATCCCTTAACCCTAAACCCTAAGCCCTTAAGCACTAAGCACTTAACCCGTAATCCCTAAGCCATATTTAACCATTAAACTACCTAACCCCTTAGACCTTAACCCTTAATCCCTTAACCCCTAGCCCATAATCCATTAACCCTTAATCCTAAAACCCTAATCCCTAAATCCCCTACTCCCTAAAGACCATATCCCCATAACCCCCAACAAGGACAAGCAAAGTAGCTGAGAAGTTATGTTGAAACCTGGTTAGCAAGGTAACCGCGCTATTTTGGGGATTTTAAGGGTACTATGCGGTTTTGGCCTATAACTATTATAAAGATGTGACCTTCGGGCACAATCTATAAAAGGGGCAATTTTGTATAGGGAAGGGTTAGTCTTAGTTGGTCATTGTTGTTATTGATCTTTGTAAGTTAGATATAGGCCAAGACAAGAGAGAAAGAGGTTCTGCAGTTGTGTGCGGAGAGACCCATTGTAGATAAGAGTCTGCAGCTATGTGCGCATACTAGAACTGTTGACCCTTCCCATTAATATAAACAATAGTTCCCATCGACAAAGCTCCCATCTGGGGGGTGAACCACGTAAATCCTTGTGTTGTGTGATTGCATCTATGATATTTTTTCACGTTTATGTATGTTCATGATTTTATATGTATTTTCATGTGTATGGTTGATGAGAATAATATGTTAAGTGATGGACACATATAAATGAATATGCAAGTAACTTTGAATATGATGAATGTGTAGTTGCATAGGTAACACTAATTCAGCGCAGTCTGTAGTTTGTGCAACTACCCAGAAGTGCGGTCCCAGAGTCACACTATTGTAGTGCAATGCGGGTAACTATCACTAGTGCACAGTTCCAGAGTGCGTTGTGGTATTAGAAGTGGATGCGAAGTAGGCATGACTTCGCTCGTGGATTGATTCCATAGCTACGCATCACCAAGTTACATAAACCTGCTTCTATAGCCACCCCATAACTTCGCCTCGGGTGAGACCTCGGTCTGTTCACAAGTTGTTGTTGAAAGGGCCGATGAAAAGGAGTATTGTTGGGTATTTGAACTACGTAGAACCCAGATAAGTCTAAGAACAAGTTAGTAAGACCCAAAAAATGGTTCTGTTGTTATGCTTGAACTGGTGATGTGCTCTGATAATTGGAATCCTGAGAGGGTAGAGATACAAAACTGGGTGATCAATATAGAAAAGGAGTTTGCGAAGAAAGAAAATAGACATCTGCGCTTATCTACGGAAGAGTGGTTACAGAAATACCTATTTTCTGACATACACGAAGTCTTCTTCGCATGTTTCGGTTACAAGCTACATGAGTGGATATCAAGACTTGCAGAATGGAAAAACTGTTTTCAGGGTGGAGAATCTACAAAGTGGACTCCAGAGCTGATTCAGAGGCTTAAAGAGGTTGATATCCCAATTTCAAGAGTAGTAGACTTTTTGCTGGATAGTATACTAGAAGTATATGTTACAGAATTTTTTGTGGACACTCTGAAGTCTTACAGCACAGCAAAAGTAGATTTCTTCAAAGGGTTCAGAGGTAAGTACCTGGAAAATATCAGCTTCTATATTAAAATGATGTTAGCAGAAAAAGGTATCTTGAGAATGCAATAAAATCTCTAGGAATTTGAGTCTGTAATGTTCAGTAACATAGATAGTGACATTGAGGAAAATATTTATACTTTGCAAAGTGAAAAAGATATAAGACTAGCACTAGAAATAGGTCTCCTGAAGTCGAACCTCGCATACTCCTAGAAACTAAGTTAGGAGGTAACAGACATTCATAGCAGGGTGAGTCTGATAGTGAAACAAAGCCTAGACCGAATACCTATTAGCCTATCACTCCACATAAACCTCGAGCTGACGTAAGGAATACTACTAGTTCGCGGAACACCAGTAGCAGTAACATCACAAGAGTTAATACTCAAAATCATCCAAGTAGTAACATACCTAATCCATCTCAGAACACTAGACATCCTAGAAGAAGGATGATGGAATACATTAAGCTACCTATTTTCAAAGGAAACGACTTAGAAGACCTAGAGAAACATTAGTTCTCTGTGAAGCCTTCTGGAATGTTAAGCAAGTACAGGATGATGACATAAGACAAGCGCAATTAGTTACTACATTCAGGGATAGAGCCTTAACGTGGTTCATGAAATATTCTGGGGGACATAATAGAACATTAATAGAGATCAGAACCGCGCTGATAAGATATTTTAAGAAACCTAAGTCAAAATCTCAGTGCATTACAGATCTAAAGAAATCAAACAAAATCCTAATGAGACTGTATGGGAATTTGATCATAAATTTAAAGCACTGTTAGATCAAGTAAGTGTCAACATAGCACCGCAACAGCATCAAGAATGTTTCATAGCTGCATTGTTTCCCCATATCATATTACCACTGATGCAATAGAAGGTTGCTTCGCAAATAGAGGAATTAGATATTGCAATGAATCTATAGGCTTCTCCCATAGGAGAAACTAGCCTAGGAATGGTTCAGATATAGACCCAACTAGCAAACTTGACATTGCAGTTACAAGATATGAAAAATGGTAAAGAAACATGAGAAGAGGTTTGGTGTACTAAATATAAAGGAGAAGTATATCTAAGGAACACTGTCTCATATTCATAGATTACATCTCTAGTGGAGCACCAAACCCATTGAATCAACAGCAAGTCCCATGGTTCAAGATTTTCCGACGTAGAGGACATTGCCCATAAGACTGTTACCTACTTCAAAAATATGTGCAAACACCAAAGAATTTGTACTGTACATTATGTAAGTCAGTTGGACATGATGATAACAACTGTAGAGCATATGATCTCATGATAGAAAGAAAACATGATGTCTACAGAGTTCAAGGAGAAATGCAGAATAACAATGAAAATGCCTAGTATGATCAAGGCACATATAGAGGATGTGGTGGATTCATAGGAAGAGGACGAAACACTGGCCAAGGACGAGGCAGAGGTAAGATTGTATGATATAATTGTGCTCAACCTGGACATCTAACCAGAGATTGTCAGAACCCTTGTACTACCTGTAAATACGGTAAGTCATTTGATCATGTCATTGAGGCATGTCCTGTGTTTCAAGGAAAAATGCATGAGAGAAGACCAGAAGCATAGAATAAGAACATAAATATGATCACATCTGAAGAATGAAATAAAGATCGCAACATCCATGTTGTGACATGAAGCGTATCTACAATAGGTAGAGATCATAGAACTAAAGCTTCGACTTCTGAGGACCACATCGCAAAATAGAAGCCTACTGAAGGGGCCTGGATAAGAAAAGTGACTGGAAAAATGATTTCCTTCAACCTTAACAAAGAAAAAGAAGCCTTCATGGAGACCAGAAAATTCTTATAGAGTTCAGAACCTGTGACCCCAAGAATCTAGTTGCGACGTGAACCAGTGCCTATGATGGATCATGTACTAAAGAAGAACCCATGTCTTATTGCCTATTTCCAACAGAGTTTCATGAAGTTGTTAAAGTAGGGAAATTCCTTAGCATAATTACAAATCCTACTCAGTCATTACGAGAAGTGTAATGCCATGAAAGAAGCACATAGCGCAGTTCACCATATCAAGAGTCATAGAAGGACCGGAAGAGAGATGAGATTAAATCTGCAGATTGGGGACTTTGAAATGGACTAGATCATTCTTGACTTAGGATCAGAGGTGAATGTCTTGACAAAGTAGACATGGAAACAGATGGGAAAGCTGAAGTCATGGTCACCGATATAGTTGATACTAGCCAATCAGCAAAAGGTTCTACCTTTTGGGATATTATCGAATGTCCTTGTTGACATTGATGGCGTGCGAAGTAAAGCAGACTTCAAGGTTATTGAAATCACAAACCATAGCAATCCATATTCTACACTTTTGGGATCAATTGGGAAATCGATAACCTTGCGATTATCAACTTGAAGAAGAGGCAAATGATATTTGAAGGACCAGATATCAAGGTCATCGCACCCTTGGATCCTTTACAGGGACCTAGATATATTGAACCAATAAGAGAAGAATGCAGAGCTCAAGATCTTGATCATATCTACAAGATGATAGTGAATCAAGTAGACTACATCGATCCTATTGACGATGGGACATTGAGATGGAGATGTAATAGTTCTTTCCTATAGGAGTTAGACACAAGATTGGATAATTGGCAGAGCTGAATACATGAAGTATCAGCAAGACGATGTGCGAAGCTCACTAAATCACTACGTTGTATTGGAACAAAGGTAATCCCAATCCCTATTTATGATGGCTTAAGTAATATCCACGCTTTTTTTCAAGAATATATTTTGTCAGTCTAATATGAACATAAGTTAGCGGCATTAGATACAGCACTGCGCGCTACACCTGCTAGATGGTGGGATGTGCAAAGCAGAATCTGAACACATGGGAAGAATGTAAGAAAATGATGGCGATCAGATTTACATAAAAAAATTGAGATTTTGAAAGTAAAATATAATGGACAAACTGATCCTAGAGATCACATAGAGATTTGTTTGAAAGCATGGAAACATAGACCACAAGCAGAGTGGGTTCATTTGTTTGTGCACACATTGGAGCGAATTCCAAAGAATTGGTACACAAAGAAAGAACTTCGTAGAGGAACAATATAATGGTCCATCCTTACAAAGAACTTCCAAGAAACTTTCAGTTTTGAGGATGATTTTCCAAGTATTCATGAGTCTTTGCAGATAATCAAACAGAAGGTATTCAATGATGCATTGTTACCTGTGTATGAACAACCAGATTGGGAAATACAGTTAGAGCATACCTTGGAATGTTACAATGTCACATTAGATGGAGACGAAGATGAAGATCCACGCGATGTAAACATACTTGAGTCTGAAGGAGAGTTTGAAGTAGAAGGACCTAATTTGGAGATTCCAGATCTGAGTAATCATGTAAAAACCCGAAAAATTCAATATTGGTACCAACGAAGAACTAAAGTTCGCTTCTATAGGGGATTACTGGGGTGAAGAAATAGTGGAACAAATAGAAGTGTTGTTGCATTTAAATATTTTATCCACAAATTATTAGAAGTGTATTTTGACGATTGGACAGTATTTGGTTTACTGAAGAACCATTATGCGAATTTAAGAATGATGTTAGCGAAGTGTAGACAACATCAGATCTCCCTGAACCTGAAGAAGAGTGTTTTATGTGTTCCTTATGGTACACTATTGGGACACATTGTATGTAAACAGGGACTGATAATTGATCCAGCGAAGATCGCAGTCATAGTGAACCTACTAGCACCCAATTCAGTAAAACAGTTGTGTACTACATTGGGACACACAGGATACTACAGAAAGTTCATCAAAGGTTATGCGCAGATCACTGCGCCTATGGAGAAATTATTGAAGAAAGAAATGAAGTACACTTGGACTGAAGACTGTCAGAAAGGATTGGATACATTGAAAGAAAGAATGGTTGTTGTGCCGATTCTAGTTTTTCCAAACTAGAGTAGACCATTCCATGTACATGTAGATGCTTCATCCATAGCACTGGGCATTGTGCTAGCTCAACTAGGTGAGGGAGACATCGATCACCCCATATCATTTTCAAGTAGGAAGCTATCTTCAGCAGAAAATAACTATACCACGATAGAAAGAGAAGGCTTAGCCATGGTGTACACATTGCAAAAGTTCAGACACTACCTACTAGGTTCGCATTTCTGTATGTTTACTGACCATTCAGATTTGAAGTACCTGGTCAATAAACCAGTGTTAGGGGGACGAATATGCAGATGGCTATTACTCTTTCAGTAGTATGATTTTGAAATCATTTCTAATCCGGGAACATTGAATTCAGGACCTGATCACCTCTCAAAAATAAAATCAAGCGAAGAATCTAGTAACTTGGAAGATAGCCTACCAGATGCGCAGTTGTTTTCTATTCATATAGTAGATGACTACTACAAGGATATCATCGAATTCTTGACTACATGTCTAGCGCCTATAGAGTTTACTACGCAACATAAGAAACAATTAGTTGTAAAAGCAGTTGATTGACTATAATTGCAAGACAATTATACAAGCTAGGACCAGATGAAGTATTGCACAGATGTGTACTAGAACATGAGAAATCGGCGATACTTGCAAGGGCATATGGAGGGCACTATGCAGGAAGAGATACTGTGCAAAAAAATTTAAGAGAAGGACTATGGTGGCCTACATTACACAAGGATTCAAAGTAACTTTGTCGAAGTTGCGATGTTTGCCAAAGGACAGGGAAGCCATCTCGTAGAGATGAGATGCCATTGATGCCACAACTGACTTGCAAGCATTTGATAAGTGGGATATTGATTTTGTGGGACCTATTAACCCACTAGGAAAGTGAACTAGTTCTAGATATATTATCATAGCTACAGATTATCTAACTAGATGGGCAGAGGAAAAACCAGTGAAGGACCGTAGCGCAGTCACTGCTGCGCAGTTCATTTTTGAGAACATATTAACAAGGTTTGGATGTCCGAGAATCCTAATGAGCGATCAGGAAACTCATTTCTTGAACAGGACCATTGAAGCTCTGACAGAATAATTTTAGGTCTACCACCAGAAGAGCACACCATATCATCTGCAAGCTAATGGCATTGTTGAAGCTTTTAAAAAAGTGTTGGAAAATGTGCTGACCAAGGTATGCAATACCAATAGGGATGATTGGGATCTACGAATACCAGTGGTATTATGGGCATATAGGACAACTTGAAAGAAGTTGACAGGTCACACACCTTTTAGACTAGCATGTGGACAGGAACTTGTTATGCCAATGGAATACATAGTACCAAGTTTGAGAATTGCAGCATTCACAGATATGGCTGATGATGAGACAATGGAAGAAAGGCTACTACACTTAGTTGGGTTGGAATAAGATCGCTTCATCGTAGGATTTCACCAACAAGTGTAGAAAGACAGAGAAAAAGCATGGCATGATAGGCATATCAAGTACAAATTCTTCCAGGTAGGAGACCTTGTTAGGATATTCCTATACTCCATCCTAGTCCCACCAGTATTTTGATCCTTTACATTTTCAGTCATGCATGCACTTTTAGGGTTTGCATGCATTCTAGGGTTTGCATGCATTTTGCATGCATCCCAGTCATGAGTCCAGCACCTAGCCCTCAATTAGCCAGCCCCCAGGAGCTTCTCACTATTAAGTTTTAGCCCTCCAGTTGCTTAATGCGCCCTTCTTCCTTGATTTTAGGGAGCAACTCTCCCTTCTTCAACTACCAGTCCAGTTGTCACTCAGTTACACTCAGTTACACTCAGTTACAGTCAGTCACACTCAGTTACATTCAGTTACACTCAGTTACATTAAGTTACACTCAGTTACAGCTACCAGAGTTAGTTTGACTGATGGTTGACAGTTACTTGAGCATTGATGACTCCACTGATGATGATGAAGACTTCCAGTTGCGCTCCGATGATCATGAGGACACCTAGTTGTGCTCCGATGACACTCCAGTGATCCTTTGATCACTCCATGAAGGCTAATTCGAATTGCCACCTTAGGAATTCGAATTCCTCATGCATTGTATTATTTATATGTCCATTTGTGATTAATAACATAGTATGACCGAAGTATTATTGCTTCTATCTGAGTTCTATTGTACCATATTATTATGTTGCTCATTATACTGCATGTATCACTCTTCTTCTATTTTCTTGCTTAATCATAATTATTCCCTTGTGAGATACATCATCTCTTAGATCTGCTGTGAGGATTTTCACATGGTATCAGAGCATGTTGAGAGTATTGTTTATCTCCATTCTTGAGAGTTTTTTGCAGGTTATTACCAACATTTCGAGTGCAACAGTTGTAGCAGAATCTGCATTTTTACAGCAGTAGCAGTTGCAGTGATTCTATATTGTTTTTGCAGGTCCTCTACATCTTCAATGAATTTAGAATAAATCCCTCCTCTTTCTCTATTCAACTATGATGAATGGAAACCAAAAATAATAGCATATTTAAAGAGCCATGATCTCTTTGATTGTTATTTTGAAAGAGAGTTCGAATCCTCTACAAAGAAGATTAAATGGTTGAATAAAGGTGACATGCACATTGGAAGAATGATGCTTACTATGACTGATTACATATTGTACCCGACCATCATTGATATTGAAACTCCAAAAGAGTTATGGGCTCATCTGGATGAAAGATTCGGCAAAAAGAATGATGGATTTGGTCCAAATACCTTCAAAAGCAAGCAAGGTGATGCATTCGCTCTACTTGATGGTCTCTCAGATCATGATGCATTCGCTCCTCCTGATGGTCTCTCATATCATGTTGCATTCGCTCCCCTTGATGATCTCTCAGATCATGAACCAGTATCATCTCATATTGAAGTTGTTGACAAAGAACTTGCAGATTCTCCGCTCATGCTCAAACTTTCTTCTCTTTCTGTGCCAGCTCACACTCTAGATTTTGCAGAAGGTCCTAAATCCTCTCTTGCACCAGATTTTGTTGGTTTGCATCATGATCACATGATTATTTCGGAGGTAGCATAAGCTATTGGAGGTAATGCATTCGCTCCTCTTCAACAAACATCTCTTATTTACTACTATATGATCATTATCACATGCTTTCAAAAGGTTATTGAATAATATGGCCATTGCCACCCGCTTGAGATAATTTCTCATGCATCATATGATAGTTTTGATCTCACCCCTGCTGGTTCAAAAGAGATCTCAAGAAACGGTTTTGAAAGTCTTAAATCTGATTTTGATTTCAAGCAAACATGTAATAGTTATTTTTGGCATAATCTCACCCATGGTGGTTCGAAGGAGAAGACAAAAGACTATATGCACTTTCACAGATTTGATCCTACCTCAGTTGATTCGAATCACAGGTTCAAGGATCATTCTCATACTATTGGATTTGTTCTCATCACATTCGATCTGAAGAACAAGTACAAGCACATGCTTTTTGAGCATGATCCACTTCTTCCCAAGAAGAAGATACCTCCAGACATATGACCAAGCATCACACATGCTTGAGTTTGGAGCATTTATTTTTATGTGTGCCTTACAGTCTATTTTTTTGAGGAGGGGGTATGTTTCCCATGAAATTTTCCCACTTCCTTGGTTTATTGATTGTTATTATTCATTGTATTGGGTGACCTTTGGTCTTAGTTACCAGGGCCTAGGATGGATTAAGGGGGGGTGTTAGGATATTCCTATACTCCATCCTAGTCCCACCAGTATTTTGATCCTTTACATTTTCAGTCATGCATGCACTTTTAGGGTTTGCATGCATCCCAGTCATCAGTCCAGCACCTAGCCCTCAGTTAGCCAGCCCCCAGGAGCTTCTCACTATTCAGTTTTAGACCTCCAGTTGCTTAATGCGCCCTTCTTCCTTGATTTTAGGGAGCAACTCGCCCTTCTTCACCTACCAGTCCAGTTGTCACTCAGTTAGAGTCAGTTACACTCAGTTACAATCAGTTACACTCAGTTACACTTAGTTACACTCAGTTACAGTCAGTCACACTCGGTTACATTCAGTTACACTCAGTTACATTGAGTTACACTTAGTTACACCTACCAGAGTTAGTTTGACTGATGGTTGACAGTTAATTGAGCATTGATGACTCCACTGATGATGATGAATACTTCCAGTTGCGCTCCGATGATCATGAGGACACCTAGTTGTGCTCCGATGACACTCCAGTGATCCTTTGATCACTCCATGAAGGCTAATTCGAATTGCCACCTTAGGAATTCGAATTCCTCATGCATTGTATTATTTATATGTCTATTTGTGATTAATAAAATAGTATGACCGAAGTATTATTGCTTCTATCTGAGTTCTATTGTACCATATTATTCTGTTGCTCATTATACTGCATGTATCACTCTTCTTCTATTTTCTTGCTTAATCATAATTATTCTCTTGTGAGATACATCATCTCTTAGATCTGTTGTGATTATTTTCACATGGTATCAGAGCATGTTGAGAGTATTGTTTATCTCCATTCTTGAGAGTTTTTTGCAGGTTATTACCAACATTTCGAGTGCAGCAGTTGTAGCAGAATCTGCATTTTTGCAGCAGTAGCAGTTGCAGTGATTCTATATTGTTTTTGCAGGTCCTCTACATCTTCAATGAATTTAGAAGAAATCCCTCCTCTTTCTCTATTCAACTATGATGAATGGAAACCAAAAATAATAGCATATTTAAAGAGCCATGATCTCTTTGATTGTTATTTTGAAAGAGAGTTCGAATCCTCTACAAAGAAGATTAAATGGTTGAATAAAGGTGACATGTACATTGGAAGAATGATGCTTGCTATGACTGATTACATATTGTACCCGACCATCATTGATATTGAAACTCCAAAAGAGTTATGGGCTCATCTGGATGAAAGATTCGGCAAAAAGAATGATGGATTTGGTCCAAATCCCTTCAAAAGCAAGCAAGGTAATGCATTCGCTCCACTTGATGGTCTCTCAGATCATGATGCATTCGCTCCTCCTGATGGTCTCTCATATCATGTTGCATTCGCTCCCCTTGATGATATCTCAGATCATGAACCAGTATCATCTCATATTGAAGTTGTTGACAAATAACTTGCAGATTCTCCGCTCATGCTCAAACTTTCTTCTCTTTCTGTTCCAGCTCACACTCTAGATATTGCAGAAGGTCCTAAATCCTCTCTTGCACCAGAGTTTGTTGGTTTGCATCATGATCACATGATTATTTCAGAGGTAACATCAGCTATTGGAGGTAATGCATTCGCTCCTCTTCAGCAAACATCTCTTATTTACTACTATATGATCATTAGCACATGCTTTCAGAAGGTTATTGAATAATATGGCCATTGCCACCCGCTTGAGATAATTTCTCATGCATCATATGATAGTTTTGATCTCACCCCTGCTGGTTCAAAAGAGATCTCAAGAAACTGTTTTGAAAGTCTTAAATCTGATTTTGATTTCAAGCAAACATGTAATAGTTAGTTTTGGCATAATCTCACCCATGGTGGTTCGAAGGAGAAGACAAAAGACTATATGCACTTTCACAGATTTGATCCTACCTCAACTGATTCGAATCACAGGTTCAAGGATC
Organism: Larix kaempferi; assembly: GCA_027924585.1. NCBI lineage: Eukaryota > Viridiplantae > Streptophyta > Pinopsida > Pinales > Pinaceae > Larix > Larix kaempferi. The sequence continues at coordinate 13,345,110 of BSBM01000729.1, forward strand.
ATTCTCATACTATTGGATTTGTTCTCATCACATTCGATCTGAAGAGCAAGTACAAGCACATGCTTTTTGAGCATGATCCACTTCTTCCCAAGAAGAAGATACCTCCAGACATATGACCAAGCATCACACATGCTTGAGTTTGGAGCATTTATTTTTATGTGTGCCTTACAGTCTATTTTTTTGAGGAGGGGGTATGTTTCCCATGAAATTTTCCCACTTCCTTGGTTTATTGATTGTTATTATTCATTGTATTGGGTGACCTTTGGTCTGAGTTACCAGGGCCCAGGATGGATTAAGGGGGGGTGTTAGGATATTCCTATACTCCATCCTAGTCCCACCAGTATTTTGATCCTTTACATTTTCAGTCATGCATGCACTTTTAGGGTTTGCATGCATCCCAGTCATCAGTCCAGCACCTAGCCCTCAGTTAGCCATCCCCCAGGAGCTTCTCACTATTCAATTTTAGCCCTCCAGTTGCTTAATGCGCCCTTCTTCCTTGATTTTAGGGAGAAACTCGCCCTTCTTCACCTACCAGTCCAGTTGTCACTCAGTTACACTCAGTTACACTTAGTTACACTCAGTTACAGTCAGTCACACTCGGTTACATTCAGTTACACTCAGTTACATTGAGTTACACTCAGTTACACCTACCAGAGTTAGTTTGAATGATGGTTGACAGTTACTTGAGCATTGATGACTCCACTAATGATGATGAAGACTTCCAGTTGCGCTCCGATGATCATGAGGACACCTAGTTGTGCTCCGATGACACTCCAGTGATCCTTTGATTACTCCATGAAAGATAATTCGAATTGCCACCTTAGGCATTCGAATTCCTCATGCATTGTATTATTTATATGTCCATTTGTGATTAATAACATAGTATGACCGAAGTATTATTGCTTCTATCTGAGTTCTACTGTACCATATTATTCTGTTGCTCATTATACTGCATGTATCACTCTTCTTCTATTTTCTTGCTTAATCATAATTATTCTCTTGTGAGATACATCATCTCTTAGATCTGCTGTGAGGATTTTCACATGGTATCAGAGCATGTTGAGAGTATTGTTTATCTCCATTCTTGAGAGTTTTTTGCAGGTTATTACCAACATTTCGAGTGCAGCAGTTGTAGCAGAATCTGCATTTTTGCAGCAGTAGCAGTTGCAGTGATTCTATATTGGTTTTGCAGGTCCTCTACATCTTCAATGAATTTAGAAGAAATCCCTCCTCTTTCTCTATTCAACTATGATGAATGGAAACCAAAAATAATAGCATATTTAAAGAGCCATGATCTCTTTGATTGTTATTTTGAAAGAGAGTTCGAATCCTCTACAAAGAAGATTAAATGGTTGAATAAAGGTGACATGCACATTGGAAGAATAATGCTTGCTATGACTGATTACATATTGTACCCGACCATCATTGATATTGAAACTCCAAAAGAGTTATGGGCTCATCTGGATGAAAGATTCGGCAAAAAGAATGATGGATTTGGTCCAAATCCCTTCAAAAGAAAGCAAGGTGATGCATTCGCTCCACTTGATGGTCTCTCAGATCATGATGCATTCGCTCCTCCTGATGGTCTCTCAGATCATGTTGCATTCGCTCCCCTTGATGATCTCTCAGATCATGAACCAGTATCATCTCATATTGAAGTTGTTGACAAAGAACTTGTAGATTCTCCGCTCATGCTCAAACTTTCTTCTCTTTATGTGCCAGCTCACACTCTAGATATTGCAGAAGGTCCTAAATCCTCTCTTGCACCAGAGTTTGTTGGTTTGCATCATGATCACATGATTATTTCGGAGGTAACATCAGCTATTGGAGGTAATGCATTAACTCCTCTTCAACAAACATCTCTTATTTACTACTATATGATCATTAGCACATGCTTTCAGAAGGTTATTGAAGAATATGGCCATTGCCACCCGCTTGAGATAATTTCTCGTGCATCATATGATAGTTTTGATCTCACCCCTGCTGGTTCAAAAGAGATCTCAAGAAACTATTTTGAAAGTCTTAAATCTTATTTTGATTTCAAGCAAACATGTAATAGTTATTTTTGGCATAATCTCACCCATGGTGGTTCGAAGGAGAAGACAAAAGACTATATGCACTTTCACAAATTTGATCCTACCTTAGCTGATTCGAATCACAGGTTCAAGGATCATTCTCATACTATTGGATTTGTTCTCATCACATTCGATCTGAAGAGCAAGTACAAGCACATGCTTTTTGAGCATGATCCACTTCTTCCCAAGAAGAAGATACCTCCAGACATATGACCAAGCATCACACATGCTTGCGTTTGGAGCATTTATTTTTATGTGTGCCTTACAGTCTATTTTTTTGAGGAGGGGGTATGTTTCCCATGAAATTTTCCCACTTCCTTGGTTTAGTGATTGTTATTATTCATTGTATTGGGTGACCTTTGGTCTTAGTTACCAGGGCCTAGGATGGATTAAGGGGGGGTGTCAGGATATTCCTATACTCCATCCTAGTCCCACCAGTATTTTGATCCTTTACATTTTCAGTCATGCATGCACTTTTAGGGTTTGCATGCATTCTAGGGTTTGCATGCATCCTAGTCATCAGTCCAAAACCTAGCCCTCAGTTAGCCAGCCCCCAGGAGCTTCTCACTATTCAGTTTTAGCCCTCCAGTTGCTTAATGCGCCCTTCTTCCTTGATTTTAGGGAGAAACTCGCCCTTCTTCACCTACCAGTCCATTTGTCACTCAATTACACTTAGTTACAGTCAGTTACACTCAGTAACAGTCAGTTACACTCAGTTACACTTAGTCACACTCAGTTACAGTCAATCACACTCGGTTACATTCAGTTACACTCAGTTACATTGAGTTACACTCAGTTACACCTACCAGAGTTAGTTTGACTGATGGTTGACAGTTACTTGAGCATTGATGACTCCACTGATGATGATGAAGACTTCCAGTTGCGCTCTGATGATCATGAGGACACCTAGTTGTGCTCCGATGACACTCCAGTGATCCTTTGATCACTCCATGAAGGCTAATTCGAATTGCCACCTTAGGCATTCGAATTCCTCATGCATTGTATTATTTATATGTCCATTTGTGATTAATAACATAGTATGACCGAAGTATTATTGCTTCTATCTGAGTTCTATTGTACCATATTATTATGTTGCTCATTATACTGCATGTATCACTCTTCTTCTATTTTCTTGCTTAATCATAATTATTCTCTTGTGAGATACATCATCTCTTAGATCTGCTGTGAGGATTTTCACAGACCTTGATCTCCTCTATGATAGTAAGTTCATTAAATTTCCTGGAAAAATTAAAATGCACTGGCTATGACCATATGTTGTTAAGCATGTTACGAATGGTGGCGCAATTCAGTTAGCCACCGTTACGAGGAGAAAACCTACTAGGACTCATTAATGGAAGTAGACTAAATCCCTACAAGGATAGTCCTACTCCTCCAGGCATCAGTTGATCAACAAGGAGAAAATTTTTAAGTGTCAAGTGCAGTTGAAATTGGACACTAAAAATTGAGCAGAGTTTGTACACAATTTTGGTAAAAAGCACAGTTCCATGAAATAGAGCCTATGCTGCGAAGTACATGTCACGAGCTGATATGCGAAGTACAAGAAGGAAGCGTAGATGCGAAGTTCAAAATTAAAAGGATTAAATGCGCAGTCAACTACGTGGAGGTTTTCTAAGCCAAGAACACAGTCAAAGGAAAACTAGTCATTACAACTTTTTGGGTCAAAAAGTAACTGTTATACAGTGTTTACGCAACGGGATGCGTTCGCATTTAAGGAAAATTTGGTTGTTTATGACGCATTCAATGAAGGAAAGGACCAATATCCTTGGGGGATTTGGCCAACGGACATGGCATTTAATTCCTAGTTATCCATTTTTTGGAGCGTCTCAGGTCAGCTACGCCTATAAATAGAATCAAGTGTATACTTACTAGATTTACCATGATTTTTTATTTTTACTGCATGAAAATTCTGATTTTTTACCAGCAAGAGCACGTAGAGTGATTTGCAAGTGAATGTATGAGCATTCAACGCTAGATGATATTTTGAGAGACTTCAACCAGTCGAGGTTTGAGGGATTCATAAAAACGCCCGTCAAGAAGGTATTCCAGAAATAGGTACCTCATCAAGAAGCTCACCACGCCACACAAAACAAATTAAGTGAAAGGATAAGGAGCCAGCCACAGAACTAGAGAACCCAAAGGCAGGGGAATGCCAAGGAAACCCCCACAAGAACCACCTCATGACATGTTGATTTATCTTATGCATGAGTACATTCCTCCACGAATAATTGATGCACCACCTATAAATCTTGTGAAGAATTCCCAGTACGAGATTCCGCTGCCGCCAATCTCAAGCCATGTGCGCATCCATGAGAATATGCTAAGAAGGATCCCTGACTGTAAGTTTTCAAATCATGATTTGCTAGAGGGAAAGGACCCTCAGGCACCGAAGTATCCCGGGTTTCAACCCAACTAGTACATGTGCCGACGGGTTGATGAGTGCACGAAGCAACCAGCTCTTCATGCGCGGGAGTGGCTTACGCATCTAGCACCATCCAGGTTTCTAAACCTTCTATGCATCTCGCATTTAGACCGAAGTGCTGAGGTCACTGCAGTCATGCGCACTTTGTTGTTGTGCAAGCACCAGGGATATTGTGGCTAAACCGCAAGGTTGACATATACATCGACCTAATCTACCAGATCACGCATCTCAGTAAGCGAGGTGCTGACCCAACAGTGGAGTTCATGGGAAAAATCAAGGACAAAGAGCTCACGAAGCGAATGAAAGAAGAATTCTAGCTACAAAAGGGAATTTGTGGGTATATCACAGCTGGGATCAAGGACCAAGCTACGCGCTTCACAGTCCAACTATTGGCAGGAAAATTTTTGATGAAGTGCAGAGTGAGAAAGGTGTCGGCCATTGCAGTCTCCTTAGCTACGAAGGCTAAGGATGGCACTCTATAAAATTGGTCTAGTTATCTGTTGAACGAGTTCTTGGACGATGTATGTGAGAATCAGGAAAGTGGAATCCCTTTCCACTATAGTTGGTTACCAGTGTTGATCGCATTTGTGGGTTGGAAAGAGCCACTTTACCAGCAGAACCTCCCATTTATTAGAGGGTATTTCTTAGGGACTAGGTTTGAAAACATGTGGGAAAACACGAGGCCAGAAATACAACGGGTGACTAATGAGCAGTTCTTTACCTACTATGAGAAATTGTGCGATGTGATTCAAAGCACTCTGTGTATTACAAAGGAGATGACAGCTACACATATCCGCAGGGTAACATTCAAAGGTGACCTCCATTTTATATACATTCAGTCAAGGGCTGAGAAGCAAAACCCGCAATGGTTCAAAGGGTTGTACTAGTTAGATGCAACGAAGATGGATTTGATTATGGAAGACTGGCCATCGGAGTGGAAGTTTGATTCGCTAGTAAAAATCAACACCACATCAAAGGAAAGCAAAGCTGGAGATCCACAGAATGGGGAAGAAACGACCAGCACACAAGCTAAAGAGACAAGCCAGGACGGAGCTCAGCAAGACACTATTGAAGTATAGTGAGGAGAGAAGAGGAAGGACCCTGAAAGCGCAGTGCCTGAAAAAGGGCAAAGGAAGAGGCACAAAGTGACTAAACCACTAGGCGAAGCGCAGTTACACGTCGATGACTATGAAATAATCACAGTGCAAGTCAGCGAGCACTTGGAAGAGGTGCTCACTCTGAAGGAAAGTAAAATCAAATAGGTCCAAGTGAACCTCATTCAGAGCATCACGGAGCTGAAAAGCATGGTCGCGAATATAGAACAAGTTCAGCAGGACTTGGTGTGCGAGTCTGATTCTGAAGGAAATTCAAGTGAGTCAAGTCAAAGGAAAAGAAAGACGCCTGCCTTGACGATGCAACCTCGCTTAGTCAGGATTGAGACAATGAATGTCATTTTTCCAAATGATGAACTAGTTGAAGGTGTGAAGCGGTTGGCGCACCTGGATATTAATGTCGGCATGTTTCCCCTAGAGGAATTACACAATATGCACCTACAAGTTGTGGAAGAGATAATATATAGAGACATTGTCTCTCATAACCAACATCTACAGTTAGAATACATCTATAAGGAGATGAAGGGTGAATCCGTGGAAAAGAGAAGAGAGCTACTCAGTGTTCAAGAGAAACATCGTAGACTCAAAGAAACGGTCGCAACAATCTGTGTGAAGATACCGGAGTGCAAAGAGGAACCAGAGGTATAAGCCACAATACTTAAGATCAGTGCCGCAGTGGACAATATTAAGGAAAAGATGGTGGATATGGAGATTGCATATAAGGAAATATTGCTACTCTATAATCTCAGCAGCAAGATGGCTCTCCACAGGAGGATAAACAATCCATAAGCAAAGACTTGAGGATGTCAACAGAAAACATCTCAGCAGAAGTGGCAAGATGTCAGGACTTGCTCGACGAAGCCACTAGAGTATGGGCTACGCTATAGGAAGATTCTTAATTGCAGAAGATACAAGATGAGCTGCAGCAGCAACAATAAGAGCTTGACTCTGTGAACACACATACAACTAGATGATATTCTCACCACCAAGGAAGCAGTACAGAAATACAAAGAAGTTGTCGAGGACACTATTTATGCCTTGTGTGATCACTTGCACACAATGTGGCCTCAAGTGTGGATCGTGTACCTGCAATGCTAGAAGATATCTAATCCATTGTATTACAAAATATCCTACAACACCTATGTGTTTCTCGAAAAACTTAAAGCAAAATGCACAAAATTCCAACAACAACTCATCAAGATCCACAATCAAGGTAATGAATAGCAAAGACAATTATTGTCCCAAGTTCCACGGGAAATAAATACTGTAACAATCATTCTCAACAACCGCCATCATACAACATAAAAAATTTAGGATCCCTTTGAAGCATTAAGTGATTGGGTCACCCATAGAAACCTTATGGGAAAAAATTTAATAGTTGAACCACAAAGCTCATACTACAACAGATCCCCTAGAAAGAGAATGAAAGTATAAGGAATCCTAGGTGCTTGAAAATGAGATGGATATTATCCATGAAAGCTCCTACTCCTCCAAAAAACCTGTGTGGGACTTGAATTCTACATCCCAAGTTTCATATCATGAGTTACAGTAGATGGATCACCTTGCAAACACAAAGATACAACAGTTAGAGAAGAATAAACCCACCCAACTAGATATAGAGAAAGCTTCATAGATAGCACCAACATGTTGGTTGGAAAATAGCGAACAAAATTACATGAGTTCACAAAACTTCGACAACAGACTTATGCAGAAGTACCAGAGTTGTCTCGTTCATTTGAAGGACCAGCAGTAGAATATGCACAAGTATCAGTAACGTGGTAGATTTGAATCGAGGGAGAGTCAAAATTTGTGTTCAGGTCCTATTGGCTCCTTCATTTTGAAGAGGACTAGAAAATTTGGAAGAGGAGAAGACCAAGGAAGGAAGTGTGGAAAGGAAGCCGAAGTTGTGGAAAAGAGGTAACGACCGCAACAAATTTTGGAACAATTTTGGACTCACTCTGTGAGTATAAAAGGAAGTGGAGATCAAGAGGAAGAAAGGATAAGAGCACATGCATATGTAGATATCTAAACACATCCTAGTATCATAGGATCAAATCCATCCGGAGACAAAAACAACCAAATCTATTGTAGGAGTTATGTATTTGGGTTTTGGGTTTCATTTATATGAGGGTGTATCTGTGATAGGTAATTTTGCAATGGTTGTAAGGCCTTAGAGCCATGATGTCAGCTATTGTAATGAATATGTACTTTCTATGATGAAAAGGATTATTGGGCCCCTTAAATTTATGTGTTGCAATTGTCTCTATTGTGTTTATTTATGTTTATTGTAATGATATATATGAAGGAATAGCGTTTATAACTAAGTGTTGTTGCGGTATACTTTGGTAAATGATTTTTTAATGCTTTTTATTGTAAATTCTCAATCATAACCATACAATTAACCAACCCCTACCTTATGCCAGTCTTGGTTGTGCTTCGGGTGAGTCCTTCCCCCTTAAGGGGATTGAAATGCCAATAAAATATACTGCAACGACGCCCTTTTGTTGGCCCATGTGCAAGAACATCAATCTCAATTTTTTGCCAGCAGAAAGTCCTAACCTTGTGGTGTTTTGGATGAGAGGAATAAAATATGGGTTGAATGAAGAAAGGTTGATATGCTTAGAGGTGTTTTCCTTAATAGATATGTTGGTATGTTTTTGGTTCTAGGTGTTTGGTTATGTCTAAAATATTGGAAAATGTAGGTTGGATTGAGCAAGATTGGATCTCATAGAAGTTTCTTCACTCTAGTGGTATCATGCCCTTGCTTTGGGATGGATTCCACAATTGAAACCTATAGTTAGGTAATAAGTTGCTCCTAATAAACTAGTTTGGTGGACATAGATTTGAATGCAAGCAAGCACTTGCATTTATTTATGTATGAACTAGATGTATTTGTATGTATATTATGTTATTCCTTGAATTCAATTGGCATATGTGAATTCTCTTAATGATATGATTATTTGTTGATTATGTTCACTATGTGGTTTGATTATGTTATCTACTTTAATTATTAAACTCCTTGGTAGTGTAAAATATGTACAAGGAATTGGATGGATTGATCGCAATTCTAATAAGTATAATTATTAAGAATTTTTGTGGGTTTCTCTTAATATTTATATAAAATAATTTTTAATTCTGATCCGATTATATGCAATGTTAATTCTGAAATTGTCTTTGCATGTAAAATATGGTATGTGTTTGTTGGTGAATGATTTGGATCATAGACATGAATTCGGATGGGTTAGTGAAGAAGAAATTTTGATTTGGAGTGCCCCAATGACCAAGAGAGGCATATGGGTATGTTACATAGTAGTGTCAAATAATATTTATAGTAGTGGGTTATTATGGCAAGGTTATGTTTATTGTATGAGGGAATCCATACTTGCATGTCAAATGTTTGATAAAATAATTAGTGAGCATTGTGCTAATTTGGTCATGTGGTATGTTCACAATGGTGAGTTTCTTCTTGAAATTCACATGCTCTATTACCAGTAAAATATTTGGGCTCGTTTAATGAGTGATGTGGTATGAATACAAGAGGTTCAAGGTTTGAATCACATGAAATGATAAAACTATTAGAGGAAATTCCAACTTAAAAAGGGCCTCCTAGGGAAAACTTAAGAAATTAATAAAATAATGCCATGTAGACAATATTTTAATATATCATTTCTATTATTTTACTTTTATCTAAGTTGCGCAATATATGTCACTTTTATCAAAAAGACCTATCTATCTATTTTATATTTAAATTAATTTATAAGCACGATATTTAATAAAATTTGTTAACCCAAATTTTAACATACAATTTCAAATGTCTTAAATGAATTCTACGAGGGACTAAATTTTTAATTTACAGTTTTACATTTTAAATTTCTCGTTTTAAATTTTTAATTTAAATTTACACTTTTTAATTTTTTAATTTTAAAAATTTTAGTTTTAAAAATTTGTAATTCACGCTTTTTGGTTAATACTCTAATGCCATTATTTACGTTTCATTAATAATATTCTCGATATTTTAATTTATAGGGTATAAGACATTAATTGTATTTTTAATATTTAATATAATTTTCGGTCACTTGGAAACCATTCATGATTAGGGTAGGTAAATTATATTATTAAAAAATTTCAGCTATGCTCAAATTAAATAATTAAAAATTGCCATGTAATATTAAGGTGCCTAGTCATGCATGCACCTATTTTCGATTTTAAAGGATTTTGATTGGCTTACACATTATGACATGGATTTTCTTGAGGCCCATTTTAAGTTGAAATTTCCTATAATGACCTATAGATTTCCAAGGAGATCTAACCTTCAAGTTGGGATGATTGCAGTGACAATGGATGGTTATACCCAACTAAAAGGATAGAGGCTCAATTCCCATGGAGTGTGTGATCTTATTGTTTTCTAGGGGGCTTAGGTATCAAATACCTGGGAGTGTGCATGAACCTATAGAACTTCATTGATATATAGGTTTCAAAACCAAGGATATTTGTGAACTTGTGGCCTTAGATCATGATCAAGTATAAACCTCATAGAGTGTGTAGAAAACTATATGTTCTTATGGGTAATTCAACCTTGATTATAAGTTAGATATAGTTGCAAAGTGTTCCTTTCGGTAACCAAAAGAAAAAAATTTGATTCAAAAAAATTGTCAATATTGGGATATATTATGTAGAGATGAAAATAACAATTTGAGTTACCATGATAAATATTTAGTTTCATTTTACCAAAGTCCACAATTAGTTCACTTAGTTTCATGAAGTTGTGATGAAAGGCGATCGAAGGAAAAAGGGATTGAAGTATGTCTTTGAAGGTGATCTTGATGAGGTATGTATTTGAAGGTGAGCTTGATGAGGAAGGGGACTCATCTCATGATTCACCCCTATAAGGAACCAAATTTATAGGTGCACCTAGGATGAATTTGTTAGTGCTAAGGAGGACTACAAGAGAAGTTTAAAATGAATTTTGTGTGAGAAAGGTGTTAAGATTTAATATGCTAAGACAGAAAATAGCAGCATTACATTCCATTTCACAATAATAGCATATACAACATCACTGAAGAAACAACAAGCATAGCATAAACACAAGAGACACAAATTTATCCTGGGAAACCCTCATGGGGTAGAAAACCCAGCAAAGCTTCCTCAATATAGATGACCAGCAAATACAAAAGATGTAACCCTGAGCATAAGCTCCTCCTTCTCCATAGCAGACCTCTCTCTCATAAGTGCGCCACTCTCAAGTGAGTGAGTGTGTGTGTTAAATGAGGAATACACCTCCTCTATTTATACACTACTCCGACTTGTCTTTTACAAAAATCATGTAGACTCGTATTTAACCATTGGTTTAAATACCCCATTACAACTGACTGGGCCGACCCCTCTAGGGTGGTCTAATAACCCTTTGACCCACATAACACATACAGGGCCGACCCCCACTAGGGAAGTCTAATAATCCAAGTTACCACATTCCGACGGAGGAATAAACATCTCCGGATATACAATAAGATATTCATGGAGGAATGAATCATCTCCATAATAATAAAGTACAAATATAATATTCTTTGAAGTTACAATATCTCAACACTCCCCCTTAACGAGAAGGATATTATAACAGCATCTGCACGATCAAGGATTCATCAACGTCATACATGATACATCTATAAATCATTGGAAGCTTTCTCAACATCATCAATAACTCAAGCAGTTACTGGAACATCTTCAATACTGGAACATCAACATCTTCAGTACTGAGTCTTTATCTTCTGCAGCACTCGAACAGCTACAACAACATCAACATCTGGATCCTCACGATCATCAGCATCGTCATCATACGATCATCAGTGTCGGGATCATCTCGATATACAGCATCTGGATTATCACGATCTACAGCATCTGGATCATCTCGATATATAGCATCTGGATCATCACGATCTACAGCATCTTGATCATCACGATCTACAACATCTGGATCATCTCGATCTATAGCATCTGGATCATCACAATCTAAAACATCTCGATCATCTCGATCTACAGCATCTGGATCATCTCAATCTACAGCATCTGGATCATCACGATCTACAGCATCTGGATCATCACGATCTACAGCATCTGGATCATCATGATCTACAACATCTGGATCATCTCGATCTACAGCATCTGGATCATCACGATCTACAGCATCTGGATCATCACGATCTACAGCATCTGGATCATCTCGATCTATAGCATCTGGATCATCATCTTGATCTACATGATCAGCAACATCATCATCTAGATCAACACGATCAGCAGCATCGTCATCTAGATCATCAGTATTAGTATCCACACCAATACAAGTATACACATCATCAATACAAGTATCCTCATCAATACATATCATCAATACAAGTATCAATACATCAATACAAGTATCCTCATCAGTCATAATAGCAGCATACCCCGCAACACACACGATCATATTATAGGATGATCAATCCTTCTCTCTTTAGGACATAGGTCCATGGATGATACAATCCAGATCAAGTTCCAAGATGATCAATCCTTATCACTTTAAGATAAGTCTCATGTCTAGGGATGATGCAATCCCATCACGTACATTTTGAACCCAGTTCATGGATGATGCAGTCCTCTCACGTACATTTTGAACCCAGTTCATGGATGATGTAGTCCTCTCAAGTACATTTTGAACCCAGTTCATGGACGATGCAGTCCTCACGTACATTTTGAACCTAGTTCACGGACGATGCAACCCATCACGTACATTCTGAACCCAATTCATGGACGATGCAGTCCTCACACGTACCTTTAACAAGTCTCATGTCTAGGGATGATGCAATCCCATCACGTACATTTTGAACCGAGGTCCAGGGACGATGCAGTCCTATCTTCAATTCTCGAAGACATCAATCTACGGATCAATTCTGGGAACTAAGTCCGGGGAAGATACAATCCCCTACCTGTTCATTTAGGACTTCATTATCGGAGACCCAATCTACGGCTCAATTTTGGGACCAATGTCCAGAGAAGATACAATCCCCCACTTGTTCATTCAGGACTTCATTCTCGGAGACATCTTGTCTACGGTTCTCTTTAGGACTGAAGTCCAGGGATGATCCAATCCTCACATGTCCACCAAGGACTTCATTCTCGAAGACATACATCTACGGATCTCTTTAGGACTGAAGTCCATGGATGATCCAATCCCCTCATGTCCACCAAGGAATTCATTCTTGAAGACATACGTCTACATCTCTCTTTAGGACTGAAGTCCAGGCATTATCCAATCCCCTCATGTCCACCAAGGACTTCATTCTTGAAGACATACGTCTACGGCTCTCTTTAGGACTAAATTCCAGGGATGATCCAATCCCCTCATGTCCACCAAGGACTTCATTCTCGAAGACATACGTCTATGGCTCTCTTTAGGACTAAAGTCCAGGGATGATCCAATCCCCTCATGTCCACCAAGGACTTCATTCTCGAATACATACGTCTATGGATCTCTTTAGGACTGAAGTCCAGGGATGATCCAATCCCCTCATGTCCACCAAGGACTTCATTCTCGAAGACATATGTCTACGGCTCTCTTTAGGACTGAAGTCCAGGGATGATCCAATCCCCCTTCTTTCTCGGAGACACCTGTCTACGGTTCCTTTTAGAACATGTGTTCAAGGATGATGCAATCCCCTTGTCACCTTAGACCCTGTCTAAGGACCATCCACCAACCTCTTTGTCAGCATCACCAATATAGGTATCCACATCATCGACCTCACTGTCGATGCGGGCAATCTCATCATAAGTGATCACATCGCTCCCCCTTTCGAGGAGGGTCCTTCTGAACTATTTTAATTGTCTCAGAAAAATTTACTTGAGGTATAGGTTTGGTTAGTACAATGGATCGGTAGAGGTTTGGTTAGTACATTGGTAACTTGTTACAAATTCAAACTTTAATTCTTTTCTGCACCATATCTTGTATATAGAAATGTCAGATCTCTATGTGCTTTGACTTATCATGGAACACTGGATTCTCTGCCATTTTGGTACAACTCTGTTTGTCACATAGGATCACAGTTGGGTCCATTTTTATGTCAAACAATTCTGAAGCCATACCGATTCACAACTAGCATAGCAAGTAGCCATATATTCCACTTGTGCTGAGAGCCACACTAGATTGCTTCCTGCTAAACCACGAGATCATGGATGATCCCAAACAATAACATCCTCTTGATGTGCTCTTCCTGTCTTATACAATTTCTGCCCAATCATCATCTGTGTAGCCATCTGAAGTCATGATCTCTAAGATAACATAGATCAAATTCTATCGTATCCTTTAGGTACCTCATCACATGCTTTGCAACTAACAGGTGAACACATCTAGTTTCCACTAGATACTGACTCAAGGTGTTCACAGCAAATCATATATCTGACCTAGTATTTGTTAGACACATCAATGACTCAATAATTTGTCTGTACAGAGTTATATCCACTAACTCTGAAGAGTGATCTGCTAACAACTTCAAGTTGGAATCCATGAGAGTGGCCATTCCAACACATCAAGTCCTTTTAATATTTCTCAGCATACTTTCCCTGGTTGAGAAAGATTCCTTCTAAGCCTTGCCATACTTCCAGACCTAGGAAGTAATGCATCAATCTGAGATCTTTCATTTTCATTTATGCAACCATCTTCTTCTTTATTTTCATGATCTGTTTCTCATTCCTTGTCAGAAAGATATCATCGTCATACAATAATGGTATGATAGGTTCATCATCCACAACCTTAAGGTAAAGGTTAGGACCAGCTTTACTTCTGGTAAATCCCAAGCTTTGTCAAGAAGCTGTCAATTGTCCATCATTCACACTCTGCATTGAGTGATCTTCTGCATATCTATATGTGCCATCTCTCATCAGATGGGTCTACTGATATGAGCCTCAAAATCATTCGAACTCTGTGGTGAGTTCCTTCTTGCATCCATGTCATATGTGTATAGAATCCATATTCAACCTTGTAGCAAAGGTTGAGATTCACATCACCCATGATGATCATTAAGCTCATCAATAGACTACCAATCCTGGGTACCCATATAGAACCTGATTCACACTTCTTATTTAATTACACCATTAAGAGAATGGTCTTATCTATCCACTTGGAGCAAACATCTTGTCATGATTCTCTTCCTCTTTATAAGAGAATTTTCTAGCAATGAGCCTTCTATACTTTGTTTGATTTGTAAATCTTCTTGTTGAACATGCATCACTTGTTCGGTGTTCATCATTCTTCATGATCTTTCCTACATATCAAAATTAAGTACATGATTAGTAATACTTCATAATCATGAAATCATGCATACAAATATCATTTACATAGTTATGCAACTATCTTGACAAATACTTTGGCACGACACTTTTCCATATCCTGTATGCATACAGTGGCTATCTAGATGCCTTCCATCTCTACCAGAACATACTATCGAGAGTGTGCACAGCTCTCAGCATGTCAGCAAAGAGGTTTCATTCTAGACAAGCAACAATGGAATGTTTGTCCAACTTACCAATCATATGTATAATAGTAGTATATTGTTCAATGCTCTATGAATGTTTACACTCAGCATGATATATTCTAGGAATACAAATATGCATACAAGCAATATCATTTACTATTTGAAATAACAACTCAAATACTTATATTTTATGTTTGTGTGGTTGCCTCCCGCTTGATATTCTATATGTATTTTGATCTTCTATTCATTTTGTACCACTGTGCATGCTCAAGTGTTCACTACTGTCATCCTCATGATCTCATACACAAACATACATTCATTAGCATATTCTCAATATTATCAAAAACATTATAATTCTAAATAATCTTGAATATGTATAGTCGTGATCATTAGTATTCAGGGTTTCAGGGAAGTCTTCTTTTACTCATGCATATTCTTGTTTGATCATGGGACTCTTCTGGTTAGTTAAATCATCAATCAAGATAAGAGACATAATGTGCATATAACCTTGATTAACTTTATGAATAAGCATAACCAATCATACCAAGTATACTTATATAAGGGATCCTAACACAAGGTAAGATTCTAACATGACATAGGAAAACATATCTGGATTAGTATACATACTTAGTTATGTCTAACATACCTAATCAATATCTTCTTTGTTCTCTTCAATGATTTAGAGATCCTATGCTGGAACCTGCATATCTCATAAGTTAAGCATAATAGAACAAAGTCATACATACCTCGTAAGTAGAACTTCTATGTGATCAAAGATTATGTTGTCATGTTCATGGAACTTGATTTATCTTTCGTGATGTACCTATATCTTGTTAGCAGACAACATCAACCTCATACAACACCATAATGCATTAGCACAATCATATAGCCCTAATCAATGAATGTCTTCGATCATTCACATGCATTCATACTGTTACTAGGGTGATAAGACAATTCTAACATTAATCAAGATTGTCCTAATAAATAATATGAAGACAAACACATTATGAACTTAATCAGGAATCAGATTTCAAGACATACCTGAACCTCCTTAATTCATACCTGTCGAGACTTCTTGTAGTCTTCTTCTCTAAGGCCTTAGCCTCAACTCCCCCTGAAACTTGATCTAGAGCTTGATTAGGGTTTGCTAGAAAAACCCTAAAAATTCAATCTTTGACTTTCACACTTCTGAATGGATGGAAGGATGTGTCTTGCTGAGCTGAAATCTCCAAAATTGACCCCTCAAAATTGCCTTTGAAACTTCTGGATCTTCTGGACAGGATCCCGAACTAGGGTTTGATGAAGCCCACCCTTCTGCCCACTCAAAAGGTTTGATCCAAGGCTCTAAACTCTTATTTTTCTGAGGATCTTCCAGCCATGGTTATAGACTTCAAAAATTCCAACTTTTGCTGAAGCCCTAATTTTCCATCT
Organism: Larix kaempferi; assembly: GCA_027924585.1. NCBI lineage: Eukaryota > Viridiplantae > Streptophyta > Pinopsida > Pinales > Pinaceae > Larix > Larix kaempferi. The sequence continues at coordinate 13,361,668 of BSBM01000729.1, forward strand.
TTCCGATCAAAATCGCGAACTGAGGTTTGATCAAGCCCGATCTTCTACCCAACCAAAAAATTCGATCTTGGACTCTAAATTTCGATTTTCTTGAGTAGCATTCATCCGTGGATTCTGACTCCAAAAATTCTAACTTTCTCCGAAACCCTAAATTCCGGAAGCCATGAATGAAGGTGCTCCAAAAATAATTATGTTTTGACAGAAATATGTACCTTTTTGTTTCTGTTGTAACTCTGAACTTTTGGCTCCACAGGGTCTGAAAAATTTTTGTGTGCTAGCCTAACCTGTCATCTTTCTATCCCGAAAGGTCTGACCTCAATTGGATTTTCTGAGAGAGATTTATGCCAAGTGTCGCAACGTGACCTGTTTATTGGATAAAACAAGAGAGAAAACTTGTACGGCGTGCCACGTGTCACTGGTTCATCTTCGTCCTTTGAAAACGTTTCATGCGATAGCACAGTCTGTGTACTACCTATCACTTTTTACGAAATTTCATTTGGAGCTTCCTAGCCCAAGTTATGACCTTTTTTCCTAGGTCACCTGATTTTAACTGAGATCTGGAAGAGGCAGAAACCCTAACTTGTACTGATCATAACTCACAAAGTACAACGAATCTGAGGGTTCCATTTGGAAAAAAGGTACCTGGGGATGTTATCTACGACCTGTAAACTTTTCAGATCCTGAACCTTCGCATAAATGGATTTATAGCAAAAGTTACACAATGATTGGGTTTTGCTATGTAAAACCCAAACCTTCAAATTGTCGCAAGTGAAGCAAGTGTTGTAAGTGCCATACATTGCCTTCCTTCAGGTTAGCTCTGATACCATGTTAATATTTAATATTCTAAGACATAAAATAGCATCATTACATTCCATTTCACAATAATAGCATATACAGGATCACTGAAGAAAAAACAAGCACAGCATAAACACAAGAGACACATATTTATCCTGGGAAACCCTCATGGGGTAGAAAACCCAGCAAAGCTTCCTCAATATAGATGAACAGAAAATACAAAATATGTAACCCTAAGCATAAGCTCCTCCTTCTCCATAGCAGACCTCTCTCTCATAAGTGCGCCACTCTCAAGTGAGTGAGTGTGTGTGTTAAATGAGGAATACACCTCCTCTATTTATACACTACTCCGACTTGTCTTTTACACAAATCATGTAGGCTCGTATTTAACCATTGGGTTAAATACCCCATTACAACTTACTGGGCCGACCCCTCTAGGGTGGTCTAATAACCCTTTGACCCACATAACACATACAGGGCCGACCCCCACTAGGGAATTCTAATAATCCAGTTACCACATTCCGACGGAGGAATAAACATCTCCAGATATACAATAAGATCTTCACGGAGGAATGAATCATCTCCAGAATAATAAAGTACAAATATAATATTCTTTGAAGTTACAATATCTCAACAAAAGGAGTCTAATGAGGATCACCTCAACATGACAAAAAAGGAATACACATGGTTGATGGTTTTTTTTCCTTGATTTTCATTCCTTGACCCTTCAATGCGGTCCCTTTTCTTAAGACAACAATTTAAATAATTTGACACCTACTATAGATGATTTTGAATGTATTAATTGGATACGAGCGTCCTTAGAAAATATGAATTACTTGGTCTCATTAAAAAAAGTGAAAGTGTTGTTGTTAAAAATAATACAATGGTTTTCCCTTGAAGAAAGATCTATATTTGTTCTCTCTTTCCACATGCTACAATTGTCTCTTATATAGAGTTAGATGTTTCATATTGCATCCCTCACACTTTCCCCCATAATTCACACTCTACATTTCCAGGTCCATGTAGAACCCCATTGTCACTACAAGGAAAACAACTTCTAGTGGATATTTATGCGGAACCTCTCCAAAAAAATCTCCCTTCTCTGTTTATAGTGGAGGTTGCTAGCGAAACCGAGTGGTCAAAGGTTTTAGCATTTTCTTTTTTCCAGTGTTCCTAAACCATTTTGTTGCATCGGATTTTTTTAGTATCAAATGCACCAGTGCTCCATGACTACAATTACACTAAAGAAACAACATGTCAAAAATACATCAGTGCTCCACTTTTCCCAAGATGCACTAGTGCTCTACATTGGTCTAGGCACACCAGTGCTTAGATACCAATGTGCACCAAAGATCCAATATCCCAAATAAACATCGGTGCTTCTATTTGATAATGACGCACCAGTGCTCATATTTTGGTATGGGTGCACTAGTGCCCATATTTTGGTATGGGTGCACCAATGCTCTTTTTGGAGATATATGCAAAATGGTGCTCATGTTTTAGATATATGTACACTGATGTTCATGTTTTAGATATATGTGCACTAATGCTCTTTTTGAGTTTTGGGAGCACCAGTTTTCTTTTTTGAGGTTTTGGAGCACCAATGCTCATAATATGGAAAACCACTGAAAAATAATTTACATTTTTTTTAAATTATTAAAAGAAGAAGGAAAAAACTAAAGGTGACTCTTAATAAGAGTAAAAAGTGAGGGTCTGTTTTATTTCTTCATCTCACATGAGAGAAGAGGAAGAGGAAGTGTCTCTACATAGAATGCAATACAAATAGCCATGAATACAAGGAAAGATAAAGAGTATTACAACAAAGTAACCATTTTTTCCCTCTTCATTATTTTGTTTCTTATTGATTTTATATCTATTATATTCCATTTATCACTTTTGTCCCTAATTTTTTAGTTAGTTTTGAGGTATAAGTTTTTTGCAGGTTTGAGGTTTTTGTCTCTATTTGCAAGTTAATGGTGGATTTCTTTTAAGGTTTTACATCAACATAAATGTCTAGAAAATGAGGGGTAACTTCAACCAAAACATGGGTATATTTTTGTGCAGCATGGTTGCATATCCCCATTAATGATTGTTTTCATGTTATTTTTTATTTCTCAATATTGTTCTTTATTATTATTTTTTTTAAAGTCATTTGAGGTTCACTTTTATTTGCAAGTTAATTGGGGATTTGTTTTAAGTTTTTATCAGTGAATATGGATAGAAAATGAGGGGCAAAATCGGCCAAGAAATGGGCACACTTTTCTGCAACATGGGTGCATGTGTAAAAGGGTTTTCTTCGACCTACATGGTTTTATTCTTGGTGTTATTAGACCATCGGTGCTACCCTTTTGTCTAAGAGCACCAATGTTCCATTTTTGTGTTGGGGTACCAAATCTATTAGTGCTCTTCCTTTGTCTAAGAGCATCAATTCTCAACTTTGGGAATATTTATTCTAGTGGATGAGTGGTTTTGGAGAGTTTTCATCAAACATTTTCCATGTAACAATTGAGTGGTTTTGTAATTGCTCCATTTTTTTGTTGGAGCACCAAAGCTATTAGTGCTCTTCCTTTGTCTAAGAGAATCAATTCTCGACTTTGGGCATATTTCTTCTAGTGGATGAGTGGTTTTGGAGAGTTTTCATCAAACATTTTCCATGTAACATTTGAGTGGTTTTGTAATTACAATAAATCCACTTATTAAGTGGTTTGAGTGGTTTGAGTGGTTTGAGTGGTTTGACACTCATTGTAGTTTTGTATGGGTGATTACACTAGCATTACTATACAGTAATTCTTAACATTTCAATATTATTTATTTTACATTTTCATAACATTATTCCTCTATTTATTTCTAATACCTTATTTCATATGCTTCCAAATATAATTTTTTTATTTTGAAATAATCAAATTTATAAAAAAAAAAATTGCAAGTATTTTCATTTTTTTAAATGTAAATCAAAGATTCATTATAAAAAAAGGATGAGAAATCATAATTGAAATATTTAAAATAAAAGTTATGGTATCACTACATTTTAATGATCACGTATTTATTAATTAAATTCAATCAATAGATATTAAGTAGACATAAAAATTATTATATACAAAACAAATTAATTGTAAAAATGACAAACTATCAATAAATTATTAATTACAATTTTTTTTTATAATAAATAATCTTTTTTTTTATATAACCAATACTATATTTAATCATTGTACCATTGATGCGCATTTTAATCCTAGAGCACTGACATAAATTTTTCACATTGCTTTGAGTGCACTAGTGCTCCTCTTTGATCCCGGAGCACTAACATAGGTTCTTCACATTGGTGTGGGTGCATCTGTGCTTATATTTTAGGTATGGGTGCACCAATGTTTTTTTAAGGAATAGGTGCATCAGTGCTTCTCTTTAGAAATTGGTGCATTGGTGCTTCTCTTTAGAAATTTGTGCATCGGTTTTTCTCTTTAAAAATCGACACACTAGTGCTTCTCTTTAGAAATAATTCCATCGATGCTTATATTTTAGAAATAGGTACACCTATGCTTATAGTTTAGAAATTGGCACAAAGATGCTAAAAAAATTCCTTAGAGCACCAGTGCTTGTATGATTAAACACATGCACTAGTGCACATTATATATTGTAAAGCACCCAAAAAAAACATTTGTTGTAACCTCCAGCTGCCCAAAAAAATTTAGTTTAATTGAATATCTGTTATAACATCCACTACAACCTTTGCTACCAATAATGGAGGTTGTAGAGGAGGTTTTTTTGACATTTTTTCTTAATCTTGTAACAATAAAAACCTCCACTAGGAGGCGTTTCCCTTATAGTGTGTTCCACCCTATTGATAACATAAAATTAATCACATTTGTTAGTAAAAAAACTGCAAAATTAACTATTGACAAGTTACTTGGGTGAATATAATTGAAATTGATTTCTTACAATAAACACTTCTATCATAGTCCTTCTTCTAACATTGAGGTTTCATTCTTCATGGTTTTCTTCTATTATCTTCCTTGGCATTGAAAATATGTTTTTCAATTGTTCGACAACTATGGATTTTTCAGACAAAATGTATGTACTGATCATGCACCTTTCCTAAACTACTTATTTTGGACCACATATTGGATAACCAATTTACCTTTTCTTTGAATCCTTGAAATATATATAATAGTGTTATCAATAAATGAAAAATACTTAATAAAAATGAAAATAATAATAATTCAGTTAATTGCTATGAATATTATATGTATGTTAATTAAAGTTATTAGTTATTAAGTGAAAGGGTGTAACCCTTCACTATACACCCTCAAGCCTATAAAAGCGAGCCTCATGTAATTATTAATCATCCATTATCAATTATATATTATTATTTTATCAAATGGAGTTATTTTCCATTGGAAGATTATTCGCTTGAATAATCACTAAGTATATCCGGACACAGATATAGCATTGGTATCAGAGCCTTTCGACCCTCCCTGATTCCAGCTACTGGCCACTTCACCAGAGTTTCTTTGGATCACGATTTTTAATCAACAAAAGGCCCTTGGCCACAACCACCATTCCCACACTCGCCATCACTCCTCCGAAGCCCTCACGCAACTCTTCCTCCACCACTCCCGCCCATCCTCTCCTACACCATAACATTGCCCCTCCCTCGGCTCCCATCTCGCTCACACTCATACGCCCTCACCCTGCGCGTTTTCCCTCGCCACCACTCGCACCATCTCCTCCACCTCACTTTGCCACTCGCACTCTCCTCGGCCCTACGCAATCATCCTCTCAACCCCCTACGCATCCTCCCATCCCTCCTTCCATTTGTCACCCTCCTCCTTCCCATTTGCTGCTACTCCCGTCCTCCCTTCAGCTGACCTGAGCGCTTCTCCCCTGCGCTGCCCTCCCCACTCCATGATATCCTCTCCACATTCCCGCGTTGCCCCCTTCCATGCACCTGCAAATCCACCTCTCCTCCCTCCCACACTGCCTCCGTCCACCTGCACGACCTCCCTTCCCAGCATCTCCAGCACTCCACCCCACTCCACGCTCCCTTCCACGTCGCCCTCCACTGCCTCCAACCACCGCCGCCACCACCAACTCCAATGCACATCCAGTCCTCCGCCCACACCCTCGCCTCCATTCTCACAACCCTAACAAATTTTCAAAAAAAAATATTAAACATTATAATATTATTGTATTGTTTAATTATTTTAATTTTTGAAAAAGATTATCTACTAAACTATATATATATATAGTTTATAAAAAATTTATTAATAATATTATTAATTAATTGATAATTATTATTATTAAAAATATATATATATATATATATATTAATAATATTATTATTATTAAATCTTAATAATAATTATTATTATAAAAAAAAAAATCAATTCTTTTGAAATAAGAATTGTTTGAAGAAACAAAGCAAATTCAAGTCAAAAAAGACCAAGTCAAAGGAGACATTAAAGAAAAAGTCCAAGCAAGACTCCTTATTATCAAAGAAGTCGAAGAACACTTATCATCGAAGAAATCAAGTCAAGGACAATCACTTATCGTTGAAGAAGTCAAAGTAAAGGAAGGCTCATCAAGAAGTCTAGACACGTTAACGATAAGAAAGACTCATCAAAGAAATCAAAGAAGATCATTCCACCGTCGAAGAAGACAGAAACCATGGAAGCCGATTTGCAAGAGAAATTAGAAGCCAAGTTAAAGCGCTATCGAAAAGACAATGAAGAATTACGAGACATTAACACACAATCAGAAATAAAGATTGAACTACATAAGATACAAGAACGGTTCAATGAACACACAAGGTCCAACCAGAAAAATCACATAGAAAAATTATGTGTGCAAATCAAGGAATTAAAAGATGAAAGTGGTTTCAATCAGAGGTTGAAAAATCAAGATATAAAGAAGGAAATAAATAATTACGAAGCAGAAATAATACACTTGAACAAAATCGCCAGCGACAAAGATGAAGAACTAATGCAGTTACGACATAAATTAGAAAGTCAAGAATCAGAGGCCGGCCAGTGTCGACAATAGATAAAAGTTCTTCAATAACAAAATGACGACTCTAAAAAGACACATAAGTCAGATATCGCGAAAAGTAATAAAGCATTATCTAACAATGCTGAAGAAATTTTTAGACTAAGAAATCATAACAAGACACTAGTCACAAAAGTTAAGAAGTTGAAAAATAGTCGGAAGATAGAACAATCTATGGACGACATTGAAGGGAAACTTCTAGACAAACAGGAAGAAAATAGTTGTATCAGAATTCATAATGAGGATCTTAAGGAACAACTTAAGACATCTGAAGATGACAGAAAATCGCAAGTCGAATTGATTAAGAAGTTTCAAAATGATAATAGCCAGTTAGAAAACAAGTTGGAAAAGATACAGAACAAAAACTTAAATCCTCAAGAGACAAAAATACAACTTCCAACTCAGATCAATGATCTAAAGGCAACATTCGTAAACGAAAATTACATCGTGAAAGTTCCTTATCGACACCCCAACCATAAAAATCGATATTTGAAAAAGTGGGAAATGTCGAAAAATAATGGTACTAATGTGATCAAATCTCCTGACGACACATCAGTAGGAAATCCCATCAGTCCACAACAAATCAATTTGCGATGGATTGATCCATCGATGTATCGGAAGTTATGCTCTACACTTAGCAGTTCGTATCGACATGTTTCATCAGCCATGGCATCTCAAAGAACAATGCAAAAAAATTATAAGGCTTTGAGGACAAAGCCTTTCTAAGAGAGTGGCAATGCTATGAATATTATATGTATGTTAATTAAAGTTATTAGTTATTAAGTGAAAGGGTGTAACCCTTCACTATACACCCTCAAGCCTATAAAAGCGAGCCTCATTGTAATTATTAATCATCCATTGTCAATTATATATTATTATTTTATCAAATGGAGTTATTTTCCATTGGAAGATTATTCGCTTGAATAATCACTGAGTATATCCGGACACGGATACAGCATTAATGTTCAAGTGCACTTTATGTACCACAAAAATGTGAAATCCAGTGCATCGTGAATTATCCATGTAATTATTCTATGTAGCGGCATATTTATTTTCCCTTTTGTTTTGGATATGTCATAAATAGTGATCCCAACCGATAATTTTCAAAGTTTGTCGATAAGAGTCTTAATATACACATCCATATCTCTAACCTGATATTTCCATAGGTTTTTCAAAACAAATGTATTAAATAGTCTTTACATATGTCACATCCCCACTGACCTACCTAGCCAATGGAGACCGTGATCATTTTTTTCTCCCAAAACATCGACTGAATGCCCATACACACAGTTAGGAGAGTTCGGATCCGCAATCTGCAACCCGCAATTGTGAACCCGCAACCTTCAATCCACAACAGTGGATCCCGCAATCCACAACCCGCAATTGCGGATGCAGAAATGCGGAATTCCAACTTCCGTAGGAGGTCACTCCTGCAACCCGCAACCCACAACAGAGGGTCCCGCAATACGCATCCCGCAATCCGCAACCTGCAATTGCGGATGTGGAATTTCGAGAGCCCAAAACACGTAATCTTGAACTTGATGATCCCGCAACCCGCAACAACTGATCCCGCAACCCGAATCCCGCAATTGCAGATGCGGAATTGCGGAGTCCCAAAATGCATACTTTTGAACTCAAAAATCCCACGAGGGTGTCTTGTACTTTCGGCTACAGAACCCCTTCTAGGGCTTGGATTTCTTCTCATGGAACAGCCCCTAGACTGACTTTCTACATTTATTTCCTCTAGGCCTTCGTGGCTCGGGTTAGAACCATCGTTAATCTTTTGCTGCAAGTCCGTAAGACTCTACAAAATGCCTGCATTGAGTTGATGTTGCTCTTCTTGCGCTTTCATCATTCATTCATTAAAGCTAACCATAGTATCAACCAATTTTGGGGGTGTCACTTGCTCCCACCGTCCATCAGACTCGGCCTCTATATGTTCCTCTTGCACATTCTCACCCAGTACATCATCTTCTGGTCCAAACGGGTCATGCACATCATTCAGAGTAACCATTCTCACACCGTTCTATGCATTTCCCTATGCTACAATTTGTCTTACAGCTGTTGCTATCTCTATGCATGTCAGATACATTCTATTAGACATCACAATCATGAAAACAAGCTCTAGCATACCCATTCAAACCAGGAATTATTCATTCAAACAATTAACCATTCAAATAAGTTCATTAAAAAAAATCACTCCATGGGCGCATTTCTCGACCAAAAATTCATGCCCGATCTGGCCCAAACAGCTCCCAGTGCTGCAACTGAAGCTCTGATACCACTCTGTCATGTCCCCACTGACCTACCTAGCCACTGGAGACCGTGATCCTTTTTTTTTCTCCCAAAACATTGACTGAGTGCCCATACACACAGTCAAGAGAGTTCGGATCCGTAATCCGCAACTCGCAATTGTGAACCCGCAACCTTCAATCTGCAACAATGGATCCCGCAATCCACATCGCGCAATCCACAACCTGCAATTGCGGATGCGGAAATGCGGAATTCCAACTTCCGCAGGAGGTCACTCTCGCAACCCGCAACCCGCAATTTCGGATGAGGAATTGCGGAAGCCCAAAACACGTAATCTTGAACTTTATGATCCCGCAACCCGCAACAGCTGATCCCACAACTCGCATTCCATAATTGCGGATGCGGAATTGCAGAGTCCCAAAATGCATACTTTTGAACTCGGCGATCCCACAACCCGCAATTGCAGAACCATGCGTGCGGAACCCTACCTTTGTAAGGGCAAATTCATCAAATATTCTAAGGGGCATAACTCATTCCTCCAACTTCCAAATGGGGCAAGGTTTGTATCGTTGGAAAGCTCTTGGAGAGATCTATCCAATGGTGGATTCCCCTAATCAAGTGAGGTATATAACCTCCACATTTTTCTCTCTAAATTTTTGTCTATATCTCCACTTAGACACTTCCATCCTTCTTCATGCCAAGATCTTCCTTTCCATCTGACCACTGGGGTTTTTGAAACCACTACCAGGGCTTCCCTTCCTCCCAGGGATCAGGTGTAAGCATACATCTCCTTCACAGGGTTAGTTATGCATAAACATTCATCTTCAAACCATGAAATACTATCATTCCTTATTACATACAAAATGTATTAAAAAGATTTAATCAACACATCTATTATATGCAATAATTACAAGGCATTAAACTCATGCAATACAATATATACATATAACAGTGAACTCGGCCTCTTACTCAGGCCTGTACATGACTTCATGTCAATCCCATTCATATACATGCATTCCATAGTCCATAATTATACACAAGCATTCATCACAAAACAATGAAACACCATCATTTACCATAACAAAAATACTTATCTTTCAATTCCGAAGCAACTGGATAAGTGAGAGCAACGTTCCACCCAACCTTAGATCTCTATCCAGCCTATACTATTTCAGCTGAGATATCACCCTCGAGCTGGGCAGTGTATCCACTAAGGAGGGCTAACAGGTTCCCTCATAGTCAAGGCTCCATTCTCTTACTAAACCAGTCTACAGTTGGGTTTATCAAGCATTCCAAGGCTCCTACCCATGCTAAGCCATTCTAAAGTGGTTTATCAAGCATTCAGGGACAACAAGGAAGGCGTTTCTAAGTCAGTGAGCTCAACCACAGAGCTACAAGCATCTCAACACTCAGTTGAATTGGCACCCACAATACCTACCACATCCAACACAAGGAAGACCTACTGCAATGTTACACAATCCTTCAAGGAATCTTCCCTTCCAGTGCTATTCCAGGATGGGCATAGAAAGGTCTAGTTTCTCTCAGCCGACCTGGCACCCACAATACCTACCACATCCAACACAAGGAAGACCCTTTTCCTACTACACAGTCTCTCACGGTACTTCCCTTCCATTTCTATTCCAGGATGGGCATAGAAAGGTCCAGTCACTAGTTCACTGAGACTATAGCCTTCACTGGGTTTATCAAGCGACCCAACTCTCTCCCACAGTTCAACAACTGATTCGTTACTAGGCTTGGGGTTTCCTCACGACCGCTCTGCCAATACCACTATGTAATATCTTTCTTCCAATGTAACCACTTCGTCATTGTAATTGGGGTTTACACACAGGGTGTCACGGCTATCAGATCTCAGGCCTTTTATAACACACAGGAAGCACGAATAACCTTTGATTTTCCCTCCCTGGATTTGTTCGGTGTATACAGGAAATACATGAATGAATTCCCTGCAAGGTTCGATGGATCGTGAATGGTAAGTGCGTGAGTGGGCGAGTCCCCTTAGGAATGAATGAATGAATGAGTGTGCCCCGTATCTCCCCATTCCCCCAGATAGTCAAACAGGTTCAACGAGCTTCCCCAGGCAATTGAGTGTTTTCTTGGACAAGCGATCAAAGCCATTCTCTGCCATACGAAATCGCAGGAATGCTCCATACTCCATCAGCTTCAGCAATCAGGATTCTCAACCACCCACTGCATCTTCGTTAATGTCAGCATGGAGTTCCAACGGGTTCTCAGTCATACATGTGGCAATATGGGAAACCAATCCCAAACCCCCTTACCTCTCCCTAGCGGATACACATGGACCCTTCTCATTAGTGGCCTCCTTAGCCAACTTCTTGGTTATTTTATTCATTCAATAATAATTGCATCATTTACATTTCTTCATGGCTTAATCAGCCCATGAATAATCAAACTGTCCAAATACTTGCCTAAGCAATAACTTAAACATCCACTAGTGGGGCCTTGGCCTTGAGCTCCACACTAGGGAAAATACACAGTATTTACATTGAAGCCAATAAACATCAAGGGAAAAATGGGGTATTACAACATAACACGTCATAATATGTAACAAACAATAAAAATGAGGTGGTATATTGTAAATAGTTGGAACAAAAATACTAAGAACTATCAACGGAAATAGTGCATGCTCCTTTATTGTTATAGACCAAATATGAAAGTAGATCATACACAAAATAACACAAGAGATATAAGAAATATTTCACACTTTTATTAAGATGGCTTGATTCTTTCAAGGGAGGAATGAACTCCTATTCACTTGCCTTTTAAAGAGGGCTACTTCCTAATGAGAGAATCTCAACATACAATATTATTCTCCACATCCTCGTAACTGGAGGAATCAATCATTATTTTTAACTCTAACCTACTAACTCCCTAACTATGGACCTTGTGGTGTTATTTTTCCCTAAAACTTAAAACAACATAGGATATACAAAGGTTAAGATGAAATAATCTAGAATTTATAGTGAAAAACAAGAAGCATTATATAATAGAAAGATAAACATGGAAGAAAATAATCTTTATATTATGGGGAAAACTTTGGGAAGAAATTTTCACATGCCTCTTGAGGTAAGGAGACCTTTCACTTGAGTAGAGATCCTTTACAATAATTCTCAACAAAACCATCCATAGCCTTGTAGCTCTTTAAATAGGCTAATTCCCATTTCCAAAACCCTAAATACCTGACATGGTCAAATAATTAACAAGTACCAACTTCCTAGTGGGTCTTAATTAATAAAGAGACCCTTTTTACATTGATTGATGAACACTAAATTACTCAGCCTTATTTCAAAGAGATGGACTTATACAGTGTATGACTAAATCCTAAATTAAGGTGGGATATGGGAGGACCATAACATTCCCTCCTCTTTTAAAAGCAATGTTGTCCTCAACATTGAAGGTCCATAAATTGTTGTAAACTATCTGTTGGTTCCCAAGAGGCATATTTTGGCATCATATATGTACACTAGATCAAAACTTATTTTATTGGGCGCATGTGTAATTTTCGTTCCCTGAAAGCCAATATTATTTTCACCTTGATCCAAATGGAGCCTTCCTCATCCAAAGCCAAAATCTAGCCATCCTCATCATTTCAAGTAATCTGTTCTACACTTTACAATTAGACCCTACCACTTTTGTGAGGCAAGAGACATAGAAGATACGGTGAATCTTGGAGTGTCCTGGAAAATCAAGCTTGTAGTCCACTGGTCCAATGTGTTGGGGGATGGTGTAGGGTCCATAGAAATTCAAAGTGAGAATTTGATGGATATGGGCCTCAAAGGATTTTTTTATAAGGTTGGAGTCAAAGAAACACATGATCCCCTACTTCATTGGATCACTCAATGCGATGTTGAAATTCCTATTGTTTTACTATGTTTAGATCCATAACCAAATTTTCTTTAAGGATGCAGAGAATATATGCTCTAGCGCAGAGTTTGTTGTCTACTACCTAAACGCTAGAGGTACTTGGTAGATAAGAAATCATAGACAAGGGATTTTGGACACAATGCTTCATATGGTGTCATCTTAGTGGACACATAATAAGTGGTATTATACTACCATTCAACTAGAGGGAGTCATTGGACCCAGTGGTGTGGCATGTCTGACGTAAAGCATCACAAGTAGGTTTCCAAGCATTTATTGATCGCTTTTGTTTTACGATGTGTTTGGGGATGATATGTTGTGGTGAGATTCAAATGAGTGCCCTAAAATTTGAACATATATTTCCAAAACTTGCTTGTAAAAGTGTGGTCATGATCAAATACAATAGAATTGGGCATGCCATGGAGCTTAAAAATTTGATCTAGGAAGACTTGTGCCACAAGTGAGGATGTAAAATTTGGTGGTAAGGCACAAAAGCGGGCATATTTAGTCAAACGATCGATGAACACTATAATGATTGTTTTATTGAGTGACTTAGGAATCCCCACAATAAAAACCATATATATGTCTATCCATATATGGTTGGGAATGGGAAATGGTTGAAAAGAACTTTGCGACTTCACTATTTAACCCTTATGTCGTTGGAAGGTATCGCAAGCAGTAATAAAGTTGTGGATATTTTTTCATGCCTTCCCAAAAGAAGGAGTGCTTAATTCTTTCATATATTTTATGAAATTTTGAGTGGCATGTTATGGGTGATGAATGTTATTCTTCTAATATTTTTGGTTTCAAGGCCAAATTCAAGGTGATAAAGGTGCCCTCCTCATATCGCAAAATATTTTGGTTCCATTTATACATGGGAGGAGGGTTCAAGTCTTCTTATAGTTGTTTGATGAGGTGTATAAATATGTGATGGGTCAAATATCCCTGTGATTCTTCATGAAGCCCTCATAGGACCAGTAAGGATAAGGTGAAGAGGGAACCCTCCTCTTCAAATTGCCTAGACAAATCATTTCCCACCACATTGTCATGACCCTTCTTATATGTGATCTCATAATCATAACCCAACATCTTAATGGCCCATTTATGTTTCTCTATTGAGGAAAGTCATTGTTCTAGGAAATAGTTGAGACCATGATGGTCGGTCTTGATCTAGAAATGTTGCCCTATTAAATATGGTGGCCATGTCTCAACTACACGAAGGATAACCATCATTTATTTCTCATAGGTGGATTTTCCCAAGTTTTAATCATGGAGATGCTTATTGGTTAAGTCCAATGGGTGTCCTTCTTGCAGTAAGACAACTTATAGGCCATGACCAAAGGCATCAAATTCTGAGACAAATGTCTTAGTGAAATCCGGCATGGCTAACACAAGCGTAGTACACATAGCCTCCTTTAGCGAAGAGAAGGCCTACTCCGATGCATCATTCTAGGAGAAAGCATTATTTTTTAGCAATGCTATAAGAGTAGTTGTAATATTCCCATAGTTTCACAAAAACTTACAGTAGTATCCAGTAAGTTCGAGGAACCCTCTCAAGGTCTTCATATTTTTAGGGTGGGGATAGTTCTTCATAGATTCCATTTATTTGGGATCCACCCGTACCCCATCCTAACTCACAATATGGCCCAAGTATTCAACCTCAATCACCCCAAAAGAAAATTTGGAGCGTTTTAGAAATAGCTAGTGGTCTATAATAATTTATAGGTACGAGCAGCATGCTAGAGGTGGCTATCATTTCCCCTCCCATTAATCCGACCAGTGGAGGGAACATGACAGACGTACGGGATGCTAAAATTTGCCTCTGAGGTAGTATTATCAATTTCATTTAAATTTACATGTGTACAAATGCATAATAACAAACACAGCGGAAATAAATTCATCTCACACACACAACATGCATATATCAGCATATTCAACACAAGCATAACAATCAAATCATGCATGAAGATAAACTAACTCTCGTGCTATACACAGGAATCTAATTGGATCATTCAAATAGGTCATCTTATTCAATTTAGCATAATTAATAGTCATCCATAATACAAAATTTTACCATAAATAAGCAATAAAAACATATCTTTAATTGGATTTGTCCAAGCAACTGGCTATGGAAGAGCAACGTTCCACCCAACCGTAGATCTCGATCCAACCTATATTATTTCAGCTGAGAGACCACCCCAGAGCTGGGCTATGTATCCACTAAGGAGGAACTACTCAAGCTCACTCACTGCCATACTCACAATCACTCATGCTAAGCCAGCACACAGCTGGGTTTTTCAAGCATGCAGGGAAGTAGGGAAGGAGAATGCTAAGCTAGTGAGATCAACCATAGTGCTACAGGAATCTCAACTGATCTCAGACAGCCTTGGCACCGACAATACCTACCACACCCAACATAAGGAAGGTCCCCTTCTTTGCTACACAGTCCCTCAAGTACCCCCTTCCCTCAAGTGCTCTTCAAGGTGGGCATTGAAAGGTCCAAGCTACTAGATCCACAGAGATTCTTTCCTTCACTAGGTTTATCAAGCAATTCTGACCTCTAATCTATCTCCCAATTCGATCCACTCTTGGATTTTTCCAAATTTCCGCCAAGTGATTCCCAAAATGGAACTGAATTTCCCAGCTTCCAAATATGAGTCTTCCTATGTATTTTTGGGTATTTTTTACTCTCAAATTCGCCCCAAGTTTTATGTCTATGGATTCCCCATTGGATTTTGTTGCTCCCATCAAATTCTGGGCATTTTTGGCACTCAAAATCGGGGCTTCTTTCCTGGTTGTGATTTCTACAATTCTTCACTGCTGGGCATGCATAATGGCTGAGAATTGATGTCTGGTTGTTCAATAATGGAATGGGGATGATGGAAAAATGAATTCTCGTGAGGAAATTAACTTCTACGTTGAGCCCATAACCTGCCATACAAATTTCTAAGCTTTCCCATGCTCCATTAATTTCATGAGTTGATTTCTCAGTTGCCTCTTCCTAACATAATTAAGTGTCGGCATACTAGTTAAAATGGGTCCTCAAAATGACACTTGGAAACAGAGTATTAACTCCTCCAACCCCTCACCTCTCCCTAATGGATACATTTATCCCCCTCATTTTTAGTTGCTTCCATATCCAGCTCTTGGAATTTTATTTGCATTATAAATATTTACATGCTTTTACAATTTCTATGGTTTACTAACACATGGCTCGCAAAATATAAAATACTTGCCTTTTAAAGCTGAGCGTTCACTAATGGGGCCTTGGACTTGAGATCCACACTAGGAATTCATACATCGTGTATGCACAATATTCACATATAAAACCAATACATTCTAAGGGTCAAAATGGGAGTATTATAGTGGCTTTCCCAAGTGGGGCTATAGACCAATATATCATTGAAGAAAACCAAGACCAAATGGAGAAGTAAGGGGCAAGATATATTATTCATGAGTACCTAAAAAGTGGAGGGGGCATTGCAAAGGCTGAAGGGCGTGACCAAGAAAACTCATAATGACCTTCATGAGTGTGAAAAGTGGTCTTGGTTATATCCACTTCTTTCATCTTGATTTGATGGTAGCCTGAGCAAAGATCAAGTTTGGTGGAGAATTTGGCGCCATGAAACTCGTCTAAGAGATCATCAATGACAAGAATTGGGAATTTATCTTTGATGGTTAATTTGGTGAGAGCCCAGAAATTAGAACACATGCACCAATATCTTTCCTTCTTTAGGACCTGTTGTATGCACAACAGATCCCATCTTAAACATAAGATATGAGCCCCTTTTATTTCTTATTTGTTTGGATTTCCATTCTTGTATTTCACCATTGACTTGATCATTTTCCTAGATCTCTGGTATTATTTCGATTGTTTTCATTTTTATTGATCTCTAACTTATGTTTTCTTTTTTATTCATTTGAGTTGGTTCCATGATCTTGGTGGTTAACTTACTATGTTGTCATTCACATTCCCCACCTAGATTTGGTCTTCCCTGCATAAACTGATTATTCGAGATGATGGATGGTTATTACCTTCATTCTAGGATTTTGATTGATCTTATGGTTTCTTCTAACATGAGTTTAGATATTGCATTAGTGTGATATTTAATCTTGATGGAGTTTTATTTTCACTTTTGCATGCCTAGAATCATAATATAAATATTGTAAATAATATTAGTCTTTTGTTTGCTTACTTATATTAGTTTAACTTTTTTAATGTTTAAAATAAGCTTATTTAAATCTTTTAAATTTTCATGGTCATGATTTCGCTTTCATTAAATTACTTTTTGTATTTTATTAAATCCATATAATAAATTTATACACAAATTGATTTTATGAAAAATAAAAAACACACATGTTTTAGTTTGTATGAATTCTAATTTCTCTAATTTCCATGAGTTTTTTGTTTTATAATTATTTGGGAATTAGTGGGATTAAAGTTCAATAATCACTAATGTAAAATTAGTTTGATCATGGATAAGTCTTTCCTTCTCAATAAGCTAATTTGATATTGAAAATATAATTTATATTTTTCTCTTTTGCAATTTATAAGGATTTTCATTTATTATTGTGCAAAAGGAAATATTATTATTCTTTTCTTGGTATTCTATTCTTGGAAAATAATTATGTTCAAAACATATTTATGGGACTCATTAACTCTCCTATATTATAGGAGTGATTATTTTCCTATATAAGTAACTTGTTTCCAACATTTATTTTCTTAAGAATTAACTTGTAAATGGTTTTGATTTTTATTTCTAGGCTTTATGTTTTAATGTTGTTTTTCAATATTGGATTTTCTTTCACTTTGTAAATACTTCTAATATTTTCTCCATTATTATTTCATTACTTCGTTCAATATTTTTAAAAAAATTGCATTTTTACAAGATTTTAAATCATTTTTATGCATTTTTGTGGATTTGCGGAACCTTTAATTTTTGTTAAATTTTAATGTTTCCGCAATCTGAAAATACAGAATGCCGAACCTTTAATTTTAATGGTTAAATTTTTAATGTTTCCGTAACCCCCAATCCGCATTACGAAAGGTAATTTTTTTCTCATTTTTAAAAAAATCATTTTGGCAATCTAGAATCCCTAATGCGGATTGCAAAAAGGTAAAATAAAATGGTCATTTTTTAAAAATCATTTTCCCATTTCCTCAATTTTGGAATTTCCGCAATTTTAGAAAATGGGGATTGCAGACTAAAGAAGTCACTTTTTCAAATTTTCATTTCCACATTCCGCCAGCCGATTTTTTCGGACCCTAAGTTTCTCTTATGCTATGTTTTAATTTAATTTCCTCTCCGTAAATTTTGGTAATTTCATTTTTACATAGAGTTTTTTATTTTGGTTTTGATTTTGTTTTCCGATTTTGACTTGTTTAAATCTATTTTTCAAATCTTAATTTTCCTCCTCGACATTTGATTTCCCAACAATGAAATCAACGGTTCCTGGGCCTTAACTTCGGGAAGCAATATCTTGAGATTTATGAATCCAAATCAAGCTCGATATAGCTCGTTCGAAATCTAAAAGGATTAGGAATTATTTGTGAAGATTATTTTTTCCAATTGAACGGCTTAACCACCCTGAAAATCTGCTTGAACAGTCAATTTCGAATTTGGATCAGATTTATCTATTTTCATAATATTTTGCTTTGCAAATGGAATTTTATTAACTTGGATTTCTTTCATTAGCTTTGGAATGATGTTTTAATTTCTCTTTTGAATTGAACATGTGTGGATTTGGATTTGGAGGAGTCAAAGTGAATAATTTACATCCCAAATTTGGAGCGATCAAAACGTGTCAAGTGGAAAGCAATGATCTTTGGACGCTATTTCTAGAGTGATGAAGTTGAATCTGGAAAATCCGAGACATGGTTTTTGTGCGGAATATGACCTATTAGCTTAATCATGGGCATAATCCTCAAATAGTTCTTTATTTGGAAGATCCAACTAATTTTTCAAAACAAAATTTCTCAGATTTTTCTCATGGACCGATTTACTAAATGGAACAACTCAGCTAGTTAGCTCAGCAATTGGGAAACTGATCTTATCTTCTCCTATCATTTATTTTGTATAAATACCTACCTTCTATGATCTAAGAAAGGGGGGGATCTCAGGAGAAACAAATTTCTTTCCTTCTCTGTAATATAGAATTGGTATGCATTTTTATGCATACAGTTTGTTATTCGGATCATTGAATGATACTCTGATTTTTCAGCAAGCTAATTCATTGGATCTGGAGATCTTCTGTAAGGTTTTCATCAACTTATTTAATAAATTGAATTTGGTTTGTTCTCTGTAATTTATTTTCAGAATATGTTGATTGTCATCTTATATTCGCATTGTGTTGCCTATTTTTACACCTCGGAAGTTACTTTTAATTGCAGCATGAATCATTTTCAATCTGTGATTAGCAGAATTCTTGATTTGTCCTTATTTTTGTTCATTGCATAACCTCTAATGTTTTCTGACACACTAATTGATATGAATTTGATTTGTCAGCTTGATAATCACTTGAATGCTAATTAAAACTAATATTTTTTCATTTTTTATCAGTTTATGAAAAAAGCATTTTTGTTTTCATTCTGTTAGTTATACTAGATGATTATTTTTATCATTTATCATAGATTGGCAGAATGACATGAACTGATTATCACAATCACATTTAACAAATTACACATTAAGCTAAGTTTGCATTTAGGAGTTAGTTTCATTCATGATTCAAAGTCTCCTCTTTGAGGAGCAACCAACACTTAGCGACTAACGCATCCGTAAAACCCGTCGGAGTTAGCTACACCAAACAACTTGAGGACAGGGTAATCCTTGCATAGGATTATTTGAATCCTTTGACTGGGCTATCTCCCTTACGTTGTTTCCTGGGGTACTTCCAGCACATCTGAGGCTTCAACAATAACCACCATTCTTTGTTGATCTGAGGGTTATTATTCTATTCTTTGGAAAATTCCTAGTCCTTCTCGTTCAACCACTCTTCTATATCTTCCTTAGTCATCCTCCACGAAACCATCAGTTAACCTCCACTTTCCCTTCAGTCGCAGATCGCGGTCTTGGAAATGGAACCATTTGTTGGTGTGCAAAATGCAGACCCAAGGTTCAATATAAATTCACCAACAAACCCAAGACATCGGCCCTTTCAACATCACCTCCAAGCAAATGAAGTCTCACTCGAGGTATCCAAGGGGACTACAGGAACCAAGCTTCCACATTGTTGAAGGGATATATAGCATTCATCTTACTGATCTAGCATTCATTTATTTAATGTACAAAACCAAATAACATATTCATCATAGTAGACCACACACTCAAGGTAATAACAAACACAAAGAATCCGTGTGCGCAACAAACAACATTAAACACATAAACAATATGCTTCAGAACAGGTTCACTTCATTCATATTATCAGTGGGAACGGTCTTTAATAACATGCGCAACGCGCAACAAATATCTGTTACATATCCAAAATTACCCAGCATTTCATAGCAATAATAGCAACTACAACAATAGCTGCAACAGTTGTTGAAGAGTGAATGAATAGCAATTCAACAATGACCCAAGAATAGTTATTCATCAACAACCTTTAACCCATAAACTCCTTACAAATTTATACATCACCAAATCGGCCTAACCCATTACAAAGTGGACACAAGAGCCAAACTAACTTCTAACTAACTTTCATTGTTTGTGTTCTTTGGTCCTTTGGCTAAGCTGTCGCATGGTCCACTTTTGGTGCACAACTCCCAAAACTGGTCCAAAGACCTACTACAATAAGGGGCATTGCCAAAAATATCTATGTTCATTTTTTATGTGGTGTGATGTTAGTACAATTTCATATGTTTCATTTTATAATATTAGACTAGATATAAATTAACATTTTGTGCACTAATTTGTGATTAAAACTTATTGAGATCTAAAACAAAGTTTGAAACTAAGAAAAACAAACATGGTATCAGAGTTGTAAAAAAAACAGATAACACATACAAGGCAGCGAGAGATTTGCTAATGTTTTTGTCACCTAGCATATTTGGGATTATTTTTTGTTGGTCTATGAAAATATATGTAACTTTTGGCTTACAATTTGAGGACAATCTTGATGGTGCATCCAAATTCATTCCATAGAAGGAGAGGGTCACTTTACTTCTAGAAGAATTTGACTTATGGGAAGTAACCAAGGTAGTTGTCATGATTCCCACTACTGCTAATGAATTGGTTGGATATAACAAGAAGAATGTGAAGGCCAAATGTATTCTTCTTGATGCAGTCAAAGATCACTTGATACCTCATGTGACCGCTAAGAAAAATGCCTTTAACATGTGGATTTCTTTGATAAAACTATTTCAAAGTGATAATCAAAACAGGAAAATAGTTTTGAGGGAGAAGTTACGAGCACTAAGATGACCAAGGCTGAAAATGTTACCTCATACCTTACCTAGATTTCACAAGTATGTGATGAGTTGGTTACTGTTGGCGAGATAGTGGGGAAAGTGAAGTTGGTGAGAACCACTTTGAATGGTTTCTTAAAACCATGTCAAGGATTTGTATGTACAATTGTTCCTAGGGAGAACATGCCTTCGTGGACAAGATTTTGGTATGACTTCATACAGGAGGAGATCAAAGTTGGCTCCATCAGCCACACAGGTCAGCAGCATGGGAGTGATGAGGAGAATGTTTCTCTTACATGGAAGAGAAGGAAGAGGCCCAAGAAATTCCCAAGAGGTGGGTAGAGCTTGAAAGGTGATCAGAAGAAGGACATGGGCAAAGTGAAATACTTTGATTGTCACAAGTTTGGGAACTATGTAGAACAATGTCTGAACAAGAAGAACAAGAACAAGTCATGGGTGGTTGCATTAGCGTGGCATTAGCTAAGGTAAAGGACTTCACTTCCAAGTTCAAGAAGGAATTCTCATTGGTGACTTGTCTTGATTCAATTTCTGACTATTCTAGTGTTTGGTATATAGACAGTGGTGCCTCTAGTCACATGACAAGGGTACGTGAGCACTTCATAAAGTTTACCGAGGGAATTATAGATGTGTATATAGACCTAGGTGATGATTCCAAGGTCGTATCAGTTGGACTTGTAAGAATGTCATTTTAGAGGGAATTCTAGCAACCCTTAGTGGTGAAGGAGGTCTTGTATGTTCTGAAGTTGTCCACGAACCTAATTTCAATGTCTATTGTAGAGGGTTAGGGATTTGCAGTGATCTATGAGATGGATAGGTGTTTATTCACCCAAAAGGTTCCAACCCAAGTACAGGACAAGTGATTAGGATCACATGCAGGAAGTTTTACAAGCTTATGTTTTGGCCATATCGAGCATTGATACATTATAGTGGCAGTGGTTTGTACGAGCTTTGGCATAGATGGATGGCACATTTGCACCCATGGTGCTCTTAAAATATTGAGAGATATTTCCTAACTTCATACTAGAGAAACATGATGTGTGAAAGGGATGTTCTCTAGGAAAATACTCCAAGGAAACTTCTCCTAGTAGTGATAGCAGGAGAGGAGAGATATTGGAGTTGATACATTCAAATTTTTGTGGTCCCATGCCAGCGGTGTCCTTGTGTGGATATGAGTATTATGTCACTTTCATTGATTATTTCTCCAAGAATACCTAGATCTACTTTTGGAAGACCAAGGATGGGGTCTTCGACAAATTCCAAGAGTTCAAATATTTTGTGGAGAATCAAACGGGGAATAAGATCAAGGTGTTGAGGTCAGATAACGGGGATTAGTATACCTCCAATTATTTTCATGACTTATGTGCTTCTACATGAATCAAGAGAGAGTTAATTGCTCCTTATAACCCTCAACAGAATGGGGTTACAGAAAGGAAGAACAAGACCATTGTTGGGTTGTGAAAGCCATGTTGCATCATCAGGGTCTTCCATTGTTTCTTGGGAAGAGGCATGCAACACTGCAGTGTATGTGCAGAATAAGAGCCCATATTGAGTGTTCGGGAGTAAGACTCCTAAGGAGGATTTCACTGGAAAGAATCCTGAGGTGGGGCACTTTCGCATCTTTGGGTACCTCACTTACTCACATGTCCCTTCTAAGAAGAGGAAAAAATTAGATCCCATTGTAGAGAAAGGAATCTTTTTTTGTTATAGTGAGACTTCAAAGGCCTTATGGATTTATATTCCTGCACTGAAGAAGACAGTGGTGAGGCAGGATGTGATATTCAAGGAGGAGAAGGCACTGAGGAAGTCACTAGATTCATCTTTTGTAGCGGGGGGAAGTTGGTTCCTAAAGGTACAAGTACATATTCACAGGTCTCATAGATTTCACTAGTGTCGCGGGTTATAGGGCCATAGAGTATAGTTACACAGGTTTCAGGTGTTACAAGTTCCCAAGCTTCAGATACACCGGTCACGAGTGCTCAATTATCTACATCACAATCCATATCTAAATCCCAATCTTTAGATAGCTTAGATGAGCAAGAGAGACTTTCAAGGAGGAGGAGGAGGAGGAGACTGATATGGATTTGGGAGACCCTAATGGGTGCATGGGATCATGAGGAGAATCCTAAGAAGACTTTCAGAGAGAGCAGACCACTAGAAATATTCTATAGTTATGTGCCAATGATGAGAAGCATTCGTGAGTATGATCCTTCCACTTTTGAGGAGGTAGTTGTTCGGTATGTATGGAGAGATGTCATGATGGAAGAGTATGCTTCCATCATGAAGAATGATGTTTGGGAGGTTGTTCTGAGACTTTAGGGGAAGTCAATGATGACTTCCAAGTATATATATAAGATCAAGCATGCTACGGATGGAAGCATTCAGAAGTACAAATCTTGGTTTGTGGCTTGGGGGTTCTCACAAATAGGGGGAGTATACTACGAGGAAACCTTCACACCAGTAGCAAGATACACTTCCATTAGGGCCATCATGTCCATTGCACCAACAATGGGTTGGAGTCTTCATCAGATGGATGCGAAGAATTCATTTCTGAATGGCATCATACATGAGGAAGTGTACATTGAGCAACCACTGAGATTTAAGGTGCATGGGAGAGAGTCTCATGTCTGCAGATTGAAGAAGGATCTCTACTGACTTAAGCAAGCTCCTAGAGCTTGGTATTCTAGGATCAATAGCTATTTGTTACATTTGGGATTCAAGAAGAGTGAGGCAAATATGAACCTATATTACATCCTAGTTGGTGAGGATCCACTCATTCTTATCCTTTATGTGGATGATCTCTTTCTTACATGGTCAAAGAATCTCATCAGAGATTGCAATATTGACCTAGATGCTGAGTTCGAGATGAAGGATATTGGTCTGATGCATTAATTTTCAAGGATGGAGGTGTGGTAGAGTCTCGAACATATTTTTCTTGGACATGGGAAGTATGCAGTTGAGATCTTAAAGCGATTCGAGATGGCATATTGCACACCTATGTTGACACCTATGACAACCAACTTGAAGAAGCTTGATGCTTCTAAGTCAAAATTGTTTGATCCCACTTTGTGTCATCAATTGATTGGGTTCTTGATGTATCTATTCAACACCAAGCGAGATATCTATTTTGATGTGAACACTCTCAGTCAATTTATGGTTGAGCCTAGGAGAGTGCACTGGACTGCAGCAATACATGTTCTATGTTACATGCGTGGAACTATAGATTTTGGGTTGAGATATGTTTAGGAGGATGGATTCGAGAATGGTTGGTTTCAGTGACTCAAACTAAGCAGGTGGTTTGGTTGACAAGAAGAGCACCTTCAGGTGTTACTTTAGCTTTGGTTCAGCAGTAGTGTCTTGGTTCACAAGAAGCAGAATTCACTTGCATTGATTTTTGACGAAGCGGAGTATATGGCTTCCAGTTTTGCGAGTTGTGAGGCCATACCGATACAAGTTACTTGTTGGGTTATTTTTTCAAGAGTTTCTTCCGACGGTGATTCATTGTGACAATCAGAGTTGCTTCTGACAGTGATTCACTATGACAATCAAAGTTGCATCAAACTCTCAAAGAAGCCAGTATTTCATGACCGGTTGAAACAAATTGATATCAAGTACCACTTATTCCAAGACTACGTTCAGAGAGGGGCATTAAAGCTTCAGTACCTATCCACATATGAGCAAGTGACAGACATCCTCACAAAGGCATCGTTGAAAGGAAAAATTTTCAAGTTCGGAGATAAGTTGGGGGTGGTGCAGAACACCTTCCTCGCTAAGAGGGAGTGTTCAGTTTTATAGCTCATATGTTCTTTTACATAGTGGTGTCTATATATGTAGAAGTGACCAAATTTGACTTTTCCTAGCATTAACTTTATTTAATAAATTTAATGTGATTTTTTAATTTTTGAGTGAGAGAAAATGATATTTTTTAAATAAAGTGAAATTTGACTCATCCTTTGACGGGGAGAATGAAGAGACAAAGTCATTTATCATTAATTAAAAAGGATATCTAGGAGAAGAATAGACACAAGGGAAGAGAGACTAAAGAGCTAAGGAGAAGAGAGGCTTGAATCTCAAGGAAGGAGAGAGGCATGATTTCCAATAAGGGAGGTGGCATGAATTCCAAGAAGAACGGTAACAATAAATGTAGGTCTATACAGCTAAATTTTTTAGCACATAATTCAAGGGTCATACAAGTGGAAGAGTGGCATGAATTTTGAGGTTTGTACAGCAGTGAATGGGCATAGTTTATGAGGCACAAACATTGAGGCAATTTGTAGAGGCATGAATTTCGAGGAGACTGGTTCGTATGATTCGTATAGTTTGTACTTTTCCTGTTGGAATAGTTTATGAGGTGGAACAATTTTCTGTGTGGATGCACAAAGTTAGAGGTGCATTAAATCTTGTACTAAATGCTATAAAATTCTGCTATTAATTCTTTGTAGGTAAAAATTAATAAAAATCTCTCTTGAACTAGTTTTCCCTATGGGGATTTTCTAGGGGCATTGCCCAAAAATCTATGTCTTCATTCTTTATGTGGTGTGCTTTTAGTACAATTTCATGTGTTTAATTTTATAAGTTCAAATTAGATAAAAATTAACATTTTGTGCACTAATTTGTCATTAAAACTTATTGAGATCTGAAACCAAGTCTGAAATTGAGAAAAACGAACAAGAACGAAACGTAGATATTGAAAGTTTTGTACAGTAGTGAATGAACCTTTCTTAAACATTTCTTGAACACTCATTTCATTCAACTAACTCTACTAATTGCCATATCAACAAACAAAAACAATAGGATAGGCCAAAAACCAAAGCTGCTTCCACCTACCATGCTTTCCTTGTCACAATATATAAGATATACTTGACAATTGAATAAATAGTTTAGTAGCTGAATATTTGGCAGGTCACCAATTATAGACATCAGTTTAATAATGTTTTACAAAAAAGAGGGAATCTAGAGTTTTAATGTGAAGAATTAGGATCTAACTTAGTTTTCCTACTAATCCAGTTTACCAAGCAAATTTTAGGTCATTGATGTTTTGCTTGCATCCCAAAATCTTCGTATGATATCCTGAGGATGCCTCTTTAGTATTTCTTTAAAGTTTGAACAATTACATTTTGTTTCTTAAGTGTATTAAGAAATTGTATTATGCAAAGATGAATGCATAAATTTTGTTAATAAATTTGTACTCTGACATGCTAAGGAATACTCTCTTTGAAAGAGGAATCAAGCTACTAGGAGGGGGGAATAACTAAGGGTTAAAGAGGAAAAAGCCTTGTGAAATCTAATCATCAAGAAAATAAGAAATTCTCAAGAAAGAAAACTTAACTACTTGGGAAATACCTTATTCTAATTGGTTAAAAAGAAAAACTAACTACAAATTTGGAAAATAATATGAATTCCTTGTCCCTGAATTAAATAGGAAGGTTTATGCAGGAGAGTTATTTCTAGGTGCAATGACCTGTAAATACATAACCAAGTTCAGTTGAATTCTTTGTTTACTATAATAGGTTTAGAGTGTAGGGTTGGTAAACCCTTGGCTTGAAGTGCCAGGAACAAGATTTCGAAGAGAACTGGTAAAGGAATCTTGGTTGTATTATATGTTGTTAGGTTTCAACCTGGTTATCTTCTTGAATTGGTAAAGATAAATTCTTCCAACTAAAAACTTCTCCTAAGCCTGTTCCTACTAGTATGCTTGATTATGCTCGGGAGTGATCAATTGGAGTTGAATTTTAAGAACTCATGATGATCTATGGATGGGTGGAATGGGATTGTTCCTTAGCATGTTCCAAAGAAAATGAATAGATAAGTAGTATTATTATTTTATTTTTCTTTCCTTGTATATCTACTACAAAATTTAATTGAAGGTTTCAATTGCAATTATTATTTTTGCAATTGAAGGTTACTATAGAGGAACTTGTGTTTCCTAAATAAAGGATTAATATTGTTTATGGACTTCTGATAAGAAATCGAAGAACAAATAATGGGAAGTTCAAACTTTGATTATTCATATTAATAAGTTCAAACTCTAATTAATCATGTCAATATTTCTGTATTTTGCAATTAAAGAGGGACTTTTGTACTAGACATTAAAAGGGAGTAATGTTTACTATATTTCTATAAAATATTTTAAAATTGTTAATAATAAGAGAATTCTTAACATATTTCGATATCTGCACAGAAACTTCTTCGTTTATTGTTGAACTCTAGAAGAAAAAACATATAATTTTTAGTATATGTGTCCTTTATATATATATATATATATATGAAAATCTAATTTTCTAGAATTTCCTCGATTATGAAAATATGTCTCAACCACTAGGAATTATTGATAATAGTTTTCCAATGATCAATGATGAAATAAAACCCTTAAGGCACTACAACTGAGGTGTTGTTTGAACTCATATGTGTAGGTTATTTTTTATACAAAATCATTAACCAAGTAGAGGAAGTTCGTTCTCATGGAACGAAGCCTTACCGAACACTTCGTAATAAAATATAATTTATATTAAAAAAAACCACAAACCCAAAAATCAAGTTTGGGACTAATGGTTGAATACCCTGAATTGATTAGAACAACAACTGTTCAATACCCTAGTTTTGATGTATATGTAACTTCAGAATGTATCTCACCCATGTATTTCATCTATGTATATTGTACTCCTATAGAGATGTTATTATTCCTCTATACAGAAGTGTCGTCATTTGTATTGACAAGTGTCGCAAGTGTCGTAACTTGCCGATGGGTTATTAGACCACCATGTGTGGGGTCGGCCCTGATTAAGTTAACATTGGGTTATTGTACTAAGCTAGACAAGTCGGCCCCATAATTTTATTGGGCAGTGAGGACAAGTATAAATAGAGATCTCCTGATCTCTATTTGGATCACTTCATACCTCACTCTTCCATCACTTGTAAAGTGGCGCACATGTGAGGAGAAGGATCAATGGCTAGGAGGAGTCTATCTCTGTGTACTTTGGTTGTATTTTGGTTGTACTATTGCTCTATCTATCTCTGAGGAAGTTGTGGGGTTTTTCACCTTAGGGTTTTCCCCACGGAAACTCTGTTTCTATTATCTCTTATGTTTGCTTCTTGTGATGATTGACATGCTTGCTATTATTGATATGCATTGATATACTGTACATGTTATTCTCTCAGCAAAGATCCTAGAGAATATTGAAATAATGCTCAAAAATTAACATGGTATCAGAGCTAACCTGAGAAGAAGACATTGTGCAGTGGCGGAAACCGGGGTTTCTTGTTTATTGGGTTTATCTCCACAGATTTTGGGAAAGTAATATGATAGATTGACTCTCCTCAGCAAGGTGAATCTATCTATCCAATCAGAATTCAATTTTGAGCACTTTCAGTTTTGGCCCTAAAAATTTGGGTTTCCACAAAAATAGGAATTTCTAAAATCTGAAGACATAGCTGGAAGCTCCTTGGAAAAATCGATGTTTAGAGCTTTGGATTGAGATTTTTGGCTGGGTAAATCTCCGGGAAACTCAAACCCTAATTCAGGGTCCTCCTTAGTGAATCTGGAAAGACTAAAAGGAATTTTTGAAGAGTGAAACTTTGCTGAACTCAAATTCTGAGTATACCAAGCTAATCAGCTCATCAAGGCGCATCTTCCTATCCTTTCAAAAAGTTGAAATTCACATTTTCAATTTTTAGGGTTTCTCTGACAAACCCTAATCCGGGACCAGATCTAGTTTTCAGCAAATCAAGTGGTAAGATCTAAATCTTTACGATTTCCATTTGAAGTACTCTTTAAAGATGTCTCACCACACCAAGCTTGAGGATAAGCTTGAAGGGGTTGATAACTTCAGAGCCTAGAAGTATAGGATTGGGTTAATCCTAGAAGAAAATGAATTGGATACATATATCAGTTCTGAAGTCCTTGTCCCAGAGGATGAAGAAGCTAAAGCATTGCATAAGAAGAACTTGGTCAAGGCAAAGAGAATCATTGTTGATTCTATCAAATACCATCTCATACCACATGTGTCATCTTTGAATACCTAATGAGATGTTTGATTCCTTGACCAAGTTATTTGAAGGGAAGAACATAAATCGGAAGATGACTCTGCAGAATCAATTGAAAGGGGTCAAGCTATTGAATGGAGAGACCATTCAATCTTACTTCTCCAAGGTCTCTCAGATCAAGGAACAACTTGAAGCTGTGGGTGAAGTAGTGGACAATGGTGAAATTGTTATGACCACTCTAAATGGCCTACCTTGGTCATGGGACTCTTTTATTCAAGGAATCTGTGAAGGAAATAAATTGATCTCTTTCAGTAGACTGTGGGAGGAATTTTCTCAAGAAGAAGCAAGGCTTGTAGCACGAGAAGAAAAGATGGGAAGTGAAGACCAAGCTCTCGCAACTCACACTAAAAGGAGCAAGCCTAAGAGAGAGCCATATTATAACAAGAAATATTCACACCACCATCACCCTAGAGAGAAGAAAGATCTCAAGTGCTTCACATGCAATGAGAAGGGACACTTTGTTGTAGATTGTCCCAAGAAGAAAAACAACAACTTCAACAAGAAGAAGAACAACAACAACAAGAGATATCATGCTCATGCTGCTGAGGATGATGAACCTCCAAAGAAGAAGGCTAGAGTAGAAAGTGATGATGATGACTCATCAAGCGAAGAAGAGTATGTTCTAATCTCTGCTCTCACAGGTACTATTTCTCATGGATGTAATGATTGGCTTATTGATAGTGGGGATTCCAAACACATGACTGGGTTTAAACAATCTTTTGTAAATCTATCTGAACATGAATCACCCCATAAAGTGAAACTTGGGGATGACTGTCAATACCCCATCAAAGGAAGTGGTGAAGCCTCCTACAACCTAAATTCTGGGAAATATTTAAAGATGAAAGAAATTATTTATGTACCTGGGCTCAAGAAAAACCTACTCTCCATATCTACATTGGATGCAAAAGGTATGAGGGTTGCATTTGTGGATGGCCAAGTTCTAATGTGGCCAAAGGGAAAGACCATAGATGATGTAGTGGTGATTGGAGAGCAAGAGGGAGGATTGTATAAATTGAAGGGACAACCTGAACATGCCATGGTGCATGATTCCATGGAGCAGAGTGAACTTTGGCATAGAAGACTTGCACATATGCACTACAGAGCATTACCAATTGCAAGTAAAGCTGTAGAAGGTCTTCCTAAAATCAAGACCAAGCATGAAGGTGTTTGCAAAGGATGTGCAAAAGGAAAGAACATAAAGAAGGCATTTACAAGCAGTGAAAGCAAGGCAAAAAGTATCTTGGAAATTATCCACTCCAATGTATGTGGTCCGATGTCATCCAGTTCTCTGAGTGGGTATGTTTACTATGTCTCTTTCATTGATGACTTTTCCAGGAAGACTTGGGTTTACTTCTTGAAGAACAAAGATGAAGTGTTTGACAAGTTCAAGGAATTCAAAACCTTGATGGAGAACCAAACTGATGAGAAGATCAAAACATTCATATCCGACAATGGTGGAGAATTCATTTCAGGTGACTTCAAGAAGCTATGCAGTGATTCAGGGATTAAGAGGGAGTTGACTACTCCTTACAATCCACAACATAATGGAGTTGCAGAAAGAAAGAATCGAACAATCATGGAAGCAACAAGGGAAATGTTGCATGACCAGGATATACCTATGCATCTGTTGATGTATATGTAACTTCGGAATGTATTTCATCTGTGTATTATATATATATTTATTGTACCCTTATAAGAGATGTGTTATTCCTCTATAAGGAAGTGTCGTCATGTGGATTGACAAGTGTCGCAAGTGTGTGTACTTGCCGATGGGTTATTAGACCACCTTATGGGGTCGGACCTAATTAATATATAATATAATGTGGATGTATCCAAGTAGACAAGTCGGCCCCAGTAGGTCACTGGGCAAAAAGGTGAGTATAAATAGAGACAGGAGATCTCTATTTTACTCACTCGGAAAAGCAACTCACTCTCTCTCTGAAAAGTGGCACACTAGTGAGGAGGAGGAGGATCATCTGCTAGGAGACTATCTCAGTGTTATTTGGTTGTATTTTGGTTGAGCCATTGCTCTCTCTATCTCTGAGGAAGTTGTGGGGTTTTTCACCTTAGGGTTTTCCCCACGGAAACTATGTGTCTCTTGTCTCTATGCTTTTGATTCTTGTGATGCTTGTGATGCTTGTCATATTATGATTGTCATGCATTGATATACTGTAGATGTTATTCTCTCAGCAAAGATCCTATAGTATTGTGATTTAATACTAAAAATTTAACATGGTATCAGAGCTTAACTGAGAAGAAGACATTTTGCAGTGACGGAAGCTTGTATTCCTTGTTTATTGGGTTTCTCTCCACATATTTTTGAAATTCAGTATAGTAGATTGGATCTACTCATCAAGGCGCATCTATCTGGCCAATCAGAATTCAGTTCCAAGCATTTTCAGATTTGGCCCTAAAAATTAGGGTTTCCACAAAAATAGGAATTTCTAGAAACTGAAGGCATAGCTGGAAGCTCCTTGCAAAAATCGAAGGTTAGAGCTTTGGATCGATATTTTTGGCTAGGTAGATCTCCGGGAAACTCAAATCCTAATTCAGGGCTCTCCCAAGTGAACCCGGGAGGACAAAAAGGCAATTTTGAAGGGCAAGACTTTGCTGATCTCAAATTCTGAATATACTAGGCTGATCAGCTCTCCAAGGCGCATCTTTCTATCCTTTCAGAATTTTGAAATTCACATTTTGAATTTTTAGGGTTTCTCTGACAAACCCTAATCCAGGACCAGATCCAGTTTTCAGCACTTCAAGTGGTAAATCCTAAATCTTTTCTATTTCCATTTGAAGTACTCTTAAAGATGTCTCTCCACACTAAGCTTGAGGATAAGCTTGAAGGGGCTGATAACTTCCGAGCCTGGAAGTATAGGATTGGGTTAATCCTGGAAGAGAATAAGTTGGACTCATATGTGAAAGAAGACATCCCTATCCCAGAGGATGAAGAAGCCAAGGCATTGCACAAGAAGAACTTGGTCAAGGCAAAGAGAATCATTGTTGATTCTATCAAAGACCATCTCATACCTCATGTGTCTTCTCTTAAGACACCCAAAGAGATGTTTGAATCTTTGACCAAGCTATTTGAAGGAAGGAACATAAATCGGAAGATGACCCTGCGGAACCAATTGAAAGCAATGAAGTTTCAAAATGGAGAAACCATTCAATCTTACTTTTCAAGAGTCTCCCAGATCAAGGAACAATTAGAAGCAGTAGATGAAATGGTGGAGAATGGTGAAGTGGTGATGACCACTCTAAATGGCCTACCCAGGTCATGGGATTCCTTTATTCAAGGAATTTGTGCAAGGAAGAAATTGATCTCCTTCAACAAATTGAGGGAAGAATGCTCTCAAGAAGAAGCTAGACTCATAGCTCGTGAGGAAAAGATGGGAGGAGAAGATCAAGCTCTTGCAGCTCACACCAAAAGAAGCAAAACTAAGAAGGATCACTCTCACCACAAAAGATTCCATCAAAAGAGTAAGAAGGACCTAAGATGCTTCACATGCAATGAGAAGGGTCACTTTGCTTCAGATTGTCCCAAGAACAAAAGGGATAATAACAACAACTCCCGTAAGAAGAAGAAGGGCAGCAAAAGAAGGTTTCATGCTCATGCTGCCGAAGATGATGAACCTCCAAAGAAGAAGGCTAGGGCAGAAAGTAGTAGTGATGATGACTCATCAAGTGAAGAAGAATATGTTCTAATTTCTGCTCTTACAGGTACCATCTCCCATGGATGTAATGATTGGTTGATTGATAGTGGGGCTTCCAAACACATGACTGGGTTTAAAGAATCCTTTGTGAACCTATCTGAACATGAATCACCCCATAAGGTGAAACTTGAGGATGATTATCAATACCCAATCAAAGGAAGTGGTGAAGCCTCCTACAACCTAGATTCTGGAAAATCATTGAAGATGAAAGAAGTACTTTATGTACCTGGGCTCAAGAAGAACTTACTCTCCATCTCTGCATTGGATGCAAAAGGTATGAGGGTTTCATTTGTGGATGGACAAGTCTTAATGTGGCCAAAGGGAAAGACCATAGATGATGCAGTAGTGATTGGAGAGCAAGAGGGAGGCTTGTATAAATTGAAGGGACAACCTGAACATGCCATGGTACATGAATCCATGGATCCAAGTGAACTTTGGCATAGAAGACTTGCTCATATGCACTATAGGGAACTTCCAATTGCAAGCAAGGAAGTAGAGGGTCTTCCTGAAATCAAGACCAAACATGAAGGTGTTTGCAAAGGATGTGCAAAAGGTAAGAACATTAAGAAGGCTTTCCCAAACAGTGAAAGCAAGGCAAAAGACATCCTGGAAATCATCCACTCAGATGTATGTGGCCCTATATCATCCAGCTCCCTAAGTGGGTATGTTTACTATGTATCATTTATCGATGACTTCTCCAAGAAGACTTGGGTATACTTCTTGAAGGGAAAAGATGAGGTGCTTGATAAATTCAAGGAATTCAAAACCTTGATGGAGAATCAAACTGACAAGAAAATCAAGACATTCAAATCTGACAATGGTGGAGAATTCACCTCAAATGACTTCAAGAAGCTTTGCAGTGATTCAGGGATTAAGAGGGAGTTGACTGCTCCTTATAATCCTCAACAGAATGGAGTTGCAGAAAGGAAGAACAGAACTATCATGGAAGCAGCAAGGGCAATGTTGCATGACCAGGATCTTCCTATGCATCTATGGGCAGAAGCAGCTAGAACAGCTGTATATGTGCAGAACAGAACACCCCACAAGATATTGGACAACAAGACACCAGAAGAGGTCTTTTCTGGTAAGAAACCTGAAGTCAACCATCTCAAAATATTTGGTTGTCCAATATATACTCATGTCCCAAAAGAGAAGAGGACTAAACTAGATCCTTCAAGAAAGAAGGGCATCTTTGTGGGTTATAGTGAAAGCTCGAAGGCTTACAGAATATACTTTCCAGGGTTCAAGAAAATTGATGTCAGTAGGGATGTAACATTTGATGAAAACTCAGCATTCATCAAATCAAGAAAGGCACCTACCGAAGTTTATGAAGAACCTAAGGAAACAAGATTTCAGGACACTACCATGACTGAAGCAGTTCCAGAAACTGTTCGTGAGTTTGAAGATCCACAAGAACTTGTAGATCCACCCCGTGAGGATAACTCTCACAAGAGGAAACCTGTATGGGCTAGAGAGCTCATTCATGATGGAGAAAGATTTGGCATTCCAGAAGAAGAACACAGAGCAAAGAAGAGAACCAAATCACACACCAGTTATGTTGCTTTAATCTGTGAAATTATGAACAGAGAGCCTTCCAGTTACGAAGAGGCAGCAGAAAAGAAAGAATGGAAGGATGCTATGGTTGAGGAATACCAATCAATAATGAAGAATGATGTTTGGGATGTTGTCCCAAGACCTAAAGAGAAGTCTGTTGTGACTTCCAAGTGGATCTACAAAATCAAGCATGCTGCAGATGGTAGTGTAGAAAAATACAAAGCAAGATTCGTAGCTCGTGGTTTCTCTCAGAAAGAAGGAATAGATTATGAAGAAACCTTTGCACCTGTAGCCAGGTATACTTCCATCAAAATAGTACTTTCCCTGGCTGCAGCAATGAAATGGAAAATACACCAGATGGATGTCAAGACTGCTTTCCTGAATGGTGTAGTAGAAGAGGAAGTATATGTGGAACAACCACTCAGTTTTGAAATACATGACAGGGAGTCATATGTGTGCAGATTGAAGAAAGCCTTGTATGGCTTGAAGCAAGCTCCCAGAACTTGGTATGGTAGGATGGACAGTTTTCTATCTAGATTGGGCTTTACCAAGAGTAAAGCAGATTCCAACCTTTACTATAAGGTTGAGGAAGGGAATCCAGTGATTTTACTCCTGTATGTTGATGACCTATTTGTGACAGGAGATGACAGACTGATTGCAGATACTAAGAGGAAGCTTGCAGCTGAATTCGACATGAAAGATTTCATAATGATGCACTATTTCCTAGGTATGGAGGTGTGGCAGAATGCAGGTGGGATCTTCCTTGGTCAAGGAAAGTACACAGTAGATATCCTGAAGAGATTCGGGATGATGGATTGCAAGGCCATGGCCACACCGATGGCATCGAATCTGAAGCTTCTATGTGATGCTTCATCTGAGCCAGTTGATGTCTCTATGTATCGTCAGATGATTGGGTCCTTGATGTACCTGACGAACACGAGACCAGACATTTGATTTGCTGTGAACACATTGAGCCAGTTCCTGACAGATCCGAGAAGTGTTCATCTGGTTGCTGTAAAGCATGTTCTGAGGTACCTGAAGGGTACAGTGGATTATGGGCTCAGGTATGAGGCGAATCAAAAGTTTAACCTGCAGGGTTATGTTGATTCAGATTGGGCTGGCAGTGCTACAAATAGGAAGAGCACATCTGGGTGTTGCTTCAGTATGGGATCAGGTGTGATCTCTTGGTTTAGCAGGAAGCAGTCCTGCGTAGCACTGAGTACAGCTGAGGCAGAGTATGTTGCAGCCTGTTCAGCTAGCTGTGAGGCAGTATGGCTACGGAAACTACTGTCTGAGTTATTTGATCTCCCGTTGGAGGCTACTGGTATCTTCTGTGATAACCATAGTTGTGTGAAGTTGTCCGAGAACCCAGTGTTTCATGACAGGTCGAAACACATAGAGATCAAATATCACTATATCAGGGATATGGTGCAGAGAGGAGCTGTGAAGCTTCTGTATGTTGCGACGGACGAGCAGATTGCAGATGTGCTGACGAAGCCACTAGCCAGAGTGAAGTTCGAGTACTTCAGAGAGAGGCTTGGCGTTCTTCAGATCGAGGACACTTCGAGGAAGAAGTGATGGACACATTTGCTAAAGCCATTCCAAGCATGTTGGAAGGAGTATCCTTCACATGGCTGTGGATGTAAGCGCTGGATAATGGGCATCAGGATGATGTTCTGGTTTCTGCTGAATATGATCAGTTGGATCATGTGTATGTATTTTGTATGTGCATCATGTTGGATGCTTGGACCATGTATCTGTATATGTATCAGGTGGATACATTGTATGATCAGGTGGATCATGTATGGTGATATGTATCATGTATCAGGTAGATACTTGGTATGCATCAGGTGGATCATGTATGATGATATGTATCAGGTAGATACTTGGTATGCATCAGGTGGATCATGCAGCAGGATGTTGCAGTGATGATCAGGATGATCATGGATGATGAGCTTCAGGATGTTGCTCAAGATGACATGCAGCAGGATGTTGCAGTGATGATCAGGATGATCATGGATGATGAGCTTCAGGATGTTGCTCCAGATGACATGCAGCAGGATGTTGCAGTGATGATCAGGATGATCATGGATGATGAGCTTCAGGATGTTGCTCCAGATGACATGCAGCAGGATGTTGCAGTGATGATCAGGATGATCATGGATGATGAGCTTCAGGATGTTGCTCCAGATGACATGCAGTAGGACGTTGCAGTGATGATGATCAGGACGATCATGAGTACATCAGGATGATGTATGGTGAGTATCAGGTTGATACTCTGTGGTCGTGGATCAGGTTGTGCAGATGAGCATGTCTGGGAGATCCTATAGGTCGGAGTTGTGTACCCGTAACAGCCTGGGGTGCTCTTTCGAGACATTGCTCTGGGAGGACATGTAATAGCGCCCTGGGAGATCTCAGGTCGGAGTTGTGTACCCGTAACATCCTGAGATGCTCTTGCGAGGTTTTGTCCTATGGCATGTAATTTGGGCCCTGGGAGATTTCAGATCGGAGTTGTGTACCCGTAACATCCTGAGATGCTCTTGCGAGGTTTTGCCATGACCACATGTAATTTGTGCCCTGGGAGATTTCAGGTCGGAGTTGTGTACCCGTAACATCCTGAGATGCTCTTTCGAGGTTTTGTGGTGGACCACATGTAATTTGTGCCCTGGGAGATTTCATGTCATAGTTGTGTACCCGTAACATCCTGAGATGCTCTTTCGAGGTTTTGTGGTGGGGTCACATGTAATAGCGCCCTGGGAGATCCTACAGGTTGGAGTTGTGTACCCATAACATCCTGGGATACTCTTTCGAGGTTTTGTGACGCACGTAATAAGTCCTGAGGATTCCACAGTATGGCCAGTGATGACGAAGACCTACAGGTGGTGGGCCTACATCCAGTATGAAAAAGGACTGGCTCTGTAGAACTTCCTATGACGAGTAGAGTCAGAGATTGGTTGAGATAGTAGCAGCAGTGACGATGATGATGATGATGCATTGATGACGATGATCCAGAGAAGAAGACTTGTCTAGCAGATCTGTGTCGAGAAATACATTCCTAGTTAAGAGGCAGTGTTGATGTATATGTAATTTCGGAATGTATTTCATCTGTGTATTATATATATATTTATTGTACCCTTATAAGATATGTGTTATTCCTCTATAAGGAAGTGTCATCATGTGGATTGACAAGTGTCGCAAGTGTGTGTACTTGCTGATGGGTTATTAGACCACCTTATGGGGTCGGCCCTAATTAATATATAATATAATGTGGACGTATCCAAGTAGACAAGTCGGCCCCAGTAGGTCACTGGGAAAAAAGGTGAGTATAAATAGAGATAGGACATCTCTATTTTACTCACTCGGAAAAGCAACTCACTCTCTCTCTGAAAAGTGGCGCACTAGTGAGGAGGAGGAGGATCATCTGCTAGGAGACTATCTCAGTGTTATTTGGTTGTATTTTGGTTGAGCCATTGCTCTCTCTATCTCTGAGGAAGTTGTGGGGTTTTTCACCTTAGGGTTTTCCCCACGGAAACTCTGTGTCTCTTGTCTCTATGCTTTTGATTCTTGTGATGCTTGCAATGCTTGTCATATTATGATTGTCATGCATTGATATACTGTAGATGTTATTCTCTCAACAAAGATCCTATAGTATTGTGATTTAATACTAAAAATTTAACAGCATCTATGGGCAGAAGCAGCTAGGACAGTTGTATATGTGCAGAACAGAACACCCCACAAGATATTGGACAACAAGACACCAGAAGAGGTCTTCTCAGGTAAGAAACCTAAAGTCAGCCATCTCAGAATATTTGGTTGTCCAATATACACTCATGTCCCAAAGGAAAAGAGGACCAAGCTAGATCCTTCGTGAAAGAAGGGTATCTTTGTGGGTTACAGTGAAAGCTCGAAGGCTTACAGAATATACTTTCCAGGGTTCAAGAAGATTGATGTCAGCAGGGATGTGACATTTGATGAAAACTCGGATTCATCAAATCAAGGAAGACACCTGTTGAAGATCATGAAGAACCTAAGGAAACTAGATTTCAAGACACTACTATGATTGAAGCAATTCCAGATGTTGATCGTGAAATTGAAGATCTGCAAGAACCTATATATCCACCCCGTGAGAATAACTCTCACAAGAGAAAACCTGCATGGGCTAGAGAGCTCATTCAAGATGCAGAAAGGTATGGCATTCCAGAAGAAGAACACAGAGCAAAGAAGAGGACCAGATCACATACCAACTATGTTGCTTTACTCTGTGATATCATGAACAAAGAACCTTCCAGTTATGAAGAAGCAGCGGAAAAGAAAGAATGGAAGGATTCCATGATCGAAGAATACCAATCAATAATAAAGAATGATGTTTGGGATGTAGTCCAAAGACCTGAAGGGAAATCTATTGTGACTTCCAAATGGATCTACAAGATCAAGCATGCTGCAGATGGCAGCATAGAAAAATACAAGGCAAGATTCTTAGTTTGTGGCTTCTCTCAAAAAGAGGGAATAGATTATGAAGAAACTTTTGCTCCTATAGCCAGGTACACTTCCATTATATCAGTACTTGCTCTGGCTGCAGTAATGAAATGGAAGATACACCAGATGGATGTCAAGACTGCTTTCTTGAATGGTGTAGTTGAAGAGGAAGTGTATGTGGAACAGCCACTCTATTTTGAAACACATGACAGGGAGCCATGTGTGTACAGATTGAAGAAATCCTTGTATGGCTTGAAGCAAGCCCCTAGAACTTGGTATGGTAGGATGTACAGTTTCCTATCTAGTTTGGGCTTTACCAAGAGTAAAGTGGATTCCAACCTTTACTACAAGGTTGAGGAAGGCAGTCCTATGATACTACTCTTGTATGTAGATGACCTATTTGTGACAGGTGAAGATAGATTGATTGTTGATACAAAGAGGAAGCTTGCTTCCTAGTTCGAGATGAAGGACTTGGGGATGATGCACTATTTTCTAGGTATGTAGGTGTGGCAGAGTGCAGATGGAATCTTCCTTGGACAAGGGAAGTATGCAGTAGAGATCCTGAAGAGGTTCGAGATGATGGACTGCAAGGCCATGGCCACACCTATGGCATTGAACCTAAAGCTTCTGTGTGATGCTTCATCTGAGTCGATTGATGTCACTATGTATCGTCAGATGATTGGGTCCTTGATGTACCTGACGAACACGAGACCAGATATTTGCTTTGCGGTGAACACATTGAGCCAATTTCTAATGGATCCGAGGAGTGTTCACCTGGTTGTTGTACAGCATATTCTGAGATACCTGAAGGGTACGGTTGACTATGGGCTCAAGTATGATGCAAATCAAAAGTTTAACCTGTAAGGTTATGTTGATTCAGATTGGGCAGGCAGTGCTACAAATAGGAAGAGCACTTTTGGGTGTTGCTTCAGTATGAGATCAGGTATGATCTCTTGGTTTAGTAGGAAGCAGTCCTGTGTAGCAATGAGTATAGCCAAGGCAGATTATGTTACAACTTGTTCAGCTATTTGTGAGGCAGTATGCCTAAGGAAGCTACTATCTGAGTTATTTGATCTCCCGTTGGATGCTACTGGTATCTTTTGTGACAACTAGAGTTGTGTGAAGCTATCTGAGAACCCAATGTTCCACGACAGGTCGAAACAGATTGAGATAAAATATCACTATATCAAGGATATGGTGCAGAGAGGATCCATGAAGCTCCTGTATGTTGCAACAGATGATCAGGTTGCAGATCGAAACCACTAGCCATAGTGAAGTTTGAGTACTTTAGAGAGAGGCTTGGTGTTCTTCAGATTGACGACACTTTGAGGAAGAAGTGATGGACATATTTGCTGGAAGCCATTCCAAGAATGGTGAGAGGAGGATCCTTCCCATGGCTGTGGATGTAAGCGCTGGATGATGAGCATCAAGACGATGCTCTAGTTAGTGCTCTGTATATGTATATTCATCATGTTGGATGCTTGATATGATCAGTTGGATCATTTATGTATGTATGCATCATGTTGGATGTTGAATATGATCAATTGTATCATTTATGTATATATGCATCATGTTGGGTGTTGGATATGATCAGTTGGATCATTTATGTATGTATGCATCATGTTGGATGTTGGATATGATCAGTTGGATCATTTATGTATGTATGCATCATGTTGGATTCCGGATATGATCAGTTGGATCATGTGTATGTATTTGTATATGTATCAGGTGGATACATTGTATGATCAGGTAGATCATGTATGATGATATGTATCAGGAAAATATTGTGTATGCATCAGGTGGATGCATCGTATGATCAAGATGATCATGGATGATGAGCTTCAGGATGTTGCTCCAGATGACATGCGTCAGGACGATGCAGTGATGAGGATCAAGATGATCATGTGTACATCAGGATGATGTATGGTGAGTATCAGGTTGATACTCCGTGGCCATGGACAGGTTTTGCAAATAAGCATATAATAGTGCCCTGGGAGGTTTGCAGATTCTCTTGCTAGGTTTTTCCGCTAGCATATAATAGCTCCCTAGGAGATCTGGCAAATGCTCTTTCGAAGTTTTTCTTTGGGAGGGCATATAATAGCGCCCTGGGAGGTTTGTAGATTCTCTTGCTGGGTTTTGTCGCTGGTATATAATAGCTCCCTGGGAGATCTGGCAAACGCTCTTTCGATATTTTGTCCTATGGCATGTAAGTAGACCTGGGAGATCTGGACGGGATGAAAAAGGCCTCATATGCTCTTTCGAGGCATTGCCATGACCACATGTAATAAGTCCTGGAGATCTAGACAGGATGAAAAAGGACTCAAATGCTCTTTAGGGTTCTTGCTTGACAAGACACTCTTTTAAGGTTTTGTGGTGGGGGTCACATGTAATAAGTCCTGGAGATATGGACAGGATGAAAAAGGCCTCAGATGCTCTTTAGGGTTCTTTCTACTCAAGAGACTCTTTTAAGGTTTTGTGACAATCACATGTAATGTGCTCCTGGGAGATCCGACAAGTAGAGTTGTGTGCTCGTAACATCCTGGGATGCTACAGCCAAGTTTTGTGATGCATGTAATAAGTCCTAAGGATTCCACAGTGTGGCCAGTGATGATGAAGACCTACAGATGGTGGGCCTACATCCAGTATGAAAAAGGACTGTCTCTGTGGAACTTCCTATGACGAGTAGATTCAGAGATTGATTGAGATAGCAGCAGCAGTGATGATGACGATGATTCAAGGATGATGATTCATTGATAATGATCCAAAGAAGAAGACTTGTGCTAGCAGATCTATGTCGAGAAATACCTTCCTAATTAAGAGGGAGTGTTGATGTATATGTAACTTCGGAATGTATTTCACCCATGTATTTCATCTATGTATATTGTACTCCTATAGAGATGTTATTATTCCTCTATACAGAAGTGTCGTCATTTGTATTGACAAGTGTCGCAAGTGTCATAACTTGCCGATGGGTTATTAGAACACCATGTGTGGGGTCGGCCCTGATTAAGTTAACATTGGGTTATTGTACTAAGCTAGACAAGTCGGCCCCATAAGTTTATTGGGCAGTCAGGACAAGTATAAATAGAGATCTCCCGATCTCTATTTGGATCACTTCATAACTCACTCTTCC
This sequence comes from Larix kaempferi, assembly GCA_027924585.1. NCBI lineage: Eukaryota > Viridiplantae > Streptophyta > Pinopsida > Pinales > Pinaceae > Larix > Larix kaempferi. Next base: position 13,403,993 of record BSBM01000729.1, read on the forward strand.
ATCACTCAGAAAGTGGCACACATGTGAGGAGGAGGATCAGCTGCTAGGAGGAGTCTATCTCTGTGTACTTTGGTTTTATTTTGGTTGTACTATTGCTCTATCTATCTCTAAGGAAGTTGTTTGGTTTTTCACCTTAGGTTTTTCCCCACGGAAACTCTGTGTGTCTATTGTCTCTTATGTTTTCTTCTTGTGATGATTGACATTCTTGCTATGATTGATATGCATTGATATACTATACATGTTATTTTCTCAACAAAGATCCTAGAGTATATTCAAATAATGCTCAAAAATTAACACCTGGTTGATCCAGGAAGGTGTTTTATTTATTTCAAATACTCCATCAAGGAAAAGAACAATTTAAGTGTGCTATTAAATATAAAATTACAGCTCAACCATATAGAATAGACTCCAAATAGAGAATAGGGATTTTGTTTATAAGTCACACCGTGTTCGGACAAGACCGCGGCAAACCTTCCAAACAAACCAGAGAATGACATAAATATTGTTTCAATAATAGATAGTAGAGAACCTCCTTATTGCAAACAAAATACTTATACAGACATTAAGAACAAGAATTTTGTAGGCTCGTGCTGCAATGATGATAAGAAATGTACAACTAAGAAACAAAAAAATATCATAAATTATATATTCAGCAAGTTACAAGGATTTTTCCTACATGTCAAATTTCAAGTCATTCACTAAAGAGAAATTTAGTATTGAGTTACACAAATGAAAAGCATTTACATTCAGTCAAATGGAAAAAAAATTCCATGTTAAACCAGTAGTGGATACACAAATTTGTACATATAAAACATTTCGAATAGTATTATTGGACTCTTAATACTCAGTCCCAAACTTTGCGACTTAATGTATCAATTCGTGAAAGAAAACCTAGATAAACAACAAAATTGCAAATCCATAACCCTTCATGGAGATTTATAAATTGAGTTAAACCTAGAGTTGATATTTTCAACTATATGAGTCATGTAGGATAGTGGATTTTATTTACGTCCAAATCCTGGTAGTTGGGTAACCGAAATCCCAACTTTTAAACAAAATCTTACCCTTCATACCTGAAGAGGAAGAAGTCACATAATCTGATGAAGAAACACTATGAAAAATTGATTAAGTCCAGGTGATGTTTGACATCATGGAAATTACCCTAGAAACTATTCTTCCATTTTTTATATAAGGCGAGCCTCTCTTTTCAACCTAAAGGAGGTCAATGCATTAACTTGAGGTTGAGCAGTTGAAATTCTACAAGTAACTCTGCAATAATAATTTCATACAATGAATACTTTTTAAAATAATGCAATAAATAAGAGAGCTTAAAATTTGGAATATGATACTCACCTGCGCATAAAACCATTTGTGAATAAGCTAGGTTAAAATCATTGATCAAACACAATGTCAAACTCAGCCAAATCTTTGATAATATATCATGCCATAGTCAATATTAATGGCACCATAGGGACGATTTTTCCCACTTCGTCCAGATATTTCTCCCAAAAACCACAAATGCCACAAAAAGGTAGTCAATAAACTTCAAACCCTCTCTTTACGCTAGTCATTAAAAGGGTTGTATAACTTATTGAGCTGGGAGTTCTAAGCTCAAGGTACAAATGTATGACAGTGTAATACCCCAATTTTGACCCTTATGAAATATTGGCTTTTAATGTAAATATTGTATACATGCAATGTATGTTTCCCCTAGCGTGGGGCTCAAGGCCAAGGCCCTGCTAGTGTATGTTCCGATTTTATTTAGAATGGACAAACATTTGATATTTTGTTACCCATGTGCTACTAAGCCATGGAATATTGTAAATGATGTAAATATTTGATATTGCAATAAAATACCAAAACTGGCTATGGAAGCAACGAATGAGAAGGGTCCATGTGTATCCACTAGGGAGTGGTGAGGGGGTAGTGAGGATGAACCATATACTTCCAAATTTCATTGTGAGAACCCATTTGACCTTCCTTGATGACATTTATTTCTATTGTAAGGAAGTTGTTGAAGATTTCAGCCCATGGCTTCAATGGAGCATGGGTAGCCAAGAAATTCGTATGGCAGAGTATGGGCTTTGTTTTCTTGTACCACAAGTCACTCTACCTCATGGGAATGGATTTTTCCTCATCCCCATTCCATTGTTGAAGAACCCAACATCAATTTTCATCCATTACGAATTGCCAGCAATGAAAAAAACTAGAAATCGCAACTTTGCAAGAACCCACGTTTTGAAGAGCCAAAAACGCTCAAATTTGGTATTTGACAGTAAAATCCAAGGGGGGATCCATAGATATGAACCCTGGGGCGAATTTGAGAGTATTAGATACCCCGAAATTGTTAGGAACCCATGTCAACCCTTATATTTACTTTGTTAGTATATTGTTGTTGGATGCATATGCTTTGTAAGTCGTCCTATAGTATTTGTTGTTCCATAATTTGTATTATTGCTGTTGGACGCATATGCTTTGTAAGTCATCCCGTAGTAATTGTTGATCCATATTTTGTATTGGCCCATGGTTTGTATTAACACATGCTATTGACCCATGGTATCGGTGCCTAGACTTAGTATATAAGTTTGTGTTGAGACCAATGAAGGTACCGTGAAGTTATTTGTATTGACCTTGCTCAAAGGAGGTTGCCCCCTCGAAGTGGCATGCGATCAATATAAAAGTGATTTTGAGTTCTGCTATTTCTGCTATCTCATGTGTTTTCATTAATTAATTATTGCAGGTTCTTCACATCTGGTATCATAGCACTTTCTTGGGCTCGCTGGGTGAAATTTCTGCCAAAAAAAAAATTTATGCATCTGTTGCAGTTTTGGATCTGGGAATAATCCCTATCCACTTAATTGTGGAAAGTACTTGGGCATAAGACCCAAAACTCATTGTGAGGAGTACCACAGGAACCCCAAAGTAGATGGCCCATTGAGAGGACCTTCCAGCAAAAAGGGCAATGGCCCCTACCTGATTGACTAGTTACCACCTGTGAGATAAACCAAAAGCTGTTGTTTGTGGAAAAACGATTATCAGTTTTACCTGAGCCATGGAGTGAGGGGTACTTCCCCAATACGCAATCCATCAGACAGCATTGGTGGCCGAGTGAAACCCCTGAACTATTAGGAAGCCACACATACCTGGGGTCCATATCTATTTTCAGCTGAACTGTTGTCGATCACTGCCACGCCATTTCAGATCCATTCTGAAAGCCGTTTCAGATCTATTTCAAATCCAATCATTTTCGATCCAGTCAACGCTGCTTCAGATCCCTCTGTTTCCGATCACTTCCGCACCGTTGCAGATCTATCTGTTTCAGATCCCTTCCGCGTAGTTGCAGATCCATTCCTTGAAAAACAAAATCTGTTTTTTGGCCATATCTCCCTTGTTTTCACTCTGTTTTCCTTGAAAATTCTCTGACACCCCGGTAATCCCATTCTGCATATTTCACTCCTGAGGACCCTATCCCAAATTCCACTTGCCAAAAACACCTATTTCATTAAATTTGGAATTAAAGAGTGGATCTAGAATTCCAAAATAACCAAAAAACCTAATTTTGTGGTTATTCTTGTAATAAAATATTTACAATTTTAATGAAATATGTGTTCAAAGCCCAAAATCTCACATTTGTCTATTTTTAGGGTTTGCCATAACTTTTTTTGATTTCACCCAATCACCTTCAAATTTTACCACTGAATTCCTTTCTTAATTCTGCTTCTTTGTCCCTCTCTGCCAAATTTTCTCATTCTTTCACCCTGCTTCTGAAATCCCCATTTTTTGCTTCCCTGTCCATCAAAAAGTGTCAAAAACCTACTCAAACCACAATTACCCCTCCGAGTTTTTCCCAAATCCAAATTTCTCTTTACTAAATAAGCTTTTGTTTGTGTTTTTCTATCCATTCCCAAAAAAAAAAAAAAAACCTCCCGGTTATGGTTGTCACCCGTGCAGGAGCAACAACCATGGAGGAAACACTTGCAGCTATCCAAACCAAAATCCAAGATCTTGATGAAAAATTTCTCAGCCTCCATCTTCAACATTCAACCATGAACAATAACCGACAGCACAAATCTTTGGTAGCCAATGGATTCTCTTCTTCCTGCAATTTCCGTGGTTCGAAGCTTGAATTTCCTTGCTTTAATGGTACTGATCCAACTGGATGGATCTATCGTGCCGAACAATATTTCAATATGCATAATAATTGTGATGTTCAAAAAGTTCCACTTGCATCCTTTCATTTGGAAGAGGAAGCCCTTCAATGGTACTATTGGTACATCAAGGCTCATGTCGAGCCAAAATGGACAGATTTTTGCCAACTCCTTTTGCAACGATTTGGTCCTAGTGCTTTTGATGACTTCACCGGAGCACTCACTAAACTTCGTCAAAGTGGCACTGTGAGAGAGTATCAGACAGAATTTGAGAAACTAGCCAATCACACAGAAGCATTGTCTGATGAATTCTATAGAAGTTGTTTTATCAGTGGTCTTAAGGATGAAATTCGGTCAGAGGTTAAAATGTTATGTTCCAACACAATGATGGAAGTCCTAGGGTTGGCTAAGTTGGCAGAAGACAAGATTGCAGCCCAATAGCGCTCCAAACCCACTTTTGTTCCCTTCTAAAATATGGGTTCTCAACGACCTCCCATCCCGCCAGCTCCTCGACCAACTCCTATCAAGCATTTGCCTGAAACAAAGATGCAGGCACGCAAAGAAAAAGGGCTTTGTTATAATTGTGATGAGAAATTCACTCGGGGACATAGATGTGTTCAACAAAAGCTCTATCTATTGGATATGGATTCTCCGCCTGCCTCTACAATTGGTCAAGGAACTCCATATACAATGGATGATCAGGTCAACATTCAAGAGTCGTCTATTGACCCCCCATCGCAGGATGAGCAACCAGAGATATCTCTCCATGCTTTATCCGACAACACCACCCCCCAAACAATGCGGATCAGGGATTACTTAAAGAAGCTTCCTCTTACAATACTCATTGATTCTGGTAGCACTCGTAACTTCATTAACCCTCAGATTGCCAAACATGCTGATTTTTTTGTCCATCCTTGCTCCAATTATGAAGTCATGGTTGCCAATGGGGTCACCTTACCTTGCAAGGGGAAATGTCACAATGTGCATATCTCTCTGGAAGATTATAACCTGTGCTCTGACATGTTTGCCTTGTCCCTAGGCGGATGTGATGTGGTTTTGGGCGTTCAATGGTGATGCACACTTGGCCCCATCTTATGGGATTTTGCTGAACTTTGGATGCAGTTTTCAGTCAATGGGAAACAACACAAATTTAAGGGCTTACAAGAAGGGTCTCTCCGCATCATCAATTCACATCGCCTAGAAAATATTCTTAAGAAGAATTCACATGGTGTCATCGCTCAACTCCATTTCATTCAGATGCACCCATCAATGGTCTCCCCTACTTCCTTGGATAGATATGCAGGTGTCCTTGTTGAACCAGTGGGCTTGTTTCCTTTAGGAGACCTTTCCGGTACGAATTTAGCCACATCTACATCTCAGCAGGAAATGTTGGCTATTTTGCATGCAGTACAGAAGTGGCAACCATACCTATTAGGGAATTATGTCTGCATCAAGACTGATCTCCAGAGTCTGGACAATTTCCTGGAACAATGGGTCTCCTCTCCGGCACACCTAAAATGGGTTATCCAACTCATGGGTTATGCCTATGCAATCACTTACAGGAAGGGTAAGGACAATATGGTGACAGATGCTCCTTCTCGCACATTTGATGACCCAGCTTCTCTTACAGTTATTTCTCTGCTTGTTCCAAATTGGTTGCAATTTGTTCAACACGGCTATCTCTTCTATGAACTCCATGCTTCTTCATCAGCAGGGCACTCTAGGTTCCTCAAAATGTATGACCGAGAACAATGTAACTTCTTTTGGCAGGGACTGAAAATGACAATTCAACAGATGATGGCTGACTGCGATACTTTCCAGGTCAACAAGGGTGAAACAACAATCCTTTCGGGACTGCTCGAACCCTTTCCCATCCCTACATAGATGTGGATAGTTATTTCTATGGATTTCCTAGAAGAGCTCCAGTGGTACAATACCACATCTAAAAGGACACCATATGAAGCAGTTTATGGATAGGCACCACCATTTCTTCTTCCATACACGCTCAACAGCTCCCCAGTTCAGGAAATTGACTCGGTTCTTCGAAACCGCGATCAGATTCTTCTCATTCTGCAAGACAATCTTCACATGGAAAGAATTTGACTGAAACAACAAGCCAATCAGCACCGTTCTGAGCGCACTTTTCACACAGTTGTTATGGTCCTTCTTCATCTACAGCCTTCCAAGCAATCCTCCCTAAAACTCAAAAGGCATCAGTGGGCCGGAATGCAACCCAAGGATGGTACAAGGGAACCACTCCTTCAGATTCTACATCAATTTCCACATCTAAAGCTTTGAGGACAAAGCTTTTTCTAAGGGAGAGGGGATGTTAGGAACCCATGTCAAGCCTTCTATTTACTTTGTTAGTATATTGTTGTTAGATGCATATGCTTTGTAAGTCGTCCCGTAGTATTTGTTGTTCCATAGTTTGTATTATTTTTGTTGGACGCATATGCTTTGTAAGTCGTCCCGTAGTAATTGTTGATCCATATTTTGTATTGGCCCATGGTTTGTATTGACACATGGTATTGACCCATGGTATTGGTGCCTAGACTTAGTATATAAGTTTGTGTTGAGACCAATGAAGGTACCGTGAAATTATTTGTATTGAGCTTTCTCAAAGGAGGTTGCCCCCTCGAAGTGGCCTGCGATCAATATAAAAGTGATTCTAAGTTCTGCTATTTCTGCTATCTCATGTGTTTTCATTAATTAATTATTGCAGGTTCTTCACAGAAATCCATTGGAAAACCCAGTTTTTATAGCCTAGAAAAACCAGTGACGGGATTGAGTTATTTGATGAACAGAATTGTGAAAAATCCAATTGTGAATGACTGAGAAGAGGTTGGGTTTGCTTGATAAACCCAGTGAAGGCTATAATCTCAATAATTAACAGTGAGACCTTTCTATACCCATCCTGAAGAGCATGGGAGGGAAGGGAGGCCTGAGGGATTGTGCAGCAGAGAAGGGGACCTTCCTTGTGTTGGGTGTGGTAGGTAATGTGGGTGCCTTGACTATTGAATTCATTTGACATTCCTGTAGCTCTTGTTCGGATATCCACATCATCATTGTTAGGGTTTTGCATCCAATTAGGGTTTGCATGCAACTTCTAGGGTTTGCATGCATCCCAATCACCAGGTTGATGCCTCCATCACCTTATCCACTTCTTTCTAGCACCTGGGAGCTTCTATCCTCAGAGTTTTAGCCCTCCTAGTCATGAAGGCACCCAGATCTCACCTACTTCCAGAGAAGGGCACACTTCCTCACCTACCCACTCAGTTTACACTCAGTTAGCTCCGATTCACCTTGATTTGAGGCTAGTTTCACTCCTAACTGACTATTTCACTCCGTTGGACCTCCAGATTGACTAGATGACTTGTTCTGACTTCAGTTAAGCCTCCCATGCGCCCTCCGCTGAGCCTCCTTCCCTATATCAGTGCTACACACTTCAGTTACACTTAGTTAGACTCAGATTGACACCTGGATGACTAGTTCTTGTGCATTGATGACCACCACTGTTTGATTATGAGGACTCCTAGTTGGAGTCAAGTTATGCCATTCAATTAATTCGAATGACCTCCTTAGGCGATTCGAATTGCTCACTCATTGTGACATTATTGTATTGTATTTTCACCCTTACTGGGATATTGAGCACTGATGCAAGTTTATGCACAGTTTACACCATATTTTTTGAGTTTCATCTATTGTGATTGATTTACTTGTTCATTAGATCTGCTGTGACTAATTCTACATGGTATCAGAGCCATTGCAGGGATAAGATCTCTTTTCTATAGGTGTTCTACAAGAAGATTTGAGTGAATTTGCTCAAAATTACAGAAGTTTTGGCATGAAATATATCATGTGCATTCGCTCATGTGCATGCAAAGCAGAAAAATACACTTCCAATCCACTCCAGAAGCTTGATTTTTCCACATAATTCCTAGATTTGATACATTGGACCCATTCAACTTGTTTGATCTCCAATCCCAGGTGTGATGCAACTCTAAAAGGGTGGATTGTTCGACGTTATTGTTCTTGTCTTCATTGTGATTTGCAGGTTATTGTCTCCATCAATTGCATTCGCTACCTTGCTTTTGCAAGCTTTTCTACATCAAAGTGCACTCGCTCCTAGCAATGGAATACTCTTCTTCAAATCCTTTCCTCACTCCCTTCAACTATTTTGATTGGAAAGATGATATGGAGATCATATTACGTTCAAAAGGACTCTATAGAGTCACCGTTGGCCTCAAATTGGAGCCAAGCACATTGTCAAAAAGAACCAAACACTACAATAAGCTTGATGAAGCTTATGGTCTCCTTTGCCTCTCTATTTCCAAAGATCTTCACTTCCATCTCAGCGGATTGAAGACTCCAAAAGAAATATGGGAGCAACTTGACAAACTTTTTGGCAAGCAGGACGATCTTAGGGATTTTCAATTAGAGAATGAATTGATTGCTCTTAGTCCTAAGAATTTCAAGACCATCAATGAGTTTTTCACAAGATTCAAGCACTTGGCCATGCAGTTGAAGAACAGTGGAGTTATCAAAGAGGATAAGCAATTGATCCTCTCCATTCTCACCAATCTTGGTAAATATTATTCTGTATCTGTCTCTACTTTCAATTCCTGTCGGCTAACTACCCCGAATTGGAAGATGCCTACCTTGAATGCCTTCATTGAGTCCGTCACCAAAGAGCATGATAAGCTTATTCATATGGAGTCCATAAACTCCAAATATTCAACTCTCTTTGTTGGAGGCCCTAAAAATTCGAATGGCAAACGCAAGTAAAAGAAAGAGAATCCCAAATTAGAACATCACAAGCAAAGAGAGAAAGGCAAGCAGATGGATGCACCATCCAGTTCAAGAAACAAGCAAAACGGTAAAGAGAACAAAGAAAAATCTAAGTGTTCTTATTGCAATCGTGGCTTTCATCTTGAAAGTTCATGCATGAAGAAAACAATAGATCAAATGGCTCTCCTTTTGGAAAAGAACAACATATGTCTTCCCGACGGTGCAAGGAAGAAGGAAAGGAATGATGATCATGAGAGAGGTCAAGTAGTCATGGCAACTGTTTCGAAGCCCGCTACTCTTTTGATAGATTTCGGAGCCTTGAATCATATGGCTGCAAATATTGATTCTTTTCTTCATTCGATTCAAACAGCTCCATCCCCATCCATTTGGGAGATGACTCAAAAATTTCTTCAAAGGGAAAAGGTACCATCCATGTATAACATGGAAGCTTCCAGAATGTTCTCTATGTGCCTTCCTTGGCTTCAAATCTACTTTCTGTGTATCAAATGACACACACTGATGAACCAAAACAAGTTACGTTCATCCCTAATACAGTTGAAATTTCTGATATCAAAAGTGGAAGACTTATTGTAGTTGGAAAGGCAAACCACACTGCAAAATACTATGAGTTTTCTCACTTTGTGCCGCTTGAAAAGCCCACTGCTCTCCTCACTCATGGAAACAAGGTTAGTAGGATTTGGAATGAAAGCTTTGGACACCTTAATTACAATTATTTTATGTTGCTACAACAGAAATCCATGGTAGATTGTCTTCCACAACTCCGTTCCTCGAAGGGAATTTGCACCGGTTGCATTATTGGGAAGCACCTCGAGCACAGGTTCGACCGTGGCAAAGCTAGCAGAGATTCCACCATTTTGGGCCTCATACATTCTGATATTAGTGGTACACTACCAAATATGTCATTAAATAGTTCAAGGTATGTTTTGACATTTATTGATGATCTTTCCCTCTTTATTTGGGTATTTTTTCTCAAAAACAAGTCAAAAGTGCTTGGAAAATTCAAGGATTTTAAGGCTTCTATTGAGACCACCACTGAGAGCAAGATCAAAGATCTTAGATCTGATAATGGTGTAGAATATATCAAGGCCTAGTTTCTGCAACTTTGTGCTGAAATCGGAATTCAGATCCAACATACAGTTCCCTACACACCCCAACAGAACGGTGTAGCGGAAAGGAAAAATCGGTCACTGAAATAGATGGCTACTTACATGATTGAGTCAAAAGGTTTGGCTGCAAATATTTTGGCTGAAGAAATTAATGTTGCTGCATATATTTAGAACTAAGTTCCACATTCCTCTATGAAAGGTATGACTCCTTTCGAAGCATTTTTTGGTCACAAACCGGATGTGTCAAATTTGAGGGTTTTTGGCTCCACTGCATGGGCTAGAATTCCTTCCAAGAAGAGACGAGCTTTGAATCCACAAAGTATTGAGTGCATACTGATAGGATATGGAGAAGAATCAAAGGCATATAAACTCATGGATATTAGATCCAAAAAGATATTCAAAGAGCGCAGTGTGCAATTTGAAGCACCGCTTCAAGAATTGCAACTAGTCGAGGAAGAAACTGTCGTTTCACCGCCTCTACCAGAAGAATATTTGAGCAGCGATAATGAAAGTATTGGTTCTGATATTTATGATATTTTAGCAGGACATGATGTTCATGACATATCAGGTTCATAATCCGACCATTATGATCCTCCTCAGTTACCGAAGTGGGACCAAAACACTCTTCAATCTGTTGGTTCGAACATTGGAAATCCTGTTGATCCAAGACGAACAAGAGCGGACTTTCAAAGAGAAGGTGTGGATCTTTCTATTTCTAATCCATTATTATCTGAGATTTTTTATTTAATTATTGTTTCATATCCCAAAACATATTACCATTCCCATCGAGATCCGAGATGGCAAAGTGCCATGGATGAAGAGTACAGTTCTCTTCAAAAGAACAATACATGGGAGCTAATTTCTCTTCCACCTGGAAGAAAATTAGTCCAATGTAAATGGTTCTACCACACGAAAGTTGCTGTTGATGGCTCTATCAGCAAATACAAATCTATTTTGGTGGAAAAAGGTTTCTCCCAAGTCCAAGGAGTGGACTACACTGAGACTTTTGCACCGGTTGCAAAGATGGATTACATCCGCCTAGTTTTGGCTATTTCCGCATCCAAGCACTGGGAAGTGCACCACATGGATGTGAAGAGTGCTTTTCTACATGGAGATCTTGCTGAAGAGGTATATATGAAGTAGCCAGAAGGTTACACATCAGATCCATCATTAGTTTGCAGATTGAAGAAATCTTTGTATGGTTTAAAACAGGCCCCAAGAGCTTGGTATGCAAAGATGGACTCCTTCCTTCTTTCTCAGAATTTCAAAAGATGCAAATCTGATCCAAATGTGTACCTACAGCAAGTTAAAGGTAATTTGTTGATTATTTTTCTTTATGTTGATGATCTTCTCATTACTGGTAGCACTCTTACTTCAATAAACAAGCTAAAAACTGCCTTAAATCTAGCTTTTGACATGAGCGATTTGGGCTTGCTGAGTCACTTTTTGGGCTTGGAGATAGCTCAAAATTGTGATGGGGTCACTATATCTCAGAAACAGTATGCTTCCGACCTGTTATTGAAGTTTAATATGGCTGAATGTAAGGCAGCCCCGTTCACATTCCTCTCGGGAATCAGTCTTGAGGAGGGAAATTCTACACCGCTTGCAGATTGCACTATGTATCGACAGTTGATTGGTTCACTACTATACTTGACACACTCTAGGCCTGATATATCTTATTCCGTGAGTGTTGTATCAAGGTATATGAAGGATCCCATGAGCTTCATTGGCGGGCAGCCAAGCAGATCTTGCAGTATGTGCAAGGTACAAAACATTTTGGCATACATTATGCTGCAGATTCTGAGCTAGATTTCATTGGTTTTACTGATTCAGATTGGGCAGGTGATAGCATAGATCGGAAGTCCACTTCTGGATATGTTTGCATGATTGGACATGATCCTATTTTCTGGTCAAGCAAAAAGCAGGCAGCCATTGCACTTTCTTCAGCAGAGGCAGAGTATCGAGAGGTAGTCAATGCCTGCATTCAGGCAGTTTGGTTGCAGGGTATTCTTTCCGAGTTTGGTTTTGGTGGCACTACTTCGACTGTCCTCTTTTGTGACAATCAAAGTGCTATCAAGATCTCCACAGATCCAGTTTAGCGGAAGAGGACCAAACACATTGAGATTCACGTGCACTACATCTGAGAGCTTGTGCACAATCGCACTAGCATTTTTCAATATTGCCCTACCGACGAACAAATTGCAGACATCTTCACCAAGAGCTTCACTGAGAAGACGTTCTCTTACCTCCGTTCACTGTTGGGGGTGATTTTCCTCATGGTGGATACAGATTGATCCATTATTATGTTTTATCTTGAGGGGAGGCTTTCTTCCCACTGGGTTTTCCCTCTTTCCTCACTTAGCTTATTTTCAGCATTTTTTGGATTATTGTATTGGGGTGACCTTTGGTCTTAGTAACCAGGGCCCTACATTATTTTTTTTACACATCATAGTCTAGCTTGAGGGGGGGTGTTCGGGTATCCACATCATCATTGTTAGGGATTTGCATGCAATTAGGGTTTGCATGCAACTTCTAGGGTTTGCATGCATTTTGCATGCATCCCAGTCACCAGGTTGATGCCTCCATCACCTTATCCACTTCTTTCTAGCACCCAGGAGCTTCTATCCTTATATTTTTATCCCTCATAGTCATGAAGGTGCCCACATCTCACCTACTTCCAGAGAAGGGCGCACTTCCTCACCTACCCACTCAGTTTACACTCAGTTAGCTTTGATTCTCCTTGATTTGAGGCTAGTTTCACTCCTGACTGACTATTTCACTCCATTGGACCTCCAGATTGACTAGATGACTTGTTCTGACTTCAGTTAAGCCTCCCATGCGCCCTCCACTGAGCCTCCTTCCCTATATCAGTGCTACACACTTTAGTTACACTAGTTACACTCAGTTAGACTCAAATTGACACTTGGATGACTGGTTCTTGTGCATTGATGACCACCACTGATTGATGATGAGGACTCCTAGTTGGAGTCAAGCTATGCCATTCAGTTAATTCGAATGACCTCCTTAGGAAATTCGAATTGCTCACTCATTGTGACATTATTGTATTGTATTTTCACCCTTACTGGGATATTGAGCACTGATGCAAGTTTATGCATAGTTTACACTATATTTTCTGAGTTTCATCTATTGTGATTGATTTACTTGTTCATTAGATCTGCTGTGACTAATTTTACAGCTCTGTGGATGAGCTCACTGGATTAGCATTTCCCTCCTTTTTCTGTTGTATGCTTGATAAACCCAACTATGAGTTGGCTTAGCATAATTGTTGAGTGAAACCATGGTTGTGAGTGAGCCTGTTTAGTTCCTCCTTAGTGGATACACAACCTAGCTCGGGGGTGAGCTCTCAGCTGAAAGAATATAGGATGGACAGAGATCTATGGTTGGGTGGAACGTTGATCTCACATATCCAGTTGTTTGTACAGCTTCATCTCAAAGATAAGTGTTCTATGTGTTTTAAATTATATGCGTTTTGTGTTCTGTAATGTGTTAATTTGGAATGGTAATTATTCATGTTAATGGAATTGATATGAATCCTATGCATAGCATTGGAATGGAATTGAATCCCTGGGTGTTGAATAATCCTCTGCTAGTTATAGATGTGTTGATGCATTATTGTTTGTGTGTGTGCAATTGTGTTTTAATTCCGTTGTGTTTATATTGTGTATGAGCTAGCACACATAAGTTTTAAAACTTTGGAATTGTTGAGTAATGTATGGGATGAGATTTCCAAGCAAGCCCGAAAGATTGGTCATGTTTCCTTCCTTGCACTGGATTGATGGAAGGGGACATTATAGACAGCCTCCAAGTACTACTCATTGAGTGAGTTGTAGATGACTAAACAGTATTCATGACAGGCGTTAGTCCCCGCTTAAACTAGGTCGAAAAACCAAAGTGCTAAGTACATCGTCCAAAAGTGATTTGTGATACATTGGTCCCTTTCAAAGGGTGTAAATAGGTCATCCACCTTGATATGGAATGAAATAACATATGTATAAATATATCAACCTATACATTTAGAAAACAAAACCAAGTAGTTAGTAATTCTTGGAAAATATACTTTACGCAAGTGTGTGCAAGGAACAATGTAAGTGATAATAACTTATTGCTTAACTAGCTAGCCTATACCACTATGTACCACTTACCATTACAAGTTATCCAATCTATTGTGTTGAAGACAGAAAATCATCAAGTGTCGTCAAGATCTTTGTTAGGATCCCTTTACAATTTGTACAGTTGTTAAGTTTTGACTTGCCATAAGATGAATGGCATTTGTTAAAATATGATTAGCACTTGCACTACAACAAATAAATAAAGTATATAAGGATGCATGGACTTTATCAAGGGAAATAATTGCAAACAAATTATAATTTAAAAAAAATAATAATAAGTTTTCAGGTCATTACAAATGGTATCAAAGCGACAGGTTACAACACTTATGGAATAATGGGCTTAATCATCCAATCAAAAAAAACTATAAGACTACCAAACCAATGTCATGAACAGGTAGACATGGATATGAATAATGAATCATCCTGATCACGTTCAACCTCAGTTACAGGTTGGACTGGTAGATCAAATTCATTGTACGAGTTGAATTTAGATACAACAAGAACTCAAGAAGACTTGGAAAGAATGTGGGAAGCTTTAGCACAACAGGAAGAAATCAAAGACCAATTAGAAAATCAAAGACGATAAAACAAAAATTAAGAAAGGAATTATTGTTATGATGGAAGGGAGTTATAGTCAACAAGGGAATCTGAATCCTTTTCTTGAAGGAATTGAAGAACATAAAACACAACGTCTTCAAAAATGTTAGAGACAATGTGAAGTTTAAAAGCAGAACCTCAAAGTTTGAAGAAGGATAACATGAAAGAAAAGGATAAACAACATGAGCTAAATTCTATTTTGCTGCAAAACTTTAAAAAAAATAAAAATAACTAGCAGCATGGAAATACTTCAAGCAACATAATAAGAACTTCGTTCAGGGAGAAGCAAGTTCAAAGTCTAGAACCGGAATTTGTTGCTAAAAAGAAGAATGGATCAAGAACATCGACAAATGAAGAAATTACTACTAACAGTACAGAAAATAGCGATTATGAAGGTTCTTCTCCTAAAAAAGAGAATTAAGTATTGGAATCAAGGAGGATTGAAAGGTGAATTTAAAAAGATAAAAGCATCTACACTTGATGGAGAAATGGAATCTGGAGAGAAGGATGAAGAATGGTTACTTGGAATGTTGAAGTACTTTCGAGTTTACAGTTATCCCAGTGATATGAAATCATGACTGGCTATTTACAATCTAAACGGAAAGGCTACGAGATGGTGGAGAGACCTCAAACTTACTAAAAGTCTAAAGGAAAAGAAAGTTAAATGGGAAAGATTTAAAAATTCGCTCAAGGAAAAATATTTATCTGAAAGGTTTTATGATAATAAAATTAAAGAATCTCACTAACTTAAAATGGGATAGATAAATATGGAAGTCCTGATTGATAAATTTTTGGAGTTATTGCATTATGTTACGTATATTAAAGAAGAAAAGATTAAGATTCATAGGTTTCTAAGTTTCCTCCTTCAATATTACCATGACAAGATCGAATTTGACTACCCAAAAACATTAGACGAAGCTTTATATAAGGCCTAATTATGTTATGAACACAGTCAGCATAGAACAGAAAATATGAAGGAAATAAGAGAAAAGAGAAGGGTAAGATCTGAACAAAGAAGGAAATGTTACAAATCGTCACCTTACAAAAATCAAAACAAAAAATTTATGAATAATAAAACCTTTGGGAAAAGCAACTTTCAACCAAATTTTTCAGCTAAAAGTGTAAACAAACCTGCAAATAACACGAGGGAAAAGATAGTTCAGGGACCATTGCAATGTTGGGGTTGTCAAGAACCTCATTTTTAAAAGAATTTTCCATGCAGAGAAGGAAATGCCAATAATTGAATAATCTGCAAGAATAAATGACAGTAAATGATGTATCCAGGATTCCCAGGATATGTGTTTCCTTGGAGGGTCAACAGACTAACCACCAATCATCTATGGTGGAAATAGAGGGTAAGTTAGTTGAAAAATCTGTTACTAATTTGATAGATCCAGGATCCTGTCGCAGTTATATTTCTCCTAAGATAGTGGATGCATGCTTGTTAAAATAAGTAAACATTTTAAAGCATGGTTAGTTCAGTTAGCTACGGGTACGAAAAAAAAAGAATAACTAAGTTAAACAAGTTATATAACCTGATGAGAACCCGATATTGTTCTCGTTTTTTTGGGGGTCAATTTTAGTAGTTGTTTTTAACTCCATTTTGGAGAGTGTGTATACTGGTAGCACCATTGTTTTGCGATTTTGAAACTTCTTGGTCATAAAAACTATAATTTTTACTTACATATGTGTTTTTTCAAATTTTACAAAAACATATACATTCAGTAGCTAGTTATAATGAAAAAATATATACATTTCAAATGTTTTTAACATTTGGAAGCTAGTTAGAATGAAAAATATACATTTCGAATGTTTTTTTAAACTTCTCTATTAAATAAGTCATTTTTGGGGCAAATTTGTTAAAAACAAAGAGAAAATAAAGACATTTCAAACCATTTTTAACGTATTTTCGGCTATTTTATGTATAAAAATGATCCTATTTAACATTATTTTCCATAAAGTGATGATTCGCATAAATTCAATAAAAAAATATTCCATATATTTGTAAATAACATATTAAAAACATAATATTTATTCTCAAAATAAAATCTTAAAGTTAAAACATTACAAAAATATCTCAACGACTTGTAACTAATCAAAAATATGAAGAATTCCCTTTAATAATAGATATACTTCAAAAAATTAAAAATTACAAAAATTGTAAAAACTACATCAAAACATTTAAACACCATAATAAAACATAAAATAAAAACAAATATATATATAGAAATTTTAAACCAAACCATACAAAAAAAATATATAAATTTTAAACTAAACAACATGAAAAAAATATATAGTATTTCAACTACAACAGAAAAAATCGTACTTTTGCTATTCAGTATGAATCAAAAAGTACATGTCGGATCTTCATGACAGCCTCAAAGACTATCCAATACACAAAATAGTATATATGTTCGGATCAAGCATTCTTCATCTTAACCGGCCAACTTTTCTTACAAAAATACTTCCCAAAAATAAAAGTAGTAGCTACCAATCCTAGACCGAGCAAGAAACAAAAGACTAATCAAGCAAAAATATAATGAGTTCCAGCATCAGTCAAAGTGTTTTCCTGAAATTCCTCCCGGAAGAGGATCCCTTCTTTCCCAGCTAGAGCAAGTTTTGAAAGACTATTTGCTTCAGTATTTTGTTCTCTAAAAATACGTTTGAACCTGATCAAGTGAAAAGTCTTAAAAAGTGCCTTTAATCTATAGCAGCAAGGACTTAGCTTCAAAACATTCAGATTGAAATTTCCTCGATCCCATTTGATTGTCACCCTGGAGTCTCCAAAGCAAATCAAATTACCAATACCAAACCAGGAAGACATATTGCATAGCATCCAAAGTGCTAAAACATTAGCTTTCATATTTGTGCTCCCACCACCGTTTAATTTAAAAGTAAACATGTGATAAATATTTAAATGTAAAACTACCCCAATTGTGCATAATCCATCTTTAGAAGCTCCATCACAAAATCCTATAGCTCCACGGAACTGTTGCATTATCTTAGGAATCCTTGGTGTATTTTCAATAACTTCAATAGTGATAAACTCTTTGATCAACTTTAAAATATGATGACAAAGAGAATCATAATCCTGAAGGTGATCTTAAAAAATACATAAATTCCGTACATACCAGATTTTCCAAGAGATGATAGCTGGAACAAATTTTAATTTTTTACAATTTTTATGCCACTGGTAGCAGTTCTAATCAAAATATGTGTAATCCCACTTCTGAGTAATATTTATGGCTAACTGGACCTTGTTCCATGAATCATAAGTGTATTTACACCTCACCAATATGTGATAAGTAGTCTTTGAATCCAATTTGCAAAGATAACAAATGCTTGGCCCGTGCCAACCCCTTTTAACATGATTGTCCCAAGTTTTTAAATAATTATGCAGTGCAAACCACATAAAACATTTCATTTTTAAAGGGATCTTCCATTTCCATAGCACATTAAACCACCATTTTTCCACATTAGAACTATTATCCCGAACTAGAGCAAGATAAGCTGACTTTGCAGTAATTGTGTCAGATTCATGATTTGAAATCCATATAATAGTGTCATCTTCCCGATTCAGTCTGCATCCTGACGATTTAAGTCTAGAGATATAGTCCTCCCATTCTAAGGCCAGGTCACCGCTTATACCCAAGTATTTTGCATTGTACCAATAATAAATTCCGTGATTGATGCCGAAAGGTTTTCTAATCCGGTTAAGAGTATTATATCCAATATCTATGAGTTATTCTACAAGTATTGTAGATAGCTGAAAATATCCCTCCAAGCCAGGGATAGGATCAATAACCCACCATCACATCTTTCCCATTGTCGAATTTCCAAGAAATTTCTTTCCCAAACCACTAATAGATTTTGATGAAAACTTTCCAAACTGGTGAAGCATTTTCATATCTTTCTTTGGGCCTCGGATCCATAGAATGATATTTTGTTTTATATATTTACTCCTTAGAATAGAGGTTCATAAATTTTACCAAAGATACCCCTCCAAAATATCTTAAGTCTTAATGTTGTGTTGAACCAAAAAAGATTTTTTATCCCCCATCTCCCCCATAACTTGGGTAATGATAATTTCTCCCATCCAACCTTAATGATTTTTCCTTTCTCACTTCCTCCGGTCCATAAAAAGTTAAAAATGATCATCCTCATAGAGTTAACAACTGATATGGGTACCTGTAGCGGAGAAAACCAATACACTGGTATGCAACAAGAACTGCATGTACCAAAGTAAGTTTGCCTCAAATAGAAAGCATTCAATACATCCAATCTTTAACTTTCCTTTCCAGTTTTTCGACCATCCATAACCAGTCCTGGGATCTATAACTATTAGGATTTAGGAAGTAGCCTAAATATTTAAAACCATTCACCAACGAGCAGACTTTGTAAGGGAATATTGAAAAAATGCTTTCCAAAATGCCTTCCTCCAAATTATATTGATAAAAACAAGACTTCCTTAAGCTTACTTTCATACCTAAAGCATTGCAAAAAATAGTGATAATTTCCAGATAATGCTTCCATTCCTCCACAGAATTAGTTCCAAAAATTAAAACATCATCAACAAACAATAAATGTGTGATATGAATGGCAGAAGAAATTTTTACTCCTTTAATTTTACCTTCAGATTTTGCATGCAATATGAGTCTGCTTAAGCCTTCAATGATTAACAAGAAAAGTAGGGCTGATAGACACAAGTAAGCCTTCATGTTAATTTTTCAATAATTTCATTCCATTATCATTCAAGATCACTAAGAGAATAACATGTACAGCATATCAATCATAGACGCAAAGCAATCACACAAGAGACACAGAGTTTCACCGGGGAAAACCAAGAAGGTGAAAAACCCCGCAACTTCCTCAGAGATAAGATAAGCCACAAACCAAGATCACAATGATCAAACCCAATAAGATGTCTCTAGCAGATGATCCTCCTCCTCCACATGTGCACCTTTTTCTCACTTAGCTATGCGAGCTTGAGAAGTGAGTGAGTGAATAGAATGAGAGAGGCACACCCTTTATTTATACACTAACTTTTCCTGCCAATAAATCATTGGGGACGACTTCCTAATGAAGCCTAATAACCCAACCACATGACCTAACTAGGGTCGACCCCACACTGGTGGTCTAATAACCCACCAATACAAATGACGACACTTCCAATCAGAGGAATAATACATCTCTATTGGATATACAATAAAGTACAAATGTAATATACCCGTGAATATCTTCCGAAGTTACAAGTACATCAACACTCCCTCTTAACTAGGAATGTATTCTCTAGACACAGGTCATCAATACATATTGGCGCAAGTCTTCAATTTTGGAGCTGGATCATCATGACTGGATCACAGAGCATCATCATCATCACTGTTGTTGTACTCGACATCTCGATCACTGGGCTATCTCTGAAATCTTCTCGTCATAGGAAGTTCTACAGATCCATCCCTTTTTCATGTTGGATGTAGGCCTAGCCTCCTGTATGTCTTCATCATCTCTGGCCATATTGTGGATCCCAGGACTAATTACGTGCGTCAACAAAACCTCGAAAGAGCATCCTAGACTGTTACGAGCACACAGCTCTACCTATCTGGATCTCCCAGGATCTTTTACATGTGACCTTCACAAAACCTTTAAAGAGCATCTTGCAACCTGCAAGATCTCTATAGAGCATCCCAGGCTGTTACGAGCACACAGCTCTACCTTTCCGGATCTCCGGGATCTTTTCTATGTGAAATTTCGCAAAACCTTTAAAGATAATCTTGCAACCTGCAATATCTCTATAGAGCATCCCAGGATGTTACGAGCACACATCTCTACCTGTCTGGATCTCCGGGATCTTTTCTATGCGAAACTTTCACAAAACCTTTAAATAGAATCTTTCAACCTACAATATCTCTATAGAGCATCCCAGGTTGTTACGAGCACACATCTCTACCTGTCCGGATCTCCAGGATCTTTTCTATGCAAAACTGTATCAAAACCTCGAAAGATCATCCCAGGCTGTTACGAGCACACAGCTCTACCTGTCTAGATCTCCCAGGATATTTTCTATGCTACCTGCACAACCTGTCCATAGCCACAGAGTATCAAACTGATACTCATGATCATACTGATCATCATACAGTGCACCATCCTGATGCACATCATCTAGAGCATCGACCTAATGCTCATCACAAATGATCGTCCTGATCATCATACAGTACATCATCCTAATGTACATCATCTGGAGCATCGACATGATGCTCATCACACATGATCAACCTGATCATACAATGCATCCGCCTGATACATATCATCACATATGATCCAACTGATCATACAAAGCATCCACCTGATGCATATCATCACATATGATCCAACTGATCATACAAAGCATCCACTTTATGCATATCATCATACATGATCCAATTGATCATATAAATCATCCAACTGATGCATATCATCATATATGATCCACCTGATCATCGTCATACAGAACATCATTTGGAGCATCGTCTTGATGTTCATCACACAGTGCTTACATCCACAGCCATGGGAAGGAACCTCCTACCACCATGCTTGGAATGGCTCCTGCAGATGTGTCCCGTCACTTCTTCCTCGAAGTGTCTTCTATCTGAAGAACACCAAGCCTCTCTCCAAAGTACTCAAAATTCACTCTGGCTATTGGTTTCGTCAACACATCTGCAACCTACTCATCCGTCGCAACATACAGGAGTTTCACTTCTCCTCTCTGCACCATATCCCTGATATAGTGATATTTGATCTCAATGTGCTTCGACCTGTCATGGAGCACCGGGTTCTCTGACAACTTCACACAACTCCGTTTGCCACAATAGATACAGGTAGCATCCAACGGGATATCAAATAACTCAAATAGTATCTTCCTAATCCATACTGCCTCACAACTGGCTGAACAAGTTGCGACATACTCTGCTTTGGCTGTACTCAGTGCTACGCAAGACTGCTTCCTACTAAACCAAGATATCACACATGATCCCATACTGAAGCAGCACCCAGAAGTGTTATTCCTATCTGCAGCACTGCCTGCCCAATCTGAATCAACATAACCCTCCAGGTTAAGCTTTTGATTCGCATCATACTTGAGCCCATAATCAATTGTACCCTTCAAGTACCTCATAATATGCTTTACAGCAACCAGGTGAACACCGCTAGGATCCGTCAGGAACTAGCTCAATGTGTTCACCGCAAAGAAAATATTTGGTCTCGTGTTCGTCAGGAACATCAAGGACCCAATCATATGACGATACACCATGACATCAACCGGATCAGATGAAGCATCATACAGAAGCTTTAGGTTCGATGCCATAGGTGTGGCCATGGCCTTGCAGTCCATCATCCCGAACCGCTTCAGGATCTCTATTGCATGCTTCCCTTGTCCAAGGAAGATCCCATGTGTACTCTGCCACACCTCCATGCCTAGAAAGCAATGCATCATCCCCAAGTCCTTCATCTTGAACTCAGCAGCAAGCTTCCTCTTCGTATTGGAAATCAACCCATCCTCACCTGTAACAAACAGGTCATCCACATACAATAGTAGGATCACTGGATTGCCTTCCTCGACCTTGAAGTAAAGGTTGGAATCCGCTTTACTCTTGGTAAATCCCAAACTGGATAGAAAGTTGTCTATCCTCCCATACCAAGTTCTAGGAGCTTGCTTCAACCCATACAAGGATTTCTTCAATCTGCACACATATGACTCCCTTCCATGTGTTTCAAAACCAAGTGGTTGATCCACATACACTTCCTCTTCGACTACACCATTCAAGAAATTTGTCTTGAAATCCATCTAGTATATCTTCCATTTCATCACTGCAGCCAGAGCAAGTACTGTTCTGATGGAAGTGTATCTGGCCACAAGAGCAAAATTTTCTTTATAATCTATTCCCTCTTTCTGGAAGAAGACACGAGCTACAAACCTTGCCTTGTATTTCTCTATGCTGCCATCTGCAGCATGCTTGCTCTTATAGATCCACTTGGAAGTCACAACAGACTTCCCTTAAGGTCTTGGGACCACATACTAAACATCATTCTTCATGATCGATTGGTATTCTTTCACCACGGCATCCTTCCATTCTTTCTTTTCCACTTCTTATTCGTAACTGGAAGGTTCTTTGTTCATAATATCACAGAGTAAGGCAACATAACTGGTGTGTGACCTAGTCATTTTTCTTTCTCTCTGTTCCTCCTCTGGAATGCCATATCTTTCTGCATCTTGGATGATCTCTCTATCCCATGCAGGTTTTCTCTTGTGAGAGTTCTTCTCACGGGGTGGATCTATAGGTTCTTGTGGATCTTCAATTTCACGATCTTCTTTTGGAATTGCTTCATTCATAGTGGTGTCTTGAATTCTGGTTACCCTTGGTTCTTCATTGTCTTCAACAGGTGTCTTCCTTGATTTGATGTATGTTGAGCCTTCATCAAATGTTACATCCATGTTGATGTCAATCTTCTTGAATCCTGGAAAGTAGATTCTGTAAGCCTTCGAGCATTCATTGTAACCCACAAAGATGCCCTTCTTTCCTGAAGGATCTAGCTTTGTCCTCTTTTCCTTTGGAATGTGTGTGTACATAGGACAGCCAAATATTCTGAGATGACTAACTTCAGGTTTCTTACCAGAGAAAACTTCTTCTGGTGTCTTGTTGGCAAGTATCTTGTGAGGTGTTTTGTTCTGTACATATACAGCTATCCTAGTTGCTTCTGCCCATAGGTGCATAGGTAGATCCTGGTCATGAAGCATTGCTCGTTTTGCTTCCATGATAGTTCTATTCTTCCTTTCTGCAACTCCATTCTATTTTGGATTGTAAGGAGTGGTCAACTCCCTCTTAATCCATGAATCACTGCATATTTTCTTGAATTCTCCTGAAGTGAATTCTTCGCCATTATCAGATCTGAAGGTCTTGATCTTCTTATCAGTTTGATTTTCTATCAAGGCTTTGAATTCCTTGAATGTATCAAACAGTTCATATTTATTCTTCAAGAAGTGAACCCATTCTTCCTAGAGAAATCATCAATGAAGGAAACATAGTATACATACGCACTCAGAGAACTGGATGACATTGGACCGCATACATCGGAGTGGATAATCTCCAAGATTCATTTTTCTTTGCTTTCACTGCTTGGAAATCCCTTCTTTTTGTTCTTCCCTTTTGCACATCCTTTGCAAATACCTTCATGCTTTGACTGGATTTCAGGAAGACTTTCTACTGCTTTGCTTGCAATTGGTAGTGCTCTATAGTGCATGTGTGCATGCCTTCTATTGCAAAGTTCAATTGGCTCCATGGATTCATGAACCATGACATGTTCAGGTTGTCCCTTTAATTTGTACAATCCTCCCTCTTGCTCTCCAATTACTACTGCATCATCTATGGTCTTACCCTTTGGCCACATGAGTACTTGGCCATCCAAAAATGCAACTCTCATCTCCTTTGCATGCAAAGATGATATGGAGAGAAGATTCTTCTTGAGTCCAGGTACATATAGAACATATTTCATTTTCAAAGACTTCCCAGAGTCTATCATGTAGGAGGCTTCACCACTTCCTTTTATAGGATATTGATAGTCATCCCCAAGTTTCACCTTGTGAGGTGACTCATGTTCGGATAGGTCCATAAAGGATTCTTTAAACCCAGTCATGTGTTTAGAAGCCCCACTATCAATAATCCAATCATTACACCCACGTGTAACAGTACCTGTGAGAGCAGAGATTAAGACATATTCATCTTCACTTGATGAGTCATCACTTTATGCTCTAGTCTTCTTCTTGGGAGTTCCATCATCCTCAGCGGCATGAGCATGATATCTCTTCTTGTTGTTATTCTTCTTATTGTTGTTGAATTCTTTTCTTTTCTTGGGACATTTTGAGGCATAATGTCCTTTCTCATCACAAGAGTAACATCGAACTTGGGAGAGATCTTTCTTCTTTTGATGGAAGTGAGGATGTTTCTTGTTATGAGATTTCCCCCTCTTGAACTTGCTTCCCTTAGTGTGAGTTGTGAGAGATTGATCTTCATTTTCCATCTTTTCTTCTCAAGCCACAAGCCTTGCTTATTCTTGTGAACATTCCTCCCATAGTCTACTGAAATAGATCAATTTCTTTCTTGCATAGATTCCTTGGATGAAGGAGTCCTATGACCTAGGTAGGCCATTCAATGTGGTCATGACAATTTCTCCATTCTCCACCACTTCTTCCACAGATTCAAGTTGTTCCTTGATTTGAGAGACCTTTGAAAATTAGGATTGGATGGTCTCTCCATTCTGGATCTTTACCCCTTTCAATTGGTTCCGCAGATTCATCTTCCGATTTATGTTCTTTCCTTCAAACAACTTAGTCAAAGATTCAAACATCTCCTTAGGTGTCTTTAGGGAAGACACATGGGGTATGAGATGGTCCTTAATAGAATCAGCAATGATTCTCTTGGCTTTGACCAAGTTCTTCTTGTGTAAGGCCTTAGCCTCATCTCCCTTTGGAACTAGAACCTCTTCCTTTATGTAGGTGTCCAACTCATTTTCTTCTAGGATTAACCCAATCCTATACTTCCAAGCTCGGAAGTTATCAGCCCCTTCAAGTTTATCCTCAAGCTTGGTGTGGTGAGACATCTTAAAGAGTACTTCAAATGGAAATAGAGAATTTATTAGGTCTTACCACTTGATTTGATGAAAACCGGATCTAGAGCTGGATAAGGGTTTGTCAAAGAAACCCTAAAAATTCAAAAAATGAATTTCAAACTTCTGAAAGGATAGAAAGATGAGCCTTGCTGAGTTGGTCAAGCTGGTATACTCAGAATTTGAAATCTGCAAATTTTCACCCCTCAAAATTGCTTTTGAAACTTCCGGATTCACTAAACAGGACCCTGAATTAGGGTTTGATTTTCCCAAAGCTTCCCCAACCAAAACGTTCGATCCAAGGCTCTAAACTTCGATTTTTCATAGGAACTTCCAGCCATGGTCTCGGATTTCAGAAATTCCAATTTTTGCATAAACCCTAATTTTTTAGGTCAAAAACTAAAAATGCTCAGAATTGAATTATGTCTCGACAGAAAGATGAGCCCTTTCTAGTAGAGTCAATCTAGCCTCCTGCCCTTAATGATCTATGGAGAGAAACCCAAAAATTAAGAAGCCCTAGCTTCCGCAGCTGCACGGTGTCTTCTTCTTAGGTTAGCTCTGATACCATGTTAATTTTTTAATAATTTCATTCCATTATCATTCAAGATCACTAAGAGAATAACATGTACAGCATATCAATCATAGACACAAAGCAATCACACAAGAGACACAGAGTTTCACCGGGGAAAACCAAGAAGGTGAAAAACCCTGCAAATTCCTCAGAGATAAGATAAGCCACAAACCAAGATCACAATGATCAAACCGAATAAGATGTCTCTAGAAGATGCTCCTCCTCCTCCACATGTGCACCTCCTTCTCACTTAGCTATACGAGCTTGAGAAGTGAGTGAGTGAATAAAATGAGAGAGGCACACCCTCTATTTATGCACTGACTTGACCTGCCAATAAATCACTGGGTCGACTTCCTAATGAAGCCTAATAACCCAACCACGTGACCTAACTAGGGCCGACCCCACAGTACCGGTCTAATAACCCATCAATACAAATGACGACACTTACAATGTAACTTGCGACACTTGCAAATACAAATGACGACACTTCCAATCAAAGGAATAATACATCTATGTTGGATATACAATAAAGTACAAATGTAATATACAAGTGAATATCTTTTGAAGTTACAAATACATCAACAATTCACTAAGACAGCAAAGTGTGTCGAAGAAACACAAGCTAGAATCCAGTTGGTTACCAAAAGTGGTAAACCAATCTGTATAAGAATCAATCTTAAAAAGTCCCAATCCACTCTATCATAAACCTTTTCCAAATCCATCTTTAGCAACAATGCTTTTAAATTTTTCTGCTTTATGGAATGAATAGATTCTTGAGTAATCCCAATAGCCTCCAAAATTTGTCTGTCATGAAGAAACCCAAACTGCATAGAAGACATATGTTTCCAAGTATGGCCTGATCCGATTTGCAATAATCTTGGTGATAAGTTTGTACACTAGATTACATAGATCAATCGGCCTAAACTCAGAGAAATTGTTTGGCTTATTACACTTCAGGGTCAAATTTAAGAAATTTGAATTAATAGCACCATTAACATAACCTTCAAATCTAGAAAACTCCACCATGTTCAGTAGATCATTACCCATAATATCAAAGAAATGAATGAACAATTCCACAGTCCAGCCATCAGGGCCAGGACTTTTCTCTCTTTCAAAGCACTTCAAATTTTGCTCAATCTCCTCCAAAGTGTTAAGATTTAATATGCTAAGACAGAAAATAGCAGCATTACATTCCATTTCACAATAATAGCATATATAGGATCACTGAAGAAACAACAAGCATAGCATAAACACAAGAGACACAGATTTATCTTGGGAAACCCTCATGGGGTAGAAAACCCAGTAAAGCTTCCTCAATATAGATGACCTGCAATATACAAAGATGAAACCCTAAGACATGATCTCCTCCTCCACAATAGCAGACCTCTCCTCCACAAATGCACTATCCTCAAGTGAGTGAGTGTGTCAAATGAGGAATACACTTCCTCTATTTATACACTACTCCAACTTGTGTTTTACACAAGAACACGTAGGCTCGTATTTAACCAATGGGTTAAATACCCCACTACAACTGACTGGGACGACCCCTCTAGGGTGGTCTAATAACCCTTTGACCCACATAACACATACAGGGCCGACCCCCACTAAGGAAGTCTAATAACCCGAGTTACCACATTCCGACGGAGGAATAAACATCTCCGGATATACAATAAGATCTTCACGGAGGAATGAAACATCTCCAGAATAATAAAGTACAAATATAATATTCTTTGAAGTTACAATATCTCAACACTCCCCCTTAACGAGAAGGATATTATAGCAGTATCTTCACGAGCAAGGAGTCATCAACATCATACATGATACATCTATAAATCATTGGAAGCTTTCTCAACATCATCAGTAACTCAAGCAGTTACTGGAACATCTTCAATACTGGAACATCAACATCTTCAGTAATGAGTCTTTATCTTCTGCAGCACTCGAACAGCTACAACAACATCAACATCTAGATCCTCACGATCATCAGTATCGTCATCTCACAATCATCAGCATCGTCATCACATGATCATCAGCATCATCATCACACAATCATCAGCATCGTCAACATCGTCATCACATGATCATCAACATCGTCATCACACAATTATCAGCATTGTCATCACACGATCATTAGCATCGTCATCACACGATCATCAGCATCGTCATCATACGATCATCAGCATCGTCATCACACGATCATCAACATCATCATCACACGATCATCAGCATCGTCAGCACACGATTATCAGCATCGTCATCACACGATCATCAGCATCGTCATCACACAAGTATCCATACCGATACAAGTAACCACATCATTAATACAAGTATCCATACCGATACAAGTAACCACATCATCAATACAAGTATCCTACCGATACAAGTAACCACATCATCAATACAAGTATCCTACCGATACAAGTAACCACATCATCAATACAAGTATCCTACCGATACAAGTAACCACATCATCAATACGAGTATCCATACCGATACAAGTAACCACATCATCAATACAAGTATCCTACCGATACAAGTAACCACATCATCAATACAAGTATCCTACCGATACAAGTAACCACATCATCACACACAATCATATTACAGGATGATCAATCCTGCTCTCTTTAGGACATAGGTCCATGGATGATGCAATCCAGTCATGTACCTTTTGAACCGAAGTCCAGGGACGATCCAGTCCTATCATGTACCTTTTGAACCAAAGCTCAGGGACGATCCAGTCCTATCATGTACCTTTTGAACCGAAGCTCAGGGACGATCCAGTCCTATCATGTACCTTTTGAACCGAAGCTCAGGGACGATCAAGTCCTATCATGTACCTTTTGAACCGAAGCTCAGGGACAATCCAGTCCTATCATGTACCTTTTGAACCGAAGCTCAGGGACGATCCAGTCCTATCATTCAATTCTCGGAGACCTCATGTCTACGGCTCAATTCAAAGGACTAAAGTTCGAGGACAATCCAATCCCCTTACCTGTTCATTCAGGATTTTGTTCTCGGAGACATCATGTCTACGGCTCAATTCAAAGGACTAAAGTCCGAGGACAATCCAATCCCCTTACCTGTTCATTCAGGATTTTGTTCTCGGAGACATCATGTCTATGGCTCAATTCAAAGGACTAAAGTCCGAGGACGATCCAATCCCCTTACCTGTTCATTCAGGATTTTGTTCTTGGAGACATCATGTCTACGGCTCAATTCAAAGGACTAAAGTCCGAGGACGATCCAATCCCCTTACCTGTTCATTCAGGATTTTGTTCTCGGAGACATCATGTCTACGGCTCAATTCAAAAGACTAAAGTCCGAGGACGATCCAATCCCCTTACCTGTTCATTCAGGATTTTGTTCTCGGAGACATCATGTCTATGGCTCAATTCAAAGGACTAAAGTCCGAGGACGATCCAATCCCCTTACCTGTTCATTCAGGATTTTGTTCTCGGAGACATCATGTCTACGGCTCAATTCAAAGGACTAAAGTCCGAGGACGATCCAATCCCCTTACCTGTTCATTCAGGATTTTGTTCTCGGAGACATCATGTCTATGGCTCAATTCAAAGGACTAAAGTCCGAGGACAATCCAATCCCCTTACCTGTTCATTCAGGATTTTGTTCTCGGAGACATCATGTCTACGGCTCTCTTTAGGACTGAAGTTCAGGGATGATCCAATCCCCTCAAGTCCACCAAGGACTTCATTCTCGAAGACATCCGTCTACGGCTCTCTTTAGGACTGAAGTCCAGGGATGATCCAATCCCCTCAAGTCCACCAAGGACTTCATTCTCGAAGACATCCGTCTACGACTCTCTTTAGGACTGAAGTCCAGGGATGATCCAATCCCCTCAAGTCCACCAAGGACTTCATTCTCGAAGACATACGTCTACGGCTCTCTTTAGGATTGAATTCCAGGGATGATCCAATCCTCTCAAGTCCACCAAGGACTTCATTCTCGAAGACATACGTCTATGGCTCTCTTTAGGACTAAAGTCCAGGGATGATCCAATCCCCTCAAGTCCACCAAGGACTTCATTCTCAAAGACATACGTCTACGGCTCTCTTTAGGACTGAAGTCTAGGGACGATCCAATCCCCTATATGTCCATCAAGGACTTCATTTTCGAATACATACATCTAGTACAGCTCTCTTGAGGATGATGCAATCCTATATGTCCACCAAGGACTTCATTTTTGAAGACATACGTCTACGGCTCTCTTGAGGATGATGCAATCCTATATGTCCACCAAGGACTTCATTTTCGAAGACATACGTCTACGGCTCTCTTGAGGATGATGAAATCCTATATGTCCACCAAGGACTTCATTTTCGAAGACATATGTCTACGGTTCCTTTTAGAACATGTGTTCAAGGATGATGCAATCCCCTTGTCACCTTAGACCCTGTCTAAGGACCGTCCACCAACCTCTCTGTCAGCATCACCAATATAGGTATTCATATCATCAACCTCACTGTCGATGCAGGCAATCTCATCATAAGTGATCACATCACTCCCCCTTTCGAGGAGGGTCCTTCTGGACTATATTAAGTTTGTCTCGAAAAACTTTACTTGAGGTAGAGGTTTGGTTAGTACATCGGATCGGTAGAGGTTTGGTTAGTACATTGGTAACTTGTTACAAATTCGAACTTTAATTCCTATCTGCACCATATCTCGTATATAGAAATGCCAGATCTCTATGTGCTTTTGACATATCATGGAACACTGGATTCTTTTCCATTTTAGTGCAACTCTGTTTGTCACATAGGATCACAGTTGGGTCCATCTCTAATTCAAACAATTCTGAAGCCATGTCGTTTCACAATTAGCAGAGCAAGCAGCCATATATTCCGCTTGTGCTAGACTGCTTCCTGCTAAACCACAAGATCATGGCTGATCCCAGACAATAACATCTTCTCGATGTGCTCTTCCTGTCTGATACACTTTCTTCTCAATCAATATCTGTGTAGCCATCTAAAGTCATGATCTCCAAAATAGCATAGATCAAAGTCTATCGTATCCTTTAGGTACCTGGTCACATGCTTTGCAACTAATAGGTGAACATGTCTAGTTTCCACTAGATACTAACTTAAGGTATTCATAGCAAAGCATATATCTGACCTAGTATTTAATAGATACATCAATGACCCAATAATTTGTCTGTACAGAGTTATATACACTAACTCTGATGATTCATTCACTAACAGCTTCAAGTTGGAATCCATGAGAGTGGACATTCCAACATATCAAGTCCTTTTAATATTTCTCGACATACTTTCCCTGGTTGAGAAAGATTCCTTCTGAGCCTTTCCATACATCCAGACCTAGGAAGTAATACATTAATCTAAGATCTTTCATTTTATTTTATGCAGCCATCTATCTGTGCCATCTCTCGTTAGATGGGTCTACTAATATGAACCTCAACATTATTCGAACTCTGAGGTGAGTTCCTTCTTGTATCCATCTCATCTATGTGAAACCATATTCAACCTTGTAGCAAAAGTTGAGATCCACATCACCCATGGTGATCATTAAGCTCATCAATTGATTATCGATCCTGGGAACCCATACAGAACCTGATTCACACTTCTTCTTTAATTACACCATTAAGAGAATGGTCTTATCTAGCCACTTGGAGCAAAACATCTCATCATGATTCTCTTCCTCTTTCTAAGAGAATCTTCTAGCCACAAGCCTTCTATAGTATGTTTGATTTGTAAATCCTTTTGTTGAACATCCATCGCTTGTTCATTGTTCATCATTTATCATGATCTTTCCTTTTATGTTTGTGTGGTTGCCTCCCGCTTGATCTTCTATATGTCTTTTGAACTTCTATTCATTATGTGCCACTGTGCATGCTCAAGTGTGCACTAGTGTCATCCTCATGATCTCATACACAAACACACATTCATTAGTATATTCTTAATATTATCAAAACATTCTAATTATAAATAATCTTGAATATATATAGTCATGATCATTAGTATTCAGAGTTTCAAGGAAGTCTTCTTTTACTCATGCATATTCTTGTTTGATCATAGTACTCTTCAGGTTAATTAAATCATCAAGATAAGAGACATAGTATGCATAAACCCTTGATTACTAACTTTATGAATAAGCATAACCAATCATACCAAGTATACTTATATAAGGGATCCTAACACAAGGTAAGATTCTAACTTGACATAGGTAAACATACCTTGATTAATATACCTGCTTAGTTATGTATAACATACCTAAACAATATCTTCAATGATTTAGAGATACTGAGCTAGAACCTGCATGTCTCATAGGTTAAGCATAATATAACAAAGTCATACATACCTCGTAAGTAGAACAAAGATTATGGATGAGTCTTTGTCTTCATGTTTTCATGGTCATGGAACTTGATTTGTCTTTTGTGATGTACCTGTATCTTGTTAGCAGACAACATCAACCTCACACAACACCATAATGCATTAGTACAATCATATAGCCCTAATCAATGAATGTCTTCGATCATTCACATGCATTCATACTATTACTAGGGTGATAAGACAATTCTAACATTAATCAAGATTGTACTAATAAATAATATGAAGACAAACACATCATGAACTTAATCAAGAATCAGATTTCAAGACATACCTGAACCTCCTTAAGTCATACCTGTCGAGACTTCTTGTAGTCTTCTTATGTAAGGCCTTAGCCTCAACTTGATCTGGAGCTTGATTAGGGTTTGCTAGAGAAACCCTAAAAATTCAATCTTTGACTTTCACACTTTCGAATGAATGGAAGGATGTGTCTTGCTGAGATGATCAAACTAGCATACATCAATTTTGAAATCTCCAAAAATTGACCCCTCAAAATTGCCTTTGAAACTTCTGGATCTTCTAGACAAGATCCCGAACTAGGGTTTGATGAAGCCCACCCTTTTTCTCAATCAAAAGGTTTGATCCAAGGCTCTAAACTCTTATTTTTCTAAGGAGCTTCCAGCCGTGGTTACAGACTTAAAAAATTCCAACTTTTGCTGAAGCCCTAATTTTCCATTTTTTCGATCAAGATCCCGAGCTAGGGTTTAATCAAGCCCGGTTTTCTACCCAACCAAAAAATTCGATATTGGTCTCTAAATTTCGATTTTCCTAAGTAGCATTCAGCCATGGATTCCGATTCCAAAAATTCTAGCTTTTTTGGAAACCCTAAATTCCGGAAGCCATGAATAAAGATGCTCCAAAAATAATTATGTTTTGACAGAAATATGTACCTGATTGTTTCTGTTATAACTCTGAAATGTTTGCTCCACATGGTCTGAAAAATTTTTCTGCAGTAGCTTGACCTGTCATCTTTCCATCCTGACAGGTCTAACCTCAATTGGATTTTCTGAGAGAGAGTTATGCCAAATGTCGCAACGTGACCTGTTTTGGGATAATACAGGAGAGCGAACTTGTACGGCGTGCCACGTGTCAATGTTTGAACTTCGGCCTCTGAAAACTTTTCCTGAGATAGCTCGCCCTGTTTAATTTCCATCTTGATAGGTCTGACCTCAATTGGACTCTCTGAGAGAGCGTTATGCCAAGTGTCGCAACGTGACCTGTTTATGGGATAAAACAGGAGAGCGAACTTGTACGGAGTGCCACGTGTCACTGGTTCAGCTTCGGCCTCTGAAAAAGTTTTTTTAGATAGTACAGTCTATGTACTACCTGTCACTTTTTACGAAATTTCATTTGGAGCTTCCTAGCCCAAGTTATGACCTTTTTTCCTAGGTCACCTGATTTTGACTGAGATCTGGAAGAGGCAGAAACCCTAACTTGTATTGATCATAACTTACAAAGTACAACGAATATAAGGGTGTCCTTTGGACACAAGATACCTGGAGATGTTATCTACAACCTGTAAAGGTTTCAGATCCTGAACCTTCGCCAAAATGGATTTATAGCGAAATTTCCACGATGACTTTTTTTGCTATATAAAACCCTAACCTTCAAATTGTCGTAAGTAAAGCAAGTGTCGTAAGTGCCATACCTTGCCTTCCTTCAGTTTAGCTCTGATACCATGTTAAGATTTAATTTTCTAAGACAGAAAATAGCAGCATTACATTCCATTTCACAATAATAGCATATATAGGATCACTGAAGAAACAACAAGCATAGCATAAACACAAGAGACACAGATTTATCCTGGGAAACCCTCATGGGGTAGAAAACCCAGTAAAGCTTCCTCAATATAGATGACCTGCAATATACAAAGATGAAACCCTGAGACATGATCTCCTCCTCCACAATAGCAGACCTCTCCTCCACAAATGCGCTATCCTCAAGTGAGTGAGTGTGTCAAATGAGGAATACACTTCCTCTATTTATACACTACTCCAACTTGTGTTTTACACAAGAACACGTAGGCTCGTATTTAACCAATGGGTTAAATACCACACTACAACTGACTGGGCCGACCCCTCTAGGGTGTTCTAATAACCCTTTGACCCACATAACACATACAGGGCCGACCCCCACTAGGGAAGTCTAATAACCTGAGTTGCCACATTCCGACGGAGGAATAAACATCTCCGGATATACAATAAGATCTTCACGGAGGAATGAAACATCTCCGGAATAATAAAGTAAAAATATAATATTCTTTGAAGTTACAATATCTCAACACAAAGTGACATGATAACCCAACGTAGCACCTTCCTCTTCCTCAAAGAATCTAGGAAAGTGTTTTATAGTGGATAGTTTTGCCTCCAAAGAACAAAATCCAGAATCTCTCTAAACTTCAGAAAAATACTTTTTTGCCAACTTCTGTAAATCACCTTGTCCTTCAACAACATTCCCATCTTCATCTATAAGCTCCCAAATCGAGTTTATATTCCTTTTGTGAATTGAATAAGAGTGAAAAAAATGAGTATTATTATCACCTAGCTCAATCCATAATGCCCTGCTTTTTAAACACCATTCCATCTCTTTATGTTTTAAAATTTGATCATTTTTCCCTTCATATTCCTTTATCAACTTGATATCTTCCTCAGTAAGAGACCAATCATCATATCTTGTTCTGATCCTTCTTATATGTTCTTTTAATAAATTAAACTCAGCCTCATCCTTTTCTTTCTTATCCTTAACCCATTGAATTACCACACCTTTTAGCTTTTTTAATTTAAAAACCAAAAGCTCCATCGGATTTAAACATTCAACATCAACCCAACTTAACCAAGAGCTTCTAACAATGTCACAAAACCCCTAATTTGTGAGCCACGAGGAATTAAATTTGAAAGGGTAATATAAATTTGGAGAGTCCCCTTCAAATTGGAAGAAAATTGGCCAATGATCCGAAATCTTTGTTTTATCAACCCAAGTTTTATACCTCTAAAAGGTTTGTAGGAAGTGTGATTTAATAATAAAAATGTCAAGTCTCTTATGTATCCCCTCAAATCCACTACAGCCATTTTTCCAAGTTGGCTCAAAAATATTGGGAACAATGCCAACCAGATCAAACCTATCAAGTAAATTGCTGA
Source organism: Larix kaempferi (assembly GCA_027924585.1). Classification (NCBI taxonomy): domain Eukaryota; kingdom Viridiplantae; phylum Streptophyta; class Pinopsida; order Pinales; family Pinaceae; genus Larix; species Larix kaempferi. The sequence continues at coordinate 13,439,488 of BSBM01000729.1, forward strand.
AGTAACCGACTAAACCATCCATATTAGCAGAGGAACCCCATATTTCTGAAGAAGCAGTAAAATTTAAATCACCCGCCAATATAATATTCCTCAAATCCAAAATCCCAGACTGAGCCAAAGAGTCCCAAAAATTTTATCTATCTTTATAAGGCCCATAAATGTTTAAGATAGAAACATCAAGATCGAAATTACATAATCTTCCATTCATTAAAAGCGCCCAATGAGTCTTAAAAGCCCTGAAAGTCAAAGCTTTGGGGTTCCAACAAGAAACAAGTCCACCTAATAAACCCCTGTCACTAATAGAAGATATTTCCCAATTAGGAAGAATCTTAGCTATTGTTTCTATAGCGGCAGAATCAACACACATAGTTTCCTAGAGAAATATAATGTATGGGTTAGTATCCCTTATGAGTTTAGATAAATCCCTAACCCTCGCAACTTTACCCAACCCTCGAACATTTAAAGACAGGACAGACATTAATGCATTGAATCAATGGGGATTTGTGCTCTAAGTTCCCCAGAAGAAAGAAATGCCTTATGACCACTGTTACCTGCATCAACTTCCTCCAACCTAGCAGACACGGGTAAATACTCTTGAGAAGACGACACCAGCCCCACCTTTTCTGGGTTTTTCTTCTTTTTCTAGATTGTAACGTTTTGAAAATGTATAGAGTTAACCAGTGGATTGGATGAAGGATTTTTCGAATAAATCTGTAAGGGAGAAGTAAAAGTTTGGCCCTCCGAAGACTTATACCCTCTATATTTTAGGATGTTTAATTCAAGAGTGGAATCCTAAGGAGGAGGAGAACTGGGAGGACTCTCACACACACCCAGTGAAGGATTTGAGAACTTAAGGTTTCTGTCTAACATCACCTGCCTCAATTCCCCACCCAAATCAATAAAATTCCCAACCACTGGAGACTTAATTACAGAGTTTGTACCAATAAAACCCTCCCCTGAACTGTCTAGGTAAGGAAAAAATTTAGGATTCATCCCACATAAAGGATTCTCAGACCTTAAATTTGAATTTTCAACAGAGAATAATTCCACTTCCGCCAAAGAAATCCTTCAGTCTAAATATTTTTCTACAGAAAGATAGAAGTCCAACTCTTGTTTGCTCACATCAATATACAGAGTGGGAGAGTCACTATAAGTTGTAGTTTCCTTACCCGGATTTGTAGAAGTGTCAAGGCTTGGAGATGCAATCTTTGTCATGCCAAGTTCCAATTTTGAAGCCGATACAGGGTCGGAATCTGAACTATCAGAAAGGAAAGAGGAACCACCTAGCAATGAAGGACAATGAGCCCTGGTATGCCCAATTTAAAGGCAAAAGTAGCATCTGCAAGGGATTTTGAAACAATCCAATCGTTGTCTCAATATCCTGTCGCCCCATAGAATTTCCACCTCTGCAGGAAGGCCTCATGCCAAATCCAATTCAACCATTACCTTCGCCACTTTTTTATCCATGCCAAATAAGGAATTTTTATCAACCCTAACGAATTTTCCGACTGTGTTAGCTAAACCCTCCAGCACATTGTGAGACCATAATTCCAATGGGAAACCGGGCAGCAACATGCATAAATGTCTAATAGTTTGACGATCATTCTCCAGATTAAAACCTAAATGCCAACACTTTAAAACAAGGACCCTTCCTTGTATATCCACACCCTGTGCAAGATATTCTCTATATGCTTCTCATCCGGAAAAATGAAGATTATCCACCCTCTGAGCAATAAATTGATCCTTGGTGCATATCCACAGATAGGAACCCAGAATTTTTGAACCCATTCATTTAGCTCCACCTTATTTCCTTTGACAAACTCCAGTCTACCCACCAGTTCCCTCTTCGACAACATTTCGACCCGATCAATGTTTATATCTGCACCAAGTACAAAGCGTATAATATTGCAACTAATATATAAACAAAACCATATGAAAAGAAATATAATAAAAACAATATGAAAAAATATATATAATATTTAAACTAATATATAAACAAAACTCTATGAAAAAAATATATAATGAAAAAATGTTTAATGTATGAAAAAAAAAGTTTAATGTTTATATGTTTCGTGTCCCTTACGTTAATAAGGGAAGGTCTTAAGGGGGGGAGATTATGGGAATCATGTCACCCCTTAAGCGCCACTTTTCAAATCGAGGGTTGTATTTATTGTTTTTAACTCAAAAATATGAGTTTTATGGCTAGAGTTATCGTTTTGAGTATCAAGTTCTCGTCAAGTCATATAACTTGTTGTTAGTAAAATACTGTTCTTTTGAAATGAACGGAATGTTTACAATATCATATTTAAACATATTACCCTTAGGTTCATATGATATCCTTGTACGAATGGACAAGATTGGAAAACATCAGGTGATATTAAACTATTTTGATAAAACATTCACATGTATTGATAATGAAGGTAAACCAAAGATGGTGACCAGAATTCCTAGAAAAGTGTCAATAAGACAAATTACTGCTTTACAACTTAAAAGAAGTGACTGAAAAGACTGCAAGTTGTATGCAATAAATGTTCAAATCCCTATTAAAGAAATTAATCAGAAATTTGAGGATATTCCAATAAGAAATTAATTTAAAGATGTATTTATGGAAGAAATACCAGGTTACCACCGAAGAGGGATCCAGATTTTTCTATAAACCTTGTTCATGAAGCAGTACCCATCTCTAAACATATGAGTACACCTAAGCTGGTAGAACTTAAAATACACCTTCAAGAGTTGATAGAAAAAAAATACATCCGACCTATTGTGTCTCCATGGGGAGCATCGATATTTTTTGTCAAAACAAAAGATGGAACATTAAGTATTTGTGTTGACTATCGCCAGGTAAATAAAATCGTGATTAAGAACAAATACCCCTTACCCATAATTATTGATTTATTCAATCAAGTCAGTGGGGCTAAGGTGTTCTCAAAAATCGACTTGAGGTCAAGATACCACCAAGTTAGAATCAGAGATGAAGACATTAATAAAACAACATTCAAGAAAAGATATGGACACTACAAGTTCGCAGTGATGCCATTTGGCTTGACCAATGCCCCTATGACATTTATGTGCTTAATGAACAGAATATTCAGTAAATACTTGGATAAATGGGTGTTAGTGTTTATTGACGATATTTTGATATATGGCAATTTTTGTTCTACAAGAATTATAAGAGCAGTGTTTGTTTTCTTGTAATCTTTACCACAATTATTTAATTTTTCATTTAAATTTTTCACTTCAACAAGATATAATTCTACTCTATCAAAGTTAGTAGGATCTAGCTCATAAATCTTATTTTCAAGGTAATAAGCAAAAACATCATCAGATTTATCAAATAAGGAAGCAAGAATTTTACATACCTCAACGGGGTTGTTTTCTGCATCTATACTTACTTGAAGACTATTTGCAACTGTTTGACCAATGAGCCCTCTTGCTTGATCACATTTATCTTCCCATATAGCCAAAGTTTGAGCATCAATAGGTTTCATGTGTTCACCATTAACAATCCTCCATAGATTCTTACTCGTGAGAACATCAATCATTTTTCTCTTCCATGCAAGATAGGTATGACCAACAAGTTCAGGAACAGAAGCTACTTCTGAAGTCATAATGATAAAAAATTTGACTAAAAACCCCAATGCTATAAATTACAAGAGAAAGACAGTGAATAACAGAAAATTGAAATGAAAAAAAAAATTTACTTTCCTGATCTAAATCTGCAAAAAAACAGTAAAGGAAAATAAACTTTTACTTACAACCCTTTTGATTGAGTGCCCAGACTTTCCCAGAATTTTGTTATGTCCACGTAGGTGGATTCAGAACAGTTTTTCTAGTTCCAAAAATAGGTTATAATAAAAATTCCGATAAAAATTGACTGATTTATGAAGACAAAAACCTGCACAAAGTCTACCAAACTTGGACAAAAGTTGTCGTTCTTGCCCAGAATTCTGTTATGTCCACATAAGTATATCCAGAACAGTTTTTCCAGTTCCAAAAACAGGTTATAATAAAAATTTCGATAAAACTTGACCGAGTTTATGAGGCTGAAAACAGTGTCGAATCTGCCGAAGATGGAAACCTGCACAAAGTCTACCAAACTTGGACGAAAATTGTCGTTTTGACAACCGGAAGATAGATCTCCTTGAGGAGAATCAGAAAACCATATAGATCTACAAAAATAACATCAAGAAACCCTTGAAAAATTTCTGCAAAAATCTACACAACAAGCTTAGGGTTAGAAAATAAAAAACTGCAAAAAATATGCCTAGATCTGAAAAGAAGCCTAATGGCTACCAAATAAAAAGCAGATCTACAAAAAATAATCAATGCCCAAATGATAAAATATTGTTTGAAAGTAATAGAAGGTGCTAGATCATAGCAACAAGCTCTGATACCATGTCAGAGATGGATCTAACTAAACTAGCTTACCTATCTATGCAAACAATAACATATCACAGTAAATAAGAACAGAAAGATAACAAGAGAAATAGTACACCAGGTATACGTGGTTCACCCAATTGGGCTACGTCCATGGGAATGTAGTCTTCTATTATCTCTAGAATATCTCCTCAAGCTTACAGAGAGCAATGCCAATAACCCCAATACAATATATCAATACTTGTGAAAACATAGATCATGATGAGTGATGTGACTATCCCTTGACTCTATTATATACTAAGAGATGAGGAAGAATTACTCTCACATATTACATGTAGGATAATATAATTCCCCAATATAACATATTTTTATATAATAATGAATATCAAAAGTATATTTTACAATAATGAATATGGGATAAATGCATTACTCTTTTACATAAGATTGTGGATATCTTCTGACATAATACAAAGACATTATTACCTTCCAAGGAATATAAAATATTCCAACAATAACAACTTTATCCAGGCAAAAGTTCCAAGAATAGCACTGCGTCGAGGGATAATTGCAAGCTTCACTTGCAGACAAAAGGATTAAGCGGATAGCAACAAAAATTCGAAAGCCAAAACTGGGGAAAGAAACAAAGGAGGGGCTTCATTTAATGGGCGGGATTGTCAATAAGTCACTCGTCGATATGATGAGATTGAGGTTGAATCAAAAATCCCGCAGCAGTATTGTCATCATGGTGAGAGCTAGACGGAGAGGTTTGCACACATGTATTCTCATCACCCTGACCAGACTCCGTCGACGATCTAACAATATGTTCATGAGGGCTTGTACCCGAGCAGTTACCGAGATGAATGCTCGTGGGAATCCCATTTAATGAGGGCCATGTTGGGGGTGCTGAGGTGGTGGCACAAGTGGCTTGAGGCCTGGCCACGTGCCCCTCGTGCGCTCCTCCATCTGCCAAATCTAACACCCACCGTGGGGAGAGTGAAACAAGATTATTCCTTAGCATGTTGCAAAGCAAAATGAACAGATAAGTACTATTATTATTTTATTTTTCTTTCCTTGTATATCTGCTACATAATTTAATTGAAGGTTTCTGTTGTGATTATTTGTTTATTCAAATCAAGAAAAGAGTATGGAAACTTGCAAGTGTTGATTTTGTAATAGAAGGTTACCGTAGAGGAACCTATGATTCTTAAATACATGATTAATATTGTTTATGGACTTCTGATCAGAAATTGAAGAACAAATAATGGGAAGTTCAAACTCTGATTATTCATATTAAGTTCAAACTCTGATTAATCATATTAATATTTCCAGATTCTACAGTTAAAGAGGGAATTATGTATTAGACATTAAAGGGAGTAATATTTACTATATTTCCTTATAAAGGATTTTAAAATGGTCAAAACTAAAGAGAATTCTTAAAATATTCGGATATGTACACAAAAACTTCCATGTTTATTATCGAACTCTAGAAGCAGAAACGTTTGATTTTTAGTATATATATATATTTCTGAAAATGTAATTTTCTAGAATTGCCTCGATTAGAATATGTCTCAACCACTAGGAACTCTTGATAATAGTTTTCCAATGATCAATGATCAATTAAAACCCAAAATGCACTACAACTGAGGTGTTGGTTGAACTCATATACGTGGGTTATTTTTTATACAAAACCATTAACCAGGCAGAGGAAGGGGTCGTTCTCTTGGAACGAAGCCTTACCGAACACTTCATAATAAATTACAATTTATATATATTAAAAAAAACACAAACCCCAAAATCAAGTTTGGGACTAAGGGTCGAATGCCCTAAATTGATTGGAACAACGACTGGGTTGATCTAAGAAGGTGTTTTGTTTATTTCAAATACTACGGCAAGGAAAAGAACAATTTAAGTGTGTGTTATTTAATATAAAACTAGACCTCAATCATCTAGAATAGACTCCAAGTAGAGGGTAGGGTTTTTGTTTTATGAGTCACATCGTGTGCGGCTAAGACCACGGGGAACCTTCCAAACAAACCAAAGAACGACATAAATATTGTTTCAATAATAGATAACAGAGAACCTCCTTATTGCAAATAAAATCCTTATACGGACAGTAGGAAGAATAATTTTGTAAGCTTGTGCTGCAATAATGATAAGAAATGTACAGCTAAGACATTAAAATATAAAAAATATATATTAAGCAAATTACAGGGATTTCACCTACTGATCAAATTGCACGGTGATACACTAGAGAGAAATTTAGTATTGAGTTAAACAGATGAAAAACATTTACATTCAGTCAAATGGAAAGGAATTTCCATGTTAAACCAGTAGTTGATACACAACTTTGACCTTATAAAACGAATCGAATAGTATTGATTGACTCTTAATACTCAATCCCAAACTTTACAACTTGTATCAATTCGTGAAAGAAAACCCAGATAAACAACAAAATTGCAAAGCCATAACCCTTAATGGAGATTTATAAATTGAGTTAAACCAAGAGTTGATATTTTTAATTGTATGAGCCATGTAGGATCACGGCTTAATCCTGGTAGTGGGGTAACCGAAATCCCAACTTTTAAACAAAAGGTTACCCTTCATACCTGGAGGGGGATAAGTCACATAATCTAATGAAGAAACGCTGTGAACAATTGATTAAGTCTAGGTGATGTTTGAAAGCATGGAAATTAGTCTGGCAACTATTCTTCCAACGTTGATATAAGTAAAGCCTCTCTTTTCAACCTAAAGGAGCTCCATGCATTAACTTGAGGTTGGTTGAGCATTTGAAATTCCGCAGCTAGTAACTCTGCAATAATAATTCCATACAATGAATACTTTTAAAAAAAAATACAGTACATAAGAGATTTTAAAATTTGGAATTTGATATTCACCTCCGCATAAAACCCTTTGTGAATAAGCTCGGTTAAAATCACTGATCAAACACAATACCAAACTCAACCAGATCCTTGATAATATATCGTGCCATGGTCAAGATTAATGGCGCCAAAGGGATGAGTTCTCCCTCGGGAAGTTCCAAGAAGTCCAGAGATTTCTCCCAAAAACCCCAAATGCCACAAAAAGGTAGTCAATAAACTTCAGACCCTCTCTTTACGCCAATCATTAAAAGGGTTGTACAACATATTGAGCTGGCAGGAATTCTAATCTCAAGGTACGAATGTATGATAGCCTTCAAGTACTACTCATTGAGTGAGCTGTGAACCACTTAACAATATTCATAGGTGATCCTTTTCAAAAGGTGTAAATAGGTTATCCACCCTGATGTGGAACGAAAGAACATATCTTGATAAATATATCAACCTATACATTTAGAAAACAAAACCAAGTAGTTAGTCATTCTTGGAAAATATACTTTACGCAAGTGTGTACAAGGAACAATGTAAGTGATAAGAACTTATTGCTTAAATAGCCAGCCTATACCACTATGTACCACTTACCATTACAAGTTATCTAGTCTAATGTGTTGAAGACAGAAAATCATCAAGTGTAGTCAAGATCTTTGTTAGGATCCCTTTGCAATTTTTGCTGTTGTTAAGTTTTGACCTGCCATAAGAGGAATGGCATTCGTTAAAATATCATTAACACTTGCAGTACAAGAAATAAATAAAGTATACAAGGATACATGAACTTTATCAAGGGAAATAACTGCAAACAAATTATAATTTAAAAAAAAAAAAAAATTGTCCGGTCATTACACTTCCTCAAAATTTTAAAATATTAATGGGGAATCTCTCTTTCTGTGAGGGTTTACACTAAGCTTGACCACAAAAAGATATTTAGGTTGTGCTTACAATGTTCCTCTGTTTTACCATCACCAATAATCCCCACAAGAACATAGGCCATCTTTGAAATGATGGAAACGATTATTATCCCTCACAATAATTTCCCGCCCAGCAATCTTTGAAATGAACTTGATGGCAGTGTGGCAATCACTACACACACGAAGGTTCTTCACTATACGGATAATCATCCCATTTGGAGTGCTCATTAACCCAAAGGCAATAGCAAGCTTCTCACTGTGGTGACAAAGAGCATGTTCCTTCTGTTGTTGCCCAACATTTTGCAGCACAAGATTGGTGTCTGGTATATACCCTGCTATCCTCATCTGGTCAGCCAAATTCTCCAGCATTGCATAGATCTCCTCCTTTTGTGGGTGCCGAGTATCTCCTACAACAAATGTATGTGTTCTATTCTTGACTTCAATCCAGCTGAATCCAGGTTCCTTTTTCACTCCTCGATCTTTCATCAGTTTTCTTACACGAGCTACATCATCCAACCTACCTGCAGCAGCATATATATTTGCCAATAGTATGTAAGTCCCTGCATCTTCCACTTCCAACTCAATAAGACGTTCCTCTGCGCATTTTGCTATGTCTGCATTGCCATGGATTCTGCAGGCACCAATCAAGGCTCCCCAAGCAGCCTCGTTGGGTTTAACTGGCATTTCGTTTATCAAGTTCTCAGCCTCGTCCAGGTATCCTGCACGACCTAGTACATCAACCATGCATGTATAGTGCTCTATTGTGGGAGTAACGCCATGTATCGTTTTCATGGAATCAAAGTACAAACGACCTTCATCCACCAGGCCTGCATGGCTGCAAGCAGTCAGCACGCCAACAAATGTAATTTCATTTGGGGAAATTCCTTCCGTTATCATCTCTTGGAAAAGTTTGAGAGCTTCCTTGCCTTGTCCATACTGGGCACATCCTATAATCATACTAGACCACGCGACTACATTTCTTAAAGGCATTTTGTCAAACACTTGGCGTCCATCATCTACATTCCCACATTTTCCATACATGCCAACCAGGGCGTTTCCGACAACAAAATCCAACTCAAACCCACTCTTAATAATGTCTGCATGGATCTGTTTGCCCTGTTCCAGAGCTGTGCTGCCAGCACAAGCCTTAACAATGCTGCCAAAGGTGAAGTTATTAGGCCTAATGCCACTCCCCTTCATTTGACCGAAAAAATTCAGGGCTTCGTGGCATTGCCCATTCTGTGCATATCCTGAAATTACAGAACTCCATGTAACTTGATCTCGTTTAGGCATTGCACGAAATAGCTTAAGAGCTTCGTCATTACACCCTTGTTGAGCATAGCCACCAATCATTGCATTCCATGCAATTGCATTTCTCGTTGGCATTTTGTCAAAGACACAGCGTGCATCCTGTAAATTACCACATTTGGCATACATATCAACGAGTGAATTCCTAACAACAACATCAGGCTCAAATCCAGCAATAATTAGCCAAGCATGCACTTGTTTGCCTTCTTGAATAGCTGCAAGAGTTGCACACGCCTTGACAGCTATGGCAAAGGTGAAGTGATTTGGATTAACGCCCTCATTTTGCATTCGACAGAGGAGTTTCAGAGCCTCATTGCTATAACCATGCTGGGCATATGGTGTAATCATGGCAGTCCATGAGATGACATCCCGTGTACACATTTCATCAAACACATTGCGTGCACATCCCAAACTTCCGCATTTGACATACATGTTGACGAGATTGTTACCCACATAAATGTCTTGTGCCATCCCGGTTTGTGTGGAATGGGAATGTAAACGCTTGCCTTCTGCAAGTGAATTCGTCTTGGCACATCCCTGCAGAAGCAAAGTATAGAAATTGGAATCTGCCCTGGTATCCCGTTGGTCCATTACTTTCAACTTTTGCAGCGCCTCCTTGAGTTGTCTAGTGTTATATGGTGATTTCACATCCGCATGAAAGCCTTCTTGGCCATTACGAACAACATCGTTTTCTCCGGAAACAGCAGTACTCGTGCAAAACCCAAATTCCAGAATGCGTACTTGCGCAATGCGAACCCCACAACGCAGTTCTGGTGTTGCTACCATGAATGCCCTAAAATATGTATACATTGTTTTGATTTAACTACATTTTGCAATTTTAGTATTTACACATGACTTTTCAACCGGTGATGATAATAATAATCATACAAAGCTTGAGTGTATCTCTGTTTACAGTTTGATCAGCCTATTTAACTACGGTGATGGCACAACTGAGATAGGGAAAAAAGGCGCAGCTTTCTCCAAGAAGAATAGGTAAAAAATTTGAAGTATTCAATACCACAGGTGGAGTCCAGCATGAATTTCTCAGCTTCAGTGGCCTTGACAATAGTTATTCATACAATGTCAAATATGCAAAATATACTGCCTCCAAATATTAAAAAGGCGGGTTTATTAAATATACAAACTATATGACATAAGATGGAAGAACTACTTCTGCATGTGTTTGTGCTTATGCTGCTTATGCTCTGAGCACAGGACAAAGTCCACTGCTGCCGGTGGAAAACATTCGATGAATTATATGTTCTGCTTGATCATCCTGATAGCGGGCTTTTACAGCTTGAGAGTCTAGTTTTACCCAAAAGCTTATAGTTTTGAAATATTTTTCGACACTTCTAATGATTTTAAAAAAGGTGTTTTGCAGGCGATATAAATATATTTCAACGTGTTTTAACGTGCGTAGTCTAAAAATTCTATTGGGTCCAAATCTGTAGAATTTTTTGGCGGGATTTTGAAAAAAAATTCTGAATTTTTCAAAATCTAGGTTATGTCTGTTAAGTTTTGGAATTTTGGCTGACTTAGAGTTTCAGAAAATGTTGAATCTATTTTTATCATCAAATCAAAATTGCAATTAGAATAGATAATCTATATTTTCTGGACTTTTAAATATTTTACCTTATTCTTCTTGTTTGTTTTGTTTTAAATATTTTACCTTATCCTTCTTGTTTGTTTTGTTTTAAATATTTTACCTTATCCTTCTTGTTTGTTTTGTTTTCAGTAGGAAAAAAAAAAAGTAACTTGCTATTTAAAGGTTGAATTAAAGTTACAACACTCAATACATAAAGCACAGCCTCCAACAAAGTTGAGAGCTCTCTAAAAGTACAGTAAACTTCTGTAGCAAACAAGGAGACATAAACAAAGAGTGCAGCTCTCACTTCACAAAATCTAATTATTCACAAGTAGGAGGGGGGAAAAGCTCACAAGTTCAAAGATATACAGTGAACTATATGGCTAGCCAAAAAAAAGACTGATATCCAAGACCTATGACCTCAATATGCCATCACAGAACCCTCATTAATGAGGATGAAATCATCAATTTCTTCAAAATAAAGGACCCCCTCAAGACATCCTACATCTTTTTTGGATAGTAAATCTGCGTCCACATTAAAACTCCTATAGATATGAGATACTATCAAACCAGAAAACCCAGCTTTAAGGACATGTATCCTTGCGCACCATTGTTCCAAATACCCACTTGGAGTGAAGCCCTATTATCAGCGCAATCAACCACAGACTTGGAGTCTCCATAGACATGTTTAATAGTCAATCCCCTTGAATGAGCAAAGAGAAGAAGCCCCCATAATGCAAGTAACTCAACCCAAGTATCACACCCCATCCATAAAGAAAATCTCTTCATTTCATAAACTATGATAACTATTCCAACTCCACACTACCCAGCAGAAGCAACATTGTCGAAGAAATCAAGGATAACATTAGAAGGAAAGTTTGGCTCAATCATCTTCCTCGGCTTAGGCTAGCCTTGATTTCTATGATAGTCTTTATAAAGACCTATAATCTTAGCAAATAGGAATTGAACCTATTGTTGGACACCACCAAAAATCCATAAATTCCTCACCTTCCACAAGATCCAGCAGACAACAAAGGGAAGTTCCTTATGATGTGGGACCTTAAGAACCCAATTCTACGGACTTTCATCAAAATTTGTCAAGGGCCAAGTTTCAGCAACATTTAAAACCAATAACACCTCTATCCAGACAGCTCTGGAAAAAAAATCCACAAACATATGTTTGATAGTCTCAGAGTCTTTTTGGCACACGACACACATGTTTGGACCTTCAAAGCCTCTTTTAGTCAAGTTATCCCATGTCATAATTCTGTTTTCCAAGCTGAGGCAAATAAAGCATTTTATTTTCAATGAAATGTACAATTTCCACAATTTTTTAAACCACCATTTCCTTGGAGTGAACACATTAGAAACTAAAATGGCCTCATAGCCCAACTTGGCACTAATTTGACCATCTAATATGTTCCAAACCCAAACAAGTCTATCTTTTTTGTCAACAAATCTGATACCGAAATAATTAAGACCAGTTACAAATTTATTCTATTCGATTGCCATATCGTCAAAAAGTCCCAACTCATCAACAGAGAGCCAATAAGATTATCAATTTTCTCACATGAGCAAGCCTATAGTGTCCTCTAGAATTTAATATATTAATAAGAGAATGAGACAAATTATAGAAAGACTCCCCACCAACAAAGGGATCAATTCCCAAATGTACTAGTCTTCCATCCCCTATACTCCAAGTAAGCCATGATCTCTCCCATCCCCATACTCCAAGCAAGCCATGATCTCTCCCATCCCCATACTCCAAGCAAGCCATGATCCAATCCAAGAATAGACCTTCATAATACCAGACCAAAAAAGGTGAAGCATTTACCAGAGATTTCTTTGGGTTTCTAATCCATTGAGTATTTAGCATACAACAATTTCTTCCATAAACCCACTCCAAACAACCCCCTCCATAAGCTTTCCAATCTCAAAGCATCATTGAATCAAAGGAGGTATTTAGCATACAACAATTTCTTCCATAAACCCACTCCAAACAACCCCCTCCATAGGCTTTCCAATCTCAAAGCATCATTGAATCAAAGGAGATTTTTGATACATTGTGTTCTGTAAAAGATTTAAATTTGATTATGGAAATTCGCTAGGATAAGTCTTAATACCATAACAAAGAGAAGGAACTATTGAAGTTCAGTGATAAAGCTTTTGGAAAGGACAATATAATCATTTTTTACCCGGCACAAAGTTTATAAAACGTTGAGCCTAATTATCTAGTTAAGTTACTTCATCTAAGAAGTTTTCTTATCAAGGAAGATGTATGCAAAGTTGGAAGTATGCATTTATACTTTAAGTTTTAAAATCAAACCAACAATTAAATTTAGTATTCATTAATATTGACATTTTTACTATCCTAATAAGGATAAGGTCTCACTCGAGACATTAATGAAGATTACAAAGATAGATTTAAATAATAAGAAAACGTAATTTGAAATGTGATACATTTATCATTCATTCATTGTGCATTGCATTTTAGATAAACATAAATAACACAATTTTTTGAGAGGGGAACAATAACACAATCCTTTCTATTTGTTCCATAAGATAAGTCCATCCATGACTCCTTATAGCTTTGCGCAACTCTTAATTGCTTTGAACCTTGATCTCTACCTCTTTCATACAATCACTACAACAAGGAATCACATTCATGAGCCAACTAACTAACCCCAAATATTTCACTTACATCTATCTTTTTTTTTTCTTTTTTAGGTAAATTATTTTGGGGTAGACCCTCGAGCACTTCCCCTCATTTTGAGGATGGTACCCAAAGTAAACCCTATATTCTCTATGGCACAAGGCCAATCAACAACAAGGCCCAAAGCCATTACATATACTCATTATGAGATGAACATGTCACTTATGGGAATAGAAATTGGGTGCAGAGGATAACACTCCATCCCACAACCACTCAGGCTAGACCCAATTGACTCATTTACATCTATAATAGTTATAACTTCCTATAACTTCTTAAAGTTAGGCATGTAAAGACTCGTTGTATTCAGAGCTTCAAAACTGCAAAATATGTTGCCAATAAGCTCCCAACACTATGATTGTCGCGTCCCCAAGGTAATGAAACTTATCCCTACAAAATAGACACCATTGAAGGAAACTCTTGCTTGATCTATTCAATAAACTCATTAAAGCTTAGTTCTATAAGGTCTTCATCTTGAAACTTGGAAAATAACACTAAAGTAGCTTTACTTTTTTATGGTATGATATATTCACAAATCTAAAGAGCTACAACAATTTTGAGTTTTGCATATATCAAGCCTGTATACCTCTTCTTATCATGCTCCTATAACTATTCCAATTTGATAGTAAGTTGATATTGCTTGGAACGCATTATGGCAATCTACTTAGTCTAGGAAATCACCTTAACCATGATCTACTTGTGCACGCTCATCGGTTATTCTCTAATGGTTTGTTTCTTCTTTGAAATATAAGCTTCCCATTGTATGATATTCTTATCATCTTTAGCACACACCTCAAGAAAATTTTGCAATTGAGTCCAGTGCTTAAAACTAGAGTTGATTAGGCCCAAAACCCTATCTACATTGGTCTTCACATTCTGGAACAAATCATTTGACACGTTGATATGTTCTTCTAATTCAAGTTCTTCTCGTGTAGGCATTGACTTAAACTTTATTTGCAACTCTAAATTTTGATCTTGGAGGGCTTGGAATGCTTGATGTAACTGAGCAAGCTTCTCTTGTACAGAAGTGGGTGAGTTTGCCTCTATAGGTATTTTTGGGACGATTTAATACAATTCATCAACCACAGTAGTTAAAGACTTGTGCTCAACCACCATTCATGCATGTCTTCTAGTTAGTTGTTGATAAGATGTTCCAAGTGCTTGACGTCGATTGTCTAATTCAATCATCATTTTTGCTACATAGTATGATAAATCTACTTATGGATGATAGAAATTTTTAGTTTTACATGTGGGATCTGCTATGAGATTTCACCACATGCAAATTGTCTAAAAGCTAGAAAGAATACTTTGTTAGTTTTCTACTTTTAATCAATATTATCTAGGATCTTAACTGAAAGAATAACATGCACAACATAACACAATAGACACAAATATTTTCCTCGAGGAAACCATAAAGGAGAAAACCCTGCAACTTCCTCGGATATAGAATCGTCACCAATACAATATCACAAAAGTAAAACCCCAAAACAAAGATGGTCTTCTACAACTCCTCTCTCTTTCTCCTATGCAAACTTGTCCTCTCTCTCTCACTAATGTGAACTTGTGTAAGTGAGTGTGTGTTCAAATGAGAGAGCCTTGCTCTCTATTTATACTTTACTTTCACTTGACCTTTTTCACTTGCTAGGTCAGCCCCAACTAAACCTGACTGGGCCGACTTCTCTAAGGGACTCAATAACCCTAATACAACTGACTCTAGGGGGATCTATTTCCCCGACTTACAATGGATAATTTACCTCAATGACTTTACATGACCAAATGTAATAATGACATCTCCGACCGGAGGAATAAACATCTTCGTCGAAGGTACAAATAAAATACCATAATAATAACAATATAAAACACAAGTGAATATCTTCCGAAGTTACAATTACATCAACACTCCCTCTTAACTAGGAAGGTATTCTCTTGCCACAGTCATCAACACATCTGGACACAATTCTTCATCATTGGATCATCTTCAATGCTGGAACATCATCAACATTGGATCATCATCGTCACTGCTGCTGCAATACGCATCATGTCGATCATCGATTGGTGACATCTCTTGAATCTACTCATCATAGGAAGTTCTACAGAGCCAACCATTTTTCATGATGGATGTAGACCTAGCCCTCATGTAGGTCTTCATCATCTATGCAAGAAAGCCATCAAGTAGGTACAGACCAGGACCATTCATTACATTGCCACTGCAAACACCTGCATCTCCTACTGTCGCCTCATCGTCTTCAGATCATCTCATCGTCAAACGGAGCACAACCCAAATGCACATCACATGTCCCACAATGGTCAACCCACGTCTACCAGCATGGGAGGACAAACCTGCTACCATGCGAGATCTCGCCTAGGCGCACACACAGTGTCTTATGACCGATGGATGTCTCCAGTATGGGAGGCATAAACCTACCACCATACGAGACCCTCATCTACCAACATGGGATGCATAAACCTACCACCATGCGAGACCCTCATCTACCAACATGGGAGGTACAAACCTACCACCATGCAAGACCCAACCCTTACATCTACCAACATGGGAGGCACAAACCTACCGCCATGCGAGAATGGATCATCCCTTACATCTACCAACATGGGAGGCACAAACCTACCACCATGCGAGAATGGCCCATGTGCATTTGCGTCTTCCGGACTCGTCACTTTCTCTTCGAAGGAACCTCGATTTGGAGAACACCAAGCTTCTCTCTGAAGTACTCGAACTTCACTCTGGCTAACGGCTTGGTCAACACATCGGCTATATGCTCGTCCGTCGCTATATACTGGAGCGTCACTGCTCCTCTCTGCACCATATCCCTAATATAGTGATACTTGATCTCAATGTCCTTCGACTTGTCATGGAACACCTAGTTCTCGAACAACTTCACACAACTCTAGTTGTCACAGAATATACAAGTCGCCTCTAACTGGAGATCAAACAAATCAAACAGTAGCTTCCTAGGCCATACTGCCTCACAACTAGCCGAACAAGATGCAACAGACTCTGCTTCGGCTGTACTCAGTTCCACGCACGACTGCTTCTTGCTAAACTAGGAGATCATACCGAATCCCATACTGAAGCAGCATCTCGAAGTGCTCTTCCTATCAGTGGAACTTCTTGCCCAATCTGAATCAACATAACCTTGCAAGTTAATCTTCTGATTTGCGTCATACTTGAGCCCATAGTCAACTGTACCCTTCAGGTACCTTAATACATGCTTTGCAGCAATCAAGTGAACATGTCTCGGATCCGTCAGGAACTGGCTCAATGTGTTCACAGCAAAGCATATGTCTGGTCTCATGTTCGTCAAGTACATTAATGAACCAATCATCAGACGATACATCGTGGCATCAACTGAATCTGATGAAGCATCACTCAGTAGCTTCAAGTTCGATGCCATAGGTGTGGCCATAGCCTTACAGTCCATCATTATGAACCTCTTTAGAATATCCACTGCATACTTCCCTTGTCCAAGGAATATTCCATCCGCATTCTGTCACACCTCCATGCCTAAGAAATAGTGCATCATACCCAGGTCCTTCATCTTGAACTCTGCGGTAAGCTTCCTCTTTGTATCTGCAATGAGCTCATCCTCCCCTATTACAAACAGGTCATCTACATAGAGTAGAAGTATCACTGGATTTCCCACTTCAACCTTGTAGTAAAGGTTGGAATCTGCTTTACTCTTGGTAAATCCCAAGCTCATCAGAAACTATCCATCCTGTCGTACCACGTCCTGGGTGCCTGTTTTTAATCCGTACAAGGCCTTCTTCAACTTGCACACATGAGTCTGCATGTCATGTGTCTCAAATCCAAGTGGCTGCTCCACATACA
Source organism: Larix kaempferi (assembly GCA_027924585.1). Taxonomy (NCBI): domain Eukaryota; kingdom Viridiplantae; phylum Streptophyta; class Pinopsida; order Pinales; family Pinaceae; genus Larix; species Larix kaempferi. The sequence continues at coordinate 13,457,099 of BSBM01000729.1, forward strand.
CTTCCTCTTCTACTACACCATTCAAGAACGTTGTCTTGACATCCATCTAGTGTGCCTTCCATTTCATCCCTGCAGCCAATGCAAGTACAGATATGATGGAAGTGTATCTGGCTATTGGTGCAAATGTCTCCTCATAATCTATGCCTTCCTTCTGGGAGAATTCACGTGCCACAAACCTCGCCTTGTGTTTCTCGATGCTGGCATCTGCAGCATGTTTGATCTTGTAGATCCACTTGGAAGTCACAACAGACTTTCCTTCTGGTCTCGAAACTACCTCCCAGACATCATTCTTCATGATTGACTGGTACTCCTCGATCATGGCATCCTTCCATTCTTTCTTCTCGGTAGCTTCCTCGTAGTTGGAAGGTTCTTTGTCAATGATGTCGCACAACAAGGCTACATAGCTGGAGTATGTCCTAGGTCTCTTGCTTTCTCTTTGCATCCCCTCTGGAGCGCCATACCTCTCTACATCTTGTATTGCCTCTCGTACCCATGCTGGTTTTCTCTTGTGGGAGTTCTTCTCACGAGGTGGATCTACAGGTTCTTGTGGTTCTTCCATCTCTCGGTCTTCATTATCTTCTGGAATCACTTCTTCCATTACTACATCTCTGATCCTGGGAACTTCAGGTTCTTCAATGTCTTCAATAGGTAACTTTCTGGATTTTTTGTAGGCAGAGTCTTCGTCAAATGTCACATCTATGTTGATGTCGATCTTCTTGAATCCTGGGAAATATATTTGGTAGGCCTTCGAGCTTTCACTGTATCCTACGAATATACCCTTCTTTCCTGGAGGATCTCGCTTCGTCCTCTTCTCCTTCTGAATGTGTATGTACAATGGGCAGCCAAATATCCTGAGATGGCTGACTTCTGGTTTCTCACTGGAGAACAATTCTTATGGAGTCTTGTTGTCTAGTACTCTATGAGGAGTACGGTTCTATACATACATCGTTGTCCTCGCAGCTTCTGCCCATAAATGCATAAGAAGATCCTGGTCATGAAGCATTTCTCTTGCTGCTTCCATTATTGTTCTATTCTTCCTTTCTGCAACGTCATTTTGTTTTGGATTGTATGGAGTGGTCAACTCCCTCTTAATCCCAGATTCTCTGCATAGGTTCTTGAAATATTCCGAGGCGAACTCTCTACCTTTATCTGATCGAAAGGTCTTGATCCTTTTCTCAATGTGATTCTCGATCAAGGCTTTGAATTCCTTGAACTTGTTGAATACTTCATCTTTACTTTTCAAAAAGTATATCCAAGTCTTACAAGAAAAGTCATCAATGAATGAAACATAATATACATACCCACTCAATGAACTGGATGACATAGGACTGCATACATCAGAGTGGATGATTTCCAATATTCCTTTCGCTTTGCTTTCACTACTTGGAAATGCCTTCTTCACATTCTTTCCCTTAGCACATCCTTTACAAATGCCTTCATGCTTCGACTGGATTTCTGGAATTCCTTCAGCTACTTTGCTTGCAATGGGTAGTTCTCTATAGTGCACATGTGCAATCCTTCTATGCCATAATTCACTTGGCTCCATGGAGTCATGGACCAAGTCTTGTTCGAGTTGGCCCTTCAATTTGTACAAACCTCCCTCTTGCTCTCCAATCACAATCGCATCATCTATAGTCTTTCCCTTTGTCCACATTAGGAATTGGCCATCAACAAATGCAACCCTCATACCTTTAGCATCTAGTGCTCATATGGAGAGAAGGTTTTTCTTTAGTCCTGGAACATATAGGACACCCTTCATCTTCAGAGACTTGCTAGAGTCTAGCTTGTATGAAGCTTCTCCACTTCCTTTTATGGGGTATTGGTAATCATCCCCAAGTTTCACCTTGTGAGGTGACTCATGTTCAGCTAGATTTGTGAAGGATTCTTTATATCCTGTCATATGCTTGGAATCCCCACTATCTACAAGCCAACCATTACTTCCATGTATAATAGTTCCCGTGAGTGCTGAGATCAGGGCATACTCTTCATCACTTGAAGATTCGTCACTTTCTTCTCTAGCTCTCTTCCTTGGAGGTTCATCATCTTCTACGGTGTGGGCATGGTGTCTTTTCTTGTTGTTCTTCTTGTTGTGGGATCCATTTCTATTTCTGGGACAAATTCTTGAGTAGTGTCCCTTCTCATCACAAGTATAACATCTAATGTTAGATATATCTCTCCTGGATCTTCTAAAGTTATCCCTCTGACTTTGGTGGTGGTGTTTCTCCCTCTTACTGTGATGATGGTGCTCCCTCTTGTTATTATCCTTCTGGTGAGTGTTGTGACTTGATCATCATTTTCTCCCATATTCTCTTCTCGAGCCACAAGTCGAGCTTCTTCTTGTGAGCATTCTTCCCATATCCTACTGAATGTGATTAACTTCTTTCTGGCACATATCCCTCGAATGAATGAGTCCCATGATCTTGGGAGACCATTCAAGGTGGTCATCACAATCTCTCCTTCTTCTACCTTTTCTCCAACAACTTCAAGTTGCTCCTTGATCTGAGAGACCCTTGTGAAATAGGACTGCATGGTCTCTACATTTTGAATCTTCACATTCTTCAACTTGTTCCTCAAGGTCATCTTCTGATTTATGTTCTTCCCTTCATATAGCTTTTTCAAAGCATCAAACATCTCCTTAGGTGTCTTCAAATATGACACATGTGGGATGAGATGATCCTTAATGGAATCTGTAATGATTCTCTTGGTCTTAACCAAGTTCCTCTTATGTAAGGCTTTAGCCTCATCTCCCTCTGGTGCCGGAACCTCTTCATTTACATACTTGTCCAATTCATTATCTTCAAGGACAAGGGAAATCCTATACTTCCCTGCTCGGAAGTTATCATCTCCTTCAAGCTTATCCTCAAGATTGGTGTGGTGAGACATCTTTAATGAGAAGTTCAAATGGAAATAGCAAAGCTTTTAGGTCTTACCACTTTCAGATGCCCAAATTGGTTCTGGTGCTGGTTGGCCTAGGGTTTGTCAGAGAAACCCTAATTTTCCAAACTTGGAATTTGGAACTTCTGATTGTATAGATAGATGTGCCTCCTCAATGCGAGTTTCCTAATGTACTCACTTCCCCAAATATGAGAACAGAAACCCAAAAAATATTGATTCCCTGGTTTTCCTCCGGCAGAAGTGATAGGCCAAAAAGTGAAAATTCTCAGAATCAAATTTTGCTTCGATAGAAATATGCACTCTCCTAGGGTGAGTTATCCTAGCCTCCTTTTCTTGATGATCTATGGAGAGAAGACCTCAAACTTAGAATCCCTAGCTTCCCGCAGCTGCACAATGTCTTCTTTTTCAGATTAGCTCTGAAACCATGTTAGTTTTTTCTACTTTTAATCAATATTATCTAGGATCTTAACTGAAAGAATAACGTGCACAGTGACACAATAGACACAAAGATTTTCCTCGGGAAAACCATATAGGAGAAAACCCCGCAACTTCCTCAGAGATAGAATCATCACCAATACAATATCACAAAAGTAAAACCCCAAAACAAAGATGGTCTTCTGCAGCTCCTCTCTCTTTCTCCTATGCGAACTTGTATGCCATTTAAATTTTCTTAAGGGTGGATGAAATGCAAAGTATGCCCTATTCTAAATGCAAGGTGCTGGAAATCAACTATCTATGCTATCCTACCATATCCTAGCTAGGAGTTGTTATGTTAAATGAACAGTAAAACAATATTCATTTCATACATTCCAATTTCAGTTAGATATTCTAGAAAATCAAATGAAATAAATAACATGAGTGAAGCATAGACTCAAAAATATTTTATCCTCTATTTCACACGGTTTTTACTACTCATAGGAAAGCAAATTCTACATAAGAATAAAGATGTAAAGCAATAAAGAGATGCGACATAGAATAGTCACAACACCTTTATAAAGTCTTATTGCACATTTGTCAATGCTAAATGACATGAAACAATTCATTGCAATTCATCAACACGAGTACAATATTCCCATTCAAAATGACCAACCAATGGATTCTCCTCATTAATAAAGCGAGAAATAGTTCCAACCAACATTCACAAGCCAAAATCCCTTTCTTAGCCTTCAATTCTTTATTTTATATATTTTACAAAGGTAACTGCCTTGGGAACCTTTAAGCTTCCCTTAGCATTTACAACCCTTCACATTTCCCAGAGTCTATTCAATTCTTACAAAAGATGACTTTTATATGCAAAATACAAAATTAAAGTATAAAGATCACTTTAAGTGTGTGGGGCCACTTTTGCCTCCACTTATTGTAATACCCCCAATTTTGACTTGGAATGTCTTTAATCAAAATTATGTAAATGATGTAAATATGCTAGTATGGATTCCTAGTGCGAATCTCAAGGCCAAGGCCCAACTAGTGAATAGCTAGGCATGTATGACGTATACATTTTTATTTGGACCATATGGTTGGCTTATCATGTGGCCAATTCGGAATGTATGTAAATATTATGTTGGAAATTAATAAAATGCTCCAAGGTGGCTATGTAAAGAGCACTAGAGGGGCTATGATTCCACCAAAGGGGAAGAGGAAAGGGGGGCTATGGGGAAACTAAATCCTACGTTTCCAAGTGTCAACCTTAGAACTCATCTAATTCTGCCATGTGTATTAATAATCCAATTACTTCTCTTGACTATCAAACCCAATCATTGAATGCATATGTGAGGTTGGTGGGAAAAGTCACTTCATGTAGTTATTGAAGCATGGGGGTGGGGGTTGTGATAGTTATGTTAGTTGTCCTATGTCTTCTATAGTAGGAAGCTATGTCAGTTGTCTTTTCACCCTTACCTCATATCCTTGGATTCAATACTCTTTTGATAACTCTTTCATGCATGTTTCTACACTACGTAGAGTTTTCTTATTGATGTTCATGTCCATTACCAGACTCTGTTTTAACCCAAAAATTCAAATTTGGAGACATAGATGCATTTTTGGAAGAGAAAATAGATGGTTGTAGGTGAGCATGGAGGTTGGGCAGGCTAGGAACCCTCACCCAATTATTTATGCTACTTTTGGATGCTTGAGAAGCCATGGATTAATATTGTAGGAGGTTCTCCAATAGCATACAACAGGTTGGACTCTTACGTCACACACTGGTAAGCACTATAAGGGTTGGATTTCCTGAGGGAACTATGGATCAGTGAAGGGAAATCCATTCCTTTTGTTGTGTGGGGCAGTTGGAAGGAGTACCATGGATGTGATGGCTTAGTGAGACCCTTATAGAGCTCTATTGGAGCTTTTGGATAAGCATAGAGAGCAGAGTGGGTTATGGGATGACAGGGAGAAGCCTGTAGGTGCAACCTTCACCCTGGTGGTCTCATAACCAGCTTTGGGGTGGCCTCTCAGCAGAAAGAGTATATGTTGGACATAGTTCCTACAGGTGGGTGGAAAATCACTCATACATAGCGAATTGCCTAAATCTTCTTTGTTTAAAGATAAGTATTCTTATGCATCTGATGTGCAATGATTTTTATTTGTATTCATGTGATAATTATGCCTATAAATTGCATGTTGTGTGTGTGGATTGTGTTATTTTTGCTGTTTGTTTTTATTTCCATATCTGCACATGCATTTTAGTTGTTATAAATTCGTAATTATGGTTATGGGGCAAAATTTAGAGGCCCTGATTTAGTTACTGTCCTCTCTGCTAGAAGAATTGGGTGAAAGGGACGTTACACTTATGCATTCCAAAGTCCAAAGTCATTGGAGATAACACTCATTATTTGTGGTTTCAAGGCCTCCATAGTAGCTTTGTGCATGGTTGCTTCACGAGAAAGAGTGAGAACACCTTTCTTGAGAGACGTGATGCATGATGTAATCATAATAATGTCTCGAGTAGAGATCGAGTCATGCTCCTCTAAAAATCCTACAATGACTCATGTGATTGCTCCAATTGATGAGTGTCAACTGCTCTTTATTACATCCAATTTTGTGGCTCGTTGTCCTTCGGGTCTCATATTATCCATCACCCCAAAACAAAGGAAGTTGACATCTTTCCATTACCTTTCCTACTCCTTGGTGAAGGCATTGACATTTTTCCAATGAAGCAGTGATGTACTTTTGTAAAGAGTTGATGGTTTTCTTGCAATTAGCTATGACTGCATAGTCTCACATCTTGCGTTGAGTCCTCCTAGGAAAATTTGCAAGGGCCTCTCCTTCCTATTGTTTCCATTTAACTAACTCATCAAGATTGATTTTAATACTTTTGGTTGCTAATTTTTTTTATCTTTAATTCGGAATTACAATAGTACTTGAAATCAATGAACAATAATAATAATAAGCATTCGCATTCGACACACAAATTTTACCCTAGGGAAACCCTTTATGACTTGAGGGAGAAAACCCCAACAAAATTCCTTGGTGTATTGATAGATAACAAAGAATAATTGATTCACAATGACAGATTACATCAAGCACCCCTGGTGAAATATCAGAGATAAATATCAAGCACCCTTAGTGTAATTACAAATCAAGAGAGATAGACAAAGAAGAGAACTCAAAATAATAGAATGCACAAGTCCAATTTTCTAATTTTGATCACATGCACAAATTGCCATGAAGAGATTTCGCTCTAACATTGGTTACCTTAATCCTGCATGGAAAAGTGCACCATACTTCGCATGCATTGGCTTATTAACTCTGACTCATGACTTCATGATGAACTCGCCCCTCAACTAGATGCTAGACCACTGAGTTAGGTGGATAACTTAAGTGTCATCATGTAAGTGTCGTAAATCAAGTGTCACAACTCAAGTGTCGTCTTTTAGTTTAACTTAAGTGTTGTCATGCATAACACTTAGTTAACTAAATCTTCTTTGTTAACACTTAGTTAACTCTTTTAACTAAATTCCTCCTTGATAACATCACTGAAGTGAACAATTCGAGTTCATAACACTTAGTTGATTAAATATTCTTTGTTAACACTTAGTTAACTCTTTTAACTGAAGTCCTTCTTGATAACATCACTGAAGTGAACAATTCAAGTTCTCCTTTAACTAATTGAAGTCTTTCTTGTTAACATCACTAAATTTTAACAATTCGAGTTCTCTCTTATTTAACTGAAGTCCTTGTCATCACTGAAGTGAGAAAATCAAGTTCTCTCTTATCTTATCACATCTTATCTTTATATCTTGTCTTATCTGCATGGTCCACTTGTGCCAACTTAATTATTTATCATATCAAATATTAAGGATATTTTTCCAATGGTGTGATCATCTTGTTATACTCTTGTTCCAAGTGGTCATATGCTAAAGTAATTCACTCTAGAGGAGACTTAATAGCTTATCCATCTCTAATACCATGGTTAGTAGTACGCCACACATCATTCATGCTTCGAAAAGCAAAGCATTACCTCAACACATGAGGAACCACCTCAACACATGAGGATCCATCTTGACACACAAGACCTTAGTCTTGAAAAACAAGACTATACAGCACCATCGCTTTAACATACAAAGCACTTACCTCAACACATGAGGCTTATTTATTCTTGAGTCCAACTCAAGATTCTTCTCCAAGTTTCACGAGTCCAACTCAGTCTCCTATAAGGCACTACCTTGACACATGAGGCTCAATATTGGGACACAAGATTGACTTGGAGAATGACTCATGATGTTGTAACTTTAACACTCCCTCTCAGCAAGGGAGGCATTCCTTTCCATGCCATTCTTATCTCGTAAGTACCTATACTTCGTCAAGGACAAAGGCTTAGTCAACATATATGCTATCTACTCACCAGTAGCAATGTACTGAAGTCTTATGGCGCCTCTCTGGACCATGTCTCTGATGTAGTGGTATTTCATTTCAATGTGTTTCGATCTGTCATGTAACACGGGGATTTCTGAGAGCTAGATGTAGCTTTGATTGTCAGAGCGAATGACAGTAGTCTAAATCTTCTCACCTAACAACACAACAAGTAGCTTCCTAACCCACATAGCTTCTCGGCGGGCATTACCGGCTGCAATATACTCTGCTTCTATATTAATCTGGGCTATGGAGCCCTGATTTTCCTAGACCAAGAGATCATTGATGATCCCAAGCTAAAACAAGATCCAGATGTACTCTTTAGGTCCATAGTACTACCACCCCAGTCAGAGTCGGCATATCCAAGTAGCATCACTCCACCACTAGAATCATATCTGAGTCCATAAGCAATAGTACCTCCAAGTTATATAAGCACATGCTTGGCAACAACCCAATTTCTATGTCTTGGCTCAGACATGAACTGACTCAAGATACTCACAGCATACGATATGTCTGGTCTAGTATGTATCAATGAAATACATCAAGGAACCAATGAGATGTCTATACATAGTAGGATCCACTAGATCTGATATGGAATCTGACTCATGTAGCTTCTTCAAATTAGACACCATTGGTGTAGACATGAACTTACAATCCATCATACCAAACCTGCACAACACATAAACTGTGTACTTTCCTTGTGAAAGAAAGATCTCATCTTTCCTTTTCCAAAATTCTAGACCAAGAAAATAGTGCATAAGACCTAAGTATTTCATTTCGAGCTCAGAAGTGAGCTCCCTCTTGCACCGAGCTATCTGTTGTTCCTATCCAGTAAGGAACAAGTCATCAACATAGAGAACCAATATCAGTGGTTGGTTCTTCACAACCTTTAAGTACAAGTTGGGGTCAGCTTCGCTTTTGGAGAAGCCTAAGCTCTGAAGATAGATGGCAATCCTCGAATACCAAGTCCTTAAGGCTTGCTTAATCCCATACACGAGTTTCTTAAGTTTGCATACATGGGACTCCTTCCCATGAACTACAAACCCCTCAGGTTGATGTATGTATACTTCTTACTCAAATTCACCATTGAGAAAGGTAGTCCTCATATCCATCTGGTGAAGTTTCCACCCCAGAACTAAAGCAAGGGAAATCATGGCTCAAATAAAGTTGTACATGGCCACAGGAGCGAATGTCTCATCATAGTATATCCCTTCTTTCTATGAGAAACCATGAGCTACAAATATTGATTTATATTTTTCAATACTTCCATCAGCTGCACATTTGATTTTATAAATCCACTTGGAAGTTACTACATACTTCCCTTCCAATTTAGGAACAACTTCCCACACATCATGTTGTATGATGGATTTGTATTCTTCCACCATGGCATCTTTCCATACCTGCTGCTTAGCAACTTCTTCATATGTGGTAGGTTTTGAATTACTGATGTGACTCATCTGAGCTACATATCCTGAAAATATTTCAGGTCTCCTTCACTCTCTAAATGTTCCTAGTGGTGATCCATGTTTTTCTGTCTCTTATAGAATATCTCGACACCATGCAAATCTCCTCTTAGCAGGAGGTTCATCAAGAGATATTTCTACCAATTCTACTGGCTCTTCAAGATCAAACGGATCTATTTAGGAATCTTTTGGCTTATCCCTCTCAACATCTAAAAGGGGAGAATCAGAAGTTGGATCCTCCATCATGGGAATCTCGTGCTCCTCTACATCTGAATCACATTGAATTTCTTTAGAGCACTTGAAGGTATCCTCTTCGTGAAATGTTACATCTATGTTGACTTCAATGTGCCTTTGTCTTGGAAAATAGACTCTATAAGCTTTGGAGTATTCGCTATATCCAACAAATGTGCCTTTCTTTCTAAATGGCCCCATCTTTGTCCTCTTCTCTTTTGGTACATGAATGTAGATAGGACAACCAAAAATATTCAAGTGTCCAACATCTGGATTTTCACCAGTGAAAACTTCTTCAGGAGTCTTTTCTCCCAGGATAACATGAGGACTTTTGTTCTATATATAAGCAGTTGTGCTGGAGGCTTCTGTCCATAAGGAAGTGGGTAGATCCTAATCACACATAATAGATTTTGCAACCTCACATATTGTTATGTTCTTTCATTCAACAACCCCATTTTGCTGGGGGTTGTAAGGTACGACTAGTTGTCTTGTTATTCCTACATCTCGGCAGAATTCATTAAAGTCATGAGACTCGAACTCTCCTCCATTATCATATATCAAAGCATGAATGTGATTTCCAATATGATTCTCAACCAATGCTTTAAACTCTTGAAATTTGTTGAAAGATTCACTCTCTGCCTTCAGAAAATAGATCCATGACATGCGAGAGAAGTCATCTATGAAAATCACATAGTACAAATAACCACTCAAGGATGGTGTTGGCATAGGATCACATAGATCGGAATGTATCAAGTCCAGGATCCCTTTTGATATTTTGGTACTGCTTGGAAAGCTCTTCTTGATTTTCTTGTCAAGAGTGCAACCTCTACAGACACCATCATGTTCAGATTGAAATACGGGCATTCCTTTTACCATCTTCTGTAATCTAGGTAGCGTTTTGAAATGAAGATGACCAAGCCTCCTATGACACAGTTCACAAGGACTGACTGTGTCATGGATCATGGATTTAATGAGATTTCCAGGAACTTTGTATATACCTCCCTCTCTAACTCCAATTATAGATGCAGAGTTCAAGTCTGCAATTTTAGGCCACAATACCACTCTATTGTCCATAAATATTACTCTGAATATTTTTCCTTCTGGAACTAAAACATAAAGGAGGTTCTTCTTTAGTCTAGGAACAAACAAAATCTCATCAATATGTAGTACATCTCCTAAATCCAATTGAAAACAAGTGGATCCAACTCCTCAGATCGAATGGGTGGTATTATCTCTAAGCTCCACCTAACAGGATAACTTATTTTCCTTTAGATCTGTGATAGCATTCCTATATCCAATCATGTTTTTAGATGCGCCACTATCCACCAGCCATGTCTCAGCACTAGTGGCAATGGATCTATATAGGGTTGATACAAGATAGTACTCCTTCCTTGTCTCCTGATCATTGGAAGAATTATTTCTTGTAGGTTCATCTTAGGTAGTAGTAGAAGCATGAAATATACCCTCGAACTTTCCTCTCTGCTTTGCACGACAATCTCTTGCAAAGTGACCCTTCTTATTGCAGTTGAAGCATTTAACTTTAGACTTATCAAATTTCTTGTTGTAATCATTTTCCTTTTGATTAGGAAACTTCTAATGAGAAAAGGATTTCTTTCCTCTCCTCATATGTGTCACAAGAGCAAGGTTCTCTTCTTTGGAGGAAGCATATTTGCTCTGGATTCTCCTTTCTTCTTGTAGGAAATTATGCCACAGTATTTCAAAGTTTGGTTTCACTTCTCGACGATTTATTGTAGCCAAGAATGTCTCCCATGAAGATGGAAGGCCATCGACAACAGTCTGTATGAGATCATCATCATCAACAGTTACACCAATGCTCATGAGTTGATCTCTTACTTGAGAGATCTTTGTGAAGAAGGAAGCAACAACTTCGTCTTTCTCCATCTAGGAGCCTTCTTCTCATAAATATTGGTCAAAGTGTCGAAGCATTCCTTTGAGGTCTTCAATGGAGTAATCACTGGCATCAACTTGTCTTTCACATAATCATAAATTATTCTCTTTGTTTTGGCTTGATTCTTCTTGAAAGTAGTGTGCCCTGCATTAGAGGTATGCTCTTCAACAACATTGGATATGTATCCATCTAGATCATGCGCTTCTAGTATATTCATAATCTTGGCCTTCAAAGTATTGAAGTTCGAAGTTCCTTCAAGTCTATCTTCCGGTCTTACTAAGATTGAAGCCATTATTCTTCAAGTACTGTGCTCACCCAGGATCAACGTAGGCTCAAGATTGACTGTTGAACTTAGCTCTTTCATGCCCTGAGCTCTAATACCATGTTAATTTTTTTTATCTTTAATTCGGAATTACAATAGTACTTGAAATCAATGAACAATCATAATCATAAGCATTCACATCCGACACACAAATTTTACCCTGGGGAAAATGTCTATGACTTGAGGGAGAAAACCCCAACAATATATTCCTTAGTATATTGATAGATAGTAGAGAATAATTACTTCACAATGAGAAGCTTACATCAAGCACCCTTGGTGCAATATCATATAGAAATATCAAGCACCCTTAGTGAAATTACAGAGCAAGAGAGATAGACAAAGAAGAGAACTTAGAATAATATAATGCACAAGACCAATTCGCTAATTTTGATCACATGCATAAATTACCTTGAAGAGAATTGGCTCTAACATTGGTTACATCAATCCTTCTTGGAAAAGTACACCATACTTGTCATGCATTGGCTTGTTAACTCTGAATCCTTACTTCAGGATGAACTTGCCCCTCAACTATATGCTAGACCACTTAGTTAGGTGGTTAACTTAAGTGTCTTCATGCAAGTGTTGTAACTTAAGTGTCGCAACTCAAATGTCGCAACTCAAATGTCATCCTTTAGTTTAACTTAAGTGTCGTCATGCATAACACTTAATTAACTAAATATTCTTTGTTAACACTTAGTTAAATATTTTAATTGAAGTGCTTCTTGATAACATCACTGAAGTGAACAATTCGAGTTCTCCTTTAATTAACTGAAGGCTTTCTTGTTAACGTCACTAAATTTTAACAATTCGAGTTATCTCTTATTTAAATGAAGTCTTTATCACCACTAAAGTGAGCAAATCGAGTTCTCTCTTATCTAACCACATCTTTATCTCTTGTCTTATCTGCATGGTCCACATGTGCGAACTGAATTATTTATCATATCAAATATACTAAGGATATTTTTCCAATGATGTGATCATCTCGTTCTACTCTCGTTCCAAGTGGTCATATGCTAAAGTAATTCACTCTAGAGGTGGCCAGTCTCTAGAGGAGACTTAATAGATTATCCATCTCTAAGACCGTGGTCAGTAGTACATTACACATCATTCATGCTTCTAAAAGCAAATAATTACCTCAACACATGAAGGTCTGTCTTGACACACAAGACCTTAGTCTTGACAAACAAGACTGTACCGCACCATCACTTTGACATACAAAGCACTTACCTCAACACATGATTCTTATTCATTCTTGAGTCCAAATCAAGATTCTTCTCCAAGTTTCCTAAGTCCAACTCAAGCTCCTATAAGGCACTACCTTGACACACAAGATTGATTTGGAGAATGAATCATGATGTTGTAACTTTAACATTAGTGACAAGGTCTTGGTCCCTAACTGCTTCGACAACCGCTTTCAATCGTTTTATGAGGCTCCGGAGTTCTTGTATTTGCTCTTTTACCTTGTCTTGCACTTAGAATAGATATATATGCAATGAAGTTAAATATGTCTTAAATTCTTCTACATTGTTTCTTTCGCCTTATGAGCTTTCTACCTCCTTGCTTAATGCTTCATTTTCTAAACATAGAGCCTCATATTCATGGCATAGTGAAACTTCCTTTCCACGTGCTTCCAACACTCACTACAAGTGTCAAGGAAAAGGCCATGTAGCGGAGGTTATAGCGGAGGCTTTTAGTATTACAAGATTGGTCAAAATTCTCAAAAAAAAACTTCACTACAACCTCCACCAATAGTACCAAATGTTTTAGCGAAGGTTTTTATGGAAATTTATTATAACTTAGAAAACTTAGCAGCCAGAGGATTTAGCAGAGGTTTTTTCATCGGTGCGCTTTAGTGACACAAGTGCATTGGTCCAAACCAACACAAAATGCATCGGTGCTTTTAAAAGAAATATATGCATCAGTGCACACCAAAAATTGAAAGCAATATATGCACCAGTGCTTGATAATGCATATATCACCGATGTGCACCAAATTTTTAAACGAAACAATGCTTTATAACAATATATGCACTGATGTTTTATACTAAAGGTAGAAAGAGTGCTTATGAACTATTAAAAGGCATCGGTGCTTGATAATAAAAATAGCACTAGTGCGCACCAAAATTTTAAACAGAGTCGATGCTTTATAACAATATATGCATCGGTGCTTTATACTAAATGTAGCACCAATGCTTACAAATGATTAGAAATCCCATGCAATAAGTGAAGGAAAAAGCATCGGGGCATGCAACAAGTATTCTGTTGCACCGAGGCTCAGTTGTTTTAACAACACCGGTGCTACATTGTCTCAAACACAATGGTGCTATTGAAACGATCAAAAGCCATGGTAATAATTTTTTGTTTGGTGAATAATGATTACTGACATTGCATTGGAATATCTATATTTTATTTTTATTTTGTTTAATTCCATTATTCATCAGAAATTGAAATATTCTTTATTTTAGTATTCATATAATTTTAATTTTAATTATTGCATTTGGATATGATGTTTGGATTAAATTGTTATATCACAAAATTTTGCATCTACTGTGATGTTTAATCATCCATATATTTGTAAGTTTTAAACCCGTGCAGAGAAGCAAAGCATACATATTCTTTTAAGCAATATAGAGATTACACCACAACATTCACACATAATACATAGAGTTTTACCCTGGAAACCCTTATTTGGGAAAACCAACAAAAACTTAGAGCCACACCTCTTATTTTCTCATCATAATTATTAACCACTCACAATACAAATATAGGTATTCCGCAGCATCCAAAACCCTAATATGTTAACCTAGATTATAAATAGACCCCAATCCCTTAACTGAGATTAAATTACATATTTTTAGAAGAAACCCAAAAATAGCCCAAAATAGCTCAAAAATTTTTGAACTTGCTTCACGGAAGGGGGAGGGCATTGGCATGCCCCCCTATTGTTGAATATTGGCATTGATGTCAAAATGTTTAATTAATTAAAAATTAGTAATAAACAGAGTTATAAATTAAATGTTAATTAACAGGGATTTGAAGAGACACAAATGTGAAAAGACACATCTTCAGATTGAAGAGATACACAGTTTCAAAGATGAGATAGATAATATATAAACAAGCATTTGAAGTGGAAAGAAAATGTCTCTATGGTCCAGATCAATGTAGATGCAAGAAAAGACAGAGACCAAGAAGATGAAGAATAACCAGTGACAGAATTGATGAAATAAGAGGATCTGGAAATTTGATAAAATCAAATAAGGGTGGAAGGGTGGTGCTAGGGGCATATTAAAGTCTGCCAAGGGGGCTGTAGCCTCCTTCCAGTGTTATCTGGTAAATAGGGTGTAGTAGCATCCGTGTTTGTTGTAGCAGGAAGAAATCAGGGTGTAGTAGCATTCTTGTCTATTGTAGCAGGAAGAAACCAGGGTGTTGTAGCATCCTTTAGTTGTAGCTAAGAAACTTGGGGATTGAAGCCTCCAGCAAGTTGTAGCTTGCAAAAACTATTGTAAATATAATTTTGCAGTATAGAAAGAGTTTGTGGTTTTCCCAATTGGGATTCCACGATAAAAAAAATTGTGTTATATGTATCTTGTTGATTCCATGCTTTAATTAATATCAAATGTGGTTTAAATTGTTAAAAAGATAACAATATTGATTCACCCGCCCCTCTTAGTATTGACCAATATTCCAATAATTGGTATCAGAGCAGGATCCTTCAGTACAGTTTAATCACTGGAAGGAAGATCCTATTAAAACCACTATGGATCAACAAGGTTTAGCTGGTAACAGACCTCCATTATTCACAGGAGATAATTATGCATATTGGAGTGTAAGAATGAGATGCCATCTAATGTCTCTTGGATGCAAAGTTTGGAATGTTGTTGAAAAGGGTTATAAAATACCAGCCACTCCACCTACAGATAAAGATGAACAAGATAAATATGAAGCCAATGCAAAAGCATTGAATGCAATTTTGAATGGACTATCAAATTCAGTATTTGTTAAAGTCATGCAATGTAAGACAACCAAAAATGCTTGGGATAAATTAAAAAATGTGTATGAAGGAGCTACCAAAGTAAAAAAATCCAAACTCCAAACATACAAAGGACAATTCAAAAGTTAAAAAATGAAAAAAGAAGAAATCATTGCGTAATATCTTCTAAGAGTAGATGAGATTGCCAATGCTATCAGAGGCCTAGGAGGAGAGATACAGGAGAAAGATGTTGTTGAAAAGGTACTAAGAACCCTACCAATGAAGTATGACTCAAAAGTGTCCACCGTAGAAGATCGATATGATCTTGTCTCTCTAACAACAGATGATCTACATGGGATCTTCACTGCCTATGAGATGAGAACGGAACAAAACAGACCATCAATAAAAGAGGCAGCATTTAAAGCCACAAAAGAGTCAAAGAATTTTGAAGCATTACCCAAGAACCACTCAAAGAACTCAGATGATGAAGAAGCTCTTTTCATCAAGAAACTTGAGAAAGGTACTGGCAAGTACGAAGGAAAGCTACCTCTGAAGTGCTTCAACTATGGAAGAATTGGGCATTTTGCCTCAAAATGTTTCTATCCTAGACAAGATGACAGTGATGATAGAGAAACCTCTTAGAAATTCAAGAAGAACAAAACAACAAACAAGAAGAATTTTAATAGGAAGAAGAAGATCTTTTACACCATGGAAGATAGTGAAGACGAAGAAACAAGTGAAGATGAGGAAACAAAAATTCTATTCATGGGAATAGAAACACAAGATCCTGATGATGAATTAGATATGGAAGGAGAAGTGGACCTAAAGGCCGAACTTATAGGTGCTCTTGAAGAATTGAGAAAAAAGTAGAAGGAAGAATAAACATATAAGAACACAACTATTTGATTATGAAGAAGGACAAAAGACAAGAGATAAAGAGTTAAACCAAATCATTGTTGATCTGAAGATCCAGCTTCAAGAGGATAAGAAGATTGAAGAGGACCTAGAATTGCAGCTCAAAGAAAGAATGCAAGACTCTGAAAGACTTGAAGCAGAACTTGTTCAGCTCAAAAAGAGACTTCATGAAAAATCTATTAAAACAAAGTTTGAGAATAGCTCGAAGATTCTAGATGACATCCTAAGTAACCAAAGACCATCAAGTGATAAAACTGGATTAGGTTATGACAAAGGAAAGAAGTCTTTTCTTTTACATTCCAAGATAGAAATAAAAGAAGCTATGTTGTTGCACTCAAAATGCCGATTAAGAAGGATAGTCATAGATCTGCTCCCTCCTCTCATAATAAAGATAGAACTGATATGATATATAAAAGACCAATGACAAGCAGGTACCAGTAGGTCTTTTTCGGTCATTGCTACTCTTGCAATAATTTTGGACATATGGCTAGAGAATGTAAGCTGAGAAAAAATGCTTCAGTAAAAGTTCAGAAACAAAGGAAGGGATGGAAGAAGATGGACGTTGTGAAGCAGAAAGATCAAATATTCCTCAAATATAAAGGAAAGTTCTATGGATATTGTCATTGCTGTCACAAGGTTGCTAATTGTAGAATCAAAGCAAGAAGACTGGTAAGCAGGGTATCTCATGGAAAGGTATGGAGAAGAAAGGAAGACTACAAAGATTCAGAAGAAGCACAACTTCCAAGCATCAATAAAGTTACAAAATATGATGTTGAGCAAATAGTGCTATAGATAAGAATGACATCCATTATGATGGAAATCAAGATGAAGATGTAAGAGAATACACTGATGAAGATGAAAATGATGAAGAAAACTATAGTGATGATGGTAGAACTGATTTTTGTTTTGTTTTAATCTCTCGTGACCTAGAAGAGAACCATGAAATTAGAATTAGAAAGGATCATATACTCAGGGGGAGTTAATATCAAAAAAATGCAATTGGCACGTGAAATTAATTAATATCATTTGGTAAGAATAAAAGACAATGAAAAACCTAAAAATTTATTTTCTTCAAAGAAGTAGAGTGACAGATTGAAGATTCATAAGAGTACTTACCTCGAGACCATCCATGTGATAAGTGAAGTATAGAAGGAACAGATAGCTGATATATTCACTAAGCCACTACCCAAAGAAGTCTTTGAGTATCTTAGACAAAAGTTGGGAGTAATCTCCCTACAGTAGATAAAAAGAAGAAAACGCTTTGTTAGGGGGAGACATGTTGACAGGGGAGCTGTCAAAAGGAGGCCTTTGTCATTGTTTCCAAAGGGGGAGAACTATTGGTGTTGCCATCAATGCCAAAGGGGGAGAATGTTGAATATTGGCATTGATGTCAAAAGGTTTAATTAATTAATTAATTAAAAATTAGTAATAAACAGAGTTATTAATTAAATGTTAATTAACAGGGATTTGAAGAGACACGAGTGTGAAAAGACACGTCTTCAGATTGAAGAGATACACCATTTCAAAGATGAGATAGATTATATATAAACAAGGATTTGAAGTGGAAAGAAAATGTCTTTGTGGTCCATATCAATGTAGATGCAAGAAAAGACATAGACCAAGAAGATGAAGAATAACCAATGACAAAATTGATGAAATAAGAGGATCTGAAAATTTGATAAAATCCAATAAGGGTGGAAAGGTGGTGCTAGGGGTAGATTAAAGTCTGCCAAGGGGGTTGTATCCTCCTTCCAGTGGTAGCTGGTAAATAGGGTGTAGTAGCATCCATGTCTATTGTAGCAGGCAAAAATCAGGGTGTAGTAGCATTCTTGTCTGTTGTAGTAGGCAGAAACCAAGGTGTTGTAGCATCCTTAAGTTGTAGTTGAGAAACTTGGGGATTGAAGTCTCCAGCAAGTTGTAGCTTGCAAAAAAATTGTAAATATAATTTTGCAGTATAGAAAGAGTTTGTGGTTTTCCCAATTGGGATTCCATGATAAAAATTGTCTTCTGTGTATCTTATTGATTCCATGTTTTAATTAATATCAAAAGTGGTTTAAATTGCTAAAAAGATAACAATACGGATTCACTCCCCTCTCAATATTGACCAATGTTCCAACACCTATAACCCCCCTGATCCAATTCCCAACGCATACGATAGAGAACTAGATGGTGGGGATTGTTTGGTGCATTGTCGTCAGACGCACCCCTTCCCCCCCCAAAACACACACACACACACATGCAAAAAATACAATGCATACCCAACAATATTTAATTAGCAATGTAACATTTCGCAACGACATTAGATGATGCAATAGAATAAGAAAAATTATTTTGTTATATATGAATAAGAGACCCTTTTCATACTAAAAGGGACAACATAAAGGTCCACAATAATCAAAATGTCAACATGCATGTATTTGTTACACTTATTGGTAACCCGTTGTCTTTCAATTGGGACACTATGTCCAATACATTATACAAAATATCAGATGTTCACATACAAATATTTCAAAATATAGAACAACTTGCATTAACATCCAAATATGTTGATCATCATTCTTCACTGGAACGGTTGTCAGTGCTCGAGCCACTTGCATGACTTGGGTTATTTGGCTAAATGTTTTGTTGATTGCCTAGATTGTTTTCCTCCTCTTCAACTTCTATCTACAAACATAACAATAAAGTGTAATGAGTGTATCTACATTGGTGGGAATAATGAAAATTAAAATAGATAATATA
The DNA here is from genome assembly GCA_027924585.1 of Larix kaempferi. Classification (NCBI taxonomy): domain Eukaryota; kingdom Viridiplantae; phylum Streptophyta; class Pinopsida; order Pinales; family Pinaceae; genus Larix; species Larix kaempferi. The sequence continues at coordinate 13,476,393 of BSBM01000729.1, forward strand.
CATGTATGTAAATTGAAAAGTGTCGTACCATAGAAATAATTGAGTCCTGAATGATACACATTCTTTCAAAACAAAATCTCATGCCTTCTCTCAGCAACTCTTCTATTGGATCCACTCCATACTTTGTTTCTTGCAATTTTTTTACCACATAACAAATCATAAATTTAATATAAAGGCTTTTTGTTGTTCCGTTAATTATAAAATGAGAGAAGTAGAAAACATAGATACTTACAAATTCCACAATTAATTTTTGATATGCCAACATATACTCACAACCCATACTTAACCCAATGTCAATCAATTCTTCTAATGGTTCTTCTTTGTATGTTAACACATGTTTGAAGACATTCAAGGATGGCCGGTGTAAAGAAATTAAAATATAAAGATCACAACCAATATGAAATCTTAAGTTGTTATAAGGAAATCACAACTACTCACAAACTCTACTATCAACCCTTTTTTTCCTTGGCGTCTTGTCTTATGTGTTGAATGGGTTCCTTTTGTTTTGTTTTTTGCAACAAAACAATTGAAAATTAATATGTAATGCTAAATTAATTAATTAATGTACATAATAGAAAATTTCAATGATTTCATACATTTGAAACATGTCATTGTTGAGATGTCTCCTCCCGCGATGCAATTATTTCCATTTCCTTGACCATCTCCTCGTACACTTTTTTGGACATTCCTACTAGCATATTTCGAATATTTTGGGATTTTCATAATCTTCTTGAAAATTTAAAATGATATTAAATTATTTTTATACTGATATGAAAATTAAATATAGCAAAATTAATATTATTAAAGGAATGCTTTGTAGTAGTAGATACATATTCTACAAAGACATGTTTATAAATATTACTTTTTGAATAATTCTTTTTTGTTGTCGTACGTTGTAATGTACCCAAACCCCTATTAGGAACACTAACTCAAATCTATAGCTTGGATACGCAGGAGGTATAGTTGACACACTTACAAGGCCGCAAATAAGGTGGACTCAAGATCAATACTTCAACAGTTGCACTTTCGGGAGTATGTCATGCCCGGGTAGACTCCTTTGGCTAGGCCAATTGGTTTCAAGGTAGTATCCCTGGGACTTATGCGGAAAATCTGTTGCTTCTAGTGCAGTCTAGAAGTAATTTAAACTTAGGTAATTCTAATTGATTGTCCCCAACTTGACATAGACTCAATCTGACTTGGAAACAAAGGTCACCAGGTGCAAAAGGCTAGACTTGGACTAGTGAAGGTGAGGATTTACAAATGAATTCGAATGGCCTTTGGAGCTTCATAATTTCTATTCTGGAGGTATGGATGGGTTGTAATACATCTAAATTAACCAACTCAACCTTCATATCAGAGATTCGTAGCTCACCCTTGACAATTAAAATCATTAAAACATGAAACTAGTCAATTTTTCCATATTAGGGCGCAAGCATTGAAAACAATGGATTAGAACTAGCAACAAATGATCATGAATCATTCAATACATCTGGTATATAAAATCAACCATATGGCCATGAATAGAAACAAGCTCTAATCAGAGTTTTAGAGCAACAAAAGACAGTCTATTAAAGCCAAACTTATAGAAAGTCCATAATCTCAGGGTTTTACAACATAGAAGCAATAATATTGTATCTGAGAATGAAAGGAAGGGATTTCACCATTAGATCAGAGTCATGGGAAGGAAAGGATCATATCACAACTCACTAAAGGCACATGAACAACTAAAACAACTCACAGGTGGCGCAATTGCTTAAATTACCCTCTTCTCTGCCCAAAACATATCACAATGAAAGCATTGTTGCAACTATCTCTTCACGATCTCTTGAGACTTTAACACTTCATGCTATGGAATGGATCAGAACTGCAACTAACACTCTCATGGATGCATTAGACTATGTTAAGAAGACTATTCATCCTCTTCCTCAAGCTTCCAACATAAGACCTCACAATATTTCATTTGGATCAAGGCTTACAATGGGGCACATCACCCAATGTTGGCCAAGGGCGCATCACCCAATCCAATGAGATGCAAAGCTCTCAAGAAAAAATATCAATTGATCAAAATATGTGAGAGAGTGCGCTCCTCCCTCTTTTATAAGATGAGATGGTCTCAAGATACATTGAATGTGGTCCATCCACCTCAACCAGTGTGCCCTCATTGACTAATTTTGTTCCTGCAGCTTTTGCCTTCTTTTTCCTTTCTTTGTTGCCTTCCTGCTTTGGTATGCTTTTCTTATTTTGGAAACATCTTTATTTTCCTAGATTTTCTTTGCTTTCTTGATTTTCCAGTGCTTTTCCTTCTTTTCTACTTTCTTTTGCTTTTATGAACTTTCCTACTTTTCTTCTACTTTCGGCTTTTCTGAGTTTTCCTGCTTTTATGTTGCCTTCCATCTTTTTAGTGGATTTATGGATTTTCTTTACTTTTCTTCTAATTTCCATTGTGGATGACAACTCATAGGGTCCACAATAACTCTTATATGCCATCCTTGGCCACCTAATCCTAACCACACATCACACAATTAAATAAAAATATAATATTTACATTTTATGTACTACACACATCCCTAAGTTTCGAACTTAATTAAACTAGATAATTAATGCATTCAAAATTAACCCCTACACTTTATTGAATTTTTTCCAGAACCTATAGGGATTGACAAGGTAGAATGATGATAATGGAGCCCTCAGGGAGGGGACATTACAGTCCTCCCTGCCCAAAATTGCTTGTCCTCAATCAAATGAAAAGCATGGGTGATGAAAACTTGAGCACTGCTTCCAAAATGTTGTTGCAAGACTGCCTCAATATTCCTATGAGTGTGTCTCACGAGGTTGCAACAACTTGCTCTCATAAGAAATGAGATGTCCATTCTTCATCAAATCCATTCCTGTGCCTACTCCCAAAGCTTCATTCTCAAGTACAAGTGGTGAAGCAAAATTTAGGGAGGAAAACATGGGGCAGCACATCACCACTTCTTCATTCTTTGAGAACTTTCCCTGAGTTATCATTCCAATAGGAAGCTCCTATCCTAACTTGGGAAGCCATATTTGTCATCAAATGGAGAGATCCTCTACAAGGTGCATCACACCCAATGGCTCTACTTAGCTTGGTCACATTTTTAGAAAAGGGCCAAACAAAAGTAGGCCAAATCATCTTCATATAGGCACCAACTTTTCGTTGTTCAAGCATAAGATCAAGATATATTATCCTAATTTCCCCAACTTCACATTCAAGCAATTTGTAATACAATGTTTTTTTTACCCGAGTGTACCATGCAATTTCCCAATTGAGAGAATACCTCTCCAACATCCTACAATGAATCGTTATCAAAGGAAGCAAATGCAAGCTCACCAAGCTGCTTGTTGTATGTTCTCCCCATGTAATTGTGTGAAGCAATGGGTGCATGAATTAAGCCAATGGCCATGAATATAAATCCATAATTTCCACATTGACAACTAAGAGTTGTTTCCTATGGAACTTCTTCTCCCATCCAAATTTGATGATGGCCAAAGTGGAGATGATCAAACTTGGAGAAGATCTTGTTCCCAAGAAATTCACTTCCTTTCTAGATCATAGTGACTTTGGATGCATTTGGTTCCAAAGGAGTTCTTGTGATGCTTGGAGTAGAAGATGCTCCAGTATGCCTTTCACTTTCACCATTGGGACTCTTGTCTTGCTTGCAGGATAGAGTGAACCTTTGTTGAGCCATTACCCCCTTTTCAAGAGAGTGCATGGTAAGGAGCAAATATTAGGCAGCCCACATAACCTCCTTCCTTGGGGATGATATTGGAGCTGAATGGATAACTTCATTCATATTGCCATGTTGCTCATCTTGGATCCAGTCATTCAATGGCTCACATGCAAATTGAATTTTAGAAGACTCCACTACTAGTTGAAACTTCCAAGCAAATGCATCTTCTATTAAAGGAAGAAATGTGCATCCTACTACCTTATTTTCCTCTTCCTCTACAACACATAGTGTCAACACATAGAGTCTTGTGAAGACTCCCAAAACATTCAACATGAACATAGTGTGTCCATTCATAATAAGGTTTCCTATTTAGGAAACTCATCCATTGATCCATATTAATAGAATTCTGGAAATGAAAGTCGACTCACCTTCCAGGATCCCATTGATCATGTTGCATTCCTCCCAACATATTGGTCATTTGGAGAAACTTGTCACTCCAAAGGATACCTGGATCCCATAGTCATAATGGAATTCTATCACTTCCAAAGCATCTGAAGGTCTTTGTCATTTGATACAACAATGTTTGGATCTCTTCTTGTACAAGCCGATTGCTTGCATGCTCTATTGTCTCCAACATGCTTTGTGTGCAAGGTGATTTTATCTTGCATGGTAGTTCCAAATATTCCATGTACTTGCACACCCAATCCATGGATGTATGTGTATTGAAAGTATACAAGGGATGACATACATACCCTTGTTGCTGCTCACATGGTAAGGCAATGTCAGTAAAACCAAAAAAAATCTCACGGAAGAAAAAAGAATCTTTACCTCGATGAATCTCCATCCTTGCTATGTATCTATCCACCCAACCCACGGATGAATAAACAATTTGGCTCGTCGATCCATGTGAAATGTAATCACACACCTTCTTCAAAGCTAAGTCTTATTTCCATATAGGTAGCTCATGAGGTCTCTGTTTCAAGGCATGCATGTCAAACAATTCCCTACAGATGCTAGCAAGACTTGTCCATCCTTGGGCCTCCATCTCAGTCATGTACTTGTCTACCCAATCCTCAGATAAATAAATACCATGTCTTGCAGATTCAAATGGTATGTCCCCATATATTTATCCCATAGCTAATTCCTTCTCTATGCCCTTCTACATACCAACAAGTGCTTGGCCAAAATATTCTACATATTTGTTCTTCTTAAGCACTTGCAAATCTGAATTTTCCTCATGTTCAACTCTCACATGAGGTTCCTCCATCAAATCCTTTGTGTCACCTACCATGTACAAATGACTATCTTCCATGCACGATGGAGGGTGCGATGAGATCAACTCCTTTCAAAGTTAATCATTTTGCATTCTTGATTCTTGAAGGGCCCTCTATTTGCTCTTCAATGAATCACTGGTGGCCTCCAACTCACTAATGAGCCTTTCTGATTCTTCTTCTTCCTCCTTGAGAGCACTATGGTACATTTCGACCACCATGAGGAGATGATCTCTATATGAAAGTAATTTCATGTAACTCTCTTTCATCTCGACCACTGCTTCTTTGAGTTCCATGAAATCTTCCAAAAAGGATTCTCCTTCCAACTCTCCTCTTGAAGCTTTCCAACAACATCTTGTCACCGAAGTATTGGTGTCAATAAAGTTCTTCATGGCTACCATAAGTTTCTCTTGGTTCTCCTTCAATGATCCACTCAAATGATGTGTCTCACAAAGAAGATCCTCCACCAAGGTAACTTATTCCAATGGCTAACACCTAAGATCATCTTGCTTGTGGCATAGATCCATAGTACGGGTTTCATTCTTGACATGCAAGTCATCATTCTTGTCTTCAAGTGCTTTTGATTTCATGCTATCCTCTTGGCACATTGAGGTTTCTTCATCACGAGGGACATGAGGATCTGCATCATGAGTAGGCTCCACCATGATGTCGGTTGCACTTTCTTCACATAGATTTGAATTAGAGCATTTTGATGGTAAAACTTTGTTTTGCTACAACATTTGCTCCACTTCTCTACACACATTCTTGAAAATATGTGCTACCCTTATTTGATGTGTCTTGCAATAGGGATCCATGTTTGGAAATAATCTTTCCACCTTGAAAGTGTAGAAGTCTCCGAAAGGTAGGACTTCCTAAATTTCTTTCTTGAATGTTTGGTATTCTCGGAAGTACTCAAAAGGATTAAATCCCAATGGTTGTCCTCCAAAGAACACTCTGCCATCAACAATACTCAACATTGGTGGTTCGACCCTTCTACCTCCACTGTACATTTGGTTACTAAGGTAACCATCATCATCTCTTGTCATTTGAAAACCTCCATCAACATATATCACCTCTTCTTCTTCATACCAATCAGAATCTTCTTCACTGAACAAGGACATGGTTACAACTTGAATATGTGACTAGCAATACCTCTTCAACTGAGAGTTTATGGAGCTTGGTCTTGTTGCTCACATATGCAGAGGACCATGCTCTGATACCACTGTAATGTACCCAAACCCCTATTAGGCACATTAAATCAAATCTATAGCTTGGACACGCAGAAGGTATGTTTGAAACAATTACAAGGCTACAAATAAGGTTGACTCAAGGTCAATACTTCGACAATTGCACTTTCAAGAGTATGTCATGCCCGGGTAGACTCCTTTGGCTAGGCCAAAGGCTTCAAGGCAATAGCCCCGAGACTTCTGTGAAACTCCATTGCTTTAGGTGCAGTATGGAATTAACGTAACCTTAGGTAATCCTAATTGACTATCCCCGATCTAATATAGACTCAATCTGACTTGGAAACAAAGGTCTAACAATGAAAAAATCAACTAGGTGCAAAAGGCTAGACTTGGACTAGTGAAGGTGAGGATTTACAGATGATTTCAAATGGCCTCTGGAGCTTCCTAATTTCTGTTCTGGAGGTATGGATGGGCTGTAATACATCTGAATTAACCAACAGAACCTTCAAATCATAGATTTGTAGCACCCTTGACAGTTAAAATCATTAAAACATGAAACTAGTCAATTTTTCCATAATAGGGCACAAGCATTGAAAACAATGGATTACAACTAGTAGTAAATGACCTCAAATTATTCAATACATATTACAGATAACATAAACCATATGGACATGAATATAATAAATCTTTAATCATATTTTTAGAGCAACAAAAGGCAGACTATTAAAACAAACTTACAGAAAGTCCATAATCTTAAGGTTTTACGACATAGTTCAACAATAATATTGTATCTGAGAATGAAAGGAAGGGATTTCACCACTAGATAAGAGTCATGGGAAGGAAAGGATCATATCATAGCTCACTGAAGGCACGTGAACAACTACAAAAACTCATAGGGGGTACAATTTCTCAAATTACCCTCTTCTCTACCCAAATCATATCACAATCGAAGCACTACTACAACTATCTCTTCACAATCTCTTGAGACTTGAACACTTCATGCTATGGAATGGATCAGACTTGAAACTAACATTGTCATGGCTACATTATAATTTTTTAAGAAGAATGGGCATCCTCTTCCTCAATATTCGAACAAAAGACCTCACAATCTTTCAGCTAGATCAAGGTTTGCAATGGGTCACATCACCCAATGCTGGCTAGGGGAACATCACCCAAACATTTGAGATGCAGATCTCTCAAGACAAATTATAAATTGATCAAAATATGTGAGAGGGTGTGCTCCTCCCTCTTTTATAATATGAGATGGTCTCAAGATACATTGAATGTGGTCCATCCACCTCAACTAGTGCCCCCTCATTGACTAATTTTGTTCTTGCAGCTTTTGCCTTCTTTTTCCTTGCTTTGTTGACTTTCTGCTTTGGTCTACTTTTATGATTTTAACAACATCTTGCTTTTCTTGGATTTTCTCTACTTTCCTGCTTTTCTGCTTTCTTCTACTTTTATGAACTTTCCTACTTTTCTTTTGCTTTCTACTTTTATGAGTTTTCCTACTTGTACCCTGCCTTCCATCTTTTTAGTGGATTTATGGATTTTCTTTGCTTTTCTTCTAGTTTCCATTGCGGATGACAACTCATAGGGTCCACAATATCTCTTATGCGCCATCCTTGGCCACCTAATCATATCCACTCATCACACAATTAAATAAAAATAAAATATTTACATTTTATGCACTACACACATCCCTAAGTTTCAAATTTAATTAAACTGGATAACTAATGCATTCGAAATTAACCCCTACACTTTATTGAATTTTTGCTAGAACCTATAGGGATTGATAAGGTAGAATGATGATCATGGATACCTCAGGGAGCGAACATTACATACAATTTTACTATTGCAAGTTTGACAGGTCTCATTGACCATTGCTCTGGAAACACCTCCTATAGTTTAGATATAACCCGATTCTTCCAATCATTGGATTGATTTCTATAATGTAAGTGGAAAGTATGTTTATACGTTCTTTCCATTATATCCCTCATAGTTTTATAAACAAAATTCCCTCTTTCATTAAATTCCAACACCACTCCATATGAGCTAAGAACCAATTCATCATCATTTACATCTTCCATAATTTATTTTATCTTATAATGACATTCCCTTCTTTTGTTGTCAGTCCCTATGAAACATGCTAGCAAATACTCTTAAGTAAAGTATTACTAAAAATTCAAGAAAAAAAACATATTGATTACTTTTTTATTCACCCAATTCATCCATCTACAACTTTTGCATCAAGGTTTTATGCTCTTTTGCACTTAGTTTGCAAAGAACCTTATCGAGCTTCCTCATTTTCTGACTCTGCATGACCAATACATATTAGTTAAACTTACATATCCACTGAATTGTCATAGTTGAATCACCAAAAACCTGAATTTGGGTAATTTCCTTCTCCATTGGAAATTTCGATAAGTAAAATAACGCATTGAACTCGCCAATGTTATTTGTCCCTGCCAAGAAGTATGAGTCTCAGGTAAATCCAAGATACTCGATCATAAGCTTTGGACAAATCCATTTTAATGACAATAATGTAAATGTGAGAAGTCTTAATAGAGTGCATACCTTATTGGGCCGAAGTGATGGCCTCATGGATCAATTTATCCCTAAAAAAACAAAATTATCCATAGATATAACCCTATAAAGGAGTGGCTTGATATGAACTACAATAACTTTCGAGAGGATCTTATAGATGTAATTACAAAGTAAAATTGGTCTGAAATAATCAAATGTACCGGGACAATCCACCTTAGGAATCAAAGTGGTATGTAAGCTCCTAGGCATCTGAATCCCCTTCAATCGAACCTCCTCCACCACTTTTAATAAGTCATCGTCAATGAACTCAAAGAAATCAATGAAAAACTTTGTTGTCCACCCATCAGGACCAAGACTCTTGTCCTTCTAAAATGAACAGAGCAGGTCCCAAAGTTCATACTTTGTCACAGATTAGTAAATCTCCACATTTTCTTCATCCTCCAACAATCTAGGAAAAATGCCACTAGCTTCATAATCTATCCCATATTGGAGCGATCCGTTTATGAGTAAATTGTGTGAAAATTATTAACCAGTAACTTGGAAAGTTCAATATAAAACATGTGAACATGGTGACCATCCCTATCGTTCATCTCCTATGTGGTATTTTGATTCCCTCTATGTATAGCAAAATTATGAAAATACTTAGTATTTTGATCACCATATGAGATCCAAAGATCCTATATCTTTAACCTCCAATAGTTTTCTCTATCCATCAATAATTTGTTCCTCTTCTGCTCAAGGTCGACAATATTTTTGTGGGTGTCCTTGACACTTGGTCCATCATGAAGGGATGAAAGACTTGTTCATGGTCACTCTTAACATCAAGAATCAACCCATCCCACTTCCTATGACACCCACAAGCCCACATCAACACCTTTTATTTGAGCAATCTTAGAGAGTGAGTGAACTATGTACTTGAACTATCATTCGAGGAATCCTTGATGTGCATCTAGTTAGCCTTGATAATTTCTTGTAGTTCCTCCTTTATGAACCAATGAAGGCTATATTTAAAAGGCGTGCCAAGCTTAACCCCACTAGCACCTAATTCTAGGAATATTGGAAAATGATCAGAGCATCGGATATTGCCAACCCATGACTGATACCTCTTCACTTACTGAAGTATATTTTTGTGTGTAATAAAGTGGTCAAGTCTTTTTGCCACACCATTAGAGCCAAACACTATTTACACCACGTCGGCCTGAATTGTATAGGTTCCACATCTACCTAGATTGCCGACACAAATTTATCCAGAAAGTATTGTGCTAATTGATCCTCTTGGCTAAAGGTGCCCCATATCTCATCTTGGTTCACTATCAAATTTAGGTTCTCATCAATTATGAGATTATCCACCTTAAAACATTGTAATGAAAACAAATGATCACAAAATGTATGCTTACCATCATATGGCCCATATAGATTGAGTATTGCAAGTGTACAATCTATGCTCTTGATGTGGACTACAGTTCATAGTCCTAAGCACACTACAAAACAATTAATCAACAAGAGATTGTTATTAAAGCCTCTAATAACACCCCCTGAATGAATAACTAAGTCCAATGCAATGAATTCCCAACCACGAAACCTCTTCCGAAGTTTAGTAACCAGAGACTCTCCTTTACCAATCATTTCTTAAATCAACAACATAATGAGTTTCTCCAAGTCCATTAATCGCTTAAGGGGAGGATTTTTAGTCTACCCTCCTAGGCCTTGAATATTAATTGACAATATATTCATCATGAGATCATTTAGGGTTTTTTCTTGCTCTAAGAACCCCAGAGATCAATTTGTGCGTATCTTGTCTAACTTTTCTAGCTGCCTTTTCTTGTGCATGCTTGATAACATATTTTCTTCCCATCTTAGAAGTACCGTGCTCATTTGAAGTGTAATAACCCTAGTTTTGGCTTGGAATGTATTTAACCAAAATCATGTAAATCATGTAAATATGTTAGTATGGATTCCTAGTGTAGAGCTCAAGGCCAAGGTCGACTAGTGAATGGCTAGGCATGCATGATGCATATATTTTCATTTGGACCGTATGGTTGGATTGTCATGCTAACACTAAATATATGTAAATATTATGTTGCATAGATAAAAAAAATGGCCCAAGTTGGTTGTGTAAAGAGCACTAGAGGGGTTATGATTCCATCAGAAGGGAAGAGGATAGGGGGGCCATGGGAAACTAAATGCTTTGCTGCCAAGTGTCAACCTTATAACTCATCATATTTCTTCCATGTGATTTGAATAAGCCAATTACCTCCTTTTGACTATTGAACCCAATCATTGAATGCATGTGTGAGGTCGGTGGGAAAATTTGCCTCATGCAATTATTGAAGTATAGGGTTGACTGCACTTTTATGTTCTATCATATGTTAAAATTCAGTTTGTAGCTTCCATGAGTCCTTTCTTCTATGGTAAGAAGCCATGTCAATTGTATTTTCACCATTATCTCATATCCCTTGTAGTCAACCCTCATTCTCTCAAGCAGATCTACACTACGCAGAGCTCTCCATTGTTGTTCATGACCACTACTAGATTGTGTAACACATAAATTCGAAATTAGAGACAACATTGCAAATTTGGAAGGGAAAATACATGGTTGTAGGTGAGCACAGAGGTTGGGCAAGCTAGGAACCCTCACCCCTTGAGTTTTGTTGCTTTTGCATGCTTGATAAGCCATGAATTAAGGCTATAGGTGGTTCTCCAACAATGTATATCAGATTGGCCTCCTTGTATGCACACACTGGAAGCACCTGGAAAGATGGATCACCCAAGAAAACTGTGGATCAGTGAAGGGGTTTCCTAAGCTGAGAAGGGTGTTGTGTGGGGCAAGTACTATGGGAACCAAGGTTGTGAGAGCTGAGTGAGATCCTTGTAGAGCTCTGTATGAACATTTGGCTAAGCATAGCGAGAAGAACGAGTTGTGGGATGAGAGAGAGAAGCTTGTAGGTGTTTCCTCTTCCCTGGTAGCCACATATCCCAGCTTGGGGGTGGCCTCTCAGCATAAAGAGTATATGCTGGACAGAGTGCCTACGATTGGCTGTAAAATCACTCTTACACAGCCGGTTGCTTGGATCTACGTTGGATAAATATAAGTATTATTTTCTATTTCAATGTGCAATGCTTTTAATTGATGCCTATGGTGATTGAATTCATATACACTTGCTAGATGTGTGTGGATAGAGCTTATTTCCATTGTGCATGTTATTTATGCATCTGCACACGTCTTATAAATATTATGAAATTGTAATTTGGCTATGGAGAAAAATTTTGAGAGCCCAAAATCAGTCAATGTTTCCTCAGATTGGGTGAAGGGGATGTTACATGAAGAGTCAAATTCTAGCCCCCCACCAAGACCACCGAATATTGAGAATGTGGCCAAGGTCTTAACTAGTAAGGACCACACTTGCAACAGGAGTAATAATGACCATTAATTTTAGTGCAAGGGGGGTGAAGGGATCGTATATGAGAGTATGTATCAACTAACAATCCTACAATACAACTAACATTATCCATTTTCTCACATATAGTGCATACACCAAAATCCCTCTTTGTTTCAAAAATAGGAGGACTATCGCCACTAGTATGTTGACTAGGGTCTATAGGGATATAATTCTTATTTTCAGTCATAGGTAATAGATTAGAATCCATTGGTTTCTTACTTGAGAGATAATTTATGGAGTCAACTCTCCAGATAGCCTTGCAAATGAGCCAATTGCACTGAAGATATTTCACTATCACCAAACACCTCCCTAATAACCTCCCTTCACGCCTCCTGATGATGGTTTTATATAATCAATGGAATTGACATCTCACCCACCATTGGTTATTTTATATTACTCCCCTATGGAGTCTCTTCGGGCATACTTAGAGACTCCATGCTAGTTGAGCTACCCGATCCCATCAGAACCTGAGTCAGATCCATAAGGGTTATATAAACAAGCTTGAAAATTAAAATCCTCACCCGACACCTTCTGTCTTTTGGGTTTCCATATTTTCTTCTAAAACGACTTCTCATAGTTAGCTAACATGTGGCTATAAAGGTGGCATCGAGCACATCGAAATGGAATATTGAGATAATCCAATGGTTGAGTGTAAGACTTTCCCTCGAACACCAAGTCCATCGATTCATACAATCCTTGTCTTGAATCTATCTCAACCAATATATGAGCCATTGAGCACGAATAATTGTTTTTTTTTTTAACTGTAACGAATATTTGATTTTAAAAAAAGAAAAGAAAGAGTTACGAAAGCCATAACATAGCTATTCTTCTACCAAAACTCTGTGGTCTAAACTTTAGGCATCTATTTGGATGCACTATATCCTTCTGAAAATCGATGCTACTAAATTGAATTTAAGAACTGCCTGGATTTCAAGTTCTGCTAAAAGTTTGTTTCTTTGAAGCCCCAATTCATTGTTGTGTTGCCTGTTTCCCAATGCCAGGATATTCCATTTGAAATTTTGATTGATCTTATTAGTGTCATTATGCAAATTCTGAAGCTCCAATTAAGAATTTTATGTGTGGCCCAGTATCAGAGATATATAAGCAGCATCAGCTGATAGCGTATCCTGCAATTTGTGGTTGCATCTGTTGAAATGCCAGTCTGAATGAATTTTACAGCTTCCATTAACCTCACAGAGATGTCTGTTCATTCGTCATCAGCTAAACTCGACACAGGTTGCCAGACCGTTAGTCAAATTGCCTATCACCAAAATATTTCCATGATAATTCGATATTTGAAATAATTGCAATTTGTATACTATACGAATGGCCAATGCCCTATCTCTTATCTCTTATCTTATTCCTGTAATGTTCAAAGCTCATTGCTTGCTGTATCAAGCAAATTATCTATTCCAGAACCCGGGATTTTCAGTTTTTGAAGACGAAGGTCCTATTCAGAATTGAATAAAATTAAGGGATATGATGCTCATTAGTATCTTTATTGGTTATTCGAAGAATTCCTTGTCTGAGTTTGGTGCCAGCATCGTCTTCGGTTTCCGCTTCATTATTTAAATTCCTTAAGATGTGATAAGCTCTGAACTCAGTAAAAGTACTAATAATGCTCTGTATTCGCTGTATGATTCGATTTAGAGTGAGATTGTTGAGATTGTTGTTATTATCGATGGATCTTATAATTAGCATAGAGTCCCCAAACACTTGTAGTTTATCGATCTTGTGCTCTTTGGCAATATGACAACCTTTCAACATGGATAATGCCTCTGTAATGTTGTTTGTGTAGGTGCCTAAGCCCCATCTATACTTCAGAATCAGAGTTCCTCCTCTTAGCATAAAAACCCCTCCAACTCCTGCTATACCAGGATTTCTCTTGGAGGCCCCATCAAAATATAGGCTGTCCATCTCTTGATTGTTTCTCCAAGCAAGGAATTCAGCAATGGTTAACTTGATTTGCCAGTCAGGAGTTTGTCGTTGATGATTGATAGTGCTTGTTCTAGGAAGTGTGACTTCGATCCAGTTCCTTTCATCCCTGCTAAAATTTGCATCTGCCTTAAATTTGGAACTGATGAGAGACTCGATCAAAAGGCCTTTGGCTTTGCCTGCAATTTGCAGAGAAGTGTATCGCTTGTCCTGAAAGATAATATTGTTCCTAACAATCCAAACTTCCCAATAGATGTATTTGGGGATTGAGATCCGGATATGTAGCCAGGTTTTCTTTTTAGTTAGTGTATAGGGATACAAAGATTTCCAATATTTAAAGAGTTGAGCGATGGAAGAGTAGGGCAGCATGGGAAGCTTGAGGTCAATATGCATGTGTTTCCAGACAAGTTTAGTATGCTCACATTCTATAACGAGGTGATCGAGAGTTTCATTACTGTTTCTGCAGAAGGGGCACCAGAACGGCCCATGAAAACCTCTCTTGATTAGATTTTCACCTGTGAGGACTTTGTAATGGATAAGGGTCCAAATAAAAAAAAATGATTTTAGGGAGGCCTAGAGAATCCCAAACTAATTTCCAAATATCTTTTCTTTCATTCTCTTGGTTTTGTTGAGCTTTGTATCCGAGAATGCACGAATAATTGTTATGATAATTATCATCCACATAAATGAACTTACCCAAAGAATCCCCTATCAATTTTAACCTTCCTTTGACCATAATTCGATACGTAACCTACGAATATTAACCCATACATAGATTCCAAAAGAAAACTTATTGAAGGCATCAAAAAGGGGATGCCACAGTTTGCTAATCAAAATTTTCTTATCCATAAACCAACACCAGTGAAGAATTTGTAGTGTATCTTCCTTTGTTATGAAAATGAATCCCAACCATCCCCATGAAAATAAGAGAATAATAGGACTATAGCCCACCACAAGAGCCCACATCTTTTCAAACCATGCAGACAATGAATCCATGGAAGCCCTTCGACCATTGAATTTTCCCACCAGTGCTCAATCCTCCAACTCTGTATTTGCATGACATTAATGTCCTCTCCAACCACCAAAGAGACACCACCACCATGGGATCGAATCACCTTGCATAGTTTTCTAGATACCCGAGTAAATGCCCTAGGACACAAACTATGTAGGTCGTTCAGACATAGCTGACCTCCAACAAACCCCATGATGGACTCATAATGGCCATTGACTTCTCTACCCAAACATTTGAGTAGTTGATTGTACGAGTCCCTAGACAATATAATGTTATGAAGCACACACACTTCGGTCCTCAGAGATTGGTATGAAAATGATGGCATATGAGCCTTTTTGGCATCAACAACATCATTCTCTTGATCCATCGTACAATCAGGACTAGAATCAATATTATAGTGATATGATGAGTCATTAGGCCTGGAACTCTCCCCTACACCAATGTTAGTATCGAGGACAGACTAAATGTCTTTAATTCCTTCCTCAAAACTGTTTTCATCCTCACAAGCCTTAAACAAAGGAGGGGAGGTGAAAATGTCTTCCCCTGTTAGTGAGTCCTTAGAGTAATCAACAAGTTGAATATCTTCTTCCATGGTAAATCTGAAGCTCTCAACCCTAAACCCTAGTATTCAAAAACCCCTAACATCCTCTCTGATAAAACTATCTATACCTTGACCACCACTTATGTCTGTTTAGTCTTTCTTATATATAAAAAATAATTAAAATTTTGTATCAGTTTGTTTAGTAGTTATTTCTTTGTTGTTTTGTTTTTATGTTGTAAGGTAGGGACCAAGCTAAATGCAACTTTTGTTGTAATTGTAAATGATGATTTGAATATAAAATGAATAATATTTATCTCATTAATCAATCTTATTATTTTGTGTTGGATTATACAATTGCTCTTTAGATGGGATGGTGTTGTTGAATAGTATAGTATGTTGCTGCTTTTGTATTTCTTTCCTTTAAAGAGGAAGAGAAAACAAAATATTTCATGAATCTCAACTCATGTTTCACACAAATGTCAATATGTGTAGAATCATATCCACTCCACATATATCACAACTTTGAATAGGAAATGATTTAAATAACTCCAAATATACATGGGATATTTTAGGAGGATGCCCCATGTTGAGGACTTTTTCCATTATAGCAAATGTTATAATTCATAAGTATTTGAGACTCAATTTTTTGTAAGTATTTTCTCTTGTCATTCCATTGCTACAGATTTTCAAATTTGTTTTTTGTTTACATATAATATTTTGTCCGTCCCTCAAGCTTGTAAGTGAGAATGAGATTGTTGGTACCTCGCCAACCCCAACCACTAATTGGCTCGCAAAGAGTGAACATGTCACAAGTGGGATTTGAAACTCGATGGAGATCATAACATCTCTCCTCTTAAGATGATCCAAGATTTCGCGGTTATCTAAATCCTCCACGATCTTTTGGATTTTTACTGCGTTGTGAATTTGAATTTATAGCACAGTAAAAATCCAAAATATCATGGAGGATCTCTCCTCTTATCAAGTTGGTGTTGAATTACTTATTATTATTTTGATTGATATGGGGGTTACAAACAAATATAACATGTATATCCCAGCTGGGTTGTTGAAAGTGCTTCTCAACACAACAAATAATAAAGGCTATATATTGGACATTTACGAGTATTCCCCATGATTCTTGGATGGTAAACAGGGTAAACCGTTGGCTTTGGTTATGGATCTTAACCTTTAGGGGATCGAGAGAGTCAAACCTGTGGCCTCCCCAACTTTGGGGGAAGAGATATCACGTCTGGATCATGACCGCTTGAGCTAACCCTTAAGGCTATAGTACTTGTTAAACATTTATACAAATTAAAAAAAGAATAATGACTATTGAATATTAAATTTCAAATCTCTTTCACGATCTTACACAATCTTACAGTAGTTTGTATGAACAAAATTAATCTTTATTTAAAATATTTCATACAAAAGGATGTGAAGTTCATGGAGAATGCCATACTTTTGAAGAGGTACCTCTAGACTCCATTAGAATCCTTGAGTTTGGATTATTTTTTTGTTCTTCCTGGTTAGTAAAACAATGTAAGCAACCATAAAACAAGATGTTCTATTTTATGGAACATTAAATAACACAACAGCTATGGATGAAAACTCAATGGCTATGGATCACTTCAAGCCCATATCATTATGCAATTGCATCTATAAGCTTACTACTAAAATTATTTCTAACATGATTAGACTCATTTTATCTAAGGGCATCTCTGTTGAATAGTTTGCATTTCTTGAAGGTTGACAAAACCATGACTCTATTGGAATAGCTCAAGAAGTTATCCATTCTTCCAAATTGAAGCTTATTCCAGCAACGATTATGAAGGTGGATCTCTCCAAAGCATACGACTGAGTCAATTAGACCTTTCTTCGCCTGGTTCTCTTTCAAGTGGGATTTGATCTACTGATGGTGAATTGGATCCTATCATGCGTACAATCAGTTTCATTGTTTGTACTCATCAACATATCCACCTCATCTTTCTTTAGACTGGGCACAGGGTTGAGGCAAGGATGTCTTCTTGCCCCTCTAATCTTTATTCTGATTGTGGAGGGACTTAGCAAATCTATTATGCATGCCATAAATATGGGTGGACTGAAGGGGATTCAGATAGGTGATATGGTATCTATTACACACCTCCTATTCATTAACGACATCCTATTATTCATTGACAGATCTAGGAGAGACATTATGAATATCAAGGAGATCCTTAAACTCTTTTCAACTGCTACAAGTATGATTATTAAAATGGACAAATCGTTTGTTTTTGTATTATTTTTAGACCAAGGCACCACTGATTGGATCTTTAGCCAATTCACTTATCCAAGGGTTGATATTAACGATGGTCTAAAATACATGGGATTCATAATTAAACCCAATGATTATTTGAGGAAAAACTAGGTTTGGCTGATCAAAAGAATTGAAAACAAGCTTAATCTCTGGTGTAACAAATGGTTGTCACAAGGTGGCAGACCTGTTATGGTACAGTCTGTACTTGAAGATATCCCGGTTTATTGGGCATACATTGTATATGTTCCCGTGGGCATCATGGATTGTATAAGAAAATTGTGTTTCAGTTTTATGTGGAGAGGCTCGGAGGAAAGAAAGAATTATCCATGGATCTCGAAGAGGAAACTATCTCTACCCAAGGAATTTGGAGGATGGGGCATATAAGACTATCAGTGCTTTGCTAGAGCTCTAGCTGTGAAGTGTATATGGCGTCTAATTACAGATGATGGAATTTGGGTTAAAGTTATTCAACATAAATACATCTCCCCCTTATCCATTGAAGAATGTATCAGATGTAGGAATCATTCTCTAAGGAATGTGTCAAATATGTGGAAAGTTATCATAAAATCATTTGAAATTATTGGTGACTGGCTAGCTTGGGATGTTGGCAGTGGCAGGAGTATCAGGATTGGTCAAGACCCATGGGTCAGATGCACAGCTGCTCATAGGCTGCCTATAGAGATGACTGAGATGTTATATGATTGGGGCATCATATATTTATACCATATTCAAGACCGTCTAAACACTACTCATACCTATTAATCATGGTATAATGCCGAGGATTTAGGCTTTACGAAAGAGCATCAAAGACTATGGAATTTATATCTTAAATACTTACAAATCAACCATATCCGACTCAGTGACAAAGAGGAATCACTTGTATGGACTCGCAATGCTTCAAGTGGTATGTATAATCCTAGTTTGGGTTATTCAACAACAAGGGAAGAGGAAGACTTACCAGAACCTCCACGGTGGAACATAATTATATGGAAGCTACAGTGCCCTTTGAAGACCAAATTATTTTTATGGCCGACAATTGTTGGGAAAGTACTAGTTTGGTACAAATTGAGTCACTTTTAAGGAAATGGACCTAGTTGGTGTTCCTTATGCTACAATGATACTGAATCCATTCCCCACTTATTTATCAACTGTCCATTTATCATCAATATGTGGCGTTTTGCATCTCATTTCTATGGCAAGCCTTTTATGTGGGAACGAGACAAACTCGAAGAAGCTTTTATGAATTGGATTAATGATGATAATGGGGAATTTAAGGCTTTACCATCATTGATAATTTGGGGTGTTTGGTTAGCTTACAATAAGGCAATTTTTGAGGACACTATCATCCCATACTCGGTCTATGCATCAAAAAGTGTGTCAATAATGGAACACTTCCCACAATCTCATGACATCACTAGCCACATAATTATTACAGAGGAGCTTATAGATAAAATAGGCAGTTGGTGCTATTTTGATGGTACATCCCAAGGAAATCCAAGAACTGGTGGCGTGGGTGGTATCATCTACACATTTGACTTCAAATGGTGCAAATTTGCAGCAGGATTAGGTAGGGCATCAAACAACCTCGCCGAGTTGAAGGCATTGAAATTGACTCTCAAGCTGGCCTTATCATTAGGGGTGGAGTGTATACAGGTTTTGGGTGATTCTCTATTGGTTATAGACTGGTTTAGGCAAAGGAAACCACTGAAGAATATTCATCTGCGTCCTTTGTATGAAGACATACTTAGATATATTGGCCTGGATCATAATATTTTTTTCCACCATATCTACAGGGAAATAAATATGGTGGCTGATGTCCTATCCAAGACTGGTGTACAATATGAGGATGGCTTATGGAAGCAGTGGACAATTGATGAAGGCAGCAAATATGAATCTGATCTAGCTCCCATTCCTGGTTGATTGAATATAGCAGCACTAGATCCACATATATTATTTAATGACTCTACACTTACAATGAACTATTATATGTTCAATTGATAACTCTTTAAAGTTTTTATCTCTAGATACTCATTATTATGCTTACCTGTTTGAACACAGAAACTTTATCAGTTTGGCTTCAAAGCCTCTTTTGAACAATGTAATTCATCACTTAGTTAATATGAATTATGCTTTTTTCCCGGGGAAAAGAAAAAAACACACAAATGGAACCTGCACGAGGAACACATCTTAGTTGTCTTAGCATTAACATTAGCTAAATCATGGGTCCACTGTAACTTCATGGAATAGTGGTGTAATTATGCCCATCGCTTAAACATACATTTGAAATGACGTGGATACTTTAAAAAGAAAAGAAAACCAAATCATGCTAACTTTGAAGGTGGTCCATTTTTTATAGCTAAAATGTTTGGACTAGGAGTGTGATTAGGGGTGAATATGGCTTTGAATCAATCAATGGTTTTAAGTCATGGGAATGTATAATATAGTTATATGTCTTATTTAACATTTTTAAATGGTGTAGTCTAAATATTCTAAGTTTTCATTTTTTCCAGAAAAAAACATAATTTAAACACTTTCAAATTTAGATTTTATTAAAACAATTATTGGATTCCAACCAAAATTTACTGTAAAATCCAAAAATAAACTGTTTTTTTTTTTTAAATTTATGCTTAAAAAATATATATATATAATATGTTATTTATATATATAATTTATTGTAAAAAATGTTTATAGTTAATGTTATAAGAATATAAATTTAAATTATTTAAATTCATAATTTATTTTATTTAAATTTAATTGAGTTAGTTATCAATAATTCATCTATTATATTTAGCAAAATTTAAACTAAAATGGAACATTTTATAACAAACTCCCTAAAAATGAGCTTAATCACCAAAGTAAACCGATTGATTAAATTAAAATTTAATAATAAATAGTGTTAGTTTTTTTGTTTTTAATATATATTAGGTCGAAATTTAAAAAAATAAATGTTTTATTGTCTCTCTATATAGGAAAATATGGTTTAATAATTCAAAACATAGTTTTAAGATATGTGAATAACATTTTTAATAATAATAAACCTATCAAATAAATTAGTACATCTACCCCAAATTTTTTTTGATAAACAATTATAATTAATACAAAATTAACTCTCACTAAATCTTCACTTCTTTACGCTACTTGTTTTTTAATCTCTTTTCATACATAATAAATTCACGAGATATATTTTTATTACCTTGTAAAGTTATTCTATGTCACTTATTATATAATTTTAATGTTTTTAAGTTTTAAACCATAAACTACAAAGTGAAACAAATCTATACAATTTAAAGTTAGTATATTTCTTATTATATATAGTTTTATTGCTTTTAAATTTTAGCTTTCTAAAGAGGAAACACATACACATGTTTTTGAATACTTTGTCCACTTACATTATATTAAAATGTTAAAATAGTACATCAATTTATAATAATAATTAATAAATTATTTAATTTTACAACTAATTTTCAATATTAAAAATATCATTACACACTTTATATATGTAAATTCTGAAAAAAATCGATTTGTAATGATAAAAAAAACTCTTACGACAACATTAACCTACTCTATGGACCAAAATGATGTTTGACTCTGGAATATTGTTGATGTTCCTGATATAGCGCATTTATATTCCTCAACATTTTGATTAAAAAATAATCAAAATGTAAAGTAAATAGGGAATTACATTTTGATTACTATTTTCGGGCAATTGCGTCGTCAACCATGTTTAATTTGTTCGAATCATTCCGCGATGACCGTTCACGGATGGGATGTGGTTGCAACTGATTGCAGTGGCAGAAGCCTTACATTGAATTGCTGGATGTGTATACGGATGGGGTATAAATGCAACTGAATGCAGTGGCATGGGCTTTACATTAAATTATATTTATGGGCACCGTAGAATCTGAATGATTGTTTCCAGCGGATTTTTCTTGGGAGAGCCTGGGTATGGTTTCCAGGGCAGCCAATCTTCTCTGCATCCGTTTCATTTTACGCGCCAATGGGATGAATTACAGCTCCTTTGTTGGATCTGTTTGAATATGCATGATTAGAAATTCACAATGCGTAGTGCAATGAAAGGGCGGGGTTGCCCATTGCGGAGGCCTGCTACCGTTACTGGTCTCCTCCTGATTTCAGTGGTAGCATCTCTCGTATTTCTAGCGGATAGACTCGCTGATTTCTCTGCTACCTCTGGCAAGTACCCTCTTCCTTATTTGCTCTCAGGTCTCAGATATCTGGTTATTTGCCCCCGTCTTTGCTGTTGGCGTGCTTATTTAACTTTATAGATTTGATTTGTTTACGAGATGATGTTGCAGCCTGAACATGAAAAGAACCCCAATTGCGCTATATTATTCGAGTCATGATTCCAAACCTCCGTTACGGGATGAAGTGTGCCTTAACCTTATAGAATCTCATGTCCTGTACCGTATGCTTTTCCTGAATGGGCTATGTGGATTTGAATGCTGATAGCATTTTTCTTTGTTGTGCTAATAAAAAACTATGCTGGGTTTCTTGTATCAGGGCAAAAGGATTTCATTGACAATATTTCTAGTATTGTAAGTTAAAACTACTTCTCAATTTCTTTGGGGTTTTGCTTATATGTTTGAGCTTCCTTGCTTTCAGTGATTTTGCTTAATTTATATTCTGGATCTAACACTCTCACTTTTTTGTTTCCCTGCAGAGTTTCAGTACCGATTCCGAAGAATTAAGGGCACTTGAGCAGGTTTGCAATATGGTTGTACGACTTTAGTTCTTTCCGTGGACCTTCCGGAGCATTTATTCACCCTTCAATCAATATGCTGTGATCCTGGGATTTTTTTAATGTCCAGTTTTATTTTCAGTTAGCTGGTTTGAAGCTTTATTGCAAATGTGGATTATATAATTTTGTTTGTTGACATAGGAGCCGGGTGCTGTTTTTAAAAAACCTGTTGGGGTCATCTACAAGGATGGAATTAACAGCTCAGTTTATATTGATGGTTTCCAAACAGAGCATTCTGAAATTAAGGAAAAGATACAGTCTGAACGGAAGGAAAATGGTAAGGAATATCGAATGTTATTAGATCAAAGGCTCTACACTGGTGTGGCTTTTGTTTGTGATTGATTTAGACAGGTAACTTCAAATCTCAGAACTTTTTCAGTATGTCTAAAATATAAGGTGTCTATTTTCAGAATTCAAACCTGAGATATCTGTCTTGGAACACGGAGATAAAAGAACAGAGACGATTGTCAATTCTGCTTCTGAAGGAAAGGTGAGATTTGCCTCTGTCTCTTCTTATACCTTTTCAGACCATCCATTTTCTGTAACTCTAATTGGAAAAGGAAGGTAGGCACTACAATCAATATCTGCCCATGAGTTTTTTCTTAGTCCTCTTCACTTGGGACAGTTATTTCAAGTCAAGGACAACAATATCCTCATGCAATCCCTAAAGGCAAAGAGGTGCTAAGGGCCATTGAACTCTTCCACACTACTAGGAAAGGGAGCATAAAATTCCTTTAAGAAACCTGAAGAATAAAATACAATAATGTAGGAGAAGCTAAGTAGTTGGGAAGAATTCCATTCAAGCCTACATTACTGTATACATGGCTGCTTCTCATTTAATAATTTATATCAATGTGTTTTCTGTCATGAAGGCTTTCTACTAGTAGGATCTGTTTTTTAGTTTTAGAAGCCTAGCTGCCTTTTGTGACCATTTTGTAGTTGTATGATTCAACTAGGACCTGACAGGTTAATTGTAACAGGATCAAGTAAAACTTGAATTGCGGAGCACTCTAAGTACTCCAAAAATAAGTGCAATAGAGTCTCAGAAAATGCAAATTGAGAGGCAAAAAAGTCAGAAATTAATACCAGATACTCATGTCCGACAGATGCGTGATCAGAAAATTATCCCAGATGCTCATGTACGACAGATGCGTGATCAGATGATTAGAGCTAAAGCATACTTGAACCTTGCACCAGCTCGCAATAATGCTCCCATTGTAAGAGAATTGCGGCAACGGATTAGAGATGTCCGCCGAGCCTTAGGTGAAGCAACTAAGGATACTGAACTTTCAAGAAGGTATCTGTTTTATCTGTGGTAGATCTAAGCATAAATTGCTAATAAGGATCACATTTCTAAGTTTTGGATTATGTTTATTTTGATTTCTAGAGCTCCTGAGAGAATAAGATCCATGGAGAGCACTCTTTTTAAAGCCAACAAGCTTTTCAACGACTGTTCTGCTATGGTTAAGAAGCTTCGAGCTATGATGCACTCTACAGAAGAACAACTTCGAGTGCACAAGACACAGAGTAAATTTTTGACACAGCTTGCTGCTAGAAGCTTTCCTAAAGGTCTTCATTGTCTACCAGTGCGCTTGACTACTGAGTACTATGCATTGAGTCCAAACGAACAGGAATTTCCAAACAAAGGGAAGTTGGATGATCCAAGCCTTTACCACCATGCGATATTTTCTGACAATATACTTGCAGCAGCAGTTGTTGTGAACTCTACTGTATTTCATTCTAAGGTATAAGAAGGGCACTCATTGTTTTTTTGGATTTTCTTTGTAAATGGGATTACCTTCTATTCGTATCTAATATTATTAACATGATGAGTTGTGTGTCCATTTTCTGTATTTTGAATGTTTTACAGGAAACAGAAAAAGTTGTGTTTCACCTAGTTACTGACAAGTTAAACTATGCGGCCATGCGAATGTGGTTTTTAGCAAATCCTCCTGGTAATGCTACAATTCAAGTTCAGAATATTGATGAATTCACATGGCTGAATTCCAATTATTTTCCAATTTTGAAGCAACTTGGGTCTGCATCTATGAAAGAGTATTATCAAAAGTCACAGTATATGAGCCCAGATGGAGGATCTTCTAACATGAGGTATCGAAATCCAAAGTATATGGATATGCTTAATCACCTTCGCTTCTACCTGCCAGAGGTTTTTCCAAAGCTCAATAAGGTCCTTTTTTTAGATGATGATGTTGTAGTGCAAAAGGATTTGACTGCTCTTTGGGGGATTGATTTGCATGGTAAGGTAAATGGTGCAGTGGAAACATGTGGAGAAACCTTCTATCGACTTGATAAATATCTGAATTTCTCAAATCCTCTTATTTTGAGGGACTTTGACCCAAATTCCTGTACATGGGCATATGGCATGAATATATTTGATTTGCAAGAATGGAAAAAGCAGGACATGACAGGGATCTACCATAAATGGCAAAACCTGGTAAGTCTACATTGACATTTTGCTTTTAGTTTCCTGGTGCTTTATTTGTGGTTTCTGCAATGAAGTGACATGAGCATTTGGTTTTGTCTAAAACTGACTGTTGTGTGATGCTTTTTATCTTAGAACAAGGACAGACAGCTGTGGAAGCTGGGCAGCCTGCCACTTGGGCTAATCACCTTTTACAACCTTACTTATGCACTAGATAAGTCTTGGCATGTTCTAGGCCTTGGTTATAATCCTATTGTTAGTCGGACAGATATTGCAAAGGCAGCAGTGATACATTACAATGGCAACATGAAACCATGGCTTGAAATTGGAATTGCAAAATACAAACAATATTGGACCAAGTATGTGAAATATGACCATATATTCTTGCAACAGTGCAACCTTGGAGAGTAGGTACATATGACAGTTTATTGTACATATGCCATTGGACCCCCGAGTACTCCCTATCATTGCTAGCCATAGGAATTGCGGCAATCATAATTGGAGTAGTTGAGCAGAGGTATCATTCTTTTGTTTCTATTGGTCAGAGACTTAGCGGGGTGGATTGAACAGTCTGAAAAAATCACCTAAGTAATAATTTCCTCTGCTCCACATTTGGAGAAATGAGGAAATTCTCTATGTATTCTAATTGTTTCTCACAAGAAGATACATAGGCAACATGTTCTACTTCATTCTTTCACAAGGGAAGTATTGAGTTTTGTTGAGCACATGATTTGGCACAATAAATTGGTATGTCCTGAACATCTTGTTTATAGGAAGTTTCTTTCAGTAATTCATTATCTTAAGTTTCTTTCAGTAAGTTAATATCCCAAGTTGGTATATCCTTAAACTTCTTACTTAGAGAATGTTTCTTTTAGTCAGTTGATAATTGACATTCATAATTTTTCTGTATTGAAGATATATGTGCATTATAGAGTTGGGCTCTTGGGGTTCTAGTGATGTAATGTTGAATGGAGCATCTTTATCCTAGAATTTACTTTATGGGTTGTCTTATGACTGTCTCTTTAAAAAAACTAAATTTGGAAAATAGATTGGATACTTCACAAGGCTAATAGGTAAGATATTAATTTTTTTTTAAATTATGTTTTTCTTGTTTTTTCGTTGCAGCCTTAGAAAATAGAGTTGTGCAGAATTTTAGAAGTTTGGATGCATTCTGAAGTGATATTTATTATTAAGGTCAGGAATTGATAGAACAGGCAATGGGTTTTGTAAAATTTTTAGTCCTAGTTTGATCCTTGGATCTGATTATTATAAACATTGATTTGTAGATGTAAGAGAGAAATTCACTTTGAACAATATTTAAAGTCTTTTGCTAATTTATGCCTTTTTGGTGGGGAAGAAGTAAGAGGAAAATTGCTCTGTACAGACAGATGACAATATGCTACCCTTCCATTGACTCTGATGTGGGAAATGGCAGTCATGATAACTGCACACTCTTATTTTCTTATCTATCAATGACATTTGTGTGAAGCTATTGCTGTTGAGAATCACTACAATAACTGAACTACTGTAAGCATTAAAACCAAAAATTGAAAATGGAATGAATAGTTATACTCTTCAGCAGGGAAATCATGGAGGAAGAATTAGTAGATTACTTTGAGGATGGGGAGGAGGTAATCCTAAACTCTATCTTGAGTTCAAGAGTCAAGCTGCTCAAAATTTGGAAAGGGTCTAGGCCTTATAGTGAAGATATTAACAAAGGTGTAGGGGGGGTTTAGACCTTAGGAGAATCAAAATCTTTGGTGGATGAATCAAAAGTGAAGGAAGTACCGAACCTTTACTATGATCAGGGTGAGATGGCATCTAATGATGTCAGGGAGGTACATTCCATATCATCGATAGAGATTGAAGGATGCATTGTTAGGGAGGGACTTAATTTTGATTGTCTGGTTGGTGGGTTCCGTTACTATAGCCGGTAGAAGGGAATGCCAAAACATTCTGGACCCATGAAGAGTTGAAAGAGGTTCAGAGCTTTCGGAGGTAGGCTATCCACTAGGCAAGGAACCAATCTTGGGCAGGGTTTTGGAGCCTTAACCCAGGAAGAATTGTCAGGTGGGGAGAAAGAAATCAGGAGGAAGGAGAATCTCTCAAACTTAGTTTGCTTGAGTAGTAAAAGGAAGTGGAAGTGTATCAGAACATGAAAGGATAAGGTAAGTTGGAATGGAAGACATTATTGCCTTATTGGAAAAAGCCCTAACCAAGAATTTTATGGGGAAGCAAGCTTTGGAAGTTTCTCTACGTTTATGGATGGAGAAGGCTTGGTATGGGCTATTAGAGTATTTGTCGGAGTTTCACATTCTTATGCAGGTTTGGATCGCCTTTGAGTTTCTTTTTGGAGTCAATGTGGAGAGAATTTTAGCATAGATGTAGGGTCCTCCTTTATTGGATTGAAGGAGATGGATGTTAAATTTTCAGAATTTACTTCAATATGATCTAGGATCTTAACTGAGAGAACAACATGTACAGCATATCTACAGCATATCAATCATGGAGACAATAATGCAAGCACACAAGAGACACAAAGATTTACTTGGGGAAAACCATAAAGGTGAAAAACCCCAATAACTTCCTCAGAGATAGATAGAGCAATGATACAACCAACCAATAGAGATAGCAATAACCTAGCAGCAATCCTCCTCCTCCATAAGTGCGCCTCTCCTCCTTGAGAGCATGTGTGAGAAGTGAGTGAGTAAATAGAGTGCCTCCCGCACTCTATTTATACTTGACTTGACTTGCCTTTTTACCTAACTCATGTCGGCTCGAACTTAACCACATAACATAATGCTGAGTGGGCCGACCCCCAATAGGGTGGTCTAATAACCCTTTGAACCACATGGCCGACCCCCAATAGGGTGGTCTAATAACCCTTTGACCCACATGACTTATACAGGGCCGACCCCAAACAAGGTGGTCTAATAACCCATCAAGTATAAGTTACGACACTTACAATATAAATGACGACACTTCCTTATAGAGGAATAATACCATCTCTATAGGAATACAATATACATATATGTGAAATACATTCCGAAGTTACATATACATCAACACTCCCTCTTAACTAGGAAGGTATTTCTCAGCACAGTTCTTCTAGCACAAGTCATCTTCTCTGGATCATCGTCACTGGATAATCGTCATCGAGTCATCATCATCATCATCACTGCTGCTGCTATCTCAATCAATCTCTGAATCTACTCGTCATAGGAAGTTCTACAGAGCCAGTCCTTTTTCATACTGGATGTAGGCCCACCACCTGCAGGTCTTCGTCATCACTGGCCATACTGTGGAATCCTCAGGACTTATTACGTGCGTCACAAAACCTCGAAAGAGCATCCCAGGATATTACGGGTACACAACTCCAACCTGTAGGATCTCCCAGGGCGCTATTACATGTGACCCCACCACAAAACCTCGAAAGAGCATCTTAGGATGTTACGGGTACACAACTCCGACCTAAGATCTCCCAGGGCACAAATTACATGTGGTCCACCACAAAACCTAGCAAGAGCATCTCAGGATGTTACGGGTACACAACTCCGACCTGAGATCTCCTAGGGCACAAATTACATGTGGTCCACCACAAAACCTAGCAAGAGCATCTCAGGATGTTACGGGTACACAACTCCGACCTGAGATCTCCTAGGGCACAAATTACATGTGGTCATGGCAAAACCTCGCAAGAGCATCTCAGGATGTTACGGGTACACAACTCCGACCTGAAATCTCCCAGGGCCCAAATTACATGCCATAGGACAAAACCTCGCAAGAGCATCTCAGGATGTTACGGGTACACAACTCCGACCTGAGATCTCCCAGGGCACAAATTACATGTCCTCCCAGAGCAATGTCTCGACAGAGCATCCCAGGCTGTTACGGGTACACAACTCCGACCTATAGGATCTCCCAGACATGCTCATCTGCACAACCTGATCCACGGCCACAGAGTATCAACCTGATACTCACCATACATCATCCTGATGTACTCATGATCGTCCTGATCATAATCACTGCAACGTCCTGCTGCAAGTCATCTGGAGCAACATCCTGAAGCTCGTCATCCATGATCGTCCTGATCATCAATGCAACATCCTGTTGCATGTCATCTGGAGCAACATCCTGAAGCTCGTCATCTATGATCATCCTGATCATTACTGCAACATCCTGCTGCATGATCTACCTGATCATCAATGCATCTTCCTGATGCATACCAAGTATCTACCTGATACATATCATCATACATGATCCTCCTGATCATCAATGTATCCACCTGATACAACAATGTATCCACCTGATACATATACAGATACATGGTCCAAGCATCCAACATGATGCATAAACAATACATACACATGATCCAACTGATCATATCCAGCATCCAACATGATGCGTACATACATACATAAAATGATCCAACTGATCATATCCTGCATCCAACATGATGCGTACATACATACATAAAATGATCCAACTGATCATATCCAGCATCCAACATGATGCGTACATACATACATAAAATGATCCAACTGATCATATCCTGCATCCAACATGATGCGTACATACATACATAAAATGATCCAATTGATCATATCCAGCAGAAACTAGAACATCATCCTGATGCTCATCATCCAGCGCTTACATCCACAGCCATGTGAAGGATGCTCCTTCCAACATGCTTGGAATGGCTTCAGCAAATGTGTCCGTCACTTCTTCCTCGAAGTGTCCTCGATCTGAATAACGCCAAGCCTCTCTCTGAAGTACTCGAACTTCACCCTGGCTAGTGGCTTCGTCAGCACATCTGCAATCTGCTCGTCCGTCGCAATATACAGGAGCTTCACAGCTCCTCTCTGCACCATATCCCTGATATAGTGATATTTGATCTCTATGTGTTTCGACCTGTCATGAAACACTGGGTTCTCGGACAGCTTCACACAACTCTGGTTATCACAGAAGATACCAGTAGCCTCCAACGGGAGATCAAATAACTCAGACAGTAGCTTCCGTAGCCATACTGCCTCACAACTAGCTGAACAGGCTGCAACATACTCTGCCTTAGCTGTACTCAGTGCTACACAGGACTGCTTCCTGCTAAACCAAGAGATCACACCTGATCCCATACTGAAGCAACACCCAGATGTGCTCTTCCTGTCTGCAGCACTGCCAGCCCAATCTGAATCAACATAACCCTGCAGGTTAAACTTTTGATTCGCCTCATATCTGAGCCCATAATCCACTATACCCTTCAGGTACCTCAGAACATGCTTTACAGCAACCAGGTGAACACTCCTCGGATCCGTCAGGAACTGGCTCAATGTGTTCACAGCAAAGCAAATGTCTGGTCTCGTGTTTGTCAGGTACATCAAGGACCCAAACATCTGACGATACATAGAGACATCAACCGGCTCAGATGAAGCATCACATAGAAGCTTCAGATTCGATGCCATCGGTGTGGCCATTGCCTTGCAATCTATCATTCCGAACCTCTTCAAGATTTCTACTGCATACTTCCCTTGTCCAAGGAAGATTCCATCTGCACTCTGCCACACCTCCATGCCAAAAACAAATAGTGCATCATCCCCAAGTTCTTCGTCTCGAACTCGGTAGTAAGCTTCCGCTGCGTGTCGGCAATCAATCTATCTTCACCATACCAAGTTCTGCACATATATGATTTCCTATCATGTGTCTCAGAACCAAGTGGCTGCTCCACATACACTTCTTCTTCAACTACACCATTCAAGGAAGCTGTCTTGAATCCATCTGGTGTATTTTCTATTTCATCACTTTTATATTTCTCTATGCTGCCATCTGCAACATGCTTGATCTGATAGTTCCATTTGGAAGTCATAGTAAACTTCCCTTCATGTCTTGGGATTACATCCCAAACATCATTCTTCATGATCGACGGATCATGGCATTTCATTTCTTCATCCCAGATCCTGGGAACTTCAATATCTTCAATAGATATCTTTGTTGCTGGAACAAAATGTTGTAGTTCTTCTTTTGTAGGAGATGGCATACGATCTTTCCTACACAACAAGTTAAATTGCATGGTTAGAAAACATCTCATAGTTTTCAGAACAAATTCTTACACATAAAGAAATATGCCATACAGTCATGCAATTATCTTAGCCAATGCTTCAATACAACATTTATCCATATTCCGTAACTTTCTAGATGCCTTCCAATCTCTACCAGAACATTGTTAAGAGTGTGCACAACTCCCAACATGTCAGCAAAGAGGTTTCATTCTAGATAAGTAGCAATGGAATGTTGTACAGTGCCATAGGCCACTTACCCATGCATATTAGGAGTATACTGTTCATCAATGCAATTATTCTAATATGCATAATACATATCCTAAGTCTAGGAACATGAGCATATACATCATTGAACAATTTTATTTAAACAGACACATATGCAAGAAATGATGATTAAAATACTTATCTTTGTTTGTTCGTTGGGTGGACTCCCTCTGAGTCTTTGCTTCCTTGCAGGAGCTATTGGAGTCCTAATCTGAAGTAGCTTCTTCTACACCTTTCTGTTGTGGAATGTAGAAAGATGGTTAACTCCCTCTGAATATCTGCATCCTTGCAGAAACTACTGAAGTGTGCTCCTTTGCTTTCTTGCAGGAGCAACTGGAGTGTGCTCCTTTGCTTTCTTGCAGCAGCAACTGAAGTGTGCTCCCTCTTGATCTTTGCTTCCTGAATTACCTGTTCTTGAACTCATATTCATCCTTGGTCCCTATGCATGCTTATTAGTATCATGAATGTGTTATCCTTGTGATCTCATATAAAATCATACATTCATTAGTATACTATTAAAACACAATAATCTCAAGCATGTATAGTCATGATCATTTCAAACAGAAAATAATAAGCATTAGCATTCAAGGTTAGTCAAATCATAAGAAACATAACATGTCTAAACCTGTAATTACTCAAACCTGTGACTCTTCAGATTAGTTGAATCATCAATCAAGATAAGAGATATAAAATGCATAAAAACTGTGATTATTCAAACCTATACCATCATGATTCTTCTGGTTAGTCATATCATCAATTATGGTAAGAAACATAATATGCATACAATCATGATTATTCGAACCTATGACTTCATGAATAATCATTATCAACAACACAACAGTATAAGATCCTAACACAAGGTAGGATTCTA
Source organism: Larix kaempferi (assembly GCA_027924585.1). Taxonomy (NCBI): domain Eukaryota; kingdom Viridiplantae; phylum Streptophyta; class Pinopsida; order Pinales; family Pinaceae; genus Larix; species Larix kaempferi. Next base: position 13,508,695 of record BSBM01000729.1, read on the forward strand.
GCTTGATATAGGAAAAACATACCTGGATTAGCATGCTAGCTATTTATGTCTAACATACTCACATGATGTCTTCTTGTTCTTCTTCAATGACTTGTGCTAGTAACCTGTATATCTCATAGGTTAACTATTACAAAACCAAGTTATACATACCTCGTAAATGGATCTTCTATGAGATCCATGACAATGGATGAATCTTTGTCCTCATGTTATCATGGTCATATGTTCTTGGATCAGAACATGATTTGTCTTTCTTGGTGTACCTTTCATGTTAGTAGACAACATAAACCTCACACAACACCATAATGCATTAGTACAATCATAAGTGTCAACACCCTAATCAATGAATATTTTCCATCATGCATTCATAATTTTGTTAAGGTGATATGACAAATCTAAAATCTAAATTGTACTAACCGTAATAACATGAAGACAAACATACCATAAACTTAATCATGAACAAATCTCAAAACATACCTCGATGATTCATACCTGTCGAGATCGCTTGTAAACTTCTTATGTAAGGCCTTAGCCTCATCTCCCTCTGAAACAGGAACTTCTTCACCTATGTAGGTGACCAATCCATCTTCTTCTAGGATTAACCCAATCCACTTGATGTGCAAGAACTGGACCTGGAGCGGGATATGGGTTTGTCATAGAAACCCCAAAAATTCAAACTTTGAATTTCAAACTTCCGAAAGGATAGGAATATGCGCCTTGATGAACTGATCAAACTGGTATATTCAGAATTTGAAAACTGCAAAGTTTCACTCCTCAATTTTTCCTTTGAAACTTCCGGATTCACTGGACGTGACCCTGAACTGGGGTTTGATGAAGCCCACTCTTTTGCCCCATCAAAATGTTTGATCCAAAGCTCTAAGCTTCTATTTTTTTCTGAGGAGCTTCCAGCCGTGGTCACAGATTTCAAAAATTCCCATTTTTACAGAAGCCCTAATTTTCCACTTTTCTGATCAAAGTCCCGAACTAGGGTTTTATCAAACCCGGCCTTCTGCCCAACCAAAAATTCTGATCTTGGTCTCTAAATTTCTGTTTTGATGAGTAGCATCCAGCCGTGGTCTCCGATTACAAAAATTCCAACTTTCTTCAAAGCCCTAAATTCCGGAAGCCATGAATGAAGGTACCAAAAAATAATTCTGTTTTGACAGAAATATGTACCTGATTGTTTCTGGTGTAACTCCGAAATTTTTGATCCACAAGGTCTGAAAAAGTTTCCTGAGATAGCCTGACCTGTTATCTTTCCATCCTGACAGGTCTGACCTCAATTGGATTCTCTGAGAGAGAGTTATGCCAAATGTCGCAACATGACCTGTTTTGGGATAAAACAGGAGAGCGAACTTGTACGGCGTGCCACATGTCACTGTTTTAACTTCAGCCTCTGAAAAAGTTTTCTGAGATAGCTCGGCCTGTTACCTTTCCATACTGACAGGTCTGACCCCAATTGGATTCTCTGAGAGAGAGTTATGCCAAATGTCGCAACGTGACCTGTTTATGGGATAAAACAGGAGAGCGAACTTGTACAGCGTGCCACGTGTCACTGGTTCAACTTCGGCCTCTGACAAAGTTTTCTGAGATGGTACAGACTGTGTACTACCTGTCACTTTTTACGAAATTTCATTTGGAGCTTCCTAGCCCAAGATATGACCTTTTTCCCAAGGTCACCTGATTTTGACTCAGATCTGGAAGAGGCAGAAACCCTATATTGTACAGATCATAAATCACAAAGTACAACGAATTAGAGAATTTTATGGGGAAGCAAGCTTTGGAAGTTTCTCTACGTTTATGGATGGAGAAGGCTTGGTATGGGCTATTAGAGTATTTGTCGGAGTTTCACATTCTTATGCAGGTTTGGATCGCCTTTGAGTTTCTTTTTGGAGTCAATGTGGAGAGAATTTTAGCATAGATGTAGGGTCCTCCTTTATTGGATTGAAGGAGATGGAGGCCAGCTTTCAACCCTAGAATGGAAACTATGTTTGTGCAACTTGTGTGGGTGAAGTTGCCTGCGGAATGAAGACTTTGGGCGATGGGCTAGGCAAGCTCATCAATCTAGAGGCTGATTTTCATTCTAAAGTGTATAAGAAGGTTAGAAAATTTTTGGTGGAAATTGACCTTTGGAAGGGTTTCTTGGAGGATTTGGAGATTATATGGGGTAAGTGGAAATTTACTCAAACTTTGAATAATTGGAAAATCCCATTCAAATGTTCTTTCCATGTAACTAGCCATGGTTGGTAAGAATGCCCTAGACCAACTCGAATGTGGGCTTGGAAGGAAAAAAAGAAGACTCTATTAGAGTCATTAAAAACATTAGAGAATGCAATAAGAATTGAGGAATGTGAGGGCAATTTTAATACCAAATTGGTGAAAAGTTATGACGATCCGGACAAAGAAATAGTAGAAGAGGGAGCATAAGACGAACTAAGGAACATTGGCTTTGAGAAAACATTAATAGGAAAAAGTAAAGCTTTGAAGTTGGGGACTATAGAAAGATACTCATGGAATGAAATTCCAAGGGAGATGCACAAAAAAAGTAAGAACAATAATCTTCTTTATTTGTGCTTCTTGTCTATTGTGAAAATAGATACACCAGAAGAATGTTAAAGAAATATTTCATCTCCTAGCCCTCCTTTGGCTAGGGAATTGAGTGCTACAGATCAAAGTGAAGAACCCGTAATCCCTATTGTATTAGAAAATTTACCCATGGGTTCATCCTTGGTAAATAAGGTGTTTTAAAGCTTAGAGCAATTTTCCTTAATGAGTAGCTTGAACCATTAGATGGAGGACATTAATCTAGATGTAGAAGGAAAGGAATCGTCTCAATACAAACTTAGACCTAGGAAGAATGTTTCTTAGAAGGAAGAGTTGGGAATTGAGGGAGGTTTTGCATTAGACCTTGGACATTCTTTTGTAGTGGTTGGAAATCCTACTTGCCACTGGCAAAAAAGAAATCCAAAAAGGAAGTTAAATAAAACAAATGACTATCAAGGGTGCCCTTAGAGTAGGGAGTGCCTTTGATAGGTTAAATCTACGATTGTCCTTTCTTTAAATGAGAGAGCAGTGGGGGTGCCCACAAGAATTTAACCTTCAAAAGAATGTCTACCAATCACAAACTTGATGTAATAATGATTCAAGACACTATGTGTGAGTGGACAAAAGCAAAGGCTATAGTCCATTTGTTTAAAAGATTGGTCCTTTTGTTCATTAGATTTAGATGGAAGGTCGGGAGGTATAGTAACATGGTGGAAAGAATCAGTGGAACTCATTATCGTTTCTAATTGTTTCTAATTGCAGGTATTCAAATCGATTTAAGGTCAAAGGAATTGAGGAAAGTTTTCTCCATCATTAATCTAGTGGACAAAAGCAAAGGCTATAGTCAATTTGTTTAAAAGATTGGTCCTTTTGTTCATTAGATTTAGATGGAAGGTCGGGAGGTATAGCAACATGGTGGAAAGAATCAGTGGAACTCATTATCGTTTCTAATTGTTTCTAATTGTAGGTATTCAGATCGATTTAAGGTCAAAGGAATTGAGGAAAGTTTTCTCCATCGTTAATCTTTATGGTCCATATGGAGATAGAAAGACTTACTAGGATAATTTTAGAGTGCTAGGCATGGTCAAAATTGTCCGTTATTTTGGGGGTTGATTTAAATCTAACAATAAATGCAAGAGAATTATGAGGGGAAGACCTTATACAAGTTCCTCTCACTGATTACTTATCTTAGATGTTTGAGGAACTAGGGCTTTTTGATGCGGAACCTACCCAGCTAGTTCCAACATGGAGAAACTTTAGATGTGGTAGGGACAAGGTTTCAAAAAGGTTGGACAGATTCTTGGTAGAAGAAAAGATTATGGAGGAGCATATATAGTGAAGTCTTGGTAGGACAAGGAGGTTCTTTGGATCATTTGCCTATTTTGTTGTAAATGAAAAAAAGAAGAAAATAAACCTATGGGGCCTTGAAATTCAACTGTACATGTCTAGAGAATTTAGAAACATTGTTCTCTAAAATTGGAGGAAATTTGAGCCAAATGCAAGGGAGACAACTATGTACCGGTTTGAAAGAATTTGAAAAAAGTAAAAAAAAAAGTTGTAGATTCCGCAAAGAAAAAGGCCCAAAATACCTAAAAAGAGTTGATAGAGACTGAAGAATAGATCAAGTTAATGTTTGAAAGGAACAAAACAATCATCTTTATAGAAGAAAAGAATACTAACTTGAATGGTTAGAGGGAAATAATTGAAGCAAATAAAGAGCTATTTGGTTGGTAGATGGGGACAAAAATACTAAATTCTTTTAGAATTATGAAAACATAGGAAGAATATAAACACTTTATGGGAGATAAAGAAGATGGAAGGCTTAAAGGTTAGAGCTTTCTCGGAAATTGCAGGAGTTAATAATTTCAAAAGTTTATTTCAAAACCTTCTTAGGTATAACATAGTAGAGATACTAAAAGGAGCTTCCTTCTTTCCAAGATTGATTTATGAACAACAAAATGAGGATCTAGATGAACAACAAAATGAGGATCTAGATGAACAACAAAATGAGGTTCTAGATGCAAAAATAACAAAGGAGGAACTCAAATCAATGTTAAATTCTTTAAAAAAAGCAAAGAGTCTAGGTTAGGTTGGTTGGACAACATAATTCTATTCGGGTTTTTATGAATTTATGGAGGAATAATTGTTAAGAGTAATTGATGATTCTAGAGTTTTAGGGAAAGTACTGGGTACTTTTGATGACTATAAGCCTATCTCTTTGCACAATTTTGTGTACAAATTATAACAAAGATCATGGCCAACAGACTAAAAGGCATTCTCTCTAACATTATTTTGGAAGAGCAGTTTGACTTTCTTCACAATTGGCAAATCCATGTTGCAGTGGGAATAACACAATAAGGTTTACATTTCAATTAAGGTGAAAATAACTTCTAGCCATGGTGATGAAATTAGATTTGGCCAAGGCTTATGATAGGTTTGTGAGCGATATCTTAGATTAATATTGATTCATATAGAAATGAGATTCAAGTAGTAAACTATATCATGGGGTGCCTCTCCTCAGCATTGTTTGCAATATTGATAAATGGTTTAGCATCCAAGTTTTTCTATGCTACTATGGGTCTTGGGTAGGGTTTGCTTGAGGTCCCTTTTTCTATTCTAACTAGTTGTTGAAGTTGTAAACAAGATGGTAACAACATCCAAAAGAGAAGGTACTATTTGTTGAAAATAGTGCAACTTCGGAAGTTATTCTTATTGTATTTCATCTTGTTATTGTACCTCCTATGGGAGAAGATATCAATGTATTTGATATGTAAAACCCTTGAAAGAATCAATGTAAACCTTGGGATGAAATCACAAAGAAAAGATTCATTAAATGTAAATTTTTGTATTCCCCCAAGACAAGTTAGCCCAGTGGGTAAACTGCCCCAAAACATTGGGTAGTTTGCCCCAAACAATGGGTAGAACTGCCCCAGTTAGGGAAAGTTAGGTCGGCCCAGTAAGGGAAAAAGTTACCTTTTGATGTGTATAAATAGAGAGTTCGACCTCTCATTTGGTCATTCACTCAAGACAAGTTCGCACTAGTCAAGAGAAGTTCGCTACTGCAGCTAGGAGACTGATTTTTTGGGGTTCTCCACTATTGGAGAAGTTTCTCTCTTGTTTTCTTGGGTTTGCACTACTACTATCTGGATGTACATCGTTCTCTATTGGAAGGTCTGAGCTCGGGGGAGACAAAAAGCTTTGTCTATGGTTGGGAGATGATTGTTCTTATCATCATGGTTAAACGAGCTCCACACTCATTTTGTTTTTGTGCTTTGCCATTCTTTTAATGATTCTGGTTATGCTGCTATAAACATAGTATCAGAGCAGTGTTGAAAGAGACAAGTGCCAGAAACTAGGGCTCCTCGAATTTAGGGTTTCCAACCACAAAGTTGATCTGAAAAGACCTCTACTCAATTCACCTTGGGAAGGCGCCCTAATTTCTGCTGGAGACAAGAAACTAGGGTTTCACATTTCCGGGCCTTCCCCTCTCAGTTTGGCTTGAAAAGTGCATTGGAAATTTTTCCCTAGGGAAGGTGCATCTTTTGGTGAAGAAAAATTCTAGTTCTGAGAAGTTTCATTTTTGACCTAATTCTGCGGCTACTGCAGAAATTAGGGTTTCTAGTTTTGTGTTGTCTGGTCCACAGATTTGGCTCGATCCTACCTTCTCTCAACTTGCCTTGATAGGGTGCATCTATCTGTGGAGTCAGTTTTGCAAGATTCCAAACATCATTTTTGACCCTCTCCTGCTACGGTTTCTGAAATAGGTTTTAGTTTTTCAGTCTTCAGTCGAGATGGTTGTTGGAATCAGAGTAGAAGATAGATTAGAGGGAATCTCAAACTCTCAAACTTTTGATCTTGGAAAAGCAGAATGCTCATGTTTCTAAATGAACATGATCTCAAGGATCATATACTCAGAAATATTCCAGAGCTAGAGGGAGCCAGAGAGAAATCAAGATTCAAGAAGAATGAAGCCACAACTATGAGGATATTGATGGACTCAGTAAAAGATCATCTTGTACCTCTCACTGCAAGCTAGGATTCAGCCAAGAAGATGTATGATGCCTTGAAGAATCTAGATGAGAATGAGAATCCTAGCAGAATTTTATCTCTAAAAGATCAACTTCGTCAAGTGAAGTTTACAAAAGATGATTCGGTTTCTTCTTATTTCTTGAAGATTTCCCAAATCAGAGATCAGCTAGAAGTTGTCGATGAAAGTGTCCTTGATAGAGATCTTGTATTGACATCTATGAGTGGACTTCCTCCAGAATGGAAGCCATTTGTGAAAGGGACATGTGCTCGTGGTCAGTTACCTAGTTTTGATCAGTTTTGGTCAGATGTATTCAAGAGGAAACAAGGGAGCTTGCCTCTACCTCAAAGGAAAAAGAAGAAGAACTAGTTCTTGCAGCCAAAATTGGAAGGAAGAGAGGAAAGTGGAACAAGGGCAAGAAAGGGATCTTGTCAGTCCAAAATCCAAAGATCAAGAAAGATAAATCCAAGCTTCAATGTTACAAATGTGGCAAGTTAGGTCACTTTGCCGTAGAATGTTGGAAGAAAGGAAAAGAAAAGCATGATGCCCCTACAACCAAGAAGAGAAAGCAACATGTCTCAATTGTCGATGTTGACAAAGAGTCTTCACAGGAAAGGCCAAAGAATACAGAAGAATTCTTCCTTTGATGGAAGACTTGAATCTATACATGAATACCTAAGAGAGTTTTTTTTTTAAAGTTCAAAACTTGAAGGTCAAAGTATTCTTGAGGACTTTAGTCATCACTGCAAGGAGTCATAGATCAAGTGGGAGTCCACAAAACAAACAAAAGATAAGTATTTAATGTTTTTTTATATGATTATGAAATTGTGCATTAGACTTATATAGTTTTCTATTATGCATCCATATATGATTGACAAAGTTGTAGGCTCATGTAGTGCATATCATGCATATGATGAGTAAGTAGACAATAATGCTGCACATCATCCTTTTGGATGGGTGTTGTGATTGAAGCATTGGCTAAGTTGGTTACATAACTATGCATAAGAAATTGTCATTGCATTAAAATGTCAATATGAGTTGATTGAATTTCATGATCATGCAATATTACTAACTATTTGACTGAATCTGACTTGTAGGAAAGATCATGTGCTATGACCTACAAGAGAAGGATGATGAGACTTGTTCTGAAGAACAAGTGATGATTACCGATGCACATTCAGTCATATGTGGACCGTTTACCCACAAGTCCAACGGATCTCATATGGAGATCGGCGATTGAGAGCAAGAGGCTCCAACATACCGAGTACCAGATGTAGAGTTGCAGAGGGAGTTTGCAGCATAGAGGGAATAGATTACGATGAGACACTTGCTCCAGTCGCCATACATGCTATTATCAGGTTGAAGAAAGCTCTTTATGGGCTTGAGTAGGCACCTCGGGCCTGGTGTTCCAGGATCGATAGTAACCTGACAAAGCTAGGCTTCACCAGAAGTGAAGCAGATCAGAACTTTTATTATATGGTTGATGATGGTCGTCCCTTGATCTTGGTACTTTGTGTTGATGATCTCTTTCTTACAGGGGACGCGAGTATGATTGCTAGGTGCAAGAGGGAGATGATCCGTGAATTTGAAATGAGAGACTTGGGGGTTGATGCATTAATTCTTGGGCTTAGAGGTGTGGCAAGGACCTGATGAGATCTTCCTTAGATAAGGGAAGTATACCATTGAGATCTTGCACAGATTTGGTATGATGGACTGTAAGTCCATGGCTACACCTATGGAAGCAAATATGAGGAAGTTACTTGCTTCTGCGATATCTTCAGATTTAGTAGATACCACCATGTACCGTCTGTTGATTGGCTCCTTGTTGTACCTGGTTAATACCAGGCCAGATTATTGCTAGTAGCAAGCATGTTGAGTCAGCACATGGTCGAGTTGAGACAAGTACAGTGGGTAGCAACTATGCATGTGTTGAGATATCTCCATGATACTATTGGTTATGGATTGAGATATGCCTCAGAAAATGGAGTGAAACTAGTAGGCTTCACAGATTCAGATTGGGCCAGTAGTGCAATTGACAGAAGGAGCACCTCTGGGTGCTGTTTTAGCTTGAGATCAGCTATGGTTTCTTGAATCAGCAAGAAAGAGACTTTTGTGGCACTCAGTACAGCCGAGGCAGAGTACATCATAGCCAGTGCAACTAGTAAGGAAGTAGTATGGCTTCGGAAGCTGCTTGCAGATTTGTATGGTCATGAACTTGATGTTATTAGATTTTCACAAATTAATTCAAGATTATCTAGGATCTTATCTGAGAGAATAACATGCACAACAATCCAAACACAAGAGACAAGAGACAAAGATTTTCATCGGGGAAACCATAAAGGAGAAAACCCCGCAACTTCCTCAGAGGTAGAATGAGCAACATTACAATAAACCCCAAAAGTAGAAATGGTCCTTCTTCTCACTTATGCGAACTTGATGAGTGAGTGAATGAATAAATAGAGAGGAGCACCCTCTCTATTTATACTTTTACTTTCACTTGACCTTAACCCCAAATAGGTCGGCCCCTAGGTGTAATTGACTGGGCCGACTTCTCTAGGAGAGTCGAATAACCCATGAAAGACTCGACTCTGGGGTCTAATGCCCCGACATACAATGGAGGGTTAACCTCAATGACTTTACATGACTCAAGTACAATAATGACTCTCCCGATCGGAGGAATAAACATCTCCGTCGGAGGTACACTAATAAAATACAAATACAACATAAAATATACAAGTAAATATCTTCCGAAGTTACAATTACATTAACAGATGTGACAACGATATTCTGTGATAGAAGGGGGTAGTGAAGATCCAGAATATCTCTACAGATGAGCAGATTGTAGATACCCTTACCAAGCCCTTGTCCAGAATGAAGGCTTGGAGTGGTGTATATTCCCTTCCTTAGGAAGGGAGATTGATGACCAGTGTGGCTGTTGATGAGGCACAAGCTGAGACTTGTGCTTGACTCCTTTGTTGAGTGTGTCCCTGTGTGGGATGGTTCCTTTGTGGAACAAACTCCTATGTGGATTTGTCCCTGTGTGGGGTGGTTCCTTTGTGGAATGGACTCCTTTGTGGAGTGTGTCCCTGTGTGGGATGGTTCCTTTGTGGAACGTTCTCCTGTGTGGAACATTCTCTTGTGTGGAGAGGACTCATTTGTGGAGTGGGTCCCTGTGTGGGATGATCCCTATGTGGGATGTTCTCCAGTGAGGAGAGTGCTCCTGTGTGGAGCTTGGGCCCAGAGGGGTGAACTAGCTGCAGTTATCACCGCCTTCCAGTTGTAATGACTGGTAAATTGGAAGAAGTGTCTTCCTGGGGAGTGTAGCCTCCTTTCGATTTGAGATTGATAAAGTGCTTTGAAGAAGTGTCTTCCTGGGGAGTGTCTTCCAGTGGATCCTTGTGTGGGATGTTCTCCAGTGGGGAGAGTGCTCCTGTGTGGATCTTGGGCCCAGAGGGGTGAACTAGATGCAGTTATCACCGCCTTCCAATTGTAATGACTGGTAAATTGGAAGAAGTGTCTTCCTGGGGAGTGTAGCCTCCTTTCGATTTGAGATCGATAAAGTGCTTGGAAGAAGTGTCTTCCTATGGAGTGTAGCCTCTTTTCGATTTGAGATCGACAAAGTGCTTGGGAGAAGTGTCTTCCTGGGAAGTGTAGCCTCCTTTCGATTTGAGATCGATAAAGTGCATGAGGAAGTAATCCTCTGTGGTCTAGAATCACCAACCTGATTAGTAGATCAGATATCTTCTTTGAAAAGATGATATGGTCCCTTTGTGGGATGCTTCCTTTGTGGAACATGCTCCTTTATGGAGTGTGTCCCTTTGTGGGATAGTTCCTTTGTGGAACGTGCTCCTTTGTGGAGTGTGTCCCTTTGTGGGATGGTTCCTTTGTGGAACGTGTTCCCTTGTGGAGTGTGTCCCTTTATGGGATAGTTCCTTTGTGGAACGTGCTCCTTTGTGAAGTGTGTCCTTTTGTGGGATGGTTCCTTTTTGGACCGTGCTTCTTTGTGGATGGTTCCTTTGTGGAACGTTCTCCTTTGTGGAGAGTACTCCTTTGTGGAGTGTATCCCTGTGTGGGAATGGACCCTCTTATGATAACAAGATGTGTTTTGATGTGATGATCATACGTGCTCAGTCGAGATGATCGGATGTGTTTCGACGTGATGATACTTCTCTAGCTAAGAGGGAGTGTTGATGATGTAGGCACCCGATGGACTGGATTGAGCCGAGGCACATTGAATTGATGCATGATCGACTCTCCAATGGATTGTACAGAGTTGTGGAGCTAGTGCATGTTCTTCGATGGACTGGATTGAGCAGATGCATGAAGATTGATTTGTTGACACTTCTCGACGGACCGAGCTTGTGTTGGAAGACCTTCCTTATGATATAGAGAGGTTAGAAATAACCGTGATGTACAGATGATATCCATATGTGTTTTAGTATGATAATACTGATGATACCTCCTTGGATAAGAGGGAGTGTTGGAGTAGTAGCTGTGTGAGGCATCACCTCATAGGTTGACCAAAGAAAGAATAAGATTAGAATACATTGTCTGAATAATACCTTCCTTGTTGAGAGGGAGTGTTGAAAATAGTGCAACTTCGGAAGTTATTCTTATTGTATTTCATCTTGTTATTGTACCTTGTACGAGAGAAGATATCAATGTATTTGATCATGTAAAACCCTTGAAAGAATCAATGTAAACCTTGGGATAAAATCACAAAGAAAAGGTTCATTAAATGTAAGTTTTTGTATTCCCCCAAGACAAGTCGGCCCAGTGGGCAGTTTTCCCCAAAACAGTGGGCAGTTTGCCCCAAACAGTGGGCAGAACTACCCCGGTCAGGTCGGCCTAGTTAGGGAAAGTTAGGTCGGCCAAGTAAGGGAAAATGTCACCTTTTGATGTCTATAAATAGAGAGTTCGACCTCTCATTTGGTCATTCACTCAAGACAAGTTCACACTAGTCATGAGAAGTTCGCTACTGCAACTAGGAGACTGATTTTTTGGGGTTTTCCACTATTGGAGAAGTTTCTCTCTTGTTTTCTTGGGTTTGCACTACTACTATCTGGATGTATATCGTTCTCTATTGGAAGGTCTGAGCTCGGGGGAGACAAATAGCTTTGTTTATGGTTGGGAGATGATTGTTCTTATCATCATGGTTAAACGAGCTCCACACTCATTTTGTTTCTGTGCTTTGCCATTCTTTCAGTGATCCTGGTTATGCTGCTATAAACATTAACACTATTAAGGGCATCAAAATGGGAAATTCTCTTTCTTTGTCTCACTTACTATGTGTAGATGGTATTATTTGGTTTGGCTTAGGAACAATAAGGGAAGCGAAAAAGTACAAGGAAATTCTTGATCTCTATATATAACAAAGTGATTTGAATGGAAGTGAATGCCCACAAGTCCTCAATTTTATTTAATGGACTCGAGGAAGATTTAGAATGACAATTTACACAAATCTTGCCATTTACTTCTTTGTCTCTTGACAATGGGCTAAAATATTGTGGGTTCTATCTTAAGCCTAATGATTATAGAAGATTGGTATTGGTTATACGAAAAATATTGAGGGTAGCTAATTGTTGTTACAGGTGGTTGTCAAGGGGAGGTACAGTGACATTATTAAAATTTGTGTTGGAAGGGACACCTGTTTATTGGCTATCTCTAGCCACATACCAAGAGGAATGTTGGAAAAAATAAAGAAAAAATGATTTAGCTTCCCGTGGATAGGGAAAAGAGACAAGGAAGGCCTTGGTTAAGTGGAAAAAGCTTGCAAAGCCAAAAGGGACAAGTGGTGGAGCTTAAAGAACGTTCCCTTATTTGAATAGGCACAAGATGCAATCTTTTTTGGAGAATGATGCCTGTTGTAACATGAAATGTTCTTGTGAAATTTTCTGCAAATCATGCATCTGGTTTCCCTTTGTTTCAAATTTTTGTTCCAATTACACTTAAGTCTATAATGGCTATAGCTATTGCAATTCACCCATGGATCCTATTTTTGCATCACCTTCAAGCGCAAAGGGTAGTCTGTGGAAGTTGTGTTGTGCTTGGATCTGATGGTGGAGATGTAGATAAATCAAGGGTTCAGATCAATTGTAGGTCGACAACTAACATGATGTTTAATATTCCTCCATTAACCCGAAATTGACATTACCACTTTTTCCATGTGTTGGTTTGCGGTGAATTGTGGATCCAAAAGTGGATTAAAATTTACCATTCCTCTATTGACCTGCAATATTGGAAATCATTCATAGTTCCGAGGCGCAGGAACTTAGAGTCATATGGAGAGTTCAAGAGCAAGCATGTTGCTTTTCTGAAAGACACGAGCATATTAATGACATCTAGAACAGAAGGATGCATGGACAATGAGCTGGCTAAGGTTGTGGAAAACAGGGAAATCTATGAAGGTAGCTCGATAAGAGAGTTTTTACATTTGATTCTCCGCGACATCTTCACCCAATAGACTGTAGATAGCAGTCCCTCATTTCAAGCGTCAAAAGATCCAATATTTCACTGGATGAATACCACTGAAAAGTTGTAAGGCAAGCCTATAGCTTTCTTTGAATGATATGGATTTGGGGCGATTCAGGAGTTTTATTATTATAGGCTACTTGAGGTTCTATTTGGGGATCACGACCAAGCTTTGTTTTAGATACTATTTGGCATAGAACAAATGTAATGCTTGATGAAATAGAGGCCACATTGTTGTCCCATCAGTTATCTTGAGGCAAATATTTTTGATTGAATTCCTGGCAAAAGTCATGAAGGAGCTTTGTTGTTCTTCTTTATTTTTCTGAAGTATTTGACAATTTAGTAAACCTCGAGTGTTCAAGCAATTAGTGTTCAGTTTGCGTCTGCTTCATTCTCGGTACAATAGTTTTCAGGAGTGTATAAGTGGCAATTAAGGCTTTGTTACGTTGCTGTTATTCTCCAAGTTCTTGTGCAACTTTAGAGTTCGCTGTATGTGGAAAGGTATTGATATGGCTCCCAGGTTTCGAGGACTCCAACATGTGAGGAGATCAAGGTTATGAATTCAACTTGTGCAGAGTTCAATTTCTCTTAAGATCTAAACATGAGTCGATTTCCAGCAGTCCAACTTTTATTATGATGCATATTTAAGGAGCCGTGCTAGAGCCTCCACAACAATAAAAGTTGCTTTTCACTTCGAATCTGCATAAAAAATGGAGGAATTATCTATTGTATGAAACACTTGGGAGGAGAATTTAGAGGATTTGCTGGCAGAACAATCGGGGATTATTAGATGATGCCTATCTCGTTTCTGATTGCTTAAGGGATCATGACAGGTGGCCTTGAGTAATCTTTTGGAAAGTAAAACAACTGTCAAAAAAGTAGGGACTAGTAGAGGTTGGGATCCCTTATTTCATGGAAGTAGGACACCTAACTCTTGAGGTGTCGAGCCATTGCCAGCCACTTTATCTTTATGCTAAATTTAGAGGGAAGTTACAAAAATCAAGGTAGAAGGGTAGCATCTCAAGAAGGAATAAAAAAAAAGTGAAGGGGACTTAGAAATGAGGAAGGGAAGTTGAAATTTTTGGCAGTCCAAGGCTGGAACTTCACCATGATGTATTTTGAAATTTTCTGAGGGTCGAGAAGCTTGATTGTTGGATTCACTGCTCTTATGCAAAACTTGTTCTTGTCTATTTTCTGTGTTTTACTTTTTCCACATCTATTCTTTCTATGCATCATTGTAATTTTCAAACCCGACTTTTATATGTTCAAGATCAGCAAAAGCAGTTTGTGGTACAGATGGCTTTGTTTTCTCTGATTTTTGTATGAAGCATTTATGCAAAATACGGAGTACAGTGAAAGAACTTTGAGTTATTCATATGCAGTCTTAGATATTCACTATCACACTGTTTAATGCATTTAACTCTTTCCTGTACCTTTGGAATATATTCAAGGATGTTATTCAGATTACTTGCATAAGTGTTTATGCTACTGGATTCACTGTTTATGCCTAGAATAATCATTTGTATATCACTAAATGCTTTAAGCCTTCCAATGCTTTTAAGTACCTGTGATTTGCTTCTTTCATCTTTGAGCAACACTGACTGCCTTACTCATTGTTGTTTCTAAGATTATTTGTTTCCCTTCACTTCTGTAACTTCCATTATCAACTTTATGTTATGCAATTACAGACTCCAGTGTCCAATGGCCAGGTCTTGTTCTAAAGTGTTGATGGGGTTATTCTAGTCCAGTCTGTTGTGGTCTTTCTTCAGCATTCAACCTATCAGTCATTCATTTAAATCTGACATTCAGTTTGTGAATTGTTTTAAGTTGTTGTTGTGGTGACATTGGGTAGCCACCTCTTTATTAGTTTATTGAAGGCTACCCCTAGGTCAATGGAGGATTAGGTTAAAAGAGAAGTGAAGGCCTATGTAGGGGGTTTAGTTATCTAGAAGGCCTTAGTAAAAGCCTTCACATGGCTAGGGAATATGGTTGGTTTGGAAGCTAGGAAAAGGGAACTAAGTAAGAATAGGGGCGGATCCATGGATGTGCTGTTTAGGTAATTTCAGACTTTTTGAACCTTTAAAATGTGGAAATTATGTGCATTTGGGCAATTAATGCAAACTTGAAATTTCACCTTCTTCCTAGAAGGTTTCTCGGAACTTAGCCCTAGAATTTTCAGCCTTGGGATTGTTGTAAATTAGAGCATAAAACAACAGTGGAAAGATCACAATAATTTACGCAGTTGCACACTTCATGGCAGATCAGGGAGAAAAGTTACCAAACAATGAGATAATCTTCAGCCCCTTCTACGGCAACTTATCAGCCAATAACCAGATTTGAAAATTTACTTTTAACAGCAGTGAACAACAGTAAATGCAACCCTTGTATTCTTCCTTTTGATGTTAAATCACTTCACACTTTTCTCTTTTATTATGTCAAATCAGCAAGATATAAATGATTGTAAACAACAAAGCATAACAAACATATAGTTGGAAATTTAAATCTGCAAGAAGCACAAGATATGGACAATTGGAAACTTCATATATAAGCTCAAGATGAAGTACAAGTACATATCATAGCCTTTTCTCAAGGCTAGTACAAGAATCCAACCATTTGAAAAGACCTAATTAGGGTAAATCATCAAAAAATAGCTCGACCAAGAAGACCCAAGTGCAAGAATATTTCCAACACTATTTCCAAGGCAAGACATTCTCCTCTTCTTTTTTTCTTCCACAAATCCTCCCTAGGGTTTTCTCTCAAAATTCTAATTTCCAATATCTAAGGGTAAAATCCTAACCCTAGAACTCCAAGATGCTCCAAAAATCTCCAAGAAGACCAAGAAACCCTAACACTTCAAGAGAGGGAGATAACCAGTACATGTGAAGATCCAAGAGAGAGAGAAGAGTGATCATCCCAACGTCTCCTCCATAAGAACAAACCCTAGTCACAAGAGCAAACTCCACATGAAGACATCCCTTCTTGGTTCACGAGGAAACATTAGGGACTTTTTTCCAAGAATCCAAGTACAAAGAAAATCGTACAAATAATGATATAAATGGAAATACTCTTTCCTTCCTCTATTTAAATGAGAGGTAAGGAAGGTCTACTGGAAGATCTCACATTTACATGAGATACAACCAAATTGTTAGCGTTTGGATTGCGACTTGGCTCAAAGGTGTCTCGCCATGCATGCTATAATGTTTGAGTTAGACATCTCGACCTACTACAATCTGGAGTAGGTGAGAGCATGTCCATAGTCAATGTCACTCAAGTCCCTTTGAATTCGACTCATCTCAAATCTTTGAATCAATCTTTGGAACAACAACCTCTACATTCTCCTTAATCACTAAGGAGTATCATGTGAAATAAAAGTTCTCTCATCCTCATCTAATACCACATCTCTGCTCACGGCAATCTTCCAATGTGCCATAAGCTCGATCTTGTAAGTTGTAGAAGTATCATTTGTATCCATCACTAGATGTAATCAAAGCATCTCGAATCCTGGAGTCAATCAATGAAACCATAATAGGTTATGAACCTACCATGCATGCTCTACACGTGCCTCCTCAAAACTAAAAGGCTCATCCACCCTCTCACCGGAATGTACAAGTGCTGTTGGATCAACAAGTTACCTGTAAAGGCTACCTTCTCTCACCTCTCTAGCCAAGGTCCTTGAACTAGCTCGGCTACATCACTGATGGTGCACTTCTATCCTTAAAAGAAACTATCCACTATACATCTGTCATACTAGACATTGAAAGAATATGCTTCTTCAAACCAGGCACAAACAAGACAAAATCCAACTCAAGAACATCACCTGAGACATCTGAAATGAAATGAAGCCAACTCCTCTTGCAGGGCAAGTGACATCATCACCAAGCTCCACAGTCATGACTCCCTTTTGCTCTTGAAATCTGCGAAGTCTTGAATCTCTACTGTCTACAAACCATCCAACACTAAACACAGTGTTAGAGGACAAGCAAGAGACCAAAGCATATCCATCCTGGAAAATTTGCAATATGAAGAAGATTGACCACCTATCACAACTGAAAAGCAAACTGGCATCTCATTCGCTGAAAATGCAACCATGCTAGTCAATAATCACATAGATATATCACCTAGCATTGGAACAAATCAGCCACGTATCACAGGTCATCCTAGGCATCATACCAGCTGAAAACACATGCGTAACAACCATCGGTGTAATAGATCCATATCTATCATCATGAGAGAAATCGATTAAAACACTTCACAGGTACAAGTGCTCATCTCAAGCACAAATCATCAATGAAAGACAAACCTCTTTTTCACATCCAAGCGCTTCTCCAAGCAATCTAGGGTTTCTCACCGAATGACCTCAACTAGGTCAAGTACCTGTCTCAAGTGAACTCTAGCTGGAATACAAACTCCCTCTTACTCAGGAGTCATTTCAAGTTAAAACTGCTCTTCTACCATGTGGAAATTTCTTGCACTTGGGTAATTAATGCAAACCTGAAATTTCACCTTCTTCCTATAAGGCTTTTTGGATTTTAGCCGTAGAAATTTCAACCTTAGGACTGCTGTAAATTAGATTATAAAACAACAGTGGAAAGATCACAATAATTTTCTTCAAACAGCCCCACACTTCACGACAATTCTAGGAGAAAAGATACCAAACAATGAGATAAGTTTCAGGCCCTTCTAGGGCAACTTATCAGATCTGAAAATGTACTTTTTAAGTTTTAACAGCAGTAATACAGCAGTATAACAGCTGTAAATGCAGCCCCTTGTATTCTTCCTTAAGAACGCTAAATCACTTAACACTTTGTTCTTTTACTTATGTCAAATCAGCAAGACATAGATGACTGTAAATAGCAAAGGATAAATAACATATAGCTGGAAAATTCAAATTTGCAAATGGCACAAATTATGGAAACCAACTTGGCATGTGGCAACTTGGTTTCCTGTTTGGAGGATTGGAGATGGCGACTTAATTCAAATCTGCAAATGGCATAAAATATGGAAACCAACTGTTACAGGAAACATATATTTAGAGAACTTAATCAGAAGGCAGATAAACTTTCTATAGCACTGTTACTTCAGGAGAGTTTGTTGAGTTTAGCTGAAACAGGTGAAGGATGTTCTCTTCCAGAAGAGGTTATGTCCCTTTATTGAGTATCTGAAGGAATGAGGATGAAATTCTTCCATGTTTGAAGTTGTGAACTATTCTGTGGTTGGTCTCTGGGCTTAATAGTTTCTTTTTGTTGTTTTTGTCTGGACTTTTTAGCCAAGAATCAATGGACGCACTGTATTGGTAGACTTATATAGGCAGTCTTTTAAGTTTAGGTATTTGCTGAAGAAGCAGAGACTTGCCCTCTGGGTGGACAGGGACCGTGCTATGTGTATTTTGATTTCTTCTTGGAGTATCGAACACATTTTTTTCTTGGGAAAAAAAATTGTGATGCTTCAGCAGCACTATATACTGTTTTCCACATATGAAATTGGGATAGTTGGACACAAACTTCTCCTAAGTTGAAATTATATTGATTTTACTCCCTTGCTTGTGTTATTCGCGAAGGTCAGGTTCTAGTTTTATTCAAAGCATGACAAATAACTTAAATCTTTAAAAATAATTTTGTGAAAGACACACTAACCATTCTCATTCTTTTCTACACACCAGCTTTAGAATTTTTTTGTTGTTGTTGCTGTAATAATTATATGTATTTCCTGCATCTGAAATATTCTAGTGTAGTCATATATGCAGCGTCTTCCTAAAAATAATGGAGTTCACTATTTCAGGTTTACATTTCTTAATGACAATCCATTTTGTCCCCTTTTATGTCTGTTTTTGTCTGAAGATGGCCCAGATATTACTTGCAAGTTGATATTGCAATTCTATCATGGTGAAAGGTTGTATTTTTGGAATATTCTCAAGTAACCTAAAATGAAGCATGGAAGTAATAATACTTTTACTGGAGAATAACTTCTGCATTGAGAGACACTGTTTTATCTAGTCACCTTCTGGTAATCATTTGTGTGGATAGTCTGAAGTTGTGGTCATGGAATTTGATGGTGATAACTATCCATCTAATGAAACTTTAGTTACAGATTAACATCGCACTTCATTGACATTTTACAAAATATAACTAACTTGAAAAATAATCTTTCTATGTTTGCTTTTCATTGTAGTAAAGGTAGCTAATTATCAGACCGTACCCATGGAATGTAGGGATCGCTAAGTTTCAGGCTATACCCATGCACTGTAGATAAAATATAAAGATTCACAAACTGGATAGACTTTATTTTTTATTTTTAAAAGAACGCTGTCTTAAAAAAGTTGAGCAGTAAACCTGTGGGAGTTTTCCTCAACTAGGCTAGGTTTGATATCCATCGTTTTGGTGCCTGCACCCTTTCTCAACTACCTTAGAATCCCCATAGCAGCACATTCTGGGAGATTGACCCCACTCTCGAACAAAAAAATTAGGGCGTTTCTCTTTCAAAAAGTATCAATTTAAATTTTCCAACTTAGCAAAGGAAACAAGCATGTTCCGATGAAATGTTGATAAAAGAGATAGATATTAACAAACTGGACATAATTTTTTAAGAAATTTCTTAAAATAGTTCATACATGAATAAAATATCAATTTAAGCATGCAGGTTTATTTTAACTGTCCTGTATAACTAGTTCATACAAACAATTGCCTTTCCATATGTATATTATACACAATAGAGTTGTGTGCATATTGGATGAATGCCATCATTTGTAATATAAACTCTGCAACAGTTTGGTTTTCCTTTATCATTAAAATGTTATTGGGTCTTTTTGTGGACTTTACTTTCTATGTACTTGGAGACAAAATAGATTTGCTCAGTGTTACCGCTCAAACTAGCATCCCTTTGCAAATCAAGGCTATGTGGATCTAGTGCTAGTGATGGTAAGCTCAGGAGATAATTAAACCCAATGTCACCATAGTCTAACCTCTCAACACTTTGAGTAACTCCAAAACCTAGGGGGAGACCGTAATCAATGAAAGATACCTGCAACCACCAACAAACCACAAATACCTTCCACAAAACCTAAATAGCTATGATTAGTGCTTTATCGGAGTCTAACAATATTAAACAAGACACAATAATCATGCAATAGCGGAGTTACTTTATCACAAAACTCAATAAATGTTTTGCCTTTCAAGGCAATTTCACACTTCCCAAGGTTCCAAAAAGTGCGACCTTAAGGAAAAATATGACTATTGGACTAGGGCGCAATTGTAGGTCAAGTTAGAAATACCAAACACCCTCTAATTCACTAATTACAAGGGTTTGATGTATCCCGTTGCACTTCCTTAGAAGAGGATGTCCTCTAGGGTTTGTGGATCCACAAATCCTAGGGCAGAAAGTTAGGGTGGACTAGAAAAACAAATTAGGGTTTGTGGATCCACAAATCCTAGGGCAGAAAGTTAGGGTGGACTAGAAAAACAAATTCATGGATACTAGAACTTTATCTTTTTAATTTTCTAGGAAAAACTAGGGTTTTTTTTGACAAAATTATATTTTTTTTGTATTTTTTGCATAAAATAAAAACATGTAAGATTTAATAAAAGAGAGAGAGAGTTGAAGGATAGAGTATGAGAGAGTTGTTTCAAACCCTAGGGCTATGAGAGATTGAGGTTAATGTCCCTCTTAAGATGGCGTTCAATACTTGCAACTAGGGCTAAGCTAGTAACCTCAAGGGTTAGGTAGAGAAACCATAATTAGGGCAAATAGAGAAGTCCAAAGCCCAATAAAAAATGGAGAGCTCCTTGGAAGGATGGTCCCCTCAAGCAAGTTGATAAAATGGTTAGTAAACAAACCCTACCTCAGTCCAAAGCACTTCAAGAGCAACGTTAAATTAGGGTTAGGAGATAAACTTACCAAGATTAATCAAGAATGAGCAAGGAAATGCACCTTAGGCCACCCTTGAGCATGTACAACTAGTCTTAGTATCAACTTAGCATGTGTAAAATCAAACCATAGAACATCATCACTTCATCCTTTAAGCAAAAAGACATCCAAGAGAGAGGTGCACATAACTTCAAATGCTCCAATATACCAAGAGAAAAATAAAAAAATCTCATATTTGAACCCTTGTCCATGTTTTACAATTGAGGCGAGGTTGTCTTATTTATAGGAGACAACCCTCAACCTTTTACAAATTCAAGCCTATACAGTTAATGACGTTATAAAATGTTAGGTTTGTGCACCCACAACCTTGGGACTAAACCACATAATGACATAAAATACCAATTAAAAGTGCAATTAGGTGCCACTAAGTGCAAGGTGAGCCAAAATGAGGACGCCATACCCCAACTAACCCCAACATATGCTTTTCCCTCAATGGCCTCTCTTTTTAACAATGCAAGCTTCTTCTTTAATAAATGATGTTTATGGGTTTGGAGACAAGGATGATGGGTTCTTCATCAAAACAATGGGTCCAAGTGGGCAAAATGAGGTGTGCTAAGATGGATATGACAACCCTTCATAGTCAATCGCCTCTACAAAGCAAAATATGAGTGTGGCCATGTGTCCCAATGATTTGTCTCAAGGGCATTAGACACCCACCTAAAGGGTAGTTAACAAAGCCACAATACCAACACCTTCTTGAGGTGGAAACTAAGGGGACCTGCTATGACCTGGCTTAGGATTAAACCACATAATGACATAAAATACCAATTAAAAGTGCAATTAGGTTCCACTAAGTGCAAGGTGAGCCAAAAGGAGGACGTCATACCCCAACTAACCCTAACATATGCTTTTCCCTCAATGCCCTCTCTTTTTAACAATGCAAGCTTCTTCTTTAATAAATGATGTTTATGGGTTTGGAGACTAGGAGGATGGGTTCTTCATCAAAACAATAGGTCCAAGTGGGCAAAATGAGGTGTGCTAAGATGGATATGACAACCCTTACATAGTCAATCACCTCTACAAAGCAAAATATGAGTGTGGCCATGTGTCCCAATGATTTGTCTCAAGGGCATTAGACACCCACCTAAAGGGTAGTTAACAAAGCCACAAGACCAACACCTTCTTGAGGTGGAAACTAAGGGGACCTGCTATGACCTGGCTTTGGGTATTTAGCCCCAAAATCAACACTCTACACAATATAGCCCCAAACTTGGCCTTTACAAAAGAAAAAGAAACCCCTCTCTCCGATACAACTAGAAGGAATGCTTCAGACACTAGAAGGAACGCTTCAGACACTCTGAGGTATAACACTCATGCAAAAACATTAAAATCTAGCAGACATGGAATGATATTATGTTATCATCTATATGCTTGATCCTCTATTTACTATTCCATTCCACCATTTTATTCAAATACATGGCTTTTATTATTAATATCTTAGACCTCGCTGTAGTATGAACTTTACATTTGCTAACAAAAGCATCGTGACTATCATGTTAAAAGTGATTGTGCTAAGAGGCAATTTTTTCCAGTCTAGGTAGTTGTGTCATGTTTGTTATATATATGAGATTTCTCTTCAGAGAAAATACAAAATTTGGAGTGCATGGTTTAGTGATTTCACAATTTTGAGTAGATTTTAGATTAGCGGATTTGGCTTTAGATACAACACGTATATGCATGTGTGTTTGTAAGTAATTTAATAATGTGCACAACTTTGATTATGATGTTGAAGATTTGGGAGAAGACTTTGTTATTGTTGAATAATGAATGGCATTGCCTTGTTTATGCTATGGCCATTTCAATGTTTCACAAATTTAAACTTCACAAATCACAACTCCTTTACTAAGTGAATAGTTATCACATCTCCTTTTATCTCCATCATTAAAGCATCCTTTAATGATCACACCACCTTCAGTGAACAACTACCTGCCTGGAAACAACACCCAAAGATCAACTCAACAACTATCAATCCTTAAATCCTAACAAATAACTGTAATAATAATAATTGCAAGATCTATAGAGTTTTAAGAAAATATGTATCTATCTACATGTCCAAACCTTTTATGAAGAGGATTGGAATTCCATTGCTTTGTATGCAATTAGTTCTACACACCTTTTATGGGTGATTTTAAAAATATTGTTGACCTTGGAATACATGAAATTGCTAAAGATAGATTGGAAAAGTATATATCTCGACCCATGTTGCATGAGTTTCCAAAATGTGGGAACATTGGCAACGTGGATACGAGTGTTTGGGGGGGTTAGAAATTTTTCCAAATTTGTTGGAAACATAGGTTCGGAATGGCAATATTATATATTAAAAAATATTTTAGACTACGATGTATCCAAACAATGATGCATATAAGCTACAAGGTTACAATGATTGGTGTGTGTTGATGTATATTATATTCCAATTTATAAGTTGCTTGAAGGTACTACTTACAAATGTTCTTATTACATTCATGGTACATGAACGCACCACATACATATTTGGTTAAACTCAAAACCGAGAATTGTGATATAATGCCAATATTGGAATGTTTTGCCTCCTATCAATGCCACTCTAGTATTTATTTTTATCAAATTGGAGGTCAATGTATGACAACTTTACCTCCTACTGTCTGCTGGAACTGCTATATGTACTATAGTATATTAGACTTTACAACTTTAGTATATTCACTTCAACAAGTTACAAGTAACAAAAATCAACCATTAGTCTCTATCACTAAATCTTGGAAAAAAAGCTTCAAACATGTCATGTAATAAACTGTTACTGTTATAGGTCAAATCTACACTTCAACGTCCGTGATTACATTAAGTTGTCGATCACACAAAATGACAACTTGGATTGAAGAGCTAGATTAACCTAGGTGATGTATGGACTAGATTTACCCCTCCGCAACGGACAAAATACTGTTTTTACCTACATTTTGACATGAACGCTACCCTACAGGCATAAGAGCAACGTTCACCAGCTGAAATATGCAGCTCTGCTTTAGTAGACTAGCGTTCACCTTCTAAAATATGCAGCTCTGCTTCAGTAGACTAGCGTACACCCTCAAAAACCTTGCAAATGCTGGTTGTAAGCACTGAAGTTGCATATTGTGCGCTACTATACTGTGAAAATCTCGCGCACATCTTAAAATGTAATAAAAATATATATTAATTTGACAAATTGGGATTAGTTGAAGTTGGTTTTGCAACTTCCCCAACCTCCCAATCAAACTACCTCTCGATCCAAACTGCCTACTTTGTCCCATAAATACAAGAGGGGTAGATGAGAGAGGGGAGGAGAAACTATGCATTAAGGGTTGTTATGCTGGAGGAATTCCAAGTTGATGTGAAGAGCAGGAGTCCAGGTTCCGGTTGCACAAGCACTCTGACTGATCAGGTATAATTGTACTGATTATTTGCTTTTGACAATAAAGGCTGAAATACCCTTCCCGTCTCAATCAAATGTCTAATGGATTGCATATTTGTTTGGATTAATGCTTGATTGTATTTGATGTCTAAATTGCATTTCAATTTCATCATTGTTATATCAGTCAATATATGTTGAGGAAGGTATCTTTTATATTGCAGGTTCATCAAGCAGAAGATCAAGTGGAGGATCGATTGAAGGAGCAAGCGAAAGCTAGGATCGAACGTCGTTAATAAGGTACGTCTTCAAGAACCTTGATCTCTTTCCTTTTGTAGAAGCCTATGTGATATGATTAATGTATTTACCCGTCACCTCAGAAGTTAGTAGTGTCCCTCTCTTTGCTATAGGGTAGAATTCCCGAACAACAGACTGGCGACTCCGTTTGGGAACGGTTGTTTTCTGCTTTAGGAGACATAGTTAACTTCCAGTACTTTTTGATCTTTTTGACCCTTTGAGAGGCTCTGTAGGTTACTGTAGCCTGTTTCCATTGATTGACTCATCTCAGTTTGAAGTTTTAGAGCTTGTTTCAAACCTTCTCTGGCATGAACGCTGGTATCTCTTGCACACAGTAGTGTACACTTGCTGAAAAACGCTGCTTTACCTATTGCACAGTAGAGTACACATGCTGAAAAACGTTTCTTTCCCTACTACACAGTAGGGTACACCTCCCAGTGTGCGCAGGTTTATACACTGCACAGTAGAGTTTTTTCCTGTAAGTCTATTTGCTTTTGCGATTTGATTTCCACTTGTTTGGTTTGATTTCTAGCCTCTTACTTTGTCTTCTTAACTGATCCTTGAGGTCTTTATGCCCTTGTTGAGTCTTGTTTGCCTCTCCGAAGTCCCTTAGGTCATCTTTTGCTTGCTTGTGTACTTTTGAGGTGTCTTGTTGTTTGTGACTTTTTTTGAAGACTGTGCTTTGTTCCTAGTTGGACATAGATGCATTCCTGTACTCTAGATGCTTGTTGCAAGTATACAAACCTTTGTTTTTTGTGGCAACACTATGCACACTTTGACGGTGTCTTGGCCTTTGATTTAGGGTTTGACCCCCAGTTGGAGTCCTTATGGCGTTTTCAAAAGCTTTTTGAGTCTAGACACTTCTTGATTGCTTTGTCGGTTTCAGTCCAAGTAAGTTGAAGTCTTTTAGTTTGCTTCCATTTGAGTCTTTGTGATTGTAAGGCCATCTTTGGTTCGCTTGCCTACCGTTTGCTTGGCTTAGTGCTTTCTTAGGGTTCTTGGTGCTTTGGAGCAACCTTTGAGGTTTGCCTTTCCATTTTAAGCATCTCTTGTCCCTCTTTTCTTTTCACTTTGTTTTTCAAGCCCAAAGTTTTTTTCCTTTAAAAAAACTTTGTAGGACAAGTCTTTGTCAAGTCATCGAGTTGATTGTTGTGAACCTTAGAGTTGCTTTTCCTTACTTACATTGCTCTTTTACGTCTTACTTGTTTCCATTTTCGAGTTTTTTTTTCTTTTAAGTATATCAGAAAAACAAAAAATGAGTTTGATAGTTTAAAGTAGTAAGACTTACGATCATTTCGAAGTAGCGTAGTTTACTTTGTTTTGAATTTGAAAAGAAAAGAAAAAAGAGATTTGTTTTTGGTTTGCTTAGTTTTCATTTTGGAAAGAGTATAAACGGAAAAAGAAAAGAGTCTTTTGTTGCTTTGAAAGTTATTTCTTTTGCACTTTACTTTCTCAAACCATTCCACACAATGCACTACCCCGTTGAGTAAAAAGTAGCCTTAAATTTTTCTTTTAATAAAATCAATTAGAAACATTTTATTTTTAGGTATACATGACATCAATTAGCTTAGGCTAGAGTTTCGAGCTTAAATCACCTTAAACTGCTCGAAACTGGCTTCATTACGCAACAATTGTAGTACAACTCTCATTTAGGTAAATCCATATATATCAAATAGTCCTGGGATGCTCTACTCAAACCAGAGTTAAGCACGAGGCCATGGGAGATTGGAATTGTTGAGGATATCCCCTCACTTTCCTTTTGACCATAAACCAGAGTCGATTAGTGTACGGGGGTCCTTTCGGAATTCGGGCTTTGCTACCTTGCCCATGCGTTTTGACTAGGCCGACGACTGTCCCCCAAGGTTATTTCGTATTTATGGTAGCCTTAGTATCAGACCTTTAGGATCCTACACAGGTAGAGTGGGCGGTTATTCCCACTTCACCTTAGACAGGCGTGGAAGGTAACCCTCTGGCAGTAATCCTGGGAAAGCGGTTTGGTGATTCAAGCGCTTGCACCCAGTGGACCTCAGGTGGACACCACAAAACTGACCATCAGTACTCTGTTAGTCTGTTCTGAGCCCTAATCATCCCAGACTTGCTTCCGAGAGTATTTGCTATCCGTTTGATTGGTTTGATTACTTAGGATTTTTTTAGTGGTATGCTGTTTGCCCCTTAGTCTTAGTGGCCACTAGGTTTTTACTTAGTTTATTTTTTTTATAATTGTGGAAGACCAACAGCTTCGTAGGTCTCAGAGGTTGCAAAACCTTCCTCCACTCATTGTGGAGCCACTACCGCCACCATGACGACGGAGGACAAACTCCAGTGGTCTTTTTGAACTTACTGGTGAAATAGAGGTTCCTGGTGAACCGCAACCCAGAACCCCGGATTGACAAGTTCTTAATATTGTCGAGGTTGAGGATATTACTTCTAGCGAGTTTAACACTCCTTTTAACCCTTCTCTTATCGGACTTGACGATCCGCTTCTGGTTCCTGTAGGTTTTTAGCAACCTGAGTATAGTGCATATCTTTTCACATGTGGGCATATTATGACTAACCCAGGAGACGAACATGGAGTTCCACAGACTCCCACAATGGGTATGAATACAAGGATTGTGAATCCTTCTTCCACTGCTACATCGATTTTGTCACAGACAGCTTTTGCTTCAACTCCGTCTTTCAGTTTTAATGCTGGTACTTTAGGCATGCCAAGCTCAACAACTTTGACATCTGCCTCAGTTGCCACCCCTACTTTTGGACCCAACAATGCAGTGAATGTCACTCCACCTTCTGCGGCTAAACAGTGATATCGTATATCTAGTACTTGGATTTCCACACCTAATGTAGGGCCGAATCCCTCTGCAACTATGCCTGTCATGAGTACCATGACTGCGCCGTCCACCTCGACTACCCCTGGTTCTAACACCTTTGTAGGTTACAATATGAATCAAAGTAATATACCTGCAAAAATATCCCCTTTTCTTTGTTTTATGGAGGAGGGGTAATATTTTTAACCAACAATATGGCGGGGTTAACACCCAGCCACAGTGGAAAAATGCACAGGGTACCAATCTACTTTCATTTGGGTGGGGGAATTTCAACAACAGTTTCACACAACAGCAGATGGCTCGGGGCAACCCCTACCAGCAGATGGCTGGGGGCAACCCCTACCAACAAATGGCTGGGGGCAACCCTAACCAGCAGTTTATGGGTCAAACTATGGGAGGTTCCCCCTTCATGACTCCAGCTTATCAAATGCTATCTTATAGACCTCGTTTACCATTTCTGGCAACTCTTAATTTGCCAAATCTTTCCAAGTTAATGAACGATCCGGTGTGCCATAACGTTACGTAGCCACCAGTTCCCACTAAGCTACCTTCGGATATTCCAAAATCCGAAGGTAAAACTGGTGAGGATCCTGGTGATCATGTTACCACTTTTCATCTCTGGTGTTTTTCGAACTCGTTGAACGAAGATTCCGTTAGGTTGAGACTTTTTCAAAGAACCTTGACCAGTGCTGCAGCCAAATGGTACATTGAGTTACCTGCAGCCACTTTTTTTAACTTTTGGGATCTCGCTATAGTCTTTTT
The DNA here is from genome assembly GCA_027924585.1 of Larix kaempferi. Taxonomy (NCBI): domain Eukaryota; kingdom Viridiplantae; phylum Streptophyta; class Pinopsida; order Pinales; family Pinaceae; genus Larix; species Larix kaempferi. The sequence goes on from BSBM01000729.1 coordinate 13,536,896, forward strand.
GAACCACTTCCAGCTTCCTGTTCGGTACGACGTCGGGACAAATCTTTTGTCTACCTTTAGACAAAACAAAGCCACCCATTTATCTGATCATATTCAGGAGTGGCGAAGACAGAAGAGACTCATTAAGGCCAATATCCCCCCAGAATTCTTATTAGAGTGGTATCTGAAATCACTCATTCCTTATGTTTATAAGGAAGTAGCTACTTCTGGGGTGTCATCGGAAGAAGAAGCCATTTTAAGGACCCAACAACTAGACTTGGTTTATGTTCAGTCTGGGCTCCTTTACGAGATTATACCTGATGCACCGCGATCAAACATTGATCTAGGTAGACCAAAACCTGGACCACATGTTGACGGCATAGTAGGTTCAGTTGATTCTGTAGCCTTCGAAGCATTGACTAAACAAGTTCATGCCTTATCGGTCAAACAATCGACTGCAGAAGTGACTCCCATCACAACCTCTCCTTCTATTACTGAACCTGTACAGCAGGTTTAGACTAATCAAAAGGGCCCTCGGCAGCCCAATAACAAAAAGAAGGGCAAGAAAGGAGAGGGGAACCAACAAAAGCCCAAAAACAAAGAAAAATGCCGAGGAGGGTAATAGAGAAAAGAAGAAGGTTAAGTTCCCTTGCAAGCTTTGCAAGCAGGACCACCTCACTCACCAATGCCCTCTAATCGAAGAAGCCCAAAAGCTGCTTCAAGAAAAGAAACCTGCCATCCTTAAAGATTCATTTCCCAAAGGACAGGGCTCAGCTTCTGGCACCTCCAATGCTGGGGGCACCACCCATGCTTCAGTTGATCAAACTTTCATTAATATGGTTAACTCGGATGCTCTTTTATAAACGCGGGCAAGAAATTATACCCCGGATTCGCAGAATAAGGATAAAGAGGTTCCTGAATCTTCCACTCCTCTCCACATACCTGTGTATTCACTGCCCAAGATCCCGAAAGGTGTCTTGAACGGGCTTCGCACAATCCCAACGCACGGGCTGCTGCCAACTACAATGTGGTTGAAGATCTAGCCCAGACCCCTTATGCCATGTCCACCTTAGAAGTTTTGCAAAGTTGTCCATTACAACGAAATGCACTTCTGGCAGCGATTGGAAGTATGGAATCATCTAACATGACTGCGCATTTTGATATGTCTGATATCAAATACCGGTTGTTGTACCACGTTGCTTTTCAGATAGAGGTAGTTCATGGTCCTATGAACATTGGACGAGCTGTCGTAGATGAGGGGGCGTCTACGTGCGTAATGTTGATTTCTTGTTGGAAAGCCTTGGGTTCTCTCGAGTTATCCCCCTCTAACACACTGCTTACTGCATTTGATGGCAGAACCTTCCGTCCACACGGAGTCTTGCTATCATTTGACGTCACACTTGTTGGTAAGACAGTTGCTGTAGAGATTGAAGTTCTGGACGCTCCGCTTGATTACAATATGTTATTAGGCAGGAGCTAGACATATGCCATGCGAGCTATTCCATCGTCAGTTTTCCAAGTTGTAATGTTCCCTCACAAAGGTAAGATCGTCATGGTCGATCTGCTTTCGTTCTCTCAGCGAAAAAACCAGACTTCATCGGAATCCACAATTCCTTTAGTTGATCAATCTGCACCAGCAAGTGAGAGTTTAGGAGCAGGGATTTATGGATAATTAATGGGCACGTTTGACCTACCTGCTCCCGTTCTTTTTATGCGTTCTGATGAAGGTACATCTACTGAAACTTTCACGGTTGGTTTAAGGACTGATCCGTGGATTCTTCCTACTGTATCAAAACCACCAGTGCCCTTATCCATTGCGGAAGTAACATACATGGAAGCACAACTTGCTGCAACGGAACATATCATGACTCCGCCAGTCTTTGCCGAGTCGTATGTGGACCCTACTCCTGCACGGTCAACGAACTCTACCCTCTCTCTTGATAGTTTAGACATGGTTTTTCCTTCTGACGAAGCCATTTTGGAAGCCATGATAGGCCTGAGACGCCCTTGGGAACATTTACACCCCAGGACCTATTTACTTCTTGTTCTAAACCTGATAGAGAGAGGTGAGTTCCCTTCGAGACCCAGTGAGAATGCTGATTGGTCCTCTGTCCTTTCCACTTCACAAGCTATTTTTGCCGAAGGGAATAGGATGAGTACAATGAGAACCATCCCCATCAACATTCCCACTGAACCTGGGGTCACATAACATATCTTTATTGGAGCGGACTGTTATCTTGATGAGATCATTCTGTACACCATTTTGTTTAATGATTTCCGTGACATCTTTGTCCGATCTCATGAGGAGATTCTAGGCATCGACCCTACTTGAAGGAGTCTTCGAGCATTCTTCCACCTTCACTTTGAACTCGTTAAAAATAGTAAGGAAGTTACGAGCATTCTTCCATCTCTCCTTTGAGCTCGTTAAAAACAGTAAGGAGGTCACGAGTTTACTTCTTCGAACTCGTTAAAACTTTACGAAAAAGATTTTTATAGAGTTCTTTCACGCTCTTGTTAGACTCTTTAAATATGACAAGATTGCCGAGTATAGTTGTCATTTCAGACTCGTTAAAGGATTTGAAGCGACATCTGCTTAAGTATAAGTTTAACCCTTTTCCGGACTTTTGCGGATTACTTACGAAAAATGAATACTCTAGTCATCTGTGGCTAGAAGAGTTCTTCTTCCATTGTTTTACACTTTTTCGGGGGAGGAGACTAACTTTATGAAAAAAGACCTTTTAGAGCCTTCTTTAGGGTTTTCAGGCTCTTGAAATATGAAAACACCAAGCGATCACTCACCTACTCGGGCTCGATGTGAAATCCACGAAAGGGTAAATAGAGAATTGTTTAAGTTTTGCAGACTCTATCAACAGGAAAACACCAGCGAGCATTAACCTACTTGGGCTTGATATTAAAATCCACGAGTAGGTGTATTAGACTCCTTAAAATTGAAAACACGGACGAGCAAGAACAGATCTCGACTCGATATTAAAATCCAGAGATCAGTATTATAGAGTATTATTCTATCTCTTCTTCGAACTCTGTAAACAATGAAGAAGGTCCCGAGTCTTCCTCCCATGGGCTCGTTAAACTCTTTACATGGTTGGATCTATTGAGTTTTCATTCTTTCTTGGACTCATTAAAACAACAAGAAGGGTATTCTTTTATCTAAAAAGAATAAGGGATAAGAAGGGTATATCACATCTTGCAGTTTCAAAGGCAGTTCAGTCAGTCATATCCTTGAACACAACACCTACTTGAGTCTTTCATGTTAGTTGAGTTTTTAGTTTTTGACCTTAGGGTGAACCTGATATCCGAGTTGTTTACTCCCCCGGTTGGTTATTCTTCCAACCATATGGAGGGTCTGCTAATGTCTCCTACATTGCAGGCTTATATCACTTTCCCGTCACGTTGAAAACTGCCTAAGTCACTTTGTGTCGTGCTCACTGTTCAAGGATACAGCCTATGTCGACCATTCTGCAGTTTATCTTGACCTCATGTGTCGGTCATCCTAGTGTCAGTCTTGTTACTTATACTACTCCACATCAGCTCATACCATTTGAGTGTTCCTCCCTTCCAACGGACTTCTTCCCATTGACACCAGCTCATTTTTCTCTGGGAATGAAGTTTAGAGTTTCGGTTAGTACCTTGAGGATTGCAGTCACCAGTGGCAATCTCTCTCGTTGTTAAATTATGAGAATACATCAATGTCTCTTATTTGGCAGGTTCCTCAAGTGTTTCGGTTAGTACCTTGAGGATTGCAGTCACCAGTGGCAATCTCTCTCGCTGTTAAATTATGAGAATACATCAATGTCTCTTATTTGGCAGGTTCCTCAAGTGTTTGACGTCAAGTCCACTTATTCACACTTGTTGGATCGTACTAGGTACCTTGGGCCCCATTATCATTATCAGTGGAAGCCCTCGCGTTTGTTAACGGTATACATCAATGATCGGTAATCAAACGATTCCCCCCATGTTCGACTTTCAGCTCATTTATTCACATGGTTAGGGTTTGTACCTTGGGTTGTTTGGATGAAGACCTTGAGATTTTGACAGCATTACCTCATTATGTTATCACCCAAGCTGCGCAAGACAGAGCCTCACTCATTTTGGCTCTCCATGAGACATAGATCCAGTTTGTTGTTATGGATATGATCTCTCATTTTGACATGGATCCATGCTTGTATTTCAGTGGCCATGCTATATATACATCTCCTAGTTATGTATCGGAGATCATGTTGTATCATGCTACACATCTATATGATGTCAAGATTGTAATTGCTCGCTGACCTTGATCTTTATTTCAGGTACTTTTGTGACTTGGTTTTGTGGTTTCCTGCTCCGTCGCTGACTTGGAATTATAATGTATTTCGATCATCGCTTCCCTTTGACCTCACACATTAGGGGGCATCTGTTATAGGTCAAATCTGCACTTCTCCGTCCGTGATCTCATTAAGCTGTCGATCACACAAAATGACAACTTGGATTGAAGAGCTAGATTAACCTAGGTGATGTATGGACTAGACTTACCCCTCTATAGCAGACAAAACACTGTTTTTACCTACATTTTGACATGAACGCTACCCTACAGGCATAAGAGCAGCGTTCACCAGCTGAAATATGAAGCTCTGCTTTAGTAGACTAGCGTACACCCTCAAAAACCTTGCAAACGCTGGTTGTAAGCACTGAAGTTGCATATTGTGCGCTACTATACTGTGAAAAACTCGCGCACATCTTAAAATGTAATAAAAAATATATTAATTTGACAAATTGGGATTAGTTTAAGTTGGTTTTGCAACTTCCCCAACCTCCCAATCAAACTACCTCTCGATCCAAACTGCCTACCTTGTCCCATAAATACAAGGGGGGTAGATGAGAGAGGGGAGGAGAAACTATGCATTAAGGGTTGTTATGCTAGAGGAATTCCAAGTTGGTGTGAAGAGTCGGAGCCCAGGATCCGGTTGCACAAGCACTCTGAATGTTCAGGTATAATTGTACTGATTATTTGCTTTTGACAATAAAGGTTGAAATATCCTTCCCGTCCCAATCAAATGTCTAATGGATTGCATATTTGTTTGGGTTAATGCTTGATTGTATTTGATGTCTAAATTGCATTTCAATTTCATCATTGTTATATCAGTCAAAATATGCTGAGGAATGTATCTTTTATATTGCAGGTTCATCAAGTGGAAGATCAAGTGGAGGATCGATCGAAGGAGCAAGCAGAAGCTAGGATCGAACGTCGTTAACAAGGTATGCCTTCAAGAACCTTGATCTCTTTCCTTTTGTAGAAGCCTATGTGATATGATTAATGTATTTACCTGTCACCCCAGAAGTTGGTAGTGTGCCTCTCCTCGCTATAGGGTAGAATTCCCGAACAATCGTTACTATTAGGCTTTAATAGACCTCATATGCAATTACAATGGTAAAACCACACAGTAGACTTATGATACTATAGGTAATAACACATCAAAATTTAGTGGAAAAGTATACTTGTAAAACATTGGTATGAGAAAATGACAAATATTGGCAATGGCTCACAAATTCTCACAATGTTGAGATGACCAAATGTTGGCAAGACACCTCACACAATTCTTCATAATTCTCCTCAATACAGCTCATTCACCCTTGACTCTTCAACATGCCTCAATCCTCACTCAATCATTACTACTCAATACACCTTGCCCCTCCTCACACAAGAATCTCAAGGTTGCTCACTCATCGAATGACTCAACGCAACATGATGCCAAATGCCAAATAATGCAAAATGCGCAATGGTGTGTATTCTTCATGACGGGGTGGCTATTTTATATGTAGAAATTAAGGATTTTTAAACCGTTTTATGGTTTTTCAAGGGGGTTTAATGCAAATTTTATCCTGAGTTCTATTTACTAATAAGGGAGGACCATTGTGGGAAGACAATGATAGGTTTCTAACTGAAAATTTGAAAGCTTCCTCCAATTATCATTTTTAGTGATGAGATAGATATAATTCTTGGTAACATGGGACTACTTCCAGTCTAAAGAGAGAACTTTTGGAAGAAGAGGAAAGTGTTGGACTAGGCAATTCAATACTTGCTCTATTGAGGTTTACCTTCAACAATTTTTTAAAGGCAACAACTAGGGATGGTCCTATGATACTGAGTATGAATGATGTGACAAAATGGAATGATCAATATGAGGAAAATGGTAGTAGGGAGCAGTCACTATTTGGTTATGTCAAGTAGAATATGAGGTAGTAAGATTATTTTTCCTAAAAAGCACTATTGTTGGAGAGTTTTCATGTGTATACCATTTCAAACTATTTTCTATATCTCAGAAGGATAAATCTCTTGAAGACCTTTTGAAAACTGATGGTGGTATGCTATTGAAAAAGGGAGTATTGGCTTCGGAATTTGAATTTCATTAAAGAAATAGTGTTATTTGAATTGTACATGCAAATAAAATCAGCGAAAGGGCAACAAAATGATGATATATGAACAAAAACCTTGAAAAAAAATACCATATTTGAAAATAATTAGTAGAAGGTAATTCTCAACCATTGATGAGGCATTTTGGTGAAGAGTTGGTGAGCAATAGCTCGTAGAAGTGTGACAATAGGTTGGCATGCTTTTGGGCATAGCGTAAGTTTTATTAGATGGCAACATACGTAGACATGCAATCTAGAATGCACATCTTAACTCATAGTCTGTTACAAAAATAACATTTGATGCTTGTTGTTGGGTTAAAATGGTCAAATTTCACACCACTAATATACTTTTGAACACTCCAATGGTGAAGGAAAGCGGAACCTAGATTTAGGTGCATGCATTATTTAATTAATGACAACACACATAATCAAGGAAGGTGCATGTACTATTGTAGGAATGCATGGAGGAGCTTGCATGGGCGTATTCTAGTTTGCATGAGAGATAAGTTGAACATTGAGTTTGCATGGGTGTTTTTTCTAGTTTGCATGAAAGATGGTCATATTTTAGGTTGCATACTTAACGAGAAGTTCACATGCTTCATTTGATAACGCTCAGATAGTGTATTTTCCAAGAGGGATTTAGCCTCTTATTTAATTAATTGAGTCATTATATTAAAACTATGCCTTCTCTGTTAGTCGACTTCTAACAACTTCTAGCCTAGGCAAAGATTAGGTTGCATCTCTTTTAAGAGATTTTCATCCAAATAAAAGTGCATTTATTAATGATCAATATCCATTTCAAATTCCATAGCAAGGTAGTTAGACATAGTTATATACTAGATGTGGAACAATAATGTGAATCTCTACCTGGTAGCATGCACATGCAATTATACTTATGGTGTAGATCTCAAGGAGGCCGAAGTCTATTAGAAGGAGAAAATTTCATTAAATTGAGGTTGGATTACTAGAGATTGGAAACGTTTTTTTATAATTCGAGCATGTTTGAAGCTTGACTAAAATTTGAACAATTGGTTCCCATGTGGTTCCTTTGTTTCCTATGTGATTGAATCTTGTAGAATGTGTTTGTAACTTTCTTTTATGTGTTTCTCAAGGAAATTTTGCAAATCTAGAGGACCTTCACTCCTGATTTGGCAACGCTGTTACACATTTGAGTGAGTATTCCTAGCCCCAAAGATCTATAATGGATACATTTTCTCCTTAGCTGTTAGATTTTCAAGATAATAGCAGTATAATTTTCGTCTCTTTCAACTTAGAAATAGGATTACTGAAAGAATAACTATGCACATAAACAAAATAGAGACAATGATTTACCATGGGAAAACCCAACAAACCTTTCTTACTCAGAGAATCAGTGCATAATACAAGTACATCAAAGATAATAGTGATGAAGATCACAAAGAGAAGAGATGACAAAATAAGGAGCTCCAAAATGTTATGCAATCAATTCCTAGAAATAACATAAAAAGAACATAAAAAGACCAGAAATGAGTAATCCAGGACCTAATAGAGAAGAATGAAGATGAATATCAAATCTCTTCGAGGGGGAAACATCCTTATACAATGTGCTGAATACACAAGACAAGACAAGACAAGACAAAGGTGTACAATAACAACTAATAGACCTACTAATATACCCAAGCCGACATCAATAATATGTGATGCACCACAATATAGGGGGTAATGCACCACTATATAGGGGGTAATGTGCCAATATTTAGGGCTGAACATGCCCCTCCCCTTCGAAAAGTGTCGTCCTCAATGCTGAAATAGTTCTGGATGTTGCTGTATAAAGGACTTGTCTTCCCATGTTGAACCTTCCGCAGGTAGGTTCTTCCATTTAATGAAATACTCTGGAATTGGTCGATTCCGGAGTTGTATGATTTTTGTTTCAGTGATTTCTTTAGGCTCCAAGATGATTTTTCCTTCCTCATCAATTTCTGGTAATATAGTTTGAACTGGTAGCTTGTCATCGATCACCTTCTTTAAACATGAAACATGGAAACCTAGGTGGACTCATGAAGATGCAAGCAGTTCTAATTTGTAGGCCATACTACCAATATTTTGTAGCACACTATAGGGGCCGCAATATTTAAGTGATAATTTATTATCCTTCTTAGTGTTCTTCATGGACATCTGTTTGTATGGTTGTATTCTTAAAAACACCCAATCCCCCACATCAAAGCCTCGTTCACTGCAGTGTTGACCTGCTGCTTGTTTCATTCGATTCTGTGCCAAAGTCAGGTTGTCCTTTAAGAGTTGAAGAACTTGTTGTTGATGCTCCAATTGGTCTTCCACTGCTTGAACCTTAGATGAGTCTCTCAGTGAATATGTGAAGGATGGTGGATGATAACCATAAAGTGCCATGAATGGGGTCATTTTTGTTGATGTATGGAAGGAAGTGTTATACCACCATTCTTCCAAGGGTAACCACTTGACCCATTGTGTTTGTTTACCAGTTGCAAAAAATTGGAGATATCCTTCCAAACATTTTTTCGCTATCTCCGTTTGTCCATCATATTGAGGATGATAAGATGAGCTATGAGCCATTTGAGTACCCAAGCAAGAAAATAATTCGGTCCAAAAATTACCAGAGAAACTGGGATCCTTGTCACTTACTATAATATTTGGAGTACCATGTAGTTTTTGGGCTGTCTCCATAAAAGCAGTTGCGACCATGCTGGATTTGGAAGGGTGAGATAGTACATATTTAGTAAGTCTACCAACAACCACCACGATGACACTCTTTCCTTCATTCTTTGGTAAACCTGCGATAAAATCCATTGATACCTCTGTCCATCGTTGGCTTGGAATGGCAAGTGGTTGTAGAAGACCTGGGGTCTTAATTTTTTCCACTTTATTTTGTTGGCAAACCAAACATTTCGTCACAAATTTTCGAACATCAATTTTAAGATTATAGAGAGTTCAACAAGCTCACTATTAAAGATAAATTCCCCATTCCAGTTATTGATGAATTGTTAGATGAATTACATGGGTCAATTTACTTCACCAAGTTGGATCTTCGCTCAGGCTATTATCGGATCAAAATGAAGAAAGAGGACATTCCAAAAACATACACGACTATTAAGACCATTAAGATACACAACTTAGGTTGAATTATTCCATCCTCTAACATTTCTGCGACCATATGCTCAATTTCACTCTTTTGGGCATAAGGATATATGTAAGGTATGATATTGGGAGGAACACTTCCTGGAACCAAATGAATGACATGATTATGATCTCGAGTAGGTGGGAGACCCGTGGGAATATTATCAAATACCTTGGAATGATTGTTGAGGACCTGCTGTAGATCTGGAGAGATGGACGATTTAGGTGTTTGAACATCTAGTGAGCAAAATTGTGCAATTACGCCCCCGTTTTTCTTTCTGCAAAAGCTTGGTCATGACATTAGAGTTGATTATCTTACCAGGTCTTCCTTTGATACCTATTAACAAAAATTCTTTTCCTCCCTGAATTTTTTTCCAGAAAATCTCTTGAAAATTAAAAGCTATTGTTCCCAGGGATTGTAGCCATTAGATCCCCATGACCACATCGGCCCCACCCATTGGAATGGAAATAATTGGACTATTTAGGACATACTCTCCCATAGAGAGATCTATCTTATGTCATTTTCCTAATCAATTTATAGTTCCTCCATCCGCAACCATTACCTGAAACTCTGGTGTTGGTTATATAAATAAATTTAAAGCCCGTACTATCTTACAATGAATAAAATCACTAGGCCATTTGGACGAAATTTCGACCACAGATTCGTTTCCCTTCCGAATTCGTACTATTAGGATAATGACAAATGATGGTTTCTGAAAACATCGTTTCACATGACATCACTCTTCCGAAAATGGATTTATCGTCACAACAACAACATTTATTGGAGACACATGTCATGCAATATTTGTTTCTTCAAATGCATAAGCCGTCGTCGCAAGACCGACAATGTATCCTACAACATTTAGGCACGTCTCTCTTGCAACCAAACGTATGTTGCAATGACGACATAACCTCCTCGTAATTATACACACAATCATCGCTATAACGACGACCATTCGTCGTGACAACGACATATATGTTGTTGGAACTTTAGTCAACCATAAGTTTACCCAGCTAGGATTCCACTCAGGCTCGTCTCTATTGCGACGAAATTGAGTCTCTATTCAGACGCCTTGACGTCGGGAATGCAAGATCAATGTTAAGGTCATGGAGCTAGGATCTACTTTGGGGTGTCTCAATTGGGACGTTTGGGCGTCTCTATTGCGACAACGTGGACGTTGCAATAGCGACGCTAACCGTTTTTGTTCTGATGTTTCGGTCATAGCCCCGACCGGTTGTATCCTTCATAAGGGCCGTCTCAATATTGACGACATGTAAGAGATTCGACGGTTGTAATGTCGTAAGGGGCGTCACAATACCGAAGATGATTTTTTTTTACAAAAAAAAACAGAGCCGATTCAAGTTAAGGGTGTTAGCAGGACAATTGCATATTCAAATATATTTGAGTTAAGGTGGTATTTGAGAACTAGTTCAATTGCCTCTATGCTCTTAAAATATCATTATGTAACAACATAGCTGCAATGTCAACTATTTGAATGATGTTTTAACCATTTGATATTATGAATGAAATAAATATGGTTGCATTGCTCTCTTGTTTTTCAAGGCGTGTCAAACTAAAGGTTTGTGTCACCATTTTTACCTTGAGCCATATATCAACAATGGAGAGGTGTTTTCAAAATAATACACATAAATATTTTGGAGTGGAGAATGACATAAGAGACCAAAAATAAGATTCAAAGTGGTGGATGCACACTAAGCAAACCCCTTGATGTAACTACTCAAGTAATTGTTGTTGTAAATGTAACTTCAGAAGATATTCAATTGTATTTTATATTTATATTATTATTGTATTTTATTTTGTACCTCCGACGGAGATGTTTTTCCTCTGTTCGGGGATGTCATTATTATGTTTGGTCATGCAATATTATTGAGGTAAAACCTCCATTGTAAGTCAGTGCATTAGATCCCTTAAAGCCAAATGTAAATTGTATTATTGAGTCTCCTTATGACAGGTCGACCCAATTAGGTAAGTGAGGTCGTCCCCATTAGGAAAAAGGTCACCCACACATAAAGTATAAATAGAGAGAATTTCTCTCTCATTTGGACACAACACTCACTTAATCAAGTTCACATAAGCATAGAGAGAAGACAAGTTCACTGGAGGAGAAAGAGAGAGAGCTGCAGAAGACATCTCATATTTGGGTTTTCCATTTTGTTTGATATTGTATTAGTGACGAATCTATCTTTGAGGAAGTTGCAGGGTTTTCTCCTTTATGGTTTCCTCGAGGAAAATTATTGTGTCTATTGTGTTTTGATGTGCTTGTTTTTCTTTCGGTTAAAGATTCTAGTTAAATTGAATTAAAGTACAAACTCTAACATGGTTTCGGAGCAACAGGAAACCATGGCTTCAACGGGAGAAGAAGGCATTGTGCAGCAACGAGAAACTAAGGCTTCCTAGTTCAAGGTCTTCTCTCCACAGATCATCAGAAAAAGAGGGCTACGCTAACTCTCCCTAGGAGGGCAAATCTTTTGGAGGAAGCATAACTCAGTTCATAGAATTTTCATTTTTGACCTAGACAATAGTGCCGGGAGAAAACTAGGGCATCAATTTTTTTGGGTTTTCCTCCATCAATCCAAAAAAAAGGAGTATATTGGACCACTCGCCTTGAGAGGGCGCATCTTCTTGTCCAATCAGAAGTTCAAAATTCCAACTTTGGAAAATTAGGGTTTCTCTGACAAACCCTAGGTCAGCTAGCCCCAAATTGGTAAGAACTAAATCTTTGCTATTTCCATTTGAGGTTCTCATTTCAAAATGACTCACCACACCAAGCTTGAGCATAAGCTTGAGGGAGATGACAACTTTCGAGCATGGAAGTATAAAATATCTCTTGTCCTAGAAGAAAATGATTTGGACAAGTATATTAGTGAGGAGGTTCCAGCACCAGAGGGTAATGAGGCAAATACTATCCACAAGAAGAACTTGGTCAAGGACAAGAGGATTATTGTAGACTCCATTAAATATCATCTCATCCCTCATGTGTCATCCCTGAAGACACCCAAGGAGATGTTCGATGCCTTGAAAAAGATATTCGAAGGAAAGAACATCAATTAGAAGATGAATTTATCAAATCATCTCAAGAATGTGAAGATCCAACCTTCAGAGACCATGCAATCCTACTTCACAAGGATCTCACAAATCAAGGAGCAACTTGTAGTGATAGAAGACAAAGTCGAAGAAGGAGAGATTGTTATGACCACCTTGAATGGTCTCCCAAGATCATGGGACTCATTCATTCAAGGAATATGTGCTAGGAAGAAGTTGATCTCCTTTAGCAGACTATGGGAGGAATGTACACAAGAAGAAGCTAGGCTGGTGGAAAGAGAAGAGAACATGGGAGCAAATGATGATCAAGCTCTTACAGTTCACACCAGAAGAAATCATAACAAGATGGAGGACCACCATCACAGAAGAAACATAAAATCCATAAGAGATCTATCCAATATTAGATGCTACACATGTGATGAGAAGGGACACTACTCAAGAAATTGTCCTAGAAACAAAGGATCTTCCAAGAGGACTAACAAGAATAGACATCATGCTCACACCGCTGAAGATGATGAACCAACAAGTAAAAGAACCAGAGAAGAAAGAGATGATTCTTCAAGTGATGAAGAGCATGTATTAATCTTAGCATTCATAGGCACTATCATACATGGGAGCAATTATTGGCTTGTTGATAGTGGAGCATCCAAGCACATGACGGGATACAAAGAATCCTTCATCAAACTATCTAAGAATGAGTCACCTCACAAGGTGAAACTTTGGGATGATTATCAATACGCCATCAAAGGAAGTGGAGAAGCTTCCTACAAGCTAGACTCCGGAAAATACTTGAAGATGAAAGATGTTCTATATGTTCTAGGACTAAAGAAGAATATTCTCTCCATCTCAGCACTAGATGCTAAGGGGATGATGGTTTCATTTGTTGATGGCCAAGTCCTAATGTGGCCAAAAGGAAATACAATAGATGATGCAACAATAATTAGAGAGCAAGAGGGAGGCTTGTACAAGTTGAAGGGACAACTTGAAAAAGAATTGGTTCATGACTCCATGGGACCAAGTGAGCTATGGCACAAAATCTTGCACATGTGCACTATAGAGCACTACCTATTGCAAGCAAAGCAGTTTCAGGACTTCCAGAAATCTAGACCAAAGATGAAGGAATTTGCAAGGGGTGTGCACAAGGAAAGAATGTAAAGAAGGCGTTTCCCAGCAGTGAAATCAAAGCAAAAGGAATATTGGAGATAGTCCACTCAGATGTATGTGGTCCCATGTCATCCAGCTCACTAAGCGGGTATGTATATTATGTTTCTTTTATAGATGACTTTCCTTGTAAGACTTCGATTTATTTCAAGAAGATCATGAAGAACACAACATGGCAGAACGACAAGAACCTGTAGATCCACCTCGTGAGAATAGCTCCCACAAGAGAAGACCAACATGGGAACGAGAAGCAATACAAGATGTAGAGAAGTATGGCACTCCATATGGATGCATAGAGAAAGCAAGAGACCCAAACCATAATCCAGCCATGTAGCCCTGCTATGTGACATCATCAATAAAGAACTTTCCAACTACGAAGAATCATCAGAGAAGAAAGAATGGAAGGATGCCATGATCGAGGAGTACCGGTCGATTATGAAGAATGATGTCTAGGAGATAGTTCCGAGACTAGAAGAAAAGTCTGTTGTGACTTCGAAGTGGATCTACAAGATCAAGCATGCTGCCGATGGTAGCATTGAAAAACACAAGGCAAGATTTGTGGCACGTGGATTCTCCCAGAAAGAAGGCATAGACTACAAGGAGACTTTTGCACCTGTAGCAAGATACACTTCTATTAGATCTATACTTTCATTGGATACAGTCATGAAATGGAAGGTACACCAAATGGACGTCAATACAACATTCTTGAATGGTGTAGTTGAAGAGGAAGTGTATGTGGAGAAGCCACTGGGATTCGAGACACATGACAGACAGACTCATGTGTGCAAGTTGAATAAATCCTTGTATGGATTAAAACATGCACCCAGGACATGGTACGATAGGATGGGCAGGTTCTTGATGAGCTTAGGATTTACCAAGAGTAAAGAGGATTCCAACCTTTACTTCAAGTTTGACGGCGAAAGACCAATGATACTTTTGCTATATGTAGATGACATGTTCCTGACAGGTGAGGGTGAGCTCATTACAGATGCAAAGAGGAGGCTTGCCGCAGAGTTCAAGATGAAGGACCTGGGGATGATGCATTACTTCTTAGGCATGGAGGTGTGGCAGAGTGTGGATGGGATCTTCCTTGGTCAATGAAAGTGTGCAATATATATTTTGAAGAGGTTCATAATGATGCATTGCAAGAAAATGACCACACCAATGGCATCAAACTTGAAGCTACTGTGTGATGCTTCATCAAAGACAGTTGATGCCATGATGTACCAAAAGATGATTGGTTCGTTGATGTATTTGACAAACACGAGACCAGACATATGCTTTGCTTTGAACACCCTGAGGTAGTTCCTGACGAATCCGAGACATGTTCACCTGATTCCTGCAAAACATATATTGAGGTACCTGAAGGGTACATTTGAGTATGGGCTCAAGTATGAGGAAAATCATAGGATTAACCTACATGGTTATGTTGATTCGGTTTGGGAAGGCAGTGCCACAGATAGGAAGAGCACTTCTGGATGTTGCTTCAGTATGGGATCCAGTATGATCTCCTAGTTTAGCAAGAAGCAGTCATGCGTGGCGCTGAGTACAATCGAAGCAGAGTATGTTGCATCTTGTTCGACTAGTTGTGAGGCGGTATGGCTTCAGAAGCTACTGTCAGATTTGTTTGATCTCGAGCTCGAGACAACTTGTATCTTCTATGAAAACCAGAGTTGTGTGAAGCTTTTTGAGAATCCGATGTTCCATGACAAGTCAAAGCATATTGAGATAAAGTACCACTAAATATTGGATATGGTGCAGAGAGGATCAATGAATCTCTAGTATGTGGCAACAGACTAGAATAAAGCCAATGTGTTGACCAAGCCTTTATCTAGAGTGAAGTTTGGATACTTTAGAGAGAGGCTTGGTGTTATCCAGGTCGAGGTTCCTCGAAAGAGGGAGTGGTGAGACCGGAAGACACAGATGCACTAGAGCTGGTTCTTGCATGGTGGAGGAAGTAGGTGGTCCTTGGGACGTAATGAAACTGGGGTGATCCTATGCTATTCCCACATGATGGAGACGTTGAGAGGTCCACTGGTCACAAATACACTCTGTGTGTGCCTAGGTTGGTTCTTGCATGGTGGAGAGACACAAGTGGTCCTTGGGACGTAGTGCACCTGGGTTTCTCCTGGGTTCTACCCACATGCTGTAGACGCGGGCTGACCGTTGAGAGACGTAATGCACCTGAGGTGCTCCTAGGTTGTACCCACTGGGTGGGAGATGCAGGTAGTCTGTTGGGAATGATGTGTGCATCTAGGTTGTGCTCCGTGTGATGAGATGATATGGATACGATGAGATGATAGTAGGAGACGCAGGTGATTGCTGTGGCAATGTAATGTATGGTCCTGGGATATCCCTACTTGATGGCTTGCTTGTGGAGATGATGAAGACCTAGATGAGAGATAGGCCTACATCCAACATGAAAAATGGATGGTTCTGTAGAGATTCTTATGATAGATATATTCGAGAGATGTCACTAATTGATGATCAACGATATGAGGATTGCTGCAGCAACAACAATGATGATCCAGTGATGATGATGATGTTCCAACATTGAAGATGATCCAACGATGATGACGTTTTCCAGAATTTGTGTCCAGAGTGATGATGACCGTGGCGAGAGAATACCTTCCTAGTTAAGGAGTGTTGTTGTAAATGTAACTTCAGAAGCTATTCTATTGTATTTTATATTTATATTATTATTGTATTTTATTTTGTACCTCCGACATAGATGTTTTTCCTTCGTTCAGGGATGTCATTATTATGTTTGGTCATGCAATATTATTGAGGTAAAACCTCCATTGTAAGTTGGGGCATTAGATCCCCTAAATTCAAATGTAAATTGTATTATTGAGTCTTCCTAGGACAGGTCAACCCAGTTAGGTAAGTGAGGTCAGCCCCATTAGGAAAAAAGTCACCCACACATAAAGTATAAAGAGAGAGCATTGCTCTCTCATTTGAACACACCACTCACTTACTCAAGTTTGCATAAGCATAGAGAGAATAAAAGTTCACTGGAGGAGAAAGAGAGAGAGATGCATAAGACATCTCATATTTGGGTTTTCCATTTTGCTTGATATTGTATTAGTGACGAATCTATCTTTGAGGAAGTTGTGGGGTTTTCTCCTTTATGGTTTCCTCGAGGAAAATTATTGTGTCTATTGTGTTTTGTTGTGCTTGTTTTTCTTTCAATTAAAGATCCTAGTTAAATTAAATTAATGTACAAACTCTAACAGTAATGTGCCCCACATGTGCCAATAATAGGTTGACACATGACAAACTCTCTCCTATATGTGGTGGCTACACACCAAGCACACTCTTCTATGTGAAGAAAAAACCTCAACATGTGGCAAGCACTCAACTCATTATTTAAATAAAAATATCTCACTAATTACTAATCACCAGTCATAGAATTGCTAAATATAGAAAATCCCTAAAAATAGGAAGGGACATAAACATTTTGTCAATATCTCTTTTGATGTCAATTGGCTATAGTTCTACAATATTAGAAAATAAAATGCACATGGACAAACACTATGAACACACAAGATTTCTGTTTACTTATAAATGCAGTTGAAAATCTCATTTTTTCCATCAACAGGCCGCTGAGCGGAAAGAATACAAAAAATGCAAAGGTGCAACAACTATATAACCTAAATTTTGTTATACTATCACGAGTGTCTACAATGAATTATCAAGTCTTTATGTGTATCCTTCTCTGTGATGCAAAGCAAAGAAATGAAAAAAGCAATGTAATTTGATAATACCTCTAGTACTTGGAGAGGATCTAAAGATTCACTATGACAATGGAGAAGGCATACAACAACCTTGTACATGGGTTCCTTACCATCTCTAGGTTCCATATACATGTCAAGCAACCTGTGACAAAAAGGTAACATCATCTATTATATTCCTACAATTTTAAAATGATAACTGTAATCCAAGACCATGATCCCTAAAACATAACTTACTGCATATAAGCATCAGATATACCAAGCTCTGCACAATACTGTTCCGCTACTTCACTATATTCCAAATTCCTGAAATTAGAAGACATCATAAGATATAGAAAAAAATTGAAGAACATAATAGTAGGCTGAAAGATGGAATACCACAAAGCAAACTCAAAAGTGATTACAATACCATATGAAAATTTCTCCTTGGAATCTCTTTGCAATTAAACAATGTGTGAGGCTAACACCCATCCATTTGTTAAACTATACACCTACACATATAACTTGGAAATCTATTCACGCATTACAATCTGAGTAGATTTTGACTCACAAGGCTAGAATTTGAAGCACCAAGGTTTCTTCTCCAAGTTTTCGATACAATATTGCCCGTTGGATAATACGAAAGAAAATGCCAAAGATTAAAATTACATACATCACTTTCTCAAAGACTAAACCATAATAAAATTAACAAGCAAATAACTTATATGTCATATAGTGCAAAGAATCCAACATAAGCGGTAACTATGTATAAATAAGATATAGACGCCTATCTGTGTAATAAAGACAATATGACTTGTCTTGTAAACATTCAGAGTGCATTTCATCCCTATTGTCACTCGAGACTCAAGACCTCTAAAACATTTTAGGAATATGGATGTGGTTTGGTCATTTAAATTTTCGACAATAATATTGTCTTTGACTACAACAAGAATATGAAGTACACAAAAAAGGCCTTCACAGAGTAGAGCTTCCCCTTGCCCCCCAATCAGGGAGGGTAGGCATGTCAAACGATAACATGTGCATCCCAATTAAAAATCATGGTATCCAAGCATCATTGGCGTGACTCTGTGTGTGTGCAGGTGTGGATACAGGGCAGTCACACTAGTTTTGAAATATGGATGCACTGGGCTACACACAGGGAGGGTTCAATACTTAGTGTTATGGCAATAATCTTGTCTTGGTGACACAAGTGACAATCTAGTGGTAATTATGTCATTGTGTTGGGTTAAATTACTGCCCCTATGGTGTTAGGGTTGGGATTCTTAGCATTTATGATGGATCCAACCTAGGGTTATCTCCCCCTCCTAACACTAATATATATGAGGTGCCTCAATCTCATTTTATACATCAAACATCAATAAAGTCATGTGATTATACCGTAGACATCATTATTTGTCTTGGGTTACAGATTAGATGGAATATTAGGGTACCCATTCATATTGTGTGTTCTTGGGTTTTACGTTATTGAAACCGAATCATAATTCTTCCCTAATTCTGACTTGGTATTAGAACATGTGAACCCTACCTTGTGCTTTTGTTATATTCGTCAATCAAAGCACGAAGATTATGGCCGAATATTGCAAATGTGGTTCAAGAGTTTCATCAAATACTTTGCATACAAAACAAGTTATACAACTTGATGATAACTTTATACTCCAAACGAGAACTCTAGCCATACAAACCGATATTTTTGCATTAAAAACAACAAAAAACAATCCTCAATTTGAAGAGCGGTGCTACTGGTAGCACCCTTTTTTTTGGAAGCCAAATTTACAACCTTTTTGGAACCCTGATCGATGTGATTGCAATCAAAACCGTAAATCAACCCCTCAATCAAAAAGTGGTGTCCCCAGAATCACCCTTTTTTCCTGAAGCCAAATTTACAACCTTTTTGAAACCCTGACCGATGTGATTGCAATAAAAACACTAAATCAACCCCTTAATAAAAAAGTGGTGCCCCAATAATCACCCTTATTTAGAGGGGTTAAAATTAGGCCTTGTTTCAAACTATGAGCCTAGCAACAGACATTGTTACAAGGAAAATCCTAAAAATAAAATAAAAAAGGCATAAAATGACATAAATCACATTAAAACAATTATATAATAAAAAATACCGGATCATAGGTGCATAGGTGGTCAAGGGCCCACATGAAACCAACAATGTGGAGCCGAGAGTTGAATGAGGCATGTCGGAAGATGGAATTCCTGTTGGTGAAGGAGGGAGGTTTTAAATTGGAGTCGTGCGAGGAGGAGTTGGTGTAATAGTTGAGGTGAAGGGAGGATGTGAGTATTTATGTATACATGACTCCATGGAGGTGAGTCGGTCTAGTTCGCGGTTAGAGGTAGTTAAATATATTGGTAGAAAGAACATTTGGTATGTGAGATATCAGGGTGTTGATGGAGGAGAGTTTCCAAAGAGATGGAATGGCGGTGTGCTAATGGACAAAGCCATTAATTCATTCTATCATCTTGATGAGGCTTTTTAATGATGGTTTGAGGGAGAATGATTAGTAAGAAGTATTTAAATATGAGAGTGTGGTGTCTAGGAGACTAAGAGTTTTTGAATTTCGTTGGCCCGTCGTTAGGGAGAGGAATAATTGGCATACTACCGTGTTAGTTGGATGCATATCGATGGCCCCTCGCCAATGAATGCATAGTCGACGGGGGAGGAGAAGTAGAGCTGAGTGAAGTGCGGTAGATGAGGATGCAGGGGTGGAGTATATCGAGGTTATCCCGTCCAATATAGACTACTCCATTTCACAAATGGAAGATGATGAGATGTAGCAGAGGATTGAGGAACACAGGCTGACAACAACCCTTGATCCGTATTGGGTACTGCGAAGGATTCTGTCCAAAGTGATGTTGGAGTGTGTTAGCTTCGGGGACTTGGTTCTACAAATAATCAAGAATTCCAAAGAAGACATGCTTAACAATGCGGTGGACATGGAGGGAGTTATGGGGCTGGCCAAAGCCTCTTTCACGGCTTCTTCAACGTGTAACTCCCCTCCTCCAGTGGATATAGAGCATCCCTTGCCAGGCGACAATGAGGGATTCAGGAGGAGCCGGTAACTCCAATGGTCGACCCAGCTCTGTAATTGTCTCTCTCTACTTTGTTGTTTTGTGGATCTCCCTCAATATGTTTTGTGTTCGATTTGCAATGGCCTCGAGCCGATATTCTATTTTGGTTTGGTTGTTTTACCGGGTAACAATGTATGGCAGGAAGGATAGTTTGTATTGTTTTGGATTTCTGTCTGGGTTGGGAAGGGCTTGTAATGGCTATACACCTGGGATGGGGTCTTTCAAGTTGGTTTAGAGGTTAGTAAGGTTGTGAGGTGGTGGTTTGGCTATTATAATGATTATGGGGGATGGTTGGCTGATCTGGTATGTGCTTTGGCCATATCCTTTTTGTAAAAGTATGTACATAGTTTTCTTATTTCAGTAATAGAATGTTCCTCTCTTACACAAAAAAAAATAATTATTTAACAAAAAAATAAAAATAAAAAACATTAAGATATAATTAAATTAAAAAAGATACTTAATTAAAAAAATCTAAATATTAAAAAAAAAATAAAAAAATAGAAAACTACAAAACAAAATATATAATTTAAATGAACAAAAAATATCAAAAACAAAAAAATCAAAACCATATAAAAAATTAATAAAAGAATAAAATAATTAAACTTGATATGATTAATGATTTTTTTTCAAAGTGAAAGAATTAAAATATACTTTAAAAAAATTACACTAAACTTTAAAAACCCAAATAAACCATTAAAAACATTAATAAAAAATAAATATTCAAAAACTATAAAACAAAACTATATAAAAAAACAAATAAAAAAAATTAAAAAAATAGGATTAGAAAACTAAATAAAAAAACAATTAATAAAAAAACATAATAAAAAGAAAATATTAAAAAACCAAATAAAAAAAATAAAATAAAAAACACATTTAAAAAAACCATTAAAAAAATTAAAAACAAACATAATAAACGATATACATGTTACATAGGCTTTTAAGGAGGGGGAGTTGGGATGGACTTGGGGGGTGCAATTCCCAGAATCGCGCCGCAACACATTTAAAAAATATAAAAACCAATTTATAAAAAATAACAAATAATCATGTTACGTAGGATTTTAAGGAGGGGGAGTTGGGATGGGCTTGGGGGCCGCGATTTCCAGAATCGTGCCACCCCCAAACACTGCTCCAAGTGCCATCTTTTCCCTCCCATATACAGGTATTTATAACAAGTTGGCACTAGTATTTTAGCCTAATTGAGACATCTTGAGCCTAAGCTCACCCCTCCCACAATCTTCAACCCTAGCTTGATTGTAGAGCACAATTTTCTTGTGGGTGTATTTCTCAGCTTAGCCCTCCCAAGAGATGAAACCTCCTACTGTATATTTTGAATCTCAATCTTCCTTAGACCCAGCTTGCATTCATCCTATTACAGAGAATGTGTGTATGTTAGGGTTTGTTCCTTCTTTTCCGATTTTGGGCATTCTGAAGAAACACTATAAATATTTAATTAATATTGTTTATCAAACATAGTCCATATTTTTTGCCACTATGGCTGATTTTGATGAGGAAGAAGAATTGCTTCTTCGGAAATGCATTGAAGAAAAAAATTTATGCCTTCAAGGACATCGTGAGAAGATAAATTAACTGTAGGATACTAATAGCAAACTTCATGATGAGGCTATTTCATTGCAATATGCTAATGGAAAACTTCTTAATGAAGTTGCTTCTGCAGGACATTGAAGCCAAACTTCGTGATTTTAATGCTTTAATGTAGGATACTAATGTCAAGATTTTTTGGGAAGTTACTTCATTGCAGGACACCAATACCTAGCTTTGTGAGGAGGTTACCTCATTTTATATGGTCAATATCAGACACTTTGCTTTGAGTTGAAGGCTATGAATATGATCTCTTGCTTCTACAGTGGGATGAGAAGGACAAATCTATTCAGTGCTTGTGACAACTCAATCAAAACCTTAAATAAGTGATTGAATCAAGACGTAACAAAGGTCAATTAGAGAATCACATTAGAAAATTACAAACCTTTTCCCCTACTACTTTTAAGAAGTGAGATGAACTAGTTGATAATTCAACACTTTGCATTAATGAGATGAAATAAAAATAGGTTTTTTCCCATCAAATGATTTGAGATGAATTAAAAGAGAAGTCATATAGACTTGAAAAATGCAAGAGGACATTATTTCTTTGACATAGAGTTACTCTTCTTCTGTTGCAAATTCTTCTTATGCACTAGCTGCTACTCATGCGTAAATATTCTCCTAACATTGGTGTTTTGGGAACCATACTAAAACCATAGGTTTCAAATTACTTCAGCAAATGGATTCAACAAGTGGCCGAGTTGGTATGCATGGGCATACTATTATCATTCCTATTGAACCTGAGATTCCACCCATGAGCAAAGGATTTGTTTATCTTTAGACTACATCAACAGATGACAGTCACCTTGATCCTTCTACCACTATTGAATTGTAGGAACAAAAACCTGCACCATTTGATTCTTCTACTACTATAAATCAATACAACCTGGAATTAGAACCTACGCCATTTCTTTCTTTTATTACTATACACTAACATGATCCAGAACCCTCACCATGCACATATTATCCATATCTGCATCATCGTCGTGGTGATAGGAGGCATTCTCAATCTTCGTCAAGGTATCAACATTATTATCCCCACACTAATTCGAATTATAACAACTTCTCTCATATTTAGACAATGACGAAGAGTAAGATGGAAATTTTTTGGACTTGTAAATATTGTTGTTTTAACTTAGCAATATAAATTTCATCTCTTTCAACCTTTAATTTCATAAATAATTTTATTCCACAATTATAGCATCATTAAGTATGCAGCAGAAAATAAACAAGAATCACTGAAAGATAACCATGCACAAGAGACACAAATATTTTACCCATGGAAACCTGAACTCGGGAGAAAACCCTTGCTATGAGCTAGGGTTTTATTGGTTTTCCCTATCTAGGGTTTGGGAGAGCTAGTGGATTGTAGTAGCCTTGTGGAGGAGATCCATTATGTGCCCCTACAATAAGGGTATCATGGATATATATGCCAAAAAAATCCACTAGTTGTTATGACAACTCCTCAAAATAGGAGGACCTCAACATGTGTGCTGACAAAATGTGAGCAGTCCTGTAATCATGGTAAGCAATCCCATATAAATCCGATCTGCATAGATATGTGTGCAAAGTGGGAAATGGATATTAAAACAAACCCTTAAAACAAGGATGCTCTCAAAGAATGTGCATTAAACCTCAATTTGGGAATTGTGACCAAGTCAAACTACTCATAAAACCATAATGATGTAACACCCTTAAGATATGTACAATGGGAGTGCTCCTCCTCCTAGATACAAATGACAAACCAAATATAAATAAAAAACATTAGGAACCCCTTAGTTGAAGGGTTTTCCTATCAAAAGCATGCAAGGACATGTGTGGATGCATCTATTTGTCAATCCACCCCTCAATGTGTATAACACTCCTCTCTAAGAGAAAAACCCTAACCACTTAATAATGTTGCATGCCTCCAAATATGTGAATGCATAAAAAATTGTGACATGGATGTGCAATCTCAAAGTCGCCATGTGTGTAGTGATTCCCTAAAAAGACGAACCTCCATGAAAGAAAAAGACATCAACATCTACTACAAAGACCTCCAAAGAAAAATATCCATTTGCAACCTGTTGAAACATGGACTTCAACACTATTTCAAGTCCTCATGTCATATGAGGGGTAGCATGCCACACAATTAGAGGAGGAATGCCTTGCATGAGGACACTTGGAAATTGAAATTGAGAAAAATTGTTGGTGAATTCAAGTAAGTCCATGTTTTATGTTATCCTCCCTCGCATGTTGTATATAAAAGGAAAAGATAGATTTTGTTATCACACATCATCATTATACTTTATTCTATATTTGTAATTGTCTTGGATAAGTCTTGTAGGAAGAAAGACACTAGGGTTTGTGATGTAAACCACACGAGAAGACAATTAGAAGAGAGAGTTGTCTTGGATGTTCTTAGAGAGTTTTATCTTGCAAATTGCTAGGGTTTTATCTTGTACGACACTAGGGTTTTTGATATGCAAGTAAATCCTAGAGAAGAACATGAATCTAGAGCAAGTGACAATTTGTCTTGTAGAGATAATTCCTTGGATGATATTGTAGCATTGTTTTGGTGTGATGCTTGGAGGTTAGGGAAATACCATGGAGAACCTAGCTTTATGAGTCTTGAGCTTAGTCTGATACCTATATTGTAAGAATACTTGTTTATTATACTTGTGATGTTCCATGAAGGTCATGATTTGAAGACCTAAGGTTTGAGGACATAAACCCTAGGATGGACATGTACTTTGATGGATCTAGTCATTAGGTCGAAGAATGTAATTTGTATTATTTGTATTGTACACCCTACGGGGATTATTATTGATGTAATTGATCATGTAAAAGTCATTTAAAGAGTTAATGTAAACCCTAACTGTTAGGTCGGCCTGGAAATATCTAGAAAATAATATTTTATTGTAAAGTGTACAGGTCGGCCCAATTAGGTGAGTCAATCCGACCTGTATAGTAAAAAGGTCAAGTGTTTTGTTTAGTATAAATATGAGTCTCTCCCTCCTCATTTGCACACTTCAATCATTCATCTAATTCACATGAGTAGAGATAGAGAGTCGTTTAGAGTAGTTGCTTGAGGAGTCTTCTTGTTTTGGGTCTTTGCACGAGGGTTACTATTGTACATTCTGCAGAATCTATATAGAAGAAGTTTGCTGGGTTTTTCTGCCCCGAGAGGGTTTTCCCAGGATAAATTTGTTGTGTACTATTTTTCATGCTGTGCTTGTTTATATTTAATATATCATTATTGTTATTTCACTTAAAAATATAACATGGTATCAGAGCTAGCCTGAAAGAGAACATTGTGCACCTGCTGCAACTACAGAACTAGGGTTTCCATTTCCGGAAAACTAATCATATTGGAATTTTATCTATAAATAAATTATGGAGAAGGATCATAATCTGAAACTCGTATAGGACGAAGACAAAATGTTCATGTACCTTGTGTGCTATTTTCAGCCTCATATTCGCTTTAATTTAGGAGAGATGCTCCTTGCAAATTAGGGTTCCAACCTCTTCTAGAATTCAGTTTTAAATATATGACCTAGGGAGAAATGCTATATATAGGGATAGTAAGATCCAAATTGAATTTCGTAAGATGTTCCAAAACGAGCACAACATGTAGTTTCTTTGGTGCTAGTTTTATAACCTGAAGTTAAAACAGTGACACATGTCAGTCCGTACAAGTTTGCTATACTGAAACAGTCCATAAACATGTCACCTTGGGAAAATGAGCAGAAGTCCCACTTGGTAAATCCAATCCTGCTCTAACCCATGGAATTGGATAGAGGACAGATACAACTATCTGAGAACTAAGTTTCATACCTTGAGGACCATAAATATTTGAGATACATTAGAATTAAGATCGGACAAATATGCAGTAGAAATTGAAGAAACTAGCGCATAAAATATTTTGTAGTTCTGTCCACAGATTTGGGAAAATGAGTACATTGCTCAGCTCACCTTGGGTAGGTGCATATTTTACTCCAATTAGTTTTGCAAGATATTGAAGTTTAAAAATTAGGTTTTCTTTGACAAACCCCAGGACCTCCTGTAACCAGATCTCAGAAGTCAACCTTTGGTTGGAGCATATCATTTGGTAAGTTATACTATATCTATTTCCATTTGAGGTTATCATTTATCAAGTTTATCAAAATGTCAAAAAATACCAAGCTTGAGGATAAGCTTGAACGAGATCACAAATTCCGAGCATGGAAGTATAGGGTGATGCTCATCCTAGAAGAGCATGAATTGGACAAGTATGTTACAAAATTAGTTGCAGAGCCAGAGGGAGATGAGGAAAAAGCAAAGCACAAGAAGAATATTATGAAATCTAAGAGGATCATAAATGATTCCATCAAGGATCACTTGATCCCACACATCTCTTCTCTGAAGAATCCGAAAGAGATGTTTGATGCATTGAAGGGACTATTTGAAGGAACCAACATCAATAGGAAGATGACCTTGAAGACTTAACTCAAGGCTATGAAGATGCAAAACAATTAAAGTATCAATTCTTACTTCACAAGGGTATCCAACATTAGAGATCAATTAAGTGTCATTGGAGACAAGGATGAAAATGTAGAATTAGTGATGACTACCCTAAATGGTCTTCCAATATCATGGGAGTCATATATTCAAGGGATATATTCCAGGAAGAAGCTTATATTGTTTAGTGCACTTTTGGAATCTTGCACTCAAGAAGAAGCAAGGATTGTAGCTAGAGAAGAGAAGATAGGTGATGAATAAAATCAAGCTCTGGAAACTCATGCCAAGAGAGTCAAGAAAGAAGACTATCACCGCAGGAGATTCCACAAGGGTAAAAGACATTCAAAATACTATTCAAGTCTTAGATGCTTCCATTGTGATGAGATTGGACACATCTCTAGGAATTGTCCCAAGAAGAAAGGAATCAAGAAAACACATCATGCTCATGCCACAGAGGATGATGAACCAACTAGGAAGAAGAATGAAGCAGTTTCCTCTAGTGATTAGGAATATGTATTTTGATTTAGAAGGGATGCAGTTGGGATTGGTGATTCAACACCAATACAGATTTCTATGTGATCTATGGTGTAGAAGACTTGATCAATATTGTTTATCATAAGCAAGAAAGGCACAGGTTCTTAGAATCAGATGATGGAGTAGAGATCACTATCACATACTCCAATAATTCCTAGGATCAAGAGAGATCCTACCAAACAAACAAAGATAAGTATTTGAATTGTCATTTCTTGTATTGTTCAGTTGTGTAGATATTTATATTTATAAATTTAGGAAGTGTATTATGCATGATAGAGTGTTTGATTTAATGAACAATATACTACTAATATGCATGTGATGGGTAAGTGGCCTATGGTGCTGTACAACATTCCATTGCTACTTATCTAGAATGAAACCTCTTTGTTGACATATTTGGAGTAGTGCACGCTCTTAATGATGTTCTGGTAGAGATGGAAGGCATCTAGAAAGTTACCGTATGAATACCGGATGTGGATGAATGTTGTGTTGAAGCATTGGCTAAGATAGTTGCATGACTATGTGACCTATGTCTGTATGCATAAGAATTTGTCATTATTAATATGTTTTAGAAACTATGAAATGTTTCTAACCATGCAACTAAATTTGAATTGTAGGAAAGATCGTGTACAATCACCTACAAACGAAGAATGATGAGACTTGTTCTGAAGAACAAGTGACAATGGTTCAACTACGACATTCAAGAATATTTATGAAAGCAAGCATATGTACAAAGCAAGGGTTCTCTCTAAAAGAGGGATTTGACTATGAGGAGATGTTTCTCTAGTGGCTAGACACACTTCCTCAGTGGTGGATATTACACTAGATAGATGGTGTAATCAAAATAGAATTGTATATCGAGCAACTGCCAAGATTTGGGACTCTCTATAGAGAACCACATGTGCGCAGATTGAAGAAGGTTTTGTATGGGATCAGAAAGCACCCATGGGATAACATGATGAGATCAAGGATCACCTAGAGTGATGGGACATCAACCTTTGCTACAAGGTTGAAGATGAGAAGCTCATAGATTGGTGCAAGAGATAACTTGCAATAGAGTTCGATATTTTGGTATCCAGAGATGACATAGATGGATACACAAAAGATCATCATAAGAGAAGGATACCAATCACTCCAGTGAAGAATGTCCCAATGCAGAGAGTACAAGATGCAGAGGGAGGATAGTGATCTGTTACAAAGGGAGCAGGAAAGCTCTGCTTCAGAGGGAGTGACTACATCAAAGATGGAGACATTATCACTCAACCTCTATCCATGGAAAAGGTGTTTTCCCCAGTATCTCAGGGATATGCTCATAGTGATACCAAATGTCTCCCCTCATGAAGATGAAGTATATGTGGTACAGTTTGAGATAGGTACTGAGGACATGGTACGACATGATAAACGATTCCTTACGAGCTTGGGATTTACCAAGAGTAAAGCGGACTCCAACCTTTACTACAAGGTTGAGGAAGGAAACCATATGATTCTACTATTGTATGAAGATGATTTTATTTTGACAGGTAAAGAGAAGTTCATAGCAAAAACAAAGAAGAACCTTTCTGCTAAGTTAGAAATGAAATACCTGGGTATGATACATTACTTATTAGGTCTTGATATGTGGCGGAATCTAGAGGAATGTTTCCTTGGTCAAGGAAATTATGCAGTGGAGATTCTGAAGAGGTTCAAAATGATGGAATACAAGGAAATGGCCACACCAATGGCATCGAACTTGAAGCCACTGTGTGATTTTTATTCAGAGACAGATGATGCCACTATGTACAGGTAGATGACTGGTTCGTTAATGTACTTGACGAACATAAGACCATACATATGCTTTTATATGAACACCCTGACCTAGTTCCTGATAGATCCGAGACATGTTCACCTGATTGCTGAAAAGCATCTATTGAGGTACCTGAAGGGTACAATTGAGTATGGGATCAAATATCTTGATTCCGATTGGGAAGGTAGTGCCACATATAGGAAGAGCACTTCGGGATGCTGCTACAGTTTGGGATCCGGTATGATCTCTTGGTTTAGCAGGAAGCAATCAAATGTGGCACTGAGTACAACCAAAGAAGAGTATATTACATCATGTTCGGCTAGTTGTGAGGCAGTAGGTTTCAGAAGCTACTGTCAGATTTATCTGATCTCGAGTTACAGGTGACTAGTATATTTTGTGACAACCAGAGTTGTGTAAAATTGTCCGAGAACCTAGTGTTCCATGAAAATTCGAAGCATATTGAGATCAAGTACCACTATATCTGGGATATGGTGTAGAGTGGAGCAGTGAAGCTCCAATATGTGACGACAGGCGAGCAAATAACCGATGTGTTGACTAAGCCATTAGCAAGAGTGAATTTTGAGTACTTAAGAGAGAATCTTGGTGTTATCCAGATCGATGTTCCTCGAAAGAGGGAGTGATGTGACCGGTTCAGAAGACGTAGGTGCACCAGGGATGTATCTTACACGGTGGAAGATGCAGGTAGTCCGCAAGGATGTAATGCATCCAGGATGATCTTGGGATGTATCCACATGTCTGAAGACGATGGTGTTCCACGAGTCATAAAGCATTTGGGATGCGCCTGGGATGTATCTTACATGGTGAAAGACACAGGTGGCCCGAAAGGACGTAATGCATCTGGGATGCTCCTGGGATGTTGTAATGTCCCCATTCAAATAAGTGCATAGTAAGACAATCCCATCAATCCTACTAGTTTCCTAGGTTGGATGGGCACATGTGGGAAGGTAATAAGGAAGCTAATAAATGATATTTAGACATTAGAAGGGTTCAAGCATTTAATAAATATGGTGAATAAATAAATTCAAGAGAAATTCTAAGTGGCAAGTGGTTTTGGAGACATATGGAGGTGGTGGGACCCACACTAGCTTGATTTTTCAATGACACATGGCAGCTCTCTCTTGCCAATTCGAATTCATGGGAAGGTGAACACTCTTGGGTAAGTTGGTAAGTCATAACACATGGCATTGAGAATCTTAGGTCGAAATGGGATGGAATAGTAACCTCCATGGGAGAGGAAGAGTCAAATTGGAGACTAGTGGACACTTG
The DNA here is from genome assembly GCA_027924585.1 of Larix kaempferi. Taxonomy (NCBI): domain Eukaryota; kingdom Viridiplantae; phylum Streptophyta; class Pinopsida; order Pinales; family Pinaceae; genus Larix; species Larix kaempferi. The sequence goes on from BSBM01000729.1 coordinate 13,567,128, forward strand.
GGCTAGATTCCCTAGTTTTATGACAACAATAATGAAGCATCTATGACATTTATGAAAAAATTCAGACCTGACTTCTTAAACTTGACCATTATGACATGTCAGCCCCAAAAATAGGCTCAAGGAAGGCGCTCATGGAGTTGGGGGAAGCTAAAGAGACTCAAATTCAAATTTGGGAGAAGATGGAAGGTTGGAACTAGGAGACAAGTGGCAAATGAGGAATCTTTTCTAAATGGAAATTTATTGAATCTATTGAGAGGATTTCGACCCCTTGAAGGCTAATGTTGGTTATAAAATGTAGAAATAAAGTATGAGAATGGATTTTGATGATTTGAGAAAAATTGTATTTGTGAAGAGAGAACTAGTGGCTGACTAGTTTCTTGCCTTAGCCAATTTCGAGGGTGAAAAATTCCCATCCAAGTTGGTGTTTGGAGAGGCCACTCAGGTCATTCATGGTGCTTTAATGGAGTTTTATATGCAGGTAGCAGCTACAGGAAGTTTCATGGTTTGGTTTAGTGCAACATTTTCTCTCCACCATTTCCAATTTTGAAGGCATATTCGGGCTCCTTGAGGGATTGCGCTTTGGGTGAGATCTTGCACTAATTGGGAGAGCTTCATATGATATTTTTATGATTTTAATAGCTTCATATCCTCTGTTCTTCATATTCAGATACTCTCAGGTCGAAATACCCATTGATTGTATGCAAAATTATTGATTAATGAGCAAACAATGTCCATTTCCCCAATGCTTTGATGTATGACACTATAAGGTTGATTATTTCGAATGGATGGATAATTATCTGATATATTTGTGATTCATATATTGCCATGGATATATTCTACAAGTTTCATGTACTGTACTTGAGCATTTGAAGCATTTTTACTCAGTTTGTTTGTATTGAGAGGTGAAATAGTGCCATTTCCCCAAGGGTCGAATTGGGGGTTTTTGCTGTTGAATGTGAGAGAGTTAGAAAAATAGTAAAAATAAATTAATGGTGCATATGAGACCTTAATCACATACTTAACACATTACATACCTCTGTTCATAAATTTGTGGGAGTTTGGAGGCATTTGGAAGGCCATTTGCAGTGTTACCCCGGGGGGATTTGATGCACAAATTACTAGTCAAAATTACATATATTGATCAGAATACAAATCAAGTTTGCAGCAGTATTTGGAGGGCCATAAAAAATCCCTGAACCTAATATTCAAGTCTAAATACCATTCATACACTCCTACATAAGATTTGGGAGCATTTGGGTTGATTTGGAGGTCAAAACAATAAAACTAGTCAAAGGTCGAAATTGGGGAAAAAGTGGAAAAATTGGCATTTTAATAAAAGTTTGAAAAATGGTCATTACAAGTGGTATCAGAGCATGTTCTTGGCACCTAATGGTCTTAACAAGAAGTCAAAAGAATAATCCACCACCACTTGAACCAGTAGTTGAAAAGATTTTTGTTGAAGAAGAGGTAGTAGAAGAAGATAAGTCTTTTACTGAAATCATGGGTAGAGAGGAGGAGGACAAAGAAAGATATAAGGAGGAACTTATTGCAACCTTAGATCGATGTTTCTCTAAACTTTCAACAAACATGGATAGGATAGGTGACAAATTGTTGCAAGGATTCGAATTGTTGATTAGCCAGCTTCAAAGCAAAGGGATGATAGGAGATAATAGTGGTTCGCACTTAGGGGAAAAGATGAAAGGGAATGAGCATATTTTCTCAAGTACAGGACCTCATAATAGACCTGATGAATTTCAAATCACACAAAGGCATACTGCACCTAAATTTCTCACACCCAAAGAAGAGCCCAATCTTGAATTGGATTACAAGAAAGTAGTAAATGATTGGAATGATTTGAATGAAGAGTGTAAAAGAGGTGTACCACTCAGTGACTACATTGATGCTATGCAAAAGATTAAAAGGAAGGGAGACAATAGGAGTCCATTCCAAAACAAAGAATTAAATAGTGTTATTGGAAAAATGTCACTTCCTACTTTTGATGGTTCTTCTCAAAATTCTGCTAACACTTGGGTGCAAAAATTGGATGTATATTTTCAGCTGAATCCTATGTTGGAAGATGATGCATTAAAAATGACCATTTTGCATTTGGAAGGAGATGCCAATGAATGGTGGTTTCATGGGCTGAAAACCTTGGGTCATAATCAGGTTAAAACATATGGAGAATTTGTTGACAGGGTACTAGAAAGATTTGAACAAAAAGATCCAGAATTGCCTTTCAAAGAACTAGCTCAATTGAAGCAAACTGGGTCCCCTACTGAATATATGTTGGACTTTCAAAAATTATTAGTCAAGTTGGTCGATGTATCTATGGGAAGATGAGTATTGCTGTTCACTAAAGGTTTGGCTGAACCCTTAAGAGGTTTGGTCAAATACCACAAGCCAACTACATTAAAAGATGCAATGAGCTTGACTAGGGATCTCCAAAATGTGCTTCCTAGAACGAGATTTCCTCCTAAGCCTAGCTACAAATTTGAAAAGAAACCTTGGCAAAGGGATCGATATGATAAGAAACCTTGGAAAAGAGAGTCATTTGAGAGGAATAAAAAAGAGGGACTAAACAGGGATGAACTTAGAAAAAAGAAACTGTGCTTCACATGCTTCCAACCATGGACACCGAGGCACAAATGTACCAAAGGAAAGGCTCAATACATAGAAGTATTTTCTGATAATGAGGGGTATGATGGGGGCATGGATGAAGATGGACATATTTCAGATCAAGAAGAGGCATATGAGACAGCAGTAGAAGAGGAAAGACAAGAAGAAAATCAGCCTTCCCCGGACAAAGCAAGAATGGCAGTGCTTTCAGCAGTACCTCATTATCATACTATCCGATGCAAAGGTGTGGTACAAGGGCAACGAACTTCAGTTTTGGTAGATGGAGGAGCCACTCATAACTTCATTGATGCAGAGATGGTAGAGAAAAGAAAGATACCTATTGAACCATTTGATGGCTTCACAGTTGTCATTCCTAGTCATAACACAATGCAGTGCAAAACATGGGTTCCAAAGCTGCAAGTCACCGTAGGTAACTATACTTTTGTTGATAGTTTTTATGTGGTTGATGTTGCTGATACTAATGTGGTTTTGGGTGTGCAATGGTTGTATTCAATAGGAGAGCATACAGTAAATTATCAAATTCCCGAAATGAAATTCCAAGATTCAAAAGGAGTACAAAGAATTGTGAGAGGGAAACACACTTATCCAAATCAAGTAGTGACTTGCAATAGAATGGGCTGCTGAATGTCATATTACATCTCCCATGCCAACTATAAATATTGTCAAACACCCAAAGGAGATAGAGAGACTTTTGCAAAAATATGAAAAGGTTTTTAAAGACCTTCCACATGGTAGGCCACCGGATAGGGGGGTTGAGCACAGTATTATTTTGGAGGAGGGTACTTCACCCATTCATATACCACCTTATAGACATCCTAAAAAATTCATAGATGAGATTGAAAAAGCTATCTAAGAACTCCTAGAGTTGGGACTCATTAGACCAAGCTCTGGCCCTTATGCTTCTTCAGTAGTGCTAGTGAAGAAAAAAGATGGAACATTGAGAATGTGCATAGATTTTAGAGCCTTGAACAAAAAGACTATCAAGAATAGGTATCCTATTCCTAGGATTGATGAGCTCATGGATGAGCTACATGGGGCCAAATACTTCTAAAAAACTGACCTTAGATCAGGGTATCACCAAATTCGAATGAAAGATGAAGATGTGCAAAAGACCACTTTTCGATGTCATTTTGGCCACTTTGAATTTCTTGTCATGCCTTTTGGGTTAACTAATGCTCCAGCCACCTTTCAAGCATGTATGAATAGGATATTTTGCAAGCAACTAAGAAGGTTTGTTTTGGTTTTCTTTGATGATATTCTCATTTATAGTAAAACATGGGAAGAGCATTTGCAGCAGTTAGAGATTGTGTTGAAAATATTGCAAGAAGAGTCCTTATTTGCTAAGTTATCAAAATGTGAGTTTGGGATGAAAGAACTACTGTATCTTGGGCACATTACTGGGCAAGAAGGAGTGAAGGTACACATGGAAAAAATCAGGGCTATCTTGGAATGGCCATCACCAAAAAATATTACCGAATTGAGAGGCTTTATTGGCATATGCACCTACTATAGAAAATTTGTGAAAGGGTTCTCCAAGTTGACTTCTCCACTCATTGATTTGACTAAGAAGGATGCTTTCAAGTGGGATGAAGAGGCTGAAAAGGCCTTCCAAAAAATGAAAGAGGTAATGAGTAGTTGTCCCATACTTGCACTTCCTGATTTTACTAAACCTTTTGTTGTGGAATGTGATGCTTTAGGTTGAGGAATAGGGGCTGTCCTAAAGCAAGGCCAACACCCCATAGCCTTTGAGAGCAGAAAGTTGCAGCCTCATGAAAAACTTTACTCCATCTATGATAAAGAAATGCTGGCCATTATGCATGCATTGGCCAAATTTAGACAATACTTGGTGGGCAGCAAGTTTATGGTGAAAACTAACCACAATAGTCTAAGACACTTTCTCACCCAAAAAGATCTAAATGAAAGGCAACAAAAGTGGGTAAGCAAGATTCAAGCTTATGATTTTGATATTGAATATGTCAAAGGAAAGAATAATATAGTAGCAGATGCTTTGTCAAGAAGACCTTCTTTTTCTCTCATGGATATTGCCAAGGATTGGAAAAACATGCTACTAGTTGATTATGCCAAAGACAAATTCGCTTGTGATGTGTTGGATGTAATCAAAGGGGATGATAATTATAGGATTTTGAATGGGCTTATATATTATAAGGGAATACTTTATTTAGTTCCTAACTCCAAGCTCAAGTACCGAATTTTGCAAGAAGCACATGATTCCCCACTAGCGGGCCATCCAGGGATCTTCAAAACTTATAGACAGTTGAGGCAAAGATTTTTTTGGAAGGGGTTGAAAGAAGATGTTCAGAAGTATGTGAATGAATGTAAAGCATGTCAGCAAAACAAATCAGAACTTACATGTCCAGCAGGCCTATTACAACCATTGTGTTAAGATTTAATATGCTAAGACAGAAAATAGCAGCATTACATTCCATTTCACAATAATAGCATATACAGGATCACTGAAGAAACAACAAGCACAACATAAACACAAGAGACACAGATTTATCCTGGGAAACCCTCATGGGGTAGAAAACCCATCAAAGCTTCCTCAATATAGATGACCAGCAATATACAAAGATGCAAACCAAAGACATGATCTCCTCCTCCACCATAGCAGACCTCTCCTCCACAAGTGCGCTACTCTCAAGTGAGTGAGTGTGTGTTAAATGATGAATACACCTCCTCTATTTATACACTACTCCGACTTGTCTTTTACACAAAACATGTAGGCTCGTATTTAACCAATGGGTTAAATACCCCACTACAAATGACTGGGCCGACCCCTCTAGGGTGGTCTAATAACCCTTTGACCCACATAACACATACAGGGCCGACCCCCACTAGGGAAGTCTAATAACCCAAGTTACCACATTCCGATGGAGGAATAAACATCTCCGAATATACAATAAGATCTTCACGGAGGAATGAAACATCTCCGTAATAATAAAGTACAAATATAATATTCTTTGAAGTTACAATATCTCAACACTCCCCCTTAACGAGAAGGATATTATAACAGCATCTGCACGAGCAAGGAGTCATCAACATGATACATCTATAAATCATTGGAAGCTTTCTCAACATCATCAGTAACTCAACCAGTTACTGGAACATCTTCAATACTGGAACATCAACATCTTCAGTACGGAGTCTTTATCTTCTGCAGCACTCAAACAGCTACAACAACATCAATATTTGAATCCTCACGATCGTCAGCATCGTCATCACACAATCGTCAGCATCGTCATCACACGATCATCACCATCGTCATCACACGATCATCAGCATCGTCATCACACGATCATCAACATTGTCACATCATCTTGATCTACAACATCTGGTTCATCACGATCTACAACATTTGGATCATCTCGATCTACAGCATCTGGATCATCTCGATCTACAACATCTGGATCATCACGATCTACAACATCTGGATCATCTCGATCTACAGTATCTGGATCATCTCGATCTACAGCATCTGGATCATCTCGTTCTACAGCATCTGGATCATCTCGATCTACAACATCTGGATCATCTCGATCTACATAATTAGCATCATCGTAATCAGCAGCATCGTCATCTAGATCAACAATATTAGTATCCACACCAATACAAGTATACACATCATCAATACAAGTATCCACACAATACAAGTATACACATCATCAATACAAGTATCCACACAATAGCAGCATACCCTGCAACACACACGATCATATTACAGGATGATCAATCCTACTCTCTTTAGGACATAGGTCCATGGATGATGCAATCCTGTCATGTACCTTTTGAATCGAGGTCCAAGGACGATCCAATCCTACCATGTACCTTTTGAACCGAGGTCCAGGGATGATCCAATCCGATCATGTACCTTTTGAACCGAAGTCCAGGGACGATCCAGTCCTATCATGTACCTTTTGAACCAAAGTCCAGGGACGATCCAGTCCTATTATTCCATTCTCGGAGACCTCTTGTCTACGGTTCAATTCACAGGACTAAAGTCCGAGGATGATACAATCCCCTTACCTGTTCATTCAGGATTTTATTCTCGGATACATCTTGTCTACGGCTCACTTCACAGGACTATGGTCCGAGGACGATACAATCCCCTTACCTGTTCATTCAGGACTTTATTCTCGAAGACATCTTGTCTACGGCTCACTTCACAGGACTATGGCCCGAGGACGATACAATCCCCTTACCTGTTCATTCAGGATTTTGTTCTCGGAGACATCTTGTCTACGACTCACTTCACAGGACTATGGTCCGAGGATGATACAATCCCCTTACCTGTTCATTCAGGATTTTGTTCTCGGAGACATCTTGTCTACGGCTCACTTCACAGGAATATGGTCCGAGGACGATACAATCCCCTTACCTGTTCATTCAGGATTTTGTTCTTGGAGACATCTTGTCTACGGCTCACTTCACAGGACTATGGTCCGAGGACGATACAATCCCCTTACCTATTCATTCAGGATTTTGTTCTCGGAGACATCTTGTCTACGGCTCACTTCACAGGACTATGGTCCGAGGACGATACAATCCCTTTACCTGTTCATTCAGGATTTTGTTCTCGGAGACATCTTGTCTACAACTCACTTCATAGGACTATGGTCCGAGGACGATACAATCCCCTTACCTGTTCATTCAGGATTTTATTCTCGGAGACATCTTGTCTACGGCTCACTTTAGGACTAAAGTCCACGGATGATACAATCCTCTTACTCTCGGAGACATCTATCTGCGGATCACTTTAGGACTAAAGTCCACGGATGATACAATCCTCTTGCTCTCGGAGACATCTGTCTATGGATCACTTTAGGACTAAAGTCCATGGATGATACAATCCTCATATGTCCACTAAGGACTTCATTCTCGAAGACATATGTCTACGGATCCTTTTAGAACATATGTTCAAGGATGATGCAATCCCTCTTCTTTCTCGGAGACATCTGTCTACAGATCCTTTTAGAACATATGTTCAAGGATGATGCAATCCCCTTGCCAACTTAGACCCTATCTAAGGACCATCCACCAACCTCTCTATTGGCATCACTAATATAGGTATCCTCATCATCGACCTCACTATCGATGCAGGCAATCTTATCATGAGTGATCACATCACTCCCCCTTTCGAGGAGGGTCCTTCTGAACTATATTAAGTTTGTCTCGGAAAACTTTACTTGAGGTAGAGGTTTGGTTAGTACATCGAATTGGTAGAGGTTTGGTTAGTACATCGGTAACTTGTTACAAATTCGAACTTTATAGTTCCTTTCTACACCATATCTTGTATATAGAAATGTTAGATCTCTATGTGCTTTACTTATCATGGGACACTGGATTCTCTGCCATCTTGATACAACTTTGTTTGTCATATAGTATTACAGTTGGGTCTATCTCTAAGTCAAACAATCCTGTAGCCATACTGCTTCACAACTAGCAGAGCAAACAACCATATATTCCACTTGTGCTAAGAGCCATACTGGACTGCTTCCTGCTAAACCACAAGATCATGGCTGTTCCCAGACAATAACATTCTCTCGATGTGCTCTACCTGTCTGATACACTTTCTGCTCAATCAACATCTATGTAGTCATCTGAAGTCATGATCTCCAAGATAACATAGATCAAAGTCTATCGTATCCTTTAGGTACCTGAACACATGCTTTGCAACTAATAGGTGAACACATCTAGTTTCCACTAGATACTGACTCAAGGTATTTACAGCAAAGCATATATCTGACCTAGTATTTATTAGATACATTAGTGACCCAATAATTTGTCTATACAGAGTTATATCCACTAACTCCGAAGATTCATCTGCTAACAGCTTCAAGTTGGAATCCATGAGAGTGGCCATTCCAACACATCAAGTCTTCTCAAGATTTCTCAACATACTTTCCCTGGTTGAGAAAGATTCCTTACGAGCCTTGCCATACTTCTAGACCTAGGAAGTAATGCATCAAACTGAGATCTTTCATTTTCATTTATGCAGCCATCTATCTGTGCCCTCTCTCGTTAGATGGGTCTACTGATATGAACCTCAACAGCATTCGAACTCTGTGGTGAGTTCCTTCTTGCATCCATGTCATCTGTGTATAGAAGCCATATTCAACCTTGTAGCAAAGGTTGAGATCCACATCACCCATGATGATCATTAAGCTCATCAATTGACTACCGATCCTGGGTACCCATACAGAACCTGATTCACACTTCTTCTTTAATTACATCATTAAGAGAATGGTCTTATCTAGTCACTTGGAGCAAACATCTCGTCATGATTCTCTTCCTCTTTCTAGGAGAATATTTTAGCCACGAGCCTTCTATATTATGTTTGTAAATATTCTTGTTGAACATCCATCACTTGTGCGGTGTTCATCATTCTTTATGATCTTTCCTACAAATCAAAATTAAGTACATGATTAGTAATACTTCATAATCATGAAATCATGTTGACATGATAACCTATTATGCATATAGATATCATTTACATAGTTATGCAACTATCTTGACCAATACTTTGGCACAACACTTTTCCATATCCTGTATGCATACAGTGGCTATCTAGATGCCTTCCATCTCTACCAGAACATACTATCGAGAGTGTGCACAGCTCTCAGCATGTCAGTAAAGAGGTTTCATTCTAGACAAGCAACAATGGAATGTTTGTCCAACTTACCAATCATATGCATATTAGTAGTATACTGTTCAATGCTCTATGAATGTTTACACTTAGCATGATATATTATAGGAATACAAATATGCATACAACCTATTACAGACAATATCATTTACTATTTCAAATAACAACTCAAATACTTATCTTTTATGTTTGTGTGGTTGCCTCCCGCTTGATCTTCTGTATGTCTTTTGAACTTCTATTCATTCTGTACCACTGTGCATGCTCAAGTGTCATCCTCATGATCTCATACATTCATTAGTATATTCTCAACATTATAGTTCTAAATAATCTTGAAAATGTATAGTCATGATTATAGATATTATTCAAGGTTTCAAGGAAGTCTTCTTTTACTCATGCATATTCTTGTTTGATCTAAATCATCAACCAAGATGCATAAACCCTTGATTACTAACTTTATGAATAAGCATAACCAATCATACCAAGTATACAAGGTAAGATTCTAACATGACATAGGAAAACATATCTGGATTAGTATACCTGCTTAGTTATGTACAACATACCTAAACAATCTCTTCAATGATTTAGAGATCTTGAGCTAGAACCTGCATGTCTCATAGGTTAAGCATAATATAACAAAGTTATACATACTTCGTAAGTAGAACAAAGATTATGGATGAGTCTTTGTCTTCATGATGTCATGGTCATGGAACTTGATTTGTCTTTTGTGATGTACCTGTATCTTGTTAGTAGACAACATCAACCTCACACAACACCATAATGCATAAGTACAATCATATAGCCCTAATCAATGAATGTCTTCGATCATTCGCATGCATTCATACTGTTACTAGGGTGATAAGACAATTCTAACATTAGTCAAGATTGTACTAATAAATAACATGAAGACAAACACATTAAGAACTTAATCAAGAATCAGATTTCAAGACATACCTAAACCTCCTTAAGTCATACCTGTCAAGACTTCTTGTAGTCTTCTTATGTAAGGCCTTAGCCTCAACCCCCCCTGAAACTTGATCTGGAGCTTGATTAGGGTTTGCTAGAGAAACCCTAAAAATTCAATCTTTGACTTTCACACTTCCGAATGGATGGAAGGACGTGTCTTGCTGAGCTGATCAAACTAGCATACTTCAATTTTGAAATCTCCAAAATTTGACCCCTCAAAATTGCCTTTGAAACTTCTGGATCTTCTGGACAGGATCCCAAACTATGGTTTGATGAAGCCCACCCTTCTGCTCAATCAAAAGGTTTGATCCAAGGCTCTAAACTCTTATTTTTCTGAGGAGCTTCCAGCCGTGGTTACAGACTTCAAAAATTCCAACTTTTGCTGAAGCCCTAATTTTCCATCTTTCCGATCAAAATCCGAACTAGGGTTTGATCAAGCCGGTCTTCTACCCAACCAAAAAATTCGATTTTGGTCTCTAGATTTCGATTTTTCTGAGTAGCATTCAGTCGTGGATTCCGATTCTAAAAATTCTAACTTTCTCCGAAACCCTAAATTCCGGAAGCCATGAATAAAGGTGCTCCAAAAATAATTCTGTTTTGACAGAAATATGTACCTGATTGTTTCTGCTATAACTCTGAAATTTTCACTCCACAGGCTCTGAAATTTTTTTTCTGCAGTAGCCTGACCCGTCATCTTTCCATCCTGACAGGTCTGACCTCAATTGGATTTTCTGAGAGAGAGTTATACCAAGTGTCGTAACGTGACCTGTTTATGGGATAAAACAGGAGAGCGAACTTGTACGGCGTTCCATGTGTCACTGGTTCAGCTTCGGCCTCTAAAAATGTTTCATGAGATAGTACAATCTGTGTACTACCTGTCACCTTTTATGAAATTTCATTTGGAGCTTCCTAGCCCAAGTTATGCCAAGTGTTGCAACGTGACCTGTTTATGGGATAAAACAGGAGAGCGAACTTGTACGGTGTGCCACGTGTCACTGGTTCAGCTTCGGCCTCTAAAAACGTTTCCTGAGATAGTACAGTCTTTGTATTACCTGTCACTATTTACGAAATTTCATTTGGAGCGTCCTAGCCCAAGTTATGCCTTTTTGCCTAGGTTACCTGATTTTGACTGAGATCTGGAAGAGGCAGAAACCCTAACTTGTACTGATCATAACTTACAAAGTACAACGAATCTGAGGGTGCCCTTTGGACATAAGATACCTGGAGATGTTATATACGACCTGTAAAGGTTTCAGATCCTGAACCTTCGCAAAAATGGATTTATGGCGAAATTTCCACGATGACTGGTTTTTGCTATATATAAAACCCGAACCTTCAAATTGTCGCAAGTGAAGCAAGTGTCGCAAGTGCCATACCTTGCCTTCCTTCAGGTTATCTCTGATACCATGTTAAAATTCAATATGCTAAGATAGAAAATAGCAGCATTACATTCCATTTCACAATAATAGCATATACAGGATCACTGAAGAAACAACAAGCACAACATAAACACAAGAGACACAGATTTATCCTGGGAAACCCTCATGGGGTAGAAAACCCAGCAAAGCTTCCTCAATATAGATGACCAACAATATACAAAGATGCAAACCAAAGACATGATCTCCTCCTCCACCATAGCAGACCTCTCCTCCACAAGTGCGCTACTCTCAAGTGAGTGAGTGTGTGTTAAATGAGGAATACACCTCCTCTATTTATACACTACTCCGACTTGTCTTTTACACAAAACATGTAGGCTCGTATTTAACCAATGGGTTAAATACCCCACTACAAATGACTGGGCCGACCCCTCTAGGGTTGTCTAATAACCCTTTGACCCACATAACACATACAGGGCCGACCCCCACTAGGGAAGTCTAATAACCCAAGTTACCACATTCCGACGGAGGAATAAACATCTCCGGATATACAATAAGATCTTCACGGAGGAATGAAACATCTCTGCAATAATAAAGTACAAATATAATATTCTTTGAAGTTACAATATCTCAACACATTTCCCATTCCAAAGCAAAAATGGGACAGTATTTCCATGGATTTCATCACCGGATTGCCTAAATCCTTGGGTAAGGATTGCATCTATGTGGTAGTTGATCGGTTGACAAAATTTGCTCATTTCTTTGCTGTTACATCATCTTTTAGTGCTGCACAAGTGGCTGATATTTTTTTCAAAGAAATCTTCAGATTGCATGGGATCCCCAAGAGCATTGTCAGTGATAGAGATAGTAGATTCATGGGTGTTTTTTGGCAATAAATTTTTAGATTGGTAGGCACTCAATTGACTTCAAGTACTAGTTATCATCCACAAATTGATGGGCAAATAGAGAGGGTAAACCAATGGTTGGAAGGATACCTAAGAAACTATGTGGGAGGGCAGCAAAAAGCATGGGAAAAATGGCTACACTTGGGTGAGTTTTGCTACAACACCACTTATCATATGTCAATAGGAATGTCTCATTTCAAAGAATTATATGGTTATGATGTACTTACATTTGATGACATTATATTTGGTGATAGTAGAGCCCCAAAGGCTAAAGATTGGGTGGAAGAGAGCCAAGAAATTTTAAAGCTCTTGAAAGACAATTTGCAGGTTGCTCAAAATCAACAAAAACAATATGCTGATAGGCATAGAGAATAAATAACCTTTCAAGTCAATGATTTAGTATATTTAAGGTTGCAGCCTTATAAACAAACATCTCTCAAAAAGAATGGAGCAGAAAAATTAAAACCAAGGTACTATGGGCCATACAAGGTAGTGCGGAAGGTTGGAGAAGTAGCATATGAACTAGAACTTCCGGAAGGGAGTAAAATCCACAATTTATTTCATGTTTCTTGTCTCAAGAAAGCTCTTGGTCAACAAATCATCACTTCAGAAATACTTCCTCCTTTGGATGATGAAGGTCAACTCACACTTGTTACGGAAAAGATTTTGAAGACACGGGAAAGAAGGTTGAGGAGTAGAATCATCAAAGATTATTTAGTGCAATGGAAGGACTTACAAAATGAATATTCCGCATGGGAAGAGGAGAAGATTTTGCAGCATCCAAATTTGAAATTGCTTGACGACAAGCAATCTTGGGTGGGGAGGACTGCAATGTCCCCATTCAAATAAGTGCATAGTAAGACAATCCCATCAATCCTACTAGTTTCCTAGGTTGGATGGGCACATGTGGGATGGTAATAAGGAAGCTAATAAATTATATTTAGACATTAAAAGGGTTCAAGCATTTAATAAATATGGTGAATAAATAAATTCAAGAGAAATTCTAAGTGGCAAGTGGTTTTGGAGACATATGGAGGTGGTGGGACCCACACTAGCTTGATTTTTCAATGACACATGGCAGCTCTCTTTTGCCAATTCGAATTCATGGGAAGGTGAAAAATCTTGGGTGAGTTGGTAAGTCATAACACATGGCATTGAGCATCTTAGGTCGAAATGGGATGGAATAGTAACCTCCATGGGAGAGGAAGAGTCAAATTGGAGACTAGTGGACACTTGGGCTAGATTCCCTAGTTTTATGACAACAATAATGAAGCATCTATGACATTTATGAAAAAATTCAGACCTGAATTCTTACACCTGACCATTATGACATGTCAGCCCCAAAAATAGGCTCAAGGAAGGCGCTCATGGAGTTGGGGGAAGCTAAAGAGACTCAAATTCGAATTTGGGAGAAGATGGAAGGTTGGAACTAGGAGACAAGTGGCAAATGAGGAGTATTTTCTAAATGGAAATTTATTGAATCTATTGAGAGGATTTCGACCCCTTGAAGGCTAATGTTGGTTATAAAATGTAGAAATAAAGTATGAGAATGGCTTTTGATGATTTGAGAAAAATTGCATTTGTGAAGAGAGAACTAGTGGATGACTAGTTTCTTGCCTTAGCCAATTTCGAGGGTGAAAGATTCCCATCCAAGTTGGTGTTTGGAGAGGCCACTCAGGTCTTTCATGGTGCTTTAATGGATTTTTATTTGCAGGTAGTAGCTACAGGAAGTTTCATGGTTTGGTTTAGTGCAGCACTTTCTCTCCACCATTTCCAATTTTGAAGGCATATTCGGGCTCCTTGAGGGATTGCGCTTTGTGTGAGATCTTGCACTCATTATGAGAGCTTCATATGATATTTTTCTGATTGTAATAGCTTCATATCTTCTGTTCTTCATATTCAGATACTCTCAGGTCGAAATACCCATTGATTGTATGCAAAATTATTGATTAATGAGCAAACAATGTCCATTTCCCCAATGCTTTGATGTATGACACTATAAGGTTGATTATTTCGAATGGATGGATGATTATCTGATATATTTGTGATTCATATACTTCCATGGATATATTCTACAAGTTTCATGTACTGTACTTGAGCATTTGAAGCATTTTTACTCAGTTTGTTTGTATTGAGAGGTGAAATAGTGCCATTTCCCCAAGGGTCGAATTGGGGGTTTTTGCTGTTGAATGTGAGAGAGTTAGAACAGTAGTAAAAATCAATTAATGGTGCATATGAGATATTAATAACATACTTAACACATTACATACCTTTTTTCATAAATTTGTGGGAGTTTGGAGGAATTTGGAAGGCCATTTGCAGTGTTACCCCGGGGGGATTTGATGCACAAATTACTAGTCAAAATTACATATATTGATCAGAATACAAATCAAGTTTGAAGCAGTATTTGGAGGGCCATAAAAAATACCTGAACCTAATATTCAAGTCTAAATACCATTCATACACTCCTACAGAAGATTTGGGATCATTTGGGTTGATTTGGAGGTCAAAACAGTAAAACTAGTCAAAGGTCGAAATTGGGGAAAAAGTGGAAAAATTGGCATTTTAATAAAATTTTGAAATAGGGTCATTACAGATGTATCCACATTTTTGAAGACATAGGTTAAATGAGAGAGTCGTAATACATTTGGGATGATCCACTGGGTGGAAAACGGAGGTTGACTGAGAGAGAGACGTAATACATCTGGGCTATATCCACTGGGTGGAAGTCGTAGATGCTCCTAGGATGTATCCACTAGGTCAAAGACACATGCCTGTCTGGTGGACATGGTATATGAACCTGGGTTGCTCTCCACATGAGATTATGAGATGATCCATATACAATGAGATGATAGTAGGAGACGCAAGTGATTTCTATGGCAATGTAATATGTGGTCCTGGGATGTACCTATTTGATGGCTTGCTCGTATAGATGATGAAATCCTAGATGAGGTCTAGGTCACATCCAACATTTAAGGGGGATGAATCCGTGTGTGAAAACCATAGACATGGTCTAGGTCACATCCAACATTAAAAAGGGATGGATATGTGGAACTTCTTATGACATAGATTCAGGAGATGTAGATGTCAATAGTCCGTGTACAAGAAGTGCAACAACTAGAAGACGACGGTGATGATGACTGAAGAATACCTTCCTTGTTAAGAGGGAGTGTTGAAGAATGTAACTTTGGAAGATATTCTTATTTGTATTATTTGTGTTGTACACCCTATGGGGATTATTATTGATGTAATCGATTATGTAAAATTCATTGAAAGAGTCAATGTAAACCCTAAGTATTAGGTCGTCCTGGAAAGATATAGAAAATAATATTTTATTGTAAAGTGTATAGGTTGGCCCAGTTAGGTGAGTCAAGCCGACCTATTTAGTTAAAAGGTAAAGTGTTTTGTGTAATATAAATAGGAGGCTCTCCCTCCTCATTTTCACACTTCACTCAGTCATATAATTTGCATGAATAGAGAGAGAGAGTCATTTAGATTAGCTTCTTGAGGAGTCTTCTTGTTTTGGGTCTTTGCACGAGGGTTATTACTGTACATTTTGCAGAATCTATATAGAAGAAGATTGCTGGGTTTTTCTGCCCCGAGAGGGTTTTCCCAGGATAAATTTGTTGTGTAATATTGTTCATGCTGTGCTTTTTTATCTTTCAGAGATCCTTATTGTTATTTCACTTAAAAATCTAACATATACATCATCATTTATTTTTAGCCCTCTTCCTAAAGTTCTTAAGTAATTCATCTTCATCCATGTTGTGTTCATTTTCTGGGTGCTCTTCAGAAACTGTTTGTGCTTGTGACCTCTTATGCAAAGCACACCTAGTCTGATACTCGCAGCGTGGAGGCCGCTGTGGCGGGGCATCGTCTAGAAAAACAAACAATATTAAATTTATATGGTCAGTTTCTAAATATCATTGAAGTAGTTCAGTAATGTTAAAAAAAACCTCTACAATGTAATTATTTACTTCGTGCACTAGTTGTATCGTTGGAATCACTAACATATGCCCCTCTTTAGGTGTAGGACCCTCAAGTACGAAATTCTCTACCATTGAAACCACTAACTTTATAAGGACACAATCCTAGATGTACAAGTAAAAAAAATAGAATTACAAAATCTATAACCATGAAATTATTGAGTATATGATATATTAATATCTAGCCATATTACCGTTGTGGACCTTAGTCATAGAACCATCGTGGGGATGCATGGGATCACCCTCTTGTGGCGACACTCCACTATCAGTGCACCACTCTCCAGTACTTGTGGGATCGTCGATATTATTGCTCCCCTGATTAAAAAAAAATGTAACACATTAAATTTATGGACATTATCAAACACAAATGAATTTTTATAGCGATGAAAGGTTAATGTGGATTGATTTTTATTTACCTTATCCTGCACACTGGATCTTGGGATCTGCCCCAATATTTTTTGATGTTCAACGATAGTTTGATAGTCGGAACTGTAACCAAGCTTGAGGTCTTCCTCCGTGGTTGCAGTTCCGAAGTCATCTCCCTTCATTGCATAAGAGTATGTATTTTTGATGTTATTGGATGCAATTACCTGAAAGTTGGAAGGGGATACAAATAATATTGTTAAGGTATTTGGGTAATTACAATTCGTGACTGTAACTTCAAGTAGCCGCCCTGGACTAGCTTGTGCTGCCATGTTTGGAAATCCTTGCTTTTGTTTCCTTCGAAGTGTCATGCAACCTATCATCAAAAGTTTCAAGTATGTTATGCACTAATGTTTTATTTAGATCTAAACTTTAAATTAAAGGTATTGAAATCAAGATGTAATTTACCTTGCAGGACCAAGTGGTGTTTTTCCTTCTTTTCTAAATTTCTTTCTCTTTTGCGTCCTCAATGAGTGCCTTCCACTCCCTTTCTGGAATTATGAGAGGACGCTCGTACCTAGGGTTCTTTTACAAGTGAACCCTATAATTGTCACGCTTATATTTTAAATGTTGGCCAACTATGGAGGAGACTACCGTTTTATTAAATGTGTCTACTCCAAAGAGGCCTTCAAGATAATCCAAAAGTTATTTTTTGAGTTTGGAATTCTGTGAATTCCACCTCGTGCGCATGGTGGACCCAAAAATAACCAACGCCAGTGGTCTCCAAGTGATTATAAAAATCATTTTTTCCTACATACAAAAATATATGATCATTATTTTAAACATAATAATCTATATGATTTATATTTGAGATGGACAACATGAAACCGTTAAAATATTAAAAATTACCTGGAAGTTTTACTTGCTTTAATGGAAGTCCATCATAGTTGACCATAAATGTGCCCGGAAGGGTCCCCGTGGAGGTAACAGGTCTTGCTCTAGGAAATGAAACCATATAATCGACCAAATCATCAGCCTCATCTCTAGTGTCAGCACCTCCAATGCTTAGCTGTGCGGATTCCTGGGGGTGTGTGTCATGGCTCCCAACTATAGGTGTGGAAGGTGGAGTAGTGAATAGCTTGGTAGGTAAATGAGGGCCCCTGTTGGGAATCTGTGGCCTTTGTGCAGTCCCACTACTACCGAGACCATGCATGTTGGTGTCAACAGGTTGCAAAAATATATGTATAAGAAAGAAAATGTTTCTTCGTTTAGATAATGTAAAACTTAAAAAAATCTTTCATAATTGATATTATGACACAAAAATTAAAAAAATCACTTTAAATTATGGTTATTACTTTATATTTGTTAAGCTGTTCCATAACTTGAAGGATCCTTTCTTCAATTTCAGGAGTTTGTTCTACGATGTCTAACAAGCATTTAAGTTCCTTGTTCGCTTTATTGATATTTTTATGTATTAATACCATCGGGTCGGGGGATGAGTACAAATCCACTTGCTCGAGTGAATCATGAGCATCATGGACCGTCAACTACATATTTCAACAAAATAAATGTTATTTCAGTTATGTAAAAAATTAAAATAACTGATTACCATACAAATAAAATTACATAAACAAATAATAAAATTCACGTTAAATGTAATTCGAAATTGTTACTCATTTACATGTTCTACGGATGGCCCTTTTCCACGATTGGCATGCCACATTATAATATAGTTAGAACTGAGAAATATTTTAAAAATTGTTAAAGATATAAAAAACTGATCGCTGCACAAATCAAATTATATAAACAAATAATAAAATTCACATAAAATGTAAATCAAAATTGTAGATTGTTTACATGTTGTGAGGCTATTCATTTTCCAGGATCATCCTGCCACATTATTTCATAATTACAACAGAAAAATATTTAAAAAAATGTTAAAGATAAAAAATGATCGCCACACAAATAAGATTATATAAACAAATAATAAAATTCACGTTAAATGTAAATCAAACTTGTTATTGTTTACTTGTTCTAAGGCTATTCATTTTCCACGATCAACCTACCGCATTACAATAAAATTAGAACCTTGAAATATTTCATACATGATTAAAGATAAAAAAATATAATGCAATAAGTGGAGGTTTCTTAAATAGGTGTTGCATAAGTAGCCGTACACTATTAGTCGATGTATCTACTCGATTCAAATGATAATACAATAATAACTCTTCCCTGGGAGCTCTCTTTTTTATTGCACACACGATTACCTTATTTCCTTCACCTACCTGATATATGCAATTTGGTTGCTTGTTTGTTGTCCTGAGTCATGTGTTGTTTATAAACCCTGCGATATTTCCAGAATATGTAGGCCTTCCACCAATATAGATAGTTTCTCCCTTATTCTTATCGTTGCTTATTAGATATATATAATTTGCGATGAGTGCATATCTCCGCATACTTCACATGTACTAGACCAACAACATCCAATTGCTATAATCGTAACACGATCCGACATAGTCCATCAATTCAATTACTGTATTGTATTTTACAGTTATTCTATCCATGGAAAATAATCCAAGGCCATGCAAGGAGGATGGTGCAATGCGATACATCCTATTGTTGAAATTGAAGTCAGTGTCCAACGGAGGCAGTTCCTTAGGTACCCATTGTTTCACTAGATGTTGATACTTGGGTTTCACCTCGATGTCTCCTATGCTCTCATCATTGTAGGATCATGATCCTCCTTTGGCAAGAAAAAATTCCATGCGTCTACGGAATATTATTCTGACCTTTTCACCTCTGGTCGTTCTTTGCCTATCAGATCTACTAGATGCAGTCTCATTTCCCTCGTTTGTCCTGAGCTTCCCTCACTCGACAAAGAGAGATATGAAAGGTACCTATTTGATTGTACCTTTAGTCGATCAAATAAGATATATAGTTAGCTAATATTTCCTGCATGTAAGTATAGGATTCACTTACAGATAGAAAGCACGTTAACCAAATTACAAATTCATATGTATAACTCATTCGAACAACTTAATAATATTGTGCATGCAACCTCGTCAAACCATTATGGGAATACACATATGCAATCTCACTAGAGCCCTCACTAGAACCAATATCACTAGAACCAATGTATGGGTTTTAGGTTTAAGCACCTCACTAGAACCCTTTTTCAAGTATGTAATTGTTGTTTTTCTAGGAAATGCTACACTTACAAAAAAAGTACACAATACAATCCAAAATAAAATTATTTTTGGTTATACCTTAGGAGGGTTAGCGTAGCTATTATGAAAAAATAGAAATCAAACGGTTGATAATATAGAAAATGAATACAACACTAAAAAGTATGTGAAAGTTTAACTCTAAAATTGGAACTGAAAAAGAGTGCACATATATGGAATATATGCCCTTACAAGTTTTAAAATTAAATAGGGATGAAGCAAATAGTTTTGAGAATAAAAAAATTTCTAGTATCAAATCATAAAATTTCCAAAAATAGATTGGAGCTCAAAACCTTTATGGAGATTTAAAAAAAATGCATAACAAAAGGACCATATATGGATAAGGAATAACTAGTTGAAATTAGAGTAGTGAGACTGGATGCCTAATGATGTATGCTCCTTTAGATGTTGACATGGTTCTAGTTGCATGACTCATGTTGCACAAAAGTGTGAAACTCTTTAGGTGGTTGACTATAATTAAATCACTATGATGCTCATTGATCTGCTTAATAGTCCCTTTGACATGTTGGAGAATGTTGATTGGGCCACATTGTGAACATGGCATCAGTTTCCTATTTTCATGGGAATGACAAGGTTTGCATGGATTAGTGATAGGGGCTACATGAAGTAGGCCGACAATAGGATGCCATCAAAATAAAGAAGTAGATATTTCATTAATTGGCAATGGATGAGTTGAAGTATTTCAAGACCCAAATATTGATAACCATCTAAAATGCATGAGATGATAACACATGATCCATGAATTGATAGCCTTCCCAAATTTTATGTCTCAAAGTTATGCTTCCTTCCATCTCAATTTATGTCTTGAAATACACAAGATGATCTTTTCCTCAAAATATGTTCTTAAATGCACCAGAAAATGCCACAAGTCCTTTTATCTAACTCCATACTCCGCCTTTAGGTTTGAGTACCGCCAAGGTAATGCAAATTTAGGGGTTTCATATCTACCCCCCTTCCCTCTACATCATGCTCCTTGACATCCTTTGCATCGCATCCCACAGGTATAGGCCTCAAGAGTGTGAAACCTTCCTTAAATCATTTTCCTCCACATCACACCTCTATGGATCATATGTGAATAAATTAGTTTATGTGTATTCGTTTTGTGTCTTGCATTGAATTGTGTTGATCTGATTGATATTAACCTTCGAAAGTGAACTAGAAGAACCTACAGGATAATGCAATGACCACTCCTCACTCAAATGTTTATCACATAGACTAGTCAAGATCATCTTAGAATAACTTAGAGTGAGATATCTTAGAGTGGGCATTGAGCAAAGAGATCAACTTAGAGTGAGATATATTCTATTGTTGGTTAGCATGAACTACATACATATCACAAAGAAATAGTATTATGCATTGACAAGCTATTGCTCAACAAATAACAATGTAAATTACCACAAACCAATAGTGGAAGTCTCATGTAAGATGTGAGTGTAAATGCTCCAGAAATCACTAAAACAATAATAATGTTCACATTATGAAATACGTCAGACTATGAACATAGATCAAATCTCCACATTGGTTCTTTTCCACACTATGTTGAACTAAATTTTAGCAATGCTAGTGAAATTTAGTCATCTGCAATCTATTGCACACAAACACATGATATCTATAAACGCTTTTGGACATCCATCATTTTTTTGCTGAGAGAACCAATTTGTGGGAATACAATTTGGAATAAGAATGAGCTTACTTGAATTAAATCGTGTCTAAAATATTCTAGTGTGATTTAAACAACCGCAAACACCATAAAAAGTGGTGATTGACCATGTTGGTGTTGAAGACAATGACCTTGGCTTATTTGTCTAATATCATTGTATCGATACTTACTTTTGATAATACTTAGATCATTATTGGGATATTGTTAATCTTAGTGTACTAGGGAGCCAAATGTGGTATCCCCATGCCTTCCTATCTCATGGTCCAAGGTCTACTAGTCCTATTGCATCATGATAGATTCATAAGTTCAACATATAATGTTAATAGTATATTTACAGAAGAAAAAAACAAATTGAAGAAGGACCTTACCAACGGTTGCCTCTTTCCAAAGATCAGACTAACTTAATAATTTTCACTATACTAACAATATTTGGGTAGTGCATATTCACCATATTTGCAAAGAGTGGTCCAAGAAATATTTGCTAGAATTACATATTTTATCAACTATTATGGTTTTTTGTTGTAAAAAATCTTAGAGTTAGTCTCTAGTTCTTTTAGACACGAGCTAGAAAAAAAATGTTTCTCGTAGCAAAACAAGCCTAGATGTGTATGTGCACTAGCCATCTTTGTATCAACCTTGTGATCCTTATAAATATATCTTACTTAATCATAGAAATCAATAGAAATAGGGAAGATATTGCCATGCTAATCCAATATGGGTTGCTCTTCATCATCTCTCTACTATATTTTTATTCTTGTGGATTCCTTTGGATTTTGTAGTTATTTAGTTGTGCAACATTATCATCATTTCTAAATTGATTTCCATCACTGTTATATCGACTTAAGTCCAATTATATAATTTCTTTTATTGGTTTTCTCTAGGGGAATTTCTAGAGTAAAAATATCATTCATTTATATTGAGCTTCCCTCTATTTTCTATTTATGGTGGTTGTGTTCTATTTTGTGCAGAAATTTGTTGGGTAGTTTGAAAACAAGTTCCATAGAGCATTTGTTCAAGACAAGGGTATCATTAAAATGAAAAATATATTTTCCCCACATCTATATTAAGTTAAAAAAAGATAGGATAAATTTGGCTGCAGACAAGTAATGAAGAAATCTACTCAAGCATTTCATGATTTAAAAAATGGCCCTTGATAACCTTTAATAACCTCCTACATTGAAAATGGCCCCTAATAACCTCCTACTTTGAAAATATTGTTGGAAATGTACCTATGGATGGACATACCCTTGGATAGTGAATAACCCTCAGTTACAAAATTGTCTAACCCATTCACATTCTGTGTCACTATTCTCAAACTATATGGTAAACCATTGGCCCCTGGTAACCTCCTACATCCACCATCTAACCCATTCATGGTTTGCATTACTGATCTCAATATATATTCCTCCATTATGAAATTTCCAAACCCATTCATGTCTGTGTCACTGATATCAAGTATTGACATTTCAGATACCCTAATTGATTAATGCATCCCAACAAAACTATCTTCCCCGCTTCATCTCCATTTACCATATCAAATCAACCTAAATTTCCACCACAATTGAAGGCATTGACAATGACTACATGGTTGTATTGGGTTGTTCCCTCCGAGGTGTAATCGTGGTCAATGCTCACCACTTGGGATGCTACCAATTTTTTGTATTGGAGGGACACTACATCCATGACAAAAATTGTCATTTGTCTTTCCTTCAAAAAAATACTACTCTTCCTTCCTTCACAAAACTACTTATGACAAGGAGATTGAATGCAATATAAATTCAAATACATAGGGAAGAAAGAAACGGGTTTTGAAAAGTGTTTTTATCTTTGAATTCTTCATGGCTCTACATATAGAAATCCAATTTAATGTGCTACGAACATAAAATAAGATAATAATTAAATAATTAATAATTAGGTTAACTAAAGTTAGGTTATGGAATGAGGTGTCTCCTCAACATCAAATGCTCAAGCCATATTTAAGGCAGGGCCATCATTGTAACATATCATCTTTTATCCTATCAATCAAATATATTATTCTTATCTATTATTCAATATGAGAGTCGGATTCAACTATTAAATTAGTGAACGGATACGTTCACTACATTTGGTATCAGAGCTCGTTTTCGGCTCCTTCAACCTGAGCTCGGATTCGACTCCTCCTACCATTGAGCTCGGTTTTGGCTCACCTATCCTCACGGATCAGAGCACTCATCCTGGCTCCTGCCCAATTATCAAGTTTCTTGAGTTACCGGTCCTTGACCGAAACTAGGCTTTTGGCCATTTATTTCAGAGCTTCTCTGACACACCTTCATCACGAGGCTTTTATCCTCCTCCCAAACTCCATCTCTCCCATTGCACTCCCTCCCTGTGTGAATTCCCATATCCCACGTCCACTCCACACCTGCGTTGAGTTTTTTTTGCACCTCCAATCCATCCACCTGCATACTCACACACCCACCGAAGCTGATCCACAACCATACTACTCTCCCTCCCCTTCTTCATTATGCCATCCCACGCACAAGCCCTCCGCTCCTGCATACCTCCCCCACCTCTCCTCCATGCTTCCCCCACGTCCACGCTCCCTTCTCTGCGTCTGCACACGCCATCTCCACCCACTCCACACCCTCGCGTCTTCTCCCTCCCTCCATCTCCCATCACCCCCACGTCATCTCCGGCTAGCTCCCTCTCCACCATCCACGCCACCATCTCACAACTCTCCACGCCCAGCTCCCATCGACCCGCTCTCTTCCCCTGCGTCCTGCCCCCCCTCCACCGCTGCGATGTCCACCTCCTTCTTACACCTCCGCCTTCCACCGGCCATGCCCTCCAACGCCTCCCCCCGGCCACCTTTCCGCCATCTCCTACCTCCGTCCACGTGAAACCCTACAAACAAAACGAATTTTTATAAAACAAAAAAATATTATTATAATAATATTACTACTATTATTATATAATATTGTTTTATTAAAATTTTGTATCCAAATTTATAATAATAATAACCCATAATTATTATTATATCTAAAAAGTCTAAATTGACTCCATTTCAAAATAAATTTGATAATAATTTTTTATTATTATCCTATTTAAATTCTTAAAATATTCTCCATAATAATAATAATATTTATTATTACTTTGATAATAAGAATTATTACTCAATAATTGTAAATTATTACAATTATAAGAAAGTGTCAAAAAAAAAAAAATAATAGTTATTATTATTTTATTAAAATAATAATTATTTAAAAAAATAAAGAGATAAGAAGTATTAAAGAAGACAAAATCGAGAAAAAGACAAAGAAGAAAAATCGAAGAAAAAAGACAAGAAGTGAAGATCTAGCAGAGACTATCCATCGTTGGATAAGTCAAGTCAAAGAAAGACAACCAAGTTTAAGAAAGACTCATCAAAGAAATCAAAGAAGATCATCCCACCGTCGAAGAAGTCATAAACCATGGAAGCCGATTTGCGAGAAAAATTAGAAGCCACGTTAAAACGTTAATCGAAAAGACAATGAAGAAATGCACGACATAAATAACAGTTCAGAAATAAGAATTGAATTACAAGAAAGGTACAATGAAATAAAAATCTCTGATTAGGAAAGGCATATAGAAAAATTGTATGTGCAAATTGATGAATTAAAAGCCGAAAATAAATTCAATCAGAGGTTAGGAAATCAAGATATAAAGAAGGAAATAAATAATTACGAAGCATAAATAATACGCTTGAACAAAATCGTTAGCGACAAAGATGAAGAACTAATGCAGTTACGACATAAATTAGAAAGTCAAGAATCAGAGGTCGGCCAGTGTCAACAACAGATAAAAGTTCTTCAACAAAAAAATGACGACTCTAAAAAGAGACATAAGTCAGAGATGGTGAAGAGTAATAAAGCATTATCTAACAATGCTGAAGAAATTTTTAGACTAAGAAATCATAACAAGATACTAGTCACAAAAATTAAGAAGTTGAAAAATAGCCGAAACATAGAACAATCTATGGACGACATTGAAGGGAAACTTCTAGACAAGCAGGAAGAAAATAGTTGTATCAGAAGTCATAATGAAGATCTTAAGGAACAAATTAAGACATCTGAAGATGATAGAAAATCGCAAGTCGAATTGATTAAGAAGTTTCAAATGATAACAGGCAGTTAGAAAACAAGTTGGAAAAGATACAGAACAAAAACTTAAATCCTCAAGAGACGAAAATACAACCTCCAACTCAGATCAATGCTCTAAAGACGACATTCGTAAACGAAAATGACATTGTGAAAGTTCCCTATCGACACCCCAACCATAAAAACCGATATTCGAAAAAGTGGGAAATGTCGAAAGATAATGGTACTAATGTGATCAAATCTCTTGACAACACATCAGTAGGGAATCCCATCAGTCCACAACAAATCAATTTGGGATGGATTGACCCGTCGACATATCATAAGTTATGTTCGACTCTTAGCAATTCGTATCGACATGTTTCGTCATCTACGACACCACATAAAATGATGCAGAAACATTATAGGCCTTGAGGACAAAGCTTTTCTAAGAGAGTGGCAATGCTACGAACATAAAATAAGATAATAATTAAATAATTAATAATTAGGTTAACTAAAGTTAGGTTATGAAATGAGGTGTCTCCTCAACATCAAATGCCCGAGCCATATTTAAGGTAGGGCCATCATTGTAACATATCATCTTTTATCCTATCAATCAAATATATTATTCAATATGAGAGTCGGATTCGACTATTAAATTAGTGAACAGATACGTTCACTGCATAATGTTTATTCTTTCCCTAACTCCTCCCATCCAATATGGAAGAAAATAACTCTTTCCATGATCATCAACCCAAGCTCCCTCACTTAAGGGAAAATCACATGACAACATACAATTACCATAAGCTATACCTTTAACTATATGATCTAACATCATCTTTTCATTGTCCTCCATAGATTAGATGAGCTATGCTTTTATAAGCATGAGGGATGTCTCTCAAAATTTGAACCCTATGTTAATTGAGTCCATTTTAAGTATGCACAAATCTGATCATAGTTTGCTGGTAAAGAGCATTACACACTAAAATATTTCATATTTTGCCCATTTTGGACTTAAGGCTTTAGGTTCCTTGGTCCACTATAATCATTTTCATGGAATAATATGCTTATAACTTATGTAACCAATATTCATATGTGTATGTACATGCACATACACATGAAAATGTGTGCATATGCAAGAAACTAATACAACAAAGGGCGATAATAACAATAGGGAATCACTTCCCTAGCCAATTCTCCCTAACCATATTAGGACTCTTTATATCTATTTCATTTTTTCACAAGATTCTAAAGGTCAAGGTTCTCTCATCATCTTATGAATGTCATTGTGGTTCATAAGTCAAGTTCAATAAAAAATAAAAGTGCAAGCACATTAATAAGGTAATAAATAATCCATCAATATTTAACAACTATTGTACCACTACACTACACAAAAAATAACATTTTGTCTATTAAATTTAGCTTTGGTGGTTAAGTGGAGAATATTTAATCCTCCCTACTTAGGTTCAAATCCCACATGTGACATGTTTTCTTCTTGTGGATAAATTAGAGCTGGAAAGGTATTAAAATTTTCACTCTCACTTTCGTGCTTGAGGGTGGGATGATTTAAATCCATTTTGGAGAAATTGGGGGTGGACTCTTGAGTTTTGGTTGGCTCTTGTAGTAGTATGATTGATGGAGTCTTTATTTTTTGTTGCATCAACAACATCTATTATCTCTGATCTCGTCCTAGTTTTGTTTGAACTTTCACAAATCGAAGTGAAATGTTTCACCTATAAAAAAGGTATTGTCTGCCACAAAATCAAGCCACTAACTAATACAAAAATGAAGTACAAACATGGTCTATCTCTAGTTCAACGATATAGAAAATCTATATTCATTACTACATATTTCATATCTTGTGATATAAGTTTTATCTCCTTGTGAAAATTGAATTTATTGCAAAATTGTATAGGCCAACAATTTCTAGGTTCCACTATTTTGGAATACTTGTGCAATAATTGCAAATAGAAGTAAAATACAATATTAGACAACAATGTGCTTATTTTAGCATATGCGAACAAACATGACAATTTGTAGAATCTAAGCCAAAATTGTGATTGATACTTAAAAACAATAAGCAACTTGAATCCTATACAATGGGAATAATCTCCAACATAATAATTCCTAGAAAGGCCTAAAATTGTGCTCAAATTTGATTGACTAGAAGGTACCCAACTATTGGATTCACCTTGATCTATGGTCTACTCTAGGAAACTATGCAACCATAGTGCCTTCTTTATATTCAACCCAACCTTTAAGAGGAATCCACTCGATGGATAAGCAAAACCACAATGAGCTTGATATGCCACACCATGTGAAAACAAAGAGGGCTGCAGTTGCAATTCAAGCATGGACAAGAGGGTTGCATCGTAGGGGTTGATTCAATGAAATACTTAACTAGACTGCACAACCATAGAGCCATGATAATAGCTCATACTCCGGTCACAAGGGTTAATATGGAAAGTAAAGGCACCAAAGGTGGAGTAAAAATGTAGACTTGGATTAGGACCTTTCCCATTTCAGAGGGGTGCACAGACATTACACAACCCAAAATTGTAATATCATAGACAATTATAATTTTTGGAACACACAATAATACATGGGATCCAAGATATGATATCTTACCAAAGACATAGTGTTGCTTTTTTGTCTCCATTGGCCTCCTCTGCTCCATTGATATCCTCTTCTCCTTGAATTGAATCAGGGTGGTCTCAAAATTCCTCAGGGTTGTGATGAAATGCTTCATGGTGGTTTGTAAATTCCTTACAGTGGTCTGAAAAACCTCACGACAGTGTGAAAAACCCTCATGGTGGTTTGGAAATGACTCGTAGGGACTCATGAAATGGCCTCCTCGAAATGGCTCATGGTAGACTCATGAAATTGATCACGGATCACAATGGTCTATTCGAAATGCCTCATGGTTGTCTAGAAATGCCTCATGGTTGTCTGGAAATGCCTCATGGTTGTCTGGAAATGCCTTATAGTGGTCCGAGAAACCCCCACGGTGGTATGGAAATGAATCATAATGGAATCACGGAATCTCCTCCTCGAAATGGCTCATGATGGACTGATGAAATGGCTCATGGATCACAGTGGTCTTCTCGAAATGGATCACAGTTCTCTGGAAATGGCTCAGGTGATCCGAAAATGGCACGAAATGGCTCATGGCTCACGATGGTCTCCTCAAAATGGCTCTCGATGCTCTCGAAATGGTTGAGGTGCTATGGAAATGGCTTGAAATGGCTCACAAAATGGCTCTATGCTTAAATGGCTCACAGTGCTCTTGAAATGGTTCAAGTGATTTTTGTAAATGGCTTGAAATGGATCTATGCCTATTATTTAGTTTATCTCCTAACCTCGATGAAACCTGGTATGATCATGCCTTAACAACTTTGATACTAGACACATGATGACCCATAACATGTTATGAGTTGTGGTGTTGGATATCTTATGTTAGTAACTTGTCAACCATTGAAATATTAAGAATGCATTAATCCATGGAAACCTACAATTAACCATGGTCTATACAACACACCATTTTCAACCTTATTTTTCAGTGGTCATTATGTTATGGTTTATGGTTAATGGTTAGTGGGATAGCATCAACCACAGACAACTATATGTAATGATCAATCATCATTACTGGATTAGGGGTTATAGGGATAGCATGGTCACTAATGGGAAATATAAAGACTTGACATAATAACCCTTTAACAAAATTTGGCCCCTAACAACCTTGAACCCAAAGTCATTGTAGCTTTTAACCCCAACGACCCCTAATACAATTACTTGTGGACACTTCTAACGTTGGACACATTATGTCCCCTAACAGATTTACATAATATGGCAAGTATATGAAAACATTGACTCATTTGATTGAAATTGACTCATTTTCTTGAAATTCTATATGACAACTATTATGCAATCATTGACTCATTTTCTTGACAACTAAATGAAATCATTGACTCATTTTCCTGAAATTCTATTGGTTTTTGAATTCCAACTCGAGTCAATGACTCTTTTTCTTGTGAGGCCAATTTTAGATACCAAATTTACTCTAATTCCTATTCAACACTATGGTAGACTCTATGGAAAGAGGGTTTCACGAAGTATATTCTATAAAATAATATAGTTTAAGTTGAATACATGATCAAGATTGTGATGCATATTCTGGGTTTGAGGGAATGACAAGAAGAAACAAGTACTTTAATGTTGATTCAAAAGAACAAGCAATTGAAAATCACATCTCGATGATAATATATGCAATATTTATTTGGGTTCATTGTGGCCCATCTCAACTAACCTCTATAATAATTTTGTGCCCTCAACACTGCAAAAAAATCAAAAGCTCATCCTTCTTTGATCTTTATGGAACCTTAGTAGAGTGTTTAACTACCCAACGCACTCACCACTCTAATGTGTTGGAAACTACGATAGAAGCTCTATCCCACTATGAAATTGTATATGGAAATTAATGCTATTATGATGCATACAAATAATAAAGCATTGGATCTCCATGTAAATCTTAGCACTCAACCATAGGCTGTACATGGATTTGTTTGGTTTTAATTTCTTAAATTTCCTCTATTGACACAATTTTAATAAAATATTATGATGATGTGTGAAACTCTTTTTAGATGGTGGTGAAAAGGAAATACTACTACTTTCATGACCCTTGTGTTGGACTTTTATCCATGGCCAAACGAATCTAAAATAATTTGTATTTCAATACTTTATAATTCGAACATAATATTTTTTAATTTAAAATTTAATCGTTAATTGTGAAAAAGATCATAATATATTATTTTATGTTAGGAATTCTACTTATGTTTCAAAGCATGAAGTAATACTTCAAACCATTAATTGTGAATACCTTGAGAAAGGGAAACCGTGTTTGAATACTTTAACTATACCAATAAACATGAGATGTATTACAACAATCCTTTTTTGTTGGTAATTGGAAAGAAAAATCAATTACCATTTAAAAAACAAATTCAAACTCTATACCTAAATATACATTTTCTTTTTGTGTATATATTCGCTTTCCCTAACAATAAAATTTTAAAAAACTGTTGTGATTTTACAGAATATATAATTACTCTTTTAGAATATTTTTGGTGCTCGTGTAATTGTGTTTATGATTGCTGTTTTGATTTATTGTTTATAACGTTATCTTGAATGACACATGTGACACCACATTTTATTTGTTTTCCTACATCATTTGAAAACTTACATGATTTGAAAATCATAAGTGTAACTTAGTTCATTCATTTTCATTGTTATTCATCCATGTAACTTTGGTTAAAGATGTTTAGGTTTAAATTATGATTTGGGTCGAAAAATACATTATTTAATAAAAGATAGATTGATTAATTAGTGAACGTTCATTTCTTTTAATTTAAGGATATTTGATTAGTGAATAATGTCGATAAAAAAGTACGTTATGATAAATTGCACAAGCTTCATCAATTATTTCTTGCCTTTGTTTTTTGCTCTCATCTAAGTTTTTTGCTCCATATAGAGTAGTATGAACGCATTATCTCAAGATGAAATGTCGTCTACTGCCTTCTTCATGAAAGTTCAAACAAAACTAGGACGAGATCAGAGATATAGAGTAGTACTGGGTGTGTGATTCATCTCTGAGTCCGGAAAGCCTCCCATATCGTGAAGGCATGCGAACAGTCCTCCCATGTTAAATTTCAGTGCATACGTAAACATTTTGAGGAAATTTCAACATTGGCCCCATTCAGAGGTCACTGTTGCCCATGTCTACTCACATTATAACAGTTTATTTAATTTATCTATTTCTTTTAAAGTTGGTTCAAGATGCACATTCCCGCACCTAGTGCAAGGGCAATAATGTCGATAAAAAAGCACGTCATGATAAATTGCACAAGCTTCATCAGTTATTTCTTGTCTTTGGTTTTTGCTCTCATTTAATTTTTCTGCTCCATATAGAGTAGTACGAACCCATTATCTCAATATGAAATGTCATTTACCGCCTTCTTCATGAAATTCCAAATGAAAATAGGATGATATCAGAGATATAGAGAAGTATTGGGTGTGTGAGTCATCTCCAAGTCCATAAATCCTCCCATATTGTGAAGGCATGCAAACAATCCGCCCATGTAAAATTTCAATGCATATAGAAACGGTTTGAGGAAATTTCAACGTTTTCCCTGTTCAGAGGTCACTGTTTCCCATGTCTACTCACAATATAAAAATGTTGTTGTTCAAGTTTTCACAGGAAGAGCAGTCCGAAACATACGTAGAGTACAAAAACCATACACAGGTTCTCCATATGAACTCATCCCAAATATAACAATGTATTTAATTTAGCTGTTTCTTTTAAGTTTGGTTCGAGACACACATTCCCACACCTAGTGCAAGCTAGGAAATAATGTCGATAAAAAATTACTTCATGATAAATTGCACAAGCTTCATCAGTTATTTCTTATCTTTGTTTTTTGCTCTCATCTAAGTTTTCTGCTCCATATAGAGTAGTACAAATCCATTATCTCAAGATGAAATATCTTCTACCTCCTTCATGAAATTTCAAACGAAACTAGGACGAGATCGAAGATATAGAAAAGTATTGGGTGTGTGAGTCATCTCTGAGTCTATAAAGCCTCCCATATCGTGAAGGCATGTGAACAATCCTCCCATGTAAAATTTCAATGCATACAGAAATAGTTTGAGGAAATTTCAACATTGGCCCCATTCAGAGGTCACTGTTTCCCAATGTATTTAATTTAGCCGTTTCTTTTAAACTTGGTTTGAGACACACATTCCCGCACCTAGTGCAATATGTGAAATAATTTTGATAAAAAAGTAATTCATGATAAATTGCACAAGCTTCATCAGTTAGTTAATCTGTTTGCCTTTTTCTCTCATCTAAGTTTTCTGCTCCATATAGAGTAGTACGAATCCATTATTTCAAGATGAAATGTCGTCTACCGCCAAAGATGATTGGTATAAAGATGAATGAGCTTCTCTTGGTTTTGAGAATAATTTATTCTCTACTGAACAAGGCCAACCACGTGAAGGTGGAATCTCATATGGCCCCTCCCCTCCCCCTCACACCACTCTCAATTCCACAATACCCAATCTACAAAATAGAAAATAATCGAAAGCAACATACTAATTAGATTCAGGCATATAAACTACCAAAACAAAAATTAATTAAGCTAAATTAAATTATCATATGTTTGTAAATGATAATTTTGATTTAGCATGATGACATACGCTATGGCCATTATTTCCAAGTTTGACATGATAAACAACATGTAATGTAGGGTATAAAAAAATGACATAAAACTTAAAAACATGTGATAAACCCACATAAGTAAATTATTTAAAGAGAATAATTCATACAAATTAAACTATATAGCTCCATACCTCATCCAACTCAACATTTGTATCATCCTTATTCTATATATTCTTCTTCATCCAACTCGAGATTTGTATCATCATCCGATTCAGAAACAGTGTTGAAAGGAATGACGATATCATAATCGTCATCACTGCCATTTTCTAGCATATCTTCATCGATATCATCATCAAAATTGGTACATTTTATCCTATGCTTGGTTCATCTTCTGCATCTTCTTCGTATGTTGAACCATCTTCTTGCTCCGGCTCTGTATCATCTTCTTCCTCTATAGTATACTTGATTGTCCTTCCTCTTGGATCATATATAACAAAAAATGACCAATCCCTCTTACCTGGAACCTTTGAGTAAAAGACCTGTTCACATTGGCTTGGAAAAAATGTAGCGATCATTTTTTTTATTTTCAAGCACCATTGTTTTAATCATTGAAAATCCATTGGGATGATCAATAACAGTTCTATCCTCATCACCTGCATGCAGTAGCAACTGATACCATTTGACATAAAACAAAACTATTTTGAAGGAATTAAAGTCACACTTAATTATATCATCCAAATACCCATAGTAATTATTTTAAGTTTCTAGAGGATGTCTATCTCTACTAGAGGAAACATTAGTGACCTGGAAATTATATTGCAGTTGTCCCACTATCAGAAGTTTTCTTGGTTTCATCCAACTGTTTGATGCAAAATTTACGACCATTTCACCACATAGCCTTGTGGTGTTTCAAATTCAATATGCGATACATGTAAAATATGGATTGACAATTAATAAACATATTTATATAACTTGGAATGTATTTGAAGAAAACACACCTGCAATCATATTAATATAATATAAAATAACTGAATAAAATGGGTGAATTTCCTTTCCTTTCCATCTTTCAAACCATATGCTAAATCTATTTCCCTCTGTGTAAGATTGTCATCTCCATTACGACGAGCTTCTCTAACCAATTTAGATAGTTGTTTCCATGATAATGTAATATTCCATCCAAGGATGGTCCAGAATATCAAATCCAACTCCCAAATTTCAACATAATTTTAACTAGTAAATTTTAACAATTTTTATGGTGTTCAAGGTCATAATGTTGAATACTGATTCATTGGTCAAGGATGATGGGAGTGAATTTAGGTTCTGGTTTTTATATGAGAGAATTTGCGGTGGCAATGTATAACAGGGCCAACAAATAAGTCCAATGCACCAAGAACCGGAGCCATATACTTTTCAACAATAGACAAGTATGTTGCCTACTTCGAAGCTTCCTGGGCCTTCCAGCATATGCATACTAGATCGAGAGTTTATTCTGAATGGAAAAAAGGGTTATATAAGTCATCAAAATCAGCGAAATGTATTGGATCAAAGTTCATGTGATTTTGGGAGGTTACAGATGGATTTGGGAGTCAAATGGACAAGTGCACTACTGGGGATTGCTCAGCAAGGAGATTTACAGATTCCTCCAAACAATGTTATATGCTTCCAAAAGCTCAGGGGAAGGGCTGGAATGGATTTTATATTGTCTTAAGAGACTCACATAACTTACAAATATTAAAACTGATGCATAGATAGTGATTTGTAGCAAATATGGCAAAACTAGTTAATTAAAATTTCTCAATGAGCTAGTCTTGCATTTCTTGTTCCCAAACTTCCTTAAAGGATTACTAAACTATGTTATGAAGCATTAAATGTTTCTGATAAATTTTCATTAACATAAACATGTCGAAATTTGAATTCCAGAATACATATTTGATATTTAATTACATTCATAATTACAGAAGGCCTCCAAGGCTAGGAAAATATTACACACTGAGAGAGAATGAGTGTAAGAGGAAGAGAAGAGGATGTAGCTCTGGTATGAATATGATTTCTGACTGATATAAGGTATGATGTCTGAATATGAATGGCGCACTGGTATTCCTGATTTGTCCTTGGCACATTCACTGAACTTGATTTCTTCTATTGGGTGAGCTCCTCCAATACTAGCTCCAATGGCACTGGAACTGTAGAACACTCTCTGGATGCTTATGATTCTTCAGCAATGGACTGATATGGATCTGTAAAGTAGCTATCACTGTATATCTAGGCTCAATGAGTTTTCTGATATGAACTGGATTCCTCCACTGAAATGGAGCACTTCCTTCTGATGGGGTCTTCCAAGACTATCTCCATGGGACCCTTTATGATGATAACTCCCCGAGAACTTGGATTCTTCTTAGTATAGAAGTATATGGAATTGCAAATCAATTCTCCATGGATGCAAATTCTAAGAGACTATTAGAGAAATAGAAGTAGAATAGAAGGAATGGGGCTCATCTCCCTTTGATTGGATAGGGTGCATCACCTTGCCTTGAGAAGCATAGAATGCTCACACATAAAATAAATTTGAAAAAAGATGTGAATAGGAGTTGCTTGGATTCTTTTATAGAAGTCATTATGACCTGCTGAGCAAGTTGACCTGCTTGGTGACCTGTGAGAACCCTTCGACATGGGCCACCCATGAATGAGTAGACTTGCCTTGCTTTTTCCTTCAAGATTTTCTCTCCTTTAGAAACTGTGCCCCCCTTTGTCTCCACATGTTTCCTGCTTTGTAAAAGTTTCATGATTTGTAAACTGACCTTCCTTTTGGAAACTGCACCCTCCTTTTGCTTTTCTGGTTGTTTCCAATTTATAAATTGAGCTCTCCTTTAGAAACTGCGCCCTCCTTAGCTTTTCCTGGTTGTTTCCATTTTTCTTCTTTTGGCATCTTCTTACACCTTCTTTGCTTTTCCTCTTTTTCTATTTTCTTGTCTCCAGTTCCATTTTTGAAACCTTATACTCATTAGGGTGCCCTCTTGGCCCACTTGCTCCATTATTTAGGAATTTAATTAATTAAAATTAATAAAAATAATTCCTTCACTTGACTTTGGCTAAATTTAATCCTATGCATACATGATGAAATAAAATTATTTTCCTAGGGGTTATTTTGTCCCCATTTACCCATGGTCACTGAATTAGCCAAAATTGGGGAAATGACAGTCCTCCCTCCCAAAAATTTGCTTGTCCTAAAGCAAAAGATCCCAAGAGTCTATCATGCTTTTGCTGCGCTACTGTGATCATAATCATCTCTCCAAAAACAAACAATACCAGGATCCCATTGCTTGTATGACACTCCCATGGATCTAAATACCATCCAACAAAATCTATTAGGAAAAATAATGCATGAATCCCACTGCTTTAGCTGCAAGTTTCCAGGTAGAAGTGTCATGTGTGGAAAACTGTCCTCCCATGGAATACTAGGATCCCACTGATCATACTTCATCTCACCAAACATTAGTAACAAGAAAAATTCATCATCATAGGAAATGCTAGGAAGGATGAAAACATCATACCACCACATTGGAAAATCATCCTTTCCAATGCAACTCTGAAACTTTGAGGGCCCCTCAATCATATATGCAACTCTCCATGGTGGACCCAATCAAGGAAAGACTATGCACCACCAAATATGCCTCCAAAGAGTGAGGCCAAACCTCATCCAATCCAACAAGAAAGTTCTCATGTGTCCCATGCACACAAGAATAAAAAATGTCATCAATGTAGCTCAATTGACAAGGGTGGGAGTCCCTTATCCAATCATGAGAAAGATAGGCATCATACAAAACACCATGTCCATCCAAGAATATTGAGAGCATCATATAGCAGCCATATATGCTCATGCTGCTCACTTTAAGTGTAATATGTGTCATAAAAACCTCCATTCATGTAATCGGTAATGTCAAACACGTGCCTTTTCATCCAAAGAAAAAGTGAAAAGACATTCCATCCAACCAAATCGAGTGGGAAGCAAAGTGCTTCCCCAAGTGAAATCATCCAATGGATCAACTCTCTTCCATTGGCCAAAGGGTGCAAGCATCCATCCAAGTATGTGTATTCCCTCCACATATGCCACCTTCTACAAGATAAATGTCTCATTAACTTCTCTTGGAAACTTGCTTGCTTAGATGCCTTCCCCTTATCATGACCATAAATATTTTTGCAGGGAGATTCCATGTATGACATGTAATATTCCACCCAATCCATAAGTGGATGAATGGAATCAAATGGAAGCAATATGTGCCTCTACTGCTGATCAAAAAACATGTAAGTGTTAGGAGCATCAATAAATTTACAATTTTTTTTTACCTCCTAGAATCTCAAACTGTGAGATGCATCTATCCATGGGTGGATAGACTTTTTTGCTGCTTATTCCCAATGGTTTGAGATCATCATGATGGTTGTTGGTTCCGGGTGAAATGTATTCAAGTATCTTCTCCATCCATGAGTCTTCCTCATCTATAGAAATATCATGATCTCCCAGGCATGGTACTAGTGCACAACTCCAATAGCTCAACTCTCTGCCACTGGGTTCACTCGATTGGTGCAAGTGAAAGAAAGAGGCATCAATGAATGCAAGTGGCTTCCTTGGATGTTGTTGGGAAGCAAATGGTGCATTTATCCAATCATTATGGACAATTTTGGGAGCCTCCTACTCCACATGTGGCATCAACTAGAAAAAATTATTCACCCAATGTTCATCCCCACTTGATGTGGTTGAATCTAGGATCCATGGGAAAGAATTGTGAACCAAACTCATATCTATGCAACTCTCATTCTTCCAACTTATGGCTGCATCTTCTTCATTATTGGCTAGTTAAAAAGAGGTGATGTCATCCAACTCCTCCATGGAAGAGTGGCTCTCTCCAAGGAACAACTCAAGTTCACTATGGGAAAGATCAAGTGCTTGGTTCTCATTAGAATGATCTACACACTCCTCAAGCACATGCAAAATAAAATGATCCTCATGATCCACCATCTCATGAGGTTCCTCCATATGATCAAGAATAAAATTAACCAAGTGAAGATGGATGAATTGTGTGTAGGAGGGAAGGTGTGATCTTTGCAACTTTTCATGAAGCTTCATTATCTCCATCTTAGATTCTTGGAGTGCACATTAAGTGCTTTGCAAGGAATCTTGGGTGGTCATCAACTCTTTTGTGAGCTTGCAAATATCCTCTTCATCCTTCAAGGATGTTCCATGTAAAAAATGCACAAGCTCATGCAGATAATTTTTGTCAAAAATAATATCTAATAAATTACCTTTGATTGTAGACATTGCTCTCTGAATCTTCTCCATGGCTTCAAGGAAAGTTGAATCTCCCAATGAAGAAGCTCTCCAACAAGATTATGACACTAAAAAATGTGTGTCATGGAGAATGTGTAAGGCCTCTTTGATACTTCTTTCATTCATCTTGAGTGGCCTTTCAAAATGGAAAGGTTGAGAATCAACCTCCTCATCATTTACCGATGGATCAACCTCTTGAAGATCAGGTGGTGATTTTGAGATTGATACTATGACTTCTTCCTCGACTGTAAGGAATTCATATTCTTCAGTATTAGGGGAACTTGTAATTGAAAAAATATCATCAAATGGTATCTCTATGTCACCCACATAGAGATATGTACATCCATTAGAAGATGCCTCCTCAAAACTTAGGCACCCATCAGTAGATGATTCTTCAGAATTTGAGCAACTGTTAGTAGATGCTTCTTCTTGGAATCCATTAGTAGCTACTATCTAATCCATACTTTGATGATCCTTAGCATAAATGGTGATGGATTCTACATTCTTACCCCCTTTGGAAGATCTACTTGAAGAAAATCCAAACAATCTCATAAAACTAGAGGATGCAGTTGGCTGATTTTTTCTTCCTTCTTCTTTACTCACGAAGGTAGAAAAACTTGGTTCCTCGATGTCTAGTTTTCTTCTCTTTATTGAGTCCAAATATCCATATTTGAGCTCAAATCCAAATCTACAGTAAAAATAATCTCTGAAATAAATGGCCTTACCAATCTCTTTCCCCAAGCCCAGATACTCCTGGTAGTGGTGGGGCAAGTTTTCAATTGCAGATATTATTTCTGTCAAATATTTCTTAGGTTTGGACATAGATGGTTCATCCCATTGGTATCTGTACATATGATCATAAATGTAACCATCCTTATCTCTGGGTAATCCTCCATCAATGTAAATAATTTCTTCTTTCTCATACAACTCAAAAATTTCATCTTCCATGTCTGTCACTACTTCCACAATTGCAACTTGAAAACACTTATGGGATGTCTTCCACTGAGAATTAATTTCCACAGGATGATCCAAGGAAAGTGATTTGATACCACTGTAATATTCCAACCAAGGATGGGCCATAATATCAACTCCAACTCCCAAATTTCAACAAAATTTTAATTAGTAAATTTTAACAATTTTTATGGTGTGCAAGGTCATAATGCCGAATACTGATTCACTGGTCAAGGATGATGGGAGTGAATTTAGGTTCTGTTTTTTATATGAGAGAATGTGAATCATCAAGGTGTAACAGGGAAAAACACTAAGTCTTATGTACCAAGCACTGGAGCCATTTACTTTTCAACAACAGATAAGTCTGTTTCCTACTTCGAAGCTTCCTGGGCCTTCTAGCATATGCATACTAGACCGAGAGTTTATTTTGAATGGAATTAGGGGTTATATAAGTCATCAAACTCAGTGAAATGTATTGGAGAAGAGTTCATGTGATTTTTGTAGGTTACAGATGGATTTGGGAGTCAAAAGGACAAGTGTGCTACTAGGGATTTCTCATCTAGGATATTTACAGATTCCTCCAAACAGTGTTAGATGCTTCCAAAAAAATAGGGGAAGGGATGGAATGGCTTGTATACTATATTAATAGACTCACATAACTTACAGATATTAAAACTGATGCACATATAGTGATTTGTAGAAAATATGGAAAAACTAGTTAATTAAAATTACTCAATGAGCTAGTCTTGCATTTCTTGTTCCCAAAATGCCTTAAAGGATTACTAAAATATGTTATGAAGCATTAAATGGTTCTAATAAATGTTCATTAACAAAAACATGTCAAAATTTGAAGTCCATAATACATATTTGATATTTCATTACATTCAAAATTACGGAGAGCCTCCAAGGCTAGCAAAAGCTTACACACTGAGAGAGAATGAGTGTAAGAGGAAGAGAAGAGGATGTAGCTCTAATATGAATCTAGTTTTTGACTGATAGAAGGTTTGATATCTAAATATGAATGGTTCACTTGTATTCCTGAGTTGTCCTAGGTGCATTCATTGAACTAGATTTCTTCTATTGGGTGAGCTCCTTCAATACTAGCTCCAATGGCATTGGAACTGTAGAACACTCTCTGGATGCTTATGATTCTTCAACAATGGACTGATATGGATCTGTAAAGTAGATATCACTGTATATATGGGAGCATTGATTCTTTTGATCTGAACTGGATTCCTCCACTGAAATGGAGCACTTCCTTTTGATGGGGTCTTCCAAGACTATCTCCAATGGACCAAGTATGATGATAACTCCTTGAGAGCTTGGATTATTCTTAGTATAGGAGTATATGTACCTTCAAATCAACTCTCCGTGGCTGCAAATGATGAGAGAAAATTATAGAAAGAGAAGTATAATAGAAGGAATGGGGCTCATCTCCCATTGATTGGCTAGGGCGCATCACCTTGCCTTGAGAAGCATATAATGCTCACACATAAACTCAATTGGACAAAAGATGTGAATAGGAGTTGCTTGGATTCTTTTATAGAAGTCATGGTGACATGCTGAGCAAGTTGACCTGCTTGGTGACCTGTGAGGACCCTTCCACATGGGCCACCCATGAATGAGTAGACTTGCCTTGCTTTTTCCTTCAAGATTTTCTCTCTAGAAACTGTGCCCCCCTTTGTCTCCACATGTTTCCTGCTTTGTAAAAGTTTCCTGATTTGTAAACTGGCCTTTCTTTTGGAAACTACACCCTCCTTTTTCTTTTCTGGTTGTTTCCAATTTTTAAACTAAGCTCTCCTTTAGAAATTGTGCCCTCCTTAGCTCTTCTTGGTTGTTTCCATTTTTCTTCATTTGGCATCTTCTTACACCTTCTCTGCTTTTCCTCTTTTTCTATTTTCTTGTCTCCAGTTCCATTTTGGAAACCTTATCCTCATGAGGGCACCCTCTTGGCCCACTTGCTCCATTATTTAGGAATTTAATTAATTAAAATTAATAAAAATAATTCCTTCACTTGACTTTGGCTAAATTTAATCCTATGCATACATGACGAAATAAAATTATTTGCCTAGGGGATATTTTGTCCCCGTTTACCCATGGTCATTGAATTATCCAAAATTGGGGACATGACATATAACCTACCACCATGATGTTCTTTACATACTTCAATCCATACCTTCATCCAGTCAAGATTGTTTGCAATGTATAAATGTAGTGCCTCCCAATCTCGATGATCTGACTCACAAAATCACAATTCAACAATATTAGATATTAGTTATAACCATGGTAAATATTAATAAATGATGAAATAATAAGTATTAAGTGAGTATGAACATATACCCAAATAAATAAAACGTTATATGTATCATAAATCTCCACAATTTAATTTCCTCTCACTTTCTTCATTCTACCTTTCCCCAACAAGTGCTCCCCTTCATTGTTTTTGATGGAGTTCACATCCCAAATACAATCCACAACATGCATAGCTCACGCTGCTAAATTAGGAAGATACTGACTAATATACACCATGGATTGATATACCATATATCCTTTCACCATAGAACCCTCAGGATGTGCTCTTTGTCTAACCAAATCGTTTGATGATTTCAAGTGCCTCTCCACCATCCACATTCACCTTGTGTGTACAGGTCCACACATTTCAATATCCTCAACTTTGTGTATGAGGTAGTGCTGTGCATTGAAAAATGTTGGAGGTAGATACTTTTTCATTTCACACATTAGCCTATGAATTTATCTCTTCCAATACTTTATATCATCTTGATGGATTTATTTCAATGACAACCATCTACAGATCATGACGCACGAAAATAACATGTTTCAACAAAACATAATATATATTACAATACAAGTAAAACACATGTCATTAAGTACAACAAAAAATTGAAAAATGTTTTTTCATGTAAATTATTCGCAGCTACTTACCTCATGTATTTACTAATATCATATATAACTTGTTTGACGTTGTTGTCAAAGTCGTTTGGGAGAGATATCTAGGTAAAACATACTGTAACAATAACAAAGAATCATTATTTGTTTCAAAAGTAGGAAAAAAAAATCTTAAAAGATATATACAACCAATATATAAATATGAATGCCAAAATTATTACCTTAATGAAGGTATGCCAGTCATGGGTTTTTACCCCACCAAATTCACCTTTTCTTGTTAAGATATTATTTATGTTTGAAAAAAAAGCCGTGGGAAATTTAATTCTTTGAATAACCTCTTTCACATCATTGATTTGCTGCTCTGATAATAACCACAGAAGGTTATTTCGGTCTCCATCATTATTTGATCAGATCACACTTCGCATTGCATGATTGGCTTCCTGATTGTCAGTACAAATTTTGACAATTTTTTCTTTATCCCTCCTGCCATCTATGATTTGCTATAATTTTTCTGTCACATTCTTCCCAATATGCATTGTATCAAACAAATGAGCTATTTTTAGCTGTTCATAGTAGGGAAACCTCATAAATTGAGTGGGATAAAATTTCATTCCTTGTGGAATCCCATTATTACTACCTTCATGACGACGACCCTTATGAAGCATAAAATAAATCACAACAATCATTATCAAACACGGTAAAATATAATTAATAATTAAAATAGAATTTCAAATTCAAAACATTACATATACGATACATAAACAAATTGTGTACCTTGATGATTTCTATTATATTCCAACCTCCATAAGGGAGGTGTCATTCTCTTTGTGGTTCTAATCCAGTCTCTTCTTTCCCATTGAAAAATGTTTTTTAGTGGTACAAAACCTATGGGTCTTCAAGAGGAAGTTCCTTTAATCATCAAACACCATCTTTCCTAAAGTTTTTGAATAATGATACTTCATATGAGGACCACAATTTGGCCATGCAAATTTACCCTTTGTTTGAAGACCCGCAATAGATGGATTAATGTCAATTATACAATGGATTATTAAAAAAACATTCATGATATATTCCAAATAATTATATAGTATTAAAGTGAAACATAATGTTACATACCACAAAAATGTGTTAGTCCTACGGCATCATGAATTGTCCATACAAGCATTCCATGGAATTGGAATCTCTTCTGCCCGATTTGTTTACATATGTCATACATAGTGATGCCGTTCCATAACTGTATTAGCTCATCGATAAGAGGGTCGATATATACATTCATATCTTTAACTTGGTACTTACCTAATTGTTTGAAATTACACATGATTACTACCATGATATGTATATGTAAGTAAATAAATAAATAAACGATATTATGCCAAAAATGAGACAAATGAAAATGTTACATTCGAAAAATTAATGTAGACAAATACTTGGAACAATCATTGTCAACATTATGTGCTCCCTCTTTATTGACATCAAAGGAGGAATGTTAATGTTGATAACAAAAATAGGCCACACTGAGTAAATATACCTAAGCTCTGCAAATGGATTAACACCATCAACTGCCAATGAAAGCCTAATATTACAAGGTTCATCTTTAAAATATGGCCATTTTCCCTCAATTTCCCTGAATGCATAACCATCTGCAGGCATTCGAAGAACACCATATCCACTTTTGTTTCATGCATGGTAATCCATAAACTATGCTA
Source organism: Larix kaempferi (assembly GCA_027924585.1). NCBI lineage: Eukaryota > Viridiplantae > Streptophyta > Pinopsida > Pinales > Pinaceae > Larix > Larix kaempferi. Next base: position 13,611,115 of record BSBM01000729.1, read on the forward strand.
TGTTTTTGCACCTGCGAACAACTGCTGCAAAAGTGGAATTATGGGAATATGACGAAGAACCTTTCGAGGCACCATTTTTTTACTGGATTTGTTCGATATCTACTAATATGAAATTCCGGGCTTTCAATTTTCAATGCATGTTGTCCATAATATATAATATGATCATTAGGACATGCATCTATAATTTGATACTCCATTCCAATGTCTTTCATAATGGCAAGTAAATCTTGATATGTGCGAGATAAAATATTTGACGATGGTAACCGGAATTCATCTAACAATATACAACATAAAAAATAACTAGTTAATGTAAAGAATATTAATCGTAAATATTGCATTCTTATTTAGCACATTAACTAACACTAAAAAGAAGGGAAAAAATTCAACCTTCATGTATATCTGATGAAACATATTACATACCTTAGGAATTGTTTCATACAAGTGTTCGACAAATGATTCATAACCTTTAAGTTCATCAAAATCAATGTAGCGAAGAGAATATTTGCTCTTGACCCTTTATAAAGTCATTTATTTTCCTTTTCCATCAAAGGTTAATTGTAAATACCATCACTGTTCCCATTCTCATCTAGCCGACCGAACAAGTCTTTGATCATTTGATTTGTCCCATCGTATTGAACTATGTTATGGTCGTCATCTACTTCCATGGGATCATTAACTTGATCTTCATTGATTGCTTCATGTTCTTAATTTTATACAACATCATTTCTACTACTACTAGGGGCATTCCGCAGAAAGTTAGGGGGGAAATCTAACTTTATAATTACAAAACATCTTGCAAAATTAGTGCATGTATAACAAATACTAAAACAATATAATTTTTTTACAAATACAATAGATATTATGACAGATAATATATATAGATCTAATTACCATTGGACTATATTCATCCAATCTCCTGTCCATGTGCCCATATTTCCTATAATGTTTTCTAGCTGTTGCTATTAAAATTCTCTCGGGACATCTCATAAAACAAATATTGCAAGGGAAAAAGCATCTACCGTCACCCTTTTCACCCTCTTCATTTCTTTCCACACCTCTAATATTTTCTGACATTCTTCCCACAAAAATACAATAATGATTATAAAAATAAATATGCTTTTTGCTAGACAATACCTTACACCCTTTCCGAACCATCGTTATTATAGCAAAATTGTTGCAACATCTTTAAAACATAACATATTTATAATTTTTGCAACGTCGTAATTCCAACGAACGTTGACCAAGTCAAATTTTACTTTGTCAAATATTGGGTGGTCGTTTGGAAAGGGAAACAACTGCTATTTGGATCATTGCAATTGTGACCTAATGTCCAATAATGTTGCAAGTGCGACACAATTTGACGTATCATTGCTATTGCGACGGTAAGGCACCCTTTGTCTCAATTGCGATGACAACATAGACATCGTCGCAATTGTGATGATATCAAGAAGGATTAAAAGAAGCTTGAAAATTTTATCATTTATCATGAATTTTTCGACAGTACGACCAATTTAGTACGTACCGTCGGAATCCTTTCATAGGAAAATTTCCAATATGTACTAGTGAATTGTGATTACTACCATAATCAATTAGTAGGATTACCTTTTTCTTCTTGATATAGCCTTCTGTCTTGCGAGTTTGAGGAGTGGTAATTTCATCCAAAGCATTACAAGATATGGTGGGATGAATTTATTCTGATTCAATCCCTCGTGTTGGTTCCTGGTGTGAATCCTCTGCTTTTGATGCTTCTTGTTCATTTTCTTCCTCTTATTCACAATCTATGTAAAATAGTTTCTTCTGAGTGCACTTGTGGCCCTTACTGTATTTTCTATCACAACTGTAACAATTGTCTTTTGATATTTTTTCCTCTAGTTGTTGCTGCGTCAACCTAGTAAGTTGTGGATGACTTGATACCGCACTTCCTTCTTTATAGTTGTAAGTGGTAGACATCCTTGTTTCCATAATTTTGTTTTCAACTTTTCTTGACACCCTAAATGCATGCTCCAATGACTTAAGTTCCCAAAGGTGAACCTCATGTTGGATGTTATCCTTTAAAGTTCCTATGAAGACATCAATCAAATGCTCCTCTAGAATATCTGTGATCTTGATATTCAATCTTTGGAAGTTCTCAATGTGCTCCCCAAATGAACCCATTGGATAAAGAAGGTATTTCTCTTGTGTCCTCATAATGTGCTATCAATTCCTCCGTAAAAATTTCCCAAGTGACAAGTGATTTACGCAAGCAAAGCGATCTATACCACACAAAATGATTAGGTTCCAAATATAAAGATGCAATGCTTACCTTTTGTGTGGATTGCACCACATGTAGCTCAAAGAAATGCTCCATTTATATGTAATGTCCCTCAAAATACACCCTATTTTTTTTTCTTAAGGGTCTCCATATGGTCGTAAAACACATGTTTGTGAAAATTATCTCCACATTAATCACTTGGGTGATGTTCTCCTTATAATTAAGTAAATTAGCTCCAGCACTGCTAATTTGTTTGACATTCTTGTTTGTGTTCAGATAATTTCACTTACACCCAAGAGTTCTATTTGCTCCTTTATTGAAATAGCATTATGATAACATCATATTACTAGATTCTAACATCTTATATATATAATCAACTGATTCTATACCAACCGGGGAATAACCCCTTTATCAATTAAGGGTTTCTTACCTACTTTTGACATAAATTTCGACGAAGAACTGTCACTAGGGTTGTTCACATTTAATTCAACAATTCCCAATTTGGTCTTTACATAGAGATCATAACTAAAATATTAGTGCCCAAGTAAATCGTTGATCAAACTTAAGCTAATGGTAAAATAAATCCAACATTTGTAATTACATGATAAGAATGCTCATTAACTCCTATAAAATGTATCTACTTCTTTCATAATAATTAATCCCTTCATGCATCATAATATTAATAATCAAATATGTATTAACACCATAAATGAGTATGTCTATGCACGATTCCTTCATATAAACATGCCTCACCTATTTCAAAATAAAACCAAAACTATAACTCAAAATAAAACACACGATATAATTAACACACACACACACATATATATATATATATTATAATAGTGAATTTCTTATTTAACACATTAATGTTAATCATACCTTTTAATGTTTTATCCCTTTCCAAAACATTATAATCGTACATTTCTTTGTGCAACAAAGAAAAAAAGTCTCGTAATAAATGTATACAAATAAAAAATAAAAACATTACTTCTAAAAGTAAAACATCTATATCTATTATAAACAACATTAACATCTATTATAAACGTGCCTCACCTATTTCAAAATAAAACCAAAACTATAAATAAAACACATGATATAATTAACATTTATATATATATATATATATTATAATAATAAATTTCTTTTATATATATATATATATTATAATAGTGAATTTCTTATTTAGCACACTAATGTTAATCATACCTTTAAATGTTTTTCTCTTTCCAAAACATTATAATCCTCTACATTTCTTTGTGCAACAAAGAAAAAAAACATCTCATAATAATGTATACAAATAAAAAAATAAAAACATTACTTCTAGAAGTAAAACATCTATCATAATAAAATATATACAACTAAAATATATACAGACAACAAATAAAAACATTACTTAGTAAGAACTTCTATCATAATAAAATATATACAACTAACAGATAAAACATTAACATCTATTATAATAAAATATATAGAGACAACAAATAAAAACATTACCTAGTAAGAGTTATCATAATAAAATGTATATAAATTACAAATAAAAACATTATTTCTTTGCAACAGCCTATCTTTTATATCATTATAAAATATATATCACATAAATGCAACTCGAACAACATTTTGCAACTGCACCAACATTGTTCATGACAGCATCTAAATCATTGTTCATGACAATATCTAAATCATAAAACAAAGCGATAACAGAAAGTCACATATAAAGTCACATATAGTTAAATGATGAAAATATGTATGAGAATAAGAACAAAAAAATAAAAGAGCAAAAGCAAATTTGACTCGAATACTAACATTTCGAATCATTTCATTGATCTGGAATGAGCACAATCATTCCATTAATGATTAACATTTCGAATGAATACTAACATTTCGAATCATTCCATTAAAAAACACACCTAAATTGAGGTATAACCTACCAAAATCCTCTCAATAGTTTATTTACCAAAACCTCTACCTCAACATTAAATAACAAGAACTCTGCACCAAAAAAATTAAGGCTGCCTTTGTTACCTAAACCACCAAAATAAAAGTAACGGGGATTAATGGTAATGGCAAATATTCAATCTATTCGCTCATGATGGATGAGTTCACTTCTTTTTGGCTGCAGCTTTTGTGATCTTGGCACCCGAGGGTTCCTTTTTCTCAACAGATTTGATAACGCCGACAGCAACAGTCTGGCGCATGTCTCTAACAGCAAAACGCCCCAAGGGAGGGTATTCTGAAAAGGTCTCCACGACCATGGGTTTGGTTGGAATCATTTTCACGAAGCCAGCATCTCCATTTTTCAAAAACTTGGGTTCTTTCTCCAGCTCCTTACCAGATCGCCTATCCACTTTAGTGAGAATCTCAGCAAACTTGACTGCAATGTGAGAGGTGTGGCAATCTAAGACAGGAGCATACCCATTACTAATCTGGCCAGGATGGTTCATTATAATAACTTGAGAGGTAAAGTTTGCAGCCTCCTTAGCAGGATCATTCTTGGAATCAGAAGCCACAAACCCTCGCTTGAGATCCTTGACAGCAACATTCTTAACATTGAACCCAACGTTATCACCAGGCAAAGCTTCCTGCAATGCCTCATGGTGCATCTCTACAGACTTAACTTCAGTGGTAAGCCCACTGGGACCAAAAGTAACCACCACACCTGGTTTGATAGTTCCAGTCTCCACACGGCCAACTGGCACAGTTCCAATACCACCAATCTTGTAAACATCCTGGAGCGGCAACCTCAGAGGCTTATCTGAGGGACGCTTAGGCTCCTGGATCATGTCCAGGGCTTCCAAGAGGGTAGGACCCTTGTACCAGTCCAGATTTGTAGAACGCTCAATCATGTTGTCTCCCTCAAACCCCGAGATGGGAACAAAGGGAATCTTGTCAGGATTGTACCCAACCTTCTTCAGATATGAAGACACCTCTTTCACAATTTCATCGTAACGACCCTTTGAATACTTGGGAGTAGTAGAATCCATCTATAGAAATATGATATAAGCTATTAGGAGGGGAAATAAATTAACAACACAAATTAAGATAAAAATGGCATGACATGCAACTGCACAGTTTGTAACCCACCTTGTTACAGCAGCAAATCATTTGCTTCACCCCCAAAGTGAAGGCCAGGAGGGCATGCTCCCGTGTCTGGCCATCCTTGGAAATTCCAGCCTCGAAACCACCGGTGGTTGAATCAATGATTAATACAGCACAGTCAGCCTACAACAAGAATCACAGCTACGAGTTAAATTAAACAAACACAGCTATGAATTAAATTAAAGAACAGTGAAGTTTCAACAAATTGCAAAATGTAAATAATGTCAGAATACGACCTGTGAGGTGCCAGTGATCATGTTCTTGATGAAGTCGCGGTGACCAGGGGCATCAATGACAGTACAGTAATACTTGGTGGTCTCAAACTTCCAGAGGGCAATATCAATGGTGATACCACGCTCACGCTCGGCCTTGAGCTTATCAAGAACCCAAGCATATTTGAATGATCTCTTGTTCATTTCCGCGGCTTCCTTCTCAAACCTCTCGATCACACGCTTATCAATACCACCGAGCTTGTATATAAGATGCCCAGTGGTTGTGGATTTCCCAGAGTCCACATGGCCAATCACGACAATGTTGATATGCGTCTTCTCCTTACCCATTGTTGATAATACCTCCTCTTACCACCACAACAACAACTTCCTGCAGATCACAATTGCCTCATATATCTCCAATTCAATTCTTTAAAATAGCGTGGAAAATCTTTTGGAAAAGAAGGAAGCTGTTCCCAAGACACACTGTAATTCCTATACGGTTGGCAATTGTATAAAAAACAAATAAATAGAATTGCACAGCAAAATCCAGGCTCCAAACCATACATACCTAACAAAATTGGAAAAAAGTAAAAGATCAAAGCTTGATTACAGATCAATTCTGCCCTAATAAAGAACACCAATTGAAAATGCATTCTAGCTCAGAAGAAGAAACAGAAAATGTAAAAAACTAAGCAACAGACTGCTTACCTTCAACTTACAAGCACGTTACTCGCATCGCCGTCCCACAAAGGTTGATTTGAATGGAGCAAGACGAAAGGGATAGTTTGGATTTTATACGAACATGAATATGTTGCCACGGGAGGGTTAATAAAAGGAGCTGCGCACCTAACCCTAAAACCCTGGCAGGAATCCAACGGCTCTCGATCCTTCAAACATAACTGTAAAACCGTGGCAGGAATCCGACGGCTCATGAACCTCCACACCTAACCCTAAACCTAGGAGGAATCCCATGCCGCCCGAGCCACTAGTCCGACCTATAAATCGGGTACCTGGTCTTCCAAAATTTAATTCCAGTCGTGCCACTCTTTCTTTATACTTCTTGGCTTCTATCATTGTTGCTACCTAGCCCAATATTCATGGGCTATCACCTTTATTCCGGGGTTAGGGGGACTGCTACCTGGCCCAATATTCATGGGCTATCACCCTTAATCCGGGGTAGAGGGACGTTGGAGAATGTAGATAAAATGTAAAACAATTAAAATTAAAAAATTGAATTGAGCAGTAAAACCCAAATCCTAAGGCCACGGATATGCTTAACAAAGTTATTGATGAATCTTTTTAGAGGTGAGTACCTTGTCCCGTGGTTCGTTTATATATATATATATATATATATATATATGCTTAATTAACAAAGTTTTTAAAGTCCCATTATAATTTTTTGGTTAGGGATCATCTGTCCTTCTAATATTTGGCATTATGCGGATCCTGTTTATATCTTAGATGTGTTTATATTTTAGAATTTGGGGTGGATTAGTATCTATGTTTTTCTTATCTTAGATTGTAAGAAGATAAGACAAGTATACTATGAGATTGATTTTATGGTGGTGGTTCCAAATTCGAAATAAACATATATATATATATATATATATATATATATATATGAGGAGGATGGAGCTCTATGGTTCGCTAGTTTGGGGTTGTGGCAAAAAGACTCGAAGTTCGAAGGTCCATCGATAACCATGGAACAATGAAGTTTCGGTGTTTGGTTCTTTGGCTTTTTCTAGTTACGTGGTTTGAACTTGTCATCTCATATTCTCTTTTTTATCTCATCTGCCTGGGTCAGAGTTGTTCCCGGTCCTTCTTTAAGAAGCAATTATGTTGGAGGACGAAGTATATTATGATAGTTACTCTTTAATTTGTCATGTGTTCAACAGGGATACAGAGATCTGATGCAAGGACATTGCTTTGATCATGGAGTGTCATGCTTTAACCTCTCTCACGAGGGAGCCTTCCCCTCCGATTTTTCAAGACCCTATCACGCCAAATAATAATGCCTCTTTCAAGAAAGGTATAGAGATAGATGGTTCTTCTAGAGTTGGAGGACGTAAGAAAAGGATTCAATAAAAAAAAGACTTTGTTTCTCTTGTTATTGGAAGGGATATTGGGTTGGAATACATACCCGATTATCTGTCAACCGCCCTAGTAGGTCGCTTCTGTGGTAAGATAGCAGGAAAGGAGGCATTAAAAAACTGGTTGGAAGTCAATTGGGAACCTAAGATCGGATATATCCCAAACTTTCACATTTTTTCAAGAGGATGGATATTGTTTAAGGTTCAATCAGAAGGTGATAGGCTTAAGCTCTTGAATAAGGACTGGCAATGGGGCCCCTCTGGACTCATCTTGAGAATATGGCAAGTGAACTTTGATGTCGACAGGGAGCTGCACTCAACACAACAAGTATTGGTGATATTGCTTGGATTACCCATGGTTTTCTGGAAAAAATCAATTTTAGAAGTTGTTGGTAATAAGCTTGGGAAGTTTATAAGATTGGAGGACAATTGGGATTCGAAAGTGGCTAGACGTTGTGCTGGGAGTCTTGTTGAATTGAATTTGTGGGATGGATTATATGAAGAAATAATATTGGAGATTGAAGTATATGGAAGCAGAAGTTGGATTATGGAAGGTGTTGTTTCATTGTTGCAAGCAAGTAGGGCACCTTTTGAAGAATTGTCCACGAAACACGACAGGGTTACAAAGACATAAGAAATCTTATATTATGCCAATGAAAGGTCTTCACAGTATAGAGATATATCATATCATCGTTAGGTGGTTCACGCATGGACACGGTGCAGAAGAAGGTCACGCCCTGGGCTCCCTGGTAGGTAGGCATATGTGAGTAAAAGACGTTTACTAATACACTACATATTCCCCCTCCTTATAGGAGTTGTTGTCCATGAGATGGGAATAGTATCTGGGTTAAAAAGGATTACAGGAGAATTGATTTTCAGGGGGTGATGTTTATGGAGGAAGGTGATTTTGAAAGAACAGATGCCTTGGAAGTTCCATGCAAGGAAGGAGACATTGTTCTCTCTTACGGTAAAACCCCTCCTTCTCCTATGGCTTTTATTTCAAACTCGGACAATAAGAAAGGTGGTGAATTTGGTCGGGACATTATGGAGCACGATGCAATAAAGGAAGGTGACAACAATTCAGCAAAGGGTATGTCTCCACTTTCTCCTATTGTTTTGTCTTTTAAAGAACAAACAAAAATTTAAGTGGCATCGATCCCTCTTGGTCCTTCTTGTTCCTTGTCTTCTCCTACCCATAGTCAAATCCAGCTAGCCACCAGCAATAATGAGTGTACTCTCCCAAACCATTATGAAAAACCTCCTATGGATAACCATGTGGCGTGAAAAAGTAGTTCATCTCTTAATTCAACTCTAAAAATTGACTACGTCCTGTTGATGTATATGTAACTTTGGAATGTATTTCACATATATGTATATTGTATTCCTATAGAGATGGTATTATTCCTCTATAAGGAAGTGTCGTCATTTATATTGTAAGTGTCGTAACTTATACTTGATGGGTTATTAGACCACCTTGTTTGGGGTCGGCCCTGTATAAGTCATGTGGGTCAAAGGGTTATTAGACAACCCTATTGGGGGTCGGCCCACTCAGCATTATGTTATGTGGTTAAGTTCGAGCCTACATGAGTTAGGTAAAAAGGCAAGTCAAGTCAAGTATAAATAGAGTGCGGGAGGCACTCTATTTTCTCACTCACTTCTCACACATGCAATCGAGGAGGAGTGGCGCACTTATGGAGGAGGAGGATCTGCTGCTAGGTTATGTCTATCTCTCATGGTTGTATCATTGCTCTATCTATCTCTGAGGAAGTTATTGGGGTTTTTCACCTTTATGGTTTTCCTCAAGTAAATCTTTGTGTCTCTTGTGTGCTTGCATTATTGTCTCCATGATTGATATGTTGTACATGTTGTTCTCTCAGTTAAGATCCTAGATCAGATTGAAGTAAATTCTGAAAATTTAACATGGTATCAGAGCTAGCCTGAAATAAGGCATGATATGGCATGTATGACACTTGTTGCACTTACGATGCTAGGGCTTGATATAGAAAAAACCAGTCGTCGTAGCACTTTCGCTATAAATTCGTTTTGGTGAAGTTTTCGGATCTGAAATTGTTACAGGACTAATATTAAATCTCCAGGTACCTTGTGTCCAAAGGACAACCTCTAATTCGTTGTACTTTGTGATTTATGATCTGTACAATATAGGGTTTCTGCCTCTTCCAAATTTGAGTCAAAATTAGGTGACCTTGGGAAAAAGGTCATAACCTGGGCTAGGAAGCTCCAAATGAAATTTTGTAAAAAGCGACAGGTAGTACACAGACTGTACTATCTCAGGAAACGTTTTCAAAGGCCGAAGTTGAACCAGTGACACGTGGAACACTGTACAAGTTTGCTCTCTTGTATTATCCCATAAACAGGTCACGTTGCGACACTTGGCATAACTCTCTCTCAGAGAGTCCAATTGAGGTCAGACCTGTCAGGATGGAAAGATAACAGGCCGAGCTATCTCAGTAAATGTTTTCAGAGGCCGAAGTTCAAACAGGGACACGTGGAAAGCCGTACAAGTTCGCTCTCCTGTTTTATCCCAAAACAGGTCACGTTGCGACATTTGACATAACTCTCTCTCAGAGAATCCAATTGAGGTCAGACCTGTCAGGATGGAAAGATAACAGGTCAGGCTATCTCAGGAAACTTTTTCAGACCCTGTGGATCAAAAATTTCAGAGTTACACCAGAAACAATCAGGTACATATTTCTGTCAAAACAGAATTATTTTTGAGTACCTTCATTCATGGCTTCCAGAATTTAGGGCTTTGGAGAAAGTTGGAATTTTTGTAATCGGAGACCACAGCTGGATGCTACTCATCAAAATAGAAATTTAGAGACCAAGATAAGAACTTTTGGTTGGGAAGAAGGCCGGGCTTGATCAAACCCTAGTTTGGGACTTTGATCAGAAAAGTGAAAAATTAGGGCTTCTGTAAAAATGGGAATTTTTGAAATCTGTGACCACAGCTGGAAGCTCCTTAGAAAAATAGAAGCTTAGAGCTTTGGTTCAAACCTTTTGATTGGGCAGAAGAGTGGGCTTCATGAAACCCCAGTTTAGGGTCACGTCCAGTGAATCCGAAAGTTTCAAAGGCAAAATTGAGGAGTGAAACTTTGCAGTTTTCAAATTCTGAATATACCAGTTTGATCAGCTCATCAAGGCGCATATTTCTATCCTTTCGGAAGTTTGAAATTCAAAGTTTGAATTTTTGGGGTTTCTCTGACAAACCCATATCCAGCTCTAGGTCCAATTCTTGCAAATCAAGTGGATAGGGTTAATCCTAGAAGAAGATGGATTGGTCATCTGCATAAGTGAAGGAGTTCCTGTTTCAGAGGGAGATGAGGCTAAGGCTTTACATAAGGAGATTACAAGTGATCTCGACAGGTATGACTCATCGAGGTATGTTTTGAGATTTGTTCATGATTAAGTTTATGGTATGTTTGTCTTCATGTTATTACGGTTAGTACAATCTTGATTTTAGATTTGTCGTATCACCTTAACAAAATTATGAATGCATGATAGAAGATATTCATTGGTTAGGGTGTTGACACTTATGATTGTACTAATGCATTATGGTGTTGTATGAGGTTTATGTTGTCTACTAACATGAAAGGTACACCAAGAAAGACAAATCATGTTCCAGTTCAAGAACATATGATCATGATGACATGAGGATAAAGACTCATCCATTGTCATGGATCTCATAGAAGATCCATTTACGAGGTATGTATAACTTGGTTTTATAATGGCTAACCTATGAGATATACAGGTTACTAGCACAAGTCATTGAAGAAGAACAAGAAGACATCATGTGAGTATGTTAGACATAACTAACTAGCATGCTAATCCAGGTATGTTTTTCCTATATCAAGGTAGAATCCTACCTTGTGTTAGGATCTTATACTGTTGTTGATAATGATTATTCATGAAGTCATAGGTTTGAATAATCATGGTTGTATGCATATTATGTTTCTTACCATAATTGATGATATGACTAACCAGAAGAATCATGAAGGTATAGGTTTGAATAATCACAGGTTTTACGCATATTATATCTCTTATCTTGATTAATGATTCAACTAACCCGAAGAGTCATAGGTTTGAGTAATTATAGGTTTAGACATGTTATGTTTCTTATGATTTGACTAACCATAAGAATCCTACATAAACCTTGAATGCTAATGCTTATTATTTTCTGTTTGAAATGATCATGACTATACATGCTTAAGATTATTGTGTTTTAATAGTATACTAATGAATGTATAATTTTATATGAGTTCACAAGGATAACACAATCATGATACTAATAAGCATGCGTAGGGACCAAGGATGAATGTAAGTTCAAGGACAGGTAATCCAAGAAGCAAAGATCAAGAGGGAGCACACTCCAGTTGTTCCTGCAAGAAAGCAAAGGAACACACTTCAGTAGTTTCTGCAAGGATGCAGATATTCAGAGGGAGTTGACCATCTTTCCACAACAGAAAGGTGTAGAAGAAGCTACTTCAGATTAGGACTCCAACAACTCCTGTAAGGAAGCAAAGACTCAGAGGGAGTCCACCCAACGAACAAACAAAGATAAGTATTTTAATTTCTTGCATATTTGTTTGTTTAAATAAAACTGTTCAATGATGTATATACTGATGTTCCTAGAATTAGGTTGTGTATTATGCACATTAGAATAATTGCATTGATGAACAATATACTACTAATATGCATGGGTAAATAGCTTATGGCACTGTACAACATTCCATTGCTACTTATCTAGAATGAAACCTCTTTGCTGACATGTTGGGAGTTGTGCACACTCTTAACAATGTTCTGGTAGAGATTGGAAGGCATCTAGAAAGTTACGGGATATGGATAAATGTTGTATTGAAGCATTGGCTAAGATAATTGCATGATTGTATGACATATTTCTTTATGTGTAAGAATTTGTTCTGAAAATTATGAGATGTTTCTAATCATGCAATTTAACCTGTTTTGTAGGAAAGACCGTATATCTTCACCTACAAAAGGACTACAACATTTGTTCCAACAACAAAGATATCTATTGAAGATATTGAAGATATTGAAGTTCCCAGGATCTGGGATGAAGAAATGGAATGCCATGATCCGTCGATCATGAAGAATGATGTTTGGGATGCGATCCCAAGAGCTGAAGGGAATTCTGTTGTGACTTCCAAATGGAACTATCAGATCAAGCATGTTGCAGATGGCAGAATTGAGAAATACAAAAGTGATGCACCAGATGGATTTCAAGACAGCATGGTGTAGTCATATATGTGTGCAGAACTTGATATGGTAGGATAGACAGCTTTCTATCCAAGAATAAAGCGGATTCCAACCTTTTCTATAAGGTTGAGGAAGGCAATCCAGCGAAACTACTATTTGGATGACCTGTTTGTATCAGGTAAGGATAGATTGATTGCCGACACGCAGCGGAAGCTTGCTGCCGAGTTCGAGTTGAGGAACTTGGGGATGATGCACGATTTGTTTTTGGCATGGAGGTGTGGCAGAGTGATGGAATCTTCCATGGACAAGGGAAGTCTGCAGTAGAGATCCTGAAGAGGTTCGGGATGATGGATTGCAAGGCCATGGCCACACCTATGGCATCGAATCTGAAGCTTCTTTGTGATGCTTCATCTGAGCCAGTTTATGTATCGTCAGATGATTGGGTCCTTGATGTACCTGACGAACATGAGACCAGACATTTGCTTTGTTGTGAACACATTGAGCCAGTTCCTGACGGATCCGAGGAGTGTTCACCTGGTTGCTGTAAAGCATGTTCTGAGGTACTTGAAGGGTACAGTGGATTATGGGCTCAGGTATGAGGCGAATCAAAAGTTTAACCTGCAGGGTTATGTTGTTTCAGATTGGGCTGGCAGTGCTGCAGATAGGAAGAGCACATCTGGGTGTTGCTTCAGTATGGGATCATGTGTGATATCTTGGTTTAGTAGGAAGCAGTCCTGCGTAGCCCTGAGTATAGCTGAGGCAGAGTATGTTGCAGCCTGCTCAGCTAGTTGTGAGGCAGTATGGCTACGGAAGCTACTGTCTGAGTTATTTGATCTCCCGTTGGAGGCTACTGGTATCTTCTGTGATAACCAGAGTTGTGTAAAGCTGTCCGAGAACCCAGTGTTTCATGACAGGTCGAAACACATAGAGATCAAATATCACTATATCAAGGATATGGTACAGAGAGGAGCTGTGAAGCTCCTGTATGTTGCGACGGATGAGCAGATTGCATATGTGATGACGAAGCCACTAGCCAGGGTGAAGTTCGAGTACTTCAGAGAGAGGCTTGGCGTTCTTCAGATCGAGGACACTTCGAGGAAGAAGTGATGGACATTTTTGCTGAAGCCATTCCAAGCATGTTGGAAGGAGGATCCTTCACATGGCTGTGGATGTAAGCACTGGATGATGAGCATCAGGATGATGTTCTGGTTCTGCTAGATATGATCAGTTGGATCATTTTTATGTATGTATGTACGCATCATGTTGGATGCTGGATATGATCAGTTGGATCATTTTTATGTATGTATGTATGCATCATGTTGGATGCTTGGACCATGTATCTGTATATGTATTAGGTGGATACATTGTATGATCAGGTGGATCATGTATGGTGATATGTATCATGTATTTGTATTTGTATCAGGTGGATACATTGTATGATCAGGAGGACCATGAATGATGATATGTATCAGGTAGATACTTGGTATGCATCAGGTAGATGCATTTATGATTAGGTGGATCATGTATGATGATATGTATCAGGTAGATACTTGGTATGCATCAGGTAGATGCATTGATGATCAGGTGGATCATGTATGATGCCATGCAGCAGGATGTTGCAGTGATGATCAGGATGATCATGGATGATGAGCTTCAGGATGTTGCTCCAGATGACATGCAGCAGGAACGTTGTAGTGATGATGACCAGGATGATCATGGATACATCAGCATGATGTATGGTGAGTATCAGGTTGATACTCTATGGCCGTGGATCAGGTTGTGCAGATGAGCATGTCTGGGAGATCCTATAGGTCGGAGTTGTGTACCCGTAACAGCCTGGGATGCTCTTTTGAGACATTGCTCTGGGAGGACATGTAATTTGTGCCCTGGGAGATCTTTCAGGTCGGAGTTGTGTACCCGTAACATCCTGGGATGCTCTTGCGAGGTTTTGTCCTATGGCATGTAATTTGGGCCCTGGGAGATTTCAGGTCGGAGTTGTGTACCCGTAACATCCTGAGATGCTCTTTCGAGGTTTTGCCATGACCACATGTAATTTGTGCCCTGGGAGATTTCAGGTCGGAGTTGTGTACCCGTAACATCCTGAGATGCTCTTGCTAGGTTTTGTGGTGACCACATGTAATAGCGCCCTGGGAGATCCTTCAGGTTGGAGTTGTGTACCCGTAACATCCTGGGATGCTCTTTCGAGGTTTTGTGGTGGGGTCACATGTAATAGCGCCCTGGGAGATCCTACAGGTCGGAATTGTGTACCCGTAACATCCTGGGATGCTCTTTCGAGGTTTTGTGACGCACGTAATAAGTCCTAAGGATTCCACAGTATGGCCAGTGATGATGAAGACCTGCAGGTGGTGGGCCTACATCCAGTATGAAAAAGGACTGGCTCTGTAGAACTTCCTATGACGAGTAGATTCATAGATTGATTGAGATAGCAGCAGTAGTGATGATGATGATGACTCGATGACGATTATCCAGTGACGATGATCCAGAGAAGATGACTTGTGCTAGAAGAACTGTGCTGAGAAATACCTTCCTAGTTAAGAGGGAGTGTTGATGTATATGTAACTTCGGAATGTATTTCACATATATGTATATTGTATTCCTATAGAGATGGTATTATTCCTCTATAAGGAAGTGTCGTCATTTATATTGTAAGTGTCGTAACTTATACTTGATGGGTTATTAGACCACCTTGTTTGGGGTCGGCCCTGTATAAGTCATGTGGGTCAAAGGGTTATTAGACCACCCTATTGGGGGTCGGCCCACTCAGCATTATATTATGTGGTTAAGTTCGAGCCTACATGAGTTAGGTAAAAAGGCAAGTCAAGTCAAGTATAAATAGAGTACGGGAGGCACTCTATTTTCTCACTCACTTCTCACACGTGCACTCAAGGAGGAGTGGCGCACTTATGGAGGAGGAGGATTTGCTGCTAGGTTATGTCTATCTCTCATGGTTGTATCATTGCTCTATCTATCTATGAGGAAGTTATTGGGGATTTTCACCTTTATGGTTTTCCCCAAGTAAATCTTTGTGTCTCTTGTGTGCTTGCATTATTGTCTCCATGATTGATATGTTGTAGATATGCTGTACATGTTGTTCTCTCAGTTAAGATCCTAGATCAGATTGAAGTAAATTCTGAAAATTTAACACTTCCTAAGGTCCAAGTCAAAGGACTAGAGGAGAAAGCCTTCATTTGTGGGTTATCCCTAGACCCTCCCACAAATGTAATCTTGGGGAGAAAGTTCAATTTATCAAAATCCCAGTCATAAGTCGTGCTAGATATAAAAAATGGGAGGCAATCAACTATTAATTGGGCTCTTAGTGTAGAGAAAGTACCTGTCAATGGATCCTTATGATTTGTCTCTCCTTTAATGCTAGGGGGTTATAGGGGGCGGGGGAAAAATTAATTTCCCTCAAAATATTGGTGAATATTGTGAAACCCTCGGTCATCCTTAATCAACAAAATATGGTCTGTGGAAGGAAAGCTCAGGAAGTCGTGAACCCGTGATTGAAATACTAGTCCTTTGTAACTATTAATTCTGACGGTCATTTGGGTGGTTTGTTAATGGATTGGAACCCTACCTTGACAACTCTCTCAGTCAGACTCCATGTGTCAGTTATAAATTCAGTTTTGGAGAATAAGGAAATAGGTGTGACCTTCTCCGTTTTGCTTCAGGGATGTTGGATTCTCATAATATAGTCGTTGATGGAGATCTTAATTTCACCCTCTCTAAAAGAGAGATTTGGGGTTCTCTGGCAAGGCCATATGCTCTTAGTGGTTTTTTAAGTTCAAAATTTGAAGAAAAATGTCTAATTGATGTTCTCCCTCTAAAGATAGAGCCAACATGGAGGAATAAAAGACATGGGAAAATGATCTCGCAAATCGTCTGGATTGGTTTTTTATATTGGAAAAAAAATGGCGAACTTCTGACGATCTGTTCTTGGGTATTTTTAGGCGGTTTGTCGGATCATCACCCCACTGTGTTGTCAATTGAAAACAAGGATTCCATCCCGCCTACTCCCTTTAAGTTCAGTCCGGTCTAGTTGGAAGAGGAGGATTATAGAAAGCTTATTCAGAACACCTAAAAGCCCTTGCAAGAAGGGGGGGCTCACTTCTACATGCAATAGTTCGCAGACAACATGGCTGAGGTTAAAAAAATCTCAAAAGAGTGGGGAAAGGGATATAAATCTAAGCATCGGGCTCAACTAAAGGAATTGGAATCCAATGTAGCTAACCCTTATGCGCAAAACAGTGCCAAGGTTTTCTAAGAAGAAGAGACAGAATCTTTAAAATCTCTTTAACAAAAGAGAAGCTCTTTGCTAGACAATGAGGAACAACTATGGAGGCTAAAGAGAAGAGCAATTTGTATTTCCGAAGGTAACAATAATACCAAATTATTTCATCGTTATGCCTCACACATGAATAATTTCAATACAATTTCATAAATTCAAAATGCTTAGGGGAATCTAGTTCACTCCTTTCAGGAGAAAGCTCAAGCACGGGTCGATTATTTTAAGGCCTTATTCTCTAAGTCAAAAGGATGTCCAATCCAATAGATACTACAGGCTTGTCACAAAAGAGATGAATAATGCCTTAGGAGTAGAGGTTGATGAAGAAGAGGTTAAACATATTCTCCATTCGTTTCAAAAAGGAAAGAGTCTAGGGTCAGATGGGCTCTTAGTGGAATTATTCATTGGTTTTTATGACCTTATTAAAGAGGACCTGTTGAAGGTGGTCCACGAATCTAATCATTTTGGTAAAGTGCTAGGTTTCCTCAAATCTACATTCTTGGCTTTGATTCCTAAAACAAAGAGGTCCTCTTCTTTCGATGACTTCAGGATGATCTCCTACTGCAATGCGATATATAAACTTAATGCAAAAATTATAGCTCAAAGGCTCAAACATGTTCTAAGTGACATAATATCTGAAGAGTAGTATGGTTTCTTATTCAAAAGCCAAATTCATGATGCAGTCTCTCTTGCTGAAGAAGCTATACACTCAATCAACAAATTCAAACTCAAGGTGTTCACTCTAAAGCTAGATCTTTCTAAAGCATATGATCGGGTGAGTTGGAACTTTATCCAACTTCTGCTTATTCATATTGGGGTTTTTTTGGACATATTCAATTGGATAATGGGATGTATACAATCTGCTTCGTTTGCGGTCTTGATAAATGGATCTCCCTCGCCTTTTTTATGGTATTTAAGGGGATTAAGGCAGGGTTTCCCTCTCTTCCCTTTCCTATTCTTATTAGTACTAGAAAATTTAAGCAGATTAGTTCACAATGCAAGATTGATTGGTATTTTAAAAGGTGTTTGAGCTTCAAATTTTGAAAAGCTCTCCCATATTTTGTTTGTAGATGATGTGTTAATTATGGGGGAAGGAACGTTGGAAAATATTCAAGGCATCTCCTCAATCCTGGAGATGTACAAGAAAGCAATAGGTATGGTAATAAATGTAGAGAAATCAAGCCTGTATGTTAATCAAATCTGGCCTACTGATTTACAGGCCTGTATGAAGGAGGTTGTGTCCTTCCCTATGAAGCCTCTCTCTAAAGGGTTTAAGTATTTAGGTTTTAATATCAAACCTAATTCATACTCTTTCAATGATTGGTCATGGTTGTATCAGAAAGTTGAGAAAATAGTCTATTTTTAGGCCAAGAATTTTTTGTCTAAAGGAGGACGCCTCATCCTTTTAAAATTAGTCTTGCAAAGTATCCCTGTGCACTGGGATTCTATTTCTTACATCCCAAAAGGGATATTAACAAATATCATAAAGAAGTGTGTATCGTTCTTATGGACGAAAAGCAAGCAGGTAGAAGGGATTCCCTTAGTAAAATGGACTACCTTGGCTATTCCTAAAGAACAAGAAGGATGGGGACTGAAGAATCCTTTTCTCTTTTGCCAATCACTGGCTACCAAATATATCTATAGTTTGGCCAAGTATTTGTATTCACTCTGGGGAAGGTCCTTGAGCTCTAAATATTTCCCAAGTTCTTCAATAGTGGATTGGTTCAAGTAGCCTGTCAAATCTCACAGAAATGGTTCAATTGGATGGAAGGCTATAGTCCAAGATTTCCCACTGATAGGTAAATGGACGACTTGGAAGATTGGTGACGAAAGGAAGGTCTGCCTTAGAGAGGATCCCTAGATAGGTGTGGGAGATGACTACAAGCTTTATGATTCAATGATTTCATAGCTCATGGAGCAAATAATCCTAGTTCTAGCAGATGCCCAAGCTCAAAACCCCCAAGAACAGGGAATAAGAGGATGGAAATACCCCAATGAACTCAGGCTAAGTGGTGACAACGGGGCAAAGTGGTCTTGTTATGTAAATAAAGTGGTATAAAATTTTATTCATTTGGATCCAAAGCTTCAGGATGAATTCGGTTTGTCGAAAAAATCTATCTCGAGGGAGTTCTCGGCAAAGGATGGATATGATTCCTTCGTTGGTGATCCCTTTGATGGGGAAAAATTGTGGTGGTGGTCAACAATTTGGAAGTCCCCAGACCCATTAAAATATAAAATCACTATGTGGATGGTCTTAAGAAATAAGTTGCTTACTTGGGATAACCTTCATAAACAAGGGTGGAATGGTTCAAGCATATGTGTTTTATGCAAGACAATTGAGGAATCCATTGCTCACTTATTCCTTTCTTGTCCATATGCAGATGCAATCTGTTCAACAACTTCTAAAGACCTGGAACCAAATTTTAGTTGGAACAATCTCTCTTTGGATAAGAGGATATATAAATATGGTGGCACGAGCAATCGGTAGGTAGTATGAAAGCCTTTCCTTCTAATTTTTCCTATGGAATTTGGTGGTATCGTAATTCCTCCATTTTCAAGGATAGTTGGGTTCCTCTGAAAGCAACGATCTCTCTTGTTTTACAGTGGACAAAGGAACATAAAGCCGAGTTGAAGCCACCCAAGCAGAGAAAATTGGTTCCCCCAGTCATTGATAAAAGGATGTTGTGGGATTATTGTGATGGGGCGAGTCAAGGAGAACTACCACAAGGATGTGTTAGGGTTTTTTCTGTCGGATATCCATAAATTTAGTATAAAATACACTCCAGGACATTTCTCAAACAACAAAGTAGAACTCTCATCATTATGGGAAGTCTTGAAAGTCATTATTGCCAAGACTATAGATCATTTGTAGGTAATGGGAGATTCAAAAATGACGGTTGATTGGGAAAATAATAAGATCCATATTTCTACTCCTCATTTGCAAGATCTTCTCTTCAGCCTTCAAGATCCGTTGGCTTCTTTTGAGGATGTGTCCGTTACGCATGTGTACCAAGAACTGAACACTGAATTTGATGAACTTTCAAAACTTGCTTTGGAAATAAAACCTGGTATGATTGTTATTCATGAAATAAGGGATGGTTCTGTAAATGAAGAAGTCTCTATTGTATAGTGTTTTTTTGTTGAAAAAAACTAGTTTGTGTTACAAGAAAAATTATAAAGGCCATTTTAAGAAGGAAGGCTTGTAGTGGAAGTTATGTAAAGCTCGAGGAGCAAGATATGTAAGTCCTTATAGGAAATTCCATGTTATTCTAATAGAATAAAGGATTTCTCTCTCTCTCTCTCTCTCTCTCTCTCTATATATATATATATATATATATATATTGTCGATGCATGGATAACAAGTTTCTTCCATCCTTTATTTGTTGGTACATATGGAATACAAGAAAATACAAATTATTTGAGGATAGAGCTCCCAACAGGTTTACTAGTGCTTTGAGAATTATTAGCAATTAGAGAGATTATGCCCCAACTATGAAAATGAAGAGAAGGGCTGTTCAGATGTCCAATTTATCTACTTCTTTTTTTGTTGTTGGATGTTTTGACGATGTGGCTCAGAATGGAAGATGCGGTGCTGGCGGATTTTTTAAAATTAATAAGAAAAATTGCTTTAAATTGAGTTTGAATTGTGGGATGGGCTCCAATACAAAGGTTGAACTTATGGCATTGTAGAGTCTTCTATTTTTTCCCTCTTCTTTAGGTATTGACACCTTAAGAATATTTGGTGATTCCATGACTATTATCAATTGGGAAAGAAGAAGTGCTTGCTTCAGGTAGTTTCCTTGTTTTATTGGTGCAAGCGTATTCAAGATCTCATGGAATGTTTCTTCAAAATATCCATTGATCATATCTATAGAGAACAAAATGTTGAATAAATGTTATCTCCAAGCATGCTATGGAGAATATTAAAGGTCTTCTTTATTGGGAGGAAATAATTAATGATTGTATCAAGTTTCAGGGCTTGATTTCTATTTTAGCTTAAGGCTAGTCTAGTTTTTTGGTTGTCTCTTTTTTGGGTTTTGCATGATGGAAGAATGTCAGCTACTTGGTCAAATTTTGTTGATGGGTGCAAGTTTTTGTATTTTGTTGGTCTGCTTTGGCCTATTCCCTTGTTGGTGTCAGTACCATTCATGTTTCTCTGATTTTTTGCAGTGTTTTTTTTATCATTATGTCATGGGTTTTTATGTTTGGTATTGATGATAATGGATGGTATATTTGTAAGGATAACACTCCTTGACTCCTTGTATTGGCAGTTTAAGACAATGTAATTTTTTATTCACCTTGAATAGCAAAATTACATTTTTTTTATTGTCTAAAGAAACCAAGCAATTAGTGGTAGATAACCTAATTAACTAGGAGAATTCCTATGCACAGAGAACAAGTAACAAATAGCATGTTAGTGACACTTAACTTGTGACCTATCGGTGTTCACAAGTTGTAAGTTGTAATACCCCTGGAGCCTTAATTAAATTTAAACACTTTGTAATATTGTTTTAATTATTGTTGAACAATTATTTTGACCAAGTGTGGTCAAAGACATTTGTGAGAGGATTTTGAATAATTATCATTATTTAATAAATAAAAACAAGAGAATCAAATATGAAGTAGTTGTTGAAAGAGTGTTTGCTAGCCCACAAGGAGAAATGACAAGTGTTGGACAAGAATCCGAAGTGGCGAAAACATATAATTAATATCTCAATAGGTGCAGGAGGCATCATCCCTATAATTCAGGTTAGAACTCCATATGGAGGTCCTAGAGCAGGAGGCTCATGAGAGACCTAAGTCCTAGGAAAAGTTAAATGTGCATTCCCATCAGACAGGCCTGAGGCTTAGATGGAAAAGGGAAAAATATCATTGTTGAGTAAGAGAGTGGAATTAAGTGTTGATAAAGAAATAGTTTCAGCAGTCTTTGTCCTTGTGGTCCAACTGTTGAAATATTGTAACTTCTAAGAATATTATATTTGTACTTTATTATTTCGGAGATGTTCCATTCCTCCGAGGAGACCCTATTTTATATTTGTAGATGTTTATTCCTCTAAGAGATTGTGGTAACTAGGGTTATTAGATCTCCTATGTGAGGTCGGCCCTAAGTTAGCTGTTTAGGGGTTATTAGACTCTCTTAGGAGAGGTCAGCCCCATTAGGGGGAAAAGTCAGTTAGAACATGAGTGTAAACAGAGGAGGTGTGTTCCTCATTTATCTCATTCATTCACTCACTTGTGATTGGCTAGGTTTTCTACCCCATATTGAGGAAAGCTTTGCTAGGTTTTCTACCCCATGAGGGTTTCCCAGGGTAAATCTTTGTCTATCTTGTGACTGTGTTTCTTTCAGTGATCTTGCTTGTGAAATTAGGCTAAACTTAACACCAACAAAAATGCTCGGGGGTTTCAAAACAAGTAATCTTGGTTGTTCTGGAAGATTGGTTGGGAGGAACAACGAACTTCATATTGGATCAGGTTTGTTCTGGTTGTCACGTTCTTATCATCTGCTTATTAGTATTTAGTCTTTTATTTCTGTACAATGTTTCACAACCTACTGAACTGTATATTTAAATATTAATGCTTGAAAGCTTCATTATATGATAATGTTTAAATACTTTATTCTGAAATATAATAATCTTATGTTGTTATGTTTACATTATGCTATCATGTTTATGCTAACTATATTATTGTATCTTCCAAGCTTCTATTATAACTTTATTATATATATATATATATATATATAACCTAGGGTTTATACAATTCTATATATATATATATATATATAACCTAGGGTTTATACAATTCTTAACCAGAGATAGATAAATGTATAATTATCAACCAGAGTATTAAATAGTACTATTGTTCATATAAAAACATATAAATACAAATATTATATACATTCGAGATAAACAGGAGTAGAATCCATTTATATAGAGATAAATTTTTATTTACAAACCAAACTATTTTATACACAGAACTGTATGGCTCAATCAAATCGATTCCTTACATAGGTAGATATCTTAGATGACCAAACAAATAGATAAAACAAAAAATGAACACAGTAGGAACTATAGTTTCGCATAAGTATTACATTCCAAAGAGCCGAAAGGATTTCAAATTTATAAAGTCAGAATACAAGAGCCGAAAGGATTTCAAGTTTATAAAGTGAGAGTACAAAATTCGAAAGGCTTTAATTTACAGGTATTATCCAATGTCTAAAGTATGAGGGAATTTGTATGGCTCACCCTCGTCCTAGGTAAACCCTGAATGCTTGGGAACATGAGAAGCATTTCCCTCGGCACTACCAAGATTCATGCACAGAGCATGTAACTGGTGCTTTCACCATGGAAAAGACAAGGAGAAAACACCTACCTATATTTGCAACCAAATTCGTCGCGTCCATGCAAGCATATGCAAAACAAACCAACAATAAGTGCGGTTAGGGTCATTATAAAGAAAGTTAACAATCAATTTACAAATTAAGTAAAGAACTAACTTACAAGGTTAACGATGGGACCGTAATGTTGGGCGAGCGTCGAACCCCAAGTGCAAAGGAATTCACCTTTTCCAATCATGTACATGTATCAAGTATTTAAAACACTACTACATATAAATTTAACAAAAGAATATGTTAAAACGAGTTTCAAGGGTAGTGGCTTACCTTTGGAGTCGCAGTCGACTGTAAAGGCCGCGATCCCAACCCTACAATAGTATTCCTCTGTTTCATTTCGAAACCAGAGAACTTGAGCAAGTGCAAGTAGTATTACATTAAGCTTCCAAACCCCTGTGGTTTCGCAGGAACACCTGCACAAAACATGAGTATCTTAGATTAAATCAAAAGTATATATTGTTATTTATATAAACTCTTGCAGATAAAATAAATACAAATTGAACTTACCAGTGGAGAGCCGAAGTAAGGTGGGAAAACCCTTACTCTCTTAGTCGGGAAGCATTACAAATGTGAACCCACTATATTAAGGTCAAACATAATCCATGTATATACCCAAGTCTTCACGACATTATGGGCATACTTCACAATAACAAACAAACCCAAGAAACAAGCACGAAGAAATGTGAGAACTCTATAAGGAGACTCACGGTGCCATTCCTTAATCCAAGAATCGAAACCAAACTAAAAACAAAGATTTAAGTTCCAAGTCACAGATTTGAACTAAAAATACTGAGTCAAGTTCCAAGTCATAGAGCCAAACTAAAAACACAGAGTCAAGTTCCAAGTCAGAGAGCCAAACCGATATAACTTACAGAGTAGAGATCGGAATGAAAAGAACTAAAATAAAAACTACAGAATCAAAATTCTAGTCGAAAGAATAAAATCAAACCAGAGGGAAAACCCTTGTAACGCACAGCGAGCACTCCATAAGGAGGTCGTAATTCTTAATGTTGCTAAAAACAATATCAAGAAGATAAACTAACACTTCAACACGAGCATGAGAATTATTACAAGCAGGGTGTGCTCTGAGCAGATCCAAGGCTCCGTAATGCAACAACATAACCCCAAGACCACGAAGAAACAATGGCGTGATAATCAACCTTTTTCGATTAAACATTGGGAAGAACCGTTACAATCCCAAGAAAAGGATTCAAGGATGCACAGGAAGCCACATGAAGGATCATGTTGGGTACCGTCAATCTTTGTAAATTCCTTCACATGGTCACACCAACCTACATCCGCGTTGGCACCTCAGTACAGATCTGCATTAAACAATGCAAATCATCATATTAATGAAATGCAATCATATCAAATATTCTGTAGACCTTCTATGGCTACGTCATATGAAACATGAAGACCATAGTGTAATCGTTGTCATAGGATAGAATATCATGTCGAGCATTTCGACTTCAATCATAGTCGTAGTATCGATCATACAAGGGATTGGGATCTCGATACTTAGGTTATAAACCTATGGTTAATAATTTAATATATATGGCCTTAGGATATAAGATAGATACTATATGTTGATCCTAGTTTAAGGATAACATAAGTAGGGTGTAATTATGTTGTAAAACATAATTCAAGCACATAATATATCTAAGAATAATAACCTAGGATTTATTAACCCATGATTTTATAGCATGAAAACTATATTAAGTAAATGGTTAAACTTATATGGATCCTTACACCATGTAATTATAATCATGCACAAGACGATCATGTTAGGAGAAGATCTAGTAGATTGTGGCAATAAGACCAATACAATTATTATTATGTAATGAGAGGGTAACTCGAAATTTAAAGTATGAGTATAAACAAGATTATGTTAGACATTGGTTCTTAAAGAAATAGTCGTCACATAGAACCTATCTTTTATTTCCGCAAGAATGACTTAAAATTTATGATTAATTCACAACTCAATTTATACCTGTTGATAGGGAGATGCAGAGATGTGCCTCATCCTCATTCAACTTATACACCTGTGACATAAGAAATAATGTCGTTATAAATTAATTACTTATAGAAAAAAAATATAAAAATTGAGTAAATTTGGGGTTGTGACATAAGTTAAGTGGCTCTGCTAATTTATGAATAATTGCAAATGTATAAAAACTTCACTTTCATTTCTTAATGGTTAGAAACTTATAAAAACTAAACTTAAACGTATTCATGGATGAGAGCCAACTCCCCACGATCACGATGATCCATCATTTGATGTTGTGCTATTCTTTATTACTAGCACAACCACTTAACTTGTGGTCGGTGAACATCGATACGACACACGTTAAGTGCCATACCAGTTATCCATGCATCAATTACCAATTATTTTTACTTTTGTAATTTTTTATTTCAAATTTGGAACGGTGCCCATAAAATTAATCTAGACAGTACACTTGTCTCATCCTCCTACAATCTAGGAAATGCATACTTCTACTCCAACCCAAATTCTAAAATCTAAACACCTATTATTGTTTGATAATAATAGATTTTTTTTTTAATGGATGATTATTATTTATGTTTCTTGTTATGGTTAGTTATTGCTTACAATTATCATTTATATTTATAGTTATAATTTGTTAATGTTTATGTTAGTTTAGAAGAATTTTTAGTTTTAAATTAATTTGAAATTGGTTTTAACTCTTATTTATCTAAATCATTTTATTAAAAAATTATCTAAAATATAATGTTTTTTAAAGTGGGAAAAAATTAAACATTATAAAAAAAATAAAAAATAATATTTTTTTAAAATGATTTTCAAATTTTATAGAAAAAAACCATATCAAATATGACAAGTCCACAGAGTTATCATTATTTTATAATATTTTTAAAGATGTATTTAATATTTTTAAAATGTAATATGAAAGTGTTTATTTTATAATAACAAGTGAGATGAACAACAAAACTGCTTATTCCCTGCCTTAATTTAAGTTTGTAACAATTTGAGATGCCACAAAAGTTTGCATCGATTTGATATGGAAAAAACGTTTGTGGCCATTTGAGATGACACTAGGATGGGATTTTTGTACGAAACCTTGATATAATTAACAAAATTCCAGGGACAACTCTCTAGTAAGATTTCATCAGGACACCTGCACATACAGTCTGAGACAGTTTTTTATTTTTCTTTTCAAATTCATTACCAGAATGAATGTGTACATATGGATATTTCCGTTGCAGAAAAACAATCTATGAGGATTTCTCTAAATTTATCGTATATTTTCCCTTTGAACATGTACGAAATATTGAAATAACATGCTTTTGTTTGAAATACTCAAATATGGAAATAAGAAGTTTTTGTTGGAAATATTGTAAATTGCAAGGTTTTCAATAGGAAATATGTTAAATGCTCTAGATAGGGATCCAAACAGGCACCTTATAATTTTAATATATATAACAAGATTAACATGAACATTTGAGCAATGTAGACATGGAAGACATCCAATAAATTGTCCACCAGTATTGGAACAATATTAATCAACACGTTCATACTATTTGTTGAGAAAATGGAAATTAGCAAAAAAAATTAATTAGATATCTAACCATATTTATTAATATTGGTGTGTTTTTCATGGATGGTGAGGGTTTGATTGGTAGTGTATGCATGCGTCTAGTTGTTCAATTGATTATGATTAGCCTTGAATTTTTTCAGTCAAACGTAATTTATGCTTATAAAAAAATACCTTCCTTTGAGTATGTATGGAATGCTGAAATAACATACTATTGTTTGAAATCTTCAAATATGGAAATAACAGTTTTTTGTTGGAAATATTGTAAATTGCAAGTTTTTCAATATGAAATATGTTGAATTCTCCGGATAGGGATCATTTCAATATCATTTATCATTTCAATATATCAAACAATATTAACATGAACCTTTGAGCGTTGTAGACATGGAAGACATCCAATAAATTGTCCAGCGATATTGGAACAATATTAATCAATACATTCATACTATTTGTTGAGCAAATGGAAATTATTTAAAAAATTAATTAGATTTCCAATCGTATTTATTAATATTGGTATTTTTTCATTGATGGTGAGGTTCACCACATTTAAAAGGATTCTTCAATTCTATGTGTAAGACAGTAGTATTACATAGCAATTGTTTAGCTTTGTTTAATAGTTAGTTGTTGCACTTTAAGAACCCAATAATTTAAGTTTCGAGAAAAAACCTCAATACCGAAAAATAAATCTATTAGCTTAATAAATAACCTCTAATAGTGATAAATCTATCTTAATAAATAACCTCTAATATCTTAATAAATAACCTCTAATAGTGATAAATCTATTAGCTTAATAAATAACATAATTCCATATATATATTAAAAACAATCATGCAAAAGAAAGAATTATCTCAGGATGAAAGAAAGAAAAAATTATAGTGTAGTGTGGAATTGAGTACAAGGAACTTTAGTCCCGAACTGGAAAGAAAACAATACTATATGGCATCGTATTGGATAGCTTCTACTCCACTACAATTCACTAGTCTGTTAGTTTTGGCATTAGAATTGTTGTCGTGTGGAATTCATGAGTACAAGAAACTTTAGTCCTAAACTGGAAAGCAAATAATATTGTATGGCGTTGTATTGGATAGCTTCTACTCCCCTACAATCCACTACAATCTGTTAGTTTTGGCATTAGAATTGCTGCCATGTTGAGAACCGAGCAAACAAAACGATGGAGAATTGAACTATAATACAATAGCAACATCAACATGAGAAGCAATGCTATGTACATCATTGATGAGAGTAGTGAATATTAACTATGGGGGATGGGAATGAGCAGGAATAGGAGAAGCATTTGAGAAACCTGCCAGAATTGTCCATCGGAGCTTTTAGACTCGCTCTTTTCGCATAACATCTACAAACCCTTCAATAAACACTCAGGAACAAGAAGAATTACTGCATGGAGGTCCATGCAAATTACCACGTTGTTAGACAATCTAGCAGAGGCATTAGGGTCCTGTCAGATCATGAAAATAAAGGATCTTGCCACACTCATTGCATGTAGTGCATCACCTGCAACAAAGGCTTCCATTAGTGTCAGGACGAGAAGGTTGTCGGGGCCAGTAATTATCAGCATTTGTATGGAGATCAACTGAGAAAAAATCAAAAACTCATCTCGCAATAAGAGGTTGGGTTGTAAAACTTTGGTTAAAATTGAAAAATCCATATTATAAAAAACTAAGCTGAATATGCACATTTATCAAAACCTAGAGGTGATTACATAATTCCTTGTAAGACAGGGAATAATAAGGATCAACTTCCATCTGATTCAATTTCGTTGAGACATCTTCTAGCTTGAATGACCGACTAACCTACCATCCACGATATAAAAGGATCAACTTCCATTCTTAAGACCTTACCATTATTTGCAAATAAAAAATGTCAATCACTTAAAAAGGCATACATTATGAGTGGCATATTAATTTATTGATAATTGGAACATATATGGTATTTCCCCTTTGTCACAATAAGTGGTGAGGTAAGAGGCTATTGAAGAAACTATCTAGGTCCCAAAATGCATCCATATAGTACTAGTGATTTTAAAATATGATAAGAAAATCCTTGATCCATAAAACATTTATAGATCATCTACTTCCATGAATAGAACACTCGTGCATGATTAATGTCCTTTTACAAGATTCTCTATGTAAATGCAAAGCTTCATTAGTCACGTCATGAACTAAGATAAATAAATGTTTGTGTTAAGTGCTCATCATAAGGTTAGGGACACATTAAAGTAAGTGTAGAAGTCCCAGATATTAATAATGTCGAGATGCATGAGTCTTAGTCATGAATCACAACTTGAACTAAGGTGCATCTAATGTTTAGGCATTAGGCATGTGTGCACTATAGTGATGTGTATTTACAACTCAATAGACATTTATAATGAAAGTTCAATTTTCATAATTGATTGTTTATAGTATTTTTCTCTCTTTATCTTCTTAAAATATGTAATCTATTGAATTGATCATATAGGACAAACAAGATGTGAAATGCCACTAACAATCATATTCCCTTAGCATGTATCATAATTTATACACCTTCTTTTAAATGCATTCAAGTTGGTGTTGCTGGTGGTTTTAGATAAATACTTGTTGGTAAAGCTTCATGTTATTCATACAATTGTTGTATAGACTTATTTCTAAATTAAATTTAAGAGTTAAAAGCCTTTCTATTGAAAGTTATAAACTTGTTTAAGTGTAACAATCTATACAATCCTTAAGCAAAACGGAAATTAAACAATGGCATTCACACATATTACACAGAAATTTACCCTAGAAACCTTGAAGGGAAAAATTAGACCAACTTAACTTAGAGCTTTACCACTCTCTTTGTTTATTTTTCATTGTATCAATTCAACCATTTACAATAAAATACAAGGAATTCACCAACCTACAAAACCCTAATTCCCAAACCGGAATTAGATTACAATGGGCCTAAAACCATTGGTCGAAAACAACAAAAATGGAGCAAAAACAACCCAATTTTTTTCTCGAGGGCTCCACTGATCCGGATTTATGTGAGAACAAAATGAAAGAATAGATATAGAACCACATACATAGATATATTATAAGGAACACAGTGATATAGTAAACACAAATTCTATTAAATGGCGCAAATAGAACATACTATAAAATAAAGCAGCTAGAATGGCGATAGCTTATCTTGAGAAGAGATGTGATGACTATGCTCATTCCGACAAGATGAATGCAAAAAGAGGCCAAAATGGCCTATTTATCATAAGTGCAAGGGAAATAACCCTAAACATTCAAAAAGATAACCCTAGGAGTTGAATCGTCACAAAGTTTGTGGTCCCCGAGGTGGTTGGTTGAGTAGTCAACTTCCCGGGGTCATAACTTTTGCATATGATCTTAACGTGGGGCACTCGGTAGACTGTTGGAAAGATCTATCCGAGGATTACTATAGTGGATCGGGACCATAAAATAGCCTACGACTATTGTATAGGACATTGTAGGCCCAAAAATCATCGTTTAGCAGCTCAAAACGGCCTTAGTAGTTCAAGACTCGAAAAATTGTAGAAAAACTACTATAAAATTGCCAAAATGGAAAATTGTTTTGAGCCAATGGAATAGGTGGATGAACACTAATATCCATCTTGATTATTCCCCCCTATTAGGAAACAATACTATCGATTACGTTGAGTTCCCCCATCAAATGGGGAAACTTCTGCTGAAATTCACTCCTGGTGAGCCAGTTAGGCTTGGTGGAGTAGCAACCTTGCTTTGAAACCTGATAGAGTTGGATATTATACTGGTAGGTTCCCTTAACCTATGTGTCCATGATCCAATCATTGGTTTCCTATTCCATGCAATTAGTTTTAACCTCTTTAGGTGTCAACTGCTCTGCCACCTACGATGTGTCCAGCAATTGTGGAAAATATGGGTGAAGGAGCTCCACATTAAATACTGAGTGTAGGCCAAGGAATGGGGGAATGCCTAATTCGAGGGCATTCTCATTGACTTCCTTGGTGATGGTGTATGGCCCATATCAAAGTGGATCAAGCTTGTGATGGGGTCCTGTGAGCCTCTCTTTCTACAAATGCAACCAAACCTTATCACCCAACCAGAACTTTTGTGGAACTCGATGTTGGTCATGCCGCTGCTTGTACTTGGTATTGGATTTTCCAAAATGCCATGGACCTGTTAGAAAATGTGTTGGATTTGTTCAACAAATATGGTGTTTTTATCAACCTCAGTTTGAGCATGGGAAGATTCCTCCTTTTTGGATGCAATGGGTAGAGCTACATCAATTGGGGCCAATGGTTGGAACCTCAGGCACACATGAAAAGGGTTATGGTCAATAGATTTATGAAGGGCTCTATTATAGTTATGTTGAAAATATGGAAGGCTCTCATCCCATGTGTGGGGATGTTTAGAAATGTACATTCTCAGAATATGCACAGTCATCTAGTTGACCACCTTTGTCTATCCATCGATTTGGGGGTGGAAGGCAGTCAATTTGGTGAGCTTGGTATCCATCAATGATCATAGTCTAGACTAGAAGATGCTTATAAACCTGTTGTACGAATCTAAAATGATAGTTTGTGACAACTTGAAATGAACAGAAACATGCTCAAAGAAGAGCTTAGTAGTGGCTTCGATGGATATGTTCTTCTCACAAGCTGTCAGAATGTCCATCTTAGAGAAGTGATCCAAAACCGCAAACACATAGTCATTACCATGCTAGGTTGAATGTAGTCCTGACATGTAATCCATGGATATGGATTCCCACGGGTAATTGGAAGTATACAAAGAGGTGTACAACCCTTGCTTCTTAATGGCAGGTTTTACAATGGCACAGGCAATGCATGATATGATATATCTATGGACATATTGTCAGATATTGAGTCAATAAAAATACTTTTGCAATACAACCACTATATTTTTGGTTCCAAATTTCCCTGCCACCCGACTATAATGCACTTCCAAAATCAGTTTTGCATGCTCACTTAAAGAAAAACAGAGATAGCCTAGGTGGCATAACGATCCTTCTTAGAGATGAATGTTTTCCATTGGTGTTCCTGCACATAGTGCTTGATAAGTGGGAGAAAATTCGGGATCATTGTCATATAGTTGAGGCCACCTAGAGGTCTCATGGACACAAGATTTGAGCACCATGGTCAATGATGCTACTAGAGATCGACTAAGGAAATCAGTTATTCGATTGGTGTTTCCCTTCTTATAGTTAATGTTCAGGTGGAATTGTTGAAAGTGTGTGGACGAATTTTGGTGGCAGTCATTCTATAACTTTCCTTGTGTTTGCATGAATTGTAGGGGCTTGTGATTAGTGTGGATACCTGTCTCTTTGCCTAAGATAAAAGGCTTCCATTGGAAGTAGGATTGGATAATGGAATGCATTTCCTTGTCATAGTTGGGGTACTTGCAGACTGCATCTGGAAGCGTCTCACTATGATACGCCACTTGATGGCCATACTAGGTGAGGATTGTGCCAACAACATAGTTTGAAGCATCTATCTCAATTTCAAAGGGTTGTTACAGATTTTTTAAGGTAAGGACAGGTGTTGAACATAAACATTGATTCGGTTCCTCAAATACTTGTTGTTGTGGCTTGGAACAAACAAACTTCGTCTTAGACCCACCTTTGGTCCATGCTTTGGTCACCTGATTAAGGCCCCAAGCAATATTAGAGAACCCTAAGACAAACCTGCGATAGAAGTAGGAAAGGCCTAGGAAGTTGTGAAGCTTTGGGAAAGTTGTCAAGGTCGGTCAGTCATGAATGGATTGGATCTTGGACGGATCCACATGCACACCATGTTCGTCCATGATGTATCCCAGATACTGAATACTATCCATTCCAAATGATAAGTTCTCTAGATTGGCATATAACTTATGTTTTCGCAGGTGCTGAGGACTCGATCGATATGTTGTAAATGTTGTGCCCACATGCTATTGTAGATTAGGATATCATTTAGATATACTACCACAAAATAATTAGTGAATGGCCAAAGAATATCGTCCATCATCTTCATGAAAGTTGTTGGAGCATTAATCAAGCCAAAAGGCATGACCAACCACTCGAAAAGGCCTTCCCGAGATTTAAAGGAAGCCTTCCAAACATTGGTTTGCTCAATTGGAACCCGATGATAACCATACTAATAATAAATAAATAATAAATATCGTTACAAACATAAAATAATAAAATATATAATAATAAATTACAATAATTACTAATAATAAATATCGTTTATAATTTATGAGGAGATGTGACTCCTCAATAAAGGTGCCCAAGCTATATTTAAGCATTCCATTCATTGTGATGTAAAAATCATCCATTATCAATATATTATTATTACTTATCAAAATGTGGGATTTCTAATATGTTCACTTCAGTTGGTATCAGAGTCATGCCACTCCTCGGCACCTTTTGCAACCCTATTCATCTCATCTCCACTCTCGCTCATTCGCCTGCTTGCACCACCCATTCTTCCCTCTTATCCTCCATTTCCTTCCACCTACTATGCCCTCCTACGAACAACCATACTCCCTCTTCCCCTTTCACGTCCATCCCTCATACTTCCTCCTCGTAGCCTCCCCAGTCTCCCTACACATGCCCTCTTGTTGCACGCCCTCGCATCCCACCCAGTACTCCTTGCCAATTGAAATTTATAAAGTGTTCTTGGTGGTTAAATGAGTAGGTACCTAGTGTTTGCAGCCATTGAATTCCTAATACTGCATCAAATCCTCCCAGGGGTACTACAAAAAATTCCGATTCTAGGTTTTAGCCTTGTAATTGCAGCTTGACTTTGTCGCATTTTCCCACCTTTTAGATCTTCTTTCCATCTTCCACCATTACCTTCATGTCATGAACTGGATATATGAAAAGGTTAAGCCTCTTTGCAACACTTACATCGATAAAATTATGGGTACTTCCCATGTGCACTAGGACAACAACATTGTTATTCTTGATATGCCCCTTAATTTTTAATGTTTGTCGCTGATGTATTCTGATTATTGTTTCAATTGATATCTTTGGCGTATCTTCATCTTCTGTCTCTGATAGAGGATTTTGGAGGTCACATGTATCTTCTATGTCAGATTCATCACTGTCTGATTTTTCTTCCTCTTCTAGTTCACATTTATATAGGTTCTTGGTGGTTTCTTTTTTCAAACACCTATGTCTTGGGTCCCATTTCTGTCCGCAATACTTACACTTTCCTTCTTTCATTCGTTGGGATTCTAAATTGGTTTTGTTGTCACTTCTTAGATGTGGTGGCCAGTATTTTGTGTCGGCTCTGGTATTTTGGACAAACCTTCGATCTTTATCATGGTTTTTGTTCCAAGTTTTTTTGAATTTTTACTCAATGATTTTTGCCTTGCCTCAAGCCTTGTTGAGGGTTGAGACATTTAGTAGTTCTAGTTCATACCTAATATAGGGTTTCATTCTATACACATAATTTTGTAGATGTTGATTGTATGTGAGTTCGGCCACACGTGTCGCTACGGATTCCCATTTGTCGGTGTATTCATTGACGTCACCTTTCTGCTGCAATCTGGTGATCTTTGCGAAGAAGTATTTTTCCTTTAAATCTTTAAACCTCTTAAAGAAGTCATTTTTTAATGTGTTCCAATTGATCTTAGTTATCCATTTTGTAACCTTCCACCACATATACTAGTTGTATGCCCAACCTTCTAGTTGCATCGAGGCATATTTTATCATTTCTTCGTCAGATATGATATTGTGTATGGAGAAAAATGATTTTGCCTTGTTGATCCACGCCACGCTCTGTTTTTTTTTGCCATCTAATTTTGACAATTCTAACTGGGGTTTCATTTGATATCCAGTTATTGGTGGCTTTGGAGGAGAGAGCGGTTGTTCAGGATTTGGAGAATGATCGTGACCGGTCTCTTCTTGTGGGGTTTCCCCTTTGGGAGGAATTGTCTTATGATGGTTTCTATTTATTGAAATTGAGGATGGTTGGTCTTCCCCTAAAACATTGCCAGATCTTGTGGTATCTCTTTCTTCAAAATACTGCCTGAGTTTGCTTAATCCA
Organism: Larix kaempferi; assembly: GCA_027924585.1. NCBI lineage: Eukaryota > Viridiplantae > Streptophyta > Pinopsida > Pinales > Pinaceae > Larix > Larix kaempferi. Next base: position 13,646,294 of record BSBM01000729.1, read on the forward strand.
ATTTTGAACCCTAATGCTATCTATCTTCTTACTCCCTCAATCTCCCATGATACAACTTCGTTGACTTCCTTTTTGACGGTTTCTGATAATTCTTTTTTTGCTTTGTGTAGCTCTGCTTCGATTTGGTCGAGCCTCGTGTGTAAACCTTCAATATTTTTAGAATCTTGGACTTGGTTATGCTCCAAATTCTCCATTCGTTCTTTAATTTCATTCATCTCTGACATTTTTCTTGTGCAGGGAGGAATTTTGAGATATAAAGATAAAAATTCAATATATATATATATATATATATATAATATTACTATAATAAGTAATATATATATATGGTTGCGGGCAAAGGCCTGGATGGATACTATGGTAGTGCGTAAGAGAAGGAAAGGAAGTCGCTAGGGAAGGGCGCAGGGATGGATGGCGAGGTGATAGAGTTGGACACAGGGCTGGGGAGGTGTACAAGGAGGAGGATGGGAAGGAGGACTAGTTGGGGTGCGACGGAAGGGTGCGGGGATGGATGGAGGGGTGGTAGAGTTGGATGCAGGGCTAGGGAGGTGGAAGGGGAGGAGCACGAGGGTTGGAGAGGTGGACGGGGAGGACGACGAAAAGGAGTACTGGGTAGGCTGCGAAAGCGCAGCAGGAGGGCACACGAATGGAGACTGGGGAGGCTGTGAGGAGGAATTCTGGGGGATGGGTGTGAAAGGGGAAGAGGGAGGATGGTGGTTTGTAGGAGGGCACAATAGGTGGAAGGAAATGGAGGAGAAGATGGAATAATGGGTGGTGAGAGCAGGAAGATGAGCGAGAGTGGAGATGAGATGAATGGGGTTGTGGAAGGTGTCGAGGAGCAGCACGGCTCTGATACCAGCTAAAGTGAACATATTCAAAATCCCACATTTTGATAAGTAATAATAATATATTGATAATGGATGATTTTTACATTACAATGAATGGCATGCTTAAATATAGCTTGGGAACCATTATTGAGGAGTCGCATATCCTCCTAAATTATAAACGATATTTATTATTAGTAATTATTGTAATTTATTATTATATATTTTATTATTTTATGTTTGTAACATTTCCTTCCACTTAAGGGAAGCTTTGTCCTCAAACCTTTGTTTAGTGAAGGACTTATCAATTATTTTTGTTTGTAACATCTTCTCATGTCCCTATGAAACTGTAACTTCGATACTTGATGAACATGGTGATATAATTTTCGAATCCCTAAACTGAAAAGTCACATTTTCTAGGAAGTGATCCATCCGATATTTACCTTCATCGGAGCTGAATGTTGATCGTGTTGTTGGGTAAATCTTCATGTTTTTTGTTTAGGTTGTAGATTTTGTGTTCCTTCGCATCTAAAATCATAACTTCTCTACCTATGTTCATTTTGGTCCCGTCGTTAGTCAAAATGATTTTTATAATTGGGGTGTCGATAACGAGTTTTTATTGTTTTTTTTTTCTGGTGGATTGACTTCTTTTTGAACTGTGATGAGGACCGAATTTTCTTTTGTTTCTTCTTCCTCAACTTGAATTTGTTTTCTGGAGAGTCTAGATGCTTCCTTCTGGATTTGTGCACTTTGAATATTCTCTAACCTTTCATCTTGAGACTTGTTTTCCTCTTTTAACTTCTTGATTTGTTCCTCTAGTTCTTGATTAAAATTTCTCAGGTGTTGGTTTTCTTCCTCTTTATCTAGTAGTTTTCCTTTGGTATCTTCGTTTGATTGTTCTATCCTCTTAGTACTTTTTAACTTCCTGGTTTTTCCAATTAATGTCTTGTTATGGTTTCTTAACCAATATATTTATTCATTGTTATTTGATAACGTGCTTTTGACAGCTTTAGTCTCCAATTTGTGTGTCTTTTTAGTGTCGTTCTCTTTCTACTGGAGTTCGCTAATCTGTTGCTAAAGGGGGCAATTCTCGGCTTCTAGGCATCTTATTTTTGTCTGAATTTTCCTGATTTCATCATCTTTATTCTTGATGATTTTGTTCAAACGTTTAATTTATTCTTCTAAATCATTATTGCTTCTATAAGGTGTTTCCTCGATGTTTTTTGAGTTTATGATTTTGTCTTCAAGGTTTTGATTGTGAATTTTTAGATGTGATATTTTTTTATCCTTATCTAATAACATTTTCTGAAGATCTCGCTTTTGATATTTTAAGTTACAATTCTCCTGTTCTACTAAATGATTACACAATTATTGCTTCATAATCTCGAATTGAAGATCTTATTGGTCGCTTTCTATTGCTCTAATTCGTTCAATGCTGCTTGTAGCTTTGGCTCCAATTTTGATTTTGAATTTACCATAAGTCAATTTCTTGGACAATAACTTGGTCTTCATTTGACTTCAAATTATTCAATGATAATGGTCTTCGACTTAAAAAGAAATTATTTGTTGGACTTGAATTTATGTCTTCTTATTTGTTCTTCAATTTCAAAGGGTAATAATATTCAATAATTAGATTTTCCCCACAATGTAATGAAAAAAATATATAATAACTAATATTCAATATGATTCTTCTTGTAAAAAAATCTTCTTTTGATGCTCTTCTACTCTTATTTTCCCCTTAATTTTTGTAAAATGATGTAGATTGGGTGGTTGGGAGGAATGATTGTTACCTTCCCCACCCAGGTTCAAATCTTGTTTTTTGTTTGTTGTTGGAGAATAAACCCAAACCCACTTATAAAGAAACCACGTGTGATTTTACTTCTTTACTTTTATTTTTTAATTTTTTTTTTTTGGGGGGGGAAACCACGTGTGGTTTTACTTCTGTACTTTTTTTTCTTTTTAGGACAAGGTCCTATTTTTTAGGGAAACCCTAATATAATTGTTAAAAACCCAAATCGATAAATTTGCTCTGATACCACTGAAGTGTAAAAGCTTCTTAACGCTAGTAATAATTCGAAAATTCCCACATTTTGATAAGTAATAATAATATATTGATAATGGATGATTTTTACATTACAATGATTGGCACGCTTAAATATAGCTTGGGAACCTTTATTGAGGAGTCGCATCTCCTCATAAATTATAAACAATATTTATTATTAGTAATTATTGTGATTTATTATTAGATATTTTATTATTTTATGTTTGTAACACTTGACTACCAGTGAGACACTTTCTTTGGTGCAATAGCTTCCTTGCTTTGACAACATGATAGAGTTGGATCTTATGCTGGAAAGTGCCCTTAACCCCTGTTTCCATGATCTAATCAATGGTTTCCTTTTACTTGCATTCACAGCTAATCTCTTTAGGTATCAACTACTCTTCCATCTCTGATGTGTTTATAAATGTTGGAAAATATGGGCGAAGGAGCTCCACATTAAATACTGGATGTAGGCCGAGGAATGGACGAATACTTAATTTGAAGGAATTCTCACTGACTTCCTTAGTGATGGTGTACGACCTAGATCGAATTGGACTAAGCTTGTGATGGGTTCATATGAGCCTCTCTTTATGTAAATCAAACCAAATCTTATCGCCCACCTTGAACTTGTGTAGAACGCGATGTCGGTCATGTCGCTGCTTGTATTTGGGATTGGCGTTTTCCAAAATTTCATGGATCTGTTGGAAAATGTGATGGATTCGTTCAACAAATCTAATGTCCTTATCGGCCTTAGTTTGAGCATGGGAAGATTCCTTGTAATACCCCAATTTTGGACTTTGAACCCCTATTATAATTTGCTAAGTATTATTTCATTTTACTTAGGTGACTTTAGAAATATGATAAATTGATTTCTAATGACCATGTGGACCAGCACATAAATGAGATGGGAGTCACAATCCCCTATGGGTTGGAGAGAAAATGCCAATTATAATAATAATAAGAAATTATTATTGGAGAAAAATGGCAAACCCTAAAGAAAAGATTTGAGAGACTAATGAAATAAAAGAATTCATAAAATGATAAATTTCACACCTAAGAGAATAAAAAGTGAAACTCATTGAAACACTTCATGATTCACATTATCATGATCATGAACACACAAGAGAAATGGGAGCTGGGAAAAACAATGACCAGAGACAAATGAAGACAAGTGAATGAGGACAGATTTGAGAGTACCAAACTGGTCCAGATTAAGAGGAATCATACATCTGGGTATTGGATTGGACACTTGATTGTGTGTAGGTAGGAGAACTACCCCAAGCTTGCAGGAGCACTGTACTTACTTTGAATAAGCTGCGTTTAATTGATTCTCTTAATGGTTGAGGCTTAAAACCCCCTGGAGCATCATGGAGCTCTGGAGTACTAAGTTGGATGTTGGGTTGCCTACTGCCACTAAATTATCCTAAACAACTTGGGGAACAAGTTAAGGGTAATTTAAAATATATACTCTAAACCTAGGGGATTGTCAACTCAGCTCAGGGGTGACCTGAAAGCAAGGATATCTTGTTGGTCAAAGGCTGGGAGGTTTGTGCTTGGTTCCACTAGTCATCAAATTTAAGATAAGTTTATTTGTTGTACCTATCTGATCATTTTTATGGACAGTAAATGAAATTTGCTTATGTTTATTCCTAGAAGTATTGTTGAATGATTTACTATTCAGATTTGCTTATATGTATAATGTTATACTAATTACTGAGTATAGATCTTCCATAAATTTCTAGATCTTTGTGTTATGATATAGTTGTATGATCTAGGTTGAAATGCCTGAAATATTCATAATTTATATTTACTATATGAATGGATAAGGTGTCGGTGCAGTAAGTAGACATTAGTATTGTTTAAATAATGGGTTATCATCCCGAGAGAGGCATCCTAGAGTAACAATTATTTAAATTCTAACCTATGGTTATATGTATCCATTTTATATAGAATACATTTATTATATCTTACTCATAGAACATTGTTAATATCTTTTATGGTGTAAACCAGGAAGACATGTAAACCGAGAGGTTTACATGTTAAGCCTTAAATATTTACAAACCCTCATTCCTATTTTTATAGATCAACCCAGAAAGGGGATATTTATAAACAGGATATTTTCCTTAACTGTTTTAATGGAATGATCATTCTGAATCTGCTTATACATTCATGTAAATATGTATACTAGGGACTTGTGTTCGAGATTGGAGAATTGAGATCATTTTCTAAGCTATTTTCTGTGTATTTATTTTGTATAAACTTCATTGTAAAACTCGAATGGGGTTCCTATTATCTTGAATACATTTCTAGGTTTTATTATGGGATACATATCAAGTTAGAATGCATGTTATCCTATAGATTCATCATATTTTACAGTAGCGTTTCAGCTAAAAGAAATGCCCTCGGTATGGACTGAGTTAGGGACACGATATTTGCTTCAGAATCAAATCGTAGTCCGTGGTTCAAAACCACATTAATATATATTTCAGAGTCAAGTAGTATATATAGCTAAGAGTTTAACCCTATGTTTCCATTCCAACATTTTGTGTTACCATCATTTACACAGTTTGCGCATTTAAAAATAAACAGCATTACATAATAACTTTGAAAATGATTTTCCATTTTAATGCATCTACCACGAATTTATGAGTATACCGATGGCTAGGTTCGGGGATCGTTTTTGGATCACCGAGTCGCGTCACTTTATATAGTGCTGCATTTTAACTCCAAAAACGACTCTATGTATACATTTATGCAACTACATTAACATATTCATGCTTTTGGCTATGCTCGGGGAGCGACTTGGAAAATAGCGTCCATTTCATATTAAATTTAAGAGCAGGGATGATGCTAACAACATTACAGTTTAAGTGAAATATGAAACTAATTCATGCAGCAACCCTTTTAATTTAGGTGTATTCCTATATGAGCATTGAAGAGCAGAATGTTCACTAATCTTTTGAACGCTGCAAAGATTTCATTTTTAACCATCACTACTCCATCAAATTAATGTACAGGCAGCATGGGAAAAACGATACAAACATATCCCATTGCCTGGAGTTAACGAGTTAACCATTCCACATTTAAAAATATTAATGCAACAAGTTTTGCATAATTAACTCTGTTAATTTATTGAAAGAGGAAACAGAGGCCGAGAGCAACCAAGTATCATTCATTACTGTATGAAAACCAAGCTAATACTTAAACTATGTTCTTATTCAAATGCATTCATTATTTATAAACTAAATAATACAGTCCAGAGCTATCTCTCTTCTTCGCAAAATCCCTTCACGGGTCAAACCAAAACGAGACAGTGCTTATAACCCGCGACGCCCATGGTGGCCCAACCACCCAGGTCCAAGTTCGATGAAGTATTGTTCACTATACAAGTTACAAGACTAACATTACATTCACCTACAAGTTGGGATCCTTTCACATCTAAATGTTGTCACATGCAACAGTGAGGATGGACGAAGGCCTTGTTGCAGCGAGCAAACAAGAGAACCAAGAGTCTTAAGTAACCCATCCAAACTGACGGGGTATTTTCACCCGAAGGACCAAGGATGATGGGTTACCTAGCCACATTTGCAGTTAGTTATTCGTTCCCAGTCATGGAGATAGCGTCGAACGACCCAGCACGCCCTCTGTCTTGTAGTTCCTGCATTGAAAAGTGTCAAGCACATCAGTTAGTTGTGACAGTAACTATTCTTGTGTAAAAAGTAAAATTTACAATGAAACTAGTGGTGGTGTAACCACTTACAGTTGGTTCAAACCTACGTGAGGCCCAAGCTCGGGTTGTTCCATATCTGCACAAGAAATGCAACAAGTTAAATGGTGACAACATATTATCCTTATAATGGAACAGCGAGGTAAGTGGCGGTAATTTCTTAAAGGATGAATTATTCTTACATGTGATACATGTAACCCAAGAAACGTTGCCGGTAGCTACCTCACATAGAGTGTTGGAGCGTTGTGGGAGCATCTCCTCCCTGGTTCAGTAGTGAACGCCATGCTCAGATCAAGAGTGCTCGAAGGAGCTAGTCGAATGCCAAATGAGCAGCCGAAATGCAAGGTAGGGTTTTGTGTTTCGAGGTGATACCAATTGGAGGAGTGGTAACCTATGAACCCGATCACTTGTTCATTTATTTGCAGAGTACTTCATAAAGTTGGCTCCAATAACCACAAATGAGATCAATGACGACCAAGCATTCACAACTCCCAAGCTGATGACCTAGATCATGATCAACATTAATGAGTCACTCTACATTCTTTCCAACCCGTAGTCAAACTTTAATGAAGCAATCCTTGGGAGTTGGCAGTATCGTGCGAAAGCCAGCATGGCTAGATGGAATGCAAGTGTATTGTTTCCATTTTTCTAATTATTCAAACACATCGTTTCCAATTGGATCCACCTGCCAGGAAGGCACCTCAAGGTTTAAAAATCTAGTTCGTATAATTCATAGTCTGCGTAGAAGAAGTAGAAGTTAGATACAAATACCACATTTTGTATGATATGCAATGTTAAACCATAGTGTATGTGCTTCGCATCATTAAGTTTGATACGTTATGCATTATGGCATAAGTTTCACGACGAAGGCCAAGGTTTGGGCCGGTTAGTTGCACATCGTTGCATGGTGACATGGTTCGCATAAGCCAAGGTCCAAATTTGTGTTGACCTGGCCATGCGCTTAACCATTGATCTACATTATGTTTTAATGTATCTTTTATTTTACCCTAAGTCCATGTTAATGGCATTACCATATGCTAGGTTAGCATATGAAGGTTATACTAGCGCTTAAGTTATATAGTATGAGCGCTAGGTTAGTTTGCATAAGTTTGTGGTTAGACTATGGTCAACCTAAAAGCGCCTAGGTTATATATGTATATATATATATATATTAGGTTATAATATATATATATATATTTATATATACTTTACATTGTATTAAGTTTTTATTATATTGCAATTTGTTTTAATATTGTCACTTATGCTTTATGTTTGGATAATGTAAGTGACTATGGTATATTAGCACTATAGCCTAGTTTTTACAAAATTAATGCTAGGGATAAGAAAGTACTCAATGCATAGGGTGTATATTAGTACATAAGTATAACATACAACTATGTAGATCAAATTATATTCACATTAATGCTATACTAGTAGTAGTTAGTAATTAATAACATATTAATGATATTAATATAGTTATTAATTGGGATATTATTGCTGCATATGTACTTTTCATATTGTCGCAAATTTTCAGCATGTGGTCATCATACTTTTGTTGGATGTTCGAATTGGTGCCCAGTGACTAACATAGTGAAGTATAGGCACGTTGCCATGGTTGGAACTTGTTTGAAAAGTGATAGAAGAAATAATGATGTTTAATGCACACACATTCGGAATATTACTAAGTAGGTTGTGACGACAGCTAGTATGTATTTTTCCGCATTTGTTTGATTGGTTAGGATCTTTATCCAAAAAAAAATCGCGTAGAAGAGACGTGACAAATTGGTTTCAGAGCTACAGTCACTACACTAGGACCTTTAAGCTCGTTACGCTAAAATGTTGCTTTGATTAGAAATAAATAACAAAAAAAAATGCAGCGTACTATTTTGCAATTTTTATGAATAATTACATTGTTGTTTATGAATTCTAACAAACAGTTGTTGACCATGCTTAGACAGCCCAGTGGCTGAAACAGTAAGTGGTAGAAATGAATTATGTGGAACGGGAAGGAAGGGTGGTTGTGAAAACATCTAGTTAGCAGGGGGAAATGGCCAGCAGGCATGGGAGAAATTTGAACTCTCCACAAGGAGTGACAACATCTAGAGAGATGCTGGAAACGGACAAAAGTCTAAAGGCTGAACTGATCAACATTAAAGAATAAAACACTAAAAAATTTGAAGAACAGCGAAAAATAAATGCTATCCTGCTGCAAAAGTTGACTGAAAAAGAAAACAATCACCTCCCAACACCAGAGGAACAACATGCAGAAAACTAGTCACAAAAAGAAATTCAAAGTTTAAGACTACACCTCCAAGAAATTCTACAAGCTATAATATGGATTCCAGCGAGGAAGAGTCACATGGCGAAGATTTTGAAGAATACATTCCTAAGAAGGAAAAGAAAACTGGAAAAGTAAATCAGCTACACTCAGAATTGAGAAAAATCAAGCCTCCTACTTTTAATGGAGAAATCAAAATTGGAGAAGAAGCAGAACCATGGATTAGGGATATTGAAAAATATCTGCGTATGTTCGACTATTCTAGTCTCATAAAGACAAGAATAGTTGTTTTCAACCTGCAAGGAAAATCTTCGACATGGTGGGATGATCTCAGACTGACACGAGCAATCAACGAGAAAAAGGTAAAGTGGAAATCCTTTGCGACATTCTTCAAACAGAAGTACCTGTCTGAAAGGTACTTTGACAGAAAATTAAAAGACTTCTATGACCTAAAGCTGGGACAACAAACCATGGAAGAATTAATTAGCAAATTTCTGGAATTACTCAAGTACGTTCCTTACATTCAGGATGAAAAAGTCAAAATTCAGTGTTTCATGAATTGTTTTCCGTTTGGTTTCAAGGATAGGATTTAATTTGATGATCCAAAGACTTTGGAATATGAATTTTCTATGAATATTATATGTATGTTAACTAAAGTTATTAGTTATTAAAGTGAAAGGGTGTAACCCTTCACTATATACGCTCAAGCCTATAAAAGCGAGCCTCATTGTAATTATTAATCATCTTTATATTATCAATTATATATTATTATTTTATCAAATGGAGTTATTTTCCATTGGAGGATTATTCGCTTGAATAATCACTGAGTATATCCGGAAACGGATATAGCATTGGTATCAGAGCCATTTTCTCGGCATTTTGTGGATACTTGGTTTTTGGCCAATACTCGTCGGAGCTTCTTCGAACTAGGCCTTTGGCCATTAAATTCAGATTTTCTGAGAAAAAAAAATTTGTGGTGGTGCACTCTATAGTTGCTCGTGGTCAAGTTCTTCTCTTAGTTTCAAGCGACGTCGGCTGCTCCAACACCCATTAATTCTCCCATTCCTCCGTACATCACTTGTTCAGGCTACTCCCTTCCGCACCTCTCCTTCATCACCTGCCTCTCGCGTCTTCACCTGCCTCGCTGTCCTGCGTTGCCTCTCCCCATATCAACCCTCCACCGCCTCCATCCCCACGTTTCTCCCCGTCCACCACCACTTCCATCCCCCGGACGTGCTTCCCACCTCCGCGTCCTCCTGCCAGCTCCTGCACACACTCCTCCCGCCCACGCTCTCTGCACAACTCACCACACACCCTACACCACCCGCAGCTACCACATCTGCTGCTCGTCCACGCCCACCTGCTCCTCCTCTCACCTACGCTCTGCGCACAACTCACCATCGCTTACACAACACCTCCAGCCCCTGCGCATTTTCTCATCCATTCTCCTCATCGCACCACATCTCTCACTCCACCACCAGCTGCCAGATCTCGTCTCCTTCTCCCTCCCACATAGTCTCTCTTCTCGCCATCCTCCTCTGTCGCACACCATCATTCCGCCTCCTCTCCACTTGTTGCGCACTCACATCCCTCCTTTCCCTCGGCTCACCCAACGCCCTTTCCACCCAACGCCGTCTCCCCTTTCCGCATCATTTCTCCCTCCCACACCACCGTGCTCACCTTCAACCTTCTCCATCGCAGCCTGTGCTGTCCCATCTCTCCACGCATTTACATAACCCATTGCACATTCAACCCTGCCATCATTCTTCCTCCCATACGCTACCTCCGCTGCCATGTCCACCAAACCCTAAATTAAATCATTTCCAAAATACGAAAATATATTATAATATTTAATTTTTTTTTTTAAATAATAATAATAATAATATTACATTATTATTAAATTTAATTGTTATTTTTATAATATATATTAATTATTACTATTATTAATAATAGTAATAACTTAATTTTTTGAAAAAAAAGAGGAGCAAAAGAATAAAAATCAAGAAAAAAAATCAAAGGAAGACTAGTTAAAGAAGTCAAAGACTCCCTATCATCAAAAAGTTGAAGACAATTTATCGTCAGAAAAATCAAAATCAAAGGAAGGCCGATTATCAACAAAAAAAAGTAGTCAAAGGAAGACAAACTTGAAAAAGAGTCGAAGACCATGGAAGCTGGGTTGCGACTACAAATAGAGAAATTAGAAGCCAAGTTAAAGCGCTATCGAAAAGACAATGAAGAATTACGAGACATTAATACACAATCAGAAGTAAAGATTGAACTACATAAGATAGAAGAACGGTTCAATGAACAAATAATGTCCAACCAGAAAAATCACATAGAAAAATTATGTGCGCAAATCAAGGAATTAAAAGATGAAAGTGATTTCAATCAGAGATTAAAAAATCAAGATATAAAGAAGGAAATAAATAATTACGAAACAGAAATAATACGCTTGAACAAAATCGTTAGTGACAAAGATGAAGAACTAATGTAGTTACGACATAATTAGAAAGTCAATAATCAGAGGTCGGCCAGTGTCGACAACAGATAAAAGTTCTTCAACAACAAAATGACGACTCTAAAAAGACACATAAGTCAGAGATCGCGAAGAGTAATAAAGCATTATCTAACAATACTGAAGAAATTTTTAGACTAAGAAATCATAACAAGATACTAGTCACAAAAATTAAGAAGTTGAAAAATAGCCGAAAGATAGAACAATCTATGGACGACATCAAAGGGAAACTTCTAGACAAACAGGAAGAAAATAGTTGTATCAGAATTCATAATGAAGATCTTAAGGAACAACTTAAGACATCTGAAGATGACAGAAAATCGCAAGTCGAATTGATTACGAAGTTTCAAAATGATAATAGGCAGTTAGAAAACAAGTTGGAAAAGATACAGAACAAAAACTTAAATCCTCAAGAGACGAAAATACAACTTCCAACTCAGATCAATGATCTAAAGGCGACATTCGTAAATGAAAATGACATCGTGAAAGTTCCTTATCAACACCCCAACCATAAAAACCGATATTTGAAAAAGTGGGAAATGTCGAAAAATAATGGTACTAATGTGATCAAATCTCCTGACGACACATCAGTAGGAAATCCCATCAGTCCACAACAAATCAATTTGGGATGGATTGATTCGTCGATGTATCGGAAGTTATGCTCTACACTTAGCAGTTCGTATCGACATGTTTCATCAGCCATGGCATCGCAAAGAACAATGCAACAAAATTATAAGGCTTTGAGGACAAAGCCTTTCTAAGAGAGTGGCAATGCTATGAATATTATATGTATGTTAACTAAAGTTATTAGTTATTAAAGTGAAAGGGTGTAACCCTTCACTATATACGCTCAAGCCTATAAAAGCGAGCCTCATTGTAATTATTAATCATCTTTATATTATCAATTATATATTATTATTTTATCAAATGGAGTTATTTTCCATTGGAGGATTATTCGCTTGAATAATCACTGAGTATATCCAGACACGGATAGAGCAGCATTCAGGAAGGCTAGGTTGTGTTTTGAACAAGGTCAGAACAGGGCTGAAGTATCTAAGCGGTGGAATGACAAGAAGAAAACCAAATCTGAAAGTAGGCAGAAAGGTCATAAGCCCAACCATTTCAAAAACCAAGTTACGCAAGCACCTTTCAACAACAACTTTGAGTGCAGGAAGTCACAATCCAATTTTGTTCCGCCAATTAAGAAGTTTAACACTAAAGCCACCAAAAAATCGGAAGCCACACCATCCAAGTTTCCACTCCAATGTTGGGGTTGTGGAGAAAATCATAGGTGGCATGACTGTCCTCACAAGAAGCATAAAAACATATAAGTGCATAATATTCAAGAGGATTCTACAGTCCAAGACATAGCAAGGGTTCTGAAAATCTACGTTGCTTTGAAAAACCATCAAGCAGGACATCAAGCTTCTATAATCGAGGTTGAAGGTATGATTTCCGGGACACCTGTGTGTATCTTGATTGATTCTGGAGCATGTAAAAGTTATATAGACCCAAAACTTTGTGAGACATGAAAACTTAGCAAAAAAAAATACATGCAGCCTTGGCTGGTTCAAATGGCCATGGGGGCAAAAAGAAAAGTTTCTGAAGTAGTGAATCAATGTCCTTTGAAGTTGAATGAATCTTACACTAGTGCAGATTTAAATGTTTTTCCATTGTGATCGTACGATTTGATTATCGGTTATGAATCTAGAAATTTAAAGGTGCATGAAGTAAACTATGCGACGCATGATTTAGAACTGGCTTCCATAATTCATGCTTTAAGAATGTGGCGACATTACCTTCTTGGAAAAAGGTTTGTTCTTAAAGCTGACCACATTGGGCTGAAATACATTTTTGAACAACCAAATCTGAATGGAAGGCAAGCAATGTGGCCGGATTTCTTAAGCGAGTTTGACTTTGAAATCCAGCATATCAAAGGCAAAGAAAGTAAAATAGTTGATGCACTTAGTATACGCATGCACATACTAACTATGGCTTCAGTTAACAGTTTTCAATCTGATTTAATGTCTCAGATCCGGACAGCACCTGAAAAAGACCCAATATATGTAAAATTGAGACAAAAGTGTCTTACGGAAAATTCAGAATAGCAAGCAACATATTACAGCGTATCCAAGGATGGGCTACTACTATTTAAAAAATGATTTTACATACCGGATCAGGCAGAATTAAAACAATTAATTCTGGACGACTTTCACAAAAGGCCATATTCTGGTCATCCAGGTTATCAGAAAATGATAACAGTTGTTAAAAACAACACTATTTTCCCATATTGAAATCTGAAATTGCTGAGTATATAGCAAAGTGCATGGACTGTCAGCAGGTGAAAGTGGAACATCAGCATCCGGCTGGTTTGTTACAGCCTATACCAGTACCAGAATGGAAATGGGAAACCATTTCTATGGATTTTATCACCGGGTTGCCTAAAACTAATAAGCAACATGATGCCACCATGGTTGTAGTGGACAAGTTGACTAAGGAAGATTACTTCATACCAGTCAAATCCACATTCAAAGAAATAAACATTGTAGAGGTTTTCATGAAAGAAGTCTTCCGACTCCATGAAATCCCCAAGGTGATTATATCCGACAGGGATACAAAGTTCACTTCACATTTCTGGAAGGAATTATTTATAGTTTTGGGGACTAAACTGAGTTTTAGTACCTCCTACAATCCTCAAATAGATAGACAGACTGAGAGGGTGAACCAAGTCCTGGAGTACATGCTTTGCGTGTATGTCATGGACAATCCAAAGCAGTGGGAAAATTACCTACACTTGCCTGAATTTGCCTACAACAATGGGTACCAAACTTCTACAGGAATGAGTCCATTCGAAGTTTTGTATGGAAGAAAATGCAAAACCCCTATGACTTGGGATGATCCGGTAAATCGGATTGTGATGGGTCCCGAAATGTTAGTTGAACTAGAAAACATTGTGCAAAAAGAAAACACAAACTTAAAAACTGCTCAAGACAGGCAGAAACGCTATGTTGATTTGCATAGAGAACATAAAGAACTTGAAATCGGGGATCATGTATTCTTAAGGGTGAAAGCAAAGAAAAGTTCTTTGAGCCTGGGCAAGGTTTCCAAACTTGCACCAAGATTTTGTGGTCCTTTCCAAATACTTGATAGAGTAGGACCTGTTGCTTATCAGTTAGCTTTACCAGCAAACATTAAAGTACATGACGTGTTTCATGTTTCATTGTTGAAGAAATATGTATATGATCCTAAGCATATTGTAAATTGGCATGTGATTCAGGTGGAATCAGAAGGAGACTTCCAGACAGATACTATATGCATACTGGATCGGAAAGAGGTGGTACTTTGTTACACCCAAAATCTACTCATCATAAGCTTCAATGTATACACCCTTGAAGATACCTGGACTAAGTAATCATCTTGGGAGGATTTGTACCCAATTGTGCTAAGTTTTGAAGGGTCATCGCAGGCTGCACACTAGCAACACGCGACGTCGCACCTTGCCCCATTACAGGGTGCGACAAAGTTAGTTAGATAGAAAAAATAGCTTCTTCGAGGTCCATCTCGAATCTTGTTGACTTGGGACCCTATCCCTGACCTCTTGGAAGAGCTGTAACTCGGTTCCTAAACCTTTGGAGAGATCCCTTAAGCCTCTCCTACCATCTCTCAACCTATCCTATCCATACCTTATCCACTTAGTCCTATATAAATGAAGCTCTCTCCCATCCCAAAGGGAGGAAGGCTATGGTATCTACATGCTGGTGAAATCACTCTTAGAACATCTCCACTCACCTATTGGAGAACTCATACTTCCTTGGAAGGATATGGCAATCGGCTTCGTCGGAGAAGGGATACAACGTTAAGCCTTGGTTGTAGTTCTATATCTCTATTATGTACTCCTCTTTTTACAGTAATACAAATGCTTTCCACCAATATTGTTCATGTGTGTAATGATATTGAGTAGTTTACTTAGATCTCTTATTGTATAGATGTATTTTATTGGTTTCTCTTGTTTCTTGTCTTAACAAGTCTTGGAGCTTGGATCTGACGACCGTGAGATGCGGAGCAACATTCAAGAGAAAGGATTGCGAAGTGAAAGGTAAGGCATCTAGTACTCGATCCTTAAGTAGATCTAGGAAATGCATTAGTAGTATGTTCTATTTGTTCTAGACTCACTTTGAGATAGGGAGATCCAGCTCACGTCCGCTCGAGTGGATTGTCCGATAACAAATCTGGCAACCATACTAGGGAGTATAGAATATGGTCAGTAGTTGTCAATTTGAGAGTCATTTTCAGTTGATTGCTTGACACAAGCCTTTTTATTTTTTCCATTTACTTCTTGGAGTTGATTTCACTATCAAATATTCGTATTGAAGACTCCGATCTGCTTCCTCTGAGTTTATACAACTCATTCCCAAACCATTCCATGTTTCATTGTTGAGAGATATGATTATTTTTTAATCTAGACATCGCCTGTCGCACCTGGGCAGTGGGAAAAGAGCGACACTATGTCATTTTGGGTCTCTGTTCTTTACCTGTTAGTTACTCGTCGCATCCCTTACATTGGTAAACTGCGACACTGTCGCACTTCCCGTGTAGGTAAACCGCAACGTTGCACTGTGTACAAGAACAGGGTGCGTCGATTTGTCAAAATTTGGCATGCAGGCATATCCTTTCCATTTGACAGTCTGGACTTTGGTTTGCTGTATGAACTCCCTCTGTGCTGCAAGATCCAGCCATAGATCCTGTTTTGATTCATGTTTTGAGTGTTTGGTTTTGTTTGGATTGATTTTGGGTTCCGTCTTGGACAAGCTTGAAGATTGGTAGTGGTGGATACTCTTGTCTCCCCCACCTTCATCCACTCACCCTTGCATTCCCTTCCTTCCATCCCTAATATGATCATTACATTATATCAGCTTCTAGACCTTGTTCTCATCATTGTTTGAGCTTTGCTTGCTTGGTTTGCTTGCTGCTGCTTGATTTTGAGTTAAGTGTGCCTTTCAGCTTGATTGAGTGCTTGTTTTTTCTTGAGTTTTCTGAGTGTACTAGTGCTGTAAGTAGTGTTTTCTTTTAAGTCCTTTAGATCTGAAAGCTCAGTTGCTATCAAGTCTATTCTGTGATGCATCCATTGAAAAGTTAAAAAGTCCTTCTTTCCCATCATTTCTTAAGCATTATTGAAAAAAATTGTTGTGCATTGGAACGTTTTCGTTTATGTTTTGGAAAAATTGAATGAATGTATAATTTGTTGTGTTTTTTCTCGAATTATGAATCCCTCATATTCTTGAAAGACTCAAAGTACGCTTCAATTTTTGCAAAATTGATTCCATGCTAAGGAAAGATAGATGCATTTTTAATTTTTGTTGCTTTTAGACCATTGAAAGTGAAATTGGAAAAATTGCATATTCCATTTCAGAATCCTCTCTTTTCATTACCTAGTTTCGTTTTGTTTTGAAAATAAAAAAAGAAAATAAAAAATGTTGTGATTTGGATAGTAGTGTTGTGATTCTTTGTGTTTTGTTGAAAAAAGGAAAAGAATACTTTCATAGTCAAGTTTTGTTTGAAATGGGATTGTGTTGCATTGTGTTGTTTTGGCAATACTATTGGAAAAATTTTTATCCTTCCCATAGCTAGAATTCATTGAAAGGAAAGAATATTTCGTGCATGGAGTTAGGACTTGCATTATGCTTCCGATTATGTACTCACCTCATGCATTCACCTAACCGTCCAAGATAAAATTAACAGTAGAACTAGGTAAAATTTTTATCAACTTGTGTGTAAGTTAGAGACGTGTTCCGACGTCGTTAAGCGTGGAAGCTGTCGTTATTTTCCAGCACTGTATCCCGGGGGTATTTTAGTCTTCCACGTACTTATCGGTATATCGAGCTCCTTCACGTACCCACCAAGTACCATAATCCATACTTGGCATATATCGAAGGGTGTATCATGTACTCGGTAGTGTATCGAAAGGTCTCTTGCCAAACGGTTGTGCATTAAACAACACCACTACGGATTTGAGCTCCCATGCACCTTGAGTATATCGAGAGACACCACTAGGATTCCTAAAACCAACTGAGTTAACCATTTGGCCATCTTGGCAAAGCAATACACCGAGAACAACACTTGGGGAGATTAGCACACACGTACTGTCCAGGTAATCGGGTATGCAGGCAAGGATACGGTCCCAATCCTCCTTGTCGCATCATATTGTTGGACCCTACAGTATATCACGGTTTGCGATGCCTTGATAATCCTGTGAGGTTCCAGACTTTTGAATCCACTCTGTTGCATAAGTCTGCTTGTTGCCTTTGTTTGAGTAGGTTTTTCTAGACTACTTTTCTTTTAGCATACCCTTAGGAGAAACGCTATTTCAGCCATTCTGGCTGATTATCCTAACGCTCTGGTGGATTTTCCCTGGAGAAGGTCCCGTAGGATCTTAAACTTATCACCCGAATATCCCCTTAATCCGGAGGTTATTTTGAGGGTAATAATGGATCAACGTAACACAGTCGTATTTACTGAAGTGGAAAACCCCACTCTGAATGTTGGAGGACTTTTGTTTCCATAAACTCCTTCAGATTCACCTGCCTCTCATCCACCGTAGGATGAAGGAGCAAAAATTCCCGATTCACAAGACCTTTCTCCCATCATCTCGGGAGAACCTGGATCATTGGAATGGATAAACCAACCCTAGGACGAAACTACAACAGTTGTTGGTCCTTCAGCAGCTTATTGGACCTCTTCTACAAACCACCCAGTGGCTCATTTTTCCATCTCATCACCACCTAACTGGACTACTCCAGATCTCTCTAGACCCTATTACAGGCCTGACCCCACTGATATTTTCAGCCCTATCCATGAACGTGTAGAACATTTACGTCTTAGGGGTGATGACCTTCGAAGACAGAGTCTCGAGCAACACTCTGAAGAGTTTTGAAATCGGAACTTCCAAATAATATTCGACGACAGACCCATCCCAGATCATCCGATATATTTTGGATCACTGGAACAATCTTCCCACCACGAGACCACTAATAAGATTGGTCAACCCTCACAAGAGTCCAGTCATGCACCTTAAGTGAACCAACCGGTGGAAGGACAACAGTCCAACACACCTGTCACTACCACAGTTACTTTACTAGTTCCCCCCCCACCTCAAAGTTTGAGGGGAGGATATTCCATTCCCATGGATTATCCCATCGGTAATGTTATTACTACGGTAGCTAGTCAACAACCTATGTTGGTTCAACCTTTGAATAGTGGTCAACCTATTGTGGATGGGGGGCAACCTCCATTTCCTAACCAAAACATAGGCGGTGGAATCCCCAATGGGCCTTCCGTTGGACATCCCTAACCTGCTAGACCATCCACCATGGGATTATCTCATGTTGAGGGCCTATCCAATGTAACTCAACCCTCATGGAGTTAAGCGTATCTAGGTTCTGTTAACCCTGCACCGGGCCAACGTAATCCCGAAAATGCACCATATGGGATACCTTATCCCGGGAATCCCTACACTCTATGGGGGAAACAACGTGTGTTGCAACATGGACCCCAACCCACTATCTCTCAAGTACCACCACCCCCGATCGGTCCTCACCTACCTCCTGCTGGAGGCAGCGGGCCCCCACCTAACCTTGGTGGAGGTCCACCACATTTTACCAATAATATCCCTCACCCTTCCGGCAGTGGCGGGAATGGTCCACCACCCCCTCCAGGAGGAGGCGATGGAGGACCTAATTACTATGGTGGTGGAGGTGTTCCACCACCCCCTCCAAGCGGAGGTGGTGGAGGACCTAATTACTATGGTGGTGGCAGTGGTGGTAGAGACCCTCATCCTTCCGATGGCGGAGGTGGTGGGGGCCCCCATCCTTCTGGTGGTGGAAGTGGTCCACCACCCCCTCTAGGAGAAGGCAGTGGTGGGCCGCCTTATTACAGTTATGGACCCCCACCTCCTCCCAGTGGTGGTGGCGAACCTCCACACCCTCCTAGTGGTGGAGGTGGACCCCCACCTTATTGGAATGGACCACCTTATGGTGGAGGACCCCCTTACAGTCCGGGTGGCACACCCCCCTCTGGCCAGTTTCCTCTTGGTACACCTTATGGTCAGTTTGGTCCATACATGCCTTATTTGTATTATCAATACGCACATCCTAACCCACAACTGCCCTTCCTGGCTACTTTGGACCTGCCTGACCTATCCTGTTTAACCAACGATCCTATTTACCACTGATCTAACTGGCCACCAATTCCAATGAAACTTCCATCTAATATCCCCAAATTTGACGACAAGCCAGGTGAAGACCCTAAAAACCACGTGATGACATACCACTTATGGTGTTCATCTAATTCCTTAATGGACGATTCAATTCGTCTTAGATTGTTTCAAAGGACTCTCACCGGTTCGGCTGCCAAGTGGTACATTGAGTTTCCACCCCACTCTTTTCCTGATTTTGGTTCTCTTGCCACGAACTTTTTGACGCATTTCCAGCTGCCCATATGGTATGAAACTGGTACCGATCTTTTAACCTCGCTCTATCAGAATACCGCCACTCATATTTCGGATCATATCCACGAGTGGCGAAGGAGATGACATCTCATTAAAGCTCCTATTCCAAATCAGCTCCTGGCAGACTGGTTTACAAAATCCCTCATCCCTACCATAGCAAGATATGTCTCCATGTGATGTGTTGTCACCGAAGAACAAGCCATCGCAAGTGCCCATGTACTAGACCTAGTCTACACTCAATCCGACACTTTGTTTGATATTTTATCTAACGCACCCCGTGACGTTAATGACCCGACGAAACCGCATAAGGGACTCCAAACTGATGGAATCATTGATTCCATTAAAACCCTGACTGCTTCTAGCACTGTTGGATCATCCAACCTTCACGGTTCCTCCCCATTACTGACTCAGGCTGGCCACACCACCACCAAATCCACCACTCCTGCTCTAACTGAAGAGGTGAATTTTGTCCAATCAGTTTCATCTCAGAAGTCTGGCGGTAAAAAGAAGAACAAAGGGAAACCCAAAAAGTCTTCCGCCTAGCAGGAACAAAAGAGCACTCCTGACGATACCAAGCAGAAACGGAAACTAAAGTATCCTTGTTTACTGTGTGGAGATGACCACTTCTCCAAAGAATGTCCCCATAGAGACGGAGAACAAAAGTTTCTTAGGGGTAAACCAACTCCCACAGTCCTCAATGATCCGTTTCCTACTCAGAACCAGCAGATGATTTCTCAACCCTCCCTGGCCCAGGGGGAACAATCCAATACCGCGGAGGTTATCATGGTGCGTAACGAGACAATCAATTTGAACACTCGCTCGCGATATTACGAACCGGCCCCTTCGAAGGAATCCACTAGAAGTAATGCTGAAAATTATTTCGAATCCTTAACTGATGTTACTGTACCATCAACTTCTCTCACCATTGAGAAGCCATACTTAGACTCTATATTGCGACCGCCCAAGAGTACGATTCGAAAAGCTGTTTTCAATCCTAACGCTCAGGCGGCACAAAATTAAAATATCGTAGATGACTTGGCACGAGCTCCTTACGCCATGTCTACCCTGGAAGTTTTGCAGAATTGTCCTAATCAATGCAAAACTCTCCTTGCAGCCATCGGTGCAGTCGACCCCGATTCCTTGAATACCATCATGTTCCGACTTGACCACTTCAAGCCGAGGCTCTCTCACCAGCTCGCATTCCAAGTTTCTGTGAACATTGTTGGGAAGATTGTCCATCATACCCTTTTAGACGAAGGTGCCTCCACTTCTGTCATGTGGATCTCCTGTTGGAGAGCCATTGGCTCCCCCGAATTGAATCGTTCTCCTACCACGTTGAAAGCATTCGACGGGCGTGGCTTTCAACCTCATGGGATCTTACAAGCTCTTGCAGTTGGGTTGGGCAGAAAGATTGTAACCGTTAATGTGGAAGTGGTCTCGGCCCCGATATATTATAATCTCTTGCTTGGTCGCAATTGGTTTTACGCCATGCAGGAGGTAGCCTCTTCAGTCTTTCGCATAGTACAATTCCCCCACCAAGGACGAATTGTTACTATCAACCAATTAGATTTTTGCACACCAGACGCTACTACTCATCCTAGTGACCATGTTCCTTCCATTGGATAAATGTCAAAACAGTATGAGAGTATAGGGTTTTTCCTTTTGAAGGATTCATCTCTCATGGGTTTTTTTTCGGTGACGGACCCCCCTAATCATGTCGCTACGGTGAACATGATCTCCACACAGATTTTCTCTCACTCTACCGATACTTGGCTTGTACTGGATGAAGCCACAACACACCTGCTTGGAGATATAATTCCTCCTTCACCCGTTGAACGTATTTACGAGGCTATCCAATCAGCACCAGAGGACCATTGAACCGTGGCCTCTCCATCTTGTTCTCTACGACGGGCGTCCTCTCTACCTCATCTCTTACTTCATACTTTTCATTTAGACTAGTCCATCATGGAAGTTATGAATGTTGACGATGGTTTGTGGGATGATCTACACCATAGGTCATCTTTTCTTCCTCCTTTGGAGTACATAGAGGACAACATCCACACCCTCTTTTCACCAGATATCTACCCGTTCCCTCATTCCCCCATCCTTACATGTCTTACGGACACGAAGGGCAAGTTGGCCAATATTGAGCCAAACACCCCAGTAGACATCTTGGTAAAACCTGCTATAGTGGAACACATTCGCATAGGCCAGAAGTGTTCCCCTGAAGAAATAGCCGCTGGCACAGCCTTATTCAAGCAATTTCGAGACGTATTTTCTTGGTCCTATGAGGAGATTCCTGGGATAGACCCCGTGATTGTTTCTCATGAAATAAAAACCTATCCCGACATCAAACCTGTACGCCAAAAGTTGTGACCGATACACCCCCGGAAGAAGGCAGCAATCAAGGCAGAGATTGAAAAGCTCTTAAAGGCTGGTTTTATTTATCCTGTCGCATTGATGGATTGGGTCTCAAATGTCGTCCCTATGAAAAAAAAGCAGGGTACCATTCGTGTCTATGTCGATTATCGGGACCTTAACCGGGATTGTCCAAAAGACAACTACCCGACCCCCTTCATCGACCAGATTATCGACAATTGTGCCGAAAGCATCATCTTCTCATTTATGGATGGATTTTCTGGTTACAACCAGATTGAGATCAACCCCGCCGACCAACATAAGACGGCTTTCATCTGCCCATGGGGAACGTTTGCATACCGCAAACTACCGTTTGGCCTTAAAAATGTTGGCGCCATGTTTCAGCGAGATATGTTGTATGCCTTCCATGATATTAAGGACTTCGTGTAACGTTACCTGGAAGATCTCCCTGCTCATTCAAAGCAGCGCGAGTTCCACATTGATCATCTGAAAGCTATTTTCCTTAGATGCAGACAGTACAATAACAATACAATAACATTGATCCTCATAAGTGTATCTTTTGCATTAAGTCCAAACACCTCTTAGGAATTATCGTATCGAAGGATGGGATTCGCATTGATCCCTTAAAGGTGTAGGCCATCATCAACCTGCCACCCCCGACTGATGTGACGGAACTTCAAAGTCTCCAAGGGAAGGCGACTTATTTAAGACGTTTTGTTTGCAATTTTGCGGAGAAGACTCAGGGGTAAATGAGACTGCTCAAGAAGGACGTCCCATTCATTTGGGACAACCAAGCTCAAAAATCCTTCGACAGTATCAAACATGCCATCACGCATGCCCTCGTCCTCCAACCGCCCAATTATTATCAAGATTATATCTTATATCTCGTCGCTTCTGCTACCACTATCGCCATGGTTTTGGTACAAGAGGATCAAAACGCCCAGGAACATGTAATATCCTATGAAAGTAAGGGGCTTGCTGACGCTGAAACTAGATATTCACATGTCGAAAAACTCGCATTCGCGGCGGTCATCGCCATCCCGAAGTTCTGGCACTATATCTTGCTCCGCACCACCACCATCATCGCAGACTCGAACCCCATGTACCATGTCCTGACACGTCAGGTGCTTGGAGGCAAGTATTCATGCTGGATCGTGATACTGCAAGAATTTGATCTTCTTTTCGAGAAAGCCAAGTCAAAAAAGTCTTTGGTGTTTGCCGAGCTGATCTGTGACCTTCCCCGTCCTGATGCAGAAGTTGAGCACAATGACTCTTTTCCAGATGAATCATTGTTTCTCATCAGTACGATTGATCCATGGTATGGAGATATCTCATTATATCTTCAAACCCAATGCTTCAACCTTCACCTGTCTCGTGACGACCGTCATAAGATACGTCACCATGTGAAGTATTATTTAATCATCAATGATACTTTGTATCACCGTGGCATTGATTCAATTCTTCGACGTTGTCTCACTCACGATGAGGCTGAATGCATTCTCAATGACTGTCACACTGGGGCATGTGGCGGTCACCTCTCTGGGATGGCTACAGCCCAGAAGATTTTGCGCGCAAGATATTTTTGGCCTACTATCTTCAAAGATTGTATCGAGGAGGTAAAAAAATGTCCTCCTTGCCAACACTTACATATGAAGAAGTGCACCCATCCTGCCCCGTTACACCCGGTTATTTCCGTGGGCCCCTTCTCAAAATGGGGCATTGACTTTATGCATTGTAAGCCTACCTCGGTCGGGGGGCATAGTTACATCATTGTAGCTGTGGATTACTTTACAAAGTGGGCCGAAGCTATGCCTACATACCAGAACGACGACAAAACCGTTGCACTCTTCATGTTCAATCTTGTAATAGCGCGGTTCGAAGTTCCTCAGGCGATTGTTACCGATCATGGTTCCCATTTTCAGAACCATATAGTTGATGAACTGAGCGATGGGTTGGGTTTTCGCCATGAAAATTCAACACCCTACTACCCGCAATCCAATGGACGAGTCGAGGCCATTAACAAAGTCTTGAAAACTATGGTCCAAAGGATGGTAGGTACGCAGAAATCCAATTGGCATAACATGATCTTTTTTGTGTTATGGGCTTACAGAACCTCCATTAAAACTGCCACAGGTTTCACTCCTTTCCAACTAGTCTATGGATTGGAGGTTGTACTACCTATAGAGTGTGAAATTCCATCTCTACAACTCGCTATCGAATTTCTTCCTAATACTACTGCCAAAGAAGAACGTCTCCTGCACTTAGCAAAACTTGACGAGTCCCGCCAAGATGCCGCTCTTGCTAATGAAGCACACAAGAAACGCATCAAATCCCAATACGACAAGTCAGTTGAACCTCGTATCTTTAATGAGGGTGACCTGGTCCTCACTTATGACCAAAAGCACGACAAACTAGGAGCAGGAAAGTTTGAATCCATGTGGCATGGACCTTACGAGCTTGAAGACTATGATGGAATCTCTTTGGGTGAACCCCGCAATGGGATTTACCTGAAGAGATACTATGCCGAGACTCGTCATGCTTAGACTTTATTTTATATACTGTACATGGCGTGTTTTTTGTGTTTTTCTGTGTTGTGATGCTTTTGTTTTTGAGTGTCTTTAGATCTTGTTTCCGCTCCTTATACCATGTTCTGTCTACGTGTGCATATGGAAACATCCTATGGATTCGCGGACGGCACCAGTCGGCATACCCGTAACCTTGCTTCAGTAGCCTGGGTACTATATTCCTCAACAGGTGAGCTCATTAGCTCAGGGGGAAGTTTCCTACTGTTTGCAACCAACAATGCCGCAAAGTATCAGGCAGTAATCGAAACCCTAGCTAACACCATTTCCTTGGGTATGAACCACATTGTCATCCACATGGATTCTCAATTAGTGGTTTCCCATCTTAACCGGGTTTACGCCATCCGTGATCCCACCTTACTCCGTCTCTTCAGACGAGTACGTCTCCTGGAAAGGTCATTTGAATCCGTTCAGTACCTAAACATTCCACGAGAGTTAAACACAGTTGCTGACTCGATGGCCAACTTCATTTTGGATCGGTACATCACACACACATAATATTCATAATAAGTAAAAGCATTCACAACATGTAAATAATGCAATGTATAAAGAAAACATGTAAACAAGATCACATCACTCATCATTTTAAAACACATAATGTATAAATCCCTGGGAATGTCTGTATATATATATATATATCGCTCAAAAGTAGTGCTTGTACAAAATATGAAGCACGATGGCTTTCAGTGAGTCTCTACAAAATATGAAGCATCGTAGCTTTCAGTAGTACAAAATATGAGGCCTCTAAGCTCTCAGTACAAGTATAATAGTGTCATCAGGCCTAACGCCTGACCCGTACACCACCCCTAGCACGAACAACCCATTGTCGCTACCTTGCGGAGTATGGCATTGAAGCGTATGGACGCTCCAACCCCAAACCTCTGCATAGGTCTCGGTAAGTCATCTATCACGGGCTCAGGAACCTCCACTGTCAACTGGGAAAAGTTCCTGTATACCTCCTCCATCTCCTCGATGGCATCATGAGCACCTAGGGGCACAACTACTTCCCCACCTCTGTCTCTCCTCGTCCAAAGAGAAAGTCCTACCGGCCGTACGGGCCCCACATCTGCACACACATGTTATATATTTGTCAGCACTGCATCAAAAAAAAAAAAAAATTGAAAGTAAAAGGGTTTTTGTTCTCACCTATGTCACCCCATGCTGCATCTTCTAGCAGCACCAAGTCAGGATCCTCTCTGAAATCCATACCATTGTATGGGAAGTCCTCAACCATGAGTAACTTGCCTTCCAGCCAGCTGAAGAACTCAGGACCAAATCTGATGATAGGTCATCACCTCAGCCCATCTGAGCATGTGGGGATCTCTAGGCTCCCTGTCATCTAGTACTAACTGTGGATGCAAGAGAGGGATCTGCTCCAAGAGGAACGATACCACGATCGACCCATAACCAAATTGATTGAGCTCTCCCCGTCGACACTTGGTCAACTGAGCTCGAAGGTTTGCGAGGAGACCCTCCACCAGTTGAAAACCATGGGGGACATGAAGTCCTCCGCATAAAGCATCTAAGTCCGGGTAGCCGTGTGTGGGGCTTGGATACCCACCGCTTAGTAATAGCAAACAATATGGTACGCAGTGGGCGGCTCACCACATCCCTGATAAGAATCTTCCCACTGGAGGATTGAGCAGCAGCGGTACAATGTTGTGACACCATGTCATCAACTGTGCGGTCACTGGCCCGTGTTCCTGTAAGAGCTACAGGGTCTCCTCTCTGGGACAAACCACTAAGGAAATAGATGTCCTCGACATCTATTGTGAGGATGTGCTCACCAATCACAAAATGTTGTTGGGCTGCATCCGAACTCTGGAGCATGTGTGATAGCAATGGGATTTGGGATCTCATCCCCTGAATCTCAAAGAACTTGAGTAAATCGCAGTTCCTCAAGGCATCCACGCATTGTGGATCATTGGCAGCTTGTACATCTTCTACTTCGTGTTCTTTCTCCCACCACTCTAAAACCATGTTGGCTTGCTAGCAACCTGCCAAAAGGGATATTTAAACACTGTTAGATCCTACTTCAACCACAACAAGTTCTTTTTTTTAGCTTAGTTTGATGTTTGGGAAATGAAACTCCGCCGTCGCACTGTACGTTTGTGTACAGTGTGATGTCGTCACACTTCATTCATTCGGGACTTGCGCCGAGTCGGTCTCGTCGCAGTTCCCGAAAGGGCCAATTGCAACGAGCCGAGAGCACAATAGCCCTCCATGAATTCATCAAAAAACCTAAAAATTGAACCTAAAAACAAAATCTAATCCATTGGAAAGTTGCTAGATGAAGTTTAGGCTTACCTGCTCCTAATGGTGGGTGAAATGGTGGATCGCAGCTCCCGAAATCGGCAAAGGAATTTTTGGCTCCAAATTGGTACTTCTCCTCCCAAATTGGCAAATGAAACAATGAAAACTATTTTTGGCCCATTTTTCTATTTATAAATAGAATGGAATATTCCTTTTCAAATATTTTGATGCTCTTGGGCCATTTATCATAGTTTTTGACCATTTTTGTCATATTTGAGGCTATTTGACACATTTTCTAGTGTGCAGGAGTTGTAAGTGGTCTTTTGTGCCGTTCCTCGTATCACAACGGTCATTGCAGGTATGAACACTCCCTTGAACGTTTTGTCGTTATTTTTGCAACGGTTAGTCTGTAATTATTGCGTGATGATGAGTTCACTCTTCATTTGTTCTCGTACTCACGGAACTATGAGAACAAGTACCGAGTTATGATTTATCACTTTTCCGGGCTCGTTAAACTTCCACGAAAAAGGACATCCCCCGGAGTCTACCGTTAAGCTCTTTTCAGGCTCTCGAAAAACGAAAATATTTCCAAGCGAACTTGTCACATTCACGCTTGTTAAAGTATTTGAATGGTCGTCTTCCTGGTGATAATTTACCCCTTTTTCGGACCAGCAGGCACTAATTACGAAAAAGGTATACTCCAGCCAATCATGACTAGAAGAGTCCTCTCACGCATTGTTTTACCCTTTTTTCGGGCGATGAGGCTAACTATACAAAAAAGGACCGTTGGAGTCTTCTTTAGTTCTTTTCAAACTCTCTAAACATGAAATGACGACCGAGTTTACCTTCTATGGACTCGTTAAAATTTTCACATTGAAGGGCCCGTCATGGGACGAACCCCTCCTATCTCAGGTTCGCAAAATATTTGGGATTGGACTCATCTATGAGATGAGCTATACCGAGCATTTGGTTACCCTCATCAAGCTCGTAAAAAACACATGAGGCACTCATCATTCATGATGGGGAAAAAGGAAATCGTTTGTGTTACATACCTTGTTAGTGGCAGTATGTAGTCATTCTTGAACATGGCACTCATCTACATTTTCATACAGCACTTGGATCATCCGTTTGTCCTCGAGTTCCACTCATTTCCTGAGTCTCATTACTCCTTTGAATCATTCAAAGAAAAGCTTCCATCATCAGTCGCTTTGAGAATTTGTGTCGCACTCGTAATGTCAATACTGCCAAGTCATGCCATGCCCATGTTCAAGAATATGTCTATCATTTATCATCTGTAGTCAATACACTCGCCATTACGTTGGTCTACTCTGAGTCAGTCTTGCATGTCATTGTACCATCTGATCTACCCCATACATTTTTGTCGTGTTTCGTGTCGATTAATGGGGGATTCATCATGGCCCTCCTTCGACGGATTCATCCTTGTCGACTTCAACACATCATCCAAGGATTGAATCTAGAAACCAATCAAGTACCTTGGCCCTGCATGCCTCAATGGTAGGTTACCTTGCTTTCATCATGAGTTTACATCATTGACTCTTGATTGAAAGATTTCATCTTGCGTTCGACTTCAACTCATTTATTCACGCTTGATGATATGTACTGTGATACCTTGGGAATCATTGACATCAATTTTAATCTCCCTCGCACTTGTTAACAGTTTACATCAATGGCTGGTAATCAAGTGGTTTCTACCATGTTCGACATCAAGACATTTGTAATCACATGGATAGATTCGTATCATTGCGGGTTTAGCTTGAAGACCCTGGGGAGTCATGTTTTACCCAGGTTGCGATGGAGTTTGTATTGAGTTATATCACACGAATCCACACTTGTATTGGTCGTGGCTGTGTTGTCATCCCATCATGGATCTATGCTTGTGTCTATTATCCATGATTGTGTTCAGTCGGTCATTACTACCATGGATCTGCAATGTATTGGTTGGCATCCATGTTGTACTTCATATGAGATTGTCAGTTCAGAGTCAGTTGTACTGCAGCAGTGTCCTTCACCTGACAAGTCTATTGCCATTACTTCTATCAAAGCACTTCACCTGTCTATCTTCAACAACTTCATGCTTTGGGGGGCATTCTGTTACACCCAAAATCTACTCATCATAAGATTCAGTGTATACACCCCTGAAGATACCTGGACTAAGTAATCATCCTGGGAGGATTTGTACCCAAATGTGCTAAGTTTTGAAGGGTCATCGCAGGCTACACACTAGAAACATGCGACGTCGCACCTTGCCCCATTAAAGGGTGCGACGAAGTCAGTTATATGGAAAAAATAGCTTCTTCGAGGTCCATCTCGAAGCTTGCTGACTTGGGACCCTATCCCTGACCTCTTGGAAGAGCTGGCACTCAGTTCCTAAACCTTTGGAGAGATCCCTTAAGCCTCTCCTACCATCTCTCAACCTATCCTCTCCATACCCTATCCACTTAGTCCTATATAAATGAAGCTCACTCCCATCCCAAAGGGAGGAAGGCTATGGTATCTACATGCTGGTGAAATCACTCTTAGAACATCTCCACTCACCTATTGGAGAACTCATACTTCCTTGGAAGGATATGGAAATCGGCTTCGTCGGAGAAGGGCTACAGCGTTAAGCCTTGGCTGTAGTTATATATCTCTATTATGTACTCCTCTTTTTACAGTAATACAAATGCTTTCCACCAATATTGTTCATGTGTGTAATGATATTGAGTAGTTTACTTAGATCTCTTATTGTATAGATGTATTTTACTGGTTTCTCTTGTTTCTTGTCTTAACAGGTCTTGCAGCTTGGATCTGACGACCGTGAGACACTGAGCAACATTCAGGAGAAAGGATTGTGAAGTGAAAGGTAAGGCATCTAGTACTCGATCCTTAAGTAGATCTAGGAAATGCATTAGTAGTCTATTCTATTTGTTCTAGACTCACTTTGATCTAGGGAGATCCGGCTCGCATCCGCTAGAGTGGATTGTCCGATAACATACTTCGGAATCGAACCATCATCTAGGTAAAAGTGCAATGGGAGCACTATAAGCCCGAGGAGGCTACCTGGGAAATGGAAAGGGAAATGTGAGCAACATACCCTTTTCTATTCGAAGAAGTCCATGACACAAACTGAAATTTGGTTATTAGGTTGTTTGTTGTTTTGAAACTATTAACACCGAGGACAGTGAAAACTTAAGGGGAGGGGAAATGTAATAGACCGTCATTACAAGCCTTGGTGCAAACCACGAAATCCTTATTATGATCTGCTATCCTTAGAATAGGCGCAGTTGTTAATAAAGTCTTTAATTTCTTAAATCTTTCTTCACACTTCAAGTTCCAATCAAACTTCTTGCCTTTCTTTTGCAAGGAAGTGATTGGGTTGGCTATTTTTGAAAAGCCTTCAATGAATCTCCGGTAATAACCGGTAATTCCCATGAAGGACCTAACGTCTGTTACGTCTTTTGGTACTGGCCATTCTTCAATTGCCCGGATCTTTTCAAGATCAAATGAAATCCCTTCCTTAGTCACTACGTGACCTAAGTACTGGATTTCATTCTTGAAGAAATCACACTTACTGAACTTCGCAAAGAGCTGTTGTTCTCGCAGTTATTGTAAAACTATCCGTAAATGTTCTTTGTGTTCCTCTTCGTTTTTAGAATAAATTAAAATGTCATCGATGAGTACGACGACAAATTTATCTAAGTATTTATGCATTATGTTATTCATTAGGCACATAAAGACGGTTGGGGCATTAGTAAGCCCAAATGGCATTACGAAAAATTCGTAATGTCCATACCTCGTTCTGAAAGCTGTCTTGAATATGTCCTCTTCTTTAATTCTCACCTGATGACAGCCTGATCTCAAGTCTATCTTAGAGAACACCGTAGCTCCACGTAGCTGATCAAACAGATCATCTATGCGAGGCAACGGATATCTATTTTTAATTGTCATCTTTTTTAGTTGACGGTAATCTATGCAGAGTCGCATAGTTCCGTCCTTCTTTTTAACAAAGATTACTGGTGCTCCCCAAGGGGACACACTGGGTCGAATGTAATTCTTATCTATTAACTCCTTTAACTGTGTTTTTAATTCGTTAAGCTCCAGAATATTCATACGATACGGAGCCTTTGAACTGGGTACAGCACCTGGTACCAACTCAATTGTGAAATCCAGTTCCCTATTGGGAGGTAATCCTGGAATTTCCTCCGGAAAAACATCAGTAAATTCGTTTACAACAGGGATATCCTCTACTTTTATCTTACTTATTTCAGACTTAACTGCCTCATCTGTAATAGTTACAGCATAGGCTTTGCACCCTTTTCTGACTGCCCTTTTAAGTTGTAAGCAGAAATCTGCCTGATTACAGTTTTCCTAGGAATACCCTTAACCGTTACAAGCTGTTCATTATTATTCACACACGTAAAAGTTTTATCAAAACAGTTTAAAACTACCTTATGTTGTTCTAACCAGTCCATACCGATAAGTATGTCATACGAGCCAAGTGGAAAAACATTTAATTTAACAGTAGTTTTAAAATCATTCATATCTAGAGCACATTCCTTAACATAACAGTTCACCTTCCTTTTTGCCCCAGTAGCTAGTTGTACTGACCAAGAGTTATCAAACCTTTCCACAGTCAAATTACACTTTTCTACTATCTGCGGTGAAATATAACTAAGGCTAGCACCTGGATCTATTAAAATAGTTACAGGGATTTTGTTAACCATACCTCCTACTTCCACCATGGAAGTTTGATAGTCAGATTGGCAGTTCTCCAACGCTGCATTGATTCGGGGCATAGTCCCTGCAAAGTCTCCAACAGTCATTTCATCTTGTATAGTATGAATATTGTTGTTTGGTTTCTTCCGATTTGGGCAAACTGAAGCATAGTGTGGGCCATTGCACTCCCAGCACTTAACAGGCTCCTTTCGTTCAAAATTCTTTGTGTAATTTCCATGATTGTTAGAAGCCTCCTTGCTGCCCTTGAAGTTGTTGGAATGATTAGCAGTTCCATTTTTTCTTCCCTGGAAGTTTTTACCATTAGAATGGTTTCCGTTCTTGTTATTCTTGAAATTTTTCTGGGGTACAAACTCCTTTTTTCTGTACTCAAGTTGATTACTGTTCTTTTTAGCCTTCCAGTTGGCTATCCCTTCTTTCTTTTTATTCTGTTCAAAACAGAAATTAGCTTTTTGCATAGCTTCTTCGAGAGTTTTGGGGTTATCATATTTGATTCTGTCCTTTATATGATATGGCAAGCAGCTAAGAAATCGTTGTACTTTGGGTTTCTCTTCAACAAAATACGACACATATCTTAACAGACTTAAGAACTTACTGTTTAAGTCCTTCATCATCATAGATCCTAGCTTTAACTCATAAAATTCCTTGGCCCTTTCTTCATAGTATTGTTCGGACATAAATTTCTTTTTGAAGTACCTTTTAAAGGTGCTCCAATTGACCTCTTTTTCTTTGATCCCCTTGACCCTTTTCAAGTCTTACCACCATATATCCGCCTTTCCAGAAAGGTTATAGATGGCCATTCTTGCCTTCAACTGATTTGAATAGTTGTATATCTGGAAATATTTTCTCATCCCAGATAACCAGGATTCTACCTCTTCTCCTGTTTCAGATTCTCCATTGAAAGTTGGGGGTTTTATTTTCTTGAACTCCCCAGAAATTTCTTCATAAGGCCTGAACTTCTTCTTTCTGTTATACAACTCAGCCTCACTACTGTCACTAGTAGTGTGATAGCTTTGTTGTTCCCTTCTTCCTTCAGATGATGAACTGCTGTCTGATTTAACTAGTTTCACCCTTTTAGACCCCTTTTGATGACTAGCTCCTTCAGATTCAGCTCTTTTGCTTCTTCCTTCAGTCTGAAATTTTTCTATCAAAATTTGATTTAACTGCTCTTGAGTTTCAGAATCCTTTCATTATCCTTCTTGACTGTTTCTATCTCAGTCTTTAAACCCTTTATAGTCTGCATCAGCTCTGAGGAGTGAGCAATTACCTCCTCCGTCACAGGTTCTCTGGACATCTGTCTTGTCTCAGTGTTTGGAGATTCCTCCTCAGCATATTCTCCTAGCTTCTCCATACCTGTCTGTTAAATTCAGAAAAGGAAATTTTCTGTTTCTTTTACATGAAACAAAAATACAAAGTTAGTACATAAATTTTCTTTTCTTTTATGGTTCTGCGGAAACTAGTTGGGACACATCAAGGCCTAGTATTTGAACCATGCTCTGATACCACATGTCAAAACCCAAAATTTCCGAAAAAAATTAAAAATTTTAAAATAGCATGTAATATGATTAAATGCAGTCATCTAACTATTCTGATTAGATTAAATGAACATAAATGTGTCTGAAGTATCTGTTATTGTACTTAAATTTTAATATGAGTTTTATTTACAGTTACTGATTGTTTTCTGTTTTGCAACCTCAAGGGGGAATTGCTATAGCAGACTGGGCTTACTTAGCTTCCGAGCTAATGCATCAAATTGTCTTTCTCTTATAGATATTCAGGTAATGTTCGGGTCGCTACAAATAATCTTTAAAGCATTATAAAATCATTTAGCTAATCCAAATCATTCAGTATAAAGTCTAAGCATGCTAACCAGATTATCAGGTGTTTGAAGGTAGCACTCTGCCTATGACCTTCTCAAGATCTTACTGATAGAGAATTAGAAAATCTTATGGAGTATTGATCCAGTACTGATATGCATGAATTTCTTAACTAGAGATTTAGAGTATGACTGAGTTATCATAATCAGATCAATTTTTACTACACCATTGTTATTGTATCAAGTCATGTTTATAGTTAGAATATTTGATGTGCAACTTCAATTGTAAGGATCAATATAGATATACTTTGCTTGTCTCAAACAATTACCAGGTATTCTGTAAATTACATGTCTCCTCTTAACATTTTCAGGATTTGTTTAGCTTGAAAAACTATTCCTATTTCTATGATTGATAAAGGATTAAGAACTGTAAGCTATCTTTATTAAACTCATTGTGTCTTAAGGATGACAAGAGTCTACTTGGCATATGCGAACTCTGAGTCTATTAAAATATTATTATTAAGTTGTAACAACAATTGAAAAGGACTATGGTAACCCAAATCCGATAATGTGAGTTATGTAACTTAAATCTTACAAGTTTTAGGTCACCTAAAGATGAAATGGCACGTCCTATGTCATCAGTGCAACGCTATCTCAATGACCATTATAGATATAGAATTGTCAATCATTTATGCCCAACATCACTACAATATCTTAGAGAATTGAAAGAGATCTAATATCTATTGTCTTTTCACATTAGGCTAGGGTATATAAAAAATATAGTGATAGGTTTTGCAATTAGCATTTGATTCACTTGAAAACTACCTCCTTGGTAATTTTTGTAATAATTTACAAGTTCTCTAAGTCTAATATAGACTTCAAGAATTAATCTTGTTCACTATTGACTAATGCGTGGTATTATTGATTGTAGGTCATGTGTTAATGTTCACTTATGCACGTTCGAAGCATTGATTTCATTATGAAATAATGGCAAGTTTTTAAAATATGATATCACGACCATGGAAGAATATCCATGCTATGATTTTGGGTTACCTTCGTAATGATTTTTAAATGACCAACAAAATAATTGAGAATCTTGTTGTAAAACTATTGAACCTCGACCCACTTGCATGAAATTATTTGGATGCTACGTGGTGGCTTCAGGACCAAGTGTTGGTGATATATAACGTTGACTTAACCCTAGCTAGGCACTTCTCCCTCACCTTCGGGCTCGGTCGCTCTGTGAAACCTCTTGGTCTGAGTTTTTGCTGTTACTGTGTGCTAGCAGCTTCTATGCTTACTCCAACCTTCGTGTTTGTCCACTGTATCGTTTGGGAGTCGTTGTATCTTTGCTGTTGGAAGGTATGAGGTTGTTATGACCTAGGGTTTCTCTTTGTGCTTCCATTACTAGTCTGGTCATGGCATGAGGGTATCGTTCGACTTGCTTTTTTCACGGCTTCCTTCATGGAAGATATCCTTTGATTTTTGCCAGCTCGTTCTTTCGGTGACCAGGGTGGGGTTTTTCACTCAAACAGCTCGTGGCTATCAGTCCATTTACTGTGGTTGCAACCTCTTTCAAATCGCTGGTAAGCTATACAAATTTGCTTCGTCGTTTTCCAGATTAAAAGAAGTTGTTTTGTTTTTTAAGAATAAAAGTTGTGACTGATTCGATTATGTCCAATGCAAGTCCTGGCTACTCTTGAAGGTGTAAAAGATTCAACCCTCGGCGCTTGGCTCTTACCTGGTAAGCCTGGTTTCACCATGGCTCTTCCTCCTTGCTGGTTTTTAGGGTTTTGGTTGGTGTGAGGTGACTCCGGGGTCCCTCGGCTCCTTTCAAACTTGAACTGTTGGTTTTAACGAGTTCTTTAAAATAGGTTACTCTGTGTTGCGAAAGAGATGTTTTTTTTTGACAAGAACATATTGGTATTGTATTAGAGCCGGTATTTTAGCAACCGAAAGCTATTACATAGAAAATCTAGAATCAATACACCTCTTTAGAAGAACAGCGATCTCATAGATTCGCCCAAAATATGGCAGGGCTCCCTACTCCCATATGCCAGAGTTATTTAGCTATTACAAGGAAGAGAGGCGTATTATGCATCACGGACAGCCTCATTTTTCCAGTTTATCTTTCAGG
This sequence comes from Larix kaempferi, assembly GCA_027924585.1. Classification (NCBI taxonomy): domain Eukaryota; kingdom Viridiplantae; phylum Streptophyta; class Pinopsida; order Pinales; family Pinaceae; genus Larix; species Larix kaempferi. The sequence goes on from BSBM01000729.1 coordinate 13,682,080, forward strand.
TTTGAGACTTGAGCTTCCAATGCTGCGATGCGGTGCCCAAAATTGCCTTGAGTATTCGCCACGTCCTTGAAGCCTGTGCGAGTCTCATCTTTGAAATCTTCCATTTGTGCAGATAGATCAGTCTTCAGTTGCATGATGTCTCTGTTCAGGATGTCCCAGGTTTGCTCCCCAGCCTTGGAGAGCGCCTCAATCTTAGCCTTCCGACTGTCATATTTTCCCCTCAAACGCCCGAGTGCCTCTTCCAGGGCACTAATGCGCTCATCTGCAGTGAGGCCAGAACTGGAGGAGCTAGCCATCTCAGGCAGGGGCGCGCGATGAACCACGAATTGAGCCGTATCTGGAGAATGGGTCCTCAGCAAGCCTGTAGCCAACAGCTTTACCAACGTGCTCTGTATGCAGAGTGGAATGAGAACGAGAACAGGGAGGAGATCATTTAAGAGCGAGCAGGGAGACTCCCGAGGGCGCGAGGACCAGTTCCTGAGCTGGAGTGCAGGGAATCTCTGCAACTTCATGAAAAACGTGATATTGGGAAGCCCATGAGCACGCTGCGAGAAGATACAGGATCTTCTTCTGCTAGGGAATGTCACATCGCTGACACAACCCATTGACTTTAAGATTTCCATGATCCAGTTCGACCCCTTTGTTAGCTTCCATGTCTGCATGTTTATTGAACGCACGAAGCACATGAAAATATCTTATTTTATGGAAAAGATTGCTAGCCTGGAGAATTTTTTGAAAAATATGGCGGAGATGGACATTCGAAGGAGCCTTCTTGGTTTTGAGGGCCTTGATAAGGATCCTGGAGTCTCCCAAGACTGTTAGATGACGAATTCCGTGATTACGAGCAATTTTTAAACCTTGCCAAAGATTGCATAATTCAGCAATGTTATTAGTTCCAATTCCAAGTCCCCAGGAGTAATTGATGCTGATTATCCCTCTTTCTGACTTGATAATACCTCCGGCACCGGATGGGCCTGGGTTTCCTTTTGAGGCCCCATCGAAAAACAGGCATGGTTCATTCAGGGATTCTTCCCAGCGATTGAAGTCTGCTTCCTCCATCCTGATTTCCCAAGTCTCTGATTGAGGGACTCCGTAGGAGGGGTGGGTTGGCAGATTGGTCGTTAGCATGCTTAACCAATTGACCTCCTCTTGCAATAGAGGGGAGACATTGTTTAAGGAATGGAAGTCCATGGCTTCGCCAAGGATTGCTCTAGCCTTTACTGCAGTTCTCCAGGGAGGGGCTTCTTTACTGCGGAAGATTCTATTGTTTCTTTCAATCCACAGTTTCCAGCATATGGCTTTTGGGATCCAACCCCAAGCAGTTTGAAGCAGGGTCTTGTTGCTCAAGTTGAAGGGAGACAGAGATTTCCAGGTGAGGAAGAGGAGCTGAACAGAGAGGGGCAGGTTAAGGGCGTTGTTAAGGCTCATGGCATGGATCCAAGTATCTTTAGCATAGGGACACTCCAACATTATGTGGTCCATGGTTTCATCACTGTTTTTGCAGAGGGGACATCGGGTTGGGCCTGCCATTCCTTTTCTTCTGAGGTTATCACCGGTGAGAATACTCTTATGGGCTAAGGACCAGCAGAAGATGTCAATTTTCAGGATAAATGGTTTGGACCAAATAAAAGTCCAACCAGCAGGATTAGGGGCAGCATAGGGGATGGTCTGGAGTTCCTTGTAGCCTTCCGCAGTAGAGTACACACCTGAGGTTCCCCAACCCCTTCTATCTCTGGAGCCCAGTTTGGAAGGGGATTTACCTTGGAGGAGGTCCAATAGAGCATCTGCTTCATTTTTGAGATCAGGAGGAACGTGGCCTAAGTCCCAGCCAATCCAGATCTCATTCTCCCAGACAGAAATGTCCATTAATGTGATGGAGCCTTTTCCAATAAGCCAAGTTTTTATATTGCTAATATGCGAGTTAGAGCCTAGTGGGGGGCTCTCCAGAATGGAGTCATCCCAGAAATTGATAGAGCTGCCATTTCCAGGGATCCAATACAGCTTATTCTGGAAAGATGGCAGGGCTTTAATGCATAACTTGTGGATAGGCGATCCCTTTCTAGGAGGGGGGTGCTGGTCCAAACATCTCTTCCTCGGCCCAGGGAAGTATTTTCTGCGGAGGGCTTCTTTGCTCCAGCTAGTTTTCCCAGAGACCATGTGCCAGAGTAATTTGGCTCCAAGAGCAAGATTTTGAGTTGTTAAACTTCTAATCTGAAGGCCACCTTCATTCCGAGGTTTTTTAATCTTTTCCCAGCTGACAAGATGAATTTTATTCCCATTCCCTTTCCCTCCTTCCCAAATGAATTTCCTTAACAACCCTTCAATCTTGTTGACTGCCGAACAGGGAGCAAGCAGAATAGAAGATTGATATATGGGCATGCTATTGAGGACTGATTTGATGAGAGTAGTTTTACCTGCAAGGTTGAGCCAGCTAGCCCCCCATTTCTGGATTTTGCTTTTGATCTTGTCCACAATAGGATCCCAATCTGCTGAAGTGATTCTGCTTTTACAAATGGGGATTCCGAGATAAATGAAGTTATTCCAGTCTTTGGTTGAATTCATTCCCAGCGTTCTGCTGATGTCCCTTAGTTCCCTGGCAGAACAGTTCCAGCTGAAGACTTTGCTTTTGTGGAGATTTATTTTGCTCCCCGAGACTGTTTTGTACACTTCCAGTTCTCTTTTGAATTGCTCCGAGGAGTGGACAGAGGCCCCTCCCAGAAGAAGGGTGTCATCAGCGAATTGGGCATGATTAATGTCCCTGACATTGTTTACAATTCTGAGCCCAGGAAGCACATGAATGTCTTGACTGAAGTTAAGCTGAAATCTGAGGACCGAAGCCTGGATGGCATAAAGAAGGGGAGAAAGCGGGCATCCTTGCCTTAATCCTCTGGAGGCTTTGAAGAAGCGAGTTGGCCTTCCATTTACCAGAGGGGCAATCCAAGGGTCCCCCACACATCCTTTGATCCAGCTAATGAAGTTGGTAGAGAAACCAAATTTAGCCATGACAGCAAACAGGAAATCATGTCTGACTCGGTCAAAGGCGTTAGCTAAGTCGAGCTTGATGACCATGCCTTTCTCCTTACGCTGGTTGCTTGAGTGGATAGCTTCTTGAACGAGGATGATGTTATCCAAAATTTTCCTGCCTTTGATGAATCCTCCTTGGTTCTCCGGGATGATCCGAGGGAGCAATTTTTTCAGTCTGGTGGCAATAATCTTTGTAATTAGTTTGTAGCCCGTGTTACAGAGGGAGATGGGCCTGAATCTGTTGAAGGAGTTGGCTCCTTTTTCTTTAGGGATCAGGGCCAGAAAGGAGGAATTCGTGTTGCCTCCTAGTTTGTTGGTGTTCTGGGAGTGCCTAACCATTTTGAGAAGATCATACTTGATGATTGTCCAACAGCAGATGAAAAATCTTGTTGTAAAGCCGTCCGGACCCGGCGCACTGTCGAGTTTCATAGCTGCAAGGGAAGTTTTAACTTCATCCATTGTGATAGGCGCTGAAAGGGAGTTGTTTTCTCCCTCACTGATGATCTGGGGGATGAGATCAAAGGGATGGGAGGAGGGGTCGAGGGGCTCTTCAATGGGAGCAGTGAATAGGTCAGCGAAGGTTTCAACAGCTGCCTTCTTGATTCTCTCTGCATCTTGGATCACTTCTCCATCATACCGAATTTCAGTGACAGCTTTAAAGTTTTTCCTGGCTTCAGCTTGTTTATGAAAGAACTTGGTATTTTTGTCTCCGCTAAGGAGCCAGAGGTTACGGGACTTTTGACGGTAGTATTCTTCTTCAGACCTACAAGCAGAGAAGAAGTTCTTTTGCAGGGTTTCTTCCTTGGAGTGGGTCCAGACAGACGCAGGGGAGGAACCAGATAAGGCTTGGTGCGTTTCAAGTTCAGCCTGGGCGAATTCTCTGTTGGAGGCAGGAGAGGGAAAATTTTTGGCCCAGGCTTTAAGGGCAAGTTTGAGTCGTTTAAGCTTGGATTCCCAGACAAAGGAGGGCGAGCCCGCGAGGTGGGTATTCCACGAATCAGCAACAGTTTGGAAAAAGTCATCATGGTGAATCCAAAGTGGGATGAACCGAAAGGGGATAGGACCAAGATTTGGATCAGAGGTTAGCTCAAGCAGAATTGGTCTATGGTCAGAGGTGTAGTGTGGGAGAATTTTGGAGGAGGCTAGTAGATTCAGTTCGAGGAAGGAGGAGTGGACAAGGAAACGGTCAAGCCTTGCTGCAACATGGCCAAGCCCAATTCTTTTATTTGTCCAAGTATAGGTGCCATTGATGGGTTTGATGTCAAGCAGATCCCAACCAGCGATGATGTCTTCTACCCATTCTCTAGATGGATCTCTTACCGGATTTCCTCCTTTCTTTTCATTAGCTGCCAGAGTCACATTCAGATCTCCAGCTATAATAATGTTATCTCTATTCTGTAATTGAAGAAAAGTTTCAAGGGTGTTCCAGCACTCTTTTTTTTCCGCATGCAGAACAGGGACATAGAGATTAAAAAGACATACCTTGTGTCCAGATTGCTTGTGGACCAGTTTTGTGAAGACCCAGTGATCAGTACGCTCTTCAGCTTCAATATCATATAGGAAAGGATCCCAGAAGGTGGCGATTCCTCCTGAGGCACCTCTTGAATTATTGCCAATCCCAACACTTTTTTTCCAAAATCTTTTTCCGATTTGGAGGGTCTTTATCTCCTCCATTTTAGTTTCCTGGATAAGCAGAATCTCAGGCCTATGGATTCTGATTAGATCTCTCATTGCATCTTCTTTCAGGGTGGATCCAAGCCCTCTGCAATTCCAGGAGATGTATTTCATTGACGGATTTGGGGTGAGGTTTTGGCCTCTTTAGAGGCCTGATTTGTACCTTTTTTTGAGCGGGTGTTCATGATCCCTTTTAGGGTTTTTTGAGAGCCTTCGAGGACCTCCAGATAGGTTGCTTCTTCCCTTTGTTTCTTCTTGGATTTCCTTCCTCTTGGGGTTTTGATCTGGAGGGAGTGGAGACCGCTGGAAGTCTCTCCTTCGGTATCTTCTTCAGGGTCTGACTCTTGCAGCTGTGGATCTTCATTGACTTCCTTGGGCGAGCTTGGTTTATCATTTTCTTCTCGAGTAGTGGGTAGTTCACCAGGTTCTAGCAGATCTGCATTCAGGACATCAGTGTCCTCCTTGTTGGCATGCTCAGCCGGCCGAGGGACACCGATAGCTGTAGGTTGCATCTTCTCAGAGAGGATGGCCTCTGGACGTTCGTTGGGGCTTGAAACTATGATTGGGTCTTCTTTTGTGGACTCGTAGGAGGGTTTGTTGGAACTTGAAGGCTGATTTTGCATGTTCATGACGTTCTTTTCAGGGTTCTTTGGGATTGCCTTGCCTTTCTTGACTTTTTGCCATCCTGCCTCATCATCTGAGACCTGATTTTTTGGACAGTTTCTTTGAAAATGACCATGTTCATGACATTGGCGACATTTGAAAGGGATCTGTTCGTAGTCGAGCTTTTGGTAGTATGTCCATTCTCCTATTTTGAGTTTAATAGCTTCAGGGAGGCCTGCTTCAAGATCAACCTCGACACATATTCTGGCGCATGAGTATTGGCCCTTGTTATCAGCTTTGTCAATGTATTTCCCTAAGGTGTTTCCAATTTTTTCCAGAGTGGGAGAGTTCCAGCAGTGAATAGGAAGGTTGGGGAGCCTTACCCAGACTGGAACTTCTGTCGGTACATCTGTTTCTGCATTGAAGTCAGGCGTCCATCTATTGAGGTATAATCCTTGAGCACCCATGAAGTATGGGCCATTTCTGAATATCAGATCTCTGTCTTCTTGGGCTATAAACTCAAAGATGAAGAAGCCACGTCCTACAGGATAACAGGTAACACTATTCTTTAGTTGGGGACGCCAGTTCCTTTGAATCCAGTCGTCGGTGGTCTTGGTTGAGGGCCAAAGCCCCATAAACTGTCCGACTAGTCCCGTATCAGCAAGAGCTAAGGCGACTTTGATGGGGATTTCACCTGGCAAATCGATTTCAGGGATTGAATCAAGCTTTTTGATGAACTTTGGAACTGTTGGGGCTTTAGGTTTAGAGCCAGAGGGGCGAAGGAGCAAGTTGAAGGCGTCAGAGGCTGTGGGAGGGGGAAGCCCTCCCCCAAACGCCGCCATTACGAACGCGAGAGCCAAGCAGCAGCTGCGTGCTGGCTAGGGCATAGCAGAGCTCCGTCCGTTCTCGATCTGTATCGGGGTGTCAGAGATGTTATGGCTGTAGTCCAATGTAATTTTATTTGTCTTTCCTTAGGTATTAGGGTTTTCTTACAGAAGATTTATTATGTAAAAGAGAAGAGAACAACGGCTGTGAGCTTGTTCTGTAGATGAGGTTAAGGCCTCGGTCAACATGATAACTGTTTGTCCTTCCTTTTGTACTTTGGTTTTTCGGCGGAAGGTTAATGTATAACAATGAAAACCAAGGCCATGAGCCTGTCTGAGGTTATGGCCTCGTTATGTTGTTTATTACTGTACTTCTTAACTCGTTTTGGGGTTGGTAACAGGGTTTTGTAATAGAATTTAAAATACGTTTTTCCTATGTAAAAGTGCTTTGAAAATTTTATTTTGTTGCTAAACTCCTGAATTATTCAGGGTTTCCACCCCAGGTTTTGATAATATAACTTATTAAAAGTTTCTCCTGTATATTCGAGCTGGTGTGTGGCGTGTATTTTTAATTCTATGTTCTTAAAATCACTTAAACAGTGGTACTTGGCTGCAGCCGTAGGTGAAATTGTGGTCTTAATTCTTAATGTTTATTTACTTGTAAAGTCTAGAATGATGGGGTTCAATCCGAAACGACAGTGGTGAATTTGTTTAGATGTTGATTCTGTAGTTACGATTCTTTTCTTCTGTTGGTAGTTGAGAATCAAGTAAAAGATATTGTTATGATATTAAAGCTCGACAATGAGCTGGAAAACTGTTCTGTCTGTTTCATTTTGTTGTGGAAACTGGAATGATAGGGTTCGATTCGAACACCACATTCATGCTTTTGTTTAGTTTCTTGTTCGGTTGTTTTGATTATGACTCTGTCGAAAAAGTGAGTCTAGTGAAAGTTAATACTATACTATTTAAGCTCGATGCCGAGCCAAATAGGGTTCTGCTAAATCTTTTGTTTTTAAAACAATGACTAAGTTATTTAACAAAGCTAAATTCTTTATGAAATTCTCTATTAGGGTTTGGTGTATTGATTTGGTTGTAATGTAAAGACTTGTTTAAAAATTAGTTAGGGTTTGTACCCTTATATAAAAATCCTATCTGTTACTACAAAATCTCCTGTAATGTTTGTGGACCAGGGTATAAATACTACAATTTCAAAAGTTAGGAATTTACTAATGTTTCTCGTGATTATTATTAAGTTTTGTAACCACAGTAACATAACTTTGTAAGTAAACCTTACCTATCTGTTATTTCACGGTAGTTACTAGGTTATAATTGTAATAATAATTTACTACTTAAATATTACTATTATATTGAAAACAGTATCTTACAATTATACTGAATACAGTATAGATACCTGATTAGTAATAATTACTTCTTACTAGGGATGCTTGAAAAACATAGTAACTCTATCAAAATTAACTACTGCTATTCTGAAATATTAACTTTTCTTAATTAATTATCTCATATTAAAGATACGGAAAACACAATAACTCTTAACAATCTTACTACTGATATTCTGCGATTTTATCTTTTCTAAACTAATTACTCTAACTAATTCCTCTTCAAACATATAGAAGATAAACACAACATACATTTATTCATATTTAATAAACATACAGAAATCAATAGCAGAACCTGTTTCTGTGGACGACAACAGCAATGGGAGGCTGTTCCTCCCTACCAACTCCTGGAGAGTGCCCAGACAGCACTTCTCAGGACCCCCGAGCTTGCTCTGGTCTCCCTGGCTGGAACTAGGTGTAGCAAAGTAATTCACTCAGCCCAAACAACTATAATGGAACCAAGTTACTGCAACATTCCTCTCAAACAACTTCCTTACTGTAATTCCCTCTTCCTCAATAGGATTCTTGAATAACATTCACCTGAATGAATTCTCCCTCTAGAACCAAAATCGAGCCCCCCAGCTCTGTTCATTGAGTACTATTTAAAAGATTGCCTAGGTCTTTGTTGGGTTAACTGTCATTAATGAGCCACCTGCTCTGATTCCACTTCCTTGGGGAATCATGACCCCAAATATAGGGAAGTTGCCACCTGCAACTTAGGAAGTGTTTGAGGATGCTGCCACTTGTCTTTTGCCTTTCCACCTAGTTCCATCCACCAGTTTGACCAGTAACCTCTTTTTAACAGCTCTCCCATGTTGTTGTCTCCATAATTTATTTATTAATAATAAAATATTCTGAATTACATTCCATTTATAGTGACTCTGCTGAGTCATCAATTCATACTTAGCATTAAATTTAACATAATATCTCAGGAATATAATGAAATAATTACATAATTTTTACAAAAATTGGGGTATGTGACATTTGGATCACCGAGCCGCTTCACGTTATACAATGTTGCATTTTAACTCTAAAAATGACCCTATGTATACGTTTATGCAACTAGATTAACGTATTCATGCTTTTGGCTATGCTCAGGGAGCGACTTGGAAATAGATTCCATTTCATATTAAATTTAAGAGCAAGGATGCATGCTAACAAAATTACATTTTAAGTGAAATACAAAACTAATTCATGCAGCAACCCTTTTAATTTAGGCGTATTCCTATATGAGCATTGAGGAGCAGAATGTTCACTAATCTTTTGAACGCTGCAAACATTTCATTTTTAACCATCATGACTCCATCAAATTAATGTACAGACAGCATGGGAAAAACGATACAAACATATCCCATTGCCTGGAGTTAACGAGTTAACCATTCCTCATTTAAAAATATGACTGCAACAAGTTTCGCATAATTAACTCTGTTCATTTATTGAAAGATGAAACAGAGGCCGAGATCAACCAAGTATCATTCATTGCTGCATAAAAACCAAGCTAATACTTAAACGATGTTCTTATTCAAATGCATTCATTATTTACAAACTAAATAATACATTCCAGATCTATCGCTCTTCTGCCCAAAATCCCTTCACGGGTTAAACCAAAATGAAACAATGCTTATAACTAGCGATGCCCATGGTGGCCCAACCACCCAGGTTCAAATTCGATGAAGTATTGTTCAACATACAAGTTACAAGACTTACATTACATTCACCTACAGGATGGGATCCTTTCACATCTAAATGTAGTCGCATGCAATAGCGAGGATGGCCAAAGGTCCTGTTGCAGCGAGCAGAGAAGAGAACCAAGATTCTTAAGTAACCCATCCAAACCGACGGGGTAGTTTCACCCGAAGGACCAAGGATGATGGGTTACCTGGACACGTTTGTATTTGGTTCTTCATTCCCAGTCATGGAGACAACATCGAACGACCTAGAATGCCCTCGGTATCATAGTTCCTACATTGAGAAGTGTCAAGCACAACAGTTAGTCGTGACAGTAACTATTTCCTGTGTAAAAAGTAAAATTTACAATGAAACTAGTGGTGGTGTAACCACTTACAGTCGGTTCAAACCTATGTGAGGCCCAAGCTTGGGTTGTTCCATATCTGCACAAGAAACGCAACAAGTTAAATGGTGACAGCATATTATCCTTATAACGGAACAACGAGGTAAGTGGTGGTAATTGCTTAAAGGATTAATTATTCTTACATGTGATACATGTAACCGAAGCAACGCTACCGGTAGCTACCTCACACAGAGTGTTGGAGCGTTATGGGAGCATCCCCTCCCTGGTTTGGGAGTGAACGCCATTCTCAGAGCAGGAGTGCTAGAAGGAGCTCATCGAATGCCAAATGAGCAGCCGAAATGCAAGGTAGGGTTTTGTGTTTCGAGGTGATACTGGTTGGAGGAGTGGCGACCTATGAACCCGGTCACTTGTTCATTTATTTGCAGAGTAATTTGTAGAGTTGGAACCAATAGCCACAACTGAGATCAATTATGCCCAAGCGTTCACAACTCCCAAGCTGACGACCCATATCATGATCGACGGTCATCAGTCACTCTACATTCTTTCCAACCCGTAGTCAAACTTTAATGCAACAAGCCTTGGGAGTTGGCAGTCTCGTGCGAAAGCCAACATGGCTAGCTGGAGTGTGAGCATATTGTTTCCATTTTTTTTAGTATAGAAACACATCATTTCCAATTGGAACCACCTGCCAAGAAGGAACCTCGGGGTTTAAAACTTTGATTTGTATAATTCGCAGTCTACGTGGAAGAAGTAGAAGTTAGATACAATCACCATATTTTGTATGGTATGCAACGTTAAACCATAGTGTATGTGTTGCGCATCATTAAGTTTTATACGTTATGCATTATGGCATGGTGACATGGTTCGCATAAGCCAAGGTCCAAATCTGTGTTGACTTGGCCATGCGTTTAACCATTGAGCTATGTTATGTTTTAATGTATCTTTTATTTTACCCTAAGTCCATTTTAATGGCATTCCCATATGCTAGGTTGGCATATGAAGGTTATACTAGTGCTTAGTTATATAGTATGAGCGCTAGGTTAGTTTGCATAAGCTTGTGGTTGGACTATGGTCAACCTAAAAGCGCCTAGGTTATATATGTATATATATGTATATATATATATATATATATGTATATATATGTATATATATATATATATATTAGGTTATAATATATACATATATATATACTTTACATTGTATTAAGTTTTTATTATATTGCAATTTGTTTTAATATTGCACTTATGCTTTATGTTTGGATAATGTAAGTGACTATGGGATATTAGCACTATAGCCTAGTTTTTACAAAGTTAATGCTAGGGATAAGAAAGTACTCAGGGTGTATGTTAGTACATAAGTATAGCATACAACTATTTAGATCAAATTATATTCACATTAATGCTATACTAGTAGTAGTTAATAATTAATAACATATTAATGATATTAATATATATATTAATTAGGATATTATTGTTGCATATGTACTTTTCATATTGTCGCAAATGTTCAACATGTGGTCGTCATACTTTTGTTGGATGTTCGAATTGGTGCCCAGTGACTAACATAGTGAAGTATAGGCATGTTTCCATGGCTGGCACTTGTTTGAAAAGCGACAGAAGAAATAATGATGTTTAATGTACACACATTCAAAATATTACTAAGTAAGCTGTGACGAAAGCTAGTATGTATTTTTCCGCATTTGTTTGATTGGTTAGGATCTTTATCAAAAAAAAAATCATGTAGAAGAGACGTGACATTCCTCCTGTGTGGATGCAATGGGTAGAGCTGCATCAATTAGGGCCAATGGCTGGAACCCCAAGCACACCTGAAAAGGGATATGGCTGGTAGAGCTATAAAGGGATCTATTATAGCTATGTTGAACATATGGAAGACTCTCATTTGATGTGCGGGGATGTTGAGAATTGTAAATTCTCAGAATGTGCACAATCATCTGGTTGATTACCTTTGTCTATCCATTGGTTTGGGGGTGGAAGGCAGTTGGATTGGTGAGTTTGGTATCCATCCATGACCACGGGATGGACCAGAAGGTGCTTAGGAACTTGTTTTCCCAATCCGAAATGATAGTCTGTGGTAGCCCCAAATGAACCCAAACATGCTCAAAGAAGAGCTTAGCAGTGGTTTCAGTGGAGATGCTCTTCTTACAAGTTGTTAGAATGGCCATTTTAGAGAAGTGATCCATGACCACAAACATATAGTCATTACCATGCTTGGTTGAAGGTAGTCCTGGCATGTAATCCATGGAGATGGATTCCAATAGCCCATTGGGAGTAGGAAGAGGGGTTTACAACCCTTTCTTCTTAATGGCAAGTTTCGCGATAGCGCGGGAAATGCATGATCTGATATACTTATATCTCGTAGGAGCTTGGGACAACAAAAATACTTATGCAATACTGCCACTATATTTTTGGTGCCAAAGTTCCCTGCCACTCGACTATAATGTGCTTCCCAAATTAGCTTCGTATGCTTGCTTGAAGGAACACAAAGATGGCCCGAGTGGCCTAGCAATCCTTCCTGGAGATGAAATTTTTCCACTGTTGTTCCTGCACATAATGCTTGATAGGTGTGAGAAAATTTGGGATTACTATCATATATTTGAGGTCACCCGAAAGTCTCATGGCCACAAGAGTTGAGCACCATGGTCAATGCAGCTACTAGAGGTCAAATGAGGTAATCAATGACTCGATTGGTGCTACCCTTATTATACTTAATGTTCAGGTGGAATTATGTGAAGCATGTGGACCAGATTTGGTGTCGGTCATTCTATAACTTTCCTTTTGTTTGTATGAACTACAAGGGCTTGTGATCATTGTGGATGACCATCTATTTTCGTAGGATGTAATGCTTCCATTAGCGACAGGCTCGGACAATGGAATACATTTCCTTATCACTGGTGGGGTACTTGTAGACTACATCTAAAAGCATCTCACTATGATACACCACTAGATGGCCATGGTGAGGGAGGACTACACCAACTGCATAGTCTGAAGCATCTATCTCAATCTCAAAGGGCTATTGCAGATCTAGTAAGGTAAGGATGGGTGTCGAACATAAGTGTTGCTTCAGTTTCTAAAATGATTTTTGTGGTGGCTTGGACCAAACAAAATTGGCCTTAGATCTACCTTTGGTCACCTGACTAAGGGCCAAAGCAATATTAGAGAATCATATCACAAACTTGCGATAGAATTTGGCAAGGCCTAGAAAGATGTGAAGCTCTGTGAGAGTTATCGGGGTCTGCTAGTTGCGAATGTCTTGGATCTTGGCTGGATCCACATGCACACCATGTTCATCCATGATGTATCCCAGATATTGAATCCTCTCCATGCCAAATTATCACTTCTCTAGATTGGAATATAACTTGTGTTGTTGCAGGGTGCTAAGGGCTCGGTGGATATGCTCCAAATGTTGTAGCCACATTCTATTGTAGATGAGGATATCATCTAGATATATGACCAAAAAATAATTGGTGAATGGCCAGAGAATATAATCTGTCATCCTCATGAAATTTATTGGAGCACTAGTCAAGCCGAAAGGCATGACCAACCACTCGAAAAGACCTTCTCGATATTTGAAGCTTGTCTTCCAGACATTGGTCTACTCAATTGGCACCTTAGGATAGCCAGACTTCAGATCAATCTTACTGAAATATTTTGCGTCCTAAAGCTGGTCAAAAAGATCATCTATTAGCAGAATGGGATACAGATTCTGGATTGTGATTTTTTTAGAGCTCTGTAATCAATATAGAGTCGCCATGTCCGTCTTTCTTCTACACAACCACAATGGGACTCCCACGAGGTGAGGATCTGGGTTGAATATGCCCTTCCTAGTTTAATTCTTGGATATGAAATTTGATTTCTTCATTTCCCATGAGGGAAATCATGTATATTGGCTCATTACGTAAAGGTGCCCTGAGTATCAAATCAATTGAATGCTTGACCTGGAAATGTACTATAACCCCAGTAGGTGTGGTAAAGATGTATCTGTATGCTTACACGATCTTGTCCACCAATTTATGTTGTGTAGAGGGACCCCTTGTATACGTAGTGGAATTTGATGTGATGTTTCGTTCACCCTCATAACAAATCATGAAGAGGACAAATTTCCCAATACGGGAGATCACCTTCCTACACTACTTAGCTATAATGAGAGACACTGCAGTGGTGGTTATTGTCTTTGGTATCCTATAGAGTTTCTTTCCCAAAGTAACAATGACATGATGACTCCTAGATTCATACACATCATGATATTTCCACATATATGGTTGTCCAAAATGAACATCACAAACTTCAAGTGGGGAAACATCACACATTACCTCATCTTTGAAAGGATTTTTTCCATAGGGTATGCGACATTGCTTACTGACATGGATGTCTCCTACCTGGCTAAGCCACCCGATGTTATAGGGTTTCAGATGTGGTGTCGTTGGAAACTTCAATCATTTGACTACCTCTATCGAAATGAATTTCTTTTGGATTCCACTATCAAAAATGAAATGTACTATAGTTCCCTTGATCTACATCTGCGACTGGAAAATTCATTCTCCTTCCTCTAGCTCCTCTGGATCGTCAGGATGGACCTTTGTGGTAGCGATGGTAACATTGGGTTTTGCATTGATGATGCTTTCCCCTCTCTACGACTGAGATGTTGGGTTTTGTGTCAAATTCAGGACCAGGATATGACTCTGAAGCCTTGATTTCATCCACCAATAACTGTTTTGAATGACATTCATCAGCGTTGTGCCAAGGGCACTTATGGAACTCGCACCATTTCCTGATGCCCTTCTTTATATTCACGTTGCTCTTCTTTGCTTGTGATTTGGACTGGTTTTCCTGGGGCTAGTTGTCCTTACTATGTCCTTTGTTCTATGGTGGATTCGCAGATCCCAAACTCCCGATTATCCTTTTGCTTAAATTATTGCTTGATTTTGATAGCATATCAACAAGAGGCACCTAATGAAAATATGTCTAGTAACTCCATTTTGGTTCGGAAGTACCTATGCAGGCCGTTACAATATTTCAGAACCAGGCGTCACTCGGATTCCCTAATACGGATCTTTGTGAGCAAGGTATGGAAGTTGTTGGTGTACTCCAGCACCATTTGGTCCCTCTCTTTCCACAGGGTAGTCAATTTTTTGTATTGGTCGTCATAGTTGCCAACAAGATAGTATTGCTTCTTGAGGGCTTCCACAAAATATGCCTAGGTGGGATCACCCCCAAAAATATCAGTCCCATCTGTGGTGTTTTGCTCACAATAAGTGTCCCACCAATATTGCACATGGGACACTGCCTTAAGTAGTGCAAACATGATATTTTCCATATTTGATCAATTATGGACAGAGAAATATCCCTCTAGAAAAATCAACCATTTATCTAGGGCATCAGCATCTATCTGAATTTCAAATAGAGGAATATAAAAGTTAAGTTGTACCTTGGAGGGTGTATCTTCTTCAAAGTGACTGCTTATGCTTGATGATCCCTTGGATGTTGTCAACATTTGTCGAAGGACTTGGTCGAAATGATCCATCATCTCGTTCCTTTGTCGCGTGAGGGATTCCTCAAGCAACATCTTGATAAGATCTCCTACTCAACCATCTCCTTTTTCCTCGGCCATGGGGGGCAGTTTGGGATGACTAGGGAAGTCTTCCTCAATTTGAACTAGTTCAAGACCCAACTATTTAAATTCTGACCTCACCAGAGACATGCCTGGAAAAATAATGAAAGAGAGGACCGTTACGATACCATTGATCCATATTTTTCTGAGAACGAAATGAAAGAACAAATATAGAACCGCGTACACATATATATTGCAAGAAACACAATGATGCATTGAACACAAATTCAATTAAATGGTATAAATTCAACATACTATAAAATAAAACGCCTCGAATGGTGGTATCTTATCTTTGAGAAGAGATGTGGTGACTACGCTCATTCATGGAAAGTTGAATACAAAAAGAGGCCAAAGGGCCTATTTATCATAAGCATGAGGGTAAGAAACCTAAACATCCAAAAACCTAACCCTAGGAGATGAACCGTCACAAATTTTGAAGGCACCAAGGTGGTTAGTTAAGCAGTCAACTTCCTAGGGTCATAAATTTTGCATACAAACTCCATTTGGGGGGATCAATAGACCATTGGAAAGATCTAGTTGAGTACAATAGTCAATCAAGCCTAGAAAGGAGCCTATGGATATATTCTAGGTCGTTGCAAACCCAAAAAAGCATTGTTTAGGGCCTCAAAACAGCCCCGAAAGTTCAAGACGTGAAAAACTGTAGAAAAAATATTAAAAAAATGCCAAAATGGGAAGTTATTTTGAGCTAGTGGAATAGGTGGGTGACTACCAATATCCACCTGGATCAAATGAGAGACATTTTAGTGGTGGTAATTGTCTCTGGTATATTGTAGAGATTCTTTCATGAAGTAACAATGACATTACGAGGCATAGATTCATACATAGCATGACGCTTCCACATATATGGTTGTACTAAAAGATCACAAAATTCAAGTGGGGAAACATCACACATTACCTCGTCTTTGAAGGGATAGATGTTGTATGGTAGGCGACATTGTTGACTGACGTGGATGTCCCATACCTGGCTGAGCCACCTAATGTTGTAGGGTTGTGAGCATAGTGCCATTGGAAACTTCAATCGTTTGACGACCTCTATCGAAATCAATTTCTTTTGGATCCCACTATGAACGATGAAATGTAGTGAAATTCCCTTGATCCACATTTGTGAATGGAAAAGGAATTCTCCTTCCTATGGCTCCTATGGATCGTCGAGCTAGACCTTTGTCATAACGATAGTTACACTAGGTTATGCATCAATTATCTACATTCCCTTGTTTACGACTGGGACATTGGGTTCGGCATCATAGTTGGAACCGGGATCTAACTCTAAATCCTCGATCTCAGCTACAAATGACTGCTTTGAGCAGCGTTCATCGGTGTTGTGCCAGGGGCTCTTATGGAACTCGCACCATTTCCTTGTGTCCTTCTTTGTATTCTCATTACTCTTCTTTGTTTGTGACTTGGATTGGTTGTACTAGGGTTGGTTATCCTTACTCTATCCCTTGTTTTTAGGCCTAGGGTTTCCCTTACCTTGCTTCTACGAAGGATACATAGACCCAAACTCCCACTTATTCTTATTCATAATGTTTTGCTTGATTTTGAGAGCATATCGATAGCCAATGCCTAATGATGATATGTCTAGGAACTCCATTTCAGTTCAGATGTACCTATATAGGCCACTGCAATATTTTAGAACCAATTTCCACTTAGATTCCCTAATATCGAGCTTTCTACGCAAGGTATGGAAGCAATTAGTGTACCCTGGCACCATTTGGTTCCTCTCCTATTGCAAAGTGGTCCATTTTGTGTATTGGTCGTCATAGCTGCCAATGGGATAGTATTGCTTCTTGAGGGCTTCCACAAAAGATGCCCAGGTGGGCTTACCCCCAATAATATCGGTCTCGTCTGTGGTGTTTTTCTCATAATAAGTATCCCACAAATATTCCACATGGGGCACTGCCTCAAGGATCGCAAAGACAATCTTTTCCATATTGGAGAAATTGTGGATAGAGAAATAGCCCTTTACCAAAATCAACCATTTATCTAGGGCATCAACATCTATATGACCTTCAAATAAAGGAATACCAAACTTAACTTGTAACTTGAAGGGTGTGGCTCCTCTAAAGTGACTGCTTCCAGTTGATGATCCATATGATGTTGACAACATCTGTTGAAAAACTTGGGCGAAATGATCCATCATCTCGTTCCTCTGTCGTGCAAGGGATTCCTCAAGAAATATCTTGATAGGATATCCTACTTTGTCATCTCCTTTTTACTCAGTCATGGGGGGGTTTGGGCCACCAAGGGAATTCTTCCTCAAGCTGGACCTTCTCAAGACTCAAATATTTATATCCTAACCTCGTCGGGGACATGCATGGAGAAATAATGAAAGAGAAGACTGCTTTGATACACAAATCCGGATTTATGTGAGAACAAACTGAAAGAACATATATAGAACCACATACACATATATATTGTAAGCAATACAGTGATACAATAAACACAAATTATATTAAATGGTGGAAATAGAATAACCTGTAAAATAAAGTAGCTAGAATGGTGGTATCTTATCCTAAGAAGAGATGTGATGACTACGCTCATTCATGACAAGATGAATACAAAAAGAGGCTGAAAGGGTATATTTATCATAAGCATGATGGAAATAACCCTAAACATCCAAAAACCTAACCATAGGAGATGAGTTGTCACAAATTTTGTGGGCCCCAATGTGGTTAGTTGAGCAGTCAACTTCCCGTGGTCATAACTTTTGCATACGATCTCTGTTTGGGACGATCGGTAGACTGTTGGAAAGATCTAGAAAATGAGTACAATATTTGATTGGGCCCTGACGAGATACTATGTCTATCTACTGGGCCATTGTGGACCCAAAAAACATCATTTAGGGCCTCAAAATGGCCCTAGAAGTTTAGGACTCGAAAAACCATAGAAAAACTACTAGAAAACTACCAAAATAGAAAAGTGCTTTGAGCCAGTGGAATAGGTGGGTGGCCACCGATATCCATCTGGATCATCCACCCCCTAATCCATGAATGGGATCTTTATCCCCCATGTCCCCCATCCAATGGGGTGGGTCTCCCCTGAAGCCCCACTGAAAGGGGTTTAGTCATGCAGAGAATACAACACATACCCAACACCTAGATCTTATGTCAATTTTGTATGCAATGTAAAGTTTCATTTCTTTTACTTCATAAGTTGTTTTTCTATAACATACCATGAGCGCAAGTTAAAGATATTATATTTTGATGAATTAATTGGAATAGAAATATGAAAAATATGCATTCCTTGGCTTGCATGGATATAAATATGAAGTGTAAAAAATTTAAACTACCTTTCTGAATCTATATTTTTTATTTATTGATTTTTTTGTTAGAAGCAATTATATTTTACATTAGAAAGTGATCCAACTTCACCAATTAGCATAATAATACAGAAAAGGGACTCTCAAGCAGTCTATGCTTCAAAAATCTTTCCAAAAACTTGTTGCATGTTTATTAAAAAATAAAAATCAATTCTCACTAGATCATTCGGTTAAGGTGTGGGTCTCGTCAAAAGGGAGACCCAGGTTCAATTCCCCTTAGGAGTAAGTTAGTTGGGAGGATACACCCAAAATACAACCAGTCGAGGGTTGGTGTGGCGCAGTCCAGATGCAATCCCTAGGTTATTTTTCCAGCTTAGATTCCCCTAGGTCATGGTTTCTTAGACCAAAGGTCACTCCTGCAAGTCATAGAGATTCTAGCAAACAATAATGTTTATTAAAAAAAAATATGGTTTTCCTTCATAGAGGATTCATCATTTTTACTTGTATAACTCCTATAAAAAATATCTAATACTAGATATGTTTCTCAACACATAAAACCTTAAATTCCTAAAAAACATACATATTATTTTCTTCCTCATGTTCTTTTGGAGAGAACTGTGAGTCTTGGGTGGTACCAACCATATCCGCATCCACTAGATCTTGTTGAACAAATCCTTCTACATTTTCCTCTAATGTCATGGAACCCACAAACATCTTGAAATTTGAGGCAATATATTACACATTCCTAAGTCCTGGGCATGCTTGTGATTAACTATCTTAAATGTATCTTAAATCCAAGCATTATGCTTCTAAAGCATCAATTTTTTTGTTTTTGTTGAATCAAAGTCTCCATTTTAGCTACATAACATGTATTGTAACATTATTCCTAAGTGCGAATTTTGTTGGTTGTCAAAACTTATGGATATCCATATCTCACAACAGGGACAACACCTAAAATGACTATGAATTTCCATGTATTTTATACACCAACAATGGAAATCAATAGAAAACTCACTCTCATAACCTTAAAACTTACCCTAGATTTTCCATTGAGATCCCTCAAACTAGACAATGTTTTAAACAAGAAAAATGAGCCCAATGCTTACCTTAATTTTGTAAGGAATTCAATTCCAAAGGGAAGTCCAATTTCCATTGAGAAGCCACAATTATGTTGATTCAAAGGAAGGTATGGAGCATAAATTTCATTGATAGAATTGGGAGTGAGCTTAGGATTCTAGACCAAACACCATATAAGGGATGCCAATCCAGGTTGTAAGCATCCAAGACAAACCAAGACCTGATCTATGCTTGTGAAATCATTAAATCCACCTATGCTTACGATATTTACCAACACCACTTGATTATGCATGACCTCCATTAAAGTTAGATTGTGCAAAGGAACTACTGAGTTATGAAAGTTGTAGTGTCTTCTTATGAGTTGATTGCCACCTATTGTCATCCTTGATATACTACATTTATGCAAAACTTTGGTTTGGACACTCAATAAAAAAGATTAATAAACTAAGAAATATGATAAATCTCCACTTTTTTTTACATTCCCGTGGTGAATTTGGAGGCCTCATTTGCTAGTTGATTCACCTAGTTGATTTGAGTTCTTAAAACATGATAGAAATCCAATCTCTCAAAGAAAATGGTTTCTTTTTGGATTACTTAAATTATTCAAGTTAGATTTCCATCCACTATAGTCAAGGGCCTTCATATATACCTTAGAACTATTGATGAATCCCCTATGAAAATAAGATTTATAATTTTCCTCGAATGTAAGATTATAAGGAATTGAAAGAGAGCAAGTGCTTCGACCTGGTTATGATAAGTGCTCCAACCAACACCTGCCACCCAATATTCATTGAACGTTTTTCATAAATGTAACAATGTTGATTTTTTCATAAATCCTACCTCCCTTACATCGAAGGATTCACGGACAAGATTGAAAGAGTCCTAAAGAAAAAGAAGATTTCAACCTCATGCAAACCAACCATAACCATTAGAAATAGAATTAGATCTGTTAAGGATCCCATTGACCAACATCAAGGTTCCATGTTCTTGTGGAGATTGCTATATTGGTGAGACTATGCGCTCCTTTCGGGTTAGAATTAAAGAACACGAAGCAGATATCTTAAATGAGAGAGCCCGTACCTATGTCTTAGTTGAACACTCCCTCAACAAAAAACATCATATCTATCTAGAGAACACTGAAATTCTTGCTAAAGAAAACCATTAATTCAAACGTAAAGTTAGAGAAGCCTTAGAGATAGCCAAGCATCCTAGCAACCTAAACAGAGACAGTGGCCTTGAGTTTAGCAATGCGTGGATTCTCGTTATCAAGAATGATTATACCTCATAATCTTGGTTTGTGCAAATAGATACCCTTTAAGTTAGTTATGTTATCCCCCCTTGAAAAAACCTTTAGCCTTCTTCTTAGGTCCTCCATTCATTAGAAAGATTTCAAATAAATGATAACAATAGCAATTTTGTTATATGTTAAATTATTTTTAGGTTTTTAAATATTTTTAAGTAAAAAGTAAAAAAAGTAAAATAAATTAATAAATATAAAAAATTTAATATAACTTAGATCAAATTTTATTACTTATTTAAATAAATAAATAACTATTTCTTAGTTTCTAAAAAGAATCTAAAATTACACTTTGTTTTACTAAGTGCAATTATAGATTTATACTATAATATAACATATAAATATTAGAATAACATTGGAATAATTGTAGATTAAATTTAATTAAAAAATTTATTACATAATCATAATTTTAGAGGATCAAATATAAAATTTCTTAAGTACTTCAGAAAACTAAATATATATGTTTCCTTAATAAACATTTAGGGTTATAAGGGTTTTCAGCCGACCTCTTGGGTTTAAGATTTTTTTCTCTCAACAAATTGAAAATTGAATATTAATAAGTTCTGGAGATGTTATTCCTCACATTGACTCATTGTCCCGATGATGAACCGTGATGAAGGTTTGAAATGTCGACTTTCAAATATGGGTACTGCGATCATCTTGAACACCTCACCAAACCTTCAACGCAGGAATCTATGAAATGTTGATTTTTTCTAATGTTTTTTTTTAGAGTATAAGTTATATGTCTACATTGATTCTATTGGTGTAGTGTTTGAGTACAATTGATGGAATCAATAAAAAAATGTATAAACGTAGAGGACGAGTACCATTGCGGGTTTGCTTTTTTTTTAAATGGTTTTATATTATTTTGAATTAATAAATTCAATGAACCTCAAAATTAGTATGTCAAACGTGTGGATGCACCCAGAGAGTTTGTATTAATGATCTCATGACCCATGCACACATAAGTGGATAAAATTCCACCCCCATGTCCTTCAATTTAAGAATTCAAATCCCACTAGCATGGTTGGTTTCGACGAGGCTATTTCTACATGGAGACCCATGTTCGAACCCCACAAGGTAGTAGTGATAAGACACTTAAAATTTATCCATGCTAAGGGTTCGTGTGGCCTAGGAAAAGTGTGATCCCGAGTGGTTTTAAGAAATGTTTCAAACATCGTTTGAGGAATATATCGTTGAGGGCCTCCAAAGAAATTTATTGGGAATAACAAGGAAAACAATGGAAATTATCGGAAATTATCAGCTAAAATAAACTTAGACTTAAAGAATTATGAAAATATCAAAAAAGTTGTTAACCTAATAAAATCAAGAAAAATAGGAAATATCACAGAAATCAAAGATATTTGCAACACTGGGGTTGTCACTTTTAAGGTCTTAACATAATGGAAATGGATTTTTTTAAGTGTGTTGAGGTCACTTTCTAATAATGATTTGATGTAAAAAGTGGGCCTAAAAAATGTACTGTCAAAATCAACTTTATAAGAACAGTAGGATTGAAGATAATTATGTCATCCATGAGTCCCCACGGCGGGTGGATAGTGGAATTGACGGGTGGGATGAGGAGGATCACGTGGCTAGAATCCCACACCCTCGTGCTCCCACCTCATCACCCTTTTCCCAATGTTAATCATGCCTTCTGCAGGCAGTCTCTTCTCCAACACTCAGGTACTGTTCTGCCCCTGTAGTAGTATGTTGGCTCATTCAAGTTGACGTAAATGGCTCATAATGACCAAGCGTGGGATGCTCACTCTCAGGACAGAGGAGGATTGGTGGCGAGATCACCAAATCTCCTGCATGAACAATCATTATTGGATTTTGGCTAGTGTTATGAAGTGTTGCAGAAGGGACCAGGGCTCATTTTTGAAATCCTTCACCATTCTAGATGTGCCTCTAACTCTGAAGACAATGGTTGGCTTTCGGACTGTTCAGCAGGAACCTAATTTCATCCTCAGTGACACCACCCTGACTGTAACCCTCCCTGGTAATTCGTCGCTTCACCTGGTTTGGCATTGCTCTGAGTTTTCTGTCTTTTTGAATCTTTTTTGCTCGGCCTTTCCACTCCCTCCCCTAGGATGGTGGGGATTTCTTATGGCCAAGTTTACTTTGGCTATGGGGGTTTTATTCCAGTGTGTCAGCGCCCGTGAACCTCTTCATTCCCCTATCTCATTCCTCCCGCTTGTGGTCAAAGCCTACGGTAGTTCTCTCTGCCACTCAATCCCGTCTGCTGTGGTGACTGCCTTTTCCCTTCCCTAGGTCGCTATGCCTCCCAGGAAGAACCTGCGTCATGCCTCAACCTTGCTCGAGTTCTGTCTGAAGGAAACCATGAATCCTCCCATGCGGTTTCAGCAGCAATTAGTGGATAAATGCAGGAGATATAAGAAGGAAATTCCAGGGTCTGTGCAAGAGAGAATTCAGTGTGCATAGGTTGAAACGCACGTGGATAGAATCTGCACTGAGGAGGATGAGATAAAAAAAGGAATTTAAGGACCTTGTCCCTGACCCTGTCTCTTCTCGTGTCTACCTCACTCTCTATCAGAAGTCCTTGGATCTGCATTGGTCGTAGAAGATGATACTGGGTCGCACCTTAGTGGAGAAAGATGAGCAGCATGGGGAAATCCTGCTCCAGCAGGATGAGATGTTGTTGCTCCTGCAGCGCATCCCGAGCAACCAGATGGAAATTGGCAAACGTTTGGGCCTGAGCTTCGAGACAGGCTCAACTAGTGGGACTCCTAAGTAATCAACTTATGGTCTTTGCACCAGGTTTTTGTCGTTTATTCCTAGTTTTTTCATGTTTTAATACTGCTTTACAAACTCTGTTAGCATGGATAATTTTGTTTTAAGACTTATGAAGAATTCTCAAACTTTATGGTTCAGTCTCGTTTCCTTTCGAGGGAGACTGCTTCTCTAATTTTCAGGCTTGTGTTCACTCTGTTGGGAGGGCTTTGTTTTCTCTGTAAATATTTTTTTTGGCAATAGAAGGATCGTCTAACTTACAAAAAGAAATGATGTCATTCATGAGGGTAAATAGTTTTGGGGGGAAATGGAAAAAAAACTACTTTTTCTCTCATATTTCCAACTTATCACCTTGAAGGTTTACTCAAAATTCAAGTGTGAGCACTAGTTGGATGTGGAATTAAATTCCACATCCAACGAATAAATATTATAAAAAAAAATTAAAATTAAAATTAAACATATTTCCTTCAAAAGGAAATATGTCTATATTTTGGATCTTTCTCATCTATATTAAATTAATATAGATGAGACCTAGCTAGAGCAACATCAATTAAAAATGAAATCTAGCTCATAGTAAGAAACAAACATTTATAAAGCTAAGTAATGAACTACTTACCTTGAACTTACAAGTGCATTAGTCGTAGTCCCACAAGGAATGAATTGAATGGAGAGTGGAAGACAAATGGGATACTTTGGATTTATATGAACATGTTAGATGGAAGGGTTAATAAAAGGAGTTGGACTATACACACCAACAATCCCATGGGTTACAATCTTTCACATTGTTGAAAGGGATGAATGTCGTATAATCAATAGTAGGGTGTCCACCCCAATGTAAGGTCTCGCTTAGAGCTCACACTATTTGGAATAGGGAACCCATATGGATTCTGACCCAACAACATTACTAATTGTTTCTATTTTTTTAAGTTTGGGGGTATGATATACAGAATGCAAAATGATTCTATCCTAGATACAAAGTATTGAAAAGGAAATCCTATCCTAGCTAGGAGATGCAATTTAAAAGGACTATTAGTTACTAAATATATACATGCAATGTTATAAGTATCTTAGAAAAATAGCTTTCTCAACATAAGCAAAGATATGCACATATAACATTAACTAGAAATCAAGGAAGATAAGTCTTATTTTTATCTAAAAGTCAGGTTTTTGGTGTTTAAGGATAGGGAGATCTGCAGTAAGGGTCAAAACCTTAGATTATTTTTGTGAAGTTAGTTGAGTTCTTAAGGTTTTTGGAGGATGGAATCAATTTATTCTCCCCTAAATGATGGATCCAAAGGAGGACCTTCTGGATTTTGGGTCATTTAACGACTATTAGAGTAAATAACCCTCCTAGAGCATGTACTGATGAATCTAATGGGCCAAACCACTCAAATCCAACTCTTAAGTTAGGCATGAATTAAAACCCTATTTTTTGGGGTGCCTTCCATGATTTGAGGGCGCATTCCATGATTTGGGGAATTTTTTCCTTGATTTAAGGAGGGATTCATTTAGAACTAGATTTTCTCCACTAATTTAGTTCTAACTGAACACTAACTAATTCATAACGCTCATTAGCGCCCCACATAAGTTAGTTGTGCCCCATTTGAGTGATTTTAGGAACATGCATGGTATTATTCAGTTAACTGAGTAATTAGTGAGTTCCTTAATCAGTTAATGTGAAATTCTAAATCACAGCAGACCTAAGAGCTGAGTATACCTCACAGAGAAAGAATGAGCGGAAAATATGAATTAGAGTGAAAATTGTAGTAAAAATTAGCAGACAATTAATCATGCATGAGAACTCAAATAGGAGCCAAATAATTTCACATGATCCAATAATTAGTATAATGAACAATGATGTTACAATGGAGAGAATTCGAATCACACAGGAAAATTCGAACCTCGGTTGGTCTAGCATAGGAATTTTCACCACTGGAGTACTCCAGAAGACTCAAACTCAACCAAATTGATCCTAAACTCATTTAACTGGCCAAGGAGGGAGCATTAGTGAGTTTTTCATGCAAAATAGTCAGAAAAGAGCACATGAGGCCACAATCAGTGGCATTCAGATCTCTAACCCCCTAGAAGAGTCAGCTAACTTGGGTGGACTAAGCAGGAACACTGAGTAGGTTCCTATAAATAGGGAACTGACTAAAGTGGTCCTGAAATGATGCATGCAGGGCTCAGAAGGTGGTGGATGGATCCTGGATGACATTTTCACACCACTAGGGGTGAAATGACATCATAAACTACTAGGAAAATGAAATAATGCTAGGTAGGACAGGGATGGAGTATTAAAATATGCTAACACCCCCCTTAATCCATACTTTTGCATATTGGGCCCTAGTTACTAAGACCAAAGGTCACCCATACAATCAAATAAATGATAAAAAATAAAAACTGTCCATGAACCAAGGAAATGGGGAGAAAACTCATGGGAAAAATAACCCCCCCCACTCAAAAAGAATGGCAGTAGGGAACTCAAAGAACCTTCATACTAAGCAGAGAAGGAAAAAACTTTCCTGAGTGAAATCCTTTGCAAAAATATTTGCAATCTGCTCCTATGTAGGATAGAAATGCAGGTGCGAGATCTGGATATGGATCTGGATCTACTCCTCTGATGTACCTCCCACTGTGTAGAATTTGTATTTTCCAAAACAAGTCTTTCAGGAACCCTTCTTGCTACTGGATCGAATGGCTCATTGTGGTCCAAATCATGAACCTTTGAGTACCCTTTGTCATACAACCGATATTGTTGCTTGGTTTTAGATCCCCCATGGCAAGTATCTTCAAGGGATTCTAGATCAAACCCCATCATAATGTAGCACCTCTCTGATAGAAGTGCATATGCATGACATAGTGCAAGCGTTGCATGATACTGAGATCTAGTGGTTCTATGGTCATATGGATCCCCAACTGTGTTCCCAACAGCTATAAGGAATTTTTGAGCCCATATTGGCCTTGGCCATGGATTGGGAGCATGTGTTGTATCTAGATCTAAATCTCCTTGAAATTTCATCTCAATGTCAAGATCTTGATCCTCAACTTCATTAGAAGAGATATCACTCTGATCTTCACTAGATTCCAATGGGGTAGGCAGAGTATGGAAAAAAGGGAGAATTCATATGCCTTGGAGGCATCGTTTGCAAACCCTTTCGCTATAATAATCCCAATAGAGATCTTTGCAATATCAATTGTGTCAGGACCAAAGACCACTTTCTTCGATGAACCTGTGTGAGTCATCTGATATATAGACAACAAAGAAGGAACAAATAGAAAAAATTTGAACTTTCCATGCTCCAAATGTATTGCTCCCTTCCCTTCAGTAGAGATATGAGAGTTGTATCCCATGTGAATAATCAGACCATATTTGAGATCTAGAGAAGAAAATTATTCTCTGGAGGCAACCATGTAGTTGGAGGCTCCTGAATCTATGAGGAGGGATTGTGATTTTGAAAATCCATCCTTTAGTGCATGGCATCTCTCATGACCATCAGACTCACTTACAAAATCAATCTCCCTTGCACCTTCTGGGAGGGAAATGTTGTGTTGTTCAATAATCTTGGTCATTTGATCTATCTTCTGTTGCATGCAAGATCTCTCTGGTTGGTTTCCTTTCTTGCGATAGGAACACTTGGATTTCTCAAATCCCTTTTGTTTGTCCTTCTTGGAGCTAGAGGATCCTTCTGATGGACTTGACATGGAATTCTTCTTGGGATCATATTGCCTCTTCTGATTTCCCTTGTGCTTCCCCTTTCCATTCACACTTTTTTCTTCTCCAGCCACAAGAGCCTGATTTTTCGAGGCTTGCAAACCACCCATCTGAATCAGTTTGTCTTTTTCTTGGATGAGAGATTCAGTGAAAACATATAAGGATGGAATCTTCCAACCAGGAATTGAAATTCTCCCTGAATGGAAGGTAGAGACAAATATGGAGAACTCGGGACCTAGCTTGCTCAGGATGAATAGCACCAACTTCTCATCCTTCTTCTCAATTAGACACTGCTTGCATTGCATGACCAGAAATTTGAATTTGTAAAAGAATTGTTGGATGGTCTCGAAACTACTCGGTTGAAGAGCAATCAACTCATTCTCCAAAATATTTCCCCTTATCTCATCTTGTTTTCCAAAGAGGGTCTCTAACTTCAACCATAACTCTCTTGGATTCTTCAATCCATCGAGGTGGAAGAGTAGATCTCTGGAAATATGAATACACATGAAACTGAATGCTTCATCCAATATATCCATATACTTGGCCTTCTCAACAGCTGCTTGAGGTTCAACCTACTTCCCCATTGTTACCTTGTACAGTGACTTGTTGCGCAAGACCATCTCCATATAATCCCTCCAATCAAAGTAATTGAAGGGTGTCAGCATCCTAGGAGAGAGAGGAGAGTTTGAATTTTCCATGAGAACTACTGGAGTGAATACAAGGTGAAACTGTTGCTACCGCTACAACTGTTGCACTCAAAAAAAATTGAATAACCTGCAAAAAAATATCAATTTTTGGAGATAGACTACTACTGAGCACTGCTTTAGGACAATAGGCATACTTTTTTGGATCCTTCACACCTAGCTAGACCTTAAAGGATTTCTCCAATGAATTCAATGCAAGGGCACCGGGATTTGCTATGGAAATCCATAGGCTTTTGGTGCACTACTGAAATAATTTCTTAAAACTACACTCAATGGATATGATACATGTGAAATTCTAAATCACAGTAGGCCTAAGAGATGAGTATACCTCACAGAGAAAGAATGAGCAGAAAAGATGAATTAGAGTGAAAACTGTAGTTAAAATGAGCAGACAATTAATCATGCATGAGAACTCAGATAGGAGCAGAATAATGTCACATGATCCAATAATCAGTATAATGAACAATGATGTTAAAATGGAGAGAATTCGAATCACACGGGATAATTCGAACCTCAGTTGGTCTAGCATAGGAATTGTCACCACTGGAGTGCTCTTGAAGACTCAAACTCAACCAAACTGATCCTAAACTTAGTTAACTAAAGACACAATCAGTTAACGGGCCAAGGAGGGCGCATTAGTGAGTTTGTCATGCAAAACAGACAGAAAAGGCGCATGAGGCCACAATCATTGGCATTTGGAGCTCTAATCCCCCACAAGAGTCAGCTAAATCAGGTGGAATGAACTAGAATACTAAGTAGGTTCCTATAAAATAGCGAACTGACTAAAGTGGCCCTAAAATGATGCATGCAAGGCTCAGAAGGTGGTAGATGGATCATGGATGACATCTACACACCACTAGGGAAAAAATGGCATCATCAACTATTAGGAAAATGAAATAATGCTAGGTAGGACAAGCATAGAGTATTAAAATATCCTAACAGTTAAATCAGTCTAGGAGTGCATGCATGGATAATTACGGTTATCTGCTCTAAATTAAGCCTGACTAGCACTCTTTCCATGTCATGGACAATTTGAATTTCCATATAAACTAATTCAAATTGTCTCTCTATGTATTGTAAGTATTTCCTCTCATTTAGTCAATGAACTTGATCATTCTTTTCTCTTCTATTATGAGTTTCTTTTTTAATAATCAATGTTATCCATTTATTACATTATGATTTGATGGCTGATTTGTTTCTCATTGTATATCTAGTTAGTTTATATACCTAGATCTATACATGCACAAACCTTATAAATTTTGTAATATTCTAACCACCATTTTTATATTTTGCATGCTTGCATGCTGCATGCATTTGCATGCAACTGCATGCATCCAGTCATCATGTTGGTGGTCCTCCCAGCACCTAGAGCCTATTTTAAACTCCCTAGAGACTGTCTTCATCCCCCAGTGGCCCTTCTACCTACCCTATGCACCCTATTGGACTCTTATGCATGACAAGTGCGCCTTTTCTCACCTACCACCAGTTATCATTCAGTTAGAGCACCTCATCACACCTACCAAGAGTATGACAGTCAGTTAGTGCGTTGATTGAGCAATTATTCCACTGATTGCTCATGATAAATGCCTGTAGCTCCTAGTTAGATAGTTCTGGAGTGCCACTTGACCTTCTAACAGCCTTATGTGCCCTCCTTGGAGTCTCCATCCCCTGATTTGTGCCTATATGGTTCTGTTAGACTCAATTAGACTCACTTGACTGACTATTACCATTTATGACTGATACTACTGACTAGGTGATGTCTCCAATGTTATCCAAGCTAGAATTTGAGCATGATTTGAATGACCTCCTTGGTTAATTCGAATTCTCTACATAATTGTTGTATTATTGTATTCAGTTTTCACAGCGCCATCTCACAGCTGATGTATGATACTGCTATTCTCCATTTTATGTGTTCATGAGTGATTATTGAGTGCATTCTTCTCATCTTCTTTGCAACTTCTTGATAGTTTGTGTGAGGCTTGTTACAGCTGTTAGATCCTATTGCAGATCATCACATGGTATCATAGCAGTCAGCAGCTATTCGAATTGCAGCCATTACAGCAGTTGCATCATTTCTTTGAGCAGTTATCTTTCCCTGAGCACTAGAAGCCTCTGAGTTTCCACAGCAAATCCTGGTGCTATTACTTTGAATTCACTGGAGCAATCTAGTGAGGTCT
Organism: Larix kaempferi; assembly: GCA_027924585.1. Classification (NCBI taxonomy): domain Eukaryota; kingdom Viridiplantae; phylum Streptophyta; class Pinopsida; order Pinales; family Pinaceae; genus Larix; species Larix kaempferi. The sequence continues at coordinate 13,712,263 of BSBM01000729.1, forward strand.
AGCCAGGTGTGAAGGACTTAGTCATATGTGCTCAAGTGTCTTAAGGTATTGTTCATTCAAAGTGTAGCAAATCTCCATCAACAAAACTCTTCTTGTTTTGCAGGTTTATTCATCCATTCGAATCCCTCTTCAGCAGATTCAAAATCAGCAGCTATAATGGATCTCCATTGTTTTTGCAGGTTATTCGAAATATTCTGCACTGGTGATTCTACACTAGTGATTATGCACTGGTGATTCTGCACTGGTGATTCTGCACTAGTGATTCTGCACTTTTGCACTAGAAACACACCAGTATATTTGAATTGAACAAACATCTTCCATGGATCTAAAAGCAGTTCCTTCTCTCACTTCATACAACTATGAAGAATGGAAACCCAAGATGATAGCATACCTGAAGAGATATGGTATCTTGGATATGTGTGCTTGTGTTAAGAGAGATTTTTCTTCCTATGAAGAGGAACAAGATTGGCTTGATGATTCTGAAAGAGCCTCAACAGCAATACTTACTGCTATGTTTGACAATATGGAATACCTCATGGATCTTGATGAACATCCAAGTGATAATTGGCCAAGGTTGAACATTTTTTTTGGAAAGAAGGAAGAGGATGATGTCCATTTGGAGAACAAGCCCAGCAGTACTGCCTTCAGTGCTCTCTCTATTCATGATTCGGCCTCCATCATCTCCCATGATGAACTTGTTCAAGTTAAAGTCGAAATACAACACATGGTTTCAGTTGATCCATCTTCTGATTCGAATTTTGAGCAAAAGATGTCAGTCACTATTCTAGAAGTTGAAGAGATCTTCACAATCTCTACTTCACATGAGCCTGTTGATGTGCAAGATGATGACATACTGATCATTTTGGAAGTAAAATCAGATTTGGGAGGCAATTCATTCGCCCTCCTTGATCAAAATATTCCTATGGACTCCTATTTGGTCATTGGCACATGTTTTCAGAGTTTCACCGAAGATGGAAGACTCTATCATTCACTTGAGTTCAAGTCTCATGCATATCCTTGTGATTTTGGTTTTGATTTCACCCTTGTTGGTTCAAAGGAGATCATACGAAACCATCCTCAAATTCTTGGATCTGATTTGAAGTTCAAGCCATCACCATTATGTCATGGTTCATTTGATTTTGATCTCACCCCTTCTAGTTCAAAGAAGATATCAAAGAACTACATACACTTTCATGGAGTTGATGCACCTGTTGATGTGCAAGATGATGACCTACTGAGTACTTTAGAGGTAAAATCATATTTGGGAGGCAATGCATTCGCCCTCCCTCATCAAAGGATTTCTTTGGACTCCTATTTGGTCATTGGCACATGCTTTCAGAGTTTCACCAAAGATGGAAGACTCTATCATTCGCTTGGGTTCATGACTCATGCACCTTTTTGTGATTTTGGTTTTTATTTCACCCTTGTTGGTTCAAAGGAGATCATGAGAAACCATCTTCCAATTATTGGATCTGATTTGAAGTCCAAGATACAATCATCATGTCATAGTTTCTGTGGTTATGATACCACCTATGTTGGTTCAAGGGAGATATCAAAGAACTATCTACACATTCATAGTTTTGATTCTACCTTAGTTGGTTCGAATCACATGCTCCATAATGATCCTCATATTATGTTTTTGGAGCATGATCCACTTCTTCCAAGAGGAAGATGCCTCCTCCTTTGATTGATGATCAAGAGAGTGAAGCTTCTTCACATGAGATTTCATATTCAAAGTTTGGATGTGATGATGAGCCAATTGTACTTGCTTCTTCACATGAGATTTCAGATTCAAAGTTTGGGTGTGATGATGAGCCAGTTGTACTTGCTTCTTCACATGAGATTTTAGATTCAGAGTTTGAAAGTGATGATGAGCAAGAGACTGAAGCAGCATCACATGATATTTCAGATTCAAAATATGAAGATGAAGATGATGACGAGGGAATGCTAGATCTAGATCCACAAGAACCTAAAGATATAGCAACTGATGATGAAGATGAGCAAATGGGAGATCCAAATCCACAAGAACCTGATGATCCTCCTCTTCCTCGATGGGCAGCCATTACACTTCGATCTGCCGGTGATTTGGTTGGTGTTCCACATGATCATAGAAGAACCAGATCAGATTTTCAAAATGGAAGGTTTCATCCTTCTCACATTACTGATCAATTTCATATCGATCAATCCTTATTTGGAAAACAAAGACACTTGCCTACTTCTGGGGTGAGTGATGATATGCTAAATTAGCATCCTTCAGTCTATTTTGAGGGACGGATTTCTTCCCACTGGATTTTCCCTCTTTCCTCACTTAGTTAATTTAGATTGATTGTACAGGGTGACCTTTGGTCTTAGTCACTAGGGCCCTATTTTTCAGTTTTCAGTTATTACCTCATAGTATAGCTTGAGGGGGGGTGTTGGAATATTCTCACCATCACTTTTATATTTTGCATTCCTGCATGAAAATCTGCATGATGCATGCATCCAATCATCATGTTGGTGTTCCTACCAGCACCTAGAGCATATTTTCAGCTCCCTAGAGCCTGTCTTCAGCCCCCAGTGGCCCTCCTACCTACCTGATGTGCCCTATTTGACTCTTCTACATGAAAAGTGTGCCTTTGCTCACCTACCACCAGTTATCATTCAGTTAGAGTGCCTCATCTCACCTACCAGGAGTCTGACAGTTGGTTAGTGCATTGATTGAGCAGTTCTTCCACTGATTGCTCATGCTAACTACCTGTAGCTCCTATTTAGCTAGTTCTGGAGTGCCACTTAACCTTATGATAGCCTCATGCGCCCTCCTTGGAGTCTCCATCCCCTAATTTGTGCCTATATGGATATGTTAGACTCAATTAGACTCAATTAGAATCACTTGACTGACTATTACCATTTATGACTGATACTACTGATTGGATGATGTCTCCAATGTTATCCAAGCTAGACTTTGAGCATGATTTGAATGACCTCCTTGGTTAATTCAAATTCTCTACACAGTTGTTGTATTATTGTACTCAGTTTTCACAGTGCTAACTCACAACTGATGTATGATACTGCTATTCTCCATTTTCTGTGTTCATGAGTGATTATTGAGTGCATTCTTCTCTTCTTCTTTGCAACTTCTTGAGAGTTTGTGTGAGGCTTGTTACAACTGTTAGATCCTACTGCAGATTATCACAATAAGGACCAATATTTTCTATCATCCCATGCTTCTTTTCATACGCATGAGGAACTAATGGAAATTTGGAAATATACCCCCACCTTCAATGTAGACCTAGAGGATTCCCCCCTCAATTTTTGGATCTCACATCCATTTCCCATATGGAATTGATGCAATAAAGACTCTTGAGGAACCTATTCCTCAAACCTCTCGGTGCCCTTTGGAATCATATTTAATGGACTATGATGATGACTTTTCTTTAGTAGATCTAGGGCCAGACACTTAGGAATGTATCTCTACCCATGTGTAGTCTCATGTGGATCAGGCATCCTTTTAGTCAGTACATTTGTCAAAAACTTAGTAAAGGTCTCGGGCTCTCCATCCCCTCTTGTGGGATTCCTAGACGATCGAACATGAAATTGTTTTTTGAAGGGAGTCATTGAGAATGAGGGTTTAGTGGAAGATAATTACAAAGTTTTGGGGTCCAAGGGGAAAGATCTATTGTGTGCGCCTTCTAGATCCCCTCAGGTTGTGAGTTGTGTAGGATCTTGGTTTTGTTGGATCCAATCTCGTAATAAACAAATTGAATGGATTCAATCCACAAAATTTTTGCTCAAAGAGTAATAAGAAGAAATGAAAGGTTATAAAAACCAAAGATGGAGGTTTAACCTTTGCAATCAAAATAGGTTATAAAAAATTATGTAAGAATGTTTCTTGTAATATTCGTGGGAGTCGAGGGGTTCAATCAATGGTCGCAAAACACCTGGGTCCATGTCCTAAACTATGGCTTGGTTTTCCATCTTCTCGATAAAGGGTGGATTGGATTCATATTCCAGTTAGAAGAGGATGCAAACAATATTGTTAGGGGAAACTAGTTCTGTGACAAAGCTTACTTGGATTTAAAACCCTAGCTTCCTGATTTTGATGTGCATAATGAATTTGTTGCAAAATCTATGTTTTGGGTTCACCTACCGAGACATCTAATGGAAATTTGGAACAACATTTCACTAAATAATATTGGTGATACCCTTGGTAACTATATCATGTCTGATTGATCTTATAAAGTGTCAAATACACATTCTATAGCAAAAATATTGGTAGATATTGATGTCTATCAGGGTTTATACGAATATGTGGAGATTGAGATTAGTATGTAAAAAAAATCCAGATACTAGATTATGAAAGGTTCTCTTTCTGTTATGTTTGATGTCACAAGTATGGGAATGTAGTGGTAGAATATGAACTCCCTTTATTTAAGAAATTTTGGTGTCATAAATCCTATGGGGAAAATCCTACCCTCCTTCAGATTCTATGGAGCCATTCCTTTGCTATTAGAACACTCCTCCAGATGAGGCTATCTTCTCGTCAATAAATAATTCTCGTAAAGCTCAAGATTTTATTCATGGTGGGGAGTTCATTTTTCCTATTGACACAAATGGAGATGATACTTCTTATAGGCCTGCCCCCTTTCCCTCCTATGCTTCCTTTCAAGTTGTCCATTTGGAAAAACCCTTAATAATGTCATGAAGGTGGTGAATCAAAAGGAAAGTTTGGCTAAGGAAGTGTCCTCAAAGGATATTGATAGTGTTGTCCCAATTCCTCTTGAATCACTTCCTCGCCATTCTGAAGATGATACTAGTTTGAGGAACTCTCATCCTTCCAACCCTAGTGAATTGTTAGAAGCATGTGCCTCGTGTACATGTGGAAAGATATCTATCTCTATCATGGCCAATGGTCAAAATGACGATGTTAGGTCAAATTTTTCTAAGGACGTAACCTCACCATAAAAGATAGGCCCTAACCATTATCAACTTTGACCCAGGACGACCACTCATACTCGGGAGAATTATCAATCTAGTGGGTTAGGTAGTGATGATCTTCCTTCTCAAGGTTTTTGAAAAGCGGGTCAAAAATATGCTATAAGCTTAACGCAGGAAATTTTTTTGCATGAAGTTAATCAAGGAAATCAAAGCTTGATTTTAGGGGGTATTAGAGTGATTTATCCCCCTAAAGTGGTTAAAAATGAAGGTATTAACCCTAAATGTGTGTGGCTTCAGGGGCAGAGCCAAGCATTCTTCCCTCAAGACACTAGTTTTTTCATCTAGTACGGATGTAATTTTATTGCAAGAATCAATGTCAGTTGGTGATCAAGCAATTCATTTTTTAAGGAATTTGTTCCCTTCTTCGTATTGTGTGTCTCTTGATGCTTTCAGTTTCTCAGTAGGTTTGGTTACTAGGTGGAATGTCTCTTTTTCTCTTCTAAACTCTTTTGTGGTGATTTCAGGTCTATGTATAGATTTGTATAGCCTGGAAATGGGCAGGTGTTTCCAATTATTAAATGTTTGTGGCCCATATATTGGACGTGAGGATTTATGGAAATATCTTCTATCAAAGAATTGGACCAGGCAGGAAAACTTGGTCTTGGATGGGAACTTGAACTTTATGTTAAATTGTGGGGTAATATGGGGAAGGATGACAAGAGGTGACAGGTTGGAAGTTTTTTTATTAATCTGTTAGAATATGTAGGCCTAATATAGGACTAATCAATGTCAATCTAAATGGAATCAACCCAACCTAGGTGAACAACATGCAAGGTGATGTCAATATTGCAAAATGCATTAATCATTTTTTATTAATCATATGTTGGAAGAAAACCTTGGAAACTTCCAATCTTGGGTCTTGAAGACTCGCATCTCAAGTCATTTTCTAGACATGTTTCAAACTTGTAAGGTATGGAGAAGCCGAGTTCCCCTTTTAAATATAACCAAAATTGGGATGCAGATGAAGAATTTAGACACTTATTAAAAGCGGCATAGAAAATATTTGACCCTTGATTTGAACTCTCGGCATGTCAACAATTTATAATTTCTCTAAAAACAGTCAAATAGGTGGTAATTTTGTGGGCCATAATAATAATATTGAAAAGGAGAAAACGTTCAAACAATCAGAATTGGAGATGGAGGATTGTTATAAAACATGTTACAAAGGATCATTCATGGGTGACCAAATGAATTCTATCAAATTCAAAGAAGCACAAAGATCAAGGATTCTTTTAGATATGGAATAGGAATGGAAGCTTAACAACCATGTAACTTGGTTGGATTCTGGTGACCAAAACTCAAAATTCTTTCATAAATATGCAAATTATAGGAAACACAATAATACGATTTGGAATCTAGTGGATGATCAAGGTGCCACAAAATCTAGTTTTCAAGATCTAGACAAGCTCTAAGTTAGTCATTTTTCTTCATTACTAAAAGAAACTCCAAATACGAATATATGTGATACGCTAAATATGAGCTCTTTTTTCCCCCGTTTGGTCGATGATGAGGATAATAGACAGTTATTTCAAATCATTTTAAAGGAGGAATTGCAAGCGGTTATGGATTCTTTTGGTAAGGAAAGAATTCAGAGACTTGATGGATGGCCCATTTGGAGTTCCTCTTTGACTTTTTGTATCCTTTTTTTATGGATCTCATTTGGATGGTTAAGGAAATAAAAATGAATGGAAGAATTTCATGTGGATTAAATTCTACTTTTTCTTTCCCTTATTCCTAAAAAATATCATTCACTTATGTTCGATGACTTTCGACTAATTTCTCTTTGTAATTGTGTTTGCGAAATTATATCAAAGGTGTTTCCGATGAGAATTAAACCATTGTTATCAAACTTCACTCTCCCCATAGGATTTTGTCCTCCTTAAAGGACAATTAATCCACAAATCAATCAGCTCAACACAGGAAACTTTGCATTATATCAAACGTCCCTCAACCCCTGCTTTCATTGTAAACCTAAGCCTCTCCAAGGCATATCACCAAGTGTCATAGTTATTCTTAAGACTCATTTTACTACATTTTGAATTTTCATGGGAGACTTTCAAATTGATAATGTGTTGTGTCTCAACTCCAAGTTTCATAGTTTTAATTAATGGATCCACATCTCCTTTTTTCAACTCCTCAAGAGACATTCATCAAGGAGATCCACTATCTCCTTAATTATTTATCCTTATTATAGAAGGTTTGATTTAGACAATACTAAATGCAATATGATAGGGATCGGTTAAAGGAGTCTAAGTTCTTGGGAAAATCACTATGATGCACTTGCTTTTTGTATATGACATATTCAAGGAGGGTGGATTGTGTTAATAAAATTATTCATTGAGGTAATTCTGGTATATTGGTTCACTCTGGCCTCAATTTCAAAGGGGATAATAAAGAATATCCAAATATATGTGCAAATTATTTATGTAAAGGGAGTGTGGAGTACAAAGGTGGCCATTGGGCTTGTTGGTATTTGATTGCTCCGTCAAAAAAATTTGGTGGATGGGAAGTTAAGAACCTGCTATTATTTTGGAAATCCCCAATGAAAAAATCCTTGTGTCACCTCATTTCATGTAAGATTTTGTGGAGTTGAATTAGTGTTCAAAATTATGTATCACCAAGAAGTATCGTTAATAGATTCATAATAAAACGAAATTGGTGACAAATTCCTCGAATCATTGGAAGACACTCATGTCTACATTTTTAGTTATTGGCGACCATCTGGCCTGACAGATTGGTAATGGTTACCACGTTAGAATAGGTGTCGATTATATTTTGGGGTGAAACAACAATATTTTACTTTCTCGCAAAATCATAAGACATCTAAAAGAGTGTGATTTTTGCATTCTCAATAAGATATGTAATGAGGATAGGACATCCCTATGGAAGCAAGGGTGGATGGATGCAAATGAGGTCAATCTCGCTGGAAATAATGTTTTCCAATGGGAAAATTTTATGGTTGAACTACATAGAGATCACATCAAACTAAATGAAGAAGAGAATGTCATTTCATGGGGATGGGATGGAGAAGTAAGTGAATACTATGTATCTGAAGGATATGAATCCTTGCAGAACCCTCATCTCTTATCAATGTATTGGTGGTGGTGACAATTATGGAATGTACAAGCACCTCCAAAAAGTGTACAATTGATTTGGCTCATAATTCACAATTGGCTCCCAACCTGGGACAAACTACAAAAAAAAAATTGGAGGGTCTGAGACAATGTCATCATTGTTGAGCCAGTGAGGAAATGAATGCCCATATTTGCGAGTTACGTACTTCTATTAAAAAGGTGTGGAAATAAATTGAAACATTAGTGAATATGACCAATTTGTGGGATCATAATGATGTGCTCAAAAATATGAAATATTGATTATCTTGGAAGGATTTAAAGAACATTATAGTGCTCCCTTTTATGGTTCTATGGAGCATATGGACTACACATAATGAAAGTGTTTTTGACAATATCCAAGTTCCAATATTTCAGGTCGCATCCAAGCATTATCAATTTCATCATTCTATCAAGGCATCTCTCAAGATCCCCACTATAAATTTCCCCGGCCTTCAATGATCAACAAAAATTCCCCCCAAGGATTTTTTATAGTTCCAACTAGGGAAATGGTAATTTTAGTGGTGTTGGGTACACTCTATTTTTATCTGAGCTAGTTTATATAAATGGGAAAGCTTCTCTTGGAATGGGAACTAACAATTTCATCAAAATAAAAGATATCCTTCTTCTGCTAAAAGTGGCATCAAAAAAAGGTGTGAAGGATATTCAAATATATGGAGATTCTGAATTTGATATTCATTGGATATAAGGTAGATCATAGCTTGTACAAAGTATGCAATTTACTGTCTTGCAATGCTCCTTAAGAAAATTGCCTCAAGTTTTGATAAAATTTATTTTTATCATATGTATCGACAATATAACTCAATTGCAAATAGGTTATCCAAAGTTGGGGTATTTGAATATGTCCACCGAGCAGCCAAAGAAGAATTTTGAGAGAAAGGAATGCTATCCTCTGTTTCTCTCTCTATTTTTGTCAATTAGTTTTTTTTTTCCATGCATGTATCTATTGATGTTGACATATACATCTATATGTGTTGAAGTTATGAAACTATTGAAAATATGAATCCTTGTGGAGAATAGTGGCTTTGTGGAGAATACAGGTTCGATAGGATATGTGTGTGTGTGTGTGTGGAAATTTTGTGGAGTTTTGAATTTTGGACAGATGGGTCTTTTAAGCAATAAGTTGAAACTTGAAGAATGTATTTAATTTTCCAACTATAAATATAAATGGTTTTTTCTAAGGAAAAAAAAAGTCTTACATTTATCTAGCCAAAATAAATAACTGTGAACTGGGAAAATAAATTTAGGCATACAAGAAGGAGAAAATTTATTGAAAATGAGAAATAATCATACACATAACAAACATTTTAATTTATCAGCATAGCATGAAGAGTGAATAAGTCCATCCATTGATATGTTGAAATATTCAGGCACTTCCAAAATCGACAAGCCTAGAGAGAGGCTTCTTCATATTAATTTCCACAAAAAAATGGTTTACAAGAGTCTTTAGAACATCTCAAAGCGAGAAAAAAAAATCCATTATCTCTTTTCAATAAGCTTTATTTATAATTTTTTCTTGTCTCTTCGGTTGCCTAACCGTTCATCTCCCTTGAATATTCCACTAACCATTTTAAGTGTAACTTTACAAAAACTAAAGGTGTTTCAAAAGTAGGACCCATTCAAAAGGTCACTCGGGCATCTACTTTGATATAACATAAACATTAAAAAAAATGATTTCAAATGTCTCTTTTACAAAGTCAAGATTCAAACATAAAAAAGGGCATGTTGTGTGGGGGGTGGGCCCTTGCATGCCATGCAAATTCTCTAGGTTCCATAATTTTCTAATATAGAGTTGAGCCTTGAGTGTTTTAGAACTTAAAAGGTAACAACATGGCTGGCTACTTCATCAACAATAATACCAAGTCCTTTCTTGAGGAACATAATATAAGTTTTGAGTAGATTAATTCCATGGCTTGGAGAATATACATGCTCCATGAGCATGGATTTAATCACTTCATTCAACACTCCCATTGTAACATATTTCAAGTTTATGACTTATTTGATTTTGTTCCTCTTGTCTTCAATGGGTTAAGGTTGATCTATGTTGCAGAGTGGAGGCAAGCAACATCTCTGCATGACATAGGTGGATGCTTGGTACAACTTTTGGCACTTGTTAAGGATATTAGATATGATTTGTTGTAACATTTTTCCTGCCAATATGGAGGCATGGTTATGATGAAGGTCTGATGGTGTCATCCTTGGTGGTGTTGATGCCCGGCAAAATCCTAGCATCAATAGTAGGGATTCTCCCCAATGAATAATACCAATTAGATCATTCACTATTTGGAATAGGGAATCCATCTGGTTAACAGTCTGGCTACCGTAGGTATGTTTTAAAATATTTACCAGTTGCGGCCCGATCTACAGGTTAAATTTTTGTGTTTAAATTATGAATATGCAGATACCCTAATATAAATGATGCATACCCATGACTAACAATGGTAGAAGCCTCACAAGTGATGTGCAGGTTCTTACCTCTCGTCTTACCACTTCTACCTTATCAATCAGCTAATATTAGTTTAATCTAACTAATATATCCTTGCAAGGAGCGAAAATTAAAGAAGAGTAATATATGAGAAATTTAATATAAATTCAATAGATAACCATTCAAATAAATAGCTTACAATCTCAGCAAAAAATACACAAAGATAACTTTGTTTAAATTGAAGTTATGTTTATTACTCTTAATTACACAGACATTTGCATAAACCAGCAAAATCATTCATTGCCATTATAACAATCCAATAAAGTAAGAAATATCTCACAACATTAAGATGAACACCGGAATAAATAGTTATGATCCGTTATCCATAACATTCCACGCAAATCCCATGTAATATTTGCTCGGTAAATAGTCATTTCTCATTAGCAGAAAAATAGTTTTCATACAAAATGTCTCCATCTTCTATTATACCAGAAAAATCCTCTTCTAATCTCGTTTACCCTCTATTTATCCTACAAGAGAATTTGTCTTTACATGACCCATCATTCCACCTACCCTCAACCTCTTGGATTGTTAAATTTTGTCTTTTTTGGTTACTCAACCAAAAATAGATAATTATTTACAAATTATATTATTCTGTCGTTGGGTCCTCTAAACTAGAAATGTAATTGCCCACAACTCAATTTCATAAAAAAATACATTACATTGCAAGGGCTCCAATAATTTTAAAGAGACTTCATGAATAGATAATTATTTTCCCACATTAATTATTCCTTTAGTAGTTGCTTTAATACTTTCTTCCAGAAAATAAGCATTCACATATGCTTGTCCTATATGTTGTTTGAGACCCTCTTCAGTAAGCGCATTAAATTTCCCGATATACTCCAAGTCATCCTTTAAGCTTCCTTTCAATTATGTTAAATGATAGTCTTTAGTGGGTATCTTGTACATATATTGAGCAATTGAGATATGTCATTTCTCGTGCACCTGACATATATCTTTATAAATTCCTTCACACTTCGAGATGGTCTTTGGTACTTCCGCTTGTATTTTCCCGGAAGATTTTCTGCAACTATCTAGAAGAGCTATATCCAATTTTAGCTCAGCGGCTATTTTATTTGGCAAGTGATCAAGATGTTAGGTTTATACAAGCATACACATAATAAGTTGCGAGAGAAATAAAAAAATAGCAAGCATACATTAGACACATAATTTACCCTGGAAACCCCATGCAGTGAAAACCAACACCCAATGAAGATCTTCATTACATGGCCAAACCGGCCATCCAGGCCAAGTGAGCTAGCCACCGCTCACCTCCAGGACACTTTACAATGCAGCCTCCTCAATCCTTATAAAGGCTTCCTTACATGCAATACCATGGTACAATACCATGGGCTACAACAAACCATGTTCCCAAAAAACATGTGTTGGAACTAACCAACTTTGACTCAATCTCGAGTCAAGGTTAACCCTAACACAAGAAAGTTTGGATTTTTACCTTTCCAAATAATCAACTTTTTTACCTTGTTGAATGTATTTATTACTTTATGTTTTGTGGTGAGAGTATCTGCAGCAATTTCCTTCATCCTATCTATCATCTTTCTCATTTTATAAATCTCCTATGTCAACAATTCTTTCGAGTGACCATTTTTTTCTTGAACTTTACAAGCCTGTTCATAGAATGGCGTCATGTATTGCTTCTGATTTTGAGAAGCTTTAACCTGCTCCATCAAAGATTCCTTTCCATTATTCCACTCGTCGACTTGAGCTTGCCAAGATCCCTTTTCTATGATCAAGGATTCCACTTGCTGATTTAATTTCATTTCACTCTCTTCCAACTCATTTATCCGAGAACGGAAATCATCTCGTTCCGCTTCCATGATTATAAGTTGAACGTTCAATGAATCCTTTTCATTTTCCAACTCCTGATAGCCCAACATCAATTTTTATTTTTCAGATTGCATGGTCTCCCATTTTCTTTTCATTTCAATACCTTCATTTATGGCCCGCACTAAATTATCTTTTAAATTCAACATTTTCACTTTGCTTCGCTCTAGATCATTCATCAACTCATCAACATTGTTAGCATTGGCTTGGGCAGCTGCTATATTTACTGAAGCTGTGAACTTAGGATGTTTATGGGTACCTTCTACCAAAGTGATTTCTTGGATAGTTACTATATCTAGCTATGTACCCACTTTCAATCCTTTTTCTGTTCTTCTCATATTTTTCTTCCTCTTAGGATGGAAGACAATGGTGCCCAATATTGAAACAAAGTGTTGTTTAGAGGGAGTGAAAGGTGTGAGCCCGAGCTTAGAAAATGGGAGATTCCCCCCTATAGGTGGAATTCCCAAATCATCAGGTGGGTCTATATCCATATTTTGTAAATTATGCTCTTCTCCTGGGCCCTCTTATCTTCCACGGCTTTCTTGACCTTATCTTCTTCTTCTTTTTGTTTTTTCAATTCAGCTGCTCTCTCAGTTGCTTCGTGTTCTTCTTTTCTTCAAGCTTATTCTTCATGTTCTTCTTTTCTTCGAGCTTCTTCCTCATGTTTCTTTCTTTATGCTTCTTCTTTTTGTATTGTTTCCTCCTCTTGTTTCCTTCTTTCTTATTCGTCTTTTAAAGCTTCTTCTCTAACCTTTTGTTGCTCCGCTTCTTTCAAAACCTCATTAGCTTGGCTAGAACTTGCTCTGTCTTTCCGACCAAATATTTTATTCAGATCCGCCATATTTTTTTCCCCTCTGTATACTTCCTCATCCTTCAAGAAGTGATCCGTATATTCGAAATGAATCTTACACGATACATAATGTTTGGTTGCTTTCTATAATTTTTCGTTTGTAATAAACGCCTTTTCTCCAAAATGGAATGCATCTAAGTCCTTTATGAAAGCCTCTGCTCCTTTGACCTTGGTGAATTTGTATGCCCCGATGGTGAATGGTAGTGGGGGGTGTGAAGCCTTCTTATGCTCATTCAGAAAATGACCAACCCCGTTGATAAATATTTGCCTCACCGCTTCCTTATGCACCACATAATATGTGGCATACCTTGGCATCAGAGAAGGAGCCTTAGTTCCTCCATACATCCAGATATATGTGCCTTCTGGCTTAAAATAGTAATCTCCATATTCAAATATTACTTCCATTGCATTATTTGACAAACAATTTGGCTCTTTGTTAAACATTGACCTACACAGAGGAATTATAAACTCCTCGCATAGAAGCTTGTAAAAACTTGCATATTTGTGAGCCCACATTATTTGATAGGAGACATAAAGCGGGGTCTTCGCTGGAACCCAATGGCACCCCAACTTGTGGAATGGGTTCCTTATCAAGATACAGTCAACGAGGTAAGAAGACAAAGAATTATGCCCTTTTTTGAGTCATTCCTCCTTGAGATGCTGCTATTGCTAATGCCATACTCTCTAAAATAATTTCTGACCAATTGAAGACAGTACCATGGGAGGATACATGGTACATAATAGGTACCCAGCTAAGTTTGTAGATATTTTTGTCCGCCCTTCCAAATATTCTACTTAACAGCATTGCTATAACTCTGAAAGGTGTCTTCAGATTCTGCACATCGTGCTCTCCGCTCACCCTATGCCTTAACTGTTTTCTGGGAATCAACATCTTCTTAGCATATTCATAATGGTCTATGTTGACCGCTTTTATCCAGTCTTCTGTCATCATTTTTTTCTCCAAAAAATTCTAACTGTCAAAAGGTTTATAATCAAAGAAAGATGAAACAAAATACCTTAGTTAATCAAAAAATTAGAAGGAGTGGCCCTACATTTTTTTTACAAAAAAAAACTAGGGAAAAGGTTGTAGCTACAACAGGTGGATCGTCTAGTAATTGTGTTGAAGTCTATTTCCATAGGGCAAGTTCATTCAAACCAAGTCTTATACCATACATGATGCAATCCTGTTCTTTGGTTCATTCAAGGATTTCACTTAATTGGGCATGTTTTCCATGTAATTCATGTAGGTGGCTATACATTTGGTCATGAGATTCTATTAGCTCCTCCTGCATTGATAATGGAGAGGATTTAAACTATGATAGGCTCTTATTTTTATTTTTTGGTTCAACCATTTCATGTTTACGTCCTTTATCCTTTGCTTAAATATTTTATTTTATCGGACATCTCCTGCACATTTTCCTGGTTTCCAAGGGAGAGGGTTACATTCACCAAAGTTGCTGCAATAGGAACTTGATTGATATTAGTAAACAAAAGAGTCCCATTGGTACTTACTAATGTAGGTCTCCTAGTAAGCTTGATCCTTTTCAGCATCTGTTTCACAATTTGTTTTTTCCTCTTGTCATAGATAAAGGAGTTTAGGGAATCAACAACATCATCTTTTGAATGGGTGAAAAGTCCTAAACAAATCTTTTTGAGAGGAAAGTGTCCCCTATTATTGAAGTAGTTATGGGATTCATGGAGGAGAGACCTACTTCCATAATTAATTTTCATGTATCTAGATCAGGTTGACTCTTTTCTTCCTCTTTCTTTTTCTTTTTTTTTCAACTTCCCTTTTTATTTTCTCTTCTACTTCTTTTAATATTTTCTCTTCATCTTCCTTAGTTTCTACTTCCTTCCTCCTTTTCTCATTTTCATTTTTTCTAGATGCCTCTTCTTGTTGTTGTTCACTTGTGATCTCTTGAAGTCATGTCTGTGTGGTGGAAATATACTTACTATTTCATGGTCACCTTGAGATCTCATTAAGGGACTTAGCTTTCCCATACACTTCCTCATCTACCCAAAATTAATTTGTATACTCCCATGTGAATCTATAAGCACGACAATGTTGTTCCACTATATTTATATAGTCATCCCTCTTGAAAATTTCATTGCCAATTTAAAATACACTAATGGCCTAGACCTTTTATTTAGCCTCTTTGATTTCTTTCAATCAATATCCTCCAAAAGTTAGAGGTAGGGAGGTCGAACAATTTTTTTTTTGTATTTTTCAATATTACACCAATTCCATTCAAAAAAACTTGATAGGTCACTTCTTGTAGTATCATTTTTTTAGCAACTAAATAAGGGATGAGATGGAGAGGCTTAGTACCACCATATATACATACGTAATTCCCCTTTTGAGTGGCATACCAATATCCTAATGTAGCAAGGCCTCTAGAGATCTATCAGACTTGCACTTCGTTAGTTCCCCATGGATGATGGTGTATATGGCATTAAAAATTCTTGGCATATCTTAACATAATAACTAGTTGTTATGCAACAAATTTCCAAAAAGAGCATAAAAAGGGCAGAAATAGATCAGAAAGAGTACTCCACAACTTGAATGAAGAAAGTAGATGAATAGCAAGCCTCTTCTAGGGGGAAACCTCCTTATACAATGTACTAAGTACACAAGCCAAGACAAGACAAGATACTCAAATGAAAATATCTCCTTCCTATATATAGGAGATTAAGAGGTACAATTACAACTCACTGATCCGAGCCAACATAACTAATATATACATACTAATGAAAATTACCACTAATGGACCAAAGACGACATTAAAACTAATGTAATGCACCACAATATAGGGAGGAATGTGCCCCTATTTAGGGATTAACATTCCCCTCCCCTTCAAACAAGTGTTGTCCTCAATGCTTGATTAGTTGTGGATGCTTCTGTATGAAGGACTCATCTTCCTATGTCGAATCTTCCACCAACAGGTTCTCCCACTTGATGAGGTACTCAGTAATAACCCGATTTCATATTTGTTTGGTCCTTGTTTCAATGATTTGTTCAGGTTCCAATATGAATTTTCCTTCTTCGTCAAGCTCGGGCAAGATTGTTTGAATTGGGATCTTGACTCATGTTACCTTCTTTAAGCAAGAAACATGGAAAATAGGATGCACTCTTTATGATGAATGGATCTCCAATTTGTAATCCATACTACCAATATTTTGCAACACTTTATAAGGCCCATAATACTTGCATGTTAATTTATTTTCCTTATTTAATATATTGAGGGACATCTGCTTGTAAGGTTGTAGCCTCAAAAATACCCAATCCCCTTCTTCGAAACACCTTTCATTGTGATGTTGATCAGCTTGTTGTTTCATCATGTTTTGTGGCATAGACAGGTTGTCCTTAAGTATCTAGAGAACTTCTTGCTGGTGCTCTATGTGATCTTCCACGGTTTGAAATTTAGATTTTCCTTTTAAGGGAGATGTGATAGAGGGAGGATGGTACCCATAAAGTGCCATAAATGGAAACATTTTTGATGATGTATGGAAGGAAGTATTGTACCACCATGCTCCCAAAGATAACCATTTCACCCACTATGTTTGTTTATCAAACGCAAGCAACGAATATATCCTTCCAAACATTTGTTCACTATCTTAGTTTTCCCATCATATTCAGGATGGTGATGAACTATGAGCCAATTGGGTGCCCAAACAAGAAAACAATCCAGTCCAAAAATTTCTAGTGAAAAATGGATCTCTATCACTTATAATAATATTCATATTTCCATGTAACTTCTACATTGTTTCCATAAAGGCTCCACCTATTGTACTTGAATTAAAAGGGTGAGAGAGTGCACAAAAATGTGCATACTTTGTGAGTCTATCAACAACCACCATAATAGCATTTTTTCCTTCTGACTTGGGTGGGCTTGTGATAAAATCCATTGAGACTTCCCCCCAATGCTGGAAAGGTATGTCTAATGGTTGTAGAAGTCCTGGGGTCTTGATTGTTTTAACCTTAACTGTTGGAAAACCAAACATTTGGCCATGAACCTTTGAACATCATATTTAAGACCTTCCCAAAAAAATTCCTTTTTGACCCAGTGGTAAGTTTTCAAGAATCCAGAGTGCCCACCTATAGGAGAGGTGTTTAATTCATAGAGGACCTTTCGTTTGAGTTGGGAGTTTTTTCATAAATATAAGCGATCCTTATACCATAGTGAATGATTTTTCCACACAAACGTATATGATAAACCGGGATCGTTTTGTATCTTTTGAATGAGCGTCCACATAGATAGGTCATTTTTCCATTCTTCCCTTCCTGCTACTACCCAATCAGGTTGGATAATGCAAATTTCACCAAGTACTGCCCCAACATCTTCATATTTTCTAGAAAGCGCATCTACCACCACATTTTGTTTATCTTTTCAATAGATGATTCAAAGTCATATCCCAACATAATGGCTATCCATTTTTGTTGCTCTTCTGAAAATAATCTATGTTCCAAGAAGTATTTAATACTATCATGATCTGTTTTGAACTTGAAGCGCCTACCTATTAGGTAAGGATGTCATTTCTTAATAGCATGTAGTATTGCCAACATTTCCTTCTCATAAATGGGATTTTGTAAGTGTTTTTCATTGATTGCATGACTTGTGAAAGCAAGTAGGTGTCCTTCTTGCATTAGATCAGCACCAATGCAATTTCCTGAAGCGTCACATTCCACAATAAAGGTTTTTTTGAAGTCTGGTGTGGACAAAACAAGATATTTGCACATTGCCTCTTTCAGTTGTTCAAAAGCTTGAGTTTCCTCTGGAGTCCAAGAAAATGCATATTTCTTCAATAATTTTGTCATAGGTGTTGTTATTATTCCATAGTTCTGAAAAAAAAACTTGTGGTAGTACCCTGTTAGACCTAGGAATCTGCAAAAATTCTTCAGGGTTTTAGGAATCGGCCAGTCCATCATGGATTTAATTTTGTCGGGATCTACCTTGACACTTTCATGAGATAAAATATGACCCAAATACTCTACCTCCTTTACCCCAAAGAAACATTTGGAAGTTTGCATATAGTTGTTACTCCTTTAGTAGTTGTAGTACCCTCTCAACATCTTGAACATGTTCTTCCCAAGACTTTATATAGATTAGTATATCATCAATAGCACAAATTTTCTAATGAAAGGCTCGAAAATGGAATTCATCAAACCTTGAAATGTAGAAGGCGCATTCGTGAGACCATGTGACATTACCAAAAATTCACAATGGCCTTCATGAGTTATGAATGTTTTTTTGTGATGTCTTCATCCTTCATTCTAATTTGATGGTGCCCGGAACGGAGATCCAACTTTGTGAAGAAAAATGCTCCATGTAATTCATCTATCAATTCATCAATGACAGGAGTGGGAAACATATCTTTAATGGTAATCTTGTTGATCTCTCTATAATATGGACACATATTCCATGATTGATATGGCTTGTGTACCATTGCCACTGGTGCAGAGTAAGAATTTTTGCTAGGCCTAATTATGATGGCCTCTAACATTTCTTCAATCATACGCTCAATCTCACTCTTCTGGCCATAGGGGTATATGTAACGTCTGGTGTTAGGAGGAACACTCCTTGGAATTAAGTGAATAGCATTATTATAATCTCAAAGAAGTGGAATACCTTTTGGAATATATTCAAATAGCTTGGAATGCTTATTAATGACCCTTTGGAGATCTAGGAAAATAGGAGAATTAGATGTTTGAACATCTAATGAGTATAATTGTGAAATTACACCTTGATGTCCCTTTTTCATCATTTTTTTCATACAATTAGAGCTTATCACCTTGATTGGTTCCCCTGTGATACCATTTAACTCATATTATTTTCCTTCCCATAAAAATTTCATGAAAAACTTCTTAAAATTAAAACCCATTATTCCTAATGGTTGTAACCATTGAACTCCTAAGACAACATCAACACCCCCATCGGAATAGAAATCATCATACTATTCAATATATATTCCCCCATAGTAAGATTGATATTATGGAATTTCCCTAAGAAATTGATAGTTCCTCAATCTGCAATCATTACTTGAAACTCGTGTGTTGGATATACAAAGCAATTGAAAGCTTTTGCTAATTTATAGTGAATGAAATTATGAGTACTACTGGAATCAATCAACATTGTTAAACTTTTCTTTTTGATATATCCTTCGACCTTGAGAGTTTAAGGAGTGATAATACCAGCCAATGCATGATAGGATATGGTGGGATTAATCTCTTCGGAAGTAGTATATTCTATTTCTGCATCTTGAGACACTTCCTATTCTTTTGGTTCTTCCTCTTCACAATCTATGTAGAATAATTTCTTCTCACCACACTTATGTCCCTTACTATACTTATTGTCACAATTAAAGCATATGCCTTTGGCTCTTCTTTCCTCTAGTTGTTGAGGTGTCAACCTTTGGGGTGGGTTAGAAGAAGGAATATTATTCTCTTGCTATGTGTTGGAGGTGGTATTTCTAGTATCCATCATCATATTTTTACTTTCAACCTTCCTTTCCATCATGAAATCCTTCTCCAAGGATGGTAGTTCAAAGAGACACACCTCAAGTTTAATGTTATCCTTAAAGGTTCCAATAAAGAGATCCAACCTAATATCTTCTGAAATGTTGTTCACTCTAAGACTTAGCTTCTGAAACTGCTTAGTGTGCTCTATAACTGGACCTTTTTGTTTGATATTTATCAATTGGATAAAGAAGGTGTTGCTATTAATATCCCCATAATGTGCAATCAACCCTTCGGTGAATATAGACCAAGATATAATAGAGTCCCTTTTACAGTCACGAAGCCATTGGTACCATACAAATTTATTAGGATCTAAATATAATGATGCAATAGTTACATTTTGCAAAGTTGGAACCTGGTGTAGATCAAAGAATTTCTCCATCTAGAATATCCATGTTATTGGATCATTGCCATCAAACTTTCTTATGTCAATCTTGGGAATGTGGATACCACTTGGTGACCATCCTTGATGAATTCCACTACTAGAATCATTTCCTCTTGGAATATTCTTATTCGTGGAATTTTTCTCAACATGGAAAGTATATTTATCCTCCTGAGAATTATGGAACACATCATCACCTGTAGGGGGAGTATCCCTTGAATTTTGTATAAGCTTAGCAATATTTTTCATATTTCCCATAAACTTATCCTCTAAATTGAGTAAATCAGTTGTTCTCATCGAACCATTCATATTTTCCTCCATTTTATTCAAATTCTCCTCTAAATTAACTAAATCAACTTTTTTCATAGACTCTTTAATCATATCTTTCAATTGGGACACTCGAAAAGATAGGTCTTCCCTTTCATCGTACGTCGAGGATGGATCCTCTGGTGGTTTGAGTGTAGTGTGAGTTTTTAAACTTCCTTTTGGTGGCATTTTGAATAATATAAATAGATATCACACCCTAGGTTTCACCACAATTAGATCCTTCTATTCAAATTTATTCAAATTTAAAATGGTGTACCTTTTTCAAACCCTAATTGGAAGATTGCTTTATGGACAACTTGAAACTAAGGTAAATTTTAAATTTATACTCCTATGGTTCTAAAATTTCAGCCTGCTATATCCCGATGTGTCTTTTTTCCAATGTCATAGGTCTAAACTAATTTGGATGTACCAATAAGAAGTTATTTTGAATCTCCCAACACTTCATATTTTTTGTCTTTCCAAAAGAGAGAACTTGTACGGTATTCCACATGTCCAATATTTTGGATCTAAGGTTGAAAACTCTACCACATATACGGTTTTCCATCTTCTTTCTAATGCAATAGATCTCACTCAATTTGGATCTTGCATGCCCCATATATGACCTTTTTTCCCATAACACCTTTTTTAGACTAGTTTTTGTACTAGTCAGAAACCGTAGATTCCACCGCAAATATCTCCGAACCTATAATTTATTAGGATATTAGACTTGGACCAAAGTTAGACCGACCTTTATTCTAGATTTTTTTTAAGTCTTGTAGTCTAAAACCTTGTAGAAAAAATGTTATAGCGAAAATTCCAAGATGACTCGTTTTGAAGAAACTAGTCCCAAGGAAAGAGCTCTGATACCAAATGTTATGCAACAAATTTCCTAAAAGAGCATAAAAATAGCATAAATAGATCAGAAAGAGTACTCCACGACTTGAATGAAGAAAAAATATGAATATCAAGCCTCTTCGAGGTGGAAACCTCCTTATACAATGTACTAAGTACACAAGACAAGACAAGATACTCAAATGAAAAGATATCCTTCTTATATATAGGAGATTAAGAGGTACAATTACAACTCACTGACCCAAGATGACATAACTAATATAACCATACTAATGACCATTACCAATAATGGACCAAATATGACATTAAAACTAATGTAATGCACCACAATATGCGGGGGAATGTGCCCCCATTTAGGGCTTAACACTAATGTATTTGTGTTCCCACAATATTGTGCAATATACATGGACTATAGGGTTATTCTAACGTCATTGTCGCCCCATCCCTAGAAAGGTTTTTCTTGCACATACCATGTCCAAAAGATAAGAAGACATATAAAACTTAGAATATTTACTTGAATTTGTGTCTCTTGCATTTATAACTTCTCACTTAATGTTAACAGAGAGGATGTCCCCCAAATTGAAAATAGTGTCAAGTGAAGTTACTTGCTACAATATAGGCACCTAAGGCTCTCTCAAGTGTGTTACATCTTTCTTCCCATAGACCCTAGCGATTAGGGTGGCTTCCATCCTGTAGGGAGGTCTCAGGAATTCTGTAGGGTAAAAGCTTTTGTCCCTTGCCCTAAACATTTTATCTCTTATACAACACTTTTTCAGGAAATCATGGAAGTCTAGTCTGCTCTAGGGATCCATTATTCTATTAAGCAAACAATTGGGATGAGGAATTTATAATAGGATTCCAGAGAAAAATGTTGGAAAGAGGTAATATATTTCTCCTTTGGAATTGTAATAATCCCATTTTCTACATCAACTTTGTGAAGGAGAGAAAAAATGAAATTAGAACACGGGAAGAGAGCAGGTCTGGATAATACTCCATGAAACCCTTACATTTTGATATTGTGGTATACTCCCGGGACATTTGCATCTTCGAGGGGGATAGATGGGATGACGTGTTCATCCTTTAAAATTTGGTAAATTCCTCCCCAATGGAGTAAAGGCTTGACATTGGTGTACCCATTATTAGTCCATACTATCGCTTCCCCCTCATCCTTAGTTGAAGACAATTCATGGACTATTTTTTCTTTGTACTTGGTCCTTTTATTGTCCATCGTGTACTCTTGCATTTCATCATCATCAAATTCTTAGGAAACCATGGAATTAGTGAGTTAGTAAAATCATTAAGGTAAGAAATGCAATAGTGTGAATCTTCATATCTTGAAGCCAGTATGCTTAATGGATATGGGGCTCATTATCAGAGTCAATACCCCAAGGGAATTAGCACTAGGCATATCTTTTTATGGGGTCACCTTTGATAGGAGGGAGCACATGGTTGGACTGTGTAGAAAATCCGACTAGAAACCCATGGGATGGGGGGGGTATTTGTAATATTCAATCTTCGGGGTCATACAATGGTGTTTGGTTTTTTATCCCATCCAAAATATCCTCTTTTGTACCCACTCTAAAAAACACTAGGGTCAAGTTATAATCAGGATGATAGGGTCTTCTTTTCCAAGCTGGTGATAGGTGGGTGTCTTAAAATGAACGGAAAATGGGTTATCTTTTGTTGGGTGAAGGGAAAGGGCTAAAATATTTAAAATAAACAATTCTATAACTACCCTAGATCGAATTGATAGGTAGGTAAAAAAGTAGGAATACATGTTGATAAATCAGGTTGATGTTGATGAGGTGGTGCTTCCACCTTTGCGACATTTCCTAATGCATTTGAGTGCCTTGGATACATCATTGAATGATGGATTCCAAGTGTAAACAACTTTAAAACAATGGTTTCCCCCTTTTAAATGACAATGGAACATGTGATGGGTTGTATTTAATTGGACTATTTTTTATGAATTAATTTTCTTTTTATGTATGGGGGTTTGGATGGGTGTTGTGTTTAGAGGATAGAATTGTACCTCCCCAACACGTCAACTTAAAATATCCCTAAATCGTCAATGGCATGATCAAACTAATCTAGTAGAGGGGGGTTGTCATCAAAATAGACCTCTACACTACCGATGTGTTAGAATTAGAGTCTTTTTCTTCCGATGTATCGGTCGCGAAGGACTCTTTTGGATTCAAGGTTCCTTCTGTGGAAAACTTACAAGGTTTTGGAAATGATGTATCAACAGATTAATGGGGTATACTACTAAAAATTTCAATGAAATATGTTTCTTTCATATCGAAGGCTCTTGATAGAGTGAGAAAAAGAGGTATAAACATCAATGGATTAAGGGATTAGGTGGATAAATCATTGAAATATTGGTAGCAATGGAGGCTAGATGGTTGAAAATTCATGGGGTTAGAGGTCAAGACGAGCAACGTTTTGGTGGAATAGGGCCCAACACTGCTAATGTTTCAACAAAACAGACTCGTAACATACCGACACTTCACAGAGTTAGAAGGTTAAGTTTCCAAATTGATAGCTAGATTTCCACTATTTCACTGAGTAAGCAGTTAAATATCAAAAAAAATCGCTAGATAAGCAGTTAAACCATTGATAGTTTTGGGGATCAAAGTTTAACTTGCCAATGTTTTGCTAAGTAAGACTCATAACTGTTGTCATTTTGCTACATTAGGTGAGTAAAGGGTCAAAGTTTCAACAAGTTAAGTGTTTAAGGTGTCAATGTTTTGGCGAGGTAGAATCCTCTTGAAAATAGATTTTGTAAGGAATTTTTCTTCAAAAATTCTAAGTGTTTTACTTCTTTAGTCTTCTAGGATGGACTAGATGGCTTGAGAGTGAGTCAAACATAGGGCTTTGATGAACTTAAGATCAATCCAAGTTTAGGTGATTAGGACTAGTTTGTTCATTCATATCTCTTCAAATATTCAAGGGTGTATTGCTCAAATAAGAAGAATAGATAGTAGAGGGAACTTTTGATTATTCCAAGTATGCAACATAATGAGAAGGAAAGTAAAAGGGAGTAATATGAGAAATAATCCGACAAAACATGACATACCAAATACTATGTTCAAGTTGTTGTTGCAAAAGCATTGCTAAAGAAAAGGGCATTTGGATTAGTAACCTTTGATTCGGAATTTTAGGTGGGGCCACAGGTTACATAACTTGGGGAGTTGTTGAGGGCTCGACAAATGGTGACACACTAGGCAAAGCAAAAATCTCTATTGTTCCTACTGAGAATACATTTTGAAGTGTGAAAACATCAACCTATTCTCCAGTCATTAAGGCATTTAATAGACCATGGGTCTTACAACATAGTCCATGACCATACCTACATATCCATTTTTATAAACCTTGTCTATTCTATTGTAGAGATATTATAATGAAGTTCATTTATGAGTAGCATGAATCAATGAACTGAGTTGGATTCTAGGTACCAAGGTTTTATAGATTTTGGATTTGAAAGGTTTTTCATCAGGAACCACTTAATATCTCTCAGGTGTTTTCCCACTAATTACAAGCATTGATATC
Source organism: Larix kaempferi (assembly GCA_027924585.1). Classification (NCBI taxonomy): domain Eukaryota; kingdom Viridiplantae; phylum Streptophyta; class Pinopsida; order Pinales; family Pinaceae; genus Larix; species Larix kaempferi. The sequence continues at coordinate 13,737,151 of BSBM01000729.1, forward strand.
CCCAATGGATTCCCCACTGCGTCACAAAAATGACCCGCTTCTAGTGAGAACCTATAGCTCTAGCAGAGTTGTCTATGGACCCTCTTATGACTGGACTTCCTTTCCCAACTTTGTGCTTGTTTAGTTATCCAATACTGAACTTTGGATGGTGGAAGCAATGGCTTTGTAGCACTTAGGAGGATATTTTCCTTCTATTGATGTAGATCTAAACCCTTTAGTGCATGGATATTTGTAGGTCCCTTTAGATTTTGACCCCTAGAATTTCAACTTTTCACCCCTTTCACAATCAACTTTTAATGTGAGTGTGAGTGGGTTTCTACAACATATCGAGTCTATATTTCAAATTAGATACAAGTATGACCATGTTCCTTTTCTAGAAGTGTCCCTAGTCCAACTACAACCATTTCATATTCGTGTTACTGAGACTCAGTATGCGTCTTCATCTTTTCCAAATAGTTGAGAGAATAACATAGCATTCTAAATCCTACACTTCAGCAGTATACACCAACTGTTGTTTGGGTTAAAACAAAGCATTAATCAAATGTGGCACTAGGAAAGAAACAAGCACAACTCACCCATGCGGAAAATAAATGAAAGCTAACAAAAACCAATCCTAACCTATGAAAGTAGAAAACTAAATCTACACTACTATGTACAGACCATTCGTTGTCTTAAGGAAACTAACTAAAGTACATTTCTAGAATTTGACCATTTATAGGGAGGGGATATTTATCCCCTTCTAGATTTCTCAGGTGATATGTACCAAAACCCATATTTTGAACTCCTTCATACATGCCAAGCCACATGTATTGGAATTTGGTTTGTTTCCTTTAGTCTCATTGAGTTTATCCCACTTTAAAACAAAATCCCCTACCTCATACTCCCCATAGGTTGTTGATTTTTTATGAAACCATATTTTGACTATTTTTTGGTGGGAAACAATTTTTTGTTTATCCTTTTCTCTCTCTTCTTCCCAGTAACCAATTAATTCGTCTCTGAATAGCTGGGTAATTTTGACCTCTAATACATTGTTTCATTTGGAGTGAAAGTAAGAGGATGTTGGGAGGCATAATGGATTCTTTCCCATAAACCATGAAGAATGGGGATGTCCCTAAAGTCGCTTTGAGTGTCACCCTATTTTCCTAGAGGGATTTGGGAAATGCATTGTGAAAATTCCTCTGGCAGTCAACTACACTTCTCTTGAGGATTCTAATGAGGTTCTTCTTAGTGTACTTTGCCACAATGTTTCTTTAAGGTTACTAGTTGGATGAGTATCATAGAATGATTCCTCTTTCTAAATAAAATTAACTTAATTTCAATGAAGATAAATATGAAGCATTATAAAAAACAAGAACTGATGGAATGCCAAACCTAATCATTATCTATTGTTCAATAAAAGTGATAATGATTTCTTTGTCAACCTTAACAAGGGGGATTACTTCATCCCACCTTGTGAAATAATATGTGTCTATAAAAATGTATTTGTGCTACTTCAAGGCATTTGTATTGATTTCTCCAATGATATCCATACCCCATTGTTGAAATGGTTCATCAATGGTTAATAAGTGCAAAGGAATGGTAGGTTTATTCTCATAACCGACACCTATATAGCACACTCTGCTCTTTCGTGCATAAGCATGATCATAATTAAATAATGTGGACCAATAGTATCCTACCTTGAGGATCTTGTGCATATTATTTTATCTAGCAAAATGTTCTCTAATAGGCCCATCATGCAACTCCTTGAGGAATTTATTTACATCTTGTTTTTCCAAACATCCAAGCAATACACCATTATTATTATTTTTAAAGGATACCATTTATCAAGATGTATTGAGACAATTTGATCCTCATTGCTCTCTTCTTCTTCAAATTCAAGCTATCTAGAATTGTATCATTCTATAGAAACTGCACCAGATTTGTATACCAAGAATTTTCTTTGTCTAGGAGGAAAATAACATCTTGTGCATGTGACAATATTTGATTTCCTCATCCCTCCTATGGTTCTTCTGGTTAATCCATCACTTCAACATATATTTTTCATAATCCCTAGCCTCTCACTATCTTGGATGCTCTGAATTTGAGCTCATATTCTTATATGATAGTCATCCCTTCCTCTTCTTTCCCCTAGTTGCTTTTGGATGAATAGTGACCTAACTGTTGGGTGTGGTACATTAATTGTGTTGTGGTTCTTCAAGATATAGGACCTTAACTATTTTACATCATTAAAGACATCAAAATATTGCTTATCGGTGGCTAGTAGTTCAATTCAACACCCTATAGACTAGTGCTCATAAAAGAGATTGGTTGTTTGTTATCCTAGCCATATTTCTGGGTAAGAACCACTACTATGGCATGATCATATGAAAAAGTGTATAAAATGAGGTATGTGTTGAAATATTTGCTTTGTAGTGTTGGTGCAATGACAATTTCATATTTCATATTTTCAAATCCTTCCTTTTCGATATTGGTCCACTTGAAAACAACATCCTTCTTGATCATATTTTGCAAAGGTTTGATTGTCTTGGTAAAATTGAGTACAAATATTCTAACAAAATTGATCTTTATGAAGAAGGACTACATATCCTTCTTGTTTATTGGCATTGGGATTTGTGTGAAAGCATTGGATATTTCTAGATCTATAATAATCACTTCTTCGGAGAAAATATGCCACAAGAGTTTACCCTTAGAAACATCAAAATGCAAGTTGTGCATATGCCTTCCTATGACTTAGAACCATAAAAAATAAATTACAAATGTTAGACTCTAAATCTATGTTAGTTGAATGTACAGTTCCTAATATGTCACAATCATAATTTGCATCAGTCTGGCTAGTATGAATGATTTTGGATTGTGAATTTAATTCCAAGGTTGATTGTTCTATTTCATAGTTTCCCATGTCAGTTTCGAGAAAATAATTTCCTACAAAGGATTATGTGAATTGAATGGGCCCATTCTGTCCTTCTAGCCTTGTGATTGTATGTTTCAAGTGAGCTTCTCAGTCAATATGAATATGGTTTTTTTCTACCATCCCATGGCAGCCATAAATGAGACCAATCAATAGAAAAATTATCTTGCAACTTTTGAGACCAATTCCTACTAAGTAACAGACCACAAGACTTAAACATATCTACTAGAATAATATCAATGACCTCGCACACTTTTGGGTTGGAATCTACTCTGATCAAGACATCATTTAGCTCCCCTATTACTTTCACACCAGATCTATCTAACTAAATAATCCAGGCAGTGCATTTGGTTAGAGTCGCATTGATCTTTTGAAAAAAACAAAAAAGGCACTACATTTGATGAGGCCCTTGAATCTACTAAACAGTTGTGAACATTATGGTTAAAAATTTCAAAATTTAGCTGAAAAGGTGGGGTTTTCCATTTAGATTTATTTCCAATCAAAGTATCATGCAATGCAATTTTCTATTTAAGTTCCAAATTGATGTTAATCATAGGATATTTCTTCCTTATTTCCATATTTGTTATTTTTCCTGAGGTGGTTTGGATGGTGATGCAAAGGCTTAAGTTCGAACCAATGGAATACTTGTGTCACTCATTAATTGGATTCGTTCACTATCTCCGTACGAAATAGAATTTCTAACTTGAATCTAGTAGAAGATTTATCTATTGAGGAATGCGACATATATAAAAATGGACACATTTTATTTATTCTTTTTAAAATATTCTACCACATTATAGCCCATGAAAATGGCGTGAAATGTGTGTTGTTGTTTTCTTGGTCTGGGTAGCGGTTGTAACTTTGTTAGGTATGGTAGTGTAATGATATGGGGAATAAGTTGATGGAATGATGCCCTTACTCCTAAGTGGATAATCCTTTTGGATGGCCCAAGTGACTTGCAGTTCCCCAATTGTATCCTCGAGATCATCAAGGAGTGGAGGACACATGTCCCACATAACCATAGTTTCCTCACCCATTGGATGCTCTTCATTTCATGTTCATTCTTTGACTTATAAGGAGGATTTCCATTTTGGTTATTTCCATCTAGAAACTTATTTACTACCGTCCATGGAACAAATCCATCAAGGATAGGTTTTCTTGAAACAATCTATGTGATGGTATGTACAATAACTATCCATCCCAATTTCCTCAATATTGAAATTTGTCAATTCATAGGGTTTATGGACAAGTATTATGTATAAATATGTAAAAGGTTTTGTGTTGAATGTACCCTCATTGATATTTATTTTTCAAATCAGTGACCTCATTTGATAGTTTTTTTACCAAGTGGGCAAACTCATCTATAGCAGTGGACTCCTCATCTTGTGTGTTATTGTTAGTTTTAGGGGGAGGCTTAGGTAGAATGATTAGTTTCTTGTAAGGAGTTATAAATATGCAATCATTTGCCCCAATATTTTAGGATAGGCTTTCCATCCCCTTCTCTATATTCTTAGATTCCTCAAAATTTTCTATTAGATAAGCTTTACCAACCCTCTTACAAACATGGAAATCATTGCATGTAGTGCAGAAATGTAGTATTCAACCACAAAATTCTCATCGGGAAGAAGAGAACCAGTTGGGAATATATTGGAGAGGGTAGTGAAAGGTTGGTTCAAGTTCTTAATATTTTTATGTTTTTCCATTTTAATAGCAGTGAGTTCCTTACAAAGAATAGTTGGGGTTACCTCCTTACCAACTTACCTATAAAGTTCCTTTCAAAATCATCCCAAGTGGATTTTAATGCTACTGTGAAATTGAAATACCATGTTGAGGCGTTGTTCTCAAAGGTGTAGGGGAACAACTAACAAACCACATCTTTGTGCTTTATGTTCATGGGTTTAATAGCCATGTAAAATTTATTTAAGTGATATTCAAGAGAACCAAGTTTGTTAGGGTTGAACTCTGGTAGCATGCACTCAGGATGCTTAGGCAAGTCATTTAGTGGTGCTGCAAGATTCAAAGCACCCTAGGTCCACTAGGCCTATTGTTATTCATGGTCATTTCTATGAATTCTATATTAAAATCACATGCTTCAACAATAGTTTCAGTGTTGTATTCTTCATTAGAGAAATGTGAGTATCATGAGGTAGATATTGAACCCGAAGGGGTCAGATGAATTGCATTCATAGGTTCAATAATTTCACTCAACGTAATGTTTAAGAGGTCGTCAAATATGTCTACCAGAACTTGGCCTGGGTTATGGATGGGATTCTTGGTAGATCTTATCCTTATGGAAAGTAAAGGATTCATGGGAAACCCATCAATATTCTTCACTTAAGATTGGGTATAGCGGTGAAACTAGTTGAATTCCTCAATGGGAACAATGTTACTACAAAGATGGTGTTTTTGAGAGAAAATAATTCTCAAATTTAGAAGCGTTGTCTTTAAATACTACTTTCGGGTTAGAGTCTTCACCTTAGGTTGGGATATGGCTTTCGTAAGTATTTCTATGTGAAGATCCTAAAAGAGAATGACATGATTGATATGGCTCTCTCTCATCCATTCAAGGCCCTCCTTCTAGCACCAAAAACTATTGATAGGGTTGAATTCATTGTAGTCAACGACAAGGGTTCCACACCAATGTAAGGTCCCAATTAGACCTCACATTGTTCAAAATAGAGAATCCATCTAGATTATGGCTTGGAAACCATTATTTATTTATTTATTAAGGTTGGGAGGTATGTTATCATAATGCAATATGCTTCTATCCTAGATGAAAAGTACTGAAAATCATAACCTAGCTAGGAGATGCAATTTAAAGGGACAATTAGTTACTGAATATACACACAATTCTATAAGTATCTCAAAAAAGTATTTTGCTCATCATAAGCAAAGATATAGACATATAACATTAACCATAAATCGAGGAAAATAAGTCTTACTTTTATATAGCCAAAATTAGTAACAATCAATTGGGCAAACAGAGTCAAACATACAAGAATGAGAAATGTAATGAACATGAGCAAAATAGTCATGCAAAGAACAAACATTTTCATTTATCAACATAGCATAAACATCAAATAAGTTATACGATTCATATGTTGAAACATTTACGAATTAGTGAAATCCAGAGGCCCAAAGAGAGGCTTCCTTAGATTAATTCCACCAAAAAATGTTTTACAAGAGTCTTTAGAACATCTCATGCCAAAAAAAAAAATTCATTTTCTCTTTTCAGTATGCATTCTTTATACATTTCTCTTATCTCTTGGGTTGCTTGACGTTTCGTTTTCCGTGACTTTTAAATTACCCATCTAAGTGTAACTTTACAAAAATTAAAGGTGTTTCACAAGTGGGACCCATTTGAAGGGTAACTAAACCATCTACTTCGTTCTGGCATATTTCAAATGTCCCTTTTACAAAGTCAAGACTCAAACATAAGAAAACGGAATGCTACATGGGGGTTGGGCCCTTGCGCACCATGTAAAGTCTCTAGGATTCATAAATTTTTATATAGAGTTGAACCTCAAGTGTTTTAGAGATTTATAGGTAACAACATGGATAGAGACTTTATCAATAATAAAATTAAGTGCTTTCTCGACTCGAGGGACACTATGGAAGTTTTAAGTATATTAATGTCCCTGGTTGGAGTGGATATATGCTCCACGAGCACTGTTGTAGTCACTTCATTCAGCACTCATATTGTAACCTCTTTTAAGATAATGACAATGTTGATTTAATTCCTTCTTTATTCAATCGGTTGAGGTTGATAGATGTTGTAGAGTGTCTCAAACATAAGAAAACGGAATGCTACATGGGGGTTGGGCCCTTGCGCACCATGTAAAGTCTCTAGGATTCATAAATTTTTATATAGAGTTGAACCTCAAGTGTTTTAGAGATTTATAGGTAACAACATGGATAGAGACTTTATCAATAATAAAATTAAGTGCTTTCTCGAGGGACACCATGGAAGTTTTAAGTATATTAATGTCCCTGGTTGGAGTGGATATATGCTCCATGAGCACTGTTGCAGTCACTTCATTCAGTACCCATATTGTAACCTCTTTTAAGATAATGACAACGTTGATTTAATTCCTTCTTTATTCAATCGGTTGAGGTTGATATATGTTGTAGAGTGGAGAAAAGAAACATCTTTGCATGACACAGGTGGCTTCCTGGTACAAATTTGTTCACTTGTTAAGTGTATTAGATATGATTTATTGTAACACTGATCTTGCTAGTTTACTCTGAGAAATGGAGGTTTGGTTATGATGAAGGTCTCATGGTGTCATCCCTGGTGGATTATCTAGTGGTTATGCTAAATTTTGTTGCCACTGTGTAAGTTCATTCAAACTGAGCCTTATACCATCTATGATGTAGTCATGTTCTTTTGTCCATTCAAGGATCTGATTTAAATAGGCATGTTGTACATGTAATTGATGTAGGTAAATATACATTTGGTCATGAGCTTCTGCAAGCTCCTCCTAAATTGAGAATGCATAGACTTTAAACTCTGATAGTCTCCTATTTTATTGACTTAGTTTAGCCACTTCCCTTTTTAGTTCCTTTATCCTCTTCTTATAACCCTTATTTTATAGGCCATTGTCTCCTACGCATTTTCTTTGTTTCCAAAGGGGAGAGATACTTCACCAAAGATACATAACTAGGATCTTGATCGACATTAGTAAACATAGGAGTCTCAATGTTGATTAATAATAGAGTTCTCTCAGTAAGCTTGAGCCTTTTCTACTTTAGTTTAACAATTTTCTTTTTCCTCTTGTCATAGATAAAGGAGTCTAGGGAAGCAACAACATCCTATTTTGAAAGGGTGAAAAGTCCCAAGCCAATATTTGTAGAGGGAAATGCCCCTATATTATTGAAGAAACTATGGGAATCATGGAGGAGGGACCTGGTTCCAAAATTGCTTGTGTATCTAGCTAAACTTGGTTCTTTTCTTCCTCTTCCTTTTTCTTCTCTTATTCGACTTCCCTTTTTATTTTCTCTTCTATTTTTTTAATATTTTCTCTTCAACTATCTTAAGTTCTGCTTCATTCTTGCTTTCATCCTCTTCATCTTTTCTAGAGGCCTATTCTTGTTGCTTCTCACTTGTGCTCTCTTGAGGTCCCATCTAAGTGGTGGATATCTGCTTCATGTTTCCTAGTCACCTTGAGATCTCATCAATGGAATTTGCTTGCCTATACACTTCCTTATATGCCCAAAATTCATTTGTTTATGCCCATGTGAATCTACAAGCATGGAAATATCGTTCCAATATCTTTCTAGATTCATTCCTTTTGAAATTTTCATTGAAAAATTGAAATACACTAATGGAATGGGCTTTCTATTTGGAATATTTGATTTCATTCAAGTAATATGCTACAATAGTCAGAGGAAATGAGGGCTAAACAAGTTTATTTTCATACACTAATATTGTGCTAATGCCATTCAAAAAAGATTGATAGGCCACTTCTTGCAGGATCACTTAAGGGAGGAGATAGGGAGGTTTAATACCACCATAGATATGTAGGTAAGTCCCCTTTTGAGTGACATACCAATATACTAATGTATCCAAGGCCTATAGATATCTATTAAACATGCACTTGGATGGTTCCCCATGGATGATAGTGTAGAATGTCATTAATAATTCTTGGTATATCTTGACATAATAACTAGTGTACTTGTGCTCCCAACATATTTTGTAATATACATGGACTGGAGGGTCCTTCAAGAGCCATTACCATCCCATCCTTGGAAAGGTGTTTCTTGCACAAACCATGTCCAAAATATAAGAAGAAATATAAAACTCAGAATCTTTTGTTGAAGTTTTTCCTCTCACTTTTATAACTACTTTTTTAATGTTAGCAGATAGGATGGCCCCCCAATTGAAAATAGTTCCAAGCAAAGTTACTTGTTACAATATGGGCACCCAAGACTCTCTAAATGGTATTTCATATTTCTCCCCATAGATCCTGGCGATTAGGGTGGCTACAATCTGATAGGATGTCTTATAAATTCTGCATGGTATGATCCTATGTCTCTTGGCCTAAACCGTTTACCTGCTACTCACCACTTCCTTTGGAAAGCATGGAATTCTAGGTCCACTATAGTGATCCATTATTCTATTAAGAAAAAAAAATGGTGTGGAGAATTTATAATAGGCCTCCAAAGAAAAAGGTTGGAAAGAGGCAATATATTTATCCTTCAACAACTTTAAGAAGGAGCCAAACAACAAATTCATAACACTAGAAGAGAGCAAGTCTGGATGATACTCTATGAAGCCCTACTTTTTTTATATTGTGGTATACTCCTAGGTCATCCGCATACTTTGGTGGTGTAGCTGGGAAGTTTTCATGCTTGAAAAATTGGTAAATTTCCCCCAACAGAGCGAAGGCTTAACATTGGTGCTGTTGTCAGTTTCCCCATAATCAATTCAAACTATTGCTTCCCCCTTATCCTCAAATGCAGACAAGGCACTAATCGTTTTTGTCTTTGTACATGGTCCTTTTATAAGCCATCTCGTGCTCCTAAATTTCATCATCATCAGAGTCCAAGGAAACCATGGCCTTAATGAGTTAGTAAAATAATTAAGGAAAGAAACACAATGGTGTGAATCTTCAATTCTTGAAGTTGGTCTTCTTAATGGAGTTAGGGATCATCATTGAATTAGCTACCCAAAAGGAATTGGCATCGGGAAAATCTTGTTATGGGGTCACATTTGATAGGAGGGAGCACGGGGTCATATTGTGTAGAAAATTCAACTAGAAACTAATGGGAATTGGGGATCTTTGTAAGATTCAATCTTCGGGGCCATATAATGATGTTGGGTTTTTTAATCCCAGACGGAATCTCCCTCTTTTCATCCACTCTAAATGAACCTAGGATGAATTTATAATCAAGGTGGTAGGGTCTTATTTATCGAGGTGGTCATAGGTGGGTATCTCTAAATAAAGGAAGAATGGGTTAGCTTTCATTGGGTGAAGGGTAAGGGGCCAAAAGTTTTAAAATAAACAATTATCTAGCTACCCTAGAGTGAATTGATAGGTGGGTCAAAAAGCAGGGATATCTGCTAAGTAATCAGGTTGATGGAAATGAGGTTGTGCTCCCCCTTGGTTATATATCCTAACGTGTCTAAGTACATTATACACATCATCGAATGATGGGGCCCAAGAGAAAACAATAGATTTAAAACAATGGTTGCCCCCCTTTTAAATGTCGATGGCACGTGTGAGAGGTCAGACTTATCTAGACTTCTTTTTTTTCTTTTCTTTTTTAATTTATTTTTTACGTTTGCGGGCTTGCATGGATGGTCCCATTTCAGGAGGCTGGAATTCTATGTCCCCAATATGTTTGCTTAAAATATCTCTAACTTTCCAATGGCGTGATCGAACTAGTCTAGCGTGGGGAGAGTCATTGGTGAAATAAACCTTTGCACTATCGATGTGTGATAGGATTATAGTTTTTTTTACGTGTTGGTAGAATAAGACTCTTTTGGAGTGAACGCTCCTTCTATGGAAAAATTACAAGGTATGGGAAATGACATATTGGTGGATTAATGGGGTATCCCATTGAAACATCATTGTAATATGTTTCTTTTGGGCTCTTATAGGATCTGTCAACGGGGTGTGGGGGCATATGGGTTGGGGTTTTAGGAAGATAAATCACTGACAATTTGGAAGCAATGGAGGCTAGGGAGATAACACTTTGTGGGGCTAGAGGTTAGGACTAGAGATGTTTTGGTCAAATAGGGCCCACAATTGTTGATATTTTGGCAAAATAGACTCGTAACTTGCCAACACTTATGAAGTTAGAGGGTTAAGTTTCCAAATTTGTGACTGAATAGGTAGCTAGATTGATGATGTTTTCCTGAGTAACCAATTAAATATGTAAAGTTTCAATTAGATAAGAACCTAAAGCACTGATGGTTTGAGGAATTGAGTTTGAAATTACTAATTTTTCACTAAGTAAGACTCATTGTTGTTGACCCTAGATACAGGTGCTCGACACGACACCACCGAGGATAGGGGTGCCACCATCCCTCCTGGCAGCGTGGCTCCCACACCTGGACACCTCCCTCCGTCGGTGTTGTTCCCTATCCCCCCTCTTTAATGACGCGTCCTACTCCATCCCATCAAGCCTCCTCGCGTGATTTGAACTTCATTCCCCCCATGGATCAGTCGCTCACATTCACTCTAGCTCGGCTCTTCTTGTCGCATCCCCTTAACTGGTTCAGGTGCGCCATTACTCTGTCCCGTGTGAGTTCTCGAAGCTCCCTCCTTGAAATTCTTGATGTGAGGCTCCCCCGTCATGCCCGGGTTTTCATTGATCTCCTATGTCATCCTATACCTGCTGCCTCTGCTGAGAGCTTCGCCCATTCTCCGTTCTCCAATGATTTTGTTGACAGTGCCATGACCCGAACACGAGGCACCTCCAAGCGAGGTTCTAGTCACAGTGCTGAAAAAGCTGCCACTTCTGCTGAGAAGGAAAAGATGTCCAACAATGGCTATGAAGACAATGTATCTGTCCTTGTCCGTAGGCTGGTGGATGACTAGGAATATCGTAGTGTTGCTGAAATTCTGGCATTTGCAACCAAGTAAACCATTACTGGTTAATGAAAAAGATGTTGGCAACTTTGGTGGAGGAAATGCTAACAAATTGGAATATGGCCAAGGTGGCAATTACAGACACCAGGGCACATATGGCTCATCTGGATTGAATGCTAGCTTCCACGGAAGCCAATTTGACAGGTAGAATGTACTCTTTGTTTCGCCATCCTACTCCTCCCCGTGATTCTGGTCCCGCGGCTCATTTTGAAGGTTTGGCCGGCAATCTTAATGTCCATGCTGAGGGTGTGGCTACCGCAACTGAATTCCAGGATACAGGAAGATCCCTGCCCAACTCCCTCGGTGTTGTTGTTGCGGAAGGCACTACTCCAGTTCCAGCCCCCTTCTCAGGCCCGAGCTCTCCTGCTGCAGTGGTGGTGCAGGGTGCCTCTCCCTCTACGACTTCCTTCCCTACGCCCTCGATGATTGATGCCTTACACTACAAACGGATCAGGAAGGCTAAGGATGACACAACCATACAGCACAAAACTGATCCCCGGCCCATCAAGCTCCCACTCCAGAATTGGGAAGAGGACTTCTTTGGTAGCTTTCCAATTATTGAAGACAATCTTGGTTCTCAGAATGTAGAAGCTAGTACATAGATCTGCTTTGTGTGAGCCTAGCTCCTATTTTTTTTGCAGTTAGCATTATCTTTCTTCCTCCGTTTTAGCTCTATGGACTACTGTCAGACTCTAGCTTTTCCTACCAGTATAGTTCGGTTTATGTTTTTAATGATCATATGCAATTATGTTAATACTGCTCAGCCCACTTATGGGCGGGACTTTGGATGCTCCTTATTGCTTTTTCTGCTCCATGAGAAGCTTATGAAAGCTCATGAATTTACAGATTCTCATGTGATTGTAACTTTTTTTGTACTTTAATATATTTCCCTTATGCTGCTTACAAAAAAAAAAGACTCATTGTTGTTGACATTTCACTGCATTGGGTAAGTAAAGGGACAAATTTTTAGCAAGTTAAGTGTTTAAAGTGCCAATGTTTTAGCAAGGTAGGATCCTTTTGAAAATAGATTTTGGAAGGAATTTTTCTTCAAAAAATATAATTGTTTTACTTCTTTAGTCTTCCAAGGTGGACTAGATAGTTTTGGAGTGGATCAAACATATGGATTTGGTGAACTTAAGATCAAGCCAAGTTTGGAATTAGGACTAATTTGTTCACTCAAATCTCTTCAACTCTCCAAGATTGGATTGCACATATAAGAAGAATAGATGGTAGAGGGAACTTTTGATTATTTCCAAGTATGCATCATAATGAGAAGGAAAGTAAAAGGGAGTAATCTGAGAAATAATCCAACAAAACATACCATACCAAAGACTCTATTCAAGTTGTAGCTGCAGAAGCATCACTGAAGAAAAAGACATATGGACTAGTAACCTTTGATTCAAACTTTCAGGTGGGGCCCCAAGTTACATAACTTGCAGATTCATTGAGGGTTCAACCAATGTTTGTTAGAATATTGAGAAATATGCATAAATAAACAACAATATATTTCTGAAATGTAAAGTAAAAGCAAGAATCTACTAGTCTATCCTTATATCCATACAAGAACCATATAATCAAAGTAGTTAGTAAAATATAAGAGAAAAATAAATTATACACCATATATATGTGGTAAAACCCCAAATGGGGAACATCCATGGGAAGGTATTGTCTTCTTTGTTCTTCATAAATCTCCAATCTTACACTTGAGCTTCACTTCACATATGCTTTTCACAACTTTACAATAACATCACAATATAATTATTTGATTACATTGATCTTCCCATATAGCTAAGTCTTTAGCATCGGTTGGATTTGGTTGTTCACCTTTCACTAAGCGCTAGAGATTCTTACTCTTGAGAATGTCAATAATATTTATCTTCTAAGAGAGATAGTTAGTACCAACTAATTCAAGAATAGAAGTTGCTTGGTGCTTGTAAAATAATTTCCAAAAAAATACCAAAGAAGGTAGAAAATAGTACTTAGCTCTAATACCATGTTAGAATATTGAGAAATATGCATAAACATATAAAAATATATTTGATAACATGTAAATCAAAAGAAAGAATATACTAGTCTATCCTTCTATCCATACAAGCACCATATAATTAAAGTAGAAGTAAGAGACAAGAGAAAAAGAAATGATCATAGGATATACATGGTAAAACCCCAAATGGGGAAACATCCACGGGAATGTTGATGTATTTGTAACTTCGGAAGATATTCCTCTATGTATTACACTTGTACTTTATTATATTCATGATGGAGATGTATTATTCCTCCAATCAGAAGTGTCGTCATTTGTATTTGTAAGTGTCGCAAATATTATTGTAAGTGTCGCAAGTATTATTTGATGGGTTATTAGACCACCTTGGTGAGATCGGCCCTGAATGTGTCATCTGGATGGGTTATTAGGATTCCTTAGGAAGTCGGCCTTGTTAGAATTAAACGCGGGTTAATTTGTGTATAAATAGAGAGTGAGTGTCTCTCATTCTATTCATTCACTCACTCATCCAACTCGCATAGTTGAGAGAGAGGAGTGCGCACAAGTGGAGGAGGAGTAGCTGCTGGAGTCATTTATCTTTTGGGAATTGATATTTGTATTGGGGTTTATTCTATCTCTGAGGAAGTTGCGGGGTTTTTCACCTTCTTGGTTTTCCCCAAGGAAACTATGTGTCTCTTGTGTTTATTATTGTTAAGTTGTGCATGTTATTCTCTTAGTAGGATCCTAGATAATGTTTGTATGAAATTATCGAAAAATTAACATGGTATCAGAGCGAGACTAAGAAGAAGACACTGTGCAGCTGTGGAAGCTAGGGATTCTTAATATTTGGGTTTCTCTCCTTAGATCATCAAAGGAAGGAGGCTAGGATGACTCTCCTTGAAAGGCATCTTTATGTCGAGACAGAATTCAATTCTGAGCACTTTCGGTTTTTGGCTTGTCACTGCTGCAGGAAATTAGGGTTTTGGAGAAAGTTGAAATTTTTGGAATCTGAGACCACAGTTGAATGCTCCTCAAGAAAATCAAAATTTAGAGACCAAGATCGAATTTTTTGATTGGGAAGAACCCCAAGCATCATCAAACCCTAGTTCGGGATTTTGATCGAAAACGTGGAAAATTAGGGTTTCTGTAAAAGTTGGAATTTTTGGAATCTGATACCACGACTGGATGCTCGTCAGAAAAATCAAATTTTAGAGCACAATATCGAACTTTTTGGCTGGGAAGAACCCTGGGCATTATCAAACCCTAGTTCGGGATTTTGACCCGAAAACCAGAAATTACAGATCCAAAAGTTTCAAAGGCAATTTTGAGGGGTCAAATTTTGCAGATTTCAAAATTGAAGTATACCAGCTTGATCATATCAGGAAGGTGCATCTTTCCAGAAGTTTGGAATTCAAAGTTTGAATTTTTAGGGTTTCTCTGACAAACCCTAATCCAGCTCCAGATCCATTTTTCAGCAAATCAAGTGGTAAGACCTAAATCTTTTATTTCCATTTGAGTTTCTCATTAAGATGTCTCACCACGCCAGGCTCGAGGATAAGCTTGAAGGAGCTGACAACTTCTGAGCATGGAAGTATAGGATTGGATTAATCCTAGAAGAAAATGAATTGGACAACTACATAAAAGAAAAGGTTCCAGTTCCAAAGGGAGATGAGGCTAAGGCCTTGCACAAGAAGAACTTGATCTATAAAAGACCATATCATACCCCATGTGTCTTCTCTAAAGACACCTAAGGAGATGTTTGACTCCTTGACCAAGTTGTTTGAAGGAAAGAATATAAATCAAAAGATGACTCTGCGGAATCAATTGAAAGGCGTTAAGTTCCAGAATGGAGAGACCATCCAATCCTACTTTACTAAGGTCTCTCAAATCAAAGAACAACTTGAAGTTGTGGATGAAGTAGTGGAGAATGGAGAAATTGTCATGACCACATTAAATGGCCTACCTAGGTCATGGGACTCCTTCATCCAAGGTATATGTGCAAGAAAGAAGTTGATCTCCTTCAGTAGACTATGGGAGGAATGTTCACAAGAAGAAGCTAGGCTTGTAGCTCGAGAAGAAAATATGGGAAGTCAAGACCAAGATCTCACAGCTCACACCAAGAGAAGTAAGCCCAAGAGGGAGCAACCTCATCACAAGAAATCTTTTCACCGCCATCAAAGAGATAAGAAAGATCTGAGATGCTTCATATGTAATGAGAAGGGACACTTTGCCACAAATTTTCCCAAGAACAAAAAGGGCTTCAACAACAAGAAGAGATATCATGCTCATGCTGCTGAGGATGATGAACCTCCCAGGAAGAAGACTAAGGTAGAAAGTGAAGACTCTTCAAGTGACGATGAATATGTTCTAATTTCTGCTCTCACAGGTAGTGTTACACATGGGTGTAATGATTGGATTATCGATAGTGGTGCTTCTAAACATATGACGGGATTCAATGAATATTTTATGGACCTATCTAAACATGAGTCACCTCATAAGGTGAAACTTGGGGATGACTATCAATACCCTATAAAATGAAGTGGTGAAGCTTCCTACAAGTTAGACTCTGGGAAGTCTTTAAAGATGCAAGATGTTCTATATGTAACTGGACTCAAGAAGAATCTTCTCTTCATATCATCTTTGGATGCAAAAGGGATGAGAGTTGAATTTGTGGGTGGACAAGTACTTATGTGGCCAAAAGGTAAGACCATAGTTGATGCAGTAGTGATTGGAGAACAAGAGGGAGGATTGTACAAATTGAAGGGACAACCTAAACATGCCATGGTACATGAATCCATGGAACCAAGTGAACTTTGGCATAGAAGGCTTGCTCATGTGCACTATAGAGCACTACCAATTGCCAACAAAGTTGTCGAAGGTCTTCCTGAAATCCAATCAAAGCATGAAGGTGTTTGCAAAGGGTGTGCAAAAGGAAAGAACACAAAAAAGGTTTTTCCAAGCAGTGAAAGAAAAGCAAAAGGAATCTTGGAGATTTTCCACTCCGATGTATGCGGACCAATGTCATCCAGTTCACTGAGTGGGTATGTATATTATGTTTCTTTCATTGATGATTTCTCTAGGAAGACTTGGGTTTATTTCTTGAAGAACAAAGATGAAGTGTTTGATAAGTTCAAGGAATTCAAAGCCTTGGTAGAAAATCAAACTGATAAGAATATCAAGATCTTTAGATTCGACAATGGCGGAGAATTCACTTCAGGGGACTTCAAGAAGTTATGCAGTGATTTAGGGATTAAGAGGGAGTTGAGCACTCCTTACAATCCACAACAAAATGGGGTTGCAGAAAGGAAGAATATAAAAATCATGGAAGCAGCACGGGAAATGCTTCATGACCAAGATCTACCCATGCACCTATGGGAAGAAGCAGCAAGAACATCGGTATATTTACAAAACAGAACACCACACAAGATACTTGACAATAAGGCACCATAAGAAGTTTTCTCTAGTAAGAGACCAAAAGTTAGCCATATTAGAATATTTGGTTTTCCAGTATATACACATGTTCCAAAATAAAAGAGGACAAAGTTAGATCCTTCAGGAAAGAAGGGTATATTTGTAAGGTACAGTGAAAGCTCGAAGGCATACAGAATCTACTTTCCAGGGATCAAGAAGATTGACATCAGCAGGGATGTGACCTTTGATGAAAACTTAGCATACATCAAATTAAGGAAGACACATGTTGAAGACTATGAAGAACCAAGGATACCCAGAACACAAGACACCACTATGAATGAAGTAATACCAGAAGTGGATCGTGAAATAGAAGATCCACAAGAACCTTTAGATCCACCCCGTGAGAAGAACTCTCACAAGAGGAAACCTGCATGGGATAGAGAGCTCATCCAAGATGCAGAAAGGTATGGTATTCCAGAGGAGGAACACAGAGAAAGAAAAAGGACAAGATCATTCACCAGCTATGTTGCCTTACTCTGTGACATTATGAACAAAGAACCTTCCAGTTATGAAGAAGCAGTGGAAAAGAAAGAATGGAAGGATGCCATGGTCAAGGAATACCAGTCGATCAGGAAGAATGATGTTTGGGATATGGTCCCAAGACCAGAAGGGAAGTCTTTTGTGACTTCCAAGTGGATCTATAAGATCAATCATGCTGCAGATGGTAGCATAGAGAAATACAAGGCAAGGTTTGTGGCTCATGGCTTCTCCCAAAAAGAAGCGATAGATTATGAAGAAACTTTTGCACCTGTATCCAGATACACTTCCATCAGAATAGTACTTTCCGTGGCTACAGTGATGAAATGGAAGATACACTATATGGATGTCAAGACAGCTTTCTTGAATGGTGTGGTCGAAGAGGAAGTGTATGAGGAGCAGCCACTCGGTTTTGAGACACATGACAGGGAGTCATATGTGTGCATATTGAAGAAAGCCTTGTATGGCTTAAAGCAAGCACCTAGGACATGGTACAGAAGGATAGACAAATTCCTGTCCAGTTTAGGCTTTGCCAAAAGTAAAGCAGATTGCAACCTTTACTACAAGGTTGAGGAGGGCAATCCATTGATACTTCTATTATATGTGGATGACCTGTTTTTGATAGGTGAGGATAGATTGATTACCGACACGAAGAGGAATCTTGCTGCTAAGTTGAAGATGAAGGACTTTCTAGGTATGGAGGTGTGGCAAAGTGCAGATGGAATCTTCCTTGGACAAGGGAAGTATGCAGTAGAGATCCTAAAGCGGTTCGGGATGATGGACTGCAAGGCCATGGCCACACCTATGGCATCGAACCTGAAGCTATTGAGGGATGCTTCATTAGAGTTGGTTGATGTCATGATGTATCGCCAGATGATTGGGTCCTTTATGTACCTGACGAACACCAGACCAGATATTTAATTTGCGGTGAACACCTTGAGCCATTTTCTGACAAATCCTAGACATGTTCACCTGATTGTTGTAAATCATATTCTAAGGTACTTGAAGGATACGATTGACTATGGGTTGAAGTATGATGCGAATCAAAAGTTTGACCTGGAGGGTTATGTTGATTCAGATTGGGCAGGCAGTGCTACAGATAGGAAGAGCACTTCGGGGTGCTGCTTTAGTATGGGATCAGGTGTGATCTCTTGGTTTAGCAGGAAGAAATCCTGCGTAGCACTAAGTACAGCTGAAGCAGAGTATGTCACAGCTTGTTCGGCTAGTTGTGAGGAAGTATGGCTAAGGAAGCTATTGTCTGATTTATTTGATATACAGTTGGATGCTACCTGTATCTATTGTGACAACAAGAGTTGTGTAAAGTTGTCAGAGAACCCAGTGTTCCATGACAGGTCGAAGCACATTGAGATCAAATATCACTATATCAGTTATATGGTGCAGAAAGGAGCAGTGAAGCTCCAGTATGTTGTGACAGATGAGCAGATTGCAAATGTGTTGACCAAACCACTAGCAAGAGTGAAGTTCGAGTACTTCAGAGAGAGGCTTGGTGTTCTTCAGACATAAGATACTTCGAGGAGGAAGTGATGGGACACATTTGTAGGAGCCATTCCAAGCATGGTGGTAGGAGGATCCTTCCCATGGCTATGGATGTAAGTGATGTGTGATGAGCATCAGGACGATGCTCCAGATGATGTTCTACATGATGATGATCAGGATGATCATGTGATGATGATATGCATCAGGATGATGTTGTGACGATGATCAGGATGATCATGCAATGATTATATGCATCAGGACGATGTTGTGACAATGATCAGGATGATCATGCGATGATGATCTGCATCAGGATGATGTACTATGTGATGATGATCAGTATGATCATGAGCATCAGGATGATGCTTCGTGCGAGGATGATCAGGTTGATCTTGAGTATCAGGATGGTACTCTGTGGCCGTGGACAGGTTGTGCAAGAGTAGCATGTAATAAGTCCTAGAGATCCGGATAGGTTGTTCTAGGCACGTAAAAGTCCTCGGATGCTCTTTAGAGATCTTCCTGAGCAAGACACTCTTTTAAGGTTTTTCTAAGACCACATGCAATAAGTCCTGGAGATCCAGACAGGTTGTGTTAGGCACCTAAAAGTCCTCGGATGCTCTTTAGAGATCTTGTTGGGAAAGACACTCTTTTAAGGTTTTGTGGGGACCACATGTAATAAGTCCTGGAGTCTAGACAGGTTGTTCTAGGCACGTAAAAGTACTCGGATGCTCTTCATAGATCTTGCTAGGAAAGACACTCTTTTAAGTTTTTGTGGAGATCACATGTAATCAGTCCTAGAGATCCGGACAGGTTGTGCTAGGCACGTAAAATTCCTTGGATGCTCTTTAGAGATCTTGTTGGGAAAGACACTCTTTTAAGGTTTTGTGAAGGTCACATGTAAAAGATCCTGGGAGATCCGATAGGTTGAGCTGTGTGCTCGTAAAATTCCTAGGATGCTCTTTCAAGGTTTTGTTGACGCACTCAATCAGCCCTAAGGATTCCACGGGATGGCCAGCTCGCAGAGATGATGAAGACCTACAGGAGGCTAGGCCTGCAACCAGCATGAAAAAGGGTTGGCTCTGTATAACTTCCTATGATGAGAAGAATTGAGAGATAGCCCAGTGATCGAGATGACGAGTACGACAACAGTGAGGATGATGCTCCATGATCCAGTGACGATGATCCAGCTCCATAATTGAATACTTGTGCCGATATGTATTGATGACCTGTGTCTAGAGAACACCTTCCTAGTTAAGAGGGAGTGTTGATGTATTTGTAACTTCGGAAGATATTCCTCTATGTATTACACTTGTACTTTATTATATTCATGATGGAGATTTAGTATTCCTCCAATCAGAAGTGTCGTCATTTGTATTTGTAAGTGTCGCAAGTATTATTGTAAGTGTCGCAAGTGTCGCAAGTATTATTTGATGGGTTATTAGACCACCTTGGTGGGGTCGGCCCTACATGTGTCAAGTGGATGGGTTATTAGGCTTCCTTAGGAAGTTGGCCCTGTTAGAATTAAAGGCAGGTTAAGTTGTGTATAAATAGAGAGTGAGTGTCTCTCATTCTATTCATTCACTCACTCATCCAACTCGCATAGTTGAGAGAGAGGAGTGCGCACAAGTGGAGGAGGAGTAGCTGCTGGAGTCATCTATCTTTTGGGAATTGATCTTTGTGATCTTTGTATTGGGGCTTATTCTATCTTTGAGGAAGTTGCGGGGTTTTTCACCTTCTTGGTTTTCCCTGAGGAAAATCTGTGTCTCTTGTGTTTATGATTGTTATGTTGTGCATGTTATTCTCTTAGTAGGATCCTAGATAATGTTTGTATGAAATTATCGAAAAATTAACAAGGTATTGTCTTCTTTATTCTTCAACAATATCCAATCTTACACATGAGCTCCACTCCACATATGCTTACCACAACTTTACAATAACATCACTATATAATGACTTCATTACACAAAGGTTCTCCTTCAAATCTATTATATAGCTAGAGGTATGGAAGAATAACATCCCATAATACAGTGGGATAAATGATTTTCCACCTCCTTATAAAATGAATGGTAATAGGAGAATATTACTCCCTGATACATGTGGGATAGCTCCTTTTACATAATATAGAGACAATTATACCTTCCTTATTTATATAAGACATCATGACATCTTGCGACATCAAACTAGACATAATTACACATGTAATATTAACATTACACATTCCAACGATAGTGACACACTAGGTGAAGCCGGAATATCTATTGTTCTGGTTGAGAATACATCTTGAAGTCTGAAAACATCAACTTGTTACTGAGTCACTAAGGCATTCAATAGGTTGTGGGTCCCTATGAACTTTATCTTTCAATATAGTCCATGATCATACCTACATATCCAGTTTGAGGAACCTCACCCATTCCACTGAAGTGATATATAATGAAGTTCATTTCTGAGTAGTGTGATTCAATGAACTGAGTTAGAGTCTTGGTAGATTTGGGATTTGAAATATTTTTTACCAAGCACTTCTTAATATCTATTTGCATTTATCCACTACTTGCGAGCATTGATAGCCTGGGGGACTCGCAATAGCATCACAAGCATTTCCTCATTGGAAGTGAGTATCTATAGCCCCGACGAAGTTTTCTATGAACCATTTTATAATTGGAGTTACTTTCTAAACTTTGTACTTGTTTATTTTTCCAGTAGTGGCTTTGTAGCACTTAATAGGAAATTCACCTTATATTGAGATCGAGATAAGATCTTCAATACTTGTTTATTTGTGGGTTGGGTCCCTTTATCTTTTGACCCCTAGAATTTTGAATTTTCACCCCTCATGATAAAAAAATTTATCTAGGTTGTGTCCAGGAAGTACGAGGGGGACAATAGTTCGACTGAATGAGTCGGCTCTGTTATGGTGGAAGCTTATAAACAGAATGAGAAAAGCAGGATTATGCAATAGAGATAAACACAAATACGCACAGACAATATGCAGGAATGCGAACTGTTCTTCTATTACTTGCAAACATATCAAAATTGATTAATTCTGATGTATGTTACAATAGTATATTGCTTATATAGAATTCTGAGACGCTTGGGTGCCTGCCCGTTACGTTCAATTACAAAGAATAAGTTAGAACGGTTTCGACAGTTCAACCATTGCAGTCGACTGGAAGACAGAGAGACAGTGTGTCGAAGTTCGACAATCGATGGCCACATGTCAAAGCTGCTTGTTGATGTCGCAAACTACAAGATTGTAG
The DNA here is from genome assembly GCA_027924585.1 of Larix kaempferi. NCBI lineage: Eukaryota > Viridiplantae > Streptophyta > Pinopsida > Pinales > Pinaceae > Larix > Larix kaempferi. Next base: position 13,759,330 of record BSBM01000729.1, read on the forward strand.
AACATGTCAAAGGTGCAAAACATGTCGCAGTATGTTGAAGTCAATACTCGTTGGAGTTGTGCCGAAATCGAAAACATGTCAAAGTGTTGCAGTTGTTGAAGTCATGTCGCGTCAAAACTTATCGAAGTTGTATCAACAGCGATGACTGGTCGAAGATGTGTCGAAGTCAGCATCCGACAAAATGCAACCTACGATGTGGATCAGACCTCCTTCCTTAAGAAACAGTGGACCCCATTGTTTGCTCATGGAGGTGAGGAAACTTGTCGATCACTTCAGTAGCAGAGTACCACTTTCCTTGGGATGGGATTTGGCCAGCTTTGGCAACCTAAAACAAGGGAATTGTGTTCGTCCTTGTAAGGCGTACTCGTCGCCCCACAATGGTGTCACAAGGAAGTGGCTACTGAACATCTGGATGGATGTCTTCGGGTGTTGTTGTGGAGAAGTCATACTGTTCCAATAAAGGTGCATGGTATGGTTGAAGCAGATCCACATTGAAAACTGGATGCAGACCCAGGCAAGCAGGAATGTCGAGCTGGAAATCGCTTTCGCCAATATGTCAAAGAATACTATACGGACCATATCGTAAAGGCTTGAGATTCTTCAAAGGACTAGTGAAGCACTCCTTCTTAAAATGTAACCAGACCTCATCCCCAATTTCGAATGTATGAGGAATACGATTCTTGTTGTGTCGAGTCTTAGCTTTCTATTTTTCTCTGTGCAACATATCATGTGCTTGCTTCTGGATGTCGTAAATCTGTTATCTAAACTTGACTGCTTTATCAACTTCTCAATGGCTGCAGTCAGAGTTGGAGTTTGGCTGTGTCGAGGAGCTAATCAAGTCGATATGCGTTGAGGCTTGAAATTCGTAACAGACTTCAAAGGGACTCTTTCCTGTAGAGTTGTGTTGAGAACGATTGTAGTTGTGTTGGATGTATGGAAGACTATCATCCCATGTGCGTCGATGTTGGCGATTGTACATGCGAAGCAGTTGTACTACCAAGCGATTTACAACTTTCATTTGTTCGTCAATCTGAGAATGGAAAGCTATCGAAAATGAGAGTCATGTGTCCAGTTGTTGCCAGAGGGTCTTCCAAAAGATGCTGACGAATCTGGCATCTTGGTCGGAAATGATGGTTGTGGGTAAACCAAAGTGTTTCCAAACATGTGTAAAGAAGAGTTGAGCGGTCTATTGCGCAGTCGTGGTCTTCTTACATGGTATGAGAATGGCCATCTTGGAAAATCGATCGACTACTACTAATATCGCGCCATGTTGATGTCTGGTAGTAGGATAACCTGTCAAGTAGTCCATAGAAATAGATTCCCATGGTCGACTAGGAACTGGTAGAGTTGTATACAATCCCTGTCGTCGATTAGGTGGCTTAGCGATGGCGCAAACCACGCATGATCAAATGTACTTGTTGACATCATATTTAAGTCTAGGCCAGAAGAAATACTTCTGCAGAATAGTAATTGTCTTTGCTACTCCAAAGTATCCTGCAGTCTTGCTGTAATGCGCATCCCAAATGAGTTGTTATCGTTGCTCACCAGTCGGTACACAAAGCTGCCTAAGCTTGTATAGCAAGGTGTTTTTCAGGAAATAATCAGAGTCTGAGGTCGACGACTTGTTAGTCTGTAACTGTCGGTAGACTATTGATAAGTCATTGTCGTCCTCATACAACTGTGGCCAAGTGGTCGTGTCATATCCGTGCATACTCATCACTATCAAAAGGAGAGTAATAGGTAGTAGACTGAGGCAATCGGAGGTGGAGTTAGCTTTACCTTTCTGATACTTAATCACCAATTGGAATTGTTGTAGGTAATTAATCCACTTGAGTTGTCGGTTTGTCTGCAACTTTTATTGTTCGGAGCGAACTGTAGAGGCTTGTGATCAGTGAGAATGACCGTTTGCTTTCCAAGGATGTAATGCCTCCATTAATTGAGAGCTTGCACAATGGCGTACAGTTCTTTTTCGTACGTTGAGTATCTTATAACTGTGTCGTTAAAAGTCTCGGAATGAAAAGCGACTGGGTGACCAGACTGAGTGATCACTATGCCCAAGGCATAGTCCGATGCATCCGTCTCAATCTCAAAGGGCTGATGCAAATCAGGTAACACAAGTACTGGTGCAGTGCAGAGCCTGTGTTTGAGTTGTTCAAAAGCTACTTGTTGTGTTTCTATCCATTGAAAGACAATTTTCTCGTTTCCTTTCGTCAACTGACTCAAGGGCCAGGTTATGTGACTGAAGCCAAGTATGAATCGTCGATAGAAATTCGCCAAACCAAGAAAACTTCTTAGTTCTTGAATGCTTCTAGGAATGGGCCAATCTTTGAGGATCTGTACTTTGTCTAGATCGACATGAATTCCTGCAGAGTCAATTACATACCCCAAATATTTGATGCTAGTCATCGCAAAAGAGCACTTGTCCATGTTGAGATAGAGCCGATGTTGTTGGAGAGTGTCGAGGACTTGCCGAAGATGTCCGACATGTTCTTCCCATGATCAACTGAAGATTAATATGTCGTCAAGATAGACAATAACCCATTTGTCAATGAAAGGTCGAAGAAGGTTATCCATATGTCGCATGAAGGTTGCAGGTGCGTTGGTTAAGCCGAAAGGCATGACTAACCATTCAAACAATCCTTCCTTGGTCTTGAAAGAATTTTTCCACACATATGAGGGCTCGATTGGAATTGGATGGTATCCCGACTTTAGGTCGAGCTTAGTAAAGAATTTAGCACCTTTCAGACAGTCGATAAGCTCGTCTATCTGCGGCAGAGGGTACCGATTCTTCACCGATTATTTGTTGAGAGCTCTGTAGTCGATGCACATGCGCCAAGTCCCGTCTTTCTTCGGAACTAGGATGACTGGACTTCCACAAGGAGAAGAGCTGGGTTGGATATGACCTTTGTCGATTAATTCTTAGATTTTTCTGTGAGTCTCTTCATTTTCGAGAATGGATCTTCTGTAAACAGAGGCATTAGGAAAAGAAGAACCAGGAACAAGTTCAATGGAGTGTTTTACCTGACAATGTTGAGGTACTCCGTCTGCATCTTGAAAGAGGTTCTGGTACTCATCTAGAATATGATCGACTTGGTGCTTCTGTCGAGAACTCTATTGGTCGATGACTTGACTTGTTGCTGAACTCTTCTTAGAATGTTGCACATTGATCATGATTAGTGCGAACTTCTGAGCATGATTGATGACGCTCTGGTATGTTGAACCATCGATTTCATATTCTGGCAATCACCTTATGAGGCCGTGACTGATAAATTCCATGTCTATCCCAGAGGTAAGGTTTCCCAAACAGGGCATCAGCTACGGAGAGTGGTGCCAGGTCACAGATTACTTCATCTTCAAAAGGATTTATGAAGTAGGTGAGTTTGCATTGTCGAGTGATCCATAGTTCTTGTCCATCCTTCATCCAACCAATGTTGTAAGGTTAAGGATGCGGACTAGTAACAAGACCTATTTTCTTCACAAGTTATTCATAAATGAAGTTCTTTTGGCTCCCGTTGTCCACAATCAGATGCAATGGGTTGCTCTGGACCCATATTCGTGTATGGAACAAGCGCTCTCATTCCTCCTCATCAACGATAGTCGAGGTTGCTTGAGTGGTCGAGGTCAAAAGGATCATCGCGTCTGGATCTGATTCTTCCACTGTCTTGTTGAATTCGTCAGAGGTCGACACTTTCATCAGAAATGTCTTCTGATCTTTGCATTCAGAGGTATCATGGCAAGATGAGTGGTGGTAATCGCACCATTTTCCGGTCAGCATTTGTTTTCTGCGTTCCCTCTTGTGAAAAGGATTCTTATCGTTGTTAAGATTTGGCAGTGTCGGATGAGAATATTTCGACTTGTCAAAGTCGGCTGATGCCTTCTTGTCAAGTGGTTGTCCTAATGTCGTCTTTGTCGTGAAACATTCTTTTCCTTTCTTCTTGGGTTCCAGTTTGTTGGCATAGTGGAAAGCATCCGCAAGCGTATTGACAGTCAAAAATTCCATTTCCTGCTATATGTACTGGGACAATCCTCTAACTTACTTCAAAACAAGCAATTTCTCTTCTTCTTGGACGCCAAGTCTTGCCATGAGTCGATAGAACTCATTGGTGTAACTCTGTACTGATTGGTCTTTCCATTGCCTTGGCTGCTGCCACTTCTTATACTACTGCTCGAGGTATTTAGGTGGGTAAAATTCCTTCTGGATGTGTTCGACGAATTTATCCCATGTGTCGATGGGTTCTTCATTTTTATCCATCTTTGTCGAGAGGTTCTCCCACCAGTAGTGCACGGAGGTAGACATATTTAAGGATAATGGTGATCTTTTCAGCTTCTAAGATTTGATTTATAGTGTAATAGGATTCCAATTGTAATACCCAATTGTCGACGGATTCCACGGCAATCTTACCTTCAAGATTCGGTATGTCCAGATTCATTTTCACTTTGAAGGGGATGATTTTATCGAAGTGAGTTCTCATCAAGGATCCTCCGCATGTCGAAGCGAATCACATGAGAATCTCGTTGAACTAGGCAAACATTTCAATCCGTTGTCGAGCCAGAGCTTGCTCAATAAGCGATGTTGTCTCATCAACTGCATGTCTATCATCTGTTTCTTCTGTAATTTCTGGAGATCGCGTTTGCTTGGATTGCTGAGATTGCGAGCGAGTTTGAACCGGCATAAGTCAGGTAACTTCGAGATAAGTGTATACGCAGAACTTAAGCACGAAAAAAACTAAGTGCTTGGATACCAATGATCTAGGTCGTGTCTAGGAAGCATGAGGGGGACAACAATTCAACTAAATGAGCAAAGCAATATTACGCAATACAGATAAACACAAATACGCACAGACAATATGCAGGAATGCAAACTGTTCTTATATTACTTGCAAACAGATCAAACTGACTGATCCTGATGTATGTTACAATATTATACATGCGTATATAGAATTCTGATACTCTTGGGTGCCTTCCTATTACATTTAGTTACAAAGAAGAAGTTAGAATGGTTTCAACAGTTCAACCGTTACAGTCGACTGGAAGACAGAGAGACAGACGGTCGAAGTTCGACAGTCGCTAATCGCATGTCAACGTTGCTTGTCAATGTGGTGAACTGCAAGATTGTAGAACATGTCAAAGGTGTGGAACATGTCGCAGTATGTCGAATTTGAGACTCATCGGAGTTGTGTCGAAATCGAAAACCTGTCGAAGTGCTACAGTTGTCAAAGTCATGTCGTGTTGAAACTTATCGAAGTTGTATCAACAGTGATGATTGGTTGAAGATGTGTCGAATTCAGCATCCGACAATAATTCCAACTACAATGTGGATCAATTTTAGTGTGGGTGTGAGTGGGTTTCTTTAGTGTATCAGGTCTATCTGTCAAATTTGATACAAGGATGACCATTCCCATCTGCTAGAAGTGTCCCTAGCTCAACCACTAGCACTAAATATTCCTTATTACTAGGACTAATAATCTGTTTCTTCACATTTTCAACCAATTGAGATAAAAACAAAGGATTTTGAAGCATGCACTTCAATAGTAGACACCACCTATTTTCTGGGATAAAAAAAAGCATTAAGTGGATGTGGTACTAGGAAAAGAAACAAGAAAATATCACATATGCAGAAAATAAATGAAAGATGGTAGAAAGAAATGCTAACTAAGAAAACATAAAATGAAATCTAGACTACTATGTATAGGCCATTTGTTGTGTTAAGGAAAATAACTAAAGTATATTTCATAATTTAACCATTGATATGGAGGATATATTCATCCCCTTCCAAATTTCTCAAGTGATATGCACTAGAGCTCATCTTCTAAACTACTTTTTATGGGATAAGCCACATGTGTTGGAATTTGGTGTGTTTTCCTTTAGGCTCATTGAGTTTATACCACTTTAATACCAAATCCCCTACCTCATACTCCCTATAGGTTGCTAAGTGTTTTCGAACCATATTTTGATTATCTGCTAGTGTGAAACAATTTATGTTTAGCCTTTCCTCTCTCTTCTTCCAATTACAGTAATAGATTAATTCGTCTCTAAATGGATAGGCAATTTTGACCTCTAGTAGAGTGTGTCAGTTGGAGGAAAGGTAAGAGGATGTTCGTAGGCCGAATGGATTATTTCCCATAAACAAAGAAGTATAGGGATTTCCCTAGAGACCCTTTGGGTATCATCGTGTCAACCCAATGGGACTTGGGTGATGTGTTTTTCCAGTTCCTCTAATGCTCAACTATAATTCTCTTGAGGATTATAATTAGGTTCTTGTTAGTGGAATCTACCACACCATTTCCATAAGGGTAGTATTTGGATGAGTATTATTTAAATTTTCCTATTTTTAAAGAAAATTTAGTCAATTTCAGTGAAGAGAAATATGAATCATTATAAATAAATAACTAATGGAACATCAAACCTGGCCATTACCTATTGTTTGATAAAATTGATGATGAATTATTCATTGAACTTAACCAAAGTGACTTCTTCATCCCACCCTATGAAATAATATATGTCTATCAAAATGTATTTGTATTGCTTCAAGGAGTTTGGATTGATTTCTCCAATAATATCCATACCCCACTATTGGAACGATTCATCAATGGTGATTGAATGCAAAGGAACAACATGTTTCTTCTCACGACTGGCACATGTTTAGCACACTATGTAATTTTTTGCATAAGCATGAGCATATTTAAATAATGTGGGCCAATAGTATCTTTCCCTAAGGATATTATGCTTAATACTTTCTCCAACAAAATGTCCTTTCAATGGGTCCATCATGCAACTCCTTGAGGACTTTGTCTCCATCTTGTTTTCCCAGACATCCAATAAATACACCATTATGAATTTTTTTTTGAAAAGGATACCATGTATCAAGATGTATTGAGTCAATTTAAGCATCAATTATCTCTTTTGATTTGATTTCAGGATATTTGGAGTTATGTCGTTCTATACAAACTACACCAAATATGTATGCCAATAATCTTCTGTGGATGGGAGGAAAATAACTTCGTGGGCATATAACGATATTTCATTTTCATATCCTTACTTTGATTCTTCTAGTTGATCCATTGCTTCATCGATTATTTTACATAATTCCTATCCTCTCACTTTCTTGGATGGATTGAATTTGAGGTTGTATTCTTGTATGTCAGTCATCCAATTTCCTCTACTTTCCCCTTGCTCTTTCTGGATGAATAGTGACCTAACTATTGGGTGTTGTACAACAAATGTGGTGTGGTTCTTCAAGATATAGGGCCTAAAATATTTTACAACCTTAAACACATCAGAAGCTTGCTTATCAAGGGTTGGTTAGTTCATCTAAATCCCCTATAGACTAATGCTCATAAAGTACATTGGGAATTCATTACCCTGGTCATCTTTATGAGTAAGAACCGTTGCTATGGAATTATAACTAGATGAAAAAATTTATAAAATGAAGTATTTGTTGAAATATTGGCTTTGTAGTGTTGATGCAGTGGTAATTGCATATTTGATCTTGTTGAATGATTCATTTTACATATCGGTCCACTTGAAAGCAACATCCTTCTTGATCATCTTCTGCAAAGGTTTGATTATCTCAGCAAGATCGATTAAAAGTATCCTAACAAGTTTGAACTTCCCGTAGAAGGACTACATATCCTTCTTGTTTATTGGCATCATGATTTGTGTGATATACTTAGTTCTTTTTAGACCGATAATAATATCGTATTTGAAGATAATATGCCCCAAGAATTTACCTTCAGAAACAAAATAAATTCCCTTCTTTGGTTTCAAGGAAATACTATATTTCCCGCATCTTTCAAAAATTTGTTTCAGATGTTGGACATGATCTTGTATGTTCTTCGAATAAACTGTGACATTGTCTAAGTAGACCACCATGCTCTAATTAATTAGGCCATGGAATTCTATGTCCATGGCTCGTTGGAAAGTGGCTCTTTCATTTATTATACCAAATTGAAATGGATGGTAAGAAAAGGTACCCCATTTAGTCCAAAATGTTGTCTTTATCCTATATTTTGCAACTACAAGGACTTGATTGTACCTGGAGAAGCCATATAAGAGAGAGGACATCTCAAAATCTTACACTAAATGAAAAATATGCTCCATGCAGGGAGGAACATCATAGTTATCTTTATCCAAGACTCTATTCAAGTTCCTAAAATCAACATATAGCTTAATCTCTCTTGATTTATTTCATGCAAGGACCATGTTTTCCACCTAAGCAGAATTTCATACCTTGAAGATTATCTTTGCGTCTAATAGCTTCTTCATTTCTTTCTATATTAAGGGTTGTAGTGTTGGACGCAATTTCTCTAATTTATATTGGAATGGATTTTTCCCTTCCTTCAACGATATCATGTGATGGATGATCCTAGTGTCCTAATTATTTAAGTCATCGTATGACCATGAAAACACATCAGCATACTGTCTAAATAGGAAAATTAATGATTTTCTTTCTGATTGTGTATAAAAATTCCCCAAATTAATGCTTCTTCGATTTTCAGTAGTACCCAAATTTACCATTTCATGACACATTGAGGAACTATTTGTTTTCACATTCATGGGCATGTAAACTTTCCCTTGCAAGTCAAACAATTTTTCAAGCATTATAACGCCTCTCAATATTCAATTGCTTCTCAAGTTTTGCATCCCTTCCTGGTAGCTCTCAAGTGACTCAGCATGCTCTTCATCATTGATTACTTCTTCCTTAAATGTGTCCTCATTTGTTAAGAACTAAAAAAAAAATTGATCATCATTAAGCACCCTCTGGCTAGTAACATTGTCTAGCACTAATAAGAGCCTAAAGAGTAATTCCACTAGGAATCAATATGTAATATGATAGTGTAGAAGCAACATTATCCAAGATGTATGTTGCAACATTATTAATAGTGATGTTTTTGTGACAACACATACCAACCCGTTATTGTTTTCTTCATCAAAATACCGTAACTACGTTGCACCTTCACCAACTACCATTGAATTAGTTAGCAATACTTGAGAGAGTGACTTATATGTGTGAGTTAGGTCCATGAATTATGTGTGAGTTTAATGTGTTTTATATCTCTTATCATCTCTCCATTTAAATATTTTTCATAATTTTGGTACATGGCCAATTAGACTTGTGAGTTGGTTATTGGGGATTTAGTGAAATTGTGCCCGGTGATTCAATGAAAACCAAACCTAGGAAAATCATGAAATGCAAGGCCAAAATTGCACATAATTACCTGATATTCTAAGATGTCGAAAAGTGTTCACCTAACCCCCAAATTTCCTAATTTTTGGACAATCAAATAATTATTGGAATCCCTTATGACGCAAGGCCATGCAATTATCAGATTGGGACTTACGAGGTACCTCAATAAAGTGTTGCAAATATGCAACATTTACCTCATTACAACTAGAACCATAAGTGAACAAGGTCAATGTTGTAAATTGTACAAACGATCTTAATTTCTAAGGAAACCTAAGATTATGAATCTTCGCACATTTCTCTTTGATATACGAATGTGAAAACAATAAATAAAATACCAAAATAATGTCAAAATAATGCAATAATAGAGGCCATGAAATCAATCGATAAGGAGGTACGGACTTCCCAAAAGGTGTTATGGTAGTAAATGAACTATATGGATCACTATGCAAGCATTGTGGAATAATAGGTGTTATGGTAGTAAATGAACTATATGGATCACTATGCAAGCATTGTGGAATAATAGGTGTTATGGTAGTAAATGAACTATATGGATCACTATGCAAGCATTGTGGAATAATAATATCGATCTAATTATATGATACATATCTACAATATGATATTATCTAACAATTATTGCAAAAAAAATGCAACTAGGGGGTGCTCCCATGAGCCAATCCGATCACATAACTTGGCTAAGTAGAGGAGAATAGAAGAAGATCAAAATATACTTCTCAAATTGATTGAAATATAGGAATTAAGGGAATGCCAATCTCATAAAATTCCTTACATGTTATAATAAATTAAATGAAATTATCTTCTATTTTTCAAACTTTTGTAAAATTTATGAAAATATCCCATTAAATTTGATAAAATTAAGGTAGATTTTCTCATAAATTATGTGGAAGTAATGAAATTAAAGGAGAAGTTGAGTGTTTTCTCAACCATTACTTATAAATAATCCAAAATATAATTACTTCAATAAAAATGGTGACACCAATATCACAAAAATAAGAAACAAAAATAATAGTCAATAAAATCAAAGTGGATCTACTATATTGCAAAAAAATACCCTTGAAAAAAAGGAAAAGAAAATGGTGTTTCTACATCGACACGTAAAAAATTAAAAAAAATATCATTTGGAAAAAGTATTGGTGTCACTATCATTGTTTTTTTAAGTGACAAAACAACACCCCCAAAACCATTACTACATCGACATTCAAAAATTGAGAAAATAACCCTTGAGAAAGGTCACGGAAATGGAAGAACCAATTTTCAATTTGGGAACACATTTCAAGATATTTTTACCAAAATTAAGTGGTTTGGGGCCTAGAATTCTTGCGTTGACGTAATATTTCTCAAGTAAGTAATAATGTTTAGAGTGCATGCAGGCATAGTGCATAGAAGAATTGTGTTTTTTTCAATAGGAAACCATTTTCTTATGTCACTAAAATGACATGAAACTTTGTCTAGGGAGCTAGATAGAACCCAATAATTGATCCATGTGTGATCCATCTAGTGATACGTGGTCAAATCTCAAGCATTTAGGTCAATTCACTCTCCATATTGAGGAAGATCAATTGTGTTAAGGATTCACCTAACATCTCATAGGCTCAATTTTTTTATGAACTCTAACTTTTGTCGAGCATTTAGTGTTCAGATGATTATCAAAATATTGAAAAAAGGAGGGATCATTTTTCTCAATGTCCTATGAAGCCAAATATTTTTTCCAATTAAACTTCGGTTAAATGTTTGACATATGGGTGACTAAGGCGACATAAAACTATTTTTTCATGTGTATCTTCTATACTATTATATTTGCTTACCAAGGAATGTACTTGTTGGACAATGCATTGTCAAGTGTACATGTGTTAAGCCAAGATTGGTCCATTTCACTACACAACAAAGTGACATTGGCAATGGGTCTAATGACCATTGCTAAAATCATTTATTGCATCAATCTTGAAAGGATTGTCACCACAAGTGGTTGTAGCAACAATCCCTATTGGGTTGTTGCAATAAGTGGCCTTGGCTACTACAATAACGAAACACCTTTTAGGGTCTTTACTAATCCATGTTTGGGAAACTAAATTTGCAACAATCTTTATGATCCTATTATTAATTATTGTTTTTGTAACTAAATTTGATGATGGTCTCCTGATGGCCATCACCAAAAACTACCTTAAAATAATGGCGACGATCATAGATTGTCGCCAACAAGCATGAAATAATGGCAATGGTTGTAGATTGTCATTTTTAGCCTTTAATACACTTAATGAATGCCTTGTTTAATCATGTTTAACTATTAATACTAATTTCTTAAAGTTGGTGTTGATGTTTATCTTATAACTTATGTTTTACTTTCATTAACTTAAATTTTGAAAAAAATGGTGAAATTTGAAGCACGAGGCCAATGAGGGGCAAGGTGAAGTGATGGTCTGATACCATAACACCCCTTAAGGGAAACGTTTCCCATCAAAATCCCCCGCACCCCTCCATTGGGAGATTCCCAAAATTTCCAAGCGGGCTTGTGGGTATCTTCCCCCCTCCCTCCATGCCCAAAATTTGTTAAACCTTTTTTTAAATTCATCGTTTTTAAAGAATTTGAACAATTTTCAAATGTTTTTAAAAATTTTGGGCAAGGGAGCAACGCAGTAATTGACATCTCACCCACCCACCCCAATCCCCAACTCCCCATGCTCGAAATTCATAAAATTTCTGTAAAGTTTTGAAAAAACGCACCACATTTTGAAAGAAATGATGAATCGCCAATTTTGGGGTAAGGGGGCCAATGTTGGGTAGGTATCCACCCCCCAACCACACCCTCTCTTACCTTAGGTCACATTCTTAGCATCCCCACCCCCGCTCCATAGTGTGACTAGCATCATTGCCCCTTTCTCCATGACCCAAATTTGTCGAAATTTGTCAAGATTTTGCAAATTTTCTTTTTTTCAAAATTTTAAGTAATTTCTCAATTGTTTTGCAAATTTTGAGCAAGAGGAGAGGAGGAGTGATTTATGGAATTGGTATTTGTGTAAGTGAAAATCTCATCTAATAAAGGTAGATTAGTTACCCACTATCAATGTAAAGAATCCAAGTACATCATGACATAAGATTTTAGGAATTTCACCAAAGTTCTTATGCATTTCCAATTTAATGTACACCCTCTCAATTTCTCCAACTTTTATTCATAATTATTTCTTCTTTTAACACAAATTTAATCTCTTCCAATCAAAACAATCCTAAATTTCTTCTTATGTTGGTAGTAGTCTCAAGCATTTTTTCACATTAAAATTACTAAACCTGGACAATGAAGTTAATCATCATTGCCAAAGCTTAAGCTTAAGCCCTCTTAATGTACTAATAATCATTAAAGTCTAGTTATTTTTAATGGATAATAGATCTTTCACCCTGCAAAAGGATGAAATTTATCATAAGAAAGAGAGGAGGTAAATTCCTTGGTATCTAAATAAGTAAAAGTGAGAGTGGGGAGTTAAACTATAAAAATGATATTAAAGAGGAAGAACCTCATATATATGGACGAAAGAACCTTTTAAGTGGAAATAAAGCATCAGTTTTTAAACCTTTAGAGTTAAGTGGGAAAATATAAGTTTAAAAAAATTTATTAATGTCTTCAATAAAGTTATAAATAATAATAATAATAATTATAAAAAATTAACATAATGCATAAATGTTGAAAACAAAACGATAGAGTAGGAGATGGGTCAATAAGAAAAAGATGCCATCATTCTGATAAGGATCACCTTGGATCACGAACATTCCAACTAATTTACTTTTCATGATTTGCTTTCCTCATTTATTAACATCAAATGCTTACAAGCCATTAAATGTTCTTAAAACATTATCTTCGCGGGATCATGAATAGATACATGATGATGTACCTTGATGATGATGTACCTTGGAGTACTTTATTATTAACTGAGCAAAATGTTTTAAGTGCAAAAGGATTGATGTAAATGTTGAAAACAAAACAATAGAGTAGGAGATGGGTCAATAAGAAAAAGATGCCATCATTCTGATAAGGATCACCTTGGATCACGAACATTCCAACTAATTTACTTTTCATTATTTGCTTTTCTCATTTATTAACATCAAATGCTTACAAGCCATTAAATGTTCTTAAAACATTATCTTCGCATGATCATGAATAGATAGATGATGATGTACCTTGGAGTACTTTATTATTAACTAAGCAAAATGTTTTAAGTGCAAAAGGATTGATGTAATGAATTGGCATAAATTCTATTAATAGATAGATGATGATGTAGATTGGAGGACTTATTATTAAGTAAGCAAAAAGTTTTAATTATAAGAGGATTGATGTAATGAATGGGCATAAAGATTAATTAGTATTATGTTTTGGTATGTTTTGGGTTAAAACGATGTTAAAATATTTATGTGGATTAGTATCATATAATGAGGATATAATGAAGAAATATGCTTTTAAGTGAAAATGATATTTATAGTTTTATGTCATTTAATTAAGAAAAATTATTATTATTTATTAAAATTTAAATTAAAAAATAACATAATAATATACTCATTAAAAATTTAATATATTATTTATAATAAAAAATCATGTATTTTTCTCAACCATTTAAACTAGATCCAATTAATAAAATAGAATACTAATACTGTGAACAACTTATGTTTCAATTCTTTGAATCTTTAGTATGATGAATCTCATTGAAATAATATATTTCTTATGCAATAAAAATAATTAAATTTTGTATAGAAATTTACAAACCCAAATAAAGCTTTATGAATCTCATTGAAATAATATATTTGTCATGCAATAAAGATAATTATAATTAAATCTTGTATAGAAATTTACAAACCCAAATAGCTTTATAACTATTTAGTTGAAATAGGCTAGTAAATGGAGACGTGTACCTTTTCTATATCCATATACATTCTTCTCATCAACAATAAGGTTACTAACTTGATACAAATCATGGAAAGGTCACATTTATCTAATGACTCCATATAAATCATGGAAAGGTCACATTTATCTAAGTTGTGTGTAAAGGTTCTCGTTGCATATAGTCTTGAAGACCAAGGTACACTATATGAGATTTCAATCCAATGTCTTAACAATATTGTCAATATGAAACAACCAAATACATAACGCGTCATTCACACAAGGTACATGAAAGTCATTGGTGCATAGGTAAAGTCAAATGGCCTCACCAAACAGTCATACAACCCATCCTTAACTTTGAACATCTTAAGGGATAATAAGAATTTAAGAAATATATAAAGAATTTAGCTTTTTAATGTAGTTATAAATTCAAAGGATAAGTATATAAGAGTGTGATAACCTTTAAAAGAATCATTGCATTCTTTATAAAAAAATGTGGATAATTGTTTTATTGTGTGGAGTTGAGCTCTCTAATATCACTTTGAGCTAAAAGGTGAAATGGTTGAATTCTTAGTTGTAAGCATTTACAGATTGGTTAGGCATCTTTTCGAGTTGTTGTTATTATAGTATTTTTTTTAGATATTTGATCATGTAAATTTTATATTTAATTTTTATTAGTCTCTACCGTAGGTAGGAGACTATATGTTTCGCCTTGCTGTAATACTTTGTAGGATAACATAAAATAACTATATAGTTGGCTAATGTTTCAGAAAAATAAAGATTTGTTGTTTTTTTTAATAATAATTGTTTTAAGATGTGTTTGATTTCTATTGAATTAGAGAGCATGATTTGACTAATTTTGCTGACTATTACTAGAAATTATAAATATAAAAAAAAATCCATAACCTTAGTTACCTACTTTAATTTTTTTCATATCGAGATGGAGTGTTCCATGTGGAGTGTTGTGTCAGTTCAAAGCAAAGGCGTGGCAAAGGTTTTATTAAGTGCTCCTTATGGCATCGAATTGTGCACATAATTCTGTGTGAATTGGGCAGAGGAGAGCTATTGCATACTCGATTGTCTGTGACTACCTTTGATACAGCAAATCAAACCCTTTTTCGTGAGAAGCCTGTGCTTTTCTGAGCGATTTTCTCTGCGTTTTCGAGGTTTTCATTGTTCCAATGCATTTGCATTTAATGGTTGTAAATGCAAATCTAGAGAAGCAGTTTATTTGTGGGATATGTTTCTGTTCAAAACGTTTTATGGTTTTTCAGTTGCATCTGTCTTGCAACGAAGTTGGGAGACTTGTGGCGGAAAGGGTTTCAGTGAAGAGGCCTTCAAGGTAAGCGTTTATTTACCATTTGCTATGTCAGGTTTGAGTGTATAACAGTCAGTAGTGGCTTGCTCGTGTGCTTGCCTAGTGATGAGTGGCACCATATTGTTCGGCGCGCACTCTGCAAACCTAATCGTCCCCCTGCATGATGCATGCTTATTCTCGACGTCGCAACTATGGTTTATCTTGGCCTTTCATTTTGTTGTGTATTTTACTTACTGCTAGCTCCATGCTGGTCCATTTCCTCTGCAAGGCCGTACGTGAGGTCTCTTTGTTTTTTGTGTGCGTGATGGATTTTGTTCAACGTTGGGCCATGAGCCTCAATCAAAGATCTCACATCTGCAAAAAAAAATAACAAAACTTCACGAATCTCAAGCTTCGAAATACTTTGTCGTGGCTGGCTAGCTGTATTGGTGTCTTGTGAATTTTTCTGTTTCAAGAACGTTGCCCAAAGTATTCCACCTTTAGAATCAGATCTAATGTCTTCACAGCCAAGACTCCTATATTGTTCTTCTTCAGCTTCGGCTCTAGGGGTGGCTTGGCGTTTCAACTCGGTCTTCATCTGTGTCTTGACTTGTGGCAGAAAAGGTTTCAGTGAAGAGGCCTTCAAGGTAAGCGTTTATTTACCATTTGCTATGTCTATTGTTGTTTTGCCTTGCAGTTACAGATGGCCATGAATGGATGAATCATCACTTCAAATATGCAATTGTTACTAAAGGCAAAACATGTGAACAAACCTCTCTCTGTCACCACCCAGGGTTTTGAAAATGCAGGTTTTTTCTCACATGAAGCTGAGGAAGGCCGTAGAATGCGTAAGCTAATAGGTTACTATACACAGAGGTACTACAGCCACATTTGTGATAAGAGTTTGTTTTTAGCACATTGAAAACCTAGAATATATTTTTAATTATAATTTGACGAGATTTTGTGAATTTTTGATGTGAATTGAAATAGTTGAGATGACAGGTGGATAAATAGTTTTATCTGGCAAATTCGAAGAAGCTTAAGCAAATGCTCTTTTCCAGAAGCCATATTATATATCCATATAAAAGCAACTTTGATAAAACAGATTAGTATCCTGAAGGAACTGTTAGTTGAGCTCACAGTTTTGAAGAACAAAAACTGGTTATTCAAGAGTGGTTTTACCCTATTTTATTGATTGATTTCTTGTAATTATAACCATTTTACAAATTCAGTATGAAACTAAAGAACATGATAAATAATAAGCATGTACTAGAGGTGCGCATCTCAGTTAATACTTTCATTATGTTTTAAATGACAACAAATCAGAGTTTACTACTTACAGCATCCCATGGAGAAATAGATTGGCGATTAGCTGAATACACAAAGAAACCAACAAAACTTGAAAGGAGAGCTGAAAAAATGCCCTGCAATAAAATCTCCTGTTAATGGGGAAAATCATTTGTACCACATAGAGACAAACAATTGCAGAGAAGAGGGAATGGCATTTAAGAATCAGTGTTCCAATAATCAAAAGTGATTGATCAATTTTACATGTTCTTCAATTTATCTTCTAATGGAGCAATGCCTGTTGACTGTTATGCTGTGTCACCTAAGATACTGAGTACTACAACAGCATAACAGTGTATCGAAAATGTCCCTGAGTTTAATACGAGTTTGTAGCTATATCGCCAGTCAATATTCTTTGGCAACCTAATACAACGTCTTGTTCTTACCTACAGTTGGAGTGTTTGTAGCAGTTCTCTTATTTCAATGCAGCTTTACCATAGCATTAATGATAGCAGCAGTGCTTCTCGTGGTGGATGCAGACGTGTTTGGCTTCTTACATGTCATCGGTGCCAAATTAAACTGTATGCTGGATACCTAATTTCTTGTTACTTCAGAATAAAAATATAATTTATTTTCATTTCATTTTATTTTTTCAATGTGTTTGGAGCAATATCGTATAAAATTGTGCATAAGACAAGAAATCCATTAAAATGTTGCCGTATTTAAGGTTGGTGATTCAGATTCTAGAATTTTAGGTCATATATTATCTTATCAATACTTCTATTTTCTCTATGTGATCGAGTTGAATCTTCCCTATTTTCTATCCTTGAGTTTAAAAAATATGTCTCGTCTATGAATAATTTTAGGGGGAATCTTAGTCCATGGGGAAATTTAAAGGGATTTCCAAATTTTTAGTAGGAGAATTTTTATATGCAAAATAATTTTAAAATTTTAAAAATTTGGTCCTAGTTTTATTTTAAAAATAATATTAAATCTAGCCATCGCCCTCGATTTTCTAGGAAGGAGAGCCCCCGAAAACGGATTTCGCCTTGAGAAAAAATTGTAAAATCTTTCATTCGCCCATGTAAATCAATTAAATTTGTCTCAATCGCCCATGATTTATGGACATGGAGGTTAATAATAAGTGTTTCACCCTATATTTTTCTTGTAAATCCAGGATACCATTGTCATCGCCTGTGGATTATCGGTTTGGAGAATTTTTTAACATAAATGAGTCCGTATATCATGGAATAGGTGTTGGAGATAATTCCTCCCGCCAACTTGATGAATTCACCTACCGCTGTACAAAGAGTTAATGCATAGGGTGTAGAAGTTAATGTGCCTCGGGTGAAGAGGCATCGGATGTTCAATGTATTTTTGTTGCTCATTTTAGTTCTGGAATGTGGTAGAAGAGCCGGAGAGCTCCATAGAGAAGCATACCCTGTTTTGTTCTGCCTCTGTCGCATACTCTATTTTCAGTTATGCTCTGCCCCTCCACAGAATTTGTCATGGTATTAGAGCAACAGTGACGAATCCTCCTTCCCCAGCCATGTGAAGGATCCGAGTGTTGTCAGGTTACGCACAGAGTTGGTCAGCCAAGCCAACCTGCTGCACAGAGAGGAGTAGGAGCAGCCGTCTCCAGTAAACCCCAGCCATAGTCGCTGGAAGAGAAACCTCAGCCATTGTTCTGATTGTAGGGTTGAAGAGACCCGTCATTTTAATTTGAGAGAGCCATCGACGCGAGTGTTGTAGCCACCGGTCGAAATCTATTGTCGGTCGAGTGAGGAGAGCACCTGTGCAGAGGGGAGGCACTCCTGTAAGTTGGTGTGTGTGGTGTAAGGCTGTGCAAGCAAGCAACAAATTCGTAGGCGAATGACAGAGTGTTTACAGTTTAGTATAGAGGTGTCTGCATGAGGAGAAAGGCGGAAATTTGAGGTTGCATGAGGAGAAAGGCGGAAATTTGAGGTTTACGCGGTAGTTGAGGAGCTGGCCGTGCATTGAAGGAACCGCTTGGTGTGAGAGCCGCTCATCTTGGTGAAAGAAAGTGCAGATAGGGCACCTGTTAGAGAAAGTGTTTTTCGTTAAAGAGTTTGCAGAGCCGCCAGTCTGGGTTGTGTTTGGTGAAGAAGGCGCGTCCTAGAAAGGCCAATCGTTGAACTGCCATTTCTTCCCAAGCACAAACACCACCTCGACACGACTCCAGTCATTGAGCGACAACGTAGATGGCTTATGCCTCACCTCAAAGGTAAACCCCGTCCTGTCACGGCACTTTTCCTCTGTATAGTAATACACTCAGGATTTTTGGGCATCTCTTTCACCTTGGCATCAGGGGCATAGTAAACTCCATCGTCCAAAAACTCCTTCACATTATACATATTCAAGAGGGTCTGGAAGGCACTGAGAACAAGAAGCTGCCTCTCTCCATTCAAGGATATAGTGGCAGTCGCATGGATGGCCTCACTGCTACCTGCATTGATGATTTATCTTGCACAACTTGATCAGTTTGGATCTTATACTGTTTTACATCCGGCTCATTAGAGGTAGCAATAGAGAGCTCCACATTTTTTCAACCGTTTTTGTCCTAACCTTAGCACTCTTCCTCACAAACAAATGAACAACGGTAGCGTCATTTTTCCAAGGACAAATCATCTACCAACCTTTGGTCCTCGAGCTGCCTCCTCTTGATGCAACCCCCAGCGTGTATAAAAAAAAAGGAGCCCTTGGATATATTTGTGTCGTAGCCGACTGTATGCTGGCCTGGATTTTGTGATTTTGGAACATAGTAAGTTACTGAGTGTGTAAACGTTAAGCTCCTAGCGAGTGAAAAATCGATCCCTGAAGCATGGTGGTGTGAATCGTTATAGTCGCTGCACTAATTGTTGTATGCCTGATCTGAAAGAGTCGCCTGTGTAATGAAATAGTGTTTGCTGGCGAGAATAGTAAGATCTGTAGCCATAAAAGGCCTGTGTTGCTGGAGATGTGCCATCTTGCTTCCTGTCTAGAGTGACTAGATCGAGAGAGCCATGATTGACTTGACGTGTTGAGAAATCCCCTGCAATTTGTGAATCCGTGAGGCTAGTTCTGCTCAGATAGTGAGGAAAGACCTTGCAGTTCCGAAGCAAAGGCATGAGAAGCAAACTTACTGCCTCTTACAAAGCCTCCTCGTTGACTGCTATAAGAGAATCGAATCCCTTCCTGAAGTAAAAGAACAGAGTCTACGTGTAGAGAAGAGACCTATGTAAAAGCCTTTATCTGTAGCTGCCTGGACGTGTTCAAAGAGAGGGTGTAATTTGCTGAGCGGAAGTGTTTCCCGGTTGAATGTTTTGCATTAAGGGGGCGCTATTGACAGGTCTTGCAGCCTGCCAGCAATTTTATATTTTTTTTAGGGGGCGATAAGGGAAGAAGAAGCAAGTAGGAGACTTGCGAGAAGAAGACAAGTGCGAGCACAGAACACCTGCAACAAAGAAGAGAAGAAATGGGTTACCAAAGGAGACTCAAGCAGATTAAAAGAAGAAATACAAGGGCAGAGGTGAAAGCCGAGGCAGGGTTAGAAGCACAGAGGGTTCTTTGTGAAGAAAAGATGGATGACGAACGTGCAGGAAAAAGTGTCGATAAGGAGGTCGTTGTTGAGGATAATTGGAGCAGCAGAGTTCTCTTTGTTCCCCCACATTTTTCAGGTTAAAATTATGAATTTTGGGATATTAAGATGAGAAGTTTTCTTAGAGCAGAGGATTTGTGGTGTTTAGTTCAAA
This sequence comes from Larix kaempferi, assembly GCA_027924585.1. Taxonomy (NCBI): domain Eukaryota; kingdom Viridiplantae; phylum Streptophyta; class Pinopsida; order Pinales; family Pinaceae; genus Larix; species Larix kaempferi. Next base: position 13,779,732 of record BSBM01000729.1, read on the forward strand.
ATGAATGTGTGCATCCCCTAGATCTAGAGGCTTTTGAGGCCCTGACAGAAGACCAAAAATTGCAGAAGCATGAATTAGCTTTGTATTTCATTCAACAGGCCTTGGATGAAAATATGTTTTTGAAGGTAGCAACAGCTAAAACAGCCAAGGAAGCTTGGGAAACTTTAAAACATGAATTTGAACTAAAGAAGAGTGACATGTGCAAGCAGCCAACAATGTCACAGCATGTTGAAGAAGTAGCAGTTGAGGATCCTGCAGTTGAAGCAGAAGACAGCCAAGCTGTTAGTGAATCCCACGGTGTAGAGGCACTTGTGGATGAATATGAAGATAAAACTGCCATTGCAGCAGTAGAAACTCCAGCCATAGAAGTTGTTGAGAAATTCGGTGAACCCCACACAGTTGTGGATAATGAAGTTGAAGAACCTGCTATATCAGCAGAAGCACTTTCCCCAAACACATATGAAGTAGAAGTTGAATGGTCACATGAAATGGTTGAGGACTCTGTCAGCCAAGCAGAGCCAGATATGTTTGAGAACAGTGAAGCCCACTGTGCAGAGCCACAGGTGGATGGATATAACAAAGTTGATGTTGAATATGAAGCTGTCATAGCAGCAACAGAAAATGGTGAATTAGCAACTCAAGAAGTTGCAGGACAGCCAGTAGAGGCTGAAAAAGAAGTTGAAGTAGTAGAACGAATCGAAGAAAATGAGCTCATGAAGAGCATGCCCATGAGGGTAGAACTTTTTCCTAACAGTTTAGATGTTTGTGAGTGTGCAGGTATTGAGAGCAAGAATCAGCCTGCAATAGCTAAAGAACAAGAGCATGCAGTCAAAGTACCAAGAAATTTTGATGAAGATTTGAAATTTATTGAAGAGTGGCTAGCAAAGCCCAAGGACGATGAAGACTGTAATTTTATTGTAGAGTTTGACAAGATTATCGAAAGCTACATGGAAGATGAAGCATTTGAATTTCGTAACGATGGGCATTGTGACATGCCAAGAGTGCTTAGCAGCACCATCCATGAAGAAATCTGCATTGAAGATGCAGAGGAAGAAGATAAACCAGCTGAAAACATTTTTATGAAATGGAGTCTTGAAGAAATCAGACACTATTATCAGTTGATGTCATGGCAGCATGCCAATGAAGAGGATGAAAACAAAATGAAGGATGTGAACAGCATGTGGGATCTTGAAATTCCCACAACATACGAACTAAGGATGCTGAAATCAGAATTTGAAGATGAAGACACAAGGCAGCAAGCCATTGAAGAACTTGCAGACATTGATGGAAGATTCAAGCCCAAGGAGCTTAAAGAAAACATGAAGAAGAAGGTGAGAATGAAGAAGAAGGTGAAGAAGAATGCTGAGTTCAAAGTCTGGAGCAAACGAAAGAAAAAGAAGCCGCTGCATCAGCATGCAGCAGACAAGAATGGTAAGATAATTTTGAGCTTTGACATGAACTAATGTAAGCCTAGCTGAGACTTAGACCAACAGGCATTAATGTTTTATACTGTTTTTGTTGAAATCCCATGAAGGCATTGCATGTATGCTTTAGATGTTAGTAGTTTGTTTATGGTCGGAATTAAGGGGGAGTGTTGGAGATAATTCCTCCCACCAACTTGATGAATTCACCTACCGCTGTACAAAGAGTTAATGCATAGGGTGTAGAAGTTAATGTGCCTCGGGTGAAGAGGCATCGGATGTTCAATGTATTTTTGTTGCTCATTTTAGTTCTGGAATGTGGTAGAAGAGCGAGAGAGCTCCATAGAGAAGCATACCCTGTTTTGTTCTGCCTCTGTCGCATACTCTGCTTTCAGTTATGCTCTGCCCCTCCACGGAATTTGTTAATAAGGGCACATAATAATGATCTTTCCCTTATATATAATTACAGAATTGGCTTTCAAAGGATAATAGGTTTCAAATCTCTTGTGTTGAGGAACTCTGTAAAAATTGGGTTTCAAATTTCAATTTCAAAAGTTGTTATAGAATTTGTGGAGTTACGACTTGCCAGGCTTGAGCTTTTAGGTTTTTCTTGCAATCAAAGATTGCAAAGCGTCGTACCACAAGTATGGATATTTGATTAAGTTGCACATGTATTCTTTTGATCACGCACTTACTCATCATATCTTTATTTATCAGATTAAGAGAACAGTCATTCATAGACTATTAGCGTGACCCCAAAGCCATGGAAAGGAGCTTAGGAGCTTCGGTTTGGCTCCTTCCTTGCTCGTATGTTCTAATATTCATCCATGTCCACTATGGGAATATTTTTGTGATTGTTGATGTTGTCGACCAGAAGTGTGTATGTAGCCTTTGTCCCTTCTCCCTTGTTGGTATTCTACTCATATTGTAATTTTATTGGGTCAGCCTTATTTTCAATTAAATTTACACACACACCCTACTTTAATTCGACATAATTACTAGCTACTAAAACATATCACTGCACGATTTATTGATGTGAGGCGCATCTCCCCTCCCGTTAAATCCATGTGAACTGATGCCACCCAATTGGACTATATACACAATAGGGGTGGTACTATCGCACTAGCCAAAGGTAGCGTTAACCATAGCAGTAGCCTAAAGCCCTTTTTAAGTAGGAAGAATAGCAATAACCATTTATTTAGTAGCTGAATTCAATCTTGTAGTAGCGCGATCCATACCGATACCTAAAACTCTTATACTATACCCTACTTTAACGTCCATTGGAGTATCAAGTGTGATGTTGTTGTGACTGTTGTATTCTCTGTCCATGCTCTCTCAATACCTGCATGATACTCCAATGGACGTTGCCAGTTGAGAATATTAATTATATTAGTGTGTTACATTCTACTCAAGTGGATTAGTTGAGCATCTTTTCTACTTGTTGTGAATATTGATCCATTCAACCTATGCGCCTAGCCTACATTGTATTTGCCATTATTATTATTGTTTTTATGAGATGAGAGACTATCCATGTTCACCTTTGAACGCTATCCATATTGTGTATTTAAATTGAAAATGGTCCATTGTATCGGTTGTGAAGTTTGTGCTACATGGAAGAATCTGTGAACCATGGGAGCTAAGCGTTCTCTCCAAAGAACGAAACCCTAATCTCCTTACTCTCTAAATACTAGTGGAATTTCCACTTATTTTTTTTGAAGGAAAGCTTGCTCTCTTGGAGCTGTGGCATTGTCTCTCAAATTTGAGGCTATCATTGTGTCGAGATCCTGTTCCATGGCCTCTGTCAAATACTTTACGGATTCACCAATTCAAAACTCTAGATTTTTGAACCATTCTCGGCTTCATGTACATCCTGGTTCGCATGGTTGAAATTCCACATCTTATATGTCAAAATGTTTTTTAAATAATTTTTTCATATCTTTTAAAAATAAGCTTTGTTTTCATTTCACCTTTTTATTTTCTATAGCATGTCAATTTTTTTTTATGTGGATGGACTACAAAAATTCAAATTCAATTATTAGCGTCACAATAATATGTTATTCCTTATGTCTAAATATTATAATTTCTAAAACCTTAAGAGAAATCTTAATTTAGTTGTTTACAACATTGTCGTTTTTAAGGTTTAAATTTCTAATATTTTTTATAATATAAAAAATAGTGATATGTGTATGTACGGTGTATTCCATTGAAACCTTTTTATTAAATATAAATCTAGCATATTTCGTTAAAAACTATCAACCTTTCTTCTAATAAATTTAGAATAATGATTTTTAAAAAGTAAATATTGTTATGAGATTCTTAATCTTTCTTCAAATAAATTTAGAATAATGATTTTTAAAAAGTAAATCTTGTTATTAGATTCTTGATTGCTATAATTCTTTTTTTATAGGGTTTAACTTTCTAAAACTTTTTATAATATAAAGAAAATTAGTAGTATGTGCATGTAGGCTATATTCAAGTGAAACCTTTAAAAACTATAACTTTTCTATCAAATATAAATCTTGTATATCTCATTAAAAACTATCAACCTTTATTCTAATAAATTTAGAATATTAATTTTTAAAATGTAAACCTTGTTATGAGATTCTTAATGACTATAAATTTTATTAACAAAGAATAATTTAATTTATAAAAAAAAAAAAAAATCTAAATAGGATCAAATTTTTTATCTCCCTTCTTAAAAAAAAAAAATCTTATATTAATGAAAAAACAAATTTCATTCTTTAGGAGTTCAAATATGTCTCAACCCTAAAGACCATGCCTTTAGAGATTTAAACAAGTTTTCCTTGGGTATATATACAATTAAGTTTCATTATTACCTTATATGAGAATATTTCAACATCATATGACCAAACTAACTTATCATCCAAAACCCCACTTACTCCCTCTATACAAATGGTAAACTCCCTATAGTACTACATAGAGGGGGTTTTGAGACAAAAGTTGTGCAAAATGTCTCAACTCAAGAAAAAAAGTTTGTGTTTTGTCTTAAATATTGTCTTTAAATGAGCGTCTTAAACTATTGTCTCTATATAAACAATAAAGGATATGTCAATTATAAATTATATTGTTTCAAGTTGAGACAAAAAAAAAGTTATGCAGATAATTTTGTCTCTCCATATCACTTTTAACTCTATAGAGACAATATATAAATCAATGTATAAAATACATTTTTAATCATTTGAGCATCAACTAAATATTATTTTCTTAAAAATAAACTACATTATCATCTATTATATTGATTTATCCTAGGGAACGGTGGAATTGAACCACCAAGCTTTTTCTTTACATTTGCTTTGTAATATAGATGCTCTACCATTGGGCTAACAACCTTTAAATAATTAAGTAAGCGAGGGTAAAAGAGACAAGTTGTGATGCAACACATAATAATTCATAGAGATATCAAATATAAAATAATTATTTTGTTTCTTAAATGTTAATTTATTAGTATTCTTCTACAATAAAAAGTGCATAAATATTTGAAAAAATGGTGTTAAAGATTATTAAAGAAAGGAACTAGTGCATAAACCATTTGCAAACTGAGGAATGTGACTAGTTAATGTGGTAGGACACTATGAACTATGTTTTATGGGCATAATTTTTATTAGGATTTGACATAATAAGTGTTGTTAATAAACTTCCCTATAAATTTAGTAATGATAAAGATTAAGATCATATAGGTTTACCAAATGTTAAAGTACAGAATATCAAAGAAGGCAAAGTAAAAATAATCAAGGATGCTCTCCCAATCAAAATGACAATCTTTTGAACCATGAGAAAGGATCATAAGAGTCATAAAAAATGATTTGGGGTGTTATACATTAAAAATTTTAGTAGCAAGCAAGAGGATCACATCCAACCTAACAATGTGGACCAAACCTTATCTTATAAAATATTAGAAAATTATTCAAATGAGAATAATATGTTATTTAGACTAACATAAGGGGGGGGAAAAAAATTCCTTAGTTAAATGATGGCAATGTGTGGTAAAGAACAACCTGCTGTCCTTTGTCTTATGCAAATGTATAAGTACCTAGAAGTCATGAATGCAAGCACATATATCAAACTCTCATTAAATTTACTCTTGGTTTCTTTCATCTCATTCTAAGTATGCTTCTGCACGGGTAGTATAATTTTATTTTTAAGAGTTTAAGCCCATTTTGTACAATTTTCATTGATTTCCGATTGTATCAGTGAATAAATCCCCACTCCACAATAAATTTGCTAATGAAATTGGAATCACTCAATTCCCCCTCCTCAGTTCAGTGAATACTGTGACCTTTTCCTTTGCTCTCAATCTCGTGCTTCTGCTTTTTAAAAAAAGTCAAAAGATTGGATTTTATAGGTATCGTGTTGTGGACCCTTTTTGATACTGAAAAACATGGTTGGTCAATCATGATCATCTCTATCATGGACCATGGTTGTACTAGATGGATAACTCGTGACTCCAACCATGCTTTCTAGTACCATATGGCCTTCTGAAGGAAAAAACACGTCATATGCTGCAATATATATGGCCTTCTTCAGCACTATTGTCTTTGCATCATTTTCTGGCAATCATTTGTCATCTCACTATATATTCCATGCAGTTCATCCTCTTTCATTTATTGCTTCACTTTAACAATTCATTATTCTTTCACTTGTTTCTTCTTCAATATTTCCTTTGTTATGGGATAGAGGGGAGTGCAAAATTCATCTCCCCCTACGTCAATGGGGTCTAGCCTAAGTGGTTAAAGTAGGGTGTTTTGATCCTCTCGACCCAAATATGATTTCCACTTGTGACATGCTTTCCACTTGTGGGTCAATTTGCCTCCACAATATGCTATTTCATGTGGATGGGGAAAGGTACTAATATTGGGCAAGTTTGTCGGAATAGATCCCCCTAGTCATGACTTCTTAGCCAAGATTTTCCATCACAAATATGTGGGTGCAATTCCTTTGTTGATCTAAGAAATTCAAAAAAAATCATCTCCCAAGACTATTAAATAAGAACAAGAAGAAAACTCTACTAATTGTAGGGAGAAAACTACAAATAGAAACTCAAGTAGTAGAGAAAAAAACTGTAAGTAAGAAGAAGAGGCAATTGCTATCATCATCTAAGCTATGAATGGAAATATCCACCCCAAGAACCCCTATGATAATGTTCCTCCCTACAATGTCCATGTTGAACATATTCTAAAATCATTGCATTCCATAAGATCGTATTTCGCTCTGGCACTTGGTCAAACACTTTACATGCATCCTCTAAACACCCACATTTAGAATACATGTCTACAAGATCCACTTGGCTTTGCTTGGATATAAAGGCATCATTAAGGTCACTACCATTTGGTATTGAGACCCAAACTTGAAATAAAGCAATTGAACCCAACATTTGAAGAAGCCTTGAAATCAGAATTAACAAGGAGAGTGCCATTCAATGTGTTTTATAAATCAATGAAAGATTCGCCAATTTTTTACAAAATTTTATAATTCAGTGAAATATTCGCCAAGTTTTTAAATATTATATAATTGAGTGAAATATTCGCCAAGATTTTACAATATCTGATAATTTAGTGAAAGATTCGCCAATATTTTACAACATCATATAATAAAATGAAAGATTCTCCAAAAAATTATTATACATATTATATTATTGATAAAATCGCCTTAAAATTTTCCTATATATAGGGGAGATTCGCCCATTTTTATACATATAAATTTGTGGGGGGTTCTTAAAATCATCCATGGTCTCGTCAAGTCCAAAATGCCGATGATTCTCCCCTGTGCAGACTCATGCACCATGCATTGATCTGTATTCTTACCAAGCACAAGTTAAACTTGGTGGGTGGTAATTGAGATATTTTTCTCTGTTGTAATAGTTTTGTGGAAACCCCTCTGCCCCATAAACATGTTCTTCAGTCGAATCTTCTTGATATTCCTTGTCGAATTGATGTTCCATTTAAACCTCAAATCTCCATGTCTGCTCCCGATAGTGAGCAATCTAGTCTAAATCGTCATGTGTCTTCCTTTCCCCTTGATATACTTCCGCAAGACCAAACTCCTAAATCATCAAACCTGTTGAACTCAAATATTAAGGAAGACAACTGCCATGTTCATGAAACAGTGAATCCTCTTTTACAGATCCATTCTCATTAGAGTGGTAATGATGCTTTTCAACATTCTCAAATTGTGGATTCGGGTGAAATTGTATCTGACATTCTAGAGCATACTTTGGAAAAAAATGAAGGTCATTTGGGCATTACGCAATACGGCACGTCTTTAGGGTGTAGCACAAAATGTTTTGACTAATAAATTAAGCCATTCAATTGGAGAGGGTAACAACCAGGATAAGAATCCAAAGATACTGAGTAATCCCGATGTTGAGGTTGTTCATGAATTGGGTCGTGATATCCATGATACCACCAAGGATGTGTTAGAATCGTCTACATTAAATGAACGGGTTCCCGACAATATTTTCGGCCAGCCATATCAAACATTTGATGTTAAACAGCGTCAAGAGGCTCATCTTCTTCAGACATTGGGCATTGTTCCAAATTTGGAAGATATTACCATTCCTACAACCCAGTCTTAATCAAATTGAACTTTGATCTTGATCAGCAATTTAGTGAAATGACTAAACCTTAAATTGGTAGTATAGTAGGAAATAGGGTAGATAGTATCTGGTATCGTACCACATGCAATCGACCTCCTCGGCATGATAACAAGTTCATAATTGGTTTGGAGGTCCTGAATCATCTGGATGGTCATGGTCCTGAATCATCGGCATGATAGCACGCTAGACTGCTGTCGAGAATTTACTGCAGGATAAGTTTAGTCAATAGGTGATCTCTTGTCAATATCAAAAGGTTTAATAGTGAAACAAGAAAGGTTAACATAGGCTTACCAAAATTAGTTTTTCATTCATATTCGAGAAAATTTTACCTTAAAATGTAAATAATATTTCATGCTACCGTCTTACCTAGAGTTAATGTGAAATGCTTTCTGGATGGCAGCTCTGTCGCTTGTCAACCTCAGGATTGTGGTAATCCCCTTAATGTTATTGTTACATTTCTATCATATCCTTCCGATTTAAGATTCTGCTGTTGATTTTGTAAATGAGATCAGTATTTAGTGATCAAATTATGGCTAGGTGACCGATTGGATCGAATAGAACAGTCATCATTCTGTTTCAGATGGTGTTAGCAATCAAGGTTTTGTGCATTCTACAAGCGTCTAGAACAAAACTAAGGGTTGTGTGATGAATAGCTCTAATTAAGCGCAATCACAATGTTTTCAACAGATCGGTGCTTCCTGGCAGTAGATGGAACGAAGAATGAATGAGTGGGGAAATCCCTACAATTGACGCTTGAGCCATTACTGCACGGCCTAGGAACTCAAATTGCTGCCATATTCCCTCTTATTTTCCTCAAGTAAGACCCCATTGTTTGCTGCTATTATTTTCTGTTATTTTATTTTATTTTATAATTTCTGAGAATTCATTTGAGCTACAAATTTTCATTCTAAAAATTGGTGAAAAATATTTCTTTAAATTATAAAAAATGAAAATGCCTCTCATGATATCAATGAAATTAAGTTTCATTAAGTTTGAGTGCTATGCACTAAACACATTTATCTACATCAAGCAATTTGACATAAAAACCTGCTAAAGACATAACATATGACTAGTTTTCAATTGTATTGGTGTTACAGATATGATGCACTCAGGCTGTATTACTTTGCTATGTTCATGCTCATGGGAGTGCTAGGGTTTCTAAATGGATTCGTGTTCTTACCCGTCTTGGCTCTCTGTGTTGGGACCGGCATGGCCCCACAACTGTGTGCGTAAGTGATGATCCTGGGTCACCCACTCCTAACCATTAAATCGTGCTTTTGCCTTGTTACATATTTCACAGAGGTGCTTTTAAAATATTTATGTTAATTAAATTTTTTGATATGTTCACTTTTAAATATATGAATGTTACAAGTTTACTTTTGTTTCCATTAAATTTGTCTATATCATTTAGTCATGATCTTAGTCTTATCTTCATCAATTATCTTCTACTTTATTACATTGTGTGTAATTAAGAGAAGGTTGGAGCCAATGCATTTGTAAAATGCCAAGAAAATTGTCATGTTACTTTCTCTTAAGATTTTTATCATAGAAATGGAACCCTCTTTCTATTTAGGCAGTAACAACCCAACATATTTCATATGAATGTGTGAATGGAACTAATAAAATGCAATAGAATTAAATAAGCATCCATTAATGAATTTCATTCATGCATAAACATGGATAACACCCATTTTCATAAGTAGAAATATAAGTCAATTGTAAACTTTGATATAGTGATAAAAAAAATGCATAGCAATTTTCAACACAATCATAGGCATCCTATCTCATACCATTGTAACGTAAGTGTTCTTTTTATAGCTATAGTGATAAATTAAGTCAATATGATTTGATGTATGATATGTGAACTTTTAAATTGATCAATGTTACAAATTTCTTTGTCAATTCATTGATTTGATTTATTCTTTTTGTATTAAAACAAGCCTTGTAACTTAACCATTATGATTAAATTATATTGAATTTGTAAATCATTTTATTAAAAAGTTATTTTATTTTATTATTATTTAATATTGATTTTTATTTCTATGTTATAAGGCAGGGACTAAGCTACACGCAGCTCTTGTTTATTAAATAAATTGTATTGCTACTATTATTTAGTTGTGAAGATTACTATAGTATTTTTTTTAGATATTTGATAATGTAAAATTTTTATTTAATTTTTATTTATTAAATAATTTGTATTGCTACTATTATTTAGTTGTGAAGATTATTTAGTTGTGAAGAGGTTATATTTATTTTTTCATCGTAGTTTTTTTGTTTTAGGATTTTTTATTATATTTTTAAATTAATGTTTTTAACAAATGAATATGTCATAAAATGATTAATTTTTTAAATATAGAAGTTGAGAAAAAAAAAATTAAAAATAAATTTATAATTTCTCTAACCATTTGAATAATTTATTTAGCTAATCAAAATAATAATAACAATAATAAAATCAAAAAATTCAATTTAATAAATTGTTTTTCTAAACATAGAGTAGACTAAACCTGCAGCCGCGTAAACCCTAGAGCCCTCGCCTGGCGTGAACCCTCGGCTCCTCGCGGGCTTCCCCTACAATGGTAGGTATGGAGCAGCTGCCCCCCTCCCCTGAGACTCGTAGGCGTCTTCTTGATGTCACTTTTCCTGACCTAGTAGCTTCCTCGCCTCCTCTCTCCACTCCTTCGGACGCCAGTTTCATCAAGTGGGCAGCCACTCCTCGCATTCAGATCTTGTCGGCAGCTTCAAATCTCAAAGCTTTAGCTTTACATGAGAAAGGGCTCATTGGACAGTTTACCAGGATTTGGCCGTCACCAAAAACCATGGAAACATGGATCAACAAGAACTGGATGTCGCTAATCACTGGTGGTTTGCAGCACTGCTTCTGTGGTAAGGGTTTTTTTACCTTTCTTTTTGAAAATAAAACTGATAGAGATCTCATTTTTCAGAGTGGGCCTTATTTCATGGGTCCCCGTGGTCTATACCTGAATCGTTGGAGCTTATCTTTCGATCCAAAGAAGGATGTCCCTTCAACTGTGCCCATCTGGGTCTGTCTCCCTCACTTACCTCTTCACTGCTAGAATGATGACACTCTCCAAGCCATTGGAAATTCTGATGCGGAGCATGACAAATTGGCGTGGGATACAGGATCCGTAATCGGAGGGATCCGATCTGCATGCTACCAGGGCTCTGGGAATGACGCGTGGCGAGCATATGCTGGGATAAAAAGGGGTTTTCTACTGAAGAGAAGGGGCTCGATTTTTTTAGTTGGATTTTTTCTCTGTTTTGAAGGTTGGAGAGCTGCGTTTGAACGAACAGCTTGACCACTGGTTTTCGAGACAGTTATTTAAGGGTTAATAATAAAAAGGCATGCATGCCCATTGGCTCTATCTTTAAATAAAAGGGCCTGTGTGTCCTGTGGTAAGGGATGGCGTCTGTAATGGGGGGTTCTGAGTCTTTATACTCAGTAGATTCTTAATAAAAGAAAAGACGCCTGTTCCAAGTGGCTCTCGATTTCAATTCCATATGTCTGTTTATTTCCTGTAACATTTTCTTCAGTGTTTCAGGTGTGTTGCGGCTGGAAGTGGTTCCATCAGATTGGAAGTGGCTACATCAGATTGGTATCAGAGCACACAATGGCTCAGAGAGGAGTCCATCTTAACTAGGGTAGAAGAGGCAGGAGAAATGCCAGGTGGAGAGGACCCATTGAGGAAGAACTACTCCGAATATTAGAGACTATCAAGTCCAGATTGCCCCGAGAAGAATCCGAGGAGGAACTAGAGGTTCCTCGTGAGTGGCCCAGAACTGTAAACCCAATGGAGAGATTGATTGAAGCAATAACCAAGCAAGGGACAAGGGTAAAGGTTGAAGTCCCAGATTTCAAGGGTGAATTGAATCCAGACTTGTTCATGGATTGGATTCAAGAGCTGGAGAAATATTTTGACATGGAAGGAATCGAAGACATGGATCCAAGGAGGACCAAAATCACTGCATCTAGGATGAAGTCACATGCAGCTCTGTGGTGGGAGAACCTACAGAATGCTAGGAAGAGACAAGGGAAAGAGAAGGTCAAGTCGTGACCGAAGATGCTGAAGCTTCTCAATGTTAAATTTATGCCCTCGGATTATCAACAAAGACTCTTCAAAGAATACCAGAATTTAAGGCAAAAGGAATTGTCTATATCAGCTTTTACAGAAGAATTTTTGAAATTGCAGATTAGAACGGGGCTGCAAGAAGATGATGAGCATGTAGCAGCTAGATATGTCAATGGCCTCCGGTATCAACTCCAATATGAGTTAGCCCTACTCAAAGTGAATTCAGTCGATGAAGCATATCAATTGGCATTAAAGGCTAAAGAGAAGTTGAATCGGCGGGGCAAGGCAGTAGCAGCTTAAACGGGGGTAGGGGAAACTATTCAAGATCTACTAGTGAAGCTGACTCCGGTATGGAACAGAAGTCGGATTCCCAAAGTAAGGGGAGCTTCAGGAATAGGGGAAGAGGAAGACCTTTTCCAGGGAATTGGTGACTCCTGAAGTGTTTCATTTGCAGTGGACCTCATAAAGCAGTAGAGTGCCCACAGAACCCAAAAAGAGTGATGATGGTTCGAGAAGAGGGGGAAGAGGAATCTTACCCAGAAGAAGTCGAAGCAGAGAGGGGTGAGAATCTAATGTTAAGGAGGACCTTGATATCTAGTAACAAAGTCACCCCTAAAGCAGATTGGAAAAGGAAGAGTGTGTTTCGAACCAAGTGCAAGTGCAAGGATAAGGTCTGCAAGGTCATCATAGATGGGGGGTCTACCGATAGTCTGGTAAGTACAAAAATGGTTCAAAAATTAGAACTGTCCTGCATTCCTAAATCTCACCCATACAATATTTCTTGGCTAAAAAAAGATCATAGCATACTTGTAAACCAAAGTTGTTTAATTGATTTCAAAATTGGTCCCTATGAAGACAAGGTGTGGTGTGATGTAGTCTCGATGGATGCTTGCCATGTGCTTTTAGGAAGACCGTGGCAATATGATAGGAATATCATTCACCAAGGCAGAGAAAATACATATGAGATTAGGCATGAGGGTTGGCGGCATATCTTGAAGCCATTCAAAGAGGAGGGTTCTGCTGAACTACTGGCCTTATCCTTGAGCACCATGGGCTGGAAAAAAATTTCCAAGGAAACTAGGAAGGATGTTTGCTATCTATTGTATCCCCGAGAACAAAAACAGTGGCAGCAACAATCAACCCCCCTAGAAGTGCAAACATTATTGCATCAATACCCTGATTTGACACCGACAGACTTACCGACAGGTCTCCCTCCCACAAGAGGAATCACTCATCAAATTGATTTAATTATAGGCGCCAAGCTTCTGAACCAAGCAGCGTATAGGCTGTCTCCATTCGAAAATGAGGAGATGAGGAGACAAATGACAGAAATGATAGAGAAGGGGTTCATAAGAGAGAGCATGAGTCCTTATGCTACTCCTGCCCTGCTCTCTCCCAAGAAGGGAGGGAAGACATGGAGGTTGTGCATGGATTCTCGAGCTATTAACAAAATCACAGTGAAGTATAGGTATCCGCTGCCCAGAATGGATGATCTGCTAGATTGCTTGTCCGAAGCAAGAATTTTCTCCAAAATTGACCTTAGGAGTGGTTATCCAAATCAGAATTAGGGAAGGTGACAAGTGGAAGACATCTTTCAAAACAAAGGACGGGTTATATGAATGGATGGTGATGTCGTTTGGTCTGTCCAACGCCCCTGCTACCTTCATGCGAACGATGAATCAGGTATTTAGAACCCACATTGGAAAATTTATTATAATCTATTTTGATGACATTCTAATTTTTAGTAAAACCATGGAAGAACATGTGAAGCATCTAAAGGTAGTAGTTGACATCCTGCAAACGGAGAGATTGTTTATCAACCCTGAAAAGAGTGAATTCTGCAAAGATAAGTTAGTCTTTTTGGGAAGTGTAGTTTCAACAGACGGGTTGAGCATGGATCCAGAAAAAATCAAGGCCATCCTTGAGTGGCCTACTCCTCAGAGTATTACAGGAGTGAAGAGTTTCCACGGGTTGGTAAACTTTTACAAAAAATTCATTAGGAATTTCAGTGGCATAAGCGCTCCCTTGACTGACTGCACCAGGGGAAAGATGTTTAATTGGAACAAGGCTGCAGCCTTCAGCTTTGACCAACTCAAGAAAAAGATTACGGAGGCTCCTATCCTTACCCTACCACACTTCAACAAACTTTTTACAGTCGAGTGTGATGCTTCCGGGCTAGCCGTTGGGGGGGTTTTAAGTCAAGAAGGACGACCCATAGCGTTTTTTAGCGAGAAGTTGAATGAAGCTAAATTGAAGTACAGCACCTACGATAAAGAATTCTATGCAGCTGTTCAAGCCTTGAAATATTGGAGGCATTACCTCCTGCACAGAGAGTTCATTCTGATGACTGATAATCAAGCTTTGAAATACATCAACTCCCAGAATAAGCTCTCCCACAAGCATGCTAAATGGGATTCCTTCTTGCAGGCGTATACCTTTGTTGTGCAACATAGGAGTGGAAAAAATAATGTGGTAGCAGATGCTTTGAGTAGGAGGCGACACCTGCTTGTAGTGATGAGCAATGCGCTAGTTGGGTTTGAAGAAATGAAAACTGAGTACAGAGAAGACCCTTACTTTGCAAAAATTCTGTGATCCTGAGTGGGCAGGATCCGACTGATATGTCTTCAATTGCAGATTTCTGTTTACTAGATGGCTTCTTATTCAAAGGCTCCCTATTGTGCATTCACAGTGGTTCTAGACGCGACAAACTTATAAGAGAAATGCATTCCAATGGGCTGGCTGGACACTTCGGAAGGGACAAGACTTATGAACTAGTCAATGGAAAGTTCTTTTGGCCAAATATGAGAAGAGATGTTAACAGGATGGTGGCTGCTTGTAGAATTTGTCAAATAGCAAAAGGGGGACAGCAGAATACGGGATTGTACATGCCTTTACCGGTTCCCAAGGAACCATGGACTGATATTTCCATGGATTTTGTTTTGGGATTGCCACGAACTCAAAGGGGGCATGATTCTGTGTTTGTAGTGGTGGACAGATTTTCCAAAATGGCTCATTTCCTCCCTTGTAAGAAAACAAATGATGCTAGTCAAATAGCCCAACTATTCTTTAAGGAAGTAGTTCACTTGCATGGACTTCCAAAAACTATTACGAGTGACCGAGACACAAAGTTCTTAGGCCAATTTTGGAGAGTTTTGTGGAAAAAACTGGATAGTATGCTACAATTCAGTTCAGTATATCATCCCCAAACGGACGGCCAAACCGAAGTAGTGAATAGGAGTTTGGGGAATCTATTACGTTGTTTAATTGGTGGCAACCCTCACCAATGGGACCTAGGCATACCGCAAGCAAAGTTTGCTTATAATTCCAGCATCAACAGATCAACTGGTAAATCAGCGTTTCAAATTGTCTATGGAGCCAATCCTAAAGGGATTGTGGAACTAGCAGAATTGCCTACACATCCCAATGTTAGCAGAGAGGCTACGGATTTTATAGAGAATATTCGGGAGATACATCAAGAAGTGGAGCAGAAATTAATATCAATGACAGGTCGATACAAGGAAGAATTTGATCGCCATAGGAGAAGAAAGGTCTTTCAGGATGGGGAGATGGTCATGGTACACTTGAGCAAGAAAAGATATCCCAGGGGGACTTACAACAAACTGAAATCGAGGAAATTCGGTCCGTGTAAAATCAAGAGCAGGATTAATGACAATGCCTACCTCCATGATTTGCCAGAGGAATTAGACATCAGCCCTGTCTTCAATGTGGCTGACCTATACTCATTGCCTACGGAAGCAGGAGAAGAAACCACCACAGGGTAGATAGCTGAAGATTCCCAAGAAAAGGTGGAGAATTGGGTCAGACATTTTCCCAAGAAGAAGCGTGAGCAAATTGAGCATGTCATAGACACAAAACTATCTGGAACGCGCTCCCAAGCGTATAAATTATACCTGGTGAAGTGGGAAGGACTACCCGATTCTTACAATTCCTGGATCACCGAATCAGAACTGTTTAAACACAACCAAGACAAGTCACCCAACAAGTTAGAACCAGGAGGTTCTGAAACTTTAAGAGATGAGGAGGATGATGCGGAGCATGACAAATTGGCGCGGGATACAGGATCTGTAATCTGAGGGATCCGATCTGCATGCTGCCAAGGCTCTGGGAATGACGCGTGGCGAGCATATGCTGGGATAAAAAGGGGTTTTCTACTGAAGAGAAGGGGCTCAATTTTTTTAGTTGGATTTTTTCTCTGTTTTGAAGGTTGGAGAGCTGCGTTTGAATGAACAGCTTGACTACTGGTTTTTGAGATAGTTATTTAGGGGTTAATAATAAAAATGCCTGCGTGCCCGTTGGCTCTATCTTTAAATAAAAGGGCCTGTGCGTCCTATGGTAAGGGATGGCGTCTGTAATGGGGGGTTCTGAGTCTTTATACTCAGTAGATTCTTAATAAAAGAAAAGACACCTGTTCCAAGTGGCTCCCGATTTCATTTCCATATGTCTGTTTATTTCCTGTAACGTTTTCTTCAGTGTTTCAGGTGTGCTGCGGCTGGAAGTGGTTCCATCAGATTGGAAGTGGCTGCATCAAATTCTTTTGGGAAATACATTGATAAGGTTGAACCAAAAGCCCCTCTTTTCTCATGCGCCATAATCTGTGTAGAAGTAGACCTAGAGAAAGGTCTGCCAGAGGAAGTTAATCTTCTCATGGATGGGTGGGAACACATGCAAAAAGTGGACTGTGAACAGCTACCCTTCAAGTGTAAAAAATGTCACGAATACGGCCACTTCGTAAAAAATTGCCCCAAAGCAGCTCAAGAAATTCCCGAGAAAGGTCAAGAAGAGGAGTGGCAGCAAGTTAAAAAAGGGAAAAAATCAGTCTCAACCCCCCACTCTGCAAAAGAAACATACCCTAACAAAAACCCAAGTTCTGCATCAGATTCACAAGAGGCTGCAACGCCCAACAAATTTCAGGAACTACCCTTAGAACAAGGGGAAATAGCCATCCCAAAAGATCAAGCATCAAATTCTGGAAGGGAGGAAAATCCTGCTCCATCTTTGACCATCCCAGACATTGAGACAGGAGCACTTGATGGGACATCCACCACCCCTGGCGGCTCCTGGGCTAATAAGGTTAAAATCAAATCCATGCCTTCTTCTTCATCTATGGATTTATCCTCTGAATCCCAGGATGAGCCGGGGGAAGTGCAGCCACCAAACACCAAGGGAAGGAAATCGCACAAATACCATAGGGAACTCGAGGCGGAAAGGGAATTAGAGCTGGGAAGGAAAAAAATCCTGGAAGATATGAAGATAATTCAGAACTCCAAAACTCAAAATGGGGGAAAGGGAGGTAGGTCCCATGTAGGACCTCAAGCAGCCAAGAAGTAATGTTAATTGTCTCTTGAAACTGTAGGGGTCTGGGAGGAAAGAATAAAATCGAAGCTTTGAAAAGTTTGATCAAAACCAAAAAACCAAATCTTATGTCATCCAAGAGACAAAAATGCAGGGTGATGAGACTTTGGCACTCTCGAGTCACCTTTGGAAAGATTGCCCTGGTTCCGCGATTAGTGCTCGTGGAGCCTCTGGGGGTGTTGCTACGCTGATCTCCCCAAATTTCTCCCTCATCTCCACCATGGAAAATAGACACTGGTTTCTAGTTAAAATCAAAGATAGAAGTAGCAATGAAATCTTTCATATCTGCAATGTATATGGACCCAATCACTACAATGACAAACTCATCTTCTAGGATGATTTAAATAATCTTAGAGACAGTATGCAAGGCAAAAACTTCATTATTACTGGGGACTTTAACGTCACTAAGTCTCAACAGGAAAAGAGAGGTGGCAGCATTGTGAGGGACCCCTTTGGTGAGAAACTGGAGGACCTTCTCGCCGATCTGGACTTAATGGATATCCCTCTCAAAAATGCAAAATACACCTAGAATAATAGAAGAAGCGATCCAGGCCACGTTGCGGCTAGACTGGATCGATTCCTAGTAAGTTCTTCCTTCTTAAACTCGGACTTTTTAATTTGTGCTTTCTCCATTCCATGCGTCTCCTCTGACCATAAGCCTATCGGTCTTTCCTTCTACCATCCTGAAAAGATCGGCCCCATACCTTTCCATTTCAATCCCCTCTGGATCCACCACCCGGACTTTTTAGGCCTCGTCTCCCAGGCTTGGTCTTCGACTTTCATTGGCTCCCCCAACTATATATGGGAGTCTAAGCTTAGAGCCGTCAAACTTGGCTTCAAATGCTGGGCCAAGTCCTCTTTTAAAAATCCCAGCGCCATCAAACTAAGTTGTCAAACAAAGATTGCCTCTATCCAACTCAGAATGGAAACCAATGAAGTCTCACCTTCCATTCTTAATCAAGAGAAAGACTTGGAAATAGAAATTATGAAAGCTGCTAAGCAAGAAGAAGAGTCTTGGAGAATTAATTCAAGGCAGTTATGGCTTAAGGGTGGGGATAGCAACTCCAAGTATTTCCATAACCAGGCCAAGGCTCGTCACAGCCACAATGCTATTGTGGAACTAAAAAATTCCACTGGGGACAAAATTTGAGGGCAGGAAAACCTCCAATCGTTGGCTTTCAATCACTTCGAGGATCTTTTCTCGGATAGTGGACAGTCTGATCCGGAGGCACAAGCTGATTTTCTGGAAGGAATTCCCAATCTGATCTCAGACAACACCAATAGAGAACTCTCTCAGCCGATTTTGGAACATGAAATTGCAAATGCAATTTGGTCCCTTCAAATCGATAAAGCTCCAGGTCCTAATGGCCTCACTGTAAATTTCTACAGGGCTGTGTGGGGCATTATTAAAGATGATCTCAGAAGAATGCTCAATTGGACAAGAAATAAAGATAAAATCGGCGGGGCTACCAACTCTTCCTTTCTAGCTCTCATTCCAAAATACAAAGCTCCAGGTTCTATTGGCAGGTTCAAACCCATCTCTCTTTGTAACACTTCCTACAAAATACTTTCCAAAATTCTTGCTATGAGAATGAAAAAAACCATGGGAAAAATCATCTCAGAAACCCAAGGGGGGTTTCTTTTGGGTCGACAAATTTTGGACAACATCATAATGGTGCAGGAAGCTATTCACTCAAGCACTGAAAAAAAATCGCCAAGGTATGGCCATCAAGTTGGATATGGTTAATGCCTTTGACAGTGTAAACCACAAATTCCTGTTTGACATCATGCTAAAATTTGGATTCTCCAGTAGGTTCGTGAGATGGATCAAAGCCTGCATTCACATTCCGTGGATTGCCCCCCTGATCAATGGAAGACCCACAGAATTCTTTTCGGCTTCTCGGGGTCTGCGACAAGGCTACCCTTTATCCCCTTTTCTCTATCTCCTTGTTGCGGATTCCATGAGTAGGAAACTCCTTTCCCTTCAAGCCTCAAGAGAGTTAAAAGGAATAAAAATTGTCCGTGGAGTAAAGCCTGTCAACCATGCTCAGTTTGTTGATGACACTATCTTGCTCGGCAGTGCCTCCTTGATCGTTGCCGAGAGGTTTAGTACAATCCTCTCCTCCTTTCTTCGAGCATCGGACAGGAAAATCAATTCTAAAAAATCCAAAATCTATGGTTGGAACTGCACCTTGAAAAATTTGCCTAGAATTTCTCGAATCCTGGGTTTTGAAGGAATCGGAGAGTGGAATTCCTTCAATTACATCGGCATCCCTATTTTCAAAGGCAAAAAAAGAGTAGCAAATTGGGCAGGTTTGGTTGAAAAAATAAAAAAGAAAATTAGCTCATGGGGAGCTAGGTGGCTCAATCAGGATGGCAAACTGGTCCTCATCAAGTCCATCCTCTCCGCTTACCCCCTCTTTGTGTGCTCCATCTCCCTAGCCCCCAAATCCATGATGAATGAACTCACCAAAGAACTCCGCAAGTTCCTTTGTCAAGGAGGGAAAAACAATAGCACCAAAAAATTCCATTTGGTAAATTGGAACACTGTTTGCAGACCAAAAATATTTGGAGGAACAGGGATAAAGGATCCTTTCCAGATGAATCTAGCCCTCGGAGCCAAAATCCTCTAGAGAACCATCTCCGGCAAGAGAGCTTGGTGGAAGGAAATCATATACAAAAAATATATGCATGGAACTAGGAACGCTGTGTGGATAATATTGATTTGGAGAAGAAGGGAACTGCCATTTGGAATCTCTGTAAGAGAGCAGCATTTATCATTCAGAACAATCTAACTTGGATCCCTAGAAACGGGAAGCAGATAAAGATATGGAGGGACAAATTTTGCTCCAACCCCCCTGCAAATTTCCTTCATGAGCTTGAGGAGCTGAAACATTGGATGGATCAAGCAGACATTCACACTCTTCATGATATCTCCTCGTGGTCCACACAAGGAAGTTGGATTGGCTGGTGTGACCTCGCTCTCCCAGATCATCTAAAATAGGAATACAACATCCTTCTTTCACTATTCCATGGAGCTCTTCCCATCCATCTTTCAATAAAAGTCAAACGTGGGTGGGGGAAAGCAGGCTCCTACTCGGTCAAGGAAGGATATAGCTATCTAGATACTCTCAATTTTCACTGCAATAAGGACAAAAAATGGAACAGAATCTGGGACAGGGATGGACTTCCTAAAATCAATTTTTTTAATTGGTTGCTGGCTCATAAGAAGATTCTCACCGCGGATAACCTCAAGAAGAGAGGTATAGCAGGGCCGGCAAGATGCAATCTGTGTAAAGCAGAGGAGGAGTCAGTCGAACATCTCTTCCTTGAGTGCCTTTTTGCAAAAGAGGTTTGGCACAGGGCTTACCAAAACGTTCAACCGAATCTAATCCTCCCCACTGATTGGAACAATCTCTTTGCCAACTGGCACCTTTTCTACTCTAATTCAATGACCAAAAAACCTTATTTCAAGCGAGCCTGGATTGCGTTCCCTAAATATGTTTGCTGGAAACTTTGGAATGCGAAAAACAAAGCAGTCTTCGAGGAGGCTCGAACCTCCCCGGGTAAAGTTCTCTCATCCGCTGTTGCTCTTTGGGTCGAAGCCCTCACCTCAAGAGGTATGTGTAATATGCAAAATGAACCATTAATTGTTGAAGAAAAAATCTGGGTTGTTGATCTCCTGATACCACACTATGCCTCGGTTCCCTCTTTCTTCGGGAGAAGTCAAAAGCTCCATAATTGGTAGCTCAGATTGGAACCCAAAGAATTTCAGTCTTGGATAAGGAATCGTGACAATCACATCCTCCTCTTCGATGGAGCCTCCAAAGGAAATCTAGGGGTGGCAGGTGCGGAGGGAGTCCTTCTGGACTCCAATGGAACCAAAATGACCGATTTTGCTTGGGGTCTCGGCACGAAAACGAATAATGACGCGGAATGGCTTGCCTTAATCAAAGGTTTGAACATCCTCAAGGAGAACAACATTCAGAATGTGCTGGTGATCGGTGATTCTTTGATGGTAATCAAAGAGGATTAGGCCTTAGCAAAGAAGTATCACTCGCCCTCATCCAAATTTCATTTTCACTTCAACAATTTGGCTGAGACTTCATCTACATGTCCTTCTTTCACATTTTAAGAACTAATAACCATGCTGCGGATGCCTTGGACAATTTTGGCACTAGGCTTAATTGCGGGACCTTCTTAAGCAATGGAAATCAAATTGATAATGTGTGAGTACCTTAGAATCCCTAGAATTCTTTGCCTTTTAATGGCTAACCCAACTCATTGGACGAATCTTTCCCAGGTCAATGTTGAAATCCACTTAAGATTTATCCCCCGTTCCCAAGGCTCAAACGACGGCGTGCGCAGGTCAACTACATCTGGATCGCATGCGAGGCATTAATGCATTTAGGTGACAAAGAAGCCCGCGTTTATATAAGGCAGCAAGGTGACAGTCCTGCTCAAACATTCCCTTCCTGTATTCTCTGGAGTAATTGCTCTCTCTGGTTCAGGCTTTGTAGCTCCAGTCTCAGCATGGATAGTGGCAATACAGGCAACAACTCTGGATTCTGCCTTCTAGGGTTGAAATGCAATCGTTGCAAGACCCATATCTAGGTCAATAATGGAGGCAACGGTTTGAAGCGCTACCTCTCTGCCCTCTAGGTGGTGCAGGGTAATGAGAATGGCGAGAAAGCAACCATCAATTCTCTCGGCAACCGTATGAAACATGTTTGTCGTGGCTCCAACATGGATGAGAACAGCAGGGTTGGTTCTCAGCAGGACATTGGGCAGGGACGGAACCCAGCAAATTTGCTACAGAATGGTTTCATGTTCGACGGGGGAAGAAATTGGCATCCCCTCGAGGCTGGCAACAATCAGCCTATTGGCATCCCATTGCAACAGGGCTCTCTGCAGGACGGCTCTATGCAACATGTCCCTCTGCAAGGTAGCCCTGGCAAGACTGGTAAACTTTGGAACATGATGGGGGAAAGCATGGGAATCGTGAATTTGGACTCACCAGATGGACCGGGAAGTCCTTCTCCTGGGGTTCTATCCCATCTCCAAGACATTGAATCCCAGGTGAACTAGCTGAGGGGAGAAAACAAAGAGTTAAAGTGGGCTCTTTCTCATTTGGCCACCTTTTTACAAATTTCGAACTCAGACGTAAGGAACAACAGCGGAGTACTATGATGGAATGGCAGGAAAAATGGACTCTATGCATAGCTGTCTCAGAATTGTCGAGGCCAAGGTAGATTGCAGTCCTTCGGCGATTCTGGGTCTGCAGGACAATGAAGACATGGAAGCAGGCAACAAGAAGAAGACCCGTCACTCCAATGCTAACTGACCACCGGTTATTTTCACAATAGTTTTTTTGTAATAGATAAGTCCGTTTCTTTTCTTTTCAGTTACTGTTAAATTTCTACCATTTTCCTAATATAGAGACTGGGATTGAGGTGCCTACTCCCCTCATTTTGATGGGTACAGTCTCCCCATCCTGATGTAAAAGTTTCTCCTTTTTTAATACAAGCTTCTACAACCGTTTCTGTAAAAAAAAAAAAATTGTTTTTCTAAACATATAAAAATTTATTGTACAAAAACTAATAATGTAAAATCAAAACACTTTGACTTCAAATAAAAAATATATCTTTTACAAAAACTAATAATTGCAACACACTGAATTTAAACTTCCTCTAGAGTCTATGTGTCCAATGGTGTTCATGTTCTCATTGTTAGAGGTCTCACATACATTATCTATCAATCTACCTATTAAATTAGGTAATCAATAAACACCAAGCGGCAAAGCATTAATGTCACTAAGACTCCAACATATACTTTGATCTGACTAAGCTTCAGATCTAATTGTATAGGAATGTTTTATAGCTATGTGCTTATTGTTCCAAGATTTTTTTGATTGAAATTGCAAAATGGCAGCTATGGATTGTTGGAATTGCATAATCCAATGCCTCAAGGGTAATTGATATGGGAGGGTGCACCGGATAATCTATATCTAGAAGGATCTATGCATATGGCTTCTTCAAAAAGCTATCCAACAATAACTAGTATTTACTATGTCATCTAATACACCGTATGCTTCACCTGATTTCATATATTTTACTCCGAAATTACAATTTGAATAATCAAAATTACAATTTTAACCATAAATCAAATCACCAAATTTTGAAAACAACTACAAATCTCTTACTCCATTTTCAAAAGAACATTCCAGCGAAAACTCACATACGTAGGAATTGCGCTTCACGTTTTGGCTTAACTAATTCAATTAGAAAAAGCCTGTACTCTCCTTTATGGAGATTCCCATTTTGATGTCGGTATGCATAGCATTCAAAGTCAAAGAAGTACAGGAGTGACTACAGGCTTTCCCATTCAATGTATTTGCCTTTACCTTCCTGGCAGACTCATCCTTGGTAACCTAAATCGATTGCAACGTTTATTTTTATTTTAAACGACTTCAAATCCGAGACGTCACTTCACCTCGACGGTGGTGAGGATCGAGTCATCGGCGGCCGCCGGCGACGGCCAGGTCAGATGATCATAATTAATGCTCATTAATGCCCTCGCGAGAGCTATATATAAGTAGATGCGTGGGTACATTAATTGTGCATTCGATAAGCAGAAGGTTCGCCGGTATCGTTTACAAGTTTGGATGAAGATGGAGTACAAACTGAAGGATGTGGTGGTGATTATACTAGGCATCGTTGCAGTTGTAAGCCTTCCATTGCAGGTTTGCGTTGCTCAGCAATGTGGCTGGCAAGCAGGCGGGCAACTGTGCAGCGGGGGATTATGTTGCAGCCAGTGGGGATACTGCGGCAACGGTAATGATTACTGCGGCCAAGGCTGCCAGAGCAACTGTGGCGGCGGCGGCGGCGGAGGTGGTGGTGAGAAGGCATATAATGTGCGATCGACATATCATGAGTATTATCCGGAGAGACATAACTGGGATCTCAATGCGGTGAGCGCCTATTGCTCCACATGGGATGCGTCGAAGCCTCTCTGGTGGAGGCAGAAATACGGTTGGACTGCCTTCTGCGGCCCTGTCGGACCCCGTGGCCAGGCCTCCTGTGGACAGTGCTTGCGCGTACGTACAATATTCATAACATTTTTCTTCTATCTTCTCATTTTTATTTCAGAATTGTTGTTGTTGTTGTTTTTACCAACGTAATGTGTGTTGAATGTGTATGCAGGTGAGCAACAGGGAGACGGGATCATTGGCAACGGTAAGGATAGTTGACCAGTGCAGTAACGGGGGTCTGGACTTGGACGTCAACGTGTTCATGCAGCTGGACACCAACGGCAGAGGAGTGGCCCAGGGCCATCTCATGGTCGATTACCAGTTTGTTGACTGCGGTGACGGTGCAGCGGCCTCACTCAGCAGCCAATGAGTGGCCCGCCCCCATTTCTAACAAATAAAAAGCGTTGTTATGACGACGTGGCACGTCTACTAATAAGCTTGACTGCATCTTGGAAAAGGTTTTTATAAATTTTATGATAATGGCCTCCATTAGGATTTGAATGCTCTTAAAAAGTTGAAAATTTAGATTACATTTTTTATGATTTTCATGTCAATTAAAACAAGAAAAAGCTGCGTTGCAGCAAATTCCCTGCCAGAGGGATAGTCAAAGAAGTCTACGTTCGATATGAAATCTTGATCTTAATTTTATTTGGAATTTAGATCAAATGCTTTGGCCACGACATCAATTGAAATCAACTTAAAATGAGAAGGCTAGAG
The DNA here is from genome assembly GCA_027924585.1 of Larix kaempferi. Taxonomy (NCBI): domain Eukaryota; kingdom Viridiplantae; phylum Streptophyta; class Pinopsida; order Pinales; family Pinaceae; genus Larix; species Larix kaempferi. The sequence continues at coordinate 13,804,974 of BSBM01000729.1, forward strand.
GACTTTGATGACCTGGACAACTTTTATTTGGAGGACTCAGATAGTGACAATTATAGGACAAACGAGTGTGAGTTTAGCTCAAACAAATTATGCAAGTGGCTGCGCTACCTGGGGTGGAAGACTGGGCCCTTGTAAGTATTTAGTCGTTGTATATTTTAACCTAGATAGTAGAGATAGAGAATGTGAACGTTTCCTCTGCTCTCCTCTGCTCTCATTGATTCACATTTCATTTAGGTGTGCCAGTGTCTAGTGTTTGTATGAAATCACCGGAGAACCATCATTATGCTTAATATTTGTTGCAAGGCCATTTCACATGAAGGAAAATTAATAATTGTGGACGCAATGTTAGATACTAGCAAAGATTGTGATCCAATAGTATATTGCCAACTTATGGATATTGTTATGTCAAATTGTTTCGTGTAGGAAGAGAAAGGAAAAAAAAATTGGAATGAGATTTTACAATTTGGTTGGCTTCTCTATATCTAAATAGTGGATGGGAAGGGAAGTCTAACTAAAATCATTGAAGCACTCAAGCACTAAGTGGAAGATCAATTAATATTTTAGTTTGTTTCTTTATGGTAGGAAATCACAGAGTTTAGGAAGATCAATTTCTACTTTAATATCTATTTTTATAGTAGGAACTATTAGATTATGGTGTTCTTTTATGAATTATTGTTGCAAGACATACTCTAGCATTTAGTTTAAATTTAAATGGTATTTTTCCTTCAAAATATCTTTTAATATTCTAAATGGCAGTGCAGTGGTTTATAATTAGTCTAGATAATTCTTGTGGGACATCTTCAATGACTATGACTTTGGATCACAATTTTTACCTATATAGAAAAATTAGTTAAATGGCCTCACCATCATATATGTATACTTGCTTTTAAGATAGACAAGTACATATAAAAGTAGACTTAGTTTCTGAAATCCTAAGCATGTAATGTTGAAACAATATCACCAATATTCTCATTTGATTATCATGGACACTCTTAGGATTATCAAGTTTATGGCGAAATTATTATTATTACATATGATAATTTGTAATAATTAACAACAAGAGACACATGCGGCAATGTCTGTGACATGGCAGGTAGATAGAGGTTGCACATGCAGAAGGTGGAGATTTGCTATAGCGCCAGGATTCTTGTTGTGGTGCCTTGATTCTTGTCCCAAGTTTTACTAGGTTGGGGCCAAGCATTGGGACAAGGCAATGCTTCTATTGTGGTAAATTTTCCTTATGCAATATTACATACCTTTAATGATATAAAACTAATAACATCTAATATGCTCAATGGAGCTAATTAGAAAACAATTTCGTAATAGCCAACTATCTTCCATGTTATTTGTCCACACAATATGGTAGGCATGGAGGTTCACCAATTGTTTTAAATAAATCCGGCATTGAACTGGCACAGTGTATACTAGAAATTTCAAAATCAACTTCAATATATTGGCTGAAAACAGGTTATTCAATCAACAAAAAGTATCCTCAAAAGCATATGGGATTCATTTTCTCCTACTTAATTGGGTCATTATGTTTTCCTTTGATTTCAGCCTCAAAATACACTGCGACATGGATCACGGACTAAATATTAAAAAAAAGTTAAGATCTCTGAGACAATTCTATGTTTTCGAGTAGCAGAGAAATGATCTCATTAAATAAATTCCGGTCAATTGAGTTGTGAATAAACAATACAAATTTGTATTTCATCTCAAGGTTGTTGAAGAGAACAAATGATTTCTTCGAACAATCTCAATATACACAATGACTGTCGACAATGGTAATACTACACTTCTAACTTTGAGGATAGATCGGATTTTAACACCAAACATCATGTTGTGAATTTGTAAAAAAGATGGCAAGGCACCTGTTGCTTTGACACCCACCACATTCAAAAATATGTTAGAGGCTCCCTACACTAACCAAGGTTTTCAAGATGAAGAACGTCGATACATTCATGAGTGCAAATGGTGAAAGGTTCCTATTTTAAGGAATTGGTTGACACGTCCAAGTACCGAGCATGTCATGCCCTACCAAATTGACACTACAAACATTATAGAGCCATATTAGTAGGTTGCATGGATTTTTGCTAGGATTGTTGGTTAGGAGAGTATAGTGAAGGTTTCCACATATGTTTTATATGTTGCGCTATGTGTTAAATGGCTAGTTTTCAAAAAACTTGCAGATCCTTCATGTCTCCATATTTGGTATATGTAATTCTCTTTTGTAACTAGTTCAAGAATTTGGCCCCAAAAGGGGATGTTCGTGTAGACTTGAAACCTATTCCATTCCATTGTGCTACTCTATATTTTGTAAGAACAATGCCCATTTTAATTTTATGATTGAGTTCAACATTTGTTTGTTGGAAGATTTAAAGAGATGTTGAATGGCCATTCCCTAAAATGATTAACAAAGGAATCCCATTAGCTTATCCAAGGAAGGGTGCCTTCATTTATGAAGAGGGAAACACATACATTTGAATTTACAATGTGAAGGGGAAACCATACATGTTTCCCAAATTCATGTGTGATAGATTCTTTCTAAGTGGGTTATGTAGATAGTGGTCCTCAGTTTTCAAAAATAAACAATTCATTACTAGTATGTTTAGATTTGCAGGTAACAGGATCATAAGTATGATTTGCATGATAGAGTTGGGTCAAGGTTTACAATCGATTGATTTAAAGGGTGTTTAGGCTATCAAGGGTTACAACCCTAAAGGGATATTTAAATATTTTATCATTGCACAGAAGTATAAATCATGCTTTCCTTCTTCTAGATGGCAAGCTGAGGGTGGTGGATATAATGAAGGGCTTGAGCTCAAGAAAGGACATCTTGATACTTATAGCCATGAACTATTGACTCGTAGTGATCTACACACCTTGATTAGTTCTACTACTATCCCTAGAGGCAAAGCAACTCATGGAATCTTTGTCGATGAAGTTAGGCATCATCGACCAATTGTGAAGGAAAGAGGTCAGTCATTGGCTAGTTCTAGAGGTGGTTCTATATCCTATTATGGGAGAAACACCATTGCCACTTCTAGATAACCTACTATTGTTATTTCTGCCAAGGGAAATGTTGAAGGAACTGTTGGTTCTAATGATGGTGGGGATGATCTAAACTCGCCACAAGGAAAGATTGAAAAAGACTAGAATGTCCCCAAGGGGGAAAGGTGACCTAAGAGTGATCCTGCAACTCAATTGGAGGTGGTTGAAATCACTAATGATCTCATGGATCTTAAAGACCAGGATGATACAATATTGGCCTATGCCATAGTGCAATTGGGGAATGATACTTTGATTGGAGAGACATGTTCCAGGATGCATATGTTAGCATCTCGAAATATGCATGTGTTCTTTATATAGGCAATATATTGATATATTTTTCTAGCAATTAAGTGCTTAGCTATTCACGTAACTTGTAAATAAAAAAATGTCATTTTCAAATTAGCAAATTCAAAAAAAACTCTGTATACTAAACTCTTATCTTACCTTGAGATTTTCTAAACTCATTGCAATACATAAAACTTAACTTAAAAAAAATCAATGTTAGTATGGGTCTTTGCTATGTCAACAAAATGTTAATTTACATACTACATATTTAATGTTGCAATGAATTTTCTTTGATCATCAAAGATTTACATAATAATCAAGTAATATTATCTAATTGTCCCATATCTCAATTTCATAATAACTTTGCGCAAACATAATAAAATCAAATAACACGACATGAGAACCACTTGACATCGTTCAATGTAAATATATTTAAAATTCATAATCTAATATTACAAGTCTTTTATAAGCCCAATTGTGAACTCAAATTTTGATGTCAAACTTCATCAAACTAGGATGTGTATGAGAAGCTCAGTTCATCTTACACTATGCTCCATTACTAAGTGCACACTACATCCTCACATGTCTATGCTCCATTATTGGGTGCACACTACATCCTCACATGTCGGTTAAAACACAGCAGTACATTTTGAATATTGATCTATCTAAACCTGCATTAGGAATTAGCGAATTGTTGAATACACCGAAATGAACCAATGTATATATGTATTGGGGAATCTCTTCAACCAATGTATATATGTATTGGGGAATCTCTTCAACCAATGTATATATGTATTGGGGAATCTCTTCATATATGCCTTGAACCATTATACACATGTACTTGAACCAAGTATATTGTTTATGTAATGGTGTACGGATCATTAAATAGATGGGCATCCACGTTGAATGAATTTACAATTTGAATCAATCCTCAACTATGGGGAATTATACTTTATAAAATACCCATTATGTTTTGTCTTAACCTGTGACGCTTTAATGCCATTCTTGAATGCCACCCATTCTTGTTCGCTGATGAAAGCATGGAAGCATGGAATCCGGACGAAGCCTCCTGTGATTCCAGAAACATCAGACCAAAAAAGTTGCTAATTCATTTCTTCTCCTTTTATCCAATTCATATACCTTTATCCAATTCATATACCTGCAACAATGTTTGAAAACGAAAAGACTCAGTTTTTTAAACAATCTCAAAAGTTGCTAATTCATTTCTTCTCCTTTTATCCAATTCATATACCTTTATCCAATTCATATACCTGCAACAATGTTTGAAAACGAAAAGACTCAGTTTTTTAAACAATCTCACTTTACAGATTGTAGAAGAAAATTTTAACTATGCATTTTTTACAATGAATACGATTTGCAATTTTGGTTATGAATACATTTTGGGCAGGTGTTTTCTCTTGGATCTAAGAAAACAGAAATAAGTCAAATCATACTTCCCATTAACGATAAGTAGCAATGGATCTAAGAAAACGGAAATAAGTCAAATCATACAGTCTTCCCATTAACGATAAGTAGCAATATGCTATCACTCTTGACTCTATGTCTAATAAATTAGGTTTATGATTCAAAAGCTTTAGTTCTTGAATGATTCATTTGACAATGACACCATATTTTTCTTTTTTTCTTTTTCTTGATGTAATGTTAAAAAATAATAAACTGAAAGCTTATCTGCATTAGATTATAACATTAGCAAACTGATAATTAGATATATATAACATTTGAAACACACCTAGAAATTATCCAAACAAATTAATAAAAGTGTAAACATCGAATTTCTCAGGTTTATATTCCATTTTAGCACAGCATTACGTTGCATGTAATGTGGTAGTACGTAGTTGATTACATTGGGTAGACATTCAATTTTAGCACAGCATTACGTCCATAATGAACTATTTGCAATGGCATATATTGGGATCCACATCCAACGTGCATAACTCAGCTTGCACTTTGCAAATATAAATCCATAACATTAACCCAAAGATACGAGCTATAGCGAATCAAATTTCAAGACAAAGCAATGAAGCTTTGATCAACATCCTTATGATATTTACATTGTGCATCCTTATAATATATCCTTTTTCATAATAATATAATAATATAGAAAATATGTAGCTTATGTTAATGAACAACCATTACAGCTTTGAAAACAGGCTTTCAAAATTTCAGTTAAAATGATGTCAGGAAATTACCATGCATGTCTGGAGAAAGACAAGAGGCATTCGAAAGTCCCCAAAAATGGGGTCACCAAACCTCAACCTTCCACAAAATCCCACTTTAAAAAACAAACCGAGATGAAAATTTGTTTCAGAGATGATCCATCCTGAACGAAATGACAAGAAACCCTCCCTGGCTGATCAAGTTCGTAATTTCAGCATAGACTCCGATTGAGTCTGCGAAACTTGTACTACCAAACCCATGGATCCCTATAATCTTCCCTTCCTCCTCGTTTGTCTCAAAGTAAGTTCCTTGCTCCGGTCCACATGGCCCGAGTTTCCTTTGATTTGTATGAAAAGTTAGGGATTTTATTATAATCCAACTATCATGAATACCATGAAATCCACTGATTTTCAGATGTATTCCTCTAGGAAGTTCAAATCATACTGCAATAAGACCACCCAGTCAAAAAAATATAGTCAAATTCCATATATGCTAAATTGCATTATGACGGTTAGCCTATGGAATACATGTACTCTACAGACTGCCCTATACCATTAACTTCATGAGGATGAAAGTTGTGACTTACCACTATATATATATTGTAAGTTCAAGTACATCCAATTTAGCAGAATCATATTTTTGGGAAAACATGCCCAGAAAGAAAGCGACATTTATATACCCTGGATTCGACATTCAATTCACACTTTCATGTCGGACTAAGAATAACACATTGAAGAGCACGTCCTCGAGCCACACACTCACTTGCATCCATAGTCCGCCTGGTTTCCTTTCCGAAAGTATTGGTCAATATTTTCAATATTGCAGTTGCAGGAATACTAGAACTCGAGCCAACGACTTCGACCACATGAATATTGTCTACAGTAACTCCTGCTTCGATCAAAGCCTACTGACAGCGCCCTTTGACACGCTCGAGCATTGGCTGTGCAATTTGTTCAAACTCACCTCGTTTAATAAACCCTCTTACATACGTATCATCCATTAACACTCAAAATTTAGAGGTGCCTTAGGGTTGGCATTTGAAACTGTCTTCAACTTCTCGCAAGCATCCAACAATCTCTGTCTGGCACGAACATTAGACGGCACGTCTATTTGCTATTGTTCCTTGAATTTCTCAACAAAACACCTGAAAATAGCCTCATTGAAATCCCTTCCACCCAAAGATTCGTTAAAAGTATGGGCCATGATCTTCAACTGCCCTTTTTTTAAATGCAACTCCATAATGTTCATCATCAGCAAACACAATGTTCAACAAACCATTTTTCGACAAATCAGTCTTGTAAATACAGTAAGACAAAGCAGTGGATGTAGCCTCGTGCATCAAGCACAAGGGATTTAGGTTAGCAACGACAACGGCATCCAAAATAGCTCTTCTTTGAAGATCTGTGAAATAAACCGGTATTCCATTACAACAATCAACAATCTCCATTTTCAAATTTATGTTTGAAATTGGCTTAAGATTCAACAAAATCATGACAAGAATCTAAGACGGGATAAAGACATAGCTATCTACAAGGTATCGCGTGTGAATCTGCACACCTTCGTCCAGCCCTTCATTAATGAAAAATGGCAAGCTCTGCAAATCCCTCTGCCCTTCGAGATCGTAGAATTGCTCCCCGATTAACCGTTTGATCTAAGAGATGGCATTCTTCGGATTCATCAATGACGAAGTAGCCCCAACAATTCCAATAAACCATTGCTTCTTGCCAAAACATACCTCTACCAGGGTTTCCCTGTTTGAATCATCATTAAGCACGACGTCAATGTCGTGCTGCTGTGCAACGGACACAATGCAGCTCTCGGTTCCAACATCAAATCCTACCTAGCCTTGGGCCAAAAAACATATAAATTTTAGGCTAAATTTTCCAGAAATATGAAAACCTAACATTCTTTAAAAATTCTTGAAAACACTAACAAGTGATCTCGGGGATATAAACAATAAAATCCTGAAATTCAAAGACAATAATAAACACAGAAATACATAAAGGAAATTTTGGGTTCTTCACCCTTACCTGTGAAATCGTTCCTGGACCTCTTCGAATCCCTCTCTGCAATATAAGAAATGAATCTTCGAGGGCACAAATATTGGAAATTTCTAATTCATGAAAGTAGCATTGGAAAGGTGTCTATTCCAGAACCCTCCACGCAATGAGAACTGATCGAGCAAATACACCAGATCAGGATGTACAAGATATTCAATTCACAGGATGATGCCTCCACGCAATGAGAACTGACCGAGCAGATATAACTAGATCCGCATGTACAAGATATTCAATTCGTCGGATAATGTACTGCATAGGTATTCGGTTCCAAAGATCAATGACGGATCTATCAAGCAGATTGTGTTTTAACCGTCGCTCCATCTCTAAACCTAGGCCGTCGATCAGACCGCCCTACTTGATGCGATAAACAGTAGGATCAGTATGAACAAGGACACACGGCGAGTAAAACCCCCGCATCAAACATCCAGGCAATTATTTGGCATTCAACTTTCTAAAACCTTGTGAAATTTTGTTCACCTGAAAAAATTAACTTAGCACGGAACGATTAATAGGTTCAAAATGATCGTCACATAATAAGGACAATTACAAAATTAAAAGTGGTTTATAAATAATTTATTTTAACGTTATTAGTTGAAAAAGTGAAAAATTATATCCAATTTGATATATCAGTAATATTTATTAACATTAATTTGTACTAGTAAAAAATCATTTAAGAAAAGAAATAGAAAGTAAAAATATTAATAAGTGAAATTGATACCAGATGTGTGAAGGAATAAATGGAAGGTAAAGATGGATCTTTATTACATAGATGCCATATTCCAGCCTATCATTGGTTTGCGTTCAGGCCCCAGGGCATTGTTGCCTACGAATCATCCCATGCGTTCAGCCTGCGGGTGGATCTTTGCATATATTATCCCACATGTTCTCTCTCCTCCTGCCAAGCAATTTATTACAAGGTACAAGTGTCAATTTTATAAATTTTTGTTTTTTAAATTATTTTTATTTATATTTAAATTTTAAAAATAAAAACCATTCTAGCAGGGGATTATGTCTCATCCTAAATCTACTTAACTAATTAGAAAATTAAAATATCGTATTTTAAAAATTATTAAATTTATTTTAATTTTTCATAATATTACAATTAATATTAAAATTATAAAAAACATTATAAAACATTGTAAAAAATTTTGGTAAAAAAACAAACTAATGTACTTTGACTAACCAACCGTTAGTATATCCCTGCCTTGGCAAGGAATAATAAACCATTTTAAAAAAATTTAAATAATATTATGATAAAATTTAAATAATATTATAATAAAATTTATCATAATTTAGTTGTTAAATTATTAGTGAGGATAATCATTATTTGCTATTATTCTTAAATGTAAGATATATCATGTTAAATTATTAATAAGAATAATTATTTGCTATTATTCTTAAATACGACCTATCTAAAATAACTCAAAAAAATGAGTTCTTAATTAATTAAACAATTTAAGATGATTAAAAAAATAAAACAAGCTTTTAATTAATTAAAAAATAAAAACCAAAAATGAATTTATATTGATTTATGCTTATATAAATAGTTTTTTTGTTGAATTATTGATTATTATTATGTATCGATAATCCTAAATGGCACCTCATGTTTTAAAATTTTGAACATGTATATTATTAAAGTAATCATATCAAAGGATATTTGATATTTCAATTTATGAATATATGTATTATTGCTCATTCTACATTTCAGTAGGGGATGTGTAACTCTTTCGGTAGTTATAATCGCTTTAAATGAGAAAAATAAAAACTTGACGGTTTAATAATCAAAACATAATAAAAACTTGTCAGCTTAATAATCAAATTAATTTATCAAAGTATATATAAAAAAATAAACCAAATAGGGGGAGATGTGTAACTCCTTCCTTGCTTATCCTAGAGTTGACACGTGTCATTTCTTAAAAAATATTATAAAACAAAAATGTCGATTGAAATTAAATTTAAAATATATACAACCCCATATATATAAAACTACACAAATTAAATAAATTAAAACCATAACATGGCATTACACACTTGATCTAAAGAACAACAACATCGAAGAAGAACATCAACAAAAGTGCAGAGCTCTGAACCTCCCAGCCATAAACATGCAAGCCACAACCCTGCAAGTCATAGACATTTTTTCATGTATTGAATAACTCGACCTTCCTCAGAGATTAATTGACCTACATGAAATCCATCTGATATGGTTTATAAAGTTCTTTGCATAACATAGGCTCAAATAAGGATATACAGTGCCAAATTTTAAACACTAATCATGCCAAATTCAAATTTAAACTGCAACTTTGGTAACAATTGAATTTTGCTTTAATAATTTCCATTTCAGAGCAATGCACAACTCCAACAGTTATGATATAACCTATCGCATACTTTTCCCATAGGAGTCTATATTTATAGTTTTTTATAGTCTATATGGATCAGTTGTAAACTAGAACATTTCAAACATCAGTTGTAAATTTAATAGATCGGTTGGTTGTTGAAATAACTTATGATTTGGATCGATTCAAAAAAATTTAAAACAAATTGATTTCCTTCCACGGAAAAATCTTTGAATTAGAAAGTTGGTAACATTACATTGTCGCATTATTAAACTTGCCATTATGGAATTCCATTCAAAATAATGCTACAGAAAGAATCGACTTAGTCAATGCTTAGCCCTGCCTAAAAATTTTAGCCTTAGTTGTGGGCCAAAATGCTTGATCATAGTGAAATTCCAACACTCCAGAGAGCCATTGGCCATGGCTCTTATAATAAAGACATGACAAAGAATTTTGTCAAAGACCAGAGAATTTCAACAAACTTAAAAGCATCCATGGAAGACTAGACTGGCTAAAACAATTCTCTCATAACATTAAAAATAAAACTTGATTTCGCATATTTGAAAACAAGGATATATTCTACCGCCCATAAGGGGGGGAATGTGTAACTCCTTCCGTACTTATAATCGTCTCAAATTTGAATCAAAAATTTTGAATATAGAGAAAAATAAAAACTTGTCGGCTTAATAATCAAAACATAATAAAAACTTGTCGGCTTAATAATCAAATTAATTTATCAAAGTATATATAAAAATAAATAAACCAAATGTGGGGTGATGTGTAACTCCTTCCTTTCTCATCCTGGAGTTTACATGTATCATTTCTTTAAAAAATATATTATAAAACATAAAATGTCGGTTGAAATTAAATTTAAAATATATACAACCACGTATATATAAAACTACACAAATTAAATAAATTAAAACCATAACATTGCATTACACACTTGATCTAAAGAACAACAACATCGAATAAGAACATCAACAAAAGTGCAGAGTTGTGAACCTCCCAGCCATAAACATGCAAGCCCATCCCTGCAAGCCATAGATATTTTCTCATGTATTTAACAACTCGACCTTCCTTGGAGATTAATTGACCTACATCAAATCCATCTGATATGGTTTAGAAAGTTCTATGCATAACATAGGCTCGGATGAGGATATACAATGCCAAATTTTAAACACTAATCATGCCAAATTCAAATTTGAACTACAACTTTGGTAACAATTGAATTTTGCTTTAATAATTTCCATTTCAGAGCAATGCACAACTCCAACGGTTATGAGATAACCTATCGCATACTTTTCCCATAGGATTCTATATTTATAGTTTTTGATAATATATATGAATCAAGTGTAAACTAGAACGTTTCAAACGTCGGTTGTAAATTTAATAGATCAGTTGGTTGTTGAAATAACTTATGATTTGGATCAATTCAAAATTTTAAAAGCAAGTTGATTTCCCTCCACAAAAAAATCTTTGAATTACAGAGTTGGTAACATTGCATTGCCGCATTATTAAACTTGCCATTATGGAATTCCATACAAAAAAATGCTATAGAAAGAATCGTCTTAGTCAATACTTAGCCCTGCCTAACAATTTTAGCCTTAGTTGTGGGCCAAAATGCTTGATCATAGTGAAATTCCAACACTCCAGAGAGTCGCCGGCCATGGCTCTTATAATAAAGACATGACAAAGAATTATGTCAGAGACAATTGCCAGAGAATTTCAAGAAACTTAAAAGCATCCATGGAAGACTAGACTAGCTAAAACAATTCTCTCATAACATTAAAAATAAAACTTCATTTCGCATACTTGAAAAAAGGGTATAGAGGGGCATTCTACATCCCAGAGAAGAATAAAAACTTTTCAGCTTAATAATAAAAAGGTAATAAAAATCAAAACATAATAAAAACTTGTCGGCTTAATAATAAAATAAGTTTATCAAAGTATATATAAAACAAAATAAACCAAATGGGGGGAGATGTGTAACTCCTTCTTTTCTCATCTTGGAGTTGACACGTGTCATTTCTTAAAAAATTATTATAAAACATAAAATGTCGGTTGAAATTAAATTTAAAATATATACAACCACGTATATATAAAACTACACAAATTAAATAAATTAAAACCATAACATTGAATTACACACTTGATCTGAAGAACAATAGCATCGAAGATGAACATCAACAAAAGTGGAGAGTTGTGAACCTCCCAGCCATAAACATGCAAGCCACAGCCCTGCAAGCCATTGACATTTTCCCATGTATTTAACAACTCGACCTTCCTCAGAGATTAATTGACCTGCGTGAAATCCATCTGATATGGTTTATAAAGTTCTATGCATAACATAGGCTCAGATGAGGATATACAATGCCAAATTTTAAACACTCATCATACCAAATTCAAATTTGAACTGCAACTTTGGTAACAATTGAATTTTGCTTTAATAATTTCCATGTCAGAACAATGCACAACTCCAACGGTTATGAGATAACCTATCGCATACTTTTCCCATAGGAGTCTATATTTATACTTTTTGATAGTCTATATGGATCAATTGTAAACTAGAACGTTTCAAAAGTTGGTTGTAAATTTAATAGATCGGTTGGTTGTTGTAATAACTTATGATTTAGATCGATTCAAAAAATTTAAAAACAAATTGATTTCCCTCCACAAAAAAAATATTTGAATTATAGAGTTGGTAACATTGCATTGCCGCATTAATAAACTTGCCATTATGGAATTCCATACAAAACAATGCTACAGAAAGAATCGACTTAGTCAATGGTTAGCCCTGCCTAAAACATTTAGCCTTAGTTGTGGGCCAAAATGCTTGATCATAGTGAAATTCCAACACTCCAAAGAGCCGCCAGTCATGGCTCTTATAATAAAGACATGACAAATAATTATGTCAAAGACGATTTCCAGAGAATTTCACGAAACTTAAAAGCATCCATGGAAGACTAGACTGACTAAAACAATCCTCTCAAAACATTAAAAATAAAACTTGATTTCGCATACTTGAAAAAAGGATATAAAGGGGCATTCTACATCCCAAAGGAGGGAGAATTTGTAACTCCTTCCGTGCTTATAATCGGCTCAAATTTGAATCAAAATTTTTGAATATAGAGAAAAATAAAAACTTATCGGCTTAATAATCAAAGCATAATAAAAATTTGTCAACTTAATAATCAAATTAATTTATCAAAGTATATATAAAAAATAAACCAAATGGGGGGATATGTGTAACTCCTTCCTTGCTCATCTTGGAGTTGACATGTGTCCTTTCTTAAAAAAAAATATTATAAAACATCAAATGTCTGTTGAAATTAAATTTAAAATATATACAACCTCATATATATATAACTACACAAATTAAATAAATTAAAACCATAACATTGCATTACACACTTGATCTGAAGAACAACAACATCGAAGAAGAACATCAACAAAAGTGCAGAGTTGTGAACCTCCCAGACATAAACATGCAAGCCATAGCCCTGCAAGCCATAGAAATTTTCTCATGTATTTAAGAACTCGACCTTCCTCGAAGATTAATTGACCTACGTGAAATCCATCTCATATGGTTTATAAATTTCTATGCATAACATAGGATCACATGAGGATATATAGTGCCAAATTTCAAACACTAATCATGCCAAATTCAAATTTGAACTACAACTTTGGTAACAATTGAATTTTTCTTTAATATTTCCATTTCAGAGCAATGCACAACTCCAACGGTTATGAGATAACCTATCGCATACTTTTCCCATAGGAGTCTATATTTATAGTTTTTGATAGTCTATATGGATTAGTTGTAAACTGGAACATTTCAAACGTCGATTGTAAATTTAATATATTGGTTGGTTGTTGAAATAACTTATGATTTGGATCGATTCAAAAAATTTAAAAACAAATTGATTTCCCTCCACACACAAAATCTTTGAATTACAAAGTTGGTGACATTGCATTGTCGCATTATTAAACTTGCCATTATGGAATTCCATACAAAACAATGCTACAGAAATAATCGACTTGGTCAATGCTTAGCCCTACCTAAAAAATTTAGCCTTAGTTGTGGGCCAAAATGCTTGATCATAGTGAAATTCCAACACTCCAGAGAGTCATTGGCCATGGCTCTTATAATAAAGACATGACAAAGAATTATGTCAGAGATGATTGCCAAAGAATTTCAAGAAACTTAAAAGCGTCCATGGAAGACTAGACTGGCTAAAACAACTCTCTCAGAACATTAAAAATAAAACTTGATTTCGCATACTTGAAAAAAGGATATAGATGAGCATTCTATTGAACCTAGAGGGGGGAATGTGTAATTCCTTATGTGCTTATAATCGGCTCAAATTTGAATCAAAAATTTTGAATACAGAGAAAAATAAAAAACTTGTCGGCTTAATAATCAAAACATAATAAAAACTTGTGAGCTTAATATTCAAATTAATTTATCAAAGTATATATAAAAATAAAAATAAAAACCAAATGGGGGGAGATGTGTAACTCCTTCCTTACTCATCCTGGAGTTGACACATGTCCTTTCTTAAAAATAGTTATTATAAAACATAAAATGTCGGTTGAAATTAAATTTAAAATGTATACAACCGCATATATATATAAAACTACACAAATTAAATAAATTAAAGCCATAACATTGCATTACATACTTGATCTCAAGAACAACAACATCGAAGAAGAACATCAAAAAAAGAGCAGAGTTGTGAACCTCCCAGCCATAAACATGCAAGCCATAGCCCTGCAAGCCATAGACATTTCCTCGTGTATTTAACAACTCAACCTTCCTCGGAGATTAATTGACCTACGTGAAATCCATCTAATATGATTTATAAAGTTCTATGCATAACATAGGCTCAGATGAGGATATACAGTGCCAAATTTTAAACACTAATCATGCCAAATTCAAATTTGAACTGCAACTTTGGTAACAATTGAATTTTGCTTTAATAATTTCCATTTCAGAGCAATGCACAACTCCAACGGTTATGATATAACCTATCGCATACTTTTCCCATAGGAGTCTATATTTATAGTTTTTGATAGTCTATATGGATCAATTGTAAACTAGAACATTTCAAACGTTAGTTGTAAATTTAATAGATCGGTTGGTTGTTGAAATAACTTATGATTTAGATCGATTCAAAAATTTTAAAAACAAATTGATTTCCCTCCACAGAAAAATCTTTGAATTAAAAAGTTGGTAACATTGCATTGTCGCATTATTAAACTTGCCATTATGGAATTCTATTAAAAACAATGCTACAGAAAGAATCGACTTAGTCAATGCTTAGCCCTGCCTAAAACTTTTAGCCTTAGTTGTGGGCCAAAATGCTTGATCATAGTGAAATTCCAACACTCCAAAGATCCATCGGCCATGGCTCTTATAATAAATACATGACAAAGAATTATGTCAGAGACGATTGCCACAGAATTTCAAGAAACTTAAAATCATCCATGGAAGACTAGACTGGCTAAAACAATCATCTCAGAACATTAAAAATAAAACTTCATTTCGCATATTTGCGAAATTGATATAGAGGGGCATTCGACAGCCTAGAGGGGGGGGATGTGTAACTCCTTCCGTGCTTATAATCGGCTCAAATTTGAATCAAAAATTTTGAATATAGAGAAAAATAAAAACTTGTTCCCTTAGTAATCAAAACATAATAAAAACTTATCGGCTTAATAATCAAATTAATTTATTAAATTATATATAAAAAAAATAAACCAAATTGTTGATGTATTTGTAACTTCGGAAGATATTCTTCTATGTATTACACTTGTACTTTGTTGTATGTATGATGGAGATGTATTATTCCTCCAATTACAAGTGTCGTCATCTGTATTTGTAAGTGTCGCAAGTGTCACAACTTATATTTGATGGGTTATTAGACCACCGGTGTGGGGTCGGCCCTAGTTGAGTTAAGTGGATGGGTTATTAGACTTCTTTAGGAGGTCGGCCCAGTTAGTTTTATTGGCAAGTCAAGTCAAGTATAAATAGAAGTGAGAGTGGCTCATTCTATTCATTTCACTCGCTTCTCAAGCTCGCATAGCTAAGAGAGAAAGTGGCGCACAAGTGGAGGAGGAGGAGTATCTGCTAAAGACATCTCTTTGGGTTTGATCATTGTGATCTTGTATGGTGGCTTATTCTATCTCTAAGGAAGTTGCGGGGTTTTTCACCTTCTTGGTTTTCCCCGAGGAAACTCTGTGTGTCTTGTGTGCTTGCTATTGTGTATATGATTGATATGTTGTAGGTATGATGTACATGTTATTCTCTTAGTGATCCTGAATGATAATGGAATGAAATTATCGAAAAATTAACATGGTATCAGAGTTGACGTAAGAAGAAGGCATTGTGCAACTGCGGAAGCTAGGGCTTCTTAATTTTTGGGTTTCTCTCCACGGATCATCAAAGGCAGGAGGCTAGATTGACTCTCCTAGAAAGGGTGCATCTTTCTGTCGAGACAAAATTCAATTCTGAGCACTTTCATTTTTGGCCCGTCACTGCTGCGGGAAATTAGGGTTTCAGAGAAAGTTGGAATTTTTGGAACCCAAGACCACGGCTGGATGCCCCTCAAGAAAATTGAAGTTTAGAGACCAAGATCGAACTTTTTGGTTGGGAATAAGGCCGAGCTTCATCAAACCCTAAATTGGGATTTTGATCGGAAGGGTGGAAATTAGGGTTTCTGCAAAAGTTCAAATTTCTGAAATCTGAGACCACAGCTGGAAGCTCCTCTGAAAAATTGAAGTTTAGAGCATTGGGTCAAAAATTTTGGTTGGGTGAAGGTCCGGGAAAATCAAACCCTAGTTCAGGGTTCTGTCTAGTGAATACAGAAGTTTCAAAGGCAATTTTGAGGGGTCAAATTTTGCAGTTTTCAAATTTGGAGTATACCAGCTTGACCAGCTCAGCAAGGCGCATCTTTCTATCCTTTCAGAAGTTTGAAATTCACATTTTGAATTTTTAGGGTTTCTCTGACAAACCCTAATCCAGCTCCAGATCCAGTTTTCAGCAAATCAAGTGGTAAGACCTAAAACTTTCTATTTCCATTTGAAGTACTCTTTAAGATGTCTCACCACACCAAGCTTGAGGATAAGCTTGAAGGGGCTGATAATTTCTGATCCTGGAAATATGTGATTGGGTTAATCCTAGAAGAGAATGAGTTGGACACTTACATAAGTGAAGAGGTTCCAGTCCCAGAGGGAGAAGAGGCTAAGGCCTTACACAAGAAGAACTTGGTCAAAGCCAAGAGAATCATTGTTGATTCTATTAAGGACCATCTCATACCCCATGTGTCTTCCCTAAAGACACCTAAGGAGATGTTTGACTCCTCGACCAAGTTGCTTGAAGAAAAGAACATAAATCGAAAGATGACTTTGCGGAACCAATTGAAAGGGGTAAAGATCCAGAATGGAGAGACCATTCAATCCTATTTTTCTAAGGTCTCTCAAATCAAGGAACAACTTGAAGTGGTGGAAAATGGAGAAATTGTAATGACCACATTGAATGGCCTACCTAGGTCATGGGACTCCTTCATCCAAGGAATCTGTGCAAGAAAGAAGTTGATCTCCTTTAGTAGGCTATGGGAGAAATGTTCACAAGAAGAAGCTAGGCTTGTGGCCCAAGAAGAAAAGATGGGAAGTGAAGATCAAGCTCACACCAAGAAAAGCAAGTTCAAGAGGGAGCCATCTCACCACAATAAATCTACTCATTCCTATCACAAAGAGAAGAAAGATATGGGATGCTTCAATTGCAATGAGAAAGGGCACTTTGCCTCAGAATGTACCAAGAAAAGACAAGAATTTAACAAAAACTTCAAGAAGAGGCATCATGCTCATGCTGCTGAGGATGATGAACCTCCCAAGAAGAAGAATAGGGCAAAAAGTGAAGACTCTTCAAGTGAGGAAGAATATGTGTTGATCTCTGCTCTCACAGGTATTATCTCACATGGATGTGATGATTGGCTTATTGATAGTGGGGCTTCAAAACATATGATAGGATTTAAAGAATCATTTGTAGACCTATCTAAACATGAGTCACCCCATAAGGTGAAACTTGGGGATGACTACCAATATCCCATAAAAGGAAGTGGTGAAGCCTCCTACATGCTAGACTCAGGGAAGTCTTTAAAAATGAAAGATGTTCTATATGTACCTGGACTCAAGAAGAATCTTCTCTCCATATCATCTTTGGATGCAAAGGGAATGAGAGTTGCATTTATAGATGGCCAAGTACTCATGTGGCCAAAGGGTAAGACAATAGATGAGGCAGTGGTGATTGGAGAGCAAGAGGGAGGATTGTACAAATTAAAGGGACAACTTGAACATGCCATGGTACATGGATCCAAGTGAACTTTGGCATAGAAGGCTTGCACATGTGCACTACCAATTGCAAGCAAAGCAGTAGAAGGTCTTCCTGAAATCCAATCAAAGATGACATGTTTGATAAGTTCAAGGAATTCAAAGCCTTGATAGAAAAACAAACTGATCAGAAGATAAAGATCTTTAGATCCGACAATGGCGGAGAATTCACTTCAAGGGACTTCAAGAATTTATGTAGTGATTCAGGGATTAAGAGGGAGTTGACTACTCCTTACAATCAACAACAGAAAGGAGTAGAAGAAGCTCCTCCAAAGTCGGACTCTAGCAGCTCCTGCAAGGAAGCAAAGATTCAGATGGAGTCCACCCAACACACAAACAAAGATAAGTATTTGAATTGTCATTTCTTGTATATCTGATTGTTTAAATAATATTGTTCAATTATGTATTTACTTATGTTCCTAAACTTAGGTTGTGTATTATTCATATTAGAATAATTGCATTAATGAACAATATACTACTAATATGCATGTAATGGGTAAGTGGCCTATGGCACTGTACAACATTCCATTGCTACTTATCTAGAATGAAACCTCTTTTCTAACATGTTGGGAGTAGTGCAAACTCTTAGCAATGTTATGGTATAGATGGAAGGCATCTAGAAAGTTACAGGATATGGATAAATGTTGTATTGAAGCATTGGCTAAGATAATTGCATGACTGTATGGCATTTATTCTTATGTGTAAGATTTTGTTCTGAAAACTATGAGAAGTTTCTAATCATGCAATTGAATTTGACCTATAGGAAAGATCGTGTACAATCACCTACAAAAGAAGGACTACAACATTTGTGCCAACAATGAAGTTCAAAGAAAACTATCTATTAAAGATATTGAAGAATCTGAAGTTCCCAAGATCCGGGATGCAATAATAGAAGGATGCCATGATCAATGAATACCAGTCGATCATGAAGAATGATGTTTGGGATGTGGTCCCAAAACCTGAATGGAATTTTGTTGTGACTTCCAAGTGGATCTATAAGATCAAGCATGCTGCAGATGGTAGCATAGAGAAATACAAGGCGAGGTTTGTAGCTCGTGGCTTCTCCCAGAAAGAGGGAATAGATTATGAAGAGACTTTTGCTCCTGTAGCTAGATACACTTCCATCAGAACAGTACTTGCTCGGGCTGCAGTGATGAAATGGAAGATACACTAGATGGATGTCAAGGCAGCTTTCTTGAATGGTGTAGTCGAAGAGAAAGTGTATGTGGAGCAGCCACTTGATTTTGAGACACATGACAGGGATTCATATGTGTGCAGGTTGAATAAAGCCTTGTATGGCTTGAATCAAGCTCCTAGGACATGGTACGACAGGATAGACAACTTTCTATCCATTTTGGGCTTTACCAAGAGTAAAGCGGATTCCAACCTTTACTACAAGGTTGAGGAAGGCAATCCAGTGATACTACTATTGTATGTGGATGACCTGTTTGTTACAGGTGAGGATAGATTGATTTCCGACACGAAGAGGAAGCTTGCTGCCGAGTTCGAGATGAAGGACTTGGGGATGATGCACTACTTTCTAGGCATGGAGGTGTGGCAAAGTGCAGATGGAATCTTCCTTGGACAAGGGAAGTATGCAGTAGAGATCCTGAAGAGGTTTGGGATGATGGAATGCAAGGCCATGGCCACACCTATGGCATCGAACCTGAAGCTTATGTGTGATTCTTCATCTGAGCCGGTTGATGTCACGGTGTATCGTCAGATGATTGGGTCCTTGATGTACCTAACAAACACGAGACCATATATTTGCTTTGCGGTGAACACATTGAGCTAATTCCTGACAGACAGAGGTGTTCACCTAATTGTTGTAAAGCATATTCTGAGGTACCTAAAAGGTACAGTTGATTATGGGATCAAGTATGATGCGAATCAAAAGTTTAACCTAGAGGGTTATGTTGACTCAGATTGGGCAGGCAGTGTTATAGATAGGAAGAGCACTTCAGGGTGCTGCTTCAATATGGGATCAGGTGTGATCTCTTGGTTTAGCAGGAAGCAATCTTGCATAGCACTGAGTACAGCCGAAGCAGAGTATGTCACAGCTTGTTCGGCTAGTTGTGAGGCAATATGGCTGAGGAAGCTACTGTCTGAGTTATTTGATCTCCCATTGGATGCTACATGTATCTATTGTGACAACCAGAGTTGTGTGAAGTTGTCTGAGAACCTGGTGTCCCATGACATGTCGAAGCATATCGAGATCAAATATCACTATATCAGGGATATGGTGTAGAGAGGAGCAGTGAAGCTCCTGTATGTTGCGACGGATGAGCAGATTGCAGATTTGTTGACCAAACCACTAGCCAGAGTGAAGTTTGAGTACTTCAGAGAGAGGTTGGGTGTTCTTCAGATAGAAGATACTTCGAGGAAGAAGTAATGGGACACACTTGCAAGATCCATTCCAAGAATGGTGGTAGTATATCCTCCCATGGCTGTGGATGTAAGCGCTGTGTGATGAGCATCAGAACGATGCTTCAGATGACATACATCAGGATGATATTATGATGATGATCAGGATGATCATATGTGATGAGTATCAGGATGACACTCTGGATGATATGCATCAGGACGATGCTATGATGATGATCAGGATGATCATGTGTGATGAGTATCAGGATGATACTTTGGATGATATGCATCAGGACGATTCTATGACGATGATCAAGATGATCATGTGATGATGGTGTGCATCAGGTTGATGCACCGTGCGATGATGATCAGTTGGATCATGAGTATCAGAAAGATACTTCGAGGTCAGAGAAGATATGTGGCAGGTTGTGAAGTAGCATGTAAAAGATTCTGGGAGATCCGATAGGTTGAGCTGTGTGCTCGTAATCAGTCCTGGGATGCTCTTTCAAGGATTTTCTAGGGAGGCATGTAATCAGTCCTAGAGATCCGATAGGTTGAGATGTGTGCTCGTAATAAGTCCTAGGATGCTCTTTAGAGATCTTTCCAGTCATGCTGCAGCACATAAATGTTCCTGGATGCTCTTTAAAGGTATTTCCTATTCACATGTAATCAATCCTGGAGATCCGATAGGTTGAGTTGTGTGCTCGACACTCATAATAAGTCTTGGGATGCTCTTTAGAGATCTTGTCGGTTGTATTGCGGCACATAAATGTTCCTGGATGCTCTTTAAAGGTATTTCCTATTCACATGTAATCAATCCTGGAGATCCGATAGGTTGAGTTGTGTGCTCGACGCTCGTAATAAGTATTGGGATGCTCCTTAGAGATCTTGCCGGTTGTATTGCGGCACATAAATGTTCCTGGGATGCTCTTTAAAGGTATTGTGAAGAGATGCATGTAATCAGTCCTGAGAGAGATCTTTTCGGTCATGCTTAGGCACATAAATGTTCCTGGGATACTCTGGTCAAGTATTGCATCCGCACGTAATTAGTCATGAGATTCCACCTCTATCAGATCGTTCGCACAGATGATGAAGACCTACAGGAGGCTAGGCCTACACCCAATATGAAAAAGGGTTGGCTCTGTAGAACTTCCTATGGTGAGAAGAATTGAAGATATAGCCCACTGATCGAGATGTCGAGTACAGCAGCAGTGATGATGATGATGCTCTGTGATCCAGTGACAATGATCCAGGTCCAGAATTGAAGACTTGTGGCGTTATGTATTGATGACCTATGTCGAAAGAATACCTTCCTAGTTAAGAGGGAGTGTTGATGTATTTGTAACTTTGGAAGATAGTCTTCTATGTATTACACGTGTACTTTGTTGTATGTATGATGGAGATGTATTATTCCTCCAATTAGAAGTGTCGTCATTTGTATTTGTAAGTGTCACAAGTGTCACAACTTATATTTGATGGGTTATTAGACCACCAGTGTGGGGTAGGCCATGGTTGAGTTAAGTGGATGGGTTATTAGACTTCTTTAGGAGGTCGGCCCTGTTAGTTTTATTGGCAAGTCAAGTCAAGTATAAATAGAAGTGAGAGTGGCTCATTCTATTCATTTCACTCACTTCTCAAGCTCGCATAGCTAAGAGAGAAAGTGGCGCACAAGTGGAGGAGGAGGAGTATCTGCTAGAGACATCTCTTTGGGTTTGATCATTGTGATCTTGTATGGTGGCTTATTCTATCTCTGAGGAAGTTGCGGGGTTTTTCACCTTCTTGGTTTTCCCCGAGGAAACTACGTGTCTCTTGTGTGCTTTCTATTGTGTCTATAATTGATATGTTGTAGGTATGTTGTACATGTTATTCTCTTAGTGATCCTGAATGATAATGGAATGAAATTATCAAAAAATTAACACAAATGGGGGGAGATGTGTAGCTCTTTCCTTGCTTATCCTCGAGTTGACACGTGTCCTTTCTTAAAAAAATATTATAAACATAAAATGTCGGTTGAAATTAAATTTAAAATACATACAACCGCATATATATAAAACTACACAAATTAAATAAATTAAAACCATAACATTGCATTACACACTTGATCTGAAGAATAAAAACATCGAAGAAGAACATCAACAAAAGTGCGGAGTTATGAACCTTCCATACATAAACATGCAAGCCACAGGCCTGCAAACCATAGACATTTTCTCATGTATTTAACAACTCGACCTTTCTCGGGTATTAATTGACCTGCATGAAATCCATCTGATATGGTTTATAAAGTTCTATGCATAACATACGCTCAGATGATGATATACAATGCCAAGTTTTAAACACTAATCATGCCAAACTCAAATTTGAACTGCAACTTTGGTAACACTTGAATTTTGCTTTAACAATTTCCATTTCAGAGCAATGCACAACTCCAACGGTTATGAGATAACATGTCGCCTACTTTTCCCATAGGATTCTATATTTATAATTTTTGATAGTCTATATGGATCAGTTGTAAACTAGAACGTTTCAAACGTCGATTGTAAATTTAATAGATTGGTTGGTTGTTGAAATAACTTATGATTTGGATCGATTCAAAAAAATTAAAAACAAATTGATTTCCCTCCACAAAAAAATATTTGAATTACAAAGTTGGTAACATTGCATTGTCGCATTATTAAACTTGACATTATGGAATTCCATACAAAATAATGCCACACAGAGAATCGACTTAGTCAATGCTTAGCCCTGCCTAAAAATTTTAGCCTTAGTTGTGGGCCAAAAAGCTTGATCATAGTGAAATTCCAACACTCCAAAGAGTTGTCAGCCATGGATCTTATAATAAATACATGAAAAAGAATTATGTCAAAGACGATTGCCAGAGAATTTCAAGAAACTTAAAAGCATCCATGGAATACTAGACAGGCTAAAAAAATTCTCTCAGAACATTAAAAATAAAACTTGATTTCACATACTTGAAAAAAGTATATAGAGCCACTAAAATATAAGTCATAGATATTTAAATGTATATCTACATTATCTGTTAGCTAAAACTACATGAGTGGATCTAGAAGACAGTACAGAAAGGCAATATTGCATAAGATTTCTCGTTCACTTACAAGAAGAAAAAATTCCTAAATTCAAGCAATATGAGTCCATATCTTACTAAGCTATTGTTGGGTTGCTTCTTAAAAAAATTGCGTCCTCTTGAGGCACACTATCCTTTCTTATAACTATTCGAGGAAGGGAACTCCGTGGAGATAGCAATGGAATTACATTTATTTACGTTTGAATTTCTTGGGATAGCAAATAATACCCTCCATCAACGCTACAACGATGATTAGAATTCCACTTAATTTACATTTATCATTGTCTAAGCATTTGTATTGATTACACAAATGTAATCCTTCTTGCATTTAAATCCAACATATCTTGCTATGGTAAATCCCATTCTTAGTTTCTGAGATTGCAATGGAATTACATTTATTTTCGTCTGAATTTCTTGGGATAGCAAATAATACCCTCCATCAACGCTACAACGATGATTAGAATTCCACTTAATTTGCATTTATCATTGTCTAATCATTTTTATTGATTACACAAATGTAATCCTTCTTGCATTTAAATCCAGCATATCTTGTTATGGTAAATCCCATTCTTAGTTTCTGCGTGGGGAAGATGTATGTTATCACGATCCTAACTAGATTAAAAATTAAAGTGTTTGAAGCTTGGAGAACCATATGAATAGCAGAAATAGACAAAATATATGCCCGGAATAGACATGAAAATTTAGAACGAATAATTTCCACCTTTATTAGGGCTTTCATATTCATTAAAAAATACAATCACAAGAACTGTTGCATACATGCTTCTATTAAAATCACACTCACAAGAACTCTTTTATACATTTATGTTTTTAAAAGAAAGGCCTTTGCAAACAATTACAACTATATATTCATATGCAAATATCAAGACTACCATACATTTTTATAGGATGGGATAACTTTACTATTAATATTACTATATCTAAAAGCTTTGAATGCATGAAATTAAAGGAATTGGAATATTTGTGTATACGTTTGGGCTATGAGATGTTTGATTTCATGTAATCAAAATAAACATAATTAATTTACGGCAAGCATTGCATTGATTTCAGTGTAACTCTACAAGAGATATTGCTTCCCATGCCTTTGTCTATACTTATAAAATTATGTCATGCGACCTCACTCTACACACCAATACTCATTGCATTGATTTCTGCAAACTTATCTCTGTCATCAATCTATGTTGCATTGATTTCTATGTAACTCTGTAAGAGATGGCCTCTTCTCAAAAATCATATGGCCCTCTTACTGCACCCGCCAATACCTGCTACATTGATTTTAACAAACGTATATGTCATCAATCTCATTTGCATTGATTTCAGTGTAACTTTGCAAGAGATGATCTCTTCTCTACAGTCCTGCATCCCTCTTACTCCACCCACCAATACTCACCGCATTGATTTCAGCAAATGTATATGAATATTCATCAATCTATGTTGCATTGATTTCAATGTAAGTTGATAAGATATGGCCTCTCCACTACAGTCCTATGGCCCTTGCACTTCACCC
Organism: Larix kaempferi; assembly: GCA_027924585.1. NCBI lineage: Eukaryota > Viridiplantae > Streptophyta > Pinopsida > Pinales > Pinaceae > Larix > Larix kaempferi. The sequence continues at coordinate 13,830,249 of BSBM01000729.1, forward strand.
ATCAATACTTGATGAATTAATATCAACGAACTTATCTTAGTCGCCAAGATTCGTTGCATTGAAATATGTGGAACTCTGTAAGAGATAGATAATTTGTAAGAACTTACATAAGTTCATTGATGGAGTACAATAAATCATTCGTAATACATTAATTTAAGCATACAGTTCTTAATTACCTTCACATGGTGCATGGATTTTACTGCTTCCTACTCCCCCATGTTCCCCCACACCCACGACTGGAACCAGCATAGATCCATCTTAAAAGTGGCTCTACCAAGCATCGAAAGGGATCAAATCTCTCGAGGTGCAAACCCTTTTTAAAGTAAAAATGCAGAGAAAGGGTTTGCACCTCGAGAGATTTGATCCCTCTCGGCGCTTGGTAGAGCCACTTTTAAGATGGATCTATGCTGGTGGTAGTTCAATTAATTTATGAATATGTGTATTATGGAAGTTTATAATTTGATTTAGTAATTTCATCTGAGTGTAGTCTAAAAGTTCTACGATTTCAAATGGAAAAAATTTGATTTATTTTGAAGAAAATATGATAGATGCCCTAGGGGTTTTTTATGGTGTTAATTCATTTCTACCATCAAAATCACCATTAAAACACAGCTAAATTCGGATTTTGCAAAATAAAAAAAGTCGGATTTAGGTGAAAACCCCCTGGATCAAATAGTCAAATTTTTAGACAGCTCCTTTCATCTTTATATGGAGATGCAAAATGATGTTACGATATAGACATGTTAATTGATGAACATATAGGTTAGGGGTAATGTGGTGGTAATGAGAAGAGATTTTTGTATATTTTGATTTTTTTTTATATATACATTATGATGTTTTAATGTATTGGAGGTTTGAATATACTTTGATTTTTTATGTGTGTGTGTGTGTGATGTTTTAATGTATTTGTATGGGAATTTATGTCATGGAGGATTTGTTAAAAAGAGATTCCATGGAAACCCAAGATTTGGAAGTAGTTCTTACTGGTTATTTTCTTCCACCAACTTAAAAGTGATAAAATTGAACAAATAAATCCAGTTAAACTTCTAAGAAATGTGATAGACCTCGAGATATCTATCATATACCACTAAGACATTATGACCTCCACCTACTTGGTACTCCACCAAGTGTTGAAGCTTGTAAGAACCAAGGTATATATAGAACTAATGTGGAATTGTTAATGAAGGGTATTATTTCGCGAACCATTTCTTTGGAATTGAACGTGAATTCATGCACTCGAGTGTAAAAATTGTAACAAAATATTTTTCTAAAATAAAAGTGAATGATAAATAGAACAATGTGACATTGTCAATGAAGAAAATATTAATTGTGTATATTTTCTTGAATTCTTGAACAGTCTCTTAGAAATCTAATGTGAATACATGCATTCGGGGTGCTAAGATTATAACAAACTATTTACCTAGAATAAAAGCAAGTGATAAATAGAGTAATTATGTATCACATGTCTTGACATGTACATTCTAGCTCTGCACCAATTATCAAAATATACAATTTTGAGCATATGTAATTTTGTCAAAAATATTGATTAAGATGCTTTTGAAGTCTATTTCTTGTGTTGTATATTAAGGTTTTTGGTCTAGTCTTAGTGTTGACCAAACTTGAGGAAGTAGTAGCAACAATAAAATAGCTTGAGGGATAGTTTTAGCCTACTTTCCAAAAGATTGAGAATGGACCCAAGTTGCTCTCCTATAGATTTGAATTAAAAGCTTATTGAAAATATTTATGTGAGCTACCAAAGGTTAGTCGAGAATGGTTTATTTATTTATCGAATAATAATATATGAACAAGGGGAGTTGCGGAGCAACACGTCCCTACCCTTAGAATTAGAAATTTGTACTAGTAGTCAAATCTAATTTCGTTGATAATCCTAGAAGTAGAAGAGTAGCAAGAGCAACATAGGAATTGAACATTCTCAATGATCGTCTTATATAGCATGGAAACCCTAACCCAAAAGCTTTTTGTTTTCTATGGAATTCATTGGTTTTAAGACTTAAAAGAAAGGGGCAATTATCCAACCATTGGTAAGAGTGTGCTTTGGAAATTAGTTACATGGTAATTTGTAATTAATTGACAAATTTTTATAAATTGTGTATATAAAAACTTGCAAAACAAATTGTAGATTAAATTCTCAAAAGGAGTGCAAAAGGAAATGTAATTTACTTGTTAATGATTGCAATTATCCTTAAGAGAGACTGAATATTGACCAAACACACACAACACTATGGACATCACTAACCCTGCGAATTGCTAACCCTAGCACATGAATTACTCAAGATTGGTGTAAACTTGATTTGACACATGGCTATTACAGATCCTTATGCATCCAAATGGTCATTGTTTGAAGCCCAAACATAAACAAACAAACACACAACAACACAAGCGAAATGTACACAACACTATGGAAATCACTAACCTTGGCAAATAATTTTCTCATCATGGTTATTTTGACGGGCTTCTTTGATGTTCAGCAAGCACAAGAGATCAAACTCACAATCAACACCGAGTTAAGGCAATTTATGGGGTCTAAGGTGAGCTAATCAAAAATGGCATCACCGAGTTAAGGAAATTTATGAGGTCTAAGGTGAGCTAATCAAAAATGGCATGATGCACCTTTTATACATGATTTACATTTATTTTCAGCAACATATGCTATAATGGTTTTGTTGTCTAATTCCAATTCTATCAAGATTTATTGAGTTTTCCAGTGGATGTACAAGTACCCTCATTTATATAATTGCCTATTTTTCAAATCATTCATAGAATTTAATAGAAATAATACAGGAAATCTCTAATGGTAGCCAATAAACCCAAATCTCAAGCTTCTCACGAGCAAAAATATTTTCTTTGTGTCTAATATTCTTTCTTTGTCATTAATTGCATAGTATAAGATTTGTTTGGCATTCCAAAAAAATTAGTTATGGAAGTCTACCCTAGGATCAAACCACAACTAGATTTTATCTATGTGTGTACAACATCATTTATGAAAAAATTAGTTTGTGGATCATAACAACATTACATAATATGGGAATTAATGCTCCCATATTGAATTGTATATTTAAAATAATATTCAATTCAATATTGAGAAAACATTATCAATGATGTCAATAAGGTCAAAAATATATGAAGACTTGAATAAATTGTCATTGATGTCAAAGGTATGTGTGTGAATTTAAGAAATAAAAGCTTAATAAAAAGTAAAGGTAGATTACAATTAAAAGTAGATTACAAAAGTAAAGGTGGATTAAAAGTAAAAGTAGATTAAAAAGGTTTAAAGTGGATTAAAAGTGGAGTTAAAAAATGTTATATAAAAAATACTAGTGTGAAATAAAAAGAATGTTTAAGTAAAAGGAAAGTTGTATTTATCCATAGTATTTGAAGACCCATGGTATTTGAATGTTACGTAAAAGTGGACGCACTTAAATAAAATAATGGTGTGAAATAAAAAGGAGAGATTAATTATTAAATTAATAAAAGCCATGTCTTTTTTTAATGAACGTGACTTTGGTATAAAGTGAAATTGAAAAGTTTAAAAGAAAAAGGGTATAATGACAAATGGGGGTGTGGGTGAAAAATGTAATATCATATTGTATAAGAGGAATCATTGAAGAAGACAAATGTATGCAAAAAAGGTTGAGGAGTGATACCGAACATCAAGCCAATGAAGGCAAAAGCAAGGAGATCTAATAAAGGAAGAAGTCACAAACAGGCTTGAATGAAGATAGAAGCAACAAGGAGATCTGATAAAAGAAGAAATCACAAGCAAGCCCGATGAAGATAGAAGCAACAATAAGATCTAATAAATGAATAAGTCACAAGCAAGCCCAATTAAGACAGATGCAACAAGTAGATATGGTAAAGGAAGAAGTCACAAGCAAGCCTGGTGAAGCCAGAAGCATATTGAAGATCTTATCCAAAAACCAAAAGCATGTCTAATTTAGGGTGGTAGGGCATTGCAAGGCAGAAAGTTGAAGCTTCCTTTCAGTCAGTGTTGAAGAAATCAAGGAGTTGGTGCTTCCTTTCAATTGGTGCTGAAAAAACAAGGGAGTCGATGCTTTCTTTCACTTGGTGCTGAAAAAACCAAGGAGTTGGTGCTTCCTTCTGGTAGGTGTTGGAGAATCATTGTAATCTTTATTTATTGAAAGGACATTCTTCCATGTTTGTTTCCATGTAAAACTTTTATGTCTCGTGTGTATTAATGTGATGATTGATTTTGTTGATAGTCAATGCAGCTCAGTGTAGTTGAATGTTAAAGCTGGTAAAAAAATTGGTTTTTTTATCCAAATCCAAAGCTTGAAATAAATATATATTTACAATTCAACAACAAAATTAAAATAAATCTCTACGCATAGTAAATATGTAAATAGAAAAGCCATCATATGTAAACTCCACTGTATAAATTTTGAATTATAATTTTTTATTTCTATGTTATTAAAAATAATTCTTAATTTTTTACATAAAAATAACACTTAATTTTTTAAATACACTCTATTGCACAGTTTGATTATCGTTTATTAATTTGATGTGATCATTTCCAAGAGTATGTTACCATCGCAAGAAAAGAAAAAGGATGTTGGCTTGCCCATTCTTATTTTTTAAGAGTGCACGCCTACATGGAGGATGGTTGATGTTCTTGGCATGTTGAGTGGCACAAAACATGTTTCAAGGTGGTGTTGTGAAGTGGTGGCAGTGCAATGAAGCACATTGCATAGTAATTATGTATGAAATCTTCCATTCATAATATATCATACATTAAATACAAGAAAATATAATTTAATATTAGAAGTAATATTAGCATTACTCCAACTTCATAATTTATATTTTGAATGGAGTGGAAAATGTCTTGGTTTATTTGAATCTGTAATGTTCCCAATTTGGCCAATTTTCAAACCTTGGACTAGTGAAGCTCCAAACTGTCCCAGATGATCCCAAATGGTTTCGAATTATGTCTAGAGTGGATTGAGGTGTATTAGGACACCCTAATACATCTATTATATGCTTGGACACCTTTTAAGTACTTCATCAACTTGCATTTACAATTAGAGAATGAAAGGAAAAATTACTAGGAAAATCGATGTTGAACCCCCAAGAGTATATGGCTCCAAAAGACTCCTAAGGATTTTGAATTGGGACTAAAAGTGTTTGAAAGGTATTATGACATAAAAATGAACTTAATGGGTGCTTATACACTATCAAAAGACTTCTGCAACATTCATTTAAGTTCAAGAGAAAATAGGGAAATTAGCTAATAAATTCGAGGTTCAAATTCCCCAAGGGTAGAGGTCACTAATGGCTTTCCAAATGCAGTACGAACCTCCCAACTTTCAGAACAGAGACATGGATTCGTTAGATGACTTCAATGGACACCCAAATGCATCATTAAGCAATTCCTAAAGGCTGTTGCAACTCCCATAAATCGGAGATTGGTAAACATGCCTTACCGTAGGGGGAATGAGAGAAAAACACTATAACTTGCTATGAAATTTGTGAGAAATGTTACAAGGACTTGCATAAGGTGTATGAAAATTCTTCAGTATATTAATGGCTCTCCAAACAGCAATAAAACCACAGATATTTACTGATACAAGTCAATACCAAACAACTTCAAGCTCTCTCAACAAGATATATGGGAAAATGGCTTGAATCTCTTCCTTGAATGTAAATATCACTTGAAATACATATTGTTTCAAGTTGTGGCTCTCATGATATGATTATTACAGAGATATATAGCAGATAACATGTCCATGAAGTCGAAATAGCAGTCATTCACTAACTATGTGCAACAACAAGTGCGCTATGCAAAAGCTACGGGGGGTAATGGCACCATTCATACATAGTTTGGCATTTTTACATGGTTTTACTTGGATATTCGACCTGAGGTTCATATGAGCATCAAATACAGAGTTCAGACATCATATTACAAGTAAATGGGGCCCCTTGGACTTCCACAAAGAGATCAGCATCTCACCATGTGCGCCCTTCCTCCAAGAGCAAGGATATAGAGAGAAAAGTGAGAGAGATGTGGGAATGGTCACGAGCAACCCTATAGCTTCAACCTACAACAAATGACTCCATTGTAGCTCCAAATGAAAGGTCTAAATGGCCTCTCCAATTTCCAATTAGGATGGGAATCTTTCACCCTCGAAATTGGTACTGAGGCAAGTAGAGTAAACACTCCACTAGCATGGACAAGTTATGCTCTCCAATTTACAAAATGAGAAATGATCAAAAGCTCCTCTCTTTCTTTCTTCTTGTCTTTTATTAACCTCCCAAGGCATCCTTAGCTCGAATTCCATCCAAAAGACTCATCCCAACTCAAGTTAGGGAGAGATTCCCATGAATGCTACTTGTCCAACTTTTCCTAGCTCTCATCTTCCATCCATTCGAATGGGGGACTCTTGGCTGCCCTAACTCCCCTTGTGCGCCCTCTTGGAGGCTATTTTTAGCCTTGACATGTCATATATGTCAGATGTTAGCAATCAAGTATGAACTTTGTCATAAGTGTCATAGAATCTTCATCATTGTTGTCATATGAGTTAGGGAATCTAGCTCCAAGTGTCACAATTCTTCTAAGATGCCTCTTCTTCTTCCATGGGAGTTTATATTCCTCTCCAATTTGACCTTACATGATTCATGCCATAAATAATACCTCTTCAACTCCCCCCAGTATGTCACCCTTCATCTTGAACTTGAATTGGTGAGAGAATAATGCCAAGTGTAGTGGGGAATCTTGCCACATGTAGGTCTCACAACCTCTTATATGCCTTCATGATCCAATGCCACCTTATTTTCTTTGTATTATTATTTATTTGACCCATTTAATGTGAATTTGTAAGTCTAATGTCATTTTGGGTCTTGTAGTTCCCTTATCCCAACTTTTAATGCTTCCACCTCCAACCTAAGCAACTAGTAATTTTCCTCCATGATAGTTCATTTGGATGGATATATTACAAACTTTGAATTGGGAATTTTCTCTTAATGTGACCCACCTTGTCCATTTGGATCTAATTTTACATTATTACTAACTTGGAAATTATTCTTAGCAATTATTTGACCCTTAGCACCAATTTGACAAACTATCATGAGTATGGCCAAATGGCTTAGGCCATTGTAACCCAATGCAAAATTTGGGAACATGACAAAATTTGCCATGATATAAATCAAATAAAACCTCAAAGTTTTTTATTTGATGTGATAACAATTGTATGTATATGATTGATAAGGATAAAATACTCTCCAAAATCAATCTAAAACTTAAGTTATTTGAAAAATAAATGATTTACTAACCATTTTAATGAAAAAATGGCAAAGATCCCCTACCAATGGAAAGGCAGAACTAATCATGGTGGTAAGAAGTTGGCTTTTGTAGAGCACATTACACTATAGGTAGTCTTTATTTGAGGAGATGTTCAAGTAGTGGATTGACTGAACGAGTGTGGGAAAGGGATGGTCTCCGACTGGGGAGTCGACTACTTTTATTCTAGTCTCTTAATCGACTACTCTTAGTCTAGTCTCTTGACTACTTCCTCTGAAGGTGAAGCCTGACCAACTTTAACGACGTGTCGTGCAAAAGGTACCAGGTTCCAGTTGTAGGTAGTGACCACTACTTGTCGGTGCGTGTTACTTCTCTCCCTGCCTTCAAGTATTCTTCAGAGAAGTAACCAAATATATAAAGTAGGATGATGAAGCTGGAATGGGGGATCTGACTTTGGATCTCCCTTGCTTGCTTAGGACAAAAAAAGCTGGAATGAGGATCTGACTTTGGATCTCCCTTGCTGCTCGCTCAGGATAAAGAAGACTGATGTATTGTTGCCAAAAGTCGGGAGGCAGAAAATCTGAGGCTAAAAGTTCGGGAACACCTAAAAGTAGGAGCCAAACTCTTTGGAGGAATTTTTGTATGCCACCACCGAATGAAGGTGGAGATACGCAGCATTGTAAGTAGCACATTTAAGAATATTTGGATATCCCACTCATGTAATGGCCTAGCAGAGAAAAAGGATAAGCGTGTTAAGGCATATTTTATCAGCCATTGTTTAGAGATGAAGGATATAAGTTCTATCATCTTGTTGCAAAGCAGGTTCTAGTAAGTAGAGGTGCAGCCTTTAATGAACAATTTTCAGATAATAATTAGACAAATATAGATGACCATATAAATGTGAACAATCATATGGGTCAGTGCATCTGGAACCAAAGGTGGAGGCCAAAGAAGATATCCCAGAAAGTAGTTTACAGGGTTTGAAACTGACAGAGCAACCAGCAAAGGAAGAGATGCCACAAGGCCTTTATAGATGAAATGAAATTTTTGTCCGTTTTATGTTTTATGTTTTTCTAATAAGTATTTTTCAATTTTCATTTTTTAGATAATTTGTCCAAATCCTATTGAATATTTTTAAAAAATATCACCAGACATCTTACATTTTTCGGTCGGCATATTAAAAACTAATAAGATAAATGTCGAACCTTCACCTTTTCCATTTAAAAAACCACTTGAAAGCCGAGTCTCTTCAGGGAAAGAAAACCACTTGAAAGCTGAGTCTCCTCATCTAGTTATTAGTTAAGTTCCTTCAAAAATGCTTTGTTGAATGTCACGGACCCTAGAGACATTCCATACTCGGATTCAGATGGAGAAACGTTAATAATCAGAAGTCTAAGGAAAATGGTCCAATCAATTGATACAATGCATATAACTAATCGCTAAGGTATACTAGTTAGTTAACTAGTGTAAACTTCGATGATGCATTTTAACAAATAATTAAGTTGATGTGGATTCGAGCATTCTCGACCATTGAAGCAAAGGACGGACATGGAAATACCTCAAATGGATGTAAAAACTTTTCTTAATAGAAAGTTGAAAGAGACATATAGACGAGCGAAGAGAATTAGTAGAACTAGTATGCAGGTTAAAGAGATCATTGCATAGGCTAAAGCACGTCCCTTGTGCATGCTATTGAAGAATTGTTGCATTCATGCTTGTTAGTGGCTTGCAAAAAGGGAAAGCAAACTCTGACACCTATTTCAGAAATCAAGATAAGACTGATCGTTATTGTTTAGCAGTGAGCTTACACTGAAAGAGGGAAAAGAAAAATTGTCTGCCAAATTTCAAATGGTTAACTTTTGCAAAATTCACTATTGCCTTATATTTAAATGTTAAGAGTTGGAGCTAGAGGAACAAGTCTTCTAAGTCCAAAGTGTATCCTCAAACAAGTATAGACAGTGATTAAGGGCACATATACCATATCAAAATGCAGTTAAGTCTCATATATGCATTAGAGTGCACCAGAGTAGACATTGCATTTGCACTGAGTACAGTAAGCTAATGGCAAATTCATGTCCTTGGCATTAATTGGCAGTGAGTGTAGTGCATGATATTTGAAGGGAACAATGGATTTTGGTATCAACTTCAATGGGAGCACTATCAACAAAGAACTAAGACTCAATACTATGATACACACAAAGTAGGGGGTGTAGATAATAGGTCTACCAAAAATTATTGATTTCTGCTTGGCAATTTCAGGTAGTAGCAAGAGGAAACCCCTATAGCTCTCAATCAAGTGATCTGATGGTTTTGTAGTGTTCCAACTAGAGCTGGATAATATTCGGCAAGAATTTTAAAGTTTTCCAAAACAAAAAACATAAGTTATCTAGCATCACTTTGTGAGAGAAAAGGTTGCAAAAAAAGAAGCTGAACTTTATTTTCAAAATTATGATGGCTGATATATTTGCTTAGGCATGGTAGTAAGCATCATTCCTCTCTTTAGCCTTTCTTCCATGCCTAAGTTTGTTGGGCACTAATAATAAGCTATGAAGTTATATGATGAATGCATCTCACTTGCTTTTTGATTAGATGTCATATGTAGGGGGATCTAGTGAAGCTTTACTTAAGTGGCTATTCTGCAGTAAAAAATAAGTTTCATTTCTTAAATTCATAATAATATTCTTTGAAAATTTTCCACATCGTCTTCCCCAACCTTATTTGGGAAAGCACCCTCAGTTTGTACCCACATGTATGTTCACAGCTCGTTTTACAAATACCAAAGAAGCTCCACCTTAATCGCATTCCATAGACAATTAAAACCTTTCTCTCACTATATATCAGGCCATTCGATGTCTTTCCAAGTAAAAAATACCAGTTGGCCCATCGAAATGCTGATGTATTACGCATGGCAAACAAATAATCCCATGGTACTTATGCATACAACATCTCACATTTATCCACAAGAGTAGATAAAACATCTACCAATTGCTAGCAAACATGTTTTAAATGGACTCTTTTAGCACGTTGCGTGCAACATTAAAAAATGGACAAGAAATATGGCAACAATCGGCACCATAAAAATTGATTTACTTGAAAAATATTTACAACATTAAATGTGACAAGAAATATGGCAACAATCGGCACCATAAAATTGATTTACTTGAAAAATATTTGCAATCAATTCATTAGTCTCCTAACTGGGGAGACGTGCTTTCAAACAGTGCTCAGTCAACCACAAATTTCACATGCACCTCTGCAGCAAGCTACGCTGTGTCAACTATGTATTCCACTGGTAAAATGTTTTAAAAGGCAGAAAGAGTTTTCAATAAAGGGCTGGAGACTAGTTTTAGGTACCCTAAAACCCCATGTCTGCTCTATGTTGAAGTAAACTTTTCCCTACTCCGAAATTTATGAAGGCCACTATATGTCAATTTATTGGGATTCAATTGGAAAACATCAAAAGCTTCAAAGGTTGTGTCAAATGCCTTTGCTTCGGTTAGATAGGAATACTAAAGTCATCTAGTTTCATATAGTGGACCCATATAAGACTACAATGGATTCATCGTTTGCTCCAAAAATGTTTTGAGACCTTTCAAATCGAATCACTTTTAACATATTGGAATAATGCTTGCAGGTATATTGAGCAATGTACCAATTTCCCTCAATATCTACAATAGACCAAATATTGAAAAGGAAGCCCATGCTTATATAATGGTAAACTAGTAGGCTTTACATTGTATGCACTAAACATCGGAAATGCTGTGGTGCATTGTCTCTCTTCGCTAGTTGCTGATCTTCACATGGCTGCACAGAGAATTGAAGTATTGTTACCAGGTTTTATAGACAAAAATATACATATTTCATGCTGCAGATTCTTAATCAAAAGGAAAACGCCAATGCTTGAACTGACAAGGATTGAAGATGAAGAAGGGTCCAATTTGAAAAGCAAAAACTACCTGTATGATGTCAAAACGTGGTGCTTGAACTCTCTTGGAACCATCTGCCATTCTCTTTGTGGAAAAATGCAAAGTTTCTCGTTGGAAGGAACAATCCACCTAAACACACCAGCAAATATACTATCTTTTTCATGAAGCTGCATTAAGATAAATTGCTTCCTATGAAGAAGAAACATGTAGAATAGTGTTTACAACATTCTGAGAATTTTGATTTTTGAAGTCCAATTATATTTTACATAAGATTTAGCAACTCAAATAGCCAGCTCAGGGTTAAAGTATATTATTGCAGTGCAGAATTGAGGCTAAAAGAACTCAGTATGCATACCTTGCTTTGAACTGCATTTACTAAACTCTCATCACAGTACGCAGCATGTACTGCTTGCAGGGCAGGACATTGCAGCAGCATTTTCTCTGAAGGAAACAATAGAATTTGTAACTATAGAGTGCAGAACCAGGATGATGACAACACTAAATGTTGGAAACCCATAAATTTTCTATATACCAGTTATTGAGCTGTTTCAGTCGAGACATCACTATTTGCATTTTGGTCACTGACCTTATATTTTGGTTATCTGGCCCTTTCCTATAACTTATGCGCAAAGTTATAGAAAAGGGCCAGATAACCAAAATACATGTCTATACTGAAACATCTACACCAGCAAACATAAATATAAAACAGACGCATCAAGGAAATATTTGCAATACCAGGATCAAGGTTGCTGCAAGCCTTTATATTTAGATCCACGAGCTCTGGACAGTCCAGATACAAGGCCTAGCCACCAAGATACCACACCTAGAATCATTAATAACTGACAAGCAAAAGTGAAGGAAGCAAGCCTACAGATTCGAGAGCATACAATACAACATAGTAGAGTTCTGGGATCAAAAGCAAATGAAGACTAAATAACAAAGAAACAATACATACATGGATGCCAGAGCAACCCCAAAGGCTGAGTTTTTTCAGTCTCAAATGCTTGATGACCAGTTCATTAGTTACCACATGTTCCTTAGAATGGAGATTTTGCCCCAGTAAAGACTGCTGGGCCCCAAATTCCTCCTGTCCTTCAACATGGTTTATATCTTCATTTCCATTAGTGTAAAATTTATCATCTATGGTCATTCCACAGTCTAAAAGTTCCAGGAATGGACACCGTGTAGCCAACATTTGGAGCCCAGCTGAAAGGAAGTAACATAAGCTTTAGTAATCTAAAAAAGACCACAGTGCAATGAGAAATCCACCTTGGAACAAATAACCTTTGTGAGAAGACTATATGTGCGTTCACTGGGACCTTTGTGTATAATAGACATTTACCTACAGATATGTTAGGACAGAGAGCAATAAGAAGCTTAAAGAGGGTTCCTGAAAATGCATTGCATATAATACCGAGTCCCCTGTCGGAAATGCTTGATCTGCAGAGCAATAGTTGAAAAATATTTTTAAAATGCTAATTTAGGCATTCAAGATTGCCTTTAGCAGCAGTACTGAAATTCATTCGTAATGGATAGAATTTATAACCTACAAGATAGAAATGGAAAACAATTTTAAATGCCCATATGTATTCCCTTACCCACTCAAGTCTAGCAGCTCTAAGTTGTTAAAACTTGATGCCAGGGCAATCACAGATGCATCGGTAATTTCCCATCCAAATGTAAGAGACAGCATATGTAAAAATCTGCAAGTGAAAATTTTACTTGGTCAAATAGGTGTAAAAAGCCCATAGGATTACTGATAGCAGAGATTACAGCCTGAACTCGAAGATTGCATGTTTAAAATGACTACCAATGCTCCTAGTGTACATCAGATATAAATACTTATTAAATGCTGCAAATAGCCCTAACGAGTGCTTGTACATATGATCATATCACGGTTGCTTTTTACTGGTACATGGTCTAGACTCACCTAAAGTTTGCACTTGCCAGTGCAAGTACCACAGAGTGATTTAAACGGGGAGAAGAAACATGTAACTTCGACAATCTTGGGCAGCTTTGGCCCAAGTTCTCTATCATATTACAGAGGTCGGTTGTATCTTCCTCTTCAGGCACGAAAGTAAGAGACAACTCTATCAATGATGGACAGTCTATAACCTGGGAGACAAGAAACCAATGTCAACATAAAAAATCTGAAATGTTTTGATGAGATAAAGAACAAAGGTCGCAACAATAAACTTAATAAATTAAAATAATAGAAGATCAATCCAAACATGGAAGTAAAAATTTGTGTGGCCTTAATACGAGCTCAGCGTATCACCCTGGAAACTTGGAAAGATGGATTAGCAAAGGACTAATTCAATGCTAAATCAGTGTAATAGAATATAACAGAGATAAAGAATTCAAAGTAATGCTTACTATGGTCTTCATTGAATAACAATCAGCCAGCCAAAGAGTTCTCAGATGTGCAGAGCATATATTAAGACTTCTAATGTCTTTACAATTTTCTAGTTTGAAGGTTTGAATTGAGTTGCATGTAGAGATTAAATAGTTCAATCCATCCCTGATAAAACAAAAAGACACTCAAAGCATTAGTCCTTCATGCACTGTGTATTTCAGCAATATGTCAACCACAGTCGAGCATGAATAGAAACTTACCCTGTCACCTTGCTGATTCCACCCTGGTTGATCTGGATTTCCAGAGAGGCGAGGCAAGGTGTCAAATTGGCTATAGTTGCTAGAAGGGTATCATCAATTTCACTGCCAATGTGACAGAAGACCACTTTTTCATCAGGTAGCAGATACAGACTGATATGCAAGGAAAGGTAAAGCAAAAAATCATATTTCGGATCAATGTAGCATTGCTATAATGGAAAGGGAAAAGTTATTGATACAGACCTCCTAACATCAAGGGTGAGATGTTTAAGATTTGGACATTTTTGAAGAATGATTAAAACACTTCCTTTCTGTTCATGGGAAACCAAGAGTCGAGTCTCTTCAACTCCAGACCAGACAGAGTGAGCATGTTGACGCCATTGGGTACACACATTACTTGCTGCCAGGAGTGAAGAAGGAGGCAATCGTTTCAAAACCTCCAACATACAGGATGCTGTAAGAATACCTGTTCCTCTTCCATCCAACAAATGTGTGCTGCAATAAAAAATCACTATTAGATTTATTTGTGGATTTGTAGAAGGTTACCTTTACAAGTGTAAAACCAAAAGTCCACAGAAAAATCACATTATCATGTTGCTGAACCATAATCCAGTGTTTAAACAGATAAATAAACAAAGTTACAAACTGCCAATCAAATTCCTTCACTAACTTAGATGAAATTAAAGAGATGTCACTGGGCTAAAAATTGAGTCCTAATAAGATATGCAACCTTCCCCTTCCTTTAAATCTATCAGAGAAGAACAAACAAGTACATTCTCAATTTTCACCAGATAGACTAATTTGAATAACCAGAACAAACAAATAAAAACCATACAGGCAACAAATTCCTAGCCAATTTACATCACATGATTTAACTCAAAGAGACACCCATTTCCATCTTTAGTCTCAATTGTATTGGTTTTGAAAGGGAGAGGCTATTTCCAAAAATCCTCAAAACATGTAGAACATATATGAACAGTTCAGGAACCCATTTTCTTATGGATCAACAATGCATACAGAAAGACATTGAGGTTAACCGGAGATTACTCATTTCTAAATTCTAGCCAATAAAAACAGCCCAAACCAAAGAACAGGTTCCCAATTTTGTTATCTAATCCAAACAAACAATTAAGCTCATATTTCCTTCACTGTTCGACATTGCATTATTTTGAATAAAGGACCACATTTGAGAATTTGGATTCCCTGCTAAAAAGGTTAAACAATGATGAAGATAGACAACCCTTCTAAGAAAATATGATAAACCCAAAATATGGCTAAAATAAATCCAAGATTCCCAGATATACAGGCACCCATAATTACTCATTTCATTTACGCTCCTGTCCACGTAACTTCATAGACCCTTGACAAAGCAAAGCATCTCAGACCCCACATTAGTAAACAAAAAAAGACAGAATTTCAGCTACCCATTCATTTAAATACCTTCTTGATTTTGGGAAACAAAGATCCAGCAAAACCCCGTAGAAAGGGTTGAAACCCAATTGGTTACCAAATCTTCACTACGCAAACATGAAATTAAACAAAAACAAAAGGTCAGAAACAAAGGGACCCATTCACTGAGCAGACTTACAATGCATTTGTTGGCCATACAATTGCATTGGTTATTGCTCTTCCGAGGGTAATGTATTCTTAAGCAGAATGAAACTGCACCAATCAAATTGAAAGGGCACTCATTTATGTAAGCCACAATACATCACCAGATTTATGATAAACCCCCATTGACTGAGCAGACTTACAATGCATTTGTTGGCCATACAATTGCATTGGTTATTGCTCTTCTGAGGGTAATGTATTCTTAAGCAGAATGAAACTGCACCAATCAAATTGAAAGGGCATTCATTTATGTAAGCCACAATACATCACCAGATTTATGATAAACCCAAAATATGGCTAAAATAAATCCCAGATTCCCAGAAATACAGGCACCCATAATTTACTCATTTCATTTACACTTGTGTGCACATAACTTCATAAACCCTTGACAAAGCAAAGCGTCTCAGACCCCACATTTGTAGGCCTGAAATGACAACCCCAAGATAGGCAAAAATAGGGTAAAGAATTACAGCTACATATTCACTTAAACACCTTCTTAATTCTGGGGAAACAAAGATCCATCGAACGTCTATAGAAAGGTTAGAAACCCAATTGATTACCAAATATTCTCTAGGCAAACATGAAATTAAATAAAAACAAAGAGACCCATTGACTGAGCAGACTTACAATGCATTTGTTGGTCATACAATTGCATTGATTATTGCTTTGTTGAGGGTAGTGTCTTCTTAAACAGAATGAAACCGCACCAAGCAAATTTAAAGGGCACTCATTTATGTAAGCTACAATATATCACTAGATTCCAGCCAAACTCCGATCAAGCTAGGAAGCCAACTCCTACAAGTAGCAGCAAAAAGAACACCTAGGCTGGTCAAAACTGAGGAAGGGGGGAGCAGTTCTTGTACATATGGCACATGCTTAATTCGGAGGATTTTATAACTTTAATAAACTCGCAAGAAAGACCATAGATCTATAAGAAAGCAAGAACTGCACACAGCAATGGGATTTGTGGGGTTTATCAATGTGCTAAATAGAATAGTCAAAATCCTCTCACCAGAAAAACGGTGGTCATTTCTTGTCTTCTTTCAGTACATTAACCTCAAAAGATAAATCGAAAGCATTTTAGTGAAGAGTAAGCAGCAGATTAACGCTTTATAGTCCAAAGAGTTCTGCATATAGGTTCTAAAGAATTTAATCCGAAATTTTATTATACTGGAACTATTTTGATTTTGACCTGATGACTATAATATGTAGTCAAACAGCCTGTATGGCCTGATATGACTGGTTCTTGAAAGCAATGAGACTCGAAAATGTATCTCTTGACTTCTTCTTGAAATCCCAAATATATAGTTTTTTTTCTTTAAAAGAAAATAATTTAATCCAAAACAGAAAAACAAATGGGCGTGTTCTGGAACATTGACCTCACCAGATCCATTTAAGCTTAGTGAAAAGAAGAAGAAATCATAATTATTTCTCTAACCAAAAGATCTAGCATCCATTTACTAAAAATAAAAACAGATCACAAATGCAGCACCAAGATAAGTTAACTCCAAATTCATTTACTGGTTGTAAAACAAGGGAAAATCAAATAGAGAACATGCCCACCTATCAACAGAATCCATATCCATATTCATATCAGCGTGACATTCCAGAAGACACCCATGGCGATCATTTGGAGAATAAGGTGAAGTTGAGGAGGACAATGAAGACCCCCTGGAATGCCTCGTATTGGGAACATCACTGCCGATGAGCTCACAAGCACTAATCTCATCGACCATTGACAGACTCCTCTTCGCTCTATGGATAGAGCTCCTCTGAGGAGTGTAAGTGGATCCTGGGCAGCCCATGGGAGTCCCGTGGGGAATCGCCACAACGTTACACTTGGTACCATCGTTATTTTTATTATTAATGCCAATAACATTTCTATTGGGATCCTTGGTGAGAGAAGGGCTAGAGCTGGAACGATGAAGGATTCTATTGTGCATAAAATGTGAAGGAGAAACTGTGTGTGATGGAGTATTGGTAGCACTTTTATAAGGGCTGAAATTCGTTTTAGAAGGGGTTTCAGGTAAAGAAGTGTCAACACAGACATGTCCCTTCTTGGGCAACCCGCATTTGCCACAGTTGTAACTGCCCCTCTTTTTGCCCTTCTTGCTCGGCGCGCCTTTGATTGGATTTGGCACTGCCATTGCAGGGCTCTGCGCCAAGGGCATATGGGCTCTGGGCGTTGGTGGAACCCCAACCCCATCGACCTCCTGATTCACATTCTCATCAAACAGAATGGATCGGTGGCTTAAAGGGGCGACGAGGGAGGTCTCCTGCTCTTGCCCTCTCAACGGACTGGTAATATTATCGTCAAGGTATTCGTGGGCTTCGTCCTCGAGTCCTTCGAAGGTGAATGAGTTAATGAAGAAGTCATCGCACTCGATTTCATCTGCTAGGTAGAGATCCTCCTCCTTCGTGTTTTCAGTTCGATTTAACGCCATTGATTTGAAGCGAAAACCGATCAAGTCGAGATGCTGCAGCCGCCGCCGAGTGCCCGCAGACAGCAGATCAGGATTGGGATGTGAACAAAGAGACCAGTTGCGCGGCAAAATTTAGACGGAGCGCGCGCGGGACGGATATATTTCGCGGGTTCTTCTCACGTATAATATTTTAGTCCTTCAATCTTCATGCCTTTAACGTTGCATGGCATCGGATGAGAACAGCTTTTATGTTTTTTATGTATATCTTAAGTCCAACAAGTAATGTTAATGCGACATTAAGTACAAGTAAGGTCCATGGGTAGATGAGCAACCATCATAATTGTTTATCATTCTTGTTATTGGGGCGAATTTTGAGGTCCTGGCGCTCCCCTTCCCCTCTTTTATCGGCCAAACGTTTTTGTTGGTAATAAATCAATACCAGAACCTTTATTTTTTTTTATAACTAACGTTTTAAAGTGACCGTAGCATTAGTAAAATATTTTTTTATAATTTTATTAGTTTTAAAGTGCCCGCAACATTTTAAAGTGGTAAAAATATTTTTTTTATTTTATTAATAAATAGGGAAGTTATTACCTTTTATGGCTGAGATAAATAAATGAAGTGTTTTTTTATCACATTGATACTTAGTTATATTTTAGAATTTGGGGTGGATTTGCAAATAGGTTTTTCTTAGATTGGAGGAAGATGAAACAAATATATTGTCCAAATTGATTTTATGGGTGTGGTTCCAAATTAAAAATAAAACAATTATACAAAGAGAATATAAAAAATAACTAGCGCTTGATGCATACTTGGAGTTGAGGGCAATTAATGGATGTGGTTCCATATTTTTACAACCTGTTTGACTAGAAGAATGCAAGTGATAACAAGTAGCTAAGGCATAGACATGATTACAACTATGCATGGAAGAGAGAATCATGATGTGCATACAACCATTTGTATTTAAGTATTTACATGGTTAATGTAGTTGTAAGTGTTGGCTAGATTGGGTTCTTCACGTTACATACCCCATATGTTTGGGGTTAAGAATAGTGGTTTATTTATTATTTATTATTATTATATTTCATTTTCTTTCATTTTTACTTTATGGATGTCAATTTTTCTTTGTCTTTGGTTCATTGTCATTATGTGAGATTATTACACACTCATTCATACTAGGTTGTAGAGTGCATCTCATTTCTATAGTGCAACAAATACACTTTAACATGGAAATAAAGATTTGAATGTTGCACCAACTCTTCTAAATTATTTAAATGTCTTCAATAATTCAACATAAGTGATCATCAATTGGGGAATATAATGTTGAAAGTGACAAGACTGAGAGGGGTCGTTATTAACCTTGTAGGACATCAAAAGATGAGTTCCTCCTTGTGGGGGTTGGTCATACCATTAATAATGAAGTGACACCTTCGACCTACCAATGAATAAGACTCCTAAGTAATATCATAAGAGGAAAATTTTACATGATGGGAGACTCAACTATCATCATCTAAGCCCTATAATGTGGAGTTGCACATCATCTCTTCTTTAGCATGAAAATAATCTTATATCTTGTCTTTTCAAGGAGATCCCTTGCTATTAATTTAAGAGGCATCTCAATAACCTCAGAGATGGGATGGCAAAAAAAAGAGTTGTTAACATACATAAAATAATATATTAATAAACAATAATAGATACTTAATCATTAATAACCAAGAGTAAACGTCAATGAAAGGGTTGCATCCCTTCACGTTTAGACACAAGAGGACTATTTAACAAACTGACCTCGCATTGTATTTTTGACATATGATTCATTTTAGCAATTATCAGTGTATTCATATCTTATTTACAAATTTGTATAGCTTTTTCTATTACATTGGTATCAAAGCTCTCAGTTCTCTCCCACACTCCACTTCCCACTTCATTACACCCACGCCTCTCCAAATCACCCTACGCTACCAATCGCCTTCACATCCCACTCCTCACACCTGCGCACACCAGCATCCCACTCCTTCACAATCTACTCGCCTCCTCCACAATCACCTGCTCACACACCCCTCTCCTCACGCTCACACCTTCCACACTCCTCATCCTATCCTCCATCCTTGCACTTTGACCTACCTTCATAGCTCGCTCCCACACAACCTACCAATCTACGCACTTCTCGCACACACTCTCTCCCTACTCACATGCCCTGCTACTCACGTGCCCTACGCATCCTCGTTCTCTGCGTCCTTGCTCTCCTTGTCCCATTCTCCATTCTACGGCATCCTAATCATTCATATCCAAGATGCTCTCCCGCATTGTCCACTCCCCCACAACGCTCCCTCACACCTTCACTACTCAATGCACCAGCACCCATCCATCCTATGTGCACACAATTCATCCATTCCTACTTCTCACACCTCCTTTCCTCCTCCTTGCCTCACATCCCTTCACTCACCTCCCTTTGTTTCCCTTCTACACATGCTACCCATTGCTCTCATCCTAGCCCTCCAACCCTCTCCTCCAAAACTGTCAACCCTCTCCACATCATCCGTAGCAAACTCCAAAAAAAAATCCAAAAAATATTATTATATATATAAAATATTATTATTTTTTTTAATTGATATAAATAAAATAATGTACATAATAATAGTATTATTATTTTTAATAATTTTTATTAGATTTTTATTATATATTTATTTTCACCACTATTATTAACCCCAATAATAATAATAATAATAATCACCATAATAGTTATAATTAATTAATTAGTTTCAATTGACCTCACAAAAAAACATCAATTGTCATCACACAGTTATCGGCCAAAATTGTGTTTTAGTATACGCCCCCACACACTAGAATCATGGACCTAGATATCTAGTTCGAATAGTTGGAGAAGGACGTCAACACCCTCAAAGACACCGTCACCGAGAACCAAGAAAGGTTAAGAGAGAGAATGAAGAATAACAATGCGACACTCAAAAAATAGATCGAAGACAAAATTCTCACAGTAATGGAGAAAAAGGTGAATAACAAATTGGACGCCATGACAAAGAATCGAAATAAAAAAAATGACCAAATCATGAAGATGTTACAAAATCAAGGTTCTGGTAGTCGCAACAAACGATGGAATAGTTCGAGCATGTCGATCGCCTCATCATGCACCTTTGCATCACCACCCCCTATAATTCAAGAGGAAACCAATATCAACCCCTTATGATGTGCCCACCCAAAGCCAAAATAGAACTATCAAAATACAACGGAAGTGAAGACCAATGTGTGGCTTGGTTAAACAAGGCCGAAGAATATTTCACAATATATAACATTACGACGGATGAAGAGAAAGTAAAATATGTGTTCATTCATCTAGAAGGTAACACATACAATTGGTATATGTGGTGGGAAGGAGAAAATTATTCATACACCTTGCACTTGTTCATAAATGAATTTTTTAGAAGGTGAAAGGGAATTACTGA
Organism: Larix kaempferi; assembly: GCA_027924585.1. Lineage (NCBI taxonomy): Eukaryota > Viridiplantae > Streptophyta > Pinopsida > Pinales > Pinaceae > Larix > Larix kaempferi. Next base: position 13,851,556 of record BSBM01000729.1, read on the forward strand.
AAACAAATTGTTTTTGAAACTTACCAAGCTAAAACAAAGGGAAGTGTCGAAGAATTCACGCATCATTGGGAATCTCTTGCCACACAAGTATTCGGATTATCTAGCAAGCAATTACTTGAAACTTATTTGGGAGGCCTTAAACCTTATATCCAAAACGAATTAAAAGTGCATGACATACCGACCATAGAAGTAACAAGGCGTAAGGACAAAGCAGCAGAAGTCAAATTTGAAAGTTTTTAATCAAGAAATGGAAAAACATATTTAAGAAAAAACACACCAAAGGTGAAAGGCATAAATAAGGATAAATACATACCTCCACACATACAAGACAACAAAAGAATTTTGGAAGCTCAACGAATGAAAGAAGGAAAATGCAAATGATGTAAAAACATATGGGACCCCAGACACAGGTGTCACACATAAGATAATTCAAAGAAATTATACACATGTGAAGCAGAAGGAGATGATGAATCAGATGCAGAAGAATTAGAAAATGAAGAAGTAGAGAACACCCAAAATATTGCAACCGAAGACGACGACACACCCAAAATATCAGTTGCAGCCATGACCGACATCATCTAACCACAAAGTCTTAAGTTAAAAGGGCATATAAAAAACAACAACATCACAGTACTAATAGATACAGGAAGGACCCACAACTTCCTCAACATAAGAGTTGCAAGGAAACTTAAGCTATTCATATATCAAGTTTTGGACATGAAGGTGATGGCTGCAGATGGAAAAAAGATTGAGAATGCAGGGAAGTGTCATAAAATGAAACTTCAAATACAATATTTTAAATTGGAATCAAAACTCTACACTGTACCTCTGGGTGGAGTAGTCCAGTGGCTACAAACATTGGGACCTTCTCGGCCAATCATTAAAACATTTCATCAAGTTCAAGTGGAAAGGACAAAAGTAGCTATATGGGTTCCAACCACCCCATACGTGAGTGGTTTCATCTCAACAAATGGAATAAATTATCCGAAAAGGCATCAACTTACGTGATCCAATGTCATCAGATGGAGAGACAAGATTTAGAACAAGATAACCCCAAAAAGAAGAAGTCCAGGAGTTACTTCAAAGACAAACAGTTCTTTCAAGATATACCCATGGAGTTACCACCATAATGAAGGATCGAACATATAATCGAGGTTAAACCAGGGTCAATCTCGATCAAAGTAAAACCCTATAAATACCCCCACCATCATAAAACATAAATATAAATATTAGTCCAAGATCTATTGAAATGTGGTGATATCACAATGAGTGGGATTCCATATGCAGCTCCAGTTGTATTAGTACGAAAGAAAGATGGATCATTTAGATTATGCATATATTACCGAGGATTAAACAAAATAACAGTCTAGAACAAGTTTCCAATTCCATTCATTCACGACGTGTTGGATGAACTTCATAAAGAAAAATACTTTTCAAAACTTGATTTAAGATCAGGTTACTATCAAATCAGGGTCAAATTAGAAGATGTCACCGGGACCGCTTTCAAACTTATGAAGGGCACTATGAATTCAAGGTAATTCCCTTTGGATTAACAAATGCCCCCGCCACTTTCCATGTAGTTATGAATGAACTATTCCATCCCTACCTAATGAAATTTGCATTAGCCTTTTTTTATGACATCCTTATATATAGTAAGACATGGAAGGAACATCTGAAGCATCTGGAACATATACTATCTCTCTTGAAAGAAAACGAATTCTATGCAAAAAGGTCAAAATGCACATTTGGAAAACAAGAAGTAGAGTACCTTGGTCACATTATCTAGAAGGAAGGAATCAAGGTAGATCCAAAGAAAATCAAAGAGATCAACGAATGGCCTCGACCAAAGAATATCTCCAAGTTAAGAGGCTTCTTAGGTTTAACAGGTTACTATCGTAGATTCATCAAGAACTATGCTCATCTAGTTTCTCCACTATCCAACCTTCTTAAAAACAATTCCTTTCAATGGAGTGATGAAGCAGATAGGTGTTTTGAAGCATTGGAAATTATTATGTCTACAACTCCTTTATTGGCAACACCCGATTTCTCAAAACCATTTTTAATTGAATGTGATGCCTCAAGTTTTGGGATATGAGCAGTCTTGATGCAAGAAGGACACCCGATTGCGTTTGAAAGCAGGAAGTTAAACAAAAGGGAATGATTACAGTCTACATACCACAAGGAGAGGCTTTCCATCATGCATGCATTAATGAAATGGTGACAATACCTTTTGGGAAGCAAGTTTATGAGCCATATAGACCATAACAATCTTCAATACTTGTTACAGCAAGAGACATTAACAACCGACCAACAGAAGTGGATAGAGAAAATTGTTGCACTTGATATGGAAATTCTACATAAAAGGGGAAAGGACAACATAGTAGCTAATTCTCTTTCAAGAAAAGACGAAGAAGTGAAAGTTTTTGCAATATCAATGGTGACTCCCGAATGGCTAGATGAAATTCAAACTAAATATGCCAAAAACCCAAAGGCTTGCTCCATAATCAACGATGTACATCAGTACCCCAAGGCTTGCTCCAAGGTGCTTAAAGAATCCCATGACTATCCAACTACGAGACATGTAGGATTTTTCAAAACCTATTATAATGCAAGACATTCATTTTTTTGGAAAGGAAGGAATGTAGACATTCAAAAATATGTAGCGGAATGTGACATTTACCAACAAAACAAAAACAAAAATGTCCTAAACCCTGGGCTACTCCATCCACTGCACACCTCAAATTAGAAACGGGAAGAAATTTCATTGGACTTCATTGAAGGGTTACCCCTGTCAGAATGAAAGGACAAAATATTGGTAGTAGTAGAAAAACTATGCACATCTTATCGGGGTAAGAACAAACAATTCCGCCAAATAAACAATTGAATTTTTATGTAAAAATTTCTACAAGTTACACAGGTTTCCAAAGATTACCATTAGTGATAGAGACACCATGTTTAAAGGAATTTTTTGGAGATAATTTTGCAAACAATTTGGGATGTCACTTGACACGAGCTCAGCTTACCATCCCTAAACAGATGGTCAAACATAAACATCAATAAATGCTTGGAAACCTAGTTTCGTTGTTTTATAATTGACAAGTAGCATAAATGGTTTCAATGGTTGCATCTTGATGAATGGTGGTATAATTCCACATATCATACATCCACCAAAATGACACCATTCCAAGTTCTCTGTGGATATGAACCCCTAAAATGGAAGGAGTTAGCCACAAATCAAGCAAAGGTTGCATTAGTAGAGGATCATTTAGAAGAGAATCAAAAAGTTGTTCAAATACTCAAGCAAAATCTAACCATCGCTAGGAATCAAATGAGGTAACAAGCCAACTAGCATCAAATAGAAAGAGAGTTTGAAATTGGAGATTGGGTATTTGTGAGCCTATAGCCCTATAACCAGTTATCACTTGAACAAGAAGGAAAAAATATACTAGCTCCAAGGTTTTATGGACCATATCAGATTAACAGGAATATTAGTCATGTAGCATATGGATTGGAATTGCCGAACACAAGTCGCATCCATGATGTTTTTCATGTATCATGTCTTAAAAAGGTGCCAGGACAACATCAAAAAGCACAAACAATGCTTCCTATGTTGGACAATGAAGGATGAATTATCTTGGAACTAGAATCGATTATTGCTACTAGAGAAAAGAGATTTCGCTCTTGAGTGATAAAATAATATCTTATTAAATGGAAAAATCTTCCTGTAGAAGATACATCTTGGGAATCATAACACTTTCGACAACTGAATCCATCGTTACCATTGCTTTGAGGACAAAGCAAATTTTAAGGGAAGGGCAATGTTACATACATAAAATAATATATTAATATACAATAATAGATACTTAATAATTAATAATTAAGAGTAAACATCAATTAAAGGGTTGTATCTCTTCACGTTTAGACACAATATGACTATTTAACAAAGTCCCACATTGTATTTTTGACATCATGATTCATGTTATCAACAATATGTATTCATATATTATTTACATATTTATATAGCTTTTTTTATTATAGGAGCCAATGAATTTGAAGGCCTATTATGCATTACATTAGATGGGTGAGTGAGATCCACCTCATTTTGTTTTCCATGATGTGAAAAGAATATTTATTTAATGGTCGGTGAACATGAGCAGGATGGTCCCACTTATTGTAGACATATTGAATTGCCTCCTTGATCTCAAGGTGGCATACATTTGAGGTCCCACCTCCCCCACGACACAAAAAAATTCCCTCTTTGAAATTCCACTCAAGCATCTCCTAGTGCGAGCATGGTTCCATGCATTCAATACCTCTCTTGAGAAGGATCAAATTATGTATCTCATGGTGGATGGCAACACTCTTTATCGTATTTTCCATTGATGCCTTGTTAACTCTTGGGGATCCTTAACAAATTTCATCGTGTCTCACTTGCCACTCATTATTTCAAATTTTGTCCATTCATCTGTTATTCACTCCCTCACTATCTCTTCCCCAAAGTCACTTTGCTCTTCATCGCCCTCCTAGACCCTCTATCTTTCCCCTTTTGAGCCTCATAAACCATGTGATTGTTGTCCAAACTACCTTGGAGATGTGAACACAGTCTATCAATGTGTATCTACTTGTTCACCAAAGGTGGCTTCCTCCAAGGCTAGCCTAACTATTTCAATATAAAAATTTGATGCCAATAAAAAACAAGTAGAAATCACCTATATTGATGTCGACAATGCAAAAGACCAACCATGAACCATGAACACATTCACAACATCCTACCATCTATAAAAAACCCTATAATGGCATGGATCACCTTTTCATTGATGGGAATGTTTCGATCTAGCCAAATGCCTCCAAAATGCATATACGTTGTTGAGTGCTTTCTTGCTTTATGACATTGGGAGGAATCACATAATGAATTCACCATATTTGACCACAAGATGAACAATGTGGAGATAACACTAGTGTCAATTTGAGATCAACTCATCAACATTACTAATTCAAGATGAACACGTCTCCTTAAACCTCAATTGCAAACATCTCCTCTAATGCCCTAGGGAGTGGAAGACACTCAAGAGGACCCCAAAGTTACCGACCAAGTCAAAGTAGTGGCACTCTTTTCATTGAAGTTTAAACTCTTTATATTTGTTTAATAAACTTTGTTTGTCTACTACTCAAGGGTGTTAGCACGAGGTTAGACCGCATGAATTGCAGAAGCCAACAACGACGAGAAGGACCATCCGCGGAAGGAAGGACCATTCGCGGAGAACAAGGAGCCGATGAAAGCGCAAGAATAGTTTAGTTAGTTAGAACGGGTCATTTGGACCATTTTGTAACCATAATAGTTGCCTATAAATAGGACTATGATTGTAATCCTAAGGGCATCAGTTGAACAAGAGACAAGCGGATGAATTGTCTAATGTTTTGCTCTGCCTTTGGCAAGTTTTGTATGGATCCGCGATAAGTTGTTTGGAACTATCCCTGCGAAGGTTGTACCGCGGGTTTTTGATGAGTTAATGCATGAAGATGCTCGGATATGTCTCTTTCTTGTATATCTATTTTTGTTGAATGATGAATGCGACCTGAATACTATGTTATGCTTAAGTTCTGTTATTCTGTAATTTATGTTGATGCGATCGCCAGTTTTACCATGTTAGTGCGAATGTCGATTACACTCTGAATATGTGAATGATGAATATATGTTTGAATTAGTAAGCATGATGCGAAGATAAATATATGGTTTATGTAGCGATGGAGTGAGAATAGATGCATGTCCTCCCCCTATTGCGGAAACCTGGTTCCCGCAACCCCCTTAATCATCTCGGGTGAGACTTCACTCGCTCTGCAGGTGTTGATGGAAAGGGTAAAACCTTTCTGGGTCGGTGCTTAAGGGCGTTTGGTTGGTGTTTGTTGACAACAGTGCAAAGTGAACCCGTGTCGATAGAACTGTGTCAACAAATGGTTCCATTGCCGGGACCTTGAAGAAGAAAGAAGAGTACATGTTGTGGCATCCGACAAAACTGGAGATTTAGGATTGGTTTGATAGAAAGATACAGGAATTCACAGAAGGAGAAAGTCGGAACCCTTGGCAGACGATGAGCAGCTGGTTGCAAAGCATATCTATTCTGATATTCACGAGGTATTTTTCTGCGAATTCCCGGTATTGTTGCACGAGTGGTTGGTGCAGCTGACGTTTCAAAAGAAAAATTTCCAAGGAGGTGAACCTGACCATTGGACTCCAGAACAAATCCAACAGTTAAATCGAGTTGACAATAGGGTATCAAGGGCTATTCACGTCTGGCTATACAGTATCCTAAAGGGATACATCACTGAGTTTGTTGTTGATACAATCAAGTCATACAGTGAAGCAGAAAGGAAATTTTTCAAAGGACCTAGAGGGATATTTCTACTATCGCTAAAGTTGTGGATCAAGATGCTCGTTTGCGAAAAAGGTGTATTGAAGATGAATTCTGATGAGTAGAAGATCTGTGTGCGGAGGTTGTGGGTACCGTGTGAATGCGGGTCTAATAGAAAGATGTGGGGTAGATGGACATGAGCGACGACGAATTTCTAAGCGAGGCTGAGGAAGATTGTGGTACCTTGAGAAGTGGGGCGATATTCTGGCAACCAGACTGAAGAAGAGGAGGACTGAGAGAGAGTCTCCTAAGGCGACTGGAACAGAAAACTATGAAACGGGACCACAAGAGACGAAGTGACCTTATTGCAATGAAGAAGGTGAACAGGCTACCCCAAAATCCGAAGAGGGACGGACCCAAAGCTACAACGTACCCTCAACTCCGTACACTACCCAAAAATTTGTAGGAAGAAATACAAGTTGTTGGCAGAGCTGTCCTACGTGTCAGAACAACGATAAGAGTAGCGGATCAGTAAATAATAACAGTAGGACTGCAAGAATGACAGGTGATGACGTAAAAATGCCAATTTTCAAGGGTAATGGGACCGAGGATCCCGAATAGTATTGGTTTTTGTGTGAAGCAGTATGGACTATGAAGCAGGTCCAAGATGAAGACATCAAAAAGGGCCAACTAGCGGCGACCTTCAGGGGCCATGCACTAGACTGGTTTATGAAATTTTCCAAGGTACCAACAGGAAATCCAAATAAAACACTGCAACAGATCAAGGCGGGACTGATTGATGAATTTAGAAAACCGAAATATGAATCACAGTACATCACAAAGCTAAAGGAAATCAAGTAGTTTCCAAACGAATCAGTGTGGGAATTCGACCAACGATATAAAACATTAATGGCAAAGGTGAGTTTCGGGATGAGCGACATGCAACATAAAGATTGGTTCATCGCAGGATTGGTGCCACACATCCGAGTATCCCTGATGCAACAGAAAGTAACATCCCAGGCAGAAGCGCTGAAAATTGCAATGAAGCTAGAGGCTTCACCGATCGACGAAACAGGCATAGGAATGGATCAGATACAAGCGCAGTTGTCCAATTTAACGATCCAGCTACAAGATATTAAGAAGGGAAAAGAAGTCCGTGAATACATATGGTGCAGTAGATGCAAAACAGAAGGACATCACAAGGAGCCCAGAATTTCGAGAGTATTTACAGTCGGGTGCACCGAATCCCCTCAGTCAGGGAGGGATGCCTTAGTGTTGCCCCTATCAGACGAGAGGACATCGACCAGAAGAATGCGTGTACCTACAGAAGATGGTGTCAAATCCAGTTAATTTGTATTGCAAGTTCTGTTGATCGGTTGGCCATGACAAAAAAGATTGCAGGGCTTACGACCTACTCCAAGAAAGGACTGCAGATACATTCTTCCTGAAGGGAGAGGAGAAACCGCCGGTACAGCAACAACAACAGTACAATTAACATCATCCTCACTATAATTCGCAACCGCAGTATGACCAGTCGCAGTATGGTCAGCCACAATATCAACCACCATAGTACGTTCAACCGCAATATCCACAACTGCAGTATCGTCAACTGTAGTACCCGCCATACGGGCCACTTCAAGGGGGTTTCAGGGGGGTATTCCACGGAGGTCGAGGTACTAGTGTTAGTCGAGGAGGAGATTTTGGACGAGGTTGAGGACCAATAATATGTTACAATTGTGGTCAGCCAGGGCATTACCAGAGGGATTTCCCGAATCCAACCCCACAGTGCACTTACTGCAGTGCTGCGGACCATGGTGTCGAAGACTGTCCTCAGCTCATCGCGAAGTGGCAAACTAAGAATCTACCCCCGCCTCCACCAAATCAGGATCAGAACCAAAATCTGCCACCAACAGTACATAAGATATCAACAGAGGTAAGAGGTCGAACTACAACTGTTGGAGTAGTGACCCGCGGAGGAGCTGCGACAGGGGAAGACAGGCCATAGTCGCGCGTCCAACCGAAAGCAAGAAAACAAGTCACATTCGATGTGGAAGCAGAAAGGGATATATTCTTGAAATCACAGGAGGCAATGAGACAGATGAGGCAGCCACCTATGCACCAGAAAGAATTCACCTATGACATGTCACTGATATTCGACACGACGAATTGACAGAAAAAGACTAACACCTTAAGAGCCTTCCTAGAGAGATGCCTGGAGTTGGAAAAAGATAAGGACACATTGGTAGAGATATCTAGCTTGTTGCATCGACAGGAGGGTGAACGACAGGATCGAACGGTCAATCAAATACATAAGAAGAAGACATCAAGAGAAATGAGGATGCCTACGCAAATCAGAGCATTCGATATCTACTCCATTATCTTAGACCTGGGATCAGATGTAAACATTCTAACGAAACATACTTGTGAAATGATGGGGAAACCACAGTTAGCATGGTCATTGGTACAACTGCGACTAGCGAATCAAAGTAAGGTCACCCTAATTGGTCGATTATGCTAGGTCCCAGTTGAGATAAAAGGACTCAAAACATACACAGATTTTGATGTGATAGAGATTATCAAAAACACAAGCCCATATCCAGTGTCGCTAGGGATAGACTGGGCGATGGAGAATCAGGCCATCGTCAATTTCAAGAAACAAACCATGTCATTCGAAAACCGCAAGATGAGGGTAGTCGCACCTCTCGATCCTGCAGAAGGGCAGAGATATGTTGAGCTGACAAGGGATGAATTCACTGAAGTATGGGACAATGTCTACAACATATCAAAAGACTACGTCAATCCTACTGCAGATGGAGAGTTAGGATGGCGCAACGTCAGTTCGGCGTCGTCCGATTCGAATGAAGCACTTGAAAATTGGCAGAATCGACTACTTGAAGTATCGTTTAGGAGGTTTGCATGGATCACCCAGTCGCTGAGATGGGTAGCTACAAAAGTGTGCGAACTACCAACATATGAGGGGTTTCCCAACTTGACTACATTTATCACTGAGTTTGAAGAAAAAGTGGCAGAACCACAGTGACTACTGGCCTTGGAGGAAGCCCTGAAGGCTACACCAACGTGATGGTGGGCAGGGAACAAGTCAACAATAACAAATTGGCCATTATGTCAACACCACATTCATTTAAATGCTCCTTTGGATCTCCTCTACCATTGTACTTCCTTCCGCAGTATCCTTCAATGTCACCGAACCTAACCAAAACAAATGGGGAACAACATCAAAACAAGAATGGGTCCACACATTTATTCACACATTGGATGAAGTATCGCGAAGCTGGTATATCACAGCAGAGCTGTGAGGCGGAACAACCACATGGGAACAGATGACTATTGGATTTAGCCAAACTTTCAGTTTCTCCGACGGAAACCCCTTCATCCACAGTGCGGTACAGGAGGTCTGTGAGAAAGTACTTGAAGCAATTCCGACAGAAAAAACTATGGGACTTCAGTGGACTACGACACCGAAAATGCTGATGGAATGCTACAACATAACAGGAGAACCAGACGATGGGGATGATTTGAGGGCTACGTATATACCAGATTCAGAAGGAAGCCGCAATGTCGAAGCACCAGATATGTCTTTAGACAAGTTTCAGCAGCCATTGCGAATCAAGAAAGTGAACATTGGGTCGGAGGAGAATCCCAAGTTCGCAAGCATCGGATACTATTGGGACGACTAGACCATTGCCAAGATGACTAACCTATTACACGATTTTCAGGTTTTGTTCCCGATAAAATTTTCAGAGATGAAAGGTATTTTTGGGGACCTAGGCGAGATGAAAATCCCACTGAAACCCGATGTGAAGCCAGTAAAGTAGCAACCTCACAGGTTGAATCCGAGGTACAAGGAGCGTGTGAAAGCCAAAATTGGGAGAATGATGGACGTAGGAATTATAGAACCAGTGGAGGAATCTGAGTGGATCAGTCCGATGGTGGTCCAAGATAAGAAAACTGGCAAAGTCAGGATCTGTGTCGATTTAAGAAAGTTGAATGACGCACGTTTACATGATCCATTCCCAACATTGTTCACGGATGAAGTGTTAGAAGGCGTTGGAGCTTAGGAAATATACTCGTTCACACACGAATTCTCAGGATACCACCAGATAAAAATTGTGAAGGAGGATCGACACAAAACAACATTCGTCACAGAATGGGGACGTTTTCAATAGACAATGATGCCATTCGGACTGAAGAATGCACCGACAATCTTTTCAAGACTGGTGGTTGCTACATTCAAGGATTTCATCCATAAATTTCTTGCAGTATACATGGATGATTGGACAGTATATGGGTTGGTTAAAGATCATGTTGCGAACCTGAGGTTGATGCTGGAAAGATGTCGACAACACCAAATTTCACTAAACCTGAAGAAGTGCATTTTTTGTGCTTCGTTTGGGATTTTGCTGGGACACATTGTATGCAAAGGAGGAATGCAGGTCGACCCTGCAAATATCGTGATTATCGTCGACCTACCCCCATCGACGATAGTAAAACAATGAAGGGAAACGTTAGGACATATGGGATACTATAGGAAGTTTATCATAGGCTATGCAGCGATCACGACACCGATGGAAAAATTGTTGAAGAAGGATGCCAAGTGTGGAGCGGAGAATGCCAAAAGAGCCTTGATACACTAAAAGTGAAGATGGTCGCAACACCAATACTAGTGTTTCCCGATTGGACGAAGGAATTCCATGTCCATGTCAACGCATCATCAGTCGCACTAGGAGTAATATTGGCTCAGCTAGGAGAAGGAGCGATCGACCACTCGATCGCATTCGCAAGTAAGAAACTATCTACTGCGGAGAAAAACTATACAACGACAGAAAGGGAAGGTTTGGCAATGGTCTACGCCTTACATAAGTTTCGACATTATATACTAGGAGGCCACTTTAAAATGTGCACTGATCATTCAACACTCAAATACTTAGTGAACAAGCCTGTGTTGGGGGGGGAATCTGTCGATGGCTATTGCTCTTCCAAGAATTTGACTTCGAGATTATTGTGAAACCTGGGCGATTGAACACGGGACCAGATCACTTATCGCAGATAGAATCCGAAGAACCAAGAAACATTGACGATGGATTTCCCCACGCTCAGTTATTCAGGGTTGGAATGGTCGATGACCACTATGAGCGCATTATCCAATTTTTGGCGATAGGGAAGGCAGCGAAGGAATTTACTACCAATCAAAAGAAACATTTAGATGTCAGAGCTACAAATTTCCAACTAATTGCAGGGCAACTATTTAATATGGGACTAGATGAAATACTTCGACGATATGTCCTTCCACATGAACAGGAAAGGATCTTAGCGGAAGCTCACGATGGGATCATAGGAGGACACTATGGAGGATGTGCCACTGCTAGAAAGATGCTTCGAGCTGGACTATGGTGGTCGACGATGCATGGAGATGCTGCAGACTATGCAAAAAGCCGCGACATATGTCAAAGAACAGGGAAACCGTCACAAAGGGATGAAATACCATTAGTACCTCAATTGACACTACAGGCTTTCGACAAGTGGGCAGTCAACTTTGTGGGACCTGTCAACCCACCAGGAAAAAGAATAGGGTCGCGCTACATAATTACTGCGACAGATTATTTGACGCGATGGGCTGAAGCCGCACCAGTGAAGGATTGTATGGCTGCGACTGCAACAAGGTTTCTCTTCGATAACGTGGTCACCAGGTTTGGGTGCCCAAAGATACTGATGAGCGACCAGGGTACTCATTTCGTCAATCAAACGATCACGACGATGACAACAGAGTTTCAAATTCAACATAAGAAGAGTACCCCATATCACCCACAAGATAACGACATAGTTGAAGCATTCAACAAAATATTGGAGCATGCACTCACAAAGGTGTGCAACAGAAACCACGATGATTGGGATTTAAACATTCCAGCGATACTGTGGGCTTACAGAACAACTTGCAAACGATTGACAGGAAGGACTCCGTTCAAGTTAGTCTACAGACAGGAAGCAGTAATGCCAATGGAGTATATCGTCCTAAGTCTGCGCATCGCAGCAGCCACAAGAATGAGCGACGATGGAGCAATTGAAGAACGGTTAGTGCGGTTGGTACAACTTAATGAGGATCAATTTGCCACAGGATTCCATCAGAAGGTAGAAAATGATCGACAGAAGGCTTGGCATGATCGCCACGTCAAAACAAAGCACTTCCAGCGAGGAGATATGGTCCTATTATATGATAGTAAGTTTGCAAAGTATCCAGGTAAGCTGCAGATGCATTGGTTGGGTCCTTATATCATAAATTTTGTTACTGATGGAGGTGCAGTGCAGTTACAAAGGATAGATGGGACATTGGTGACAAACCTAGTAAACAGGAATCGACTGAAACCCTATCGCCATAACTAGGCGCATAACAACTAAGAAATGAGTCGGATAAAAAAAAGGAGCAATAATGACAAAAAGTGGGAGACATGGCAAGATCGGTCACTCGTCAACGTTTAGCACACGGGAGTCAAATTAGAGCATAATTATTGAGGCGAAGCATAAATGGAAGACGACGGAAGTTTATGATGACACACTTGAGGACAGAATCCGATGAATACGTGAAATATTTAGTGTATGACTTGACAATCATGCGCCAAGGACATGAGGAACGAGCATAAATACAAGTGAAGAGATTGGAATATTAAGGCTTATGCGCATTATGAAGACAATCATTAAGTCGATTGAGCAATTCCAAGGAAGTTGCAAGATAAGGAAGTGAGATTAGAAATTTGCAATGGTGCATTTCGTTTCCAGTGGAAGCAGCCAAGGTGTGCTAAGGGAAAGGATGACAAGTGTTCATGAGCAACTAGCAGATGCAGAGGCACCATGTATCAGGAAGAACAAAGATGAGGTCTTACCCGAGATATCTAAGCAAGTTTCAAGTGTTAGAAGAGAAGCAATCCCTTTGACTGCAAAAGTACCAAGAGCAAAGGCACATCGATACCAACAAAGGATAATCAAATGTGTGAAACATATGTGCCGAACCACTACGCCCTTTCCACAATTTGGTGTTGTCGATGAACTTCTGTCCAGTCGCAAGCCAAGGTCGAAGGTAACAGACGACCGAGAAGGCATAGATGATGAAGGTTCCAAGAGACTAGAGGATGAGTTTGAGAAGTACATGACAGCGACCGAGATACTGGAGGATGAGTTCGAGAAGTACATGACATCGACCAAGAGACTGGAGGATGAGTTCGAGAAGTACATGACAATGACTAAGAGACTGGAGGATGAGTTCGAGAAGTACATGACAGCGACCAAGAGACCAGAGGATGAGTTCGAGAAGTACATGACAGTGAGCACCAGATGGAAGGATCAGCTTCAGAAGTACAGAACAACGAAGGACGAGAACAGTTCCAGCAGGTTCCAACTGAGGTGGCTCGAGGGTGAGCCATAATTTTCTGTTGGGGGCCTGTTGGCATAGGGTTAGACTGCATGAAGTGTGGAATCCGACAGTGACGAGAAGGATCATCCACAGAAGAAAGGACCATTCACGGAGAACAAGGAGCCGACGAAAGCGCAAGAATAGTTTAGTTAGTTAGAACGGGTCATTTGGACCATTTTGTAACTGTTATGGTTTCCTATAAATAGGACTATGATTGTAAGTCTAAGGACATCAGTTGAACAAGAGACAAGTGGATGGATTGTCTAATGTTTTGCTCTACCTTCAGCAAGTTTTGTATGCATCCACAATAAGTTGTTTGGAACTATCCCTGCGAAGGTTGTACCGCGGGTTTTTGATGAGTTAATGCATGAAGATGTTTGGATAGGTCTCTTTCTTGTATCTCTGTTTGTGTTGAATGATGAATGCGACCTGAATACTATGTTATGCTTAAGTTTTGTTATTCTGTAATTTATGTTGATGTGATCGCCAGTTTTACCAATGTTAGTGCGAATGTCGATTACATTTTGAATATGCGAATGATGAATATATGTTTGAATTAGTAAGCATGATGCAAAGATAAATCTATGGTTTCTGTAGCAATGGAGTGAGAATAGATGCATGTCCTCCCCCTACTGTGGAAACCTGGTTCCTGCGGCCCCCTTAATCATCTCAGGTGAGACTTCACTCGCTTTGCGGGTGTTGCTGGAAAGGGTAAAACCTTTATGGGCCAGTGCTTAAGGGCGTTTGGTTGGTGTTTGTTGACAACAGTGCGAAGTGAACCCTTGTCGAAAGAACTGTGTCAACAAAGGGACAATTTGTTAGAATCTACACTTGCAAGTGATTAAGCATGATACAGTTATTAATGATGTACCTACTAGCATAGATCCATCTTAAATACAGATCTACCAAGCACTAAGAGGGATCAAATTTCTTGAGGTGTAATTTTTTTTATGTAAAAAGTTTAAGATAACAGATTTACACCTCAATTAATTATATCCCTCTCTGTGCTTGGTAGATACGAATTTAAGATGGATCTACGTTGGTTTTAATTTTTTATAGCTTTTGTAAATTTTAAATTTAAGATGGCAAGCATACTATTCTTTTGTGATGTGGGTTATAGCTTACACGTCAACTTTACTCATGTTATTTCTTTTTTAAAGCTAACATCTAAATTTTTTTATTTTTTTTTTATTTTTTTTATTTTTTTAATGTTTGGTAACGTTACATTACAACATCTCCCCCGTACTAGGTTGTAGAGCAGCGCATTAGTCTCGATGCAATTATGTCTTGCATTCTACATGTATTTGAATTTAATGATAATAACATCCAGTTTTTTATTTATTAAAGATATAGGGATTAAGATGTGACCGATATTGTTAATACTACAAATAATTGTTACATTTAAAAAGGTAGTGTCAATTAAAAAATCATTATATTTAATAATAAAAATAATGTTGATTAAAATGTGATTAATTATAATAAATATTAAAATTAAAACAAAATCTTATGAGATTCTTTGGAAGCTAATTGAAGTTGAAATTGAAGTGTTTTAGATCCTTTTGAAGCTCTATCTTATGGGATTAGTTACATTGAGAAAAGTAATGTTACCATAAGATATAATCCTAAAGGGTTAGTTTATGCAGTCAAGAGCTAGACGTGAGATCTATACCCCAAAAGTTGGGGAGGTCATGAGTTTGACTCTCTTGATCCCCTTGGGGTTAGGCTCTATAATCAAGGTTGAGGGTTTACCCCATTTACCATCCATGAATCATGGGGAAACACTCGGAGGGTTTTCGGCAAAGTTGTTCCTTGGAAAAATAAACACACACACACTACCAGAAATCCATGTAGCTAGAAAGACACAATGAGTTCAAGAGACTTGCAAACTTGCTCTGCAAATTCTATCCAAAATATTACAGTCCTACTCAAATTGTGCCTTTTACATCTAAAGCATAGTGAAATCCTATTATATTTATAGATATATTACTTAACATAATGTCCCAAAATCAAAATGCATGTAAACAACATGTAAAAGATTAATCATGGCTGAATATATGCCCATTGTGGGATTCCTCCATAGACATATCATCTCTTTTGGGACCAAGTTCTCCATTTTTTTTCTTGCATTCCAAACAAGGCCATTATTTCTACTGCACAATGTCCTCCTTGATAACTTGTGCTTTAACTAATCCAATATAAACATTTAGAAGGCCAACCAAGGATTGGGAGCTCCTTGCAAATCCAAGGATGATATTACAACGCCTTTCTAAATCACTTGCCAATTTATCATATGTCAATTTTTATTGTCCAAGCTTAGTTTCCAATTCTTCTTATTCAACCTCTTGATTTTCCATATGCATGCTCATATACATACTCTATTACCCATATCATACCCACTAATTGGACAACCATATGTCTCAACAACTTATTGATCTCATAATTTCAATTGTTAATGTTTCATCCAGGATCAAGAAGATTCTCCATTTTAAGAGTTGGGCCTCAATATGGCTTGAAATTCAAACTCCTCACAAGAAACAAGGAAATGTAATTGATGTTACAAGTCTTAACTTGAAACCACATGAGACTACTAATATAAATCCTTTCCAAGTAAAGAGAGAGAACACAAAAAGCCAAGTCCAAACTAGAACAAGAAAGAGCATATTGCTTACCCTTATCGAAGATGTCGAGAGATTCTACTCAATTGAACTGATCCCTTGAATTTCCAACAAGTTGAACATGCCCCTTTCCTAAGACAAGTGGCTTCACATTCCTGACTCCATCAAAACTAGAGCCGAACAAAGAACAACATGATGGATATTTCCAACCATTGCTCATGAAAAACACCACTACATTGCTAGTCACCGTAACAATTATCCCACTTGCATACTTGGTAACCACCAAAGCAAGCATAAATTTATCATCAATCAAGTATGGTAGCAAGTGTGTGAGATGATGGGAGGCATAAGGGGGAGTTATAACTCCACCCTTGAGCCTTACCCATAACCACATATCCATTTTTGTGTGTATCACCATGTGCAAATGAAAGTGTGTCATAAGCCTAAGTTGATAAATGTTAAATGAATCCATGTGTTTGATAAGACCATGGAACCTAATGCATCTCAGGGGGTCCCCCATTTTTTACCCAGACCCCCTTATCCAATGAAGTTGCTCAGTTGTCCATGAGATCGGTTTGATTATTGTTCAACTTTTGAATGCGTAGAAGTTGAATAGAATCAAAAGAATCAAGTAGTTCATAAATTATTTGTAGCATGCTATACAACATCGTTCCTTCACAATCCTTCATTTTCCTAACAAGACCAATGATTAGCAAGGAGTCTCTGAAAATAAAAGTTGTCATGATATTTAGAGAGAAAAGATTAGAATTTCAAAGGTACAAGGCATGAATCTATGCTTGGTTATTGGTCATTCTCCCTAATCCCCAAGCAACTCATTTATATTTTTTTCATCGAAAACATAAATAAACCCCACCACCTCAATGCTTACCACCCCTCGGTTTCCTTTCGAAGCACCATCAAATAATAATAACTTGTGTTTCTTTTGTTGGTCTAACCAACCTTGAAATTTAGTCTTCCCTAGTTACGTTTGCGACTATTGACATGTAAAAGTTTTTTTATATACTTGTTTGGATTGTAGGGGTCTTCTTATAAAGAGATATTGGTCCCAAATTTTATCTTAAATATTGAGATTCTCCAATCTACTCGCACATATTGATATAGTTCTAAGTGCTTCATTCATTACAGCTCTCATTTTAGTTGGTATTTTCCTTAAAGTGCTTGTCTCCATTCTAAAAGTGGACTTGTTTATGACCAACCAAATTTTCCTATTGAGACTTTGGTATGGCCATCCAAACACGGTAAAATTTCATATTTTAAAATTTAAGGGTTTTGTAAATTCTTTTTTTTTCCCCGCGAAAAAAAGCATACTATTGTTATTCAATACTGAATCAAATAGTACATGATGTGCAAGCTGCAAAACTGAGTTCCAAAAAAACAAAAATACATGGTTCTCTGATATCCTCCCAAATACATATAAACATACTAAAAACAAAAACCAAGAGATAAAAATTAGAGCTCAAGAAGACCCTAATCTAGAAAATACATAGAACCCGAATCTATCATCAAGTTCTCACAGTGTTCTTCCCAAAATAAATAGCCCTCATTATCCATCAATGCCAACTTTGACAGCTGATCAGCCTGAGTGTTATATTCTCTGTAAATATGAGACAGGGACAGTGAGCTGAAAGTTCTCAATTCAATCCATATTCTGCTACACCAATAATCTAAGTTCAACACCTTTAAATTATATTCACCTCTCGCCCATTTAATCGTTACTCGCGAATCACCAAAAACTTTGACTGTTGCCAACCCAAAGAGGTTCGTTACTGGTCTTTTTTTAATAAAAGAAAAGAATTTTCTCTTAAAATATTAATATTTTTATAATAAGTTAAATTGAAAATGGTAAGGTCAATATTTTTTAACCCTAGATGCGGGTGTAAACCACAACCAGATGACCCGGGTGGAAACTAGACTAAGGGAACCACCCACCCACCACGTGGATCTCCCTCATCCAGTCCCACATGCAACTTAAACCTCCACGACAAGCGAGGTCAAAGGAATTTATGAAACTGGTTCTTCTACCTCTGTGTATAGTTATTCGTAGTACCATGGAAATCATGCCAAGACCGAGCGAATTTATGGTTCATGGGGAAGATAATCACAAGCATTTCACCTTGGTAAGTTTATGGTATTTGGCACCTTTGGTTTGGATCCTCGATAGTGTTTCCATCCAACATTTCAGTGAGGATATATCTCTTGGACGGGTTTCGCTTTCCGGCTCTGTGTTTTCTTCATCTCCAGACCTCAGCCCGCTCTGGGTCGGATTCTCTCCTCCTTGGCGTCTTCACGCACACGATTGTGGTATTGGGTGCAAGACTACTGCATCTAAAATGTCTAGACGACTATGTGCCACCCCTTGTCATGGAAGTGGAGGCCATGGTCGATTAGTCCATCCTGGACACAAAGGTTCAACTGACAGTGGCTATGATAGTACAATTCCTAGGAATTTGAGAGATATGTTAGATGATTGGGAAGAGGAAATGGTGATGTAACAATTGGCTGGCTAGAGAGCCCAAACTCGTCGCAAACACTATTGATCATTAAAGAATATGCTCGCCCAGGTCTTTTTTCATCCGCAGGATATCTCTCAGGAGAACCATCCATCTCCTCTTCCATCTCCTGCTCCAACTCTTCACAACTCTTCTTCGCCAAGCCCATCTTAGGTTTCTAAACTGCCAGAGCAACACAACATGCAGCAAAGCAAGGAGCTCCAGACAACTCGTTGCAAAACAAAAATTAGGACTACAAGTGGCCATAAAAAAAAGCATGTGGAATGCAAATCCTTGGTCGATCCTTCCTCTTCCCGGAAAACAACTAGACTACCAATTAAGGAAGGAAAAGATAGCTCTTCCAGCTATGAAGACTACCGCTTCCCAATCATGGAGGAGAAGCTTGAAGACGCGGATACCATCTGCAATTCCAAGTAATTTCATGGTCTTTGTTTTAATTAATAGTTTGGTAGCAGTTAGTTTAGCTAGAATTTTGTCTATAGAGGTAGTAAGGCAGTATAGTCTCTGGTGTCATTTTGGACTTTGTAGGTGTTATTTTGGACTTTGTAGGTCTGGCTCCCATTCATGGACAAACCCTATATGTCGTTTTCTTTGAGAACCTGAATTTCCCTTGCATGGGCAGGGCACCTGTTATTATCAGTTTAATGTTTTGGTTTTGTATGGAGCCTCCATGGTCTCCAAGATACTCCAAAACTCTTGTGCCCGTATTTTTATTTGTACAGTAATATAATTTTTTTCTAGAACTTACATAAAAAAGATCAATATTTTTTTAAAATATATTATTTAAATGTAATAAAATTTATTAAATTATATATATTTGTCAGATTTTCTCAAATATTATGTGTGAGAGTATTATAAACTATAAATATTGAAGTTTTTTAAAAATTCATATTTTTTATAAATACATTATCCTCTCTGTGTGTGTGTGTGTGTGTGTATAGATATCACTTGGTGTGTTAGTCCATTGGATGTAACTTGGGTGGTTGAGAGGAACGATTGTTACACTCCCCACCCAGGTTCAATTCTTGTAAGTGACATGATGCTCTTGTTGAGCCCCTATTTATTGACATTAATCGGCCTCCTACATTCCTTGCAGAAAGAAATGGGGCCCTGTTAAGTTAGGTGCAAAAAATGCAACCGAACAGTTTACCCTCGATGGCATCCTCAAAATCAGGGGAAGTGCATATATATATATATATATATATACAGAGAGAGAGAGAGAGAGAGAGAGAGAGAGAGAGAGATTTAAAATATCAAGAGTGGGAGTATTATAATGTAGAAAAATAAATAAATTTAATTTATTTCAAATAGTGTTAATGTCTGTAAGTTATTAAAATTAGTTAGTTTAAGTGATTGAGTACTTTGAGTTTCATGTAGGAGGTCTTAGTGTCACTCCCCCATGTTGGTTGGCTAGTTACATGCTTCACTTGATACCCTTACTAGGTCAAGCATCATAATCAATGTCAACGTGTTTACATTGGGTACCATCTGTGAAATGTGGAGAAGTGCCCAAGGGGGTCCCCACGATGTTTTCCTTGGTAAAAAAGATGACTAAAGTCGATGAATGACATTTGAGAAATAAGACATAGAAAGAAAGAAAGCGAGCATCTAATTCCACTTTCAAAATAGTAAACTAAGTACTGTCGGAGGGGGTGCTCCTCCCCCTCCCTCACAGCTTGCTACTTTCAAGAGCCTGGTAGCAGCTTGTAGCAAGAGAAAGATCAGCCCGAATCAGCAAAAGTTCATCAAGAAACTTGACAGTATACCCTCAGTCGATATCCCTGCTGAACTCCCTTGTTGGATAGCTCTGAACATCACAGAACAAGGTCTCATTGGACAGTTTACCAGTCTCTGGCCCTCCCCCAGGGAAATCTATGCGTGGGTGCAGAGGAACTGGAAGGCATTCGCAATCATTTGGTAGGAAAAGGTTACTATGTCTTTCTTTTTGAAAATGCAGAAGATAGAGACCTAATCTTTCGCAACAGGCCATACTTCATGGGCCCTCAAGGGTTGTACCTGAACAAATGGAATTCAGATTTTGATCCAAGCCAAGATGTGCCTTCAGTAGTCTTGGTCTGGGTTCGGCTTTTGCACCTTCCCCTACACTGTTGGAATCCAGAATCTTTAGAATCCATAAGGAATAAACTGGGAAAGTGTATAGACAGGGTTGAAAGAAGAGATCAATACTCTTGTGTCATAATTTGTGTAGAAGTCGACTTGGAGATAGGGCTACCGGAAGCGATTAAATTGACAGTATTTGATTGGTTGCATGTGTAGGAGCTCGATTACGAACAACTTCCCTTCAAGTGCATACACTTCCATGGATATGGTAATTTTTCCCAAGTGTGCAAGAAGAAAGCGGAGGACGACGCCGAGAAGGAGAAGGTAGAACAATGGACACAAATTCAAAAATCTAGTACAACAAAGCAGGCCAATAGATTAAAAGGAAAAAGAGGGGACACTGGATCGAGTAGTATTCCCATTGGGCAAAAGCAGACTGAAGGTGTGACAACTACGAATGAAAACGCATCTCAAAACACCTTTGAAGTGCTGAGTAACCCAGAAGAATAGATTTCCTCAATGCTAGAAGAGGGTGAAGTACAACAGACACAGGATCCAGTAGTGGAAGAAAGTAAAGACATAGTTTCACAGGATCCTCCTGGTACTCCAGTTAGTGCTTCCTCCTCTCCCACGTATGCAAAAATGACAAGAAAGAAACCCACAGAAAACTCTGGCTCCTCTGAAGAAGACTCCCTTGAGAGGTCATCCAAAAGGGAAAGGCGAAAATCACATAAGGAGGTTCAAGAAGAAGAAGCCGAGCGAATGAAGATGCAAGGAAGTCAAGCCATTACAGAGATGTCTATTGGCAGAAATACCCAGGCCAGGCCCCCAAAGGGAGGCCCTTCACCTTTAGTCACTAAGAAATAATGCAGATAGTCTCTTGGAACTGTAGGGGGATGGGAAATCCTTTGAAAGATTAAGCAGTAAAAGATTTAATAAAAATGGATTATCCCGACATCCTACTACTCCAAGAGACAAAAATAGAATATGATACTCTTCTTTCCTTAAGCAGAATGAAGTGGAAAAAGAACGCAGGGAAGGCAGTAAGTGAAAGGGGCTCCTCTGGTGGACTTGCAACCCTGTGGTCGGACAATACGTTCCTCCTGGAAAACTCTTTTGAAACTCAGCATTGGATATACACAAAACTTCAGCATATCTATAGTAATACCTCTCTTGCTCTATTTAATCTTTATGTTCCAGTAACCTTTCGAGAGAAGAAAGAATGTTGGAACTCTCTTTCAGATTTCATAGACATTTATACGCCCCCCAATATCATAGTGGTCGGAGACCTTAATATCACTCTGGACCCCAAAGAAAAAAAGGAGGAGTATGCGGGAGGGACCCCATGCACAATGCGATGGAGAGCCTGATCCATCATTGGGACCTACTGGATTTCAAGCCAAAGAAAGGCCGATACACCTGGACCAATAATAGAATTGGAGCGGCTCATATCTCAGCTAGACTAGATCGGTTTTTGGTACAGAGCTCATTTTTGCAGGAAAACAAAATCATCTCCTCAAGCATATTGCCCAAACTCACCTCGGATCATAAGCCAATTTCACTTCAGCTGGAAGATGAAGTAGATCTTGGGCCTATCCCATTTAGGTTCAGTCCACTTTGGATCGAACGAGAATGCTTCATGGATATAGTAACAAAGGCTTGGTCCCTCCCAGTCGTAGGCTCTCCCAGCTATGTCTGGGAACATAAGTAAAAAACCACTAAATTCGCTCTCAAGGAATGGGTTAAAACTCCTCTTAAGATTCCTTCCAATAACATAAAAGAGGCAGTGCAGACTTTGGCAGCGATCCAGATGGAAATGGAGGAACCAGAAATAACCTCAATCGTGCTGGAAATTGAGCAACAAGCCCAGTTTAACTCTTTCCGTTACTTTCGACAGGAAGAAGAATACTAGAGATTGAGGTCTCGCAGCCTTTGGTTGAAAGAAGGAGACCGTAATACCTCCTTCTTCCACTAGCAGTGCAGATCCTGCCTCTCTCGCAACCATATCTCATAAATTTCCTCCCTAGATGGTGAACCTATCAATGGCTTTGCCCAGATAAAGCTGGCTGCTGAAACACATTTTCAATCTCTATTTAGAGAGGACGGCTTGAGTGATGATGAAATCACCTTTGATTTCTTGTCCAATATCCCCTCTTTGGTCAGTACCGAGGTAAATGGAGATCTTATGAAGCCCTTTTTGGAAAAGTAGATATTAGAGGTCATATGGTCTATGGAGCCTGGCAAAGCCCCAAGACCAAACGAATTCTCAATACATTTTTATAGAGCTTGTTGGTCAGTTATCAGAAAAGACCTTATAAGGATGATCAAAGCCTTTCAGATAAAATCCAAAGTCGGTGGATGCATCAACTCCACCTTCCTTGCGTTAATTCCTAAAGAAGTCAATCCGACAACGTTTGATAGATTTATTCCAATATCGCTTTGTAACACCTCTTACAAAATTCTCTCTAAGCTCTTAGAAAATAGACTCAAGCCTCTGCTAGTGAATTTGATCTCCCCTCTACAGGGAGGGTTTGTCAAAGGGAGGCACATTATGGATAATGTGATACAAGTACAGGAAGCTATGCACTCCAGCCATCAGAGACAGGAGAAAGGCATGCTAATTATGCTCGATATGGCAAATGCTTTTAACCGGGTAAGGCTCTCCTTCCTTTACAAAGTTCTTCTTTCTTTTGGATTCAACTCATATTTTGTAAACATGATCAAAGATTGTACAGAAAGACCTTGGATAACACCTCTAGTAAATGGCAGACCGAAAAAAAATTCTTTCAAGCTTCAAGGGGACTTCGATAA
Organism: Larix kaempferi; assembly: GCA_027924585.1. Lineage (NCBI taxonomy): Eukaryota > Viridiplantae > Streptophyta > Pinopsida > Pinales > Pinaceae > Larix > Larix kaempferi. Next base: position 13,875,347 of record BSBM01000729.1, read on the forward strand.
GGCTGTCCGCTTTCGGTGTTCCTGTATATTCTGATGGCTGATACCCTTAGTAGAAATTTATCGTCTAAAAAAGAAGCTGGGATCATCCCGGGAATCAAATCGGAAAAAGGAGTAGAACCTCTAAATCATGCCCTTTTTGCGGATGATTCGCTTCTTTTAGGAGGGGCTTCTCTCAGGACAACAAGATACTTCAAAGAAATTCTGCAAAACTTTGTCTTATATTGGGAGCTCTGATTAACAATAGAAAGAGTGCAGTGTATGGCTAGAATATTGATCATTCAACTATTCTCCGCATAGCACACTTTTTGGGTTATACTGGATATGACACCTAGGATAAGATTAGATATGTGGGCCTTCCTTTAACCCTAGGCCAAAACAAACCTTCACCTTGGTTGGAAGTAATAAGATCAAAGCCAAAATTTCCTCTTGGGGAGGCCAATGGCTCACAAAGGCAGGGAATCTCATACTGATAAAATCAGTCCTCTCTGCTGTCCCAATATATCAGTCCTCTCTCGTCCCTTCCCCCAAAGCAATAATGGATCAAATATCTAAGCTACTTCGAGACTTTCTTTGGATAGGTGGAAAAGGAAATCAGAATAGATTGCACCTAGTTACCTGGGATATTGTTAAGAGACCAGTTTTAGAAGGAGGCCTACAGATTAGAGACCTTGGAATGGAAAATATCGCCTTGGGAGGAAAAATTATGTGGCAACTCTTTGTTGATCGAAGTCATCCGATGAGTCAAATACTGTGGAAAAAGTACCTAAATGGAGGATCTCTGAGAAATCTGCGGATAGAAAGTACTCCCAAAGGCTCAATAACTTGGAACTTATGTCGCAGAGGACTTGCATTTTTCCAAAAGAACCTCTTATGAATCCTAGGAAACGGTTGGAAAACACTTATGTGGGAAGATAAAATCAAAGGGCACCCTCCTTTAACTATCACAGAGTCCCTTACAAAGATCAAGCTCTGGCTTGTCAATAAAGGTTTCTTAAGGCAGGCAGATATTTCCTCTTGGGACGACAAAGGGAATTGGGTAGCTTGGTGGTTTCCATATCTGCCTGAAATTCTTCTTCCACAACAGAACTTGTTGTTGACAAAGCTGTCAAGTTTAGCTCCCATTCATCTTTCAATCGGGGATAAGTGGGGATGGGGAAAATTCGGCACTTATACAACCACTCAAGGCTTTTCTGCTCTTCAATTAAACTCGGTTCCATTGCATACCTCCTCTCTTTGGAAATCCGTCTGGAGTCCATACAGTCTCCCAAAAGTAAATTTCTTCATGTGGCTTCTAATGCATAAGAAGGTCTTAACTGGTGAAAACCCGAATAAGAGGGAATTTCTAGTCCCTCACAGATGTTGTTTATGTAACAAGGCCTTTGAGACGTCAGATCATCTCTTTGTAGACTGTGATTTCACACAATCAGCTTGGGCGCTTATGTTACAAGGTTTAAAGGTTGCAATCCCATCGCAGATTGTTGTAGTCCCTCTATTCACAAGTTGGAACTCTCGATATCCTAGAAGGATGTCAATTAAACCTGTCTGGAGTAAAATCAAGCAATCCATACCAAAGTTCCTTTGGTGGAAAATCTGGTTGGCGATAAATGAATGGATTTTCAACAACATGCCCTCGACTCCAGCGTTGGTTGTAGCAGAAGCAAAGGCATTTTTAATGGAAGCCGTGAGGAACCAAGATTCCACCCTCGACCCCACAACTCTTCCAATAGAGCATCACTGGTTAGGTTCTTTTTCGTTGGTTAAACGATTGAAGGCACCCAACAAGCCTTTCATCAACCCGATTTGGCACTTGAGACTTCCGGAAATCGAGTTTACTGACTCGTGGCAAAGGCAAAACAAAGCTACAATTTTTTTCAATGGAGCATCCAAGGGAAATCCAGGGACTGTTGGAGCAGGGGGAGTGATATTCAATACGGGTGGAATACAAGAAGCAGGTTTTAGTTGGGGCTCAGGGAAAAGCACGAACAATCAAGCATAAATTCTTGCACTTTTAAAAGCTTGTCAGCTAGTGAAGGAAGTTAGGCACAAAGAATTGCAAATTTTTGGAGACTCAAAAATCTTGATAAAAGATTTAAACTCTGATGACCATTTCAGTAATCCGTTTTTGAATGTGACACTCCATAGGCTCTGTTTTATTTTGCTCGAATTTTCCACTGTCACCTCTCACCATATCCTTCGGGATTTGAACAAACATGCGGACTCCAAGGCTAACCTGGGTTGCCACTTGCCTCCAGGACTGTTAAGCCTGAACAATGGACTCAGCACGCGACATCAAATTCCGTAAGTGATTTTCACGGTCTAGATCTATTGGCATTGAGGGGCGCTGCCACAGGCCTATAGATGTCCTTGGATATGAGTCGTTTAAGAAATACAGGAATTGCTAACCTTGAAAAATATGTACTTTGGTTGATTTGGCTTTGCCCAACCTCGTTTTTATTATAAAAAAAAATCTACACGTTTTAGTTAAAAAAAATAGTAAACTAAGTATATAAGATTGGCTTGAGAAGAAACTCGATAGAGATGAGGAGAAAAGAGATACAAAGATAGAAGACTAAGCTCATCCATTTATGCATGTGAGGAAAGATGGAAATAATGGCCTCTTTGAGGACAAGAAAAAATGAATAATACATCATACTAAATTTTTACTTTGAGAAAAGCTTGAGCTCTACACTATAGAAGAGATATGTCACATAAAGTTCCTTTAACAATTTCCCACGAGGCGTAGAATATACAAGAGATATGTCACGTAACATTCCTTTAAAAATTTCCCGCGGGGTGTAGAATAGACAAGAAATATGTCACATAACGTTCCTTTAATAATTTCCGACTAGACGTAGAATAGACAGTGAATGGGTGTACTGTTAAGGAACTCGTGTTAGGTCATCGGTTCGAAACTTCGTGGGTACTAGCTTACAAAAAAAATGTTCCCTTAACAATTTCCAGGATCCATGTGTTTCTTCGTGATTCCCTAAATAACAGAGTAGTAAGACAAGAGGCCCTAGATAAATCTATCTATGGGGGTATGTAACAACTTCATTTGGAATTGAGTAAGCTCTATAATAAAAAAGGAAACATGCCTATGGTCTTCATAATGAATCTAGGATCTCAAAGTGAGAGGATCTCTATACATGTAATTATATCTACCATTAATCACATAATGATACAAGCATAAGAAAATTGAAATGTCCCAAAATCAAAATGCATGTAAACAACATGAAAATTTATATTATTCATTACCAAATATTTTCCCAATGTGGGCTTCCCCCATAGACATGTCATCTTTTTCGAGACCAGGCTCTCTATGTGTGTTTTGAATTCCAAACAAGGCCATTGTTGTCTATTGCACAATGTCCTCCTCAACAACTCGCTCTTTCAATAATCTAATATAAATATTTAGAAGGCCAACCAAGGATTGGGAGCTCCTTGCAAATCCCAATATGATATTATAATGCATTTCTAAATCACTTGCCAATTTATTACCTATCAAGTTTTGTTTCCCAAGATTAGCTTCCAATTCTTCTTGTTTAGCCTCTTGCTTTTCCATATGCATGTTCACATACTCTATAGCATGTCTCATACCCTCCAATTGGCCAACCATATGTCTCAACGGATTCTTGATCTTAGAATTTCCATTTCCATTGTTCCATCTAGGATCAAGAAGATTCATCATTTTAAGAGTTGAGCCTCGATATGGCCTGAACTCCAAAATCCTCACGAGAAATAAGGTAATGGAACTGATGCTACAGGTCTTAACTTGAATCCATGTGAGGCTACTAACATAAATCCTTTCCAAGAAAATACAGAGGACACAAGAAGCCAAGTATAAACCAGAGCAAGAAATAACATATTGCTTACCCTTGTCAAAGATGTTGTGAGATTCTACTCCATTGAACTGATCCCCTGAATTTCCAACATGCTAAGCATGCCCCTTGCCTAAGATAAGTGGATTCAAATTCCTCACTCCATCAAAACTAGAGTTGAACAAAGAACCACATGATGTAAATTTCCAACCATCGCCCATGAAAAACAACGTTGCATTACCAGTCGCCATAACAATTATACCACCCACATAACTAGTAACCATTAAAGCATACATAAATTTACCATCAATCAAATCTAGGAGCAAGTGTGTGAGACAATGGGAGGAATGAGGCAGAGTTACAACTCTACCCTTAAGTCTTTCCCATAACCACCTTCCCATTGACGTGTGTATCACCTCATGTAAATGAAAGTGGGTCATAATCTTAAGTTAATAAACGTTGAATGAATCTATGTGTCTAATAAGAGTATGGAACCCATTACATGTCAAGGGGTCCCCTAATTTTTACTAGGACCCCTTTATCCAGTGAATTTTCTTGGTTGGCGATGAGATCGGCTTGATTATTCTTTGACCTTTGAATGTGTAGAAATTGAATAGATTCAAAATAATCCAACAATTCATAAATTCTTTGTAGCATTGTATACATCATTATTCCTTCACTATCCTTCCTTTTCCTGATGATGCTAATGATTAGGAATGAGTCTCCAAGAATAAGAGTTGTCATGATATTCTGAGATAAAATATTAGAAATTCGAAGGTACAAGGCATTAATATATCCTTGGTTATTGGTCATTCTACCCAATCCCCTAGCGTAACTCACTTCTATCTTTTCATTTAGGACATAAATGACCCCCACCTACCCTGACACCTGCCATCCTCGAGTTTCCTTTTGAATTCTCGTCAAATAATAACTTGCGTCGCTTCTATTGATCTAATCAACCTTGAAATTTAGAGTTCCCTAGTTATGTTTTCCATTGTTGACGTGTTAAAGGTTTTTTATATACATATTTTGATTGTAGAGGGCTTCCTATAAGTAGATACTAGTCCCATATTATCTCCTGAATATTGAGATTCTTCGATCTAATTGCACATATGGATCTAGTTCTAAGAACTTCATCAATTAAAGCTCCCATTCTAGCTTTATTTAATTGTGTGTGTGTGTGTTTAAATGAGGGGAAGTTCCTAGAGGGTTTCCCATGATATATTCATCGGAAAACAAAGTATATATAATATTTTTCAAAATATTATGAGTGGGAGTATTATAAAGTAGAAAAATAAATAACTTTAATTTATTTCAATTTAGTGTCAATGTTTGTAAACGATTAAAATTAGTTAGCCTAAGTGGGTGTGATTTAGGTTTCATGTAGGAGGTCTCAGTGTCAATCCCCTAACTTAGTTGGATTTGTTGCATGCTTCACTCAATACCCCTGCCATGTAAGGAATCATAATAGACGTCGACAAGTTTACACCAGTCACCATCTATGAAATGTCGGAAAGTGCCCAAGGGGTTCCCCACAAGTTTTTTCTTGTAAAAGAATATGACCAAAGTTAGTGAATGGGAGTCAAGAAATAAGACATAAAGAAAGAAAATGAACATCTAATTCCACTTTCAAAATGGTGAAATTATTATATAAGACTTGGCTTTAGAGGAAAATCGATAGAGACGAGGAGAGAAGAGATAGAAAGATACAAGACAGAGCTCATCCATTTAGGCATGTGAGGAAATATGGAAATATGGGAAGAATGATCTCTTCGAGGACAAGAAAAAATGAAGAATACATTGTAGTGAATTTTTACTTCGCTATACATTGTAGAAGAGGTATGCACATGGTGTAAGTGGGAAGGCCTCATGTCATTATTTGTAATAAAAATTGGAAACACTCCACTTTTGTCTCTATTTTACAGAGTTCTATAAAATAATAACTAATGAGAGATTAGTTAGAATACTTACATTAGTAATGATAACAAAAAGGTTTCATGTCATTATTTGGAAAAAATGAAATTGAAATTAATGCATGTGGAACCCTTTTGAATCCCATGAGAAAAAAACATTATGAATTTGATATTGGCTTATATAACATCAATGTAACGACAATTGTCACATAGTGGCAACGAGTTGCCTCCATACAAGTCGCGGGCACCTCCAAATTGGCCCAAAAATATAATATATGTGCAAAATTACCCCTTATTAATCTATAATCCAAATTACTACTATGCTCTTAGTAAGAAAGAGTTAAGTATTAGTTCTGCACATCTAACCAGAGAGATCATCCCTTATCACATGACAAGAGGGGATTTAATACAAATGACCATGTGATTTTGTTTGACCTCCATATGGAAAAGGTAGCGTTGAAGTATATGTTCCTAGTGAAATTAAATAAGAAGGAAACCATGCTTTGTGCAATACAAATAAGTTGAGTTGCTTATTCTACATTATTCATGACTAGTTGTTTTATCCCTCTAACACATTATTCATGGGATATTGTAACTTCATCAATACTCCCGAGCGATGTAGACACAAATAATTGATCAATGGATAAGGATTGGTCCTCGAAGTTGGAAGGTAGAACGATATCATGGCCATAAAGCTAAACGGCCATGTTGTTCCAGGTATTCACCAAGTGGAAGGATTTGAAATGGTTATGGGAAATAATACACATATTCTCATGGATGTATTTAGTGGTGAGATTTGTCCTTTTGTGGAGATTACTTGATCAATGAGAACGATGAAATAGGTGTTCAAAGATGACCATGTAATGTTAACAACCACTCTCATTGAGAATACCAAATTTAATCTGCACAATTGTGTTTAATGGATTTAGATGATATAACCAAGAACTTTCATAGTTGATTAATTGTTGCACAAAGCACGTTGTCGAGAATAAGAAAGCTTGGACATGGATTTTTGTCTCTTCAGGCATGGGATAATAAGGCCTTGATTGTCTTAACTAACTACATGGAAGAAACACATCATTTTCAATATATTTGCATCAAGGGATGTGATAATAGATGGAAAGGTTGGTGTTATGACCCTCCACAGGGGTGTAATGGAGGGCTCAAAGGGCCCATTCGAGTGATAGTGGAGGCCATTCAATGTAAAGTGGACCAGGTCCACTTTGTTGTTATTATTAAATAAGGCCCACTATGCTAGTCAATAAATGTAATGGGACCACAATGGGACCTCATTAAATAAAGTCCATCAGGTAGTTAGGAGGTTAGAGTGTATTGTGATTCTATAAATAAGGATGGAGTCCTCCTTATGATGTGTGGAGAAAGATATTGTAAATGGAGCTTAGCTCATAGGAGGTTTCCCCCTTGAAGAGGCAAGTGAACATGAGTAGATCCCTCTTTAAAAGAATAATTTAAATACAATAAAAGTGAAGGGTTTATGATAACTTTTGTGTATGATATTATTTTCATTTTTGGTATATTAAATGTGGTATCAGAGTTGCTTTCTAGGGCAAAGAAAGTAGGGGTTTTTTTTATAGGTTTTCATGGAGAGAAAATAGGCCCGTGATATTATGATCAATTTCTGAGTCTTTTCCAACTGAGTTTCCAGAATCTGATTGCAAATATGAATTCCTCTTGGAAAAATACGCGATTTCAAAAACTAAGCCGCTCAAATTCGAGTCCAGGAGAGGGAATTATGGCCATTTGAAATCTACATTTTTTCAACATTTATAATGACGACCATGGACCTTGCAGAGATTGCGAATTTTGACAGGGTGGCCAGATTGTAGCAAGGTCAACATAGTTGGAGAGAGAATTTTTAGGGATTTCATATGATATATTGTATGACATAGTTCCAACTGCTCTCCCCTATGTTATATCCCTTGCAACAATTCCACCCTCCATTGAAGCATGGCAAAGTGGGGGCATGTACCATGGGAGAAACACATAATTGTAGCAAAAAATTTACAAGATGGGCAAGCCAATTTGAAATCTATGCAATCCAATTGGACATCTCTGGAGCTGCACTGGAAGACATTAAAGGAGGGTCGTGCTAAAGTGGAGGAGATTTGTGTTACTCATTCTCTCACCATTGAAGCATATAACCAAGACATATATGCGTAGTATGATTTCAAGGATGATTGTGATGATTGTTATATGGATAGTTGTAATTTTTGGGATAACAACTAATTCCATATTCTTTTTGATGAATCTTCTCTTTCATATGCAAAGCAACTTGGGGCGAAAGGACAACCACTGTATGCTTCTTCTATAGTAGGATAATTCCTCTTTGCTCTATTTTTTTTTCTCTACGGAGGATTTTCATACTTGGGCTGGTTATACATTTTTGGATCCATATGACCATCATGGGCATAAACTCACAACACTCAACAATTCGTAGAGCTTCAATGTCATCGATGGGGTGCCAACTGCATCACATAGACATTGGACCCGAGTTTTTGGATGAGTCCCTTCAATTACTTCACTATGGCCATTAGCACTCATACATGAGATCCCAATTTAATACAGAACATGTTGGATGACATCAACATGGCTCACACTAGTCCGTGTGACCTTGATTCTTTGGCCTACTTCGGCATGGCAATCAACGTTTTCCCATGGGACCCTAGATCATGTTTGTACAACTTCACATCAAGCTTTTAGGGCAATGATTTCCTGAGGGGGGTGGAGTGTTATGATCCTACCTAAGGGTGTAATGGGGGGCCCATAAGGCCCATTAGAGTAATAGTGGAGCTATTCAATGTAAAGTGGACTAGGTCCACTATGTTGTTATTATTAAATAAGGCCCACTATGTCAGTAAATAATGTAATTGGACTTTATTAAATAATGTCCACTAGGTAGTTACGAGGTTAGAGTGTGTTGTGAATCTCTAAATAAGGATGTAGTCCTCCTTATGATGTGCAGAGGAATATAAGTGGAGCTTAACTCATAGGAGGTTTCCCCCTCGAAGAGGCAAGTGAACAAGAGTAGATTCCTCCTTTAAAAGAATAATTTGAATATAATAAGAGTGAAGGATTTCTAATATATTTTTTCTATGATATTATTTTCATATTTGGTATTTTACAGTTAGATAGATGTTTACATGATTTTCTAGTCAATCCTAACTAATATTCAGTCAAGTAAATATCGAATGCAAGATACCTATACCACCAATAAGGATAATAATGGGTTATACTGGATAATCATATATTAAATAGTCAAAATAACCAACAATATTTAAAGTGACTTATATAGGATAAATGGAACTAACAACATGATTAATTGTAAAACATAATTGCAATATTCATAAGGACAACTGTCAGTAATATCAACAACAACATACCATCATATGGTTGATGTTCAAAATGGACAAGTCAAGCAAAACACTCAAAACACCCCTGTAGGGATTTGAAGGGGAAAAGGCTGGGATAGAAGCCCATGATAGGTTTTAATCCCTACACCAACTAACTACACTAATAGATTTATTAGTTAAGCTACTCAGTAAAGTCTTTCCACTTAATGGTACTAATCCTCCAATTGTATGTATGTGCCTCATGTTAGTTATTGCTTTTCCTTTAAATGTGCAATTAGGATATAAACCCAATCCTAATCAACTATGCAAGTTAGGCTTTAATGCATAAATAAACTAAAAACAACAACGTTGTCGATTAACTAAAATGAAGCATACACCATTAATGATTCTAATTAAAATAGCGTTGGGAATGCAAAAAATTAGATTACATTTATAAGGTTAAATGCAAAGTATAGCAACAAATTGTTTCAAATTATGAACTAATTACATTTATGCCACTAACCATTAACATCAATAGACTATAAGTATGGAACAATTGATCATAACCAGTGAATCCATCATGCATATGAATGGCAATTAGTTAACAAAATAAAAACGAAAAAAAATTGCTAACTAAGAAAAAAAACAACAAAACAAATAAAATACACAGAGAATGATAAGTGTCGATGCTAAAAAAGATTTATTCAATAAAATAAGATTTATGTATAGACAATATTTTCCCAATTAGTTATAACAAGCAACCTTTCTTCCTATAAGCAAGATGTTTATGAGACCATATGCTTTTCACAACAATGTAAGTTAAAGTAAGATGAAGCCCCAAACAATGTGAAGTCTTCACTAATTCTACACTTAGATTATTTGAAGGGTATTTGTGACCATGACAATGTTAGTCATTTATGAATTTTCAAGAAAATACATACATGAAGCAAATAAACATAATTTATCTCCAGAGGGAAACACCTATGCTTTCGCCCTAGTTATAAACCTTAGATTCTATCTCGTTGGCATTGCTAGCACTATTAGGCTATCGAATGACTGAGATAGTGAACTTGATGGAGTCGCAGACCAGAGCTATAACTGCTCTCTCTTCTTTCATCATTATTCATGTATTTCTCCTTTTTCATTGAAAGTTGGGTGGGCAAGAGATAGATCACCTTTGCCTCTTGATTTTCATTTAGAAATTAATTCCTAGATATTTTTTTCAAAATTGGAGAGAAAGAATTTTGAAGGGAAACTAGAGCATGATAATTAGGTTCCTAGGCAAAGGAATTACTAGTAACTAGTTCAAAATACCCTAAGTGTACAAGGGTATCCCTACTCAATAAAAAAAAATTCATCGTGGTAAGAAATATGTGCCCACTTAGGGACACCATTCTCAAACGAAGGGAACTCAGTTGTAATGTTGTATGCACCATGGCCATTATTTTTCTTTGTTGGTAAATCAGGGAATCCTTATTTTGATAATTCATTTTCAAGCAATATATATCAAAGGCTGAAAAACAACAATCAATTTCAAAAACAACACAAGCCATTCATAACACATGCATGCAAACAAGAGATCAATTAGTGAGGGGAAATGCATGAGAAACTAGGTTTGTAGGTAAGATAATTATGGGGATAGGTTAAGCAAGAGGTTGGTCAAGAACTTGTTGGCAAGCAATTTCCATCCAGCATCTATTAATTCTAGCCAACATTATTAATCAATCCTAGATTTCAAATCATATAGCCTTTATCCTACAATCTTTTATGATTTTGCAAAGGACAAGCTACCATGATATGTGCATGTCAATGGATGAATTCACAATCAAATTTTGAACACATGCACATGATGCAAATGATCATTCACATCACACAAGGTAACTCTATAAAATGATGTAAAATCATAATAAGATAATATTTCCTACCTCCAAACCTTCCTTGCGTGCATTAGATTAAAATGGGAAATACAAGTAATATTACTAAATGGGGTTGAGCACGTACACCTTATCCATATGAATAATAGACATAAGATTAGAATGGTAACTAGGAACCTCCAACACATATTTGCATTCTCAATTCAATATAACAACCCACTTCCAACTATATCATATTTGCAACAAATATACAATACTTCTTATACTCATCCATCATTTTTTTCATGTGGTTCACGACACCAGATATCGGTGCAAGTTATATCCATGGATAACCTTCTCGAAATACGTGAGATAACATGGGGTGGCCTAACATTTTGGCATAGTGGAGGCTCAACAACAAGAGCATCTTATACACCCATTTAGGGGCTCAACATGTCACTTACAAGGAATTGAACCTGGGTGGGGAGGGTAACAATCATTCCTCCCAACCACCCAAGCTACATCCAATGGAATTATACTCATCCATCATGGGTATCATAAACCAACACTTACAGGAAGGAGGCTCTCATTTTTATTTTATTTTGTTTTTTTAATGTCAAACTATCACAAGAAAATATTCAAACACGTCATGCCCTAGGTTCAATACCCAAATGGGCAATTGTAATGTCCCCTCCCGCGGATCCAACTCCGATAAGGGAACATGATGACAATCTATGGGGCTTTCACAAAAACTCAGCCCATTCATTAGATTCATAGCCATAAAATTAATGTGTGCAGATGCAAATCAAACATATATGCACAACGGAATAAGAACATCACCCACACACTTCTTTCATATGCATTCAACATATCAATAATAAACATCAAATTAAAACATTGCAGAAGTAAAATGCACATAGAGAACACTTATCTTCATTTGTGCAATTGCCCCCAAACAACTAGCTATGTTGTTGCAACGTTCCACCCAACCATAGGCTAGTTGTGTTCATAGATCTCTCAACACAACTGCCACCCCCGAGCTGGGCATGGTTCTTACAAGGAAAAGGGGACATTCAAGCTCATGCATAGCCAAAGCAATAGAAACCCATCTCACCCCATCATTCTTTCACACACAGCGACTCAAACTGGGCATGGATACACATTTTCAGCAATGGGATCTACAAACACAATGGTCATGGATTTTTCCAAATCGTGGGCACACCAAAAACGGACTGTGAGAAAGGGCAATTCGACCACATGGAGAAAAATGATTTATCCCACAGATTGTGGGCATTCCAATGGCCAAATCGACTTCCAGGAAACCCCCAAATCAATCTGTTCTCTTCCCCACTGGTAACCAAAGAAAAAACACCCTTCTCAGCTATGAAAAAGAAGGAAAACACAAAAAAAAACGTTTATGGGCATTCAAGGGACAAATACAACCTTCACACAGTCATTAACTGGCAGCAAGGAACCAAAACGATTTTTGGGCAAAATCGTGACAGGTTGGCACCCGAAATTGACATATAAACAGTCACACAATTGATGGAAATATTCAAAAACGATCTATGAGGTAGGAGATAACAGCTGGGTTCACAAAAACGATTTTTCCACAAATGAAACCAAATCTGGAAATTCAAAAACGTTTTTACAACAATAATGGAAACAACAAGCTATCAAACTTATCTATTGAGCTTCCCAATGGATTCTCTTCTTTCCCCACAGTCCATCCATCACAAAAACGAGATTCTCAGCTTGAAAACCAGTGAATTTACAACGTACTCCATGAGAGAAACGACCAAGAAGCTCCAAAAACGTGAGAGAGCAAAAACTGATTGATGGGTTATGGCTTGGGAGGCAAATTCATGGCTCTTTTCTTGCCAAGGAAGCCAAATACGATTTTCCATGCAGGGTGGTTTCCCATACTCGAATTTGGACAGCCATACCTCTCCATTCCCCAAGGCATTAACTACCTCAACCAATTCTTGGGAGAATGAATGATTGCGTACAAAAGTCAACATGGGTAGTTGAGGGTTTGATGGGTTCTCTCATTGACACTTGGCTTGACTTAATTGGCTCAAGGGTTTGAATGTTTTCCCTCCCAATTCCTTGTAAAATCATGCCCCCATCTCTTGTTGCATTGCATAACTAGTTGTGGGTATTTTATTAAAATGCATATTTACAATTCCAATGTGCTCGGCTAGCACGTAAACCATATGCATCAATAAATCGATGGCGGGGCCTTGGCCTTGAGCTCCTCACCACGATTTTATAGCAATATTACATCATTTACATTTTAATGCAATGGGGTCAAAATCGGGATATTACAACAATGCCTACCATGATTAATATCACTTTGCAACTATAAACTAGCCATAACATGCCAAATGACCATTGAAACAAAACCTTTTAAAATAGTGGAAATATTCCTGAAACCTCATAAGGCTAAGGCTAAAAACACTGCCAATAGATTCAACTTGCTGCAAAGTTCAATTTAACAAAATAAGGGTTGAAAGATAGGTGTGTTGGGTTGTTCATTTGTAAATACTAATAAGAGATAAATTGAAGTGATTGACCACTACCCCCCTTCAAAAAATGTGCAATGAGGTAAATCAAAATGTTGAGTTAAGGAGTGAAAAAATTCAAACCTTAGACCATGGCCCCTTAAGCCAGAATATGAGTTGAATTAAGGAAACAATGAAGGAAATCTTGCATGTGAAGGAAATTACAAATTGGATCACAGATTGTGAGGAGATTTAGCAAAGTAAATGTATGCTCATAAAAACCCCAAGCCATGATTCTCCAATCAACAAACACAAAGAATGAAGGCATCCAATTATTATTTTCATGAGATGCGGGTTATCTATTTTCCTTTTCCTTTCGAGGTCAATGATTGAGTTGGATCCATGCCTATTTTTCTCTCCAAGCTACACCTTTTGATCACAAACTTATGCTCAAAATCAGTTTTTTTAAGCCAATAACTATCGTGAATGAGGGCTCAAGGTAAGTGATAAAACTTGGAACTCCTTCAACTTTCAAAGTAAAGGTTCCAAGAGAAAAAATATAACTTGAGTTATTGTTTGCATGATCTGTGGGTTATCTATTTTCCTTTTCATTTTGAGGTTGACGACTAACTTGTTTCCATGATTGTTTTGCTCTCCAAGATACACCCTTTGACCACAAACATATTCCCGAAATCAAATTTCTTGAAGCCAACAATTGCCCTGAATGAGGGCTTAAGGTAAGTGATAAAACTTGGCTCTCCTTCAAATTTCATAGCAAAGGAGCCAAGACAAAACATATAACTTGAGTCCCACACTTAGCCTACTCTCCTTAAGTGCGATCAAATGCATGGAAATGGATATGGTTGCATGTAAGAAGACTACATGTTCATTTGCAACATCAATGTTGAAAATCCCCTCTCACAGAGCATATAGGATAATAATGAAAATGGAGTATGAAGCTAAATTAGATTACAAGGGATTTTCCCTTTCATTCTCTACCACTGTATTTTTACAAGAATAACTGCAGTTCACTCATTTACATTGATGCCCCAAAGCCATTATAATAAATGCCTTGTTAAGTGGATGATTACCATTATATTCCTTATAGCATTATCCTTGCCAAGCACGTTATCATATACGGATGGTAAAGCCTTTACACCCAATATAAACTTATGTAAATGCCTTGTGATGGTGGCCCATACTCATAGATTTTTTTACATTGCACTTAATAATGAGAATATGAATTGAGAGTTGGGATCACTTAATTGGATTTCTAATCATGTATTGTAATGTTGCAACTGGGATAAACGAAGATCAACACAAGTTGGAATATATAATCCACATATAAAACATACATACACTCGCATTCACATTTTTTCAAAACCTTCTTGTAAATGCCTAAACTAAGCAAAGGACTAACATAGCCACATATATCACCATAAATGTTTGCACAAACATCATAATGAAGAATTGACGGTGAACCTAGTACTTCACATCCATATCCCACACGTCATTTCAATAACATGAGCATCATAAGTCAAAGCATAATATATCAAACATGAACAATAGTCATCAACAACACAATGAATCCAACCATAGAATGAGCATGTACAATCAACATATCAACAAACAATGGATCGGTAGCTATAGCACATCCATCCATTTGACCATAGTGCACCCTAGAAGGATACCCTATCGTGCCTAACATGATATTTGAGTTGTTGATTATTAACAAAGGTGAGACTAGTACTTATTAGGACTTCAACGGATATTAATAATTTGTGGTACATTATCTTGTTATGCACCAAATTCCTAAAACAACATAAAATTAGAATAGAGAGTGTCATGGGCAATTTTTCATAAAGGTGTGCATCTCTTCCCATTTGAGGGTGAAAGCCTTTGAGGTTGTCAACATGGCCTAGTATTATGTTACTAAAGCATTTAATGTGAATGACTCCAAATTGATCCTGCAAGCTCTTGTTAGCAAAACAAAACAAATTAAAACAAAAACTTGAAAATGACTTAAAACAAAGCAAAGGGACACTTGAGAACATGCAAACCACAACAAGAAGCAAATGCTGGAACCAATTTAGATTGCCCAATGGTCAAGATTGTTACATGTAGTGTCACCTAGGAGGTGTAGGCTTCAAGGGAAGTCAATAATATCCCTAAGGGAGGTCCTTTTTGTCCACACTAAATGCTAAATAACTTGAAGAACAAATGGAAGAAACACTTGCCCCTTGGAGGAAGGTGGCGAGGGAGGTTGAGGAATGCTAATAGGTATGGTAAGAGGTGCGAGAAGTTCTAACACAATTCCAATGGCATAACCTTGCTCTAAATTTCTCTACTTAGATGCATTCCCATGGCTTCCTTTTATAGGCCAAGAAGTGGCCAAGAAACAACTAGATCCAAATGTGAACCCCATCACCTCATGAACTAGCTCCAAAGTACACAAAGGGGCTATTCAATGCCTGAAGAACCAAATTCGAATTTCAATTGGTGAGGGAGATTTCATGTTCAATGCGTGTTAGGTGGTTGAGATCCTACCGTTTTTTATAGTAGTGCGGATCTCTAAGGATAATCCACGCTAGGCTACCATGTGCATAACACTGATAACACACACTATAGCACGAGCTAACATGGGTATATATGCGATACCTTTTATTTTGATTGTTTTTGGCATTTTTGGACTCTTCGGTGGGCTACATGCTATATGTTGATGACACCTTACTCCAAGATTAGCCAAAATGTCGCATGCATGCAAAATTTAGGCATTAACAGATGCCCCCTGATGTATGAGGTTTGGAGGGTAATATAGAGCCAATAATGCATCATCGTTTCTTTTGTGTTCTCTCACATTCTTGTAAGTTCTCAAGCAAGTGTGGACGGAAAGTTCCCTTGGGGGAAGATTTCTGGTGACAACCGGTGAAATTGTAACACAAAATAGTGTTTTATACAAACGAGGCAGGCATACCCATGCTTGTGAAAATATATCAAGATGACTACAATGAGAGGAGAGTGGCTTCAATCCATATGAGAGTACATGAACTTGGAAATGATGTTATTGGTGCCAAATAAGAGGAACTTATGAGGATCATGATTTCCCACGGGGGTGGGGGACCAGAATACTGGTGAAGTTTTTTCTTTAAAAAAAGTAGAATAGGCAACAATCATTAGGTCTTATTGATTGTACATGTATATTATTGGGTAGCGATGCAGAGCTTAAAACCAAATGCAATGCACCTAAACTAACCCAAAAATAGAAAAGTTGTTGAAAAGTAAATGTGCATACATAATTTATTCAACCATGAAATAAAATCTAGACACGACTTATAAAACCAAATACTAAATTAACAACACAAACATGAACTTATCCTATAAAAAGTCTTAAACATAACTAAAAATGCACATGCAAAACAACCAAAGCTTATTTTATTTAATTTTTAATTTTTAACTTTTAACTTTATATTTTTTAAAGAATTAAAATTTTGTGTTTTATTAGTTTTTTTGTTTTGTTTTGTATTTATATGTCTTATAACTATGCTATTCCAATATAGTGATAAGGCTTTAAGAGAGACCCATTCACTATGTATGAAAACGACCTCTCTTAGTTGTCCTTTAACTACAAAGCATTATTTCCCATATTTTGTGCAATAGTAAATGGTCCCAACCATATATTTTGGAATTTCGTATACTTAACCTTGTCTTTGTGAGAAGAATCCCAAAGCTATACTCTTTGACTAACTTTGAATGACCTGGCCTTTTCCTTTTTATCATGATATTTCTTTACAATACCTTGTTTCTTTTTTATATTCCGTGCTGCAAACTCTCGTCATTCTTCCAAATCCATTAATACATTAAGCCTCGTTTTTATTAGATTGGTGTCTCAATCCTCCATTTGAAAGGTTAAACGATAAGTGGTAATTTCCAACTCAACAACATTGGAAATGCGTTTAACTAGTACTAATCTCAATTATCTTGTTTTAGGTGTAAGTACCGTTCATGGACACTGTCACCGTTAATAATTTTGGTGAGCTTAATTAGATTTTTATTGGTGGACTCAATTGATCCATTTCTCTGCAAGTAATAAGAAGAGGAAGTTGAGAAAATTACATTGTGTAGCTAGCAAAATCTTCGAACGCATCTACATAAAAAGAATTGCAATAGTTATTGACAATTTAAAGGGGTTGAGTGAAGTGATATTTTTTTTATGGTTTATTATTTTTTAACAAGATAACTTAAGGCCACCTTGTGAAATAGTAAGTAGCAATACAAATAAAAATGTGGTTAGTAGAAGAGGGTTGAGAAATAAGACCTATAAATTCAAGTCCCCACCCGGTGAAAGGAAAACTTGCTATCATAGGATCCAAGGCTTGGCTAAAAACTTTTGTTTTCCTCTTGATCGCTAGCAGCGATCACACAACCTAAAAAACGTGAAAAACCATGAAAAAAGGTAGGCCAATCTAATCCATAGTGCAAATTTTTATGTGCAGTGGCCTTGGCTACAAAATTCCCACCTTTATGGAATTGCAAATGGATGTCATCATGAAATTTACAGAGGATGGATTTGTGTTCGGATTTCCCAACACACTAGAGCTACACACCATTAGGATGCCTACAAAACAAACAATTGTTCAACAAAACATACTTTCACTTTCCAACCTTAATCTTCTCTTCTCATCAACCTACAAATGGGAATGACATTATTGGTTTTGCAGATAAAAAATTATGTCATGGTACCAATGATCAACTGTCACATCACAATCAATATCATCATATTCAAGCTAAAAAATGGCAAGCAATGGATCTTCATCCTCTTCGCTACCATAATATTTGTCATGAGAAATTTTTGCCAATAGGAGAGCTAAGTCCCTAGATTGAACAACCTTAGAAAGCATGATTTCAATGTTAAATTCTTGGATTTTGGCAAGCCAATTCATCATTTTTCCCCACATAAATGCATGAGATAGTAGGTACTTAACAATAGGGAAAGGGACCTTTACGATTGTGTGTTTTTCTAGCACAAAATATATGAATTTCCTCAAGAAATTACAAGGGATAAAACATGTTCTAGATCAAAAGATATTTAGCTTTGTTTTTGGTTAAGCTTTGGATCATTGAAGCTACAAGTCTTTCAAAATTTTCAACATCAAGCTGCACAAGGATGGTTGAAACAACCAACTCTATAGTGTTTGTGCAAATCTTAAAATCTCTTGCAAAATTAGGTTTGTCCAAAGTAGGAATTGAGGTGATGGAATACATAACAGACGTAAAGGATTCTTGGGCTCTTTGATCCCAACAAAAAGGTGTGTCCTTTGCATATGTCTAATAATTTGGGTAAAGTGAGGTACAAATCTGCAAACAAAGTTGAGTTTTTTTGTAAAAACTTGAATGGATTTCTTAGAAGTAGGAGTCAACAACCTTTGGATAACAACAATTCTCTTAGGACTAATGCTTACATTGTCCTTTCAGGCAACATGCCCCCAACAACTTGCCTTCAATTACATGAAAATAAAACTTGGTAGGATTTGATGAAATGGAAAGCTTCCTACATCAAAGAAAATCTTGCTTTAGATGGTCAAAATGATCAATTTTTCTCTTTGAATGCCTATTTAAGTCATTGAGAAAAATTTGAATGGTTATACTTATCAAATCATCTAAAGTAATGTGCATTTCCCTATGAAAGGTAGTGCTTGCATTGATAAACCCAAAGGGAATTCGATGATATGTAAAATTGCCCCACCTTGTCGTGAAAGTTCTTTAAAAACGGTCTTTGGGATTGATTTTAATCGAATTATAACTAGAGAAACCATCCAAGAGGATATCACTTATGAATTGACACCCTACTATAAGATGGCATCAATGAAAGGCAAAGTGAAATTGTCCTTAACACTTACTCAATTCAGATTTCTAAGGTACAGGCAAAATTGAACATCGCCATTCTTTTTCTAAACCAAAACCAAATTGGCAACTTACTTTTAGTAATGAACTAGGAAAACCACATTTTCCTCCAACATTTTATCAAACTTCTTCCTTATTAAGGGATCCAAATTCCAATTAATAGGCCTTTGTCTTTATATGATCGACTTAACATATTTCTCAAGTAGAATGGAGTGTTGGATTATACCAAGGTTTAAACCTCTCAAACATATATAATACCAAGCAAAAATATCCCTAAATTCATGGAAGAGGGCTAAACATTTACCTTTTTCTTCTTTGGTGCATTGGGCACCAATATGTAAGATTTTGGGATCATCCTCAAAACCTATGTTTATTGAGACAATTTGGTCAATATTTCTCTTAGAAGGATCATTGGTTTGACCAAAGTCCTTTAAAGCATCATTGGATGAAAACATGTTTTCCAAAGTTACGAGGCCTTTGGGATACACACCATACTTGAGATTTATGATGCTTGAAGAGCCAGTCATCTCATTTTCTTGGTTAACTAGAAAAGAACAAATGTCTTTGTTATTATTAAATTCTACCAAGATTCATCATTATCTAGCACACAAGGACGATAAAGAGAAGTGATGTCACAATTAGGCATCATTAGAAAACCACCTATTAGGATTAGTGGTAAAAACAACCAATTTGTCAACCACTAAATTCAATTCTTTGTGGATATAAGTTAGATTCAATGAGGAAAATCCTTTAGTAAGTTGATCTATAAGCTGAATATACCCATTGGAAATTTTCTTAGATGGTTTATATATCGTTTTAACTGTACCTATGACTATTTCTAAATCTCCAAAAGCTCGCAACCCAATTCTAAAGCCTTTTCCAAACCTAGACACAAACCTCCAAGCTCAACAATATTGTTAGTGCATGTAAAATTCAACCAATAAGAAATCTGGTGAAGTTTAACTAATGGAGAATACAACATAATCCTAACACCACTACCTTCACAAGAAGGTGCCATCAAACTATAAGTTACAAATCTGATCCTAGTCAGAATTGGATTGGACAATAAAATAATTTTCTCCTTCTTCTGTGAAGAGAGAATAAGTACCAAGACCAACTTCAATATAATCAACTTTGGGACCATGGATATTTTCAATATATTGGATGATTCTTGGTTCCCTTGAAATAATGATGTTCTTACAATCATGAGGAATGATCTTATGTGAATTGTTAGGGCCCAGATAACAATTGATTAAGTGTTTCCATTAACACCTTAGGATCATGGAAGAGTTGCATACCTCCATATTAGATACTAAGAAATTGAAAAATGGTCTATATCTTTGAGTGAGAACATATGACTAGGATAATATCTCTAATTTAATAGATGGATGATTGGACCTTCTTATTAAAGGTGCCATATTCTTGGTTTCACTTGTGCAATTTAGGCCAAGTTTTTTATTATCACTTTTGACATGATATTAGGAAAAAATCCTTCATCAATTAAGAAAGGGTGAAGATTTTTTCCCATGATCCACATAGAGACATAAGAGGGAGTATATCTAGGATCAAGCTGTGTCATAGTTGTCACGTTCACCTCTTTCTGGATTTTTTATTCCAATTCAATGGCATTGGCAATGAAAGATGTTGTTACCCAATTATTTATAGCTAGTATAATATGGACAACAAGTTATTTGTTAAGGTTTTACTGATGGTCCGGGGTTTAAGTACATTTAGGAAGCTAACAATGGATGCCAGGTCATTGGATACATTGTAAGGTGAGTACCTAGATGGAAAAATAACAATACTCTATGACAAAACAATAGAATTTTGGTGCTAGACAATAGGAACCAAATGTTGTTTCCAGGATAACACTAATCCATATTTGTCATTCTCCTGGATTTTGTTGTTTCAAACATTTCCCAAATTAGAGTTTTGATAGGTCTAGGTATGAAATAATATGGGCTACTTGACTTTTGGTCATGGAATGTAATGTCCCTTTTTATGAATTTATTAAAATGGCAAAATTTTCACTTTTTTCCCTAGTTCGACCTTTGACTAGTTTTGATGTCTAGGTCTCCAATTTGCTCCAAATGATCCCAAATATTTTGAGAAGGTATATGAATGATATTAGGACTTGATTATGATGTTCATGGATGGTATAGGACCAACAAAAGACTTCTGCAAACCCATTTAATATTCTGGCCAAAGTAGGGAGTTTGACTAGCAATTTCTCTTTGACCAGTATTGGCCCCTTGGTATCCAAATGACTCCAAATTCTCCCAAATGGCTACAGAAGGTACTTGGATGATATTAAGAAATATTTATAATGTTTACGGATGCTCTGGAGTGTTCATATGACTTCTGCAACTCCTCTTTCAAATCTGGTCAAGATAGAGATTTTTACTAGTAAATTGTGGTTCAAATCCCCTAGGGGTAGATGATGAAAATGACTTTCCAAATGCACTCAATACAACTATAATTTATGAATGGAAGAATGGGACATATAAAATACATCAACATGAACTCATATGCATCACCATTCAACTTTTAATGTCTGTTATAACTCCCTTAAATCAGATGCAAAAAGACTAGTTTCAACCTTGGGGGAAATGGCATTAAATCTTCTTCAAATGGTATTAAACTGATCGAAATGACTCCAAATGGTTAAGTATTGAACATGAAACTTTTGCAGCTCATAAATTACATTCCATGAATCATAAATACATCAGAGGAATGATCTTTCATTCAAATACATCAATACATCATTGCTACACATCAAGGTAGTGGGGAAATGGCACCATTCTTTCATTAAAAATCAGATTTATACATTTCCACTTAGAATTTCGACCTGAAAATTTCTGCATATGAAGAAAAGAGTATTTAATTCATATTAAAAAATAAATGGGGCATTAGAAGCTCCCCCAAAGAGTACAATAGCTCATCAAAAACGCCCACCCTCAAGGATCAAGAATATGCAATGAAAACTGGAAATGGTTGAAGGAGTCAGCTACAATAGAAGAAACCATGAGCTGCCCTGTAGCTTACACCTGCAAATACAGACTCCATTAAAGCTCCATTAAATACCTGAATGGCCTTTCCAAACACCAACTTGGATGAGAATCTTCCACCCTCGAAATTGGCTAAGGCAAGAAACTAGTCATCCACTAGCTCCTCTCTCACAAATGCAATAACAAATTCTAAAAATGATCAAAAGCTGGTTTCATTCTTTGTTCTTGACATTTATAAAGTTTCCAATCTCTCTATGGGTCGAATTCCTTCCAATAGATGCATTCCAACTCAAGTTGGGAAGAGATTCCAAAGAATGCCACTTGTACAACAATTCCTAGTCTCCCACTTCCACCAAATCACATGTGGAAGCATCTTAGCTCCCCTAACTCCCTTGAGCATCCTATTGGAGGCTATTTTTAGCCCTGACATGTCATATATGTCATATTTCAGCCTTCAGGTCTGATTTGTGTCATAGCATCTTCAACATTGTTGTCATAGAGATAGGGAATCTAGTCCAAGGGTCTCACTAGCTCCAAAATGCCTCTTCCTCTTCCATGGGAGTTACTCTTCCACTCCAATTCGACCTTAATTGATTCATGCAAAGTATATTGACCTTCCAACTCATCCCAAGACCCTTGGGATTCTTATGGATTCGAATTGACAAGAGGAGGATTCCATGTGGCATAGAAAATCTAGCTTGTGTGGGTCCCACTTCCTCCATGTGTCTTCATGATCAAATGTTACTTTGATTTTCACTTGTATATATTTATTTAGCTCATTTATTAAATATTTATGCTATTCTAATGTCCACACATATTTTATTATCCCCCTTATTCCAAATCCCAAAGCTTCCACCCCCAACCTAGGAAAGTAGTAATTTTCCTCTTTGGCAATTATTTGACCCTTAGCATCAATTTGACAAATTCTCGTGAATATGACCAATGGGCTTAGGCCATTGTGACCCAATGCAAAATTTGGGACATGAAAAATCCTCTCTTCCCAATATTTCTTGTCCTCAAGCAATTTCAAACACGGGTGTTGAAGAACCTGCTTCCTGTATAATTCTTTGAAGTTGCCACTAAATTGCCCAACCTTGAGTCTTTGAGATTCCATGAAGGTTTTAGAGAGGAACCACCATGCTTGCTGCTGCACTGCTCTGATTAAAATCACTTTATTAAGTGGGGAATCCATCCCCCATACTACTTGTTTCCCCTAAAAATTGAAACCAATGAGACTAAGAATTATCCCAGGGTCCCTTCAATGACAACTACAATATGCACATATTTCTTTCCTTTGGTTCACTCTTATATGGAAACTAGAAACAACTCACAAGTCATTGGGTCACGAGATTCATCACAGAAATTGCACCAGTGATGAGCAAAAGTCTCTTCAGGTTGATAGGAACTAGACTTTGTCAAGTTCAACAACCTGAAGGTGGGATTTGAGACAAGTTTAGGATGTGCAATCAACCTATGCTCAAAAGAGATCATTCACTTGTATAGATCCTAATTAATTTGCAACATAAAAATCGTATTAGTTTTAGGACCAAAATTTTTAAAGGGAAAATCTATTCAAAGGTTATGTTATTCAAACTCCAAACAAGTTTCTAAAGTTGAACCAAGACAATTTACATCATCACATGGTTCCTCTCTTCAATGAAAACTACAATATGCACATATTTATTGCCTTTGGTTCACTATTATGGAAACTAGAAATGGCTCACAAGTCATTGGGTCACAAGCTTCATCATAGAAATTGCACCAGTGATGAGCAAAAGTCTCTTAAGGCTGAGAGGAACTAGGCTTTGTCAATAACCTGAAGGTGAGATTTGAGACAAGTTTAGGATGTGAAATCAACTTATGCTCAAAAGAGATCATTCACTTGTATAGATCCTAATTAATTTGCAACATAAAATCATATCAGTTTTAGGACCAAAAATTTCAAAGGGCAAATCTATTCAAAGGTTATGTTATTCAAACTCCAAACAAGTTTGTAAAGTTGAACCAAGACAATTTACACCCTTTTCTTCTAATCAATGACAATAAGCAAAGGGTAAGCTATTGTCATAACGGATTGGATCTACTTGCTGAGTGGGATAGATAGCTTTAGGGAACTTATTAAAGAGCTTCATGAACTCGGGGTTAAAAGCTTTAATAGTCTCACCAAATTTGAAGGATAGTCTATTGAAATTCATCATATGACAATGGGGTTTTCCATATTGTCAAACCTTGATTTAAACTGGTAAATGAACTCAAACCAAGCTAAATATTTTATTTTAGGAGGTCAAATAACTCAATAGTATCCTTTCCTTCTAAAAAGTTTACAAACAGTCTCATGCATGGATCATTATCATGTGCATTGATGTTGTCACATGCATTAGAAAATGGAACTAAGTGTTCATTAGAAGAAATCACCCCATTGATTGAAAATTTAGGTAGATGATCTTTGAATTTCAAAAAATGATTAGTAATTGGTGCAATGTTTAAAGGAGATGCCACATCCCATGCGGTAGCATTTTCATCTACCCCATACTGAAAAATGCCTAGGATTTTTATTACCTTTCCGGCGATTATTCGAGATAGGTACAAGGTTAAATTAACTGAACATATTTCCTAAGCAATAAAACCAAAGGTTGAGGCACTAGAACTAGAAATGGAACTATTATTATTATTATTATTATATACTAGGGTAATTGGCAACATGGACGGTGAATGTACACAGAATCGATTCTCGTCCGCTACCACTCTAACCCTGGGTGCATCCACACAACCCACAAGCATGGGGCACAGGTAAGCCGAGGTAATTTGAAATCGTAAACTCTATATACACCATGAACTTTATTTCACTTCAATTGGGATGAATACATAATTATTGCTTTAATTTGCTTCAAAATTAACAATGGTATGGGATGATATCTTTTCAAAATGTCCAAGAAGCTTTCTTCTTGATTTGATTTTAGAAAGAAATTTAAAATTAAGGTATTCACCTCAAATTCTGCATGATCTTCTTGGAGAGTTGGACATACACCAAAGTTTAAGCTTTCGTGAATCTATGAACTTTCATTTCCTAGTGGAGTCAACATTTATGTTGATGCTCAGAATGAACAAGTCAAGCACATCACTCAAAATTCCCTTGCAAGGATCTCAAGGGGAAAAGTGAAGATATAATCTCATTATAGGTTTTAATCCCCACAACAACTAACTACATGGTTATATTTATTAGTTAGGCTAGTCAATGGAGTCTTTACCTTTAAGGGTACTAATCGTCCAATTTTGTGTATGTGTAAATTTTAGTTGTACCTTATGTTAGTGATTACTTTTCCTTTAAATGTGCAATTAGGATATAAGCCTAGTCCTAAGTAGCAATGCAGTTTAAACTCTAATGCACAAAATAAAATAATAATTGCAAGATTTTTTTTTGTCAATTGTTGATTAACTAAAGTGAAGCTTTCAACATTAATAATTTGAATTAAAATACCATTGGAAATGCAAAAAATCATATCACAATACAATGTTAAATGCATAGTAGCAAACTCTATAAAATTTTGAATTAATTAGGTTTATACAATTAACCATCAACACCAACAAACTACAAGTATGAAACAACTGATAATAATTAGTGAATCCATCATGCATATGCACGACAACTAGTCAAGCAGAAGAAACTGAAAATTTATTGCAAACTAAGAAATATAACTATGAAACAAATACAATACACATGGAAATATAAGTGTAGGTATGCCCAAAAGAGATTTATACATTAATGAATATTTTTGTACAATCAATTGCAACCCAAAGAGTTTTAACAATTGATCTAGCTTCATGTAAACATGATACTTTTGAGACCATATGTTATTCACAACAATATAATGACAAGTGGGATGAAGCCCTAGAAAATGTGAAGCCTATAATATATCCACACTTAGATTCTTTGAAGGGTATTTGTGATCATAGAAGTGTTAGATATATATATTTGCAAACAAATACACACATGAAGAAAATAAACAAAATTTACCTCTAGAGGGAAGCATCCCTACTTTCACCCTAATATAGGACCTTAGATTGTAACGTGCTTGCTATTGCTAGCATTTTTAGGCTATTGAAGCACTAATAGAATGAACTTAGATATGAAGTATTAGCAAAGCAAAGTTATACTTTCTCTCTCTTTTATCCTCCTTAATCAGGTCCTCTTATTGCTCCTCTTATTGCTCTTTTATAGAAGGTTGAGTGGGTGGTTGAAAGATCACTTATGCCTTTTGACTTTCCTCCATAAATTAATTTATGGAGAATTTATTTTTCAAATTTGGAGATCTAGAATTTTGAAGGGAAACTATGTCAAGTAGTTAGGTTACTATCATGACTAAGGGTTTGACTCAACTAGTGTACCATTTCTTCAACTTTGTAGTCATGAAATATTTAATTATCACCATCATTTATCTCACTATATTCATTTCAAAAATCCAATCATAGACAAATAAATAATCATTTGCATCTATCATGTGTGTGTGTGTGTTTGTGCATCATTTATTATCTCACTATCTTCATTTCACAAATCCAATCATAGACAAATAATTAATCATTTGCATCCATATTATGTATGTGTGTGTGTGTGGAATTTCAATTGGCAAAAACTACCATCAACTGCCGCTAATTGGTTGTGATAACCAAAATGAATCTCATAGTCATCATCAAAATATATACATAGTCCATCAAACTATGCTACATATTTGTTCAGACATGCATCATTATGGATCCATTAAGGAAATTGTATCTCACAAAATCTATGCATAATAAAAAATACACACACAATCCATTTGGTACAAAATAGACGAAGCCGATGACTTCAAACAATAGGTGGTCTAGTAATTGGTTCATAAAACTCAAGTCTGTAAAGGAAACTGTAATACCCCCATTTTGACCCTTAGGATATATTGGATTTTAATGTAAATATTGTATACATGCGATGTGTGATTCCTAGCGTGGAGCTCAAGGCCAAGGACCCGCTAGGGAATTCTCAGCCTTGAAGGGATGTTATTTTATGTTGTGCTATCCATGTGCTAGTAAGCCATGGGGAAATTGTAAAAATGATGCAAATAATTGTAATTAAAATAAAATACCAAGGGGCTGGTTGTGGATGAAACTAAATGAGGGGGCTATGTGTATCCACTAGGGAGAGGTGAGGGGGTTGTAGGATTGAACCCTGGGATTCCATATGTCACTTTGAGAACCCACCTTTGGCTATCCTAGCTATCATTTAATGTTGTTGTAAGGAAGTACTTCAGAAATCTGTTCATGAGGTTGATGGAGTATGGGAAGCCCTGAAATTCGTAAGGCAGGGTATGGGCTTGGTTTGCTTGACCCATAAGTCACCCTACCTAATGGGGGGACGTTTTCCCTCATCCCCATTCCAGGGTTGATCATTTAGCCTTCCGTTTTCATGGAGGACGTATGCCCAATAGTGAAGAAAACTCGAAATCACAATTCTGAGTTAATCCACGTTCGGGAGTGCCAAAATCGCCCAAAAACTTTGTGTGGGGAATGAAATCCAATAGGGGATCCATCGACCTGAACCCTGGGGCGAATTTGAGAGTGTGAGATGCCCATAAATTCATAGGAAAACCTAGATTTAGAAGCCCAAAAATCCAGTTGCGGGACAGAGCCTTTCGGTCGCAACCCTGAGGAGATCCAAGCGTGGATGATAGAGCGGAAGGGAGAGCAGAGGTTGGAACCGCTTGATAAACCCAATGAAGGCTGTTTGTGATGAACCTGCAATAATTAATTAATGCAAATACACAAGATATCAGAAATAACAGAACATAATCACTTTTATATTGATCACGGGCCACTTCGAGGGGGCAACCTCCTTTGAGCAAGCTTAATACAATTAACTTCACGGTGCCTTCAATGACCTCAACACACACTTATATACTAAGTCTATGCCCAATACTATGAGTCAAAACCATGGGACATATAATACTATAGGACGACTTACAAAGCATATGTGTCCAATACTATGGGCTAATATAAACTACGGATCAACAAATACTATGGGACGACTTACAAAGCATATGCGTCCAACAACAATATACTAACATACTAAAGAGAAGGGTTGACATAGGTTCCTAACACTGTTTGATTGAGTTTGATATGTCTGTATCTATATGGTTGAGCTCACTATATTGGCTTCATCCTCCCTTGTCTCTTTTCATGCTTGATAAACCCAACTGTGTGTTGGCGCAGCATGACTGTTCGTGTGAAACCAAGGATGTGAGTACACTTGGGCAGTTTCTCCTTACTGGATACATAGTCCCAGCTCGAGGCTGGTCTTTGAGTGCTGAAATAATATAGGTTGGGCAGAGACCTATGTTTGGGTTGGAACGTTGCAGTCCATAGCTAGTTGCTTGGTGATTTCATCTTAAAGATAAGTGTGCTCTGTGGTTCAAATTATGCCCATTTTACATATATACATGCTTGTTGTTTATGTCAGAATGCATAGATTGATCCATCTGAATAATAGAAATGAATGCATGTGCATTATGTTGTATATGCCTGTGATGAAATGCTGGTATATGCATTCTGGGTGTGTGTTAATATGGTTTAATTATGTTGTGTATGTTATCTTACCATGCTTCTATACATTTGCATTCTTATTTTGTAATGCCATGAATTGTTCCTTGATGAATAGGGATAAGAGTTGTAAAGGCCCAAAATGATTAGAATGTTCAGTTAGGCCTTTGGGGGAGAAATAGACACCCCTTGTTGTGTTCATGTTCCCTCTGTGGGTTAGATGAAGGGAGGGGCCATGACAAAGTGGATCAGAGCTCTTTACATAGTGGTAAAGAGGCATAGATAAAGTTTGGGAAACATATTGGTTGGAATAAGGACAAATTTAGAGTTCTTGGGTGTGGAAGAGGATCATACAGTTGCATGAGGTTCGCCGAGAGCTTTCCAACGATACCAAGTTTTCCAAAAATGGACTTAGGATGAGGAAGATATCGGCCTGATGAGTTGGCAGTAATAGGAGCATATGACCTACTTCTGAATTTCCAAACTCGCATTGCGGATTGCAGAAGTTGGAGGTGTGATTTCTTTGGAGTTGCACACTGTGTTCCAACTTCTCGAATCCCGCAAGGTGGATTTAGGATTGGGGAAGTTAGAGGAGTAATTTCTCCCAGAGCTGTGAAATTGGACTTCCGACTTCCGACTCTCGCATCGCGGATTGCGGATTGCAGAAGTTGGAGGTGTAATTTGCCTGGAGTTGTGAATTTGGAGTTTCGACTTCCGACTCTCGCATCGCAGATAGTGGATTGTGGAAGTCAAAGACGTGATTAGACGAAGCAGATAATTTTGGGTTCCGACTTCCGACTCCCGCATCGCGGACTGTAGATTGCGGAAGTTGGGGGCATGAATCTTTGAAGTTGTGAGTTTGGTATTTCGACTTTCCAACTCCCACATTGTGGATTGCAGAAGTTAGAGTGTAATTCCGGAAGTTGTGTGTTGGGGTGCCAACTTATGACTCTCGACTTGCAGAGTGTGGACCAGAGTTATTGTGGCTTTGCGAAAGTGCATAGTTTGGAAAAAAAAATTAACAGGTTGTTTCTAAGGAGCTCTCCCATCACCTCCAAAGGGAACCGAGGGGACCGGGGACGTTACAGGTGGTATCAGATCGCAGGTTTCAACATTGGGCCTACATGGGCTACATATAACAACTCGCAGAGTGTATGTCGGTGCAAAATTGGAAAAAGCGCTGAAACTGTCAGCGAAGAAATGAAAGGGTCACCGATGCGTTTTGGTGAGAAAACAAAAAGTTGTCGAAAAGGTGTTTCTGTGCAAAAATGAAAGTTGCGCCGACACATTTAGGGGAGTTTCGCAGAGTTGTGTTGATGGATTTTGGCGAAAAATGGTAAGGTTCGCTGAAGGCGTTTCAGTGCAGAAGAGACAAGTCCACCGATCAACGAGAAAATGGAAGTGCACCGATCGGAGGGAAAATAGAATGTGCGCTGAAATGGATCGGCGAGAAAATGGAAGTGTGCCGATCAGAGCCCAAGGTTGCAGCATTGGGGATGCTTGGGCCAAAGTATGAGTTTACAAGAAAGTCCAAGAAAGGCCATGTTGGACTTGACCATAATTTTTGAAATCAATATGAGCAGCAAGGCATGTGAAACTAGTGCAATGAGAGCTATTGCAGTGATCGAGAAAAGCTACATAGGGCTGAAAAGATGGTTGCAGCCGAAAAATTGGAGAATAATCTCCAAAGGGCAATGTTGATAAAGAGGGAAATTTCTCACCTTAAACTATTTATGTTTATAGCATAAGAATTGCCTGCTTGGAAAGTAGCAAGTAAGAATGTTATACATGAGTATATGTATTGAATTGTTGTTTGGTGAGAAAATCATAGCTAATGATTCCTTGTGTGCTTTCTAGAGAGGCCATGAATTTGGATCAGCTATGATGTGGAAGAGGAATTCCATGGTATGATGAGGGATTGGAAATGGAGAATTCCTTAACTCTTCTCTTGCTGATATGATTATATTTTCAATTTTTATGTATAGAAAATTTGGCACAAGAATGCTGAAAATGCAAGACATTAGACGGATAAAGTGAATGTGCACCAGTGGGCATATTGCTAGACATTGCACAATGCATGGGAAGATGCTTATGCATGTATATTATGTTACATGTTGGTAACGCTAGTGAATTTTTACATATGCAGTGAGCCACTTAAGATAATTATTGTGGTTGATAATCACTATTGGTGTTGGTATTGGTTGTAGGACCAAAGACAATAGAAGCATGGCTAAATATGTTGATGATGTTGTTGCATGTGACCAACAAACTTATGAAGAAAGGTTGGTGCAACAAATATATGATCACGAGGTTGGTGGAAGGATGGTGTAATCCTTTGTAGGAGACCAACTGATCAGGTAACATCAAAGATGCTAATGGGATCCATGCAGGTAATGGTTTATTTATGATTACATACAAAAAGGGGATTGGGTAAGAATCCCTTGAGCCATATTTAATAATCGTAAATTGGTATGTATGTGATGATGAGTGTATTCAGTAAACATTATCTCATCGAGTACGGAGAGGTACATGTGGTAGTAAGGGAAGGGATCCTTATACCATCTAGCTGTTTTGAATTGTAAATGCATTCATATGAAAATACATCATGCCATTTGTATATGTGGGTTATGAGTTTAATAACCAAATCAAGTGAGGACTTATGATCTTGTTGTGGTAGTGCATGTCATATGATATAATCATGGTTAAGACCATACTGTGGTTGGAATGGAAATTCTATGGTGCTACACAAGTATCCCATGAACTCCCTATTGGTGTTAATTTGGGATGAAACCTCTTTTCCAACAACCAATGAGTGAGAAAACTCTCGATGTGTTGTTTAGGTGGAGAAGGAAGGCACCCAAATAAGTTAACCAAGTGATTGGGGAGATGGTTGGGTGATGTGTTGAGGAAATAACCATACTTTCCAAAACATCATGGTGGACTACAACATGACATTATGGTATTCATGAATCAATGTGAGGTTGCATTGAGTGAATGCACATTAAAACGATTATGCAAATGTTGTGAATGTGCATGCATATATGTGGGTGCACATGTTGAAATGCATTGTGTGAATGCATCGTTGTGATATATATGTTTCATTTCAATTAGATAACAGATGAAATGATGAATTATTTTCAATCCTGAGATCATTTCATGAGCTTCTATGGATGCATGAAAATGGTAGTCATGTTTGATGGGCTACCAGGATGCTCTGTTGGAAGGACATAGTTGCACGAAATGATATGATTTATATATGAAACAGATTTGTAATTTTAGATTTGATATTTTGCTAATAATTACTAATGGTTGTTTGGATTCTCTAGAATTGTGTCAAGAGGATGTATTGTAGGTGGATGTTCATGTTATGGTAGCGAGTTTAAAACCATAATGGACAGATTTCTACCACTTACAAGAGACAAACAATATGAGGATGGCCTCATGGTTAAATAAATCAAATTTCTGTAGGAGACAGAATTGTAAATTCATATTTGAATTTGATGATTAATGCCATTGACTGGTTATGGAAATCAGATTTGAATTTGATTGCTAATGCTGCTGACTGTTTGGCTATTTGAGAAGTGTGTCAGGAAGACACATTGCAGGAATACCATGTTCTTTGGTTTGCAGAAGCCAAACTCCATGGGAAGGATTCCATGCTTTGGAAATGGGTTTCAGGTGAAACGCCATTGTAAATTTTGATAATGTCTTATCTGAACTGCATGTTGGTAAATAACGCGGGTGAGATGGTAAAATTATGCCAATAGGGCATGTGTTGTTTATGAAACGTGAAAGGGATGGGGTAACAAAACTGAGGGACTATTAACTTAGAGAAGGGAGCCCCATTCCTCGCGAAAGGAAGAGAAAATACATTTGCAAAACATATAAGTATTTTGTAACCCTTGCTGAAAATATGCATGTCTAATTATTGGAATTAATATGTAGAGCATGTTTTTATTTCAGACTGCTTGAGTTGTTATTATGGCCTACATGGCTCACATTGGAGAGGAGTGCACACCTCTCGGTTGCTGTGTTGTGTTATGGTTGTCAATATTGACTACACCCTAAGGGAATGAACGCATTCTTGGTATTTCAATATTAGAGAGTGAATTTTTATGAAATATGTTTACAATTTTATATCAACGATACTGATGAGCTTTCCTACCCATCTTGTGTTGTCAGGTATTACACATGCAATTTGGTGCTGCATACTAAAGAAGCAAAGTGAAGAGGGGGAACCATCCTTATGTGTGTGAGTGGTTGTTCCATTGCCTAATAAATTCGGTTAGTATGCTGGCTGGACATTGTGACTGGAATGTGGCGATATTGGTAAAGGCATAAAATCTCTATTGGTTCAGCAGTGAGGACCTCCTGCACCTACCCAACACAACGCCGAGGGATTATGCAGCAGAGAAGGGGAACTTACTCGGGCTGTGAGTGGAGGTGAGGTGGGTGCCGAGACTGGATGGAACCCATTGAGATTCCTATGGTTCCGTAGTAGAGCCCTTGACTTGGAAATGGTTATGGTGTAGTTTCCTTCCATTGGCCTGTTGACCCAGATGGAAGTGCTGGCTTAACAATGGAGAGGAAAAACCAGGTATGGGACTGGTTGGAACCATAAATGCTTGGTAAATCCATTCGGTGCACTGGTTGAGCATTGAATGTTGTGGAGCAGCTTGCGTGCTGGCCAAACATTCCTTAGACGCTTGGTAAATCCAGTCGGTGCACTGGTTGGGCATTGAATATTGTGGAGCAGCCTACGTGTTGGTCAAACATTCGTTATTGTATCCACAGGTGATCCAAGGCTTGTAAAGCAAAGGAGCCTGTGGAATAACATGAAGACGTCCAATACATATAAGTATTTAATTATCATCTATTTCTTATTCCGAATAATGAAAAATTTCATGTACAAGTCTTATAACAACCAAGATGATACACTCTTGTTTCTTTTTTGAAACCCAGGTAATTGCGGGAAGCAAGAACCTTGAAGGCATCTTAAGGATGCATTTGGACATGTGACTATCCTAGAAAGATCAGTATGAGTAGCAATGGAAAAGGGTGCTAGTGGACTTGTGTGGGTCCTAGCAGCCAAAGGTTCTGTAGGCAAACCATAGGGAGGGGTTCCCTGGTTGAGAAGCCTTGGAAAGACCTTAGAAACCAAGTGTGATTGCCAAAACAAGGAAAAGGTGAGTCAAGCATTCACATTTGAAGTGAAAGAGACCAAGGAGCCTGGAAGCACAGTTGTGGTGGGGCTCCGGATTGGAACAAGATTAAGAGGGGGGGAATCTTACTCTTCTCTTTCCTTTTTGATTGATGCATTTTAGAAACATAAAATTGTTGAATGCATGTCATGGCTGAAAGTTGATTGTGTTTATTTTGTTTGAAATAAATTGTGAATGTTGAATTAGTTAATTCCATGTGAAAGGATGAACATGAATGAGTTCATTTGTATGTTGGACAAGCATTAAATGTGTGTAAGTATTGTGGATAAAGCATGAGATTTCCATGCCAATTGGGAAAGTAATTGACTGATCTTAATGCTTATGTTATGCTTGGCCTAACAAGATTTGCAATGATGAATTTCACAGGTGAAAATTAAACCAATTGGTTGCAACTGTTACAAGACAAGTGTTGCTAGTAAGCAAAGTGTGGGAAACTGTGCACATTGACCATGGGAACATACCAAAAGCTATTTGATTTGGCTGAAAGTCTTCTTCAAACAATTTCCAAGACCCAAGAAAATATTGAGAAAATTCTCAAGCTTCAAAAGCAACAGAATGAGATGAACCACAAGGTTTTGCAGGACTCTATTTGTCTACAAAATGGGGTAAAAAGAATTCTAGATGCTATCAGCAGTGGAAAGGACAATGGGTCAATGAAGAGGCATTCATCCAATCAACCCATTAAGAAACGCTCAAGGCTCTGGAAGAATCAAAGGAAATTGAGCAGGTAAAGAAAAAGAAGCCACTGAAATGTTGGGAATGTGGAGGAAATCATTGTCTCCATAGCTTCCCAACAAATCACAACAAGAAATATAGTAGCCATAAAGTTTCCAGACTTGTAGATCAACTGGAAGGTAAAGAAAAGGAAGGGAATCTTGTGGAGAAATGCCCACATGTGGAGCTGTAAGGTCAAAGCCAACAAGAGCAGCTTATAGAAGCCAAGGGACTTGGTCTTGAAAACCCAAAGTAAAAGATGAAATGTAGGACAAACCTGCCACATTTTGTGAATTTTGGACATTTGTAAACTATGTGTAAGTATTCCTAAGTATTGGAATATCGAGGACGGTGTTATTCTAAGGGGGAGGGGAATGCAATACCCCCATTTTGACCCTTAGGATATATTGGATTTTAATGTAAATAGTGTATACATGTGATGTATGATTCCTAACGTGGAGCTCAAGGCCAAGGCCCCGCTAGGGAATGCTCAACCTTGAAGGGTTGGTATTTTATGTTGTGCTATCCATGTGCTAGTAAGCCATGGGGAAATTGTAAAAATGATGTAAATAATTGTAATGCAAATAAAATACCAAGGGGCTGGCTATGGATGCAACTAAATGAGGGGGATATGTGTATCCACTAGGGAGAGGTGAGGGGGTTGTGGGATTGAACCCTATGATTCCATATGTCAATTTGAGAACCCACCTTTGACTGTCCTAGCTGTCATATAATGCTGTTGTAAGGAAGTACTTTAATAATCTATTCATGAGGTTGATGGAGTATGGGAAGCACTGAAATTCGTAAGGCAGGGTATGGGATCGGTTTGCTTGACCCATAAGTCACCCTACCTCATGGGGGGACATTTTCCATCATCCCCATTCTAGGTTTGACCATTCAAGATTCAATTTTCATGGAGGATGCATGCCCAACAGTGAAGAAAACCGGAAATCGCAATTCTAAGTTAAGCCACGTTCGGGAGTGCCAAAATTGCCTAGAAACTTTGTGTGGGGAATGAAATCCAACAGGGGATCTATAGACCTGAACCCTGGGGCGAATTTGAGAGTGTGAGACACCCATAAATTCATAGGAAAAACCTGATTCAGAAGCTCAAAAATCCAGTTGCGGGACAAAGCCTTTCGACCGCAACCATAAGGAGATCCAAACGTGGATGACAGAGCGGAAGTGAGAGTAGAGGTTGGAACAACTTGATAAACCAAGTGAAGGTTGTTTGAATGAGTTTGAGATGTCCGTAGCTCTGTGGTTGAGCTCACTGGCTTAGATTCCTCCTCCCTTGTCTCTTGGCATGCTTGATAAACCCAACTGTGTGCTGGCTTAGCATGACTGTTAGTGTGAAACCAAGTCTGTGAGTAAACCTGGGTATTTTCTCCTTAGTGGATACATAGTCCCATCTTGGGGGTGGTCTCTAAGTGATTAATGAACATAGGTTGGGCAAAGACCTATGGTTGGGTTGGAACGTTGCAGTCCATAGCCAGTTGCTTGGTGATTTCATCTTAAAGATAAGTGTGCTCTATGGTTCAAATTATGCCCATTATACATATATGCATGTTTGTTGTTTAAGCAAATAAAACTATCTGACCCACTGATAGACTCCAAATCGTTTTTGTAATTGTAACTTCAGAAGATATTCCCTTGTATTTTATATTGTTATTATTATTGTAGTTTATTTGTACTTCCGACGGAGATGTTTTTCCCTCCGATCGGAGATGTCATTATTACATTTGGTCATGTAAAGTCATTGAGGTAAAAAATCCATTGTAAGTCGGGGAAATAGATCCCCCTAGAGTCAATTGTATTAGGGTTATTGAGTCTCCTAGAGAAGTCAGCCCAGTCAGGTTTAGCTGCGACCGGCCTAGCTAGTGAAAGTAAAGTATAAATAGAGAGCAAGGCTCTCTCATTTGGACACACACTCACTCACTTAAGTTCGCATTAGTTAGAGAGCGATGACAAGTTCACATAGGATAAAAGAGAGAAAGATGTAGAAGACTATCTTGTTTTGGGGTTTTCCATTTTGTGATATGGTATTGGTGACGATTCTATCTCTGAGGAAGTTGCGGGGTTTTCTCCTTTATGGTTTCCCCGAGGAAAATCTTTGTGTCTCTTGTGTTATGCGGTGCATGTTATTCTTTCAATTAAGATCATATATAATATTGATTAAAAGTAGAAAAACTAACATGGTATCAGAGCTAACCCGAAAAGAAGACATTGTGCAGCTGCAGGAAGCTAGGGCTTCTAAGTTTGAGGTCTTCTCTCCATAGATAATCAAGAAAAGGAGGATAGGATAACTCACCCTAGGAAGGCGCATCTTTGTGTCGAAGTAGAATCTGATTCTGAGAATTTTCATTTTTGGCCAGTCACTACTACCGGAGGAAAACTAAGGCATCAACTATTTTGGGATTCTGTTCACAGATTTGGAGAAGTGAGTACATTGGAAAAATTTCCTTGAGGAGGCACATCTTCCTGTCCAATCAGAAGTTTCAAATTCCAAGTTTGGAAAATTAGGGTTTCTCTGAAAAACCCTAGGCCAACCAACTCCAGAACTAGTTTGGACATCTCAAAAGTGGTAAGACCTAAAAGCTTTGCTATTTCCATTTGAAGTACTCATTCAATATGTCTCACCACACCAAGATTGAGGATAAGCTTGAAGAAGATGATGACTTTCGAGCATGGAAGTATATGATTGCTCTTGTCCTTGAAGAAAATGAATTGGACAAGTATGTAAATGAAGAGGTTCCAACACCAGAGGGAGATGAGGCTAAATCTATCCACAAGAAGAACTTGGTTAAGGCCAAGAGAATCATTTCAGATTCCATTAAGGATCATCTCATCCCACATGTGTCATCCTTGAAGACACCTAAGGAGATGGTTGATGCTTTGACAAAGCTATTTGAAGGGAAGAACATCAATCGAAAGATGACCTTCAGGAGCCAGCTTAAGAATGTGAAGATTCAAAATGAAGAGACCATGCAGTCCTATTTCATAAGGGTCTCACAAGTCAAGGAGCAACTTGAAGCAATTGGAGAAAAGGTAGAAGAAGGAGAGATCATGATGACCACCTTGAATGGTCTCCCAAGATCATGGGACTCATTCATTCAAGGGATATGTTCTAGAAATAGGTTGATCACATTTAGTAGATTATGGGAAGAATGTTCACAAGAAGAAGCTCAACTTGTGGCACAAGAAGAGAAGATGGGGGCAAATTATGATCAAGCTCTCACAACACACACCAGAAGAAATCATAACAAAAGGGAGCACCATTATCACAATAAGAGGGAGAAACACCATAAAAAATAGAGGGAGAACTATAGAAGACACATAAGAGATGTATCCAACATTAGATGTTATACATGTGATGAGAAGGGACACTACTCCAAAGATTGTTCCAGAAATAGAAATGTCTCCCATAATAAGAAGAACAATAAGAAAATACACCATGCTCATACCACAGAAGATGATGAACATCCAAGGAAGAGAACTAGAGAAGAAAGTGATGAATCTTCAAGTGATGAAGAATATGTCCAGATATCAACACTCACGGGCACTGTCACACATGGGAGTAATGATTAGCTTGTATATGGTGGAGATTCCAAGCATACGACGAGATACAAAGAATCCTTCATAAATCTATTTGAGCATGAGTCACATCACAAGGTGAAAATTGGGGATGATTACCAATACCCCATAAAAGGAAGCGGAGAAGCTTCATACACGATAGACTCCAGTAAATATCTGAAGATGAAAGATGTCCTATAGTTTCCAGGAGTAAAGAATAACCTTCTCTCCATATCAGCACTAGATGCTAAGGGTATGAGGGTTGCATTTGTTGATGTCCAAGTACTAATGTGGCCAAAGGGAAAGACAATAGATGATGCCATTGTGATTGGAGATCAAGAGGGAGGTTTGTACAAATTGAAGGGACAACCTGAACAAGCCTTGGTTCATGAATCCATGGAGCCAAGTGAACTATGGCATAGAAGGATTGCACTGTGCACTATAGAGCACTACCCATTGCAAGCAAAGCAGTTGAAGGAATTCCAAAAATCCAGAGAAAACATGAAGGCGTTTGCAAAGGATGTGTGAAGGGAAAGAACGTGAAGAAGAAATTTCCAAGCAGTGAAAGCAAAGTGAAAGGAATATTGGAGATCATCCACTTCGATGTATGCGGTCCCATGTCATCTAGCTCATTAAGTGGGTATGTATATTATGTTTCATTTATTGATGACTTTTCCCGTAAGACTTGGATATACTGCTTGAAAAATAAAGATGAAGTATTCAACAAGTTCAAGGAATTCAAAGCCTTGATCAAGAACCACACCGAGAAGAAGATCAAGACCCTTCGATCAGATAATGGCAAATAATTCACCTCAGAATATTTCAAGAACCTATGCAGAGAATCTAGGATTAAGATGGAGTTGAACACTCCCTACAATCCACAACAGAATGGAGTTGCAAAAAGAAAGAATAGAACAATAATGGAAGCAACGAAAGCAATGCTTCATGACCAGGATCTTCCGATGCACCTATGGGAAGAAGCTGCGAGGACAACGGTGTATGTACAAAATCGTACTCCTCATCGAGTATTCGACAACAAGAGTCCAGAAGAAGTGTTCTCCGGTGAGAAACCAAAAGTTAGCCATCTCATGATATTTGGCTTCCCAATGTACATACACATTCCGAAGGAGAAAAGGATGAATCTATATCCTTTAGGAAAGAAGGGTATATTCGTAGGATATAGTGAAACTTCGAAGGCCTACCGAATATACTTCCCAGGATTCAAGAAGATTGACATCAGCAGAGACGTGACATTCAATGAATACTTAGCATACAACAAATCCAAAAAATTACCTATTGAAGATATTGAAGGACCTAAAGTTCCCAAGATCAAAGATACAACTATGGAAGAAGTGATTCCAGAAGATCATGAAGACCGTGATATGGAAAAACCACAAGAACCTGTAGATCCACCTTGTGAGAAGAACTCCCACAAGAGGAAGCCAACATGGGTATGATAAGCAATACATGATGCAGAGAGGTATGGCGCCCCAGAGGGGATGCACAGAGAAAGCAAGAGACCTAGGCCATACTCCAGCTATGTATATCTGTTGTGCGTCATCATTGACAAAGAACCTTCCAACTATGAGGAAGTGACATAGAAGAAAGAATGGAAGGATGCCATGATCGAGGAGTACCGGTCGATTATGATGAATGGTGTATGGGAGGTAGTTCCGAGACCATAAGGGAAGTCTGTTGTGACTTTGAAGTGGATCTACAAGATCAAGCATGCTGCAGATGGCAGCATCGAGAAACACAAGGCAAGTTTTGTGGCACGTGGCTCCTCCCAGAAGGAAGGCATAGACTATGACAAGACATTTGCACCTATAGGCAGGTACACTTCCATCAGATCTGTACTTGCATTGGCTGCAATGATGAAATGGAAGGTACACCAGATGGCTGTCAAGATAGCATTCTTTAATGGTGTAGTAGAAGAGGAAGTGTACGTGGAGCAACCACTTGGATTTGAGACACATGACATGAAGAATCATGTGTGCAAGTTGAAGAAGGCCTTGTACGGATTGAAGCAGGAACCTAGGATGTGGTATGACATGATGGATAGTTTCCTGATGAGATTGGGATTTACCAAGAGTAAATCAGATTCCAACCTTTACTACAAGGTTGAGGTGGGAAATCCAGTGATACTTCTACTCTATGTAGATGAGATGTTTGTAACAGGGGAGGATGAGCTCATTGCAAATATGAAGAGGAAGCTTGCAGCAGAGTTCGAGATGAAGGAACTAGGTATGATGCATTATTTCTTAGGAATGGAGGTGTGGAAGAGTGCAAATGGAATCTTCCTTGGACAATGGAAGTATGCAGTAGAGATTCTGAAGAGGTTCAGAATGATGGACTGCAAAGCTATGACCACACCCATGGCATCGAACTTGAAGCTAATGTGTGATGCTTCATCAGATTTAGTTGATGCCACAATGTATCGTCAGATGATTGGTTCATTGATGTACCCAACGAACACGAGACCATACATATGCTTTGCTGTGAACACATTGAGCTAGTCCCAAATGGATCCGAAACATGTTCACCAGATTGCTACAAAGCATATATTGAGGTACTTGAAGGGTACAGTTGACTATGGGCTCAAGTATGACACAAATCAAAAGATTAAACTGCAGGGTTATGTTGATTCAGATTGGGCATGCAGTGCCATAGATAGGAAGAGAACTTCGGGATGCTGCTTCAGTATGGGATCTGATATGATCTCCTGGTTTAGCAGGAAGTAGTCGTGCGTGGCACTGAGTACAACCGAAGAAGAGTATGTTGCAGCGTCTATGGCTAGTTGTGAGGTAGTATGCCTTAGGAAGCTACTATCTTATTTGTTTGATCTCTAGTTAGAGGCGACTTGTATATTCCTTGACAACCAGAGTTGTGTGAAGTTGTCTGAGAACCTGGTGTTCCATGACAAGTCGAAGCACATTGAGATCAAGTACCACTATATCAGGGATATTGTGCAGAGAGGAGTAGTGAAGCTCCA
Source organism: Larix kaempferi (assembly GCA_027924585.1). Classification (NCBI taxonomy): domain Eukaryota; kingdom Viridiplantae; phylum Streptophyta; class Pinopsida; order Pinales; family Pinaceae; genus Larix; species Larix kaempferi. The sequence continues at coordinate 13,916,762 of BSBM01000729.1, forward strand.
ATATGTAGTGACATATGAGCAGATAACTGATGTGTTGACCAAGCCATTAGCTAGAGTGAAGTTCGAGTACTTCAAAGAGAAGCTTGGTGTTATCCAGATCGAGGTTCCTCCCAAGAGGAAGTGATGAGACCAAAAGACGTAGATGCACTAGATCCATTCTCGCATGATGGTAGGTTTGTCCTCTCATGTTGGTATATGTAAGGGCTGAGCCATCCTCACATGGTGGTAGGTTTGTCCTCCCATGTTGGTAGGTGTAAGCGCTGGATCCATCCTAGCATGGTGGTAGTTTTGTCCTCCCATGTTGGTAGGTGTAAGGGCTGGATCCATTATCGCATGGTAGTATGTTTGTCCTCCCATGTTGGTAGATGTAAGGGCTGGGCCATTCTCGCATGGTGGTAGGTTTGTCCTCCCATGTTGGTAGATGTAAGGGACGGGTCTTGAATGGTGGTATGTTTTTCCTCCCATGTTGGCAGGCGAGAGTCTCGTATGGTTGTAGGTTTTTCCTCCCATACTGGAGACGTTGTGAGGTCCACCATCCATAAGACACAGTGTGTGCGCCTAGGAAGGATCTCGCATGGTGGCAGGTTTGTCCTCCAATGCTGGTAGACGCGGGATGACCGTTGTGGGAGATGTGATGTGCATCTGGGCTGTGCTCCGTGTGATGATGAGATGATTTGGAGACGATGAGGCGATAGTAGGAGATGCATGTGTTTGCAGTGGCAATGTAATGACTATTCTTGGGTTGTAACTACTTGATGGCTTGCTCATAGAGATGATGAAGACCTACACGAGGGATAGGCCTACATCCAACATGAAAAAAGGGATGGCTCTTTAGAAATTCCTATGACGAGTAGATTCGAGATATGTCACCAATCGATGATCGACATGATGAGGATTGCAGCAGTAGTGACGATGATGATCCAATGTTGATGATGATCCAACGATGATGAAGTTATCTAGACTTGTGTCCAAAAGGGTTGATGGTTGTGGAAAGAGAATACCTTCCTAGTTAAGAGAATGTGTTGTTGTAATTGTAACTTCAGAAGATATTTCCTTGTATTTTATGTTGTTATTATTATTGTATTTTATTTGTACTTCCGATGAAGATGTTTTTCCCTCCGATCGGAGATGTCATTATTAAATTTGGTCATGTAAAGTCATAGAGGTAAAACCTCCATTGTAGGTCGAGGCAATATATCCCCCTATATTCAATTTTATTAGGTTAATTGAGTCTCCTAGAGAATTCATCCCACTTAGGTTTAGGTGGGGCCGACCTAGCTAGTGAAAAGGTCAAGTTAAAAGTAAAGTATAAATAGAGAGCAAGGCTCTCTCATTTGGACACTCACTCACACACTTAAGTTCACATTAGTGAGAGAGAGAAGGAAAGTTCACATAGGAGAAAAGAGAGAAAGCTGCAAAAGACTATATTTTTTTGGGGTTTTCCATTTTTTGATATTGTATTGGTGACGATTCTATCTCTGAGGAAGTTGCGGGGTTTCCTCCTTTATGGTTTCCCAGAGGAAAATATTTGTGTCTCTTGTGTTATGATGTGCATGTTATTCTTTTAGTTAAGATCCTAGATAATATTGATTAAAAGTAGAAAAAATAACACAAATAACTTCCAAAGAATTATGAAAGACACCATCGCAAGACTAGTGAGAAACTAGCTCGATTTCCCCCACATTGGAATACTAGTTTTTCAACTTGACCCAAACACTTCCTAATCAGCCCAAGTCTTCCCAAACAGATCCAATTTGACCATGATACTCCCAAATCAACACAAATAACTTAAGAATAGACTTCAGGGAGCTGTTATGAAAATTTAATAGACACTGTCTTAAGATTGCTTAACTATACTAGCAGATTTGCACATAAACCACCCATAAACTTGAACATTGAACACCATATGATGAAAGGATATGCAAATATTTATTGTGAATGTATGGAGAAAATAAATATACTTATTACAACAATATACGGCTCTTATAGAATCTCTAAATCCAATAAATATAGATATAGAAAAGTAGTGGTGCGCCCCTCCACCAGAAGAGATGTCAAATAGAGTAGATTTAGTAAAATGATGATATCTTGGGCATACATAAACATTTTCCAATTAAAAAAAAGTGTTTCCCACTGAAAATGATGCTCTAAATGCAATGGAATATGTATTATAGCCCATAAATACTCATAAGTATTGAAACCAGAACCACCATTTTGGACCACCAATACCGGTCTAAGCTCTAAATCAATAGAAAGAAACTCCAAATGATAAGAATTCGACCCCACTACTGTATATGAACATATAAAATGCAATAGATATCTATACATAAATATGAAAGTGATTTATCCCCTGAATAATCAGCTACAGTGAAGCACAATGAAGAGATCTGGATGATCTCCTCCTCTCTACTAGCTAGGGTGGAATCTTTCATCACTGAAACTAGTTCAATAGAAGGGAAGGTAAACAACGACCATGCATGGACAATCTAATATCTACAAGAGTTCAAAACAAAAATTATCCAAAATCCCTTTCACTTGTCTTCATCCCTTTTATAAATCTTCATGGAGCATTTCCCCCTCATTCTAGGATTCTCTCACAAATATTCAATAAAATATTAATAAATGTTATTTTTATGAGAACATGGCACATTGGGACTCATTGAATTCATATCTAATGTTATTTGTCCAAACAAGAATTCCATCTACCTTGTAAATTCGAATTCGATAGGCTTAGCTTGATTTTGGGGAAGTTACACTAGCATGTGGGCCCACCCTTCTCCTCTAGCGCCCTCCTTGGCTAAATTTAGGACATGCAACATGTCATATGCTGTCATAAGTTTTCATAAGCCATCATAGGACCTGATTCTTGTCATAAGTTTTCATAGTTGTCATAGGTTGTCATAGATTTGCTATTTTTAGCCCGAGGAGTTACAACCGATGAGATTCCTCCATGATAGGATTCCTTCCACCTTGGAGGGGAGTTACACCACACATTTAGAATCATTCCAGTAGTAATGCACCCTCCTTGTCCAAATTATCTCAAAATTTTAATAAAATTGATTTTTAGGAGAGAATGATTCACTACTTTACTATTCTTCTTTAATTTGTCCAAGTGACTTTAGACCATTGAATTCCCTAATAATGGAGTGGTCCATAGTAAAAAATTTAGGGACATTACAAATTCAAATAACTTCAAGAAACTGATTTTCAACTTGGAAATTATGGTCCACCCATCAATTTCGCTATAGTGGATTTATCCACAGAGCTTGAAGGACATCCCATTTTCCCTAGTGCATTGGGAAGTGTGAATTTGTTGAATTCGGGTTTTTGCTGGGTATTTTGCAACTTTGATTGGGCCAAAAGGTGTGCCCTAGGACACTTATCCCTCTCCCCTTTAGAGCACACCTTTCTGAGGTATTGCCTTGGGAGGTGTGAAGCCCTTGCTCGAGGATTCATGAAGTATATTGAAAGTTGTGATATTGATTGATAAAATGAATTAACTCCTTTATTCTGATTTATGTGTCTATATTATTCATTATCGAATCCATATAAGGAACTGATTTGATTACAAGGTTATAGAAAGGTATTTGCATGTATCTTGTTGTTTCTGGGTATCTTTAGGGGCTCTTCCCTTGGTTTAGGAGTTACCAAAAGAAGTTGAGAGGCTAGGTTGTGGTGACATTTGGGCCTAGAATTCTCCCATATGTTTACCTATCACTAGAATCAAGGTTACATTGCATTTCTTATACAAGATTGCTAGTTTGAACGGTAACAGACTCTAAATCAATCCTATATACAACTATAATTAAAACTCTAAGTAAAAAACAACTAGGAGTGAAAATAATGAATCAAAATCCTAAGTGGAGTTGTCAATATGGAGTGGGGGTTTCGTGTTGTTGTGTGCATAAATCACCTATTAATTGATTGTGTGAGCTAATACTAAACAAATTAATGTGGATCAGTGCTGATGGGACGTATTGTAAACAATAAGCAATCACCCCATTGTTCGACCTTTATCCCCAGGCATTTACGTGCCACAAAGAATCATCATTTCTTTTCTTTACAAGGTCATGTGGCTTTCACGTTTTTTTCCACTTGAGTCATGCAAGTTTCAAGGGATGTCCTACACAACTTGTGGGAGTGGTCCTTTGATGACTGGACCTTTGCTTGATCGTCGATAAATGGCCTCTTAAACTTGCAATTGATTATGTTGTATGAGTTATAGTTGATTTGTGATGTTTCTAGCTATACCCACTCGAATGCCACAGAGGAGAAAAAATAGGATGATAACAAGGAGACTTGTCTTAGGGGAAGTGCATTATGCACCATATGCAAGTAATGCAAGTAATATTGGATACCAAAAGACTATAACTTTGAGGAAGCAATACTTATGGAAAAAACGTAAAGAAATATCTTTGAATAAATTACAAAATGTTGGGAATAGACCTTGTTATATCATATCTTTTAGTTTAGTTTACTGATATTTTATTTTTGTATCTAGGATTCTCAAAATACATAAGAAAAACAACAACAAAGGAAAAAATATTCTCTTTAAAGTAATCATATTTTATTCTTGTCCTAATCTCACACATGAAAGTACTATTTGTGAGGAAATCAAAATACTAGAGATGAGAGAAGGGGTTATAAATACTCAAGCAAGCTTGTTATGTTCCACTCAACCTTTGATTTTGTTCTACATGTTGTTCCATGTAATATCATTTTGGGCATCAAAACATATAAAACCTTACGCCTACTCTATAAGAATAAGAATAATAATAAATTTACTATAGAGAGAATGAGGGTTACAATAATTTTTATATATACTTTCACAAGTTCCAAATTAGCTCCGAATCATGCGAAAAACAACATTGAATAAACACTCCAAATCAACTCCAAGAAAATATCCAAATCAACACTTTGATTCGACAACAGAGAAGCTCAAAATCAACAAACGAGCAACTATAAGAAACACTCTAATTAACACTGAAATCAACCCACCAAACTCTATGAAGCAACACTTTGAATCATTCCAAGAATCATTTTAAATTAACACAAGAATAGTGTTGAATGAACACTCGTTACTGCAATCACCAAACTTTTCACATGCTCACAATAAATCAATGTGAAGAGTATGAGATAAAGTGGGGAAAGGCATCATCAAATAGATGCAAAATGGGTATAGGGTTTTTTTTTTATGGGGTTTTCATGGTGTTGTTACATGATAAGACAGAACTGGCTAGTTTGCACAGGTTTGATCCATTCCACACATTTCAAATCAAATCCAATTTGGGAGATGAGTTCTAACCAAAAAACCTCCCAAACTAGTTTGAAACATATAGTTCCAGTCCAATTCAGTCAGTTCCAATAATATTGGTGTTTAATGACATAAAGTGGTGAACATAAATAAAGGATGAAGTGTCGTTGATTGTTCTTAGGCATGGAATTTTGTGCCTTCTATTATATGTTGTTCCATATGTACCTTCCTTGCATGTTGTTGTAACGTGTTTTCTATCGGAGGTACTAGTAACCGCCTTCTTTCTTGGAGAAAGCACCTTCCTCTTCCCCAAGGAAAGTGTAGCATGTATGTGTCTCACATAGTAACACAAATAAATAGAATTGTAATATAAGCATGTGACAAAGAAACCTAATATAATTAATATACATTTTACAATGGTTCAAAATGTTAGGTCTCCTTCCTATTTAGTGGCATAGAGCTATGCTGTTCTAATCCCACCCATCCATTCACCACCTAGCACCCAATTGTGCCCATGCAAGATTATCTCAATCTAACCTAGATCAAATATTCTTTATTCAATTGTTGACTATTATAGGTATTTGTGTGCAATAAATTCTTGTGACTGATGTCCATTTGTAAGGGAAAACGTTGACTCAAGTTTGCTAAATATGAAATGCACAACCATGTAACACTCCTCTTGATGCACCTTTTGACCTTACAAGTGTGTTTTTATTCCACTTAAGTGATGATTATTATCGAGTTTTCTCCAAGTGAGATCTAGTTTATAAGATACCCCTTGGGTTGACTTGCCACATTATAGAGAAGGACCACTATAGCTTAGATGTGTGCTTATATGCTTGGTTAATTGATGACATAGATAATTCATAGTACATTTGACTGGGTAGAAAAAATGAATATATGTATGTAGTGCTTTAGGATGACTACATTGTTGAGAGCCACTAACCCTAAGCAAGAGGTTTCCAACATATCAATAGAGGTGTACATATACTTGTTGTGATGCGATTATTAGGAACATTCATTTTCTATCCTTGGTATCCAACAATAGAGTTAAGGTAGTGTTACAACCAAACCTACATTATAGTGGCTAGTAGAGACTCGATGCAAGTCTAGACACAATTCCCGTTGCCACCTTTGAATTCATGTTTCTCGTTTAATGTTTTTTTGTGTCAACACTAGGATATATCTCTAACACTGCTTATTACCTATGGAATTGAATCAAAAAAATATATTTGGGTTAATGAGAATGTAAAAATACAAAGGTAAAAATAACAAGTGGTGGAGGGATCTCGAAATCTATTGCTTGCCTTGGGTCATGAAGTTGAATGAAATATTGTAGTGTACCCAAACCCCTGATCTAGGGACACTAACTCAAAACAATAACTTGGACTAGATTTGAGATATTTTCCCCCAAAAACCACCAGGTTCACACTAATTTTCCCCAAACAGGTTCTCTGGGCATCTAAAGACTTTGAACACTCCAATTCATCACAGAACAAATATTAAGCAAGGTTTACTTAGGGTCTCACTTCGTTAGTTGCACATTCGGGAGTGCATCACACCTGGTTAGATTCCTTTGGCTAAACCAAAGGCTTCAAGGAAACATACCCATGAATTATGTTGAACCTCCGTTGCTTCTAGTGTCGTATTGGAAGCAAATAACCCACTGGAATACTTAATGAAATGTCCCCAACCTGATATGGACTCTACTTGACTGGACAAACAAAGATTAAATAGTGAATTAGATGAGTAGGTGCAAAGATTGGAATTTGGACTAGCGAAGGAGGCAGTTTCCAACATAATTCGAATGGAACTAGAGGCTCATGAATATATGGTATGAGGCTTGGGATGGGGATAAATACATATGAATTATCTACAAGGACCTTCAAACCAACATTTGGAAGCACATAAAATAGTTGGGTTGCTCAACACTTAAATATTGCCAATTTTTTCTATGATAGCGCGAGCATTGAAATCAGGAAATTCCAATTGGTACTCAGGGGTCACGAATTCTGAAATAAACTTAGTGGATCAAACCAAATACATGAACTATAACAACAACATACTTCAATCACATTTTTAGGGTCACATTTAACAGTCAACTAGAGCCAAACTGAAACAATGTTTTCCATTTTTATCAATTTACAACATGAGGCAATTATGCACTGAAGATTGAACTATTTAAGGAAAGGGAGCACATGGTTTTTATTCATTTGACTAAGAGGAAATCAGATACATCAATATGGATGCATTTTAAGCAGCAAAATTTATAAGAGATGTAGAATAGGAGGTTCAAAAAGTGCAGGAAGAGAGATAAGAGAATTGACTTTGGAACAATTAGTTTCCTTGCATACAGTTTCTATCTCCTAGATGGATTTAGACTTCAGACCTATAAATGTAATTTTGAAGGGTGTCCAAAAGCTACTACAAAACACTAATGGAAATTATAATTCACTGGAACAACCACCACCTCACACAAGTGCACCAACTATCATCAAACCCCAAACAATTGGAAACTAGTTACTAGAAATCACACAAAATTGATTGCTGCTACCACTAACTCCAAACACCAAACCAAATATACTGTAGCTCGAATCAGACCTACAAAAGAGACATTATTCGATCCACATGAAGCTCCATTAAAAGAACTGGATGTTCTCTTCCTCAATCTCTAGCTGAAGGATCTCACAATATCTCAACCAGATCATTAGTTGCAAAGGGGCACATATCCCAATGCTAGCAAGGGGCACATCACCCAAACTATGAAAAGCTTATAGCTCTTCAAGATCACAAGGATCACAAAGTAAAAATGCCAAAATATTGGGAATGGGTGCACTCAAGCCTCTTTTATTAGCTTCTGATGGATTTTTCTGTTAGTTTTTCATCATTTAATTCAATATGATCTAGGATCTTAACTGAGAGAACAACATGTACAACATATCAAACACAAGAGACAAGAGACACAAAGCATTTCACCGGGGAAAACCAAGAAGGTGAAAAACCCCGCAACTCCCTCCGAGATAGAATGAGCACCAATACAAAGATCAAACCCCAAAAGATAGATGTCTTCAACGGCTACTCCTCCTCCACTTGTGCACACTCCTCTCTCTCAACTATGCGAGTTGGATGAGTGAGTTAATGAATGAATAAATAGAGAGGCGCTCCTCTCTTTTTATACTTTACCTTTACTTGCCTTTTACTCTAACTGGGCCGACCTCCCTTAGGAGAGTCTAATAACCCATTACCACTTGTCACTGGGCCGACCCCACTAGGGTGGTCTAATAACCCTTTAACTCATACTGGGATGAACCCTTTAAGGTGGTCTAATAACCCATCAAATTTAAGTTACGACACTTACAATATAACTTGCAACACTTGCAAATAAAAATGACGACACTTCCAATAAGAGGAATAATACATCTTCGTTGGGGATACAATAAAGTACAAATGTAACACGTACAATATACAAGTGAATACATTCCGAAGTTACAAATACATCAACACTCCCTCTTAACTAGGAAGGTATTCTCTTGACACAGGTCATCAATACATATAGGCACAAGTCTTCAATACTGGAGATGGATCATCATCACTGGATCACGGAGCATCATCGTCACTGCTGCTGTACTCGTCATCTTGATCACTGGTGCTATCCCTCAATTCTTCTCATCATAGGAAGTTCTACAGAGCCAACCCTTTTTCATGCTGGATGTAGGCCTAGCCTCCTGTAGGTCTTCATCATCTCTGCGAGCGGGCCATCTTGTGGAATTCTTAGGGCTGATTATGTGCATTAACAAAACCTCGAAAGAGAATCCCAGGACTGATTACGAGCTTACTTCTCAACCTATAGGATCTCACAGGGAGCTATTACATGTGACCTCCACAAAACCTTTAAAGAGCATCTTGAGACCTGCAAGATCTCTAAAGAGCATCCCAAGTCTTTTACGTGACTAGCACAACCTGTCCGGATCTCCAGGACTAATTACATGTGGTCTCCACAAAACCTTAAAAGAGCATCTTGCGACCTGCAAGATCTCTAAAGAGCATCCCAGGACTTTTACGTGACTAGAACAACCTGTCCAGATCTCCAGGACTGATTACATGTGATCTCACAAAACCTTAAAAGAGAATCTTGCGACCTGCAAGATCTCTAAAGAGCATCCCAGGACTTTTACGTGACTAGCACAAATTGTCCGGATCTCCAGGGCTGATTACATGCTACTGCAAAACCTGTCCACGGCCACAGAGCATCATCCTGATACTCATGATCAACCTGATCATCCTCGCACGGAGCATCATCCTGATGGTCATGATCATACTTATCATCATCATAAAGTGCATCATCCTGATGCACATCATCATCACATGATCATCCTGATCATCATCATAGCATAGCATCGTCCTGATGCATATCATCATCACATGATCATCCTGATCATCATCCTGATGCATATCATCACACATGATCATCCTGATCATCATCATAGAATCATCCGGAGCATCATCCTGATGCTCATCACACAACCCTTACATCCACAGCCATGGGAAGGATCCTCCTACCACCATGCTTGGAATGGCTCCTGCAAATGTGTCCCGTCATTTCCTCCTCAAAGTATCTTCTATCTGAAGAACACCAAGCCTCTCTCAAAAGTACTCGAACTTCACTATGGCTAGTGGTTTGGTCAACACATCTGCTATCTGTTCATATGTCGCAACATACAGAAGCTTCACTGCTCCTCTCTGCACCATATCCTTGATATAGTGATATTGGATCTCGATATACTTCGACTTGTCATGGAACACCGGGTTCTCAGACAACTTCACACAACTCTGGTTTTCACAGAAGATACAAGTAGCACCCAACTGGAGATCAAACAAATCAAACAATAGCTTCCTTAGCCATACAGCCTCACAACTATCCGAACAAGCTGCGACATACTCTGCTTCGGTTATACTCAGTGCTATGCAGGATTGCTTCCTGCTAAACCAAGAGATCACACCTGATCCCATACTGAAGCAACACCCTGAATTTCTCTTCCTATATGTAACACTGCCTTCCCAATCTGAATCAACATAACCCTCTAGTTTAAACTTTTGATTCGCATCATACTTGAGCCCATAATCAATCGTACCCTTCAGGTATCTCAAAATATGCTTTACAACAATTAGGTGAACATGTATAGGATCCGTTAGGAACTGGCTCAATGTGTTCACCGCAAAGCAATTATCTGGTCTCATGTTCGTCAGGTACATCAAGGACCCAATCATCTGACGATACTTCATCGCATCAACCGACTCTGATGAAGCATCACACAATAGCTTTAGGTTCGATGCCATATGTATGGCCATGGCCTTGCAGTCCATCATCCTGAATCGCTTCAGGATCTCTACTGCATACTTATCTTGTCTAAGGAAGATTCCATATGCACTCTTTCACACCTCCATACCTAGAAAGTAATGCATCATACCCAAGTCCGTCATCTCTAACTCGGCAGCAAGCTTCCTCTTTGTATCGGCATTCAATCCAATCTCAGCTATCACAAACAGGTCATCTACATACAATAGGAGTATCACTGGATTGCCTTCCTCAACCTTGTAGTAAAGGTTGGAATCTGCTTTACTCTTGGTAAAGCCCAAACTGGTCAGGAAGCTGTCTATCCTGCCATACCATGTCCTGGGTGCTTGCTTCAAGCCATGCAAGGCTTTCTTTAACTTGCATACATATGACTCCCTGTCATGTGTCTCAAAACCGAGTGGCTGCTCCACATACACTTACTCTTCGACTACACCATTCAATAAATCTTTCTTGACATCCATTTGGTGTATCTTCCACTTGATCACTGCAGCTAGAGCAAGTGCTGTTTTGATGGAAGTGTATCTAGCTACAGGTGCAAAAGTTTCTTCATAATCTATCCCTTCTTTCTGGGAGAAGCCACGAGCCACAAACCTTGCTTTGTATTTCTCTATGCTACCATCTGCAGCATGCTTGATCTTGTAGATCCAATTGGAAGTCACAACATACTTCCCTTTTGGTCTTGGGACCACATCCCAAACATCATTCTTCATGATCGAATGGTATTCCTCGATCATGGCATCCTTCCATTACTGCATGCCTAAACCTGGGAACTTCAGATTCTTCAATATCTTCAATAGGTAGTTTTCTTGAACTTCGTCATTGGAACAAATGTAGCTATCCTTCTTTTGTAGGTGATTGTACATGATCTTTCCTACAAGTCAAATCCAATTGCATGCTTAGAAACATCTCATAGTTTTCAGAACAAAATCTTACACATAAGGACATATGTCATACAATCATGCAATTATCTTAGCCTATGCTTCAATACAACATTTATCCATATCCTGTAACTTTCTAGATGCCATCCATCTCTACTAGAACATTGTTAAGAGTGTGCACTACTCCCAACATGTTAGCAAAGAGGTTTCATTCTAGATAAGTAGCAATGGAATGTTGTATAGTACCATAGGCCACTTACCCATTACATGCATATTAGTAGTATCTTGTTCATTAGTGCAACTTTTCTAAAATGCATAATGTACATCCTAAATCTAGGAACAAAGTATGTACATGACTGAACAACATCATTTAAGTAATCATATATACAGGAAATGACAATTCAAATACTTATCTTTGTTTGCTTGTTGGGTGGACTCCCTCTCAATCTTTGCTTCCTTACAGGAATTACAGGAGTGTGCTCCCTCTTGATATTTGCTTCCTTGCAGTAACTATTGGAGTGTGCTCCCTCTTGATCTTTGCTTCCTGGATTATCTGTCTTTGAACTTATATCCATCTTGGACCACTATGCATGATTAAGTGTGCACTAGTGTCATTATTGTGTCATCCTCAAGATCTCATACATAATCATACATGCATTAGTATAATCTCAATACTATCAAAACATTATAATTCTAAATATGTATGGTCATGATCATTTCATACACAGGTAATAAGCGTTAGTATTCAAGGTTTTAGGGAGTACTTCTTTTACTCAAGCATATTCTTATTTGACCATAGGACTCTTCTAGTTGTCATATCATTAATCAAACTAAGAATCATAATATGCATAAACCCATGATTACTAAAACTTATAACTTCATGAATAGTCATTATCAACCATACAAAAGTATACTTATATAAGATACTATTACAAAGTAGGGTTCTAACTCGATATAGGAAAAACATACCTGGATTATCATGCTTGTCTAACATACCCAAACAATGTCTTCTTTGTTCTCTTCAATGATTTAGAGACCTTGTGCTAGTAACCTGCATATCTCATAAGTTAAGCATTGTAGAACCAAATTATACATAACTCGTAAGTAGAGCTTTTATGTGATCAATGGCTATGGATGAGTCTTTGTCTTCATGTCACCATGGTCATATGTTCTTGATCTAGAACTTGATTTGTCTTTCTTGATGTACCTTTCATGTTAGCGGACAACATCATCCTCATACAACACCACAGTGCATTAGTACAATCATAAGTGTCATAACCCTAATCAATGAATATCTTCTATCATTCACATGCATTCATACTTTTACTAAGGTGATAAGACAAGTCTAAAATTAATCAAGATTGTACTAACCTCAATAATATGAAGACAAACATATCATAAACTTAATCATGAACATATTTCAAAACATACTTGTATCTCCTCAAGTCATACCTGTCGGGATTGCTTGTAGTATTCTTTTGTAAGGCCTTAGCCTCATCTCCCTCTGGAACTGGAACTTCTTCACTTATGTAAGTGTCCAAATCATTCTCTTCTAGGATTAACCCAATCCACTTTGATTTGTTGAAACTGGATCTAGAGGCGGCTAGGGTTTGGCAGAGAAACCCTAAAAAATCCAAACTTGGAATTTCAAACTTCTGTCTGGATAGGGAGATGCATTTGACTGAGGCGAGCAAACTGGTGTGCTCATATTTTGAAAACTCCAAAAATTGACCCCTCAAAATTGACCTATGAATTTTGGATTTGCAATTTCTGTCAAAATCTGGTTTTCTGGTCCAAAACCCGAACTAGGATTTGATAGACCCCGGGGTTCTACCCAACCAAAAAATTCGGTCTTGGTCTCTAAATTTCGATTTTGCCGAGGAGAGAAATCCTGTGCTGAGATAAATCCAAAATTCCACTCATGTCAAAAGCCCTAATTTCCCGCAGCAGTGACAAACCAAAAATGAAAGTGCTAAGAATCCAATTCTGTTTTGACAGAAATATATGCCATATTGTTTATGATGTATCTCTGAAATTTTGGATCCTTAGGGTTTGAAACTGCCACCTGTGGTAGAATGACCTGTCATCTTTTCAAACCCATACATCTGAGCTTCAATGGATTCTCCGCGAGAGAGATATGCTAAGTGTCGCAACATGACCTGTTTATGGGATGAAATAGCATAACGAACTTGTACGAAGTGCCACGTGTCACTGTTTCAACTTTAGCCTCTAAAACTTGGACCTATGAAACTACAGTCCGTGCCCTAACTGCCACTTTTTATGGAATTCCATTTGGAGCTTCCTATCCCGAGATATGACCTTTGTTCCTAGGTCACATGTTTAATGCTGTATTCTGGAAGAGGCAAAAACCCTAACTTGTACGAATCATATCTCACAAAGTACAACAAATCTGAGGCTGATCTTCGGACACAAGGTACATGAACATTTCATCTTCGGCTTGTAAAAGTTTCAGATCCTGAACCTTCACCAAAACTGATTTATAGCAAATGTTACACGATGACTAGTTTTTACTAAACCAAGCCCTAACTTCCAATTTGTCGCAAGTGCAACAAGTGTCGTAAATGCCATACAATGCCTTCCTTTAGGCTAGCTTTGATAACATGTTAGTTTTTCATCATTTAATTCAATATGATACTATAACCCATTACCACTTTTCACTGGGCCGACCCCACTAGGGTGGTCTAATAACCCTTTAACTCATACTGGGCTGACCTTTGTTCCTAGGTCACCTGTTTAGGGCTGTATTCTGGAAGAGGAAGAAACCCTAACTTGTATGAATCTATCTCACAAAGTACAACGAATCTGAGACTGATATTCAGACACAAGGTACATGAACATTTCTTCTCCGGTCTGTAAAAGTTTCAGATCTTGAACCTTGGCCAAAATTGATTTATAGCGAATGTTCCATGATGACTAGTTTTTACTAAACCAAGCCCTAACTTCCAATTTGTCGCAAGTGCAACAAGTGTCATAAATTCCATACAATGCCTTCCTTTAGGCTAGCTTTGATACCATGTTAGTTTTTCATCATTTAATTCAGTATGATCTAGGATCTTAACTGATAGAACAACATGTACAACATATCAAACACAAGAGACAAGAGACACAAATCATTTCACCGGGGAAAACCAAGAAGGTGAAAAACCCCGCAACTTCCTCAGAGATAGAATGAGCACCAATACAAAGATCACAAAGATTAAACCCCAAAATATAGATGTCTTCAGCAGCTACTCCTCCTCGACTTGTGCGCACTCCTCTCTCTCAACTATGTGAGTTGGATGAATGAGTGAATGAATGGATAAATAGAGAGGTGCTCCTCTCTATTTATACTTTACCTTTACTTTCCTTTTACTCTAACTGGTCCGACCTCCCTTAGGAGAGTCTAATAAACCATTACCACTTGTCACTGGGCCGACCCCACTAGGGTGGTCTAATAACCCTTTAACTCATACTGGGCCGACCCCTCTAAGGTGGTCTAATAACCCATCAAATATAAGTTACGACACTTACAATATAAGTTGCGACACTTGAAAATACAAATGACGACACTTCCAATCGGAGGAATAATACATCTCCGTTGGGGATACAATAAAGTACAAATGTAACACATAAAATATACAAGTGAATATCTTCCGAAGTTACAAATACATCAACATTTTCCTCCTTCTAGATCCTTCTTTCTAGGAATTCAAGACATATATGAGATGAGGAAAACTTGGTAAGTTACTTGTTCATGTGGACCCAATCTCTCTCAACAAGTGTTCCCTCTCTTTGATAATTTGGGACTTGTAGCTTTTGGATGAGATTCCTTGGTGATTTCTTGATGTTTCCATTCCTTATTGTGCCTTTCTAGCAAAATCTAGGAACGTTTGATTTCCTACTTTATGCTGCTTTGTTGCTTTAGCTGCTTTTCCCGCTTTTGGCTGTTTTTACTGCTTTTAACTGCTTTCTTTCTAGAATTTCCTGAGGGAGATAAATAAAATGCCTTATCCTCTTCCTATGCGCCCTCTTGAGCCATCTATATCAATTTCTCTCATATTATCATTAATAAAATATTAATAATTCAATATTGATGAGAGAGTGGGTATTTTAGCATATTAATTGAGTTTCATAGTGCTTTGACCCAATATTGCTTGTTTGATGAGTCTATCTAGGTCCACCATGTCCTTCAGGCATATTCCTTGTCCAATTTGTTCCAATGTTGCATTATTCCTGTGTTTGGACATTAGAATTAGAAAATGGGTGACCCACATCACCACCTTGACGAATTATCATGAACATGTCTAGGTGACTTAGGCCCTTGTGGTCCATGGCCCAATTTGGGGAGACTACAAGTCCTCCCCTACCAATATTGATTTTCCTCAAGCAAGGAATCAAATCCAACTGAATACAAAGGAAAATCAATGACTTCTTTCCTCAAGATCATGCTTCTGGATGAATAGCATTGGAATTATCAACTCCAAGCTAATCTTCGAAGATCCATCATGCTTATGTTGCACCACACTAATTATAACCATCTCCCCAATGACTAACTCCTCTTCCTTTGTAACTGAATTTTCCACCCAATTAAAACAATTGAGAAGAATCCTTGGATCCCAAATGAATCTGGAAGCTACAAGGTACCTAAGGAAACCACATTTGTACTATATAGAATCCACATAAGGAGCCTCCTCAAGACTCCAAACCCACAAGTAGGAGAAAAATATGTCCATCCATCATATGGTTTCCCATCAAGGAAACTAAAATACTGCTCCCCATGGATAGAATGATGGAAATAATAACTGGCTAGCACTACAATGGAAACTTCCAAACTACTCTGATACCACTTTAATGTACCCAAACCTCTGATCTAGGCACACTAACTAAAAACAACAACTTGGACTAGATTTGAGAGATTTTTCCCCAAACACCACTAGACTCACACTAATTTTCCCCAACCAGGTTCTCTGGGCATCTAAAGATTCTGAACACTCCAATTCATCATAGACCAAATATTAAGCAAGGTTTACTCAGGGTTTCAGAACGTTAGTTGCACATTCAGGAGTGCATCACACCTGGGTAGATTCCTTTGGTTAAACCAAAGGCTTCAAGGCAATAGACCCAGGAATTCTGTGGAACCCCAAATGATTTTGGTGTAGTACTGGAAGCAACTAAACCACTAGAGTACTTACTGAAATTTCCCCAACCTGCTATAGACTCTACTTGAATGGGAAAACAAAGATTAGATAGTGAATTAGATGACTAGGTGCAAAGATTGGAATTTGGACTAGTGAAGGAGGCAGTTTCTAGTAGAATTCGAATGGGACTAGCGGATCATGAATATATGGTATGAGGATTGGGATGGGGACAAAAACATATGAATTATCTATAGGTACCTTCAAACCAACTTCTGGAAGCACATAAAACAATTAGGTTCCTCAATACTGAAATATTGCCAATTTTCTCTATGATAGAGCGAGCATTGAAATCATGCAATTCCAATTGGTACTCATGGGTCATGAATTTTGAAATAAACTCAGTGGATCAGACCAAATACATGACATATAACAGCAACATACTTCAATCATTTTTTTATGGGCGCATTTAATAGACAACCAGAGCCAAACTTAAATAATGTTTTCCATTTTTAACAATTTACAACATGAGACAATTATGTACCGAAGATTGAACAATTTGAGGAAAGGAAGCACACTATATTTATTCATTTGACTAATAGGACATTAGATACATAAATATGGATGCATTTGTAGCATCAAAATTTAGAAGTGATAGAGAAGATGAAGCTCATAAAGTGCAGGAAGAGAGATAGCAGAATTGACTTTAGAACACTGAGTTTCCTTGCATACAATTTTGATCTCTTGGATGGATTTCAACTTCAAAATTGCAAACGAAATTCTAAAAGGGTGTTCACAAGCTGCTACAGAACAATAATGGCCAACAGAATGCACTGGAACAACCACCACTTCACACAAGTGCACCAACTATCATCAAACCCCCAAACAATTGGAAACTACCTACTGGAAATCAGACCAAACTAATTGCTGCTACCATTAACTCCAAACAACAAACAATGATAGGATCCAATTAATTGTGCTGATCTACTCCAAACATCAATGGAATTTGAAATAATCCATCAATTCCTGGATCCCACTATCTCTACTTCATACATCCCATCATCACTACAACTTGTGACAATATGTCACTCCATGGTATGCCGGGATCCCACCACCATATTAGAAGTTCACCACTCCCATTGCTGATCAATATCTCTACGAGCCTCTCCAATAGGACATGAAACTCATCTTGTGAAATATTCACTCTAGTCCTATGTCTCATATTGCTATCACTTGTTCCACCCAAATGGATCAAGTGGAACTCCCATGCTTTGCTATGCATGAGGAAATCATCGAAGGGAGCAAGTAGATGCCGATGCTGCTCACCAAACTGAAGGGAGACCAAAGGTGTGACTAAAATATCAAGATAAAGTTGAGAAGCAGACATGTGTATCTCTTGTTTCTCATGAAGCATCATCATACAAGGTACCTCCATCCAATCATCAATTCCTTTCACATTCCCAGGTGTTAGGAGAGAAGGGATTTCGACTTCAGACCCACAAATGAAATTCTGAAGAGTGTACAAAAGTTGCTACAGAACACTAATGGCCAAGAGAATGCACTAGAACAACCACCACTTCACACAAGTGCTCCAACTATCATCAAACCCCCAAACAACTGGAAACTAGGTACTGGAAATCACACCAAACTGACTACTGCTACCACTAACTCCAAACACCAAACCAACTATACTGTAACTAGAATCAGACATGCAAAAAGGACATTATTTGCTACACATGAATCTCCATGAAAGGAACTAGATGTTCTCTTCCTCAATCTCGAACTGAAGGATCTCACAATCTATCAACTAGATCATTAGTTGCAAAGGGGCACATCTCCCAATGCTAGCAAGGGGCACATCACCCAAGCTTTGAAAAGCTCAGATCTCCTTAAGATCACAAAGTAAAAATGCCAAAAGATTGGGAATGGATGCGATCAATCCTGTTTTATTAGCGTCTGATGGATTTTTCCTCCTTCTAGATCACACTTTCTAGGAATTCGAGCCATAAATGAGATGAGGAAACCTTGGTAAGTTAGTTGCTCATGTGGACCTAATCTCTCTCAACAAGTGCACTCTCTCTTGACTAATTTTGGACTTGTTGATTTTGGATGATATTCCTTGGTGCTTTCTTGTCATTTCCATTCCTTACCGTGCCTTTCTAGCAAAACTTGGAAACCTCTGCTTTCCTGCTTTTGAGCCGCTTTCCTGCTTTATGCTGATTTGCTGCTTTAGTTGCTTTTCCTGCTTTTGGCTGCTTTTACTACTTTTAGCTGCTTTCTTTCTAGATTTTTCAGAGGGAGACAACTCACATGCCTTATCCTCTTCCTATGCGCCCTCTTGAGCCACCTAGATCAATTTCTCTCATATTATCATTAATAAAATATTAATAATTCAATATTTACGAGAGAGTGGGTCTTTTAGCATATTAATTGACTTTCATATTGCTTTGACCCAATATTGCTTGTTTGATGAGTCTACCTAGGTCCACTAGCTCCTTCATGCATATTCCTTCTCCAATTTGTTCCAATGTTGCATTATTCCTAACTTTGGACATTAGACTTAGCAAATGGGTGACCCACAACACCAAGTTGATGAATTATCATGAACATGTCTAGGTGAATTAGGCCCTTGTGGTGCATGGCCCCATTTGGGGACATTACAAACATAAGCACGAGTCCAAGGGGTCATAAAGAGTCTTAATGAGGCATCTTCACATGATCAATCTCATTGGTGAATGTGACCTAATATTTGTCTAATGATGTTGGTCACAACTTCATCTTGGTTACGAAAAATTAAGCCAATGGAAGGAAACCCTAACCTTTAAACCCTTGGGATTGAATACACACTTAATTGAACATCCCGTATTTCGGCCTTAGGCAGTCATAACTCTAATTTTACTAACCTTATTAATTCATTCACTTAGTATACATTTGTACTCAATTAGACTATTATATATAATACATATGTGTACATGTGTACATGTGTACCTATTTATGTGTTGACAACATATGATTTTACTGTTATATTCTAATGATGATGAAAGTTATGTGAATTCTTTTGAACATTTAAATTGAAATGTGAAATTTAGGCACATGGATACTAGTTCAAGTTTCACACGATGTACGTATCTGGATGTGATGCATGGTGCAATAAAAATGTGTTGTTTACTTGAAAAATAGTACATAACATGGGTTTCACATGAAATTGTTATATTTTATGTGGTATTAAGTTATCAATGATCTAACCTACAAGGTGATGAGCTATGTAATAGTCAAATTATTGTGATGCTAAGGTAAATTGGATGTCGTAGACATCATGAAAATAATGTGTACTATAATATTTTCTTATGATTCCAACCATTGCTATGATTTGTGGTTAAGTGTGGTTTTGACAGGATGCACCACTTGCCCAGTGTGGTTGTTTGATGATGTAATTGTAAGAACAATAATTGCACATTATTGTTCAATATAGGGTGTTGAACTTAGTTATATTAGGAGTGGTGGAGGTATTACCCACCGTGTATTCTCCAAAACTTGGAGTCATGTGAGGGTTGTGTTGAGCCATGCTCCCTAGTTTGTGTGATGATGAGTACCAATTGTTTGTTGGGGGTGTTTGGTTGATATAGTTGACACTTCCACTTGTGGGTTCTAATTGGAGTTAGGTCTAGTTGACACTCCAACATATTCCATCAAAGGAAATGGTAGGATGTGGAAGATAGAAGTAGGTTAGGAAGGAAGGATGGTTCGAAGTAAGTTAGAATGTTGTTGCGAGTTACTTATAGCAATTTGGTTACTTGTGTGTGCTAAAAATCTTGCTTTAATCATGTGTGATGATATGAGTATGTTGTGCTGTTTGATCGAATTATTGTAAACTAGTTAGTGAGATTGTTAGATATTGTGATTACAAATTGTTATCTTGCATACTTGGATGAGAACATGCATGAACCATGCATTAGAGGCAATTATTATTTATAATTTGAAAACACACACATGCAAGGAAAATTTTAAAGATCCATAACTGTCTTAAAGTGTAGAAACCTTTGTGAATCTGACTAATTATCAAATCTCCAACCATAAAATGTTTGGCAATATTTTTTAAAAAATATTCAAATTTCTAAGGGTTTTATATAATTTTTGGACATTTTATGGCGATTTCTAGAGTTAAAAATTTTGATCATATGGAATTTAGGCGAACCATATTGGAAGAAAATGGATAATGGAGAATATGTCTTTGGAAAAAATCCTCAAAATTTAGTCATGGGCTAAATTTCGCCCCTAAATTTTTCTCTGCACATAGGATATGTATACACTAGTTACTTATACCTACATTTTGCATGTACACTAGTATAATTATTTGAGGTATTAATTACTAAATGAATGGGTTAATGATTGTAGGAAGTATAATGAATACATATAAATATCTAGTAGCATTAAATACCCTTTTTGAATTTCATTATTTGTTGTTATGATGAATTAAATAGGTATGGCGGGGTACCATAATGTTGGGGGGAAAATGTCAAATTTAATTTATAAGCTAGCACGCGAAGAAATACTTTCCATTCTATTTTATTGTTATTGTTATTTAATTCATTATTTTATTTTAGTTATCCTTTTCCCTATAATCTAGAAGAGGTGGTTGATGGCCCATGCTTAAGGGTGGTTGAGGGGACTTGGGAAAATGTGTATGGAAATTTGATAATAGAGAGGATGAAGACGAGTAGAAGGGTAGTTTTAGAGCTTGTTGAGAGGTGGGAGAATTGTTGGAAGAAATATTTACATGTGAAAATATTCTTAGAGATATTGTGCATTATTGTTCTTGGAGTCTCGGGCACATAGGGCCAAAAAACCAAAAGGTTTTTTGGAGCTAGGAAGATGGCTAGGGTCCTAGTTGGCAGGGAGGTTTAATTCTATTCTAGGCATTGAAGGAGGGCAGAGATAGAAATTTGTTTATGTTGGAATACTATTGTTGATGACGATTTTCATCACCAAGAATACTTAGTCGGTGAAGAATTGCCAGGCTCTCCTACATATAAAAAGTTTTGACTGAAATGCCCAATGCCTACTGAGTCACCGCCTTTGAGTTATATGCACAAACTAACTTATGTCTCTAGCTTGCTTAAGATTGTCCTGGGTTTTTACCATTAGGTAGTCTTTGAAATTTTAATATAATGATGGTTATGTGATGTGAAGTTAATGGTTTGATGTTTAATATTGTATTGATACAAAATGAAAAAGCTACAAAATGTTTGCTTTGAAATTCTATTCAACAAAGTTATCATTGGCTGGAAGAGATTTATTAATTTGGCTTGTGCTTTTACTCTCCCATTTTCCCTTCATCCATCGCTCACGACCATTTATACATTTTATGAAATTCCTTATACATTTATTTTGCATTACCATGTTATACAATAAAATCAAACAAAAGTTCACCTTTGATAATAACATTTCATAAAATCCCAATTTGAATTATTTACCCTTCATGCCTTTTGTCTCCACTTCGTGGAAAAGAAGCTTCAACCCTCCTAACAACCAAAAAGCTTCATTCACTTTTACATTATATTATGAATTATTTTTTTCTTTTATATATATGAAATCTAAACCAAAAAAATTCTTATTATGGCTTTTATATATATTTTCCTTTTTACATATTACCTATCATGCCGTTTGTCCAGATTGTACATATTATATAAAAAAGGGGCCTTTTCTTAGACCTAACATGTGAAGGTCTTAACTCATGTGTACCATTCATTTATCCCCTCAACCCAAGCCTAGCCTTTAAGATTTTAAGTCTAAGATCAAGCCATTAACGAGAGCCCATATGTCATGCACGATGCATCAAATGATGTCCAAAACATGAATGCGCCAGAAGAACAAGGTCGGGTGTTGAAGTAAGTTGAAGCATAGTTGTTTGGTGATGATGAAAGACTACTCCAAGAAGACAATAGAGCATAAAATACACGTCGATTTGGTTTCAAGTGTACCTGGTGGTATTCATGATGCAAAACCATCACCATCGAGTCTTTAGAGAGGGACTCTCCACTCAACTTTGAAGTCTTGCTATGTATTTCACGAATAAGTAACTCTGCGCAACTGGTGCATTGAATGGACTGTAAACTTATGGCAACTTCAGGGCAGAGGTTTGAATGTAATGTTGCTCAACAAAATTAATTGTATATTCCCTAAACAAAGAAGGTGTCCAGAAGTTATGACCTGGTATTCATATGGAGAAAAGCATCAAAATAGAAAATCGATTGGTCTACAACATCATGATCGTTAAAAAGTTAATAATAATTATAGCATGACATGGTCGAAGCCAATCGATCAAAATATTCTATAGATCTATCTTATGAAGTGCTAAGTATATTTAAAACAACTATTGTCTTGAAGTTTCTGCAAGCCATTCATGATATACACCAAGGAATGTTGAAATAATATAACTTCGAAGAATATTCTATTTGTATTATTCCTCCTTCGGGAGATGTCATTAATGTAAAGGGTTATGTAAAAGTCATGAGGTAAACCTCCATTCTAAGTTGGGTCAATAGTACCCAAAAGAATGTAATATAAATATTATTTTGAGTTTTCGTATAGAGGTCGGCCCAGTGAAATTAGTGAGGCCGACCTAGTTAGGTTAAAAGGTCAAGTGAAAAGTAAAGTATAAATAAGAGTATCTCTCTCTCATTTGCACCATTCACTCACTCATGCATTGTGCAAGAGAGGAAGAGGGAGACTAGCGAATGAGGAGGAGGATTGTTCTTGGATCTTGTTTTTGGGTTTTGCCTCTCTTTCTTATGAGAGTTATTTCTTTGGGAATTGTACTTTGGTAATCTATATTGAGGAAGTTTTGCTGGGTTTTCTTCCCCTTGAGGGTTTCCCAGGATAAATTGTTGTGTACCTTGTGATTGTGTATCTTTCAATGATCCTCTTTATGCTGCTATTGTGAAAATGTATTAAATGCTAATGAAGTAGGAATCTAAGTTATTGCAGCATATAAATTTAACATGGTTTCAGAGCTAGGCTGAAAAGAGCAACTTTCACTAGGGTAAATATCTCTCTCTTTCTCCAGAAACTAGTCATCATGGAATTTTCACTATAAATAACTTTTGGAGAAGTTTAAGGATCTAAAACTTGGATAGACCAAAGATGAAAGTTTCATTTACCTTGTGTGCGAGTTTAAGCCTCAGATTCACTATACTTTAGGAGATAGATCCATGCAAATCAAGGTTCCAACCTCCTCCAGAATTTAGTTTTAAACATATGACCTAAGGAGAAATGATATATATCGTGCTAGGAAGATCCAAATCGAATTTTGTAAGATGTTTGAGAAAGTGAACGAACATTAGTTTCTATGGTACAAGTTTCAAAACCCACAGATGAAACAATGACACATGGAAGTCCGTACAAGTTAGATATATTGAAACCGTCCATAAACATGTCATCTTGGGAAACTTAACATAAGTTCAACTTGGTGAATCCAATTCTGCTCTAACCTATGGGGTTGGATAAAGGACAGATCATGCTATCACTGAACGAATTTTTAGACCTTGAGGAGCAGAAATTATTGAGATACATTAGAATTAAGATTCGACAAATATGTAGTAGAAATTGAAGAAACTAGGGCATCAAGTATTTTGCAGTCCTGTCCACAGATTTCAGAAAAGGAGTACTTTGCCTAAATCGCCTTATGGAGGCGTATATTTTCCTCCAATCAATTTCTCAAGATATCAAAGTTGAAAAATTAGGGTTTCTCTATCAAACCCTAGGTCAAGCCAGAAGCAGTTCTTGGAGAAGCAGTTTCACAAGGTCATGCTCATTCTCGAAGAACATGACCTAGAAGGATTCATAAAAGAAGAAGTTAAAGAACCAAAGATGAACAAAGTTGAAGAAGGATATGATCAAGGACAAAGAAGATTCCTCCAATGATGAGGAATATGTACATTAATCCAAATTAGGAAGATAGAAGAACCTCTTATCTATCTCAACATTGGATAATAAGGGATTAAAGGGACATGCAGACTCAACCCTAATAGCTAGGACCACGAGTCCTTGTGAGTTGTGGTATACAAGACTTGTTCAATTTTTTGGTCATAAGAAAGAAAGGAACAGGTCCTCAGAATCAGATGATGGAGTCGAGTAGATTCCAGAAATTCCTGTAACGAGACAAGGATCAAGAGAGATCCTACCAAACAAACAAAGATAAGTATTTGAATTGTCATTTCCTGTAATGTTCAGTTGTGTACATATTTATGTTCCTAGATTTAGGATGTGTATTATCGATTAGAATGTTTGCATTGATGAACATAATACTGCTAACATGCATGTGATGGGTAAGTGGCCTATGGTGCTATACAACATTCCATTTCTACTTATCTAGAGTGAAACCTCTTTGTTGACATATTGGGAGTAGTGCACGCTCTTAATAATGTTCTGGTAGAGATGGAAGGTATCTATAAAGTTACCATATGGATGACTGCTGTGTTGAAGCATTGGCTAATATAGTTGCATGACTGGGAGACCTATATCTTAATACATAAGAATTGATTTTTATGAAATGTTTCTAATCACAAAACTAAATTTGACCTACAGGAAAGATCGTGTATACTCTCCTACAAGAGAATAATGAAGAGACTTGTTTTGAAGAACAAGTGACAATGAAATTCAAGAAGACTTATAAAATCAAGCATACTACAAACGAACAAAGTGAGAGTGAGTCGACTATGACAAGACATTGCCTTAGTGGCAAATGATGTATATTACACTAGACAAATGGTGTAATTAAAGTAGAATCACATATCGAGTAACCTCCAGAATTCATAACTCTGTACAAAGAACCACATGTGCCAGCTTGAAGAAGTATATGAAGAAGATGTGGCTCTCAACGTTATAGAACCGATCAAAGACGAAGTTCACTGTAGAATTTGGGATGAAAGACCTTGGCTTGATGCATTATTTTCTAGGTCTTGAAGTATGACAGGGCCTAGAAGGAATCTTCCTTAACCAAGGGAAGTATGCAGTAGAAATATTGAAAATGTTTGATATGTTGGAGTGTAAAGCCATGGCCACACCCATGGATACAAATTTGAAGTTTCTGTCTGATGCTTTGTCAGATTTAGTGGATGTAACATTATATAGGTAGATTATTGGGTCATTGATGTATTTGACGAATACCAGGACATATATATGCTTTGATGTGAACACCTTGAGTCAGTATTTCGTTGAGCCCAGACGTGTTCACCATGTAGCTGCAAAGCATGTGATGAGGTACCTAAAAGGTATGGTAGACTATGATCTCAGTTATACTAGAGATCATGACTTCAGATTGTACGGTTATGTTGACACAGTTTTGTCGACAGGGGTTCACTTCGCACTGCTGTCAACAAAGATCAACCAAACACCCTTAAGCATCGACTCAAAAAGGTTTTAACCTTTCTAGCAACACCCGCAGAGCGAGTGAGGTTTCACTTGAGATGTCTAAGGGGGGCTGCAGGAACCAAGTTTCCGCAGTTGGGGGAATACATGCGCTATTTCACTCTCAATCAACACAAGCTAGAGATTTGCATTCACATTATAACATCATATTATCATCCTGGTAATCCTTAAGTACATTACCATCTCATACTTAACGAATTAAACAAATTAACAAAGCATGTTTGAGGAACCTGCGGTACATGACACATTCGCTAAGAATCCATTGCGATCTCAAGAAAACATCCAATATTGCGATAACCAGAAAACATATATGCATATTAATCATATTACATAACCGAAACCAGATAAATACTCCCACATATTGATCCAAAAGACATAAATACAGACATATGCGAAGGTATCATCTCATACTACACAACTTAGGAAAATGCTCTCAGGCTTACAATCGCACAAAATGTTCTTCTATTCTAATCCTTGGATGGCCAATTATATCTAAAGCTTACAATCTTACTTCTACTTATAGGCGCACTTGGCCGTTACAAATGGTCCTAATTACGCATCGCTAACTAACTTAACTAATTACTTTTGCATATCTCGTCTTTGCGACCAGTCCTTTGTTCTTGTCTTTGACGCTTTCGCCACTTGGGGTTCCGCACATGTGCACTCTGACCCCGTGCTAACAGGCCCCCAACACAAAATTGTGGCTCTCCCTCGAGCCACTTCAGTTGGAAACTGTTAGTGCATCAACTTGCTTTTTGAACTTGTCGTAAGCTGCTGTGAGTTGGTCAACAACTTCCTTTGCTGATGCCTTGAGAGCTGCACAATCTGCTACTTCCTGGTCTGTTGGATGTTCACCATTCATATTCTACACTTTATGAAACTCTTATTTTATCTTGTGCATTCCATCAATTGCTTTAAATGCCAACTGCTTGAATTTCGTCTGTAATTCATCTAATTGCGCGGTTCTTCTTTGCTGTCTTGTGCAGGCTTTGTTGACTCGATGCTGTAGCTCTTTCAACTCGGTTGATTTTTACAGCTGCGCAAGTAGGGGCATTTCCTGAAGCGATCCCCTTAATGCCTCTAGTTGCACTTTAGCTTCTCTGAGATGCACGTTTAACTGATGCAACTGCTCGTCCTGTATCAAGCTTCCCCAAAATTGTGTGACATATTCCGCAATTGTCTGCACCAATTTTTCCAGTGCTGTGATTTCTGTCGCAGCTTCTTCAATCGTGTTCTTCCTTTCCTCAATTTGTTATGGCGGCGTGCCAGGAACTGTCCTAGCTTGTAAATATTCATTCTCTTTTCACAGGTCTGCAATGACCACGCCTAACCTGATTGCTTTTGCCTCTGCCCTTATGTCCTTGTCAACTTCTGGTGCTTCTTCGCATGCGATGGAGATGGCATGCTCCAATCTCCTTCTGTATTCAATGGCCTTCGTTGCGTCCTTTATACTCATTTATTTTTGCATCCTTTATACTCATTTCTTTTTCCTCTTGGAGGCGCTGAATCTTCGCCTCGATGCTCTGCACTTGTCGTTTATACTCAACCATTCGATCATGCACTGTTGCTTCTCATTCGAGAATTTCCTTACTAGTTGCATGATGAGCTCTATGCAACATCACTATTGGTAACATGTTGAAATCGATAGTGATTAGGTCATGCCATAGTAGTGTGGCATCCAGGTCCTCATCACCAGTAGTGATGGCATTGGGTAATATATGCATTATTTTCGGCCTCACACCGATTTCCACATCGACTCTATGTTTTGAATCACTTGGTCGCACTTCACCTTGTGGAAGCCTTGTCTCAGTCATTGCATTCATCAATGTCTGTAATAGCTGCGATACCTGATGGAAAAACTCAGTCGCATGCTGAGTGACTTTCCCCCGGTTTGCTTCCACCACTGTTTTTATTTTCTCCATGAGTTTGTTAATTTTCTCATCGGGAAGGCCATCGCTTGTGCTCCCTTTGCCATGCTCCATCCTGTGCTTCATTATTGTTTCCTCTCGTTGTGCTTCTAATTATGAATCTGTGGGGGTTTCTGATGACGCCCCATCATGACTTAACGTATGCGACTGTTCTTCCGTTGGGTTGCCTTCCCCTGCTTCCTCTTCTGCACTTTCTGAGTCCTTCGCCTCGTCAGGTTCCTTTGGTCTAGTTGTCAATTGTCCATTCTCCGGATTTGACGGTTGATTTTCTACTGTTGGGACTTTCCATTCCTCTGTCCACCCTTTTATTGGACAATCTACTCGAGCGGATGCGAGCTAGATCTCCCTAGTTCAATGTGAATCTAGAACAAATAAAGACAAAACACAAATCTACTTTCCTAGATCTAGTTAGAGATCGAGTACTTAGACATCTTACCTTTAGACTGTAGATCTTCTTCCTCGTTGTTGCTCCAAGTTCCGTGGTCGTCAGATCTGTAGCTGCAAGACTTGTCAAAACATGTGGAAACAATACAAGCAGTAAAACATGTTTAAACAATAAATGATCTAAGTAAACAGTTAAGGAAGTAAACTACAAACATTATCAACACAATAAAATTTGTGGAAATAGTTTATATTACTATATAAAAGAGGGAAATACAAAGTAGAGAGATGATTACAACCCAAGCCTTAACATTGCAATCCTCCTCCAACAAGGCAAGTCAATGCCTCCAAAGGAAATGTAAGCCTCCCAAGAGATGGATAGGGATCACATAGGCTAATTCCACCAGCATGCAAGTGCTATAGACTTCCTCCCTTTGGAATGGAGAGGGGCCTTGTATTTATAGGACCAAGTGGATAGAGTAGGTTGAGGATCATGGGGAGAGGAATAAGGGATCCTCCCTTGAGGTTAGTGAACCATAGGACAGCTCACCTAGGAATTAGGGATAGGGATACACCTCATCCAACTTCTAGAAAATGCTCGAAAGCCACATTTATCCTAATTAACCAACTCCGGCGCAAGTTGCATGAAGACAACCAGTGCCTGAGAAGGGAAACGCAGGACTAATCAAGACAATCTGCCCCTTCGACGCAGTCTGGAAGAATATACTCTGCGCCGACTCTAGTTGGGCGCTCCTTTCCCGAAGAAAACATGCGCCGGCCCAACTAGAGGTTGTGGACAAAGGGAATCAACTTGCTCTACATGACTTGCTTGATCATGGGAACTTCAGGGATTGAGGCACTTAGTTAACAAGGGACTCATGATGACGAGATTTAGGTGTAACACACCCCTCAATGATGGCATCTAGTTTTTCCTCGTTGATCTTGTATTGTGTCAGCAACCACTACCTATGCGGGTCTGCACGTGCTTGGATGTATATTGTTTGAGATTCTATCGACAGCCTTGCGATCAGCCGATACTTCTTTGCTGCTTGCTTGGTTATCCGTGGTATCGCTTGTACATCTATTCGCATCATATGTAGGAAAATATATGATTGAATATTATTATTTGTTTGACATTCTTTGTCGTTTATTGCCCATAAGTTCTGGTATCGCGCTCCTTGGAAAACCTTGGTAGTTTCAGTTTCCATTCCTTGGTAGTGTGACAGTTCCCTCCATCCGGCTAGTGCGATTAGTATCAAAAGACATGAATACGTAAATGGATTCCCGTTTTCCTGTGCTGCGACGACATTCTCCATCAATTCATTTAGCAGGAAGAGTGACCAGTTCATTTTCACTACTACTGTGCATTGTTCCGCAGATGCAATGATGCCAGATGTGCATTGGTTTGGTCTGTTCTTCCGCACTAACTTGATTTCCAATATCTTCGCTGCAACCCTAACTGCTTGGTCATTAATAGTGTCAATTAGCTACCCTCTTGTATTTTTCTCCACTCCATACTTCGTTTTCAGCTTCACAACAAGCTTTTTGCTGTTATCCTTCCCCTGAAAGAATTTGGAAGGATCTACCCCGGCCTTGGGTAGTCCAGTGATCCTTGAAATTAGGTTGACTGTCACTAGTATTTTTATATGCAACCATAAATACCCGCCATGGAAAAAAGCTAGTAACTGCTTTACACACGTATTTACTTGCGCCGATCTCCAAAAGTGCGGCATGTGGATGATGCCCAACAGTCCTGATTGCTCCAATCCCAATGCCCACTTTGCTGGTTCTGGGTATGCCATGATGTCGTGGTTGCTGTTGTTGATGTATATGTAACTTCGGAATGTATTTCATCTATGTATTTTATATATATTTGTTGTACCCTTATAAGAGATGTGTCATTCCTCTATAAGGAAGTGTCGTCATGTGGATTGACAAGTGTCGCAAGTGTGTGTACTTGCCGATGGGTTATTAGACCACCATTTGTGGGGTCGGCCCTGAAATATATATTATAATGTGGATGTACCTAGCTAGACAAGTCATCCCCATAAGGTCACTGGGCAAAAAGGTTAGTATAAATAGAGATCGGAGATCTCTATTTTACTCATTCGGAAAAGCATCTCACTCTCACTCAAAAAGTGGCGCACTAGTGAGGAGGAGGATCATATGCTACTAGGATACTATCTCAGTTTTATTTGGTTGTACATTGGTTGAGCCATTGCTCTCTCTATCTCTGAGGAAGTTGTGGGGTTTTTCACCTTAGGGTTTTCCCCACGGAAACTCTGTGTCTCTTGTCTCTCATGCTTTTGATTCTTGTGATTGTCATGCTTATTGTGATTGTCATGCATTGATATACTGTATATGTTATTCTCTCAGTAAAGATCCTAGATTATTGTGAATTAATGCTCAAAATTTAACATGGTATTAGAGCTAGCCTGAGAAGAAGACATTTTGCGGTGACACAAACTTGAGTTTCTTGTTTATTGGGTTTCTCTCCACAGATTTTGGAAAATCAGTATAGTAGATTGACTCTACTCATCACGTCGCATCTATCTGTCCAATCAGAATTCAATTCCGAGCATTTTCAGTTTTGGCCCTAAAAATTAGGGTTTCCATAAAAATAGGAATTTCTGGAATCTGAAGACACAGCTAGAAGCTCCTTGCAAAAATCGAAGTTTAGAGCTTTGGATCGAGATTTTTGGCTGGGTAGATCTCTGGGAAACTCAAACCCTAATTCAGGGCTCTCCTTAGTGAACCCATGAGGACAAAAGATCAAATCTGAAGGGAAAAACTTTGCTGATCTCAAATTCTGAATACACCAGGCTGATCAGCTCATCAAAGTGCATCTTTCTATCCTTTCAGAAATTTGAAATTCACATTTTGAATTTTTAGGGTTTTTTCGACAAACCCTAATCCGGGACCAGATCCAGTTTTCAGCATTTCAAGTGGTAAGATCTAAATCTTTTCTATTTCCATTTGAAGTACTCTTTAAGATGTCTCACCACACCAAGCTTGAGGATAAGCTTGAAGGAGCTGATAACTTCCGAGCTTGGAAGTATAGGATTGGGTTAATCCTGGAAGAGAATGAGTTGGACTCATATGTGAAAGAATACATCCCTATCCCAGAGGATGAAGAGGCCAAGGTATTGCATAAGAAGAACCTGGTCAAGGCAAAGAGAATCATTGTTGATTCTATCAAAGACCATATCATACCCCATGTGTCTTCTCTTAAGACACCCAAGGAGGTGTTTGATTCTTTGACCAAGCTATTTGAAGGAAAGAACATAAATTGGAAGATGACCCTGCGGAACCAATTGAAAGGAGTAAAGTTTCAGAATGGAGAAACCATTCAATCTTATTTTTCAAGGGTCTCCCAGATCAAGGAACAACTAGAAGCAGTGGATGAAATGGTGGAGAATGGTGAAGTGGTGATGACCACTCTAAATGGCCTACCCAGGTCATGGGATTCCTTTATTCAAGGAATTTGTGCAAGGAAGAAGTTGATCTCCTTCAAGAGGTTGCGGGAAGAATGCTCTCAAGAAGAAGCTAGACTTATAGCTCGTGACGAAAAGATGGGAGGTGAAGATCAAGCTCTTGCAACTCACACCAAAAGAAGCAAGCCCAAGAAGGAGCACTCTCACCACAAGAGATCCTATAAAAAGAATAAGAAGGATCTAAGATGCTTCACATGCAATGAGAAGGGTCACTTTGCTTCAGATTGTCCCAAGAATAAAAGGGATAATAACAACAACTCCAGCAAGAAGAAGAAGGGAAGCAAAAGAAAGTTTCATGCTCGTGCTGCCGAGGATGATAAACCTCCAAAGAAGAAGGCTAGGGCAGAAAGTGATGATAGTGATGTTGACTCATCAAGTGAAGAAGAGTATGTTCTAATCTCTGCTCTCACAGGTACCATATCCCATGGTTTTAATGATTGGTTGATTGATAGTGGAGCTTCCAAACACATGACTGGGTTTAAGGAATCTTTTGTGAATCTATCTGAACATGAATCACCCCATAAGGTGAAACTTGGGGATGATTATCAATACCCAATCAAAGGAAATGGTGAAGCCTCCTACAACCTAGATTCTGGAAAATCTTTGAAGATGAAAGAAGTCCTTTATGTACCTGGGCTCAAGAAGAACTTACTCTCCATCTCTGCATTGGATGCAAAAGGTATGAGGGTTGCATTTGTGGATGGCCAAGTCCTAATGTGGCCAAAGGGAAAGAACATAGATGATGCAGTAGTGATTGGAGAGCAAGAGGGAGGTTTGTATAAATTGAAGGGACAACCTGAACATGCCATGGTACATGAATCCATGGAGCCAAGTGAACTTTGGCATAGAAGACTTGCTCATATGCACTATAGGGCACTTCCAATTGCAAGCAAGGCTGTAGAGGGTCTTCCTGAAATCAAGACCAAACATGAAGGTGTTTGCAAAGGATGTGCAAAAGGTAAGAACATTAAGAAGGCTTTCCCAAGCAGTGAAAGCAAGGAAAAAGACATCTTGGAAATCATCCACTCAGATGTATGTGGTCCTATGTCATCCAGTTCTCTGAGTGGGTATGTTTACTATGTCTCATTTATTGATGACTTCTCCAGGAAGACTTGGGTATACTTCTTGAAGAACAAAGATGAGGTGTTTGGAATCAAACTGACAAAAAGATCAAAACATTCAGATCCGACAATGGTGGAGAATTCACCTCAGGTGACTTCAAGAAGCTTTGTAGTGATTCAGGGATTAAGAGGGAGTTGACTGCTCCTTATAATCCTCAACAGAATGGAGTTCCAGAAAGGAAGAACAGAACAGTCATGGAAGCAGCAAGGGCAATGCCGCATGACCAGGACCTACCTATGCATCTATGGGCAGAAGCAGCTAGAACAGCAGTATATGTGTAGAACAGAACACCCCACAAGATATTGGACAACAAGACACCAGAAGAGGTCCTTTTTGGGTTCAAGAAGATTGATGTCATCAAGGATGAATATAAGTTCAAGGACAGGTAATCCATGAAGCAAAGATCAAGAGGGAGCACACTCTAGTAGCTCCTGCAAGGATGCAGATTTTCAGAGGGAGTTGACCATCTTCCTACATTCCACAACAGAAAGGTGTAGAAGAAGCTACTTCAACAGCTCTTGCTAGGAAGCATAGACTCAGAGGGAGTCCACCCAACAAACAAACAAAGATAAGTATTTCAATTATCATTTCTTGCATATTTTTTTATGCTTATGTTCCTAGACTTAGGAGATGTATTGTGCATATTAGAATGATTGCATTAATGAACAGTATACTTCTAATATGCATGTGATGGGTAAGTGGCCTATGGCATTGTACAACATTCCAGTGCTACTTATCTAGAATGAAACGTCTTTGCTGACATGTTGGGAGTAGTGCAAACTCTTAACAATGTTCTGGTAGAGACTGGAAGGCATCTAGAGAGTTGTGGAACATGGATAAATGTTGTATTGAAGCATTGACTAAGATAACTGCATGACTGCATGACATATTTCTTTATGTGTAAAGAATTTGTTCTGAAAATTATGAAATGTTTCTAATCATGCAATTTAACTTGTTTTGTAGGAAAGACCATATATCTTCACCTACAAATGGACTACAACATTTGTTCCAGCAACAAAGATATCTATTGAAGATATTGCATATATTGAAGTTCCCAGGATCTGGGATGAAGAAATGGAATGCCATGATCCGTCGATCATGAAGAAGATGTTTGGGATGCAGTCCCAAGACCCGACAGGGAGTCACATGTGTGCAGATTGAAGAAAGACTTGTATGGCTTGTAGCAAGCTCCCAGAACTTGGTGTGATACAAAGAGGAAGCTTGCTACCGAATTCGATATGAAGAACTTGGGGATGATGCACTATTTGTTTTTGGCATGGAGGTGTGGCAGAGTGCAGGTGGGATTTTCCTTGGTCAAGGGAAGTACACAGTAGATATCCTGAAGAGATTCGGGATGATGGATTGCAAGGCCATGGCCACACCTATGGCATCGAATCTGAAGCTTCTATGTGATGCTTCATCTGAGACGGTTAATGTTTCTATGTATCGTCAGATGATTTGGTCCTTGATGTACCTAATGAACACGAGACCAGATATTTGCTTTGCTGTGAACACATTGAGCCAATTCTTGACGGATCCAAGGAGTGTTCACCTGGTTGTTGTAAAGCATGTTCTGAGGTACCTGAAGGGTATAGTGGATTTTGGGCTCAAGTATGAAGTGAATCAAAAGTTTAACCTGCAGGGTTATGTTGATTCAGATTGGGCTGGCAGTGCTGCAGATAGGAAGAGCACATCTGGATGCTGCTTCAGTATGGGATCAGGTGTGATCTCTTGGTTTAGCAGGAAGCAGTCCTGCGTAGCACTTAGTACAGCTGAGGCAGAGTATGTTGCAGCCTATTCAGCTAGTTGTGAGGCAGTATGGCTAAGGAAGCTACTGTCTGAGTTATTTGATCTCCCGTTGGATGCTACTGGTATCTTCTGTGATAACCAGAGTTGTGTGAAGCTGTCCGAGAATCCAGTGTTTCATGACAAGTCGAAACACATAGAGATCAAATATCACTATATCAGGGATATGGTGCAGAGAGGAGCTATGAAGCTCCTGTATGTTGCGATGGACGAGCAGATTGCAGATGTGCTGACGAAGCCACTAGCCAGGGTGAAGTTCGAGTACTTCAGAGAGAGGCTTGGCATTCTTCAGATCGAGGACACTTCGAGGAAGAAGTGATGGACACATTTGTTGAAGCCATTCCAAGCATGTTGGAAGGAGGATCCTTCACATGGCTATGGATGTAAGCGCTGGATGATGAGCATCATGATGATGTTCTAGTTTCTGCTTTGTATGATCAGTTGGATCATTTATATGTATGTACGCATCATGTTGGATGATGGATATGATCAGTTGGATCATTTATATGCATGTACACATCATGTTGGATGCTGGATATGATTGGTTGGATCATTTGTATGTATATGCATCATGTTGGATGCTTGGACCATGTATCTGTATATGTATCAGGTGGATACATTGTATGATCAAGTAGATCATGTATATTGATATGTATCAGGTATGATCAGGTAGATCATGTATGTTGATGGATACATTGTGTGGATAATGTATCTATGTATCAGGTGGATACACTATGTATGATGATATGTATCAGGTAGATACTTGGTGTGCATCAGATGGATGCATTGTATGATCAGGATGATCATGGATGACGAGCTTCTCCAGATGACATGCAGCGGGATGTTGTAGTGATGATGATCAGGGTGATCATGTGTACATCAGGATGATGTATGATGAGTATCAGATGATACTCTCTGGCCGTGGAACAGGTTGTGCAGGTAAGCATGTAATTTGTGCCCTGGGAGATTTGCAGATGGTCTTTCGAGGTTTTGCCTGTGGCATGTAATTCGTACCCTGGGACATCTGGCAAATGCTCTTTCGAGGTTTTGCTTGGGAGGACATATAATTTGTGCCCTGGGAGATCTGCAGATAGTCTTTTGAGGTTTTGCCTATGGCATGTAATTTGTGCCCTGGGAGATCTAGTAGATGCTCTTTCGAGGTTTTGTCCTATGGCATGTAATTTGCTCCTGGGAGATTTGGACAGGATGAAAAAGGCCTCAGATGGTTCAGCTAGGTTTTGCAATGACCACATGTAATTTGCTCCTGGGAGATCTGGACAGGATGAAAAAGGCATCAGATGCTTCAGCCAGGTTTTGTGGTGAGATCACATGTAATGTGCTCTTGGGAGATCCGACAGGTAGAGCCGTGTGCTCGTAACAGCCTGGGATGCTTCAGCCAGGTTTTGTGATGGGTCACATGTAATGTGCTGCTGGGAGATCCTACAGGTAGACCTGTGTGCTAGTAATAGCCTGGGATGCTGTAGCCAGGTTTTGTGACGCACGTAATAAGTCCCGAGAATTCCACAGTATGGCCAGTGATGATGAAGACCTACAGGTGGTGGGCCTACATCCAGTATGAAAAAGGACTGGCTCTGTAGAACTTCCTATGACGAGTAGAGTCAGAGATTGGTTGAGATAGCAGCAGCAGTGACGATGATGATGACGATGCATCGATGACGATGATCCCGAGAAGAAGACTTGTCTAGCAGATCTGTGTCGAGAAATACCTTCCTAGTTAAGAGGGAGTGTTGATGTATATGTAACTTCGAAATGTATTTCATCTGTGTATTTTATATATATTTATTGTACCCTTATAGGAGATGTGTCATTCCTCTATAAGGAAGTGTCGTCATGTGGATTGACAAGTGTCGCAAGTGTGTGTACTTGTCGATGGGTTATTAGACCACCATGTGTGGGGTTGGCCCTGAAATATATATTATAATGTGGATGTACCTAGCTAGACAAGTCGGCCCCATAAGGTCACTGGGAAAAAAGGTTAGTATAAATAGAGATCGGAGATCTCTATTTTACTCATTCGGAAAAGCATCTCACTCTCACTCAGAAAGTGGCGCACTAGTGAGGAGGAGGATCATATGCTACTAGGAGACTATCTCAGTGTTATTTGGTTTTACTTTGGTTGAGCCATCGCTCTCTCTATCTCTGAGGAAGTTGTGGGGTTTTTCACCTTAGGGTTTTCCCCACAGAAACTCTGTGTCTCTTGTCTCTCATGCTTTTGTTTTGATTCTTCTGATGCTTGTCATGCTTATTGTGATTGTCATGCATTGATATACTATATATGTTATCCTCTCAGTAAAGATCCTAGAGTATTGTGAATTAATGCTCAAAATTTAACAGCTGTACTGCAACTTTTCCAGGTTCTCTACAATATTCTCGGTGCTATGAACTCCTTTTGGTATCGCCAACATCTTGATTGTGTATTTTGCAATCTTGTCCAACCAGATTGCTGGTGTCCCTTCCTTGTGAGATGGCACATACCCCGTTATGTCCGCTATTGTTGGGCCAAGGTGCACTCCTCGCGATTCCCTTTCTATCTCGGAAACTCCTGATGTTCCTGCTTCTCCTGTTGTAACTCGTGCTGAATTGCGAGTCTCTCTCTTTGGATTTCGGCCGGTATCTACGGGCTGACTGGAATGACCGTCCTGATGCGATCTATGGTTGCTAATGAATAATCGGGGTTGGATGTGGTCGTTCTTGGGTACTTGTGCTAGAAATGAATTGTGCCATTGCAATCGTCTATACCCACTCTCTGTTTGGATCTGTTCTGCAACTTCTTGGCTAACCCGTTCAATGCACAGTGAGTGGAACTGCCCCCTTGTCACCTACCCAAATTCTGAAAATATTGTTTTATTGGCAAAATACTTTATGTTAAATTTTAATTACAAAGTTTTGTAATTATGAACAAGTTTGGTCAAGGATGAATGTAATTATTATTATTTAATAAATTAAAGTATGAGACAAACACCCAAGGGAACTGTTAAATGAGTGTTCACTAACCCACTAGGAGGAATGGAAGCTGTTAGAAGGCATGGGATAGATGGCATCAATTGCACTTCACCACTAGCTGTTGGTTATGGGACAACTACCTCTACAAATGTGGCATTATTCTCTAGGTGGAAGGAGTGAGCAGACAAATCATTTAATGATCAATTAACAACTGAAAGGCCTAGGCAGCCTACATAAGGCAAATTCGAATTGAGTAGGCAACTCTTACACAATATTTTCTGCAGAATTATTCCTCATGTGCATCAGGTCATCACTGAGCGATTCGAATCGGGAGGCTATGTGAGAGTGAAACTGTAAGTCTGCAAATTATTCTGAGAAGGAGAACCAGAGGTGCTGGTGTAGGTCCCTTTGACTGCTAAGTCTTTAAGACTGGATAACTATTGTTACTACAAGTGGAGGTCCTAAGCTTCTAAGTTTCTTCCTCCTGGTGGTTCAGTGAACAGGCTCGGGGGTCCTAAGGCACGTAACTTGGCTGTCTTCAGGAATTTGTTGGGTGGAACAAGCTCCTTGGGCTGTTTGTTTCTCTACAGTTAACCGGGTTTTGCTGTTACTATTTTGTTTACAATTCAATGTTCTGTTTAGTAGAATTTATCAAACTCTGTTTTGTAAAATTTTTTATTTTATTTCTGATTTATGTTCGATACTGAATGATAAAGTTTGTGAATTATTAATTAGATAATCATCTCTATATTTTTTCCAAGCTGTTATTTGCATAGTACTCTAGTATAGAGAAGGAAATTAAATGATAGATGAGAGATAGACAGATTGCCATTGATTGGACAAATAATTACAGTAAGTGCTCTGTTTACAATTCTGTCCTATATCTAAACATAGTAAAAATTTTGCTGTATAGCATTGACAGTAATATAGAGCTCTTATGTTATTTCATGAAATAAAAATATAGCCTAACTTCTGTATAGTCATATATTTTTCTCTTATCTCTATTCATTTAAAATAGCAAACAAATGCAATTAAAATCATACATATCATGTTTTCCAAGAATAGTATTTCCAAGGATTATCACAGCTGCAAGAACTATTCACTATATAGTTTTCATATCATTATACATACTTTATTTCTTCACTGATTTCCTGTTTGATTTCAAGTATCAAATGTTTATTTCAGTAGTATCAAAACCTAATACACTGCAAACCCTTATTCTGTTATCATACATCATATTTTCTATCTCAAAGACAAATTGTAGAAATTGTTCAAAGAATGATAACTTTTATGACTTATTAAACCCTAGACATTACTTTCCTGAACTACACTATCCTATTTATGATAATTTTACTATCTAAGAATTATCTAACAGTTAGCCGAAGGCACGTTTACATATTCATGTTTAAACATTAGCTCACATCCTAACATTTAAACAAATACATCATCGAGATTTTCATCACAGTGATTAAGTCTTGGGTATAAAACCCTAGCACAAGCCCGATAGCATTCGGAGGTTTCAAGTAAGGTATCCTTTGTAAAATAAAAAACATTCAACAATAAAACTACTTCATCTATTTTTCCAAACAATATTAAAAAGAACGAGCTTGGATTATAGGCATGATTTTCTTTTACACAGTCATACAAACTTAAAACTAAAACAATGCTTGTCCTTCGACAAAAACGCCACATATATTTTATACATCGTTTCCACTGTCATTCAACAAAATTATCGTTTCATTTCAAGAAAAACTAACCATAGTTTATAAGTACAAAGAGAACCCTTAGTTCTTGACTTCCATTTAAAATTATAACCGAAAATTACACTTTGAACCTGTCAAGGTTTCACAGTACATGGGACTTTCCCTCATCAACTAAAAACAATAAAATAGAATCGTGAAACAACGGAGACTGTACAGGGTTTTTTAAGACATCTAGCATAACAAATGAAGCTTCAGAGTCTCTATCGACAACATAACCAGGCATCAAATAGCCAATAGATAACTTAAATTACTGAGAGATTACCCTCTGTACAATATAAAACAAAACAAGACAAGCTTAAAACCTTGCTTGCGGCCATCACTGTTACAAGTCGAAGATTTCCATTTCTCGGCACACATAAAACACATCAAGGTACCTACGAGGCATGTAAGAACCACCGCAGCTTACCAGGAAGCCGTAGTAGCTTTCCTTTCCAAAATCGTGGCATAGAAACCATCCAACGAAGAGAGACCCTGCCAAAGCACAATGCGAGTGGTCAAAAACTGTTAACACAATTTAAAATGCAAAATCTACATTATCAACATTCGTTCATTTACTTATTTACTTACCCTGTAGAGTGTTATTCCAAATATCAATGGCGGAACCAGAGGTCGGCTGCAATCTTTCATACACGCAGGAAAAACCAGAAGGCATTACCACCATTCGAAAGAGCCAAAGGACAAACTACCAACTACTCTCAACAACTGATGAATATATACCCTTAAAACTACAACATCACGGCTCTATGGCACGAAGCCAAGCCTGCAACATTTAAACTTTTGATCTCATAAGTCACAGGGTCGAAACCCTGGAAGAGCACCCGTTAAAGATCTTTCGTTAAGGAGTTTAACATCCGCTTATATCTGAAGTTGAAATTACAACTATATTTATTTGAGAATTATGACGTGTCATCATCATTAAATTATCTTAGTTAAGATTTCAAATTAGTTTATATGTTCCGCATTAAATGACTTGATAATTATTGCTATTATAATTTTTTTTTTTGGTATTTTCGGGATGTTACATGTGGTATCAGAGCTCATTTTCAAACTCTAGGCCTGAAAAAGGTCCAAGAACATGCAACAGAAAATTTTATTACAGCAGAAAATCTCACTAATTAAAATTTAAACTATTGTGTTATACATAAATTATTTTAAGTTACAGGTATGGACAACTCAGCTGAACATTTAGAAGACAGATTTCAACCAAACAACCATAGCATGGGACAACACTATGCAGAAGAAGGCCACGGTGAATTGAATGACAATTCGTCATAATTGTTATGTGCATTTCAGGAGTTAAAGGCTACATACGCAACTCTGTTTCAGGAACGCTCAAAGAGTGACTGACCAACATCGAGGACGATGTTGAGATTTAAGGGGGGGTGTATGTCACCTACCCAAATTCTGAAAATATTATTTTATTGGAAAAATACTTTATGTTAAATTTTAATTACAAAGTTTTGTAATTATGACCAAGTTTGGTCAATGATGAATGTAATTACTGATTATTATTATTTAATAAATTAAAGTAGGAGACAAACACCTAAGGGAACTGTTAAATGAGTGTTCACTAACCCACTAGGAGGAATGGAAGCTGTTAAAAGGCATGGGACAGATGGCAGTAGTTGCACTTCACCACTAGCTGTTGGTTATGGGACAACTACCCCTACAAATGTGGCATTATCCCCCAGGTGGAGGGAGTTAGCATGCAGCTCATTTAATGACCAGTTAACAACTGAAAGGCCTAGGTATCCTACATAAGGAAAATTTGAATTAAGTAGGCAACTCTTACACAATATTTTCTGCAAAAATATTCCTCATGTGCATCAGGTGATCACTGAGAGATTCGAATAGGGAGGCTATGTGAGAGTGCAACTGTAAGTCTGCAAATTATTTTGAGAAGGAGAACCAGAGGTGTTGGTGCAGGTCCCTTTGACTGCTAAGTCTTTAAGACTGGATAACTATTGTTACTACAAGTGGAGGTCCTAAGCTTCTAAGTTTCTTCCTCTTGGTGGTTCAGTGAACAGGCTCGGGGTCCTAAGGCAAGTAACTTGGTTGTCTTCAGGAATTGGTTGGGTGGAATAGGATCCTTGGGCTATTTGTTTCTCTATAGTTAACCAGGTTTTGCTATTTCTATTTTGTTTATAGTTCAATGTTCTGTTTAGTAAAATTTATCAAACTCTGTTTTGTAAAAGAATTTATTTTATTTCTGATTTATGTTCGATACTGAATGAAAAAGTCTATGAATTATCAATTAGATAATCTTCTCTATATTTTTCCCATGCTGTTATCTGCATAGTACTCTAGTATAGAAAAGCAAATTAAATGATAGATGAGAGATAGGAAGATTGCCATTATTTGGACAAATAATTACTGTAAGGGCTCTGTTTACAATTCTGTCCTATATCTAAACATAGTAAAACTTTTACTGTATAGCATCGACAATAATATAGAACTCTTCTGTTATTTCATTAAAGAAAAATATAGGTTAACTTCTGTATAGCCATATATTTTTCTCGTATTTCTATTCATTTAAAATAGCAAACAAATGCAATCAAAATCATACATATCATGTTTTCCAAGAATAGTATTTCCAAGGATTATCATAGCTGCAAGAACTATTCACTATATAGTTTTCATATCATTATACATATTTTATGTCTTCACTGATTTCGTGTTTGATTTCAAGTATCAGATGTTTATTTCAGTAGTATCAAAACCTAATACACTGCAAACCCTTGTTCTGTATTCATACATCATATTTTCTATCTCAAAGACAAACTATAGACATTGTTCAAAGAATGATAACTTTTATGACTTATTAAACCCTAGACATTACTTTCTAGAACTACACTATCTTTTATTTATAATAGTTTTACTATCTAAGAATTATCTAACAGTTAGGCGAAGGCATGTTTACATATTCATGTTTAAACATTATCTCACATCCTAACATTTAAACAAATACATCATCGAGATTTTCATCACAACGATTAAGTCTTGGGTATAAAACCCTAGCACAAGCCTCATAGCATTCGGAGGTTTCAGTTAAGGTATCCTTTGTAAAATCGAAAACATTCAACAATAAAACTACTTCATCTATTTTGCCAAACAAGATTAACAAGAATGAGCTTGGATTATAGGCATGGTTTTCTTTTACACAGTCATACAAACTTAAAACGTAGGCTAAAACACCCCTTGTGGTTCGGAAAAAACACCACATATATTTTATACATCGTTTCCACTATCACTCAACAAACATATCGTTTCATTTCAAGAAAAACTAACCATAGTTTATAAGAACAAAGAGAACCGTTGGTTCTTGACTTCCATTTAAAATTATAACCAAAAATTACAGTTTGAAGCTGACAAGGTTTCACAGTACACGGGACTTGCCCTCATCAACTAAAAACAATAAAATAGAATCGTGAAACAACGAAGACTGTACAGGGTTTTTACCCTTACGACATCTAGCAAAACAAACGAAGGTTCAGAGTCTCTATCGACAACATAACCAGGCATCAAATAGCCAATAGATAACTTAAATTACTAAGAGATTACCCTCTATACAATATAAAACAAAACAAGACAAGCTTAAAACCTTGCTTGCGGCCATCACTGTTACAAGTCAAATATTTCCATTTCTCGGCACACAGAAAACATATCAAGGTACCTACGAGGCATGTAAGAACCACCAAAGCTTACCATGAATCCGTAGTAGCTCTTTCCAAAATCGTGGCATAAAAACCATCCAACGAAGAGAGCACCTGCCAAAGCACAATGCGAGTAGTAAAAAAATGTTAACAGAATTTAAATTGCAAAATCTACGTTATCAACATTCGTTCATTTACTTATTTAATTTCCCTGTAGAGTGTTATTCCAAATATCAATGGCAGAACTAGAGGTCGGCTGCAATCTTTCATACACGGAGGAAAAACTAGAATGCATTACCACCATTCGAAAGAGCCAACGGAAAAACTACCAACTACTCTCAACAGCTCATGAATATCTACCCTTCATACTACGACATCACGGCTCTATGGCATGAAGCCAAGCCTGCAACATTTAAACTTTTTCTCTCATAATTCACAAGGTCGAAACCCTAGAAGAGCACCTCCTCTAAACCCTAAAATTTTGGCATCCTGTCGGCCTCATTACCACATAACAATGAAGGGCCGAGAAACTTGCTAATAATACATACAACACGGATTAGGGTTACACAAACCAATGGCCAAGATCTAGAGCGATCGACAGATAGAAAAGAGCCGACAGTGCTACGTTGAAAGCCGAGCAAACTCACATTAATATCTCATTAAATTCCAACAACCACAGTGTTGCCAACCTTGCTTGCCAAGGAACGATACGATGTACAACATGGAGGAGAGGCGACAGGGCATCATTGCCAGCTAGAACTCCCGGCTACAATATCAATCAAATTTCACATGGATGGACTACGTGGTATGACAACCACCCATTCCACTATGGAGTGCATTTAATTCACAAACCATAACTCTGTCAACCTGCATTTAGAAGTTAATACCCGTCATTTCATCACTTTAACGTCGAGACTTGGGCGAATACATTGACATAAGATATTAACACTTAGGATACGAGCTCATACTAACATCATAGTTCAAACTATCACTTAAGCCACGATCTTAATAAGGTTGCTTTGATCATATTCGTGGTTTGTGTAGGATAATATCCTATGGTGCTAAGGGTATAGTTAGGATTTCATATAGTAAAGCACAATATTGCTTTTCATAGCTTTGTATAGTAACACCATATCATATTACATGGAATATGTAGTGTAGTTATTATATAATTCCAAAGTTTAAATTAGTATCGAAATAATCGAATATTATGCCATGCATTATGTAAATAAATAGTAGCTATAATATATATAGCTATTTCATTTCTATAGTATGTTTGTGTATTGAAATAATAAATACAAGAAATAGATAGTAGTATTGTCGTAAGTAATATTTATGATAGTAGTCTCATGACGATAAGTGTAGTATCATAACATAACTCTTGGATGACATGGATAACATTAAGGAGCTTTGTAAGATAGTACTTAAACTAGGAGCAGAATCGTTGTATCCATACCTTCAGTTATTGACGTCGCAAGGAAGTACTTAACATTTTACATTGGCGTTGAATTGAAAAACACAAGTACTATAAATATTATGCTGTCTTGTAGATTTCTTACTTGCGGTCTGCACATGGAAACAAGATTCAAATGCCTTAGCTAAATGTAGCTAAGTAAGCTCCAGGGTGCCTCATAGGACCCCTTTTTCAACAAACAAATAAA
This sequence comes from Larix kaempferi, assembly GCA_027924585.1. Taxonomy (NCBI): domain Eukaryota; kingdom Viridiplantae; phylum Streptophyta; class Pinopsida; order Pinales; family Pinaceae; genus Larix; species Larix kaempferi. The sequence continues at coordinate 13,961,586 of BSBM01000729.1, forward strand.
CTGTCAGCACTCCATCAAGAATATCAAAGCGGTACAAACAGTAACATCATGTATTAATAGCCAAGAACTTAAACAAAATTGTAAACTGTACTCGTCTACTTAAGCATACAAAGATCTTTCGTTAAGGAGTTCAACATCCATTTATATCTGAAGTAGAAATTACAACTATATTTATTTGAGAATTATGATGTGTCATCGTTATTAAATTATCTTAGTTAAGATTTCGAATTAGTTTATATGTTCCGCATTAAATGACTTGATAATTATTGCTATTATAATTTTTTATTTTTATTTTGGTATTTTCGGGATGTTACATATGGTATCAGAGCTCATGTTCGAACTCTAGGCTTGAAAAGGTCCAAGAACACGCAACAATTTTTTTTATTACAACAGAAAATCTTACTAATTAAAATTTAAACTATTGTGTTATACATAAATTATTTTAAGTTACAGGTATGGAGAACTCAGCTGAACATTTAGAAGACAGATTTCAACCAAACAGCCATAGCACGGGACAACACTATGTAGAAGAAGGCCACGGTGAATTGAATGACAATTCGTCATAATTGTTACGTGCGTTTCAGGAGTTAAAGGCAGAAATTAGATCTGTGAAACAAGACAATGAAAGAATTCTGAAGGCACAAGAAGAGTTAAACCAAGTGCTGTTTGAACAATGCCCAATTGATGAGCAGGAAAGAGAAAATGAAGATATCTCTAAGGTTGAAGATCTACCCCATGGTAACAAAAGTAAGAAAATGAAAATCGATGATGTAAACAACAGTTCAACATCATCGGGAGATGCTATTGAAGTATGTAAAAAGAAATGTAACTATTCAAGCGATAGCAGTAAAGGAGATTACAAACCCAGAAAGAAAAGCCATAAAGAGTATGAACAGATTTTTGGGGAGTTAAAAAAGATTAGACCTCCAACTTTCAATGGAGAAACTGAGAAGGGTGAGACAGCTGAAGCATGGATGTCTGGCATGAAGAAATATTTTTCAGATTTATGACTATTCAGAATCCTTGAAAGCAAAAATGGCTATATATAACTTGACTGGAAAAGCGGACATTTGGTGGCAGGACATCAAAAGAGTAAAGGGCATCAAGGATAAGGATGTAATCTGGAGTACTTTTAAACGATACTTCAAGAATAAGTTTTTATCTGAACAGTATTATGAAGAAAAATCCAAAGAATTCTACGATTTAAAGCTGGGAAGTATGAACATGAAGGAAATGAATAGTAAATTTCTGAACTTATTGAGATATGTGCCATATCTCGTGGAAGAAAAACCGAAGATTCAAAGATACTTGAGCTGTCTACCTTTCAATATTAAGGACAAAATCGAGTATGACAATCCAAAGACCTTGGAAGAGGCTATGAGGAAGGCAGTTTTCTGTTATGACAGTAATCGAAAAAGAGAAGGAATGTGAAATTGGAAAAGTCATAAACCCAACAATTTTGAGCTGAAAAAGAAAAATTTCAGGTTCAGTGGGAATTCCTGTTTCCAAAAGAAAAATTTTCAGAATTGGAATTTTCAAGGAAATAATTTCAGAAACAGTCAACAACAGAATTCTACAGCACCCAGAAATGCTCCCAATAATACCAGGACCAATGAACAAAAAGCACCTATCAAATGTTTTGAGTGTCAAGGTCCTCACTATGCATCAGAATGTTCCAAGAGGAAGCAGACAGCTAACAACATTCACTCTATTCAGACTGAACCTACTATTGGAGACGTGGTGAGGGAGATGCCCAGAATCAATGCAGCACTCGACAACAGGCAAACAGATCATCAAATCTCTATGGTAGAGATTGAAGGTATGCTACAAAATCATCCTGTTTCTATTTTAACTGACCCAGGTGCTAGCTTAAGTTATATATCACCAAATATTGTGGAAGGTATTAAATTAAAAACATAAAAGTTCAGTAAATCTTGGTTAGTTAGACTGGCAACAGGAACAAAGAGGAAAGTATCAGATTTTATTGAAAGTTGTGCTTTATCCATGAATCAGTTAAAGACACAAATCAAGTTGAATATTTTAACTTTAGGATCCTATGATATTATAATTGGAATGGACTGGTTAGAAGCCCATCATGTCATTTTGAACTTTTATGAAAAACGTTTTACATGTTTAAATGATGAAGGAAAAACTGTATAAGTAAAAGATATTCCAAGAAAGGTAACCCTTAGACAGATTTCAGCAATACAAGTTAAGAAGGAAGTTAGGAAAGGATGTCAGTTGTTTGCAGTAAATGTAGTAAGTGATGAGTCTATTTGTAAAGAGGACAAACTGAAATTAGAAGGCATACCTGTACTAAAAGATTTCAAAGATGTTTTTCTTGAGGAGATTCCAGGATTTCCTTCTAAGAGAGATTTAGAATTTACCATTGAGTTAATACCGGGAGCAGTACCGAATTTTAAAGTTCCATATAGGATGAATATACTGGAATTAAACGAATTGAAATCACAGTTGAAGGAACTGATTGATAAGAATTATATAAGACCCAGCATGTCTCCTTAGGGAGCACTTGTTATATTTGTTAAGAAGAAAGATGGAACCCTAAGACTATGGATAGATTATCGCTAGCTTAATAAGATGACAATCAAGAATCGATATCCGTTGCCCCGCATAGACGATCTATTTGATTAGCTGCGTGGAGCAATGATATTTTCAAAGATCGATGTAAGGTCAGGATATCATCAAGTGCGGGTTAAGGATGAAGATATTTTCAAGACAACTTTCAGAACTCGATATGGACATTACGAGTTCGTAGTCATGCCATTTGGCTTGACTAATGCCCAGGCTATATTTATGTGTTTGATGAACAATATTCTACACAAATACTTAGATAAGTTTGCTGTTGTGTTTATAGATGACATTTTAGTGTATTCTAAAAGCAAAGAAGAGCATGATGAACATCTTCGGATTATCTTACAGGTTTTGAGAGATCAACTATACGCTAAGTTTAGTAAGTGTGACTTCCACAAGGACAAAATTCAGTATTTAGGACACATAATTTCTAAAGAAGGAATCTTAGTTGACCTCGACAAGATAAAGGCCATTAATGATTGGCCGGTTCCTAAGGATGTGTCGGATGTAAGATCATTTATGGGTATTACTGGATATTACAGAAAATTTATAGAGGTTTTTTCAAAGATTGCAAACCCCATAACCTCCTTGCAGAATAAAGGGAAGAAATTTGTGTGGGATAAGAAATGTACAGATAGTTTTAAGAAGTTAAAGGAATTATTGACTACAACACTTATTCTGAGGATAGCGGATCCTAATAAGGATTTTATAGTGTGCACAGATGCTTGTAATGATGGACTCGGTGGAGTCCTAACACAAGAAGGGAATGCCGTGGCATACGAATCGAGAAAGCTAAAAATACATGAGAAGAATTACTCTACTTATGATTTAGAGTTATTAGCAGTAATTCATGCTTTAAAAATGTGGCGTCACCACCTTATTAGCAGAGAATTTACCTTATTAACAGACAACATGGGTCTGAAATATTTATTAGATCAGACAAATCTGAACGCTAGATAAGCTAGATGGTTAACTTTCTTAAGTGAGTATGATTTCGAAATTCAGAAATTCAGCATATTAAAGGGAAAGAGAACAAGGTTGTGGATGCATTGAGTCGTAAAGCAAAACTGAATTTTATTTCAACCATTAGTACTTACTCAACAGATTTATAAAATCAGATCCTTGAAAGGAGTGAAATGGATGAAGAATACATAAAATTAAAGGAAAAGACAACAAATAACAGTTCTGAAAATTCTATGGCAGATTACAGAATGAAGGAAAATGGACTATTGCTATACAAAAACAGATTGTATGTACCTAACATACCAGAGGTAAAAATTCTAATTTTAAATGAGATGCACAAAAGCCAATACTCTGGCTATCCAGGTTATCAGAAGACCATTACTATGGTAAGGAAAGAATACTATTGTCCCAAAATGAAAGATGAAGTAGCAGAGTACATAGCTAAATGTTTGGATTGTCAAAAAGTGAAAGTTGAACACCAACATCCCGCCGGATTGTTGCAACCATTACCTATAACGAGTTGGAAATGAGAAGTGATAAATATAGACTTTATTACTAGACTACCCAAAAATCAGAAACAAAATGATTCTATCATGGTGGTAGTAGGAAAACTGAGCAAAGCAGCACACTTTATACCTGTGAAGACTACTCATAAGGCTTCAGACATTGCAGAAATCTTCATGAAACAGATTTTTCGATTACATGGTATACTGAAAGTGATAATTTCAGATCGTGACTCTAAGTTTATTGGAAACTTTTGGAGGTCTTTGTTTAAAGGGTTGAATACAACCTTAAATTTCAGCACAACATTTCATCCACAAACAGATGGACAAACAGAAAGGGTGAATCAAGTTTTGGAAGACTTACGGAGAATGTATGTTAAGGATCAGCCTGGTAAGTGGGAAGACTACTTACACTTAGCAGAATTTGCATATAATAACCATTATCATGCATCATCCACACTTATCCCATTTGAAATTCTTTATGGTAGGAAATGTGATACACCTGTTTCTTGGAATGACCTAGTAAATAGAGTTGTTTTATGACTTGAATCGTTACAGGAGTTAGAACTAATTGTGAAATAGGTACAAGGAAATTTAAAAGCTTCCCAAGATAGGCAAAAGAGTCAAGCAGATCTAAAAAGGACTCATAAAGAGTTCCAGGTTGGTGAACATGTGTTCCTCAAGGTAAGACCGAAAAAGAGTTCATTGAAATTGGGAAGCTGTGCTAAGATGGCACCCAGGTATTGTGATCCTTTCAAAATATTGTCCAGGGTTGGACCAGTGGCATACCAACTGGCTTTGCCACCAAATTTAAAAATACATAATGTTTTTCATATATCATTTTTAAAGAAGTATGTACACGATGCTACTCATGTTGTAAACTGGAATGATGTACATGTGGGACAAGACGACTATTTTCAGGTGGAACCGTACTGTATCCTCAAAAGGAGGGAAACTCTGCTCCGGAATCCCACCATTGGGAAAGTGAAGGTGCAATGGAATCACCTTATCCTGGAAGAGGCAACCTGAGAATTGGAGAGTAGTATGCAGGCAGCATACCCAACTATGTTTCAGGAACACTCATAGAGTGATTGACCAACATCGAGGACGATGTTGAGATTTAAGGGGGGGTGCTTGTCACCTACCCAAATTTTGAAAATATTATTTTATTGGCAAAATACTTTATGTTAAATTTTAATTACAAAGTTTTGTAATTATGACCAAGTTTGGTCAAGGATGAATGTAATTACTGATTATTATTATTTAATAAATTAAAGTAGGAGACAACCACCGAAGGGAACTGTTAAATGAGTGTTCACTGACCCACTAGGAGGAATGGGAGCTGTTAGAAGGCATGGGATAGATGGCAGCAATTGCACTTCACCACTAGCTGTTGGTTATGGGACAACTACCCCTACAAATGTGGCATTATCCCCCAGGTGGAGGGAGTGAGCAGGTAGCTCATTTAATGACCAGTTAACAGCTGAAAGGCCTAGGCAGCCTACATAAGGAAAATTTGAATTGAGCAGGCAGCTCTTACACAATATTTTATGCAGAAATATTCCTCATTTGCGTCAGGTGATCATTGAGAGATTCAAATAGGGAGGCTATGTGAGAGTGCAACATTAAGTCTGCAAATTATTCTGAGAAGGAGAACCAAAGGTGCTGGTGCAGGTCCCTTTGACTGCTAAGTCTTTAAGACTGGATAACTATTGTTACTACAAGTGGAGGTCCTAAGCTTCTAAGTTTCTTCCTCTTGGTGGTTCAGTGAACAGGCTCGGGGGTCCTAAGGCAAGTATCTTGTCTATCTTCAGGAATTGGTTGGGTGGAACAGGCTCCTTGGGCTGTTTGTTTCTCTACAGTTAACCAGGTTTTGCTGTTTCTATTTTGTTTACAGTTCAATGTTCTGTTTAGTAGAATTTATCATACTCTGTTTTGTAAAAGAATTTATTTTATTTTTGATTTATGTTCGATACTGAATTATAAAGTCTGTGAATTATTAAATAGATAATCTTCTCTATATTTTTCCCATGCTGTTATTTGCATAGTACTCTAGTATAGAGAAGCAAATTAAATGATAGATGAGAGATAGGCAGATTTCCATTGATTGGACAAATAATTACAGTAAGTTCTCTGTTTACAATTCTGTCCTATATCTAAACATAGTAAAAATTTTACTGTATAGCATCGACAATAATATAGAACTCTTCTGTTATTTCATGAAATAAAAATATATCCTAACTTCTGTATAGTCATATATTTTTCTCTTATTTCTATTCATTTAAAATAGAAAACAAATGCAATTAAAATCATACATACCATGTTTTCCAAGAATAGTATTTCCAAGGATTATCACAGATGCAAGAACTATTCACTATATAGTTTTCATATCATTATACATACTTTATTTCTTCACTGATTTCCTGTTTGATTTCAAGTATCAAATGTTTATTTTAGTAGTATCAAAACCTAATACACTGCAAGCCCTTATTCTGTATTCATACATCATATTTTCTATTTCAAAGACAAACTGTAGGCATTGTTCAAGGAATGATAACTTTTATGACTTATTAAACCCTAGACATTACTTTCTAGAACTACACTATCTTTTATTTATGATAATTTTACCATCTAAGAATTATTTAACAGTTAGCCGAAGGTACGTTTACATATTCATGTTTAAACATTAGCTCACATCCTAACATTTAAATAAATACATCAACGAGATTTTCATCACAGTGATTAAGTCTTGGGTATAAAACCCTAGCACAAGCCCAATAGCATTCGGAGGTTTCAGGTAAGGTATCCTTTGTAAAATCGAAAACATTCAACAATAAAAATACTTCATCTATTTTTCCAAACTAACCCTTCATCTATTTTTCCAAACTAATACTTCATTTCAAGAAAAATTAACCATAGTTTGTAAGTACAAAGGGAACCCTTGGTTCTTTACTTCCATTTAAAATTATAACCGAAAATTACACTTTGAACCTGTCAAGGTTTCACAGTACACGGGACTTGCCCTCATCAACTAAAAACAATAAAATAGAATTGTGAAACAACGATGACTGTACAGGGTTTTTACCCTTAAGACATCTAGCAGAAAAAATGAAGGTTCAGAGTCTCTCTCGACAACATAACCAGGCATCAAATAGCCAATAGATAACTTAAATTACTGAGAGATTACCCTCTATACAATATAAAACAAAACAAGACAAGCTTAAAACCTTGCTTGCGGCCATCATTGTTACAAGTCGAAGATTTCCATTTCTCGGCACATAGAAAACACATCAAGGTACCTATGAGGCATGTAAGAACCACTGGAGTTTACCAGGAAGCCTTAGTAGCTTCCTTTCCAAAATCGTGGCATAGAAACCATCCAACGAAGAGAGCACCTGCCAAAGCACAATGCAAGTGGTCAAAAAATGTTAACACAATTTAAAATGCAAAATCTACGTTATGAACATTCGTTCATTTACTTATTTACTTTCCCTGTAGAGTGTTATTCCAAATATCAATGGTGGAACCAGAGGTCGGCTGCAATCTTTCATACACGTAGGAAAAACTAGAAGGCATTACCACCATTCGAAAGAGCCAAAGGACAAACTACCAACTACTCTCAACAACTGATGAATATCTACCCTTCATACTACGACATCACGGCTCTATGGCACGAAGCCAAGCCTGCAACATTTAAAATTGTGCTCTCATAGGTCACAGGGTCGAAACCCTGTAAGAGCACCTCCTCTAAACCCTAAAAATTTGGTAGCCTGTCGGCCTCATTACCACATAACAATGAAGGGCCGAGAAAATTTCTAACAATACATACAACATGGATTAGGGTTACACAAACCAACGACCAAGATTTGGAGCGATCGACGGATAGAAAAGATCCAACAGTGCTACGTTGAAAGTCAAGCAAACTCACATTAATATCTCATTAAATTCCAACAACCACAGAGTTGCCAACCCTGCTTGCCAAGGAACGATACAGTGTACAACGTGGAGGAGAGGTGACAGGGCATCATTTCCAGCTAGAAATACCGACTACAATATCAATCGAAGTTCACATGGATGGACTATGTGGTATGAAATCCACCCATTCCACTATGGAGTTCATTTAATTCACAAACCATAGCTCTGTCAACCTGCATTTAGAAGTTAATACCCGTCATTTCATCACTTTAACGTCGAGACTTGGGCGAATACATTGACATAATATATTAACACTTAGGATACGAGCTCATACTAACATCATAGTTCAAACTATCACTTAAGCCATGATCTTAATAAGGTTTCTTTGATCATATTCATGGTTTGTATAGGATAATATCCTATGGTGCTAAGGGTATAGTTAGGATTTCATATAGTAAAGCACAATATTGCTTTTCATAGCTTTGTATAGTAACACCATATCATATTACATGGAATATGTAGTGTAGGTATTATATAATTCCAAAGTTTAAATTAGTATCGAAATAATCGAATATTATGCCATGCATTATGTAAATAAATAGTAGCTATAATATATATAGCTATTTCATTTCTATAGTATGTTTGTGTATTGAAATAATAAATACAAGAAATAGATAGTAGTATTGTCGTAAGTAATATTTATGATAGTAGTCTCATGACGATAAGTGTAGTATCATAACATAACTCTTGGATGACATGGATAACATTAAGGAGCTTTGTAAGACAATACTTAAACTAGGAGCAAAATCCTTGTATCCATACCTTCAGTTATTGACGTCGCAAGGAAGTACTTAACATTTTACATTAACGTTGAATTGAAAAACACAAGTACTATAAATATTATGCTGTCTTGTAGATTTCTTACTTGCGGTATGCACATGGAAACAAGATTCAAATTCCTTAGCTAAACGTAGCTAAGTAAGCTCTAGGGTGCCTCATAGGACCCCTTTTTCAACAAACAAATAAACTGTCAGCACTCCATCAAGAATATCAAAGCGGTACAAACAGTAATATCATGTATTAATAACCAAGAACTTAAACAAAATTGTAAACTGTACTCGTCTACTTAAGCATACAAAGATATTTTGTTAAGGAGTTTAACATCCGTTTATATCTGAAGTAGAAATTACAACTATATTTATTTGAGAATTATGATTTGTCATTGTCATTAAATTATCTTAGTTAAGATTTTGAATTAGTTTATATGTTCCGCATTAAATGACTTGATAATTATTGCTATTATAATTTTTTTTTTTTTATTTTGGTATTTTTGGGATGTTACACCCCTTGCTCTATATTTCTAGTTTTGGTTTCCCGCGTCGTGTCCATCTTGCCGATTTTGGACAATTATTGCCAAATCTAGAGTTGATTTACCAAATCCTTCGCATGCATTGGTCATTAAATGTAACGTTGGCCACTTGCACCGCTATCCACCGTGGCTTAACTGCTGCATTTATGACTGGATTTGACCCATTCACATCATGCCAGTCATCGACAGGTGCCAAACCTCGTCACTTACTCTACTCCGCTATTGTTTCGTTGGCAGTCCCAATGTTGTCGACAGATTTTCAACTTTTTTTTTTCGATCTCTGTTTCTGTCTCTTTGCGCCTGGCTATCATGATAAGGCTTTAGTCAACTTCCATTCACTATATTTGTCAACGGTGTCCCATCTAGATTTTGTAACTGGACCGCACCTCCATCGGTAATAAAATTTATAATATAGGGACCGAACCAATGCATCTGCAGGTTACCTAGGTGCTTTGCAAACTTACTGTCATACAACAGTACCATATCTCCATGTTGGAAGTGCTTCACCTTAACACGTAGATCGTGCCAAGACTTCTGTCGATCCTTTTCTATCTGTTGATGGAATCTTGCGATAAACCTATCCTCTTCAAGTTGTACCAGCTGGGCCAACTATTCTTCGATGGATTTGTCGTCACACATTAATGTTGGTGCTGCGATGCGCATACTAGGGACGATATACTCCATTGGAATCACCGCTTCTTGTCCGTAAACTAATTTGAATGGAGTCTGGCTTGTCAATCGTTTACAAGTCATTCTGTAGGCCCATAGTATCGCTGGAATCTTCAAATCCCAGTCGTCACGGTTTGTGTTACAAACCTTTTTGAGCGCATGCTCCAATACTTTGTTCAGTGCCTCCACTGCACCATTCTCCTGTGGATGGTATGGGGTACTCCTTCGATGCTGAATTTGAAATTATTTCGTCATGGCCCTGATAGTTTGGTTGACTAAGTGAGTGCCTTGATCGCTCATCAGTATATTTGGGAACCCAAACTTGATGACCACATTATCAAAGAGAAATACGGCTTCTATCGCAGTCGTGCAATCCTTTACTAGTGCAGCTTCAACCCATCGTGTCAAATAATCACTCGTAGTAATTATGTATTGCAACCCTCTTCTTTTTCCTGGTGGGTTGATGGGTCCCACGAAGTCAACTGCCCATTTGTTAAAAGCTTGTAACTTTAGTTGAGGTACTGGCGGCATTTCACCCCTTCTTGATGGTTTCCCTGTTTTTTGGCATACATCGCAGTTCTATGGGTAATCTGTAGCATCTCCATGCACTGTTGGCCACCATTTTCCAACCCTAAGTATCTTTCTAGTAGTGGAACGCCCTCCATAGTATCCTCCTGTAATCCCATTGTGAGCTTCCACTAATATTCTTTCTTGTTCATGCAGAAGGATGCATCGACGAAGGATTTCATCTGGCCCCATTTTGTAGAGTTGACCTGCGATTAGCTGAAAGTTTGCAGCCCTAACAACTAGCTACTTTTTCTGACTGGTAGTGAATCCTTCTGGTGCACGTCCTGTAGTCAAGAACTAAATGATTTGCTCGTAATGGTAGTCGACCATTCTAATTCGAAACAATTGCGCATCTGGTAAGCCCTCATCAATGCTTCTTGGTTCTTCACCTGACTCAATCCGAGATAGGTGTTTTGGTCCTGCATTCAATCACCCTCATTTCACAATTATCTCAAAGTCAAATTCTTGGAATAACAACAACCAACGACATATCTTTCCCCCAACACAGGCTTATTGACCAAGTATTTCAATGCGAAGTGGTCAGTAAACATTTTGAAATGTCCTCCAAGTAGGTAGTGTCAAAATTTTTGTAGCACATAGACCATTTCTAGGCCTTCCCTTTCTGTCGTCGTATAATTATTTTCCATGGTGGACAACTTCCTTCTTGCCAATGAGATCGGATGATTAATCGATCCTTCTCCTGGATGGGCCAATATCACTCCTAGTGCTACTATTGACACATCCACATGAACATGGAATTAATTTTTCCAATAGGGAAAGACTAATATGGGTGCTACGACCATATTTTCTTTAAGTATATCGAGGCTCTTCTGGCACTCGTCATTCCACTCGAACTTTGCATCCTTTTTTAACAGTTTTTCCATCGGCGTTGTGATCGCTGCATATCCCTTGATAAACTTCCTGTAATACCCAATATGTCCCAACTTCACCCTTAGTTTCTTCACTTTTGTTGGTGGTGGTATCTCGACAATGATTTCAATATTCACTGGATCAACCAACATCCCTTCCTTGTATACAACGTGTCCTAACAGAATCCCAAATGGAGTGCAGAAGATGCACTTCTTCCAATTCAATGAAATTTGATGTTGTCGACATCTCTCCAGCATTAGCCTTAGATTCACAACATGGTCCTTAACTAGTCCATAGACGGTCCAGACGTCCATATATACTGTGAGGAATTTATGAATGAATTCTTTGAATGCAACAAAAACTAATCTTGAAAATATCACCAAGGCATTTTTAAGACCAAACGACATTACTATGTATTGAAAACAACCCCATTCCGTTACAAAAGTTGTCTTATGTTGATCCTCCTTCACGATCTTTATTTGGTGGTATCCTGAGAATCCATCTTTAAATGAATATATGTCCTGACCTCCGACACCTTCTAGTACTTCATTAGTGAATGGTGTAGGGAATGGATCTTGAAGACATGCATCATTCAGTTTCCTTAGATCGACACAAATCCTGATTTCGCTAGTATTCTTATCTTGGACAACCATCAGGCTAATCCATTTGGATTCTTCCATAGGCTCTATGATTCCTGCGCCCAACATTCTCTCTATCTCAGCTTTCACTCGCTCCTTGTACCTGGTATTCAATCTATAGGGTCACTGCTTTACCGGCTCGCATCAGGTTTCAGTGGAATCCTCATTTCGCCTAAGTCCCCAGAAATGCCTTTCATTTTTGAAAATTTCGTTGGGAACAAATCTTGAAACCCCTGTGGTAGATCATTAATTTTTGCAATTGTCGAATCATCCCACTAATCTCCAATACTTGTGAACTTGGGATTTTCCTCTGACCCAATATTAACCTTCTTGATTTGCAGTGGCTGTTGGAATTTGTCGAATGACATTTTTGGTGCTTTGACATCCTGACTTCCTTCTGACTCTGGTACATAAACAACTCATGGATCATATTCTTCATCAGGTCCTCTCGTCACGTTGTAGCACTCCATCAACATTTTTGGTGTCACAGTCCACTGTATTCCCATTGGTTTTTTTGTCAGAACTGCTTCAAGTACCTTCTCACGAATCTCCTGTAGTTCACTATGGATGAAGGGGTTCTCATCCGAGAATATGAAAGTTTGGCTAAAACTAATTGTTAAATATTCCCATGTAGTTGTTCCGTGTCGTAGTTTTGCTGCGATATACCAGCTTTGCTGTCCCTCATCCAATGTATGGATGAACGCATGGACCCATTCCCATTTTGGTCTCATTCCCCATGCACCTTTACACTCTTCCAGGTGATCCCTTGGATCACTCCTTCCATTGTATTTTCTCCCATAGTACCCTGCAGTTTCCCCAAATATGACTTACATTAGTTGTCGACATAGTGGCCAATTTTTTATTGTTGACTTGTGCGCTGCCCACCACCGTGCTGGCGTAGCCTTCAATGCTTCTTCCAATGCCAAAAATCTCTATGGTTCTGTTAATTTTTCTACAAATTCAGCGATAAATACAGTCAGATTAGGTAGTCCCTCGTATGCTAGTAGTTTGCATACTTCCGTCGCTACCCATCTCAAAGAGTGGGTGATTCAGGCGCACCTTTTGAATGATACTTCGTGTAATCGATTCTGGAAATTCTCAAGCGCCTCATCGGAATCTGACGATGTTGAACTAACACTTCGCCATCCCAATTCCCCATTGACGGTGGGATTGATGTAATCCTATGATATGTTGTAGACATTGTCCCATCCTTCTGTAAATTCATCCCGCATTGGCTCAACGTACCTCTATCCTTCTGATGGATTAAGTGGGGTGACTACCCTCATGTCGCGATTTTCAAAAGACATTGTCCTTTTCTTAAAGTTGACCATCGCTTGGTTATCCATTTCCCAGTCTATTCCTAACAACACCGGATAGGGGCTTGTGTTATCAACTATCTCTATAACATCATAGTCTGCGTAAGTCTTCAATCCCTCTATTTCGACTAGGATATGACATAATCAACCAATGGGGTTGAGATTGCTCTGATTTGCTAGTCAAAGTTGTACAGGGGACCATGCCAGCTGTGGTTTCCCCATTGTCTCCCATGTCTATTTATTCAAGATATTTACATCTGATCCCAAGTACAGAATGATAAAGTCGACATTGAGTGCACCAATCTGCGCAGTCATCCTCATTTCTCTCCCTATCTTCTTTCTGCGCAATCGATTTATTGTCTGATCCTGTCATCCATCCTTATGTCGGTGTAATAGGATGGCTATTTCTGCTAGTGCATCCTGAAATTTTTCCAGTTCCATACAACTTTCTAGGAAATCCCTCAAGGTGTTGATCCTCCTTGGTGGCCTCTGCGAATTCATTGTATTAAATATTTGTGGAATCTCATAAACGGGTTCTTTTTGGATAATAGGTGGGAGCTTAGTTCTTCTTATTGTATCTCGTGCTTCTAAAAAGGTCCCCCTTTTTGCTTCCACATCGAATTGAACTTGTTTCCTTACTGTAGGCTGAATACTAGGCAATGTCCTGTCTTCTCCTGTCACAATCCCTCCTCTGGTCACTACTGCGATGTTCACAGGTCGACTTCTTATCTCCGCTGATATATTCTGTACATTCAGAGGTGGATTTTGATTCAGATTCAGATTTGGATTCGGTTGAGGTTGCGGTGGATTTTTAGTTTTCCATTTCGGAATCAACTAGGGACATTCCTCAACACTATGGTCTGCTGCACTGCAATAGGTACACTGTGGAGTCAGATTCAGACAATCCCTTTGATAATGTCCAACTTGGCTACAATTATAGCATATAATTGGCCCTCGGCCCCGTCCAAAAGTTCCTCCACGACCAACGCCTCCACCTCGACCTCCGTGAAATCCTCCTCTGAAACCTCCTTGTGGCTGATCGTATGGATGTTGGTTGTATTGCAACGTCTGATACTGTGGTTGGCTGTAATGCGGTGGTGGTTGGTTGTACAACGATTGTGGTTGACTATAATGGAGCTGCGACTGGTTATACTGTGGTAGTGGTTGATTGTAGTGCGGCTGCTATCGATTATGCTGTTGTACAGGGGGTTGCTCCTCCTCCTTCATAAAAAATGTATCCGTGGTCCTTTTTTGGAGTAAGTCATACTCTCTACAATCCTTCTCTTCATGACCGACTGACCGATCAACAGAAATTGCAGAAAAGGTTGGCTGGATTTGACACCATTTTCTGTAAGTATATGTTAAGATTCAATATACTAAGATAGAAAATATTAGCATTACATTCCATTTCACAACAATAGCATATACAGGATCACTGAAAGAACAACAAGTACAACATAAACACAAGAGACACAGATTTATCCTAGGAAACCCTCATGGGGTAGAAAACCCAACAAAGCTTCCTCAATATAGATGACCAGCAAATACAAATATGTAATCCACAACCATGAGCTCCTTCTCCTCCACATCATATCTCTCTCTCACTTATGCGCTATTCACAAGTGAGTGCAATGTGTGTTAAATGAGGAACACACCTGCTCTATTTATACACAACTCCGACTTGTATTTTATATTAACTAGGTCGGCCCCAACTTAACCATTGGGTTAAACACCCCATTACAATTGACTGGGCCAACCCCTCTAGGGTGGTCTAATAACCCTTTGACCCACATAACACATACAGGGCCGACCCCCACTAGGGAAGTCTAATAACCCAAGTTACCACATTCCGACAGAGGAATAAACATCTCCGGATATACAATAAGGTCTTCACGGAGGAATGAAACATCTCTGGAATAGTAAAGTACAAGTATAATATTCTTAGAAGTTACAATATTTCAACACTCCCCCTTAACGAGAAGGATATTATAACAACATCTGCAGGAGCAAGGAGTCATCGACTACATAATACATGATACATCTATAAATCATTGGAAGCTTTCTCAACATCATCGGTAACTCAAGCAGTTACTGGAACATCAACATCTTTAGTACCAAGTCTTCATCTTCTGCAGCACTCGAACATCTACAACAACATCATCTGGATCACTCGATCAACAGCCTCATCGTCTGGATCTACCAATCAACATCATCGTCATCTAGATCATCACGATCAACAACATCGTCATCTAGATCATCACGATCAATAGCATCGTCTTCTAGACCATCACAATCAGCAGCATCGCCATCTAGATCATCACGATCAATAGCATCACTGGATCCTCTCGATTAACAGCCTCACTGGATCCTCTCGATCAACAGCCTCATAGCAGCATACCCTGCAATACACACGATCCAATTATGGGATGATCAATCCCTCTCACTTTAGGACATTGGTCCAAGGATGATACAATCTTGATCCGCTTACGGGATGATCAGTCCTTATCACTTTAAGACACCTCACCATGTCTAGGGATGATGCAATCCCAATCTACTTACAGGATGATTAATCCTTATCACTTTAAGACACCTCACCATGTCTAGGGACGATGCAATCCCAATCTACTTACATGATGATTAATCCTTATCACTTTAAGACACCTTACCATGTCTAGGGATGATGCAATCCCAATCTACTTATAGGATGATTAATCCTGATCACTTTAGGACATAAGTCCAAGGACGATGCAATCCTGATCCACTTATGGGATGATCAATCCCTATCACTTTAGGACATAAGTCCAAGGACGATGCAATCCTGACACGTACATTTTGAACCAAATGCTCAGGGACGATGCAGTCCTATCATGTACATTTTGAACCAAATGCTCAGGGACGATGCAGTCCTATCATGTACATTTTGAACCAAACGCTTAGGGACGATGCAGTCCTATCACGTCCACTAGGGACCACTTTCTCGGAGACATATGTCTACGGATCTCTTTTAGGACATGTGTCCAGGGATGATACAATCCCCTTGTCCACTAGGGACCACATTCTCAGAGACATCTGTCTATGGATCTGTTTAGGACACGTGTCCATGGATGATACAATCCCCTCATCCACTAGGGACCACATTCTCGGAGACATCTGTCTATGGATCAATTTAGGACTGAAGTCCAGGGATGATACAATCTCCTCTCGTCCATTTAGACAAAGTCTAAGGACCTTCATCGACCTCATCGTCGGTTCAGGTAACCTCATCATCAACCTCATCGTTAGAATAGGTAACCTCATCATCAATACAAGTATCCACACCAATACAAGTATACATCATCAATACAAGTATCCACACCAATACAAGTATACACATCATCAATACAAGTATCCACACCAATACAAGTATACACATCATCAATACAAGTATCCACACCAATACAAGTATACACATCATCAATACAAGTATCCACACCAATACAAGTATACACATCATCAATACAAGTATCCACACCAATACAAGTATACACATCATCAATACAAGTATCCACACCAATACAAGTATACACATCATCAATACAAGTATCCACACCAATACAAGTATACACATCATCGACCTTATCGTCGATATTGGAAATCTCATCATCAACGACCATAGCACTCCCCCTTTCGAGGAGGGTCTTCCTGAACTACACCAATCTTGTCTCGGAAATACTCAAACTTTACTCGAGACAAAGGTTTGGTCAACACATTAGCAATTTGTTCGTCAGTGCTCATATACTCGAGCTTGATAGCTCCTTTCTCCACCATATCCCGTATATAGAAATATCGGATCTCCATGTGCTTTGACTTATCATGGAATTACTGGATTCTCTGTCATCTTGATACAACTCTGGTTGTCACATAGGATCACAGTGGAGTCCACCTCTAAGTCAAATAGTCCTGATATCAACTTCCGAATCCATACCGCTTCACAACTAGTAGAGAAAGCAACTATATATATTCCGCTTCAGCTATGCTGAGAGCCACACTAGACTGCTTCCTACTAGACCACGAGATCATGGCAGATCCCAGACAATAACATCCACTCGATGTGCTCTTCTTGCCTGATACACTTCCTACCCAATCAACATTTGTGTAGCCATACAATCTGAAGTCATGATCTCCAAAATAATATAGACCAAAGCCTGTCGTACCTTTTAGGTACCTCATCACATGCTTTGCAGCAATTAGATGAACTCACCTAGGTTCCATTAGATACTGACTCAGGGTGTTCACAGCAAAGCATATATCTGGCCTGGTATTCGTCAGATACATCAATGACCCAATAATTTGTCTGTACAGAGTTACATCCACTAACTCTGATGAGTCATCAGCTAATAGCTTCAAGTCGGAACCCATGAGAGTGGCCATGGTTGTACATTCCAACATATCAAATCTTCTCAAGATTTCCACAACATACTTTCCATGGTTGAGAAAGATTCCTTCTGAGCCTTTTCATGCTTTCAGTCCTAGGAAGTAATGCATCAATCTGAGATCATTCATCTCGAACTCTGTAGATAGATTCTTCTTGCTTTCCATGATACAATCATAGTATCACAGGTTCATCATCCATAACCTTAAGGTAAAGGTTAGGATCAACTTTACTTTGGTAAAGCCCAAGCTTGTCAAGAAGCTATCAATTCTTCCTCTGTGACTAAACATCATTCACACTCTGCATTGAGTGATCTTCTGCATATCTATCCATGCCATCTCTCGTCAGATGGGTCTACTGATATGCGCCTCAAGATCATTTGAACTCTGTGGTGAGTTCCTTCTATATATAGATACCATCTTCAACCTTGTAGCAAAGGTTGAAATCTGCATCACCCATGGTGATCATTAATCTCATCAAATGACTATCGATCCCGGGTAACCATACAGAGATTTATTCAATTGAATCCTAGGAGTTTTCTTGATTCACACTTCTTCTTCAATCACATCATTGAGAGAACAGTATTTATCTAGCTACTTGGAGCAAACATCTCGTCATGATCCTCTTCCTCTTTCTAAGAGAATCTTCTAGCCATGAGCCTTCTATAGTATGTTTGATTTGTAAATCTTCTTGTTGAACATCCATCACTTGTTCAGTGTTCATCATTCTTCATGATCTTTCCTACAAATCAAAATTAAGTACATGATTAGTAATACTTCATAATCATCAAACCATGTTGACATGATAACCTATTATGCATACAAATATGATTTACATAGTTATGCTACTATCTTGACCAATACTTTGGCACAACACTTTTCCATATCTTGTATGCATACATTGGCTATCTAGATGCCTTCCATCTCTACCAGAACATACTATCGAGAGCGTGCACAACTCTCAGCATGTCAACAAAGAGGTTTCATTCTAGACAATTAACAATGGAATGTTTGTCCAACTTACCAATCATATGCATATTAGTAGTATACTATTCAATGCTATATGAATGCTTACACTTAGCATGATATATTCTAGGAATACAAATATGCATACAACTATTACGGGCAATATCATAGACTATTCAGTAATTCAAATAACAATTCAAATACTTATCTTTTTATGTCTTGTGAGGTTGCATCCTTCTTGGTCTCGAATTCCCTTCCATGTCATGAGCTTCTATCCATCCTTGACCACTATGCATGCTTAAGTGTGCACTAGTGTCATCATCATGATCTCATACATAATCATACATTCATTAGTATAATTTCAATACCATCAAAGCATTATAATTCTAAATAATCTTAAGTATCTATGGTCATGATCATTTCATACATAGGTATACTTACCTAAGATTAGGAATCTAGCTTGATATAGGAAAAACATACCTGGATTATCAAGCTTGGTTATGTCTTAACATACCCAAACAATATCTTCTTTTGTTCTCTTCAATGATTTATAGATCTTGTGCTAGAACCTGCATATCTCATAGGTTAAGCATAGTAGAACAAAGTCATACATACCTCGTAAGTAGAACTTCTATGTAATCAAGGATTATGGATGAGTCTTTGTCTTCATGTCATCCTGGTCATGGAACTTGATTTGTCTTTCTTGATGTACCTGTATCTTGTTAGCAGACAACATCATCCTCATACAACACCACAGTGCATTAGTACAATCATATAACCCTAATAAATGAATGTCTTCTATAAATTCACACGCATTCACACTTTTACTAGGGTGATAAGATAATTCTAAGATTAATCAAGATTGTACTAACCTCAATAATATGAAGACAAGCATATTATAAACTTAATCATGAACAGATTTCAACACATACCTGTATCTCCTCAAGTCATACATGTCAGGGAATTCTTGTAGTCTTCTTATGTAAGTCCTTAGCCTCATCTCCCCCTGAAACTGGATCTGGAGCTCGACTAGTGTTTGTCAGAGAAACCTAAAAATTCAAACTTTGACTTTCACACTTCTGAATGGATGGAAAGATGTGCCTTGCTGAGCTGATCAAGCTAGCATACTTCAATTTTGAAATCTCCAAAATTTGACCCCTCAAAATTTCCTTTGAAACTTCTGGATCTTCTAAATAGGATACCGAACTAGGGTTTGATGAAGCCCACCCTTCTACCCAGTCAAAAGGTTTGATCCAAAGCTCTAAAATTCTATTTTTCTGAGGAGCTTCCAACCGTGGTCACAGACTTCAAAAATTCCAACTTTTGCAGAAGCCCTAATTTTCCACCTTTCCGATCAAGGTCCCGAACTAGGGTTTGATCAAGACCACCCTTCTGACCAACCAAAAAATTCAATCTTGGTCTCTAAATTTCAATTTTTCTGAGTAGCATTCAGCTGTGGACTTTGATTCCAAAAATTCCAACTTTCTCCGAAACCCTAATTTTCCACAGTACTGACGATTTAAGAATGAAGGTTCTCAAAATCCAAATATGTTTTGACAGAAATATGCACTTGATTGTTTCTAGTGTAACTCCAAAATTATGAGTCTATAGGGTCTGAAACTTCTACCTATGGTATCCCGACCTGGCCTCTTTCCAACCCTATAGGTCTGACCTAAATTGGATTCTCTGAGAGAGAGTTATGCCAAGTGTCGCAACATGACATGTTTATGGGATAAAACAGGAGAGCGAACTTGTACGGAATGACACATGTCACTGGTTCAACTTCGGCCTCTAAACAAGTTACCTAAGATAGTATAGTCCGTGAACTACTTGTCACTTTTTACGAAATTTCATTTGGAGCTTCCTAGCCCAAGTTATGACCTTTTTTCCTAGGTCACTTGATTATGACTGAGATCTGATAGAGGCAGAAACCCTAACTTGTACTGATCATAACTCACAAAGCACAACGAATATGAGGGTGTCCTTTTGAAACAAGGTACATGGAGATGTTATCTACGACTTGTAAAGGTTTCAGATCCAGAAAATTTTCCAAAATGTATTTATAGTGAAAGTTCCATGATGACTGGTTTTTTCTATACAAAACCCTAACCTTTAAATTGTCGCAAGTGAAGTAAGTGTCGTAAGTGCCATACATTGCCTTCCTTCAGGTTAGCTATGATACCATGTTAAGATTCAATATGCTAAGATAGAAAATATTAGCATTACATTCCATTTCACAACAATAGCATATACAGGATCACTGAAAGAACAACAAGTACAACATAAACACAAGAGACACAGATTTATCCTGGGAAACCCTCATGGGGTAGAAAACCCAACAAAGCTTCCTCAATATAGATGACTAGCAAACACAAATAGGTAATCCACAACCATGAGCTCCTTCTCCTCCACAGCAGATCTCTCTCTCACTTATGCGCTATTCACAAGTGAGTGCAATGTGTGTTAAATGAGGAACACACCTCCTCTATTTATACACAACTCCGACTTGTATTTTATATTAACTAGGTCGGCCCCAACTTAACCACTAGGTTAAACACCCCATTACAACTGAATGGGATGACCCCTCTAGGGTGGTCTAATAACCCTTTGACCCACATAACACATACAGGGCCGACCCCCACTAGGGAAGTCTAATAACCCAAGTTACCACATTCCGACGGAGGAATAAACATCTCCGGATATACAATAAGGTCTTCACGGAGGAATGAAACATCTCCAGAATAATAAAGTACAAGTATAATATTCTTAGAAGTTACAATATTTCAACAGTATATGCATTCTTCTACTCGATGTCCCCTCGTCTGACAAATTCGACACCATGGCATTCCTCCCTGACTGAGTCGATTTGGTGCGCCAAACTGTAAATATTCACGGAATTCTAGGAATTGGCCCTTATGGTGTCCTTCTGATCTGCACCGACTACACCATATTTCCTCCCAAAATTATTCCCCTTCTTGATGTCTTGTAGTTGGATCGTCAGGTTCACTAACTACACTTGGATCTGGTTCATACCTAGCCCTGTTTCGCCAACTGGTGAAGCCTCCAGCTTCATCTCGATTTCCAGTGCCTCCGCCTGGGATGCAATTTTTTGTTGCATTAGTGGCATATGAATGTGTGGTACTAATCCCGCGATGAACCATTCCTTGTGCTGTATATCACTCATTCCAAAACTTACTTTCGCCATCAGGGTTTTATATGATTGGTCGAACTCCCATATTGATTCATTAGGAAATTGCTTGATCTCTTTCAGTTCTGTGATATATTGCGACTCTGATTTTGGTTTCCTAAACTCATCAATCAATCCTACCCTGATTTGTGGTAGTGTTTTCTCAAGACTCCCTGTAGGTACTTGTATGAATTTCATAAACCAATCCAGCGCACGGCCCCTAAAAGTCATCGCTAGTTGTCCCTTCTTGATATCGTCATCTTGGACCTGCTTTACTGTCCATACTGCTTCGCATACAAACCAGTATTGCTCGGGATCCTCGGTCCTGTTACCCTGAAATATCAACATCTTCACATCGTCGCCTTCCATCCTTGGTCTCCTACTGGTATTTGCAAACCCACTACTCCTATCGCTATTCTGACACGCTGGACAACCTTGTGAAGAGCTTAGATTTCTTCCTCTGAAATTTGGCGTAGTGCGCGGGGTTGTGGGTACGTTGTAGATTTGGGTCTGTCCTTCTTCGGCTTCAGGGTTATCCTGGTTTCTCTCTTCATCACAATAAGGTCGCTTAGTCCCTTATGGTCCCGTTTCGCAGTTCTCTGTTCCGGTCACCCTAGGAGACTCTCTCTTGATCTCAGTCCTCCTCTTCTTCTCTAGATGGAACCTCACCCCACTTTGCAGGGTACCACAATCTTCCACAACCTCCCTTAAAATTCCGTCATAGCTCATATCCATCTACCCCGCATCATTCTATCATACCCGCATCCTCGCGGTACCCACAACCTCTGCACACCCGAGCTTTACTCATCGGAATTCATCTTCATTATACCTTTTTCGCAAATGAGCATTTTAATCCACATTTTCTGCGATAGTAGAAACCTTCCTCTGGGTCCTTTGAAAAAATTCCTTTCTGCGTCGATGTATGAATTAATTGTGCCGACAACAAATTCAGTGATATATCCCTCCAGAATACTATCTACCCAGACCTCGATAACTCTAGATGCTCTATTTTCCACTTGCTTCAATTATTGGATCAGTTTGGGCATCCAATGTTCAGGTTCACCGCCTTGAAAATTCCTCTTTTGGAACGTCAGTTGTGCCAACCACTTATGTAGTAGTATAGGGAATTCGCAGAAGAATATCTTGTGAATGTCAGATTAGATATACTTTTGTAGTTAGTCAGTCGTTGACCATTCAGGGTTCTGATTTTCCTCCTTAGAAAATTCTCGTGCCTTCTTTTCGAACCATTCCTCGATATACGACTTTGTCGGATGCCATAGCATGTCCTCTCTTCTTCCGCACTATGGTCCCGACAACAAAACCATTTGTTGACACAATTTTGTCGATAGGGGTTTCACACTGCTATCAACAAAGATCGACCAGACACCCTTAAGCATCGGCCCATAAAGGTTTTACCCTTTCCAGCAACACCCGCAAAGCGAGTGAGGTTTCACCAGATATGTCTAAGGGGGGTTGCAGGAACTAGGTTTCTGCAGTTGGGAGAAGACATGCGCTATTTCACTCTCAATCAACACAAGCCAGAGATTTGAATTCACATTATAACATCATATTATCATCTTAGTAATCCTTAACTACATTACCATCTCATACTTAACGAATTAAACAAATTAACAAAGCATGTTTGAGGAACCTGCGGTACATAACACATTCCCGAAGACATCTATTGCGATCTCAATAAAACATCAGATATTGCGATAACCGGAGGACATATATGCATATTAATCATATTACAGAACCAAAACTAGATAAATACTCCCACATATCGATCCAAAAGACAGAAATACAGACAGATGCGAATGTATCATCTCATACTATGCAACTGAAGAAAATGCCCTCAGGATTACAATCGCACAAAATGTTCTTCTCTTCTAATCCTTGGATGACCGATTATATCTAAAGCTTACAATCTTACTTCTACTTATAGGCGCACTTGGCCATTACAAATGGTCCTAATGACCCATCTCTAACTAACTTAACTAATTACTTCCGCATATCTTGTCTTTGCGACTGATCCTTTGTTCTTGTCTTTGACCCTTTCGCTGCTTGGGGTTCCACACTTGTGCACTCTGATCCCATGCCAACAGGTTATACAGATCTAAGATATGGTGCAAAAGGGAGGTTTAAAGCTCCAATATGTGAGCCCAGATGCACAAGTTGTAGATATGTTGACTAAGCTTCCGGCTCGTGTGAAGTTTGAGCACTTTCGTGACAAGCTTGGTGTATTTCATAAGGGCTTCCCTCGAAAGGGGGAGTAGTGTTGATGATACTATGGTAGCACAATTGGGATTGATCATCCTTAGATTTGATCTCATAATTCCAAAAGGAAGGATAGTCTTAAATTTTTATCCTTAGACTAAGATCCTGTAATTCTGAAAGGAAGGATTGTCTAATATGTGAGTGGTGGACAATGATCCCATAATTACGAAAGGAAGTATCGTCTAGTGTGCTGTAGTGGTAGCTCCGTAAAGAATGGGTCCCATAATTCTGAAAGGAATGATTGTCTGAGCACCACCAGTGTTGATGGACTAAAATCCCATAATTCCGAAAGGAGGGATCACCAGTGTTGTTGGACTAGAATCCATTAATTCTGAAAGGAAGGATTGTCCATGATCCCATAATTTTGAAAGGAAGGATCATCTGTGTTGTTGGACTAGAATCCCGTAATTCCAAAATGAAGGATTGTCCATGATCCCATAATTTCGAAAGGAAGGATCACTAGTGTTTTTGGCCTGAATCCCTTTGTTCCGAAAGGAAGGATTGTCCATGATCCCATAGTTCGAAAGGAAGGATTTTCCATGATCCCATAGTTCCGAAAGGAAGGATCGCTAGTGTTGTTGGATTGAATCCCGTAGTTCTGAAAGGAAGGATTGTCCATGATCCCATAGTTCTGAAAGAAAGGATCACCAGTGTTGTTGGACTGAATCCCATAGTTCCGAAAGGAAGGATCACCAGTGTTGTTGGATTGAATCCCATAGTTCTGAAAGGAAGGATCACTCATGATCCCATAGTTCCGAAAGGAAGGATCACCGGTGTTGTTGGACTGAATCCCATAGTTCCGAAAGAAAGTATTGTCCATGATCCCGTAATTACGAAAGGAAGGATCACCAATGTTGTTGGACTGAATCCCTTAGTTCTGAAAGGAAGGATTGTCCACGATCCCATAGTTCCAAAAGGAAGGATCACCAGTGTTGTTGGACTGAATTCCTTAATTCCGAAAGGGAAGGATTGTCCATGATCCCATAGTTCCGAAAGGAAGGATCACCAGTGTTGTTGGACTGAATCCCGTAGTTACGAAAGGAAGGATTGTCTATGATCCCATAGTTTCGAAAGGAAGGATCACTAGTGTTGTTGGATTGAATCCCATATTTCTAAAAGGAAGGATTGTCCATGATCCCATAGTTCCGAAAGGAAGGATCACCAATGTTGTTGGACTAAATCCCATAGTTCTGAAAGGAAGTATTGTCCATGATCCCATAGTTTTGAAAGGAAGGATCACTAGTGTTGTTGGACTGAATCCCATAGTTCTGGAAGGAAGGAATTTCCATGATCTCGTAATTCTGAAAGGAAGGATCAACAGTGCTATTGTTGTATCAAGTCTTATACTAATGTGATATAGATGATGATGTTCCAGATTTGTGCTGTAGATGATGATGTTCTAGCTTCATGCTATAGATGATGATGTTCCAAATTCGTGCTGCATATGATGATGTTCCAGCTTCGTGCTGTAGATGATGATGTTCCAGCTTCGTGCTATAGATGATGATGTTCCAGATTCGTGCTGTAGATGATGATGTTCCAACTTTGTGCTGCAAATGATGATGTTCCAGCTTCATGCTACAGATGATGATGTTCCAGCTTTGTGCTGCAGATGATGATGTTCCATCCTCGTGTTGCAGATGATGATACTTCATCTCTATACTGAAGATGATGATGATGTTCCATCGTCGTGCTGTAGATGATGATTCTTCAGCTCTATACTGAAGATGATAATGATGTTCCAAATTCGTGTTGCAGATGACGATACTTCATCTCTGTACTGAATATGATGGCGATGTTTCAGTTTCCTGCTGCAGATGATGATACTTCAACTCTGTACTGAAGAAGATGATGATATTCTAGCTTTGTGCTGCAAATGATGATGTTCCAGCTCCGTGTTAAAGATATCGATGATGTTATAGCAAGCTGTTTCAGTTGTTGAAAAAATTCCGATGAAATATAGATGTACCATCCAATGTTCCAGATGATGTTGTTGATGATGCCTCCTCCTCCCTCCTTCTGATGATGTTGTGTAGAGCCACACTTGTTGTTGTTGTTGTTGTCAGTAGAATACCCTTCTTGTTAAGGGGGAGTGTTGAAATAATGTAACTTCGAAGAATATTCTACTTGTATTATTCCTCCTTCGGGATATATCATTAATGTAAAGGGTCATGTAAAAGTCATGAGGTAAAACCTCCATTGTAAGTCGGGTCAATAGTACCCAAAAGAATGTAATATAAATATTATTTTGAGTTTTCCTAGAGAGATTGGCCCAGTCAAATTAGTGAGGCCGACCTAGTTAGGTTAAAATTTCAAGTGAAAAGTAAAGTATAAATAGAGAGTATCACTCTCTCATTTGCACCATTCACTCACTCATGCATTGCGCAAGAGAGGAAGGAGGGAGACTAGTGAAGGAGGAGGAGGATTGTTCTTGGATCTTGTTTCTGGGTTTTGTCTCTCTTTCTTATGAAACTTATTTCTTTGGGAATTGTACTTTGGTAATATATATTGAGGAAGTTTTGTTGGGTTTTCTTCCCCTTGAGGGTTTCCCAGGATAAATTGTTGTGTACCTTGTGATTGTGTATCTTTCAGTGATCCTCTTTATGCTGCTATTGTGAAAACATATTAAATGCTAATGAAGTAGGAATCTAAATTATTACAACATATAAATTTAACAAGTAACACTTATTTTGCTGAATAGAATAATAACTCGGGCGAAGGAGGGAAATTAAAAGTGTCTCTCTAATAGAAATTTCCTGGAAAATTTCATGCTTATGACCAACACCTAAACATGATTCTTGGTGGAGATCAAAGATGAAACTTATGAGGAAATTGTGAAGACTTCTAAGGGCATTGTCTCATACTTGTTTGTTCCAGGTGAAGACATCTAAATGGAATGCCTCCAACACTCAAAAGTAATGGATTTGTACAATGATTAATCAATGTAGTTTTGAAAAGTTAGACACAAAAAAATGCCTTTTTCAAATGAAGTAGAAAAATTCTTTAATGGTAAAATTGCAAGATGTAGTTTCAAATGATCCAACCTTATGGAGCAACAACAATATGGACTAGTAGATAATTCCAGTGAAGGGTCAACTGTGTAATTGACATTTGGTTAATGATGTTAATAATAACTACAGAGGCTAGAGAACAAATGCCAGGCACAAAAGACAAAGAAATTTTTGGATTCATATCAAAAGAGGAAATAATTTTACGAAGAACTAAACCGTTGGTGATATATCTCTTTATTTAGTTGATATTAAGTTAACTAGAGCAGTTTTAGAGAATTATTGTTATTATTTAAAAATAAATGGAAATAAAGCTAATGGAAGAATTGACACAAGGTTAAAATATATAAGATTACTTAAGGGATTAAAAGATGCATTGTTTTATTGAATTCCTTAGATTATCTCAATTGGTGGAAACTTCTAGGTAGTCAAGGTTAGGGATAAGGATGATGTTTCATTTTATTTTTATTTTTAAAAATCTTCTTGTAAAAGAATACTGTAACTGCTCATAAACCCTTTAAAAGAGGAAGGCATTTCACTCGCGCAGGAGGCTAGTCCATACAACAACTATCAACGGGAGGTACGCTTGAGTAATAAGTTCATTTTTTTTTTATTCATTCATTCTTTTGTATTTTTCTCCTGTAAGATTTAACATTACCATTGATAGAAGTGTCCTCTTAGAAGCTTGGAGTGAGATGAAGGTTGAATTTGGTTTGAATTATTTTAAGGTAGATGGTAAATCCATTGGCCATTTTATATTTTTAAAATCTATTTGCAGTTTGGTTAATTAGTAGTTTTGTTTGAAAGGAAACGACATCACATAACTTATTATTGTCATTACTTAGTCCAAATCCCTTATCCTTCTCTTATTGTAAATTTGATCATGTATTGTGCGATATTACATTCCAGTTTACATGGTTTTGAGAAATATACCCGATCCAAACTTCGCAGAGTTTGAAAGCATAGCTATTTATTGAGAAATGTACAAAATATTTTACCGATAAAGAAAATCATTTTGTACGGATAACTATTTCTTGTTTTGGTTTTCATTTTCCTTAAATTCCTATATTTTACATATACATATATTTTAAATTTTTCTTTGTATTTTAAATTTTCGAGTTTTACCTTCTATATTCTCACGTTTACTTTAATTTTCACATGTTTTGTTAAATCTGTATATTTCTTTTATCTAGTTGTTTATTTATTTTAATATTGTATTTTATTTCACTTTCTAAATATATATAAAGAAAGCAATAGAATATTTTCCAAATTCTAATAAACAAAACATAAATGAAACATATAAAAAAGATTTAGTTTTCTTTTATTTATTTATATTTTATAATTTGTTTCTCTTGTTAGTTAGGATATATTACCTTTTATTTTGTTATTTCATTTATAATAAAACAAATACAAAAAGTTAGTGTATATAAATGTTAGTTAAGGGTTATGTAATGTCTCCTAGGAATATCAAAGGGTTTTAGGGACATACCATTAGCTCTCTAGGGATAATTAGAATATTTTAGCACCGCAAAATAATTTTATAAATATTTAATTTCATTTTATACAATTTAATTATGACAAAATATCGATAATTTCGAATAAATTATAATAAAATTAATAACCGATCAAGCAAATTGAAACAAGGTTGAGAAAGCTTATCCAAAAGTATCTAAACTCATCATTCATCCATCCCAATCCATAAAACATGTTACTTTCACCTAAAAAGGTAATTTTCACTTAATCATGATTAACTAGTAATTAATGTACTAATTGTGATACTTAGCGACACTTAGCGCATAATTGATGACACTTAACATAAATTCATTTGTTTATCACCTAATCATCATCTATCAATTCCAATGGCTAATTAACACCTAATAACATGTAAATAATGTCTAATTATCATTTTCCAATTAATTAAACAAAACAATTTTGAAAATGACTCCACAAGACTAGTTAACTAGTATTCAACACAAACCGCTAGTCTTGCACGAATTCAACACACGACCATGAAATGAACCAAAAAGTGAACCTATAGAAATTATACATATATTTAAGCATGCACATACATCTAAATAAAGTTGCATTTGCAGGTCAGATCCTTTCACATAAACGATGATTTTTTGAAGCTAAATCAATGCAACTAGTTAATAAACACTGCTAGGAGAACAAAGAGGCGAGGGTAAAAATATGGAAAATAAAACTCTACGGAAAAATTAAATTACCAAAAGCAGAGCATATGGCTGTACATTCCAAAAATGATGAAAACATAGATTCAACCTACAAACTAGTTACTAATTTCCACCGATTTGAAGCTAGTTTCCGTTTCTAGTTTCCAAATGAAAAACAATAAGAAAGTATTGAATAATGTAGCTCATGGAAATAATACCAGAGGTACACTACATCCAAAGGTCTGTATCTTTTCACTCATAAACAGTCCTTTTATTAATGCATCAAACTAGCTAAATCTACTTCTCCAAATTGGCTAGAAGTTGAGGAATCAAGTAAGATAAATGCATAAACAATTTCCAGAGTCATTTGGAAGCCATTCCAACTATAAATACCATGTATTATAAGTATTATCATAGGTATAAATCATTTAAACATTTCTTCAAACACTTCTCATGCAAAGTCATAAATCCATTTAAAACAATTCTTTCGAAGGAGCTAGTGAATGGAAACAAAAATAGGATTTTGATAAGCAAATATAGAACTATATAGGAACTCTTCCACACATTTATTCATAAATTTCAAATGTAATTATCGGATATAATATCAATTATCTCACTTAGGCATTTTCTCAAACATTTCACATGCCCGAAACTGCATAAAACAACCCAACTGGTGAACTAGTTTTCAAATAGAGGCTAGAAACACTGTAGAGAGGTGTTCCCAATAATTCCTAAGCTATTGCACAATAAAAGTGCACATAATATAAATATTAGAGGCACAATTATCAGATCTATAGCAGAGGTTCCAAATTAACATTTTTCTCAAACACTTGCTCACAAAATACCAAAAACTAGTAGCATATTGTAACTAAAATCTATGACAGATTTCTTCCACAATTAGATCATATATTTTCTCATACATTTAATGTGAAACCATATAAGAATCAGATCAGATCCAATTAATTCAATTAAACATGAAATAAAGTACTTATCTTGCAAAATACGCAATCGAAATCGACCGTGTCACGTTCCAACTAGCCGTAGACACAATGCAAGCCAAAATTCACTTTGAAATGGTCATCCCCGAGCCAGAACCATGATTCCACAAGAAATAATGCACTCAACCAAAAGCCTCATCTAACATTGGTCCAACAAAAATCCAATGGAAAGTGGATTCCACATCACTTCCAATCCAAGGTCTCTAGAGGAAATTCTAGGACAATTTTTCCAGGATAAATCAGTCCAACCAAAACCTAATGGAAATTCTTCCTTGAATTCCACTCCAAGGAAATTCCTGTGGCTCCAGGACCAAATATTTAGAAATATATCAGTCCAACCTCAAATCCAATGGCAAGTGGATTCCATATCACTTCCAATCCAGGATCTCCAGAGGCAATTCCAAGACAAAAACAATGGCAATTCCATAGTAACACAACTTGGGCTCAAGCTCAGCAAGGGAGCACCAACAAAAAAAAACTCATGTCAAGAGAAACCAAAACCAATCACACTAGTACCATAGAAAAAACAAGAGCCAAGAGCATGCATAACCAACGAGAGAGACTATCTTCCATCCACCCAAATCCCATTTCCCAAGAGCAATTCGAATTGGGGGGAGAGAGGGAGACACAAGAGAGGAGTTACATTCTTGAATTAAAAAAATGGGAGTTACACTTCTCAAGAGGGCGGATTAGAGGGGAGATGAATAGTTCTCATCAAGGTGTGAGTTACAAATTTTCATGAGGGGCACACTAGGTGAGGGAAAAACTCTAACTCCAAATAAAATTAATCCTAGAATAAAATAAAAACCAAGGGGTATGATAACACATGAGGGTGCATAAATTGAGAGGGTCCACCAAGTCCACAAGAAGGGTGTATCACATCCACATAGGTCAAAACAAATGGTAACACTTTTCCAACAACCCCTTGCTCGTAACATCACGGTTCATCATACTCTTCTTCGTGGCATCGGTCGATCCGATTATTTTATTTTATTAATTAATAATGTTTAACATAATAATAATAATAATAATGATGTGCAAGCCATAGTCCAACCACCTTGTGCCGCTATGTCCAACATAACAACAATAATAATATGTCTAGGGGATAAACCAGAGGATATTACATCCCCCTCCCCTTAAACCATGCATAATCTTTGATGCATATTACATACATGTCTTTACAAAATGATAAAATACATGCCCATACATGCCTTACTTCCCACTACCACCTACTTTTCTATCCGTCTCCACTTCCCATGGGAGAACCAAGACTAGTGGAGTGGCCTCAAGGAAGCAAGGGTCGATCTTCAATCCCCATGACAGGGTCTTCAAGCCTCTTTACAAGGCCTTCAAACTTCAACAAGGATACATCTACCTGAAAATCATATTTCAATCACCCATATGATTAACATCAAACATAAAAATATATGATACATGATATTCTTCATCAAGAATACTTTCTTCACATTCCAACAACACATGGTTAGAAACATATCTATATATATATACACACATATATACTGTTCATATAGATACATAAAATACATCTTCAAGGTGCATGATACATTAAATAAATGAAATGAAATACATTAGTATATACAAGGTACATGAGATATAGATAATTCTTCAACAAAATACTTGAAATGCATCTACCTGAATCTTATTCTAATCAATTTCAATCATATGAAATGCATCAAGTGTATCAATCAATTTCATGAAGTGCATTAAGTATACCATTCAATCCCATGAAATGCATCAAGTGTGTACTCTTTCTTCATGAAATGCATTCCAGTCGATCAATCACATGAAATGCATATACTTTACCTATAGATACATGAAATGCACCATGCATATGTTTTATAAACAAAACACATGAAATGCATCTAAGATATATGAAATGCATCTAAGATATATGAAATGCATTCCAATTAGTCAGTAACATGAGATGCATTACCAAGATGCTTTTACATGATTTATCACCCAAATACTTTCCCTACAAGGATGCGTGATATTTACCATGATACTTTACAAATATTCCTTTCAACAAAGGTATTTGATAAATACCGTAACGATACTCTAACAAGATACTTTCAACAAAGATCACAAGGATATTTTTCTAACAAGGATACTTGCATTATTATTGGATATATAAGGATACATGAATATTCAATAGAGTTACATGAATCATACTTTAATCAGTCACATAGTTAGTACATACTTTTCAACAGGACATACGAAATACCACCAGGATATCACCAAATACTTACACATGAAATGTCAACAAGATACCACCAAAATACCTTTCAACAAATATCACAAGGATACCTTTCTAATGAAGATCGCAAAGATAAATATCACAAAGATATTTTTCTATCAAAGATCGCAAAGATCACGTGAACATTTTATGCACTTAATGTAACAACTAAGTAGACTTATATACAACAATTCCAATCTAATTAAAAAGAAAAAAAGGGACATAACGACTAGTAATTAAACATACTACCTTTCATCTCCACACAAGCATATATATTATTTAGAGAACATTCAAAAATCCATTATACATCAACTAATAGTAATTAGTATCAACCAGTGACATCAACCAATAGATCAATCATACATCAGTCATATAGGAACCAATCCATAATACATCAATTCATAATACCTCAACTATATATCAATCATACACCAATATCAACCAATGACAACCATATATGCATTAAATGACCATACAAACATCAATCATAGTACATCAACCAAAATACATCAACGAGAATACATCAACCAGAACACATCAATCAGAATAAAAATACATCAACTAGAAGCAAAATACATCAACTAGAGTACATAAACTTGAACACATCAATCAGAATACATCAACCAGAATCGAAATACATCAACTAGAGTACGTCAACATGAACACATAGATCAGAATAGATCAACCGAAAGCAAAATACATCAGTAAGAATACATCAACCAGATTACATCAACCTAAACATATCAATCAGAATACATCAACCGGAAGCAAAATACATCAACCATAATATTTCAATCAAATTCAATATACATCAATCAGAATACGTCAATCATAATACATCAATCAAATCAACATACATCAATCAGCATACATTAATCAAATTACATTAATATTTAACAATCACATCTATCCCACAACTGCTAAACATCGATTAGTTTCTTAATAACATCACCCAATCACATCAATCATTCCAATATCAACCAATGCTGACAATAACAACCAATAGAAACCATATGAATATCAATATCATCCATACATCATCCACTCAACATCAACCATCGTTCATCAATCATACACACAACAACCATAACAACCAATAATAGTCATACATACAATAATGACAATATTGTACATGTATCAACCATTAATCAACCAACATCAATCATTAACAACCAATAGTATCAAACAACAATATCGACCATTCAAACATCATACATCGAACATAACAATCATGTCGAATATTTACTATTTATCATAACATTATATATAATTATTAGCACAAGACGATATATATAATATCCATATATTAATAATACATGTATGCAACCAACACCATCACACAAACA
This sequence comes from Larix kaempferi, assembly GCA_027924585.1. Lineage (NCBI taxonomy): Eukaryota > Viridiplantae > Streptophyta > Pinopsida > Pinales > Pinaceae > Larix > Larix kaempferi. The sequence goes on from BSBM01000729.1 coordinate 13,995,605, forward strand.
CTACTAATACTGCACTTATGTAAACACTCAACATATACACAATCCTACATTACGTTGCTAATTATTTACACGTAGCGCACTACTTATACCATCAACAAAAATACATTCATAGTCACTTCAAGAAACCACACATACTACAACCAAAATATTCTAACATTCTGCAATAAAATAATTACTAGCTATACAACACATCATCATACACTCATACCATACACCATACTTACTATTACCATGTGTTATTTCTATACATACGCCCATTTGTCTACATGCATATTATAATTTTTCAATCAATCATATATCATATTATTATTAATCATATACACATCATATTAGTCATATAAACCATATATCCTATATTTTATACACTCATATACTTATATGTTATAATATAATATCCATACAATTACATCGGTATAATTACTTAATCTAATGCTATCATATTAGGTACGTATTATAACATATATACTAACATAATACTTTTGATCACACTATACTTTCTAATACTTCCAAAAACTTCCAAACACTTTCGAATACTCCCAAATACTTTCAAATATTTTTACACTTACTTCATTACACACGTTCACATTTATACATATAGTATATACACAATATCATATACACACAATACTAATGATTATTGCATATTTTAAAATACATATTACAGTACGTACACACACACACATATATACTTTTAACAATCATATGTACACCATGCATATTATATATATATATATAACATTTATTTATGCTATATTCAATATCATATACCCTTCATCTATCTTACATCACATATTATGTTATACATATTTAAATTTATGTCATACAATATTATCATACACTACTACAGTACCTTCTTACATACAAAATAAAATAAAATAAATAAAATAAAGAGAATATGAACCATTAAGGACAAGTGGCTCATTTCCTCCAAAAATAGGCAAGGAGTTACATCCCCATAAATAAAATAAATAAAATAAATAAAATAGAAGAGAATATGAACCATTAAAGACAAGTGACTTATTTCCTCCAAAAATAGACAAGGAGTTACATCTCCACAAATGAAATAAATAAAATAGAAGAGAATATGAACCATTAAAGACAAGTGACTCATTTCCTCATAAAATAAACAATGAGTTACTCATATACATTGAAAATAAAAATAAAAAAGAAAATCTAACCACTATTAAGACAAGTGACCTATTTACCCAAAATACACAAGGAGTTACTCATCAATGTAACCACCACCATCAAAGTGGCATAAATAAGCCTATAAAATCATACGATCAATAGAAAATCCAAAATCCATATAGGGTATAAATGCCACTTAATAAATCATATTAATATTTAATAACATTAAAACTATATCAGCTTAATAACTTATCATTAAATTAATACTGATAATAATACATAGTACATACTATTATAATGAAAATTATTTACTTATCAATTAATAATCATAATGTACTAGTAAATAAACCATACCACATGAATAACTTATCATTAAATTAATATTGATAACGATACATAGTACATACTATTATAATAACAACTATTTACTTATCAATTAATAATCATAATGTACTAGTAAATAAATCATACCACATGAAGCATTTTAATATTAACAATTCAATGATCAGTAAAAGATGCAATGCACGATGAACAAACATTGACCAATCAAGTCACTGAACATCAAAAGAGGAAATGCACAAGCATCAACCAATCAAGTCACTGGACAATAAAAGAGGCAATGCATAAGCATCGACCAATCAAATCACTGAAACAGTAAAAGAGACAATGCACAAGCATCGACCAATCAAATCACTGAACAATAAATGATGCAATGCAAGGTGAACATGCATCAACCAATCAATCTACTCGATTATTAGATACACACCACATAGTACTTACCAATCAATCTATTGAATAATAAATATGCAATATTAAATAATTCTAAAGCATACAAAAAAATAATATTTGAAGTGAGGCTTCTTATTCTTCCATTAACATAAGGGAGGTTAAATTTCTTTCACAAAGAACATTTATAAATTCCCAATGCACATAAACATAAAATTATGAGTCCGTAATAGGCCCAACAACCGTAGAGTTGAAACCATAGCTCTGATACCACTTGTAATGTCCCCCGGGGATATAAAATGGTCTTAGGGACATATCATTAGCTCTTTAGAGATAATTATAATATTTTAGCACAACGGAATAATTTTATAAATATTTAATTTCATTTTCTACAATTTAATTATGACAAAATATCGATAATTCGAAATAAATTAAAATAAAATTCATAATTGATCAAGCAAATTGAACCAAGGTCAGGAAAGCTTATAAAACACTATATAACATCATTATGCATCCATCCCAAGCCATAAAACATGTTACTTGCACCTAAAAAGGTCATTTTCGCTTAATCATGATTAACTAGTAAGTAATGTACTAATTGTGATACTTAGCGACACTTAGCGCATAATTGATGACACTTAACATAATTTTTTTTTTTTTATCACCTAATAATAATTTATCAATCCCAATGGATAATTAACACCTAATATCATGTAAATAAGACCTAATTATCATTTTTCAATTAATTAAACAAAACAATTACGAAAATTACTCCACAAGACTAGTTAACTAGTATTTAACACAAACAACTAGTCTTGCACGAATTCAACACACGACCATGACAATGAACCAAAAAGTGAATCTAAATCCATTATACATATATTTAAACATGCACATATAGACAAATAAATTTGCATTTTTCGGTCATATCCTTTCACATAAACAATGATTCTTTCAATCTAAATCAATGTAACTAGTTAATAAACACTGCTACGAATTTAACCCAAACAATTGTACTGAGTTCCAGAGAACACAGAGGAGAGGGTAAAGATATGAAAAATAGAATTCTATAACAAAATTAAAGTACAAAAAACAGAGCATATGGGTATACATTCCAAAAATTATGAAAACATAGATTCAATCTACAAACTAGTTACCAATTTCCACCGATTTGAAGCTAGTTTCCATTTCTAGTTTCCAAATGCAAAACAATAAGAAAGTGTTGAATAATGTATCTCATGGAAATCATATCATAGGTCCACTACAACCAAATGTCTGTAGCTTTCCGTTCATAAACAATCCTCTTATTAATTCATCAAACTAGCTAAATCTACTTCTCCATATTAGCTGGAAATTGAGGAATCAAGTAAGATAAATGCATAAACAATTTGTAGAGTCATTCGGAAGCCATTCCAACTCTAAATACCATGTATTATCAGTATTATCAGAGGTACAACTCATGTAAACATTTCATCAAACATTTCTCATGCAAAGTCATAAATCCATTTAAAACAATTCTTTCGAAGGAGCTAGTGATTGGAAACAAAACTAGGATATCGATAAGAAAATCTAGAACTATATAGTAACTATTCCACACATTTATTGATAAATTTAAAGTGTATTTATCAGATCTAATATCATTTATCTCACTCAGGAATTTTCTCAAACATTTCACATGCCAAGTTTCGAAACTACATAAAACAAACCAACCGGTGAACTAGTTTTCGAATAGAGGCTAGAGGCTAGAAACACTATAGAGAGGTGTTCCCAATCATTCCTAAGATATTGAACAATAAAAATACACATAATATAAATATCAGAGACACAATTATCATATCTGTAGCAGGGGTTCCAAATAAACATTTTTCTCAAGCACTTGCTCACAAAATACCAAAAACTAGTAGCATATTGTAACTAAAATTTATGAGAGATTTCTTCCATAATTAGCTCATATATTTTCTCATACATTTCATGTGAAACCATATAAGAATCATATCAGAGCTAAATAATTCAAGTAAAAATGAAATAAAGTACTTATATTTCAAAATACGCAACCGGAATCGACCATGCCACGTTCGACCCAGCTGTAGACACAATACAAGCCAAAAATCACTTTGCAATGGTCACCCCCGAGATTGAACCATGATGTAAAAATCAAGAGTGCACTCAACCAAAAAACCCATATAACACTGGTCTAACCAAAATCCAATGGCAAGTGGATTCCACACCACTTCCAATCCAGGATCTCCAAGGCAATTTCAGGACAGTTTTTAGGAGAAACCGGTCCAACCACAACCTAATGGCAAGTCTTCCTTGACTTCCACTCCATGGAAATTTCAGTGTCTCCATGACAAAATATTTCGAAATATATCAGTCCAACCTCAAATCCAATGGAAAGTGGATTCCACATCACTTCCAATCCAAGATATCCAGAGGCAATTCCAGGACAAAACAATGGCAATTTCAGAGTAACTCAACTTGGGCATAGGCTCAACAAGGGCACACCAACCAACAAAAAATCATGTCAAGAGAAACCAAAACCAATCACACCAGTACCATAGAAAAAACAAGAGCCAAGAGCATGCATAACCAACAAGAGAGACTAGCTCCCATCCACCCAAATCCCATTTCCAAAGAGCAATTCGAATTGGGGGGAGAGAGGGAGACATAAGGGAAGAGTTACATTTACGAATTAACAAAAATGGGAGTTACGCTTCTCAAGAGGGAAAATTAGAGGGGAGAGGAAGAGTCCTCATCAAGGTGGGAGTTACAAATTTTCATGAGGGGCGCACTAGGTGAGGGAAAAACTCTAACTCCAAATAAAATTAATCCCGGAATAAAATAAAAACCAAGGGGTATCATAACACATGAGGGTGTATCAATCAAGACGGTCCACCAAGTCCACAAGAATGGTGTATCAAACCATAGTCCAACCACCTTTTGCCACTATGTCCAACATAACAACAACAACAACAACATGTCCAGGGGATAAACCAGAGGATATTACAGGTTACACATTTTAATAAAAGTAGTATTTCTTCTTTTATTTAATTGCAAATAACTAACTTAGTTTTTTTTTTTTTATATCTTCAATTTTATTTTATGTCTAGTATTTATGTTTTCAATTTTATTTTTATTTTGTAATATAGAACAAATAAATAAAAATATAAAAATCAAATAATATAAAAATAAATGAACAAGAAGAAACACTACGGGAATATGTTAAATATGATTAAATAATTCATATTCATTTCATACATTCATTCAAGACTTGTGTTTTAATTTTTATTAAGTTATTGTCTTGTTTTAAATGGCTTAAAATGGAGGGTGATCATTCTCGCTTATTCTGCATTAGCCAAGCAGAATTCAAAGTGTTGTTTCCCAAGCAATCTATCTTGGGCATAAACAACTACTACATTCTTGGACAAATTCAACATTTAAATAAGCACTTTTAAGTAGGTTATTGCTTAAATGCATGTTATACTTTGGTTATTTTGTTATTTGCCATTGTTATAAGCATGTTTCTAACTTAGTTTGTGTAGATGTTGTCATGAATTAATTGCAACATATTGTGCCAATATAAAATAAAATTTCATAAATATACATACAATAAGTAGTGTATTCATGTCCTTGTGTATTTTATGGTATTCATTAAATAAGTAAGACCAAGAGGCCTTACACTCAAGTTTGTAACAACCTCATCGAGTCGAGGGAGAAGACACCCACACGACTGAATGCTAGTGATTGGTAAGACTATTTGAGAGAGTTGTAAATGGGCAACAACATCTATTAATGCACAATGCATGCAACAAATATGTAGACTATAACTCTCAAGCTTTATTTTCCTTCAAGCTTTGATAGTTACAAGTAAAGCACATACTTCAGATCTCAATAATATAGATTAAATCTATCCGAAATCCAACTTTTCTTTAGCACTGTGCCCTACATGTTGCTTCCTAAGCTTTTCGAAAATAGCACCAAATCTATCGTTCTCTTGATATGTCCAATACACCTGCCCAAGTCTACTAAGCATACATGAGTTTACCGCTGGACCATTACCTTTTTCCCTAAATACAAATGTACCTGTTGATAAAATAGAGTTCATGCTCGAAATTATATTTTGAAGATGCACCTCCCCTCAAATTCCAAGAATGAAAATATCCTCCCCCCTTAACTCACCCTCAGTTAAATCCATGCATGAAGACTTACTTGTCTGAATGTAGAAACAAACTCATGTAGAGCGTTGTGCTCTACCTAAATTTTAACCAATCCATCTAAACAATAAATAAGATATCTAAAACTAACTAAAAAGTCCAATGAATATTATACATGTAGTAAACCAAAAGTAGAAACTTGCTCCACTTCACACACATTGCTAATTGTTGTTCACTTATGTTACCTCCTAACTTCTTACTCGATGTGAAAGTTCCAACCATACATGTGACTAAGATAAACTACCCAATGGCACCTTGATATTTTTATCTCTCACTTTAGGTTAGCTTTCCTATATAACTAAAGGGGGGAATACTTATATGGAAATCTAAGTCCAAGGTATATGCAAGGACATAAAGAAAAAATGAACTTGGGGTAAATATTGTTTTAATGTCAAAATGTAGTAGGTAAATTTCATATTTACATAAGCCTTTATTACAATATTTAAACCATGATTAAACAAAGATATTTTGAGTCTAAAACAAATCTAAAAGAGGGATTTATATGTTGGAAATTATAGATTTGTTATACAGAGAATTAGATTCATTACATGAAACAAAATGAGGCTTTAGGGATCAAAATAACAATTTGAAATTGATATATTCTTTGTTGAAAATTAATAGATTGTTGGAGAAAAAAATAGAAAGGGTTTAAAGGGGGATTTGATTGTTTTTATGGTGGTTGAAAAGATAAACCAATGCCTAATTTTTAGATTGGGTGAATGGGGTCATACGGTATTTAACATAGTATTTCATTGAAGTTTTCATAATGTAAATAACAACAATTATCATATCTATTACACCCCTAAATTGATGGATATATTTTCAAGTTTTATGCAAAGGGAAGAGCCCCAAAGATGTATGACTTTCAAGCTAAGATCCAACAAGGCTGTTTGCATTAAGAAAATCACAAGGCAAAAAAATGATTTGTTCAATATGCAATGATTATTTATAATTTAAACAACAAGAGAGCTAGTGAGAGGAAAGATCACACCTAGATCACTTCAAAAGGTGAAGCTACACCTTCAATTAGATTCCAACTATCATCTACCAGCAATATCATCAATTCCAACAATAGAAAATCAACACGTATTTCCCTAAACACTTTCATCAACCATTACAAATGGAGGAGCTTCCATCATAATTTGAGATCAACATCCTTCACAATAAAATAATAACATCTCCTTAGAACTATTCTTGGGAGACATAAACTACTAATTTTCTCTAACCTCCTAACCTCCTAGAAAACATGAGTCAAACAAGCATTATAGAAAGTGGACTAATACCTTATGTACAACATCCAATGCATAGATCCTCATGGCAAGGGTACACCCTCCTAAAGATAAAATTTAGAATATGTCAAAAAGGGTTAAACAATGAATATAAAACTTCCCTTTGCTTGTTAGAAAGTGGACTAATACCATATGTACAACATCCAATGCATAGATCCTCATGGCAAGGGTACGCCCTCCTAAAGATAAAATTTAGAATATGTCAAAAATGGTTAAATAATGAATATAAAACTTCCCAAAAGGAATGCTCCACTGGAAGAAGCCACATGTATCCAAAATGCAACCACAAGTCCCATACATGTGTGGGAGTCAACATGATGTGGGGGTTGTCCACTTGAATTTTCCAAGACCAAGTCACATTCCCCATACAAATAGTTGAAATCGTGCCAAGGATGGAGAATAAAGCCACATATGTGATCTCCATGAGAAATATGCCAAACAAGTGTGGAAGTGGACATCCCATGTGGCACGCGTGGCTAGGAAAGCTCGCTCTCCTATGTAACCATAACATTAGAATATGTGCCTAGAGGTAGATCCAAGTTGTAGGAGGTCAATAAATATGTAAAATATGCTCATGATCTAAGTTCCAAATCAACGACATCTCATCTCCATCCCCAAATCAAGGAATGACCTCAATCCAAGAGGTAGAATAACCATAACTAAGAGGGAATGTACAACAATGCATCATAACAATGTCCAATCGGAGGAACACTCTATCAAATTAGCTCATCCCAAGCCTCATAAAACACTCCAAATGTGACCATGTGTCAATATGTAATGCCTTGTATGATATACACTTATCACTTAATCATATGAATTAATAATGATATTAATAAGAGAATAAATAAATGGATAAATAGGAGTTATAATAATTAAAAAAAGAATATCCTAATAATAAATAAATAGAGTATGAGATAATTCTATAATTGAATAAAAAATAATTTTAAATAAAAGGTAAATAAAGAAACTATAACTAAAAAATCATAATAATCTATATAATGGAAGTTAAGAAGAGGGAAAATGATCTTATCTTTGGCTTTGAGCAAATTTTCATTTTGAGAAGTTTGGGCTTCATGAGGCAAAGGAATAGAATTTGACATTTGTTTATTGATTGAGTGATCTCAATTGTATTTACTAAGGGGTTTGTTTGTTACTAAGGGGTTTGTTTGTTGGGAAGAGAGTCGTCCTCCACATTTTGTTTTGTTGTCCAATTAGTTGTGGTTGATGGGAGCAAGCAATTGGATCTCAATGGTTTCATCTTTACAAATTTTTAAGTCAGTTTCCTTGCATGTTTCAGGTGCGTCTTTGACACTACTCTTTATGTTTTAAAATATGTAGTAAGTTGGTTATTATTGTTAATTACATTGGTTTTAAAATATCTTTAATGATGCCTAAAAAAATCTATATGTTAGGGGCGACAGATGCGGGGATGATCTTGTTAGATCTCGAGGGGACAATAGTGATTACCTTTTCTTGGGGTCTTGTTGAAGCAACTGACAATCAAGCAGAGTGGTACGCTTTGTTGTTTGGTGTGGAGTTATCAATTTCTCTCGGGATCAGAAAACTTCATATATTTGGAGACTCCCTGCTAGTAATTAGGTATACTTGTTAAGGCTTGACTAAGGATAAGGATAGTCAGGAGCGTCCCCAACAGAGAATCATTTGCTTCCTCTGAAGAATTAAGGAACCCAATCTTATACACATCCATAGAATCAATAATGAACATGCAAATTGATTGAAAAACCAAGTTGTGGGTGTGGGAAAAGGAGTTTGCATGGAATGGGATAGTATTCCATTTCAGAGGTGGGTGCCTTAGGGAAGTTTGGTTTAAATTCCACTCCCTGTATTCAATTATGTTTGATGGAGTCATAATGGGGGTCACCTTGAAATTTCTTCTCTCGAGGTGCATGCTAATGGGGTGAGTGTCCAGTACTTGCTTTGGACACCTATCTTATGAGGAGGGTATGCCTCATCTAATGGCATTTATTCACCCCTTAAGTGGATCCCTTGACCCCCAATATGCTTATAATTCACACAATTTTTGGTTAATGACGTTGAGATGTGTTTCGTGGGAATGATGGGGGAGATCTTTGTTAAGAGATTCTCCCTCAGGTTGGGATTTCCATTCCACTCGAGATGTAAATGTTGTGTCCATTGTTTCATTTATTCACCCTTTGAGGAGTTTTGGTTGTTCTCTAGTTTTTTTGAAAGGTTCTTAGGAGGATGTGAACACTGTTCAATTTGGCGTCTCTGAGGTGGAGTATTCAAGCAGTTGGAGCTTTGAGATATGTAGCCTTGAGAATGCCATTAAAGACTTGAAGCAGGCCATGAAACACCTGCAAGATCAACTTAAAGGGATCCTTATAGAGACTCTACGACAAAATGCATATCATATGGTCATGGTGGATACCAGAAAAGACGACATTGAAGGGAATATTAGGGTTTAGGGAGGGGAAGTAGAAAGATTGACTAAGGAGGTTGTAGAACTTCACATTCTAATGGTTAAAGGTTAAGTCACAAGGTTCGACGAATTTTAACCTACAAGTTCGAAATTCGCCAATCTCAACCAAAAATTAAAAATCATTTCAGACATTCAGATGGATTCTGACATGGGCTCGTTGAAGAAAGAGCACCCAGACACCACGATACTGTTTCCCTCCTTGCGGCTTTCTAACTACGAATTGTGTGTTTCTTTCCCGTTAGATGGCTTGTTAACCCTGAAATTTGCATAACTCGTGCATTACTTTCCTTATGCAGTGGCTGGCCATTAAGTACATTTCTTCAATTGATGTATTCATTCCCTCTGGACTGGACAGTGGCCATGCAACGTGAATTACTTTCCTGTGCGACTTGTATCCATTTCCCTTTGGAAAATGATAATGGCCCTTCCAAAGGTTTATGGTATAATTGCAAAGGTTTATGGTAATATCACAAAGATATATTATATTTATTGTTTACATAAGAATATATGAGTAAGATATTATTTATATAGTATAAACGTTGTAACATTGTTATTTTGTATTAGTAATTTAATTATATATTATATTTCTCAAATTTTATTATATATATATATATATATATATAATTTCACTTTTGGAAATTTTATATAATAATATATGTATTATATAAATATTATTCATGAAGAGTGAATATATTATAAAATATAATTTATATTTTAAGATATGTATATAGACGACTTTAATGACAAATCTCATCCGAATTTCATTGGGATAGGCGAATTTGAATCGATTTTATCCTTGTCGAACTTGAATTAGAATCCGAAACATGTGACTTAGGTCAAAGGTAGCTCCATGCAAGCTTCACAAGTCCTAGAGGAGTAATCGATGATGCAACTTGGAATCTAAATCATCGAGCTGGATTCAAGCAGGCAAGGAGGATGATGCTCTATCTATATTAGGGTTTTTGTTGAGTTTCCTTTTTGTTAGTCAGTACCTATGTACTATTTATGTGTGTTCTTGTTCAAATAATATGTCTGTATATATAGTTTTCAGAATTTTCCTGTTATAGGCAGATTGTATATTGGTTCCCCTTAGAAGCAGGGTGACTTAATATGTATTTGCTTAGCTACTCCTGACAATGTTTAATTTAAAAATCTTATTTGTTCTGGTTTAAAAAAATCTATATGTTGACATGTTCATTCATGTGTGTTTTGTAATTTCTAAACCTTACACATGATATCATAGCACGGTTGCAACCATGGACCTATGAGATGCTTTTATTTGATTTTTTCTTAAAAATATTTTATTAATTTTCTAAAAAAAACAAAATAATAATATTTTTTTATTTAAGAAAAAAATCTTATTATATAATTTTATAATACAAATATGAAAAGAAAAAAATTCCAATCCATAAAATATAATATATATATGAAAAGAACAAATTTCTACTTATATTCAATGATCGATGAATATAAACCGTTAATCCCCATTAAATTGAGAAATAAAACACACCACAATACTATGATTATATACATATAAATCAACTAAACAAATATAAACATTGTCAAAACTATATAACATATAACTAGAAAACGAATGCAAGGGCATGTAAATCTAAAGTGGCCATCGAAAAAATGTATAAAGTCTAGCTAATACAATACTATTTTCCAACATCATCACTAGAATTCACATACAAAACATTATTTCAAGGTTACTTTTGAGAAAACAATAGTGAAAACTTAGGTCTTCGACACAAAAAGCTCAAAAAATTAAATTAAAAATTATTGCTTTGGAGAATGTTGAAATGAATGAATGTATCAACAAAATTAGTAAACATTGAAAATGAAAAAAGAATGGAGGGAATTGATGTGAAATTATATGAGGATTGTCAAAGTGAAAATGGAAATATGGAAATCCCAGCAACAACATAAAGAGGATGATCCAAAGAAAGAGTAGAGAATTAAGTAAAAATCTATAAGTACTATAATTAAATATAATTTTAGAACAAAGTTCCTTGAAGTGGAGGAGTATGTAATGTGTATATGATATACAAACATGTTATACAACTTGATGAGAATTCTCCCCTTTCCCACCCACTTCCAACCCCCTTTACATGTAAAGGGGGTCGAGAAATATATAAAGAGGGGCATTGTGCCCCTCTTTTATCTCCGTTTACACCCCCTTTACATGTAAAGCAGGGTGGAGGGGGGTGGCACCATCCCTTTCCACCCCCTTTACATGTAAATGGGGCGGGGAAGGGGAACCCCTCTTTTATCACCCTTTCCACCCTCCTTACATGTAAAGCGGGGTGCAGGGGGGTGGAACCACCCCTTTCTATCCTCCTTTACATGTAAAGGGGGCGAGGAAGGGGAGATACAGGTGGGTGGCGACATGAGTTTGGGGGTTGCGGTTTCATAATCACATTTCACCCCCATCACCCTTGAACTGTGTCCCTCCTTTTATCTTCCCTTTCCCACCCCCTATACATATAAAGGGGGGTGGAACGAGGTGATTCCAACCCCTCACCCAACTTTATAGGTAAAGAGGGTGGCACGAGGTAGGGGGTATGATTCCGAAACCATGATGGAGGGGGGAGGAAAGGGCACGATGCCCCCCCCACCTTGAATCACATCCCCCCTTTTATCTCCCCTTCCCCACCCCCTTTACACGTAAAGGGGGGTGGAGTGAGGTGGCACCACACCCCTTTACATGTAATTTTTTTTTAAGTTTTCAACATTTTTATTTTATTTTTTAAAATTTAAAATTGTTTTTGTAAAAAAAGTATTTTTGGGTCAAATTTGTTTTTTTAATCATTTTTAAGTGATTAAAAATAAATGAATATATATTATTAGGTCATGATTTTGAAATATCTACAATTTTAACCCCATAGAAGAAAGGGGTGATTTGGGGATTAATTTTGGTATTTTTATTGCAACGACGTTGATTGTTAACACTACAATTTAAAAAAAGTTGTAATTTCAACCTCATAAAGAAAAATGAGGGTGCCATGGTAGCACCGCTTTTCAATTTGGGGGTTGATTTAGGGTTTTGATTGTAGTGACACTAGCTACTAAGGTTAGAGTTTCAAACAATATGTAATTTTAGCCCTGGAAAAAAAAAGGTTGCTATTGGTAGCACCCCTTTCGATTCAAGGGTTGATTTACAATTTTGATTACAATGGCACTGAACGAGCTTTCAAAAAAGTTGTAATTTTAGCCCTAAAAAAACAAGGGGTGTTACCGGTAGCGTCACTTTTCAATTTGGGATAAAAATAGCCACCAAATGCAACCTATAAAAAATAAGAACTATGGAGTGTTCTTGTCAAATTGTATAAAGTTTTTATTGGCCCTCAAGTGTGTTCTTCATATTATCAATCCCGATTTAGTCTTCCTTTAAGAAAAAATGGTTTGTGGGGAGAAGGCTCGTTCTTTATTTAAAAAAATTAAGCTAGGCTGGCTGATGTGCACAGTTGATGCGGTGGGCCTTTCTGGTGGGATCTTGGCGGCTTGGAACCCTAGGGTTCTGAGGTTAAATCCTTTTATTATATCTTTGGGTATACTACTGTCTGGAAACTTCAGAGGTTCGGAAAAAGACATAAACATTGTAAATTGTTATGTTCCCTATTGTGATAAGGAGGCGTTCTGGAACCTTGCATGCTCGGGGCACTTATTGGAATTGGAAAATTTGATACTTGCGGGTGATTTGAATTTTTCATGGGGGGCTGAGGAAATTTGGGGCTAATTGACCAAAAGGGATCCACTTGGGACATATTTCAGAAATCTCTTCTCTACATATTCTCTGATTGATGTGGAGCCACGTCCCTTGGCTCTAATGTGGTCAAATGGTAGGAAGGATGGGAACCTGATCTCAAAACACATTGATCGCTTCTTAATCTCATAATCTCTACTAAACTCTTTCCAGAATTACCGGTCATGGATTCAGCAGATACATATTAGTGACCATCTCCCCATTATTCTGCAATTTGATAACGAATTAACACATCATCCTTACCCCTTTAAATTCAACTCCGTATGGTTAACTAATCCGGATTATACTGTGGGTGTGAGAACACACTGGATGAACGTCGATGTCTCGGGGGAGAGATCTTCTATGGATAAGCTGGCTGTAAAATTAAAATCCTTAAAAGTCTTTACTATTCAGTGGGAAAGATCCAATAAATTTGTGATGGCTGCGGAACTCATCGAGGTAGAGAAGGAAATTGGCATTTTGCTAGACCAATCTCTGAGGATTGGGCTATCCCACATGGGACAAGCCAAACTCTCATTATTGGAGGAAAGGAAATTGAAGATCCTACTCATCCATGAAGAAACTTGGCACTTAAAAAGTCGAGCAATTTGGCTCAAAGCTTGTGATTTGAATACAAAGTTTTTTCACCGCTTTGCGCATTCCCATAGAATACAAAACAATATTTGGGATCTTAATGATCATGCTGGTCAACGGATTAGGGGGGATGTGGAACTGATGTCTGAGGCAACCCAACACTTTTAGGACTATTATTGTGATCCCCAAAATACATCTTTGCTTGAACAATTTAAGATTATTAAGGAATACCCTTGGATGTTCAATGACATGGAGGGGGACAATATTTTTGAAGTCATATCTTTATTGGAGGTGCAAAATACCCTACGGGGGTTTGCTAAGGATAAATCACCTGGCCCCGATGGGTGGTCGGTGGAACTATTTTGCCACTTTTTTGACATTATGGGGGCGGACCTCCCGGATGCTGTGGACAAATCTCGGACCATGGGTCTGGTATCTGGGGCACTTAATTCTACCTATCTGGCTCTCTTTCCAAAATCATCACATACTGAGAATTTTAATGATTTTCGGCCCATTGCCCTGTGTAATTTGGTCTACAAGATTATATCAAAGATTATTGCTCTGCGGATCAAGCCGGTCCTTTCGAGGCACATATCTATGGAACAATATGGTTTTTTGGAGGGTCGGTAGATTCTTGATGCAGTGGGTGTGGCACAGGAGGTTTTTCACAGTGTTAATCAAAAGAAACTTGATGGTCTCATCCTCCAGTTGGACCTAGTGAAATCTTATGACCATGTTGACTGGACTCTTCTCAGACTGATTCTCATACAAATTGGCCTGCCATGGAAGGTGATGAAGTGGATTATGGCACGTGTTACTTCAGTAAACTTTGTTGTTCTAATAAATGACCAGCCGACAGATTTTTTTAAGGCCTCCAGAGGCCTCAGACAGGGCTTCCCTCTCTCGCCCCTTTTGTTCCTCTTGGTTATTGAGGGTTTGAGCCTCACAATTCATAAAGCAAAATGTGAGGGTTCTATTGTGGGTATCAAGGTAACTGCTGGTATATCTGTTACACACACACTGTTTGTGGATGACGTTATGCTCTTTGGCCTGGACATACTGGCTGAATGGTTACAGTATAAGAAAATTCTAGATTTCTTTTGCTCTGTATCAAGTATGATCATTAGTTTGGTTAAATCATTTTTTTTGAAGCACTATATGGAGGAGAATGTGGAACGGTCGATCAGCTTGCTGCTACCTTTGGAATTCAAATATTTGTCTGGAGGCACGAAGTATCTTGAATTTATTTATCAAACCTTCAAATTACAGGTTGAATGATTGGTCTTGGCTAATCAAGCAATTTGATTTATGTATTGGCCATTGGAGTATGCAGTACTTATCCATGGGAGGCAGAATTACACTAACAAAAGCGGTGCTTCAGAACCTGGGGGTCTACTGGTTTTCTCTTTGCAAAACACCAAAGTCCATTCTTCGGCTTATTCGAAGGAAATTTTTCAGATTCTTATGGTCTGGTGGGGTGGAGAAGGATAAATTCCATCTGATTAAATGGTCATCGTTGGCTCAGCCCTGGGTTTTGGGGGGTTGGAATGTTAAACATTTGGAACTTTTTGTATTGGCCCTTCATGCAAAGATCTTGTGGTGGGCCCTATTCATCAACTCTGTTTGGGGCAAGATCATTAGGGCTAAGTATCTGAAACATTCTTCGGTTATGAATTGGATTCGAAAGGGCCAACCTTCAGCTATTGGTGTCTCAAATATATGGGATGGACTCTTGGGTTCATTCACTATCATTGCACAGTGGCTCTCATGGAAACCTGAAGATGGTCGGGAAATCAGGCTCGGAGTTGATCTTGTACTAGGGGGATCCGCTTCATACAACTTGTCTCTTGAATTAATGGCACATCTACGGGCCAGGGGGTTTTGTACACTTGCTCATGCGTCTTGTCATGGTGGTGGTGTGGGTAACAAGTGGATCATTGCTGCACAGTTGGGACTCAGTGGTGGTTTGGGGATTGAATGGAATGAGTATATCAAACCCCTTTGTCAAGCCAATATTCATCTATTTGAGACACCTGACCGATTGGTTTGGTCGTGGGATGTGGCACACGGCTCAGTTACTACAAAGCTAGCTTATGTATCGTTATTTGCTGATAAACAGCCTGAGAATCTATGGTGGCACCACACTATTTGGAAACTTGCCCTTCCACTAAAAATCAAATGTTTCATTTGGCTGGCTTTGAGTAACAAAATTCTCACATGGGATAATCTTTGCCACCGCGGTTTCATTGGTCCAGGGTGGTGTCCTTTATGTTGCTTACAGATGGAATCGATAGACCACCTTTTCTCCAACTGCTCCTTCATTCAAGACCTCTAGATTTTAGTTGCATCAACCTTTGGTATCCAGGCTATCTAGCGGTCATCCTCTCTGATCGACTGTCTTGGATCGTGGATTCAAGACTCTTATTCTTGGGGAAAGCTTCCATGTTTTATGATGTGGGAAATATGGAAGGCCCAAAATAGGCGAATCTTTGAGGGAACCTTTCCTCACCTGGATTGGATTTGTAGTCGGACTATTGCTGCATATAATGAATACATTACTCTCTCTGGTCCTCCTGGTGGTCGTCATAATTTGAATGTGAGAAGATCTAGACGTCGGGTGGCTCCACCGGTTTTGGTGTACCCATGTGGTTTCTTTGATGGTGCTGCGGTTGGGGGACCGGGTGTGAGTGGGGATAGTGTGGTTTTACACCTATCCATCTCTTGTTACTTTCGCATCCATCTTAATCTGGGGATTGGTTCAAACACCCATAGTGAATTATGTGCTCTTTGGCTCCTTCTACACTTTGCTCGAATTAAAAATGTATCATCTCTCTTGATTCTGGGTGATTCTTCATCCATCATTTCATGGGAAAAGGGCGGTACTCCACTCAATGTGCTACTACTTTCATACTGGTTGGATGCAGTTAGAAAGTACATCAACGATTTCGAGCATATTCATTTTTCTCATATCTACCGAGAGGTGAATGTGGAGGCTGACCATCTCTCCAAGCTGGCTTTGAATTCTATGGAGGGGATCATCATGTGGGAGGAATGGCACGAGGAACTTTTTATCTCTCGGGGCTCTATTGATATGCATTGTTCCTGATTCCTTTGGCTCGACCCTTCCATTTATGCGTTCTTTGTGTTTTTAGCGGATATATTTTTATTATTATGTGGCATAACTTTTTTGCAAGTTCATAGCCATATGCTCCACCAACTACTTGTTGGTATTTTGCGGCACTATATTTCTTGGATGGCAGGTTATTTATGTCTACTTGAGTAGATCCACGATCCCTTGGGTCCCTTGGGTCACGACTCACTTTGCTTTGCTGTGTTTATTTTGGGCAGATCCTCTGTCATATGTAGATGCACTGATTTCCTTCTCTGTTATGGAGATTGTTTGCGTCTTGACGCTGTGGCCTCGATCTGGCACTATTGGACTGTGTTTTTTTGGGCTGTTCAATGTGCCCGTGACTTGTATCTCTCACTTGATTATGCTGGGAACTGTTTCCCCTGTGATACTTTGATGTATTTTGAACTATTTACTATTTCGTAGTATTAATAGTAAGTTATATTTTTTCGATGGAAAAAAAAGTACCATGCAACACGTTTCCATATTAATGTGTCCTGTAGCTTCTACTTGGCAAAGTTGCCTACATTTAAGCTCATAAGACTGCCCTGCTTTGACCTGCAACTGTCGGAAACTGTGTGATTAACCATTAAGCCATATATAGTAAATCATTGAATATTGGATTCACGTGGAGTTAGGGTTGCAATTTCGTGTGACTACTCCAAAACAATACTATTGATCGGGGAAAATTTCCTTGAGAATAGTCATTGTAAGTTGAGTGCTAGTAAAAAAAGCTCGTCGTCGAAAGAAGCAAATGTGACCATTGTCAAGTCTTTAAGAGTTATATAGTAATAGTGAAATATATTAAATCAACAAAAATGAAAAGATTTATTTTCCCAAATTGGAAGAATGAGCTAATTTAAAATTAGAAAATGATATTCATTTGGTTAATTGATTATATGAGAAATGGTTTAAAAATAAAAAAATAAGATTTATTTTCCCAAATTGGAAGAATGAACTAATTTAATGTAAGAAAATGATATTCATTTGTTTCATTGATTATATGATTATGTGAGAAAGTATATAAAAATAAAATTTCCTTATAATATATATATAAAAGTGAAGAGTTAAAGGATTTCAAAAGACAAATATTAAAGTACTTTTCTTTTGAATAGAAAAATGTATAAAGGAAAAAAGTATATTATGTGAAATATAAACCCTTTTATATAAGTTAAAAAAAAGAGGTTGTTTAATTAAGATATTTTCTAAGATTTATGAAGGTATTCATAAGTAGAATGGGAAAGGTTTTGGGGTCCATGCAATGGACAGGTGGTAGGGACGGTTGGGTATGGCCATCCCCACCGAGTTCGATCCCGTGCCTTATGATACTAAGGTGCTTACGCCCAGATGTGTGGGCCAGCTATTATACCTAGGTGAAAAAAAGAATGGGAAACATTTTAACTTATATAATATATAAGAGTGATATTGTCTATAAATTCCATAAATTGTTGCCACCGAAATGCACACTTGGGGAAGCGCAGCAGAAATATTTCAAAGCTGATCGGTGTGGCCTTGGGGGCAAGTCTCGAGTTAGGTGGTGTCACCTGATCCTGACTCCTCTGTTTAGGAAAATTCCTAAAGAAGCCAAGGGGGGTAGACCCTACTAAAAAAATGTTACTAAGTCTTTTTTAAGTTGATATTTGGTGATGGGAAAGAGTGTTATTTAGGAATTTATGAATGAATTAGAAAAATTAAACCAAGTCTGCTCACACATAAATTGAAACACATTCACAACATGAGATAATCATAAATTAAACAACAACTTGCGAGATAAAAATATTGTTGCAAGTGTATGAGACCAGTGCTAATGGAGTCACTGATTGTTGGAGTGCTATAATGAGAATCGTTGTGCGAATATTCTTGGTTTATTTTATTTATGATTTTAAGAGATGAGTTCATTAATGAGGGAAAAGGGGGATTCCCGATATACCTTACGGTATGGGGAATATGTCTGGATTATGATCTAAGTGGCTTCGTACAAAGACATGTGGGCTGGAATGGAGTCTCGAGAGCGATGACACTACACCAACAAGGGTGTAGTCTAGATGTTCCCTGAGGTCACCTTCCAGTTGTTCCCGCGTCCTTTGTCAAAATTTTCCCACTTGATCACTTATCGACAATGACAAATTTTCGTTGGTTTATTGGGGACTTGATTTTATTAATGCAAGAAATTGTAGAGTGCAAAGAACTGCTTTTGATATCCCAAATCTTAGACAAGCCTGCTATGGGTAGAGCATACACAGTGCTTACGAAATGTTAATTCTAATTTTAACTCTCCGATAGAGAACACTCTTGATCCACAAATAGCGAGATTCAAAAGATTTTAACAAGTCTTAAGACTCAACAAAAAGAAAAAGATGTAAAGTACTGAAATGAAATAAAACAAAAATGAAGTTATCTAATTACTACCCAAGTGTCTCTCTCAGGTCAAAGACCGTACTCGAGAAAGCAAGGGGGTTAGTGTTATGATTTAGTATGCAAGAAGATTAAATG
This sequence comes from Larix kaempferi, assembly GCA_027924585.1. Taxonomy (NCBI): domain Eukaryota; kingdom Viridiplantae; phylum Streptophyta; class Pinopsida; order Pinales; family Pinaceae; genus Larix; species Larix kaempferi. The sequence continues at coordinate 14,015,385 of BSBM01000729.1, forward strand.
CAAAATTTAAATAAATAAAACTTGCAAAAAGGAAACTTTTAGCAATTTTAAACTCTTGTGAAATAATAAAGCTTTATGAGAACTCATGCAAAAGTAAAAAATTTCAAGTAATCTTCTATGAAAGGTAAAGCTTTTAAGGAAATAAGACTTATGCAAAAGTAAAACTATCCTAACATGATACTAATCTAAATATGATGTATATAAGCAAAAGGTAAGCAAATCAAGGACAAATACATGCTTCCCCCAAATGGGGGAAGAGGGGTGTGGGAGCCGTAATCCCACTTGCTTCTTTTATTAATTAATTACAAATTTATAAACTCTTCGATAGAGAGCCCTTTTGATCCACCAAAGGTGAGATTCAAGAGACTTTGAGCTTTGAAAAAAGCTAAGGGAAAGCAATTGATTGAAGAAGATGGAAATTTTATAGTTCACGCTCCAAATTTTGCTTCATTTCCTCGCTTTCCTGTAAAATAAACATTAAAAACTAGTAAACAATTTTTTTATTAAAGTTGTTAGTATGTTAGTTTAAAGCACATAAAATACAACTTTAGTACTTGCCAAAACTTAGGAAAAATTGACGTGTCAAATAGTAGAGAACACAAATATAGATCTATGATGATTCTTTGAGATCTCTAGATCTATGATTAAGCAAAATAGATTTCGAATTTAAACTTTATAAGCCTATATCTGCTTGCTTCTTTTAACCTAAAAGGAAAGAGAGAGAGTTTGATTTGAATTTAAATGGTGAGAAAGGTGGAACCAAGCCCAAGCTTGAGAACGGTGAAAGTTTCTGAATATCTGCAAAATCAACTTATTAGCATGTATAACAATATGTCCGTGTTGTTGGAGAGGGATAAAATCCAACTTAGGTTCGCTTCCAAATCAACTAGCACTCTACAAATATTTCATACACTTACAAGCATATGGATCAAATCTAGAAAACATTGATTAACAAAAAGTTACAAAGAACAATTGTAGAACTGAGTACGCATGCTACTTCCTATCCTTTCAATAACATGTTAAAAGAAAACAATTCAAAGACTATGAATGTTTTCTCCTATGGGATCAAAGGCCTTCTTAGCTAAATAGATCCACAAATTCAAAGTAGTAAATATAGAAAAGAAAAACAAAATTATAACTTAGCAAACATGCTTCACAATGATGGATATTGCACACTTCATGGACCTCCAAAGCCTCAAAAAAATTGTATTATGAAAATCTTACGCATTGCATGAGAAAAGCTTCGATGTTAATCCACACAGAATGATGGAGCTTGAGCTTGATTTTATAGAAGGAATGAGAAGAGAGGGAGAGTCATGAAGGAAGATAGGGCTTGGGGGGCGCATATCTTGCAGAGGGAGTGATCTCCCTTGATCTAACCTTCCAAAAACACTTGAACTAATGCTTGGGTAATGAGGTGGTTGCCACATCATAAGAGGGGCACCCCTCTCAACATAAGAAACATCTCCCATCCAATCGCATACCTCCACATAAGAAAGTCGACCACCTTTAGGAGAGGGCAGAAATCCCAAGAGAGACAAGCTTGCAGTGCTATGATCTCTGACTAAATTGACCTGGATTTGATTGGATTGCACTCCGATGATGATTGCCATATCAACTGGGCCTTTATTTGGTTCCAATCCCTCAATTTTAGAGAATTTGTTTTTTCTCCAAACTTCATTATTTTAAGTCAATAATTCTCTTTTAGTATTTTCAAGAGAATTTTTATTAAAGTGATAATCATGTAAAAATTAGGAAAAGTGGGTTGAGGGGTTTTATGGGTGCTCTGGGTTAGCAAACGAGCACCCCCAAGGAAAATTCCACTTCCTAACCACACTTTTATCATATTTTTGTTTTTTTAATTAAAATCATTAAAACACCCTGTAATTCGGGAAAAAATAAAATTGCTCAAACTGACTCAAACTCTTAGGGTACCTAGTAAATGTTCATAATGACTCAATTATATGTCTAGAAAGTTCATAAACATTAACACTTGAAATTTAATAACATCCTAAGGCTAAAAAATCAGGACGACCATTCCATCTTTGGAGGAGCGGGTGAAAAACTCATCGATTATACTATGCTTATTCAACATGATTAGAGGAAATTTGAGGTCTAAAATGGGCCTTATAAGAAAACGAGCCATCATATAAAAAAACGAACCAATGATAATTTATTGATGAGTTGAACGTGATGATGTTGTCATCATCACATTTTTTCAGGTATTTCTTGTTTTGGGAGCAGCAGGGTCCGTCAACAGTATGCAGTGTGGGTACTCGTTGGATGCGGAATTTAATTCTGCATCCAACGAGTGCTCCCACTCGAAATTTGAGTAAAAACACAGGGAGATATGTTGAAAATACGAACAATTTTTTTTTTCTTTATTCCTCCAAAATTAATAAATATTATTTTATTATTTTAACTATTATTTTATTATTGTAACTATTATTTTATTATTTGACTTAGGGAGGCCCATTTTAGACCTCAAATTTCCTCTTATAAGTTTGCATAGTTGACAAGAAAAAAACACCATGTAATGATCACTGTTGATAAAAAAGTCCTAGGAGGCCAAGTTCTTTACATAAGAAAGTCTTTCTAGCACATTTTTGTAATATCCCCAAGGGGTATGAACATGCATTTATTACAAAGGGGAAAATAATGGCCTTGAAAAAGGTCTTCTGAACTTTAGAACACTGATAATGAACATTTGATATGTTCATAAAACTGGCAGCTCATAAGAAGTCCAACTATGGTACAAAACAATTGGTAACATTTGGATCCAACTGCGGGACATGTGCTCGATCTGACCTTCAGGCAAGGAGAGGATGCGAGAATACCATAAAATATCTCTCTCTCTCTCTCTCTCTCTCTATATATATATATAGCATGTAAAACATCTCAACTTGACAAAACGAACCTTAGTAGCACAAGTTTTATGAAAAGCCAATGAACCACCATTTGCATTTATTTTGAAAATGGGATAAGAAAACTTCTAAGTACACAAAAGGAAAGTACTGAAGATGGAATGCAGAAAGCAAATGCTCACTTTGAGGAGCTTATTTTTCCTACTCCAAGCATAACATAATGAAATTGTTAAGTGAAATGAAAAATCCAATGTAACCAACTTAATGTTTCATCAATTGCAGAGTTTTTGACCTTGCGTTTGGTTACCTTCTAAAGCAAGGAAAATATACTTAAGGAATGCAAACCTGCATAAGATTTCTGGATGGGAGATCATAGGTATGTAAAGTGTCATTGATCTGCCTCCCAAAATGGTAAGTCCTCTCGCAAGATTCTTCTATCCAAGATTGGATAGGACTGAGATATAAGTTTGGTTAAAAAAGCAGATCAACTATTTCACCACATTCTTCTAACAGACTTATCAGATGATAACTTGTTGTGTAAGCCCAAAACTGATTTGGATCATAAGGGATATTTTCAAGTGAAGATGATGGTTGAGAATGATTTTTAATTGACAGTGTGTCTGATCTAACTATTCACTGCACTGCTTATTTAGGTATTCATTGCTGATACTCATGCATGGCTCTGACTGCTTATAAGAACAAATATCATGCTCTTCTTCCATGTCGAAATGTCCCAAGATTTCAAGATCCATACTCCCTTCTATTGATACATCAAAAATAGATTTTTCAATGTATTCCCAATAGTCATCGTCCACATCTTTGTCAAATATGGGGGAGTATTCATGAATTTCATCATATCCCTGGCTATCCTCATGTTCATAACAATTATCTTCAAAAGGCTTGGTTTTAAAGAATTTACAAGGAGCAAAATTTTCCAAAGCTTCATCACTAAGCGAATAACAAGGAGGAGTGTCATCATACACACCCCACATTTCATCATGGATTTATTCACGAGGTAAATCTAGCACACATGTGTGATCATTTTTACTGGGATAATCCAGTGATAGCTCCAAATCTTCAATGACATGAGGAGGGCCTTAGAAAATGTCTTCAATTAAAAGTGCCTCATGAAGCTCATTAAGAGGATCATCAAGGAGGTGATGCTTAATAGTGGAATTTATGGGTTCCTCCAGTCTCATCAAATATTCAGGTTGTATATGGGTTTCCACATGATGCTCTTTCTAGGGTGCATGGGAAAGGGATTCATTGATGAAACTTTCCATATTACCCTTGCCATCGTGTCTTTTCTCAAGAAAAATTCCAAAGAAACTTGACATAGAAGTAATGCACTTATTAGGAATATGATCATAAAACCAATCTCCAGCCTCCTCATCCAACGTACATATAAAAATATGCATCCAATTATCTTCATGTAATATATTGGACTTGGTTAGGACCTCGATAAAGGAAGTAATATGAAGGATGGTTGAATGATGACTTTGGTGAAATTTAGGAAGACGATTATCTAAATCTGATTCATGTTCTTCATGTGGGAAGCCATGGATGTTTCTAAAGATGACCAGAGAGTAAATGTCTTCTTGATACTACTCCATAATAATGCACTAAGTCATTCCAGTGGAGCAATCGAATAATGAACTTTAAATATTTTCTACTACGTTGCATGGGCTCATCTACACACAACAAGTCTCAACAATTTTATGAGAAGCAAGGGTTTTATCCGTTCAGTGAGTCACCATGTGAGAAAAAAAATATGCATTTAGAATACTCACAAGAATTATGTCTTTTACTTTGACATTTTATAAAAAATAAAAAAGGTTAGTGGCCAGATAAAATATTATTTATGACCTCAATGAACAGACAGTGGATGTCTGAAAAAGACTCGGATTATGGATTCTCAAGGATCCTACAAGAAGAGAGCTTGTTCAATCTCCTTCAATAAACCTTCTCAGGTTCAAGAATGAAATCAAGAAAGTATACATAGTTTCTTCTATTTGAATGCCTTGGTAAATTATGTGACATTGGAGTCACCAGATGGATCAAGTCTAATTTCAGAGTTTATTGGACTAAAATCAATCAAAAAGTTTAAGGTAAAAACTAAAAGAAAAACTAAGGTAAGTCAAAACAGGAACAAAAAATTTGTCCCCTTCAACGTCACCAAAAATATTGCCACCGAAATGCACACCTGGGGGAAGCGCAACATAAATATTTCGAATCTGCTTGGTGTGGCCTTGGGGGCAAGTATCGATTCAGGTGGTGTTACCAGATCCCAAATCCTCTCTTTAGGCAAGCTCCTAACGAAGCCAAGGGGGGTAGACCCTACTAAACAAAATGTTACTAAGTCCTTTTAAGTTGATGTTTTGTGATGTTAAAGAGTGTTATTTAGGATTTTATGAATGAATTAGCAAAATTAAACCAAGTATGCTCACACATACATTGAAACGCATTCACAGCATGACATAATCATAAATTAAACAACTTGCGATATAAAAAAAGAAATATGAAAATATTGTTGCAAGTGTATGAGACCAGTGCTAATGGAGTCACTGATTGTTGGAGTGTTGTAATGAGAACCGTTGTGCAAATGTTCTTGGTTTATTTTATTTATGATTTTAAGAAATGAGTTGATTAATGAGGGAAAAGGGGGATTCCCGATATACCTTACGGTACGTGGAATATGTCCGAATTATGATCTAAGTGGATTTGTGGCTTTGTACAAAGACATGTGGGTTGGAATGGAGTCTCGAGACTGGTGTTCAACACTACACCAACATGGGTGTAGTCTAATTGTGCCCTGAGGTCGCCTCCCAGTTGTTTTCACATCCTTAGTCAAAATTTTCCCACTTGATCACTTATTGACAACGCCAGATTTTCGTTGGTTTATTGGGGACTTGATTTTATTAATGTGAGTATATTAATTAATGCAAATAACTGGTTTTGATATCCCAAAGCTCAGACAAGCCTGCGATGGGTAGAGCATGCATGATCCTTAGGAAATGTTAATTCTAATTTTAAATCTCCAATAGAGAGCACTCTTGATCCACAAATAGTGAGATTCAAGAGATTTTAATGAGTCTTAAGACTCAACAAAATAAAAAGATGCAAAGTACTGAAATGAAATAAATAAAAAAATGAAGTTATCTAATTACTATCCAAGAGTCTCTTTCAGGTAAAAGACCGTACTCGGGAAAGAAAGGGGGTTAATGTTATGATTTAGTATGCAAGAATATTAAGTGCAAAAATTAAATAAATAAAATTTGAAACTAACTAAATTTGCAAAAAGGAAACTTTTAGTAATTTTAAACTCTTGCAAAATAATAAAGCTTTATGAGAACTTATGCAAAAGTAAAAAAATTTCAATTAATCTTCTAATCTTCTGTGAAAGGTAAAGCTTTTAAGGAAATGGGACTTATGCAAAAATAAAACTATCCTTGCATGATACTAATCTAAATATGATGTATATAAGCAAAAGGTAAGGAAATCAAGGACAAATATGTTGATGTATTTGTAACTTAGGAAGATATTCACTTGTATATTGTATTTGTACTTTATTGTATCCCAAACGGAGATGTATTATTCCTCCGATTGGAAATGTTGTTAGTTGTACTTGCATGTGTCGCAAGTTATATTGTAACTGTCATAACTTATACTTGATGGGTTATTAGACCACCTTGATGGGGTCGGCCCTGTATGAGTCATGTGGGTCAAAGGGTTATTAGACCACCCTAGTAGGGGTCGGCCCAGTTACCTTTATGTTAAGCGGTTAAGTTGAGGCCGACCTAGTTGAGTAAAGGTCAAGTGAAAGTTAGTGTATAAATAGAGAGTGTGTCTCTCTCATTTTACACATTCTATTATCCACTCACTTCGCATTAGTGAGAGAAGAGGAGGGTGTGCACAAGTGGAGGAGGATCATGCTGTTGAAGATATATATCTCTTGGGTTTGATCATGATGATCCTTGTATTGATGCTTATTCTATCTCCGAGGAAGTTGCGGCGTTTTTCACCTTCTTGGTTTTCTCCGGTGAAATGTTTTGTGTCTCTTGTCTCTTGTCTCTTATGCTTGATATGTTGTACATGTTATTCTTCCAGTTAAGATCCTATATCTATTGAATAAATGATGAAAAACTAACATGGTATCAGAGATAGCCTGAAGGAAGGCATGGTATGGCATTTATGAGACTTGTTGCACTTACAACAAATTGGAAGCTAGGGCTTGATATAGAAAAAACAGCCATTGTGGAACTTTCGCTATAAATCCATTTTGGTGAAGGTTCAGGATCAGAAAATTTCACAAGTCGTAGATAACATCCCCATGTACCTTGTGTCCGAAGCACAACATATAATTCTCCGTACTTTCTATTTTATCATTAGTACAATATAGGGTTTCTGCCTATTCCAGATCTTAGTCATAAACATGTGACCTAGGAAAAAAGGTCACAACTTGGGCTAGGAAGCTCCAAATAAAATTTCGTAAAAAGTGACAGGTAGCGAACAGACTTTAATTTCACAAGTCTACTTTTCAGAGGCCTACGTTGAAACAGTGACACGTGGCACTTCGTACAAGTTCACTCTCCTGTTTTACCCCATAAACAGGTCATGTTGTGACACTTGGAATAACTGTCTCTTAGAGAATCCATTTGAGGTCATATCTATGGGGTTGGAAAGATGAAAAGTCAGGATAACACAGGTAGAAGTTTCAGACCTTGTGAATCTGAAATATCATAGATGCACTAGAAACTATCAGGTGCATATTTCTTTCAAAACAGAATTGGATTATGAGCACCTTCATTCTTGGCTTGTCATTGCTGCGGGAATTTAGGGATTTGGAGAAAGTTGGAATTTTTGGAATCGAAGTCCATGGCTGGATTCTCATCATCAAAATTGAAATTTAGAGACCAATATCGAATTTTGTGATTGGGAAGAAAGTTGGGCTTGATCAAACCCTAGTTCAGGATTTTGATCGGAAAGGTGGAAAATTAGGGCTTCTGCAAAAGTTGGAATTTTTGAAATCTGTGACCACGGATGGAAGCTCCTCAGAAAAAATTGAAGTTTAGAACACAAGATCGAACCTTTTGGATGGGAAGAAGACTAGGATTTATCAAACCCTAGTTCGGGATCCTGTCTAGAAGATCCGAAAGTTTCGAAGGCAATTTTGAAGGGTCAAATTTTGCAGTTTTCAAAATTGAAGTATGCCAGCTTGATCAGCTCAGCAAGGCACATCTTTCCATCCATTCAGAAGTTTGAAATTCAAAATTTGAATTTTTAGGGTTTCTCTGACAGACCCTAATCCAGCTCCAGATCCAGTTTCAGCAAATCAAAGTGGATTGGGTTAATCCTAGAAGAGGATGAATTGGACACCTGCATAAGTGAAGAAGTTCCAGGTCCAGAGGGAGTTGAGGCTAAGGCCTTACATAAGAATGCTACAAGCAATCTCGACAGGTATGACTTGAGGAGATACAGGTATGTTTTTGAAATATGTTCATGATTAAGGTTATGATATGTTTGTCTTCATATTATTGAGGTTAGTACAATATTGATTAATTTTAGACTTGTCTTATCACCCTAGTAAAAGTATGAATGCATGTGAATGATAGAAGACATTCATTGATTAGGGTTATGACACTTATGATTGTACTAATGCACTATGGTATTGTATGAGGATGATGTTGTCCGCTACATCAATAAAGTACAAATCAAGTTCTAGATCAAGAACATATGACCATGGTGACATGAAGACAAAGACTCATGGATCACATAGAAGCTCCACTTACGAGGTATGTATAATTTGGTTCTACAATGGTTAACTTATGAGTTATGCAGGTTACTAAGCACAAGTCATTGAAGAGAACAAAAAGACATTGTTTGGGTATGTTAGACATAACTAGTTAACATGATATTCCAGGTATGTTTTTCCTATATCAAGTTAGAATCCTACCTTGTGTTAGGATATTATACTTTTGTATGAATGATAATGAAAGATTATAAGTTTAAGTAATCAAGGGTTTATGCATATTATGTTTCTTACTTTGATTGATGATATGACTAACCAGAAGAGTCCTATGGTCAAATAAGAATATGCATGAGTAAAAGAAGTCTTCCCTGAAACCTTGAATACTAACGCTTATTACCTATGTATGAAATGATCATGACCATACATATTTTATTTAGAATCATAATGTTTTGATAGTATTGAGATTATACTAATGAATGTATGACTATGTATGAGGATGACACAATCATGACACTAGTGCACACTTAAGCATGCATAGTGGTCTAGGATGGATATAAGTTCAAGGACAGATAATCCAGGAATCAAAGATCAAGAGGGAGCACACTCCAGTAGTTCCTGCAAGGAAGCAAAGTTTGAGAGGGAGTCCACACAACAAGCAAACAAAGATAAGTATTTGAATTGCCATTTATTATATATATGATTACTTAAATGATGTTGTCCAGTCATGTATATACTTATGTTCCTAGATTTATGATGTATATTATGCATATTAGAATAATTGCATTAATGAACAAGATACTACTAATATAGTAATGGGTAAGTGGCCTATGGTACTGTACAACATTCCATTGCTACTTATCTAGAATGAAACCTCTTTGCTAACATGTTGGGAGTTGTGCACACTCTTAACAATGTTCTGGTAGAGATGGAAGGCATCTAGAATGTTACAGAATATGGATAAATGTTGTATTGAAGCATTGGCTAAGATAATTGCATGATTGTATGACATATGTACTTATGTATAAGAATTTGTTCTGTAAACTATGAGAAGTTTCTAATCATGCAATTGAATTTGACTTGTAGGAAAGATCGTATACAATCACCTACAAAAGAAGGACTACAACATTTGTTCCAACAAACGAAATTCAAAGAAAACTATCTATTAAAGATATTGAAGAATCTGAAGTTCCCAGGATTCAGGATGCAGTAATGGAAGAATGCCATGATCGAGGAATACCAGTCGATCATGAAGAATGATGTTTGGGATGTGGTCCCAAGACTTGAAAGGAATTCTATTGCGACTTCCAAGTGGATTTATAAGATCAAGCATGCTGCAGATGGTAGCATAGAGGAATACAAGGCGAGATTTGTAGCTCGTGTCTTCTCCCAGAAAAAAGAGGGATAGATTATGAAGAGACTTTTGCACTTGTATCCAGATACACTTCCATCAAATCAGTACTTGCCCTAGCTGTAGTGATGAAGTGGAAGATACACCAGATGGATGCCAAGACAACCTTCTTGAATGGTGTAGTCGAAGAGGAAGTGTATGTGGAGCAGCCACTTGATTTTGAGACACATGACAGGGAGTCATATGTGTGCAGGTTGAAGAAAGCCTTGTATGGATTGAAGCAAGCTCCTAGGACTTGGTATAGTAGGATAGACAACTTTCTATCCAGTTTGGGATTTAATAAGAGTAAAGCGGATTCCAACCTTTACTACAAGGTTGAGGAAGGAAATCTAGTGATACTACTATTGTATGTGGATGACCTGTTTGTTACAGGTGAGGATAGGTTGATTGCCGATACGAAGAGGAAGCTTACTGCTGAGTTCGAGATGAAGGACTTGGGTATGATGCATTAGTTTCTAGGCATGGAGGTGTGGCAGAGTGCAGATGGAATCTTCCTTGGACAAGGAAAGTATGCAGCAGAGATCCTTAAGCGGTTCAAGATGATGGACTGCAAGGCCATGGCCACACCTATGGCATCAAACCTGAAGCTTCTATGTGATGCTTCATCTGATCCGGTTGATTTCACGGTGTATTGTAAGTTGATTGGGTCGTTGATGTACCTGATGAACACGAGACCATATATTTTATTTGCGGTGAACACATTGAGCCAGTTCCTGACGGATCCTAGACATGTTCACTTGATTGCTGTGAAGCATATTCTGAGGTACCTGAAGGGTACGATTGATTATGGGCTCAAGTATGATGCAAATCAAAAGTTTAACCTGGAGGGTTATGTTGATTCAGATTGGGCAGGAATTTCTTGTTATACCTCCACATTCCACAGTGTCGCATCTCCGCCACAAAAGAGTTGACGACACTTCCCCTACTGCTTAAAACACCCAGAAGAGAAAAATGATGAGTGATCCTTGAAGGCAAATCTACCCTGTCAAGAATTAACCTAGTTGAGACTTCATTTACCCTAACTACCGCGCCTTGCTCATTTTTAGGTGCGCGGTAGTCCGTACTACCTCGCTAAGCTCCTTCTTTACCACGCGGTACTACCACGTTATGCTATTTGCTGGGGGTGCGGTACACTTTTTTTAGCCTTTTTGCCATGGCTTGTGGGATTTTTATTTTTGAGAGATTTTGGAGGATTGGGGTTCCTGATTCGATCCTAAATCACTTTCTGTGATTAGTAGGCCCGATCCACTAAACTCTCCCTAGATCCACCCTTCTCTCTTGTTGGTTAACCCTACCACACACTATAAAAGAGAGGCATTCCATGAGCAAGAGGGGAGGACTCTTAGAGGTATCAAATTTATGATCTTGCAGCTTTGTGGAGATAGCTAGAGGAGGAAGCACTTGGATTTGGAGGATTGAATTGGAGATCAAGCAACCTTTGTAAGCATTCTTCAAGTTTGTAATAAAATAACTTGTCTTGTTTTTCCAATTTCATGTGTACTATATGAGTTTCTAACATGGAATGTATCTAGTCCAGATTTGAATTTGATCTTTACTTCAAGGTATTTGGAAGCTTGTATGCTTGTTCCTTATTTGATTTCAACAGGTTCTACATTGGAGATTTGGGATCAAGAGTTGGAAGCGGGAAAAACGTCGAATTGAAAGGTGAGTTATATCTTTCATATTCTCTGAATGCATGTAATCTTGTTGTGAAGATTAGATCAGGAAATTCAAGGTAGCATTTGTTTAGTTTTGTCTTATCTTAGAGTCAGTTATAAATCTGCTTTAATTTAAGAGAATTTTGACTTATTCGTAGGGAAAAATTCTACCAACAAGAATGGCGACTCCACTGGTTTGAATTCCATTTGATTGATATGAGTTCACTGTCATCCAATTGTTGATTGTGACTTTTTCTTTCTCTTCAAACTAGTATTGAATTTTGGGCTTTTTTGACCCTTATTCTTCCCTCCTCTCTGTATTTTTCCTCCTTGTGTGATCAGTGAGTCCTTTGGGTCTGCAGCAACCCTGAAAATCTCATCTTTCTTTTCAAAAGTTGCGCTTTTCCATATTTTGCAACAGTACCACGCCCTCTGCGTTGAACATAGCGCGGTAGTACCGCGTTTCCTGCATTAGTACCAGAGCGGTAGTACAACAGTATCGCGCTCTCGTCTGACTCTTCCATGCGGTAGTGTCTGCATACTGTCAATTTTTCTTGCTTGCTTGGTTTACTGAGTCATTTCTTGATTTCCTCTGCCTTAGTTGGTATTTTCTGTTTGCTGTTACCATCATGTTCATTTTACAGTCTGTGTGGTGTGTTTATTGCTTTTTTGTGAGATCGATTATTGTGTGAATTAGTGGCATTATTGGCACATAGGGTCACCCCTTCACTTTGAGTGCATTGGCTTGATCTTCCCATCACAACCAGACCATTACTACTATTCTCTGTTACTGAATTGTCTAGTTTTCATAGTCACATTGTTTCCATTATTATCATTAAAATTCATATTGAAAGTTACCATTGGAAAAAATTTGTGTGATTTTGATTAAAATGGTCTAGTAGCATCATTGTGCATTAGGAAGTTAACCATTAAAATTTGCCACAGAAATTCCTATTTTTTGAAGCATATTAGTTGTAAGATCAGTGAATTGGAAAGAAGTGTTTCAGTTTGGCTCTATTTACAAAAAGAAAACAAAAAAGTTTTTGCTTTGGTTTTTAATTGCTTATGAAAGTCATGCATTTATGATCGAAGAACTCTCTCTTCTATAGCTAGTTTTCATCGAAGACAAGGCTTATTTCGATTCATTCTCACTTGCATGGTTTGGGTCATCATAACACCACCAAGTTTCACGTCCATTTACCCGATTGAGTAATACAACCACTAAAATTAATCTCCCTAACTAAACCAACATTAACCTCACTTGAGGAAATCAAAAGAATTTGGTAGTTAGGTAGGACACCGGGGATAGGCATCAAAATAATTTTCCCTTGTCATTTTCATCTGAGACATAGTTGTTGTCCTCTAGGGAATTAAAATCCTCTAGTATTTATTGACACGGTCACAGCCAGTTTGTGGAGGGGCCTCCTGACTGTTTCTAACTTTCAGGGGTTAAACGACTGCGAGATTGAGAACTGGACGGACTCTGTGGAATGCCGCACTCCACTTAGCCCTAAGGAAACATCGATCATTGTCTTCCTTGTAATTCATAGTAATGCAAGGGTGATAAGGCAGAAGCGCCCAAAACCTTTTCCAACGTGTCATGAACGAGGTAGCTTAGTGACTTTTCTACTAGGGTTCTTTTACCCAGGATCCCTTTCGGTAGAGGGATATCCTTCTCATATCGGTCTCTCATGTTGTATTGTTCGACTTGGATTTCATCACCTTGCGAAGGATACAGCTTGTTGAGGTCTCCAGCTCTTAGTTAGGAGTTTGCTTGTTATCTCATCTTTATAGAGGGTCATTTTTCTTTTTAGTGACTGCTTGTTGGCATTCTGGCCATTATTTTTATCAGCTCGCTTACTAGGACACCGGTCTCAGTATAGATTTTAGAGCTTGTTTTTTTGGCCTGCGAGCCTTGCTTTTTCTAGCTCCTCTTTTGCACACTCGGCTGCATTAGAGTTTTTGAGTTCTTTTGTTACGAAACTGCCCCCGAATTTCATTTTCCTACCATCATGTCAGAACCACCACGGAGATCACGACGAGTACAGGGTAAAATCCCTCCACCACCACCACCACCACGGACCTCCGGTCCACCTATATCATGCATTCCCGCTCCTCCTGGCCGCGGTGCTGGTCGAGGGAATATTCCCATGCTCGAAAACAAATGACTCAAAGCATGGCTGCCGACCAATACATTGCAGATCCATGAGTACTGAGATGCTATCTCTGCACGGTATTTGTAAAGTCTTTCGGCCATCAGTCCCTTCTGACCTCACACTTTAGGGGGCATCTGTTATACCTCCATATTCCACAGTGTCGCATCTCCGCCACAAAAAGAGTTGACGACACTTCCCCTACTGCTTAAAACACCCAGAATAGAAAAATGATGAGTGATCCTTGAAGGCAAATCTACCCTGTCAAGAATTAACCTAGCGGAGACTTCATTTACCCTAACTACCGCGCCTTGCTCAGTTTTAGGTGCGCGGTAGTCCGTACTACCGCGCTAAGCTCCTTCTTTACCATGCAGTACTACCGCGTTATGCTATTTGCTGGGGGCACGGTACACTTTTTTTAGCCTTTTTGCCATGGCTTGTGGGATTTTGATTTTCGAGAGATTTTGGAGGATTGGGGTCCCTGATTCGATCCTAACTCACTTTCTGTGATTAGTAGGCCTGATCCACTAAACTCTCCCTAGATCCACCCTTCTCTCTTGTTGGTTAACCCTACCACACACTATAAAAGAGAGGCATTCCATGAGCAAGAGGGGAGGACTCTTAGAGGTATCAAACTTATGATCTTGCAGCTTTGTGGAGATAGCTAGAGGAGGAAGCACTTGGAGCTGGAGGATTGACTTGGACATCAAGCAACCTTTGTAAGCTTTCTTCAAGTTTGTAATAAAATAACTTGTCTTGTTTTTCCCATTTCATGTGTACTATATGAGTTTCTAACATGGAATGTATCTAGTCCAGATTTGAATTTGATCTTTACTTCAAGGTATTTGGAAGCTTGTATGCTTGTTCCTTGTTTGATTTCAACAGGTTCTACATTGGAGCTTTGGGATCAAGAGTTGGAAGCGGGACAAATGTCGAATTGAAAGGTGAGTTATATCTTTCATATCCTCTGAATGCATGTAATCTTGTTGTGAATATTAGATCAAGAAATTCAAGGTAGCATTTGTTTAGTTTTGTCTTATCTTAGAGTCAGTTATAAATCTGCTTTAATTTAAGAGAAATTTGACTTATCCGTAGGGAAAAATTCTACCAACAAGAATGGCGACTCCACTGGTTTGAATTCCATTTGATTGATATGAGTTCACTGTCATCCAATTGTTGATTGTGACTTTTTCTTTCTCTTCAAACTAGTATTGAATTTTGGGCTTTTTTGACCCTTATTCTTCCCTCCTCTCTGTATTTTTCCTCCCTCTGTGATCAGTGAGTCCTCTGGGTCTGCAACAACCCTGAAAATCTCATCTTTCTGTTCAAAAGTTGTGCTTTTCCATATTTTGCAACAGTACCATGCCCTCTGCGTTGAACACAGCGCGGTAGTACCGCATTTCCTGCATTAGTACCAGAGCGGTAGTACAACAGTACCGCGCTCTCGTCTGAATCTGCCACACGGTAGTGTCTGCATACTGTCAATTTTTCTTGCTTGCTTGGTTTACTGAGTCATTTCTTGATTTCCTCTGCCTTAGTTGGTATTTTCTGTTTGCTGTTACCATCCTGTTCATTTTACAGTCTGTGTGGTGTGTTTATTGCTTTTTTGTGAGCTTGATTATTGTGTAAATTAGTGGCATTATTGGTACATAGGGTCACCCCTTCACTTTGAGTGCATTGGCTTGATCTTCCCATCACAACCAGACCATTACTACTGTTCTCTGTTATTGAATTGTCTAGTTTTCATAGTCACATTGTTTCCATTATTATCATTAAAATTCAGATTGAAAGTTTGTTTGTAGAATTTTTCCCTACGGATAAGTCAAAATTCTCTTAACTTAAAGCAGATTCTTAACTGACTCTAAGGTAAGAACAAAACAAAACAAATGCTACCTTGAAATTCCTGAACTAACTTTCACAACAAGATTACATGCATTCAGAAACAATGAAAGATATGTTAAGTTTAAACCAAATAACCAAGCAAGATCACTGAAAGAAGCATAATCACAAGATAGACACACAATATATCCTGGGAAACCCTCATGGGGTAGAAAACCCAGTAAAGCTTTCCTCAATAAGATGAACAACCAAAATACAAGATGTGCTCCTTCTTCCTTTGTCTCCTTAGCTGATCTCCTCAACTAGTGCGCACTCTTTCACAAGTGAGTGAATGATCTAATGAGGAGTTCACCTCCTCTATTTATACTTGACTCTCAACTGACTAAAAGACCTGTTGGGGCCGACCTCTCCTGGAGAAGTCTAATAACCCCTAAAATATAACTACAGGGCCGACCCACACATGGTGGGTCTAATAACCCTAGTTAATACCAACCCCTGGAGGAATAAACATCTCCAGATACATAGTAGGGTTACCTCGGAGGAATGAAACATCTCCGGAATAAATAATGTACAAATATAATATTCTTAGAAGTTACAATATTCAACACTCCCCCTTAACGAGAAGGATATTATAACAACATCTGTAGGAGCAAGGAGTCATTTACTACATCATCTATATATCATCGGAAGCTTTCTTCAATTCATCATCATCAGTAACTTGACTAGTTACTGGAACATCGTCATCAACATCGTCATACGATTATCAGCATCGTCATACGATTATCAGCATCATCATCACACGATCATCATCATCATCGTCACACGATCATCAACATCGTCATCACACGATCATCAGCATCGTTATCACACGATCATCAGCATCGTCATCACACGATCAGCAGCATCGTCATCATACGATCATCATCATCATCGTCACACGATCATCAACATCGTCGTCACACGATCATCAACATCGTCATCACACGATCATCAGCATCGTCATCACACGATCATCAGCATCGTCATCACACGATCATCGTTATCGTCATCACACGATCATCAGCATCGTCATCACACGATCATCGGCATCGTCATCACACGATCATCAGCATCGTCATCACACGATCATCAGCATCGTCATCACACGATCATCAGCATCGTCAAGGAATGATGTAAGCCAGTCATGTACCTTTTGAACCGAAGTCCAGGGATGATCCAGTCTTATCTTTATCAAAGACATACGTCTACGGCTCTTCTTTCGGACTTAAGTCCAGGAATGATCCAATCCCTTTATTATCGGAGACATATGTCTACGACTCTTCTTTCGGACGGAAGTTCAGGAATGATCCCAATCCCTTCGTTATCGGATACATACGTCTACGGCTCTTCTTTCGGACCGAAGTCCAGGAATGATCCCAATCCCTTCATTATCGGAGACATACGTCTACGGTTCTTCTTTCGGACCGAAGTCCAGGAATGATCCCAATCCCTTCATTATCGGAGACATACGTCTACGGTTCTTTTTTGGGACCGAAGTCCAGGAATGATCCCAATCCCTTCATTATCGGAGACATACGTCTACGGCTCTTCTTTCGGACCGAAGTCCAGGAATGATCCCAATCCCTTCATTATCGGAGACATACGTCTACGGCTCTTCTTTCGGACCGAAGTCCAGGAATGATCCCAATCCCTTCATTATCGGAGACATACGTCTACGGTTCTTCTTTCGGACCGAAGTCCAGGAATGATCCCAATCCCTTCATTATCGAAGACCTCACGTCTACGACTCTCTTTAGGACTGAAAGTCCAGGGATGATCCCAATCCCCTCAACTGTCCACTAAGGACTTCATTCTCGGAGACCTTACGTCTATGGCTCTCTTTAGGACTGAAAGTCCAGGGATGATCCCAATCCCCTCAACTGTCCACTAAGGACTTCATTCTCGGAGACCCTTACGTCTACGGCTCTCTTTAGGACTGAAAGTCCAGGGATGATCCCAATCCCCTCAACTGTCCGCTAAGGACTTCATTCTCGGAGACCTTACGTCTACGGCTCCTTTTAGGACTTGAAAGTCCAGGGATGATCCAATCCCCTCAACTGTCCACTAAGGACTTTATTCTCGGAGACCTTACGTCTACGACTCTTCTTTAGGACTGAAAGTCCAGGGATGATCCAATCCCCTCAACTGTCCGCTAAGGACTTCATTCTCGGAGACCTTACGTCTACGGCTCCTTTTAGGACTTGAAAGTCCAGGGATGATCCAATCCCCTCACATGTTCATCAAGAACATGTATCCTCATCATCATAACATGTATCACCTCAACATGCATCATCAATATCAAAACATGTAAAACCACAACATGTATCATCATCATCAAAACATGTATAACCACAACATGTATCATCAACATCAAAACATGTATAACCACAACATGTATCATCAACATCAAAACATATATGATATGTATCATAAACATCAAGACATGTATAACCACAACATGTATCATCATCATCAAAACATGTATAACATGTATCATCAACATCAAAACATATATACATCTAATCATAAGGATAAAGAATATAAGAGTCCTATATCTAAATAATGCAAAGAAAAATAAGTAACCTCATCATTGATGAGATAGGCTTGTCTGTCTCATACTATGCTACTCCCCCTTTCGAGGAGGGTTCTTCTGAACTACACCAAGCTTGTTTCGGAAGTGTTCAAACTTTACTCGAGACAGAGGCTTGGTTAGGATATCAGCAATTTGATCCTCAGTGCTTATATACTCTAGTTTGATAGCTCCTTTCTGCACCATATCTCGAATATAAAAGTAACGGATCTCTATGTGTTTTGACTTATCATGAAACACAGGATTTTCAGTCATCTTGATGCAGCTTTGATTGTCACACATAATCACAGTGGGTTCCATTTCTAAGTCAAGCACTCCAGACAAAATTTTTCGAAGCCATACTGCTTCACAGCTAGCAGAGCAGGCAGCTATGTATTCAGCTTCAGCAGTACTGATGGCCACACTTGATTGTTTCTTGCTGAACCATGAGATCATGGCAGATCCAAGACCATAACATCCACCTGAAGTACTTTTTCTGTCTAAGACACTACCTGCCCAATCAGAATCTGAGTAACCATGCAACTTGAGTTCATTGCCTCCAAGATAGTATAGGCCAAAGTCCACTGTACCTTTTAGGTACCTCATTATATGCTTTGCTGCTATAAGGTGAACCTTTCTAGGTTCTACTTGATACTGACTTAGAGTATTTACAGCAAAGCATATGTCAGGCCTAGTATTTTTCAAGTACATCAATGATCCAATGATTTGTCTATATAGGGTTATGTCCACTAGTTCTGATGAATCATTAACTAGTAGTTTCAGGTTGGAGTCCATGGGAGTGGCCATAGCTTTACACTCCAACATATCAAATCTTTTGAGAATCTCTACAGTGTACTTACCTTGATTTAGAAAGATCCCTTTTGGCTCTTGCCACACTTCTAGGCCTAAGAAGTAGTGCATTAATCCGAGATCTTTCATTTCGAATTCTGAAGAAAGCTTCTTCTTGCTTTCAATGATTTGATTCTCATTTCCTGTTAGAAATAAATCATCTACATATAATAGCAATATAACAGGTTCATCATCCATCACCTTGAGATAAAGATTTGGGTCAGCTTTACTTTTGGTAAAGCCCATGCTAGTTAAGAAATTGTCAATCCTTCCGTACCAAGCCCTTGGAGCTTGTTTCAACCCATATAATGCCTTCTTTAATTTGCATACATGAGTTATTCCATCATTAACCTCAAACCCTTGAGGTTGCTCTATGTATACTTCTTCTTCAATTACTCCATTCAGAAAAGCTGTCTTAACATCCATTTGATGTAATTTCCACTTCAACATGGATGCAAGAGCCATAATAGTTCTAATTGAAGTATACCTGGCAACTGGTGCAAAAGTTTCTTCGTAGTCAATTCCCTCCTTCTGAGAGAATCCTCTAGCTACAAATCTTGCTTTGTATTTTTCAATGCTTCCATCTGCGGCATGTTTTATTTTGAAAATCCATTTGGAAGAAACCACACTTTTATCTTTTGGCTTGGGAACTATATCCCAAACATCATTTTTCATTATTGATTGATATTCTTCTGTCATTGCTTCTACCCATTCTTTCTTCTGGGATGCCTCTTCATAGCTAGTAGGTAGTTGATCCACAAGGTCACACATTAAGGCCATATAGTTGGATACTATCTTGGGTTTCTTTCTTTCTCTAGTGGAGCCTTCAGGAGCTCCATATCTTTCAGCTCCTTGGATAATATCTCTAGCCCATGCTGGTCTTCTTTTCCTGGATAGTTCTGCAACAGGTGGTTCTTGAGGTTCCAGCATGTCATGATCCTCTGGTGTAGCTCCTTCAGGGATGTGAACAGTCTCTGAATCTCTGGGTGAAGAGTCTTCTTCATAGACTTCTTCAAGTTGACACTTTCTGGATTTCTTGAGAGCTGCTTCCTCATCAAAGGTTACATCTCTGCTTATTTCTATATGATGGAAACATGGTATGTAGATTCTGAAGGCTTTGGAAGTTTCACAATAACCAACAAACATTCCCTTCTTACCTGAGGGATCCAACTTGGTTCTCTTTTCTTTTGGAATGTGGATATACACAGGACACCCAAATATTTTAAGATGACTTACCTCAGGCTTCTTACCTGTAAACACTTCTTCTGGATTTTTGAAATCAAGAGCACTGTGAGATAATCTATTTTGCACATAAACTGCTGTCTTGGCTGCTTCAGCCCACAAGTACATGGGAAGGTCTTGGTCATGTATCATGGTCTTCACAGCTTCCATGATTGTTCTATTTTTCCTTTCAGCCACCCCATTCTGTTGGGGATTGTAGGGAGTAGTTAGTTCCCTTTTAATTCCAGCTTCTTTGCAAAAGTCCTCAAATTCCTTTGAGGTGAATTCTCCGCCATTATCTGTTCTGAGAGTTTTGATTTTCTTGTCTGATAGATTTTCTATTAGAGCCTTGAACTCTTTGAATTTTCCAAAGACTTCATTCTTCCCTTTTAGGAAGTATATCCAAGTTTTCCTTGAATAGTCATCTATGAATAAAAGATAGTATTCAAACCCACTTAAGGAGGTGGTGGGCATTGGACCACATACATCTGAGTGTATAAGCTCTAAAATGTTCTTAGTCTTTGTTTCACTCTTTGGAAAGGGGTTTTTGATATTTTTCCCTTTCTTACATCCTTTACATGAGCCATCATGATCAGCTTTTAAATCTGGTAGTCCTATGACTACTTTGCTTACATAGGGTAAGGCTTTAAAGTTGATGTGGGCTAATCTTCTATGCCATAGCTCACTGGGGCTAGAGATCTCATGTGCAAGGGCAGCTTCTGGATGACCCTTGAGTTTATAGAGACCTCCTTCTTCTTCACCAATAACAACTGCATCTTTAATTGTCTTCCCTTTGGACCACATGAGTACTTGTCCATCTATGAAGGCTACTCTGAAGCCTTTCTTATCTAGAGCTGAGATGGAGAGAAGGTTCTTCTTTAAACCTGGAACATATAAGATGTCTTTCATCTTCAAGGGTGTTCCAGAGTCTAGCTTATAGCTAGCTTCACCAATTCCTTTGATAGGATATTGGTAGTCATCTCCTAGAGATACTTTCTGTGAAGAAGACTTTTCTTCAAGATTTGAGAAGGTCTTCCTTTGACCTGTCATGTGCTTGGAAGAACCACTATCAATGAGCCATGTATCTTCTCCAGGAGATACAGATCCAGAGAGTGCAGAGAATAGAACATATTCTTCTGGATCTTCTTTCTTTACCTTACATCTTTTCCTTTTGGGTTTTACCTCTACCTCTTCTTCTTCTTCATCTTCTTCCTCTTCTTCTTCTTCACTTTCATTTTCTGCCATATGTGCATGATGTCTTTTGTGAAAGACTTTCTTCTTTTGAGAAGGACAATATCTGGAGATGTGTCCCAATTTATGACAACTGTAGCATTCTACCGTAGAATAATCTTTTTCTGAAATGGGTCCTCTTCTCTTGTTAGATCTAGAGAAGTGTTGAGATCCTTTGTTATCAACTCTCTTGAAATGACTCATTCTTCTTCTTTTGGTATGAGTGGATAGGGCTTGGTCATCTTCTTTGAGAAGGGATTCTCTATTTGCAACCCTAGCTTCTTCTTGAACACAATCCTCCCATACTACATCAAACTTCATGCTCTCTTTCCTGGCACACATGGTTTGTATAAATGACTCCCACGATCTAGTGAGACCATTGAGGGCAGTCATCACAAGTTCATCCTCATCAAGGGTATCACCAATTGCATCTAGTTGTTCCTTGATTTGTGAAACCCTTGAAAAGTAGTCTTGAATGGATTCTCCTTTGTGCATCTTGGTGCTCTTCAATTTAGACCTCAGATTCATCTTCCTATTGATGTTCTTTCCTTCATACATTCTTCCTAGGGCATCATACATTTCCTTTGGGGTCTTCTTGGAAGACACTTGGGGAATCAAGTGGTCTTTGATGGAATCAGCTATGATTCTCTTTTCCTTAATCAGATCTTTCCTATGCTTTTCTTTGGCTTCATCTTCTTCTGGTTCTGCAACTTCCTCCTTGATATAATGAGCAAGGTCATTCTCTTCAAGAATGAGACCAATTCTGTATTTCCATGCCCGGAAATTCTCTATGCTTTCTAGCTTGTCTTCAAGCTTAGTATTTGGAGCCATCTTCTCTTGGGGGAGTCCAAGAGACAGAGTAGACTTACTTGAAAGTTACCTTTTACTTTTCCGGAAACTGAAACAAA
The DNA here is from genome assembly GCA_027924585.1 of Larix kaempferi. Taxonomy (NCBI): domain Eukaryota; kingdom Viridiplantae; phylum Streptophyta; class Pinopsida; order Pinales; family Pinaceae; genus Larix; species Larix kaempferi. Next base: position 14,037,872 of record BSBM01000729.1, read on the forward strand.
ATTTTATCGCACTTTTGGTAGAATTAGGGTTTGCAATTCCCGGAGTTCTACCCAACCAAAAAGTTCGATCTAGGGATTAAAAGAAAGCTCTTGATAAGGGATATCCAACCATGTAATCAGAAACCAAAAATTCCAACTTTTTTCTGAAACCAAAAACTGACGTATCGCACTTTTGGTAGAATTAGGGTTTGCAATTCCCAGAGTTCTACCCAACCAAAAAGTTCGATCTAGGGCTTAAAAGAAAGGTATTGAGGAGGGCTTTACAGCCATGCAACCAAAAATCAATAATACCAACTTTGGGCTGAAAACCCTAACTTCACCAAAAAGAGAGAGAGAGATAATCTTACCTTGTGAAAGATGTCCTATTCAGTCTAGCTCTGATACCATGTTAAGTTTAAACCAAATAACCAAGCAAGATCACTGAAAGAAGCATAATCACAAGATAGACACACAATATATCCTGGGAAACCCTCATGGGGTAGAAAACCTAGTAAAGCTTTCCTCAATAAGATGAACAACCAAAATACAAGATGTGCTCCTTCTTCCTTTGTCTCCTTAGCTGATCTCCTCAACTAGTGCGCACTCTTTCACAAGTGAGTGAATGATCTAATGAGGAGTTCACCTCCTCTATTTATACTTGACTCTCAACTGACTAAAAGACCTGTTGGGGCCGACCTCTCCTGGAGAAGTCTAATAACCCCTAAAATATAACTACAGGGCCGACCCACACATGGTGGGTCTAATAACCCTAGTTAATACCAACCCCTGGAGGAATAAACATCTCCAGATACATAGTAGGGTTACCTCGGAGGAATGAAACATCTCCGGAATAAATAATGTACAAATATAATATTCTTAGAAGTTACAATATTCAACAAGATATGACTCACCTTTCAATCCGACGTTTGTCCCGCTTCTAGCTCTTGATCCAAAGCCCCAATGAAGAACCTGTTGAGATCAAACAAAGAACAAGCATACAAGCTTCCAAATACCTTGAAGTAAAGATTAGATTCAAATCTAGATTAGATACATTCCATGCTAAAGGCTTGTACAATACACATGAAATGGGAAAAGCAAGACAAGTTATCTTTATTACAAACTTGAAGAATGCTTACAAAGGTTGCTTGATGTCCAAGCCAATCCTCTAGCTCCAAGTGCTTCCTCCTCTAGCTATCTCCACAATGCTGCAAGATCATAAGTTTGGTACTTCTAAGAGTCCTCCTCTTTCCCATGTAATACCTCTCCTTTATAGTGTATGGTAGGGTTAACCAACAAGAGAGATGGGTGGATCTAGGGAGAGATAAGTGGATCAAGGTTTCTAATTACAGAAAATGAGTTGGGATCGAATCAGGGATCCCAATCCTCCAATATCTCTCGAAAATCCAAAATACCACAAGCCATGGAAAAAAGGCTATAAAAAGAGTACCGCGCCCTGTAATCTGAGAATAACGCGGTAGTACCATGTGTCAGGGACAAAGCATAGCGCGGTAGTGTGGACTACCGCGCGCCTATAACATAGCAAGGCGCAATAGTAAGGGTAAATAAAGTCTCAACTGGGTGAAAAATTGTCAGGGTAAGTTTACCTTCAAGGTTCACTCATCATATTTCTCTTATGAGTGATTTAAAGCAGTAGGGGGAGTGTCGTCGGCTCTTTTTGTGGTGGAGATGCGACACTGTGGAATATAGAGGTATAACAGATGCCCCCTAAAGTGTGAGGTCAGAAGGGACTGATGGCCGAAAGACTTTACGAATATAGTGTGCAGAGATAGCATCGAGGAGAGCGACAAGGAGCTGAAATAGAAACAAAGTGTTAGATATACCACCGAGGCGGGCATCCCCATGCTCGGAAACAAATGACTCAAAGCATGGCTGCCGATGAATACATTGCAGATCCATGAGTACTGAAATGATATAGACTGTGGATAGACCATGGCTACTATGAACAAGCATAGATCCATGAGACAATAATGACACAGCCACGACCAATACAATAAGTGGATCTGTGTGACAATACAAAGGACATCTCTATCGCAACCTAGATGTAATCAAGATACTGAGGTATGCCCAGGGTCTTCTACTCGATCGCAATAATGATACGAATCTAGCCATGTGATTACAAAGTGTTGAAGTCGAACATGGTAGAAACCATTTGATTACCGGTCAATGATGTGAACCGTTAACAAATGCGGGGGAAATCACTAATGATGAAGATGATCCCCAAGGTATCTGAAGTACATCTCAACGAAATGCGAATAGATGAGTTGATGTCGAGCATTCGAGAGATTGTTCGATCAGAGGTCAATGATGTGAACCTACTATCGAACATGAGGAAACCTGCCATTGAGGCATGCAGGTACCAAGCTACTAATGGTTGATCTCTAAGTCCAATTCCCGGATAGTGATTTGGTGTTGACGGGAATAGACTCGTCGAAGGTGGGCCATAATGATTCCCACATCATTGACACGAAATCGGCACGAACGATAAGATGATGAAACAATGGAGTATGTACTGACACAACGGAGGCCTGACACAATGAATGACTCTGAACAATGCAACCCTTTGAACGTATAATGGCATGTAACAGGACTTGGCAGCAGGGATTATTGATAATAGAGGATAGACACCGGATGAGTAGGCTCGTGGCTAGGGAGACTGTCGAGCTAAATATATAACATATGAACCAACATTTAATTGTCAACCCGGGAAGGTAGACTTAGAGGAACCAGTACAGGAAATGTAGGGTTGAAGAGGGATTTTAAAGAATGTCAAACTAATCTCTGAACTGCTAAAAGAAACTTGCTGGAAGGAAGCTACTGTAATCTACTATGTTATACACTCATTCTGCACTACTTTGTTCTGCACCAATTCTGCATTACTCTATTCTGCACCAATTAAAAATGATCATATGCATGTAAAAAGATCTACTGAACACTGATGACTGAAAACAATTAAGTTTCTGCTACTTATTACTCCACACAACTCAGCAACCTTCTATTCTATAATGAGATGAAAACCTTTTATTACAATCCAATGAAACCTTCTGTTTAATCCAAAAACATTCATGAATATTACTTCTATTCTATGAAATCGAGGAGACAACTGAACGTGAAAACTGAACATTGAAAGATGAAATCAATGGATGGAAAGATAACATTAAATTTGAATCTTGAAATGCTAAACCCTCTGTTGTAATCGAATGAAAATTTCTGAATTCAAATCTGCTACTTTTGCACTATTAAATCAATGAGAAAACTGAAGATGTAAATTGAAATCAAATCTTTCCTGAAAGATGATGTTCAAATCTAAGGATGGAGTCTACTGTAAATGCAATGTATACCGCTTTGTTTCCATCGAAGGGGGGCCCGCCTTCATTGTCAACATACTGGTCTTTAAATCAACACATACTGAAAAATGAATAACTTACAGCAAACTTCTGATGACGAAATCGTATCAATGAACAACTCTCATTACTTTATTGAAAAAGAAGAACAATATAAGCACTGGAAATTCTATCTATATTCCACTCTTCTATCTAATTTATGCTCCGTCTATCTCTATCTCAAACTTATTTATACATGAACAGATGGACAAGATCCATCCCAAAATTCAGAAATTCGAGCAACTACCCAGAAAACGGCCAACACCAAATCTGGCAAAACCACGTCTGTTCCGGAAGGGATTTATCCACATTCGTTCAGAAATTCTGAAAACTGCCCACAATTAGGGGTAAATGGGGCCATTTTTGAAGTGGGTTTCGAACCGTTTTGAAAAATTCCCAACCGTTTGTTCAGAAATTGAGCCCGAAATCAGGGTCCTGATCAAGGACGGAAATGCCATTTTGAGCAAATAACATCCTCAGAACAGCACTGGATAATCTTCATAAGTATCTGGAAGGTGATGGAAGTTCAAGAGACATCCCAAATGTGGACAGAATCCCCAAATCGCAGGTGCAGCCAACGTAAATCTTCCCTGGAGCGCCGAGACCACTGCACAAAAGAAACAACGACCATTAGTTGACCAAGCATTTAAACAGAGGATTAAAAAGCCCAATTTTATACATAAAACAAGGTAAAGTAAGAAATAAATAATTAAAAATTACTTACCAAACCTTTGTCCACGTTGGTCTCCACAAAAGCATGACCATACACAAATAAACATTAATAAAACTAACTTATCATGTGGTTTCATAAGTTTTATGCTAGAAAATGATGTATTGGACAACCAATAATAGGAGACTAACAGAGACGACTCAGGATGATGACCATAACTCAGTGAAAAATGGATACCCAATATAGACAAGAGACAGACACATGCCATGTTCAAAGGTAACGACTGACAAGTTGCCAAAAATAAACTTGACTTGTCCCCCCATATTCCCCCGACATGATAGACGAGTACCTCTTTGTTGTTTTTCGAGCTTGAAGAGGATAACAGATGCTCGGTGTAGCTCATCTCATGGATGATTCCAATCTCACATGTTTTACAAACCTGAGAAAGGAGGGGTTCGTCCCAAAGTGGGTCCTTCGATGTTAAAATTTCAACGAGTCCAAGGAAGGAAAACTCGGTAGTTTTTCATATTTAGAGAGCCTGAAAAACTTAAAGGAAGCTCCATAATGTACTTTTTCGTAAATTTAGTCCATTGATCCCGAAAAAGTGTAAAACAATTCCCGAGAGAACTCTCCCAGTCAAGATAGACTGAGGTATACCTTTCTCGTAAATAGTCTAGACGAGCCGAAAAAGGGGTAACCTATCACTGAATAGACGACCTTTCAAATACTTTTACAAGTGTGAAAGAGTCAAGATCACTTGGCAATCTTTTCAATTTTAAGGAGTCTGAAAAGAGCTTAACTATGGACTCCAATGGTCTTTTTCGTAATTTTTAATTATTCTGGTCCGAAAAAAGAATAAAATACAACCAGGATAATACTTTCCTCATCGTTTTAACGAGCATGAGTAAAGCTGACCGAACTCGACACCATTTACTTGAGTTTGACAAGCACGACATGGGTGTGAAAAGCGCTTGGAATCTTTTTCAAGTTTTAAATCCAGAGCACGAAAAAGATAAAGTAGGCTCAAAATGAAGGTCAAACAATTAATAAACGCCAGTGTGAATATATCGCTTTTTACAGGGGATCCTGTCAATAAGTGCTCATAAAACTGGATATTAGCAATGTGAAATGGATTTTTATTTTAACCATATAAAATAATAATTAAAAAATAGGTGAAAAAGCTATAAAAGGATGGTTAAAAATAGAAATTTACCATTTCATTTGTGTTTTTACCCAAAGAGGAGATTTTATCCATTTGAGGAGCAAAAACTTCAAGGATCCATATCGGGAGTTTCAGGACATCGTTTCAACAACCGTCTGCACCAGGTAAGAGCTCTCAAGCTTCTCTTTCATTTGATGTAGGAATCATTTACTTTCAGTAAGAAACATTGATTTTTTGGGCGAGCCCTACTAGGCAAAAATTGCCCTTCACAGTACCGCGTGGGGCCCATATCGGTAAACACGGTACTTTTCGATAGTACCGCGCTGTGTATTTAAGCCGAAACGTGGTACTGTGCAGTACCGCGCGGCAAGGTCTTCCCCAGGTGCGATGAAGGTGAATTTTAGGATGAAAAAATCAAATTTTCTCAAATTTTTTGCTGAAACTAAGTTGTTAAATGATTACTAAATGTTTCTCCTGACCTTTTGCAGGAGTTTTCAATTTGTTTGGATCAAAATGGTCAGTTGGAAAGAAAGAGAGCATGAAGTAGATGATTTGGCAGCCGAAAATGACCTACCTACCGTGACTGCATTACGGGAGTGTGGTTTGTTGAAGTTCTTTAAGACCAAAGGCATTCGTCAGCAAGCCAAACTTCTTACCCATCTTATCCAATTGTGGGACCCTGACATTCAAGCTTTCCGAGTGGGAGAGCATGTTCTCGAAATTCAACTCGAGGACATTTATTTCCTCATGGGCCTCTCGAAAAGAGGGGCGCGGGTGAACTTTCTTGGATACACAGCCTCAGAGACGAGCACAGATGCTCTGATTGCTCGGTATTGTCGTCAGGGTTCGAGTAAGAAAAGCGGCAAAGTGGTCATAAAAGATGTTATAGAACTCCCTGTAAAAACCATACTGTTCATCATCACACGCGCAGCAGGGAGTGTGGGTCCACATCAAGCGTCCCGTATACAAATGAATCTCGCAGCGGAGTGTATGCATTAGAGAAATTTTGAGGTCAAAAAAGGGCCTCAAAACAAAGAAAATGTACTATAAAATACAACCAATCACATTCTAGTAGATGAAATCATCCCCCTTGGTGAGGTGGCATTGCATGAGTTAAGAATGCTTATTTGTCAAATTTTCTATGGTGGATGAAAAGACATAGTTAACCAAGGTAGTGGCGTAAGTACTTTTAAGTCATAAAGTAAAGTACTCATAATGATACTCTTTTCATAAAATAATATTATTGTCATTTTCAAGTAAAGTACTCATAATGAATGTCTTTTCACACTCACATAAAATAATATTATTGTCATTTTCAAGTGAAGTACTCTTAATTCATAAAGAAAGTCCTTTCACATTTTTTTATAAAATAATATATTATCATTTTTATGTTTTTAATTTTAAATTATATATTCACTCCATTCTATTTAATAACATAATGTCAAATTAATAAAGAATAATAATAGATTTAATAAATAATAATAATAATAATAATAATGCAATGTGGATTATAATAATATTATTGACATTTTACATGTAAATAAATTCTCAATTAAATTATATTATTAAATTCATGAGAAAAGTACTAAATATAAAAAGTCAACATAAAATTTAAAAAAAAACTCTTACAAATGTTTTTTATTATTTAATTTCATTTGCAAGTTCAAGACAAATAAATGTTAAAGGACAATACATTTTTGGGAATTTACAATGAATCTTAGTCACATCAATGTAGACTTATTTTATTAATTTTATTTCTAGTGAATTTTGAAAAGTAACTCAACCATGGTTATTTATATTGTGCATAGAAAATAGTGTGGGAGGTGACTTGTCATATATACCTACCCCATAAAACCCCCAATTCATAATATTTTAATATATCTCATATTTTTGTAGTACATCTCTTAGGAGGCCATTTTTTGACCTCAAAATCTCTCTAATGGTGGGAACAGTATTTAACTGGTGTGAAGCGGTGTTGGACAATCTCAAAGAACAAGTACACAAGTGTAGGGTTGGAGATAACTCCCAATTTGGTTATGGGAGTATCCTAGTCACCTTCTTTCTGGCGAGGGTGCCATTGCTGCGTCCACAGATATATATGCCCCGTCGTCCACCTACCGAGCCATGGATGGCTCGATGGAGTGATTATGCAGGGCGTCTTGGGGGACCTTAGTGCTTGGCGTTTGGTGAGGATTTCTTCTCCTGTCTCGAGGAGCAGATAATTATGATCGATGACTACCCCTATTCAGGGGTGGACTTATGCGAGGACATCGACTTGGCACTGCCAGAGGATGAAGATTGGGACAACTCAGGTATGACCTTCATGGATATGTTTTTTCTTTTTTGAGTATATAATTTTTATTGTTTTTTTAGAATGTGTAAAAGACTTCTAATGTACGTTCGCATGCATGTCGCAGATCATGGACCACAGAGACCAGCTGGGTATTCGCCCTTACGTCATGGTGGTGTTGATCGCCAAGCTGTTCCTGACGAGGAGGAGGACGAAGACGAAGCAGGAGGCGTTCGTGACATAGAGAAGAACTTACAGGGGTTGACTCATGGTATCCCTGCTATGAGGATGGATGACGTCCCTTTACATCTCCAGCAGCATACTGTAGGTGTTCCTAGTCGTATTGGTTGACTTCTTCGTAGGGTGGCTTGAGCTGTAGTATGTTACCACCAGCAGCGGGAGGAGTCTGACAAGGGACATGATAGATCTCCCAGATCTCCATAGATGGTCTTTTTTGTCTTTTGCGGCATGTATACGATATGTAGGCTTTGAGAGCCAAATTTTTGTATAGGATTTGGTCCCAAATTTTGTCTTTGACACAAACTTTATGTATTTTGGAAAAAACACTCTTATATATAGTGATATGGACCTATTTTCATGATCTAATTTATTTACAAAGACTTGTGCATTTTATCTTTTATGATGTGTTTATGTATGGGCAAGATGCCAATCCAAAATGTAATTAGCCAATGAATCAACTATACAATTGAATTCTCTCGGTATGTGTTGATATGTAATGAAATTAAATGATCGTTCCAAGAGGCGTACTCTCCGAAATAAACAAAGTAGTATAGGATCGCGAACTGTGTAAACACGGTTTAGATGAGAAACCACAAGTTGGGAGTCTAAAAAGACTGACATGGAGTCAATTCCGAGTGAAGCAACCTCTGTCAAGAGACCAATGACTGCATGGTACTCCGCGATATTGTTGGTTGCAGGACCTAAACAATTGGCTCCTGAAGAAATCAACTCGCCAGTGGGGGAATAGATTACCCATGCCGCGGAAGTGAGATTCCGGGTATGTCGGCTTGCACCGTCGGCGAATCCGAAGTAGGCAGACATCTGCGCATAAAATTACGAGTCAAAGTAAGAGTGGATACATGAGGTCCACGCGCACACCAAAAAATGAGTAAAAACAAACTAAGTACATTATGTACAACAAGTAACCCGCGTAGGGTAACCTTACGCGTAGAAGCGTTTGAGGTATAGCCCATTGCGGGGCCGTGCCAATGGCATACCATCACAATCGATTAGTTCATAGGCTCCTTTTTCCAAGACACGTTTTACAACAAAGGGGCCGTACCACATAGATTCAAGTTTTCCTTTTCCAAGCTTATCGTGCATTTGATCATATGTAAGTACGAGATCACCTTCATTGAAGATCCGAGGTTGAACGGATTTGTCATATTGAGTTTTGACATGTTTTTTGTGAGCTTCATTAGCTAAAGCAGCATCGCGGCGGGTTTCATCTAGCTTAGCTAGGTATAGAAACCGTTCTTCTTCGGAAGTGGTGTGTGGAAGTAGCTCTATGGCTATATTAAGTGATGGAATTTCACATTCAATCGGCAAGATGGCTTCTAGGCCATACACCAGTTGGAATGGTGTAAACCTAGTAGCACTTTTCACTGAGGTTCGGTATGCCCATAGTGCTGAGAATAGAGCTGAGTGCCAGTTGGATTTCTGGGTACCCACAATACGTTGAATCATTCGTTTCAGGACTTTGTTAATGGCTTCAACTTGGCCATTAGCTTGTGGGTAATACGGGGTTGAGTTTTCATGGCGAAAACCCAGCTTGGCACTTAGTTCTTCGATCATATGGTTCCTAAAATTGGAGCCATGATCGGTCACAATAGATTGAGGGACACCAAATCTAGCTATAATATGATTGAATATGAATTGTGTTGTTGTTTTGCCGTCCTAAGCATACGTAGGCATCGCTTCAGCCCATTTTGTAAAATAGTCGACAACTACTATGACATAGCTATGCCCCCTGGCTGAAGAATGCTTACAAAGGTTGCTTGATGTCCAAGCCAATCCTCTAGCTCCAAGTGCTTCCTCCTCTAGCTATCTCCACAATGCTGCAAGATCATAAGTTTGGTACTTATAAGAGTCCTCCTCTTTCCCATGGAATACCTCTCCTTTATAGTGTATGGTAGGGTTAACCAACAAGAGAGATGGGTGGATCTAGGGAGAGATAAGTGGATCAAGGTTTCTAATTACAGAAAATGAGTTGGGATCGAATCAGGGATCCCAATCCTCTAATATCTCTCGAAAATCCAAAATCCCACAAGCCATGGCAAAAAGGCTATAAAACGAGTACCGCGCCCTGTAATCTGAGCATAACGCGGTAGTACCGCATGTCAGGGACAAAGCATAGTGCGGTAGTGTGGACTACCACGCGCCTATACACTACCGCGCTATGCTTTGTCCCTGACACGCGGTACTACCACGTTATGCTCAGATTACAGGGCGCGGTACTCTTTTTATAGCCTTTTTACCATGGCTTGTGGGATTTTGGATTTTCGAGAGATATTGGAGGATTGGGATCCCTGATTCGAACCCAACTCATTTTCTGTAATTAGAAACCTTGATCCACTTATCTCTCCCTAGATCCACCCATCTCTCTTGTTGGTTAACCCTACCATACACTATAAAGGAGAGGTATTCCATGGGAAAGAGGAGGACTCTTAGAAGTACCAAACTTATGATCTTGCAGCATTGTGGATATAGCTAGAGGAGGAAGCACTTGTTACAAAGGTTGCTTGATGTCCAAGCCAATCCTCCAGCTCCAAGTGCTTCCTCCTCTAGCTATCTCCACAATGCTGCAAGATCATAAGTTTGGTACTTCTAAGAGTCCTTCTCTTTCCCATGGAATACCTCTCCTTTATAGTGTATGGTAGGGTTAACCAACAAGAGAGATGGGTGGATCTAGGGAGAGATAAGTGGATCAAGGTTTCTAATTACAGAAAATGAGTTGGGATCGAATCAGGGATCCCAATCCTCCAATATCTCTCGAAAATCCAAAATTGGCTACGGGAACGATGTTGGATACCCATTCTGTCAATGGGACAGGATAGATAAAACCAGCACGCAAAAGCTTTTCAACTTCTGCTTTAATAGCGGATGCCTTACGAGGATGGACGGGCCAAAGTTTTTGCTGAACAGGTCGGGTGCCAGGGAAAGTTGGAATTTCGTGAACCACGATCGAGGGGTCTATCCCTGGCATTTCTTCATAACTCCATGCAAAAACATCGCGAAAAGTTTTGAAGTAGGCACTATAGAATTCCATTTCGAGGGGAGTACATGTTTTGCCGATATGTACGTTTTCCACGATACCAGGCTTCACTGAAATATCAATGGGAGTGGTTGCCATAAGATTAGCCAAGTTTCCTTCGGAAAATACCTCGTCGAGGGAAGTGGGGAACTTGGTTTGAACCATCCCAAGTGAAGTACTGGATTTTGTATCAGGCTCAAGTTGCTGAATGGTGGGGAATGAAGATCGATGATGAAAATCTCCCCATGGTGGCTCATCACCGCACATAACCTCCATAATTGATTCGTCAGTGGGAAAAATCAAATTGAGAGGATCGAAAAGTGGTGGGTATGGATGAGTCTCAGCCGAGAGCTGTGCCACAGAATGATGAGTAGAACAGTCGACCCAATCGGTGGCTGATTGGATCGCGTTATATGTTGCGAGGTTTCTATTCAGAGGCATAGAGTTGTCGTAGTCTTCAATCTGAGAGGGACTCGGAATCACCCATGAATCATTGGAAGGGGTGATATTCGATGAAATCATGTTAACTGGTTGAACATGGGTTCCCAGCTCTGGAAAAACTCCGATAAGGGATGAATCCTTCATGAGACCAACACCGATGTCTTGGAACCGGTACCGAGGTTGATCCAATAACGGGACGGTGTTGGCGGAGTTTGGATGGGAGTCTGGGATATAGTAATCCACTTGATCAATAGTGACAATTTTCCCTTCATGAGGAAATTGCACAATCCGGAAGACTGTAGATGCTATGGCGGTCATGGCGTAAAACCAGTTCCGGCCAAGGAGGAGATTGTAATCCAATGGTGCATCTACGACTTCAATGTGTACGGATACTGTTTTGCCCCCCAGTTCAACACCAATTGAGGGAATGAGTCCATAAGGTTGAAAACCGTGTCCATCAAACGCCCTGAGAGTAGTGGGAGAAGTTGTGACTTTGGGTGAGCCTAAGGCTCTCCAACAGTTCAAAGACATGATCGACGTGGAAGCACCTTCATCTAACACAGTGCGATGGATGATATTTCCACGGATTTTTGTGTGAACCTGGAAGGCTAACTGGTGAGAAAGACGAGGTTTAGCGTGCTCCAAGTTAAACATGATAGAGTTTGAAGTATCTGGGTCCATTGCCCCCAGTGCTGAAAGTAGGGTTCTACGTTGCATGGGGCAGTGTTGGAGAACCTTGAGAGTCGACATGGCGCAAGGTGATTGAGCTAGATCCTCAACAATATTGTAATTTTGGGCGGCTCGAGCATTGGGATTAAATGTCGCCTTTCGTATGGTGCCCTTGGGTGGGCGTAGCACTGTATCCGTAAGCGGTCTCTCAATATGGAGATGGACGGTAGGGGGGGGAATAGGAGTTGGATCTTCAACGAGAGATTTGCCTTTGGCTATCTTCGATTGTTTGTTTGAACTTGGAGGATTGTCATACGTCTTTGAACGAGTGGTTATATGAATTTCTTCATTACTCATCATCAGGATTTCGCGGTTTGTGAACGTCTCTCCGCGGGTGGGATTGGTTGGGTTGCCCCCTTGTGGGGTTTATTGGGAAACCATTTGCTGTTGCTGTTGGGGGAAAGGGTCAGTTAACACTGTCGGGCGAGAGGATCCTTTAATGAACTTGTTGACTTCGTCCTTGTAGGGACAGTCACGCGTGTAATGATCATCTTGACAAATTAGGCAGGGAAACTTAGCCTTTCTACGTGGTTTCTGGTCATTCTGGGTGGGTTGTGGCTTGGGGTTCTCCTGCTAGTTTTTCTTGGGTTTACCATGATTGTTTTTCTTCTTTCCCCCAGATGGTTGTGACGTAGATTGAACTGCGTTCACTTCGGAGGAAATAGCAGGAGAAGAAGTTGTTTTTGAAGCAGCCTGGGGTAAAGCGGGGGAAGCAGAAGCTTGTTGTCCCGTCGAGTTGGTAGTAGGCTGGGTCTTGACTGAACAGACGATACCATCAATGGGAGGTTCAGTGGTAGGTTTGGTTGGATCAATGTTAACGCGGGAGGCATGAGGAAGAAGTTCATGTAAAGTACCGGATTGAGTGTATACCAAATCCATGTACTGGGCTGCCGAGATGGCTTGTTCTTCTATAACCGGCCCGCGCATAGCGATATCTCTGGCTATGGGAGGCAAAAAATATTTCGTGAACCAATCAGCGAGTAGCTGATCCAGAATAGGTGCCTTAATTATCCTACGGCGTCGTCGCCACTCATGGATGTGATCCGAAATGTGTGTAGAAGTGGTTTGACGCAGTGAGGTTAACAGTTCTGTTCCAGTCTCATACCGGATGGGGAGCTGGAAATGAGTCAGAAACTGCATAGCCAAGGTGTTGAAATCACGAAAGGAGTGTTGTGGTAGCTCGATGTACCATTTTTCTACCGTGCCGGTAAGCGTATGTTGGAAGAGCCGAAGTCGAATGGAATCATCCATCAAGGAGTTGGATGAACACCAAAGATGGAAGGTCATCACGTGGTTCTTGGGGTCTTCCTCGAGCTTAGCGTCGAACTTAGGAATGTTCGAGGGTAGTTTGGCTGGAATAGGTGGCCAGTGAGGTTCATGCCATATAGGATCGTTAATAAGCCTCGATAAATCAGGTAAATCAAGTGTGGCCAAAAAGGGAAGTTGACGGTTAGTCTGCGGGTATGAGTAATAACCATGTGGTGCAGAGAAACCTGGAGGGCCCTACATAGCATACTGCTACGTGTTATACCCATATGTGTTTCCCGGGGGGTACTGCTAGAAGTTCTGTGGGTAGTAAGCCATCTGGTTAACCGGTTGATTGTAAGCAACCGGTTGGTGGGTGTTCTGCTGAGTGGGTATGGTACCCTGGGGTTGCGGAAACCCAGGTATAGTTGCTGCTCCTGGTTGGGGAAAAGTTCCTTGGAATTGTTGTGTTCTAGGAATGTTACCACTATACTGTGTAAGTGGATGGTTTCCCATAGCAGGGTTGGGGGGTGCCTGCGACGGTGGTGTCCATGGAAGGCTCGTTCCTCCTTGGGGAGCGAGTGGAAATTGAAGTGATGGGTTCCATGGAGTTGTAGCCGCTGAAGGGTAAGGGAAGCCAGAATTCAAGTTGGGGGAATCTGAGATTGCCCCCCATCTTGGTTCCAATTTCCAAAAAGTGAGTACCCCCCGCTCTGTGAGATTTGAGGGTCCCAAGAAGGAAGCATACCTGACGGGAGAGGTTGAGAGTGAGGTCCGGTTGGAACACCGAAATAAGGTTTCCCGCTGCCAGGTGTGTTGTACATACCATATTGAGCAGATGCTGCTGGTTGGGAGAGTTGTTGGATGGAACCAATGGGTTTTCCGCCAGCAGATGGGTTGGATGGCCCTATAGGAGGAGGCTGTTGACTAGGAACGGGGTTCCCAACAAAAGGTTGTCCTCCAACTAGTTGGGTTGATGGACCTATAGGAGGAGGTTGTTGACTAACAATGGGGTTCCCAACAAAGGGTTGTCCCCTAGCTGGTTGGGTTGATGTCCCACCAGGGAGGGTTTGCACATTGGAGTTAGGGACCACTGCAGTCGATTGTCCACCTCCTGAGATAGTGTAAATGGTGGTTGAAGGTGATCCTCCAGTCAAAACGGAAGATCCAATAGTATGACTGGGTGTTCTTCCGCCTCTAGCCAAATATGATAGTGTGGATTGGCCAACGGCGCCAAAAGTACCGATTTGCGGAGGGGGTCGTCCATATCTGACAGGCGAGGATGGAGAAAAAACTGGGTTATCCCTCATAGAATGTGCACCAAAAATGGGTGATGGAAGCAAATGTGGGGAATTTAGTTCAGGGGTATCGGCGTCGTCCATAACGTGTTCAATGATAGGAGGACCATCGAAAACTGGGTCCGAATTCATGTCTTGAAAAGGGTTTTGGGGATCTGGTGGGAACCTAGGTATAGTAATGTCCAAAGGTCCGGAGCCATCTGCAAAGGAGTGACGAAACTCTGTGTTAGACGGGATGTTGGGATCCCGATAGTCAGAAGGACAAGTAACGGGGGGATATCTAGATGATGTCGAGAGCATTTGCTCTGTGTCGTGTCTAAACCGTGCCGATGCTAATGGGGAGTTTGCTAGACTAACCATACTAGAATGGATGGAAGCCATGATTTCATGTCCCGGAGGGAGGTTGGGTAGAGATATAGTACGAGGTACGTTGCTAGAAGAACTTGTTTCCTGCGGATGAACGCTAGGTGATGTAGTGATAACAGGCGGAAGTTCCTCCTGGGAAGTGATGAAGCCATAATCAGGGTCAAAAGGTGTGTCAGGAAGTCGAGTATATTCAACGATTTCGATGTACCCGCCTGGGACTGAAATCAAGCCAGGTATATCCTAGTCGGACCCTTCAGTGGTGCCAACAGATCCATCTGTGTCATCGTGAAAAGTGTCTGATGGACGGGAGGTGTTGACATCAGGTAGGAGGATGACCTCTGGTCTAGTAATTTGGGCTGTACTAGATTCAACCGCTGTAATGGTGTCCATTGTGGCAGATATATCTGGAATGACAGTGGGTGAAGTGACAGTGGAAGTCTTAGATATGCTAATGGTTGCAGAAGCTGCAATAGATTCTGAGACTGTGCTGTGAGTAACAGTTACAGGCGGAACTGAATATGTTGTATGTATCGGTGGTGGAATGTTCCCTCGACCAGCACTGCGGCCAGGAGGAGCAAGAATGCGTGATGCAGGCAGACCGGAAGTCCTTGGCGGTGGTGGTGGTGGAGGGCTTTGGCCCTGTATTCTTCGTGATCTCCGTGGTTGTTCTGACATGATGACAGGAAAATGAAAATCAGGGGCAGTTTTGTAACAAAGAACTCAAAAACTCTAATGCAGCCGAGTGTGCAGAAGAGGAGCTAGAAAAATCAAGGCTTGCAGGCCAAAAAAGCAAGCTCTAAAATCTATACTGAGACCGGTGTCTCAATAAGCGAGCTGATAAAAAGAATGGCCAGAATGCCAAAAAGCAGTCCCTAAAATGAAAAATGACCCTCTACAAAGATGAGATAACAAGCAAACTCCTAACTAAGAGCTGGAGACCTCAACAAGCTGTATCCTTCGCAAGGTGATGAAATAGAAGTCGAACAATACAACATGAGAGACCGATATAAGAAGGATATCCCTCTACCGAAAGGGATCCTGGGTAAAAGAGCCCTAGTAGAATATTTACTAAGCTACCTCGTTCATGACACGTTGGAAAAGGTTTTGGGCACTTCAGCCTTCCGAAGAAGACAATGATCGATGTTTCCTTAGGGCTAAGTGGAGTGCGGCATTCCACAAAGTCCATCCGGTTCTCAATCTCGTGGCCGTTTAACCCCTGAAAGTTAGAAACAGTCAGGAGGACCCTCCACAAACTGGCTGTGACCGTGTCAATAAATACTAGAGGATTTTAGTTCCCTAGAAGACAACAACTATGTCTCAGATGAAAATGACAAGGGGAAATTATTTTGATGCCTATCCCCGGTGTCCTACCTAACTACCAAATTCTTTTGATGTCCTCAAGTGAGGTTAGTGTTGGTTTAATTAGGGAGATTAATTTTAGTGGCTGTCTTACTCAATCAGGTAATGGACGTGAAACTTGATGGTGTTATGACGACTCAAACCATGCAAATGAGAATGAAACAAAAATAAGCCTTTCTCTTCGATGAAATATAGCTATGGGAAAGAGAGAGTTCTTCGATAAAAAATGCATGAAATTTTTCACAAGCAATTAAAAATCAAAGCAAAAGATTTTTTCTTTTCTTTTTGTAAGCAGAGCCAAACTAAAATAAACACTCTTTTTAATGCACTGATCCTACAACTAAGATGCTCCAAATATAAGAATTTCTGTGGAAAATTCAATGGTTCATTTCCTAATGCAAAATAAGGCTACTAGAAATTTTCAATTCAAACAACAGAATTGCTCTCAAATGATAATTTTTAAATTACTGAAAATGATGAACACAATGTGACTGTAAAAGTTACAGAGTTCAGTAAAAGAGAACAATAGTATTGGGTTGGTTGTGGTGAAAAAATCAAGTCAATGCAATCAAACTGGAAAAATGACCCAATATGCAAATCATGCCACTAATTCAAACAAATCAAGTTTACAACAAGGAAATAATCACACCACAAAGAATGTAAAATGACCAGGATGATAACAGGCAATAGTAAACACTACCTAAGGCAGAGAGAGACTTAGGAAACCAAGCAAGGATAAAAAATTTAAAAAATTGCAGACACTACCGCGGGGCAGAATGAGGCTAAAACGTGGTACTGCTAAACTACCGCTCTGGTACTAACACAGGGAACATGGTACTACAGCGCTGTAATCAGTGCAGAGGGCGCGGTACTATGGCAAGGTACGAAAAAAGTGCAACTTGAGAAAAGAAAATGAATTTTTTAGGGTTGTTGCTAACCCAGGGGACTCAGTGATCATACAGGGAGAAAAAATACAACGAGGAGGGGTGAATAAAGGTAAAAAAAGACCAAGATTCAAACTGGTTTGAAGTGCAATAAAAAATCACAATCAAAATATGGATGACAGTGAACTGAATCAATCAAGTAGAAATCAAAACCAGCGGAGTCACCATTCTTGTTGGTAGAATTTTTCCCTATGGATAAGTCAAAATTCTCTTAACTTAAAGCAGATTCTTAACTGACTCTAAGGTAAGAACAAAACAAAACAAATGCTACCTTGAAATTCCTGAACTAACTTTCACAACAAGATTACATGCATTCAGAAACAATGAAAGATATGACTCACCTTTCAATCCGACGTTTGTCCCGCTTCTAGCTCTTGATCCAAAGCCCCAATGAAGAACCTGTTGAGATCAAACAAAGAACAAGCATACAAGCTTCCAAATACCTTGAAGTAAATATTAGATTCAAATCTAGATTAGATACATTCCATGCTAAAGACTTGTACAATACACATGAAATGGGAAAAACAAGACAAGTTATCTTTGTTACAAACTTGAAGAATGCTTACAAAGGTTGCTTGATGTCTAAGCCAATCCTCCAGCTCCAAGTGCTTCCTCCTCTAGCTATCTCCACAATGCTGCAAGATCATAAGTTTGGTACTTCTAAGAGTCCTCCTCTTTCCCATGGAATACCTCTCCTTTATAGTGTATGGTAGGGTTAACCAACAAGAGAGATGGGTGGATCTAGGGAGAGATAAGTGGATCAAGGTTTCTAATTACAGAAAATGAGTTGGGATCGAATCAGGGATCCCACTCCTCCAATATCTCTCGAAAATCCAAAATCCCACAAGCCATGGAAAAAAGGCTATAAAAAGAGTACCACACCCTGTAATTTGAGCATAACACGGTAGTACCCGCGTGTCAGGGACAAAGCATAGCGCGTTAGTATGGACTACCGCGCGCCTATAACTGAGCAAGGCGCGGTAGTTAGGGTAAATAAAGTCTCAGCTGGGTGAAAACTTGTCAGGGTAAGTTTACCTTCAAGGTTCACTCATCATATTTCTCTTCTAAGTGGTTTAAAGCAGTAGGGGGAGTGTCATCGACTCTTTTTGTGGTGCAGATGCGACACTGTGGAATATAGAGGTATAACAAAGTTACCATTGGAAAACATTTGTGTTATTTTGATTAAAATGGTCTAGTAGCATCATTGTGCATTAGGAAGTTAACCATTGAAATTCCTATTTTTTGAAGCATATTAGTTGTAAGATTAGTGAATTGGAAAGAAGTGTTTCAGTTTGGCTCTATTTACAAAAAGAAAACAAAAAAGCTTTTTCTTTGGTTTTTAATTGCTTGTGAAAGTCATGCATTTATGATCGAAGAACTCTCTCTCTTCTATAGCAAGTTTTCATTGAAGACAAGGCTTATTTCGATTCATTCTCACTTGCATGGTTTGGGTCGTCATAACACCACCAAGTTTCACGTCCATTTACCCGATTGAGTAATACAACCACTAAAACTAATCTCCCTAACTAAAACAACATTAACCTCACTTGAGGAAATCAAAAGAATTTGGTAGTTAGGTAGGACACCGGGGATAGGCATCAAAATAATTTCCCCTTGTCATTTTCATCTGAGACATAGTTGTTGTCCTCTAGGGAACTAAAATCCTCTAGTATTTATTGAAACGGTCATGGCCAGTTTTTGGAGGGGCCTCCTGACTGTTTTTAACTTTCAGGGGTTAAACGACCGCGAGATTGAGAACCGGACGGACTTTGTGAAATTCCGCACTCCACTTAGCCCTAAGGAAACATCGATCATTGTCTTCCTTGTAATTCATAGTAATGCAAGGGTAATAAGGCAGAAGCGCCCAAAACCTTTTCCAACGTGTCATGAACGAGGTAGCTTAGTGAATTTTCTACTAGGGCTCTTTTACCCAGGATCCCTTTCGGTAGAGGGATATCCTTCTCATATCGGTCTCTCATGTTGTATTGTTCGACTTGGATTTCATCACCTTGCGAAGGATACAGCTTGTTGAGGTATCCAACTCTTAGTTAGGAGTTTGATTGTTATCTCATCTTTATAGAGGGTCATTTTTCTTTTTAGTGACTGCTTGCTGGCATTCTGGCCATTATTTTTATCAGCTCGCTTACTGGGACACCGGTCTCAGTATAGATTTTAGAGCTTGCTTTTTTTGGCCTGCGAGCCTTGCTTTTTCTAGCTCCTCTTCTGCACACTCGGCTGCATTAGAGTTTTTGAGTTCTTTGTTACGAAACTGCCCCTGAATTTTATTTTCCTGCCATCATGTCAGAACCACCACGGAGATCACGACGAGTACATGGTAAAATCCCTCCACCGCCACCACCGCCATGGACCTCCAGTCCACCTATATCACGCATTCCCGCTCCTCCTGGCCGCGGTGCTGGTTGAGGGAATATTCCCATGCTCGGAAACAAATGACTCAAAGCATGGCTTCCGACCAATACATTGCAGATCCATGAGTACTGAGATGCTATCTCTGCACGGTATTTGTAAAGTCTTTCGGCCATCAGTCCCTTCTGACCTCACACTTTAGGGGGCATCTGTTATACCTCCATATTCCATAGTGTCGCATCTCCGCCACAAAAAGAGTTGACGACACTTCCCCTACTACTTAAAACACCCAGAAGAGAAAATGATGAGTGATCCTTGAAGGAAACTCTACCCTGTCAAGAATTAACCTAGCTGAGACTTCATTTACCCTAACTACCACGCCTTGCTCAGTTTTAGGTGCGCGGTAGTCCGTACTACCGCGCTATGCTCCTTCTTTACCACGTGGTACTACCGCGTTATGCTATTTGCTGGGGGCGCGGTACACGTTTTTTATCCTTTTTTCCATGGCTTGTGGGATTTTGATTTTCGAGAGATTTTGGAGGATTGGAGTCCCTGATTCGATCCTAACTCACTTTCTGTGATTAGTAGGCCTGATCCACTAAAATCTCCCTAGATCCACCCTTCTCTCTTGTTGGTTAACCCTACCACACACTATAAAAGAGAGGCATTCCATGAGCAAGAGGGGAGGACTCTTAGAGGTATCAAACTTATGATCTTGCAGCTTTGTGGAGATATCTAGAGGAGGAAGCACTTGGAGCTGGAGGATTGACTTGGACATCAAGCAACCTTTGTAAGCATTCTTCAAGTTTGTAATAAAATAACTTGTCTTGTTTTTCCCATTTCATGTGTACTATATGAGTTTCTAACATGGAATGTATCTAGTCCAGATTTGAATTTGATCTTTACTTCAAGGTATTTGGAAGCTTGTATGCTTGTTCCTTGTTTGATTTCAACAGGTTCTACATTGGAGCTTTGGGATCAAGAGTTGGAAGCGGGACAAACGTCGAACTGAAAGGTGAGTTATATCTTTCATATCCTTTGAATGCATGTAATCTTGTTCTGAAGATTAGATCAGGAAATTCAAGGTAGCATTTGTTTAGTTTTGTCTTATCTTAGAGTCAGTTATAAATCTGCTTTAATTTAAGAGAATTTTGACTTATCCGTAGGGAAACATTCTACCAACAAGAATGGCGACTCCACTGGTTGGAATTCCATTTGATTGATATGAGTTCACTGTCATCCAATTGTTGATTGTGACTTTTTCTTTCTCTTCAAACTAGTATTGAATTTTGGACTTTTTTGACCCTTATTCTTCCCTCCTCTCTGTATTTTTCCTCCCTGTGTGATCAGTGAGTCCTTTGGGTCTGCAGCAACCCTGGAAATCTCATCTTTCTTTTCAAAAGTTGCGCTTTTCCATATTTTGCAACAATACCGCGCCCTCTGCGTTGAACATAGCGCGGTAGTACCGCATTTCCTGCATTAGTACCACAGCGGTAGTACAACAGTACCGCTCTCTAGTCTGACTCTGCCACGCGGTAGTGTCTGCATACTGTCAATTTTTCTTGCTCGCTTGGTTTACTGAGTCATTTCTTGATTTCCTCTGCCTTAGTTGGTATTTTCTGTTTGTTGTTACCATCCTGTTCATTTTACAGTCTGTGTGGTGTGTTTATTGCTTTTTTGTGAGCTTGATTATTGTGTGAATTAGTGGCATTATTGGCACATAGGGTCACCCTTTCACTTTGAGTGCATTGGCTTGATCTTCCCATCACAACCAGACCATTACTACTGTTCTCTGTTATTGAATTGTCTAGTTTTCATAGTCACATTGTTTCCATTATTATCATTAAAATTCATATTGAAAGTTACCATTGGAAAAAATTTGTGTTATTTTGATTAAAATGGTCTAGTAGCATCATTGTGCATTAGGAAGTTAACCATTGAAATTTGCCACAAAAATTCCTATTTTTTGAAGCATATTAGTTGTAAGATCAGTGAATTGGAAAGAAGTGTTTCAGTTTGGATCTATTTACAAAAAGAAAACAAAAAAGTTTTTGCTTTGGTTTTTAATTGCTTGTGAAAGTCATGCATTTATGATCGAAGAACTCTGTCTCTTCTATAGCTATTTTTCATCGAAGACAAAGCTTATTTCAATTCATTCTCACTTGCATGGTTTGGGTCGTCATAACACCACCAAGTTTCACGTCCATTTACCCGATTGAGTAATACAACCACTAAAATTAATCTCCCTAACTAAACCAACATTAACCTCACTTGAGGAAATCAAAAGAATTTGGTAGTTAGGTAGGACACCGGGGATAGGCATCAAAATAATTCCCCCTTGTCATTTTCATCTGAGACATAGTTGTTGTCCTCTAGGGAACTAAAATCCTCTAGTATTTATTGACATGGTCACAACCAGTTTGTGGAGGGGCCTCCTGAATGTTTTTAACTTTTAGGGGTTAAAGGGACGCGAGATTGAGAACCGAACGGACTCTATGGAATGCCGCACTCCACTTAGCCCTAAGGCAACATCGATCATTGTCTTCCTTGTAATTCATAGTAATGCAAGGGTGATAAGGTAGAAACGCCCAAAAACTTTTCCAACGTGTCATGAACGAGGTAGCTTAGTGACTTTTCTACTAGGGCTCTTTTACCCAGGATCCCTTTCGGTAGAGGGATATCCTTCTCATATCGGTCTCTCATGTTGTATTGTTCGACTTGGATTTCATCACCTTGTGAAGGATACAGCTTGTTGAGGTCTTCAACTCTTAGTTAGGAGTTTGCTTGTTATCTCATCTTTATAGTGTGTCATTTTTCTTTTTAGTGACTGCTTGTTGGCATTTTATCCATTATTTTTATCAGCTCGCTTACTGGGACACCGGTCTCAGTATAGATTTTAGAGCTTGCTTTTTTTGGCCTGCGAGCCTTGCTTTTTCTAGCTCCTCTTTTGCACACTCGGCTGCATTAGAGTTTTTGAGTTCTTTGTTACGAAACTGCCCCCGAATTTCATTTTCCTGCCATCATGTTAGAACCACCACGGAGATCATGACGAGTACAGGGTAAAATCCCTCCACCGCCACCACCACCACAAACCTCCGGTCCACCTATATCACGCATTCCCGCTCCTCCTAGCCGTGGTGCTGGTCGAGGGAATATTCCCATGCTCAGAAACAAATGACTCAAAGCATGGCTGCCGACCAATACATTGCAGATCCATGAGTATTGAGATGCTATCTCTGCACGGTATTTGTAAAGTATTTCGGCAATCAGTCCCTTTTGACCTCACACTTTAGGGGGCATTTGTTATACCTCCATATTCCACAGTGTCGCATCTCCACCACAAAAAGAGTTGACGACACTTCCCCTACTGCTTAAAACACCCAGAAGAGAAAAATGATGAGTGATCCTTGAAGGCAAATCTACCCTGTCAAGAATTAACCTAGCTGAGACTTCATTTACTCTAACTACCGCGCCTTGCTCAGTTTTAGGTGCGCGGTAGTCCGTACTACCGCGCTATGCTCCTTCTTTACCACGCGGTACTACCACGTTATGCTATTTGCGGGGGGCGCAGTAAACTTTTTTTAGCCTTTTTGCCATGGGTTGTGGGATTTTGATTTTTGAGAGATTTTGAAGGATTGGGGTCCCTGATTCGATCCTAACTCACTTTCTGTGATTAGTAGGCCTGGTCCACTAAACTCTCCCTAGATCCACCCTTCTCTCTTGTTGGTTAACCCTACCACACACTATAAAAGAGAGGCATTCCATGAGCAAGAGGGGAGGACTCTTAGAGGTATCAAACTTATGATCTTGCAGCTTTGTGTAGATAGCTAGAGGAGGAAGCACTTGGAGCTGGAGGATTGACTTGGACATCAAGCAACCTTTGTAAGCATTCTTCAAGTTTGTAATAAAATAACTTGTCTTGTTTTTCCCATTTCATGTGTACTATATGAGTTTTTAACATGGAATGTATCTAGTCCAAATTTGAATTTGATGTTTACTTCAAGGTATTTGGAAGCTTGTATGCTTGTTCCTTGTTTGATTTCAACAGGTTCTACATTGGAGATTTGGGATCAAGAGTTGGAAGCGGGACAAACGTCGAATTGAAAGGTGAGTTATATCTTTCATATCCTCTGAATGCATGTAATGTTGTTGTGAAGATTAGATCAGGAAATTCAAGGTAGCATTTGTTTAGTTTTGTCTTATCTTAGAGTCAGTTATAAATCTACTTTAATTTAAGAGAATTTTGACTTATCCGTAGGGAAAAATTCTACCAACAGTGCTGTAGATAGGAAGAGCACTTTTGGGTGCTACTTCAGTATGGAATCATGTGTGATCTCTTGGTTTAGCAAGAAGCAATCCTGCATAGCACTGAGTACAGCTGAAGCACAGTATGTCGCAGCTTGTTCAACCAGTTGTGAGGTAGTATGGATTAGGAAGATACTGTCTGAGTTATTTTATCCCCCGTTGGATGCTACTGGTATCTTTTGTGACAACCAGAGTTGTGGGAAGTTGTCTAACAACCCAGTGTTCCATGACAGGTCGAAGCACATCGAGATCAAATATCACTATATCAAGGATATGGTGCAGAGAGGAGCATGAAGCTCCTGTATGTTGCGATGGATGAGCAGGTTGCAGATGTGTTGATGAAACCACTAGCCAGAGTGAAGTTTGAGTACTTCAGAGAGAGGCTTGGTGTTCTTCAGATTAAAGACACTTCGAGGAAGAAGTGATGGGATACATTTGTAGGATCCATTCCAAGCATGGTGATAGGAGGATCCTTCCATGGTTGTGGATGTAAGCACTATGTGATGAGCGTCGGGATGATGCTCCAGTTCCTGCTTTGTATATGCATCAGTTGGATGCTTTGTATGATAAGTTGGATCATGTATGATGATATGCATCAGGACGATGATCATGTGTGATGAGTATCAAGATGATACTCTGGATGATATATGCATCAGGACGATGCAGTGACGATGATAAGGATGATCATGTGTGATGAGTATCAGGATGATACTCTAGATGATATGCATCAGGATGATGTAGTGACGATGATCAGGATGATCATGTGTGATGAGTATCAAGATGATACTCTGGATGATATGCATCAGAACGATGCTATGATGATGATCAGGATGATCATGTGATGATGTACATTAGGATGATGTATGGTGAGTATCAGGTTGATACTCCGTGGCCGTGGACAGGTTGTGCAAATGAACATGCAAATTGACCTGGGAGATCTTGCCGGTCATGCTGCGGCACATAAAGGATCCTGGGATACTCTTTCGAGGTTTTGTCTTATGGAATATATTATTGTCCTGGGAGATCTGATAGGTTGTGTTGTGTGCTCGTAATCAGTCCTGGGATGCTCTTTCGAGTTTTTTCCATGACCACATGTAATATTGCCCTGGGAGATATTGTTGGCTGTGCTTCGGCACATAAAGAATCCCAGGATACTCTTTCGAGGTTTTGTGGTGACCACATGTAATATTTCCCTGGGAGATATTGTCGGTTGTGCTTCGGCACATAAAGGATCCTAGGATACTTTGTCGAGGTTTTGTGGTGGGGGTCACATGTAAGTTGACCTAGGAGATCTTTCTAGTCGTGCTTCGACACATAAAGGATCATCATATACTCTTTTGAGGCATTGTGACGCATGTAATAAGTCCTGAGGATTCCACAGCATGGCTAGTGTTGATGAAGACCTACAGGAGGTGGGCCTACATCCAGCATGAAAAAGGGCTGGCTCTGTAGAACTTCCTATGACAAGAAGAATTTAAAGATAGCCCAGTGATTGAGATGTCGAGTACAGCAGTAGTGATGATGATGATGATGCTCCGTGATCCAATGATGATGATCCAGCTCTAGAATTGAAGACTTGTGCCTATATGTATTGATGACTTGTGTCAAGATAATACCTTCCTAGTTAAGAGGGAGTGGTTATGTATTTGTAACTTCGGAAGACATTCACTTGTATATTGTATTTGTACTTTATTGTATCCCCAACGGAGATGTATTATTCCTTCGATTGGAAGTGTCATCAGTTGTACTTGCATGTGTCGCAAGTTAATATTGTAAGTGTCGTAACTTATACTTGATGGGTTATTAGACCACCTTGATTGGGTCGACCCTGTATGATTCATGTGGGTCAAAGGGTTATTAGACCACCCTAGTAGGGGTCGGCCCAGTCATCTTTATGTTAAGCGGTTAAGTTGAGGACGACCTAGTTGAGTAAAGGTCAAGTGAAAGTTAGTGTATAAATAGAGAGTGTGTCTCTCTCATTTTACACATTCTATTATTCACTCACTTCGCATTAGTGAGAGAAGAGGAGGGTGCGCACAAGTGGAGGAGGAGCATGCTGTTGAAGATATCTATCTCTTGGGTTTGATCATGGTGATCCTTGTATTGATGCTTATTCTATCTCTGAGGAAGTTGCGGGGTTTTTCACCTTCTTGGTTTTCCCTGGTGAAATGTTTTGTGTCTCTTGTCTCTTGTCTCTTATGCTTGATATGCTGTACATGTTATTATTTTAGTTAAGATCCTAGATCTATTGAATTAAATGATGAAAAACTAACAAAATACAGGATTCCCCCAAATGTGGGAAGAGGGGTGTGGGAGCCATAATCCAATTTGCTTCTTTTATTAACTAATTACAAATTTATTAACTCTCCGATAGAGAGCGCTCTTGATCCGACAAAGGAGAGATTCAAGAGACTTTGAGCTTTGAAAAAAGCTAAGGGGAAGCAAGGGATTGAAGATGGGAATTTTATGGTTCACGCTTCAAATTTTGCTTCCTTTCCTCGCTTTTGTGTAAAATAAACACTAAAAACCAACAAACATAAATTTTATTAAAGATGTTAGTATGTTAGTTTAAAGCACATAAAATACAACTTTACTACTTGCCAAAACTTTGAAAAAATTGACGCTTCAAATAGTAAAGAACACAAATCTAGATCTATGATGATTTTTTGAGATCTCTAGATCTATGATTAAGCAAAATAGATTTCGAATTTAAATTTTATAAGCCTAGATTTACTTGCTTCTTTCAACCGAAAAGGAAAGAGAGAGAGTTTGATTTGAATTTAAATGGTGAGAAAGGTGGAATCAAGCCCAAGCTTGAGAACGATGAAAGTTTCTGAATATCTGCAAAATCAACTTATTAGCATGTATAACAATATGTCTGCGTCGTTGGAGATGAAGAAAATCCAATTTAGGTTCGCTTCCAAATCAAATCGCACCCTACAAAGCTTTCATACACTTACAAGAAAAATGGATCAAATCTAGAAAACACAGACTAACGAAAAGCTACGAAGAGCCATTGTAGAACTAATTACGCATGCTACTTCCTATCCTTTCAATAACATGTTAAAAGCAAACAAATCAAAGACTATGAATGTTTCCTCCTATGGGATCAAAGGCCTTCTTAGCTAAATAGATCCACAAATTCAAAGCGGTAAATATAGAAAAACAAAACAAAATTATTCCTTAGCAAATATGCTTCACAATGATGGATCTTGCACACTTATGGACGTCCAAAGCTTCAACAAAATTGTATTATGAAAATCCTCTGCATTACATGAGCAAAGGTTTGATGTTAATCCACATGAAATGAGGGGGCCTGACCTTGCTTTTATAGAAGGAATGAGAAGAGATGGCGAGTTAAGAAGGAAGATAGTTGAAGAGGGAGTGATCTCCCTTGATCTAACCTTCCACAAGCACTTGAACTAATGCTTGGGTAATGATGTGGATTCCACTGCATAAGAGGGGTGACCCTCTCAACATAAGAAACATCTCCCATCCAATCACATACCTCCACACAAGAAAGTCACCCACCTTTAGGAGAGGGCACAAATCCCAAGAGAGACAAGCTTGCAGTGCTTCGATCTTTGACTGAATTGATCTAGATTTGATTGGACTGCACTCCGATGATGATTTCCATGCCAACTGGGCCTTTATTTGGATCCAATCCATCAATTTTAGAGAATTTGTTTTTTCTTGAAACTTTATTATTTTAATTAAATAATTCTCTTTTAATATTTTCGAGAGAATTTTTATTAAAGTGATAAATAATCACTTAAAAATTAGGAAAAGTGGTTTTTTGGTTTTTATGGGTGCTTTGGGTTAGAAAACGAGCACTCCCAAGGAAAATTCCACCTCATAACCACACGTTTATCATATTTTTGATTTTTTAATTAAAATCATTAAAAAACCCCTAAAAACAGGAAAAATTAAAATTTTCCAAACTGACTCAAACTCCTAGGGGACTTGGTACATGTTCATAATGACTCAATTATATGTCTAGAAATCTCATAAACATTGACATTTGAAATTTAATAACGTCCTAAGGCTACAAAATGAGGACAAACATTCCATCTTTGGAGGAGCGGGTGAAAAACTCGTCGATTATACTATGCTTATTCAACATTTGTATAGTTGACAAGGAAAAAACACCATGGAATGATCACCGTTGATAAAAAAGTCCTAAGAGGCCAAGTTCTTTACATAAGAAAGTATTGCTAGCACATTTTTACAATATCCCCAAGGGGTATGAACATGCATTTATTACAAAGGGGTAGAAAATGGGCCTGAAAAAGGTCTTATGAACTTCAGAACACTGATGATGAACATTTGATATGTTCATAAAACTAACGGCTTACAAGAAGTCCAATTATGGTACAAAATAGATGGTAACATTCGGCTCCAACTGCAGGACGTGTGCTCGATCTGGCCTTCAGGAAAGAAGAGGACGTGACAATACTATAATCTTTGGTTTATATATTTAGCCTATAAAAACATCTCAACTTAAAAAAAAAACCTTAGTAGCACAAGTTTTATGAAAATCCAATGAACCACCATTTGCATTTATTTTGAAAATGAGATAAATAAAAATTCTAAGTACATGAAAGGAAAGTACTGAAGATGGAATGCAGAAAGAAAATGCTCACTTTGAGTAGCTTATTTTTCATACTCTAAGCATAACATAATGAAATTGTCAAGTGAAATGAAAAATCCAATGTAACCAACTTAATGTTTCATCAATTGCATAATTTTTGACCTTACATTTGGTTACCTTCCAAAGCAAGGAAAATCTACTTAAGGAACGCAAACTTGCATAAGGTTTCAGGATGGGAAGGACAGATGGGAGATCGTAGGTATGTAAAGTGTCGTTGAACTGCCTTCCAAAATGGTAAGTCCTATCGCAAGCTTCTTCTATCCAAGATTGGATATGACTGAGATATGAGTCTGGTTAAAAAAGCAGATCAACTATTTCACCACATTGTTTTAACGAACTTATCGGATGATAACTCTCTGTGTAAGCCCAAAACTGCTTTGAATCATAAGGGATCTCTGCAAGTGAAGATGACGACTGAGATTGAATTTTAATTGACCAGGTCTGATCTGAATCTTCACTGCACTACTTATTCAGGTATTCATTGGTGATACTCATGCATGGCTCTGACTGCTCATAAGAACAAATCACATTCTCTTCTTCCATGTCCAAATGTCCCAATATTTCAAGATCCATACTCCCTTATCTTGATACATCAAAAATAGGTTTTTCGATGTATGTCCAATAGTCATCGTCCACATCTTTGTCAAATATGGGGGATTCTTCATTAATTTCATCATATCCCTTGCTATCCTTATGTTCATAACATTATCTTCAAAAGGATTAGTTTTAAAGAATTTACAAGGAGCAAAATTTTCCAAAGCTTCATCACTAACCAGAGAACAAGGAGGAGTGTCATCATACACACCCCACATTTCATCATGGATTTATTCATGAGGTAATATGGCATACATGTGTGATAATTTCTGTTGGGATAATCCAGAGATAGCTCCAAATCTTTAATGACATGAGGAGTGTCTTAAAAAATGTCTTCAATTAAAAGTGCCTTATGAATCTCATTAATAGGATCATCATGGAGGTGATGCTTAATAATGGAATTTATGGGTTCTTCCAATCTCATCAAATCTTCAGGTTGTATATGGGCTTCCACATGATGCTATTTCCAGGGTGCATGGGAAAGGGATTCATTGATGAAACTTTCCATATTACCCTTTTCATCATGCCATTTCTCAAAGAAAAATTCCAAAGAAACTTGACATAGAAGTAATGCACATATTAGGAAGATGATCATAAAACCAATCTCCATCCTCCTCGTCCAGTGTACATATAAAAATATGCATTCAATTATCTTCATGTAATATATTGGACTTGGTTAGGAACTAGATAAGGGAAGTAATATGAAGGATGGATGAATCATGCCTTCCGTGAAAGCTAGGAAGATGGTTATCTATATCTGATTCATGTTCTTCATGTGGGAAGCCAGGGATGTTTCTAAAGTCGTCTGGAGAGTAAATGTCTTCTTGATACTGCTCAATAATAATGCAATATGTCATTCCAGTGGAGCAATCAAATAATGAGCTTTAAATATTTTCTACTACGTTGCATGGGCTCATCTACACACAACAAGTCTCAACAATTTTATGAGAAGCAGGGGTTTTATCCGTTCAGCTGAGTTGCCATGTGAGAATACAAAAATATGCATTTAGAATACTCACAAAAATTCTATTTTTTACTTTGACATTTTATAGAAAAGAAAAAAAGGTTAGATGATAGATAAAATATTATTTTTGACCTCTATAAACAAACAATGAATGTTTGAAATAGACTCGGATCCTAGATTCTCAAGGATCCTACGAGAAGTGAGCTTGTTCAATCTCTTTCGATAAACCTTCTCAGGTTCAGGAATGAAATCAAGCAAGTTTACAAAGTTTCTTCTAGTTGAATACCTTGGTAAGTTATGTGATAGTGGAGTCGCCAGATGGATCAAGTCTAATTTCAGAGTTTATTGGACTAAAATCAATCAAAAAGTTTAAGGTAAAAATTGAAAGAAAAACTAAGGTAAGTCGAACCAGGAACAAAACATTTGTCCCTGGCAACGACGCCAAAAATGTTTCCACCGAAATGCACACTTGGGGGGGAGCGCAAAAAAAATATTTTGAAGCTGCTCGGTGTTGCCTTGGGGGCAAGTCTCGAGTCAGGTGCTGTTACCTGATCCTGACTCCTCCATTTAGGCAAAATCCTAACGAAGCCAAGGGGGGTAGGACCTACTAAAAAGGTTACTAAGTATTTTTTAAGTTGATGTTTGGTGATGGGAAAGAGTGTTATTTAAGAATTTATGAATGAATTACAAAAATTAAACCAAGTCTGCTCACACATAAATTGAAATGCATTCACAACATGACATAATCATAAATTAAACAATAACTTGCGAGATAAAAATAGAAATATGAAAATATTGTTGCAAGTGTATGAGACTAGTGATAATGGAGTCACTGATTGTTGGAGTGCTGTAATGAGAACCGTTGTGTGAATGTTGGTTTATTTTATCTATGATTTTAAGAGATGAGTTAATTAATGAGGGAGAAGGGGGATTCCTGATATACCTTACGGTACAGGGAATATGTCCGGATTATGATCTAAGTGGCTTCATACGGTAAAATTCAAGCACAATAGATCTATTAAACACACACAACAGTTACTAGAGATGCATGTGGCAAATTGTGTGTCGAAAGACTGATGCAAAAGGTTTGTAGCAGTTCATGCATTATCATTAACTCAGAAGATGATTACAATGTGTAACAATAGCTACAATAAGCCAAGCAATTCGAACCCTAGAGAGGTAATTCAAATTGAATGCATAAGAGTGGCTTACTTGGAAGTTAACACCACTTGGCACATCAGTTAACCACTTAACTATCGTGTAATTGACTCTAACAGACTCTGAAACTATCTAACTAAGTCCAATTGAATCCAGAACTCAACTGAATGCCCAAAAGTAGGGGAGGGTGCCTTTCTGAACTTCAGTTAATTGAATATTAGGTGAAATAACACCAGATGAAGTCAAATTGAGTAGGAGGGCGCCTTTCTGACAACAGTTGGATGAATATAATAATAAATGGTGTCAGTTGGACTGAGTAGGGAACTTTAGTCATGAAATCACCTTAGTTGTCTCCCTGAATGATGGAGGAGGCCTAGTTAACTGATATTGATGTCCCAATTGATTCCTCGAATGGAGGACCAATTCACTGAAACTGACGATCTACTGATGATGTAAGCACATTATTGAGTCAAAATAATTAGGATAAGTGGCAAGTTAAGATGTGAAGCCCAAATAAATGACGTGTGTTTAGAAAATGCTCCAACACCCCCCCTTAATCTAATCTCATGTGGAGGAGTAAAATAAAATAATAAAAGGGCCCCAAAAACAAAGGCCATAGGTCACCCAGTACAAAAATGCTCAAAATATCTAATTGAGAAAAGAGGGAAAAACTAATTGGGAAAGAAAACCCTCCCTCAAACTGAACACTGAAGTATCTAATCTGTCCTCACCATAGTAGAACTCACCCCCAACAACGAACAAAGGTAAGAGAACTTCTTCTCAGTGAAGCTCTTGGTGAATATGTCTGCAATTTTCTCTTCTGTAGGGCAATATTGCAATACAATGGTTTTGTCATGCACAAGATCTTAGATGTAGTGCATATGGATCTCAATATGCTTGGTCCTCTGTCTCTGAACTGGATCTATCGAGATCTTGATAGCACTCTGATTGTCACAAATAATGACAGTAGAAGTGGTGCTACCAATATAAAACTCTGCTAGAATACCCTACAACCAAACTGCATGAATGAAAGCATTGACCAGAAAATATGCCATATTCCAATCATGAAAACATATCCGGAAGTGGACTTCTGATCAATGCTATCACCCGCCCAATCTGGATCAGTGAATCCAACCAAGTCAAGATCAGAATCCGTATCATAGTGAATGCCAAAATGTCTCGTACCTTGCACATAATGCAAGATCCTCTTGGATGCCTTCCAGTGAAGCTCATGGGGCTGCTGCATGTACCTTGACACAACACTCATGACATAATAAATATCAGGCCTAGAGTGTGTCAGATACAAAAGAGTTCCAATCAATTGTCGGTAAAGTGTAGAATCCACCAACGATGTAGAATCATGACCATCCTCAAGATTGATTCATGAGAGGAATGGGAATGGTGCCGCTTTACATTCTACCATATTGAAATTATTTAGCAGACCCAAAGCATATTTTGATTGAGAAATCATGATCCCATCAAAATTCTGAGTGATCTTGAGACCAAGAAACTACTTCAGCAGGCCTAAATCACTCATATCAAATTCTTGGTGTAAAGCGGTTTTTATAGTGCCGATTGAAGCAAGACTGCTTCCTGTAATCAATAGGTCATCAAAATAAAGTACAATGATAAAAAATGTACCTTCATTCTACTGTAGATACACATTTGGACCTGATTTTCATCTCGCAAAGTTTTGCGACAGAAGAAAGGAATTCATCTTTGCATACCAAGCTCTTAGGGCTTGTTTTAAACCATACAAGGATTTCCTTAATATGCAAACAAGTGTAAAATATGATATGTAACCTTCAGATTGCTTCATGTATATATATTCCTGAATATCCCCATGAATAAATTCACTCTTCACATCTATGTGGTGCACCTCCCAGTGCTTGGATGTGGAAATTGCCAAAACTAGGCAGATTGAGTCCAGTTTTGCAACCGGTGCAAACGTTTCTATGTAGTCCACACCTTGGACTTGTGAGAAACCTTTTGCCACCAACCTAGACTTGTATTTGCAGGTTGAACCATTAGCAAAAATATTGGTTTGGTAGGCCCATTTGCATTGAACCAATTTCCTTCTAGGTGGAATAGAAACTAGCTCCCATGTTGCATTTTTCTGAAGAGAATTGTACTCTTCATCCATGGTAGTTTTCCATCTCGGATCTTGGTGGGCATGGTAGTATGATTTAGGATTTGACCCAATCATCAAAAAATAATTTTTGGAAAACAATGGATCAGCATATGAAAGATCCATACCTTCTCTTTGAACATATGCTCGAGTTCTTCTTGGATCGACAAGATTTCCAATGTTACAACCGACAGATGTGAGAGTCTTTTCTGCTGTTATACCTCCATATTTCACAGTGTCGCATCGTCACCACAAAAATAGTTGACGACACTTCCCCTACTGCTTAAAACACCCAGAAGAGAAGTATGATGAATGATCCTTGAAGACAAACCTGTCCTATCAAGAATCAACCCAACTAAGACTTCATATACCTACACTACCGCACCTTGCTCAACATTGAGGGAGCGGTAGTCCACACTACTGCACTATGCTTCTTCTCTACCGCACGGTACTACCGTTCTATGCTCAGTTGAAGGGGCACGATACTCCTTTTTTAGCCATTTTTCCATGGCTTGTGGGATCTTGATTTTTGAGGATTGGTATCCCTGATTCAATCCTAACTCACTTACTTAGATTAGTGGACCTGATCCACTAAACACTCCCAAGATCCATCCTTCTCTCTTGTTGGTTAACCCTACTACACACTAAAAGAGAGGGGCCTTCCATGAGCAAAGGGGAGAGGACTCTTGGAGACATCAAACTTATGATCTTGAATCTTTGTGGAGATAGCTAGAGGAGAAAGCACTTAGAGCTGGGAGTTGGATTGGATATCAAGCAACCATTTTAAGTGACTTCAAGTTGGTAATAAAACATAACTTGTCTTGTTTCCCAAATCATGTGTGTTAATTTTGTTTCAATTATATGATTTGTATCTATTATAGATTTAGATCCTAACTCATATTTCAAGTTGCTAGAGAATCGTATATGATTGTATCTTGGTTTCATTCTGACAGGTTCATTCGCGAGGACTTGGAGATTGGAGCGACCATTAGGATGAGCAATTGAATTGAAGGTCAGTTAGATCTCTTCCATTTCTTTCAGCAATTTAATCTTTATATGTTTGTTTAAATCTAGGAATTCAAGGTAGCATTTGTTATCTTTTTGTCTTAGTTTAGAGTCAGTTAAAGTCTACTTTAACCTAATAGAGTTTCTACCTATCCGTAGGGAGAAATTTCTACAACATCTGCCCACTTTGGAAACTGAGGGAGCTCATTTGGATTTGAATACGAACCTGATATTTCATGTTCATTTATATCAAACATAATATCAGAAATACCAGAACATAAACTTTCAATATCTTCTCAAGAATATTTTTCCGGAAGAGGAAGCAATTTGGGAGTTTCTTCCTCCACTAGTTGTAGATCATGAAGCGGTTCTTCAAATTGGACACTTATCTCAATGAATATTATTTTGGATCTGATATCCATGAGTTTGTATCCTTTGTATTCTTCAGCATATCCAATTAGGATGCACTTAGTACTTTGTGGTTTCAATGATATTCTCTTCTCAATCGAAATTCTAGCCCATGCAGTGGACCCGAAAACCCTAAGATGTGACACATCAGGCTTGTGACCAGTGTAGGATTCGAAAGGGGTTGTACCTTTGATGGATGAGTGTGAAACTCTGTTCTGAATGTATGAAACAAAATTCATGGCCTCAACCCAAATATTTGAAGCCAAACCTTTCGACTCAAGCATACAAGTATCCATCTCTTTCAATGCTCGATCTTTCCTCTCCGCTACACCATTCTGCTGAGGTGTGTAGGGGACTGTGTGCTAGATTTGGATTCAATTTTTTGCACAAATTTGTAGTAGATCTGATTTGATATATTCTACACCATTATCATATCTAAGAGCTTTGATATTGATCCGAGTGGCAGTCTCAACAGAAGCGTTGGAATTATTGAACATTTCAAGCACTTCGGATTTGTTCTTGAGAAAGTAGACCCATGTGAATATGGAGAAGTCATCAATGAATTTCAGAACATACCTTGAGCAATTCATGGATGGATTTGGTAAAGTACCACTGATATCACTATGAATTATCCCCAAAATACAAGAAGCTCTGCTATCTTTTCCTCGATCGAACTTGTGCTCAGGATGCTTGCCAATGATGTAACCCTTGCATCTCCCTTTTGAGGATTTGATGTTAGGAAGGACTTCAACCATGAAATTATTTTGTAGCAGCTATAAATATTTATAATTTAGGTGTCCAAACCTCTCATTCCATATCCGGCTAACCTCATTTCCATGATTCAGAAGGGCACTTGGATTTGAATATGGAAAAAGTGAGAAAACTCATAGCTTTTGGCAACATCATTTGCCTTGCTTGTTGTAATGACTTTTTAGTGCTAATATCATAAATTTCAACATCATTATGGATGAATACAACCTTTTTGGGAAAACCAGTGTGTGTCATATGACACATAGAAAGTAGGTTCGAAGCTAGAGAAGGAACATAGAGAACATTTTGAAAATTGCCATGTTCTAAATGAATAGTACCTTTGCCTTTCGATGAAATTTGTGAGTCATCTCCCATGTGGATGGATATGCAGTTGTCAGAGTCCAATGATGAGAAAGAGTATTTGATTGCAACTATATGATTCAAAGCTCCTGAATCTATGAGAAGAACTGTAGAATTTGAAACACTTGCCATAAGTGCATGACCTCTTTCTGCATGATCATTATTGTCCTTCTTCCTTGCGCCATCTGTAAGAGTGATGTTTTTTTTCTCCAAGAGAAGGGAAATATCATGAATAGTTTTCTTCATGCATGATATTTCAGGATGAAAGCCCCTACCATAGTAAGAACACTTTGTCTTCTCCTTTCCCTTTTGCTTGTATTTTATTGAACCTGAGCACTCATCTGACTGCTTGGTAATCTCCTTCTGCTTGGGATGATCAAACTTGGCCTTCTCTTTCTTTTGCTTTAATTTACCATTCGTATCCTTGGGTCCTCCAACAAATAGGGATTGATATTTAGAGGATCTCAGAACCCATCTGAACAAGCTTGTCATTCTCTTTTGTTAAGCACTTGATTAATGCATTCAAGGATGGCATCTTCCAATTAAGAATGGTGAGTTTTCCCGAATGGAAGGTAGAGACAAACACTGAATAATTTGCTCCTAGTTTCGAAAGGATAGAAAGAATCAACTGATCATATTTCTTCTCGACACCACATTTCTTCAACTGAAGCACCAAATGCTTGAACTCGGTGAAAAACTCATTAATGGTCTCAAAATTTCTAGGATTGAGGGAAATCAATTCATTCTCTAATTGATAAGCCCTCATATCATCCTGCTTGCCAAAAAGAGTAGAAAGTTATTCCCATACTTCTTTTGGAGTCTTCAATCCACTGAGATGGAAAAGGAGATCTTTTGAAATGTTGAGACATAAGAGACCATAAGCTTCATCGAGCTTATTGAAGAACTTGGACTTCTCTATGGCTGCATTAGGCTCTAGTTTTGTGCTCATAGTAACTCTGTAGAGTCCTTTGGAGTGCAATGCAATCTCTAGATCATCCTTCCATTGATGATAGTTCAAAGGAGTAAGAATATATTCTGAAGAAGATTCCATTTTAACTATAGTGAATGCAATAGGAGGCTATGAGAAACGTGTAATCAAAGACAAACAAACAATCTTTAGGTCGATAACCTGCACTTTTGTAACGTCCCCATTTTGACCCCCTTTGCATTAAATCGTAAATGATGTAAATATTGCTATTTAATCATGGTGAGGAGCTCAAGGCCAAGGCCCCACCATTGATTTAGCATTTTATGTATCGACAACTAAAAATAGATGCTTATGGTTCTTGTGCTGGACATGCACAATGTAAATTAAGACATCATGTAAATACGAATTTTATTGAAATACCCACAACTAGCTATGCAACGCAACAAAGAGATGGGGGCATGATTCTACAAGGAATAGGGAGGGTAATTATTCAAACCCTTAAGCCAATGGTGATAAGCCAAATGTCAATGGATGAACCCAACCTACCCATTCTGAATTATGCACCCAATCATTTAATTATTCTAAGAGTTGGTTGAGGAAGTTAATGCCTTGGGAATGAAGAGGTATGGCAGCCAATTTTGTGCATGGGAAAGCCATCAACTTGGGAAAACGTACTTTTGCTTCTGCGGCAAGAAAACACCTATGAAATTGTGCCCAAATCCATTCTTCACCCATTGTCTTTGCTCTCTCACGCAGTCTGAGCTAGGGGGATTTGTCTCCTTCACGTTTTTCATCCTTTTTCTGCATTTTTCCATGGCTGGGAACTCGTTTTTGGTTAGCACAGTGGCTGGGAGAAGAGAACCACGAATTGGGGGTTTGATGGAGGTCATTTTTTCTCCTGGGTTGTCCATAATTTTTTTCTGAAAATGAATTTTTCCTTCCTAGGGTTTATTCCCCATTTTCCATTTCGTTTGTGGTTGCCCACGTTTTTCTGAAGCTCAGGGAAACCCCGTTTTGTGCATCCCACTGTAAAAACATTTCTCTTCATTCCCAGCACTTGTGTTTTTGCTGTTTTGTGCATCCATGTTTTGGTTTGATATTGTGAGCAAGAAATTAGGAGTGGAAGTGGACCTGAATTGGCTTGATAAACCTAGTGAGGGAGGTAACCTCTCAAGAAGATCAAGAGGGCTGGCTACTCTTCTATGCACACCTTGAACAATACTAGATTGGAAGGTATGGCCTGAGGGACTGTGTGTTAGTGAAGGGAATACTTCCTTGTATTGGGTGTGTAGGTAATGTGGGTATGAAGATAAATAGATCTAGTAGAGGTATCCATAGCTCTGTGGATGAGCCACTAGCTTAACAATTCATTTCCTTCCATTTCCTTAGCAGCCTGATAAACCCCAATTGTAGATTGGCTTGGCTAATTGTGGTGTATCTTTGGGCTATGTGTGAGTCTATTGTTCCCTTTCTCCTTGTAGATATCATGCCCAGCTCGGGGGTGGTAGTTGTGTTGTGAGATCGATAAGCACAATTGTCCTATGGTTGGGTGGAACATTGCAGTTGCATAGCCAGTTTCTCGGGACTACTTTGTTATAAGATAAGTACTCTCTTGTGTTAATTCTGCATTGTCTTTTATTGATGAATGGCATGAATATGCTGAATGTATGCTATATGTGTAATTGAGTTTAATTCCACTGTGTTTTCTTTATATATATATATACACATCTGCGCATGTCCATTTTCATCGAATTGGAAATTATGTTAATAATCATGGGGCTAGATGCCCTGGCTTTAGTCCAATGTTTTCTCCATCGCACTACCATGATGGAGGGGACGCTACAACTTTTCAAGTTGCATCACACCCGACATAGCCTATCAAGCAAGCTTGATAAGTCGGATGCACATTATCTAGGATTTATGTGGAAAAATTTCAGCTTCTGGTGCAATGTTGGAATAGTTTTGAGTAATCTTGCTCAAGCTTCATATGTGTTCTAGGTGCAGAAAGCACTGGTGTCATGTCCCCATTTTGACCCCCTTTGCATTAAATCATAAATGATGTAAATATTGTTATTTAATCATGGTGAGGATCTCAAGGCCAAGGCCCCACCATTGATTTAGTGTTTTATGTATCGGCAATTAAAAATAGATGCCTGTGGCTCTTATGCTAGATAGGCACAATGTAAATTAAGACATCATGTAAATACGAATTTTAATGAAAAACCCACAACTAGCTATGCAATGCAAGAAAGAGATGGGGGCATGATTCTACAAGGAACAGGGAGGAAAATTATTCAAACCCTTGAGCCAATGGTGATAAGCCAAACAATGAATGAACCCCAACTACCCATTTTGACTTATGCACCCCAATCATTTAATTCTTCTAAGAGTTGGTTGAGGTAGTTAATGCCTTAGGAATGAAGAGGTATGGCAGCCAATTTCGTGCATGGGAAAGCCATCAACCTAGAAAAACGTACTTTTGCTTCTAGGGCAAGAAAATACCCACGAAATTTTGCCCAAAGCCATTCTTCACCCATGGCCTTTGCACTCTCATGCAATCTGAGCTAGCTGGGGTTTTTCCTTCATGTTTTCTACCATTTTCCTGCATTTTTTCATAGTTGGGAGCTCGTTTTTGTATTGCATAGTGGCTGGGAGAAAGGGAGTCACATTTGGGAGTTTATAGAGGTCGCTTTTGCCCCTGGAATGCATATAAACGTTTTCTGAAAACGAATTTTCTCTCCTAGGGTTGAATCCCCATCTACCAATTCGTTTTTGGGTTGCCTACGTTTTTCAGCACTTGTGTTTTGTTGTTGGTTGCATCCCTGTGTTGGTTTGAAATTGTGAGCAAGAATTAGGAGTGAAAGTGGACCAGAATTGGCTTGATAAACCTAGTGAGGAGGTCACCTGTCAAGAAGATCAAAAAGGCTGGTTGCTCTTGTATGCACACCTTGAAGAACACTAGAATGGAAGGTATGGCCTAAGGGACTGTGTAGTAGTGAAGGGAATACTTCCTTGTTCCAGGTGTGTAGGTATTGTGGGGACCAATCTAGATAGACCTTGCAGAGGGTACCCATATCTCTATGGATGATCGCACTAGCTTAGCAATTCTTCCTTCCATTGCCTAGCAGCCTGATAAACCCAACTGCAGATTGGCTTGGCTGATTTTGGTGTATCTTGGGCTATGTGTGAGTTTGTTGTTCCCTTTTTCCTTGTAGAGATCATGCCCAACTCGGGGGTGGCAGTGTGTTGAGATATTGATGCTCACAGCTGGCCTATGGTTGGGTGGAACGTTGCAGTTGCATAGCCAGTTGCTCGGGACTACTTTGTTATAAGATAAGTACTCTCTTGTGTTAACTTTGCAATTTATTTATTTGATGAATATCATGAATATCATGTATGATGGATGTGTAATTGAATCTATTTCCGCTATGTTTCTTATATTTATAAATTTGCATATGTCTTTTTATATAATGTGAATGTTTATTTAATAAGCATGGGGCTAGATGCCCGGTTTTAGCATCACGATCCTCTCCATCGCTCTGGTATGATGGGAGGGGGACATGACAGAATGGTATCAGAGCCATAGGCTATAGCATTGAGCCTCTATGGGCCAAATCTAATTACAATTACAAGGGAAGATCCCTTCCTGATCACCATAGGTTATAGCATCAATACTAAACGGGCTAAGTTGGATAATTATAGAGGTAAGATCACCTCGTTTTGAGTAGTGAGCATCCCTGAAAGAAAGAAAAAATCCAAAATTGTTCTAAGTGTTTTTGAATATTTTGTCCAAGTCTGTATCGGAAGGAACTT
This sequence comes from Larix kaempferi, assembly GCA_027924585.1. Taxonomy (NCBI): domain Eukaryota; kingdom Viridiplantae; phylum Streptophyta; class Pinopsida; order Pinales; family Pinaceae; genus Larix; species Larix kaempferi. The sequence continues at coordinate 14,078,461 of BSBM01000729.1, forward strand.
GCGAGTTTTTTTCCGAAACGGCGGAAGGAACTTGCGAGTTTTTTGTCGAAACAACGGAAGGAACTTGCGAGTTTTTCACCGAAACGACGGAAGGAACTTGTGAGTTTTTTCCGAAACGGTGGAAAGAATTAGCGATTTTTCACCGAAATGGAGGAAATAACTGTGAGTTTTTGTCGAAATGGTTGACCGAAAGAACTCGGCGAGTTGCTTTGCAACAGATCGGAAGAGATGGATGAGTTCGTCGATCTGAATAACTCGACAAGTTTGTCCGCAACGACGATGAAACTCAGCGAGTTCATCTGCAACAGGTTGGAGGATTGGCGAAACTTAGCGAGTTTGTCCGCAACGGGTTAGAAGAGAATGACAAAGTTCACTGAAACAAAGGATTTCTGCATTTTTTCAGTGAGATTTTTAAGTGCCAAAAATGGGAAATCGCCATGAAACTTATGCACCAGATTGCGCGAAATTGAAGAATTACAAAAAGAAAAAAACGAGGGCGCTGCCCTTGACCCACCCTGCACTGGGGAATCCACAAGGGGGAAAGCCCCCTTGACCCCCGTCGTTCCCCTCATATGTCATTGATTGTGAGAAAATCCTACGATTTGACAAATTGTCAATTTAATATTTTCCCATGTGCATGAAAGTAATTTATGAATTTTTGAGAATATAATGCAGTTAACAATTGTGTTGATGAAAACATTTTGCAGAATCATAGTTACATCAAGGCAGCCTTCTAGATAGTGCAGTTGGAAGTTTTGGGTCTTCGTTGGGACAAGAAAATCAACATCATGGATGATGCACATGATCCCTATGAGCCTGAGACAGATGTCATGGGGGAGAACATACATGTTGAAAATGCTGAAAAAAAATCTAATGGGAGAAGAAATCAGGAGACTCCTCCAGGTATTGCAGCCACCATGAGGAGCTTAAGGGTGGAGTTGCAAAGTTGTAGAGAAGATAATGAAAGGATGATTAAAGATCAGGAAGAACAAAATCAGTTGAATGCATCGATGCTACAAAGTTTGATAGACATCCAAAGGCAAATAAAATCTGGGTATCAAACATCAAATCCTGATCACCACAGGTTACAGCATCAAGACTAATGCGCTAAGTGGGATAATTGCAGAGGTAAGATGACCTCCTATTGAGCAGTGAGAATCCCTGAAAGAAAAGAAAAATCTGAAATTGTTCTAAGTGTTTTTGAAAATTTTGTCTAAGTCTGTATCGGAAGGAACTTGTGAGTTTTTCGCCGATACGGCGGAAGGAACTTGTGAGTTTTCCCCTGAGACAACAGAAGGAACTTGTGAGGTTTTAGCCGAGACAACGGAAGGAACTTGTGAGTTTTTCGCCGAGCCAACAGAAGGAACTTGTGAATTTTTCGTTGAGACAGCAGAAGGAACTTGTGAGTTTTTTTCCGAGACGAGGGAAGGAACTTGTGAGTTTTTTTCCAAGACAACAGAAGAAAATTGTGAGTTTTTCACAGAAATGGCGAAAAGAATTGGCGAGTTTTTGTCGAAACGACGGAAAGACCTAGTGAGTTTTTTCCGAAAGGGTCGACCGGAAGAACTCGATGAGTTGCTCTGCAACAAACCGGAAGAGATGGATGAGTTCGCTGACCGAAAGAACTCGACGAGTTCGTCCGCAAGGGAGGGGAAACTCGGTGAGTTCGTCCACAACTGCGGGGAAACTCAATGAGTTCGTCCGCAACAGGTCAGAGGACCAGTGAAACACAGCGAGTTCGTCTGCAATGGATCGGAAGAGAATGGAGAAGTCCATCGAAACAGAGGATTCCTGCATTTTTTTCAGTGAGATTTTCAAGTGCCGAAAATAGAAAAATTGCCATGAACTTATGTGCTAGATTGTCCCCCTCATATGTCGTTGATTGTGAGAAAATTCTATGATTTGACAAATTTTCAATATAATATTTTTCCCACGTGCATGAAAGTAAATTATGAATTTCTGAGAATATAATGCAGCTAACAATTGTGTTTATAAACACATTTTGCAGAATCACAGTTACATCAGGGCAGCATTCTAGATAGTGCAGTTGGAAATTTTGATCTCGGTTGGGCCAATAAAATCAACATCATGGATGATGCACAAGATCCCTATGAACTTGAGACAGATGCCATGGGGGAGAACATGCATGTTAAAAATGCTGAAACAGAATCTAATGGGAGGACAAATCAAGAGACTCCCCCAGGTATTGCGGCCACCATGAGGAGCTTGAGGGTGGAGTTGCAAAGTTGTAGAGAAGATAATGAAAGGATTATTAAAGCTCAGGAAGAACAAAATCATTTGAATGCAGCGATGCTACAAATTTTGATAGACATCCAAAGGCAAATAAACTCTGGGCATCAGACACCAAATCCAGAAAGGGGTGGGAGTAGTTATAGGAGGAACTCTCGCAAGAGGGCCAGTAGATCAAGAAGAGTTTCTACAGACATAACATATACTCCAAAAATATTTTCCAGTGGATCATCTGACTCAGAGGAATCCATTCAGGGTTCAAGCCCTTCATCCTGTAGGAGTAAGAGGAAGAAGCACTACAAGAACAATTCGCATGGGGAATTTAAGAAGGCAAAACCTCCTACATTCGATGGAGAGGTAAAGTCTGGTCAAGAAGCTGAAGCTTGGCTTCTTGGGATGAGAAAGTATTTCCAAGTCCAAGACTACTCTGGAAATATAAAGGCAAGGGTAGCCATCTTTAAATTGAATGGAAGAGCATCTATATGGTGGGATCACATTAGGTAAGTGAGGAAGATCAATGAAATAAATATTGTGTGGAAGCAGTTCAAGAAATACTTCAAGTGTAAGTACCTCTCTGATAGGTACTATGATGATAAGATCAAAGAGTTCCATGAGATGAAATTGGGACAATTGACCATGGAAGAATATGCAAACAAATTCTTGGAGCTGTTGAGGTATGCCAGGTATATTTGAGATGATAAGGTGAAAATTCATCGTTTCCTAAGTGGATTGCCCCAGTCATATAAAGATAGAATTGAGTTCGATGAAACTCGAACTCTAGAGGAGGCCATAAGAAAGGCCAAGTATTGCTTTGATCAAAACAAAAGCAAACCAGAATTCCATAAGGCATGGAAGGACAAGAAAAATGAGAAGTTTGACCAAAGGAAGAAAGGTTTCAAACCTCCTCATACCAGAAATCAGCAAATGCAGCCATCACAGGTTGTGACTAAGCCAACTAGGATGATGGGAGACAATCCAAGAGAACGACTTCAATGTTGGGGTTGTGGAGGAGACCACATGCTTAGGAATTGTCCACATCGGAATGGGAATCCAAATAGAGTTCACAACATCTAGGGAGCTGAAACTGTGGGTCAAGTGGCAAGGACAATCCCTAGAATCTATGCAGCACTAGAAGACCGCCAGGCAAATCATCAATCAACTATGGTTGAAGTTGAAGGTAAGATTGCTAAGCAATCTGTTTCTATTTTGATTGATCCTGGATTTACTCACAGTTATGCCACTCCTAGAATTTTTGAGATTTGTGCTTTTAAGAAATTAAAGCATAGTAAATCTTGGTTAGTTCAACTAGCCACTGGAACCAAGAGAAAAGTTAGCAAAATCATAGAGAAATGTCCATTAGGGATGGATGGGCTATTCACTTACGCAAATATAGATATTTTACCACTGGGTTCCTATGATATTGTCATTGGAATGGATTGGTTAGAAGCACATAGGGTTAAACTTGACTGCTACAATAAGACATTTGAATGCATGGACGAAGAACGAAACCCAAGGGTTGTAAAGGGCATTCCAAAGGTGACTTCTGTTAGGCAGGTTTCATCCATGCAACTGAAGAAGTTATGTAGAAAGAGTTGTCAGTTGTATGCAGCCCATGTTTTAGAGGCAGCAGAGAATGAAACTCTTAAATTGGAGGACTATCATGTATTGCAAGAATTTAGAGATGTTTTTCCTGATGAGATTCTGGGACTTCCTCCAAAGAGAGACATTGATTTTACAGTTGAACTTGTGCCAGGAGAAGCACCAGTGTCTAAAACACCCTACAGGATGAGTACACCGGAATTGCTAGAATTGAAAATGCAATTACAAGAGTTGTTGGAAAGAAATATATCAGGCCAAGTGTGTCCCCATGGGGAGCACCTGTTCTATTTGTGAAAAGGAAAGATGGAACACTCAGGTTATGTATTGACTACAGGAAATTGAACAAAGTTACTGTGAAGAACAAATACCCATTGCCCCGAATTGATGACCTTTTTGATCAAATGCGAGGGGCAAAGGTATTTTCAAAGATCGACTTGAGGTCTGGTTACCATCATGTAAGAATCAAAGAGGAAGATATTCATAAGACAGCCTTTAGAACAAGGTATGTATACTATGAGTTTGTGGTGGTGCCATTTGGTCTCACAAATGCACCAGCTACAGTCATGTGTCTCATGAATAGTGTTTTTAGCAAGTATTTGGACAAGTTTGTTCTTGTTTTTCTAGACGACATTCTCATCTATTCTAAGAATGAAGAAGAGCATGAAGAACATTTGAGAACGACATTGCACTTGCTAAGGGAGCATAAGCTGTATGCAAATTTAAGCAAATGTGACTTTTATAAAGATAAAATTCATTATTTGGGTCACATTATCTCAGACGAAGGAATATCGGTGGACCCTGAGAAGATTGAAGCCATTAAGAATTGGCCAACTCCAAGGAATGTGACAGATGTGAGATCTTTTATGGGCCTTGCTGGTTACTACAGGAGGTTTATTGAAGGATTATCCAAGGTCGCAAACCTGATCACTTCTTTGCAAAAGAAGGGGATAAAATTTGAATGGTCACCAAGAAGTGAGGAAAGTTTCCAATGGTTGAAGAATCTTCTTACGACTGTGCAAATTTTGAAAATTGCAGACCCAGAAAAAGACTTTGTGGTGTGTACCGATGCATGCAATCAAAGACTTGGAGGAGTTCTTATGCAAGACAACCACGTGGTATGCTATGAGTCAAGAAAGTTGAAGGAGCATGAGAAGAACTACGCTACTCATGATAAAGAACTTCCAGCCATAGTACATGCTTTAAATATGTGGAGGCATTACTTAATGGGAAGGAAATTTGAGTTGAGGACAGACCATTGTGGTTTGAAATACTTGTTTGATCAGCCAACTTTAAATGCTAGGCAAGCTAGATGGTTGGAATTTTTGTGTGAATTTGATTTTGAAATCAAACACATAAAAGGGAAGGAAAACAAGGTGGTTGATGCACTCAGCAGGAAGGTACATGAAATGCATATGGCAGAGCTTAGTACTTGCCAACCAGATTTGAGCAATAGATTGTTAACCATATTGTTGAGGATGAAGTGTACATGCAGATAAAGGACAAATTGCAGCAGCAAGACCTTGGCAAGAAGTATGAGGGCTATCATTTGGAGGAAGACGGACTTCTTAACTAAAAAAATAGAGTCTATATTCCAAATGCAGCAGATTTAAGGAGGATTGTTATGGATGAAATCCATAAATCCCCATACTTTGGTCACCCAGGATATCATAAAACAATTTCTACAGCAAGAAAATATTATTTTTGGCCAGGGATGAAGAAGAACATCGCTGAATACATTTCTAAGTGTATGAAATGTCAGCAGGTGAAGGTTGAACACCGACACCTAGCAGGTTTATTGCATCGGTTGCCAATCCCATAATGGAAATGGGAAGTAATTTCCATGGATTTTATTACAGGGTTGCCAATGACTGTGAAACAACATGATTCCATCATGGGGTTGGTGGACAAGTTAACAAAGGCAACACATTTTATACCAGTTAAGTCCACACATAAAGCCAATTCCATTGAAAATATTTTCATGAAGGAAATTTTCAGATTACATGGATTGCCTAAGGAAATAATTTCTGACAGGGATACCAAGTTCACTTCCAATTTTTGGAAAGGTCTCTTTCCAGATTTGGGTACATAGTTGAGATTTAGTACCGCGTACCATCCCCAAACAGATGGGAAAATAGAAATGGTAAATTGGGTGCTTGAAGACATGCTTCGCATGTATGTAATGGACAAACCATCCAAGAGGGAGGATTATCTACACTTGGTGGAGTTTGCATATAAAAATGGGTAGCAAGAATCATTGGGAATGAGTCCATATGAGGCTTTGTATGGAAGAAGGTGCAGGACACCAGTGACTTGCGACAATCCAATGAACAGAATTGTACTTGGACAGAATTGCTTAAGGAAATGTAACAAAAAGTTATAAAGATCATGCAGAATTTAAAAGCAGCACATGATAGACAGAAAAGCTATGCAGATAAGCATAGGGTGCTTAGGGAATTTAGTGTTGGGGATCATGTGTATCTTAGAGTGAAGTCAAGAAAGAGTTCCTTGAATCTTGGGAGTTGTGCCAAGATATCACCTAGATATTGTGGACCATTTGAAGTGCTTGAAAGAATAGGGCCAGTTGCATATAGAATTGCATTACCTGCTAGCACTAAAGCTCATAATGTTTTTCATGTCTCTTTGCTTAATAAATATGTACATGATCCTAACCATGTGATTAATTGGGATGTGATCCAGGTGGAACTCGAGGGAGAGTTCCAAATCGATCCATTGCGTATCCTAGACAAGAAGGTAACATTGCTCCGGAACCGAGCCATTGGACAGGTAAAGGTGCAATGGAAGCACTACGGTCCCGATGAGGCTACATGGGAGCTGGAGGATGCAATGAGGGTGGCATATCCATTTTTGTTCAATTTTGATGAGCACTGAGGAAAGTGCTAATGTAAGGGGAGGGGAATGTAACGTCCCCATTTTGACCCCCTTTGTATTAAATCATAAATGATGTAAATATTGCTATTTAATCATGGTGAGGAGCTCAAGGCCAAGGCCCCACCATTGATTTAGTGTTTTATGTATCGGCAATTAAAAATAGATGCCTATGGTTCTTGTGCTGGACATGCACAATGTAAATTAAGACATCATGTAAATACAAATTTTTATTGAAATACCCACAACTATCTATGCAACGCAACAAAGAGATGGGGGCATGATTCTACAAGGAATAGGGAGGGAAATTATTCAAACCCTTGAACCAATGGTGATAAGCCAAATGTCAATGGATGAACCCCAACTACCCATTCTGAATTATGCACCCAATCATTTAATTATTCTAAGAGTTGGTTGAGGCAGTTAATGCCTTGGGAATGAAGAGGTATGGCAGCCAATTTCGTGCATGGGCAATCCATCAACTTGGGAAAACGTACTTTTGCTTCTGGGGCAAGAAAACACCCATGAAATTGTGCCCAAATCCATTCTTCACCCATTGTCTTTGCTCTCTCACGCAGTCTGAGCTAGGGGGGTCTGTCTCCTTCACGTTTTTCATCCTTTTTCTCCATTTTTCCATGGATGGGAACTTGTTTTTGGTTAGCACAGTGGCTGGGAGGAGAGAACCACGAATTAGGGGTTTGATGGAGGTCATTTTTGCTCCTGGGTTGTCCATAAAAATTTTCTGAAAACGAAATTTTCCTTCCTAGGGTTTATTCCCCATTTTCCATTTCGTTTGTGGTTGCCCACATTTTTCTAAAGCTCAGGGAAACCCCGTTTTGTGCATCCCACTGTAAAAACGTTTCTCTTCATTCCCAGCACTTGTGTTTTTGCTGTTGTGTGCATCGCTATTTTGGTTTGATATTGTGAGCAAGAAATTAGGAGTGGAAGTGGAATTGAATTGGCTTGATAAACCTAGTGAGGGAGGTAACCTCTCAAGAAGATCAAGAGGGCTGGCTACTCTTCTATGCACACCTTGAACAATACTAGATTGGAAGGTATGGCCTGAGGGACTGTGTGGTAGTGAAGGGAATCCTTCCTTGTATTGGGTGTGTAGGTAATGTGGGTACCAAGATAAATAGATCTAGTAGAGGTATCCATAGCTCTGTGGATGAGCCACTAGCTTAGCAATTCATTTCCTTCCATTGCCTTAGCAGCCTGATAAACCCAATTGTAGATTGGCTTGGCTAATTGTGGTGTATCTTTGGGATATGTGTGAGTCTATTGTTCCCTTTCTCCTTGTAGATATCATGCCCAGCTCGGGGGTGGCAATTGTGTTGTGAGATCGATAAGCATAATTGGCCTATGGTTGGGTGGAACGTTGCAGTTGCATACCGAGTTTCTCGGGACTACTTTGTTATAAGATAAGTACTCTCTTGTGTTAATTCTGCATTGTCTTTTATTGATGAATGGCATGAATATGCTGAATGTATGCTATATGTGTAATTGAGTTTAATTCCACTGTGTTTTCTTTATATATATATATATATACATCTGCGCATGTCCATTTTCATCGAATTGGGAATTATGTTAATAATCATGGGGCTAGATGCCCTGGCTTTAGTCCAATGTTTTCTCCATTGCACTACCATGATGGAGGGGACGTTACAACTTTTCAAGTTGCATCACACCTGACATAGCCTATCAAGCAAGCTTGATAAGTCGGATGCACATTATCTAGGATTTATGTGGAAAAATTTCAGCTTCTGGTGCAGTGTTGGAATATTTTTGAGTAATCTTGCTCAAGCTTCATATGTGTTCTAGGTGCAGAAAGCACTGGTGTCATGTCCCCATTTTGACCCCCTTTGCATTAAATCGTAAATGATGTAAATATTGTTATTTAATCATGGTGAGGATCTCAAGGCCAAGGCCCCACCATTGATTTAGTGTTTTATGTATCGGCAATTAAAAATAGATGCCTGTGGTTCTTATGTTAGACAGGCACAATGTAAATTAAGACATCATGTAAATATGAATTTTAATGAAAAACCCACAACTAGCTATGCAATGCAACAAAGAGATGGGGGCATGATTCTACAAGGAATAGGGAGGGAAATGATTCAAACCCTTGAGCCAATGGTGATAGGCCAAACAATGAATGAACCCAAACTACCCGATTTTGACTTATGCACCCCAATCATTTAATTCTTCTAAGAGTTGGTTGAGGTAGTTAATGCCTTGGGAATGAAGAGGTATGACAGCCAATTTCGTGCATGGGCAAGCCATCAACCTGGAAAAACGTACTTTTGCTTCTAGGGCAAGAAAACACCCACGAAATTGTTCCCAAAGCCATTCTTCACCCATGGCCTTTGAACTCTCACGCAGTCTGAGCTAGCTGGGGTTTTTCCTTCATGTTTTCTACCATTTTCCTGCATTTTTTCATAGTTGGGAGCTCGTTTTTGTATTGCATAGTGGCTGGGAGAAAGGGAGTCACATTTTGGGAGTTTATAGAGGTCGTTTTTGCCCCTGGAATGCATATAAACGTTTTCTGAAAACGAATTTTCTCTCCTAGGGTTGAATCCCTATCTACCAATTTGTTTTTGGGTTGCCTACATTTTTCAGCACTTGTGTTTTGTTGTTGGTTGCATCCCCGTGTTGGTTTGAAATTGTGAGCAAGAATTAGGAGTGAAAGTGGACCAGAATTGGCTTGATAAACCTAGTGAGGAGGTCACCTCTCAAGAAGATGAAAAAGGTTGGTTTCTCTTGTATGCACACCTTGAAGAACACTAGAATGGAAGGTATGGCCTAACGGACTGTGTAGTAGTGAAGAGAATACTTCCTTGTTCCAGGTGTGTAGGTATTGTGGGGACCAATCTAGATAGACCTTGCAGAGGGTACCCATATGTATATGGATGATTGCACTAGCTTAGCAATTCTTCCTTCCATTGCCTAGCAGCCTGATAAACCTAACTGCAGATTGGCTTGGTTGATTTTGGTGTATGTTGGGCTATGTGTGAGTTTGTTGTTCCCTTTTTCCTTGTAGAGATCATGCCCAGCTCGGGGGTGGCAGTGTGTTGAGATATTGATGCCCACAACTGGCCTATGGTTGGGTGGAACGTTGCAGTTGCATAGCCAGTTGCTCGGGACTATTTTGTTATAAGATAAGTACTCTCTTATGTTAACTTTGCAATTTATTTATTTGATCCATATCATGAATATCATGTATGATGGATGTGTAATTGAATCTATTTCCGCTATGTTTCTTATATTTATACATTTGCATATGTTTTTTTATATAATGTGAATGTTTATTTAATAAGCATGGGGCTAGATGCTCGGTTTTAGCATCACGATCCTCTCCATCGTTCTGGTATGATGGGAGGGGACATGACATAATGGTATTAGAGCCATAGGCTACAGCATTGGGCCTCTATGGGCCAAATCTTTATACAATTACAAGGGAAGATCCCTTCCTGATCACCACAAGTTATAGCATCAATACTAAACGGGCTAAGTTGGATAATTGTAGAGGTAAGATCACCTCGTTTTGAGTAGTGAGCATCCCTGAAATAAAGAAAAAATCCAAAATTGTTCTATGTGTTTTTGAATATTTTGTCCAAGTCTGTATCGGAAGGAATTTGTGAGTTTTTTGCCGAAACGACGGAAGGAACTTGCGAGTTTTTCACCGAAATGACGGAAGGAACCTGTGATTTTTTTCCGAAACGGTGGAAAGAATTAGCGATTTTTCGCCGAAATGGCGGAAAGAACTGTGAGTTTTTGCCGAAATAGTTGACCGGAAGAACTCGGCGAGTTGCTTCGCAACAAACCGGAAGAGATGGATGAGTTCGCCGACCTGAAGAACTCGGGAAGTTCGTCCACAACGGCGGCGAAACGCAGCGAGTTCGTCTGCAACAGGTCGGAGGACCGACGAAATTTAGTGAGTTCATCCGCAACGGGTCAGAGGAGAATGACGAAGTTCACCGAAACAGAGGATTTCTGCATTTTTTCAACGAGATTTTTAAGTGCTGAAAATGGGAAATCGCCATGAAACTTATGCGCCAGATTGCACGAAATTGAAGAATTACAAAAAAAAAAACGAGGGCGCTGCCCTCAACCCACCCTACAATGGGGAAGCCACAAGGGGGAAAGCCCCCTTGACCCCTGTCATCCCCCTCATATGTCATTGATTGTGAGAAAATCCTATGATTTGACAAATTGTCAATATAATATTTTCCCACGTGCATGAAAGTAATTTATGAATTTTTGAGAATATAATGCAGCTAACAATTGTGTTGATGAAAACATTTTGTAGAATCATAGTTACATCAAGGCATCCTTCTAGATAGTGCAGTTGGAAGTTTTGGGTCTTGGTTGGGACAAGAAAATCAACATCATGGATGATGCACAGGATCCCTATGATCCTGAGATAGATGCTATAGGGGAGAACATACATGTTGAAAATGCTGAAACAGAATCTAATGGGAGAAGAAATCAAGAGACTCCTCCAGGTATTGCAGCCACCATGAGGAGCTTAAGGGTGGAGTTGCAAAGTTGTAGAGAAGATAATGAAAGGATGATTAAAGCTCAGGAAGAACAAAATTAGTTGAATGCAGCCATGCTGCGGAGTTTGATAGACATCCAAAGGCAAATAAAATATGGGCATCAGACATCAAATCTAGAAAGGGGTGTGAGTAGTTCTAGGAGGAACTCCTGCAAGAAGGCCAGTAGCTCAAGAAGAGCTTCTACAGACATAACTTATACTCCAGAAATCTCTTCTAGTGGATCATCCTCTGAAGAATCCATTGAGGGTTCAAGCTCTTCATCTTGTAGAAGTAAGAGGAAGAGGCACTACAAGAACAATTCGCATGGGGAATTTAAGAAGGCAAAACCTCCTACATTTGATGGAGAGGTAAAGTCTGGTCAAGAAGATGAAGCTTGGCTTCTTGGGATGAGAAAGTATTTCCAAGTCCAAGACTACTCCGGAAATATGAAGGCAAGGGTCTCCATCTTCATCTTGAATGGAAGAGCATCTATATGGTGGGATCACATTAAGCAAGTGAGGAAGATAAATGAAAGGAAGATTGTGTGGAAGCAATTCAAGAAATACTTCAAGCAGAAGTACCTCTCTGATAGGTACTATGATGATAAGATCAAAGAGTTCCATGAGCTGAAATTGGGACAATTGACCATGGAAGAATATGCAAACAAATTCTTGGAGCTGCCAAGATATGTCAGGTACATTCGAGATGATAAGGTAAAAATTCACCGTTTCCTAAGTGGACTGCCCCGGTCATATAAAGATAGAATTGAGTTCGATGAACCTTGAACTCTAGAGGAGGCCATAAGAAAGGCCAAGTATTGCTTCGATCAAAACAAAAGCAAACCAGAATTCCATAAGGCATGGAAGGACAAGAAAAATGAGAAGTTTGACCAAAGGAAGAAAGGTTTCAAACCACCTCATATCAGAAATCAGCAAAGGCATCCATCACAGGTTGTGACTAAGTCAACTAGGATGATGGGAGATAAGCCAAGAGATCCAAAGGAGCCAAGAGAACCACTTCAATGTTGGGGTTGTGGAGGAGACCACATGCTTAGGAACTGTCCACATCAGAATGGGAATGCAAATCAGGTTCACAACATCCACGGAGCTGAAACTGTGGGTCAAGTGGCGAGGACAATCCCTAGAATCTATGCTGCACTAGACGACCACCAGGCAGATCATCAATCAACTATGGTTGAATTTGAAGGTAAGATTGCTAAGCAATCTATTTCTATTTTGATTGACCCTAGATCTACTCACAGTTATGTCCTAAAATTGTTGAGATTTGTGGTTTTAAGAAATTAAAGCATAGTAAATCATGGTTATTTCAACTAGCCACTCGAACCAAGAGAAAAGTTAGTGAAATTGTAGAGAAGTGTCCATTAGAGATGGATGGGCTATTCACTTATGCAAATCTGAATATTTTACCATTGGGTTCCTATGATATTCTCATTGGAATGGATTGGTTAGAAGCACACAGGGTTAAACTTGATTGCTACAATAAGACATTTGAATGCATGGACGAAGAAGGAAACCCAAGGGTTGTAAAAGGAATTCCAAAGGTGACTTCTGTTAAGGCGGGTTTCAGCCATGTAGCTGTAGAAGTTCTGTAGGAAGGGTTGTCAATTGTATGCAGTCCATGTTTTAGAGGCAGTAGAAAATAAAACTCTTAAATTGGAGGACTATCATGTATTGCAAGAATTCAGGGATGTTTTTTCTTGATGAGTTTCCAGGACTTCCTCCAAAGAGAGACATTGATTTTACAATTGAACTTGTGCTAGGAGCAGCACCAGTGTCTAAGACACCCTACATGATAAGTACACCGAAATTGCTAGAATTGAAAATGCAACTACAAAAGTTGTTGGAAAAGAAATATATCAGGCCAAGTGTGTCCCCGTGGGGAGCACCTATTCTATTTGTGAAAAGGAAAGATGGAACACTCAGGTTATGTATTGACTACAGGAAATTGAACAAGGTCACTGTGAAGAACAAATACCCATTGCCTCGAATTGATGACATTTTTGATCAAATGAAAGGAGCAAAGGTATTTTCAAAGATTGACTTAAGGTCAGGTTACCATCAGTTAAGAATCAAAGAGGAGGATATTCATAAGAAAGCATTTAGAACAAGGTATGGGCACTATGAGTTTGTGGTGGTATCATTTGGTCTCACAAATGCAACAACCACATTCATGTGTCTCATGAATAGTGTTTTTAGCAAGTATTTGGACAAGTTTGTTCTTGTATTTCTAGATGACATTCTCATCTATTCTAAGAATGAAGAAGAGCATGAAGAACATTTGAGAATGGCATTGCAATTGCTAAGGGAGCATAAGCTGTATGCAAAGTTGATCAAATGTGACTTTTATAAAGATAGAATTCATTATTTGGGTCACATCATCTCAGACGAAGGAATATCTGTGGACCCCGAGAAGATTGAAGCCATTATGTATTGGCCAACTCCAAGGAATGTGACTGATGTGAGATCTTTTATGGGCCTTGCTAGTTACTGCAGGAGGTTTATAGAAGGATTCTCTAGGGTCGCAAACCCAATCACTTCCTTGCAAAAGAAGGGGATAAAATTTGAATGGTCACCAAGATGTGAGAAAAGTTTCCAACGGTTGAAGAATCTTCTTACGAGTGCACCAGTTTTGAAAATTGTAGACCTAGAAAAAGACTTTGTGGTGTGTACCGATGCATGCAATCAAGGACTTGGAGGAGTTCTTATGCAAGACAACCATGTGGTATTCTATGAGTCAAGAAAGTTGAAGGAGCATGAGAAGAACTGCGCTACTCATGATATAGAACTTGCAGCCATAGTACATGCTCTAAAGATGTGGAGGCATTACTTAATGGGAAGGAAATTTGAGTTAAGGACAGACCATTGTGGTCTAAAATACTTGTTTGATAAACCAACTTTAAATGCTAGGCAAGCTAGATGGTTGGAATTTTTGTGTGAATTTGATTTTGAAATCAACCACATAAAAGGGAAATAAAACAAGGTGGTTGATGCATTCAATAGGAAGGTACATGAAATGCATGTGGCAGCGCTTAGTACTTTCCAACCAGATTTGAGGCAGCAGATTGTTAACCATATTGTTGAGGATGAAGTGTATGTGCAGATAAAGGACAAATTGCAGCAGCAAGAACTTGGCAAGAAGTTTGAGGGCTATCATTTGAAGGAAGACGGATTTCTTATCTATAAAAATAGAGTCTATATTCCCAATGTGGAATATTTGAGGAGGATTGTTAAGGATGAAATCCATAAAGCTCCATACTCTGGTCACCTGGGATATCAGAAAAAAATTGCTACAACAAGAAAATACTATTTCTTGCCAGGGATGAAGAAGGATGTCGTTGAATACATTTCTAAGTGCATGCAATGTCAGCAGGTGAAGGTTGAACACCAACACCCCGCAGGTTTATTGCACCCAGTGCTAATTCTAGAATGAAAATGGGAAATAATTTCCATGGATTTTATTACAGGATTGCGAATGACTGTGAGACAACATGATTCCATCATGGTTGTGGTGGACAAGTTAACAAATGCAACACATTTTATACTGGTTAAGTCGACACATAAAGCCGATGCCATTGCAAATATTTTCATGAAGGAAATTTTCAAATTACATGGGTTGCCTAAGGCAATAATTTCTGACAGGGATACCAAGTTCACTTCCAATTTTTGGAAAGGTCTCTTTGCAGATTTGGGTACACAGTTGAAATTTAGTACCGCGTACCATCCTCAAACAGACAGGCAAACAGAAAGAGTAAACAGGTGCTTGAAGACATGCTTCGCATGTATGTAATGGACAAGCCATCCAAGTGGGAGGATTATGTACACCTGGTAGAGTTTGCATATAATAATGGGCATCAAGAATCATTGCAAATGAGTCCATATGAGGCTTTGTACGGAAGGAGGTGTAGGACACCAGTGACTTGGGAAAATTCAGTGAACAAAATTGTACTTGGGCCAGAATTGCTTAAGGAAATGGAACAAGAGGTTGCAAAGATCATGCAAAATTTAAAGGCATCCTAGGATAGACACAAAATCTATGCAGATAAGCATAGGGTGCATAGGGAATTCAGTATTGGGGATCATGTGTATCTTAGAGTGAGGCCAAGGAAGGGTTCCTTGATGCTTGGGAGTTGTGCCAAGCTATCACCTAGATATTGTGGGCCATTTGAAGTGCTTGAAAGAATAGGGCCAGTTGCATATAGACTTGCATTTCCTGCTAGCACTAAATCTCATAATGTTTTTCATGTCTCTTTGCTTAAGAAATATGTACATGATCCTAACCATGTGATTAATTGGGATGTGATCCAGGTGGAACCCGAGGGAGAGTTCCAAATCGATCCATTGCGCATCCTAGACAAGAAAGTAACATTGCTCCTGAACCGAGCCATCGGACAGGTAAAGGTGCAATGGAAGCACTACAATCCCGATCAGCCTACATGGGACCTGGAGGATGCCATGAGAGTGGCATATCCATTTTTGTTCAGTTTTTATGAGCACTGAGGACAGTGCTAATGTAAGGGGAGGGGAATGTCACGTCCCCATTTTGACCCCCTTTGCATTAAATCGTAAATGATGTAAATATTTTTATTTAATCATGGTGAGGAGCTCAAGGCCAAGGCCCCACCATTGATTTAGTGTTTTATGTATCAACAATTAAAAATAGATGCCTTTGGTTCTTGTGCTAGACAGGCACAATGTAAATTAAGACATCATGTAAATACGAATTTTAATGAAAAACCCACAACTAGCTATGCAATGCAACAAAGAGATGGGGGCATGATTCTATAAGGAATAGGGAGGGAAATTATTCAAACCCTTGAACCAATGGTGATAAGACAAATGTCAATGAATGAACCCCAACTACCCATTTTGACTTATGCACCCAATCATTTAATTCTTCTAAGAGTTGGTTGAGGAAGTTAATGCCTTGGGAATGAAGAGGTATGGCATCCAATTTCGTGCATGGGTGTTAGAATAGTAATCCATACTTAGTACCATATTCCATAACCATAGTCAATTTTTATTTCTCACGTGCTTCATTACACCATAGTTTGGACTAGGTGACTTTAGTTGGTCAAATACCCACATTTGAGAGTGTTCACACCCACTTCCAAGTAAACCAGTTCACCCAACCTCCTGTTTTGTCCACAATTGCACCCTCATTAAATGATGGAGTGCTCTCTCTCCTTGATTTGGGGAATTGCTGTTGACTAGGAGCGCTAGGGTGGATTTTGCCCAATTTTGGCTAGATTTGGAGCATTTATTGCTCCCTTGGTCCTCCCAAACAACTCTATTTGCTCACCCACGCTTTCCTTGGCCTCATTTATGACCCAGCATGCTTCAGCCACCTTCACACCTGAATTCGTGACTGTTTGGGATGATTTGGACTGAGTTGGACCCACCTAGGGGGGATTGAGGCCAATTTGGCAATTTTGACTTGTACACTCATCTTGAGCTATCTAATGCTCTCGAATTTCTCATGTATGTAATAAAAACCTATTCTTAACATTTTCATATGTTAGACAGTCAGTTAATGCAAAGATTAAGTTCACATTGTGTGTAAAATTGTCTCCTTTTTCAAGATTTTTCACTGGTTTTGCAAATAATTCGATTTTGTGAGGTTCTCCATAGCTCCTAGATCTTACTGTGATCAAAATAATCACATGGTATCAGAGCCATTGTGGATTTAGTGAGTTTTAGGTCAATATTAAGCATTGAACTGCATTCTAGAGAGGATTTCCAGATAAAAATTGAGTGTTTTTTGCAGGTGTTTCAGTAGTTTTCTCACCATTAACGCAACAGTAATGGAAACAAACCAAATGTTGCTCACACCCTTCAATTTCTTCGATTTGAAGGCTGAAATGGTTATCAAACTGAGATCTAAGGGTCTCTATAGAGTAACCATGGGCACAAAAGTGGAGCCAAACTCTGTTGTGGAGAAAGCAAAGTACTACAATCGACTTGATGAAGCTTATGGATTGCTATGCCTGAGCATTTCGAGGGAACTCTTGTTTCATATAGACAGTTTGACAACCCCCAATGAAGTATGGGTGAAGCTAGAATCACTCTTTGGGAAAACTGATGAACTGAGAGGCCACCGGCTTGAAAACGAGCTCATTAGCTTGAGCCCAGTGCATTTTGAAACCATCTAGGAGTTCTTCACTAAGTTCAAGTCACTAGTGCTTCAACTGCAAAAATGTGGAATTGTTAAGAAGGAGGAACAACTGATTCTGTCCATCCTTTCGAAGCTAGGCCCAGAATTTTCTGTATTTGTTAGCACATTTCACTTAGCCAAGATGACCCTTCGAAATTGGCAAATTCCATCACTAGCTACCTTCATGGAGTGTCTCACTCAGGAGTAGGACAAACTAGTTCATATGGGCACCATAAAATCAAAGGACCAAGCACCGACAATGGGTGTTTCAAATTCCAACAAAGGCAAGTAGAAATCCAAGAATTTGAGGCAGCAAGAGAAGAGGAAGTTTGACAAGACCAAGTTTGCAGATGGAGGTTCGAATCTGTCAAAGGAGAACGACAAGAAGGGAAAGGAAAAGACCAAATGCACCTATTGTCATAAGGGATGGAATCCAGAGAGCTCATGCATGAAGAAAACCATTGACTCAATGGCGCAGCTGCTGGAGAAGAACAACATCCCAGTCCCTGAGGGCGCAAGGAAGAAAGAGAGCACCTCAAATCCTGACAATAAGGAGAAATGTCATGCTTTGGTAGCAGGTATTTCGAATCCATCATCCTTTATCATTGATTCAAGAGCTTCCAGACATATGGTTTCATCCAGAGAGCTCTTCTCTTCTATGCATTCGAATGGTGGCCCAGCAGTTTGAATGGGAGATGATTCAGAAATCCAGACCAAGGGGATTGGTAGGATTGACATGGAGCATGGCTATTTCAGTGATGTGCTCTATGTACCTTCATTGGCTGCAAATTTGCTATTAGTTTATCAAATGAACCATATAGGAGAATCCAAGAGAGTAACATTTACTCCATATTTGGTAGAAATTTCAGAAATTTCTTCAAATCAAGTTGTGGCAGTGGGGTATGCTGATCATGAAGAGAGAATGTACAAATTCTCCAATTTCATTCCAAATTCTAGTGACCATGCTCTTGTCTCTCATGCCAACGAGACCTCCAAGTTGTGGCATGAAATATTTGTCCACATGAACTACAAATATCTCCAGACATTGCACAAGGACGAGGTGGTGGAAGGGCTTCCAGAAATCAAATCTTCAAATGGTGCATGCATTGGTTGTGTAGTTGGAAAGCATCCTGAGCGCAACTATGAGAAGGGAATGGCAAGGAGAGCCACTCAACCACTTGGATTGGTACATTCAGACCTCATTGGTCCTCTTCCCACTCCATCATATGGTGGATCAAGGTATGTACTCACATTCATAGATGACTACTCTCGATTCTGCTGGGTTTACTTTCTTAAATTGAAATCAAAAGTGTTTGAGAAATTGAAGATTTGGAAGGCCTTAGTGGAGAATCATAGTGGTCATAAGATAAAGATCCTTAGGACTGATAATGGAAAGGAGTATGTGAATAATAACATTCAACATGTTTGTGAGGAATGTGGCATCCAAATGAAACATTCAATCCCCTACACACCTCAGCAAAATGGTGTGGCAGAGAGGAAAAATAGATCTCTCAAAGAGATGGCCACTTGCATGATTGAAGCTAGGGATTTAAGCCCTAAGCTATGGGCTGAAGCCATCAATTGTGCTGCTCATATTCAGAACAGATTCTTTCACAAATCATTCAAAGGAAAAACCCCCTACGAGGCATGGTTTGGCCAAAAACCAAATGTGTCAAATTTCAGATATTTTGGGTCTAGAGCATGGGCTCGAATTCCATCAGAAAAGAGGAAGGCTTTGGAGCCATAGAGCAGAGAATGTATCATGGTTGGATATGGTGAATACACAAAGGGATACAAGCTCTTTGACACATCCACACTCAAAAATTTCATTGAGAGAAGTGTGCAATTCGAGGAAGAACCAATTCCCGATTTTGAGCTTACACCGGGGGAAAGCTCTTCTCCTCCACACCTTAATGAAATTAGTGATGATTCCACTTCTAATTTTTATGATATTTTTGAAGATGACATAAATGAAGATGACATTGCTGTACATGAGTCACCATCAAGGCCCAAGTAGGCAGAAAAAATCATACAAGCTGCAGGTGAATTGGCAGGCAATCCCCAAGAGCCTAGGAAGACTAGATCTCAAACAATCAATGCTTCCTTTGCAAATGAAAGTGAACTTGCTGATCACTGTTATATGATGATTGGATCTGATCCAAAATCATATCAGGAAGCTCATCATGATCCAAGGTGGAGAAGAACAATGCAAGAAGAATTCCAATCTCTCCAAGAGAACAAAACATGGGATTTGGTGCCTCTTCCTCCCAAGAGGAAACTTGTGCAATGTAAGTGGATTTTTCAAACCAAACCTGTTGCTGATGGTTCTGATCTAAATTATAAGGCTAGGTTAGTGGCTAAGGGCTACTCATAGATCCATGGTGTGGATTATACAGAGACCTTTGTACCGGTTGCAAAGATGGACTCAATTAGACTAGCTGTAGCCATGGCAGCTAGTAAGGGTTGGGAAGTTCACCATATGGATGTTAAAAGTGCATTCTTACATGGTGAGATACAGGAAGAGATCTATATGCAGCAACCTGAAGGATTCCAAGAGGATCCCACACTTGTTTTCAGGTTGAAGAAGTCACTCTATGGACTCAAGCAAGCCCCCAGGGCTTGGTATGCCAAAATGGATGCTTTTTTGCTCTCAATTGGTTTCTGTCAATGCAAGTCTGATCCAAAAGTTTATTTGCAGCAATGTGATGATAATTTGCAGGTCATTGTACTGTATGTTGATGATATTTTAATTACAGGGAGCTGCAACAAACAAATTGGCTCAATTAAAGCTTCTTTGTATAGTGAATTTGCCATGAGCGACCTAGGATTGCTAAGGCAATTTTTGGGTTTGGAAATTGAGAAATCTGAGAGAGGTATATTGCTGAGTCAAATTAAGTATGCTTCAGACCTGTTATTGAAGTTTAAAATGGCTGAATGTAAGGCAGCCAAGTGCCCATTCCTTTCAGGCATAAAACTAGGTGAATTTGAAGGCTCTCCATTGCACACTCTATAGGAAGCTAGTTGGAAGCTTGTTGTACCTTACACATACAAGACCTGATTTGTCTTATGCTGTAAGTGTTGTAGCAAGATATATGAAGCAGCCACATGAGTTCCATTGGAAGGAAGCCAAAAGGATCCTTCAATATGTCCAAGGAACAAAGAGCTTTGGGGTACACTATGCAGTTGGTTCTTCACTACAACTAGCTGGATTTTCTGATTCCGATTGGGCTGGAGATCCCATTGATAGAAAGTCCACTTCAGGTTTTGTTTTTATGTTTTCTGAAGGTCTCATTTGCTGGTCAAGTAAGAAACAACATACTATTTCACTTTCATCAGCAGCGGCCGAGTACAGGGCAGCAGTGAACGCAGCCACACAGTGTGTTTGGTTGCAAGGCATTCTTCGGGAGTTTGGTGTTGCTATTGATTCTCCAACCAACATTTGGGTGGATAATCAAAGTGCCATCAAGATATATACTGATCCAGTAAAGAGGCAAAGAACAAAGCACATTGAAATCCATATGCACTACATTCGGGGCTTGGTGCATGACAGGGTGATTTCCTTGCAGTATTGCCCATCCACCGAGCAAACTGCAGATATTTTCACCAAGTGCTTTACTGAGAAGACCTTCAATCACTTGAGATCTTTGCTTGGAGTGAGTGATGGATGGTGATTGCTGCAATTTAATTGTAGGTTCATCCCCATGTCCATTTTAGAGGGAAGTTTTTATCCCATGAGGTTTTACTTCTTGTCCTCGGTTTATATGGAGAAATAAAAATTCTGTTTGTAATGAGGTGACTTGAGCCTTTGTTTCCAAGACCTCCCACTTATTTTCATGAGTTGTACTAAGTTCTGGTTAAGGGGGGGTGCTAGAACAGTAATCCATACTTAGTACCATAGTCCATAACCATAGTCATTGCTCATGTGCTTCATTACACCATAGTTTGGACTAGGTGACTTTAGTTGGTCAAATACCCACATTTGAGAGTGTTCACACCCACTTCCAAGCAAACCAGTTCACCCAACCTCCTATTTTTTCCACAAGTGAACCCTCGTTAAATGCTGGAGCGCTCTCTCTCCTTGATTTGGGGAATTACTGTTGACTAGGAGCGCTAGGGTGGATTTTGCCCAATTTTGGCTAGATTTGGAGCATTTATTGCTCCCATGGTCCTCCCAAACACCTCTATTTGCTCACCTATGCCTGCCTTGGCCTCATTTATGACCCAACATGCTTCAACCACCTTCATAGCTGAATTCGTGACTGTTTGGGATGATTTGGACTGAGTTGGACCCACCTAGGGGGGATTGAGGCCAATTTGGCAATTTTGACTTGTACACTCATCTTGAGCTATCTAATGCACTCAAATTTCTCATGGATGTAATAAAAACCTGTTCTTAACATTTTCATATGTTAGACAGTCAGTTAATGCAAAGATTAAGTTCACATTGTGTGTAAAATTGTCTCCTTTTTCAAGCTTTTTCACTGGTTTTGCAAATAATTCAATTTTGTGAGGTTCTCCATAGCTCCTAGATCTTTCTGTGATAAAAATATTCGCAATGGAAAAGCCATTAACCTGGAAAAACATACTTTTGCTTCTAGGGCAAGAAAACCCCCACGAAATTGTGCCCAAAGCCATTCTTCACCCATGGCCTTTTGTAATGTCCCCATCTTGACCCTATTGCATTAATATTGTAAATGATGTAAATATTTTTATTTAGTCATGGTGAGGAGCTTAAGGCCAAGGCCCCACCATTGATTTATCGTTCTATGTATCGGCAATTAGAATAGATGCATATGGTTCTTGTGCTAGCCGTGCACAATGTAAATTCGAATATCATGTAAATATGCAATTTTAATGAAAAACCCACAACCAGCTATGCAATGCAACAAAGAGATGGAGCATGATATTACAAGGAATATGGAGGAAAAATAACCAAACCCTTGAGCCATGGAGTCAATCCATGTGTCAATGAGAAAACCCATGAGATCCCAACTACCCATTTTGGCTTATGCCCCAATCATTAAATTCTTCCAAGAGTTGGTTGAGGCAATTAATGCCTTGGGAATGATGAGGTATGGCAGTCAATTTTGGGTATGGGCAAGCCATCAATTTGGGAATTCAATTTTTTTTGCTTGCAAGGCAAGAAATCACCCATGTTTTGCCTTCCCAAGCCATTATGAACGACGGTCTTTCCTCTCTCACGCAGCCTGGGGCGAACTGGGGTTTTTCCTTCACGTTTTCACCATTTCTCTGCATTCTTCCATGCTTGGGAACTCGTTTTTGGTTAGCATAGTGGCTGGGAGAAGAGAACCACGTTTTTCTGGGGTTATAGAGGCCGTTTCTGCCCATGAAATGCCCATGGACGTTTTTCTGAAAACGATTATGCTCCTGGGGTTGTTTTCCCATTTTCCAATTTTTGTTTTGGGCTTTCCCACATTTTTCTGAATTGGTTGAAATCCCATTGTTGGGCATCCTACTGCAAAAATGCCCAGCATTTGCATTTCTGGCTGTTATGTCCATCCCTGTTTAGTTTGAACCTGTGAGCAGGAGATTCAGGAGTGGAAGAGGACAGATTTGGATTGATGAGCCCAATGAAGTATCCATAGCTCAATGGTTGAGCCACTAGCCTAGTAATTCACCTCTGTCCATCTCTTAGCAGCCTGAGAAACCCCATTGCTGATTGGTTTGGCTGATTCTGGTGTATCTTTGGATATGTGAGAGCTTGCTTTCCCCTTTTCCTTGTGGAGATCATGCCCAACTCGGGGGTGGCAGTGGTGCTGAGAGATTGAGGAGCATACTGGCCTACGGTTGGGTGGAACATTGCAGAAGCATAGCTGGTTGCTCAGGGACTACTTGGTTTAAGATAAGTATTCTCATTTTCTATTTTGATATTGCTTAATTGACAAATGACATGGAAATATGGAATGTATGATGGATGTGTAATGGAATTAAATTCTGCTGTGTTTTCAAGATTTTATGCATTTGCATATCTCCATCTACAATTTATATGAATGCTTATTTGATTAAGTATGGGACTAGATGTCCAGTATTATTGTTAGTGTCCTCTCCATAGCCTTGTAGGATAGGAGGGACATTACATTTTAATATCAGAGCTGCTGGTTGCAACATTGGGCCTTCATGGGTGACCTGTCACAACTTGTAGAGGTAAGTATGCTTCCTGCCCAGCATAGACTGTTAAGAAAAATTTCAAATTTTCAAAATTTATCAAAAACATTTCTATGTATCTATGAGTTTTCTGCAAAAAAAATTGAGCCGGCGGAAAAACTCGGTGAGTTCGTCCGCAATGGCGGGAGGAATCGGCAAGTTGTTGCGCAAGGCAACATGAAATCAATAAGTTCGCTGAAACTGCGGAAGAACTTAGCGAGTTGTCCCGCAACGACGGAAGAACTCGGCAAGTTGGCCCGAAGTTGCGGAAGTGCTCGGGGAAGGGAAGAAAAATTTCAAAAAAATTTCTAAGTGTTTTCGGCGGCTAGACTCGACGAGTTGTCCCGAAACTGCGGAAGGAATCGGCAAGTTGTTCCGCAACGCAGAAAAAAAAATCAATAAGTTCGGCAGAAAGATGGAAAAAAAAGAAAAAAATTCGGAAGAACTTGGCGAGTTGCTCCGAAACAGCGAGTTGCTCCGAAACAGCAGGAGAACTCAGCAATATGGTCCGAAATGGCGGAAGGTTTTTCTAAGTATTTTTCGGCGTCCAAGAGAAATTTCGGAAGAACTTGGCGAGTTGCTCTGAAACAGTGGGAGAACTCGGCGAGTTGCTTCGAAACAACGGGAGAACTCAGCAAGATGGTCCGAAACAACGGAAGGTTTTTCTAAGTATTTTTCGGCGTCTAAGAGAAAATTTTGGAAGAATTCGGCAAGTCGCCCCGCAACTGCGGAAGGACTCGGCAAGTTGGTACGCAACGGATCGAAAGGAAAAACTAAGTCTTCGACCAAAAGAACTCGGCGAGTTGGCCCGAAACAGGTCGGAAGAACTCGCTGAGTTGCTTCGAAACAAGGAATTTCAGCCATTTTTCAGAGAGATTTTTCAGGCGCCGAAAGTTGAAAAATGCCATGGAACTTGTGCACCAGATTGAAAGTGTGAAAGGAAAGCCCCCTTGACCCCCATCGTCCCTCGGAGACAGTCATTGAAAGTGTGAAATGCACTCTTGGGATGAGGAGCATGGATTGCATAAAGGGTGGTGGAATTCTCAGCAAGAGAAATTGGTTGTGATATCCATTATGGAAGATGAAAGGGGAAATTCCTCACCTTAAAACTAATTCTGTTTATAGCATAAGAATTGCATATTGGAAAACATCAAGAATGAATGATTGCACATATGTATATGTTGAATTGCTAATTCATGATAATATCATAGCTAATGATTGCTTGTATGCTTGGTAGGGAAGCCAAAGAAAGGATTAACTATGATGTGGATGAGGAACTCCATGACAGAATGAGGAATTGGGAAGAATTCCTTAACTCCTCTCTCGCTATCATATTTATATACTGGAAAATTATGGCATAAGGATGCTGGAAATGCAAGAGAGTAATAGATTAAAAATGAATATTGCACGGTGCATGTGAAAATGTTTGTGCATGTATATGATATTACATCTTGGTAAAATAGTGAGGTTTTACATATGCAATGAGCCACTTAAGATAGTCATTGTGACTGCTAATAAGTAGTTATGTTCGCATTGGTCGTAGGATCAAATACAACCGAAGCATGGATGAAGATGTGGATGATGATTATTGCATACGACCAACAACCGTATGAGGAAGGGATGGTGCAACAAATCTATGATCATGAGGTTGGAAAAAGGACTGTGTAGCCTTGGTAAGAGGCCAACTGATCAGGTAACATCAAGTGATGTAAATGACAACCATGCAGGTAATGGTTATTGGTGCATAAATTGCATGAATGTTGAAAGAGGATTTGGTAAGATCCCTTCAACTATGTTTGAATTATGTTGAATGCATAGTACTCATAACTTAATGCAAGGTAGCATTGAGGAAATGTGCATTAAGATATTATGCACAATCTTGTGGTTATGCATTGAGTGAATGCACATTAAAAGATTATGTGAGTGATGTAAATGTGCATGCATAGGTATAGGTGCACATGATGAGATGCATTGTGAGAATGCATGATTGTGATGTATGTTTCATTGCAATTAGATAATAGATGGAATGGTGAACTATTATCATTCTTAAGAGCAAGAGAATAATTGCATAAAATGATGAAATTGAACCATGCAACTCTAGTATGGTAATAATTCACAGGAAGTAGATTGTTTTCGTGATATTAAAATGCTTTAGTGACTGTGGCAGCAATGAAATATTATATGCATAGAAACTTACAAAGCAATTGGCCGATTGAAGTTTCAGATTTCAGGTAGATTGTTTTGGGCATGGAAAATATGGATAAGTCCATGATGAAGATTGGAATCTACCGTGAACAAGAGCCAAACAATATAAGAACAGGCTCATGGCTAAGCGAATCAATTTCTGAAGACACATTGCAGGAAGACCAGGAGTGATGGTCTTCCAAAGCCAAACCAGATGGGAAAGACCCCATGCTTTGGAAATGGGTTTCAGGTGAAACGCCATTGATAATTTCTCAGCCAAACCACATGTCAGTAAACCATGAAAGTGAGATGGTAAAGCTATGCCCAGAAGGCATGTGAGACACATCTGCAAAATGAATGAGTATTCTGTGACCCTATACAAGAACATGCATGTCTAAATTATTAGGGTTAATATGCAGAGCATGCTCTATCTTATTTATATCATTGCAAACTGCTTGAGTATGATTAGGGCCTACATGGCGCACATCAGAAAGGGGGTGCACACATTTTCTAGTGCTAGGTCATGATAGGGTTTTCAATATTGACTACACCTTAAGGGAATGGATGCATTCCTAGTGTTTCAATACTTGGTAGTGAATGATATGGAATGTGGTTAAGAATTGAACAGCAATACTGATGAGCTTGCTTATCCTTTTTGTATTGTCAGCCTACACAGATGCAGATTGATACTGGACATTAAAGGGAAAAGTGAATAAGGGTACGCAAAGGGATTGTATGGGAGTTGGAAACCTTTCTATGCTCACGTGAAATATTACCAAAAGGGATGGACATGCCCGAAGAGCTATGTAATAAGAGAAGGTATCATCCTTATGTGAGTAAGGGTCATGTTAACCTGCAGTCAAGAAAGTCACCTATAAAGTTCCTAAAAGGAACCACCGATTTGCACAAGAGAAGGAGTGACATCCTTGTATAAATGAAGAGTTGATGTGTGTGAAGGGTTACGGTGCAAGAAGGTGTGGTGACATTGGTAAAGGCATAAAATATCTACTGGGACAGCAGTGGGAGGGCGGGTGCCGAGGACTGACTGAAAACCCTGAGATGCCTATGGCTCCATAGTAGAGCCTTGACCTATAATGGTCATATGGTACAAGAAGGTTTGGTGGCATTGGTAAAGGAATAAAATCTCTACTGGGACAATAGTGGGAGGGCGGGTGCCAAGGACTGACTTAAAACCCTGAGATGCCTATGGCTCCATAGTAGAGCCTTGACCTATAATGGTCGGTGGTGCAGTTTCCTTCCATTGGTTGATGACCCAGACGAATGTGCTGGCTTGGTACCGGAGAGGGCCAACCAAGTATGGGACTAGTTGGGCACCACCAAATGCTTGGTAAATCCAGCCGATGGGGAGGCGTACTGGTTAATCATTAACTATATCCAAGTCCATAGGCGATCTAAAGGCTTGCAAAGCGAAGCAGGATCCTGTGGACCAGAGGGGAAACGCACAATACAGATAAGTATTCATTTTCATTTATGTCTTGTTTGGAATAATGAAGATTTCAGGTATAAGTCTTCTAACAGCTAAGCTGATACACTATTGTTTCTTTGTTGGAAACCTTGGTCATTGTAGGAAGGAAAGACCCTGAAAGACTATAAATTGCTGGTAAATCCGGAGAGTAAATGAGTGGACGATATAAATTGCTGGTAAATCCGAAGAGTAAATGAGTGGGCGATATAAATTACTGGTAAATCCAGAGAGTAAATGAGTGGGCGATATAAATTATTAAGAAATCCAGGGAGTAGCTGGTTGAACGCTATAAAGTTCTTGATAAGTCCAGAGAGTGACTAGTTGGGCATTAATTACTTGATATGGTAAAGCAGCGTGTACGCTGGCCCAACACCCCTTAAACAATTAATAAAACCAGTCGGAGCACTGGCTTAGCATATTGCTAAAGGAAATGATTGATAAACCCAGTCGGCGTACTGGCCTGGAATTGCCTATTCAAATGATTATGGAGTAGCCTACGTGCTGGCCCAACATTCGTTATTGTGTTCACGGGAAATCCAAGGCTCGTAAAGCAAAGAAGGATCCCATGGAATAAAGTGAAGAAATCCAATATAGATAAGTATTCAGTTACCTTGCAGCTTCTTGCTTATGAATATATGTGTGTATATGATTTGGTTATGATTTCCTAAACTCTTGTTTAGAGATAAACCCTATGAAAATAAACTAAACATGTGAATTGATTCAATGTTTGAGTGTAGGTATTGATGGAAGCAAGGATTATGAAGGCATCCTAGAGATGCATGTGGACATGTGACCATCCTAAAGAGATCAGTATGAGCAGTAATGAAAGATGGTGCTAGTGGATCCTAGCAGCCAAAGGTTCTGTAGGCAATAATGGGAAGGGTGCCCTAGCTGAAAATCCATATACAGACCTTAGACACTAAGTGTCATAGCCAAGAAAGGAAAGTCAAAGCATTCACATTGAAGTGAAAGAGACTAAGGAGCATGAAACCACAGTGATGGTGTAGCTCCATAATAGAACAAGACTAAGAGGGAGAAACCCCTACTCTTCTCTTTCCTTTTGATTGATGCATTTATAAAACAAAAGATTGTTGAGTGCATATCATGGCTGAAAATAGATTGTGTTTAATTGCTTGAGATGAATTGTGAATGCTGAAATAGTAAATTTCCTGTGAAAGGATGAACATGAATGAGTTCATGTGTATGTTGGGAAAGCATGAAAAGTGTGGAATTCCCATGAATAAAGCATGGACATTCCATGTCAATTGGGAAAATAATTGACTAATCTTAATGTTTATGTTATGCTTGTCCTAACAAAGAATTCCCATGATGAATTTCACAGGTAAGAAAGTGAAACAATTGGTTGCAGTCGGAACAAGAAAGTGTTGCTAGTAAGCAAAGTGTGTTCAGTTGTGCCCATTGACCATGGTAGCAAACCGAGGGCTATTAGAGTTGGATGAAAGTCTTCTTCAAACAATTTCCAGGACCCAAGAAAATCTTGGGGAGATGCTCAAGCTACAGAGGCAACAAAATGAGATAAACCATGAAGCTTTGCAGGACTCTATTCATCTGCAAAAAGAGGTAAAAATAATTTTGGGAGCAATCAGTAAGGGAAAGGAAAGTGGATCAATGAAGAAGAATTCATCCAATCATCCAATTAAGAAACGTTCCAGGTGGGAAGACTCAAAGGAAATGGACCGGGAAAAGGTAAAGCCGCCAATGAAATGTTGGGGATGTGGAGGAAATCATTGCCTCCGTGACTGCCCAACAAGAGAATATCAAGAGGGTAGAAACTGTAAATTCCCCAGGTTCGTGGACCAGTTGGAAGGAAAAGAAAAGGAAGGAATTGTTTTTGAACGATGTCCTCATGTAGAGCTAGAAGGTCCCAGCCAACAAGAGCAGTTTGTAAAGACCAAAGGACTTAGTCCCGAAAAACCCAATTAAAGGGTGAAATGCAGGACAAACCTACCACATTTTGTGAATTTTGGACATATGTAAAGTGGGTATATATTTTCCGAAGTGTTGGAACACCGAGGACGGTGTTATTCCAAGGGGAGGGGAATGTAATGTCCCCATCTTGACCTTATTGCATTAATATTGTAAATGATGTAAATATTGTTATTTAGTCATGGTGAGGAGCTCAAGGCCAAGGCCCCGCCATTGATTTATCGTTCTATGTATCGGAAATTAGAATAGATGCATATGGTTCTTGTGCTAGCCGTGCACAATGTAAATTCGGACATCATGTAAATGTGCAATTTTAATGAAAAACCCACAACCAGCTATGCAATGCAACAAAGAGATGGGGCATGATCTTACAAGGAATAGGGAGGAAAAATAACCAAACCCTTGAGCCATGGAGTCAATCCATGTGTCAATGAGAAAACCCATGAGATCCCAACTACCCATTTTGGCTTATGCCCCAATCATTAAATTCTTTTAAGAGTTGGTTGAGGCAATTAATGCCTTGGGAATGATGAGGTATGGCAACCAATTTCGGGTATGGGCAAGCCATCAATCTGGGAATTCAATTTTTTTTGCTTGCAAGGCAAGAAATCACCCATGTTTTGCCTTCCCAAGCCATTATGAACGACGGTCTTTCCTCTCTCACGCAGCCTGGGCGAACTGGGGTTTTTCCTTCACGTTTTCACCATTTCTCTGCATTCTTCCATGCCTGGGAACTCATTTTTGGTTAGCATAGTGGCTGGGAGAAGAGAACCACGATTTTCTGGGGTTATAGAGGCCGTTTCTGCCCATGAAATGCCCATGGACGTTTTTCTGAAAATGATTATGCTCTTGGGGTTGTTTTCCCATTTTCCAATTTTTGTTTTGGGATTTCCCACATTTTTCTGAACTAGTTGAAATCCCATCGTTGGGCATCCTACTGCAAAAATGCCCAGCATTTGCATTTCTGGCTGTTATGTCCCTCCCTATTTAGTTTGAACCTATGAGCAGGAGATTTAGGAGTGGAAGAGGACATATTTGGATTGATAAGCCCAATGAAGTATCCATAGCTCAATGGTTGAGCCACTAGCCTAGTAATTCACCTCTGTCCATCTCTTAGTAGCCTGAGAAACTCCACTGCTGATTGGTTTGGCTGATTCTGGTGTATCTTTGGCTATGTGAGAGCCTGCTTTCCCCTTTTCCTTGTGGAGATCATGCCCAGCTCGGGGGTGCCAGTGGTGCTGAGAGATTAAGGAGCACACTGGCCTACGGTTGGGTGGAACGTTGCAGAAGCGTAGCTGGTTTCTCAGGGACTACTTGGTTTAAGATAAGTATTCTCATTTGCTATTTTGATATTGCTTAATTGATGAATGACATGAAAATCTGGAATGTATGATGGATGTGTAATGGGATTAAATTCTGCTGTGCTTTCAAGATTTTATGCATTTGCATATCTCCATCTACAATTTATATGAATGCTTATTTGATTAAGTATGGGACTAGATGTCCAGTATTATTGTTAGTGTCCTCTCCATAGCCTTATAGGATAGGAGGGACATTACACCTTTGCACTCTCACGCAGTCTGAGCTAGCTGGGGTTTTTCCTTCATGTTTTCTACCATTTTCCTGCATTTTTTCATAGTTGGGAGCTCGTTTTTGTATTGCACAGTGGCTGGGAGAAAGGGAGTCACATTTTGGGAGTTTATAGAGGTCGTTTTTGCCCCTGGAATGCATATAAATGTTTTCTGAAAACAAATTTTCTCTCCTAGGGTTGAATCCCCATCTACCAATTCGTTTTTGGGTTGCCTACGTTTTTCAGCACTTGTGTTTTGTTGTTGGTTGCATCCTCGTGTTGGTTTGAAATTATGAGCAAGAATTAGGAGTGAAAGTGGACTAGAATTGGCTTGATAAACCTAGTGAGGAGGTCACCTCTCAAGAAGATCAAAAAGGTTGGTTGCTCTTGTATGCACACCTTGAAGAACACTAGAATGGAAGGTATGGCCTAAGGGACTGTGTAGTAGTGAAGGGAATACTTCCTTGTGCCAGGTGTGTAGGTATTTTGGGGACCAATCTAGATAAACCTTGTAGAGGGTACCCATATCTCTATGGATGATTCCACTAGCTTAGCAATTCTTCCTTCCATTGCCTAGCAGCTTGATAAACCCAATTGCAGATTGGCTTGGCTGATTTTGGTGTATCTTGGGCTATGTGTGAGTTTGCTATTCCTTTTTTCCTTGTAGAGATCATGCCCATCTCAGGGGTGGTGGTGTGTTGAGATATTGATGCTCACAACTGGCCTATGGTTGGGTGGAATGTTGCAGTTGCATAGCCAGTTGCTCGGGACTAATTTTTTATAAGATAAGTACTCTCTTGTGTTAACTTTGCAATTTATTTATTTGATGAATATCATGTATATGGATGTGTAATTGAATCTATTTCCGCTATGTTTCTTATATTTATACATTTGCATATGTCTTTTTATATTATGTGAATGTTTATTTAATAAGCATGGGGCTAGATGCTTGTTCTTAGCATCACGATCCTCTCCATTGCTCTAGTATGATGGGAGGGGACGTCACAACTAGTGCAGAAACATTGGTGCGGAAACACTGGTGCATAAACACTAGTGCATAAATCTTCATCAGTAAAACTCTGTAGAAACGTTTCCTTGTCCTGCCATGGTTCTGATACCATGTAAAATTCAAGCACAACATATCTATGAAACAAGCATAACAATTACTAGAGATGCATGCGGAAAATTGTGTGTCGAAACACTGATGCAAAAGGTTTGCAACAGTTCATGCATTATCATTAACTCAAAAGATGATTACAATGTGTAAAAATGGCTACAATAAGCCAAGCAATTCGAAGCCTAGAGAGGTCATTCGAATTGAATGCATGAGAGTGGCTTACTTGGAAGTTAACACCACTCAACACATCAGCTAACCACTTAACTACCATGTAATTGACTCTAACAGACTCTGAAACTGTCTAAATGAGTCTAACGGAATCCAGAACTCAACTGAATGCCCAAAATTAGGGGAGGGCGCCTTTCTAAACTTCAGTTAACTGAATATTAGGAGAAATAACGCCAGATGAAGTCAAACTGAGTAGGAGGGATCCTTTCTCACTCCAGTTGGCTGAATATAATAATAAATGCTCCTAGTTGGACTGAGTAGGGCGCTTTAGTCATGCAAATCACCTCAGTTTGCTCCCCGAATGATGAAGGAGGCATAGTTAATTGATATTGATGACCCATTTAACTCCTGTTTGACGGACAATCTACCGAGAGTGGACTCAAGGCCTGATCTCCGTAGCTCAATGCGAGTCTAGAACAAATAGGACAAAACATAAAATACTTTCCTAGATCGTATGGAAATACAAGTGTAAGGATAGATCATTTACATTAGATTTGTAGATCCCTCTCCTTCGTTGATCCAATGCTCCAACGCTGCCAGATCGCAAGTAGCTAAACCTTGTTGAACATGTGACAGACTACGAGAGGTGAAAGCATATATCTCATATGACAGATCTAAGTTAACAGTTAGGAGGAAAACTCTAAACATCATCCAAGAGACAACATTTATGGAAAGCAATTATATTAACTGTATTGAAGAGTGAGGAGTACAATAGAAAATATTATTACAACCATTGCCTTAACGATGCAAGCTCCTTTCGACAAGCCATGCCAAAGTTCCTAGAGAGAAGTGGATGTTCTCCAAGCTAGGGTATTAGATCTATTGGGCTTGATTTGACCAGCATGAGAGTACCATAGAATTCCTCCCCTTGGAGAGGGGTAGAGCTTCACTTAAATAGGACTAAGTGGATAGGGTATGGATAGTATAGGTTAAGATATGGTAGGAGAGAGATAGGGGATCCTCCCTAGAGGTTAGGAAATGAAGTTCAGCTCCCCCAACAGGTCAGGGATAGGGATCCAAGTCAGCAACCTTCGAGAATGAGCTCGAAAAAGCTATTTTTTCCCATTAACTGACTTCATTGCACATTGTAATGGAGCAAGATGCAACGTCGCATGTTGCATGAGTGAAACCTGCAACGACCTCTCAAAACCTAGTACAATAGGGTACAAATACTTCCAGGTTAATCACTTAGCCAAGATGACCCCAGGGGTGTATACACTGAATCTCATGATGGAAAGATTTTCGGTGTAACAGAATGCCCCCCAAAGCATGAAGCTGTTGAAAAATAGACAGGTGAAATGTTTTGATAGAAGGAATGGCAATAGGCTTGTCGGACGAAGGACACTGCTGCAGTACAACTGACTCTGAACTAACAATCTCGTACAACATGGCTGCTAACCAATACATTGCAGATCCATGGTAGTAATGACCGACTAGACACAATCATGGCTACTAGACACAAGCATAAATCCATGATGAGATGATAGCACAACGACGACCAATACAAATGTGGATCTGTGTAATTTGACTCAATAGAAACTCCATCACAACTTGGGTGAAACATGACTCCCCAGTGTCTTCAAGCTGAACCCTCAATGATATGAATCTATCCATGTGATTACAAATGTTTTGACGTCGAACATGGTAGAAACCACTTGAGTATTGGTCATTGAGGTAAACCATTAACAAGCGCGAAGTTTCACCATTAATGTCAGTGATTCCCAAGGTATCACATTACATATCACCAAGTGTGAATAGGTGAGTTGAAGTCGAACGCAAGATGAAATCTTTCAATCAAGAGTCAATGATGTAAACTCATGTTGAAAGCAAGGTAACCTGCCATTGAGGCATGTAGGGCCAAGGTACTTGGTTGGTTTCTAGATTCAATCTTTGGATGATGTGTTGAAGTCAACAAGGATGAATCCGTCGAAGGAGGGCCATGATGAATCCCCCATCATCGACACGAAACATGACAAAGGATGTGTAGAGTGGATCGGATGGTACAATAACATGTGAAACTGAATCAGAGTGGATCGACATTATTGAAGGTGTACTAACTGCAAATAGTTAAAATGTTCTTGAACATGGGCATGGCATGACTTGGCAGTATTGAATTGACAAGTATGACACCAAATTTTAATGCAATTGATGATGAAAGCTTTCTTTGAATGACTCAAAGGAGTAATAAGACTCAGAAAGTAATCGGGACTCGAGGACAAACAGATGATCCAAGTGCTATATGCAAATGCAGATGAGTGCCATGTTCAAGAACGACTATGTACTGCCACTGACAAAGGTGTAAATACAAAAGCTTTCCTTTTTCCCCATCATGAATGATGAGTGCCTCATGTGTTTTTTACGAGCTTGATGAGGGTAACCAGATGCTCAGTATAGCTCATCTCATAGATGAGTCCAATCCCAAACATTTTCCGAACCTGGGATAGGAGGGGTTCGTCCCATGATGGGCCCTTCAATGTAAAAATTTAACGAGTCCATATAAGGTAAACTTGGTCGTCATTTCATGTTTAGAGAGTCTGAAAAGAACTAAAGAAGACTCCAACGGTCCTTTTTCGTACTTTAGCCTCATCACCCGAAAAAAGGGTAAAACAATGCGGGAGAGGACTCTTCCAGTCATGATTGGATGGAGTATACCTTTTTCATAATTAGTGCCCCCTAGTCCGAAAAAGGGGTAAATTATCACCAGGAAGATGACCATTCAAATACTTTAACAAGCGTGAACGCGACAAGTTTGCTTGGCAATCTTTTCATTTTTTCGAGAGCCTGAAAAGAGCTTAACGGTAGACTCTGGGGGGTGTCCTTTTCCGTGGGAGTTTAATGAGCCTGGAAAAGTGATAACTTGCAACTCGGTACTTATTCTCATAGTTTCAAGAGCACGAGAACAAACGAAGAGTGAGCTCATTGTCATGCAATAATTACAATCTAACAGTTGCAAAAAATAATGACAAAACATTCAAAGGAGTGTTCATACCTGAAATGACCGTTGTAATGCGAGAAACGACATGAAAGACCGCTTACAACTCCTGCATATTCGGAAACTAGGTCAAATATCCAAATAATATCCCAAATATGATCAAAAATAATTAAAACTATGGGAAATGACCCTAGAGCATTAAATATTCGAAAAAGGAATATTCTTTTTCATTTATAAATAGAAAAATGGGCCAAAAATAGTCACCATTGTTTCATTTGCCAATTTGGGAGCAGAAGCGCCAATTTGGAGACAAAACTTCTCTTGCCGATTCCGGGAGCTACGAGCTGCCATTTCACCCGCCGTCTGGAGCAGGTAAGCCTAAACTTCATCCAAAAACTTTCTAGTGGATCACATTTTGATTTTAGGTTCAATTTTTTGGGTTTTTTGATGAATTCATGGAGGGCTATTGCGCCCTCGGCTTGTCGCAGTTTTCCCTTTCGGGAACTGCGACGAGATCGACTCGGCGCAAGTCCCGAATGCGTGGGGTGCAACGTCATCGCACTGTATACATTGGCACATTGCGATGACGGAGATGCATTTCCCAACCATAAAATTAAACCCAAAAAGGAACTTCTTGTCTTTGAAGTGAGGTCTAACAGTGTTTAAATGCCCATTTTGGCAGGTTTCCAGCAAGCAAACATGGTTTTAGAGTGGCGGGAAAGAGAACACGAGGTGGAAGACGTATAAGATGCTAATGATCCAGAATGTGTGAATGCTTTGAGAAACTACGGTTTGCTCAAGTTCTTTGAGATTCAGGGGATGAGATCCCAAATCCCTCTATTGTCACATATGCTCCGATGTTGGGATGCGAACCAACAACACTTTGTGATTGGTGAGCACATTCTCACTATAGATGTTGAGGACATCTATTTTATTACTGGTTTGTACTGGAGAGGGGACCCTGTAGCTCTCATCGGATCATGGGATAGTGACCGCACTGTCGATGACATGGTGTCACAGCATTGTATTGCTCTTGCTTGATCTTCTAGTGGGAATATTCCCATTAGGGATGTCGTGAACCACCCACTGCTTACCATATTGTTCACTATTACTAGAGTGGCGGGGAGCCAAGCCCCACACATGGCCACTCGGGCTCAGATGCTTTATGCGGAGGACTGTATGTCCCCCAGGATCTTCAACTAGTGTGAGGGTCTCCTCGCAAACGTCCGAGCTCAGTTGACCAAGTGTCGGCCAGGAGAGCTCAAGAAGTTTGGATATGGATCACTCATGGTATCTTTCCTCTTGGAGAAGATCCCTCTCTTGCGCCCACAGGTACGACTAGATGATAGGGAGCCCAGGGATCCCCACATGCTTAGATGGGAAGAGGTGATGGCCAGCCATGGCAGGGGTCCTATCATCAGCTTTGGTGCCGAGTTCTTCAGCTGGATGGAAGGCCAATTAATCATGGTTGAGGACTACCCATACGGTGGTATGGATTACAGACAGGATCCTGACTTGGTGCTGCCCGAGGGTGCAACATGGGGAGACACGGGTAAGAACAAAACCCTTGTACTTTTTAGTTTTGTATATTTATAATTTTTTTGATGCAGTGCTGACAAGTATATGACATGTGTGTGTAGATGTGGGTCCCATATGGTTGGTAGGAGTCTCCCTTTTGGCGAGGAGAGATAGAGGTGGGGAAGCAGTTGTGCCCCTAGGTGTTCATGCTACCATCGTGGAGATGGAGGAGGTGTACAGGAACTTGTCCCAGCTGACAGTAGATGTTCCTGAGCTAGCAGTGGATGACTTACCAAGACCTATGCATAGGTTTGGAGTTGGAGCGTCGGTATGCTTCAACGCCTTACTCCGCAAGGTAGAGAGGACTGGATTGTGTCCACACTCAGCGACAGAGAGCTGTCCGTCCCAGGGGTGTACGGGCTAGGCGTTAGGCCTGATGACGTTATTATACTTGTATTGAGAGCTTAGAGGCCTTAGATTTTGTACTACTGAAATCTACGAGGCTTCATATTTTAGAGACTCACTAAAAGCCTTCGTGCTTCATATTTTTGTACCAGCACTACTTTTGATGATATATATGTACAAACATTCTCGACGATTTATACATTATGTGTTTTTAAAATGATGAATGATGTGATCTTGTTCATATGTTTGCTTTTTATATAGTATATTATTTACATGTTGTGAATGCTTTTACATATTATGAGTGTTATGTGTGTGCGATGTACCAATCCAAAATTAAGTTGGCCATCGAGTCAGCAACTGTGTTTAACTCTCGTGGAATGTGCAGGTATCAAATGGATTCAAATGACCTTTCTAGGAGACGTACTCATCTGAAGAGACAGAGCAAGGTAGGATCACAGATAGCGTAGACCCAGTTAAGGTGGGAAACCACTAATTGAGAATCCATGTGGATGACAATGTGGTTCATACCTAGGGAGATAACACTAGTTAGGGTTCTAATTACTGCCTGATACTCTGCGGAATTGTTGGTTGCAAATACAAGGAAACTCCGTCCTGAGTTGATGAGGTACCCTATTGGGGAATATAGTACCCAGGATGCCAAGGCAAGGTTGCGGGTATGCCGGCTGGCGCCGTCCATGAATCCATAGCACGTTTCCATCTGTACACGCAGACAGAACATAGTATACGAAGCGGAAACATTTTCTAAAGACACAAAAAATAAACGCGTCACACCACACAAAAACACGCCATGTGCAGTATATACAAGAAAATATATGCATGACAGGTTCAGGCATAGTACCTCTTCAGGTAAATCCCATTACGGGGTTCACCCAAAGAGATTCCGTCATAGTCTTCAAGCTCGTAAGCTCCCTTTTCCAAAACATGTTTGACAATGTAAGGTCCATGCCACATGGACTCGAACTTTCTTGCTCCTAGTTTATCATGCTTCTGGTCGTATGTGAGGACCAGTTCACCCTCATTGAAGATACGAGGTTCAATAGACTTGTTGTATTGAGATTTGATGCGTTTCTTATGTGCTTCATTAGCGAGAGCAGCATCTCGGTGGGACTCGTCGAGTTTTGCTAAGTGCAGGAGACGTTCTTCCTCGGAAGTGGTGTTGGGAAGAAGTTCGACAGCAAGTTGTAGGGACAGAATTTCGCACTCTATGGGTAGGATAGCCTCCAATCCATACACCAATTGGAAAGGAGTGAAACTTGTGGCAGTTTTAACGGAGGTTTTGTAGGCCCATAACGCTGAAAAGAGCATATTATGCCAGTTGGACTTATGCGTACCTACCATCCTTTGGACCATGGTTTTCAAGACTTTGTTAATGGCCTCTACCTGTCCATTGGACTGCGAGTAGTAGGGTGTTGAATTTTCATGGCGAAAACCCAACCTATCTCTCAGTTCATCAACCATGTGGTTCTGAAAGTGAGAACCATGATTGGTAACTATCGCCTAAGGAACTCCAAACCGTGCTATTACATGATTGAACATGAAGAGTGTGGCGGTTTTGTCGTCGTTTTGGTATGTAGGCATAGCCTTGGCCCACTTTGTGAAGTAATCTATAGCTACAATGATGTAACTATGCCCCCAAGCCGAGGTAGGCTTACAATGCATAAAATCGATGCCCCATTTTGTGAAGGGGCCCACGACAATAATCGGGTGTAACAGGGCGGGATGGGTGCGCTTCTTCGTATGGAAGTGTTGGCATGGAGGACATTTTTTGACGGCCTTAATACAATCTTTGAAGATCGTAGGCCAAAAATATCCTGCGCGCAAGATCTTTTGGGCTGTAGAAATCCCAGAAGGTGACCACCACACGCCCCAGTGTGACAGTCATTCAGAATGCGTTCAGCCTCATCATGAGTTAGACAACGTCGAAGAATTGAATCAATGCCACGACAGTACAAAGTATCATTGATGATCAGATAATACTTCACATGGTGACGTATTCTACGACGGTCGTCACGAGACAGTCGAGGGTTGAAGCGTTGGGTTTGAAGATATAATGAAATATCTCCATACCACGGATCAGTCGTACTGATGAGAAACAACGATTCATCTGGAAAAGAATCATTGTGATCAATTTTTGCATCAGGACGGGGAAGGTCATAGATAATCTCAGGAAACACCAAAGACTTTTTAGATTTGGCTTTCTCGAAAAGAAGGTCAAATTATTATAGTATCATGATCCAGCGTGAATACTTGCCCCCAAGCACCTGACGTGTCAGTACGTGGTACATGGGGTTCGAGTCTACGATGATGGTGGTGGTTCGGATCAAGATATAGTGTCGAAACTTTTGGACGGAGATGACCGCCACGAAAGCAAGTTTTTTGACATGTGAATATCTAGTTTCAGTGTCAGTGAGACCCTTACTCGCATAGTATATTACATGTTCCTAGGAGTTTTGATCCTCCTGTACCAAGACCATGGCGATAGTGGTAACAGAAGCAGCGATATATAAGATATAATCTCGATAATAATTGGGCGGTTAGAGCACGGGGGAATGCGTGATGGCATGTTTGATACTGTTGAAGGATTTTTGAGCTTGATCATCCAAAATGAATGGGACATCCTTCTTAAGCAGTTTCATATACCCCTGAGTCTTTTCCGCAAAATTGGAAACAAAACGTCTTAAATAAGTCGCCTTCCCTTGGAGACTTTGAAGTTTCATCACATCAGTCGGGGGTGGTAGGTTGATGTTGGCCTCCACCTTTAAGGGATCAATACAGATCCCGTCTTTCGAGATGATAAATCCAAAGAGGCATCCGGACTTAATGCAAAAGATACACTTATGAGGATTTAGATGGATATTGTATCGTTTGCATCTGAGGAAAATGGCCGTCAGATGATCCATGTGGAACCCAAGCTGCTTTGAATGAGCAGGGAGATCGTCTAGGTAAGATTCCACAAAGTCCTTAATGTCATGGAAGGCATACAACATGGCCCACTGAAACGTGGCGCCAACGTTTTTAAGGCCAAACGGGAGTTTGCGGTATTCAAACGTTCCCCACGGGCAGATGAAAGCCATCTTATGTTGGTCGGATGGGTTGATCTCAATCTGGTTGTAACCAGAAAAGCCATCCATGAATGAAAAGATGATGCTTCTGGCACAATTGTCAATAATCTGGTCAATGAACGGGGGTCGGGTAGTTGTCCTTAGGACAAGCCTTGTTGAGGTCCCGATAATCGACACAGATGTGAATGGTACCCTACTTTTTGTTCACAGGGACGACGTTTGAGACCCAATCTATCAACGGGATAGGATAGATGAAGCCAACCTTTAAGAGCTTTTCAATCTCTGCTTTGATTGCTGCAGTCTTTCAGGGGTGTACCATTCGCAACTTTTGACATACAGTTTTGATGTCGGGATAGGTTTTTATTTCATGAGAAACAATTGCAGGGTCTATCCCAGGCATCTCCTCATAGGACCAAGCGAATACGTCTCAGAATCGCTTAAATAAGGCCGTACCAATAGCTATTTCTTCAGGGAAACACTTCTGGCCTATGCGAATGTGTTCCACTATACCAGGTTTCACCGAAACGCATACCGAGGTGGTAGGCTCAATGGTTGCCAGGTTTCCCTTAGTGTCTGAAAGACATGTAAGTATGGGGGAATGAGGGAACGGGTAGATATCCGATGAGAAGATGGTGCTAATGTTGTACTCTATGTACTCCAAAGGTGAGAGAAAAGATGACCTATGGTGGAGGTCATCCCACGAACCATCATCAACATTCATAATTTCCATGATGGACTCGTCTGAATGAAAAGTCCGAAGTAAGAGATCAGGTAGAGATGATGCCCATTGTAGAGAAAAAGATGGGGAGGCCATAGTGAAGTGGTCCTCTGGTGATGATTGGATAGCCTTGTAAATGCGTTCAGCGGGTGAAAGAGGCATTGCGTTTCCAATCAGGTGTGTTGTGGCTTCATCGAGTACAAGCCAAGTATCTGTGAGGTGAGATGAAATCTATGTGGAGATCATGTTCACCGAGGCAACATGATTAGGGGGGGTCTGAAATCGGGAAAACACCCATGAGAGATGAATCTTTCAACAGGAAAACCCCTATAGTCTCATATTGTTTTGACATTTGTCCAATGGAAGGAATGTGGTCACCAGGATGAGTAGTAGTGTCTGGTATGCAAAAATCTAATTGGTCAACGGTGACAATTCGGCCTTGGTGGGGGAATTGTACTATGAGAAAGAATGAAGAGGCTACTGCCTGCATGGCGTAAAACCAATTGCAACCAAGCAAGAGATTATAATATATTGGGGCCGAGACCACTTCCATGTTAATGGTTACGGTATTTTCGCCCAACTCGACTGCAAGAGCTTGTAAGAGCCCATGAGGTTGAAAACCACGTCCGTCGAATGCTTTAAACATGGTAGGGAAACGATTCAATTCGGGAGATCCTATGGATCTCCAACAGGCGATTGACATGACAGAAGTAGAGGCGCTTTCATCCAAAAGGGTACGATGGACAATCTTCCCAGTAATGTTCACAGCAACATGGAATGCGAGCTGATGGGAAAGCCTCGGCTTGAAGTAGTCAAGTCGGAACATGATGGTATTCGAAGAATCAGGGTCAACTACACCGATGGCTACAAGGAGAGTTTTGCGTTGATTAGGACAATTTTGCAAAACTTCCAGGGTAGACATGGCGCAAGGAGATTGTTCCAAGTCTTCTACGATATTGTAATTTTGTTATGCCTGAGCATTAGGATTGAAAACGGCTTTCCGAATCGTGCTCTTGGGTGGTCGAAATATCGAGTCTAAAGACGGCTTCTCAATGGTGAGAGAAGTTGATGGTATAGTGACATCAAGTAAGGAGTTGGAACCTTTTTCAGAATTACTTCCAGCAGGTTACTTTGAAGGGACCGAGTCGTATAATCGCGAGCGGGTGTTCAAATTGATCGTCTCGTTACGCACCATGAGAAAATGCGCGGTATTGGATGGTTCCCCCTGGGCTGGGGGGGGGTTGAGCAATAATTTGTTGATTTTGAGTGGGAAACAAATAGTTGAGGACTGCAGGAGTGGGTTTACCTCTAAGAAACTTTTGGACTTCGTCTCTATGGGGACACTCTTTAGAGAAGTGATCATCTCCGCATAGTAAACAAGGATACTTTAATTTCTGTTTCTGTTTGGTATCATCAGGAGTTCTCTTTTGTTCCTGCTGGGCGGAAGACTTCTTAGGTTTCCCCTTGTTCTTCTTCTTGCCGCCGGACTTATGAGATGAAGCTGATTGGAAAAAAATCACCTCTTCAGTTACAACAGGAACGATTGATTTGGTGGTGCTGTAGCCAGCTGGAGTTGGTGATGGGGATAAACCATGAAGGTTCGACGATCCAACAGTGCTGGCAGCAAGTTGGGTGTTAAGGGATCCAATGATGCCATCAGTTTGGGGTCCTTTAGGAGGTTTCATGGGGTCATAAGTGTCGCGGGGTGCATCAGGAAGAATCTCAAACAATGTGCTCGATTGAGCGTAGACTAAATCTACGTAATGGGCATGAGCTATAGCTTGCTCTTCGGTGACATCACCGCCCATGGCGACATCTCGAGCTATCTGAGGAATGAGAAACTTTGTAAACCAGTCTGCTAGGAGTTGGTCTGGAATGGGAGCCTTAATCAAACGTCTTCTCTTTCGCCACTCATGTATATGAGTAGCGGTATTCTGGTGGAGAGAGGTGAGAAGTTCCGTACTAGTTTCGTACTGTATAGGCAGTTGGAAATGGGTCAAAAAGTTCATAGCAAGAGAATCAAAATCATGAAAAGAATGAGGTGGTCAAAAAGACAGATCGAGTCGTCCATCAGAGAGTTGGATGAACACTGTAAATGGTATGTCATCACATGGTGCTTAGGATCCTCGTCCGGCTTGCCATCAAACTTGGGGATATCCGACAGAAGTTTCACCAGAATTGGGGGCCAGTTAGTCTTGTGGTAAATGGGGTCATTCATCAGTTGAGATAGATCAGGGAGGTCCAAAGTAGCCAAAAAGGGAAACTGTTGATAAGGTTGCGGATACTGGTAGTACCGATAAGGCATGTAAGGACCGGTAGGACCTTGTATTGATTGATCAAAGGGTGACCACGGAGGAAACTGACCGTAGGGGGGTGTGCTTCCCGGACCGTAAAGGGGTCCGCCACCATAAGGTGGTCCATTCCAATAAGATGGGGTTCCACCTCCACCACCAAGAGGAGGTGGAGGTCCATCGCCATCGTCGGGGGGAGGTGGAGGTCCATAACTATAATAAGGTGGCTCGCCACCGCCTCCACTGGGAGGGGGTGGTGGAACACCTCCACTGCCAGAAGGATGGGGGCCCCCACCACCTCCGCCATCAGAAGGATGAGGGTCCCCACCACCACCACCACCATAATAATTAGGTCCGCCACCGCCTCCGCTTGGAGGGGGTGGTGGACCACCTCCATCGCCTGAAGAGAAATGTCCTCCCCCACCATAATAGGGTGGTCCTCCGCCGCCTCTACCTGGGGGGGGTGGTGGACCATTCCCACCATCGCTGGAGGGGTGGGGGCCATTGTTGGTAGGATGAGTTGGACCTCTGCTAGAAGGTAGAGGTCCACCTCCTCCAAAGTTAGGTGGGGGCCATTGCCTCCGGCAGGAGGTGGGGGTGGACCGATCGGGGGTGGTGCTGCTTGAGGGATAGTTGGTTGGGGTCCATGTTGTAAAATGGGCTACTGCCCCCATAGAGTGTATGGGTTTCCAGGATAGGGTATGCCGTATGGTGCATTTCCAGGATTAGATTGGCCCGACGCAGGGTTAAAGGAACCTATATATGCTTAAATCCATGAGGGTTGAGTTACATTGGATGGCCCCCCAACATGAGATAATCCCATGGTGGATGGTCTAGCGGGTTGGGAAGGTCCAACGGGAGGTCCATTGGGGATTCTACCGCCTATGTTCTGGTTAGGAAATGCGGGTTTCCCCCCAGCCACAATAGGCTGATCATTAAACAAAGGTTGAACTAACATAGGTTGTTGACTAGCTACCGTAGTAGTAACGTTACCAATAAGATAATCCAGAGGAATGGAGTATCCTCCCCTCGAATTTTGAGGTGGGGGAGGAACTGGTAAAGTAACCGTGGTAGTGACAGGTGTGTTGGACTGTTTTTGTTCAATGGGTTGGGT
Organism: Larix kaempferi; assembly: GCA_027924585.1. Taxonomy (NCBI): domain Eukaryota; kingdom Viridiplantae; phylum Streptophyta; class Pinopsida; order Pinales; family Pinaceae; genus Larix; species Larix kaempferi. The sequence goes on from BSBM01000729.1 coordinate 14,122,663, forward strand.
AGTAGGAAGTACCGAACTGGTCTCCTTTCTAGGAGGTACATGTGCAGGGATGGATGGTTGACCAGTTTCAGTAGTGGTCACGTGTTGTGTGTATGATTTTGGTGACTCGAAAGATAAAGAGTGACCTAGGATTGGTTGATAAGGGGGTAACGATGGGTGTTCAACCCTTCGTTGGAGACTCGAATTCCGACACCTCTCAGCCATATACCGAAAGTGAGACAATTGGCTATGGTAATAGGCCAAAGGATCATCCGGAGTAGTCTCATTAGGCGGGGGTACTGTGGAAAAATGGGGCACTGAGTGACCAGTAGAAGATGTCCAATAAGCTGCTGAAGGACCAACAACTGCTGTGGGGTTGATTTATCCATTCCAAAGATCCAGGCTCTCCCGACATAATGGGAGAGAGGTCTTGCGAAGTGGGAACTTGTGCTTCTTCATCCTATGGGGGATGAGAGGCAGGTGAATCTGGAGGAGTATGTGGAAACAAATGTCCCCCAATAGTCAAAGTGGGGTTTTCCACTTCTTGTGACCTGACCCTGGCTTGAGGATCCATCCTTGCCCTCGAAATTACCTCCTGATTAAGGGAATATTCAGGTCGTAAGTTTTGGATTCTATGGGACCTTCTCCAACGAAAGTCAGCTAGAGTGACCAAAACAAAAAGTTTCTCCTAATGCAAGCTAAAAGAAAAGCAGCCTAGACAAAACCCTACGCAAACTAAGGAAACAAGCAAAATTACGTGATAAGAGTGGATTCAAAGTCTAGAACCTCACGGGATTATCAAGGCATCGCAAACCACTATATGCTGCAGGGTCCAACAATATGACGCGACAAGGAGGATTGGGACCATACTGTTTCCTACATACCCGATTACCTAAACAATACGTGCATGCTAATCTCCCCGAGTGTTGTTCTCGGTGTATTGCTTTGCCAAGACGGATAAATGGTTAACTCAGTTGGTTTCAGGAATCCTAGTGGTGTCTCCCGATATATGCAAGGTATGTGGGAGCTCAAATCGGTAGTGGTGTTGTCTAATGCACAACCGTTCGGCAAGAGACCTTCCGATATACTACCGAGTACGTGATACACCCTTCGATATATGCCAAGTATGGATTATGGTACTTGGTGGGTACGTGAAGGAGATCGATATACCGATAATTACTTGGAATACTACAATACCCCTGGGATACAGTGCTGGCAAATAACGACAGCTGCCATGCTTAACGACACCAAAACACGTCTCTAACTTACACACAAGTTGCTATAAAATTTTACCTAGTTCTACCGTTAATTTTATCTGGACGGTTAGGTGAATGCATGAGGTGAGTACATAATCGGAAGCATAATGCAAGTCCTAGCTACATGCATGAAATATTCTTTTCTTTTGATGAATTCTAACTATGGGAAGGAGAAAACTTTTTCCAATAGTATTGCCAAAACAAACTCAATGCAACCTAATTCCCAATTCAATCAAGTTTGACTACAAAAGCATTCTTTTCATTTTGTGCGAAGCATAAAAAAATCACAACACTACTAATCCAAATCACAACATTTTTTCCTTTTTCTTTTCTTTTCAAAGCAAAATAACACTAGACAATGAAAAGAGAGAATTCTAAGATGGAGAATGCAAGCTTTTCAATAATGACCTAAAAGCAATAAAAATAAAAAAATGCATCTATCTTTCCTTAGCAAATCAATTTTTCAAAAATTGAGGTACACTTTGAGTCTTTCAATAAGATGAGTGATTCACAATTCAAGAAAAACACAACTGATCACATATTCATCCAACTTTTCCAAAAGATGTACAAGCAAAGCATTCCAATGCGCAAACAATTTCCTTCAACAAAGCTCGAGAAATGATGGGAAAGAAGCACTTTTAACTTTTCAATGGATGCATCAAAGGATTAACTTGATAACAACTATGCTTTCAGATGGAAATGACTGAAAAGAAAACACTACTTGCAACACTCAGTACACTCAGAAAACTCAGGAAAAGACAAGCACTCAGTTGAGTTTAAAGACACACAAGACTCAAAATCAGAGTAGCAAGCAAACCAAGCAAGCAAAGCTCAAAATATGATGTGAATGAGGTTTGGGAGCTGATCTAGTGCAGTGTCCAGATCAGTCAAGGAGAGGAGAGAATGCAAGGGTGAGCGGATGAAGGTGGAGGAGACAAGAGTGTCCACCACTACCGATTCTCATACTTGTCCAAGACGGAACCCAAAATCAATCCAAGCAAAACCAAACACTCAACACACGATTAAAGGATGGGACCTCTGGCTGTATCTTTCAGCACAGAGGGAGTTCATACAACAAACCAAAACTCAGATTGACATATGGAGAGGAGATGCCTGCATGCCAAATTTGACAGATCGGCGCACTCTGTGCTTGTATACAGTGCGACGTCGCACTTTACCAATGCGGGGGGTGCCATGCTATTGTAGTATACCAATGAAAGGACTGCGACGAGTGACTAACAGGAAAATAACAAAGACCATAAATGACATAGTGTCGCTCTGTTTTCACTAACCAGGTGCGACAGGAGAGATCTAAGTTGAAAAATGGATCAAATCTCCAAGCAATGAGCCATGAAATGGTTTGGGAATGAGTAGTATGAACTCAGAGGAAGTAGATTAGAGTCTTCGAGATGAAGATCTGATAGTGAAATCAACTTAGGAAGTAAATGACAAACAAAAGGATTGTGTCAAGTAATCAACTTAAAATGACTCTTAGAATGACAACTACAAAATAAGACAAGTAACTCCACAGTATGGTCGCCAGACTTGTTTGATGGACAATCTATCGAGAGCGAACTCAAGGCATGATTTCCCTAGCTCAATGTGAGTCTAGAACAAATAGGACAGAACATAAAATACTTTCCTAGATTGTATGGAAATACAAGTGTAAGGATAGATCATTTACCTTAGATTTGTAGACCCCTTTCTCCTTCGTTGATCCAATGCTCCAACGCTGCCAGATCCCAAGTAGCTAAACCTTGTTGAACATGTGACAGACTACGAGAGGTGAAAGCATATATCTCATATGACAGATCTAATTTAATAGTTAAGGAGGAAAACTCTAAACATCATCCAAGAGACAACATTTATGGAAATCAATTATATTAACTGTATTGAAGAGTGAGGAGTACAATAGAAAAGATGATTACAACCATTGCCTTAACGCTGCAAGCTCCTTTCGACAAGCCATGCCAAAGTTCCTAGAGAGAAGTGGATGTTCTCCAAGCTAGGGTATTAGATCTATTGGGATTGATTTCACCAGCATGAGAGTACCATAGACTTCCTCCCCTTGGAGAGGGGTAGAGCTTCACTTAAATAGGACTAAGTGGATAGGGTATGGATAGGATAGGTTAAGATATGGTAGGAGAGAGATAGGGGATCCTCTCTAGAGGTTAGGAACCGAAGGCCAACTCCCCCAACAGGTCAGGGATAGGGATCCAAGTCAGCAACCTTTGAGAATGAGCTCGAAGAAGCTATTTTTTCCCATTAACTGACTTCGTCGCACCTTGTAATGGAGCAAGGTGCGACGTCACATGTTGCATGAGTGCAACCTGCGACGACCTCTCAAAACCTAGTACAATAGGGTACAAATCTTTCTAGGTTAATCACTTAGCCAAGATGACCCCAGGGGTGTATACACTGAATCTCATGATGGGAAGATTTTAGGTGTAACACTCCCCGAATGAAGGAGGAGGCCCAGTTCACTGAAACTGATGATCTGCTGATGATGTAAGCACATAATTGAGTCAAAATACTTAGGATAAGTGGCAAGTAAAGCTGTGAAGCACAAATAAATGATGTGTGGTTGAAAAATGCTCCAACACATACAAAGACATGTGGGATGGAATGGAGTCTTGAGAGCAGTGTTCCACACTACACCGGAAAAGGTGTAGTCTAACTATGCCCTGAGGTCGCCTCCGAGTTGTTTCTACGTCCTTAGTCAAAATTTTCCCACTTGATCACTTATCGGCAACGCCAGATTTTCGTTGGTTTATTGGGGAATTGATTTTATTAATGTGAGTAGATTAATTAATGTGAGAAATTGTAGAGTGCAAACAACCACTTTTGATATCCCAAAGCTCATACAATCCTGCAACAGGTAGAGCATACACGATGGTTACAATATGTTAATTCTAATTTGAAATCTCCTATAGAGAGCACTCTTGAGCCGCAAATAGCGAGATTCAAGAGATTTTAATGAGTCTTTAGACTCAAAAAAAGGAAAAGATGCAAAGTACTGAAATGAAATAAAGCAAAAATGAAGTTATCTAATTACTACCCAAGAGTCTCTTTTAGGTCAAAGACCATACTCGAGAAAGCAAGGGGGTTAGTGTTATGATTTAGTATGCAAGAAGATTAAGTGCAAAAATTAAATAAATAAAATTTGAAACTAACTAAACTTGCAAAAAGGAAACTTTTAGCAATTTTAAACACTTGCGAAATAGTAAAGCTTTATGAGAACTTATGCAAAAGTGAAAAACTTTGAAGTAATTTTCTAATCTTCTATGAAAGGTAAAGCTTTTAAGGAAAGAAGACTTATGCAAAAGTAAAACTATCATAGCATGATACTAATCTAAATATGTTGTATATTGCAGTGAACGTATCCGTTCACTAAGTTAATAGTCGAATCCGACTCTCATATTGGATAATAAGTAAGAATAATATATTAGATGATAGGATAAAAGACTACAATAAGATGGCCTTTATAAGGCTTGAGGAAGCATAGTGAAGGGTTACGCCTTTTCACTAGTAACCTAATAAACTATTAATTTATAATTAATAATATTAATTAAATATTCATAGCATTGCCTTCCCCTTAGGAAAGCTTTGTCATCAAAGCTTGAGAATTTTCCTAATGTCGTCTTTTCTTCTAGCTCTATGTCGCACTAATGACCTGAGAGGTGCGATTTTGATTACGACCATTGCTTCCTTTTGTTTCTTTTGCTTCAGAATCTGTATTAAATCTATATTTGGTGAAGTTTTGTTTATGTTTTTACTACTTGCTTGGTTGTTACTTTTAACTATTTTTGTTCTTGATTGAATAGACTCGATCAACTTTCCCATAATAACTATTTTCATGTTGTTATTCTGATTAACCTTATAGTTGTTCTTATTGATGTTCTTAATAGCGGTCCTTATGATGACATCTTCTCTTCGTGTGTTTATGTATGTGACATTCTTGTTGATGTATTGATCTTCATTACTTCCCTTTTCTTTAGTCTTTATCAAAAGTTCTTTTGTATTTTCTTCCTTTGTGCATACAGCTTCCTTCAGATACTTGATTGCATAATTGGCTTGCTTCTTGCTGCAATTTTGATCAAGATCCATACTCTATTCTTGGTTGACATAATAGTTTTTTGAATCTTCCTCCTTATCAAATATTTCGTTGTTGGTTTCTTCATTAATAGGATGTGTGGTATATTTGTCTTGCATATTATCTTGATCAATGCCATTACTTTCATCATGGCTGACATAATGGTCTACTACATCTTCTTCTTTTACCTCAGTTTTAGTGGCTTCTTCTACGGAATTTTCACACACATCTTCATTTTCTACAAGTGTTAAATTGTTAATAGAATTTTTTATTTCAATTACATCCTTGCTAATTTGTTCAAAAAGCTTGATCAATTCTTCATTGAATGACGCCATAGGTCTTGTAGAGGGGGATATATATATATTTTTTGTTTGCTTTCCCAACCTTGTACAATAACTTTTTAATAATATTAACAATAATATTATTATTAATTTTTTATTATATAAATTTAATTTTTATTGTAAGTTTAAACTATAATGATAATAATAAAATTAATAAATTTTTATTATTATATTATGTTTTTTGAAATAGGGTTTTTGAAGTTGGTGGAGGAAGGGATAATCAGAAGTGAGGCACAAGCATGGGAAGCTGGAGCAGTGCAAGATTTGGGGGTCGTAGGGGATGCAAGCAGGGACGCAGTGGGAAGGAGGGCAGGGAAGGTAGTAATGGTGGGATGGTGTGGGAAGCTGCAAGTTGAGTGTGCGCAGCTGCAATGGGAGAAGGAGGAGCCGAGAGGGAGAGGGAGCGTGCAGAGTGGAAGGTTGTAGGGATGAGGATGGAGGGCTTGCGCGGAGGTGAGTGGGAGGAGTGGCAATGTTGGAATGGTGGATTGGTGGTCGCTACGTGGGAATGGAGGTGCAACGGATATTTCGGGGAGAAAGGCGACGGGGTTTGTGGGGATGGGAGACGTAGGGAATGAAGGAATGATGGAGGGAAGAGGTGATAGATGTGGGGGTGGTGGGAGATGGAGGGCAATGGTGGTGGCGTGTGCAGGTGCGGAGAAGGAAGCGTGGAAGTGGGGGCAGCGTGCTGGAGAGGGAGGGGCGTGAGTGCAGAAGAGGATGGAAGATGGGAGATGGGGGAGCGGATTGTGGGAAGGCCGCATGGAGTGGGGTGTGAGCACGTGAAAGCGGCGTGTGAGGGAGGTCGTGCAGGTGGAGAGAACGCGAGGATGTGGGAAGGCGATTGAAGGCAGGAAAATGGATAGTGGAGTGTGACAGGGGCAGAGGGAGAGCGCGTAAGGAGAGGCAGTGGAGGGGACGAATTACATGTGGAGGTAGATGGGAAGAGCAAGGGCGTGAAGGAGGGTCACGGTGTGGAGCGAGTAGATAGGGGGGAGTGTAGGGAGGGCCGACGCAGGCACAATGGACGGGGAAGGAGGGAGGCAGTGCGCAGGCGCGAGGGTGGAAAGGAGAACGACGGTGGGGAGTAGATAGGTGGTGAAGTGGAGCAGCGGAAGAATGTTGATATGAGCTGAAACCGAGCTCAAAGATGGAAGTAGCCGAATCCGAGCGTGTAGAGTGGAGTTGAAATAATGTGAGTCGAAACCGTGCTCAGAAACCGTATCCGGCTGGAGTTGAAGGGAGAGCCGAAACCGAGCTCTAATACCAAATCCAATGAACGTATCCGTTCACTAAGTTAATAGTCGAATCCGACTCTCATCTTGGATAATAAGTAAGAATAATATATTAGATGATAGGATAAAAGATTACAATAAGATGGCCTTTATAAGGCTTGAGGAAGCATAATGAAGGGTTACGCCTTTTCACTAGTAACCTAATAAACTATTAATTTATAATTAATAATATTAATCAAATATTCATAGCATATATAAGCAAAAGGTAAGCAAATCAAGGACAAATACAGGGTTCCCCCAAATGGGGGAAGTGTTAAGATTCAATATGCTAATATAGATGACATCAGTATTCAATTCAATTTCACAATAATAGTATATACATGATCACTGAAAGAATAACAAGCACAACATAAACACAAGAGACACAAATTTATCATGGGAAACCCTCTAGGGTAAGAAAACCCAACAAAACTTCCTCAATATAGATGATCAAAAGTACAAAGACAAAACCCCAAACTAGTGCTCCTTCTCCTTGCTGATATCTCTCTCTCTCTCCTATGCGAATTACACAAGTGAGTATGTGTGTGAATGAATAAATAAATGAGAGAGCCTAGCTCTCTATTTATAAATTCACTTCTACTTTAATTTTACAACTTGACATGTCGGCCTCAACTAACTTTACCACTCAACTTAATGATGACTGGGCCGAATCCTCTAGTGGAATTAAAAACCCCATTACATTTGACCCTAGGGGATCTATTGCCCCGACTTACAAGGGAGGATTTACCTCATGACTCTATGATGACCAAATACAATAATAAAATCTCGACGGAGGAATTAAACATCTCCGAATAAATTACAATAATAAAATACAATAGAATATTCTTTGAAGTTACAATATTTCAACACTCCCCCTTAAGGAGAAGGGTATTCTACTGACAACAGCAACATCAACTATAGGAGCAAGGAGAGAGAGCATCATCAACAACATCAAGGTGATACATCTATAAATCATTGGAAGTTTTCTTCAACAATATCAACAATTGGAATATATTCAACATCTTCAGCACTGGAGCATCATCTTCTATAGCACTGAGTCTTCATCTTTGATCTTAATCTTTTGCAGCACTCAATCGCTCGATCGTCTACAACAACACTTGATCTTTTGATCAGCAACAATATCATCTCGATCTTTCGATCAGCAACAACATCATCTTGATCTTTTGATCAACAACAACAGCATCTTGATCTTTCAATCAACAACAACATAACCTGTTGTTAAGATTCAATATGCTAAGATAGATAACATCAGTGTTCATTTCAATTTCACAACAATAACATATACAGGATCACTGAAAGAATAACAAGCACAACATAAACACAAGAGACACAATTTATATTGGGAAACCCTAATGGGGTAGAAAACCCAACAAAACTTCCTCAATATAGATGATCAAAAGTACAAAGATGAAATGCCCAAACAAGAGCTCCTTCTCCTCCTTCGCAGATTTCTCTCTCTCCTATTTGAGTTCACAAGTGAGTGGGTTTGTGTTTAAATGAGGAACACGCCTCCTCTATTTATACTTTATCTCTCACTTGACATTTTACCCAGCTAGGTTGGCCTCATAACTAAATGACCAATTACTAACAAGGATGACTTCTCAAGGGGACTTAAATACCCCATTACAACTAACTCTAGGGGAACTAATGCCCCGACTTACATGGGAGGTTTTACCTCAATGAATTTACATTATTAAATATAACAAATACACCCCGACGGAGGAATAAAACATCTCCGAATAATAAAAATAGAATATTCTTCGAAGTTACAATATTTCAACACTCCCCCTTAACGAGAAGGGTATTCTAACAACATCTGCAGGAGCAAGGAGAGGTCATCAACAACATCATAGTGATACATCTATAAATCATTGGAAGTTTTCTTCAATCATCATCAACAATTGGAACATCTGCTGGAACATCTTTAATATCTTCAATACTAGAACATCAACATCTACAGTACCAAGTCTTCATCTTCTGCAGCACTCAATTACTCGATCGTCTACAACAACATCATCATCTGGATCTCTCGATCAACAACATCATCTGGATCTCTCGATCAACAACATCATCATCTGGATCTCTCGATCAACATCATCATATGGATCTCTCGATCAACAACATCATCAATATATACAATAGACATGATCCAATTACGGGATGATCAATCCCTCTCACTTTAGGACATAAAGGCAAGGATGATACAATCCTAATCCACTTACGGGATGATCAATGCCTATCACTTAAGGACATAAAGCTAAGGATGATACAATCCTGATCCACTTACGGGATGATCAATCCATATCTGTTGATCTTTCTTTTTCTCTTCCAGCAGACCCGGGCTGACGGTAATCTTTTAGACCAACAGAACCCTTAGCTCACTGGCCCTTTCGGCAACAGGTCGCAGAAGCAACCTGAAGTCTCACCCGAAGTGATTCTAATGGGAGGCAGAAGACTCAAGTGTCCTCAGCCAAGTTCCGAGGCATCCAGGGTGCTTAAACCCACCTTAACCCCTTCCTCTGGAGCTGACTATCTCATTCCATTACTCCGGCTACGCCTCCGTCTTATCGCATTACGCAAAGAATGCGATAAGTCTTCCCCTATGTGAAACCGTCTAGCGATGCCTAAGATATCGTAGGCGCGATATCTTCCCCTTCTAGTTCCTGCAGTAAGTGAACTTTGACCGCTTCCTGGATTAATAGGTGGTCTCAGCTATTCCTATCCTGGTACTGAAGTTAGCAACAACATTCAGTCTCCAAGCATACCCCTCGCTAATGAACTTGACCCTTGATATCGCGCGGCAACGTAGTTAAGTAGAATATTACTTTGAGTAGGGTCTAAGTAGACCATTCATGACTTACATTCAGTTCATACTCGCACATTATCCTCTGTTAACAATTATCTAGTTGCTATGCAGGTAGCTATGGTTATCACAATTATTATACATCATTCAGAAGTTAAACTGACGACCATGTACACTACTTATAACAGACTGAAGCATTCATATATAACACAGACAAGTGCATGAGAGCAGTAGCTACACAAATACAATAGTGCGACTTAGATAAGCACGCTGTTACTCCCAGGGCGAGAACTACGCCCAGGGGAACTGCGGTTCTTGTTTACAACTCTGAAGGATAAACACAGCTCCGTTCCACTCTTTACAACAAGGGTCTTCTGGGAAACTCCACCTCAGTGGGAGCCCTTCTCTATAGACCTCTTTCTCTTCCTGCCTTTTACAATGCACTCTCTTTCTCTCACAATCCCTGCGGATCGCACTATCTCTCAACAGGTTAGCCCTATGTTCTCTCAGGGATGTCCAGACTCTGCAACAACAGACTTGGCTAGCCTCTACCTGATGTCTCTATCACTATGTGGCCAACCCCTTATCCTATAAAAAGACTACTATATATAGATGGCCCGAAGGTCTCATCGCAGTTACAAAACTGTGGGCCTTATCCCAACAGTGACTCAACCCTAACCACTTACAGTCAACTGGCTGTACTTCCATGGCCGCCTTCTGTCTCGTCGCCGCTTCCTGCAGTCCTTAGTCTTTAATGCATCGGCCCGTCGCTTCTTCTTGGTTCAAGCAACGCTGACTGTAGTCCTTCTTCTTTAATGAGGGTAGCTGAACCCTCTCTTCATCTCCGGCGCCTTTATTGCGGTGGTTGAGCTCTCCCTTCGGCCTCTTCTTTGTACCACATGCTTGATTTTTCTGTACCTATCGCCGTGATTCCCGCCGGAATTTGCGCTACGGCGATATCTTTGTCTTACCGCCAAAATTGGTACTTTCTCTCCAAAATTAGTTATCCTTCCCAAAATTAGCAGCTTCCTAAATGCTGCGGAAGTTCTCTCCAACAATATCACTTTAGGACATAAAGCCAAGGATGATACAATATTGATCCACTTATGGGATGATCATTCCCTATCACTTTAGGACATAAATCCAAGGATGATACAATCCTGATCCACTTACGGGATGATCAATCCCTATCACTTTAGGACATAAAGCCAAAGATGATACAATTCTGATCCACTTATGGGATGAACAATCCCTATCACTTTCGGATATAAATCCAAGGATGATACAATCCTGATCCACTTACGAGATGATCAATCCCTATCACTTTAGGACATAAATACAAGGATGATGCAATCCACTCATCAACTTAGACCAAGTCTAAGGACCACTCACGAAGACACAAGTCTAAGGACCACTCATGAATACACAAGTCTATGGATTCATTTATGACTAGAGTCCAGGAATGATGCAATCCACTCGTCAACCTAGACCAAGTATAAGGACCACTCACGAAGACACAAGTCTCCAGATTCATTTAGGACTAGAGTCCAGGGATGATACAATCCATCCGTCAACTTAGACCAAGTCTAAAGACCACTCATCGACCTCATCGTCGATACATGCATCTTCATCATCGACCTCATCATCAGTACAAGCATCCTAATCATCGAACTCATCATCGGTACAATAATCCTCATCATTGACCTGATCGTCGATCCAAATATTATCATTGACCATATCACTCCCCCTTTCGAGGAGGGTCCTTTTGAACTACACCAAGCTTGTCTCGGAAATACTCAAACTTTACTCAAGACAGAGGTTTGGTCAATACATCAACAACTTGCTCATCAGTGCTCACACACTCGAGCTTTATAGCTCCTTTCTGCACCATATCCCGTATATAGAAATATCGGATCTCTATGTGCTTTGAATTATCATGGAACACTAGATTCTTTGTTATCTTGATACAACTCTAGTTGTCACACAGGATCACAGTGGAGTCCATCTCTAAGTCAAATAGTCCCAACAACAGCCTCCAAAGCCATATGGCTTCACAAATAGCATATCAAACTGCCATATATTCCGCTTCAGCTGTGCTGAGAGTCACACAGGACTGCCTCCTACTAAACCATGAGATCATGGTGGATCCCAGACAATAACATCCGCCTGAGGTTCTCTTCCTTTCTAAGACACTTCTGACCCAATATGCATCTGTATAACCATACATTCTGTAGTCATGATCTCCAACATAGTATAGACTAACGTCTATCGTACTTTTCAGGTACCTCATCACATGCTTTGTAGCTACTAGGTGAACACGTCTAAGCTCAACTAGATACTGACTCAAGGTGTTCATAGCAAAGCATATATCTGGCCTGGTATTTGTTAGATACATCAATGAACCAGTCATCTATCTGTAAACTCTATAAACCACCATCCATCATCACAGATCTCTACTTCACATTTTCCTTGGCTAAGGAAAAAATCTCATCTGATCTCAGCCACATATCTAATCACAAGAATCATGCCAGGATTCTTTAACTCTGATATCTACTCCCTCTGAAGTGGAGTTTTCTACATCTGAGTATTGCCCTCCATCTATGACTGAACATCATTCACACTCTGCATTCAGTGATCTTCTGCATATCTATCTGTGCCATCTCCCGTTAGATGGGTCTACTAATATGAGCCTCAAGATCACTCGAACTTTATGGTGAGTTCCTTCTTGCATCCATTTGTATATAGAAACCATCTTCAACCTTGTTGCAAAGGTTGAAATCCGCATCACCCGTGGTGATCATCAAGCTCATCAAATGACTATTGATCCTGGGTACCTGTTGAACCCGTACAAATCCTTCTTCAATCATGTGATTCTCTATTGAATCCTAGGAGTTTGATATATATTCACATCTTCTTCAATTACACCATTCAAGAGAACCGTCTTGTGGTCCATGGGTGTAATCTATCTCTGGAAGTGTGTCTAGCCACTGGAGCAAACATCTCGTCATGATCCTCTTCCTCTTTCTAAGAGAATCCTATAGCCATGAGCCTTCCTTTGTACTTCTATAGTATGTTTGATTTATATGTCTTCTTGTTGAATAGTCATCGCTTGTTCTTTGGAACAAGTGTTCATCATCCTTCTTTTGTAGATCATAGCACACGATCTTTCCTACAAATCAAATTAGTAACACTTCATAATCATCAAATAATGTTGACATTTCAATGATAACCTATTATGCATACTGATATGATTCACATAGTTATGCAACTATCTTAACCAATAATTTGGCACAACACATTTCCATATCCTGTATGCATAGAACAACTATCTAGATGCCTTCCATCTCTACCAGAACATACTATCAAGAGCGTGCACAGCTCCCAACATGTTAGTAAAGAGGTTTCATTTTAGACAAGCAACAATGGAATGTTTATCTAACTTACCCATCATATGCATATTAGTAGTATATTGTTCAATGCTATATGAATGCTTACACTATGCATGATATATTTACTGATTCTAGGAATAAAAATATGCATACAACGAGCAATATCATTAACTATTCAGAGATTCAAGAAGTAATTCAAATAAAAACTCAAATACTTATCTTTTATGTTTGTGTGGTTTCCTCCCTCTTGATCTCTATATTCCCTTTATGATATCATCATGATTATATGTCTTTGAACTCCTATCCATCTTGGGCCACTATGCATGCTTAAGTGTGCACTAGTTTCATCATTGTGTCATCCTCAAGATCTCATGCATAATCATACATTCATTAGTATAATCTCAATACTATCAAAACATTATGATCCTAAATAATCTTAAACATGTATGGTCATGATCATTTCATACACAGGTAATTTATCACAATCTTTAGTATTCAAGGTTTCGGGGAGTACTTCTGTTTCTCATGCATATTCTTATTTGACCATAGGACTCTTCTAGTTTTTCATATCATTAATCAAACTAAGAAGCATAATATGCATAAACCCTTGATTACTCAAACTTATAACTTCATGAATAATCATTATCAATCATACAAAAGTATACTTATATAAGATCCTAACACAAGGTAGGATTCTAACTCGATATAGGAAGACATACCTGGATTATCATGCTTGCTAGTTATGTCTAACATACCCAAACAATTTCTTCTTTGTTCTCTTCAATGATTTAGAGACCTTGTGCTAGAAACCTGCATATCTCATAAGTTAAGCATTGTAGAACCAAATTATACATACCTTGTAAGTAGATCTTCTATGTGATAAATGACTATGGGTGAGTCTTTGTCTTCATGTCATCATGGTCATATATTCTTGATCTAGAACTTGATTTGCTTTCTTGATGTACCTTTCATGTTAGCAAACAACATCATCCTCATACAACACCACAAGTGCATTAGTACAATCATAAGTGTCATGACCCTAATCAATGAATGTCTTCTATCATTCACATGCATTCATACTTTTACTAGGGTGATCAGACAAGTCTAAAATTAATCATGATTGTACTAACCTCAATAATATGAAGACAAACATATCATGAACTTAATCATGAAAAAGATTTCAAAACATACTTGTATCTCCTCAAGTCATACCTGTCGAGATTGCTTGTAGTCTTCAATATAAGGGTAAAAACCTAACCATCCAAGGCAGATCACTTGTAAACATCTTATATAGGTTAATGGTGCTAGGATGATAGAATATCAGTTCCATTTAAACCTCCTTCACTGCTTCCCTACGAGTCTCCCAACTTTGCTAGGGTTTCTTCTTACTGGGAAACCCTAATTTTCAATCTCCTTCCTCCCACAACATTTTGATGGAAGATTAATATCTATGATGAATGGATCCAAATACATTTTCAAAGTTTCCAATGTTTCATCAGGTGTCTCCAACATTGTATCAGGTCATGCCATACCTAAAAACTGAAAACCCTAAGTGAGAGCTTCTTCCTCCTCTTCTTTGATTTCCTTTGTTGAGCCATTTCATATGTGTTGTATTGTTTCTGGTATATATCTGAAATTTTGGATCCTCGGGTTCTAAAACTTTGGCCTGTGGTATCCTGACCTGAAATCTTTCCAACCCCACAGATTTGAGCTTCGTTGGATTCTCCATGAGAGAGATATGATAATTTTCCCAACATTACCTGTTTATGGGATGAAACAACATAGCTAACTTGTACGGAGTGCCACATGTCACTGTTTTAACTTCAACCTCTGATACTTGGACCTGTGAAACTACATTCTGTGTCCTAACTGTCTCATTTGACGAAATTGCATTTGGAACTTCCTAGCCCGAGATATGACCTTTTTACCTAGGTCACCTGTTTAGGGCTTCATTCTAGAAGAGGTAGAAACTCAAAAAGTCAGACAACGTATCTGAGGTTGAAACTCAGACACAAGGTACATGAACATGTCATCTTCGGCCCGTCCAAGTTTTAGATCCTAAACCTTCTCCAAAAGTGATTTATAGTGAAAGTTCTGTGATGACTAGGTTTTTCTATACAAAGCCCTAACTTTCAAATTGTCACAAGTGAAATAAGTGTCGTAAGTGCCATACATTGCCTTCCTTCAGGCTAGCTCTGATACCATGTTAAGATTCAATATGCTAAGAGAGATAAATCAGTGTTCATTTCAATTTCACAACAATAGCATATACAGGATCAATGAAAGAATAACAAGCACAACATAAACACAAGTGACACAATTTATCATGGGAAACCTTCCTGGGGTAGAAAACCCAACAAAACTTACTCAATATAGATGATCAAAAGTACAAAGATGAAATCCCCAAACAAGATCTCCTTCTCCTCCTTTGCAGATCTCTCTCTCTCCTATGCGAGTTCACAAGTGAGTGAGTGTGTTTAAATGAGGAACATACCTCCTCTATTTATACTTTATCTCTCACTTGACATTTTACCTAGCTAGGGCGACCTCACAACTAAATGACCAATTACTAACCAAGCCGACTTCTCTAGGGGACTTAAACACCCCATTACAACTGACTCTAGGGGAACTAATGCCCCAAATTACATGGGAGGTTTTACCTCAATGAATTTACATTATTAAATATAATAAATACATCCCGACGGAGGAATAAAACATCTCTGATTAATACAAATAGAATATTCTTCGAAGTTACAATATTTCAACACCTGCAACACACATGATCCAGTTATGGGATGATCAATCCCTCTCACTTTAAGACATAAGTCCAAGGATGATGCAATCCTATCCACACTCTCGGAGACAAAAGTCCGCGGATCCATTTAGAACTAATGTCCAAGGATGATTCAATTCCACCCACATTCTCGAAGACAAAAGTCTCCGGATCACTTTAGGACGAATGTCTAGGGAAGATACAATCCCAACCACATTCTTGAAGACAAAAGTCTCCGGATCACTTTAGGACTAATGTCCAGGGAAGATGCAATCCCAACCACATTCTCGAAGACAAAAGTCTCTAGATCACTTTAGGACTAGTGTCCAGGCCGAAAGATGCAATCCCAACCACATTCTTGAAGACAAAAGTCTACGGATCACTTTAGGACTAATGTCAAGGAAGATGCAATCCCAACCACATTCTCGGAGACAAAAGTCTCCAGATCACTTTAGGACTAATGTCCAGGGAATATGCAATCCCAACCACATTCTCGAATACATAATTCTATGGATCAGTTTAGGACTAATGTCCAGGGATGATACAATCCTCCTACAACATCATCATAATTGCAACTACATAACGGAGACAAGAGTATGAGGATCACTTTAGGACTAATGTCTAGGGATGATACAATCCCACTGCAAAATCATCATCACTGCTCCCCCTTTCGAGGAAGGTCCTTTCGAACCACACTAAGCTTGTCATGAAAGTACTCAAACTTCACTCGAGACATAGGCTTAGTCAACACATCAGCAACCTGCTAATCAGTGCTCACATACTGGAGCTTTATATATCCCTTCCGTACCATCTCCTATATGTAAAAATACCAGATTTCAATGTGCTTTGACTTGTTGGGTTCTCCATCATCTTTATACAACTCTGGTTGCCACATAGAATCACGATGGTATCCAAATCCAGGTCAAATAGACCTGACACCAACTTTCAGAGCCATATGGATTCACAACTTAGCAGAACAAGATGCTATATACTATGCTTTAGCTTGTGCTGAGAGCAACAATGGAATGCTTCCTGCTAAACCATGAGATCATGGTGGATCCCAGACAATAACATCCACCTGAGGTGCTCTTCCTGTATGACATACTTTCGGCCTAATATGCATCTGTATAACCATACAATCTGTAGTCATGATCTCCAACATAGTATAGACCAACGTCTATCATACCTTTCAGGTACCTCATCACATGCTTTGCATCTACCAGGTGAACACGTCTAGGCTCAACTAGATACTGACTTAGGGTGTTCACAACAAAGCATATATCTGGCCTAGTATTCGTCAAATACATCAACGAACCAATCATCTATTTGTAAACTATAGAAACCACCGTCCATCATCCCAGATCTCTACTTCACATTTTCCTTGGCTAAGGAAAAATCTCATCTGATCTCAGCCACATATCTAATCACAAGAATCATGCCAAGATTCTTTAACTTTGAGATCTACTCCCTTTGAAGTGGAGTCTTCTACATCTGAGTATTGTCCTCCCTCTGTGACTGAACAACATGCACTCTCTGCATTGAGTGATCATACCTATCCATTTCATCTCCCGTCAGATGGGTCTACTAATATGAGCCTCAAGATCACTTGAACTCTATGGTGAGTTCCTTCTTGCATCCATGTGAGAGAAGCATTATTTTTGTATATAGAAACCATCTTCAACCTTGTAGCAAAAGTTGAAATCCCCAACACCCGTGGTGATCATCAAGCTCATCAAATGACTATTGATCCTGGGTACTTGTTGAACCCATACAAAGCCTTCTTCAATCATGTGATTTTCGTTCAAATCTTGGGAGTTTTCTCGATATGAACTTCTTCTTTAGTTACACCATTCAAGAGAAAGGTCTTGTCATCCATGGGTGTAATCTATCTCTGGAAGTGTGTCTATCCATTGGATCAAACATCTCATCATGATCCTCTCCCTCTTTCTAATAGAATCCTCTAGCCACGAGCTTTGCTTTGTACTTCTATAGTATGTTTGATTTGTAAGTCTTCTTGTTGAACATTCATCACTTGTTCTTCGGAACAAGTGTTCATCATCCTTCTTTTGTAGATCATAGCACACGATCTTTCCTACAAGTCAAATTCAATTACATGATTAGTAACACTTCATAATCATCAAATCAATGATAACCTATTATGCATACTGATATGATTCACATAGTTATGCAACTACCTTGACCAATACTTTGGCACAACACTTTTCAATATCCTGTATGCATACAGTGGCTATCTAGATTCCTTCCATCTCTACCATAACATACTATCAAGAGTGTGCACAAATCCTAACATGTTAGCAAAGAGGTTTCATTCTAGACAAGCAACAATGGAATGTTTGTCCAACTTACCCATCATATGCATATTAGTAGTATACTATTCAATGCTATATGAATGCTTACACTATGCATGATATATTTCCTGATTGTAGGAATACAAATATGCATACAACTATTACGAGCAATATCATTAACTATTCAGAGATTCAAGAAGTAATTCAAGTAACAAATCAAATACTTATCTTTTATGTTTGTGTGGTTTCCTCCCTCTTGATCTCTATTTTCCCTTTATGATATCATCATGATTATATGTCTTTGAACTTCTATCCATCCTGTACCACTATGCATGCTTAGGTGTGAACTAGTGTCATCATTGTGTCATCCTCAAGATCTCGCACATTCATTAGTATAATCTCAATACTAAATAATCTTAAACATGTATGGTCATGATCATTTCATACTCAGGTAATTTATCACAAGCGTTAGTATTCAAGGTTTCATGGAGTACTTCTTTTACTCATGCATATTCTTATTTGACCATAGGACTCTTCTAGTTTTTCATTTCATTAATCAAACTAAGAAACATAATATGCATAATCCCTTGATTACTTAAACTTATAACTTCAAGAATAATCATTATCAATCATACAAAAGTATACTTATCTAAGATCCTAACACAAAGTAGGATTCTTACTCGGTATAGGAAAAAATACTTGTATTAGCATGCTTGCTAGTTATGTCTAACACAAAGTAGGATTCTTACTCGGTATAGGAAAAAATACTTGTATTAGCATGCTTGCTAGTTATGTCTAACATACCCAAACAATATCTTCTTTGTTCTCTTCAATGATTTAGAGACCTTGTGCTAGTAACCTACATATCTCATAAGTTAAGCATAGTAGAACCAAATCATACATACCTCGTAAGTAAAGCTTCTATGTGATCAAAGACTATGGATGAGTCTTTGTCTTCATGTCATCATGGTCATTTATTCTTGATCTAGAACTTGATTTGTCTTTCTTCATGTACCTTTTATGTTAGCAGACAACATCATCCACATACAACACCACAAGTGCATTAGTACAATCATAAGTGTCATAACCCTAATCAATGGATGTCTTTATCATTCACATGCATTCATACTTTTACTAAGTCTAAAATTAATCATGATTTTACTAACCTCAATAATATGAAAACAAACATATCATGAACTTAATCATCAGATTAATGAAACAAATTTCAAAACATACCTGCATCTCCTGAAGTCATACCTGTCGAGATTGCTTGTAGTCTTCTCTATAAGGGTAAAAATATAATATTCCAAGGTAGACCACTTGTAAACATATTATATAGATTCATTGTGCTAGGATGATAGAATACCAGTGCCATTTAAACCTCCTTCATTGCTTCCCTGTGAGTCTCCCAACTTTTCTAGGGTTTCTTCTTACTTGTAGAACCTAGAAACCCTAATTTTCAATCTCCTTCCTCCCGCAACATTTTGATGGAATATTAATATCTATGATGAATGGATTCCAAATCCATTTTCAAAGTTTCCAATGTTTCATTAGGTGTCTCCAACATTGTATCAGGTCCTGCCATACCTAAAACTAAATACCCTAAGTGAGAACTTCTTCCTCTTCTTCTTTGATTTCCTCCGTTGAGCTATTTCAGATGTGCCTTATTGTTTCTAGTGTATCTCATAAATTTCATATCCTCGGGGTTTGAAACTCTGGCCTATAGTAGCCTGACCTGTCATATTTCCAACCCCATAGATTTTAGGTTCATTGGATTCTCCATGAGAGAGATATGATAAGTTTCCCAACATGACCTATTTATGGGATGAAAAAAATAACAAACTTGTACGGCGTGCCACGTGTCACTGTTTCAACTTCGACCTCTGAAATTCAGACCTGTGAAACTACAGTCCGTGCCCTAACTTTCACATTTTATGGAATTCCATTTGGAGCTTCCTAGCCCAAGATATGACCTTTTTTCCTAGGTCACTTGTTCAGAGCTGCATTTTGGAAGAGGTAGAAACCCTAGTTTGTACGGATCATATCTCACAAAGTACAACGAATATGGGGCTGATTTTTCGACACTAGATACCTCTATGTCTGATCTTCATCTATTAGAAGTTTCAGATAATGAACTTGTTACAACATAATTTTCCACCTTGTGAGCATCAGCACTCTTTGTCCTAGAGGATCCATTTTACTGACTCATATCCACTTTTTATTCTCCAGGGACACTATTTTTCCCTATTTTTTCCTCTATACGCTAGTTGCATCATTACAGGTGGAGAACCCGCAAGTTGCATCACTATAGCCCGCAGGTAGCATGTAAAATGGTAGAAATCATTAGTTAATTAATTTTTACTCCCAAAAAGTGGTCATTGGATGACCTTTGACCCTCCATCTTCCCCAGAAACGCCTTGATGTGACCTTTCATCTACCTTTGAGAGGACTATATATTGAGCACATATGGATTATGGAGAGAGGAGAAAGGAGAGCAAGAGAACTCTAGTGGATTTCTGCCTTATCTTGAGTCTACACTCATTGATCCTTGTAGTTGTGAACCCTTTATGTTTACCTTCCAAACTCCTATCATAGTTTGAGTTTGCCATTCCATGGAGGATTGAAGTGGTGGAGGCACAAGTAGATTGACCCAGATCTTGGTTCAGATTGGTTGCCGACAAGAGGTCATATCACATTGTAGTTCTTGTTATTTATTAATAGAAATACTCATATTCTCGTCCATCAATGTTGTGAATGTGTTTATATTACATTGGGTTGCATTTACTTATAATATCATGGACCATTGATATTGATGATGTTAATGTCATTTATATATTATATGTGCTTGTTGTATATTAGTTGTTAAGACTAATTTGTAGGTTCAAGTGCACAGATTGAAATCTCCAACGGCGATCTACATCAAACGTTTGGATCGAGGTTGGTTGTCTTCTCCATTATCTCAACATTGTCATTTATATAGCATAACATTGGGAATTGAGTTAATTTCTGGTAGTCAGCTATCTGTTGTGGTCCACCCCAAGCCATAGGAAGTTTTCTCCAACACAGAAATGGCGACTCCGCTGGGGAGAACATCCATTTTTGGGGAATTTTTTTTTGAGCATTAGTCCTTATTTAGAGTTGTTGTTTGTCGAAGCTCTGTGTCATTAATTGGTCGTTAGGATACTCTATAGAAAACACCCTTTTTCTGAGTCATTGGACTCTTTGGTTGCTCATTTCCTTTTCCCTACCCGTGGGTGAGCTTAGCTCTACCCGTGTTTACCCACTTCCGTCTAAACTATAGCTCGCGGGTACCCGCAGGTTTTCCTTCGATAGTAGCGTACAACTCTGTCTTTGGTTGTTTCATGACCTTTGGTTGTTATTGGGTTGATTCTAAGTGTTCTTGAGTCTTCTTTGGCCTTGTTCCTGATCGTTCCAAGCCTTATTTGTGACCAGAACTCCTCTTTTATCTTGGTTTGAGCCTCATTGGTTTTTACCCATTTTTAATTTGTAAGCTCATTCTATTGGCTGAGTCTTACTGTTTAGGATCTGCTAGGTTGTCTTAGTGACCTCCCTTGCATTTCTGTAACTGAATAATAGGATTTTTCTTGCATTTTTCATTCCATTATATTGAGAAATACAAAAAAACATAGTTTTGCATTTTCCTTTCATTTATAAGTGAAAATACAAAAAAAAATTACTTTCATGTACTGCATTTTGCATTGAGTGTTTGCTGCTTTCATTTAAGTTCTGCTTGTGCATTGAAAATATAAAAGAGTTGCATTTTTTTTATTTTCGAAACTATTGGATTGATTTTGCATGTTAGTGGCATTGTTTTTATTGGATATATGAGTCTAGAGTTGGATGATTTTGCATCCTATTGATTCATATACATCACTAGTTTCATGACCATACCTTTGAGTAACCATAGCCATTAAAATTAACGATTAATCTAAAATTGATTAGAGCGATTTTATTTATAGGGTACACCAACTAGCATAGGTTTAGAGTCTTGGAATAGATCATTGTGAGTAAACAATCCAAGACTACAAGACGAAACATTATGTGTCTGACCAGGAAGTGGTGAAATCCATGACATACATCGGTGTTCTCAGGAAGCTCTACTCAGAACAGAGTTAAGCATGAGGTCACGAGAGGTTGGTTGTGGATATATCCCTCCAATACCGACTAAACGTGGGAGATATTTCCAGGGTTTGTTCATATCTGGGGATTCTTGGGGGATTTGACCCTCTTGAGTTTCAGGCTTAGCTACCCTGCCTATATGACGCATCCCACCTACGACTGTCTCCCTGAGCATTGGTTATACTGCAGTGACCATAGATTCCTTACCTAGGTATCGCATAGGGTACTTGCAGTCGTTATACTGTTTGTGTCCTGAGTCAGATAGGGGTTGGATAGCACAATTTCCGTTGTATAAGGACTTGACCATATGCACGCAGTGAAGTCTGGGGACCGTTAAAACTAATTATGTTACCTCCGGCTACAGTTTAGGAGTCTCAAGCCTCTCCTAGGCGAGACATACCTACTCTAGTGTCGGGAGCTCATTTAGCCACTTTGTTTTCCTGCTCTTGGTTGTAGTTTCTCTAGGTGTGTGCTTTTGATTTACTGTTTTTGATCGATAGTTTGGCCATTAGGGGATGTTGTGATTTTATATTCTCTCCAGAGATATTGTGGCGCGGATCCCCACTCTCCGTCGATCCCGTTGGTTGGTTGGTTTAAAACCGATCGAGCTTTCATGCCGTGTTTCTAGGGGATGCCGGTGGGCTCCCTCAGAGTCTTTGGATTCTTACGAGACATACATCCTTGACTTCATGACTACTTCACACTATGATACTGAAGAAATACCTATGACTCCATCGGGTAGAGTCGAGCACACTTCAAACATCCCTACTCCTCGTGAGGCGTGGGGGGGTGATCCACCTGAAACTCAACGTAATTTGTTTGGTCCGGATCCACCCGAGGACGACCCGTTAGATCCTTCATTTCAGCATAATTATATACAGGGGATGCCAGAGTTACATGACGAAACAGGTCCTATGATCCACCCTACCACATTCTCTTTTGGTATGCCTAATTACAACATAGTTGATCCTTCCACTACTTTTGGTAGTCACACTGGCACTAGTCATGGTGTTAGCCACACTGCACCCTTTGGGGGTAATACCCTTGCCGGGGGCACCACGTTTTCCACTCCCAAACATAGTATGGGGATTGATCGCGTTCCTCCTAACAATGCTAATGTTGGAAGACATCCACCTCCTAGGACTACCCAACCTAATAGGAACACTGTTCGCAACCCGACTCGCCATCTACCACCTAATACACATGTCACTACTCGTCAACCTATGATCACTTTCGCAAATGTTAACGCTCCTCCCAACCTCGGTGGTGGACATTTACCGCATACTTTACATTCGCTGCCGCCTCTAGTAATGCTAATGTAGAAGGTGGGAATATACCTTATCCACATGGTCATAATGCCACCATTCCTGCTACTAGTAACACCAATGTTGGGGCTAGGAATACATCTCATGCTTATGGTCACCACACGCTTGCTGATGCTAATCCTAACACTTACGCTGGGGGTGGGAACATACCCTATAATCCTGGTTATTACAACACGGTTTCCGCTACGAATAGTACGTATATGCCCCATACTTATGGTGGCAACCCTTGCTACAATACAGTCGGTATGGGCCATCAGTACAACCCACCTCAATATGGTGCACAAAACACATATATACTTTCTTACTCTCATACGGTTCAAGTCGGGGGAGGTTATCAACCTTATGGCCATGGTCACACTTATGGTTATATAGGTCCATATAATCAGTATTTTAATGCTCATGGTCAAGCATTTGGTCCTTCCTATCCTTCAGGTTCTTATAACCAACCTTTTATGGGAGCTTATAATCAAGATTTCCAACCGTAGCTCCTGTTCCTTGCATGTTTGAGTATTCTGTATCTTTCGAAGCTTACGAATGATCCTGTGTGTCACGACCCTAGTTGGCCTCCGGTTCCTACCAAAATTCCTTCGGACATTCCTAAGTTTGAGGGGAAAGGTGGTGAGGATCCGAGTGATCATGTCATGACGTTTCACCTTTGGTTCTCTTCCAAATCTTTCAGCATAGCTGGTACCTCATGTTGGTTGATGGGGGATGCCTTAATTCCCTCCTTCTAGCGAGTCTCATTCCGTCGACTTCAACCCATTTATTCCGGAACTTGAGGCTTAGAGTTCGGTTGAGTACCTTGAGGCTTGTAGTCATTAGTGGCAGGTTCTCTCTCCATCAACAGTTTTGAGAATACATCAATGTCCCCTAATCGATGGATTCATCCTAGTGTTCGACCTCAACACATCTATTCACACTTTGATGATTGTGCTTTGTGCCTTGATGCTCATTTTCATTATTGGTGGGTTATCTCGCGTCTGTTAACGGTATACATCATTGACTGGTAATCAGATGATGTCACATCAGGTTCGACCTCAACTCCTTTATTCACTTGATGGGACGTGCATCATCGAAGACTTGTGTAGAAGACCCCAGGCGATAGTGGCATTCAATATGCTACTTATGACTATGAATTTACATCTGAGATATCACCTCTCAGATATCAACAGTTTGTACCTCTAGTTTACACTAGTTGTTTCCTTTTCAGCTGGAGACCATATCTTAGTATAGAGGGATCATGGCTATGATCACTTATGACATATGTACTGCCTATTCATGGCCATTGTATCAGATTGTTGTACTATACCTACATGTACTTAGGCATACTATTGTATTATGACGAGTGAGCCGCTCCTTCCACTTGTGTCTCCATCACTCCACTTCTGAGATTTATAATGTATTTTGGCCATCATAGCATCAGTCTTTGACCTCACACATTAGGGGGCATCTGTTACAATGTAATTTTCCACCATGTGAGCATCAACACTCTTTGGCCTAGAGGATCCATTTTATTGACTCAGATCCACTTTTTATCCTCCAGAGACACTATTTTTCCCTATTTTTTCCTTTGTATGCTAGCTGCATCATTACAGTGGGCGTACCCACAAGTTGCATCACTATAGCCTGTGGGTAGCATGTAAAATGGTAGAATTCACTACTTAATTACTTTGTACTCCCCAAAAGCGGTCATTGGGTGACCTTTGAACCTCCATCTTCCCTAGAAATGCCTCGATGTGTCCTTTCATCTACCTTTGAGAGGACTATATATTGAGCACACATGGCTTATGGAGAGAGGAGAAAGGAGAGCAAGAGAACTCTAGTGGATTTTTGCCCTATCTTGAGTCTACACTCATTGATCCTTGTAGTTGTGAACCCTTTATGTTCACCTTCCAAACTCCTATCATAGTTTGAGTTTTCCATTCCATGGAGGAATGAAGTGGTGGAGGCACAAGTGGATTGACTCGGATCTTGGTTCAGATTGGTTATTGACAAGAGGTCATATCACATTGTAGTTCTTGTTATTTATTAATAGAAATACTCATATTCTCATCCATCAATGTTGTGAATGTGTTTATATTACATTGGGTTGCATTTACTTATAATATCATGGACCATTGCTATTGATGATGTTAATGTCTTTTATATATTATATGCGCTTGTTGTATATTGGCTATCAAGACTAATTTGCAAGTTCAAGTGCACGGATTGAAATCTCCAATGGGGATCTACATTAAAAGTTTGGATCGAGGTTGGTTGTCTTCTCCATTATCTTAGCATTGTCATTTATATAGCATAGCATTGGGAATTGAGTTAATTTTTGGTAGTCAGCTGTCTGTTGTGGTCCACCCCAAGCCATAGGAAGTTTTCTCCAACACAGAACCCGCGCAAAACCACATTTATAGAGAAATTTCCATGATGACTAGGTTTTGCTATACAAATCCCTAACTTTCAAATTGTCGCAAGTGAAACAAGTGTCGTAAATGCCATACATTGCTTTCTTTTAGGCTATCTCTGAAACCATGTTAAGATTCAATATGCTAATATATATAACATCGGTATTCAATTCAATTTCACAACAATATCATATACATGATCACTGAAATAATAACAAGAACAACATAAACACAAGAGACACAATTTTATCTTGGGAAACCCTTTAGCGGAAGAAAACGCAACAAAACTTCATCAATATAGATGATCAAAAGTATAAAGAAAAAACCCCAAACAAGTGCTCCTTCTCCTTGTAGATCTCTCTCTCTCTCTCTCTCTCTCTCTCTCTCTCTCTCTCTCTCTCTCCTATGTGAATTACACAAGTGTGTGTGTGTGTGAATGAATAAATAAATGAGAGACCCTAGCTCTCTATTTATACATTCACTTCTACTTTAATTTTACAACTTGACATGTCGGCCTCAACTAAATTTAGCACTCAACTTAATGATGACTGGGCCGACTCCTCTAGGGAACTTAAAAACCCCATTACATTTGACTCTAGGGGATCTATTGCCCCGACTTACAAGGGAGGATTTACCTCATGACTCTATGATGACCAAATGCAATAATAACACACCAACGGAGTAATAAAACATCTATGAATAGATTACAATAATAAAATACAATAGAATATTCTTCGAAGTTACAATATTTCAACATGAAGAGGGGTGTGGGAGCCATAATCCCACTTGCTTCTTTTATTAATCAATTACAAATTTATTAACTCTCCAATAGAGAGCGCTCTTGATCCGCCAAAGGCGAGATTCAAGAGACTTTGAGATTTGAAAAAAGTTAAGGGGAAGCAAGGGATTGAAGAAGATGGGAATTTTATGGTTCACGCTCCAAATTTTGCTTCCTTTCCTCGCTTTCCTGTAAAATAAACACTAAAAACCAGCAAACATAAATTTTATTAAAGATGTTAGTATGTTAGTTTAAAGCACATAAAATACAACTTTACTACATGCCAAAACTTAGGAAAAATTGAAGCTTCAAATAGTAAAGAACACAAATCTAGATCTATGATGATTCTTTGAGATCTCTAGATCTATGATGAAGCAAAATAGATTTCGAGTTTCAACTTTATAAGCCTATATCTATCTATTTCTTTTAACCAAAAAGGAAAAAGAGAGAGTTTGATTTGAATTTAAATGGTGAGAAAGGTGGAACCAAGCACAAGCTTGAGAATGATGGAAGTTTCTGAATATCTGCAAAATCAATTTATTAGCATGTATAACAATATGTCCGTGTTGTTGGAGAGGAAGAAAATACAAATCAGGTTCACTTCCAAATCAACTCGCACCCTGCAAAGCTTTCATACTCTTACAAGAACAAATGGATAAAATCTATAAAACATAGATTAACAAAAAGCTACGAAGAGCAATTGTAGAATTGAGTACGCATGTTACTTCCTATCATTTCAATAACATGTTAAAAGAAAACAAATCAAAGAATATGAATGCTTTCTCCTATGCACTCAAAGGACTTCTTATCTAAATAGATACACATATTCAAAGCGGTAAATATAGAAAAACAAAACAAAATTACACCTCAGCAAACATGCTTCAAAATGATGGATTTTGCACACTTGATGGACCTCCAAAGCCTCAACAAAATTGTATTATGAAAATCTTACGCATTACATGAGCAAAGGTTCGATGCTAATCCACATAGAATGATGGAGGTCGACCTTGATTTTATAGAAGGAATGCGAAGAGAGGGCGATTTAAAAAGGAATATAGGGCTTGGGGGGTGCATATCTTGAAGAGGGAGTGATCTCCCTTGATCTAACCTTCCACTGTCACTTGAACTAATCCTTGGGTAATGAGGTGGCTTCCACCTCATAAGAGAGTTGCCCCTCTCAACATGAGAAAAATCTCCCATCTAATCACATAACTCCACATAAGAAAGTCACCCACCTTTAGGAGAGGGCACAAATCCTAAGAGAGACAAGCTTGCAGTGCTCCAATATCTGACTGAATTGATCTGGATTTGATTGGATTGCACTCCGATGATGATTCCCATGTCAGCTGGTCCTTAATTTGGCTCCAATCCATCAATTTTAGAGAAATTGATTTTTCTCCAAACTTTATTATTTTAATTAAATAACTCTCTTTTAATATTTTTGAGATAAGTTTTATGAAAGTGATAAATAATCACTTAAAACTTCTGAAAAGTGGGTTTAGGGGTTTTATGAGTGCTCCGGGTTAGAAAACAAGCACCCCTAAGGAAAATTACACCTCCTAACCACATTTTTATCATATTTGTGATTTTTAAAATTAAAATCATTAAAAAACTCTGTAAAACAGGAAAAATTAAAATTGTCCAAACAGACTCAAACTCCTAGGGGACCTAGTACATGTTCATACTGACTCAATTATATGTCTAGCAAGCTCATAAAAATTAACACTTGAACTTTAATAACATCCTAAGGCTAAAAAATAAGGACGGCCATTCTAGCTTTGGAGGAGTGTGTGAAAAATGTTCTAGGAGGCCAAGTTCTTTATATAAGAAAGTCTTGCTAGCACATTTTTACAATATTCCCAAGGGGTATGAGCATGCATTTATTACAATGGGGCCAAAAAGGCCTTCTGAACTTTGGAACACAGATGATGAACATTTGACATGTTCATAAAACTAGCAGCTCACAAGAAGTCCAACTATGGTACAAAATAGTTGGTAACATTCGGCTCCAATTGCTATACATGTGCTCAATCTGGCCTTCAGGAAAGGAGAGGATGCGACAATACCAGAATCTATGGTATATATATATATAGCCTATAAAAACATCTCAACTTGACAAAAAGAACCTTAGTAGCATAAGTTTTATGAAAAGCCAATGAACCACCATTTGCATTTATTTTGAAAATGAGATAAAGAAAAATTCTAAGTACACAAAAGGAAAGTACTGAAGATGGAATGCATAAAGAAAATGCTCACTTTGAGGAACTTATCTTTCCTACTCTAAGCATAACATAATGAAATTGTCAAGTGAAATGAAAATCCAATGTAACTAACTTAATGTTTCATCAATTGCAGAGTTTTTGACCTTGCATTTGGTTACCTTCCAAATCAAGGAAAATATACTTAAGGAACAAAAACATGCATAATATTTTTGGATGGGAAGGCCGGATGGGAGATCATAGGTATGTAAAGTGTAGTTGAACTGCCTCCCAAAATGGTAAGTCCTTCCGCAGGCTTCTTCTATCCAAGATTGGATAGGACTAAGATATAAGTCTAGATGAAAAAGCAGATCAACTATTTCACCACATTGTTCTAATGGACTTATCGGATGATAACTCTCTGTGTAACCCCAAAACTTCCATTGATCATAAGGGATCTCTGCAAGTGAAGATGACAACTGAGATTGATTTTTAATAGAATGTGTCTGATATGACTCTTCACTGCACTGCTTCTTTAGGTATTCATTGTTGATACTCATGCATGGCTCTGATTGCTCATAAGAACAAATAACATGCTCTTCTTCCATGTCCAAATGTCCCAAGCTTTCAAGATCTATACTCCCTTCTCTTGATACATCAAAAATAGGTTTTTCGATGTATGTCCAATAGTCATTGTCCAAGCTTGAGAACGATGAAAGTTTCTGAATATCTGCAAAATGAATTTATTAGCATAAGATAACAATATGTCCATTTTTGTTGGAGAGGAAGAAAATCCAACTTAGGTTCGCTTCCGAATCAACTCGCACCCTGCAAAGATTTCATACACTTTGTTAGGATATTTTAATACTCCATCCTTGTCCTACCTGACATTATTCGTTTTTCCTAGTTGTCGATGATGTCATTTCCCCCCTAGTGGTGTGTAGATGTCTTACGGGATCCATCTACCACTTCCCGAGCCATGCATGCCTCATTTTAGGACCACTTTAGTCAGTTCCCTATTTTATAGGAACCAACTAAGTGTTCCAGTGCAGTCCAACTGAGTTAGCTGACTCTTGTGGGGGGTTGGATCTCTGGATGCCACTGATTGTGGCCTCATGTGCCCATTTCTGATTGACATGCATGACAAAATCACTATTGCACCCTCCTTAGTTAGTTAAATGATCGTGACTTCAGTTAGTTGAGTTTAGGTTCAGTTCAGTTGAGTATGAGTCTTCCGGAGCACTATAGTGGTGATAATCCCTATGCTAGACCAACTAAGGTTCGAATTCTCCTGTGTGACTCTAATTATCTCCATTGTATCATCATTGTTGACTATACTGATTATGGGATCACGTGACATTATTCTACTCCTATTTGAGTTCTGCTGCATAATTATTCTTCTACTCTTTTTTACTGCAATTTTCACTCTTATTCAAATTTTTTGCTCATTCTTTCTGTGTGAGGCATCCTCAGTTCTTAGATCTTCTATGACTTAGAATTTAACATGGTATCAGAGTCATGGAGCGAATAGGTTGAGAAGCTGCTTTTGGTAGTGCACTAGAAGCCTCTGGATTTCCACAACAAATCCTGGTGCCATTGCATTGAATTCATTGGAGAAATCCAATAAGGTCTAGCTAGGTGTGAAGGATCCAGATAAAAGTGCCTACTATCCTAAAGCAGTGCTCGGTAGTAGTCTACCTCCATTATTGAGATTTGTTGTGGGTTATTCAAATTTTTTGAGTGTTGTAGCAGTTGCAACAGTTTTCTACAGTTCTAGCAGTTTTGTTGCAGAAGCAACAATTTTCACCTTATATTTGTTCCAACAATTGTAATGGAAAATTCGAACTCTCCTCTCTCTCCCAGGATCCTGACACCCTTCAATTACCTTGATTGGAGGGATGATATGCAAATGGTGTTGTGCAAAAAATCACTGTGGAGAAATCCAAGTATTTGAATAGATTGGATGAAGCATTTGGTTTCATGTGTATTCATATTTCCATATATCTTCTCTTCCACCTCGATGGATTGAAGACTCCAAGAGAATTATGGTTGAAGTTAGAGATCCTCTTCGACAAACAAGATGAGCTAAGAGGCCATATTTTGGAAAATGAGTTGATTGCTCTTGAACCGAGCAGTTTCGAGACCATTCAACAGTTCTTTTCAAAATTCAAATCTCTGGTTATGAAATGCAAGCAATGTGGCATTGAGAAGAAAGATGAGCAACTGGTGCTATCCATTCTGAGAAAGCTAGGTCCCTAGTTCTCCATATTTGTATCTACCTTCCATTTTGGGAGAATGTCAATCCTTGGTTGGAAGATTCCCTCCTTAGATATTTTCACGGAATCTCTCATCCAAGAACAAGATCAGATGATATTGATGGGCGCCTTGAAGGCCTCCAAAAATCAAGCTCTTTTGGTTGTAGAACCAAAAAGTGTGAATGGGAAGGGGAAGCACAAAGGAAAGGATAAGAGGCCATATGAACCCAAGAAGAATTCCAAACCAAGTCCATCCGAAGGAGCCTTCATTTACAAGAAGGATAAACAAAATAAGTTTGAGAAATCCAAGTGTACATACTGCAAGAAGGGAAATCACCTTGAGAGTTCTTGTATGAAGAAGACCATAGAGCTAATGGAAAAACTCCTTGAGCAACATAACATTTCCCTTCCAGAAGGTACAAGGAAGAATGATCCAGGAGGCAAGTCAGAAGATCGTGAGAGATTCCATGCATTCAAGGTTGGGTTCTCACAATCCCAATATTTTCTTATTGATTATCGAGCCTCCATCCACATGGTTTCCTCCAGAGAGCCATTTTCTTCATTAGATCTCACCGATGGACCAAGCATACACATGGGAAATGATTCTCAAATATTTGT
The DNA here is from genome assembly GCA_027924585.1 of Larix kaempferi. NCBI lineage: Eukaryota > Viridiplantae > Streptophyta > Pinopsida > Pinales > Pinaceae > Larix > Larix kaempferi. The sequence goes on from BSBM01000729.1 coordinate 14,154,611, forward strand.
TGAAGGGAAAGGTACCATACAAATTGAGCATGGAAGGTTCAACAATGTATTGTATGTTCCCTCTCTAGCAACTAATCTGTTGTCTGTTTACTAGATGACACACACAGGTCCTCCAAATGTTACAACGTAATTTTCCACCTTGTGAGCATCAACACTCTTTGGCCTAGAGGATCCATTTTACTGACTCAGATCCACTTTTTATCCTCCAGACACACTATTTTTCCTATGTACGCTAGTTGCATCATTACAATGGGCGTACCCACGAGTTGCATCACTATAGCCCGCGGGTAGCATGTAAAATGGTAGAAATCACTAGTTAATTACTTTTTACTCCCAAAAAGTGGTCATTGGGTGACCTTTGACCCTCCATATGCCCCAGAAATGCCTCGATGTGTCCTTTCATCTACCTTTGAGAGGACTATATATTGAGCACATATGGCTTATGGATGGGAGGAGAAAGGAGAGAAAGAGAACTCTAGTGGATTTCTTCCCTATCTTGAGTCTACACTCATTGATCCTTGTAGTTGTGAACCCTTTATGTTCACCTTCCAAACTCCTATCATAGTTTGAGTTTTCCATTCCATGGAGGATTGAAGTGGTGGAGGCACAAGTGGATTGACCCGGATCTTGGATCAGATTGGTTGCTGACAAGAGGTCGTATCACATTGTACTTCTTGTTATTTATTAATAGAAATACTCTTATTCTCGTCCATCAATGTTGTTAATGTGTTTATATTACATTGGGTTGCATTTACTTATAATATCATGGACCATTGCTATTGATGATGTTAATGTCGTTTATATATTATATGCGATTGTTGTATATTGGCTGTCAAGACTAATTTGTAGGTTCAAGTGCACGGATTGAAAGCTCCAATGGGGATCTACATCAAACGTTTGGATCGATGTTGGTTGTCTTCTTCATTATCTTAGCATTGTCATTTATGTAGCATTGCACTGGGAATTGAGTTAATTTCTGGTAGTCAGTTGTTTGTTGTGGTCCACCCCAAGCCATAGGAAGTTTTCTCCAACACAAAAATGGTGATTCCGGTCGGGATAACATCCATTTTTTGGGATTTTTTGAGCATTAGTCCTTATTTAGAGTTGTTGTTTGTCAAAGCTCTGTGTCATTAATTGGACGTTAGGATACTCTATAGAAAACACCCTTTTTATGAGCCATTGGACTCTTTGGTTGCTCATTTTCTTTTCCCTACCCGCGGGTGAGCTTAGCTCTGTCCACGTCCACCCACTTCTGTCTGAACTATAGCCTATGGGTACCCGTAGGTTTTCCTTCGACAGTAGCATACAACTCCAGCTTTGGTTGTTTCATTACCCTTGGTTGTTGTTGGGTTGATTCTGAGTGTTCCTGAGTCTTCTTTGGCCTTGTTCCTGACCGTTCCAAGCCTTGTTTGTGACCAGAACTCCTCTTTTCTCTTGGTTTGAGCCTCATTGGTTTTTACCCATTTTTTTGTAAGCTCATTCCATTCACTGAGTATTACTGTTTAGGATCTTCTAGGTTGTCTTAGTGATCTCCCTTGCATTTCTGTAACTGAATAGTAGGATTTTGCTTGCATTTTTCATTCCATTATATTGAAAAATACAAAAACATAGTTTTGCATTTTCCTTTCATTTATAAGTGAAAAAAAAAGAAAAATTTACTTTCATGTACTGCATTTTGCATTGAGTGCTTGCTGCTTTCATTTAGGTTATGCTTGTGCATTGAAAATATAAAAGAGTTGCATTTTTTATTTCGAAACTGTTGGATTGATTTTGCATGTTAGTGACATTGTCTTTATTGGCTAGATGAGTCTAGAGTGTGATGATTTTGCATACTATTGAGTCATATACATCACTAGTTTCATGACCATATCCTTTGAGTAATCATAGCCATTAAAATTAACGCTTAATCTAAAATTGATTAGAACGATTTTATTTATAGGGTACACCAACTAGCATAGGTTTAGAGTCTTGGAATAGATCATTGTGAGTAAACAATCCAAGACTAGTAGATGAAACATTATGTGTCTAACCAAGGAGTGGTGAAATCCATGGTATACATCAGTGTTCTCTGGAAGCTCTACTCAGACTAGAGTTAAGCACAAGGTCACGAGAGATTGGTTGTAGAGATATCCCTCCATTACCGGCTAAACGTGGGAGATATTTCCAGGGTTTGTTCGTATCTGGGGATTCTTGGGGGATTTGACCCTATTGAGCTTCGGGCTTAGCTACCCTGCCCATATGACGGATCCCACCTACGACTATCCCACTGAGCATTGGTTATACTGTGGTGACCATAGTTTCTTTACCTAGGTATTGCATAGGTTACTTGTAGTGGTTATACTGTTTGTGTCCTAAGTCAGATAGGGGTCGGACAGTGCAGTTGCCGTTGTATAGGGACTTGACCTTGTGCATGCAGTGAAGTCTGGGGGTCGTTATAACTGATTCTGTTACCTCCAACTACAATTTGCGAGTCTCAAGCCTCTCCTAGGCGAGACATACTAGATCTAGTGTCGGGAGCTCATTTAGCCACTCTGTTTGTCTGCTCTTGGCTGTAGTTTCTCTAGGTGTGTGCTTTTTATTTACTGTTTTTTATCGATAGTTTGGCCATTAGGGGACGTTGTGATTTTATATTCTCTCCAGAGATATTGTGGCATGGAGTCCTACTCTCTGTCGATCCTGTCGGTTGGTTGGTTTAAAACCGGTTGAGCTTTCACGCTGTGTTGCTAGGGGACGTCGGTGGGATCCCTCTGAGTCTTCGAATTCTTACAAGACATACGTCATAGACGTCATGACTACTACACACTCTGATAGTGAAGAAATCCCTACGACTCCATCAGGTAGATTCGAGCATACTTCAGACACCCCTACTCCTCGTGAGGCGTGGGGGGGTGATCCACTTGAAACTCAATGTAATTTGTTTGGTCCAGATCCGCCCAAGGACAACCCGTTCGATCCTTCTTTTCCACATAATTATATACACGAGATGCCAGAGTTACATGATGACACAGGTCCTACGATCAACCCAACCACATTCTCTTTTGGTATGCCTAATTACAACACAGTTGATCCTTCCACTACTTTTGGTAGTCACGCTAGCACTAGTCATGGTGTTAGCCACACTGCACCCATTGGGGGTAATACCCTCACCGGGGACACCACATTGTCCACTCACACACATAGTATGGGGACCGGTCACGTTCCTCCTAACAATGCTAATGTTGGAATATGACCGCCTCCTAGGACTACCCAACCTAATAGGAACACTGTTCGCAACCGGACTCGCCATCTACCACCTAATACACATGTCGCTACTCGTCAACCTACAAACACTTTCGCAAATGTTAACGCTCCTCCCAACCTCAGTGGTGGACATATACCGCATACTTTTACTTCCGCTGCCGCTACTAGTAATGCTAATGTAGGAGGTGGGAATATACCTTATCCACATGGTCATAACGCCACCATTCTTGCTACTAGTAACACCAATGTTGGGGTTGGGAATACATCTTATGCTTATGGACACCACACGAATGCTCATGCTAATCCTAACACTTACCCTGGGGGTGGGAACATACCCTATAATCCTGGTTATTATAACACGGTTCCCGCTACGAATAGTACGTATATGCCCCATACTTATGGTGGCAACCCTTACTACAATACAGTCGGTGCTGGCCATCAATACAACCCACCTCAATATGGTGCGCAAAACACATATATACTTGCTTACTCTCATACGAGTCAAGTCGGGGGAGGTTATCAACCTTATGGACATGGTCATGCTTATGGTCAGATAGGTCCATATAATCAACAGTTTAATGCTCATGGTCAAGCATTTGGTCCTTCCTATCCTTTAGGTTCTTATATCCAACCTATTATGGGAGCTTATAATCAAGCTTTCCAACCGCAGCTCCCATTCCTTACACGTTTGAATCTTCTGGATCTTTCGAAGCTCACGAATGATCCAGTGTGTCACGACCCTAGCTGGCCTCCGGTTCCTACCAAACTTCCTTCGGACATTCCTAAGGGGGAAAGGTGGTGAGGATCCGGGTGATCATGTCACGACGTTTCACCTTTGGTGCTCTTCCAACTCATTGAATCATGATTCCGATAGATTACGACTATTTCAACGCACCCTCACGGGGGCAGCTGCGAAGTGGTATGTCGAGTTTCCTGGGAACACTTATGGGGGATTCAATGAGTTCGCTTTGGTTTTCTTGGATCATTTCCAGTTGTCGGTTCGTTATAATACTGGTACTGAACTTTTGTCTACTTTCCGTCAGAATAAGGCCACGTATATTTCTGACCACGTTCAAGAGTGGCGTTGATGGAAGTGACCGGTGAAAGCCAACATTCCTCCAGAGTTTCTGTTGGAATGGTTCCTCAAGTCTCTACTCCCATATATTGCTAAGGATGTTTCAATGTCCAGTATTATGACTGAGGAACAAGCCATCTTAAAAGTCTAGCAGTTAGATTTATTATACTCTCAGTCTTGCATGTTATATGACATCATCCCTGACGCACCGCGAACAAGACATGAGCCCAAGGCAGTTCCTGGACCGCATGCCGATGGCATTATGGGATCCACAAGCACTCACCCTATATATTTGGAGGCTAATCAAATGCAAACTTTGTCTCTAAACCAGTCTACTCTCGGACAGGTTCACACCTTGTCCACTTCCACCCCATCATCCGATGTACACACTGTGCAAACGACTAAACCATTGGGTAACCAGCAGCTTGGTGGTAAGAAGAAAAGGAGAAATAACCGTAAGGGTGGAAACAATGGGAACAATAATAGCAATCGCAATACCCCTCGTAAGGAGAATTCTTACCCTCCTCGGGAAGGCGGAAATGCTAGTGAGGACCGTAAACCTAGGCGTAAGGTGAAATTTCCTTGTAAGCTTTGTGGGGAAGATCATCTTACTCACTTGCGTCCTCGAATCGAAGAAGCATAGAAGCATTTGTCACAGAGCCTAGATGTGTTGAAGGATCCCCTCCCTCATCATCATCAAAACATGGCTTCACATTCTCCCACCGCTGGTTATGGACCTAATGAGACTCCTACGTCTTCTTCCAATACTAGTGGTTATGGATGCGTGAATATGGTCCAATCAGAGGTTAGTGTTGCTACTCGCCAACACGATTATGGGTCACCACAACCTAATATGGGGAATGAGCCTCCCCCTCCTCCTGATAATTCCTTGCATATCGAGAAGCCCTCTATTATGCCGTAGATACCGAAAGGTGTGCTTAAGCGCTCTACGCATAATCCCAATGCTCGAGCTGCCCAGAACTACTCCATTGTAGAAGATTTGGGCCAAACTCCGTGTGCTATGTCGGCTCTTGAAGTTCTACAGGTGTGTATTTCTCAAAGGAATGCCATTTTATGTGCATTAGGAGTTCAGGACGGGGGGAGTCCCAACATCATCAAGTTCGACACTACTGATGTGCAGCCTCGCTTACCTTACCACATGGATTTTCAAATCCATGTGGAGTGCCTTAAAACTTTTGTCAAACAAACGGTGGTTGACGAAGGCGCTTCCATGTTAGTGATATCGTTATCTTATTGGAAATCTCTTGGCTCTCCTCCTCTACTCATGTCTAGGACCATGCTCACTGCATTTGACGGTAGGTCTTTTACGCTGCATGGTATAATCCCTTCCCTTGTTGTCCGCTTGGGAGGTAAACCTGTGCCTATTGAAGTCGAAGTGGTTGATGCGCCCATCGACTAAAACCTTTTACTGGGTCGAAATTGGATGTACGCTATGAAAGCTGTCGCGTCTACTGTATTCAAGATCATTTGCTTTCCACACGAAGGCAGGATTGTGACCATTGATCAGCTGGACTTCGTTAATACTCCCTTAGCATCCACGGGATCAGTAGTCCCGCAAGTTACAGACTCTCAGCCGGCAATTCGGAGCATGTGTGTTGGTATGTACCCTTCATTGATGGGATATTATGATTTCCCTACACCCGTGAACTTTAGTGGAATCGTTTCTGACAATGCGCATCCTCCTTTACATAATGTACCGTTCCGGACTTCATAATTTAATGATCCATGGGATTTACTGTCCATAGGTTCTACGTCTGGAGACATTGCGCACGTCGAGATGTCTATGCCATTTTTTGTTGCTGAGCTTGCTAATTAGGATATTCAACAAGCCACTGCAGAGCCGGATCTCCTCTCTCCTCGGACATATGAGGAAGATACCATTACGTTGCTAGTTTGGGCAGTCAACTCATCTTGTTCGAACGATTTCCTTGATGATACTTTACCTTCGGATGAAGCTATTATCAAGGCCATGTGTGGTAGTGAGAGACCTTGGGAGGATATGCATCATCGTTCTTATTTCCTTCCCAACCTTGATCTCGCCGAGCAAGAAGAGTTTAGGACGACTCTTGCAGAGATGGTTGGTCACTTAGTGGCTTTTTTGGGTTCACATGAGATTTATGCAGAGGGGAACATGGCTAATATTTCCCCGACTCAACCGATCAACATCTCTCGCACTAACGGAAAGATTGAGAACATTTACATAGGTGATGATTGCTCTTCTGAGGAGGTTTCCATCTACACCGAATTGTTTACTGAACTTCGGGAATCTTTCGCCTGGTCATACGAGGAGATGTCAGGAACAGACCCTAGTATTGTCGAACACGAGATAAGGACATATCCTCATGTTAAACCGGTTCGGAAACGTCTTCGTGCTGTTAACCCTAGGAAGGCAGCCGCTATCAAGGCAGAGGTGGAGAAACTGCTCAAAGCTGGTTTCATTTGCCCCATTCCCCTTACCGAATGGGTGTCAAACCCCATTCCTGTGGATAAGAAGCAGGGAACGATCCGCATATACACTGATTTTAGAGACCTGAATCCTGCATGTCTGAAAGACAACTTCCCCACACCATTCATTGATCAGATATTGGATGCTTGTGCGGGAAGTGAGATTTTTTCGTTCATGGATGGCTTTTCGAGGTATAACCAGATTCAAATCAAACCCGAGGACCAACATAAGACTGTGTTCATTTGTCCTTGGGGTATGTTTGCATATCGAAAAATTCCCTTAGGCCTTAAAAATGCCGGAGCTACGTTTCAGCGTGCCATGACCTTGCCTTTCATGACCTTAAAAGTATAATGGAGGTTTTTTTGGATGATCTTGCCGGCCATTATCGTAAGAGAATGGACCACCCCAAGCACCTTCATTGGATTCTCGAACAATGTATTTACTACAAGGTCCAATTGAATCCCAATAAATGCATCTTTGCAGTAAGGTCTGGTCACCTTCTAGGATTTATATTTTTGAAAGAGGGTATTAGAGTTGATCCTCTCAAAGTTGAGGCAATACTTCAGTTGCGTCCTCCGCGCAACTTGTTTCAACTTCAGAGCTTCCAAGGGAGAGCTACTTTTCTACGTCGTTTTGTAGTCAATTATGCTAATCTTACCAAAGGATTCACGCGTTTGTTGAAGAAAGACACACCATTTATTTGGGATGAGCGAGCCCAGCAGCCTTTCGATGCCCTTAAGAAAGATTTAGTATCGGCCCCTGTGCTTAGTCCACCGGACTTCGCATGAGATTTCATACTTTATGTGGCTATGTCTCAAGAGATGATTTGCATGGTCTTGGTTCAAGTTGATGATGCACTCATTGAGCATGTCATCTATGACCTCAGTCGAAATCTAGTAGACACTGAACTGAGATATACTCACGTAGAAAAGTTGGCACTTGTGACTGTGCATGCAATCCAATGGTTACAACACTATATTTTGCTTAGAAAAACCACTGTTGTAGCGCATATCAATCTGTTTTAGTTCATGCTATCACAACACCTTATAGGGGGGAAGTACAATAAATGGATTGTGATCCTTCAGGAGTTCGATCTCGATTTTGCTTTGGCGAAATCGGTGAAATCGTTGGTGTTTGTTGAGCTTATGTTGGACCTTCCAAGACTTGATGAGGATGTCATCCATGAAGATTACTTTGTGGATGAACACTTATTTCTTATCTCGTCCGAGGACCCTTGGTATGGGGATGTCATTGTATATCTCCAAACTTTGAAGTTTCCTCCTCACTATTCACAGGACGAGTGACGGATTGTGAAACATCACGCTAAAGATTATACTAACGTTGGTGACACTTTGTATCACCGAGGAAAGTATTCTATTCTCCGTTGTTGCTTGACTCACGAAGAAGCGGAGCGGGTGCTTAATGATTGCCATGCAGGGGCATGTGGCAGTCACTTATCCGAGCTTGCTATAACCCAACGTATTATGCGAGTTGGTTACTTTTGGCCTTCAATCTTTAAGGATTGTATTAACATTGTGAAGAGATGCCACCCTTGCCAGGTGTTTTCTCGGAATATACACTCACATCCAGCGCCCATTCATCTGGTCGTCATTGTCGGTCCCTTCACCAAGTGGGAGGTGTATTTCATGGATTTCAAACCAGATTCAGCTAGGGGGCATCACCATATTATAGTGGCCGTGGACTACTTTTCCAAATGGGCTGAGGCCATGCCTACCGTAAAAGCCGACGGTGCTACAACAACCCATTTCGTGTTCAATCAGATTATTACTCGTTTCAGTATTCCGAAATAGATTGTCACTGACCATGGAAGTCACTTTAAGAACAAAATGATGGAGGATTTGTCTCTCAAGCTTGGGTTTCGTCAAGAACACTCATCCTCTTATTATCCCCAAGCGAATGGTCCAGTTGAAGTAGTCAATAAGTCTTTGAAGACCATTCTCTAATGTACCATCCAACAAAGCAAGACCAACTGGCACATTATGTTATATCCTGCTTTGTGGGCATATCGAACCGCAGTCAAGATTGCCACCAGGTTCTCACCATTTCAACTAGTACACAGTGTGGAGTTGCTTTTACCAATTGAAAGTGAAATCCCTTCGCTTAAACTGTCCATAGAGCTCCTCCCTGATACGACGGGTCTTGAGCAACGTTTAATCCACCTTGAGCAACTTGACGAGCAGCGTCGAGATGCCGCCGTGGCTATAGATGCCAATAAACATCTTGTTAAGGTTCAGTATGATAGGTCTTTCCATCCCCGGAAATATGATGAAGGTGACTTGGTCCTCTTATATGACCAAGCTAAAGAACCCTTGGGGGCAGGAAAGTTCAACCCCATGTGGCACAATCCTTATATTGTGAGGCATGTCCTAGAAAAAGGAGACTATGAATTAGAAGACTATGAGGGGACTGTCTTGAAGGAGCCTAGAAATGGGCTCTACCTCAAGCGGTATTATGCTTGAACCTCTGGTTCAGGCTAATGATTTTGTACACTACTGTATAGTTACTTCTGTACATAGTTTAGCTTTCTTTTAGTTTTCGGGTCTGCTGATTAGCATCCGTTTGATTGACAGATGTCAGTAGAGTTTCCTACGTTCTTAGGATTCACGGATGGTGCTAGCCGTCATATGCAACAGCTTGCTTCTGCTGCTTGGGTTATTTTCTCGTCTGACCACCTAGTTGTGTCCTCAGGAGGTGCTTGTCTTGGTCCTACATCTAACAATGTGGCAGAGTACAGTGCCATCATTGAGCTACTCCGGGATGCTATTTCACATGGTATCCAGTCTTTAGAAGTCCGCCTGGATTCACAACTAGTTGTGTCTCAGCTGAATGGTCAGTACTGTGTGAGGGATCCTACGTTACTATGGAAAATCTTAAAGGTAAGACTTTTGGAACGACATTTTGTTTCAATTACATACATTCATGTTCCGAGAAGTTTTAATCATATATCTGATGTATACGCTAACTATGTATTAGATTGGCATTTGTCACATTCCCAATGAAGCACACAAGTAAAAGATACATTTATACATTTGTATATACACACATATAGTAGAACCGGTAAACCAAAGCTTTTATAAATAATATGTCCAAAAATGGTAGTGTCATGATACAAAACTGGATCCTGTAGCTCTCAAAATATACATATCGATACAAAATGGGAACCCGAGATGTCTAATCCCTATGAGGAGGCCTAACTACCACCTAGACAGGATGCATCTGATAGAAATAATGCACTACATTTGTGACACGCTGCAGTAGTCGCACCCAGTTTCCCGGCACCCCCACTACCTGGCACTGCATATCCTCTGGTAGCTGCACCACCTCTACCTATGGTACCCTAGCGGTCATCCGTGATAGGTTGACCCACATAGTTTGTAGTGTGTACTTTTCTACAACACCTACCATCTCATCACCCCTGCCCTGGCGACGATGTCTCGGAAAACTATCGGGTCTCACTGGGCCCTTGTCTACGAGCAAATAGTCAAACATTAATACATGATACTACCCCCAAAATGATTTTTGCAATTACACCTATAATAAAAAATCCATAAAAATTTAATATACCAAAAAACCTAAAAAGAGTACTCACCAATGTCTCTGAACGCTGCATCTAGTGGGAGCAGCATGTCTCGATCCTGCCGAAAGTCTATCACTGCATAGGGGTAGTCCTCTATCGCTATGACCTGTCGGTCCCACTAGTGAAAGAAATCCTCTGTATATGGAGATGCCTAACAGCCACCACCTTGTTGCATCAAGACCTCGGCCCATTGGGTCATGTCTGAGTCGCAGAGACTATGAGGAGGGACCTCAACCCTCGGACTGAGCCTCAGAACCTGCTCAAAGAAGAAGCTGCACAAAATACTACCATATTGAAATTTTTTTGCATCCCCCTGCTTGCACTCTATCAGCTGGGTCTTCATGGACCCCAGTAGCATAGTACACCAGTCAAATATCATAGGCTGCATACACTGCGATGCATAGAACATAACTGGCCTGGATTCCTGGTGAAGAGATTTTGAACTAGTAATCCACACTAAAGTTGCCACGACAACCTTCATGCTCAGGTTGACTATGGCTCTGATGGGCACCTGACTCCCCACTGCCCGAGTATTTGGAACACAATACCTCTCTATATAGTCGGGGATGGTGATCCCACCACCCACAAATCGAGACCAAAGGCTTGCCACCTCACCTCGGCGGGACAAACCTGTAATGAAGTAGATATCTTCCACTTCCAGTGAAAGTATTTGCTCGTCTAGGTTGAAGTTCTGTGCATCGACATCCCAATAGTCTATCAAACGGTGGAGCAATAGGTTTTGGGCCCTCAAACCCCCTATGCTCCAAAATTTGTATAAACCACATGCTTGTAGTGCTTGTTGTGCACGCACATCATTACGAATGGCCTCATCCACTAGGTCATGTTCTCTCTCTCTCCACTCTAGAACCATCCTGGAAAGAGAAAAACCCAAGAATTTAGTCATTTTTTTTTTTAAAACTAGCTTCATGGTTGTACCCACGGGCAGTTGTGCTCACAGAGGCGGGTACCCCCGGTCAACGTGTGCGTTGACTGCACGTACCCAGCCCTACCCATGACCCGCATAGTTATAGACCATGGGTAGTGCAGTGACCATGTAGGGCATGGCCAAACAAAAATTTTAACCAGTGAAAATTGAAATAAAAACATTGAAATGGACGGTGGAGATGAGATTACCAACCCCCTCCTGACTGTTCGATGATCGGACGCCCATAGCTCCCAAAATCAATAGCTGAACTTTGAGGTGAAAACTAACCACAAAACTCCAAATGGGTGAATAGTAAAAATGAATTGTAAGTTGTAAATTTTTGTTACTATTTATAATTTTCAAAACCCACTTGTCTATAGTTTTCGCCATTTAATGTTGTTTTGGACTAATACAATGTCATGGAGTAGCGTTTTTAACAAGATTTCTTTAGCGAAAGTTGATTTCGAACGTTTCACACCTACGGCAAGTACATTTCACACCTAGCATATAGGTTAGATGTCATTTTCACATGCATTATCCATTTGACCTTTTGACCACTTTCATAAACCCTAGGTGCGACCCCGCTTCTTAACTGACATGGAACCTTCACACTGTTATAGAAGTGTCATTATGTGGCCGTAGGGCCTTTCCGAACATGGGTACCCTAGTTAGAACTTTTTTGTTTGCATTTTGGTGCCCATGCCGTTGTTTGTCCTCAGGATTGGGAGTCCTTTGTAGTTACGCCATGACGTTGCGATAAAGACTCATACTCTACTTTGTCTTATGCTGGCCATCTCCCATAAGGACTCCCCCATTTATATTAATTTGTGACTGCATTGCATCATCCTGCTTGCAGCTTGAGCCTTGTGCTGGCTCTCCCTTACTCCGTTATTAGCCTGGTGCCTGAGCACTTTCCTTATCGAGCCCTGTAGAGCTTACATTTTCCTGCCACAATTTGATGACCTTTTGACCCTGAGGGAACATCCCCCCAAGTGTCCACATCCTACACACACTTCCTTGCATTGATCATAGGTATGTTCCACTGCTTGGAACTAGTTTGCTCGCTATTTGACACTCGTTCCCTCACTTGTTGTACTATAAGCAATTTTATTCTTTTTCAAGCTTTCCCAAATATGAAAAAGACCAAAAAAATCAAATATTCCAAAAATCTAGACGGGATTATGGTTACTACTTCTAGTTGGCAGTTGTTGTGTCTCCTTTGAACAGAGCATTCATTCCACTCCATACATTATGAGTCGGGACTATAGTTGGACCTTAGGAGCTGTACTTGTTTCTCAGTTTACTCCACCGATTGGTTACGCTTCCAGTCATTATGGAGCCCTTTGTAATGCCTCCTGCATCACACAGTTTATATTGAATCTATGTTGCCTGAGTCTATCCATCTGCTCATGCTCTTGTTCAAAGGAAGTCTTGAAACCAGAGTCAGCCACTCCTCATATCTCTCGACTATTGCATGTTAGCCATCCTTATTGAGTCAGTCTGTTTCACTTGAGTTCTTCCAAATCTTTCAGCATAGCTGGTACCTCGTGCTGGTTGATGGGGGATGCCTTAATGCCCTCCTTCCAGCGAGTCTCATTCCGTCGACTTCAACCCATTTATTCCGGAACTTGAGGTTTAGAGTTCGGGTGAGTACCTTGAGGCTTGCAGTCATTAGTGGCAGGTTCTCTCGCCATCGACAGTTTTAGGAATACATCAATGTCCCCTAATTGATGGATTCATCCTAGTGTTCGACCTCAACACATCTATTCACACATTGATGATTGTGCTCTATGCCTTGATGTGTTAAATTTTGAGCATTAATTCACAATACTCTAGGATCTTTACTAAGATAATAACATGTACAATATATCAATGCATAACAATCACAATAAGCATGACAAGCATCACAAGAATCAAAAGCATGAGAGACAAGAGACACAGAGTTTTCGTGGGGAAAACCCTAAGGTGAAAAACCCCACAACTTCCTCAGAGATAGAGAGAGCAATGGCTCAACCAAAGTACAACCAAAATACACCGAGATAGTCTCCTAGTAGCAGATGATCCTCCTCAGTAGTGCATCACTTTCTGAGTGAGAGAAGTGTGAGTTTCTGAATGATCCAAATAGAGATCTCCCGATCTTTATTTATACTTAACCTGTTTTCCCAGTTACACTATGGGGCCGACTTGTCTATCTTGACACATCCACAATATAATATATATTTCAGGGCCGACCCCACACATGGTGGTCTAATAACCCATCAACAAGTACACACACTTGCAACACTTGTCAATCCACATGACGACACTTCCTTATAGAGGAATAACACATCTCTAATAAGGTTACAATAAATATATATGAAATACATTCTGAAGTTACATATACATCAACACTCCCTCTTAACTAGGAATGTATTTCTCAACACAGATCTGCTAGACAAGTCTTCTTCTCGGGATCATCGTCACTGCTTCTGCTATCTCAACCAATCTCTGACTGTACTCGTCATAGGAATTTCTACAGAGCCAGTCCTTTTTCATACTGGATGTAGGCCCACTACCTGCAGGTCTTTGTCATCACTGGCCATACTGTGGAATCCTCAGGACTTATTACGTGCGTCACAAAACCTCGAAAGAGCATCCCAGGATATTACGAGCACACGACTCTACCTATAGGATCTCCTAGGGACATATTATATGTGACCTCACCACAAAACCTCACAAGAGCATCCCAGGCTGTTACGAGCACACAGCTCTACCTATAGGATTTCCCAGGGACAGATTATATGTGGTCACCACAAAACCTCGCAAGAGCATCTCAGGCTGTTACGAGCACACAACTCTACCTATAGGATCTCCTAAGGACAAATTATATGTGGTCATGGAAAAACCTTGTAAGAGAATCCCAGGACTTATTATGGGCACACAGCCCAACCTATCGGATCTCCCAGGGACAGATTATATGCCATAGGACAAAACCTCGAAAGAGCATCTGCCAGATATCCCAGGGCCAGATTATATGCCATAGGAAAAACCTCAAAAGACTATCTGCATATCTCCCAGGGCCAAATTATATGTCCTCCCAGAGCAAAACCTCGAAAGAGCATTTGCCAGATATCCCAGGGCCAGATTACATGCCACGGGAAAAACCTCAAAAGACTATCTGCAAATCTCCCAAGGCCAAATTCTATCCTCATGTGCACAACCTGATCCACAACCATAGAGTATCAACCTGATACTCATCATACATCATCCTAATGTACACATGATCATCCTGATCATCATCATTGCAACATCCTGCTGCATATCATCTGGAGCAACATCCTGAAGCTCATCATCCATGATCATCTTGATCATACAATGCATCTACCTGATGCATACCAAGTATATACCTGATGCATATCATCATACATGATCCACATGATCATACAATGTATCCACCTGATACAAATACAAATACATGATCCACCTGATCATACATGATACATATCAACATACATGATCTACCTGATCATACAATGTATCCACCTGATACATATACAGATACATGGTCCAGGAATCCAACATGATGCATATACAAAATACATACAAATGATCCAACCGATCATATCCAACATCCAACATGATGCGTACATACATATACATATAAATGATCCAACTGATCATATCCAGCACCCAACATGATGCATACACACATATACATATAAATGATCCAACTGATCATATCTAGCATCCAACATGATGCATACATACATATACATATAAATGATCCAATTGATCATATCCAACATCCTCCTGATGCATATACAGAGTAGTAACTGGAGCATCGTCTTGATGCTCATCATCCAACGCTTACATCCACAGCCATGTGAAGGATCCTCCTTCCAACATACTTGGAATGGCTTCTGCAAATGTGTCCATCACTTCTTCCTCAAAATGTCATCAATCCGAAGAACACCAAGCCTCTCTCTGAAGTACTCGAACTTCACCCTGGCTAGTGGCTTCATTAGCACATCTGCAATCTGCTCGTCTGTTGCAACGTACAGGAGCTTCACAGCTCCTCTTTGCACCATATCCATGATATAGTGATATTTGATCTCTATGTGTTTCGACCTGTCATGAAACACTAGGTTCTCGGACAGCTTCACACAACTCTGGTTATCACAAAAGATACCAGTAGCATCCAACGGAAGATCAAATAACTCAGACAGTAGCTTCCATAGCCATACTGCCTCACAACTAGCTAAACAGGCTGCAACATACTCTGCCTTAGCTGTACTCAGTGCTACGCAGGACTGCTTCCTACTAAACCAAGAGATCACACCTGATCCCATACTGAAGCAGCATCCAGATGTGCTCTTCCTATCTGCAGCACTGCCAGCCCAATCTAAATCAACATAACCTTGCAGGTTTAACTTTTGATTCACTTCATACTTGAGCCCATAATCCACGGTACCCTTCAGGTACCTCAGAACATTCTTTACAACAACTAGGTGAACACTCCTCGGATCCGTCAGGAACTGGCTCAATGTGTTCACCGCAAAGCAAATATTTGGTCTTGTGTTCGTCAGGTATATCAAGGACCCAATCATCTGATGATACATAAAGACATCAACTGGCTCAGATGAAGCATCGCATAGAAGCTTTAGATTCGATGCCATAGGTGTGGCCATGGCCTTGCAATCCTTCATCCCGAAGCTCTTCAGGATATCTATTGTGTACTTCCCTTGACCAAGGAAGATCCCACCTGCACTCTGCCACACCTCCATACCTAGGAAATAATGCATCATTCCCAAATATTTCATATCGAACTCGGCAGCAAGCTTCCTCTTAGTATCTGCAATCGATCTATCACCTCCTATTACAAATAAGTCATCCACGTACAGAAGTAGAATCACAGGATTCCCTTCCTCAACTTTGTAGTAAAGGTTGGAATCCGCTTTACTCTTGGTAAAGCCCCAACTAGATAGGAAACTGTCCATCCTACCATACCAGGTTCTAGGGGCTTGCTTCAAGCCATACAAGGCTTTCACATATGACTCCCTGTCATGTATTTCAAAACCGAGTGGCTTCTCCACATATACTTCCTCTTCAACTACACCATTCAAGAAAGCAGTCTTGACATCCATCTGGTGTATCTTTCATCACTACATCCAGAGTAAGTATGGATCTAATGGAAATGTATCTGGCTACAGGAGCAAAAGTCTCTATGCTACCATCTGCAGCATGCATGATCTTGTAGATCCTCTTGGAAGTCACTACAAACTCCCCTTCAGGTCTTGGTACTGCATCCCAAACATCATTCTTCATGATCAACGGATCATGGCATTCTTCTATTTCTTCACCCAGATCCTGGAACTTCAATATCTTCAATAGATATCTTTGTTGTTGGAACAAATGTTGTATCCCTTCTTTTGTAGGTGAAGGTATACAATCTTTCCTACAAAACAAGTTAAATTGCATGATTAAAAACATCTCATAATTTTCAGAACAAGTTCTTTCACATAAAGGAATATGTCATACAGTCATGCAATTATTTAAGCCAATGCTTCAATACAACATTTATCCATATCCCGTAACTTTCTAGATGCCTTCCAATCTCTACCAGAACATTGTTAAGAGTGTGCACAAATCCCAACATGTCAGCAAAGAGGTTTCATTCTAGATAAGTAGCAATGGAATGCTGTATAGTGCCATAGGCCACTTACCCATCACATGCATATCAGTAGTATACTGTTCATTAATGCAATCATTCTAATATGCACAATACATATCCTAAGTCTATGAGCATATACATCATTGAACAATTTTATTTAAACAAACAAATATGCAAGAAATGATAATTAAAAATACTTATCTTTGTTTGGTTGTTGGTTGGACTCCCTCTGAGTCTTTACTTCCTTGCAGGAGCTGCTGAAGTAGCTTCTTCTACACCTTTCTGTTGTGGAATGTAGAAAAATGGTCAACTCCCTTTGAATATTTGCATCCTTGCAGGAGCTGCTGGAGTGTGCTCCCTCTTGATATTTGCTTCCTGGATTACCTGTCCTTGAACTTATATTCATCCTTGGTCCCTATGCATGCTTATTAGTATCATGATTGTGTTATCCTTGTAATCTCATACAAAATCACACATTCATTAGTATATTCTCAATACTATGAAAACACAATAATCTCAAGCATGTATAGTCGTGATCATTTCAAACAAAAATAATAAGCATTAGCATTCAAGGTTTATATAGGACTCTTATGGTTAGTCATAACATGTCTAAACCTGTGATTACTCAAACCTATGACTCTTCTGGTTATTCATAACATTAAATAAGGTAAGACACGTAATATGCATATACCCATGATTATTCAAACCTATGACTTCATGAATAAACGTCATCAATCATGTCATGCATACTTATATAATAGATCCTATGATATAAGAAACACATACCTGGTCACCATATTTGCTAGTTATGTCTAGCAATGTGTTCTTGTTCTCTTCAATGACCTGCATAACTCATTAGTTAACTTTTGCAAAAACAAATTATACATACCTCTATGTGATCCATGACTATGGATGAATGTTTGTCTTTATGTCACCATGGCATGTTTAGGTTGTCCCTTCAATTTGTACAATCCTCCCTCTTGCTCTCCAATCACCATTGCATCATCAATAGTTTTACCCCTTGGCCACATTAGGACTTGGCAATCTACAAATGCAACCCTCATGCCTTTTGCATCCAATGCAGAGATGGAGAGAAGGTTATTCTTGAGCCCAAGTACATAAAGGACTTCTTTCATCTTCAAATATTTTCCAGAATCTAGGTTGTAGAAGGCTTCACCACTTCCTTTGATAGGGTATTGATAATCATCCCCAAGTTTCGCCTTATGGGGTGACTCATGTTCAAATAGGTTTACAAAAGATTCCTTAAACCCAATCATGTGTTTGGAATCCCCACTGTCAATTAACCAATCATTACAACCATGGGAGATAGTACCTGAGAGAGCAGAGATTAGAACATATTCTTCTTCACTTGATGAGTCATCGTCACTTTCTTCCCTAGCCTTCTCCTTTGGAGGTTCATCATCTTCAGCAGCATGAGCATGGAACTTTCTTTTGCTTCCCTTCTTCTTCTTGCTGGAGTTGTTGTTATCCCTTTTGTTTTTGGGACATTCTAAAGCAAAGTGACCCTTCTCATTGCATGTGAAACATCTTAGATCCTTCTTATTCTTTTGATAGGATCTTTTGTAGTGAGAGTGCTCCTTCTTGGGCTTGCTTCTTTTGGTGTGAGCTGCGAGAGCTTGATCTTCACCTCCCATCTTTTCTTCACGAGCTACAAGTCTAGCTTCTTCTTGAGAGCATTCCTCCCAGAATTTACTGAAAGAGATCAATTTCTTTCTTGCATAGATTCCTTGAATAAAGGAGTCCCATGACCTAGGCAGGCCATTTAGAGTGGTCATAACAACTTCACCATTTTCCACTACTTCATCCACAGCTTCAAGTTGCTCCTTGATCTGAGAGACCTTGGAGAAGTAAGATTGAATGGTTTCTCCATTCAACATCTTGACCCCTTTCAATTGATTCCGCAGAGTCATCTTCCGATTTATGTTCTTCCCTTCAAGCTTGTTCAAAGAGTCAAACATCTCCTTAGGTGTCTTTAGAGAAGACACATGGGGTATGAGATGGTATTTGATAGAATCAACAATGATTCTCTTTGCCTTGACCAAGTTCTTCTTATGCAATACCTTAGCCTCTTCATCCTCTGGGATAGGGATGTCTTCTTTTATATATGAGTCCAACTCATTCTCTTCCAAGATTAACCCAATCCTATACTTCCAAGCTCGGAAGTTATCATCCCCTTCAATCTTATCCTCAAGCTTGGTGTGGTGAGACATATTAAACAGTACTTCAAATGGAAATAGAAAAGATTTAGGTCTTACCACTTGAAATGCTGAAAACTGGATCTGGTCTTGGATTAGGGTTTGTCAGAAAAACCCTAAAAATTCAAAATGTGAATTTCAACTTTCTGAAAGGATAGAAAGATGCGCCTTGATGAGCTGATCAGCCTGGTGTATTCAGAATTTGAGATCAACAAAGCTTTACCCTTAAGATTTGTCTTTTTGTCCTCCCGGGTTCACCAGGGAGAGCCCTGAATCAGGGTTTGATTTTCTCGGAGATATACCCAGCCAAAAATATCGATCCAAAGCTCTAAACTTCGATTTTTGCAAGGAGATTCCAGCTATGTCTTCAGATTCCAAAAATTCCTATTTTTGTGAAAACCCTACTTTTTAGGGTCAAATATGAAAATGCTCAGAATTGAATTCTGATTGGACAGATAGATTCACCTTGATGAGTAGAGTCAATCTACTATACTACTTTTCCAAAATCTGTGGAGAGAAACCCAATAAACAAGAAACTCAAGTTTCTGTCACTGCAAAATGTCTTCTTCTCAAGTTAGCTCTGATACCATGTTAATTTTTGAGCATTAATTCACAATACTCTAGGATCTTTACTGAGAGAATAACATGTACAGTATATCAATGCATAACAATCACAATAAGCATGACAAGCATCACAAGAATCAAAAGCATGAGCGACAAGAGACACAGAGTTTCCGTGGGGAAAACCTTAAGGTGAAAAACCCCACAACTTCCTCAGAGATAGAGAGAGCAATGGCTCAACCAAAGTACAACCAAAATACACTGAGATAGTCTCCTAGTAGCAGATGATCCTCCTCCCCACTAGTGCGCCACTTTCTAAGTGAGAGAAGTGTGAGTTTCCGAATGATCCAAATAGAGATCTTCCGATCTCTATTTATACTTAACTTGTTTGCCTAGTTACACTATGGGGCTGACTTGTCTATCTAGATACATCCACAATATAATATATATTTCAGGGCCGACCCCACACATGGTGGTCTAATAACCCATTGGCAAGTACACACACTTGTGACACTTGTCAATCCATATGACGACACTTCCTTATAGAGGAATAACACATCTCTAATAAGGTTACAATAAATATATATGAAATACATAGATGAAATACATTCCGAAGTTACATATACATCAACATGATGCCCATTTTCATTATTGGTGGGTTATCTCGCGTCTGTTAACGGTATACATCATTGACCGGTAATCAGATGATGTCACATCAGGTTCGACCTCAACTTCTTTATTCACTTGATGGGACTTGCACCGTCGAAGACTTGTGTAGAAGGCCCCAAGCGATAGTGGCATTCAGTATGCTACTTATGACTATGACTTTACATCTGAGATATCACCTCTCAGATATCAGCAGTTTGCACCAGTTGTCTCATTTTCAGCAGGAGACCATATCTAACTGTAGAGGGATCATGGCTATGATCACTTATGACATATGTACTGCCTATTCATGGCCATTTTATCAGATTGTTGTACTATACCGACATGTACTCAGGGATACTATTGTATTATGACGAGTGAGCCGCTCCTTCCACTTGTGTCTCCATCACTCCACTTCTGAGATTTATAATGTATTTCCGCCATCGTAGCATCAGTATCTGACCTCACACATTAGGGGGCATCTATTACAACGTAATTTTCCACCTTGTGAGCATCGGCACTCTTTGGCCTAGAGGATCCATTTTACTGACTCATATCCACTTTTTATCCTCCAGAGACACTATTTTTCCCTATTTTTTCCTCTGTACGCTAGCTGCATCATTACAGTGGGCGTACCTGCGAGTTGCATCACTATAGCCCACGGGTAGCATGTAAAATGGTAGAAATCACTAGTTAATTACTTTTTACTCCCAAAAAGTGGTCATTGGGTGACCTTTGACCCTCCATCTACCCCAGAAACACCTCGATGTGTCCTTTCATCTACCTTTGAGAGGAATATATATTGAGCACATATGGCTTATGGATGGGAGGAGAAAGGAGATCAAGAGAACTCTAGTGGATTTCTGCCCTATCTTGAGTCTACACTCATCGATCCTTGTAGTTGTGAACCCTTTATGTTCACCTTCCAAACTCCTATTATAGTTTGAGTTTTCCATTCCATGGAGGATTGAAGTGGTGGAGGCACAAGTGGATTGACCCGGCTCTTGGTTCAGATTGGTTGTCGACAAGAGGTCGTATCACATTATAGTTCTTGTTATTTATTAATAGAAATACTCATATTCTCGTCCATTAATGTTGTGAATGTGTTTATATTACATTGGGTTGCATTTACTTATAATGTCATGGACCATTGCTATTGATGATGTTAATGTCATTTATATATTATATGCGCTTGTTGTATATTGGCTGTGAAGACTAATTTGCAGGTTCAAGTGCACGGATTGAAAGCTCCAATGGGGATCTACATCAAATGTTTGGATCGAGGTTGGTTGTCTTCTTCATTATCTTAGCATTTCCATTTATGTAGCATTGCGTTGGTAATTGAGTTATTTTCTGGTAGTCAGTTGTCTGTTGTGGTCCACCCCAAGCCATAAGAATTTTTCTCCAACACACCAAAGAAAGTAGTATTTGGACCTGATTGAGTTGAGGTTCTTGAGATCTCATCTGGTAAGATGATAACAAAAGGAGTTGCAAATCATGCCTCTGAAACTTATGAGTTCTCTTCCTTCTTTCCAT
This sequence comes from Larix kaempferi, assembly GCA_027924585.1. Classification (NCBI taxonomy): domain Eukaryota; kingdom Viridiplantae; phylum Streptophyta; class Pinopsida; order Pinales; family Pinaceae; genus Larix; species Larix kaempferi. The sequence goes on from BSBM01000729.1 coordinate 14,176,524, forward strand.
ACTCCCATCAAAGTGCTCTCTTGACTCATGCAAATGAGACAAGTAGGCTCTAGCATGAAAGATTCGACGATCTAAACTTGAAATATCTCCGGCAATTGCACAAGGAAGAGATGGTTGAGGTTCTACCGAACATAAAATTCTCTCAAGGGATCTGCAAAGGTTGCTTGGTAGATAAGCACCTAGAGCGAAAGTATGAAGTTGGGAAGGCAAAGAGAGATTCCTCCATCCTAGATCTGATTCACAGTGATGTTTCAGGACCGATGCCCACTGCTTCAATGAATGGATACATATATCTTCTGACCTCCATTGATGACTACTCTAAGTTCTGTTGGATCTACTTTCTCAAGCAGAAATATGAGGTGTTTGAATGCTTCAAAGTTTTCAAAGCCATACTTGAGAACAATGTTGGAAGGAAGATCAAATCACTAAGATCTGATAATGGATGGGATTACATCAAAAGATATTTGCTACAACTACGTGCTTCCGAAGGCATTCAGATTCAACATTCTGTTCCATACACACCACAACAAAATGGTGTAGCAGAGAGGAAGAATAGTTCATTGAAAGAGATGGATACCTGCTTGCTTGAAGCAAGATATATCCCATCAAATATCTGGGAAGAAGCAGTAAACTGTGCCACATACATTCAGAATAGGGTACCCCACAAATTTGTTGATGGGGTCACTCCATTCAAAGAAAACCTGGTGTCTCTCATCTGAGGGTTTTTGGATTCAAGGCATGGGACATCATCCCCACTAACAAGAGTAAATCACTTCAACCTCAAAGTGGCGAATGCATCCTTCTTGGATATGTAGAAGATGCAAAGGATTACAAGCTGATGGAGATTGCAACAAAGAGATGCTTTATTGAAAGAAGTGTGCAGTTCAATGAGCACCCATTGCATGATCTACAACCAGCTGACAAGGAAGGTCTAACTGATATACCTCCTCCATTCGGTCTTAATGATGTTTTTACAAGTGATCCTTATTCAAAAGAAGAAGAAGAAGATCGATATGATTCAGATCTAGATATTGAGAAAGCGGATCTAGCATATCTGGATCTAGATCCAGTATCTACTCCTAATCCAAGGCCTATGTGGGATTAAAATCTTATTGAGGCATCTAGGGTTACTACTGGAGATCCATCTGACTACAGAAGAACAAGGTCTCAATACCAAGATGAAAACATTGCACTTTGCCATTCAAATCTACTTCTCCTTGAGAGGTGCTTCATGATGGTAGGATCTCATCCACAATATTAAAGAGAGGCTTTCCATGATCCGAGATGGCAAGCAACCATGGATGAAGAACATGAGTCACTACAAAACAATGGAACATGGGATCTTGTCCCTCTTCCACTTGGGAGGAAACATGTTCAGTGCAAATGGATCTACAAAACTAAGCTTGGATATGATAGATCTACAACTCTTCCACCTGCGAGGAAACTTGTTCAGTGCAAATGGATCTACAAAACTAAGCTTGCAACTGATGGATCTACAACTAAGTACAAGGCTCAGTTGGTTGCAAAGGGGTACTCACAAGTCCAAGGTTTGGACTACAATGAGACATTCGCTCCCTTTGCAAGGATGGATTCAGTGAGAGTTGTTTTGGCCATTGAAACTTCGTATGTATGGGAGGTACATCACATGGATGTAAAGAGTGCCTTCTTGCATGGTGAATTGGAAGAAGAGATCTACATGATACATCTTGAGGGGTACATTGATGATCCTTACTTAGTATGCAGACTGAGGAGATCACTATATGGGATCAAGCAAGCTCCAATGGCATGGTATTCCAAGATGGATTCCTTCTTACTATCACTGAAGTTTGATAGATGCAAATTTGACTACAATGTCTACATGCAAAAGAAGGGCGAATGTTTAGTGTTGATTGTTCTATATGTGGATGACTTGCTCATCACTGGTGGATATGCTACTGGGTTGAAGCACATCAAGTCTTCCTTGAACAAAGCATTTTCTATGATAGATCTGGGATTGTTGAGACAATTCATTGGTCTTGAAGTGACTCAAAACACTTTAGGGATCATGGTTTCACAGTCAAAGTATGAATCTGATTTATTGACAAAGTTTCATATGGTTGATTGCAAAGCCACATCCTTTCCCTTCCTATCTGGCATTATATTGGAAGAAGGTGGTTCCACACCCTTGGTTGATAGCACTTTACAGACAGTTGATTGATAGCTTGTTATATATGACACATTCAAGACCAGATCTATCGTATGTTGTTGGTGCTATGGCTAGGTACATGCAACAACCACATGAGCTGCACTGGAAAGCAAATAATAGGATCTTGCACTATGTGCAAGGTACGAGATAGTTTGGGATCCACTATCCTGCTGGTGCTCCACTAGATCTGGTTGGTTTTATTGACTCAAACTGGGTTGGAGATAGTATTGATAGGAAGTCCACTTTAGGGTATGTATTCATGATTGGATTAGGACCAATCTGCTGATCAAGGAAAAAGCAAGAAAAACTTGCACTATCTTCAACAGAGGCAAAGTACAGAGGGGTTGTGAATGCAACCATCTAGGAAGTTTGGTTGCATGGGATCTTGACTCAGTTTGGCATTCACACCTCTCCTTTAGTTGACCTATTATGTGACAATCAGAGTACCATCCGGATCTCTAGTGACTCAGTACAGAAGTAGAGCACCAAACATATTGAGGTTCACATGCGCTACATCAGGGAGCTAGTGCACAATTAGACCATCTCACTGCATTATTGTCGTACATAGGAAATGATTGCAGACATATTCACTAAATTTTTCACTCATAAGAGATTTGTATTTCTTAGATCTCTACTTGGTGTGAAATCTATCTAAGCTTCTTGTTGTCCTATTTTGAGGGGGGGTTTCCCATGAGGTTTTCCCCATTTCCTTGGTTCATGGACAGTTTTTTTATCATTTTTTATTGTATAGGTGACCATTGGTCTTAGTAACCAGGGCCTAGGATGCAAAAGCATGGATTAAGGGGGGGTGTTAGGATATTTTAATACTCCATCCTTGTCTTTGTTAACACCCAAAAAGTGCTCACTAGCTCATTTCCTTATTCACATGACCCATTTGTCCACGTTTCCACCATTTGAGCCTCTAAAGCCACCAAAAGGTCACCAAAAGACCATCATAATACACCATTTTTTCTCTTCAAAATGAATATTTTTCCTCAAAAATCATAAAAAACCCTAAAAAAGGTCCAAAATTCCCAAAAATATTAAAAAAAGGAAAAAGGAGGGAAAAGGTACCTAAACCATGTTGGTCAATACCATTAGTTTCCTCAAAACCATAATGGTATTCCCCACCACCAAAAACTATAAAAAGGTGGTAGGGGCTCCTCACTTTCTATCCATCCATCATCCTATCCTCATGCTATCAAAATATCTCATGAGTTCTTGACCATTGAAGAAATCTTGAAGAAGAGACCATTGGAGCTTGGAGCTACTCACCTTGGAGCTGCTCAACACCACAACATCCTCACCATTTGAGGTATCATAATACAAAAGTTATTTTTCATTTTATTTCTTGTTCTTGTTCTTCAATCTTTTCGAAGTTTATTGTTATATGCACATGCTATTTTAGATTTAGATTTAGATTTATAATTGTTTTTGCTTTCAATATTTGAAACTGCTATCACTTGTTGATATGTGCCCATTGCACAAATCTTGGTTGCAAAACCAAGCCAAATAGTTTTTGGTGACTCCACTGGCTCCAAATTCTTAGATCTCAGTTTTTTGCTTTAGATCTTAGTTTTTGTTAGTTTTAATCATTTTCATTCATAGATCTGCCATCCTAGACAACATATCCATTGCTGTTCTAGATCTTGGCCCTTTCTATTGCCATTAACAGCCTGAAATTTTCATTTTCGGGTTCGTTTTTCAACATTCGTTTTTCGGCTTTCGCCTAGCGGTTTTTTGCTTGACAGTCGCGCGGCTCATCGCGACCTCGCGGCTTTTTCCGCACTGCAACCCACGGCTTTGCGGCCATTTTATGCGCTACACATCGCGGCTTCGCGGCCATTTGTCGTGTTGCATATTGCAACTGTGTGACCGAAACCTGCGCCACACATCGCGGCTTCGCGACCGAAACCCACGCTGCCCATCATAACTACGCGGCTGAAACCTGCGCTGCACATCGCGGCTTTGCGGCCGAAACCCGCGCTGCCCATCGCGGCTGTTTTCCCGAAATCCGCGATGCAATTTTTTTTAATTCGGCCAATTTTTTGAAAATTATTTTTTGCTGTATTTTCTGCCCATTTAGCATATTTTACAACATTAATTTTTCTGCATTTTTTACAGCCACATTAAATCTTTTACTATTTAGAATGCTCCTTTAAAAGTCTTTTTAAAATTTTCAGTAATTGAAAGAGAGATTTTTCTGCATTTTATTTAGATCAAGGTTTTACTGTTTATTTGCTCAATACTTTGCCCAAGCAACTGTTAAGAGATCCATTTATTTTTTGAAATATTTATTTTATTTGCTTCCCTTTAAATTATTTCAAAGATCCATTATTTTTTAATAGTTTTTTCAAGCATTTACATTTTAAAAACGCCTTTATTTTTTGCAAAACTGGAAGCTTCTTTTCTTTCATTTGTAATCAATCTCCCAAGCGAGGCAAATCAATTTCAATTTAAATACCACACTTGCACCCACTCTACCACATAATTTAAACTGAGCCTTAAAATTTACCTTAAACTCAACAAATTTTTAACCCCACTTGGGGAGCACTGAAAAGAACTTTGTAGTTAGGTAGAATTGAGGGGATAGGTGTTCCAATAACACCCCTCAATGATTAGATTTGAGACATAGTGGTTTTCCTCTACAATACCAAAATCCCTTATAATTTTGACACGGTTATCAACCAATTTATCGGGAAGGCCTCTCGCTTAGGACGGTTGAAGTAGCCAGACTAGTTCCGGAAGTCTGAGTGGAATACCGCAATCCATTCAGTAACTGAAGGATACCTTTCAAAGTTCTCGGTGTACACCCAAGAGGGTGTACATCGGTGATAGAACCAAACAACAGATTCACCCAACCGAACGTGTCATGAACGGGGTATCCTAGTTGCCACTCTTTAGGATTGTCTACCCACTGTCTCGGTAGGGGGATATCTAACCGTTGATTCAACACTCTATATTGTCTGACTTGGATTTCATCACCTTGCAGAGGATATCGTTTGTTGACTCACAATACTTCTAGTTAGGTGTTTGCATGATACATTACCCACCTTCGGTCTAGTAACACCTCTTTTTTGTAGAAATTGTTTGACTTTTGGTATTCTGACCAATTTTGTTGCATCCCTCCACTTATTATAGCACAGCTGCTATAATAAGTGCTTTTTGAGGTTGATTTTTGGCCTGAGAGCCTTTATTTTTTCACTCCCATTTTGCACTCATTGTTACATTAAGGTTTCGAGTTTTTTACATCACCAGCTTACACTTAAATTTTTTAAAAATATTTCTCACCATTGAGAATTTAAGATGATCTTGTCGTCTTCAGGGTGAACTCCCTCAGTTCAGTCTACTTGGCTCTACACGTCACCGACGTAGAGCCTTATCCCTTGAATCGACATGTCATCGGCCAAACATACAGTCATCCGATTCTGACACGCCTCACTTCACATCTGATTCTGAGGCTGAATTCGAAAACCCTACTAAATTATCACCAACCAACCTCATGGCTGGACCACAATACGACCCACTTTTTACCAGTACTATTGGAGATACATCCACAAACCCTTCTACTACTATGCCATCCATGCTAACAACAACCCCTCTAGGCATGCCTAATATGTGGGACACTCCACCTTTAGGTATGCCCAACACAGGACTACCTCCTATTATGGGTATGCCAAACATAGGAATCACACCACCTGTCATTACCACAACCCAGATCTTAGGAATTCCTAGCACTATTCCTAACCCCGGTGTAACCGATGTTGCACTTGGAAACGCTGGCCCATACCAAATCACGACAGTTGGAGGACACATACCTTCAATACCTAGCATACCCTTAGGGACTACTGGACCACTACATAATGCCACCATCAATAGTTATGTCCCAGTCACTACGCCACACCCATCGACTAGTTTACCTTACATGGCTAGTCTGAACTTACCAGACCTAGCCAGGCTCACCAACGACCCTATCAGGCACAACCCTACATGGCCCACCATGCCTGCAAAGCTCCCATCGGACATACCCAAGTTTGAAGGAAAACTTGGGGAGGATCCCCAAAACCACATAATGTCATTTCACCTATGGTGTTCATCTAACTCCATAGTGGATGACTCCATTCGATTGAGACTGTTGCAACGAACGTTCACTGGCTCTGTAGCCAAGTGGTACATCGAACAAACACATGGGACCCACCATACTTTTACGTCTCTCACCTCCACTTTCCTTCATTTTTTTCAGCTACCTGTACGTTATGATGCAAGAGTTGAAATACTGTTGTCTTGCAGACAAAACACAGCTACCCACATCACCGACCATATCCATGAGTGGCGCAAGTGTCGTAGCCTCTGTAAGATAAAACTGGATGACCGTATATTTTTGGACTGGTTTCTTAAATCACTCCTACCCCTCATAGCAAAAGACGTAGCTTCTGAACGACCCCAGTCAGAGGAAGAAGCTATCCTAAAAGCTCAGCAATTCGACCTGATTTATGCCCAGTCAGGCTATCTCTATACCATCATACCAAACGCCCCACGAGGAGATTCTTCACGCGGTGACGCTCTGGGGGAATCACATGCCGCTGATAGTATTATCGGCCAAGTCACGGCGCAAATTAAACCTTTCAGCATGGTGAGCACCATTAATGCCCCAGACGTCTCTAGGGCTACATCTAATTCTGAAGCGACAACTTCGTACGCTCCAATGAATCAGACTCATCACACTCATGGACCCTCTTGTCCACAACATTGCTATGGGCAAGCACCATCGACATATGTACCACCCACATACTATAACCAACCGGCCACCCAGAACCCAATTCATTTCCCGGCACAACCAATGTATTACCCACAGCAAGCTACAACAGCTAACCCAACACCTCCAATAGCTCAGGGTTACCAACAACCCCAGTAGGCAACTGGACCACCTCCAGCCCCACCAGCTTATTATCCACCGCAACCTGCTCCCGCACCTGCGACACCCCACAATCCTCCCACTGCTCATGGGAAAGTGTACACACAACACAATCAGCCCCAACATCAAAACAACCAATGCAACCAAGGTGGACAACAAAACCATGAAAGAGGACGTAACCGCGGCAACAACCAACAACATAATCAAGGTCCACCACCTTCCAATCCTCCAAATAATAACAATGTTGTTCCTCCCAACCAGAATCCTGATTGTCATCCCAAGCAACCCAAAAACAATAACCTGAGAACAAACCATCCATGTTCTATATGTGGAGTCTATGGACACTACACTCATAACTGCCCCCATTTAGAGAAAGCACGTAAAATTTGGGCTGATAATGCCCAATGCCAGGGCCACGCTGGACAGCCAGCTCCACTTAATCAACTGCAACCCATGATACTACAAAACCCATTGCCAAACCAGGGAGTAGTAAATACTCGCCCTATGGATCCCCCACAAGGATCTGCTGCACCCCAGCAGCAAATCACCTATGCTGCAACTGATTATCAACATGTGGATCCAAGCACACACCATTTATTGATGATGTCATCCAATGACATCAACCTCCAAACTCACAGGAATCAATACGGCCCACCCCCGAAAACTCCTCCCACTGACGCATCCACCTCCCTTCCACCAAATCAACCACTACACATACCAACTATGCCGTTGGACGGAGGACCTAAAATCCCTCGTATCCCTTTGTGAAGGATTAACAACAATCCTAATGCTCGCGCAGCATCCAATTACAACGTCGTGGAAGACCTAGCACAATCCCCCACTGCTATGTCTGCTTTAGAGGTACTGAAAACATGCCTTGCACAACGAAAACTACTACTATCCGCCATTGGAGGAGTAGACCCTGACGACACACACATGATGGATTTCGACTTAGACCAAGCCGAACCTCGATTGCCATCAAATTTGGCTTTCCAAGTATCAGTAAACATTCAAAACCTTGTTGTGCATCGATGCATCATCGATGAAGGAGCTTCCACCTGCGTTATGTCCACCCTTGTGTGGAAGAAGCTTGGCTCCCCCGCTTTACAACCATCCACCACGGCATTACGATCTTACGACAGATGCTCAGCTCAACCACAAGGCCTCTTAGCAAACGTACCTGTAGAACTAGGCGGCAAATTAGTCCTTATCGACATCAAAGTGATCAATGCCCAGCTCGACTACAACCTTCTTCTTGGATGTAGTTATATGTACAAAATGAAAGCAATGGATTCATCTATTTTTCGCCTCATGATGTTCCCACATGAAGGATGCGTCATCAAGATCGATCAACTCACATATTATGATCCTAACGCCCCCGCAGCTCCTCAAAATGTGCTACCAATGATTGAACAAACCATTCAAACCGCACCAACATCATTTGTGTCGTCAATTGGTCCTGGAATCTACACCGAGTCACCTATGACTTCCACATTTCCATCGATCTCACCACCTTTACCGATAACAAAAACATCGGATTTGTGCACCCTGTCACACACCACACAACAGCCTTCATCATTACCATAAACACCCACAGTGCCTACTCATATTGGCACAACGCCAATTCATACTATCCCGTTCTTGTTCCCGTTTTCCGGAGTTGTTAGTTCGCTAGTAATGGCTACACTCAACCTTCCTGGTTTAACATTAGGGATACCTATATGTTACTTACCTATTCTGAGCCCCCCCTGACTCCGACTGTTATTTTACAACCGGTGCAACCCATCAATACTTCTAATCGTCCACCCCCTGGTGTAGCAAACATACAAAATCTACCACCTCCAACAGCGGCCACCGCATCAACATCCAATTATACTCCCCCACCACTTCGAAACACTAGGGGAAGAGGTCCACAAACCTACACCACTGGACCCAGAACTCGCACCCCCCCAGCAACCCCCAAGTTGGTGAAGAATCCCCCAACAAACCGCATACCCCCCAAGTGCTCTTTGTGCGACGACATAGGCCATGCCACCCATCAATGTCCACAGTTACAAGCACTTCAAGAACACATGAATATGTTGGATGACGACACCAACATTCCAGTAGTCAAACTAGAACTCCCCCCTCAACCTCGTGATAAATCATTGCGCACAAACCATCCTTGTGCAATATGCGGAATCTACGGCCATTATTCACATCACTGCTCCGATCTCCCAGATTATAGAGCAACACTGTACGAGTTGAATAACGTCGACCTAGAGATATCCCCTCTTCTCATTGAGGAAATTCATCCCCCACCATCTTCCTCCTCAGAAGAAATTAACACCATTTACACGATTTCCACTGGATACCACTCTGTCCGGTCGACCCCTTCCATTGATCCCTTTGACACACATGTTCAACCCTTTCAAATCGACGAGGAAACCACATGTCTACAACATGGGGGCAGGCCCAAAACCTTGCCTACTCATCATCATCGTGATTCTCGTCGGAGATACTGGGGGCATACACCCCACAAGGGGAATCCCCATCATCATATCATCACTCCAGTATGCCACCACGACCCACAGCCTCATGGTACACCCCCCCTCTAGTAGTTGGTCAATGCCCTCTTGATCCCTCTCTAAGAAAGCATCTGCACTGCATTGACACCTTTGAGTTCGGGGACATAATAGATTACCTCGAACCTAGGATAGGGGGCATGATCAATCATTTTGACCCTACCCCATCACCTCTATCTCAACACCTCAATGAGCCCATCATTCAAACCAACACAATTGTGATCCACAATCACAAACCCCATGCACATCATATGGGGGCAGGTCATTAACCCTGCTCACTTTTTCACATTCGTGATCTCAACCATTTTTGAGGTCACGTGTCACTTGTATATTTGAGTTGATTTGATACACATAGTATTTCGCCCCCGCGGGTCATCATTTCTCCCCACCACTACATCCTTGGCTTGGTGGGGTCACCTTCATTTGTAGCCATTTTTTTAACCTAGTTATTTCCTTTGACCATTCCGGAGTCCTTATGACCTCCGTTTTTTGCACCATTTGCACCGCAGGATTCATATTTCCATGCCCGTGATGATGCTTGAGACCATTTCTCGCTCTCACACCCATAATTTTCAGGAATTTTTTCAAAATGCCACTTATCGCCTCAGTTTGCACGCCACATCAGCCGTTCTCCGTTTTTTACAAGTCTTATATCGCCGGATTCAGTTTTCTGTGCTCGTGATGACGCTTGAGATCATTTCTCGCTCTCATGCCCAGATTTTTCAGGCATTTTTTCCATGCCCCCCTCGTCGCCTCGGTTTGCGTGCCACATCGACCGTCGTCCGTTTTTGACAAGTTTGATATCATCGAATTCATTTTTTCGCGCTTGTGATGATGCTTGAGATCATTTCTCGCTCTCATGCCTGGATTTTTTGGGTATTTTTTCCATGCCCCCTCGTCGCCTCGATTTGCGTGCCACATCGGTCGTCGTCTGTTTTTGACAAGTTTGATATTGTCGGATTCAATTTTCCGCGCTCGTGATGACGCTTGAGATCATTTCTCGCTCTCAAGCCCAGATGTTTTGGGAATTTTTTCCCATGCCCCCTCGTCACCTCGGTTTGCGTGCCACCTCGGTTGTCATCCATTTTTTACAAGTTTGATATCGTTGGATTCAGTTTTCCGTGCTCGTGATAATGCTTGAGATCATTTCTCGCTCTCACCCCACAATTTTTGAGCATTTTTTTCAAAATGACACTCATCACCTCGGTTTACATGCCACATTGGCCGTTGCCCCTTTTTGACAATCTTTATGTCACCGGATTCCGTATTCCGCACTCATGACGATACTTGAGACCTTTTCTCACTCTCATCAATCCCTTTTTGTTCGGTATAGTTTTACCCCTTTTCGGGCTGAGCAATCCCTTTTACGAAAAAAGGCACTTAAGGAGTTTCTGTTAAGCTCTTTTCTGACTCCTAAAACAATGAAAAGATCGTCGAGCAACCTTGCTTACTTTCAAGCTCGCTAAATGTATCTGAAAGGGCGTCTACCTGGTATAAGTTTACCCCTTTTCCGGACCTTGTAGACTAATTACAAAAAAGGAATACTTTAGTCACATCGGCTAGAAGAGTTCTCCATTTGCATCATTTTATGCTTTTTCAGGCCTTGGAGACTAACTTACTAAAAAGAAAACCAATGGAGTCCACTTACCGCTTTCAGACTCTCTAAACATGAAAGCGACCACGAGAAATCACCATCCTGGGCTCGTAAAAACCCACAGGACGATACTCACAACCACTGCAGAGTCTTCTTATCGTTTTTAGACTCCTTAAAAATGAAAGCACCCATGAGCACGAACAGTCCTGGGCTCACAAAATCCATAAGACAGTACCATTTTAGAGCACACTTTTATCCCTTCTTGGAGCTCATTAAAACTATGAAGAAGGACCCAATGGTGCTCCTCGGTGCCACAACAGATCACGTCTACTCATATGGCAGCTTCCCCATTTTGGTCGCCTTTGATCAGAGTATTCTGCAGTATGTCACCCTGAGAATCCCTCGACAGCACCCATCAGCTCGTCCCCCCCAGAGTTAATACATACCCTTCAGTCCTTGAAAGCTATGATCCCCGCACCTACAAGTCAGTTCCCGACGCTGCTAGGTCAACCATGTCATCATGCTCTGAACAAAGGAAGTTTGAGTCTACCCACTCTATGACCCCAGTTACTTCCCATCCCCACAAGTATGTCAGTCCTACCATCAGCACTACCATACTTTAGTTCTACACCTCGTGCTCCTATCAAGGAAACATCATTTCCTTGTTAGTTGCTGGTCTCCCTTTGTCGATGACACCCAAATTTATTCCAGAGGATAGACCTAGAGGTCCCTATGTCTTGGACTCATCACCATTTATGATGAGTGCCTACGAATCATTTCGAGAAGAGTCCTGAGTGCCTCTCCAAATGGTTGTTTCTCACATGCTCAACTTCAACACCTTGATCGCATCGTTGAGACTCGCACAGGATAGTGGTCCGTTCAGTTATTTGTTGAAGACCCTAGATACCACCTGACTCTTCCACATTTGAGAGTCTACCTATGGAAACAACCAGTTACATTTTTTCTATAAGATATTCGGGTTGCGCATGGCGACAGTATTCAGATGTACCCCAGTTTTATACTCCCTCAAGTATACAGTTACATATACTCCTCAGAGTTGACTCAGAGTCATTGAGTCCCTACAGATGTTGGACACCTTCAAGATTCAGCAGTTCATCAACCCTTCTGACACCTTGTTCAGAACGGTTGTCGATTTATTCCAATGTATCAATTATTGAGATCAGTCATGTTATGATCATGAGTACATTCCGAAATAATTCTCCCTTTGGACCATCATGATGTACCAGCAGGTTTTTTATTTTAGTCCCCCTTATTGGGACTAATTGTTATGTATATGTCTTGATACGAGCATGGGTATGCCCGCCTCGTCCATTATCAGAGATTATTCCTCATTCATATTGAGGCCATGTAATATTGTTTTTTTGCAGCTTCTAAGGGTCGTGGATCCAATCTCCAACCGGTCTCTTCTCTTCCCCAAACCCCAGGAAAAAGACAAAAGAACTATGATGTCTATCGGCCATACGATGAGCTCCTACCCTCGCACATCAGGGGGCAATCTGTTAACACCCAAAAAGTGCTCACTGGCTCATTTCCTTATTCACATGACCCATTTATCCACTTTTCTACCATTTGAGCCTCTAAAGCCACCAAAAGGTCACCAAAAGACCATAATACACCCTTTTTTCCCCTCAAAATGAATATTTTTCCTCAAAAAACATAAAAAAAACCCTAAAAAATGGTCAAGAATTCCCCAAAATATTAAAAAGGGAATAAAAATATTCAAAATATTCAAAAAATGAAAAAGGAGAGAAAAGGTACCTAAACCATGTTGGTCAATACCATTGGTTTCCTCAAAACCATAATGGTATTCCCCAGCACCAAAAACTATAAAAAGGTGGTAGGGGCTCCTCACTTTCTATCCATCCATCATCTTATCCTCATGCTGTCAAAATCTCTCATGAGTTCTTGACCATTGAAGCAATCTTGGAGAAGAGACCATTGGAGCTTGGAGCTACTCAACACCACAACATCCTCACCATTTGATGTATCATAATACAAAAGTTATTTTTCATTTTATTTCTTGTTCTTGTTCTTCAATCTTTTCAAAGTTTATTGTTATATGCACATGCTAGTTTAGATTTAGATTTAGATTTATAATTGTTTTTGCTTTCAATATTTGAAACTGCTATCACTTGTTGATAGGTGCCCATTGCACAAAGCTTGGTTGCAAAACCAAGCCAAACAGTCTTACCTAGCATTATTTATTTTTCCTAGTTGTTGATGATGTCATTTTCTCCCTAGTGGTGTGCATATGTCATCCATGATCCATATACCACCTTCTGAGCTCTGCATGCATCATTTTAGTACCAGTTCATTCAATTCCCTATTTTATAGGAAGCAATTGAGTGCTCCAACCCCCCACGAGATTCAACTAACTCAGGTGGACTGCACTGGAACACTCAGTTGGTTCCTATAAAATAGGGAACTGACTGAAGTGGTCCTAAAATGATGCATGTAGGGCTCAGAAGGTGGTAGATGGATCTTGGATGACATCTGCACACTACTAGGGGGAAATGACATCATTAACAATTAGGAAAAATAAATAATGCTAGGTAGGACAAGGATGGAGTATTGAAATATCCCAACACCCCCCCTTAATCCATACTTTGCATCCTGGGCTCTAGTTACTAAGACCAAGGATCACCCATACAATCAAATAAATCATAAAAAATAAAGAACAGTCCATGAACCAAGGAAATGGGGGAAAACCTCATTGGAAAAATATCCCCCTCAAAAATAACAATAGTAGGGAACTCAAAGAACCTTCATGCTAAGCAAAGAAGGAGAAAACTTTCCTTAGTGAAATCCTTTTCAAAAATATTGGCAAGCTGCTTGTTACACCTATATCTTACCACCTTAAGACTCAGTGTAAACCTCCTTGAAGTCTCCATGACTAAGACATCAAAGTGGAAGAGATACTGACTTGTTTCCATAGGGTTTAGTAAGGTCGTCACAGGTCACCCTTGTGCAACATGCGACGTCGCGGGTCACCCTCATGCAGCCTGCGACGATGTCAGTTAAATGGATAAAAGGGCATCTTCGAGTCCTTTCTCGAAGGTGTGTGATGTGGATCTCTATCCCTAGCCTATATGGGAGATGGCATTCGGTTCCCTAGCCCTTCGGGAGGATCCCTTAACCCTCTCCCACTATATCTCAACCTACCCTATCCTCTTAGTCCTATATATATGAAGCTCATTCCCAAACCAAAGGGAGGAAGTCTATAGTACTTGCATGCTGGTGAAATTAGCTTAGGAGATCTCTACTCATCTCTTGGGAGACCTATACTTCCTTTGGAGGCTTTGGCATTGGCTTGTCGGAGGAGGATTGTGACGTTAATCTTTGGTTGTAATCATCTCACTCTTTGTACTTCCCTTCTTTGATACAATAATATAAACTCTTTCCACCAAATGTTGGTGTGTTAATGATGTTTGTGTAGTTTACTTGCTTAACCGTTTACTTAGATCTGTTACTGTTTTAGATGCGTTTTACTACTTGTATTGTTCTGTATGTCTTGACAAGTTTTGCAGCTGAGATCTAGAGAACATGAAGCTTGGAACAACATCAAGGAGAAAGGATCTACGATTCTAAAAGGTAAGACATCTAATCACTCGATCTTTAACTAGATCTAGGAAAGCAGTTTCATATTCTGTCCCACTTGTTCTAGATTCACGTTGAACTAGGGAGATCACGCTTTAAGTCTGCTTTCGGTAATTTGTTCAGTAACAAGTTTGGCAACCATACTAGGTAATTACATTGCATTGTTTTAAGTTTTCAGTTTGAAAGTCATTTTCTCTGATTTCTTTGTGAGCCATTTCACCACCAGATCTTCTCTTTGAAGATCCTATTGACTTACTTTGAGTCTGTATGTTTGATTGTCAAGCCTTTTGGTTGATCATATTTGGAGATCTATTCATCCCTACATAGGGATCTCTCCCGTCGCACCTGGGTAGTATAGCCAGAGTGACGTTCCCCTGTCAGGCGCAGTCTGTTTCCCTGCAACCTGCGACGGGCGCTCTGAGCCTGACCAGAGACTGCGACGAGCAGTCTAGTTTTGTGCTTGAGTTCTCTCCTCTCCAACCTTTGAGTTTGGTTTGTCTTGCAGATCTCCTCTGCACT
Source organism: Larix kaempferi (assembly GCA_027924585.1). Lineage (NCBI taxonomy): Eukaryota > Viridiplantae > Streptophyta > Pinopsida > Pinales > Pinaceae > Larix > Larix kaempferi. Next base: position 14,191,919 of record BSBM01000729.1, read on the forward strand.
ATATCTTCTAGTCAGAGACCTTTTTGATGTTGCATTGGTAGTGTTTGGTTTGATTTGGATTGGTTTTGGGTTCCATTTTGGACAAGTTCGAGACTTGGTAGTGGTGGACACTTTGGTCTCCCCCACCTTCATCCACTTGAACTTGCATTCCCTCCTCTCCTCACCTGATATAGTCCTTCCATTGGATCAGATCCCAGACCTCTTTTGCACTCGTTTTTAAGCTTTGCTTGCATCTAGTTGTTTGTTGAGTGTTTTGAGTGTTTTCAGTCCATATAAGTGCTTGTGATCTTCTTGAGAATTTCTGAGTGTTTATAGTGCTACAAATAATCTCTCTTTTAATCCATTCATGCTTAAAAACATTATTGTTATCAAATTGTAGTTTTGGCATATCATTGAAAAATTAAAAGTGCTTCATTTTTATCGTTTTCAAGTGCATTTGAAAATTGTTGTAGAAATTGGTTCATGCATTGGAAATCATTCATTAGTCTTTTGGAAAGTTTGAAAGAAAAGTTAATCATTTGTACTTTTCGGGAATTATCAGCCATTCATTTTCTTGAAAAATTTGAGTGAGATCAAGTTTTTGAAAAAGTGATTCCATGCTTGAAAGAATTGTATGCATTTTTGGTTTTTTATGTTTTTAAGCCATCACAGTGAAATGTGAAAAGTTAGTGTGCTCTAGATAGAAATTCTCTCTTTTCATCACTCAATTTCATTTTTTATTTGAAAAGACAAAAATAAAATGCTTAGATTTGGTTTTGATGCTTGTTGATTTCCATGTTTTGCTCGAAAAATGAAAATAGTACTTTCATTATCAAGTTTGGTAGAATTGAGATTTGTTTTGTTTGTTTTGGTAAAACCACTTGAAAAGATTTCTCCCTCCCATACATATATTTCATCAAAAGAAAATGTGCATGTTTTTTCATGTAGTTAGGGCTTGCATTATGTTTACGTTTATGTACTCACCTCATGCATTCACCTAACCGTCTAGATAAAATTAATGGTAGTGTTGCTTGGTTTTTCAACCAAGCATGTGCAAGGATGCACCTACTAACTTGTAGTAGCAGTCTTCAAATTGAAATCAAATACAACTATAAATTAATCTGAATCTAACGTGTGTATACAACAATAAACTTGAAAAGATTTAAGAACAAGAACAAGAAACGAAATAAAAAAAATGACTTTTGTATTATAATACCTCGAATGGTGAGGATGTTTGGTGTTGAGAAGCTCCAAGGTTGAGATTCTCCAGGCTCCAATGGTCTCTTCTCCAAGATTGCTACAATGGCCAAAGAACTCAAGAGAGATTTTGACAGCATGAGGATAGGATGATGGATGGATGGAAAGTGAGGAGCCCCTATCACCTTTTTATAGTTGTTGGTGATGGGGAATACCATTGTGGTTTTAAGGAAACCAATGGTATTAACCAACATGGTTTAGGTCTCTTTTTCCTTTTTTGAATATTTTGAATATTTTTTGGGAATTCTGGACCATTTTTTAGGGTTTTTTTGTGTTTTTTGAGGAAAAATATATATTTTGAGGGGAAAAAAGGTGTATTACAGTCTTTTTGGTGACCTTTTGATGGCTTTAGAGGCTCAAATGGTGGAAAAGTGGACAAATGGGTCATGTGAATAAGGGAATGATCTAGTTAGCACTTTTTGGGTGTTAACAGATTGCCCCCTGATGTGTGAGGGAAGGAACTCATCGTATGGCCGATAGACATCATAGTTCTTTTGTGTTTTTCCTGGGGTTTGGAGTAGAGGAGAGACCGATTGGAGACTGGAACAACGACCCCTTTGGAAGCTGCAAAAAACTGAAAAAATATTACATGGCCTCAAAATGAATGAGGAATAATCTCTGACTATGGACGAGGCGGGCATACCCATGCTCGTATCAAGACATATACATAACAATTAGGCCCACGAAGGGGGGCCATATAAAAATCTGTCGGTACATCATAATGGTCCAGAGGGGACACAATGTCGGGACATACTCATGGTCATATCATGACTGATCTGAATAACTGATACACTGGAAAAAATGTAACAACCGTTCTGAATAAGGTATCAGGAGGGTTGATGAACTGCTGAAACTGAAGATGTCCAACATTTGAAAATTGTCACCAAGCGCAACCCGAATATCCATAGGAATATGTAACTGGTTGTATCCTTAATTAGACTCTCATATGTGGTAGAGTCAGATGATATCTGGGGTCTTCAACAAATAACTTAAAGGACCGATATCCTGTACGAGTTTCAATGATGCGATCAAGGTGTTGAAGTCGAGCATGTGAGAAACAATCATTTCGAGAGGCATTGAGGACTCCTTTCAAAATGATCCGTAGGCACTCATCGCTAATGGTGATGATTCCAAGGCACAAGGACCTCTAGGTCTATCCTCTGGAATAGATTTGGTTGGCGTCGACAGAGGGAGACCAACAACTACCAAGACAATGATGTTTTCTTAGTAGGAGCACGAGGTGTAGAACTGAAGTGTGATAGTACTGATGGTAGGACTGACATGCTGTGGGGATGGGAAATAACTGGGTTCATAGAGTGGGTGGACTCAAACTTCCTTTGTTCAGAGCATAATGACATGGTTGACCTGGCAACATAGGAAATTGACTTGTAGGTGCGGGGATCATAGCTTTAAGGACTGAAGGGTATGTATTGTAGATTGGGGTGACTCTCGGGGGGACAAGCTGATGGATGTTGTAGAGGGACTCTCAGGGTGACATACTATAGAATGCTCTGAACAAAGGAGACCAAAATGGGGAAGCTGCCATATGAGTAGACGTGATCTGTTGTGGCGCCGAGAAGCACCATTGGGTCCTTCTTCGTAGTTTTAATGAGCTCCAAGAAGGGATAAAAGTGTGCTATGAAATGGTACTATCCTGTGGATTTTGTGAACCCAGGACTGTTCGTGCTCATGAGTGCTTTCATTTTTAAGGAGTCTAAAAACGATAAGAAGACTCTGAATTGGTGGAGGAGTATCGTCCTGTGGATTTATATGAGCCCAAGACGATGATTGCTCATGGTTGCTTTCATTTTTTGAGAGTCTAAAAGCGGTAAGAAGACTCCATTGGTGTTCTTTTTCGTAAGTTAGTCTCCAAGGCCCCAAAAAACATAAAATGATGCAAATGGAGAACTCTTCTAGCCGATGTGACTAGAGTATTCATTTTCATAATTAGTCTACAAGGTCTGGAAAAGGGGTAAACTTATACCAGGTAGACACCCTTTCAAATAATTTAGCGAGCATGAAAGGAAGCAAGGTTGCTCGGCGATCTTTTCATTGTTTTAGGAGTCAAAAAAGAGCTTAACAGAAACTCCCTAAGTGTCTTTTTCGTAAAAGAATTGCTCGGCCCAAAAAATGGATAAAATTTTACCGAACAAAAGGTATTGGTGAGAGTGAGAAATAATCTTGAGCATCGTCACGAGCACGAAGAACTGAATCCGGTGACATAAATATTATAAACAACGGGAAATAGCCGATGTGGCACGCAAACCGAGGTGATGAGTGGCATTTTGCAAAAATTCCCGAAAAAATATGGAGGTCAGAGCAAGAAATGATCTCAAGCAGCATCACGAGCGCGCAAAACTGAATCTGGCGATATAAGACTCGTAAAAAATGGACGACGGCCGATGTGGCACGCAAACCGAGGCGACGAGGGGGCATGTAAAAAATTCCCAAAAAATCTGGGCGTGAGAGCAAGAAATGATCTCAAGCATCATCACGAGCGTGGAAAACTGAATCCGGCGATATAAGACTCGTCAAAAATGGATGACGATCGATGTGGCATGCAAACCGAGGCGACGAGGGGGGCATGTAAAAAATGCCCAAAAAAATATGGAGGTGAGAGTGAGAAATGATCTCAAGCATCATCACGAGCGCGGAAAACTAAATCTAGAGATATAAGACTCGTAAAAAATGGATGACGACTGATGTGGCACGCAAACCAAGGCGATGAGGGGGGCATGTAAAAAATGCCCAAAAAATCTATGCGTGAGAGCGAGAAATGATCTCAAGCATCACCATGAACGCGGAAAACTGAATCCGGTGATATAAGACTCGTAAAAAATGGATGACAGCCGATGTGGCACGTAAATTGAGGCGACAAGGGGGGCATGTAAAAAATGCCCAAAAAATGGACCTGGTGGAATCAGGAAAAAGAGAGGACTATCATGAATTTCTCGCTGTGTTGATTCCAACGGTACCAACGGTTTGAAAAACGGACGTCGTATGATACTGAAATTGCTGCTGGAAAAATGGTCAAATTTATATAAATAGGGTGTGGGCCCAATGTGATATGTGTCATTGTTACGTGCGAGTTTCACAGAGCTTTTGAGTGAGGTCAGAGCTCTTTCTCGATTTGTGGGGGATTCGACCGTTGAAATTTCGTTCCACGAGCTTCAGGTAAGCCTATGTTCCTTAGCCTTTCAATTTATGTCTTTTTTGGTTAGCAGCGGGCCCCCAAAGGCCGCGAAATTCCACGTTGGCATTCCAACGTGGAATATCGCGGGTTTCACTTCATTTTCCGCGATGAACATCACGGGTTTCTGCTCGAAACCCGCGATGTTAGTGGAGGGCCCCCGAAGGCCACGAAATTCCACGTTGGCATTCCAACGTGGAATATCGCAGGTTTCGCTTAATTTTCCGCAATGAACATCACGGGTTTCGGCTCGAAACCCGCGATGTTCATCGCGGGTTTGGGGTCGATAGTCGCGATGTTCATCGCGACTATCGCGCTGACAGTCGCGATGTTCATCATGACTGTGGGGCCGATACCCACGATGTTCATCGTGGGTTTGCGGCTGATACCCGCGATGATCATCGCGGCTTTTGATGGAAAAGCCGCGATGATCATCACGGCTAAAGGCCTGAAAGCCGCGATGGAAGTTTTTGAAAAAAAATTTGTTTCTAAAAAAATTTCTTTGTTTTTTAGCAAGATGTTCAGGAGACCGCTAGTATCATGGCGGGAGCAAGAAATGGATGCGGATTTGACAGTGCGGATTCGGATCGACCAAGGTGTCCGGCAGGCTTTGGCTACAGGCAGGCTCCTAAAGTTTGCTCAGATTCCACCCATGCGTTCAGTTAGAGAGCTGCTCAACAAATTGATGGGCTTCTGGGTTCCAGCAGAGGCTGCTTTCATAGTGGGGGGTGAGAGGTTGGAGATCACCCTTTCTGACGTTTACTTTCTTATTGGGTTGCCTCGCTTAGGGGAGGTAGGGGATCTTCTACCGAGGATCCCGGCTGGTTTAGATATTGAGGATCTTCTTGAGAGATTATGTGTGCTAGGTGCTATTGCGCAGAACAACGCATTGAGCCTGAGATCTCTGAGGGAGTGGGAGATGCGGGCTGTTGGGGCCTGTGTTTTACACGTGTTGGGTGCCCCGACGCCACATCGTTTGTTTGGGGGACAAACAATGATGGTAGATTCTGTGTTGAGAGGGACCTACTATGCGTGGGATCAGATGTTTTTGGCATGTGTCTGGCGAGATCTGGACAAGGTCAGTCAGGAGGGGGGAGAGTTCTGCTATGCCTCCTTCATTTGCTATTTTTTCTTTGAGCGGGTACCGACCTTGCAGCCGCGTGTGCCGGTTCGAGACGGGTTGGTGAGTGAGCCGCGCATGGTGCGGTGGGGGCAGATGATGCCCCCGGGTGGTGGTGGTATCCACGGGTTCTTTTCAGAGGACATGTATGAGCAATGGGAGCAGATCCCCCTGCTGATTGATGACTATCCATATGCTGGCATGGATTATCGAGGAGATCCGGAGATGCCTCGAGCTCAAGGGAAGGCCTAGGGTTTAGATGGTATGTCTTTATTTTTGGTTCTCTACTACATCATGTGTTTGGATGATTTTTTTATGAGTATAGTTAGAGATATTTATATGATATTGACTTGGTTCACTTATGTGATTGTGCAGATGTTGGTCTGGTACCACTAGCTGATCATGTGGTCCGTAGGGGATGGGCGATGGTGGTCGTTCCTCCACCTATAGTGGTACCGCCTCCACATGCTCGAGGGGTTGTGCGTCCTCGAGATGATGCAGTTGAGGATGTACGAGAGACACTGGACATGATTCTAGAAGAAGCGCCAGAGGAGGGGTGGAGGAACTTGGACCGGGACATCATCGAGCGTTGTTTCGATGCTCCTCGTGAGTGGCATTCTATTCTGCTTAGAGCAACAGTGGTGATGGCTGAGAGGAGGGCTCGGGATCAGGAGGATCCAGAGGAGCCAGTGGAGAAGGGGCCAGAGGATCATGGGGATCGTGATGAGTAGTTGATTGTATATTTTCCCCCAAATGTTGATGAGCATATGGGGATGTTCCTTTTTGTACGGCTATATGTTTTTGTATATTGGGTGCTGAGGGCACCTGTGACATTGTGACTATATATATATATGTTTTGGTATATAGTCGTGTATGCACGTGGATGTACATCTTGTTTATTTGTTTTCCCGTGGAGGCATGTTTGATTTGTCTTTGTATGCTCGTGGAGGCACATGTTATGCATGTGGATGCAACATTTTAATTTTTGTATATGCCCGTGGAGGCACATATTTGTTTTTCTCGTAGTGGCTTGCCATAGATATCTGGTGTATGTTTATGTTTGTATGCCCGTGGAAGCACATGTTATGCACATGGATGTAAATTTTGTGTTTTTACTACATGGCTTGATTGGTGTGCCAATCAAGAATGTTGTTTGCCATATGGTCTACTACACTGTTGAGATTCCTTGGGACATGTGTGAATGAAATGGACTCAAACTGTCGAATCATTTGTTTAGTGCATAGGAATTTTCTGAATAGACAGGGATCACGTACCTAGTAATCATTGTTGAGCTAGGAAACAGGGAGCTGGGAGTCCAAGAAAATGCTAAGGTGACTTATTTTCATTTGGAGAGCAGCGGCCAGGAGACCGGTCACGACGTCGTACTCAGCTTGGTTGTTTGTGGCATCACCTATGCACACTCCGTTGATGTGGATCAACTCATGTGAAGGGGAATATATTACCCAAGATGTGGAGGCGAGATTGGGAGACCAACGGCTTGCACCATCAGCGAAACCAATGTAGCAAAGTGGAACAGGATCCATCTGTGGTCATGCAGAAAAAACAAATTTTTAGGTTTTTGTATTTTTTGTGAAAAACGAAAATAATACTATACAATTGTGGAATGTGGTGTCCATCCGATTTTCTATGGGTAAAATCGTTTGAGGCACAACCCATTACGTGGCTGGTGTAGGGTGTTTCCTTCTGAGTTGGTCAGAATATATGCCCTGTCCGAGGCAGGTGTGTACAGTATATGGGCCTTGCCACATGGACACAAACTTTCCTTTTCCCGTTTTGTCATGAGCTTGATCATAGGAAAGTACGAGGTCTCCTTCACTAAATGCTCGTGGGTGAACATGTTTATTATAATGAAGTTTAGATATGTTCTTTGCGGCTTCGATTGTTTGGAGAGCTGCGCGGCGATATTTGTCGACCTATTCTAAAAGAAGTAAGCGTTCTTCAATCATTGATGTATCGGGGAGAAGTTCTACAGACATTTGTAATGTGGGTTTCTGGCATTCAATGGGGAGGACAGATTCCATGCCATGAACTAAATGGAATGGAGTAAATCCGGTGGTGGTCTTGGTCGACGTGAGGTAAGCCCATAACGCGGGAAAAATCATGTGATTCCAATTGGATCTGTGTTTGTCAACGGTGCATTGGAGGATGGTTTTCAAAATTTTGTTAATAGCTTCGACTTGGCCGTTCCCTTGGGGGTAGTAGGCAGAGGAAAAATGGTGTTCAAACTTAAGGAGTGTGGACAATTTTCTCCAAACGGAGTCTTCGAAGTGAGAACCGTGGTCTGAGACGAGTTGTTTGGGTACTCCGAAACGAGCAATAACATGGTTGAGGAAAAAATGGGCTGCAGTGTCGGATTTGCAATTGTAAGTAGGCATGGCTTCTGCCCATTTGGTAAAGTAATCAATGGCCACAATAATGTGTTTGTGACCGCCGGCTGATGTGGGATTGCAGTCCATGAAGTCAATGGCCCATTTGCAAAATGGTCTAGCAGTGATGACTGGATGAAGGGTGGCGGGTGGGGTTCTTGCCTTTGGGGCAAAGAGCTGGAAGTTTTGGCAGTGTTTGATTGTTGTGATACAATCAGTGAATAATGATGGCCAAAAATATCCTGCGCGGTGGCCATTCCTGAAAAATGGCCCTTGTAGGCGCCGCTATGACAGTCGTTAAGAACTTGTTATGCTTCGTCTTGGGAAAGGCATCATCGTAAGATTGTGTCAACGCCACATCGATAGAGGACATCACCTAAGAGGAGGTAACAGGGGGCATGGTGATGGATGCGTCGGCGTCCATCACGGTCGATGTTGGGTCGAAACTTCTGTGTGTGGAGGTATACCAAAATGTCACCATACCAAGGGTCGCCCGACGAGATAATGAACAAATGTTCGTTGATTAGATCAGTCTGGATAATTGGTGATGATGACGATGATGGTAAATCCGTAATGAGCTGAGCGAGTGCTAATGCTTTGGTGCTCTTCGGGGTTTTGAAAGTTAGGTCATATTCTTGTAAGATGATCACCCATTTGGAAACACGGCCTTGTAGAAGGCGACGATTCAAGAGATAGACCATTGGATTGGAATTGGCCACAACTGTGGTGTGGCTGAGGAGAATGTAATGTCGCAGCTTTTGTACTAAAAAGACGATGGTGAGGGCCATCTTCTCTTCATGTGGGTAATGGAGGGGTGGTCCTGACAAGGTCTGGATCACATAGTAGATGACATGCTCTTGGCGAGTGGAGTCTTCTTGGACGAGGACTCCAGAGACGGTGTGATCTGACGCCGAAACGTAAAGGGTAAAGTCTTTTGTGAAATCTGGTGGAGAAATCAAAGGGGTTCTTGTAAGTGCTTTATTTAGGTCTGTGAAGGCTCCTTCTGCTTGGTCGTCCCATACAAAGCAGGTGTGAAGACTTAGAAAATGGAGAAAACCATTTATTGTGGTGGCATAGTCCAGGATAAAATGACGAAGGAAGTTGGATTTCCCCTGGAGGCTTTGCAGCTGTCTTAGTGTACGTGGTGAGGGGAGGTCCACTATGGCTTGAAATTTTAGAGGGTCAACGGTGATTCCTTTTTCTGAAACAGAAAATCCTAGCAGGCGACCTGCTGTAACGCAAAATACACATTTAAGCAGGTTCAAGCGGATTTTGTATTTGCAGCAACGCAAGAAAAATTGTCGAAGATCTTCTAAGTGGTGAGATCGTTTCTTAGATCAAGCGGTGAGGTCGTCTAGATAAACTTTAATGATTTTGTACAGATCATGAAAGCAATAAGTCATGGCTCGTTGGAAAGTGGCTCCCGCATTCTTGAGACCGAAAGGCATGAAGCGATAGGTGAAGGTGCCCCATGGGGTGGTAAAAGCGGTCTTGTATTGATCTTCTTTATGGATTTTGATTTGGTTATATCCAGAGAAACCGTCCATAAAAGACAGTACCTCATGTCCTGCACACTCATCGATAAGTTGGTCAATAAATGGTGTGGGGAAGTTGTCTTTGGGACAAGCTAGGTTGAGGTCACAGAAGTCAGTACAGACGCGGATGGTGCCTACTTTATTGTTAACTGGTACTGGATTTGAAACCCAGGTGGTGTATGCAATCGGGTATATGAAACCTGCTGCTCGAAGCTTCTCGATTTCTGTTTTGATGGCTGGAAGCTTGGATGGGTGAATGGGACGTTGTTTCTGGTGGACCGGTGATATGTTGGGCCAAGTGTCTATGTGATGTTCTACGATGGTAGAATCAAGACCAGGCATCTTGGTATAAGACCAGGCAAATACATCTCGAAACTCTTGGAAGAGTTTCTTATAAGCTTGGGTTTCTTTCTCAGTGCAAGATGCACCTAAACAAATAAGCTCAAGTTTTCCGGGGGTGGTGGAGATGTCAATTTTTATAATGGGCGAAATGTTAGCCATGTTACCTTCCTCGAAGGCTTCTGGGGCTGGGATTGGGTCCTTAAACCAATCAACCTTGGTTGGTAAGAAGTCCTTAGATTCAACAGATAGTTAGTTTGCCGCGGTGGACGTAGACACTTCAGGGAGGAAGTATGATCGATGGTGCATATCATCCCAAGGGTAGTCCGGTGCAGTGAGTGTTTCTAGGATTTCTTCATCGGTATGAAAGTAGTGGGACCATAAATTAACTGGCTCGAGTTTATAGGAAGTTGAAATCATATAAATGGTATTGATTTCTTCTGAATGGGAAGATTCTGGGGGAAATATCTCCTCAATAAGCAGTGGGGAGATCTCTAGGTTTACATTATTCAACTCGTATAATGCTGCTCTGTAATCTGGGAGATCGGGGTAGTGATGTGAACAATGGCCGTAGATTCCGCATATTGCACAAGGATGGTTTGTGCACAATGATTTATCATGAGGTTGAGGGGGGAGTTCCAGTTTGACTACTGGAACGTTGATGTCATCATCCAACATATTCATGTGTTCTTGAAGTGCTGGTAGTTGTGGACATAGATGGGTGGCGTGGACAATATCGTCGCACAAGGAGCATTTAGGGGGTACATAGGTTGGGGGATTCTTGGCTAGTTTGGGAGTCACTGGGGGGGTGCGAGTTGTGGGTGCAATGTTGTAGGTTTGTGGACCTCTGCCCCCAGTGTTGCGGGATTGAGGGGGGACATAACTAGATGTCAATGTCGTGCCTCCTGTTGGAATTGACCGTTTTTGGGGGTTCTGGGCACCAGGTGGTGGGAGAGTTTGGTGGTTTGGTATGCTAGGCGGTGGATGGTTTGACATATTCATAGGTTGTACCGATTGTAGGACAACGGTCGGAGTTGGTGGGGGAGTTGGGGCAGGTAAGTACCATACCGGTAATCCTAATGTTAAACTTGGAAGGTTGAGTGTAGCCATTACTGGCGAGCTGACAACTCCTGAAAATGGAAACAAGAATGGGATTGTGTGAATCAGTGTTGTTTCGATATGACTAGGCACGATGGGTGCCTGTGGCAATGGTTGAGGTTGTTGAGGATGTTGTTGTTCGTTGTGCGATAAGGTGCACAAGTCGGATACTACAGTTACCTGAAGAGGAGGTGGGATTGACGGGAATGAGGTGGTCATGGGAGTATCTAAATATATCCCAGGTCCGACTGATGAGACGAAAGATGTTGGTGCACTAAGAACGGGTTGCTCGATCATGGGAAGAACATTCTCTGGTGCTACGAAGGCATTGGGATAATAGTATGTAATTTGGTCGATTTTAATTACACGTCCTTCATGGGAGAACATCATGATACAGAAAACTGAAGAAGCAACAGCTTTCATTTTGTACATGTAGCTTCATCCCAGAAGGAGATTGTAATCAAGTTGGGCATTAATGACCTCTATATCTATGAGAACCAATTTTCCCTCATGTTGTATGGGTATGTTCACTAGCAAACCTTGAGGTTGAGCTGCATGGCCATCATAAGCTCATAATGCGGTGGTGGACAATTGTAGTGTTGGGGATCCAAGTTTATGCCATACGAAATTTGACATGACGCAAGTAGAGGCCCCTTCATCGATTATGCATCGATGGACAATGAGGTTGCAAATGGAAACTGAAACTTGAAAAGCTAGAGATGCAGGCATGTGAGGTTCAGCTTGTTCTATGTCGAAAGACATCATGTTAGAGTCGTTAGGATCTATAGCACCAGTGGTGGATAACAACAACTTTCTCTGTGCAGGATAGTTTTTTAAGATTTCGAGAGCAGACATAGCAGTGGGGGACTAAGCTAAATCATCTACAATGTTATAGTTGGAAGCTGCACGAGCGTTCGGGTTATTGTTAATCTATCTCAAAGGGAAACGAGGTGCTTTGGGGCCCCCGTCCATTGGCATAGTGGGTATGCGAAGTGGTTGATCAGTTGGGAGAGTACTCGACGATGGGTCGGTAGGTGTAGCCTCCGGGACGGATCCATATTGATTGCGACGGGTTTGAATATTGACATCATGAGCAAATGGTGAGTGTTGGACTCTGCATGCTGGTAGTCAGCTACTGTGTAAGTGATTTGTTGCTGTGTTGTAGTGGATCCTTGAGGGGGATCATTTGGACGAGTGTTGACTGTGCCTTGGTTAGGTAAAGGATTTTGCAATATCATGGGTTGTTGCTGAGGGGGGGGGTGCTTGCTATGCAGCATGTCCTTACCATTGGGCGTCGTCAGACCAAAGTTGACGCGCTCGATCTAAATGGGGGCAATTATGTGTGTAATGTCCGTAGACTCCACATATGGAACATGAATGGTTTGTTCTCAAGTTATTATTTTTGGCCTGTTTCGGTGGACGATCAGGGTTTTGGTTGGGGGGAGCAGCGTTATTGTTATTTGGGGGATTAGGTGGTGGTCCACCTTGATTATGTTGCTGGTTGTTTCCACGGTTACTTTCTCTTCCGCGGTTTTGTTGACCTCACTGGTTGTTTTGGTTTGGAGGTTGGTTTTGCTGCACGTAAACATGCCCTTGGGCAGTAGGTGGGTTTTGAGGTCGTGCAAGCTCTGGAGCAGGTTGCAGTGGGTAGTAAATAGGAGGGTTCTGAGGTGGCTCTGGCATTTGCTGCTGTTGTGGGTAACCTTGAGCTGCTGAAAGTGTTGGAGCAAGAGGTGCTGCCTGTTGAGGATAATAAGTCACTTGGGCTTGTGGCTGGATCGGAGGATGGTGGGCCTGTTGGTTATAATATGGGGTTGGTGCATAAGCTGATGGTGCTTTCCCATAACAATGTGGTGGACATGAGGGTCCATGAGTGTGGTGGGTGTGTGTTATTGGAGCATACAAAGTTGTAGCCCCAGAATTAGATGAAGCCCTATAAAGGTCTGGGGTGTTTTTTGTACTCGTCATGGTAAAAGGTTTGTTTTTTGTCATAACCTCATCGATAATACTGTCGGGGGCATGGGATTCCCCCGGCGCATCATGGTGGGATGGATCGCTGCGCGGGGCATCAGGTAAAATAGTGTATAGATATCCTGACTGGGCATATATGAGGTCGAATTGCTGAGCTTTTAATATAGCTTCTTCTTCTGACTCGGGTCGTTCAGAAGCTACATATTTGGCTATGAGGGGTAGGAGTGATTTGAGAAACCAATCCAAAAATATACGGTCGTCAAGCTTTATCTTACAGAGGCTACGACACTTACGCCACTCATGGATATGATCGGTGATGTGTGTAGCTGTGTTCTGTCTACAAGACAAAAGTATTTCAACTCCTGCATCATAGCATACAGGTAGTTGAAAAAATTGAAGGGAGTTGAGGCGAGGGACGTAAATGTGTTGTGGTTCCCATGTGGTTGCTCAATGTACCACTTGGCTACAGAGCCAGTGAACATTTGTTGTAACAATCTCAGTCTAATGGAATCATCTACTATGGAGTTAGAGGAACACCATAGGTGAAATGACATGATGTGGTTTTGGGGATCTTCCCCAGATTTTCCTTCAAACTTCGAGATGTCTGAGGGAAGCTTTGTGGGCTTGGGTGGCCATGTAGGGTTGTGTCTAATAGGATCGTTGGTTAACCTGGCTAGGTTTGGTAAGTTTATACTAGCCATGTATGGTAGACTGAAAAATGGGTGTGGCATAGTGATTGGGACATAATTGTTAATGGTAGCATTATGTAGTGGTCTAGTGGCCCCTAAGGGTATGCTAGGTATGGAAGGGATGTGTCCTCCAACCGATGTGGTGTGGGAAGGGCCTGCATTCCCAAGTGCAACATGGGTTGTAGAGGGGTTAGGAATAGTGCCAGGAATTCCTGGGATCTGGGTTGTGGTAATGAGAGGGGGTGTGACCCCTATGTTGGGCATACCCATAATAGGTGTTGGTCCTGTGTTGGGCATACCTAAAGGGGGAATGACTCCTATATTAGGCATGCCTAAGGGGGTTGAGGTTACCGTGGGTGGCACAGTAGTAGTAGAGTTTGTTGATGTAGCTCCAATAGCACTTGTGAAAAGGGGGTCGTATTGTGATCCAGCCATGGGTTTGGTTGGTGGTGTATCAGTAGGGTGTTCGGATTCAGCCTCAGAATTAGATGTGAAATGAGGTGCGTCAGAATCGGATGACTGTGTTCTATGCTGATGACGTGTCGAGTCAAGGGATAACAATGTACGTCTGTGACGTTTACAGTCAAGTGTACATAAATGAGGGGGTTCACCCTGAAAACGACGGGATCGTCTTAAATTCTCAATGGTGAGAAATGTATAAAAATGTCAGTGGATGGTGGTGATGTAAAAAACTCAAAACCCTAGTGCAACAATGTGTGCAAGAGGGAAGTGAAAAAATAATGGCTCTCAGGCCAACAACCAACCTCAAAAACACTTATTATAACAGTTGTGCTATAATAAGTGGAGGGATCCAAAAAAGTGGTCAGAATACCAAAATTCAAACAGTTCCTAGAGAAAAGTGGTGCTCATTAGACTAAAGCTAGGTATTGTATCATGCAAACACCTAACTAGAAGTATTGTGAGTCGACAAACTATATCCTCTGCAAGGCGATGAAATCCAAGTCAGACAATATAGAGTGTAGAATCAACGGCTAGATATCCCCCTACCAGGAGTGACACCGGGTAGACAATACTAAAAAATGGAAACAAGGATACCCCATTCATGACACGTTCGGTTGGGTGAATCTGCAGTTTGGTTCTATCGCTGCTGTACTCCCATACGGGTGTACACCAAGAACTTCGAAAAGTATCTTTCGGTTACTGAATGGATTGCGGTATTCCACTCAGGCTTCCAGAACCAGTTTGGCTACTTCAACCCTCCTAAGGGAGAGGCCTTCCCAATATATTGGTTGATAACCGTGTCAAAATTATAAGGGATTTTCGGTACCCTAAAGAACAACCACTATGTCTCAAATGTAAATAATTGACGGGTGTTATTGGAACACCTATCCCCTCAATCCTACCTAACTACAAGATTCTTTTAAGTGCTTTCCAAGTGGGGTTAAAAAGGTTTGTTAAGTTAAGGTAGATTTTAAGGCTTAGTTAATTAAAAATGTGGCAGATTGGGTGCAAGTGTGATTATTTAACTGAAAATGATTTTCCTCGCTTGGGCGATTGATTACAAAGGAAAAACAAGATGTTTCCAAATTGCAAAAAATAAAGGCGTTTTCTGAAATGTAAATGCTTTAATAAAAATAATTCAAAAATAATGGACTTTTGAAATAATTTAAAGAAAAGCAAATAACATAACAATTTAAAAAAATAAATGGATTTCTTAAGAAATGCTTGGGCAAACTATTGAGCAAAATTAAAGTGAAACCTATGATCTAAATAGAATGTTAAAAATCTTTCTTCCACTTGCTGAAAATTTTTAAAACATTTTTTAATGGAGCATATGTAAATAGAAAATGATTCACTATGGTTGTAATAATGCAGAAAAAATAATGCTGTAAAATAGGCTAAATTGGCAAAAAGTACAGCAGAAAATTTTCTAAAAAATTGGCCAAATTTAAAAAAACAACATCCGGGGTTTTAGGGAAAAAGGCGCGATGTGCATCGTGGGTTTTGGCTGCGAAGTCGCGATGTGCAACGCGGAAAACTGCCGCAAAGCCGCTATGTGCAGCGTGGAAAATGGCCGCGAAGTCGCGATGTGCAACGCGGAAAACTGTCGCAAAGCCGCGATGTGCAGCGTGGAAAATGGCCGCGAAGCCACGATGTGCAACACGAAAAATGACTACGAAGCCGCGATGTGCAGCGCGGAAAAAGGCCGCGAAGTCACGGCGCGCCGCGCGGAAAAGGGCCGCGAGGTTGCGATGAGCCATGCAACTGTCGGGCAAAAAGTCATGATGCGAAAAACGGAAAACAGATCGCCGAAGCATGTGCAAGGATGCACCTACTAACTTGTAGTAGCAGTCTTCAAATTGAAATCAAATACAACTATAAATTAATCTGAATCTAACATGTGCATATAACAATAAACTTGA
This sequence comes from Larix kaempferi, assembly GCA_027924585.1. NCBI lineage: Eukaryota > Viridiplantae > Streptophyta > Pinopsida > Pinales > Pinaceae > Larix > Larix kaempferi. Next base: position 14,207,868 of record BSBM01000729.1, read on the forward strand.
AAAGATTTAAGAACAAGAACAATAAACAAAATAAAAAATGACTTTTGTATTATAATACCTTTAATGGTAAGGATGTTTGGTGTTGAGTAGCTCCAAGGTTGAGATGCTCCAGGCTCCAATGGTCTCTTCTCTAAGATTGCTACAATGGTTAAAGAACTCAAGAGAGATTTTGACAGCATGAGGATAGGATGATGGATGGATGGAAAGTGAGGAGCCCCTATCACCTTTTTATAGTTTTTGGTGATGGGGAATACCATTGTGGTTTTAAGGAAACCAATGGTATTAACCAGCATGGTTTAGGTCTCTTTTTTCCTCTTTTCCCTTTTTTGAATATTTTGAATATTTTTATTCCCTTTTAATATTTTTTGGGAATTCTGGACCCTTTTTGAGGGTTTTTTTTAGGAAAAATATATATTTTGAGGAGAAAAAATGTGTATTATAGTCTTTTTGGTGACCTTTTGATGGCTTTAGAGGCTCAAATGGTGGAAAAGTGGACAAATGGGTCATGTGAATAAGGGAATGAGCTAGTGAGCACTTTTTGTGTGTTAACAGGTAGAACTAGGGTAAAATATTTAGTAACTTGTGTGTTAAGTTAGAGATGTGTTCCAACGTCGTAAAACGTGGCAGCTGTCGTTACTTGCCTGCACTGCATCTTGGGGGTATTGTAGACTTCCACATACCAACCGATATATCGAAGCTCTTTCACGTACCAACCAGTATATCGAAGGCTCTTTCACGTACCTTAGGGTATATCGAAAGGTACTTCATGTACTTGGCGTATATTGAAAGGTGTTTCACGTACTCGATAGTATATAGGAAGGTCTCATGTCATACAATTGTGCATTAGACATCACCACTATGGATTTGAGCTCCCATGTACCTTGTGTATATCGGGAGACACCATTAGGATTCCTGAAACCAACTGAGCTATCCATTTGGCCGTCTTGGCAGAGCAATACACCAAGAACAACACTCGAGGAGCTACTACGCACGTACTATCAGGTAGTCGGGTTATATGGTCAGGGGTACGGTCCTAAGCCTCCCTAGTTAATGCTCTAAAAAATTGGGCCGAGTATAACTATTGGACCTTGGAGTATATCGTGAGTTGCAAAGCCTTGAAAATCCCGTGAGGTTCCATACTTTTGAATCCACACCTATCACATAAGTTTGCTTGCGGCCTTAGTTTGTGTAGATTTTTCTGGGCATCTTTTTTTTTGTTTAGAATACTCTTAGGATAAACTCTATTTCAGTCACTCTGGCTGACTTTCCTTGGAGAAGGTCCCATAGGATTCTAAACTTGTCACCCGAATATCCCCTTAATCAGGAGGTAATTTCGAAGGTAAGAATGGTCCCACATGTCACAGTCGTGTCACATGAAGTAAAAAACCCTACTTTGAATATTGGAGCACATATGTTCCCTCCAGATTCACCCACCTCCAACCCCTCACTGGGTGAAGAGGCAAAAGCTTCCACTTCACAAGACTTACCTCCCATTTTACTGGGAGAGCCTGGATCAGTGGAATGGTTAAACCACCCCCAGGACGACCCTATTTCAGATGCATTTGGTCCAACTGCACCCTTTTGGGAAACTTCTTTAGGTCAACAAGTTGCTCATTTTGCCACTACATCCGGTTGGCCCACTCCTGACGAGCTTTTTGGACCCCTTCATGCTCGCTTGGATCAATTATGTTCCAAAGGCGATCACCTTCGAAGACAAAGTTTTTCAACAAGAGATGAAGTCATAGAGATGCCCACATATCGACAAATCCCGATTCACAGCTTATCTTATGACTCACTGGAACCATCCATTCACAACATGACCACTTATGAACCTGGTCAACCCTCACTTCTTGCAAGTACACCCCTTAGACAGGAGACCAGTTCTACACCTCAAACGACACAACCTATTGAAGGGAAACAGTCCAACACCCCTCTTACTACTGTGTTGTTGCTACAACATCCTTCCCCAAAATTTTGAAGTTATTTGGGGCCCCTCCTTTCAACACTTTTGTAGCGAGTTTTTTACTTTACCTTTCGGGTTTTTTTCTCTAACTAGGCAGAATTTCATCACCTGCTTCCAAAAGAGTTTTCTCATTTTTTCTAAGACAAAGTCATTATTTTCCTTCATCGCAGATTTTGGTCTTAACTCACCCGCTGTAGCACAAGTTTTAGCCTTAAGTCCTCCGCTGCTTTGACATGCCTCTAACCATAAGTTCTTCGCTCGGCGCAGACTTTAGCTCTAACTTAGCCCCCCCCTTTTGGCAAGTCCCAATCCTTTTTCGGCGCACATTATGAACAATAAGCCGACCACCGTTAGCACGAGAGATAACCTTTTCTCGGCCGCCGAAGGCGCAAGAATTATCATTATCTTCCCCACCTTGGAGCTGTGCTTCACCTTCTTGGAAGAATTAAAATTTGGCGCGTTCCTCCCCAATGTAGACCATGATGATAGAGTCGGCGCCACAAGCGCAGGAGATACGCTTATCCTTCCCGTTTGCAAATCTACGTTTTGTCTTTCATGATAACCCATGTTTGGCGAAGTTTTATGAGCGCAACCCTAATGCTAGGATTGTCGCTTGAGGGCAAGGTTTATTTTTGAACTTGCGCTTAGCACATAGCGCAAAAGATTACGCTCCCTGCTTGGCGTGAAATTTAAATCAATGCTCGGCGCGAAAAGATCTCCTCGATCCTTGTGCACCGGCGGAGTTGGTAGGACCTTTAATGAGGCCATGTGCCACCCTTAATGACAGATTTCTCGAGCCCGTGCTCATAACCCCACCAACTTTGGACATACGCGACATTAATCGCCACCCTATTTAACGTATCCAAAACGTTTTGAAACTCACTGTAACATTTACACTCGCTGCTTGGGACTCACAGTTTGAAAGTTGTTTCCATTCACTAAGCACCTGCGGAAGCCATTACCTATTTCGAGTCAAACACTAGCCTTCGGAGAACCTGCCAATCTACCAGGTAGGCACTTCTCCCTATTCCTCTCGTTGTTTCGGCGGTTTCTACCTGGTTAAATAGAATGTTGCCATCCTACATACTATGTAAAGGGTTCCTGAAGAGCACAGCCTAAGCCTTCACCCTCTACTCTGAAGTAATGAGGATACGAGGTCGATGCATGCAAACCAGGGTAGAGACGGCCCTATCTCACAAGCACATAAGTCTTTTCCCTCTGTCACGTTTTCGGCATCCCTGGTTTTCCTCACAGAGCTTTCATTTGCCAAGCGAAACCTGCGTCTCCCCACGATCACATTTGAAATTTTTTTCTATGTTTTTCTTGGTTGTGTAATAGCTTGTTTCTGTTTAAGCTCTTCTTCCATAAGTAGAGTCTCTCTTTTCTAAAAGTATGAATTGCTTTCCCTACTCTGGCCATAAGGTTTGTGGACTGAACTAGCATTAAAGATATGGTTTAAGTCACTTGGTCATTCGCCTCAATATGGACACCAAAGCTAAGCGAAGTATTTTTCCCTTTCACGCAAGGTGCGTAAAACTCACGCTCGGCCCAAACCAACGTGGAGACTTGATAACCTAGCCCGAAAGCTTTTCCTTTTCCTGCGAGCATGAAATTCGTCCTGCCATCATATCTTCAGCGACTTGAGTGAGTTTCCACACGTCTTGATATCCCTTAATCGTCCCAGCAGTATCTTAGTGGCCGCAGAGTTTTCACTCAAACCCGTAGAAGCCGCAGCATCCCAAGGTCTTGCTTGCAAAACAAATCTCCCTGCCAAGCATCTACTGCGCGTAAAAACCATCCCTTCTCGTTCCTTGCAACTAAAGTTTCATGCTATGGACACTGGGGTACACTACTCAATGGAGAACATTGTTCATTCATGACGAGGTTGCATAAAACCCACAATACTCGGTCGAAGCTACCTTGGGATGTGTTAAATCAACCCATCAAGCCCACTTAGAAGCTTGAAACCAAGCCTGATCCTTAACCGATAGAGGCCAGCAGCTATGCGTTTTTCCTCTTTGCACAGACTCCACTGTCAAGTGTCGGCACATAATTTTTGTTCAGGCATCAGCGCAAGAATAATGTTAAGCGCTGACGCAGAAATAAGGATAAGCGCTGGCGTAGAAATAGGGATTGGATAGAGCATGAATAATATTGGGCGCTAGCATAGAAAATTTATTTGGACTAGCGCATCCTTGTAAACGTCTTTGCTCTGATCCCTTGCATGGAATTTTTAAAAGAAGCCTGTGCGTCGTAAAACGAGTGGCACAAATAAAAAAATTAGCTTGCCTCTCCATTCCACCATGTTGATATCCCGCTCATTGTTATGAACTGGCCTGATTGCGATAAGCCCTAGAAACATAAATTCAAATTGGTTGTGATTCTAAGCTATGTTTCAATTTATCTGATTTATGAAATAGCAGTAGTTGGTGTAGCTTATTGACATTTTCTCACGTCCTTCAACTGTGGATTGGTAGCTGGAATTGTGATGTATTTGATTATTTTTAAAGCAGCTTCCATATCATGATATTCTGAATCTTGCCATAACTGTTGCCCATGCTTGACAATCATCTCACTAAAGCTAGCTCTGTTCATTTTGCTGTCACTTTGCATTTAATAATTGGCTAAACGTATGCATGCTCCTTATTGACGTTACCTTGCTCATCGCAGGATTACCATGCATAGGAAGTCAGCAAAGAAGAAGGCAACGCAGAAAATAACCTCAAACTTAGAGGTCGAAATCCTATTGGATACTTCTCTCGAGATGATGTTTGCTGACACACAAGCTACCACTGGTGTTTCCCCTGGGAGCTCCGCCCCTGAATTTCAATGGGCTGATCTGTACATATTCATCGTGGCTCAAGACAGTACAACAACCTCCATAGAAGATGCTCTGGTATATGCCAACATCCGAAGGTCTTGTTTGCATAAAGCAACAACTCGTCCCGAATTGTTCCCTTGTTCCGAAGTTATTGGATGGCTAATTCCCCACATCCAGACCAACACAAGGCTCATGAATGATAAAAATGGGTTGATCCTGGCATCTTTCGCTCCCGAGCATTTCATTGCTGCCTACAGATTGCCTTCACCCAGGGCTTGTTTAGACGATGATTGGATAGCAAAACATCCAATGGACCCACTAGAATCTGCTCGTAAGATGACGATAAATGACAAGCAAATTAGGAGGAGGCAGAACAATGAATATGAAAGCAACCTCCTGAAGACCCCTTACAGAATCATCATCCTGATGTTGAGTCGACTCTTCGGCATGCCTAATGGAAATATGTTTAAGATCAGATGGGTGCCGATAATGTTTCATATATCCATGAATGGCACCATCTTCAACTGGGTTGAAATAATTTCAGATAGTTTGGCCTCGCAGCTAACAACAACCCAAGGAGGACTAACCCAAAAGAAGGCAGATTTCTTCATGTCTTCATACCTGATTAACTGCCTGTTAAGAAATCATACGTTCCCGGACTTGGGTTGCTCATGGAAGCCAAAAGAAACATCCCTCTTCTTAGCTTATCAATGTACATGGGAAAGTAAATACGCAAACCTCTACAAAATGATTTGCGAGAGATTTATCATGCCATTGTTCCAGCTTATCTTCATAGAAGAACCAGACTGTATGTTGGAGAATGCAATTCCTATCATTGAAAAATTCAGGGACTATTATCACAGTTCAGAAGGCACATACATCAGGATGAGTGGAGGAACTCATGAGCCATTTATGTTCGCTCGGTATGTTACAGATTTTATAATTCACAAGGAGGCCGTGAGACAACTCTTCGGCACCTTGTCAATAAGTAAGTTCTTAACAAACCGAAGGGCATGTATCCTCCCATGCCATTTACCATCAGAGCTTACAGCCTCCCGAGAGCAAGAGATGGGGAAAATTATTCTAAAGGCTTAGAAGTTTTCAATTTTGGCACTGTCCATTTCAGAAGGCATGACCCCAATGGTGCGGTAATCCAGCATTGTCTTGACCTCAAGATCTCCTTTGAATATGCTCATGCTATGGACTGAGACGAGGAATTCTTTAGGAGCGCCCGCAACCTAACTGATCTAGGGAAACATTACAAGAAGAAATTTGTGAAAGATCCAAGCCCCAAACCCGTCGGTCTGATCCAAAGAGAGCGAGAAGCATCAACCTCACAATCAGGGGATCGATCAGGATTAGAGTAGGACAGAGTCCTCCAAGAGCAAACCCTCAAGCAGCAGCGGGATCAAGAAGAAGAAGCAAGAATTCAAAGTGAGCTAACTGCCAAGCTTCAGCAAGAGAAGATTGCAAGGAAGCAACAAGAGCAAGCCTCTCAGTTGAAACAGCAGGAATAGGCTGCCATAATCCAGAAGGAAGAAGAAGATCGGGTATCCCAAGAGCAAGTTGCCAAGAAGCAGCATGAGGAAGAAGAAAGGCCCCTGAATGAAGCAGCAGCTGGATTGCAGACACATCAAGAAGAGTTAGCAGGAGAGAAGGAGAAAGAACAGACAGAGAAGTCTCCCGAGTCGGAGCCATCTACTCCGACAGACATGGAGGTGGACCCACCATTGATATACACTCCAGGGGGGACTCAGGAAGAAGGTGCCTATTCAGGGAGCTTAGCGCTGACCCCATATAACCCCAGGAAGCAACACAAAGTAGCAAACCCGGATACTATATATTTCAATGAGCGGAAAAGGGCCATCATTGATAGGAGGGTAAAGAGAATAGAAGGCAGAACAAAGAATATGGAAACCGAGGAGGATGAATATGAATTATGGATAGCAGAGAAAACATTGGTCCAAGGAACTAATGCCGACCCCACATTCCAAGCCCAATGCACTGTAGCATCAGCTAAGGCAAATAAAACCAGTATTGACCTTTTAAAAGGTGAGATAAAGCATTACAGGGAGCAATGTTTTAAGATCAGAGATGACAGGAAGAGGGAGGTGTTGGAAGCAAACAAATTGAAGGAGAAATACAATGAGTTGTTAGGAGAGCATCTGGTGCTAAATTCGAGAGTTCTCCAGCTCAAGAATGAGAAGAAATCCTTAGAAATGCAGTTGGCTATCTCTGAAGATGAACTGAAGAATCTGAAAGCTCGAATAACAAAATTGGGGGAACTCGAAGCAAGCAGGGCTCAGCAAATTCAGCTCCACCAGCATGAGTATGAAGAGCTGATTCAAGAAAAGGAACAATTGGGAAAACAACTCAAAGAGGCAGCGGAAGACCAGGAAAATTTGTCCACATTTCGCAAACAAGAATGTGATATGCGGATTAAAATCCATCAGCTGCTAGTACTGATCTCAGAAGAGATTTGGAGCATTAAATAAATGATTAAGAAAATGACAACAATTGAAACCGCAGCCCTAAGATCTCGAGAAAAGTTTGCAAATCATGTTGAAGATCTGAAATGACAATCTGAGTGGAAAAAGGGAAAATCTCAACTCCCTTCACACTTGCGCGCCGCTACAGGGGATGAATGGGACGTGGATAGAGGGATCCTTGAATTCGCCAAGGATTACGGCACTAAGCTAAGTTTGGAAATCAGGAAGATGGTCCGCAAGTGTTGTTCGTTCTACTACACACTCAGGGAATCACATAGCAAGTGCCATCTGATTCTTCCTACCTCAATTTATGATTTCCCAAAGGAAGAAGATCGATTGTTCGAGCTGCAGTGCGAGCTAGACGAAGGCTTAGCTTCCATCAGGAAGATAGAAGTGTTGACCCAGGATGAATTTCAGCAATTCATTTTCCAGCCTGCAGTACATATTCACTTCCTAGAAGCGATGGCTAAAGAGGCCATAGAGGGAAAAGTGCTGATCAAATCGGACCTACGCAAACATGAAATAGCGTCCAAGGAGACAGTATCTTCTCGTAGCAAGCTTATCATAAAGGATATCAACCAATGGACCACATATATTCAAGGTATAGATGGCCTGGTAATTACAAGCGAGCCGGTTGGTGGAGGTGAGTCTTCAAGTCAACAGGCAGAAGCCCCAGTAGAATAGATAGACCATTCTTATTTTGTTTTAATTAAAAGGAGAAGCTGAAATTCTACCTTTTGTATAAATGCTTTAAAGGGACAGCTGGCTGTCATTTTGTCTCATATGAAAGGTGTCCCACGAATCTGGGAAATAGATAATAACACACCAAAATCCAAATTAGAAGCTTCTAGAATTAGGGTACACGTGTCAGCTCATGGAGCTTTTTGTAAAGTTATAAATAGAAGTTAAGAAGAGGAGTACAAGGACTTTTTTGCAGGGAAAAGAATTGTCTTAGCTTGTATGAACTATTTTGTAACTTGCTCCAAGAAATTGATTTTTCCTAATAAAGAGCCCGAAGAGGACGCTTTTTCCTTGAAATGTGGATTGGATGCATGCTGGATTATTCTTGTGACATTCAAACACTGCTGTGAGATCTTTCTTTGTTGTTCTAAATTTATTTATGTGTAATGAATGATCTTACTATTCTCTATGCAATGATGTTTCTCCTAAATGAGTAATAGAATGCTTTCATGTCGATTAAAACTATCTTTAATATCTTCAACCTTCTGCTGAAAATGTTTCTTTATGATTTAAATGGCTATCCATGCAATCTTTAGTTATTTCTTTCAGCACATTACTCATATTTACATTTTGCTCCTTGCAAGGATAGATTAGATTTATTTAAGTCTCAGATACAGATTAGTTTCAAGCTCTGCATTTAGATTAAATTAGCTTAAGAACTTGCACATCATCTTAACAATAAAATAAAAAAAGAACCGTGGATCGGGCCATAACCAGTGTAAAAGAAGCAAATCTCCAAATCTAACGGTAGCCGGAACCGCTAACCGGACGGATTCCCCATACCAAACGGTGGACAATCTAATTGGGATAGTTTACCAGGGAGAATCCCTTTCTGCTTGATGCTACGATCTTCGGGGCATCAACATACTGCGAAAACGTTACCCACTCCTCCCCCACCCCAAAACTCACGGGGATGATACTTTCTACCCCCTACCTTTCTTACGATTAATGTTAATCCCGCAATAGATAATCAACAACTCGTGTTGGGTCAACCTTTGATTAGTGGTCAGCATGTTACTGTTGCGGGGGAAACCCGCGTCTCTTAACCATAATATCGGAGGAGGTGTTCCCATCGGTCCTTCCGTTGGAGCTTCCCTACCTACTGGACCTTCCACCACGGGATTATCCCATGTTAGGGGACCATCCCAGTCAAACCAACCACCATGGAGTCAAGCGTATCCAGGTTATCTTAACCTTGTGTCGAGACAATTCAATCCTAGAAATGCACTCTATGGGATACCTTATCCCAGAAATCCTTACACTCTATCGGGGCATCAAAATGTTTTACAACATGGACCCCCACCTACCATCCCTCAAGTACCACCACCCCCGTTTGGTACCCCCCCCCACCTCCTTCCAGAGGCGGTGGGCTCACACACAATTCTGGAGGAGGCAGACCTATACCTTCTGGGGGAGGACCATCTCATTCTGACAACCATGGCCCACCCCCTCCTGGCGGCGGAGGTGGGGTCCCTCCCCCTTCAGGTGGAGGTGGAGGGCCACCCCCCCCCGGTGGTGGAGGACCACCACCTTATCGTGGATGACCATCCCATCCCGGTGGCAGTGGTGGAGGACCATTCTATCCCGGTGGTGGTAGAGGACCCCTGCCATTTGGAGGCGGCAGTGGACCACTACCTCCTCCCGGCGGAGGCAGTGGAGGTCCATCCTATCCCGGTGGTGGTGGACCACTACCTCCTCCCGGCAGAGGCAGTGGAGGTCCATCCTATCCCGGTGGCGGTGGCAGACCCCCACCATTTGGAGGAGGCCCACCCCCTCTCGGCGGTGGTGGCAGACCCCCACCTTTTGTTAACGTACCACCTTATCATGGCGGCGGACCTACATATGGTCCGGGCGGCACACGCCCTTACGACCAGTTTTCTCCAGGAGCACCTTACAACCAGTCGATGCAAGGTCCCACTAGTCCATACATGCCATATCAATACTATCAGTACCCGTAGTCGAATCAACAGCTGCCCTTTTTTGCTACATTGGACCTACCTGACCTGTCTCATTTGACTAATGACGCCATCTTCCACAGATACAATTGACCACCGATTCCGGTGAAACTACCATTAGATATTCCCAAATTTGATGGAAAACCTATTGAGGACCCGAAAAATCATGTGATGACATACCACTTATGGTGTTCATCCAACTCCTTGATGGACGACTCTCATCGTCCCAACTGCCAAGTGGTATGTCATTTTTTACTCATTTCCAGTTGCCCATTCGCTATGAGACTGGTATGGACTTACTCACCTCACTCCGTCAAAACACCGCCACTCATATCTCAGATCATATTCATGAGTGGTGGAAAAGACGACGTCATATTAAGGATCACATTCCAGACCAACTCTTAGCTGACTGGTTCACAAAGTCTCTCTTACCTGTCGTAGCTCGAGATGTGGCCATGGGAGGGGCCATCACCGAGGAATAGGATATTTCCAGTGCCCATTACTTAGACTTGGTTTATGCTCAATCCAGCACATTGTATGAAATTTTTCCCAATGCACCCCGCCCTATGTATGACCCTGGGAAACCACCCAAGGGACCATAGGCCGATGGCATCATTGGTTCTCTTATCTCGTACTTCTACTTAAACTGGTGGATCGTCGAACCCCTAGGGTTCTTCCCCATCACCACCACAGGATGGCAACGACACCACCAAGTCCACCACTCTTGCCTCCACCGAAGAGGTGAATTCTGTTCAATCAGCTTCATCTCAGAAATCCGGTGGTAAGAATAAAAACAAGAAAAAACCTAAGAAATATTCTAATCAGCAGGAGCCTAAGAGCACCCCTGAAGACACCAAACATAAGAGGAAGTTGAAGTATCCTTGTTTACTGTGCGGTGGTGACCATTTCTCCAAGGAATGTCCTCACCGAGACGAAGTGCAGAAGTTTCTCAAGAGAACCTCTACTATTGTAGTTCTCAACGATCCCTTCCTCACTCAAAACCAATAGCTGATCACCCAAACCTCTCCTTCCCACGGAGAGGCATCCTCCACCACACATGTTCTCATGATGCATAGTGAGACGGTTAACTTGAACACACATTCACGATCATATGACTCAGTCCCTTAGAAGGAATCCATTGGAAGTAATACTGAAAAAGCTTCGACTTCTATTCCCGACGTCACAGTACCATATGCTTCTCTCACCATTGAGAAGCCTTCTTTAGAGTCAATGTTGCGTCTGCCTAAGAGCACGATTCAAAAAGCCGTTTTCAATCCCAATGCTCGGGCAGCTCAAAACTAAAATATTTTCGAGGACTTGGCACAAGCTCCTTATGCTATGTCGACGCTAGAAGTCTTGCAGAACTGTCCCAACTAGCGCAAGACTCTTCTTGCTTCCATTGGCGCGGTTGACTCGGATTCTTCTAATACCATCATGTTCCGACTTGAGTACTTTAAACCGAGGCTTTCCCACCAGTTGGCATTTCAAGTTGCCACAACCGTAGCTGGGAAGACAATCCATCGTACCGTTTTGGACGAAGGATCCTCTACCTCGGTGATGTCGATTTCGTGTTGGAGATCCATTGGTTCTCCTGAGTTAAACCATTCTCCCACCACGTTGAAAGAATTCGACGGTCGTGGTTTCCAACCTCATGGGTTGTTATAATCCTTGGCGGTAGAGTTGGGGGGTAAGACTGCAACCATTAACGTGGAAGTGGTCGCTGTCCCTTTAGATTATAATCTTTTACTTGGTCTTAATTTGTTTTATGCCATGACTGCAGTTGCATCATTTGTCTTCCACATTGTGCAATTCCCCCATCAAGGACGAATTGTCACTGTCGACCAACTGGACTTCTGTGCACCAAACACTACTACTCATCCCGGCGATAACGTCCCGTTACTCGGGCAATCTTCGCAACCATATGAGAGTGTGGGGTAGGCCTCATAAAATATTCATCTCTTATGGGTGTTTTTCCAACCTCGGATCCCCTTAACCATGTTTCCACGGTGAACATGATCTCATTCCCAACTCCACCGACCCATGGATCGTACCTGACGAAGCCACTATGCACCTGATTGGAGATACCATGCCTCTTTTACCATTGAACTCACTTATGAGGCTATCCAGTTATCACTAGAGGACCACTTGGATGTGGCCTCTACCTCCTTTTCTCTACAGTGGATGTTGTCCTTACTTGATCCTCTGCTCTGGACTTTTCATTCTGACAAGTCCATTATGGATATTATGAGTGGGGATGACCCTCCATGGGAAAACCTCCATCATCAATCATCTTTCCTTCCTCCATTGGATAGTGTGGAGAACCAAATCACCACTATTTTCATGCCAGATGTCTACCCTTGCCCTCAGTCCCCGATACTCACATGTCATACAGACACGGAAGGCAATTTGGCCAACATCGAACCTACCATTCCGATAGACGGTTACTCTTGGTGTAGTGGAACACATTTGTTTAGGCTAGAACTGTTCCCCTGAAGAAATTACTACATTCACGGCCTTATTCAAGCAATTTTGAGATGTGTTTGCTTGGACCTACAAGGAAATGCCTAAGATAGACCCAACTATTATTTCGCACGAGATTCAAACCTATCCTAATGCTAAACCAGTCCGACAAAAGCTCCGACCGGTACACCCTAGGAAAACTGTTGATGTATATGTAACTTCGGAATGTATTTCATCTGTATATTATATATATATTTATTGTACCCTTATAAGAGATGTGTTATTCCTCTATAAGGAAGTGTCGTCATGTGGATTGACAAGTGTCGCAAGTGTGTGTACTTGCCGATGGGTTATTAGACCACCTTATGGGGTCGGCCCTGATTAATATATAATATAATGTGGGTGTATCTAAGTAGACAAGTCGGCCCCAGTAGGTCACTGGGCAAAAAGGTGAGTATAAATAGAGATAGGAGATCTCTATTTTACTCACTCGGAAAAGTAACTATCTCTCTCTCTGAAAAGTGGCGCACTAGTGAGGAGGAGGAGGATCATCTGCTAGGAGACTATCTTAGTGTTATTTGGTTGTATTTTGGTTGAGCCATTGCTCTCTCTATCTCTGAGGAAGTTGTGGGGTTTTTCACCTTAGGGTTTTCCCCACGGAAACTCTGTGTCTCTTGTCTCTATGCTTTTGATTCTTGTGATGCTTGTGATGCTTGTCATATTATGATTGTCATGCATTGATATACTGTAGATGTTATTCTCTCAGCAAAGATCCTATAGTATTGTAATTTAATACTCAAAATTTAACATGGTATCAGAGCATAACTGAGAAGAAGACATTTTGCAGTGACGGAAGCTTGTATTCCTTGTTTATTGGGTTTCTCTCCACATATTTTTGAAATTCAGTATAGTAGATTGGATCTACTCATCAAGGCGCATCTATATGTCCAATCAGAATTCAGTTCCGAGCATTTTCAGATTTGGCCCTAAAAATTAGGGTTTCCACAAAAATAGGAATTTATGGAAACTGAAGGCACAGCTGGAAGCTCCTTGCAAAAATCGAAGGTTTGAGCTTTGGATCGAGATTTTTGGCTGGGTAGATCTCCGGGAAACTCAAACCCTAATTCAGGGCTCTCCCTAGTGAAATTGGGAGGACAAAAAGGCAATATTGAAGGACAAGACTTTGCTAATCTCAATTTCTGAATGTACTAGGATGATCAGCTCTCCAAGGCGCATCTTTCTATCCTTTTGGAATTTTGAAATTCACATTTTGAATTTTTAGGGTTTCTCTGACAAACCCTAATCCGGGACCAGATCCAGTTTTCAGCACTTCAAGTGGTAAGTCCTAAATCTTTTATATTTCCATATGAAGTACTCTTAAAAGATGTCTCTCCACACCAAGCTTGAGGATAAGCTTGATGGGGCTGATAACTTCCGAGCCTGGAAGTATAGGATTGGGTTAATCCTGGAAGAGAGTGAGTTGGACTCATATGTGAAAGAAGACATCCCTATCCCAAAGGATGAAGAAGCCAAGGCATTGTACAAGAAGAACTTGGTCAAGGCAAAGAGAATCATTGCTGATTCTATCAAAGACCATCTCATACCTCATGTGTCTTCTCTTAAGACACCCAGAGAGATGTTTGAATCTTTGACCAAGCTATTTGAAGGAAAGAACATAAATCGGAAGATGACCCTGTGGAACCAATTGAAAGCAGTGAAGTTTCAGAATGGAGAAACCATTCAATCTTACTTTTCAAGGGTCTCCCAGATCAAGGAACAATTAGAAGCAGTAGATGAAATGGTGGAGAATGGTGAAGTGGTGATGACCACTCTAAATGGCCTACCCAGGTCATGGGATTCCTTTATTCAAGGAATTTGTGCAAGGAAGAAATTGATCTCCTTCAACAGATTGAGGGAAGAATGCTCTCAAGAAGAAGCTAGACTTATAGCTTGTGAGGAAAAGATGGGAGGAGAAGATCAAACTCTTGCAGCTCACACCAAAAGAAGCAAAACCAAGAAGGATCACTCTCACCACAAAAGATTCCATCAAAAGAGTAAGAAGGACCTAAGATGCTTCACATGCAATGAGAAGGGTCACTTTGCTTCAGATTGTCCCAAGAACAAAAAGGGATAATAGCAACAACTCTAGTAAAAAGAAGAAGGGCAGCAAAAGAAGGTTTCATGCTCATGCTGCCGAAGATGATGAACCTCCAAAGAAGAAGGCTAGGGAAGAAAGTAGTAGTGATGATGACTCATCAAGTGAAGAAGAATATGTTCTAATTTCTGCTCTTACAGGTACCATCTCCCATGGATGTAATGATTGATTGATTGATAGTGGGGCTTCCAAACACATGACTGGGTTTAAAGAATCCTTTGTGAACCTATCTGAACATGAATCACCCCATAAGGTGAAACTTGGGGATGATTATCAATACCCAATCAAAGGAAGTGGTGAAGCCTCCTACAACCTAGATTCTGGAAAATCATTGAAGATGAAAGAAGTACTTTATGTACCTGGGCTCAAGAAGAACTTACTCTCCATCTATGCATTGGATGCAAAAGGTATGAGGGTTGCATTTGTGGATGGCCAAGTCCTAATGTGGCCAAAGGGAAAGACCATAGATGATGCAGTAATAATTGGAGAGCAAGAGGGAGGCTTGTATAAATTGAAGGGACAACCTGAACATGCCATGGTGCATGAATCCATGGAGCCAAGTGAACTTTGGCATAGAAGACTTGCTCACATGCACTATAGAGCACTTCCAATTGCAAGCAAGGCAGTAGAGGGTCTTCCTGAAATCAAGACCAAACATGAAGGTGTTTGCAAAGGATGTGCAAAAGGTAAGAACATTAAGAAGGCCTTCCCAAGCAGTGAAAGCAAGGCAAAAGACATCCTGGAAATCATCCACTCAGATGTATGTGGCCCTATGTCTTCCAGTTCCCTGAGTGGGTATGTTTACTATGTATCATTTATTGATGACTTCTCCAGGAAGACTTGGGTGTACTTCTTGAAGGGCAAAGATGAGGTGCTTGATAAATTCAAGGAATTCAAAACCTTGATGGAAAATCAAACTGACAAGAAGATCAAAACATTCAGATCCGACAATGGTGGAGAATTCACCTCAAATGACTTCAAGAAGCTTTGCAGTGATTCAGGGATTAAGAGGGAGTTGACTGCTCCTTATAATCCTCAACAAAATGGAGTTGCAGAAAGGAAGAACAGAACTATCATGGAAGCGGCAAGGGCAATGTTGCATGACCAATATCTTCCTATGCATCTATGGGCAGAAGCAGCTAGAACAGCTGTATATGTGCAGAACAGAACACCCCACAAGATATTGGACAACAAGACACCAAAAGAAGTCTTTTCTGGTAAGAAACCTGAAGTCAGTCATCTTAGAATATTTGGTTGTCCAGTATACACTCATGTTCCAAAGGAAAAGAGGACTAAACTAGATCCTTCAGGAAAGAAGGGTATCTTTGTGGGTTACAGTGAAAGCTCGAAGGCTTACAGAATATACTTTCCAAGGTTCAAGAAGATTGATGTCAGCAGGGATGTAACATTTGATGAAAACTCAGCATTCATCAAATCAAGGAAGGCACCTACCGAAGTTTATGAAGAACCTAAGGAAACAAGATTTCAGGATACTACCATGACTGAAGCAGTTCCAGAAACTGTTCGTGAGTTTGAAGATCCACAAGAACCTATAGATCCACCCCGTGAGAATAACTCTCACAAAAGGAAACCTGTATGGGATAGAGAGCTCATTCATGATGCAGAAAGATTTGGCATTCCAGAAGAAGAACACAGAGCAAAGAAGAGAACCAGATCACACACCAGTTATGTTGCTTTACTCTGTGACATTATGAACAAAGAGCCTTCCAGTTATGAAGAGGCAGCAGAAAAGAAAGAATGGAAGGATGCTATGGTTGAGGAATACCAATCAATAATGAAAAATGATGTTTGGGATGTTGTCCCAAGACCTAAAGAGAAGTCTGTTGTGACTTCCAAGTGGATCTACAAAATCAAGCATGCTGCAGATGGCAGTGTGGAAAAATACAAAGCAAGATTCGTAGCTCGTGGTTTCTCTCAAAAAGAAGGAATAGATTATGAAGAAACTTTTGCACCTATAGCCAGGTATACTTCCATCAGAACAGTACTTGCCCTGGCTGCAGCAATGAAATGGAAAATACACCAGATGGATGTCAAGACTGCTTTCCTGAATGGTGTAGTAGAAGAGGAAGTATATGTGGAACAGCCACTCGGTTTTGAAATACATGACAAGGAATCATATGTATGCAGATTGAAGAAAGCCTTGTATGGCTTGAAGCAAGCTCCCAGAACTTGGTATGGTAGGATGGACAGTTTCCTATCTAGCTTGGGATTTACCAAGAGTAAAGCAGATTCCAATCTTTACTACAAGGTTGAGGAAGGGAATCCAGTGATTCTACTCCTGTATGTAGATGACCTATTTGTGACAGGAAATGACAGACTGATTGCAGATACTAAGAGGAAGCTTACAGCTGAATTCGATATGAAAGATCTGGGAATGATGCACTATTTCCTAGGTATGGAGGTGTGGCAGAATGCAGGTGGGACTTCCTTGGTCAAGGAAAGTACATAGTAGATATCCTGAAGAGATTCGGGATGATGGATTGCAAGGCCATGGCCACACCGATGGCATCGAATCTGAAGCTTCTATGTGATACTTCATCTGAGCCAGTTGATGTCTCTATGTATTGTCAGATGATTGGGTCCTTGATGTACCTGACGAACACGAGACCATACATTTGCTTTGCTGTGAACACATTGAGCCAGTTCCTGACGGATCCGAGGAGTGTTCACCTGGTTGTTGTAAAGCATGTTCTGAGGTACCTGAAGGGTATAGTGGATTATGGGCTCAGGTATGAGGAAAATCAAAAGTTTAACTTGCAGGGTTATGTTGATTCAGATTGGGCTGGCAGTGCTGCAGATAGGAAGAGCACATCTGGGTGCTGCTTCAGTATGGGATCAGGTGTGATCTCTTGGTTTAGCAGGAAGCAGTCCTGCGTAGCACTGAGTACAGCTGAGGCAGAGTATGTTGCAGCCTGTTCAGCTAGTTGTGAGGTAGTATGGCTATGGAAGCTACTGTCTGAGTTATTTGATCTCTCGTTGGAGGCTACTGGTATCTTCTGTGATAACCAGAGTTGTGTGAAGCTGTCCGAGAACCCAGTGTTTCATGACAGGTCGAAACACATAGAGATCAAATATCACTATATCAGGGATATGGTGCAGAGAGGAGCTGTGAAGCTTCTGTATGTTGCGACGGACGAGCAGATTGCAGATGTGCTGACAAAGCCACTAGCCAGAGTGAAGTTCGAGTACTTCAGAGAGAGGCTTGGCGTTCTTCAGATCGAGGACACTTCGAGGAAGAAGTGATGGACACATTTGCTGAAGCCATTCCAAGCATGTTGGAAGGAGGATCCTTCACATGGCTGTGGATGTAAGCGTTGGATGATGAGCATCAGGATGATGTTCTGGTTTCTGCTTGATATGATCAGGTGGATCATTTTTATGTATGTATGTACACATCATGTTGGATGCTGGATATGATCAGTTGGATCATTTATGTATGTATGCATCATGTTGGATGCTGGATATGATCAGTTGGATCATGTGTATGTATTTTGTATATGCATCATGTTGGATGCTTGGATCATGTATCTATATATGTATCAGGTGGATACATTGTATGATCAGGTGGATCATGTATGGTGATATGTATCATGTATTTGTATTTGTATCAGGTGGATACATTGATGATCAGGAGGATCATGTATGATGATATGTATCAGGTAGATACTTGGTATGCATCAGGTAGATGCATTGATGATCAGGAGGATCATATACGATGATATGTATCATGTAATTGTATTTGTATCAGGTGGATACATTGATGATCAGGAGGATCATGTATGATGATATGTATCAGGTAGATACTTGGTATGCATCAAGTAGATGCATTGATGATTAGGTGGATCATGCAGCAGGATGTTGCAGTGATGATCAGGATGATCATGGATGATGACATGCAGCAGGATGTTGCATTGATGATCAGGATGATCATAGATGACGAGCTTCAGGATGTTGCTCTAGATGACATGCAGCAGGACGTTGCAGTGATGATGATCAGGATGATCATGAGTACATCAGGTGAGGTATGGTGAGTATCAGGTTGATACTCTGTGGTCGTGGATCAGGTTGTGCAGATGAGCATGTCTGGGAGATCCTATAGGTCGGAGTTGTGTACCCGTAACAGCCTGGGATGATCTTTCGAGACATTGCTCTGGGAGGACATGTAATTTGTGCCCTGGGAGATCCTTTAGGTCGGAGTTGTGTACCCGTAACATCCTGGGTTGCTCTTGTGAGGTTTTGTCCTATGGAATGTAATTTGGGCCCTAGGAGATCTCAGGTCGGAGTTGTGTACCCGTAACATCCTGAGATGCTCTTTCGAGGTTTTGCCATGACCACATGTAATTTGTGCCCTGGGAGATTTCAGGTCGGAGTTGTGTACCCGTAACATCCTGAGATGCTCTTGCTAGGTTTTGTGGTGGACCACATGTAATTTGTGCCCTGGGAGATTTCAGGTCGGAGTTGTGTACCCGTAACATCCTGAGATGCTCTTTCGAGGTTTTGTGGTGGGGTCACATGTAATAGCGCCCTGGGAGATCCTACAGGTCGGAGTTGTGTACCCATAACATCCTGGGATGCTCTTTCGAGGTTTTGTGACGCACGTAATAAGTCCTGAGGATTCCACAGTATGGCCAGTGATGACGAAGACCTGCAGGTGGTGGGCCTACATCCAGTATGAAAAAGGACTGGCTCTGTAGAACTTCCTATGACGAGTAGAGACAGAGATTGGTTGAGATAGTAGCAGCAGTGACGATGTTGATGACGATGCATCGATGACGATGATCTGAAGAAGAAGACTTGTCTAGCAAATCTGTGTCGAGAAATACCTTCCTAGTTAAGAGGGAGTGTTGATGTATATGTAACTTCGGAATGTATTTCATCTGTATATTATATATATATTTATTGTACCCTTATAAGAGATGTGTTATTCCTCTATAAGGAAGTGTCGTCATGTGGATTGACAAGTGTCGCAAGTGTGTGTACTTGTCGATGGGTTATTAGACCACCTTATGGGGTCGGCCCTGATTAATATATAATATAATGTGGGTGTATCTAAGGAGACAAGTCGGCCCCAGTAGGTCACTGGGCAAAAAGGTGAGTATAAATAGAGATAGGAGATCTCTATTTTACTCACTCGGAAAAGTAACTATCTCTCTCTCTGAAAAGTGGCGCACTAGTGAGGAGGAGGAGTATCATCTGCTAGGAGACTATCTCAGTGTTATTTGGTTGTATTTTGGTTGAGCCATTGCTCTCTCTATCTCTGAGGAAGTTGTGGGGTTTTTCACCTTAGGGTTTTCCCCACGGAAACTCTGTGTCTCTTGTCTCTATGCTTTTGATTCTTGTGATGCTTGTGATGCTTGTCATATTATGATTGTCATGCATTGATATACTATAGATGTTATTCTCTCAGCAAAGATCCTATAGTATTGTAATTTAATACTCAAAATTTAACAAAATTACGACGATTAAGGTAGAAATTGAAAATCTCTTGACGGTTGGTTTCATTTACCCTGTTCCATTAACAACATGGGTCTCAAATGTCGTCCCTGTAGCTAAGAAGCAGGGCACCATTCGTGTCTGTGTCGATTATCAGGATTTGAATAAAGCTTGTCCTAAAGACAACTATCCCACTCCCTTTATCGACCAGATCATAGACAATTCTGCCGGAATTGTCATCTTCTCATTCATGGATGGATTTTTCGGTTACAACCAAATTGAGATCCACCCAGCTGATCAACACAAGACAACTTTCATATGCCCTTGGGGTACATTTGGTTATTGCAAGATCCCTTTTGGTCTTAAAAATGCTAGTGCCACATTCCAACGGGCCATGTCATACGCTTTCCATGACATGAAGGACTTTGTGGAACCTTATCTCGACGATATCCTCGCTCATTCATGGCAATGTGACTTCCACATTGATTATTTGACGGCGGTATTCCTCAGATGCAAACGGTATAACATCCTTCTGAACCCTCACAAGTGTATTTTTTGCATCAAGTCTGGACACCTCCTCGATTTCATTGTCTCGAAAGATGGGATCCGCATTGATCCCTTGAAGGTGGAATCCATCGTCGCTCTCCCACCTCCCACTGATATCACAGAACTTCAAAGTTTGCAATGGAAGGAAACTTACCTACGACATTTTGTCTGTAATTTCGCGCAAAAGACGCAGGGTTACATGAGACTACTCAAGAAGGACGTCCCGTTCATTTGGGACGATCAAGCGTAACAATCCTTCGATAGTCTAAAACATGCTATCACGCATACCCCTGTGCTCCAACCACTCAATTACTACAAGGATTATATCCTTTATCTCGCTGCTTCTACCACCATGATCGCCATGGTCTTGGAACAGGAAGACAAATACGCCCAGGAGCATGTGATCTACTACCTCAGTAAGGGTCTTATTGACTATGAAACCCATTATTCACATGTCGAGAAGATCACTCTCGCGGCAGTCATTGCCGTCCAAAAGTTTCGTAATTACATCCTTCTCCGCACCAACACCATCATCGTCGATTCGAACCTCATGTACCACGTCTTGACACGTCAAGTACTTGGGGGCAAGTATTCACGTTGGATCGTGATACTTCAGGAGTTCGACCTCCTCTTCGAGAAAGCTAAGTCTAAGAAGTCTTTGGTGTTTGCCGAGCTCATCTACGATATTCCCCGTGTTGACTTAGGATCTGAGCCCAATGATTCTCTTCCGGACGAAGCATTGTTCCTTATCAACATGTCTGACCCGTGGTATGGGGATATTACCTTATATCCCAGACCCAACGTTTCAGCCCCCAACTATCTTGTGAAGACCGTCGTCGTATACGCCACTACGCCAAGTACCACTTGATCGTTAACGATACCCTGTATCATCGTGGCATAGATTCCATCCTTCGACGATGTCTGACACATGAGGAGGATGAACACGTCTTGAATGACTATCACTCTGGGGCTTGTGGCGGCCATCTCTCTGGGATGGCTACAACCCAGAAGATATTGCGCACGGGATAATATTGGCCATTTATCTTCAAAGATTGCATTGAGGTCGTTAAAAGATGTCCCCCATGCCAACATTTTCAAACAAAAAAGCGCTCCCATCCAGCCCCACTCCACCCAGTTATTGTCGTTGGCCCCTATGGAAAATGGGGCATTGACTTCATGCACTGTAAGCCTACCTCAGCCGAGGGGCATGGTTACGTCATAGTAGCCATGGATTACTTTACAAAATGGGCCAAGGCTATGCCTACATACACTGACGACGACAAAACTGCCGCACTTTTCATGTTTAATAATGTTATTTCACGGTTCAGAGTCCCCCAAGCCATAGTCACCAAGGAAAATTTTAGGGGCTAATCTTAGCCCATGGGCTAAATTTAGGGGTTTTAATTTTTTAGTGGGCTATTTTTTTATTAAACCATAATTTACTATGATTAGCCCAATTTTTATGTATTTATTTTTAATAAATGGCACATTAGCCCATAAAATATATAAAGAGGAAATTAAATCTAACCATTTAGTCCAGGTTTGATTTGATTAGAAGCTCCCATAGCCCGTAAAATAAACCCGCTCCATCTATTTTGCCCAAAATCTGTGGAAATGGCGGTTGCTGAGGGTAAATTCGCCCTTCAGCGATCATGGAAATGTTCATTTTTAGTAAAATTGCCCAAGTATTATGGATTGAAATCCATTTTAAATTTTAATTCGCCCCATATACATGATGTTTTCGATTTGGTTGTTATCATATCTTAAACGATTTTGTGTTTCTCCAAATTTCAAGGTTTCAGGTCTACAGAGCGAGCAATCAAAGATTTTGGGTTTTTATTTTTTCCAGATCTCATAATTTCGGGCCTTTGGAGCAAGCAGTCAAGCTGTTCTCAGGATGCTCCGTCTTCTTTCAACTTCCAAGCACACAGACTAAGGCTCTAATCCAATTTAGTATTTTTATGAATCCCATATGGTTACCTGCATTATTCCAGGAATTATTACCTTCCATATAACTAAAGAAAATATGAGAAACTGTAACCAGAGCTCGGCACAAAATGAGTAATGCATTTTAAAGCCACTTTATTATTTCGACGAGTGAAAATACTTGTTTAAACCCTCATCTTCCATTATTTCTAGTATAGTGATCTGCTGCATAGTTGTATTTCATGTCAATTCAAATATTCCCTGCTTGAGAGATTCTTTCCCGTTGAGAGAAATATTACTTATGCTAAATAACCTCAAGTCCACGGTCAAATGATCTATTGCTGCTTGTTGGTTTATCTATCTTGCTATGCCTGGTTCCATTATAGAGGAAAATCTTACTGCAACTCCTATCTCCATCGAGGTAAGTCTTAGGGAAGCTGTGAAGCCCACCTCCGAAGTTGTATTAGGGAAGCTCTGAAGTTTCTCCATTCGTTTGAGATGATGCAACCTTTATACGTCCCTAGATCTTAACCTCCTCATACTAGGCATGGGGTTGGTTTTTACTCGCCGTGATCATATTGGCATCGAGTATTCATTTAAATAATGCCAACGGTAGTAGGAATCCAACTTCAATGATCCCAAATACATGAGCTCCTTGCTCCTTTCATCTACAACGTAATGTTAAATATATAAATTATTCATGTGATAAAATATAAATTTTTTCCACTGAGAGTATGCGCAGCTATAAGGAGGATGCAAGCCAGTCTCTGTCTGAGTAGGTATCTCTAACCAAAGATGAATTAATGTTATCAATTTGGGTCCTAACGATTTAGCTTGAAATAAAGCCTGTAACATCCTTACCTATGTCTTACTGTTCTTTGAAATATGTATTTTGAAAATTATGTATGTAAACAGTTATCATTGTGGTTGATGACTTTGATGTAAAATGAGGTATAAAAAGAGGTATTTATTTGAAGGAAGAAAGAAAACAAATGGTGAGCCAGAGTATCCAAAAGTCTAGCATTCATTCTGCATAGTGGTTTTCTAAACTTAATGAAAGTCTAAGATCCTTATTTACAACCAAGGAATTCTCCACATTGAATGATTTTATGAATGTTCAGTTCAGTGACGATGAATGGATTTGTGCTTTAGTGTTGATGGGTATCCTATAAATGAATAATTTGCTTATTAATTCTAGAACTGGCAACCTATCATGTGAGTCACATTTAAGTAGTTAGCACAACTCCTACATGTAAATCTAACTAATGATGGTTATTGCTTACTAGTCTTGTAAATTTATGATGAAATTTGATTTTATAATGTCTATCTAATAATTTTGTAAATTGTCTATATTTTTATTTTACCTTTTCTGCTTTTTAAATAGTAGCAATAAGAGATGCTTCTACACTTCCTATACTTTCATAGGATGTAGTTTGGAGTCCCATTGAATTACTATTGTGGTCCATCATTGGACATTAATATAAAATTATCTTATCTTATTATCTTTATGAACCCTATTAGATATTTTGGACAAAACCTATTCTTTAAATTCTCAATTTCTGAGCAATTTGAACCTTTAACCATTCCTTGTTTCAGGTACTGCAAGAAAAAGAGGCCTAGATATAAACACTAAAAAATTAAACAAATTGAAACATAATGGTGCTGTGTAGTAACCCTGGCATATGTATTTTAATGTCAACTATACCCACGTGTCATAAGTGGGTATGATTTTCTTGCACCAGCCCATAGCTAAACCCCCCTTTGGGTAGGGATTTGACTACTAAAGTCTATAGAGGTGTACATACCCTACCCCCCTCAGGATTTGAACATGTGACCTCCTAGGAGGAAACACATGCTCTTAACCCTTAGGCTCACTCAAGCTTTCGAAACAAACTCAACCGTTAGGCCCACTCAAGCTTTCTGATCGAAACCAAAGTATAATATTTAGACTACACCCTTATACATTAATATATTTTTTTTTCAAATTTTATTAAGAGACTATTTAAAATATTGTTTGTTTTTTTTGCAAAATAACAGTACCCTTTGGCCCTTTTGGCAGGTTTTTTTGGATTATTTTGTGATGAAACCCTTATAGATTAATATATTTTTTTCAAATTTTATTGAGAGAGTGTTTAATATATATATATATATATATATATATATTTTTTTTTTTTTTGCAAATGTACATACCTTTCCCCCTTTTGGCGTGTTTTTTTTATTATTTGGTGATCAATGGTTTTTTTGTTATTGTAAACTAATTCCACTCAACCAATTAAGTTTTGAAGTCTATATATTGTAGTGCAAAATTGTTTTTTGGTTTTGGGTTTGAAAGTATTTGCGAACTGTGTTAAGTGAAATGGGTGACATGAAGAAGTGTTGTGATTTGTCGGCAGTGCATGTGAATCTGATGGAGGAAATATTCGCTTGGTTGCCAATGGAGTCTGTGTGTAAATTTCGCAGTGTGTCCAAGGAATGGAATGCCCTTCTGTCGACAAGAGAATTTATAACACAGAAATGGGTTATGAAACTCCCTAACAGGGACCCATGGATGGTTGCCTTGCAAGTCCGCAGATCAATTAAATGGGTAGAGAATGGCTCGGTCGTTGTGCAAGCTCCTGGATCATTGGCTTCCTGCTTCTTCAATCAGACATGGAAGGACACCTCGTCCGTACTCTCCCTGTCTTTCCTCCTACAATATCCAGAATAAAATAGAAAATCTTCAATTGATTCAATATGCTACGGAATCCGATCCCTCCAACAATATCCAGAAGAAAATAGAAGATATTCAATCGATTCATTGTGCTACGGATCCGCAGTGGGCCTCTTATTGCTGAGCCGTACTCATGCTATGGCTTCACAGTTGGCATTTGTTGTTTGCAATCCCATCACAAGAAAGTATGTAGAACTTCCCGTTTTGTCATCGGACGTCATCCTTAACGCGGTCATGATGAGTGACAGTGGAGACGCATACAAAGTCGTGGTGATGGGCATGGCATTTAAATAAATTTTTCACTTAAAGTCCAAATATACAATTCCATTGACAAGTCATGGAGAATTGCAGGACACCTGCTAGAAAATGTGACGGGTGTGGAGGGGAAACTGGTTTTTTGCAATAGTTATTTCTACTGCTTGGCCATCATTTATGGGCAACGGACCATTGTGGGTTACAACATTGGAGAGGGGACTTCCATCTTTAGGCCATTGCCTGAGATAGCTCACAAGCATTACATGGTGCCTCACCTGTTCACTTGCGGGTCACAAGTTCTAGTGGCGGCGCACATATTGGGATTTAGTGAGCAGCTTTTGGAGGTTATTATATGGGAGTTGGAGAAGGTCAACTCCTCTTCATCGTCGTCTTGGTGGAAGGAAATTGCAAGAATGCCTCCTTCCAATCTTGAGAGATATTCTATGAATGGCACGAGTTGTCGTGGATATTTTGTTGACTGCACTGAACGTTGCGTAGGAATGGGGGATAGAATATGCTTCACAGTCTTTCAACAACGGAAAGTGAAAGAGATGCTTGCTTACAGTATCACTGAAAATAGATGGAGTTGGCTTCCTAACCATCCTTTAGACACCACTGCAACTGCAAGTACATGGGGCTGCTGTGAGATTCCAATGGCCTTTGAACCGAGGCCAGACATGAAGGTTGATTAAGGTATGCAAGCCTTTGCCTTCACGCCACTGCAACTGCAAGTACATGGGGCTGCTGTGAGATTCCAATGGCCTTTGAACCGAGGCCAAACATGAAGGTTGATTAAGGTATGCAAGCCTTTGCCTTCACCTCATTGCCTCATCTTAAACATTCTTACTTTTTTATTTAGATCTTCACGTTTTTTTTAACTTGCATTTTATTCTATTTTTCCTGGAGTTTAATTAGAGACCTATGTTTAGTCATAACACTGCAGCAAGCAAAGCTTTGAAAACACAACTTTAGGCTTTGTAATGTCAGCGTTGGTATGTTTTTGCAGATGTATTAAGAAGCGAAGATGCTTGGTAATATGATGCGGATTTTAAAAGTGGTTTAGATTAAGCCATCACCATTGGTGGATTCCAACTATAGCATAATTTTTATTTTTATCAAACATTTCAATATGGGTTAAGAAAGCTATATTTTTGTCATTTAATAGAGCTTTTGTAAGCCAAGAAACTTTGGGAAGATTAGAGTTCAGAGATTGTGAGCATACTTTTTATGTGCAAACTATTGAAACAAACTTGGAGTTTTATAGCAGAATTTTTAGTTTTGCCAAACATTTCAATGTGTTATGAAAACTGCTTTTTTGTTAGAGCTTTTGTAGGCCAATACAATCTGGGAAGAATAGAGTTAAGAGATTGTAATCATATTTTTTTGTGTAAACTATTGAAACAAACTTGGAGTTTTATTTTGCTAGGTTGTTTCTTAAGTATAAACCTCCTTGCGTAGTGTGATTTTATAATATTTGTGTTTGACAAAAAAATGCATCTACCAACAAATAGTCTTTGTTTGAAAGTGCTTTTGATTATTGATTGTGTTGAAATTGTTGTTAAGAGATGTAAAATTTTTACCAAAATATGCATCATTAAATAGTCTTTGAAAATGCTTTTAGTTGTGTTGAACTTCTTGTTAATAGTTTCAAAAGTTTTACCGAAAGTAGTTTTTTTTCAAATCCTTAAAAAAATAATAAATATATGGGTTTGGAATACATATGAGATGTAATGTTGTAGCATTTTTGTACTTACCATATTAAATTGTTCATAGAATTTCTATCAATAATTACCTTGCACACCTTGTGTTAACACTTCCAATGGGTTTTGGAAATGATCATCCTTAGCTAGTAAGATTTTGCAGTTTCCTTATTTCCCATTATTAAAGTTAGTTGAGCCATCTATTTTTCTCCTACTTCAAATTCAATTGTAGTTTGATAATATTCTTGAGTCACCATTGCTTTATTTAGTGGCTTTGGGGTTTAGTGAGCAATCTTAGGCATTTTTATTTTCTCTACAAAAAATAAAATCTCAATGGTTTTCTTAAGCTAATGTTCCATTGTCAACTTTTTTTTTTAACCTCTGAAATCACCTTATCCTCTAGAATTTGATTTCAATTCCTTGCCTACTAAATGCAATGCCACTAAACCTTCTATTTACTAAACAATAGGTTTTATTACAGACTGGAAATTAAGAAAATCTAATTCATCATGGAGTTACAAGTGTAGCCCATTATAATATCTTGTTGCGGCCTTTTCTTCATACTCTTTCATGCTTGTTATTTTTTTGTAGTTACTTAAATTGCTTACTATACTCTTGTATGAACATATGTTTTTGCCTCAAAGTTTTAAATCCGATGGATTATATGAATTTATAGCTCTCAAATAATTTAGACAATATGATAAACACAACTGTAAAATCCGACGATAATATGGTAATTACTCAGTGCTAATTAATTTGTAATTACTGAACACAAATTACTCGTAACCGGATCTAATTATTCAAAGTAAAGAAGTTACATGTGTGTATGGTGTTGTAATCTCCTCTGCTGCGGCCATGGTTGGGTCTAGGTCAAAAGAACTGATGTCCTTCCACTTGTAGGATGGAGACTCAGCCCTGAATAACAGTACATTAAAACAAATAAAGTCAACAATTTGTAATTCAAAGTTAAATATATTAAACAATACGATATCAAATAAAATACAACAAATACTTGAACATTAAATAAAACAATAGCTAACCTGCTCCATGTAGTTCTCTATGGTAGGCTGCTACGTAGGACCATGGCAAGAATGACCACGGTGAGAACAATGATGTGTCGTTGTTCCAGTAGAACTAGAAGGCCCTGCTTGGGTTCCACCTGTACCTGGCATGTCTCAGCCACCACCCATAGACCATGCAGCTCTGTGTGTCTGATTGATGTCCTCCCAGCTCTGTGAAGACATAGCCACAAATGTGGTATGTCTAAGCAAATGATGTGTGGCACATCTAACTGAGTCATCAATCTCATATAGGCCGCTACCAAACCCAAGTGGCCGAGGAGGGGGGTTTGGCTCTATCCTGGGTGCAGGAGGTCCTCCAAGTGGGTTGCGGCGGGCCTGAGGTCGATCTTGGGCAGAGACAAGATTGACACCCTGAAACTCAGTGATGTCAAAATAGTTGACATGGTAGCCTAGCTCAAATTCAGCCCACAATTTTCGAAGGAAATACTGTGGGACCTCCAAATTATTGCATGGGGCCCTATCAAACACCATAAACCACCTCTTTCTCCAGTTATCTCTCCATGGCTGGTAAATACACCAATCCATGCAAATCCGTCTCTTCCTTACATCTGGAGGTTCTCTTGTCCTAGGATCTATGAATTTGTTGTGCAACTGGGCTTTGGTGATGTTGAGGTCTTTAATCTATTCTTTGGACATCCTAGTGGAGTAGTGTTCCCTCATTCGAGCCCTATATCGGCTCAGATTTGTGATCTCACTATGGGAAATGTTGATGGATTCAATGATGTTTTGCAATGATGAAGCCAAGGAAACCCGAGAGGGTTCCTTGGTGCTCTTCAATTCATTGCTTAATACCCTTAATTCATTTAAATCTTAGTGTAATTGAACTTTGGGGTTTTCATTCGGTTCGTTGTCCATTCCAATGTTGTCTTCTGATGGTTCGGTTTCATTGGTTTCATTTGATGGTTCAAGTGTGTTCGTCATCTTTTTAGGTGTAGTTAATCTGCAATGAAATTTTTTTGGTTTTTTAATGGATTGTAATTTTTTTTTAAATTAAAATTGGAATGGAAAACAAAAAAAACAACAAATAGACGGTTTGTTGACCACCTACCTGGAGGCAACATCGGTAGAGTGGTGGAGGTTGGAAGTGTTGGCGTTGAGGAGGCCGTTTGGTGCTCCACAACGTGCTTGCGGGGTGCTTGATGGCTGGTCTACGCTCGCGGGTTTGTTGAAAATGACAAACCTGTGTTTTTTTTTTATAAAAAAAAACAAGGGCACGCACACGTCATTAACGCGTGCGTGCAATTTTCTGTGTACGTGTTAATAACACGTGCGTGCACCTTTTGTCCACATCGACTCAACCACATGGACGTTCGGCATTGCCGAAGTCAAGATGCATGTGTGCGTTTGGAAGTGCATGCGTGTCATTTTTTTTTCCACTTGCGCGCTATTATTGCGGCCCTTTTGGGTACCAGCTTCGTGCGGGTAGCCTATATTATTTGACATATACCTGATCTCAAATAGGATAATGCTTCAAAACCTCTAGGGGGTTCTTCTACTAAAGATACTAGGAATCCTTTGCAAGGTAAAAATGTTGGACAAAATCAAGCATCATATCTGTGTATAACCTCCGAGCTGGTTTAGATTGATATCCAGGAGTGTGTCAAGTTCAAGTATGGGGAAAGTACCATATTGATTGGAATACCCTACTCTGTGTCATGTGTTTCTTTCTTACTATTTTTTTTTCTAAATTAAAACTCTCTTTGTGATGTCTGTAGTTTGAATTACTTGAAGATGTGAAAATACGAGTGAAGAAGATGTCAACTTTCCACAATCTTTGCCAAAAAGTATTGTGGATATGTCATCTTGTTTATTATTGGTAAAAGGTTTCAGCTTCTATATTGTTATTATATATATATATATATATTCATTTTGTCTACAGTTTTCCTATCAATCTTTGAGCAACTGGTTGTGATGGGATGTAGGAAGATATTTTTCCTTAAATTTGTTTGAAGTTGAATATCATACTTTCCACAAAGTTAATTTTGATATTGTAAATGTGCCAAGTTATTAGGGAATGTAGAGAAGACAGACACTACGTTTAGATATTTTTGATACAATGTGGCTGGAAACACCTTATATACAAATAGACATTAAATATTCTATCAGATTCTATGGAGATGCAAACCTGTCAAATAACCCTATTTAACCCGTGAAAAGGTGTTTTGATGCTTGAACTTTTATAGATCCCATACAAATCCATGTTGTAACCCTTTATGGATATGGATCCATAAAGTGTTGAATATGTATCCGAGAAGGATTGCATTCTGATATTTATTTGGGCATATCAATGGAAGGGGAAGGATCCAGTAACACCCCATTTGCAAGTATAAGATATTAAAGTTCTAAGAAAATATTTTGGCACTGAAAACTAACTGAAGTTTGCATTAAAAAAGTCAATGAAGTTGAAGGATTTTGAATTTATTGAAGGTTACTTAGGAGAATGGAAAAACATGGATTTTAGCCAAACCTAGTTTGATGTAATTGTATCATAATGGAATTGATTGAAGAAATCCTATGTGAATAGACAAGAAATCAAATAAAAATTATCTTAATTCAATAAGTAATGGATAATGGATATTATAGTTTAATGAATATGTTGTTTTATTATTATATGTGGTTTATGCATTATTGAAAAATTCTCCAAGTCTTCATAATGTTTTATAATTTAATAAAAGATTTGCCAAGGCTTTACAAGGTTTTATAATTTAGTGAAAGATTCGCCAAGTTTTTACAAGATTTTATAATTCAATAAAAGATTCGTTGAGATTTTACAAGATTATGTAATTTGGTGTGACATTAGCCAACAAATTATATATACGTATTATTTAATTGATAAAATAGCATTCATATTTTCCTATGTATCATGGGGATTAGCCAAATTATTATACATAGAAATTTATGTGGGGTTCTTAAAATTTTCCCTGATAGTCACCGACCATGGATCTCACTTTTAGAACCATATGGTTGATGATTTGAGCGGTAGATTGGGTTTTCGTCATGAAAACTCAACCCCTAATTATCCACAGTCCAACGGACAAGTAGAGGCCATCAACAAGGTCTTGAAAACCATAATACAGCGCATGGTGGGTACCCACAAGTCCAACTGGCACAACATGCTTTTTTCCGCACTATGGGCATACCAGACTTCCGTTAAGACTACCACCGGATCCACTCCATTCTAATTAATTTATGGATTGGAGGCAGTCCTACCAATAGAGTGCGAGATTCCATCACTCAAACTTGCAGTCGAACTTCTTCTGAACACCACTATCGAGGAAGAACATTTCCTTTACCTTGCAAAGCTTGACGAGACCCACCGCGATGCTTCTCTTTCCAACGAGGAACATAAGAAGCGCATCAAGACACAATACGATAGGTCGGTCAAACCCCGCATCTTTAATGAAGGTGATTTGGTCCTCACGTACGACCAAAGGCACGATAAGCTGGGGGTAGGTAAGTTCGATTCCATGTGGCACGGACTGTATATAGTGAAACGTGTTCTGGAGAAAGGAGCCTACGAACTAGAGGACTACGATGGGATATCTTTGGGTGAGCCGTGCAATGGGATCTACCTGAAGAAGTACTATGCTTGAGTCTTTCACGCATAGACATCTTGTATATACTATACATGACGTGTGTGTTTTATGTGGTGTGACACTTTTGTTTTAGTGTGTCTAGGTCTTGTTTCGTTTCTTATACCATGTTTTGTCTACATCTACTAATGGTAACTTGCTACAGATTCACGGACGGCGCCAGCCAGCATACCCGTAATCTTGCTTCGACAACCTCGGTGCTTTATTCTCCCACTGGCGAGCTCACCAGCTAAGGAGGAAGTTGTCTAGGATACGCGACCAATAATGCCGTAGAATATCAAGCAGTCATTGGAACCCTAACCGACGCTCTTTCCTTGGGTATGGACCACATTGTTATCTATTTGGATTCGCAACTAGTGGTCTCTCATCTTAACTAGATCTACGCTATCCGCGACCCTACTCTACTCCGTCTCTTTAGACGAGTCTGTCTTCTGGAAAGGTGCTTTGAATCTATTCAATACCTGCACATTCCACGAGACATTAACGCAGTTGCTGACTCAATGGACAACTTCATTATAGATTGGTACATTGCACACACATAACATATGAATAAAATATAAAAGCATACATATCATGTAAATAATCCATTGTATAAGCAAACACATAAACAAGATCACATTAATCATCCATAGAACACATAATGTATAAAGCCGCTGAAAATGTTTGTATATATATAAGTCAAAATGGTAGTCCTGATACAAAATCTGAAGCATACTAGCTTTCAGTGAGTCTCTACAAAATCTAAAGCTCGCAAGCTTTCATTGTACATGAGTAGAACATGAGCCTAAGTCTAAGGTCGTTCGGCCCTAGGCCTCGAATCTCCTGGTTGCTTCCCCTGAAAGCATACCACAGCCCTCGCCACTTTAGCTAGCAGCGTGCCGAAACGGGTAGACACCCCAACGGTGTACTTTTGGTAGCCCCGAGGTAGATCACAAACACTCGACTCTGGGATATCCAGGGTCATCCTCTGGAGGTTCTCATAAACCTCCTCCACCTCCTCGATTTCCTCTCGCACCGCGGGACCCACAACCGATGCCTCTCCTCTCCTCGCAATAAGAGAAACCCCAACTGGTCGCGACAGACCCACATCTGCACATAACATCAAGTTATCAGCACTACTCCAAAAAAATCATAAAATATATAAAATAAAAAAACACAAAATTTGTTGTTCTTACCTATCTCTCCCCATTGTGCTCCCTCGAGGAGCACCACGTTGGGATCACCTTTGAAGTCTATCCCGTTGTAAGGGTAATCCTCAATCATGAGGAGATTCCCCTCCAGCCAAGTGAAGAACCCAGTGCCATAACCTATGATGGGTCCTGTTATCACCTAAACTGTAGTTACCCCTATGGATGTATCCAGTCATGGATGGCAATAGGGAAGGGCAACTCAAAAAGGTGCAACCACGATCACCTCGACCTCCAATATATGGTTGTCACGCCAGTCGAGGCAACCTTCACTTTATGTTATCTAGCCCAGACAACAAAGGGGGAGACCCGATCTACTCCCGACAGGAGAGATCAAAACCAAGACACCAAATCAGGGTATTTCTAAGTGAAGTTAGGTGTATGGTTTATCCTAGACCTAATAGGTTGAAGTCACAAGCCAAGTGAGGGGTTCAATAGGTATAGCTTTGGTTCATGATTGATGTAAGAGTGACTTATAATGTTTGAAGTGAGATCTAGGGCTAGTGTACTAATTCAATGTCAGAAGATCCACTGCCTTGGGAACTGTGTCCAATGCAGGGTAGTT
Source organism: Larix kaempferi (assembly GCA_027924585.1). NCBI lineage: Eukaryota > Viridiplantae > Streptophyta > Pinopsida > Pinales > Pinaceae > Larix > Larix kaempferi. The sequence continues at coordinate 14,241,470 of BSBM01000729.1, forward strand.
TAAGGGTTGTATTGGGGCTAACTAGTACAGATGACAAGCTTGACCATGATAAATGATAGCTTCAAGGGTTTGGTTCTCCATGCATAGGTCAATCCACAAATCAATCAAACAATCTAGGAAAGTCGAATTAACTTGGAGAGAAACTAGTGCCTTGGGAATTGGGAAGTGGAGTCAAAGTAGGGTTGACTTGTGGTGTAGGACTCCTAGTACATGGGACAAGTGGGAAATAGAGGTCTAAATGGATAAATGTGTCTAGATCTAGGTTTGACCCAAGTGGACCACAATCCCTTAAAACAAGGAATGCTATCCCCAAGGCGAGATTTGACAAAGTGACACTCTAGACCTAGGTTTTGAATTATTCTGGTTTCAAATCTCCAAAAATCTCAAGTACCCACGTCCTAGAAGTGAGTCAACTCACTTCTCCAAGGTGGTGCGACTTTGCCCAAGGAGGCTAAAAAGTGGGGTTAGGTGGGTCAAGACAAGTCGGATGGCATCCAAACTTTAGATCCGGGTAGGTTAGTCAAGTAGGAGTATGGATCTATAATTTCGTGGCAATCCAACGGCTAGATCTTAGTAGATCTGAGTTTGAGTGTTCCAAGTGGTCCAAAATGGAGATTAAATCCCTTAAAATGTGGAATAGGGCCCACAAGGTGAATTTCAGGAAAGTAACAATCTGGGTGTATGTTATTGGATGTGTAGATGACAAATCAAGTGGAATCTCAAACACCCACCACCTACATCTAGGTCAACTTGCTCAAACTAGGAAGTGCGCTTTGCTTGGGAGGAGCTAAGTTGGCATGGGAGGGGGGTCAAACGGAAGCCAATCCTCACCAAACTATAGATCCGGCATGCCGTGGATGCTATAGAGGTGGGTTTTCAATATTATGCCCAACAACCCACTAGATCTAAGTAGATCTGAGAAAGTGTAAAAATGAGGTTTTGATTAATTTAGGGTTTTAAAATATTTTAGACAATTGGATAGATCATGGAGATAGAACTTACCTTGAGATCATACCTGAGTGATGTGGATGAGATGCCTTGATGTTGAGGAAGATTCCCGCAGAGATCAAATGAGAGATTGTTGATTTGCTTGCCGAGTTGATGCCCTAGCCCACAAGTGCGACCTCCTCTACCTGTCAAACCAAGGAATAGCGATTCAATCAGTAAGATCAAGCATGGAGGAAATACAAGAGAAATGCAATAGTAACATGAAATAGAAGGTCCTGGGACAGTAATACTCCCTGTTACCAACGAAGAGCTCCAAAGAAGAAGTAGGGAGAGTCTTCCCCTACCAATACCTCCTCCTCCAAGCAAATCGGCCTCCACCTGTAGATGCAAAATCATGGTACAAAGATATGGCAAACAAGATCTCCAATAACTCAGTGCAAAGGAAGAACCAACGAACGAACACCAAAAACATTCACCACAACACTGGAGATAGATGCAATAATAATTTTCTATTCCAATAATCCAGAGCCAAAAGTCCCTTTACAATGAGAGGCTCTCTCCTTTAAATAGGAAGGAGAGGCACCAAAACCCTAACCACTTTTTGAATGAGTGGCTAAGATTAAAAGATACAAATGTCTAATCAATGGTTGAGATGAGCTCAACAATAAAATACATGGATCACTAATAAAATATAATGTAAGTGGACAAAATTGCCCTAGAAGAGGGGAATCCCACCAAATCATGATGACAAAATATCATAAGAGGCTTATGGTGGGTCCAAGGGATAATTTTATCCCTCCTTGGTCAATCCCCATAGCACAATAACCATAAAATAATCATGAATGTACCAAATCGTGCCTCCATAGTCAAGTCGTGGTCCTCAAAAGACCTCAGAAATCCACAGAAAGTGCCATAAGTGATGGATGCGGGCCCCGATGAAGCTGAAACTGCTGGAGAAGGTGTGGAAGACCCCGATCTATCATCACTGATCATCCCATGCCATAACATTTCCCCAGTAGCCCAAATCGATTTCCTCAATAGCCATTTCTACCAATCCTGAAATGCCTCGGGAAGCGTGAAACTGCCCCAAACAGCCTCCTGGAGTGCCTGCGCTGTCAAGGTGAGGGCACCAGTGTGTCCGGGAGGGGGGTAATATGGTAAAAACAAGTGGTTGGACCACCCCCTCCATCATCAGCGCCCTAGGTCAACCGGATAAAAATCTCATCTGCTCTGACAGGGCCTCCGACAGACCAAAACTGCACTGGGACAACCTACTGAGGCTCAATCATCACTGTAAGTGCCCGGAACTGAAAACAAACTATCCCATTGGACTCAGAAGGTCCAAATCCATCCAAGATGTGTACTCATACACCATATGAGTCTCTGCATGATCAAAATAAATATCCAATATACCGGAACAAGGCCAATAATAATGATCTGTAAATGACCAAATACTGCTGTAACCCAAGAATCATCATCATAACCCTGTAGCTGCTGCATAGAACCATCATGTATGTATACATAGACCATATATCATCTATCCATATCATCATAAGGTCTAACATCTCATGTCCCATGGTCCTCCATGGTCAAACTGGGTCTAACCAAGACCAAATATAACTCAGACCATCATCCAAGGCTGCTGCAAAGTGTCAAGGTTATTACATGCTCTACAACTTATTCAAATAACAATTATAACACAGAGTAATCATAACTGGCGATCTAAATCCAAATATATAGTGTCGTTAATTATTATTATTACTCAAACTAGACTTTCAGGATCATACTCACTTCATAGCTGTGATCAATTTGCTAGTGACGGGTGAAGGCTGAAATAATTGGCTAGGCTAAGGGATGACTTGACTGACTTAACTTTGTGACACTTTGGCAAGGGAAAGGGAATATACACCATAGTATATACTGAATGAGCAATAACACATGGAATGGCGGTGTCTCACAAATGGATGAGTTGTTTAAAGAGGGTTTATTCACCTTCACAGATGCGCACAATCCATAATACAAATAAGGCCAGCAATTGTTTAGATATAGCATTTAAGTTCTATTGCTTTTGGGCCTGAAGTTTCCATAGCCTTGATCTATGTGTGTTTATAAACACATTGCATAGATTTACATTTTTTCTTTAGGCTTTCTACTGCAGGTGTGTTTTTAAGGCACTTGTTTACCTGAGCACTTCTAGGTGTGTCATGGACAGCTTGTTTACTTAGGTATTTATTTTCCAAAAGATATAACATTTTATTTTCATTGCCATGTTCATTTGGCATGCCTCTCATTCATGTGTGTTTAGAAACACATTGCATGAATGGGCTTTTCATACAAGATATAACATTTCATTTTTCCAGATTTTGTATTGATGGCAGCACTAAAAGTTTCAAGTTTAGCCAACACAACTTTAGTGACTAGGGGGAATTCACAAGGAACTCCCACTCACCATAGGTAAGTTTTGTCACCAACTCAGAGCCGAGACACAATAAACAGGGAAGCTCATCCAATACAGAGGCTACAGTGGGGAAAAGTCCTCCATGCCACTAGTCAAGTAGTAAGTCAGGGTGATAATCTAAAAGGTAGGCCATGGATGGATGAAGACAATGAATAATGGAGCCAACACTAGCAAGCCAAGGTATGGTTGAATGATCACCTCTATTCTCCCTAAGGAGGGTAAAACCAATGAGTATGAATAGTGAACTTCTAAGTCTGAGTAGGGACAATATAATATATAATAAGATCAACCAGGTCCAAATATCTATATGATCGCCAGATCATGACACTGAGTGCTAAGACATGCTATAAGAATAAGTATAAAAACAATCTAACCATAACACCATGATATACCTGCTGAGTCATATACCTGAAAGCTCATCAACCTGTACCATCACCTGTCCTCTGGAACTGCTGCTGCAGCTCTGAACACTACTGACTGCTCTGTACAAATGGTATAATGGCTATATCGATCATCTCTCTGAGTGTCCTGAGACTCAGTCATGGCATGGGGAATACAACTGTTGTCCACAATCTGATAGTGATCCAATCTAGATGCTCATCTCAGCATCTCAAATGTAAGGGAACTGGCTGAATAGTGTACTGGAATGAGAAAAATAATGTATGGTAGCCCGGCTACTATATATGTGATAACAGGTCCCCCGCCACCATGGAGGGCCATCACCTCTTCCCATCGAATCATATGTGCATCTCTGGCATCTCGGTCATCCAAGTCCACCTATGGACACAGATGAGGTACCTGCTCCAGTAGAAAAGAGATCACCACGAACCCATATCCAAACTATTTCAACGCCCCATGCCGACATTTAGTGAGCTGACTCTTGAGGTTGGTAAGGAGTCCCTCGCACTAGTTGAACACCCTGGGAGCCATGCATTCCTTTGCATATATCAACCGGGACTTGCTCGCAAGGTGAGCAGACTGACTCCCTGCCACCCTCACTAGGGTGAAGAGAACGACACGTAAAGGACGGTCTCAAATATCCTTAATGGGAATCTTCCCTCTAGTAGCCGCAGTGCCTCCAGTGCAGTACTGAGTAATCATGTCCTCCATGGTCTGGTCACCTCCTCGTGACCCCGTAAGAGATACAGGTTCTCCCCTCTGGGATAATCCTGTCAGAAAGTAGATGTCCTCGACATCTATATTCAACGTATGCACCCCGATATCGAAGTGCTGCTATGATGGATCCCAACATCAGATCATATGTGTTAGTAGTGGAACTTGGGCCCTCATGCCTGACACTCGGAAGTATTGAGAAGTCCACAGTTCCTCAATGCGGCGATGCATTGAGGGTCATTTTCAAACTGAGCATAATCCAACTCGTGTTCTCGTTCTCTCCACTCGATGACCATGTTTATCACCGTGAACCTGTCAACAAAAACAAATAAGCACCATTAGAACTCACCCCATGCATTAAAACGTTTTCTTTTGGGTTGGGTAATGAGTTATAGTTGGACGTTTCTGCCATTGCAGGCAGTCCTTGCAGAAAGTGCGACATCGTCGCAAATGGTCCTTGTGGGACTTGCGATGGCGCATGGCCGTCGCAGTTCTCATAAGGAGGGCTTGCGTCGACCCGTGCGCACATTTCTCCCAAGCAAAACAACTCAAAACCTTGAAAAATAAGCAAAAAATCTAAAACTAATCCACTAAAAAGTTGCAAAGATGAGTTTAGGCCTACCTTCTTCTAACGGCTCGCGAAATGGTGGACTGTAGCTCACGGAATCAGCAGTTGAAATTTAGCTCCAAATGGCTCTCCACACTCTCCAAACTTGATAAAAAACAATTGTAATTTCTTTTCACTATTTCACCCATTTTATAACAAAAAATAGAATATTCCTTTTATAATTTGATGCTTTAGTTTTAATGTAGTTTGGATCATTTACTACATTTAAACGCTTGGTTAACTGTTTTTGACCTAGTCTTTGAGTTGCAGGGGAACCTAAGTGCCTAATTAAGCCATTTTTCGTCGTGATGATCATCTCGTAAGTATTATCAAGTATGAACGATTTCTTCGAGCGAATTTTTGTCATTATTTCACTCATTAAATTCAATTACTAATGACACCGAGCTTACTCTTTGTTCTTTCTTGTGCTCGTAAAACGATGAGAATAAGTCATCGAGTTATATTTTATCACTTTTTCGGGCTCGTTAAACTCGTACGAAAAAGGAACCCCCCCAGAGTTTCTCTTTAAGCTCTTTTCAGGCTCCCTAAATACGAAAAGATCGCCAAGAGAACTTGATGCATTCACGCTTGCAAAAGTATTTGAATGATCGTCTCCCTGGTGATAGTTTACCCCTTTTTCGGACCAGGGGGCACTACTTACGAAAAATGAATACTCCAGCCAATCATGACTGGAAGAGTCCTCTCTCGCATTGTTTTACCCTTTTCCGGGCGAAGAGGCTAATCTTACGAAAAATTACCTTTGGAGTCTTCTTTAGTTCTTTTCAAACTCTCTAAACATGAAATGATGCCGAGTTTACCTTCTATGGACTCGTTAAAATTCAACATTGAAGGGCCCGCCATGGGATGAACCCCTCCTTTCACAAGTTCGGAAAATATTTGGGATTGGACTCATCTATGAGATGAGCTATACTGAGCATCTGGTTACCCTCATCAAGCTCGTAAAAAACACATGAGGCACTCATCAGTCATGATGGGGAAAAAGGAAAGTTTTTGTATCACACCTTAACCAGTGGCAATACTTAGTTGTTCTTGAACATGGCACTCATTTGCATTTGCATACAGTACTTGGATCATCAGTTTTTCCTTGAGTTTTTCCTACTTCCCGAGTCTTGTTACTCCTTTGGGTCATCCAAAGAATAATTCGATCATCAGTTGCATTAGGAATTGGCATCATTCTCATCATGTCAATACTGCCAATTCATGCCATGCCCATGTTCAAGAATACATTCATCGCTCATCATTTGCAGTCAGTACACCCTCCATCGTGTTGGTCTACTCTGAGTTAGTCTTGCATGTTACTGTACCATCTGATCTATTCCAAACATTTGTTGTCGAGTTTCGTGTCGTTGATGGGGGATTCATCATGGCCCTCCTTCGACGGATTCATCCTTGTCCACCTCAACACATCATCTAAGGATTGAATCTAGAAACCAACAAAGTACCTTGGGCCTGCATGCCTCAATGGCAGGTTACCTCGCTTTCGACATAAGTTTGCATCATTGACTCTTAATCGAAAGATTTCATCCAACTTTCGACTTCAACTCATTTATTCACGCTTGATGATATGTACTTTGATACCTTGGGAATCATTGACATCAATGGTGATCTCCCTCACGCTTGTTAACAGTATATATCAATGACCGGTAATCAAGTGGTTTCTACCATGTTCGACGTCAAGACATTTGTAATCACATGGATAGATTCGTATCATTGCGGGTTCCGCTTGAAGAACATGGGGAGTCATGTTTTACCTAGGCTGCGATGGAGATTGTTTTGAGTCATATTACACGGATCCACTTTTGTATTGGTCGTGGTTGTGTTATCATCTCATCATGGATCTACGCTTGTGTCTAGTAGCCATGATTGTGTTCAGTCAGTCATTACTACCATGGATCTGCAATGTATTGGTCGGCAACCATGTTGTGAGTCATACGAGACTGTGTTCTCAGATTTAGTTGTATTGCAGCGGAATCCTTCGTTCGACAAGTCCTTGCCAATCTTTCTGTCAAAGCATTTCACCTGTCAAGTTCCAACAACTTCATGCTTTGGGGGGCATTCTGTTACACCTAAATCTTACCACCTTAAGACTCAGTGTAAACCTCCTTGAAGTCTCCATGACTAAGACATCAAATTGGAAGAGATACTGACTTGTTTCCACAGGTTTTAGTAAGGTCGTCGCAGGTCACCCTTGTGCAACATGCGATGTCACAGGTCACCCTCATGCATCCTGCGACGATGTCAGTTAAATGGATAAAATGGCATCTTCGAGGCCTTTCTCGAAGGTGTGTGATGTGGATCTCTATCCCTAGCCTATAAGGGAGATGGAATTCGGTTCCCTGGCCCTTTGGGAGGATCCCTTAACCCTCTCCCACTATATCTCAACCTACCATATCCTCTTAGTCCTATATATATGAAGCTCATTCCCATACCAAAGGGAGGAAGTATATAGTACTTGCATGCTGGTGAAATTAGCTTAGGAGATCTCTACTCATCTCTTGGGAGACCTATACTTCCTTTGGACGCTTTGGCATTGGCTTTCTGGAGGAGGATTATGACGTTAAGATTTGGTTGTAATAATCTCACTCTTTGTACTTCCCTTCTTTAATACAGTAATATAAACTCTTTCCACCAAATGTTGTCGTGTTAGTTATGTTTGTGCAGTTTACTTGCTTAACTGTTTACTTAGATTTGTTACAGTTTTAAATGTGTTTTACTGTTTGTATTGTTCTGTATGTCTTGACAGGTTTTGCAGCTGAGATCTAGAGAACGTGAAGCTTGGAACAACATCAAAGAGAAAAGATCTACGATTATAAAAGGTAAGACATATAATCACTCGATCTTTAACTAGATCTAGGAAAGCAATTTCATATTCTATCCCACTTGTTATAGATTCACGTTGAACTAGGGATATCATGCCTTAAGTATGCTTTCGGTAGATTGTCTGGTAACACTATTTCTCTGTAGGATAGCAATGCAGGTGCTAGATCTAGATCTGCTCCTCTGATGTGCCTCCCACTGTGTAGAAGTTGTATTTTCCAAAACAAGTCTTTCAGGAACCATTTTTGCTACTGGAGCGAATGGCTCATTGTGGTCCAAATCATGAACCTTTGAGTACCTTTTGTTAGACAATTGAGATTGTTTCCTGGTTGTAGATCCCCCATAGCAAGTCTCTCCAAGATATTGTGGATCAAACCCCACCATCATGTAACACCTCTCTGAGAGAAGTGGATCTGCATGACATAGTGCAATTTTTGCATGATACTGAGATCTGGTGGTTCTATGGTCAGATGGATCCCTAACTGTGTTCCCAGGAGCTACAAGGACTTTGTGGGCCCATATTGGCCTTGGCCATGGATTGGGATCATGTGTTGGATCTAGATCTGAATCTGAATCTCCTTGAACTTTATTCTCAACATCAAGATCTTGATCCTCATCTTCATTAGAAGAGGTATCACTCTGATCTTCATCATATTCCGATGGGGTAGGCAGAGAGTATGGAAAAAAATGTGAGAATTCATATGCCTTGGAGGCATGGTTTGCAAACCCTTTCGCTATAATCTTCCCAGTGGAGATCTCTGCAATCTCAAATGTGTCAGGACTAAAGACCACTTTCTCCGATGAACCTGTGTGAGTAATATGATATACAAACAACAAATTTGCCGACAAATAAGGCACAAATAGAACATTCTTGAAATTTCCATGCTCCATATGTACTGTTCCCTTCCCTTCAACAGAGATCTGAGAGTTCTCCCATGTGAATAATTAGACCATAATTGAGATCTAGAGAAGAAAATGATTCTTTGGAGGAAACCATGTGGTTCGAGGCTCTTGAATCTATGAGGGCTTGTGATTTTGAAAATACAACCTTCATTGCATGGCAACTCTCATGACCATCAGACTCACTTCCATAATCAAATCTCTCTTGCACCTTTTGGGAGTGCAATGTTGTGTTGTTCAAGAAGCTTGGTCATATGATCTATTTTCTTCTACATGCAAGATCTCTCTGGGTGGTTTCCTTTCTTGCAATAGGAACACTTGGATTTCTCAAATCCCTTTTGTTTCTCCTTCTTAGAGCCAAAGGCTCCTTCTGATGGACTTGACTTGGCATTTTTCCTGGGTTCAGATTTCCTCTTACCATTGCCTTTGTGCTTCCCCTTCCCATTTGCACTTTTTGCTTCTCCAACCATAAGAGCTTGATTTTTGGAGGCCTGCAAGGCACCCATCTATATCAGCTTATATTGTTCTTGGATGAGAGATTCAGGGAAAACATCTAAGGAGGGCATATTCCAACCAGGGATTGGCATTCTCCCAGGATGGAAGGTAGAGACAAAGATAGAGAACTCATGACCTAGCTTGTTAGAATGGATAGCACTAGCTGCTCATCCTTCTTCTCAATGCCACACTGTTTGCATTGCATAACCATAGATTTGAATTCTGAAAAGAACTGTTGAATGGTCTCAAAATTGCTCGGTTGTAGAGCAATCAACTCATTTTCCACAATATGGCCTCTCAGCTCATCTTGTTTGCTGAAAATGGTCTCTAACTTCAACCATAACTCTCTTGGAGTCTTCAATCCTTCGACGTGGAAGAGTAGATATATGGAAATATGAATACACATGAAACCAAATGCTTCATCCAATCTATTTAGATACTTGGTTTTCTCCACAACCGATGTTGGTTTGGGATCCTTCCCCATTGTCACCCTATACAGTGATTAGTTTCGCATTACCATCTCCATATCATCCCTCTAATCAAGATAATTGAAGGGTGTCAAGATCCTGGGAGAGAGAGGAGAGTTCGAATTGTCCATTACAACTGTTGCAGCGAATACAAGGTGAAACTGCTGATACTGCAGAAAAAACTGCTGTAACTGCTGCTGCACTATAAAAACTATGAATAACCTGCAAAAAACTCTCAATAAGGAGGTAGACTACTACTAAGTAGTGCTTTAGGATAGTATGCACTTTTAACGGATCCTTCACACCTGGCTAGACCTCATTGGATTTATCCAATGAATTCAATGTAATGGCACTAGGATTTGCTGTGGAAATTCAGAGGCTTCTGGTGCACTACCGAAAGCAGTTGCTCAACCTATTCGTTCAAATGGATTTGATACCATGTGAAATTCTATGTCACAACAGATCTAGAAAGCCAAGGATACCTCACACAGAAAGAATGAGCAGAAAATTTGAAGAAGAGTGAAAATTGCAGTAAAAAAGAGCAGAAGAATAATAATGCAACATAACTTAGATAGGAGCAGAATAATGTCACATGTTCCAATTATCAGTGTAATAAACAATGATGTTACAATGGAGAGAATTCGAATCTGCAAGAGAATTCGAACCTCAGTTGGTCTATCATAGGGATTATCACCACTGGAGTGCTCCGGAAGACTCAAAGTCAACTGAACTGAACCTAAACTTAGCTAACTGAAGTCACAATCAATTAACTAACTAAGGATGGTGTTACACCTAAATCTTGTCATCATGAAACCCTTGTACACTCAATGCCTTAATCCCTGAAGTTTCCCTCATCAAGAAGTCATTTAGAGCAATTTGTTTCCCTTTGTCCATAATCTCTAGTTGGGCCGACGCAGGTTGTCCTCTAGCAAGGAGTGCCCAACTAGGTCAGGCACAGACTGTATTCATGTAGACTGCACTGGGTGCTTAGGTTTCCTTTGTGCATCCCGTGCTTTCCCTCTCAGGCGCAGGTTTTCCTCATGCATCTTGCACCGAAGTTGGTTAAATTGGATAAAGGTGTCTTTCGAGCGAATTCTAGAACGTGGATGAGGTGGATCTCTATCCCTAACATCTAGGTGAGCTGTCCTACGGTTCCCTAACCTTAAGGGGGGATCCCTTAGTCCTATTCCCATGATTCTCAACCTACACTATCCACTTGGTTCTATAAATACAAAGTTCTTCCCCATTCCAAAGGGAGGAAGTCTATAGCACTTACATGTTGGTGGAATTGGCCTAGGTGATCCCTATCCATCTCTTGGGAGGCATAAATTTCCTTTGGAGGCATTGGATTGGCTTGTTGGAGGAAGATTGCAACGTTAAGGCTTGGGTTGTAATCGTCACTCTACTATGTATTTATCACTCTTTCTACAGTAATATAATCTCTTTCCATAAATGTCCTTCTGTTGATGATGTTTATAGTTTACTTCCTTAACTGTTTACTTGGATCAGTTAGTGTTTAGATATGTTTTATTGCTTGTTTTGTCTTTGTGTGCTTTGACAAGTCTTGCAGCTACAGATCTGATGACCACGAAGCTTGGAGAAATAAAGAGGAGAAAGATCTACGAATCTGAAGGTAAGATATCTAAGTACCTTGATCTCTAATTGATATAGGAAAGTAGCTTTATGTTCTATCTCTATTTGTTATTGGACAATCTACTCGAGCCGACGCGAGCCAGATCTCCCTAGTCCAAGCGGATCTAGAACAAATAGAGACAGAACATAAAGATACTTTCCTATATCAATTAGAGATCAAGGTACTTAGATATGTTACTTTCAGATTCATAGATCTTTCCCCTCCTTATTGCTCCAAGCTGCGTGGTCGTCAGATCTGTAGCTGCAAGACCTGTCATAGCACACAGAGACAAAACAAGCAGTAAAACATATCTAAACACTAACTGATCCAAGTAAACTATAAACATCATCAACACAAGGACATTTATGGAAAGAGATTATATGATTGTAGAAAGAGTGATAAATACTTAGTAGAGTGAATATTACAACCCAAGCCTTAACGCTGCAATCTTCCTCCAACAACCCAAGCCAATGCCTCTAAAGGAAATGTATGCATCCCAAGATATGGATAGGGATCACCTAGGCCAATTTCACCAGCATGTAAATGCTATAGACTTCCTCTCTTTGGAATGGGGAAGAGCTTTGTAGTTATAGGACCAAGTGGATAGAGTAGGTTGACGATCATGGGGAGAGGATTAAGGGATCCCACCTTGAGGTTAGGGAATCACTGGACAGCTCACCTAGATGTTAGGGATAGAGATCCACCTCATCCACTTTCTAGAATTCGCTCGAAAGCCACATTTATCCAATTTAACCAACTTTGGCGTAGGTTGTCCTCTAGCAAGGAGATCCCAACTAGGTCAAGCACATATTGTATTCATGTAGACTGCGCTGGTGGCTCAGGTTGCCTTTGTGCAACCTGTGATTTCCCTCTCAGGCATAGGTTTCCCTCATGCATGTTACACTTAAATATCGTCATCATGAAACCCTTGTCAACTCAGTGCCTTAATCCCTAAAGTTTCCTTGATGAAGAAGTCATTTAGAGCAAGTTGTTGCCCTTTGTTCACAATGTCTAGTTGGGCTGACGGAGGTTGTCCTCTAGCAAGGAGCACCCAACTAGGTCAGGAGCAGATTGTATTCATGTAGACTGCATCGGTGGCTCAGGTTGCCTTTGTGCAGCCTGCGATTTCCCTCTTAGGCGCAGGTTTCCCTAATGCAGCTTGCACCGGAGTTGGTTAAATTAGATAAAGGTGGCTTTCGAACAAATTCTAGAAAGTGGATGTGGATATCTATCCCTAACATCTAGGTGATCTATCCTACAATTCCCTAACCTCAAGGGGGGATCCCTTAGTCCTCTCCCCATGATCCTCAACCTACTCTATCCACCTGGTCCTATAAATACAAAGCTCTTCCCCATTCCAAAGAGAGGAAGTCTATAGCACTTACATGTTGGTGGAATTGGCCTAGGTGATCCCTATCCATCTCTTGGGAGGCATACATTTCCTTTGGAGGCATTAGCTTGGCTTGTTGGAGGAAGATTGTAGCGTTAAGGCTTGGGTTGTAATCGTCACTCTACTGTGTATTTCTCATTCTTTCTACAGTAATATAATCTCTTTCCATAAATGTCCTTGTGTTAATGATGTTTATAGTTTACTTCCTTAACTGTTTACTTGGATCAGTTAGTGTTTAGACATGTTTTACTGCTTGTTTTGTCTATGTGTGCTTTGACAGGTCTTGCAGCTACATATCTGACGACCACGAAGCTTGGAGCAATAAAGAGGAGAAAGATCTACGAATCTAAAGGTAAGATATCTAAGTACCTTGATCTCTAATTGATCTAGGAAAGTAGCTTTATGTTCTGTCTCTATTTGTTATAGATTCGCTTGGACTAGGGAGATCTGGCTCGCGTCCACTCGAGTAGATTGTCCAATAACAGATGGCGCAATAGTGAGTTTGTCATGCATTCCAGTCAAAAAAGGGCGCATGAGGCCACAATCAATGGCATCCAGAGCTCTAACCCCTCACAAGATTCAGACAACTCAAGTGGACTACACTGGAACACTCAGTAGGTTCCTATAAAATTGGGAACTGACCGAAGTGGTCCTAAAATGATGCATGTAGGGTTCAGAAGGTGGTAGATGGATCATGGATGACATCTGCACACCACTAGGGGAAAATGACATCATCAACAACTAGGAAAAAAAATAATGCTAGGTAGGACAAAGATGGAGTATTGAATTATCCTAACATTCTAGTGGTGATAATCCCTATGCTAGACCAACTGAGGTTTGAATTCTCCTGTGTGATTCGAATTCTCTCCATTGTATCATCATTGTTGACTATATTGATTATGGGATCATGTGACATTATTCTGCTCCTATTTGAGTTCTGTTGCATAATTATTCTTCTGGTCTTTTTTACTACAGTTTTCACTCTTATTCAAATTTTTTGCTCATTCTTTCTATGTGAGGTATCCTCAACTCTTAGATCTACTGTGACTTAGAATTTCACACACTTACAAGAACAAATGGATCAAATCAAGAAAACATAGATTAACAAAAAGCTATGAAGAGCTATTGTGGAATTAAGTACGCATGCTACCTCATATCCTTTCAATAACATGTTAAAAACAAACAACTCAAAGACTATGAATGTTTGCTCCTATGGGCTCTAAGGCCTTCTTAGCTAAATAGATCAACAAATTCAAAGCGGTAAATATAGAAAAATAAAACAAAATTATACCTTAGCAAAAATGCTTCACAATGATGGATCTTGCACACTTCCTGGACCTCCAAAGCCTCAACAAAAATTGTATTATGAAAATCTTACGCATTATATGAGCAAAGGTTCGATGCTAATCCACACAGAATGAGGAAGCTCGACCTTTCTTTTATAGAAGGAATGAGAAGAGAGGGCAAGTTAAGAAGGAAGATAGGGCTTGGGGGGTGCATATCTTGAAGAGGGAGTGATCACCCTTGATCCATCCAATCACATACCTTCACACAAGAAAGTCTCCCACCTTTAGGAGAGGGCGCAAATCCCAAGAGAGACAAGCTTGCAGTGCTCCGATCTCTGACTGAATTGATCTGGATTTGATTGGATTGCACTCTGATAATGATTGCTATGTCAATTGGGCCTTTATTTGGCTCCAATCCATTAATTTTAGAGAATTTCTTTTTTCTCCAAACTTTATTATTTTAATTAAATAATTATCTTTTATTATTTTCAAGAGAATTTTTATTAAACTGATAAATAATCACTTAAACTTAGGAAAAGTGGGTTTAGGGGTTTTATGGGTGCTCCGGGTTAGAAAACGAGCACCCCCAAGAAGAATTCCATCTTCTAACCACACTATTATCATATTTTTTTTTTATTTTTTAATTAAAATCATATAAAAACCCTGTAAAACGGGAAAATTTTAAATTGTCCAAATTGACTCAAACTCCTAGGGGAGCTAGTAATTGTTCATAATGAATCAATTATATGTCTAGCAAACTCATAAACATTGTCACTTGAACTTTAATAACATCCTAAGGCTCAAAAATCAAGATGACCATTCGAGCTTTGAAGGAGCGAGTGAAAAACGCGTCGATTATACTATGCTTATTCATCACTTGCATCGTTGACAAGGAAAAAACACCATGGAATGATCACCATTGATAAAAAAAAATTCCTAGGAGGCCAAGTTCTTTACATAAGAAAGTCTTGCTAGCACATTTTTACAATATCCCCAAGGGGTATGAACATGCATTTATTACAAAGGGGCAAAAAATGGCCCTGAAAACGGTCTTCTAAACTTCAAAACACTGGTGATGAACAATTGATATGTTCTTAAAGTAGCGTCTCACAAGAAATCCACTATGGTACAAAATAGTTGGTAACATTTGGCTCCAAATGCGGGACGTGTGCTCGAGTTGGCCTTCAGGCAAGGAGAGGATGCGAGAATACCAAAATCTATGGTGTATATATATATAGTCTGTAAAAAATCTCAACTTGACAAAAAGAACCTTAGTAGCACAAATTTTATGAAAATCCAATGAACCACCATTTGCAATTATTTTAAAAATGAGATAAAGAAAACTTCTAAGTACACAAAAGGAAAGTATTGAAGATGGAATGCAGAAAGCAAATGCTCACTTTGAGGAGCTTATTTTTCCTACTCTAAGCATAACATAATGAAATTGTCAAGTGAAATGAAAAATCCAATGTAACCAACTTAATATTTCTACTGGGATAATCCAAGGACAGTTCAATATCTTCAATGACATGAGGAGAGTCTTCAACAATGTCTTCAATTAAAAGTACCTCATGAAGTTCATTAATAGGATCATCATGGAGGTGATGATTAATAGTGGAATTTATGGGTTCCTCCAGCCTCATCAAATCTTTAGGTTGTATATGGGGTTTCCACATGATGCTCTTTCGAGTGTGCATGGGCAAGGGATTCATTGATGAAACTTTCCATATTACGCTTGTCATCATGCAATTTCTCAAGAAAAATTCCAAAGAAACTTGACATAGAAGTAATGCACTTATTAGGAAGATGATCATAAAACCAATCTCTAGCCTCCTCATCCAGTGTATATATAAAAATATGCATCCAATTATCTTCATGTAATATATTGGACTTGGTTAGGAACTCCATAAATGAAGTAATATGAAGGATGGCTGAATCATGCCTTCCGCAAAAGCTAGGAAGATGGTTATCTATATCTGATTCATGTTCTTCATGTGGGAAGCCAGGGATGTTTTTAAAGTCGATCGGAGAGCAAATGTCTTCTTGATACTGCTCATAATAATGCACTAAGTCATTCCAGTGGAGCAATCAAATAATGAGCTTGAAATATTTTCTACTACGTTGCAGGGGCTCATCTACACACAACAAGTTTCAAAAGTTTTATGAGAAGCAAGGATTTTATCCGTTCAGCTGAGTCGCCATGTGAGAATACAAAAATATGCATTTAGAATACTCACAAAAATTCTATTTTTTACTTTGACATTTTATAGAAAAGAAAAAGGGTTAGATGTCAGATAAAATATTATCCAGTGGCAAAATCGAATAATGAGCTTGAAAGATTTTCTACTACGTTGCACTGGCTCATCTACACACAACAAGTTTCAAAAGTTTTATGAGAAGCAAGGGTTTTATCCGTTCAGCTGAGTCGCCATGTGAATAAAAAGGTATGCATTTAGAATACTCACAAAAATTCTATTTTTTACTTCGACATTTTATAGAAAAGAAAAAAGGTTAGATGTCAGATAAAATATTATTTTTGACCTCTATAAAAAGACAATGAATGTCTGAATTAAACTCGGATCTTGGATTCTCAAGGATCCTACGAGAAGAGAGGTTGTTCAATTTGTTTCGATAAGTCTTCTTAGGTTCAAGAATGAAATAAAGCAAGCCTACAGAGTTCCTTCTAGTTGAATACCTTGATAAGTTATGTGACAGTGGAGTCGCTAGATGGATCAAGTCTAATTTCAAAGTTTATTGGACTAAAATTAATCAAAAAGTTTAAGGTAAAAATTAAAAGAAAAACTAAGGTAAGTCGAACCAGGAACAAAAAATTTGTCCCTGGCAACATCGCCAAAAATGTTGCCACCAAAATGCACACCTAGGGGGGAAGCGCAACAAAAATCTTTCGAAGTTGCTCGGTGTGGCTTTGGGGGCAAGTCTTGAGTCAGGTGCTGTCACTTGATCCTAACTCCTTCGTTTAAGAAAACTCCTAACCAAGCCAAGGGGGGTAGACCCTACTAAAAAAATGTTACCAAGTCTTTTTAAGTTGATGTAAACCAAGTCTGCTCACACATAAATTGAAACGCATTCACAGCATGACATAATCATAAATCAAACAACTTAAGAGATAAAAATAGAAAGATGAAAATATTGTTGCAAGTGTATGAGACCAGTGCTAATGGAGTCATTGATTGTTGGAGTGATGTAATGAGAACCGTTGTGCGAATGTTCTTGGTTTATTTTATTTATGATTTTAAGAAACGAGTTCATTAATGAGGGAGAAGGGGGATTCCCGATATACCTTATGGTACAGGGAATATGTCCGGATTATGATCTAAGTGGCTTCATACAAAGACATGTGGACTGGAATGGAGTCTTGAGAGCAGTGTTCCACACTACACCAACAAGGGTGTAGTCTAACTGTGCGCTGAGCTCGCATCCCAGTTGTTTCCGCGTCCTTAGTCAAAATTTGCCCACTTGATCCCTTATCGGCAACGCCGGATTTTCGTTGGTTTATTGGGAACTTCATTTTATTAATGTGAGTAGATTAATTAATGTGAGAAATTGTAGAGTGCAAACAACCGCTTTTGATATCCCAAAGCTCAAACAAGCCTGCGATGGGTAGAGCATACACAGTGCTTACGAAATGTTAATTCTAATTTGAACTTTCCGATAGAGAGCACTCTTGATCCGCAAATAGCGAGATTCAAGAGATTTTAACGAGTCTTAAGACTCAACAAAAGGAAAAATATGCAAAGTACTGAAATGAAATAAAGCAAAAATGAAGTTATCTAATTACTACCCAATACTCTCTTTCAGGTCAAAGACCATACTCGAGAAAGCAAGGGGGTTAGTGTTATGATTTAGTATGCAAGAAGATTAAGTGCAAAAATTAAATAAATAAAATTTGAAACTAACTAAACTTGCAAAAAGGAAACTTTTAGCAATTTTAAACTCTTGCAAAATAATAAAGCTTTATGAGAACTTATGCAAAAGTGAAAAACTTTCAAGTAATCTTCTAATCTTCTATGAAAGGTAAAGCTTTTAAGGAAAGAAGACTTATGCAAAAGTAAAACTATCCTAGCATGATACTAATTTAAATATGATGTATATAAGCAAAAGGTAAGCAAATCAAGGACACATATAGGGTTCTTGCAAATGGGGGAAGAGGGGCGTGGGAGCCATAATCCCACTTGCTTCTTTTATTAATTAATTACAAATTTATTAACTCTTCGATAGAGAGTGCTCTTGATCCGCCAAAAGCGAGATTCAAAAGACTTTGAACTTTGGAAAAAGCCAAGGGGAAGCAAGGGATTGAAGAAGATGGCAATTTTATGGCTCACGCTCCAAATTTTGCTTCATTTCCTCGCTTTCTTGTAAAATGAACGCTAAAAACCAGCAAACATAAATTTTATTAAATATGTTAGTTTAAAGCACATAAAATACAACTTTACTACTTGCCAAAACTTAGGAAAGATTGACACTTCAAATAGTAAAGAACACAAATCTAGATCTATGACGATTCTTTGAGATCTCTAGATCTATGATTAAGTACAATATATTTCGAATTTAAATTTTATAAGCCTAGATCTACTTGCTTATTTTAACCGAAAAGGAAGGAGAGAGAGTTTGAGTTGAACTTAAATGGTGAGAAAGGTGGAACCAAGCCCAAGATTGAGAACGATGAAAGTTTCCGAATATATGAAAAATCAACTTATTAGCATGTATACCAATATGTCCGTGTTGTTGGAGAGGAAGAAAATCCAAATTAGGTTCATTTCCAAATCAACTCGCACCCTGCAAAAGATTTCATACACTTACAAGAACAAATGGATCAAATCTAGAAAACATAGACTAACAAAAAGCTACGAAGAGCTATTGTAGAACTGAGTACGCATGTTACTTCCTATTCTTTCAATAACATGTTAAAAGCAAACAACTCAAAGGTCTTCTTATATAAATAGATCCACAAATTCAAAGCAGTAAATATAGAAAAGCAAAACAAAACTATACCTCAGCAAATATGCTTCACAATGATGGATCTTGCACACTTCATGGACCTCCAAAGCCTCAACAAAATTGTAATATGAAAATATTATGCATTACATGAGCAAAGGTTCGATGCTAATCCACACGGAATGAGAGAGCTTGACCTTGCTTTTATAGAAGGAATGTGAAGAGAGGGCGAGTTAAGAAGCAAGATAGGGCTTGGGGGACGCATATCTTGAAGAGGGAGTGATCTCCCTTGATCTAACCTTCCACAATCACTTGAACTAATGCTTGGGTAATGAGGTGGCTGCCACCTCATAAGAGGGGCACCCCTCTCAACATAAGAAACATTTCCCATCCAATCACATACATACACACAAGAAAGTCACCCACCTTTAGGAGAGGGCGTAAATCCCAAGAGAGACAAGCTTGTAGTGCTCCGATCTCTGACTGAATTGATCTAGATTTGATTGGATTGCACTTCGATGATGATTGCTATGCCAACTGGGCCTTTATTTGGCTCCAATCCCTCAATTTTAGAGAATTTGATTTTTCTCCAAACTTTATTATTTTAATTAAATAATTCTCTTTTAATATTTTTGAGAGAATTTTTATTAAAGTGATACATAATTACTTAAAACTTAGGAAAAGTGGGTTTAGGCGTTTTATGGGTGCCCCAGGTTAGAAAACGAGCATCCCCAAGGCAAATTCCACCTCCTAACCACACTTTTATCATATTTTTTATTTTTTAATTAAAATCATTAAAAAAACCCCATAAAATGGGAAAAATTAAAATTGTCCAAACTGATTCAAACTCTTAGGGGACCTAGTACATGTTCATAATGACTCAATTATATGTCTAGCAAGCTCATAAACATTGACACTTGAACTTTAATAACATCCCAAGGATGAAAAATTAGGACGACCATTCCAACTTTGGAGGAGCGGGTGAAAAACTAGGCGATTATACTATGCTTATTCAACATTTGCATAATTGACAAGGAAAAAACACCATGGAATGATCACCATTGATAAAAAAAAGTCCTAGGAGGCCAAATTCTTTACATAAGAAAGTCTTGCTAGCACATTTTTACAATATCCCCAAGGGATATGAACATGCATTTATTACAAAGGCGCCAAAAATGGCCCTGAGAAAAGGTCTTCTGAAATTCAGAACACTAATGATGAACATCTGATATGTTCATAAAACTGACGGTTCTCAAGAAGTCCAACTATGGTACTGTTATCACACAACTTCTAGTTTCCCCTAAAAGTGATCCTACTCAGGACAATAGAGGAGCCAGACAACTAAAGAGGTGACCTAAGAGAGCCTCGATTACCAAGATGGATTGGTTGTAATGCCAATCAAGGCACTATTTGCTTTTTGCTATCCAAGCCCCAGATAGCAAAGGGGAAGACCTTGATCTACTCATGACAGGAGAGATCTAACCCAATCACCAGATCAAGCTATTTAATAGGGTACGTAAGGTGAGGGGTGAAGAACCCTAGATCTAAGGAATAAGGTCAGTGTGGAGGCTTAAGATAGATGAGATTTAATCTTAGAGGTATTAGACACAATGACTTGAAGATTACAAATGGATCCAGGATTTAAGTCCTAGGGTAAATGATCAAATCTAGCTGCCTTGGGAAACATGAATTAAAAAAAGGGAAAATGGTCCCAAGCAGTAGATCTGGAATAGTTAAGGCTTTCTAGCACAACTTGAAGGTAGATCTGACAGTATCAAGGCACACAAGCTCGAAAAACAAGGGCTTAACAACCCAGAAGATAAGCAAACCAAGGAGGGCGCAAGGGTTAAACGATCAGTACCTAGAAAAAAGGGCAGATGGAGTCCTTAGAGGGTGATGCCCTTGAGAACCCACCTAGGGATAGGCCTAGAGGTAAAAACCCAGAAATGGTTCGCCGAAATTCTAAGTAGTTAAACGTAGAGAATTTTTAGAAGTTTTAGCTTAGGATTTTAAGATGTAAGTGACAGATGGGTAAGTTAGAGAAATAAAACACTCACCTTATGAGCGTACCTGGATGATGAGAATGGATGCTAACATGACCAGGACTACTCACGCAAAGTGAAAATGAAGATTTGGCTTGTTCTCTTGCTCCCACGATTTGCCCAAGTCCACAAGTGCGCCCCTCTCTTCCTACAAAACCAAGAAGATTAACTCAATTAGAAAACAAGAATAATGGTAAATGCAAACGAAGAATAATATGCAGAGAATGGATGCTAACATGACAAGGACTACTCACACAAAGAGCAAATGAAGATTTGGCTTGTTCTCTTGCTCCCACCTGGATGATGAGAATGGATGCTAACATGACGAGGACTACTCACGCAAAGAGAAAATGAAGATTTGGCTTGTTCTCTTGCACCCACGATTTGCCCAAGTCCACAAGTGCGACCCTCTCTTCCTGCAAAACCAAGAAGATTAACTCAATTAGCAAACAAGAATGAGGGTAAATGCAAATGAAGAATAATATGCAGAGAATAACTGGTGCAAAGACAAAACTACTCCCTGAATAAACCGGATTTGAGAGAGAGAGAGACAAGGTGAGTCTCCCCAGCCAGTGCGCTCCTCTACCGAATCATCCTCTTCACCAACAAGTAAAAATATGGATAGAAAAATGTGCAAGATATTCACCAAGATCCTCAATGCAATGGAAAAGTAGTTTCAATCACCATAGCCATACATCCAAATCAATATCCAAGACTTTCTCACAAGAATCAAACTTTATTCCAATAGCCAAGATCCAAAAGTTCCTTTACAATGAGGGGGGTCTCTTCCTTAAATAAGAATGAGAGAGACCAAAACCTTAACCACCTTTTGAATGAGTGGTTGAGATTAAAAGATATAACAATGATAATCAACGACTAAGATGAGCCGACAATACAATACATGGATCAACTCAAAAATAGAGGGGGCGCACTCACTAAGATGCCCTAGGGGGGGCGTATCGCATGACAAGTGATTAGAACTCATTACATAAGCACATGGCGGGGCTAGGAGGTGTAACATGTCATTCTCTAGCATGTCCCCATGGAACAATAACATATAATAACTCAAAAAAATATCATACTGTGACCATATGACCAGATTGTGGACCCTCAATGACATAATAAAATGCCCAAATAATAGCCCAGAGTGTGTGTGGACCCCACTGAGTGCTGCAAGCTGTGCCGGAAGGTGTGGGATGCATCACAAAAATCCTCTGAACAAACCTCATGCCAATTATTTGCCTCAATTGCCCAAATTGATTTCCTTAGTAGCCATTTCTTCCATTTTTTATCCTAAAAAAATCACCTGTAAAATAATAAAATGCTTGTATCTCTTTTCCTGGTGCCTCGGGCACAAATTTGACTGCACAAAAATGTCTAGGAGCATGGTAATATGGTAATAACGAGTGGCTGGACCCCATATTCCCTCTGTAGCGCCCTAGGAGAACCAAACAAATCTCAAAATGTGTTGACATGCCATTTTATATGGCAAATATGAAATAAAATGATAATTTGACCATACACTCATCTGAAAGTGTCTGAAACTAATATCTGAGTGTACCAATGGACTTAGAAGGCCCAAATGTAGTAGAGATAAGTACTCATACATCATGTGACCATCTGGATAATCATCTGTAAGCTCAACCATGCTCGGACAATAAAAATAATGGTCTGTAAATAATAATAATAATAATCCATCAAACCATCATATAAAACCTGTGTCTGATGCATGAAATCATCAAATGGGCACCATAATACCATACATAATCAATCTTGAACATCATCGGTCCACCTCATTCCAGATCTTGTGGTTGACTTGGTCAAACTAGGTTGACCAGGTCAAAACTAATCAAAATAATGACCTAGGCTCAAACTGAATGATGTTGCAAGTACAAATGAATAAGATATGCTCATTTAATTATTTCAATAGCAAGACTAAAATATAAAGTAGCATTTCACTGGCGATTAAGCAACAATACATCAAATATAAGTTTAGATTAAAGCAATTAATTACCAAGAGAAAGACCCTCAAGTGTATACTCAGTTCATGGACTTGACCATTTTTCTAGAAATGGGTGAAGGTGGAAATGACAAGGCTAGGACAAGGGAATGAATTTACAATCTTCAACACTGCGACACTTTGGATAAAGGGAACAAGGAAAATCACCTAAGCATATGTTGGACATAAAACATACAAGGAATAGCAGTGTCTCACAAATGGAATAAGTTGATTTGAGGAGTGCCTATTCACTTTAGCAAATGTCTACAACTCACATCCAAGCTTGAACCAGCTTTGTGAGGATCTTTTCTAGAACCACCGTGACTGGGTGCACAACTAACCGTAACTTGAGGTTCTAAGGGACACTTAGAATTAGCTGTCCCTTACTCCATCTCACATCCCAACCCGTAGGCTCTGTGAGGAATTAATCATTACATTTTCATTATGGCTAGCAGTCTTTAGATTTAGCATTCATTTAACCATTGCTTTTTAGGCCTTATGACCCTTATGATTTTGTATGTGCTTAGAAGAAAAACTAATTGCAGCTTTTTATCCAGGGTGCTTTACTTTTTATTTCATAGCCCTCTTTCCTTGTGTTTATAACTACAATTTTATTTTATAGCCATGGGATTGCATAGAAGATATAACAATCAGTCACATATGCATGTAATGATGGTAATACAATTTGCTTCAAGTTTAGCCAACACTACTCAGGAAACTAGGGAGATCATCCACAATCAGGACCAAACATCGGGGGCAACCGACCAAAGAGGTCAAGGCTTCAAATCCAACTCACCTAAGCTCAGGAACCAACACCAGTGGGTTCTCCTGGCCCAGAAGGATCAAGGCTTCGATAAGTTTTGTTGCACAACTTAGAGCCGAGACAAAAAATATCAGGGACTCTATCCAACATAGAGGCATAAGTGGGGAATTCCTCGGTATCACATGTTGAAGTGTAAGTCAGGATAAAACCAAATACGGGAAAGATGGATGGATGGGGAAAGGTGACAGGTGATGCCATAACTAGCAAGCTATTAATGGTGGGAATGACCAAGTCCATACTACTTAAGAGGGTAAGACCAACGAGTATAGACAAGAAATTCCGATTCTAAGCAATTAGACCACTTTAATTCCAAACACTCAACCAATAACCATATCTATATATAATATCGCCGGATCATGACTACTAGATACCTAGTCAAGTTACTAAGACAAGTAAAATAGCAAAATAAAGGTATCCAATGCACAACCATATACCTGTTGGGTCATATACCTGTATCTATCATCTGAACCATCCACCGTCACTAGAACATTACTGCTGCATAACTCTTGGGCACTATTACATTGATCTGTATGGAAGGAAATGGCTACCTCAGTCATCAAATTTGAGGTCATGAGGCTTAGTCATGGCATAAGGCTGTAATGTCTGCTCTGGGGCTGCTGAAAACATGAGCGATCATAGAATAACTGCTCATCAACTGCCGATCTCAGACATCTCATAGTAAAGGACTGGCTCATAAAAGTACTGGAATCTGGTATGAAGAAATGGTAGCCCCGACTACTATAAATGTGATAACAGGTACAAAATAGTTGGTAGCATGATCCAACTTTTTGGATTAAATAAGAAAAAGAGGTTGTTTAATTAATATATTTTCTGAGATTCCTAAAGGTATTCATAAGTAGAATGGGAAAGGTTTTAACTTATATAAGAGTGATATTGTCTATAAATTCCACAAATGATCCAAATTTTTGGATTAAATGTTCTTTTTGTACAATGGAGTTATAGTATCTATTAATCTTTAAAAATAAACATATCCTTTGTCACAATTGTCAAAGATTGTACATTGCAAGGGGATATTTATTTAATGTGCAAAAGCATGATTTAAGTCACAAATTAAGAAACTAAAGGATGAATTAGCAAAATATGAATAAAAAGAGAGTATTAGAACAAATTCTAGATCTCAATTTTTTTTTAACAAGAAATGATTAGGAAAGATGTAGAAATTTCTTGCCTAAATATCATGGTCAAAAACTACTTGTACAAATCTAGAAGTCAAAGGATACAAGAATCAATGCAATCAGAAGTTGGAACAAAAAATCAAGAACTCATAAGAAAATTCTCACCTAAGGAAAACCTTAATCAGAGGTTGCTTGAACAACTTAAAAGGTTAAAGGATGAAAGGTTAGAGAATAAAAGATCTTAAAAATATTCAACAATTCAAGAAATGATGAAGAACTCTCTTGCATAAGGGAGGATAATCGAAGTTTGCTTCTGCAAATCAAGAAGTTGAAAGGAAAAAAGGAGTCACAATAGAAAAAGTTAGAACAACTTACTAACACAGAAGCATTGATCAATAAATAAATAATGATGGATATGACCAAATGAGAGAAGTTAAATGTAAAAAACCAAAATATAGATAAAGGAACCAATATAGATTCAGTTGATATCAAAGATATAAGAAAGATGTTTATAATGAGATATTATCAACCAATAAATCACCAAAGTCAAAGGTTCCAGAAATGAGACACAAGATATAAGGATGGCTTACAATCATCCTACTTATAAAAGTCATTGTATTATTCAACGACCTAACCAAAGATTAAATCAATATGAGAAACAAGTGAATATCCTATAATGATGAAGAGAAGCTAAGGTGCAGAATCTTATAATTTTCCAAATCACAGAAGTCATTGCCACATAGTTCTATCGAAAAGAATCAGGGTGATCTAATCCTTTCACAATAAGACAATTATGCTCAATGCTTCATAACTCATATGGTCTTGTGTTGGCAGCCATCATAGCTTCAAGAACAATGAATCATGACAAGGCATTAAAAGCCAGAACAAAAACAAAAAGCTTTTCCATAAAATGCTTTGAGGACAAAGTATTCTTGAAGGGATAAGCAATGTAATGAACACACACACACACATATCAAATAATAATAATAATAAAAATAAAAAAAGGAAGTGAAACATCCTAATTAAAGGACATGACCTATGAACCATAGCGACTAGTCAATGCACATAAGTATATTGTCAAATGACAATGTAAATCAATCATCTATTATTCATTATTAAATATATATTTATCATTGTTGGATTTCAAGTATTTGTATTGCTAATGTTGCATATTCTTCAATAAATGAACTATTGTTCATTTATTTATCCTCATTCTGAAATAAGCATACTCCTCATGCATTAATTAAAATAAACAGTGTGACTTTCAGAAACCGGATTCGTTTGAAACCCCAACCGTGTCCCGAATCGGTCGAATCGGACACGATTCGATATGAATTCGTGTCCAATTCGACGTTACTTCGAATCCGAAATCGGGACATGTCCTAAAAATGAATCGGACACGAATTTACAACGTGTCCCAACTGTCGGACATGTACCCGAAAAACAGGACACGTTTTTGGCAGAAAAAGGCGTCCGGGTTCACTTAAAAACAGAATTTTGCCTTTCTTTTTGTCATTTGCAAGGAAGCATTTGGTTGAGAGTGAGTTGTATGTGCAGGTGAAGGAGATTTGAAGGAGATTTGAAGGCTATCCATTGTTTCCAAGCGATTCCAAGTGCATTCCGGTGGATTTGTGGAGAGGATTGCAAGCTCAACCATCACAAAAGAAAAGGAATGTCTCAATCAGTTAGGGCAGGAGGTAGGGGGCAAAGGAGAGGGAGAAATGCACCATCTAGGGCCTCCCCTCCTATTCCATCAAGCACAAGCGGTTCTCCTCCTCCGTCAAGTGCTCCATCGACTGCTAGTGGAGCTCATTCTATGGCTCCACTTAACCCTGTTTTAGCAAGACAACAAGCCCAAGAAAAAAAATACCCTTTGTGGAAGTATGTGACAAGGAAAGATGGACCCGGAGCAAAGCTTGGTGGGGGAGGCAATGTGTCTTGGAGATGCAATTTTTGCAAGCATGAGTTCATGAGCACATATTTCCGGGTTAAGGGCCATTTGTTGGCCCTTCCTTCTTGTGGGATTTCTTCATGCAAAGCGGTGACTGTTCACCAAAGGAGGGATATGGAAAGAGAGGATCATGTTGGCTTAGGGAAGGTGGCAGCAGCAAGCAAGAAAAAAGAGGATGATCCTCTTCCATTCTTGAGGAAGTCCTCTAGCACCAAGCCTCCATTTCCACCTAGCATTCATGGGCGTGGGCGTGGGGATACTTATCAAACAAGAAAGAGGCAATCTACAGGTGGTCCAATGGATAGGATTTTCCAAAAAGAGGCGCGAGAAGAGGTAGACCTTACTATTGCATTTTTCTTCTACCTCAACTTCATTTCATTCAATGTTGCACGGTCACCATTGTATTTTGAGACGGTTAAAACTATCTTGGAACGAGCTCCAAATGGTTATGTGCCTCCTGGTTCAGAGAAGCTTAGAACCACATTGTTGGTTAAAGCAAAGAATGAGGTAGATAAAATTCTTGAGCCAATTAGATCAACATGGCCCTCATCCGGTGTGAGTATTGTTTCTGATGGATGGACGGATCCCGCACGCCATCCACTCATCAATTTCATGGTATCTTCCCAAAATGGACCGGTGTTCTTGAAAGCGGTGGATTCTCTTGGAGAATACAAGGATGCACAATTTATGGGTGATTTATTCATCAAAACCATTGAAGAAGTGGGTGTTGAGTCATGTGTACAAATCATCACGTACAATGCACCTATTTGCAAGGCTGCTGGCATGATTGTGGAAGCTAAATATCCACAGGTATGTTCATTTTGGACACCTTTCATTTCTAATTTGCTCATTGTTTGAATTTGGTCATTGCAATGTTAGTGTTGTAGAGTCATTGATACATGCTTTTATTGCTCTTACAGGTTTTTTGGACACCTTGCATTATCCATTCCTTGAATTTAGCTCTGAAATCCATTGCTTCGGATGTGGCATGGATTGACAACCTTATTGAGGATGCACGCCATATCCGTAACTTTGTACAAAACCACACAAATGCCCTCACCATCTACAAACAGTACACACAACTTTCATTGTTGAAGATTGCAGATACTCGGTTTGCTTCCTCATTCATCATGCTCAAGAGGTTGAGGGAGGTCAAAACCGCTCTTGGGTCCATGGTGATTTCAGAGTTTTGGGCTTTTTGGAGAAAGACGGATCAGGCTGCTTCACAAAAGGTGAAGGACTTGGTGTTAAATGATGGTTGGTGGGACACGGTGGATCTTACTATTAAGATCATGGAGCCAATCATTTCTTTGTTGCGGTATGCAGACATGGACCAGCCCATCCTAGCAGAGGTTTATGAGGGGTGGGATTCCATGATTGAGTCCATGAGGTCCATTGTCATGGAGAATGAGTGTCCCGAGTATGGGACATCGGCAGAGAACTTATGGACCATTATTCGGGATATTCTTATCTCCAGGTGGGATAAGAATTGCACACCTTTGCATTGCTTGGCCCACTCCTTGAACCCCAAGTTCTACACTCAGGAGTGGCTCACTGGTGGATCGGGGGCCTCACACAGAGTCCCTCCTCACATGGATGCAGAGATTGCAAATGGGAGGAAGATAGCACTTAGACGGCTATTTCAGGATAGAGACATGCTTGAGGAGGTGGAGGATGGATTTGTAGATTTTTCCACTGGCACTGGGAGATTTGGAGGCTATGATGTGCTTAGAGATAGGGAGGGTAAGAAACCCTATGCTTGGTGGGCAACTCATGGGGAAACATCCCCTATTCTACAGAAGTTAGCCTTCAGGGTCATCTCTCAAGTTACATCATCCTCTTGTTGTGAGAGGAATTGGAGCACATATGGGAACTTGTACAGTGTGAAGAAGAGCAGGCTTGAGAAGTCCAGGGCAGAGTCGATGGTGTATGTGCACTCCAACCTTCGTCTTGTTTACAGGAAGAGGGAGGAGTGGGTGAAGGGAAAGACAAAGATGTGGGATGTCTTTCCTGATGATATGGGTTTGGACAGCAGTACTGAGTTGGCATTAGCCAACATGGATCTTAATGATCCAGTGCTAGAGCTGGTCACTTTTGATGATAGTGATCGTACAGAGGGGTCATCCTCCACAGCAGCAGATGCAGATCGTCAGATGGGCAGAGAGGAGGAGGAGGGGGAGGAGGATGAGGATCAGGGCAGTGGCAGTGGCAGTGATGAGTATGTTGATTCAGGCATGGAGGAGGACTACTGACATATGGGATTCTCCCATCTTGATCCACCCCTTTTTGTATTTACTATTAGTCTATTTGGCATTTGCCAGTGGCCCAGTGCCCAGTGGCATTCCAACATATATGTATACATTTTGATTTTGATGACTTAATGAGAAATATGGTTCCGACATGCATCTGTGTCCCATTGTGATTTGTGAATGACAAATGTGTTGTGAATCATGATTTGTGAATGACAAATGTGTAATCATTAATGTGTTTTTATTCTAATTTCTATTGAATATTTGTAAATGTTCTAGTTTCTAAATATTTTTGGATCTATATGTCTATATTTTTAAATTTTAATATATTTTTAAAAAATATATATATGTATATAAAACGTATCCTACGTGTCCTGATTTCGGGGGTCACCGTGTCCGTGTCGGACTCTCGTATTTTTGTGTCCTACGTGTCCCATGTCCCCGTGTCAGGTGACTTTGGTGTGACTCCTCACCACTAAGCCCCCTTAAGAATATGGAGTGATATCTAGATAAAAATGTACTCCCTATTGCCTGAAATAACTTAGCACCTTTAAAACCAATTGGCCTTTCTAATTCACTTCACCTTGTATCCAGTGACCATTGCTACCACTATGTCAATCAATATCCACACATTCAGGTAATCAATAACTGAAAATCACAAGAAAATACTTCTCTTCTTTCTCATGTTTACAGCTATCCAATATTATTTCAGCATTGCATGTAAACTCTTCACCTGTCTTCTTATTAAAAAACTATTGCATCTGTACCCCCTTTGGTCCTTTGGTGTTATACTGTTCTTGATATTAACTCCAGATTGTCCTCATATATATGAGAACAAGGTACTCAAGGGCCTTCGTCTTTGATCATGTCTGAGCAGAATTACTGTTAACAGACCCTTAAGGCCAGCCTTGCACAAATGTACATTTTTTCAAAACTGCTGCAGATGAGCTTAAGTATCTAATGTCTCAGATTCTGCAGGTGGTATCATAATTTCCTGTAGAAAAATATCCACCATCTGGATGCGATGCAAAGAGATGCGAACGAGAAGACCAGATGCCCTCTCAAACTAGAAACAAACTTCCCTGTAGCCCATTGAAAAACAATACTGTGGAGGGTACAGAATGTTGGGAGTTAATGTTTGATTTCCATAGGGATTAGATCTGCACATTAAAAGGTAGCCATGCCAAAATCTATTGAGAATGATTTGTCGCTTTAGATCCTGACTAGCTTCATGCACTGCGAGTACTTACCTAGTGAGGGATTGAAAGAATGGGAAATGAGTTTGAAACCTTAAGAAACGAGATATAGCCCTCCAAGAATTATATTAGACCTTGAAATAAACTCTAGAGCCCAAACGTGACTAACAGGGAATGTCAAGGGACAATAAGCCCCTAGGTGTCTAGTGCTAGCCACCATATGCCCATACCCTTTACAAGGGTACTGGAAAGATAAAATCATAGAAAAACTATTTATAACCCCTTATCTTTCTTATTGGGGGGTGCTTGTTAGTGTAATTTTATGCTGCTAGAGTAGTGTTACTCTTATGTATAGAGTATTTATACCTTGGTTTCTTGTGGTGAATAGTGGCTTGTGAAGCTTGATCTCGCTCCGATGCTAGAGATTGTGGAGTGAGGGCCTGTTGTTGAGCTGAGATTCTTCTACTACCATGTATGTCTGTTTTTGTGGAGGGAAGGAAGTGAAGGGCATAAATGGTCAGGGTGTCAGGAGTTTAATGTTGTTTTGTTTTAGCGAGTAGACTAGTGGGATAAGGAGGCCGATCTAACCCATTATAGCAAGTAGGCTAGTGGAATATTGGTTTCTGTGTTGTAGCATTGAGGCTCCCAGATTCTGGTCGAGTGATAAGGCTACTAACCACCCAAATGGATCTTTGATCAGCGAATATGCGAGTATGCTGACAAAGGGATGTTGGTGTAGTGATGAGGCTCACAGTTGCCCAACTAACTGCCTCAGCATTGTTCCCAGATGTGCTTGAGCTGTGAGCTCTCCCATTCTAGTGAGTAGGGTACTAGGATTGAGTTTTCTGCTGTGTGATTCTTGAGGCCAATAGACTTATTGTCAACCCTTAGGTGTGGTTTCTTTGTGTACCCATGAGTGTAACCATGTCTAAGAGATTGATAGCCCTATTGCAGTGCATGAGCTGGGGCACAGTGGGTGCAAATGGGACATGCCTGATAACGCTAGGAAGTATGTGGAAGGATCACTGCAGCACAGCTTCTGAAGAATCATGATCATTTTGTAAGATAATTTTATTTTTTTACTTTGTTTTTGAGCCTCCACAAGTTAAATATTTTGTTGATTTTCCTTAATCCTTGTCGAAATGAGAATAATATGGGGATTTTTTTAAAATTTAAGCACCCCCTAGATTCCTGGCAGCTAAGGGGGCCACTACATAGACTGATTTTAGCTTCAAATATCAATCTCTCAAACATGGAAATGACAAATCCCAATCCCCTTCACGCAATCTTTCCTCTTCAAGTAGCAAATTTTCCTCTTCATAGAAGTTAGAACACATGCCTCGACAAATTTTATGATGTTAGATGATCTTAATTGGTCGTAGTATACATATCACAAACAGATTAGTACAAGTCATTCAGGATTGTGCTTCTACCACAAACAGGTGCAGCCAAAAATTTATCAATCCAAGGTCATTAAGTCATTGAGGATTGTGCTTCTACCACAAACAGGTGCAGCCAAAAATTTATCAATCCAAGGTCATTGAGTCACAAGTACCAGGGTTATCTCAGGTTCTCAATATCACACACCCAGAAGAGCAAACTCATCATGCAGATGTCTGAGTCAGAATCATATATTGAAAAATCAGACAGCATTTTGAATAAAATAGGAAGCATTTGAAAATAACTACAAAACAGACACTAAATTACAGACTTGAATTCTATCCGGAAATTTGATTCTTCAACCTGAATACTTAGAAGCTTGTCTAGTACTGCAAAAGCCTAATTTTCCAATCGCTATACAACTGCATAGTTAGAATTACATATCTAATTATGTTGATTTGTGGGTCAGATTGCAAGGAATGTATAGTATTAATCTGTTCCAAACTTCCAAATGAAGGTTGACTTCTTGTATATGTCAAACTTCCACAAAACAGGTTAAGAAATTATTCTGCAATCATGCACCTTATCAATTTGGTAGCTTTATGTTGCCTAAAAGCTTACATAAATTTGTGAAGAACTCACTAGACAATGCCTATTGAACAACTGCTGAAAGTACTGCAGAGAACTGTTTCACATGAATCTGTGTCATATTTGTTTTGCATCTGATTTAATTAAATTCAAACAGAGAAACCAAAAGAAGAACTATAACCCTTGATTGTCTCTGTAGATTTCTTCCTATGAAGAAGTAATGAGCTTATTCTCAGATAGGAACATAATCTTGCACATTCCCATAGCAAGGCCTTTTGCTATGGCAAGAGTGAACACTTTGTTACCTCCATTTTGCTTGGGTGTCCACATGTGAATTTTTTCACATATTCAGCAGGGGTGACATCATGGTGGAGCTGATTTAGGCCTTGGGTTCCTTGATGATAGATTTTTTCTTTATGCTGTGGTGTCCTAGTAATGATGATGTTAGCATATGGATGTTCATGGTGTAATTGGGCTAGGAGCTATGGGATATGTCTTCCTCATGGTATTTGACTATTGATGTTCTCTCCTATGGATGATTATGGATGGGAAGGTTTGATGTTGCTTTTCACTTATGCATGGCACATCAGTCATCTCCTAGTGTTTGGGTCTTTATCATGCATCTTGATCACATAAGGTACCCTTTCCTATGGAATGCTTGGTTGGTTTTCATTGCATAGTTCCATGGATAAGTTTTCTCTTGGAGCATGCTTGCATATCGTCACTTGGAAAACTTATGTACATGTATGGTCACGTGTGAAGATCTCTCTTTCACAGCACATTTTGGATGACTCAAACACAGGTTTTATTAGAAGTGCCCTGTCACCTGATTGACTTATATGGAGGATTTTTGAAACATTTTTGGTTTTGGACACACAAATGGCATATTGACTTCATCATCCCAGCTATAACTCATATAAAGCAGCATAGAAGTTGCAAATTCATCCTTGTGAACAGCCCTGTGGCCATCCAATATATGCAGCAGATAAATTCTGACCTGTGTGAGGCATTTCTAACAGGTAGACAAGGGTATTATCAGTTTTGAACACACGACCAATAAAGGCAAGATAAGCACATAAACCAACACACCACAACCAAGCCCCTAAAAGGAAGGCATGGGGAACGAGTATATGCTTAGCAAGCCACCATCTTCACGGTAACAGGTTAAGGAGGACCGGAGGCGCAGAGCCCTACCAAGTGACCTGAAGGCTGTCCAGGTTTTACCCAACGTGCCGCCCAAGGGCAAGGAAGTTTCGAACACACGACCAATGAAAGCAAGATAAGCACATAAACCAACACACCACAACGAAGCCCCTAAAGGGAAGGCATGGGGAACGAATATATGCTTAGCAAGGCGCCCATCTTTACGGTAATGGGTTAAGGAGGACTGGAGGCACAGAGCCCCACCAAGTGACCCAAAGGATGTCTAGGTTGTACCCAACGTGCTGCTCGAGGGCGAGGGAATTTCAAACACACGACCAATGAAAACAAGATAAACACATAAACCAACACACCACAACTAAACCCCTGAAGGGAAGGCATGAGGAACGAGTATATGCTAAGCAAGCTGCCATCTTCATGGTAATGGGTTAAGGAGGACAAGAGCCCCAGAGCCCCACCAAGTGACTCGAAGACTGTCTAGGTTCTACCCAATGTGTCGCCTGAGGGCGAGGGAGTTTCGAACACACGACCAATGAAAGCAAGATAAGCACATGAACCAACACACCACAACCAAGTCCCTAAAGGGAAGGCATGGGGAACGAGTATATGCTTAGCAAGCCGCTATCTTCATGGTAACGGGTTAAGGAGGACCGAAGGTGCAGAGCCCCACCAAGTGACCCAAAGGCTGTCCCTGTTAGAGATATGTCTATCTCGGGAAGTCCTTCATGTGGTGATGCCTAGCATGAAGGTACATTATCTGTAAAGGCATCAGTGTAGAGGGTGAGAAACACTACCAGGTGTCATGGATCCAGTGGTGGAGACATGCAGAGGTTTCAGTGACTTTTGCCTTATGCATGCAAGAATTTTTTAATGCACTGTGTTATTTTTCATGCAAAAGAGGGATTTTTGCATGCACTCATATTAGGGTTTTGGAAACCCTAATCAGTCAGTGAATTAATAAAAGGAGGCAAGGGGCAAAGGAAAAAGCTTACTCGGGCATTTTCTTCAGAGATTGAAGAGAGAGAGTGAGGGCGGATTCAGTGCATGCAGAGGGGGGGCACATTCATCTGAGAGAGATTGAGAGTGACTTCTAGGCAGAGTGAGGGCATAGTGTTCCTTCTGAGACAACACTGTCATGATCGACAAGAGCACTCTCACTCACATTCGAAATTATGTACGAGATTCACAAGACACTCTTGATTTCCTACAGCTTGAGTTGCACCTTCAACAAGAAGAAAGACATTATGAACCTGTTCATGTTCAGAAGAATCCCCTTCATGATTCTATTAAGTATCCTACACAGATTGATGCCACTTCAGAAGCACATGAGAAAATCAGTGGCACGCCATTAGAATTGAAACAAAATGAAAATGAAGACATGCATGCAAAGGTTCTACTTGCTCCTTCCAAGCCCATCATCAGACCTTAGGAAGAGATCAGCCATAACAAGCACAGAATCGGCCTTGGATATGACAAGGAAGTGACTGTTCACATTCCTGATTTCTACAAGCCCATTCAGTTTTAGAGTGCTGGTTTCATCCACGACAGTCCATCTTCATCCACATCAGTTCAAATTTCGACATGCCAACATTGTGATCG
The DNA here is from genome assembly GCA_027924585.1 of Larix kaempferi. Taxonomy (NCBI): domain Eukaryota; kingdom Viridiplantae; phylum Streptophyta; class Pinopsida; order Pinales; family Pinaceae; genus Larix; species Larix kaempferi. Next base: position 14,276,685 of record BSBM01000729.1, read on the forward strand.
AGTTGGCCACATGAGAGATCATTGTTTTGATCATCACCCTTGTAAGCATTGTGGAAAACGTATGCACGCATCAGACAGATGCTTCAGTTTGAAGAAACCTGCAAGAGAGAAGATTCACTATGGATGGATCGCTTCTTGGCAATGGTCATCAACAACCAAGAAGATTTATAAGTCATACCAAAGAGTTCATTCACGAGTATTGACACATCTTGCAGTTGAGACATCTTCCTCTCCTCACTTTGTACCTGACAAGGGGGAACATGATGTCAGGCATCAAGTTTTGAAGTCTCCATCAAATGACAAGCGGTCGTGGCCCTCTACAAGTAAGTGAGATCAAGCAAGCATGATCCACATCCAGTTTCAGAGGACAGATTCAGTGATAGAGACACCTAGACAGAAGATATACATGACATAGAGTACTCACATGAGACTCTCCTCTCCTCACATTGTTCTTGACAGGGGGGGAATGAAGCCGTCAGTAATAAGCGAGCCGAAACAAGCGATCCTGTGAAGAGCTATGTTCGACTGAGCTTCAGAGTTGGTGGTCATCCTTAAACCACTGGTATCGAGAGCACCTTCATTTAGTAGAAGCATGTGGAGGCTTCTAGCTAACTTGGCAAATAGTTGTCAAGATGGAAATGTTCAGCAAGTTGCAACTGTTCACTTCCTGTTTTCAGCTCTCCAGTAGGTTTGGTGTCAGCCCATCCCAACCATTCCAGACAAAACCTCTAAGCCGTCGAGCCAAGTTCCATAGAACCTCTGAGCGATTTTTATCGCCAAGTTCGATAGTTTGTGGTTAGCATTAAACCACACACATAGTAGAAGATTTCAGCCTTCTGCTAGCCCATTTCGGTTGATGGTCAACCTAAAAACCATCCCTTGTGAGAGCCATTGTATCTAGCAGAAGCATGTGCAAGCTTCTAGCTAACCTTCTTATTAAAGGATGTTGGAGATGGAAATGTTCAGTTGGTGGTAGTCGTCCACTTCCACTTATTCAGCCTCTTCTTTTTCTTGCACTCATATACACCCTTCGAATTAAGGGGGGATTTGTTGGACACTAATCCGTCAGGTTGGGAGACGAACAGTCATCTTGGGAGTCCAAGAGATTCTTTGGAATACGAATCCAAAGGGTCACATATTATTGTATTTATATGTGCATATCTTAATGAAATGTATTGCGCTTTCACACTGTTAGCACACCATAGTAGCAGGGATACTATTCTTGTTTAGCAGATATCTGCATATTCCAGAGCTTCCATTATTCAGAGCTTGGCTATGATGATTGTATATTTTGAGATCACTCATGATCAGAGCAGTGTATTATTCAGACTTATGTTAGACCTTGTGTCAAGGCTGAGCCTTGAGAGTTCAGATTTCATGACCGATGTGACCCTTTATCCCATGCAGTTTCAGTTCAGTGCTTAGAGATGTATTGCAGCAGTGTTTCAGATGATATATGATGATTATTATTGTGATGATGTTATATGATCTATGGATATTTTATCATTGACTGTGGATTATTATCTTGTTGATTTAGTGATGTTCACTGCATCTGCTTGGTATATTATTCCTGATGTGGCAAACTGTTTAAAAATGAACTATAAATCATAAAATGGACAATTGCTTGCACATTTAGGTCATTTAACAAAACCCACTAGTTTACCACCTTACATAGATATGGTCTTTCCTGACACTAGTTGTCTGCTAGTTTAGGTTCCATATTCACTTGCCTCCATCCATACATGACTTTCCTATTTGACTTTAAACCTTGACCTATCTCATTTGACTTTCTGATACTGAGGACTTCCCCATTTTTCTACCTCTGTGTTTGGACCGCATCCCTATATGTTCAGTGTCTCGGCTCTAAGTTGGTGACAAAACTTGCCTTTGGTGAGTTGGATTGTAGGCCTAAATCATTTTGGTCGGTTGTCCCGATGTTTGGCATTGGCTCGAACTCCCCCTAGTCACTAGAGATGTTGGCTAAAACTGAAAGCTCATGTTCTACTTATGGAAACTTATAAATTCGCCCATGGAAACTAAAAAGGGCAAGAGCGATGAACAACTAAAAAATACTCCTCGAAGAGTATAAGAAAGGTCCAAAAAGCAATGGTTCTTAAAAGCTATATCTAAACAATTGATGACCTTATATGTATATGAAAACATGCCCTGGATGCAAGCTGCAACTAGTTGTGCTTTTCAGCACACCTGAGATCCGAAGGGTTATGTAGGCCAAAAAGGCCATGAAATGAAATTGAATGATCCTAATGAACCTGGATCAACTTGATGTAGACATGATGCCTAGGTTGAATAAGCACTCTCTAAAAAACTTATCCATTTGTGAGGCACAGCCATCCCCCGTGTTATTTTGTCCAGCACAGAGTTTGTAGCTTCCCCCTTCTCCCAGTCCAAAGTATTTTTGACTTAAGTTCGACAAGTCAACCCCTTTGCCCAACCTTGTTCCTAGCCTTCATCCTTCACTAGCAGTTTGACCATGTCCAATGGGTGAGTTTGTCATTTGAACTATTGTGCAAGTAATTTTATATAACAAAGGAATATGATAACTTGATTAATGCCACTAAATGGATGTTATACTTTGAGCTTGGCTATGAGAATGATTAGAGAAGTATGTCTTAGTCTACTGACGTGATTTATCCTTGGTTGTATATTATTGGGATCCGTGATGATGTGGGCCATATATATATACCTATTGATGATGATTGATGGTCCCGCATACTTGATGATGATGCCATATGATGGACATATGGTTCAGATGATGATTGATGCAGTTCAGCAGGTTTTATTATTACTTCAGATCATCAGATTATGCACTGTCCATATATGGTGGACCCTACAGCTGGCCCATTAGGGCAACCCATGGTGTATGAGTACACATTCCTAGTGGATTTGGATCTTCTAGATCCAATGAGACACTTATATTTCAGATCTGAGTACTTCTGACAGTGATTGATGCAATTTTACACCTGTTGACCAGATTTAGGGCTGATTTCCCAGCTTGAGCAGTAGGGGCCATGAGAGGCCAGTTCACCTAGGGCGCTGTATGAGGAGGGGGTGGTCCAGCCACTTGTTATTACCATTTACCCCCCCTTCTGGAGAGCATGGTGGGCTCAGTTGGACAGCGCAGATGCCCTAGGAGGCAGTTTTGGCACTTTCACAGTTACCGAGGCAGTTAAAAAATGGGATAAAGTGGTCACTGAGGAATTCGATTTGGGCAATTGAGGCAGGGTTTTGGCATTTGGTTTTCACAGGAGTCTTCCAGGGTGATCCCACTATCTTCCAGCCAGTTCTCACCATGTGGGTAGGCCCACAACAATCACAGGAGGTCTTTTACTGCTTGTCTGTCACATATTTTGAGGACAGATTTGATCATTTATATTATCTTGGACATATTTTATTATTTTATTATGCCTTGGAGATGAGCTAGAAAGGATTGATGCCTCCTGGCCCCACCATGTGCTTCTTATGTCATGTCTTAGTCATTATGAGGTGGATTTTTGTACTTTTACCCCTCTAGTGGATGACGTCATCCTCACTTTGTACCATTTAGTTAGGGCGCCATCATTATATTGGGTGATCCATGTGATATATTGTTATGATTCATGATTAGCCATTGATCATGTATTGAGATCTTTTAATCTCAACCACTCATTTGATGTAGTATTGTAGAGTGGTATAAGGTTTTCGTCTTTATTATCCTATATAAGGAGGAGACACCCTATTGTATAGCTCACCTTTGGAGCTCTGGAATATTGGAATAAAAAACTTCTTTGTAGAGCATATCTCTCTTGTCTTGTGGATTCTCTTGCATCTTGAGTATACAGTATCTCTTCTATGTATCACTGTGGATTTTGGTGCTTCTACTAGTTTTCTTGCAAGAAAGTCGAATTGGTGGAGAGGAGGGCGATTTCTTGAGGGTTATTGTTGGAGGGATCCACATATTCTCTCTTGGGTTGATCTTGTGACAGGGAGTATCATTATTGTATCTTCGTGACATAGTTGATGCTTTCTATTACGTCTTTCTATCATTTTCATAATCATCTTACTTGACTTGTTTCTTTGATCTTGTCTTGTAGGAGAAGGACGTTTTGGCTATCTTGGAGGAGGACGTTTTGGTTAGAGCTCTTGGATCTCACTCTTGAATATACACATAGGAGAATGCTATCAACTTGCAAGGTGGCCACAAGCAATTGAGGTAAGATCTACAAGGTATGTGCCTCTTTCCATCCATTCTCTCTTCATTGGTCACAAACCCTAATTAATCAAAACCCAATTTTGGTTTTTCTTAGATCTACTTAGATCTAACCTTGCTTTTGAAAATATCTTAAGAACCCACCTCTATAGCATCCACCCCTAGTTGGATCTATAGTTTGGTGGTGATTGGGTTAAAATTAACACACCTTTCAAGGCAATAAAGCCCTCTTGAACCAAATCGTACTTCCTTGGAGAGGCTTGTTTGGTTAGATCTAGCATATGGGTAGGTGAGATCCCACTTGATTTGCAATCTACACACTTGATAACCTACCCCTAGACTTTTACTTGGGTGATTTCTACCTTGTGGGCATCATTCCACATTTTAAGGGATTAAAACCCCCTTTTGAACTACTTGGCACCTTGAAATTCAGATCTAGTAAGATCTAACCCTTGGATTGACTTGATTTTCTAGATCCACATAGATCGGTGCCTAAGCTACTTGGATCTACAATTTGGTGGCCATTGGACTTGATTTGACACACCTTATCCACCTTTTAGCCCTCCTTGAGCAAGGTTGCACTTCCTTGGGTGACTGAGTTTGCCCACTTCTATGACCTGGGTAGCTAAGATTGCAATGGATTTGGAACGGGCATACCTTGAAACCTATAGATAGAGTGTCATTTTGTGACGATCTACCTTGGGGGTAGCATTCCTTGTTTTAAGGGATTGTGGTCCACTTGGGTCATTTCATGAAGTCCTAGATCTAGCAAGATCCAACCATTCTATCTCAATTAACCCACTTGACTTGACCTCTAGGTGTCCTGATCTACACTTTGACATATCTTTTGACTCCATTAATCTATCCAACAAGGCACTAGTCCTCCTTAAGCAAGTCGCACTCCTTGGGAATTGTGTCAAACCTTAGATCCGGTACATGGGTACTCCTAAAGTCAACTGAGATCCATAGATCTACTCATTGCATATCCTCTAGTGCCAATCGCATCCCTTAATTTCACCTTGTGGGTCCACATTAAGCCATTTCACATATCTCTAGAAGGTAAGACCCACTTGTGTACCATATGGTACTAGATCTTGTTTCTTTAGCTCATCATGTGGGCTAAATCGTACATTGGCTGAAACACTAATCATCTTTCAAACCACCTTCAACCATACTTTAATTTCTAGGTCTACTTTACCTTGCATTGGTTTCCGTAACTTACCATTTACTCATCCCTAGGAACCTTTGTTTGGGTCCAATCATCTTTGATTGGTTATAGGGTCTCCCCCTAGGTCTTGATTTATCTAGATCTAAAGTGAAGAGTGCCTTGATTGACGTGACTCCCACCTTGCATTGGGAACCGTGGCATCTCTTGGGTCACCTCTTTAGTTGCCCATCTCCTCTACCGTCCCGGATGGGATACCACTAGCGGCAACTACAAGTTGTGTGATAACATCTTTGGCGCCGTTGCCGGGGAAGGTAGAGGCCTACCCTGGTTCGACATATATTTTCAAGCCCTACTCCCATTCTCTTTGCAAACATTTTTGGCGTCGTTGCCGGGGAGGTAGAGGCCTACCTTGGTTCAACATACCTGTTTTGTCTCACTCTCTCCCTGCACTTTAAACGACATACATCTTGGTAGACGAGTTTAAAAATCTACCTGGCGACTCCAATTCGTGACTCCGCTGAGGATCGGCCCCATTCCCATCTTTCAATTTTGTAATTTGTGAAGAATAAATGAATTCAGACGTTTTCTTCCAAATGACAAGGTGTATGAATGAAATATATGAGAATTTATCTCTCTATAAAGGGCAGTTGGAAGAAAGTAATGAAAGTCAGTCAACATATCAATATGGGAGTGATTATGTACGTAATTCTTATGACTCTCATCATTCTTTTCATTCTTCAAGTAAAAATATTAACCCAAATAATTCAAACAAAATTCAATCTCAACCAAGGCCTTACAACCAAAGCATTCGGTCAAATGACTCTAGTATTCCAGTTAGACATCCACAACTAATCCCTAGTAGAATGGCCAGACTTATTAGAAATCCAGCTAAGCCATCTCCTTTTGACTTTTCTGAAATTCATGGAGCACCTCATCTTATGCCAAATAATTACTCTGAAAGGTTTCCTCGTTTCTATGGAAATTATTTTGAGTCAATTGAAAATCACTTACAAAGATTTTGGGATTATATGGAAGTTAGGGGTGCTGATGATGAAGATGCTTATATGCGGGCCCTGGGTGAGACATTAGGTGGAAATGTCGGTTTATGGTTTGATAATTTAGCCCCGAGATCCATCACTGGGTATGATATGTTTGCTGGGTTATTAAAGAATAAATGGGGTTGTAATGTTGAAGAATTCTTAACAGATCCATCAAGCAATAAGTGTACTGTTGAAGATCAATTTGATAGGGACCATGATGATAATAATGACACTTCAAATCAGTCCTTGAGTAGCCCCTCTTCTGACCTTGAAGAAATTTCTGATTCTGTGGATCCTTCAGAAAAAGAACTCCTTAATCATTCTATCATTAACAATCCTTTAATTTCTCATCATCTTTTTGAAGAAGAAGAAAGTGGGTACATTGACCAAGATCCATTAGTGGTGGTTTCACATGATCATTGTGCAAATAATCAGGACGTTTTAAATGAACTTGTTAATTTTCTCCCTAACAATTTAAATAAAAATGACCAATTATCCTCATATGAATTTAATGATGAATCAATAGAAGGTCAATCTCAAGATGAGGATGAATTAGTGAATCACACTAGATGCTCTAATCTTTGTTCCACTTCTTATAATGAGTCTTTAAATTTTTCCATCCTTAGTCAAGATAGCTTCATCCATTCATTATTATTAGAATCTTGTCCTCAGATTGTAAATATTAAACTTGATCAAATGTTTAAAATCATTCCTAGAATAAAGAATGTTATCTTTTGTCAAAATCCAAGGTCAAATTTGTTTATCCATTTCGCAGAATTTTCATGTTTGCAATCCACCCTCCCTTCCCAACTCTTTCAATCATCTTTGGGTTGGTGCTCTAGTCAATCTTTTGCCTTGGAAATTTTCAATAGGAAGTATAAGCATGATTACATGTTTGGAGAAAAAACACTTCATTTCCCTTTTCAGTCACTTTTGAACCATAATGCTTGTTGTCAAGTTATTAATCATTCTTGGTGGCTAGAAAAGGTGTTTAAAGATCAATTCCATCTTTTCTCCATTTTTGAGCATCAAGTGGGTTTAACTTTGATTTTTGATCTTTTAAGCTTTAATTTGTCCCCACTTGGTTTCTATTTGATCATTAGTCCCAAGGAGAATCAAATTGAATATGTGAGAGAAGCAAATGAAGAAGTTAATTTGTGTGAAAATGAACAGAATCACATGTCTTATGTCTTCCCTCCATCCATCTCTGAGTTTAACTTGCATAAATTTTATGATCCTATCAGTTCTTTGATCGAGGATGTTTGTATCAGTCAGTCTTTTCCTTGGCATAATTTCATATTGCATCATTCAAACCATTCTGCAATGTTTGAACAAGTCAGGAAGATTGTGCCCTCAAATTTGTTAATCTTTAGCCCAATCTTGACTTGTCCTATCATCAAAAATCAAATAAGAATCATTAAACTATTTGATGAATGGTTGCATTGGATTTATGATTTTACCTAGCATTTGTGCTAATTGGTTAGAGTAGGGTAGGTAGGTCTTGAATAAGCTCACTTGAGCAATAGGATTTGTGTGCTTTTTCTTTTTCTGTGTGATGAGTATTGCCCCTTTTCTTTCCTGCTTGGAGTGTCTGCTTGTTTTTGTGTTTGATTGAGGTGAGCCTTGCTCCTTCCTAAGCTTGTCTCTTCTCCTGCATGCATTAAAGAATTTTTAATTTCCGTTTACATTTTTGACTGCCTGTGCAAGTGAAATGTGCCTTCCTGAAAAGATTTCTTCTCCTCCTACACAGTAACAAAAATATTGAATAATGAATAAATGATATATGCCATGTTAGCTTAAATTTTTCTTTTACGCATTTCAGTTTCTGTTTTAGAATAGATTTCATTTTCAGTTTTATTTTATATTTGTCCCATACATGCTCCATGAGGTATTCTAGTGTTTGTGAGCGCAGGAACAGGTGCAAAATAAAAGCTGAAAGCAAGGATGGTGCAGTGTTGGATTGAAGATTGATGCAGAGCAGATCAAGACCAGAGATTCTGAGGTTCTCAAGCGCTCTCTCCCTTAGAGCACTTGTCCCAGCTGGAGCCAGATGTTAGCACACCATAGTAGCAGGGCTACTATTCTTGTTTAGCAGATATCTGCATATTCCAGAGCTTCCATTATTCAGAGCTTGGCTATGATGATTGTATATTTTTAGATCACTCATGATCAGAGCAGTGTATTATTCAGACTTATGTTAGACCTTGTGTCAGGGCTGAGCCTTGAGAGTTCAGATTTGATGACCGATGTGACCCTTTATCTCATGCAGTTTCAGTTCAGTGCTTAGAGATGTATTGCAGCAGAGTTTCAGATGATATATGATGATTATTATTGTGATGATGTTATATGATCTATGGATATTTTATCATTGACTGTGGATTATTATCTTGTTGATTTAGTGATGTTCACTGCATCTGCTTGGTATATTATTCCTGATGTGGCAAACTGTTTAAAAATGAACTATAAATCTTAAAATGGACAATTGCTTGCACATTTAGGTCATTTAACAAAACCCACTGGTTTACCACCTTACATAGATATGGTCTTTCCTGACACTAGTTGTCTGCTAGTTTAGGTTCCATATTCACTTGACTCCATCCATACATGACTTTCCTATTTGACTTTAAACCTTGACCTATCTCATTTGACTTTCTGATACTGAGGACTTCCCCATTTTTCTACCTCTGTGTTTGGACCACATCCCTGTATATTCATTGTCTCGGCTCTAAGTTGGTGACAAAACTTGCCTTTGGTGAGTTGGATTGTAGGCCTAAATCATTCTGGTCAGTTGTCCCGATGTTTGGCATTGGCTCGAACTCCCCCTAGTCACTTGAGATGTTGTTGGCTAAAACTGAAAGCTCATGTTCTATTTATGGAAACTTATAAATTCACCCATGGAAACTAAAAAGGGCAAGAGCGATGAACAGCTAAAAAATACTCCTCGAAGAGTATAAGAAAGGTCCAAAAAGCAATGGTTCTTAAAAGCTATATCTAAACAATTGCTGACCTTATATGTATATGAAAACATGCCCTGGATGCAAGCTACAACTAGTTATGCTTTTCAGCACACCTGAGATCCGAAGGGTTATGTAGGCCAAAAAGGCCATGAAATGAGATTGAATGCTCCTAATGAACCTGGATCAACTTGATGTAGACATGATGCCTAAGTTGAATAAGCACTCTCTAAACAACTTATCCATTTGTGAGGCATGTTACTAGCTAAGTTGTACTTAGTTGGATTATCAAGCGAGCGGGCAGAATGGAACATGATACATGTTCATTTTTGGTGATTTGATATCCAGCTGGCCTTTTAAAGGCCCCCGTTTTTAATTTTTTCCACATGTCCATGGCCCTGCGGGGTTTGTAATAAAAACGTACTAGCATGGTGTTTTGTAAAAGACTTGGTTCCCTAGGACTTTTTGGCTAAGTCAGGTATTCCAAGGAGTTTTTTCACCTATCTATTATGTTTTGCATTAGTGCATAACATAATTAATTGGTTTTTCTCCTGCTCCTCCAAAGCTGGAATGCCTGGGGAGGCTGACGGGCCTTAGGGGATTGTTAAAGTCTATGGGTCAATGTATATGAACATGCTAGGCGTTAATTTTGAGTCATATGGACATGTCCTAAGTCCCCCTAGGTTGTTTTTTAATTTTCGGCAAAGTTTAATTTTTCCGTAAATTGGGCCATTTTTTAATGGTTCAATTAAAAAATTTGTAATCGGCCTAGAAGTGGCATAGGGAGGTCTTTTTTGCCTTAGGGGTGCTCGTTTTCTAACTCAGAGCACCCCCTTAACCCCTAAACTCACTTTTCCTAATGTTTGGGTGCTTAAATTTTTACCTATGGCCAAAAAACCCCAAAAAGTCATGAAAAAATAAAAAAAAAGTGAAAAAATGACTCATAAAAATATTAAATTTTGGGAGTGATTTATGGACTGATTTTTTCAGCTATGTTTTAGGAGTTGTAGGAGCTGATTTTGGAAAGATTCCGGGCAGCTATATTAGTGGGATTACTTCCCCATTTGAGGGGGGCATATTTCCCAAAATTGGGCCCCTTCAATCATGGAATTTGCAGCTATGTTTATGGGCTGTCACATGGCTGATTTTTAGCTGATTTGGGGCTGATTTTGGCAGCCCATTACATGGGAGTGGGCAGCCCCATTTTCTCCACGAGTTATGCCACTCATTCCACCCATTTCTCTCCATCTTTGGCTATTTAAGCATGGCTGCCCACTCCATTTTCTTTAGAGTGAGAATTGGAGCAAGAGACTTATGATTGTAATATTTTTTCTCATTTGAATAAAAGAAGACTTTGGAGGTCAGCTTGTGGTGTTTTGTCATATGTGGATGTAATATCTTGATTTCTTTTCCAAGATGACTTGTGCATAAGTTTCATTCTTCAAGGGTGTGGTGTGTTCATCTATGAGATAAGTTGTTTTCAATTTGTTTATTGTAGCAGCTTAGTGATGTGTGTTTGGTAAGAGATTATTTTTGTATCTTTCATTTGTTTATGGATATGCAATCATAGTTTCTTGTGAGTATATATCTACACTTAATATTTTTTTTGGTGAGATCTGTGATGTGCAGGTGTTTTCTTGAGTTGGCAAGAAGGAGGATCTTGTTTGTTTCCCCTTTTACTAATCATTGTTTGCAGATATAGTCCCTTCAAACATCACTAAACCATCTTCAAAGCTTCGATTTTCAACAAGGATTTGTTCCCTCTCTCTCTCTCTCATTCAAGAAAAAATCAAATTTTATGGTTACTAGTTACTAATCAAAAGTGGATCTGATTTACATACTGCTGTTAAAACTTAAATAAATCAGATTCTGTCATCAAGAATTTTTATTTTTTCATTTCATAAAGAGTTTATTGTTCATAGATCAAAGCTTCTTGGTTATCTAGTACTTTCTTTTCAAAAACTGGTTTAAGTTGTCAAAATCTTTCAAGTTTTTTTTGAAGTAGTATTAGATCTGATTTCAAAGTATTACCTGGCTGCCCTAGAGCTTGAAATTTGCAGCCATTAAAGGCTAGCAAAGATCCCAAGTAGACAAGCCCCATAGCTTGTTTTACTTGGTTACTTTTCGTCATTTTTACTTAGTTTTTAACTTAGAATTTTTTGGGTTTTTTAGGAGGTGTTCCAAAGACACTCTTAAAGTGTTTTTGGGCATCTTATACTAATCATTGCTTGCTGGTTTGCAGCAAAAGACGAACAGGTAGGAGGAAGTGCTGTCGAAATTTTGAAGATCCAGGCAATCCGGAGGACAAATTTTCATATTTTTCAAAAACCGGTCATTTTTTCCTAGAATTTGTAAGCCACCAAGTCACTTAAAGTAGACTGGGGCACTTCTCTAAATCATTGTAAACAACTATTAAACGAGAGCAAGTGGGCTAGCCAGCGCCCACACCCCATCCCCCCAGGGGTGGCCTGTGTCGTCTCATTTTCATGGCGTGATTTTTAGAGTAGTTTATTTCTTTGTTTTCCGGCATTTAATAAAATCAATTAGGATTAAAATAAACCTTGTTGGTCCGTTCCACTGGCGGGCCACAAGTTCACTCATAACATAGTTTTTTTTCACATTTTTTTTACAAACTCATAACGCCCCCCTTGCTTTCCCGAAGTAGGGTTTCTGTATGAGGGCTTGCCCGAAATACATGCCTGAAAAGAGACTCCTGGGGTTTTAAAAAAGATAAAATTTGGGTTCATAAAATTTTTATAAAAATACCAAGGTCTTCTCCCGTATGCTCTGTGGCCAACTTGCAGCTCAGTCTGATCCAGTTGGTACACACCAGAAAGGAGGGGATGACTAGTAATAGGATCTAACACCGCTCCAATAAAAAATCCTTTTTGTGAAAATCCGGCACAACACGCATTTTGTTGTCGTGGGCAAATTTCCCAGAAGGCTTGGGATAACACTGAATAGTGACCTCTTGGAAACCGTTAGGCTTGCCCTTGTTGGTATAGCATCTGAACACCTCCTCGAGACTCCGATTCAGCCCAAAGCCTGAGAGGGAAGCCACGCTTCAAAATTCCGGACATGTTCCCCCGTACCTTGCGTATATCGGGAACCCACCTGCCTTAATAAAAAGATCACCATCACATTAATTTTTAAAATAAACCAAGAACACTCGCACAACATTTACCTTTTCTGCTTATGCATTTGTTTATTGATTCCATTATAAGGCACTGGTCTTGTTGCAATTTTATTTTATATTGTTGACTAATGTGCAGTTAAATGATGGCTATTTTAAAATGGGAGCAAATGATGAATGATTGTTTTATTTGATCAAAGTATATGTTGTCTATTCTTGGTTACCAAAAGTATTTTTCTAACTCCTAGATTAGAGGCCTTAGTTTCTTTTTATTTTTTAGGGTCCACCCCCCTTGGCTTCGCTAGGAAAGCCTAGACGGAGGAGTCGAGTCCCAAGTGACAGCACTTGACTCTGACTTGCCCCCAAGGCCACACCAGCAGCTTGAAGACTTCTGCTGCGTTTTCCCCAGGTGTGGAACCAGGCAGCAACAAGGCACAACCATCCCCCGTGTTATTTTGTCCAGCACAAAGTTTGTAGCTTCCCCCTTCTCCCAGTCCAAAGTATTTTTGACTTAAGTTAGACAAGTCAACCCCTTGGCCCAACCTTGTTCCTAGCCTTCATCCTTCACTAGCAGTTTGACCATGTCCAATGGGTGAGTTTGTCATTTGAACTATTGTGCAAGTAATTTTATATAACAAAGGAATACGATAACTTGATTAATGCCACTGAATGGATGTTATACTTTGAGCTTGGCTGTGAGAATGATTAGAGAAGCATGTCTTAGTCTACTGATGTGATTTATCCTTGGTTGTATATTATTGGGATCCGTGATGATGTGGGCCATATATATATACCTATTGATGATGATTGATGGTCCCGCATACTTGATGATGATGCCATATGATGGACATATGGTTCAGATGATGATTGATGCAGTTCGGCAGGTTTTATTATTACTTTAGATCATCAGATTATGCACTGTCCATATATGGGGGACCCTACAGCTGGCCCATTAGGGCAACCCATGGTGTATGAGTACACATTCCTAGTGGATTTGGGTCTTCTGGATCTAATGAGACACTTATCTTTCAGTTTCAGGCACGTATGATAGTGATTGATGCAGTTTTACACCTGTTGACCAGATTTGGGGTTGATTTCCCAGCTTGAGCAGCAAGGGCCATGAGATGCCAGTTCACCTAGGGCGCTGTATGAGGAGGGGGTTCTCCAACCACTTGTTATTACCATTTACCCCCCCTTCTGGAGAGCCTGGTGCAAGGTTACTTGGGAGCGGGAGCGGGAGTGGGAGCGGGAGCGGGGAGCGAAGCGAAAAGCGAAAATTTCAAAAGCTCCCGTTTTGGGAGCGTTCCGGGAGCGTTTTTTATATTGTATATATTTTGATATATTTATATCTAAAACACATGTAGGATGTTGAATTAGCTATAGAAAACATGGATTAAACCATATAACATCAATCATATAGTAGTTATAACTTATAACATTATCATCAAATGATCAACCATAACTACTTTTATATGAGTTTGGCAATGAAGGGAGGTACCATAACATTGTCATCAAATGATCAACCTAGTATAGGAGCTTTTAGTATTGGAGAGGTAGGGAGCGCCTCGGGTCCGTGCCCCCAAAACTGGGAGCGTTTTGGGAGCGAGCTTCCGAAGGAAGCGAGCTTCGCGAGCGGGAGCGAGGGAGTGGGGATAGCTCCCACACAACATAGGCCTGGTGGGCTCAATTGGATAGCGCAGATGCCCTAGGAGGCATTTTTGGCACTTTCACAATTACCGAGGCAGTTAGAAAATGGGATAAAGTGGTCACTGAGGAATTCGATTTGGGCAATTGAGGCAAGATTTTGGCATTTGGTCTTCACAGGGGTCTTCCAGGGTGATCCCACTATCTTCCAGCCAGTGTTCACCATGTGGGTAGGCCCACAACGATCACAGGAGGTCTTTTACTGCTTGTCTGTCACAGATTTTGAGGACAGATTTGATCATTTATATTATCTTGGACATATTTTATTATTTTATTGTGCCTTGGGGATGAGCTAGTAAGGATTGATGCCTCCTGGCCCCACCATGTGCTTCTTATGTCATGTCTTAGTCATTATGAGGTGGATTTTTGTACTTTTGCCCCTCTAGTGGATGACGTCATCCTCACTTTGTACCATTTAGTTAGGGCGTCATCATTATATTGGGTGATCCATGTGAAATATTGTTATGATTCATTATTAGCCATTGATCATGTATTGAGATCTTTTAATCTCAACCACTCATTTGATGTAGTACTGTAGAGTGGTATAGCGTTTTGGTCTTTATTATCCTATATAAGGAGGAGACCCCCTATTGTATAGCTCACCTTTGGAGCTTTGGAATATTGGAATAGAACACTTCTTTGTGGAGCATATCTCTCTTGTCTTGTGGATTCTCTTGCATCTTGAGTATACAGTATGTCTTCTATGTATCATTGTGGATTTTGGTGCTTCTACTAGTTTTCTTGCAGGAAAGTCGAATTGGTGGAGAGGAGGGCAATTTCTTGAGGGTTATTGTTGGAGGGATCCACATATTCTCTCTTGGGTTGATCTTGTGACAGGGAGTATCATTATTGTATCTTCGTGACATAGTTGATGCTTTCTATTACATCTTTCTATCATTTTCATAATCATCTTACTTGACTTGTTTCTTTGATCTTGTCTTGTAGGAGGAGGACGATTTGGCTATCTTGGAGGAGGACCTTTTGGTTGGAGCTCTTGGATCTCACTCTTGAATATACACGTAGGAGAATGCTATCAACTTGCAAGGTGGTTACAAGCAATTGAGGTAAGATCTACAAGGTATTTGCCTCTTTCCATCCATTCTCTCTTCATTGGTCACAAACCCTAATTAATCAAAACCCCAATTTTGGTTTTTCTTAGATCTACTTAGATTTATCCTTGCTTTTGAAAAGATCTTAAGAACCCATCTCTATAGCATGCAACCCTAGTTGGATCTATAGTTTGGTGGTGATTGGGTTAAAATTAACACACTTTTCAAGGCAATAAAGCCCTCTTGAACCAAATCGCACTTCCTTGGAGAGGCTTGTTTGGTTAGATCTAGCATATGGGTAGGTGAGATCCCACTTGATTTGCAATCTACACACTTGATAACCTACCCCTAGACTTTTACTTGGGTGATTTCTACCTTGTGGGCATCATTCCACATTTTAAGGGATTAAAACCCCCTTTTGAACTACTTGGCACCTTAAAATTCAGATCTAGTAAGATCTAACCCTTGGATTGACTTGATTTTCTAGATCCACATAGATCGGTGCCTAAGCTACTTGGATCTACAATTTGGTGTCCATTGGACTTGATTTGACATGCCTTATCCACCTTTTAGCCCTCCTTGAGCAAGGTCGCACTTCCTTGGGTGACTGAGTTTGCCCACTTCTAGGACCTGGGTAGTTGACATTGCAGTGGATTTGGAACGGGCATACCTTGAAACAGAGTGTCATTTTGTGACGATCTGCCTCGGGGGTAGCATTCCTTGTTTTAAGCGATTGTGTTCCACTTAAGTCATTTCATGAAATCCTAGATCTAGCAAGATCCAACCATTCTATCTCAATTAACCCACTTGACTTGACCTCTAGGTGTCCCGATCTACACTTTGACATATCTTTTGACTCCATTAACCCATCCAACAAGGCACTAGTCCTCCTTAAGCAAGTCGCACTCCTTGGGAATTGTGTCAAACCTTAGATCCGGTACATGGGTACTCCTAAATTCAACTTAGATCCATAGATCTACTCATTACATATCCTCTAGTGCCAATCGCATCCCTTAATTTCACCTTGTGGGTCCACTTTAAGCCATTTCACATATCTCAAGAAGGTAAGACCCACTTGTGTACCATATGGTACTAGATCTTGTTTCTTTAGCTCATCATGTTGCCTAAATTGTACATTGGTTGAAACACTAATCATCTTTCAAACCACCTTCAACCATACTTTAATTTCTAGGTCCACTTTACCTTGCATTGGTTTCCATAACTTACCATTTACTCATCCCTAGGAACCTTTGTTTGGGTCCAATTATCTTTGATTGGTTATAAGTTCTCCCCCTAGGTCTTGATTTATCTAGATCTAAAGTGAAGAGTGCTTCGGTTGACATGACTCCCACCTTGCATTGGGAACTGTGGCATCTCTTGGGTCACCTCTTTAGTTGCCCATCTCCTCTACCGCCCCGGATGGGATACCACTAGGGGCAACTACAAGTTGTGTGATAACACACGCCATTCTATTTGTCTTTGTGGTTGTTATTTGACTCTGTGTAAGCCAATCTGCTCATTTGGCCATTGGGCAACCTAACAGTAATAAAATTCGCAACTCATCACTCCCCATAATAAAATTTGAATTTATTCGTTGTTTCCTTGCCAGAGTATGCTCTAGCCTGCCCAAAAAGCGGGAATACTCAGAAACGGTATTGGACTGATTAATCTTGCAAGATTCAAACGTAATAAAATTTTCACCCCATAACCAACGAACCGGTGTTGTTTCAATAAATACTCAGGTAGTGGGCAAATTCCAAGTGTGGGCACCGGGCTACCCAACCTGAACACTCGCTGGTTAAATTCTCTGAACACCTAGCTTGTGAGTCAGGCAGGTCCATCATGTCTTCAGACGGAGCCACTGAAAGTATTTCCGGCTAGATTTCCAGACACCTAAAACAAGATCACTTAAAATTTACAATAAAACAAACCAAGAACAATTGCAAAACGATCTCACAAACACACCTCTCGAACTCTTGTATCAAGCAACCCAAGCACTCAAACATTTGACTCCATAAGGCACTGGTCCTTGACACCATCATTTTATTTGCTTATTATCTATCTGGAGCACTTGTTATTTATTTTCCATATTATATTGTGAGTGTCTTGTATTTAAGTTCATCAAGTGGTTGTGCATCTCAATATCTTGCAATTGTATCTATGATTATGTATTTTGATATTATAAATCTTGTGATCAGCATAAAACTCCTAAACAACACCCATCTACATCACCTCACCTCAAAACATCTAAAAAACACAAGAGCCTTAGAAACTCTTTGTACGGTCTACCCCCCTTGGCTTCGTTAGGAGTTTGCCTAAACAGAGGAGCTGGGATTCAAGTGACAGTACCTGGCTCATTGCTTGCCCCCAAGGCCACACCTTCCCCACTTGTAGTGAGGGAACAACTTTCGAAAGATTTCTGCTAACGTTGTGCATCTCGACGGACAATAGAGTCCATGGGTGTGGCCATGGCTTTACATTCCAACATATCAAATCTTTTCAGGATTTCCACAACATACTTTCCCTGGTTGAGAAATATTCCTTCTGGACTTTGCCATACTTCAAGACCTAGAAAATAGTGCATCAATCCAAGGTATTTCATCTCAAATTCTTCAGCGAGCTTCTTCTTGCACTCTACAATCTATTTCTCATTTCCTGTCAGAAATAAATCATCCACATACAACAATAATATGACAGGTTCATCATCCATAACCTTAAAGTAAAGGTTACGGTCAGCTTTACTTTTGGTAAAGCCTAAGCTCATCAAAAAGCTATCTATCCTTCCATACTTCCAGACCTGGAAAATAATGCATCAATCCAAGGTGTTTCATCTCAAATTCTTCAGCGAGCCTCTTCTTGCACTCTACAATCTGTTTCTCATTTCCTGTCAAAAATAAATGATCCATATACATCAATAATATGACAAGTTCATCATCCATAACCTTAAAGTAAAGGTTAGGGTCAACTTTACTTTTGGTAAAGCCCAAGCTCGTCAAAAAGCAATCTATCCTTCTGTACCAAGCTCTAGGAGCTTGCTTCAATCCATACAGAGCCTTCTTCAACTTGCATATGCGAGTCTGTTTGTCTTCAACTTAAAATCCCTGTGGTTGTTCTATGTAAACTTCTTCCTCAATTACACCATTCAGGAAAGTTGTCTTCACATCCATCTGGTGTAAACTCCACTTCATCATGGATATAAGTGCCATGATGGTTCTAATGGAAGTGTACCTTGCTACTGGTGCAAATGTCTCTTCATAATCAATTCCCTCTTTTTGAGAGAATCTCTAGCCACAAACCTTGACTTGTATTTCTCAATACTTCCATCAGCTGCATGCTTTATCTTGTAGATCCACTTGGAAGATACCACACTTTTTCCTTCTGGTTTGGGAATTATATCCCAAACATCATTCTTCATTATTGATTGGTATTCTTCCATCATTGCTTCTACCCATTCTTTCTTCTGTATAGCTTCTTCATAACTAGTAGGTTCTTGATCTACAAGATCACACATTAAAGCCAGATAACTGGAAAATGGTTTTGGCTTCTTGTTTACTCTTGTGGAGCCTTCTAGCCTCCATACTTCTCTGCTTCTTGTATAATTTCTCTTTCCCAAGCAGGATTTCTCTTTCGTGACATATTCATAGTGGGAGGTTCTTGAGGTTCTAGCATATCATGGTCTTCTGGTGTTTCATCTTCGGGGGAGGGTGTATCTTCTACATTTCTGGGAGGTACATCTTCATATACTTCTTCATGCTGGCACTTTCTGGATCTCTTGGGAGTTGCTTCTTCGTCAAATGCTACATCTCTACTAATCTCCATGTGATGGAATCCTGGAATATATATTCTGAAGGCTTTGGAGACTTCACAGTATCCAACAAATATTCCCTTCTTTCCGAAAGGGTCCAACTTGGTTCTCTTTTCTTTTGGTATGTGAGCATATACTGGGAAACCAAATATCTTGAGGTGGCTCACTTCAGGCTTCTTTCCTGTGAACATTTCTTCTGGAGTCTTGAATCCAAGGGCATTATGGGATAATCTATTATGTACATAAACTGTCGTCCTTGCTGCTTCATCCCATAGATGCATTGGAAGATCTTGATCATGTATCATTGTCTTCATTGCTTCCATAATGGTCCTATTCTTTCTTTTTGCAACACCATTCTGTTGAGGATTGTAGGGAGTAGTTAGTTCCCTCTTGATTCCAGCTTCTTTACAAAAGGCTTCAAAATCTTTTGAAGTATATTCTCCACCATTGTCTGTTCTTAGTGTCTTGATTCTTCTTTTTGAATGATTCTCTGTCAAGGCTTTGAATTCCTTGAATTTTCCAAATACTCCATCCTTTGCTTTCAAGAAATATATCCATGTCTTTCTTGAATAGTCATCAATAAATGTAACATAATATTCATAACCACTCAAAGATGTGGAGGGCATTGGACCACATACATCTGAATGGATTAATTCCAACGTACCTTTAGTGTTTGTCTCACTCTTCGGAAACAGATTCTTGATATTCTTTCCTTTTGCACATCCTTTGCAAATGCCTTCATGATCGATCTTCAACTCGGGTAATCCCGTCACTACTTTGTTCACATGGGGTAGTGCTTTGTAGTTAATGTGAGCAATCCTCCTATGCCATAATTCACTTGGGCTAGTGGTCTCATGAACAAGGGTTGTTTCTGAATGTCCCTTGAGTTTATATAAGCCTCCTTCTTCTTCACCAATGACAACTGCATCTTCAATTGATTTTCCTTTGCGCCACATAAGTACTTGTCCATCTATGAATGCAACCCTATATCATTTCTTATCTAATGCTGAGATAGAAAGTAGGTTCTTCTTCAAACATGGTACATATAAGACTTCCTTCATTTTCATGGGGGTTCCAAAATCAAGCTTGTAGCTTCCTTCACCAAATCCTTTGATAGGATATTGATAGTCATCTCCTAATGATACCTTCTAAGGAGAGTTCTTCTCTTCAAGTTTTGACAGAGTTTTCTTTTGTCCTATCATGTGCTTTGAAGCACCACTATCAATAAGCCATGTATCTTCTCCAAGTGTCACAGACCCAAAGAGTGCAGAGAATAATGCATACTCTTATGCATCTTCTTCTTTTGCTTGTTTTCTTCGAGGTCCTTCTTCCTCTTCTTCTTCATCATCTTCAGCTAGGCGTGCATGATGTCTTTTGTTGTTGTTCCTCTTCTTGTATTCGTCTTTCTTCAATGGACAATTTTTGGCAATGTGTCCTATCTTGTCACAATTGAAACATTGAAAGTTGGAGTAGTTTCTTCTTGGATTGTTTCCTCTTGTCCTTTGGAACTTCTTGGGAGGTTGAGACTCCTTATGGATTTCCTTCTTGAAGTTAGATTGTTTTCTTCCTCTCTTGGTATGGGTGGCTAGGGCTTGATCATCTTCTTTAAGTAGAGCTTCTCTATTGGCTACTCTAGCCTCCTCTTGGATGCAATCTTCCCATACAATGTCAAATTTCATGCTTTCCTTTCTGGCACACATAGTCTGGATGAATGAATCCCAAGGTCTAGTGAGACCATTGAGAGCAATCATAACTAGCTCATATTCATCAAGGGAGTCTCCAATGGCTTCTAGTTGCTCATTGAACTAGAAGACCCTTGTGAAGTAGTTTTGGATGGATTCTCCTTGGCACATCTTGGTACTCTTTAATTGAGGTCTCAAATTCATCTTCCTATTGATGTTCTTTCCTTCATACATTCTGGCTAGGGCATCATACATCTCCTTCAAGGTCTTCTCAGATGACACTTGAGGAATCCAGTGGTCTTTGATAGAATCAACAATGATCCTCTTTGCCCTAATCAAGTCCTTCTTGTGCTTCTCCTTATAACTTCATCCTCTTTAGGTTCTGCAACTTCTTCCTTGATGTATTTGGCAAGATCATTCTCTTCAAGAATGAGGCCAATCCTATATTTCCATGCTCGGAAATTCTCTATGCCTTCTAGCTTATCCTCAAGCTTAGTGCTTGGGCCCATCTTATCCAGGAGGTCACTAAAAAATGAAATTTCTCAAAATGCAAAACTGACCTTACCAGGAGATGCGCTTGACTGAGGCGAATTGACTGGTACACTTGGTTTCTGGAGATTCCAAATTTTCACCTCTCAAAATTGACTTGCGAAATTCTGATTTGCAGTTTTCTGGTTATCTGCAGTTTTCTGGTCCAAAGTCAAACTAGGGTTTGACTTTCCTGGAGATCTACCCACTCAAAAACATCGATCTAGGGCTCAATAGATGCGCCCTAGGGAGGCGCAACTTTCTATGCAATCAGATTTCCAAAATTCCAACTTTGACGAAAACCCTAATTTCTTGTTGGAGGAAGAAGAGAGAGAGTTTCACCTTGTGAAAGCTGTCATATTCAAGCTAACTCTGATACCATGTTAAGATTCAATATGCTAAGATAGATAGCATTAGTAATCATCTCAATTTCACAACAATAGCATATACAGGATCACTGAAAGAAACACAATCACAAGATAGACACAGATTTATCCTTGGAAACCCTCTAGGGGAAGAAAACCCAGCAAAAACTTCCTCAATATAGATGATCAAAAGTACAAATACAAAACCCCAAACAAGTGCTCCTTCTCCTTGCAAATATCTCTCTCTCTCTCTCCTATGCAAATTACACAAGTGAGTGTGCGTGTCCAAATGAGGAGCACATCACTCCTATTTATACTTTATCTTCCACTTGACTTTTTTCACTAACTAGGTCAGCCCCAACAAACTTAACTGGGCCGACTTACCAAGGAAGACTCAAAACAATATAATATTACTTTCTAGAGGGTACTATCGACCCGACTTACAAAGGAGGTTTTACCTCATGACTCTATGATGACCAAATACAATAATAACATCCCGACGGAGGAATAAAACATCTTCGAATAAATTACAATAGAATATTCTTCGAAGTTACAATATTTCAACAGGAATATGTCCGGATTTTGGTCTAAGTGGTTTCGCATTAGAACATGTGGCCTGGAACGGAGTCTCAAGAGTGTGTTCAACACTACACCAACAAGGATATAGTCTAACGATGCTCTGAGGTCGCTTCCCAGTGGTTCTCGCTTCCTTTGCAAAATTTCCCCACTTTCGATCAAATCAATAATGACGCCGGATTTTCGTCGGTTATGGGGGACTTGATTTTATTCGGATGAATTGATTAACTTAATGTGGGAATTATAAAATGCAAAACTACAGCTTTTGATATTCCAAAGCTCAGACAAGCCTATGATGGATAGAGCATACGTGGACCATGCCAAATGTTTATTCCAATTTTAAAACTCTCCAATAGAGAGCGCTCTTGATCCACAAAAGCGAGATTCAAGAGAACTTAGGGAGCCTTAAAGACTCAAGAAATTGCAAAGAACTTTAAGGAATAAAATAAAACTTTTTTAATTACTACCCAAGAATCTCTTTCAGGTCAAAGACCGTACTCGAGAGAGCAAGGGGGTTAGTATTTAATTTTTCCAAACATAAAAATAAACAAAACTAATCTAACAGAAACATGAAACTAATCTACCAATGAAAAAAAGACACTAATCTAGCAAAATGCCACTCTAAAGCAGTGCAGGTAGAAAGCAAATAATCAATGGATAGGTACAGGCTTCCCCCAAATGGGGGAAGAAGGGTGTGAGAGTCGTAATCCCACTTGCTTTCAATTAAATTATTACAAGTTTGAACTCTCCGATAGAGAGCACTCTTGGTCTGCAAAAGCGAGATTCAAGAGACTTTATTAGATTTAAAGAATCTTAAATAAGTACAAGGAATTAAAAAATGATCTTCTTTGATGGTTCAAGCTCCCAAATCGCTTTGCTCCTTCGATTTTCTATGACAAAAGAACAAAAATCAGCAAACAACAAACCCATTAGAATGTTAGTATTTGTTAGTATAATTACAAAAATTGTACAACCTAGTACTTGCAAATGGTAAGAAAAATTAATTTCAAGTAATTAAGGAAAACAACACTTAGATCTAATTTAAAAAATGTGAATCTAAAGCATTTTTAGATCTAATTTGAACAAGTAAAAAACAAATGATGAAGACTTTTAGCTCTAAATTACTTGCAAGAAAATAGTAACCAAGAAGAGAGTTTAGATTTTCGAATGAGTAAGAAGGAGAATCCCACTCAAGCATGAATCTTCTTTGAGATCTATGGAAACCAATGGGAACAAAGTGAGGAATGATTCTTCTGAAACTTGAAGAAGATGAAGATGTAGCTGAGCTATGCCCCTTACTTCAAAGCAATCCTGAAACTTCTACACACTTGCAAACAAGGCTTAGATCTGGTATATTAACATATAAAATATCAAAAAAACATGAAATATAACGGACTAAAACATGCTACTCTCAAATCTTTTAAATGCAAAACATAAACAAATAACTTGAAGACTACAAATACTTGCCCTATGTGCTTAAGAACAAGCCCTCTAAGCCAGATCCGATTACCAAGTTAAACTAGCATGCATAAATTTGAACAATATTACCTCATAAGAAATCACCAATCCCAGACATGCACCATTTGACCTCCAAAGTCTCAATTTTATCCAGATAGTTGAACCAAAAGCAAAGCATTACAATCTTAGCAGAGGTTCCTTGCATCCGTCTGGAATGAGTGAGAAAACCTCGCATTTATAGAGAATGAAGTAGAGGGGGGGCGAATCTACATCTAGAGATGAGAGGGGGCACATTCCATAATTAAAGGAGATAACAAAGCATTGAAGTAAGGCTTAACGAAGCCTTGGTTGTTGAGATATGGAGAGGTGGCAACCACCTCTCAAGAGGGGCGCCAATTTTCCATTGGATTCTCCACCCTCCAACAAGACGTGCCACATATGGGAATGATGCCTTCACGTGAGGATATGCGCCTCCCTAAACATGACATCACTCACTACCTTATGATTTGACTTTATACCATTTAATTTATCCACTTAATATGGTCTCCCTTCATAATAAACCACTTTGCCACCTTTTCCCACATGTTTTAAACATGTTTCTTGATTTCTTAACTTTGTCACTTAGTGCCATTTTGTAGCACTTTTAGCATTTTTTAACGTTTTGTCGCCTCCTCGAGCAAAAATGCTTCAAGTGATAATTTAATCACCTAAAACATAGGAAAAGTGGGTCCTAGGGTAAAGAGGACGCTCTGAGTGTGAAAACGAGCACCCCCATGCCAAATTCCACCTCCATACCATACTTTTATTACAATTTGAAATTTCCCATTTAAACCATTAAAAAAATGGCCTAAGTTTACAGGAAAAATTATTTTTCTTGGAATTGACTCAAACTCCTAGGGGACCTAGTGCATGTCCATACGACTCAATATTGATGGCTAACATGTAAAAATACATAAACAATTAGGCTTTAATAACCTCCCAAAGTTTGACAACCAAGGTAAATACTCCAGCTTTGGAGGTGTGAGTGAAAAATCACTGAAGTGCAACGCATAATTCCTAAGGAAAAAACACTCTAGAGTATCCCTTGACAAATAAACCTAAGGTAAGCCAAGCATGTTACAAAAAGACCATGCTTAGACCAACTTATTACAATTCCCCATGGGGGTATGGACATGCAATTTTCACAAAGGGCCAAAAATTGGCCTGATGAACTTCTGCATTCTAATCATGTACATTAGAAATGTTCACAACTCTAGAACGTCACAAGAAATCCACCTAACGTACAAATTAGGAGGTAACAAGTTTCAAAACAAAAGAATATTCTACAACAAAACCATTGGAACTGGTTCATACTAATCTTTTTGGTCCAATGAGAACAAAATGTCTAAATGGTGAGTCTTATTTCATTCTCTTCATTGATGATTATACTAGAATGACATGGGTTTCTTTTCTTAAGAGAAAATCAGAGGCCTTTGAGATATTCAAAGCTTTTAAAGAAGCAGTTTAGAATGAAACCGGCCTGAAAATTAAATGCCTAAGATCATACAATGGAGGGGAGTACACCTTAAATGAATTTGAGGAATTATGTGACAAACATGGAATTAGGAGACATTTCTCAGCCACCAGGACTCCAGAACAGAATGGTGTAGCAAAAAGGAAGAATAGGACTATGCAAGAGATGGCTAGAACAATGTTAAATGACTCCAAACTATCTGATATTTTTTTGGACCCAAGCAATTCGAACTATAGTCCATATTTTAAACATCGGACAAATCAGAGTTGATAGCAACATGACTCTCTATGAAGTTTGGAAAGGCAGGCCAACGACAGTTAAACACTTCAAAGTATTTGAGAGCAAATGCTACATTAAAAGGAATGATGAAAAATTGGAAAAATTTTACTCCAGAACTGATGAAGGGATCTTCCTTGGGTACTCCTCAAGATGCAAGGCCTATAAGCGTTACAATTTGAGACTAAAAAGGATAGTGGAAAGTCCAGATGTGAAAGTAGATGAAATAATCACCCACGGAGCAAGAAGATCAGCAGACATGGATGAAGATGATCAACCAACCATTAACCAACAAGAAGAAGAACTACGAGAGGAAGAGCAACAAAGAGAACAACAAGAATAATTACAACATGAAGAACAAGAAATTAGAAGACAATATACAAAGGCTCCTTCAAGGTATGTTCAAAAGAATCACTCTAAGGACTTAATTGATAAATGTGCAGGCATATAAACAAGAAAGAGAAACTTGGAAAGCGCCTTTGAAGAGGTATATCTCTCCCCGTTATCCAAAATATAGCCAAACAGTTTTGAAGAAGCTAGGATCGATAAACATTGGGTGAATGCTATGGAAGAAGAACTAAATCGGATTGAGAAAAATGAGACGTGGGAACTTGTTCCAAGACCCAAAGATAAAAATGTCATTGACACCAAGTGAGTTTTCAGGAACAAATTAAATGAAGATGAGCAAGTAATTAGAAACAAAGACAGACTGGTGTGCTAAGGATATGCTAAAGTTGAAGGAATAGACTTTGAAAAAACATTTGCCCCTGCGGCTAGAATAAAGGCAATCAAAATGTTTCTAGCTTATGCGTGCTCCAAAGATATCAAAGTATATCAAATGGATGTGTTATCACACAACTTGTAGTTGCCACTTTATGGTAAACTTTATTTAGGACAATAAAGGAGCTAGGCAACTAAAGAGGTGACCTAAGAGGGTCTTCATCCCCAGATGGATCGGTTGTCACGCCAATCAAGATACTCTTCACTATATGCTACTCCAGGCCAAGTAACAAAGGGGGAGACCTTGATTTGACCTATGAGAAAATACCTAAAGCTAAATCACCAGATCAAACTATAACAATAGAGTATGTAAGGTGATTAGCAGATTAAACCTAGATCTAAAAGGTAGATAGCAAGAGAGGCTTAAGGGGAAAGGGATGTTGATTAATATCGATTAAAGTGATCCCAAAAAGTTTATTTCTTGCTATACTGATTAATTAAAGTGATCCGGGTTTAAGGTGTTAGGTGTATGATAGTCAAGTCAAGACCCTGGGGGGACTTGATCTAGAATTGGAGAAATGCCCAAAGAAGTGACTTGAAAATAGATTGAAGCCTTAAAACACCTTAATTAACTTCCTTGATAAAGGATTTGACAATGTCTAACAGCGCAAGAAAAGCCGAGACACAAAACTCAGAAAATGGCCAATTACCCAAGGAGGGCGAATTGCCTAAATGATTGGTGCCAAATCCAAGTGGGTAGATGGAGTCCAATAATTACACCCTAGGGGATCTATAGGTGTTGACAGATGGCCGCAAATACCCAAATGCCAAAATTTTAAATTTCTAAGTAGTTTGTGCCCCGAAATTTTCCTGGTTACTAAAAATGAGGGTTTCAACAGTTAAATCTTATGACTAATGGATTAGAAATTCAAAACAAAAGATTTATAGAGTAGAACTTACCCAGAAAATATTGTAGATGCCATGCAAGTGATGATCTATCCCTTCTCAATCAATTTGAGATGATTTGGAAGTGTCCCCAAGTGAAATCGATTTGCCCAAAGGAGGTAGTGCGCCCCTCTTCCTTGTACAAGCAAACTACGTGTGTAAGATTTGATGCACAAGAAATAAGAACTGTAGATGCAAAAGAATAACAGAGAGCATATCAAAGATCAAATATGCTATTGAAAACCCCCTGATTATACAACACCTTCAAGTGAAACGAGTTGGGGAAGCCCACAAAAACACCCAAGTGAAATAACCCTCTTGCATGCAAACACTATCTTTCCACAAAATATTTGGATCCACAAACAATGATTCAAATGCTAGGAGAAATAGACTTTCCAATCAAGTACAAGAAAATTCCACAAAGAAGATCCAAGAATTTTTGCAAAAAACTCTTTATTCCAAGTTTCCAAGAGCTAAAAGTCACTTTACAATGAGGGAGTCCTCTCTCTTAAATAGATCCGAAAGAGACCAAAACCCTAACCACTTTTTGAATGAGTGGTTGAGATTAAAAGATACAATGAAGATCATCAATGGTGGAGATCTTGATATTTTTTACATACATGGATCAGTGATCAAGTCATAGAGGGGGGAGCATTTTTTCCCAATAACGCCTTAGGAAAGGCAATGACAACATAATGTCATGATATAACATGGGGCAACATAATAAGGGGTCACTAGGGGCATAAATCACCCTAGGTACCTGTTGTCACATCCACAGTACCTAGGCTACCATGATTGTAGATCAGTTTCCAGTATATTTTTGAGCCATGTTGACTGAGTTGTCATTGATGCCACCAAGGTCCCCTATAGTGGACAAGCTTAATGAACAAGTATGAGTTGATCAAGCTTAACGAACAAGTTAGAGTCCTTTACCCACATACAGGTGTCAGCATGATGATTGATTGATTGGACATGTCCTTGCATGTGGTAGCTTGGGCTTTGGAACCCATACAAAGATGATGTGTGATTTGGAGCCCATAAGCTTAGATCTTGATCCTCTTGCATGTGGAGACTTGGGTCTTGGAACCCATGCTTATGGCGGTATGGTGGAACCCCTTCCTGTGGGGTCCTTGGTGTCCTTCGAAGTTTGGACTCACACATATGGTCATTGGGAAGTCATGAGGTATTGCAAGCTAGTGGTGAGGTCTTTGTACCCCTCTTTTGGGGGGTTGGTACTCTTATGGTGATGAAGATATCTAGTAGAATCATTGGATATGTTTTTAATGATATGAGACCTTGGTAATGATGATGTTGAAGCCCTTGAAGTCTTTGAAGCCATCTTGTATAATAATGATGATGATATTCTTGAAAAAATACTTGCTCCCACTTGATTGGTGGTGTTGGGGTCCTTGATACCCTTGATATGATGAGTATATGGTGGAGCCATCCTCCTTGTTGATATGCCATCATGCCTTTGATGATGTTCATCGAAGCCTTTGACCTTGGAACTTATGCATAAGGTAACATGGTCTTTGGCACCCTTATGTGTGGGGTCTTTGATGTTCTGTACAAATTGAAGAATTTAAGAATATTGGACCAAGTAATTGCAAATAAGCCCCTCATAGGGAGATAGTCCTCGCCAAGCCCTTTCCATTGATATGTGGAGCGTCTCCTAACTCCTCTTGGTTGAAGAGATTTGAATCTTTGAAGTTTAAGGATTAAATTCAAAAAATTAAATTGTTAAAAGGATAGGTCGGCCCAGTATTTTTTTTGGAGTTTAAAATGTGTATAAATACAAGCCAATCCGCTTCACTTCAGCTGAGAACAATGTGGATGAGCTCTGAAATTCGGATCCCCTCTGAGGCAGATTTCGCTGAAACAGAGAAGACTGATTTTTTACTGTGGCAGCAGAAATTTTAAGTTTTGACAAGGTCTGAAATTCGGCAGAAGTTTGAAAGTTTATGTGTACATCATCTCTGAATTTTGGGTGACTTCTGGAGCACATTGTTTGAGCTTGTGAAGGTTTTAAACAGCAGTAGCAGCGAAGAAGGAGAACAAATTTACAGCAGTGTTTTGATTGATTTTTTAAACCATTCAAACAGCAGTAAAGATGAATGAATACTACCAAGTTTTGAAGTTGTTTTACAGCATCCGAATTACAGCAGTGAAGCCAACTGAAACACAGTTGAAGTCTGAAGTAGGACAGTCCATTACACAGCATCCGAAGGTTTGAAGGCAGCAGTATATTCTCTGTGGGGAGCTGAACTTTACAGTGATAGCAACAGCATACTAATCTTGTTTTGGGGCTTAAAAATCACCTCTTCAATCAGTTTTTTGGGGGCAGCAGCAACAGTGGGACACTGACACATTTTGGAACAGAACTAAATGCATATTGATGTGCTTAACAAGGATTAGTTGACTGAGAAAACTCAGCCTGCTAAGGAGTGGTGTGATAAAATTTTAAATGCCAGAAAAAGGGTTGTTTTTGAAAGACTGTCTTACATTGAGTAATTCGCTGGGCAGATTCAAGGCATTTGTGATGTGTAAAAAGAGCCCTAATTAACTGAAGGAATTTCGGCCTGCTTTGGAGCAGAGTTAAAACATCAGCAGCAGCACTTTATCCTTTTCTTCTGGGCCTATCAAGTTGTTCATGAACTAAA
Organism: Larix kaempferi; assembly: GCA_027924585.1. NCBI lineage: Eukaryota > Viridiplantae > Streptophyta > Pinopsida > Pinales > Pinaceae > Larix > Larix kaempferi. The sequence goes on from BSBM01000729.1 coordinate 14,306,468, forward strand.
TGACTGAGGCTTAATTCACTCGGAGGTCTGAGGCACTGCAGTAATGAGGTAACAGCACTAGCATCATTTGGTTTGCAATCACATGATTGGTAAGCAAATTATCTTTTGCTACATACCTTGAAAATTGTTCCTAGACTGTGATTTGAAGAGATTACTCATCTAGGGCATGCAACAAATCAGTGATAAGGTTACTTATCTAGAGCATGCAACAAATCAGTTCTAGACAGTGACAAATCCTTGTTGATAGTTGTAATGCTTTAAGCAAGTTACTTGTGCATTGACCAAGCACTCTACAGTGAACAGTAGAAGAAAATCAACTTTAAAATGGTATTGGACAGACTGATTTGTCAGTGACCAATGAAGTTGTTAGTGACATTCTGGCTTAAATAGTGACAACCTTTTATATGACATAAGCCTTGATATGACAAGTTACAGCTAAATGAAAGTGAATGCAGCAGTTGATGAACTTTTGATCTAGTTTGACAGCTTGACTTGAGCCAAAAACAGTACAGTGATTTGGTTAGCATTGACAGTGATTTGGGAAGCCCTTTCTTGAGGTGCATTGACAGTAACATCACAGTGACAGTAACAATTGACATGACATGACAGTGACAGCCATGATATGACAGTGAAGTGAAGTGAAGTGACAGTGACAGCTTGATAATGATATGACAGTGGTTGATGTGATAGTGAAAGCAGAATGATTATGACAGTGATAGCAGTTTTTTTGATAGTGATAGCAGTTGTGATATGACAATGACAGAACTGTTCTTCATTGCAAGCTAGATCTTGCACTTGAGGGTTAGATACCTCACCCCTTCTCAGTTGGAACTGCGAAAAGCAAGCTGGGTCTTGTAATAATAGTTGGTGCTCTTTGTATCAGTTGGTGCTAAGTTAATCGCAAAGATTGGTGTCTTCCATTGTAGATTACATAAAACATAAATAAAGTTTACCATACATATTTTGTTGTGTCTCTTGATGATGTGTTTATGATTCATAGTTGATTTAGCTGATGAATAATAATGATGTAATGACGATGTACTCAGTAGCATAATACATAGACTCTGCTTGACTTGCTAGAAGTGAAAAATAAGTTTTTAATTTCCTTCACACTGATTCACACCCCTCTCAGTGTGACCATTGTGTCCAACAAGCCAATCCTTTACACATTTTGATGAGATCAGCTGATGATGAGCAATATGTTGGTGATCACTCTTACACATTCAGTGGATCCAGTTCTTGTACATTTACAATCTCATGCCAGGATTGAGCCCCATGACCCCAAGTGGGTGACTGAGTTAGCCATTCTTCTATCATCCAGAGCAGGTTGATTGTCAGTGCCCATGGTAAATTCAGATGCAGTGCTTTAGTGTGATTCAGGTAGTTCAGATCAGGGACTCAGGTACATGATCCAACAAGTATATGATTGGTGCATTTGGGTTGCTGATGTGCTCTTTCATTTATCTAGGTAGCTTATGACTGGGTATATGATAATTGTTTACTGGATTTATCTTATGATGATTTCTTGTTGTTTAGAGTAAAAGTATTCAGTCACTATGAGTAGGAGGTTCTTGTGTATACTCGTTGGTCATACCCTTATATTACGAAGTACATACTTGTTCATTCCCTTATTTTTGGGCCTTTGCTATCCATGGCATCATCAGTCACTTCTCCGTCCATCCGTTACTTTTTAGTTTGGTTTCATCCCAACTTACACTTTAACTAGTAGTCTCGAGGACTTCCCCCACCTAGACCTTTGTGTTGGATATATTCCTTGTTTGCATTGTGTCTTGGCTCTGGAGTGTGTGATTTTGGTCATAGTGATTGTTCTCCTCTAGTCCTCAAAACCAAGTATTCCTACAAACAGTGTTGCTAAACAATAGAGCATCAGATCTTAAATGCTATATCTAAAGGAATGCTAAGTCAACAAAAACAGTGTTGCTAAACACTACTGCTTATATCTATATTAACTAGTCAGCGGCCAAAGGACGAGCACTCATCCTTCTTTGATGTAAGGTCGTTTGCCCCTAAAAGGCAACAGGGTGGTCACTCCATCGCACCTATGGATGGTGGCAGGCAATGGAGGTCATACCGAGTCATATCTAAAGCCCAAGAAGGCTTTCAGGGCACCTGCTTTTGGAGGTTGGCTTGTGAAAATCTATAAAGTGAATTAAATTTTAAATCTCAAGTGCAAAAGCTGACAAATAAATTGCTAAAAGGTTGCTTGTCTAGAGTCTATTGGAAGCATTCTCATCACTCTACCCATTTGTGAGACACCGCCATCCCCCGTGTTAATTTCTATCCAACATATGTGTAGGTGTTTCCCCCAGTTCCTTCATTCAAGAGATTGCAGTGTTGAGGTTGTCAAGTCTTTCCCCTAGCCTAGCCTTTGTTTTTCCACCCTCACCCATGGTTAGCAAATTGTTCCAGTCTGTAAACGAGTATACACTTGAGATTCATGTTTATAGTGGTTAGCTACTTTGATCTAGACTTATCTTGGTTATATTATTTACGTGATTTTGCCAGTTAAACATAATTTTATGCTTTAGTCTAGTTATTGATATAATTGAAGGAGCATATCATAACGCATATCATAACCATTTGTACTTGCAGCGACAGTTATTCATAGTCTGGATCATTATTTTGGTCATTCTTGACCTGGTCAGCCTAGTTTGACCAATTCAACCGTAGGGTCCATGATGAGTTTGGGAAGACAGTGTTCGAGATGGATTATTCATGGCCCATATGTGTCCATTTGATGGTTCCATGCTTCAGACGGTAGTTTCAGATGATGGTTTGATGGATTTTTATTATTATTATTATTTACAGGGCATTATTTTATTATTCCGGACATGGATGAGCTTACAGAGCTATAACTTGATGGTCACATGGTGTATGAGTACTCATTCCTAGTGGATTTGAGCATTCTTAGTCCATTGGTGCACTTGGTTATCAGTCCTGAGAAGTTACAAGTGATGATATGGTCATATTACCACTTTATTGCATTTTGCTATTAGGAAATGGCCTGTCCAGCACTTTCATTGAGCATGTACGTTCTCCTAGGGAGCTCCTGAGGGGATAGGGGGTCCAGCCAATCATTATTACATATTAACCTAGCCCCAGACATTTTGGTGCAATCAATTTTGTGACCGGGGCATTTGGTAATGAGCTACAGGCATTTTTATACTTTCGGAGGTGGTTTTCCGACAATAGAATGGCTAGCAAAGGAAATCGATTTGGCTTAGTGGGGCAAGGAAATGGCATGAGGTTGGTCCGGGATATTTTGATGATGTTTTGCACACCCTCCAACATTTGTTCCGGCATCAATGGGGTCCACACATCATCCCATTTGGCATTTTGGGGGTTTTATTATGTATTTTGGGGCACACGTCCTAGTGTCTTTAGACACTTTATCACATGATGTATTATTATTGATGTAGATGGGGCATTATTCTAGTGAAGATATATTCTCCTAGACCCCCCCACCATGTTATGGCTTTTTGTTATGTCCCCTAGTCATGTTATGAGGCTCACATCCCTCCTAGGGTATCATTAAGGGAGGACGTCCCCTCTATCTTGAGTGATCCATGTATATCTTATTTAAGCTCATCTTAGCCGTTGATTATTATGATTGTATCTTATGATCTCAACCACTCATTTGAAAAGTGGTTAGGGTTTTAGTCTCTCTCATTCCTATTTAAGGAAGAGACGTCCCTCATTGTAAAGGGACTTTGGCTCTTGGAATTTTCATAATAAAGAGAAATTTTGCAAAGACTCTTGGATTTTCTTTGTGGATTGTTCTTGGATGGCGATTGTAAAGTTTATTTCTCCTAGCATTTGAGATATTTCTGTAGACCCAAAATATTTTCGTGGAAACAATGTTTACTACAGGAGGGCGACTTCACCTAGGATATTTTTGCAGGGGTTCCTCAACTCGTTCCACTTGAAGTGTCTTTGTATCAAGGGGGTTTCAATTGTATCTTTGATCATTGTTATGCTTCTTGATCTATCTCTTGTTCTTACAGTCTTTTTCTTCTATGCATCAAATCTTACTTGTGTAGCATGTGTAGGAGAGGGGCAAATTGGCTTCCTTGGGAAAATCGATTTCACTTGGAGACACTGTCAAATCATCTCAAATTGATCAGGTAGAGGTAAATCATCACCTTCAAGGCATCTACAAGATTTTCCGGGTAAGATCTACACTTGATCTCTTTGTTTGAAGTTCTAAACCATTGGCCATTTAAATTTACTGCTCAAACCCATATAGGTTTTGTTATTTGGTTTTCCGGCGAGCAATTTCTGGGTTTTCATCCTTAGGCCTAGCCCTAAGTGGGTCCTCAAGAGTGTCTTGCTCTGTGGACTCCTTCTGCCCAATCTCCTAGGAACTGATCTCTCCATGCTTGCACACCCATTGTTTGCTTGCCTTCTGAATGATCAAAACGTTATTTTCTGAGCTTGTGACCTTTGATACTGTCAGATATGTGGTCAAGTTGTGCTAGGAAGCCTTAAACTTGTCAGATCTACTCCTTGGGACCATTTTTCTCATTTTAAGTACACATTTCCCAAGGCAGTTGATTTTGATCATTTACCCTAGCACCTATATCCTAGATTCGCCCTTAATACTGAGTTACTGTAATTGAACTAATCAAAATTCATATCTCATCTCCCCTAAGCCTCTACAGTAGCCCCATTCCTTAAATATAGGGTTCTTCACCCTTCACCTTACATACATTGTTTGATTTGCTTGATTGGGTGTTTGGGTTAGATCTCTCTCATTTGGAGTAGATCAAGGTCTCCCTTTTTGCTATCTAAGGCTTGGATAGTAAGAAGTGAAGAGTGTCTCGATTGGCGTGACAACCAATCCATCTTGGGAATTGAGGCTCTCTTAGAAGTCACTGGTTAGTTGCCCTCCGCTGACATCCTGGATAGGATCCCTTTAGTTGCCAGCTACACTTTGTGTGATAACAATACCCACCTTTTACAATGATATAACAATATAACATGATAAGATATCAAATGATCAACACCAAGTGTGCCCCCAAGGAAGACGTCCTACCTAGGACCAAGGTAACAATGTGTGAAGTCCTCCTAGGATGAATATAATCCATGGAACATGCATGTAGAGTCTCATCTAATCATAGTAAATCATCCCCAAGTCATTTCCTCACCCACATTAGCCAAATCGATTTCCTTGAGGTAGCCATGGTCACTTGATCATTTATATTTAATTGCCTGAAATGCTCCGTAAATATTTAAAATGCCCATAACATCATTTTCTGTTGCTCGGAATAAAAATATGACTGCACCAAAAATTCTATAATATAGCAATATTGTAATACTCATTACTCATATCCCAAAAACGCATTTGGTGGAAGGCCTGTTATCACCTAAGCTGTAGTTACCCCTATGGATGTATCCACTCATGGATGGCAATAGGGAAGGGCAACTCAAAAAGTGCAACCACAATCACCTCGACCTCCAATATATGGTTGTCACGCCAGTCGAGGCAACCTTCACTTTATGTTATCTATCCCAGACAACAAAGGGGGAGACCCGATCTACTCCCGACAGGAGAGATCAAAACCAAGACACCAAATCAAGCTAATTCTAAGCGAAGTAAGGTGTATGGTTTATCCTAGACCTTAGGATGAAGTCACAAGACAAGTGAGGGGTTCAATGAGTATAGCTTTGGTTCATTATTGATGTGAGAGTGACTTATGATTTGTGAAATAGGATCCAGGATTAAAGTACTAGCTCAATGTGAGAAAATCCACTGCCTTGGGAACCGTGTCCAATGCAGGGTAGTTTAGGGTTGAATTGGGGCTAACGAGTACAAGTGACAAGCTTGATCATGAAGTATGATGGCATCAAAGGGTTTAGTTCACCACACAAGGGTCAAACCACAAGTTAATCCAACAATCTAGGAAAGTCGAATTGACTTGGAGAGAGACCAATGCCTCGAGAATTGGGATAATGGAGTCAAAGTAAGGTTAACTTGTGGTTAAGGACTCCTATTGCGTGAGACAAGTGGGTAATTAAAGTCTTGATGGATGAATAGGTCTAGATCTAGGTTTGACCTAAGTGGACCACAATCCCTTAAAACAAGGAATGCTATCCCCAAGGCAAGATTTGATGAGGTGACACACTAGACCTAGGTTTTGAATTATGCCCGTTCCAAATCCACAAAAATCTCATGTACCCACGTCCTAGAAGTGGATCAACTCACTCCTCCAAGGTGGTGCGACTTTACCAAAGGAGGCTAAAATGTGGGATAAAACAATCAAGACAAGTCCAATGGCATCCAAACTTTAGATCCAAGTGGTTTAAGCAAGTGAGAGTATGGATCTACAATTTCAAGGCAATCCAATGGCTAGATCTTACTAGATATGAGTTTGAAGATACCAAGTGGTCCAAAATGGGGATTAAATCCCTTAAAATGTGGAATAGGGCCCACAAGGTAGAAATCAGAAAAGTGACAATCTGGAGGTAGGTTATTGGATGTGTAGATCACGAATCAAGTGGAATCTCAACTACCCACGTACTAGATCTAGGTCAACCCACCCAAACTAGGAAGCGCGCCCTTGCTTGGAGAAGGCTAAATGCCTCGGGAAGAGGGTCAAATGGAGGCCAATCCTCACCAAACTATAGATCCGAGATGCCGTGGATACTATAGAGGTGGGTTTTAAATATCTTACCCAAAAAAGCCACTAGATCTTAGTAGATCTAAAAAAATGTAAAAATGGGGGTTTTGATTAATTAGGGTTTTAAATGTTTTAGACAAGTGGATAGATCATGGAGATAGAAATTACCTTGAGATCATACCTGAGTGATGTGAATGAGATGTCTTGATGTTGAGGAAGATTCCCGCAGAGATCAAATGAGAAATTGTTGATTTTGCTTGCCGAATTGATGCCCTAGCCCACAAGTGCGACCTCCTCTACCTGTCAATACCAAGGAATAGCAATTCAATCAGTAAGATCAAGTATGGAGGAAATACAAGAGAAATGCAATAGTAACATGAAATAGAAGGTCCTGGGACAGTAATACTCCCTGTTACCAATGAAGAGATCCAAAGAAGAAGTAGGGAAAGTCTTCCCCTACCAATACTTCCTCCTCAAAGCAAATCGGCCTCCACCTGTAGATGCAAAAACGTGGTACAAAAGAAATGGAAAAACAAGATCTCCAATAACTCAATGCAAAGGGAGAACCAACGAACGAACACCAAAAACATTCACCACAACACTGGAGATAGATGCAATAATAATTTTCTATTCCAATAATCCAGAGCCACAAGTCCCTTTACAATGAGAAGCTCTCTCCTTTAAATAGGAAGGAGAGGCATCAAAATCCTAACCACTTTTTGAATGAGTGGCTAAGATTAAAAGATACAAATGTCTAATCAATGGTTGAGATGAGCTCAACAATAAAATACATGGATCACTAATAAAATATAATATGAGTGGACAAAATTGCCCTAGAAGAGGCGAATCCCACCAAATCATGATGACAAAATATAATAAGAAGCTTATAATGGGTCCAAGGGGTAATTTTAGCCACCCTTGGTCAATCCCCATAGCACAATAATAATAAAATAGTCATCAATCTACCAAATTGTGCCTCTGTGGTCAAATCGTACGCCTCAAAAGACCTCAGAAATCATCAGAAAGTGCCATAAGTAATGGATGTGGGCCCCGATGAAGCTGAAACTGCTGGAGGAGGTGTGGAAGACATCAATCCATCATCACTAATCATCCCATGCCAAAACATTGCCTCAGTAACCCAAATCGATTTCCTCAATAGCCATTTCTACCAATCTTGAAATGCCTCGGGAAGCGTGAAACTGCCCCAAACTGCCTCCTGGAGTGCCTGCGCTGTCAAAATGAGGGCACCAGTGTGTCCGGGAGGGGGGTAATATGGTAAAAATAAGTGGTTGTACCACCCCCTCCAAGCACAGTGCCCTAGGTCAACCGGATAAAAGTCACATCTGCTCTGACAGGGCCTCCGACAAGCCAAAACTGCACTGGGATAGCGTACTGAGGCTCAATCATCACTATAAGTGCCCGGAACTGAAAACAAACTATCTCATTGGACTCAGAAGGTCCAAATCCATCCAAGATGTGTACTCATACACCATATGAGTCTCTACATGATCAATATATATATCCAATATACCGGAACAAGGCAAATAATAATAATCTGTAAATGATCAAATACTGCTGTAAACCAAGAATCATCATCATAACCCTATAGTTGCTGCATAGAATCATCATGTACATGTACATAGACCATATATCATCTATCCATATCATCACAAGGTCCAACCATCTCATGTCCTTGGTCAAACTAGGTCTAGCCAAGTCAACATGACCAAATATAACTCAGACCATCACCGGAAGCTGCTGCAAAGTGTCAAAGGTTAATGCATGCTCTACAACTTATTCAAATAACAATTATAACACGAAGTAATCATTACTGGCGATCTAAATCCAAATATATAATGTCATTAATTATTATTATTACTCAGACTAGACTTTCAAGATCATACTCACTTCATAGCTGTGATCAATTTGCTAGTGAAGGGTGAAAGCTAAGATAACTGGCTAGGCTAAGGGATGACTTGACTGACTTAACTTTGTAACACTTTGGCAAAGGGAAAGGGAATACACACCATAGTATATACTGAATGAGCAACAACACAGGGAATGGCGGTGTCTCACAAATGGATGAGTTGTTCAAAGAGGGTTTATTTACCTTTAACAGATGCGCACAATCCATAATACAAATAAGGCCAACAATTGTTTTGATATAGCATTTAAGTTCCATTGCTTTTTGGGCCTGAAGTTTCCATAGCCTTGGTCTATGTGTGTTTATAAACACATTGCATAGATTTACATTTATTTTAGGCTTTTTGTTGCAGGTGTGTTTTTAAGGCACTTGTTTACCTGAGCACTTCTAGGTGTGTCATGGATAGCTTGTTTACCTAGGTATTTACATTTCCAAAAGATATAACATTTTATTTTCATGGCCATTTTCATTTGGCATGCCTTTCATTCATGTGTGTTTAGAAACACATTGCATGAGTGGGCTTTTCATACAAGATATAGCATTTCATTTTCCAGATTTTGTATTCATGGCAGCACCAAAAGTTTCAGGTTTAGCCAACACAACTTTAGTGACTAGGGGAAATTCCAAGGAACTCCAACTCACCATAGGTAAGTTTTGTCACCAACTCAGAGCCGAGACACAATAAACAGGGAAGCTCATCCAATACAGAGGCTACAGTGGGGAAAAGTCCTCCATGCCACTAGTCAAGTAGTAAGTCAGGGTGATAAACTAAAAAGGTAGGCAATGGATGGATGAAGACAATGAATAATGGTGCCAACACTAGCAAGCCAAGGTATGGTGGAATGATCACCTCTATTCTCCCTAAGGAGGGTAAAACCAATGCGTATGAATAGTGAACTTCTAAGTCTGAGTAGGGACAATATAATATATATAATAAGCTTCAACCAGGTCCATATATCTATATGATCGCCAGATCATGACACTAGGTGCTAAGACATGCTATGAGAATAAGTATAAAAGCAATATAACCATAACACAATGATATACCTGCTGAGTCATATACTTGAATGCTCATCAACCTGTACCATCATCTGTCCTCTGAAACTGCTGCTGTAACTCTGGGTACTACTGACTGCTCTGTACCAATGGTATAATGGCTACATCGGTCATCTCTCTGAGTGTCCTGAGACTCAGTCATGGCATGGGGAATATATACTACTGTCCAAAATCTGATAGTGATCCAATATAGATGCTCATCTCAGCATCTCGATGTAAGGGAACTGGCTGAATAGTGTACTGGCATCAGAAAAATAATGTATGGTAGCCTGGCTACTATATATGTGATAACAAGGCCCTCAAATAGTTTTTTCAAAATTTGATAAAAATTGGTCCATTTCATTAAAAATTCACCCAATTACTGTATTGAACCAATTTTTGCATCCCTGGAGCACCGGAATGGTCTGAATGGCCTCCAAAGGCATCAAAACATAGCAATAAAAAAGCTGTAACCATATCCATCTCGAGACCTGTGTTGACCAAGTAAAAAAAAAACAAATTTGTTGCCTAAACTATAATCTAATCAATCCAATATGTATGAGGGGTGAAAGATAACTCTCTTATTCATATTATTAGCCAACTATAACAAAAATAACATGATAATGGTGACAATTCAATAGATCCAATAAAGATAAGACTTACGTTAGAGTAAATAAATGATTTTTCATGAAGTCCTTTATACATGCTCACTTACAAACTTAACCAAATTGCTATGATGGGTGAGATGAGGGAAACAAGGCTAGGACCAGGGGAATTGACCTTTGCCTTTGACATAGTGATCTCTCAAATAATAAAGGACAATAGGGGATTCACAATGACATGCATAAGATATATGACAATAGGGGAAGGAGGTGTCTCACAAAAGGAATATGTTGATTGAGAAGTGCCCCTTCAACTTTAACAAGTGTCCTATGGCTCACATTTAAGCCTCATTCAGGATCCATGAGGATCTTTTCTAGAACTACTGTACTAGATGCACAGTCAACCATAACTCTAAGGTTCTAGGGGCACCTAGAATTAGTTGTCCCTTGCTCCATCCACATCCAAGCCTTTGGGCTTTGTGGGAAATAATCATTACATCAATTTTAAGGCCAACAGTCTTTTAGATTTTCAATAAATGTACATCTTTTATTAGGCCGATTACATATATGACCCTTTGGATTTTACATGTGGTTAAAAGCACAACTAATTGCAGCTTTCATCTTGGGCACTTTGCATTTCACTTTATTTGCATTACTTTGGATATAGCAATATGTACTGATGCATGTAATGATGATAGGATCACTTGCTTCAAGATTATATGACACAACTCGGGTAACTAGCTAGTCTTAGCTCATGTCACAACACCAGCGGGTACTCCTAGCCCAGAAGCGAAGCATGGGGTCAACCAGCGGGAATCATCCACAATCAGGACAAAACATCGGGGGAAAGCGACCAGAGAGGCCAACGCTTCAGAATCCCAACTCACCTAGGCTCAAGACAAGTGCTCTAAGGGAGAAAGTGCCTGAGAACCTCATAAATCTCTGTTCCACAACACCTTGCTCATCAAATCCTCGAATATCCGCTCGAGCGTCTACATCATCTTCGAATATGTACCTATTACCTACATCATGCCAACGCTATACCAATCTCTGCAGACAAAATGTCAACATTGTCATATCAAAATAAAAGCTAAAATGTAGAAAAACAAAGTACTGAAATGAAATGCTATTCTACTAACTGAAAGTAAAAAATATGTTTTATTGTTTTGTAGGAAAAGAAAAGAAAAATGCACTCAAGCATTCAAGCTGTCAGACTCAATGGAAAAGACAAAAACTAACTACCAAGTGAGCTTATTCAATTTCCTACCTACCCTACCCTAACCAGTCAGACAAGTGCTAAGTAAAATCATAAATCCAATGTAGCCACTCACTGAAAAGATCACTTTGTCTTTCTTTGTAGTTAATGATAATACAAGTCAGAGATGGTTCAAAAGAAATATAAGTGAAGATAGAACCCATTCTAACTTGCTACTTGAAAGTCAAAGGAAGATCTAAATAATGCAATATGGACACATGCCAGAGCTGAGAATGATTTATACAAATTTCATCCATCAATATACTGATAGGATCATAAAAAAAATGCACGTCTAGAATTGATGGAAGAACATAATATGACCATTGATTCAACCCTTCTAGGCTATTTTTGGTTTCCCCATCTACTCGGCTAGGATACTCAATTCGGTTCACTATAGGATTGATGGCAGAATAAACTGGGGACAAATTACAAATTAATAAACCAGAAATCGAGATTAACCCCATTTGTTGCTTAAAGATTGAGAAGAGATGAAATTGATCTTTATAAATCTTTTCAATCAACCAGTCAATAGGATCATTAAATTGGAAAGTATTATTCACAAAAGATGACTGGAAAAAGAGATGAAGTGTTTTACCATCAAACACTTGGCATTCAAAGGATTCCTTGCACAACAAGATTTGATTAGAAAGAGACATTGACTTCACAAGTTGGGATGGGAGGGTGGATTGAAAAATAGAAACTTGTTTCCCACCACTAAAAGGTGTTAACCCCAATTCTGCATGAGACAAGGGACATCTGTCAAGGAAATCATCAAGATCAACACTAACCTCCCAAAGACCAGACTCACTATGATCTTTCTGATGAGGGATTGGACGAGGAATACTATTGGCATTAAGCAAATCATTTCTTGAAGGTTCTTCGTAACTAATTAGCTGTTGATTTGAAGGCTACAACAAAGAACACTCTTGGTCAGGTTCACTTACAACCATATTATCATCATGCGACTATTTTTTATTAGATTTATCCTTATGCTCTACTGAGGAAGGATGATTACTATCATCCATTTGGAAAGAAATATATAAATAAGGTCATTTCTATCATCCTTACAAATTTGATGCTCATCACATGATGATCAAAAGATTGCTTCTCAAATTAAATCTGAGTACTCTCACCTTTTTCTTCTTCTTCAATGATATGGTCAAAATTTGAATCGAGACTCGAAATGTTAGAACATTGATTCAACAAAAAGATTATGAAGCCGTTGTTCTAAAGATGTTTTACTAGACTCACAAATGGAAAGCTGAATTAGATCTAAAATCCAGCTTGTTGTTGCCTCGGGCAATAATAACATAGTATCTCATATGATTTGATTGATATCTCTTTTAACTTGAGCATGAGATTTTGAACCATTATTTTTAAAATATTTTGTGATATCCCTATGGATCGCAGGCACACTCATAATTTGGAACATTTCAGGAGAGGAATGATCCACTTGAGAAAGCAAACCATCAATATGTTGATCCTCAACTACATAATCATTACTAGATTGGCACTCTATAAAATCATCAATGTTCTTACCCCACTTATCTATTAACAACCTTGTGAACATGTCATACCCAGTGATGGATCCTGGTGCTAAATGCTCAAACTATAATTGAGCATCCCCATCTAGGGACGCACCAAGGGCTCGCAAATAGACATCCTCATTGTCCGCAGCCAGAGATTCCATATAATCCTAGAGAGCATCCAAACGACTCTCAATAGAATACCATTACTTCCATCAAAACAGGGCAACCTCCTGATGTATCCATTTGGCATAGGATGAGGTGCCCCACATATTTCTGAAAAGTCAAAAGGGGAAGGTTTGGCTTGTTTCCTAACTACTTTGGTTGCTTGATTTGGATGATTGGTTTGGTTAACAAGATAATTCAATTGACTATATTGGCTATAAAACCTAGGCTGGGATTGGCATCTAGATCTGTGTTGTCTTATCAATTTATTAGGGGTGATTGGGACAACTACTTTATTACACGGATGAGGAGAAATGCGGGCGTCATAAGGACGTTCAAGTTCAGGTTCATATCCATAATCATAATCCAAGTTATCCTCATAGCAAGTTTGTGAATCCCATTCATTAATAGCTTCTTTTCTCCTTCTAAGCCCTCTTACTTGTTTGGTTAATTCTTTAGATTTTGTGGCATCTGGAGAAATACATCCGAATTCATTGTGATTTATAATTTTAAGATCCCCAGTGGAGACTCTATATGGGTTCTCTAGGGGAGTCATGTTGTGGAGTCACCAAGTAAACTATTGATCTCGTTTACTGAAAGATATGTCATTATGATAGGGGGGAGGGATGAGTGAAATAAAATGGCTACGTATGATTTAACGATGCAAAATATAGCCACCCAAAATAAAACCAGATGCGATATGTTTGAAGATAATGCAAAAGGAACACTCGTAGACACCTAAGATAAGCCTCTACCTCCCTGGCAACGATGCCAAAAATGTTAACACACAACTTGTAGTTGTCGCTTTATGGTGAATCTTATTCAAAACGGTAAAGGAGTTAGGCAACTAAAGAGGTGACCTAAGAGGGTCTCGATCCCCGGATGGATCGATTGTGACGCCTATCAAGACACTCATCACTTTATGCTACTCTAGGCCAAGTAGCAAAGGGGGAGACCCTGATCTGACCTATGAGGAAAGACCTAAAGCTAAATCACCAGATCAAACTATAACAATAGAGTACGTAAGGTGATTAGCAGATTAACCCTAGATCCAAAAGGTAGATAGCAAGAGAGGCTTAAGAGGAAACGGATGTTGATTAATATTGATCAAAGTGATCCCAAATAGTTTATTTCGTGTTATACTAATTAATTAAAGTGATCCAAGTTGAAGGTGTTAGGTGTATGATAGCCAAGTCAATACCCTGAGGGGATTTTATCTAGAATTGGAGAAATGCCCAAGGAAGTCATTTGATAATAGATTGAATCCTTAAAACACCTTAATTAACTTGCTTTATGAAGCATTTGGCAATGTCTAAGAGCCAAAGAAAAGTCGAGACACAAAACTCAAAAAATGGCCTATTACCCAAGGAGGGTGAATTGCCTAAATGATCAGTTCTAGATCCAAGTGGGTAGATGAAGTCCAATGATGATGCCCTTGGGAAGCTAAAGGTTTTGAGGGATGGCCGCAAATACCCAAACGCTGGAATTTTAAATTTCTAAGTAGTTTATGCCTCGAAATTTTCCTAGTTACTTAAAATGAAGGTTTCAACAGTTATAAATAGTATGACTAATGGATTTGAAATTCAAAACAAAAGATTTAGAGTAGATCTTACCTGAAAAATCTTGTAGATGCCTTGCAAGTGATGATCTATCCCTTCTCGATCAATTTGAGATGATTTGGAAGTGTCCCCAAGTGAAGTCGATTTTCCCAAAGGAGGTAGTGCACCCTTCTTCCCTGCACAAGCAAACTACGTGTGTAAGATTTGATGCACAAGATATAAGAATTGTAGATGCAAAAAAAAAATAGAGAGCATATCAAAGATCAAAGATGCTATTGAAAACCCCCTGATTATACAACGCCTTCAAGTGAAACGAGTTGGGGAAGCCCACAAAAATGCCCAAGTGAAGTTTCCCTCTTGCATACAAACACTATCTTCCACAAAATATTTGAATCCACAAACAATCATTCAAATGCCAAGAGAAATAGACTTTCCAATCAAGTACAAGAACATCCCACAAAGAAGATCCAAGAATTTATGCAAAAATATCTTTATTCCAATTTTTCAAGAGCCAAAAGTCACTATACAATGAGGGGGTCCTCTCTCTTAAAATGATCCAAGAGAGACCAAAACCCTAACCACTTTTTGAATGAGTGGTTAAGATTAAAAGATACTATGAAGATCATCAATGGTGGAGATCTTTTTATTTTTTACATACATGGATCAATGATCAAGTCATAGAGGGGGGCACACTTTTGCCCAATAACGCCTTAAGAAAGGCAAATACAACATAATGTCATGATATAACATGGGGCAACATCATAAGGGGGTCACTAGGGTAATAAATCACCCTAGGTGCCCACCTTTTATAATGATATAACAATATAACATGATAACATATCAAATGATCAACACCAAGTGCACCCCCAAGGAAGACATCCTCCCTAGGACCAAGGTAACAATGTGTCAAGTCCTCCTCGGATGAATATAATCCATGGAACATGCATGTGGAGCCTCAACTAATCATAAGAAATCATCCCTAAGTCATTTCCTCACCCACATTAGCCAAATCGATTTCCTTGAGGTAGCCATGGTCACTTGATCATTTATAATTAATTGCTTGAAATGCTCTGTAAATATTTAAAATGGCAATAACTTCATTTTCCGCTGCTCGGAATAAAAATATGATTGCACCAAAAAATCCCAAAAATAGCAATCTAGTAATACTCATTACTCATACCCCAAAAACGCTTTTGGTGGAAGGCCCTCAAATAGTTTTTTCAAAATATGATAAAAATTGGTCCATTTCATTAAAAATTCACCCAATTACTGTATTGAACAATTTTTTGCATTTCTGGAGCACCGGAATGGTCTAAATGGACCACTCGTTGTAATAGAATAGTTGTAACCAGTGAAGCACCACTCGTCTAGAACTCGCGAGTATGGACGAGTTGACCTCCAAAACGGGTACTCGCTGCAAACTCGCCCCCAAACTCGTCAGAACTGGCATACTCAGCAGACTCGCTCGGACTCGGTTTACTCGCTGTAAACTCGGCCATGACTCACTCGGACTCGACATAGCATAGGAAAAAAAACCCGCACGGAAAACCAACGTGGAAGAGGGGGACTGGCGCTATTTCGCGGGTACTCTGCCTAAGATCAACCTTTATCAATACGCGGCGCTATTTCGCGGGTGGACGTGATTCCGATGCGTGTAGGGTTTCGTTCATGTTCGACGGCCGGCTGGGCTACTGTGTTCGACAGCAACTTTATGTTATGGTTTATATAAATATTTTATTTATGTTCATTGTTACGTTTATAACTTTATATAGTTTTTTTATTTATATTTTAATTTTTTGCAATGTTAAAATATATATTAAAATAAAACAATTTGCTTTCTAACTTTAATAACTTTGTAGTTTTATAATTATATACATGTTTATAACTTTATATTTTAAAAACTATATAATAATATATATATGTACATTTTAATATTTTAATTATATTGTAGTTTTTTTTATTTATATTTTATTATATTTATATTTATATTTTAATTATATTTATATTTATATTTTATTTAATTTGTGTTATTTTTTATTTTAAATTTTTATTTATGTTATATGTTTTAAATTTAAATTTATTAATTTTTTGTTATATATTTTTTATTTTGTTATATTTTGTTTTTTATATATATATTTTTTAATTTTATTATTTTAAAATGGATTGTGTTATGTGGTATGGTCATTGTTTATGAGTTTATGAGACAATGTTATGAATTATTGCATGAATTGTAGTTTTATAGCTTATATGGATTGGAAATGCTTTTAATCTCTTTTTTTATTCAAAAATGTACAATATTTTTATTTTTTTTCCTATTTGCCGAGTCTGTCCCGAGTTTTTCCCGAGTCCACGAGTCATATGCCAGCCGAGTCTTTGCCGAGCCCGAGTCGTGCAACATTGGTTGTAACCATATCCATCTCGGGACCTATGTTGACCAAGTCAAACTGACTTTGTCCAAGTCAAAAATAACAAATCTACTGCTTAAGTTGTAATCTAATCAATCCAATATGTATGAGGGGTGAAAGATAGCTCTCTTATTCATATTATTAGCCAACTATAACAAAAGTAACACGATAATGGTGATAATTCAATAGATCCAATAAAGATGAGACTTACTTTAGAGTAAATAAATGATTTTTTCATGAAGTCCTTTATACATGCTGATCCATATCGCAGTTGGCATTGTTGTCAAATGCTAACATCGGTTGCGACAAGTCATCGACGTCGACACAACTTCGACACGGCTTCGACAAGCTCTGCAACTTCAACAAGTTCAGCGACCTCAAACAGTTTCGTGACATCGACTTGCGCAGCATCGACCTGTGACTTGCGACTGTCAAACTTCGACAGATTGTCTCTCTGTCTTCCAGTCAACTGTAACGGTTGAACTTTCGAAACCGCTCTAACTTCTTTTGTACCTGAATGTAACGGGAAGGCACCCAAGCCTCTCAGCACTTGCTATATAAGCATGTAAACTATTGTAATATACATCTTATCGATCTGGTTTTCAGTAATAGAGAAGAATAGTTCGCATTCCTGCATACTGTCTGCGTATATGTGTTTATCTGTGTAGTGTAATCCTGCTTTGCTTATTCTCTTTCTTATGCTTCCGCCATAATAGAGCCGACTCATTTAATCGAACTGTTGTCCCGCTCGTGCTTCCTGGCCACGTGCGGATCATTGGTATCAGAGCTCATTCAAAGCTTCATCAGAGCACGTCAGCTTTGTTCGTGCTTAAGTTTTGTGTAGACACTTCCAACGAAGTTACCTGACTTATGCCGGTTCAACCTCGCTCGCAAACTCAGCAATCCAAGCAGAAACTACCTCCAGAGATGGTAGAAGAAACAGGTAATAGACATGCAATCGACGAGACATAGCAACTCATAGAGCAAGCGCTGGCTCAACAACGAATTGAAATGTTCGCCCAGTTCAATGAGATTCTCGTGCGATTTGCTTCGACATCAAGAGCATTTCCGATGAGAACTAACTCCGAAAAAATCAGCCCCTTCAAAAGCAAATGAATTTGGACATACAGAATCTAGAAAGAAAGATTGACGCAGAATCCGTCGACAATTGGGTACAACAATTGCAATCCTAGTACTCTGTGAATCAACTCTCAGAAGCCAACAAGATCACCATTGCATCTTTAAAGATGTCAACATCTGTGCACTGCTGGTGGGAGAACCTCTCGACAAAGATGGAGAAAAGCAGAGACCCCATCGACACATGGGAGAAATTTGTCGAATACATCCGAAAGGAGTTTTACCCGCCCAAGTACCTTGAGTAGCAGTATAAGAAGTGACAGCAGTTAAGGCAATGGAAAGACCAGTCCGTACAGAATTACACCGACGAGTTCTATCGACTCATGGCTAGACTTGGCAATCAAGAAGAAGAAAAAATTGCTTGTTCCGAAGTACGTCAGCGGATTATCCTAGTACATTTAGCAGGAGATAGAATTTTTTACTGTCAATACGCTCGCAAATGCATTCCACTATGCCAGCAAACTCGAAACCAAGCAGAAGGGAAAAGCATGCTTCGCGAGAAAGACGACATCAGGACGACCACCCGACAAGAAGGCATTAGCCAACTTTGACAAGTCGAAATCTTCTCAGTCGATTCCGCCAAAGCCAGATCACGGCAAAAATCTTTTTCACAAAAGAGAACGTAGAAAGCATCCCACCAGGAAATGGTGCAATTACCACCACTCATCTTGGCATGATATGTCTAAATGCAAAGCTTGGAAGACCCTTTTGGAAAAAGTGTCGACATCCGACGAGTTCGACAAGACTATGGTAGAATCTGACCCAGAAGCAACGACTATTTTGACGTCGACAATTTTTGCAGCCCCGACTATCGTCGACGAGGAGGAACGCGAGCGCCTACTCCATACACAGATATGGGTTCAAAACAATCCATTGCATCTGATTGTGGACAACGGGAGCCATAAGAAATTTGTTTCTGAAGAACTTGTGAAGAAACTAGGTCTTGTTACCAATCCGCATCCTCAGCCTTACAACATCAGTTGGATGAAGAATGGACAAGAGCTAAGGATCACCTGACAATGCAATCTTTCCTACTTCATAAAGCCTTTTGAAGATGAAGTACTTTGCAATGTGGCACCACTCTCCGTAGCCGACGCCCTATTTGGGAAACCTTACCTATGGGATCGCCATGGAAGTTACCAGTCATGACTGCAGAAGGTGATTGTCAGAATTCAGAATCAACGGTACAGCATACCAAAACGACGACCTACACCAACGATTGCAATGATATTTGCTAAACAGACAAAGAAGCTCATCAATCATGCTCAGAAGTTCGCATTGATTATGATAAAGCCGCAACATTCTAGGAAGACTGCAGCAACCAGGCGAGTCACCGACCAGTGCAGCTCTCGATAGAAGTAGCAGCTCAACAATATTCTTGATGAGTACCAGAACCTATTCCAAGTTCCAGACGGAGTACCTCTACATTGCCAGGTAAAACACTCTATTGAACTTGCTCCTGGTTCGTCTTTACCTAACGCATCTGTCTACAGAAGATCCATTCTCGAAAATGAAGAGATTCGCAGACAAATCCAAGAATTGATCGACAAAGGTCATATCCGACCCAGCTCCTCCCCTTGTGGAAGTCCAATCATCCTCGTTCCAAAGAAAGACGAGACTTGGCACTGTTGTCCGCCAAACTGCACACCAGCAGCAAAAATCTTTCGAAAGCCGTCTCTTCACTTCAAGTGAGAGAGATGTGGCCTTGGGGGCAAGCAATGAGCCAAGTACTGTCACCTGAATCCCAGCTCCTCCGTTTAGGCTAACTCCTAACGAAGCCAAGGGGGTAGTCCCTAAAAAAGAGTTTCACTAAGGCTCTAATATTTAAGTGTTTTTGTATGGGGTGATGCGGATGAGTGTTGTTTAGGAGTTTTCTTGTGATGAGACCATAAAATATGTAAAGATGAACAACAGATAATAAGCAATCCACGTTGCGAAATAAGATAACAAGATGGCAATATGATTCAAGATCTGATAAAACACTAAAGCATTCACAATATGAAAAAAATACAAGGACAAATGGTCCTAATCAATATATAAGCTTTTAGATAACCAATGCCTTATGGAGTCAAAGAAAAAATAAAGATTGTGATGCTGAAAGTGGGGTCTTGAAAAGTGTCATTTGTGAGATCGTTGTGCAGATTATCTTTGTAAATTGAAGATTTTAATGGTCTTGATTATTAGGATAAAACCAAGGATATTCAAGAGAATGTCCGGAAAGACAGTATCAAGTGCCTCCGTTCAAGGACATCTCGGGCCACCCAGTGCTCTAACCAGGTCGCGCAATGCTAACCAACAAACTAGAGGCTGAACATGGAACCCTGGCGCCCCCAACTAGGAGATTACCTACCGAACTTATCTTATCGCTCAACTCCGGATTGGTTGGTTATGGGGGTGCAAGTTTTATTAGTTATCACTTATGAACTTAACAAGTCTTCCACCTTTTTGAGTACTAACCCAACCGTTTCCGGTTGGCAGAGCATACGGGTGTTGGACGATCAACCACAAGTAAATTTATTAGGGGGAAAATGTGGGTTGAAATATTTTATTAAATTAAGAGCACTTTGTTCGACTCTCCGACAGAGAGCACTCTTGACTTAGTCTTAAGACCACAGTTCAAGAGACTTCCTACTTTAAAATGCCTAATGCAAGGGAAAAATGCAAATCTAATAATGCTCTCCGACAAAGAGTGCTCTTGACTTGGATTTGGCCAAGTTCAAGAGGCTTTGTTCGTTTTATGAAACAAGAAGCAGTTGTGATAACAAGATATTGAATTTTGTAATATTAAAATCATGTGATAACTCAATAGATGTGAGACACAGCTAGCATGCTACTTGCAAAATAAAATGAAATAACTGAAGGATCTAGTGTTCTACCAAGCAAATTTTACACTAAAGGTGGGATCAACCTCCGAACAAGGTTAACCACTAGAACCACCTGCACTTGAGAACCTCCAGCTAGCTTAAAGCTCTACCAAGGAAACCGACGGGGAAGGAAGAGTAACCACAAATTATGTGGTCCTGCCCCTGGGATGGAATCCCAAGGATACAACTTCCGGTCGAAAGCTTGGAAGAGAAATATGACAAGAGGAAATAAAGACTAATCTAAAACATGAACTGAAAAAGAACTAAGCTAAGCAAACCCAACACTCTTCCCCAAATGGGGAAGAAACCCAAAAGGTGGAGGACTCCTCCACTATAAACTTTTATTAATTTTTACAAGTGCCTTGGGTTTTAAAACCTTGAAGGACTTTTTGAGAGATAGGACTTTAAACTTGAAATGAAGTCTTGAAAAGTTTTACAAAGGATAATAAGATCTTGTAGGTTCAATCACTCCTTATGGCATTCATTTGATTTTGCTTTGATCTTTTGCTTCAAGATCTACCAAGTATCTCTCTCTCAAATCACCTACACAAGCTCGAAACAACTCAACAAGGCGCCCATTATTTGTCAAAAATCAAATAAATTTGAAATTTACTAAGTCTAAAAATGAAAACTAAGGTCTAAAACATAGAAAGCATGAGATTTTAACTTGAAATTATTAAGACGGTAAAACGGACCAGCGAACAACAAATGCCCTAAATATGTTAGAAATGAGATCTAAGATGTAAAAAATTTAAGAAATTTTTGTGGAAAAAATTCTATCTTTTGAAAAGAAACAAAACTTTAAACAAATCAAGCTACACTAAAGCAAGTATGAGATCTAACAAAGCTCAAATGCTTAACTTTTCCAATGTATGAGATTTCATTTTTAAAATGCAAAAATCTAGATCCAACTACCAACTTTTGATTAAAGCAAACTAAGCTAATCTCTAACAATGCTAACTTCTAAACAAATGAAAACTAAATGCTACTAATTAATCTTTGTTTTGTTTTTAGGGCTCTTTTGGAGAGGGACAAGAGGGAGAAATGGAGGCTTTTTGGAGACAAAAAACGAATGGATGAGGATGGCTTTAAGGTGGACGAATGGGAGAGATAGCTACTGGAATGGCAAGGGTGGATCTAGGATAAGAGGACAATAGGCTAGCAATTCAAGGCAAGGGAAAAAGGATTTCAAAGAGAAAAAGAGAGCTGGAAGATAGAAGCTCGTAGACCAAGGTAACCAAAGTTTGAATGAAGTTCTTTGTTGGAGAAGACAAGAAGTACTTGGAGAAGCTTGCAACCCTGCAAACAAAATATTAAGATAAATGGAACACTTGAATGGTGAAGGTATTAGATGCCAAGAGCTCCTAATAGATGCAAATCCCTAAAGACACAAACACTCAATGCAAATAGATAAGAGCCTAAGTACTAGATTGTTAGTCTTCAATAAGCACAATAATCAAATTTGCAATACAAGGGTAGGGTGAAAGAGATATTACTTCATGTAGGATGAAGACACAATGCCAAAAGCCCACCAAGTGACCTCCAAAGTCTCAATAATTTTATTAGCAATAAGATGCTTACAAAAATCCACCAGAGTTTCTATGCCAAAAAGTACATGAAGAGAAAGCTCAAATGGCCTCTCTTATATAACAAAACTCAATGCTAAAACCCTAATTCGAATTGGTAATGAAGAGAGCTAAAAACTCCATCAAAAACCAATCAAATCCATGTCAACACCAACCAAATCAAGCTTGGAGTCTTAACTGATCTTTAAACTTGAGTTTGGAGTCCATAATTTGAGGAAGGAGCCCCACATGCATTGATTTCATAATCCAACAACCCATTAATCAATTGCCAAATCACAAAAACGAATTTGCATGAAGGTGGGCGAATTTCTCAACTGTAGATCACTCCCAGTGCTCCGAAATTGATCTGAATCAGGTGGGTGAAGATTCCAATCATCATAAATGCTTTTTGCCATGTCATTTTGACTTTTACTTTATTCAATTTGGCTTTTTTTGGAGAGATTTAAATTATCTCCAATTTATTATTTTTTGAATATTCTAATTAATATTTCTCATTTTTTTATTTTTTGAGAAAATATTAATTATGAGGCCAAATAATTGTCTGAAACTTAGGGTTAACTGATCCGGGGATCATGAATGATTTTTGGCTTAAGTCTGGAGCCTTCAATCACTGAAATCGGATCCCGGATGACTGACATATTACAAATTGAAATTTCTCTATTTAAACTATAGAGAAATTTATTAAAATTTAAAAAATAATTAAAAACCCAAATTCGACGGACCCGGTAAAAAAATTTTGAAATTTTTTCTGAGGGTCCTAGAGACTTGGGACATGACCAAAACTTATTCTAATAGTGTCTAGTAGGCTTATATACATTAGTTGGACTCTAATAACCCCCCATGGCTAAAATTTTCAAAATCGGGCATTCCAGCTTTGGAGGAAGCGGGAGAAAACCTCATCGATTATAGCTCGGCTATAGGCAAAGTATAATTGATAAGGGAAAAAACTCCCTGGAATACCTTAGTTGCTTAATCAAGTCATGGGGAACCGAGACACTCAGATCCTACTAGCACACATTATTACAAACCCCCATGGGGCCATGGTCATGTCGACTCAAAAATAAAACTGGCTAGCCAAAACTAGCTAACTGCTGCATTCTGAAACCCAGATACTCTGGAAGTGAACACTGATGTGTTCCAACACTGGCGGCTCAATAAGGTTTCAACTATTTGTACAAAATAGGTGATGACAGGCACATTTGCATCGACTACAGGGCACTCAACAAAATTTCGGTGAAGAATAGGTACTCTCTGTCGCGGATAGACGAGATCATCGACTATCTGAAAGGTGCTAAATTATTTACTAAGCTTGACCTCAAGTTGAGATATCATCAGATTCCAATCAATGTTACAAAAACCGAACCGGTGGTCGAACCGGCCGACCCTGTGAACCGGAACCGGACCAAAACCGGAAAAAAAAACCGGATCATAAAACCGGTCCACCAAAAATACATAAAATATTGAAATTTTGAAAAATTATATATATATTCATGTGCATCCATGTACATTCAAACTATTATACACAAAATATGAAAAGTATCTCATTTATATAGCAAATAAGAGTGCACAGAACCAAAATAGCTCTTACAGCTCTTACTGTCCATTGTGATGCATTGCCCTCTGTTCTAATATTTGTAAAATAAGGCCACCCTGCTCTCTTGGAAGGTGCATATAAAAAATGCACTGATCAACAAAGACTAGCCCACTCTTCCCTAACTTTCCAGACATGAAAGTCTCCTCTAATTACCTGGAGCTTGAAGCAGCTTGGGAAAATCAAGATGAATAGAGAACATGCTGTACTGCAAGTATTTTGTCCATTATAGTGATTTCCCTTTTGGTACAATAATATCCTAGGTGAACCATTATTAAATTTTCCACTAAAAGGAGTTAACACCCAATACCACATATATTTCTCAGATACTTCAATGCCAAAAGGGATTCCAAATATCTTATTATCTACCACGGCACTATAAAGATTCATCTTTTATCACAGGGCTATGCCATAAATTGTTGAGAGATGTCCTTTTGAAATGATTCAGTGTAGATTGGTGTTACAGAACCTGTGGGCTTCTACCCGACTTACATGTCAAAGTCTAAGTCTAAAAAAAAAAAATTAAAAATAATTTTCTGGCAAAAACCGGTTTTCTCTACAAAACCGGTTTTGTAAACCGGTTTTGTCCTGAACCGGTCGGTTTTGACCGGTTCGGTGACTGAACCGGCCGGTTCAGGACAAAACCGTCCAAAAACGGTTTAAAGGGCCGGTCCGGACCGGAAAGATGCCGGAACCGGTCTAACCGACCGGTTTTGCCTAAACCGGTTCGGTTTTTGTAACATTGATTCCAATCAATCCCTCGGATGTATGGAAAACTACTTTCAAGACCAAGGAAGGATTGTTTGAATGGTTAGTCATGCCTTTCGGCTTAACCAATGCACCTGCGACCTTCATGCGATACATGGATAACATTCTTCGACCTTTCATCGGAAAATGGGTCATTGTCTATCTTGACAACATACTGATTTTCAGTCGATCATGGGAAGAACACGTCGGACAACTTCAGCAAGTCCTCGACACTCTCCAGCAACATCGACTCTACTTGAACATGGACAAATTCTCATTTGCGATGAACAACATCAAATATTTGGGGTTTGTCACTGACTCTAGAGGCATTCACGTCGACCCAGACAAAGTACAAATTCTCAAAGATTGGCCCATTCCTCACAGCATTCAAGAACTACGAAGTTTTCTTGGTTTGGCGAATTTCTATCGACGATTCATACTCGGATTCAGTCACATAGCCTGGCCCTTGAATCAGTTGACGAAAGGAAGTGGGAAAACTATCTTCAAATGGACACCGACACAACAAGCAGCTTTTGAACAGCTCAAACACAAGATCTGCACTACACCAGCACTTGTGTTACCTAATTTGCATCGGCCCATTGAGATTGAGACAGATGCATCGAACTATGCTTTGGGCATAGTGATCACTCAGTCTGGTCACCCAATCGCTTTTCATTCCGAATCTTTTAACGACATTGTTAGAAGGTATTCGACGTATGAAAAAGAACTGTACGCCATTGTGCAAGCTCTGAAGCAATGGAGGCATTACATCCTTGGCAAGGAAACGGTCATCCTCACTGACCACAAGCCTCTACAGTTCGCTCTGACCCAGTCAAAACTACAAACAACCAGACAACTCAAGTGGATTAATTACCTACAACAATTCCAGTTGGTAATTAAGTATCGGAAAGGTAAAGCTAACACCGTCGCTGATTGTCTAAGCCGACCACCCATTACTCTCCTTTTTACAGTGATGAGTATGCAGGGATATGACACCACTACTTGGCCTCAATTGTATCAGGAAGACATAGACTTTTCACCAGTCTATCGACAACTTCAAACTGACAAGTCGTCAACCGCCGACTATTTCCTGAAAGATACCTTCCTATACAAGCTTGGACAACTTTGTGTACCGACAGGTGAGCATCGATAGTAGCTCATTTGGGATGCGCACTACAACAAGACTGCAGGACACTTTGGGGTAGCAAAGACCCTTGCTATTCTCCAAAAGTATTTATTTTGGCCTGCACTTAAAACAGACGTCAACAAGTACATTCAATCTGTGATGCACCTGCAACAATTAATTAACAAGAATATGCGGAATAGCAGAAATGACAGAACTCAGAATCACTTTTATATTGATCACAGGCCACTTCGAGGGGGCAACCTCCTTTGAGCAAGCTCCATACAATTAACTTCACGGTGCCTTCATAGGTCTCAACACACACTTATATACTAATTCTAGGCGCCAATACTATGGGTCAAAACCATGGGCTGTTACAAACTATGGATTAACAATACTATGGGCGACTTACAAAGCATATGCGCCAACAACAATAACACAAACTATTGATCAACAAATACTACGGGACGACTTACAAAGCATATGCGTCCAACAACAACATACTAACAAGGTAAAGACATGGGTTCGTAACATCCCCTCCCCCTTAAAAAAGGCTTGTCCTCAAAGCTTTAGATGTGGAAATTGTTGTTGAATCTGAAGGAGTGCTTCCCATGTAGCATCCTCTAGTTGCATGCCGTGCCACTGAATTAAGACCTCTGTGATAGAGCGAGAGCGAAGCTGACGTGTGCACCAATTGAGGATGGCCTCTGGCTCCAAAAGCATGGATCCTTCATTATCCAGTTCGGGTAAAATCGTTTGTCCACTGATGTTGGTGCCAAGAACTTTCTTCAAACAAGAGACATGAAAGACTGGATGAATGTGGGAAGAAGGAGGAAGTTCCAATTTATAAGCAACGGACCCAATCTTCTGAAGAATCTGATATGGCCCATAGAACTTTGGAGCGAGCTTATGACGCCCTTTGAGTTTCAAGGATGATTGTTTGTACGGCTGGAGATGAAGAAAAACCATATCGCCGACTTGAAAAGTGCGCTCAGAACGGTGCTGATCAGCTTGTTGCTTCATGCGATTTCTTGCCATGTGAAGATTGTCCCGCAAAATGCGAAGAATCTGATCGCGGTTTCGAAGGACCGTGTCAACTTCCTGAACTGGTGAACTGGTGGGGGTGTATGGAAGAAGAGCTAGAGGTGCCTGACCATAGACTGCTTCATATGGGATCATTTTAGAGGCAGTGTGGTAAGAGGTATTGTACCACCATTCAACGAGAGGGAGCCATTTTGCCCACTGATGTTGTTGTTCCGAGGTGAAGCAACGAAGATAAGTTTCCAAGCATTTATTGACAATTTCAGTCTGACCATCTGTTTGTGGGTGATACCCTGAACTCATCTTCAGTTTGGTGCCAGTGTGGCGAAATAGTTCTATCCAAAAATGACTGGTGAAAGTCGCATCACGATCCGAGACAATGGAAGAAGGGATGTCATGAAGATGAAAGATCTAGTCCAGAAAAATTTGAGCAACGGAGGAGGCTGTATAGGGATGGCTGAGAGCACAAAAATGACTATATTTGGAGAGGCGATCAACCACAATGAGAATCACTGTCTTCCCGCCAGATTTAGGGAGCCCTTCAATGAAATCCATAGAAATATTTGTCCAAATCCGTGTAGGTATGGGCAAGGGTTCAAGCAATCCTGGAAGGAGTGTTGTTTCACCCTTATTGCGCTGGCATGTATCACATTCGGCCACCATCTGTTGAATTGTCCTTTTCATGCCCTGCCAAAAGAAGTTACATTGTGCTCGTTCATACGTTTTGAAGAACCCAGAGTGCCCTGCCGATGGAGAAGCATGGAGTTCATAGAAAACAGCCTGTTGAAGATCTGTGCTCTGGGGAAGCACCAGACGACCCTTGTATCGCAGAGAAGCACCATCCCAAGAGTAATGTGGTACAGCAGAAGGGTTGTTGGTCAAGCGTTGGATGATTTGAGATAAGGAGGAGTCATTGACATAACCCTGTTGAACAGATTGCAACCAATTTGGAACAGGCATAGAAATAGCTGAAAGAGAACCTTGGGCATCAAATGTGCGAGAAAGAGCATCTGCCACAATATTGTCTTTACCCTTCTTGTAAGTGATCTCATAGTCATAACCCATGAGTTTGCTAACCCATTTCTGTTGTGCCGGGGAGGAGACACGCTGGTCCAAGAAATATTTCAGACTCTGGTGATCAGTCTTGATGCAGAAATGATTCCCTAAGAGGTATGGGCGCCACTTCTGTACTGCATGCAAAATAGCCATCATTTCCTTCTCATAGGTAGAGGCAGCTAAATTCTTACCTGAAAGGGCTTTGCTGGTGAACGCAATGGGGTGCTCATCCTGAAGGAGAACAGCACCAAGTCCATTGCCGCAAGCATCACTCTCAATAGTGAAGGGCTTGGAAAAATCGGGCATAGCTAGCACAGGTGTAGTACACATAGCTTGTTTTAGTTTGTCAAATGCACACTGAGCAACAGGTGTCCATGTGAAGGCATCCTTTAGACCACTGATAAAACAACTCCGGTAAAAGTCATCAGACAATCCTTCGGTGTGGTTGGATAGATTCTCAAATTCGGTTTGATACTCTCTCACAGTGCCAGTTTGGCGAAGTTTAGTGAGGGCTCCTGTGAAGTCATCAAAAGCACTAGGACCAAATCGTTGCAAAAGGAGCTGGCAAAAGTCTGGCCATTTGGGCTCTGGATGAGCCTTGATGTACCAACGGTACCATTGAAGAGCTTCCTGTTCCAAATGAAAGGATGCCAACGGAACTTTGATGACATCAAAAGTATTATGCAGACTGAAATATTGTTCTGCACGATAGATCCATCCAGTTGGATCGGTACCATTGAAACGAGGAAAATCAAGCTTCGGGCCACAGAAATTGCTGGAAGAAGAGAACCCATTGTCTGCTGAAGACTCGGACTGCCATTTGTTGTTCATAGCTGAATGTTCAAGATGGAGACCGAGAAATTTTTCATCCAGATCCTGGAGTTTGGCTTGGATGGCTGCAAGTGCGTCCTCCATGGTTTTTGCTCCTACACGGGTGACAACCATAACCATGATTTTTTATTTTTATTTTTTTTCTCGGTTGACTGGGTAGGAAAACAAAAACAGAAACTACTTCAGTAAAGGAAAATCTGGACTTGGGAAAAAATCAGAAGGGTAATTGGGGTTTGATTAGGTTTTGGACACTGTTGGATAGACAGGGAAGCAAAAATGAGGATTTCAGAAGCGGGGTGAAAGAATGGGAAAATTTGGCAGAGGGGAACAAAGAAGCAGAATTCAGAAAGGAACTCTGTGGTAAATTTTGAAGGTGATTGGGTGAAATCTGAGGAAGTTATGGCAAACCCTAAAAATAGACAAATGTGAGATTTCGGGCTTTGGGAAGGGGAATTGGGGATAGGGTCCTCAGGACTGAAATATGCAGAATGGGATGATAGGGGTTCCCCGAAAATTTCAAGGGAAACAGAGTGAAAATAAGGGAGAACGGCTCGAAAGGGATCTGGAACAGCGCCGAATGGATTGAAAACGGTTGAATCTGGAACGGCTTGCAAAATGGATCTGAAACGGCGCAGCAGTGATCGACAATAGTTCAGCTGAAAGTAGATATGGACCCCAGGTATGTGCGGCTTCCTAACAGATCAGGGGTTTCACTCGGCCACCAATGCTGTCTGACGGCTTGCTTATTGGGGCAGTACCCCTCACTCCACGGCTCAGGTAAAACTGATAACCGTTTTGCCACAAACGACAACTCTTGCTTTACCTCACGGGTGGGAACTAGTCAATCAGGTAGGGGTCGTTACTCTTTTCGCTGGCAGGTCCTCTCAATGGGCCAGCTACTTCGAGGTTCCTGTGGTACTCCTCACAATGAGTTTTAGGGCTTACGCCTAAGTACTTCCCACAGTTAAGCGGATAGGGATTATTCCCAAATCCGAACCTGCAACAGATGCGAAAAAAAATTTGGCATAAATTTCACCCAGCGAGCCCAAGAAAGTGTTCTGATACCAGATGTGATGCACCTGCAACAATTAATTAACAAGAATATGCGGAATAACAGAAATGACAGAACTCAAAATCACTTTTATATTGATCACAGGCCACTTCGAGGGGGCAACCTCCTTTGAGCAAGTTCAATACAATTAACTCAATGGTGTTGTTATCACATATATAGTAGCCGGGCTACCATACATTATTTTTCTCATTCCAGTACACCATTCAGCCAGTTCCCTTACATTTGAGATGCTGAGATGAGCATCTAGATTGGATCACTATCAGATTGTGGACAGCAGTTGTATTCCCCATGCCATGACTGAGTCTCAGGACACTCAGAGAGATGACCGATATAGCCATTATACCATTTGTACAGAGCAGTCAGTAGTGTTCAGAGTTGCAGCAGCAGTTCCAGAGGACAGGTGATGGTACAGGTTGATGAGCTTTCAGGTATATGACTCAGCAGGTATATCATGGTGTTATGGTTAGATTGCTTTTATACTTATTCTTATAGCATGTCTTAGCACTCAGTGTCATGATCTGGCGATCATATAGATATTTGGACCTGGTCGATCTATTATATATATTACATTGTCCCTACTCAGACTTAGAAGTTCACTATTCATACTCATTGGTTTTACCCTCCTTAGGGAGAATAGAGGTGATCATTCAACCATACCTTGGCTTGCTAGTGTTGGCTCCATTATTCATTGTCTTCATCCATCCATGGCCTACCTTTTAGATTATCACCCTGACTTACTACTTGACTAGTGGCATGGAGGACTTTTCCCACTGTAGCCTCTGTATTGGATGAGCTTCCCTGTTTATTGTGTCTCGGCTCTGAGTTGGTGACAAAACTTACCTATGGTGAGCTGGAGTTCCTTGTGAATTCCCCCTAGTCACTAAAGTTGTGTTGGCTAAACCTGAAACTTTTGGTGCTGCCATGAATACAAAATCTGGAAAAATGAAATGCTATATCTTGTATGAAAAGCCCATTCATGCAATGTGTTTTTAAACACACATGAATGAGAGGCATGCCAAATGAACATGGCAATGAAAATAAAATGTTATATCTTTTGGAAAAATAAATACCTAGGTAAACAAGCTGTCCATGACACACCTAGAAGTGCTCAGGTAAACAAGTGCCTTAAAAACACACCTGCAGCAGAAACCCTAAAATAAATGTAAATCTATGCAATGTGTTTATAAACACACATAGATCAAGGCTATGGAAACTTCAGGCCCAAAAGCAATAGAACTTAAATGCTACATCTAAACAATTGCTGGCCTTATTTGTATTATGGATTGTGCGCATCTGTGAAGGTGAATAAACCCTCTTTAAACAACTCATCCATTTGTGAGACACCGCCATTCCCTGTGTTATTGCTCATTCAGTATATACTATGGTGTATTCCCTTTCCCTTGCCAAAGTGTCACAAAGTCAAGTCAGTCAAGTCATCCCTTAGCCTAGCCAGTTAATTTAGCCTTCACCCTTCACTAGCAAATTGATCACAACTATGAAGTGAGTATGATCCTGAAAGTCTAGTCTGAGTAATAATAATAATTAACGACACTATACATTTGGTTTTAGATCGCCAGTTATGATTACTATGTGTTCTAATTGTTGTTTGCATAAGTTGTAAAGCATGTATTAACCTTGACACTTTGCAGCAGCCTTGGATGATGGTCTGAGTTATATTTGGTCTTGGTTAGACCTAGTTTGACCATGGAGGACCATGGGACATGAGATGTTGGACCTTATGATGATATGGATAGATGATATATGGTCTATGTACACATACATGATGATTCTATGCAGCAGCTACAGGGTTATGATGATGATTTTTGGTTTACAACAGTGTTTGGACATTTACAGATTATTATTATTGGCCCTGTTCCGGTATATTGGATATTTATTTTGATCATGCAGAGACTCATATGGTGTATGAATACACATCTTGGATGGATTTGGACCTTCTGAGTCCAATGGGACAGTTTGTTTTCAGTTCCGGGCACTTACAGTGATGATTGAGCCTCAGTAGGCTGTACCAGTGCAGTTTTGGTATGTCGGAGGCCCTGTCGAAGCAGATGTGATTTTTATCCGGTTGACCTAGGGCGCTGATGATGGAGGGGGTGGTCCAGCCACTTGTTTTTACCATATTTCCCCCCTCCCGGACACACTGGTGCCCTCACCTTGACAGCGCAGGCACTCCAGGAGGCTGTTTGGGGCAGTTTCACGCTTCCCGAGGCATTTCAGGATTGGTAGAAATGGCTATTGAGGAAACCGATTTGGGCTAGTGAGGCAAAGTTATGGCATGGGATGATCAGTGATGATAGATCGGGGCCTTCCACACCTCCTCCAGCAGTTTCAGCTTCATCGGGGCCCGCATCCATCACTTATAGCACTTTCAGTGGATTTCTGAGGTCTTTTTTGAGGACCACGACTTGACTATGGAGGCACGATTTGGTACATTCATGATTATTTATTGGTTATTGTGCTATGGGGATTGACCAAGGAGGGATAAAATTACCCCTTGGACCCACCATAAGCCTCTTATGATATTTTATCATCATGATTTGGTGGGATTCGCCTCTTATAGGGCGATTTTGTCCACTTACATTATATTTTATTAGTGATCCATGTATTTTATTGTTGAGCTCATCTCAACCATTGATTAGACATTTGTATCTTTTAATCTTAGCCACTCATTCAAAAAGTGGTTAGGGTTTTGGTGCCTCTCCTTCCTATTTAAAGGAGAGAGCCTCTCATTGTAAAGGGACTTTTGGCTCTGGATTATTGGAATAGAAAATTATTATTGCATCTATCTCCAGTGTTGTGGTGAATGTTTTTGGTGTTCGTTCGTTGGTTCTTCCTTTGCACTGAGTTATTGGAGATCTTGTTTGCCATATATTTTGTACCACGATTTTGCATCTACAGGTGGAGGCCGATTTGCTTGGAGGAGGAGGTATTGGTAGGGGAAGACTCTCCCTACTTCTTCTTTGGAGCTCTTCGTTGGTAACAGAGAGTATTACTGTCCCAGGACCTTCTATTTCATGTTACTATTGCATTTCTCTTGTATTTCCTCCATGCTTGATCTTACTGATTGAATCGCTATTCCTTGGTTTGACAGGTAGAGGAGGTCGCACTTGTGGGCTAGGGCATCAATTCGGCAAGTAAATCAACAATCTCTCATTTGATCTCTGCGGGAATCTTCCTCAACATCAAGGCATCTCATTCACATCACTCAGGTATGATCTCAAGGTAAGTTCTATCTCCATGATCTATCCAATTGTCAAAAACATTTAAAACCCTAATTAATTAAAACCCCATTTTACATTTTTTCAGATCTACTTAGATCTAGTGGGTTGTTGGGCATAATATTGAAAACCCACCTCTATAGCATCCACGGCATCCCGGATCTATAGTTTGGTGAGGATTGGCTTCCGTTTGACCCCCCTCCCATGCCAACTTAGCTTCTCCCAAGCAAGGCGCACTTCACTAGTTGAGCAAGTTGACCTAGATCTAGGTGGTGGGTGTTCGAGATTCCACTTGATTTGTCATCTACACATCCAATAACATACACCCAGGTTGTTACTTTTCTGAATTTCACCTTGTGGGCCCTATTCCACATTTTAAGGGATTTAATCCCCATTTTGGACCACTTGGAACACTCAAACTCAGATCTACTAAGATCTAGCCGTTGGATTGCCACGAAATTATAGATCCATACTCCTACTTGACTAACCTACCCGGATCTAAAGTTTGGATGCCATCCGACTTGTCTTGACCCACCTAACCCCACTTTTTAGCCTCCTTGGGCAAAGTCGCACCACCTTGGAGAAGTGAGTTGACTCACTTCTAGGACGTGGGTACTTGAGATTTTTGGAGATTTGAAACCAGAATAATTCAAAACCTAGGTCTAGACTATCACTTTGTCAAATCTTGCCTTGGGGATAGCATTCCTTGTTTTAAGGGATTGTGGTCCACTTGGGTCAAACCTAGATCTAGACACATTCATCCATCGAAACCTCTATTGCTTACTTGTCCCATGTACTAGGAGTCCTAAACCACAAGTCAACCCTACTTTGACTCCACTTCCCAATTCCCAAGGCACTGGTTTCTCTACAAGTTAAATCGACTTTCCTAGATTGTTGGATTGACTTGTGGTTTGAC
Source organism: Larix kaempferi (assembly GCA_027924585.1). Lineage (NCBI taxonomy): Eukaryota > Viridiplantae > Streptophyta > Pinopsida > Pinales > Pinaceae > Larix > Larix kaempferi. Next base: position 14,340,780 of record BSBM01000729.1, read on the forward strand.
CTATGCATGGTGAACTAAACCCTTGAAGCTATCATGTATCATGGTCAAGCTTGTCATCTGTACTAGTTAGCCCCAATACAACCCTTAAACTACCCTGCACTGGACACAGTTCCCAAGGCGGTGGGTCTTCTGACATTGAACTAGTACACTAGCCCTAGATCTCACTTCAAACATTATAAGTCACTCTTACATCAACCATGAACCAAAGCTATGCCGATTGAACCCTTCACTTGGCTTGTGACTTCAACCTATAAGGTCTAGGATAAACCATACACTTAACTTCACCTAGAAATACCCTGATTTGGTGTTTTGGTTTTGATCTCTCCTGTCGGGAGTAGATCGGGTCTCCCCCTTTGTTGTCTGGGCTAGATAACATAAAGCGAAGGTTGCCTCGACTGGCGTGACAACCATATATTGGAGGTCGAGGTGATCGTGGTTGCACCTTTTGAGTTGCCCTTCCCTATTGCCATCCATGACTGGATACATCCATAGGGGTAACTACAGTTTAGGTGATAACATGTGCCTTCATAGGTCTCAACACACACTTATATACTAATTCTAGGCGCCAATACTATGGGTCAAAACCATGGGCCGTTACAAACTATGGATCAACAATACTACGGGCGCCTTACAAAGAATATGCGCCAACAACAATAACACAAACTATTGATCAACAAATACTACGGGACGACTTACAAAGCATATGCGTCCAACAACAACATACTAACAAGGTAAAAACATGGGTTCCTAACACGATCATGTGTGGTTTGTACCATTGCTAAACCACCTAATCGACAACAGGGATTGTACACACCTTTGCCAGTTCCTAGTCGACCATGGGAATCTATTTCTATGGACTACTTGACAGGATATCCTATTACGAAACATCAACGTGATGTGATCTTAGTAGTAGTCAACAGATTTTCCAAGATGGCCATTCTCATTCCATTCAAAAAGACGACGACAGCGCAACAAACTGCTCAGCTCTTCTTTGCACATGTTTGGAAACACTTTGGTTTACCAACAACCATCATTTCCGATCAAGATGCCAAATTCGTCAGCATCTTTTGGAACTCTTTGGCAGCAGCTAGACACAAGACTCTCATTCTCGACAACTTTCCATCCTCAGACAGACTAACAGATGAAAGTTGTGAATCGCTTGGTAGTACAATTGCTTCGCATGTACAACCACAAGCATTGACGAACATGGGATGAAACTTTGAAAGTCTTCCATACATACATCACAGCTACAATCGTGCTTAGCACAACTCTACGGGAAAGAGTCCATTTGAGATCTATTACGGATTTCAACCCTCAGCACCTATCGACTTGATCAGCTCCTCGACACAGTCCAACGACACTGACTACAACCAGCGGGAAGTTGACAAAGCATTGAAGTTTCGAGAACAGATTTGCAACATCCAGCGACAAGCACATGAAATGTTGCAACGAGCAAACGCGAAAGCTAAGGCCCGACCAACAAGCATTGTATTCCTCATTCATTCCAAATTGGGGATGAGGTCTGGTTACATCTTAAGAAGGAGCGCTTCAGCGGTCCTGTTATCATATATATAGTAGCCGGGCTACCATACATTATTTTTCTGATGCCAGTACACTATTCAGCCAGTTCCCTTACATTTGAGATGCTGAGATGAGCATCTACATTGGATCACTATCAGATTGTGGACAGCAGTGTATATTCCCCATGCCATGACTGAGTCTCAGGACACTCAGAGAGATGACCGATGTAGCCATTATACCATTGGTACAGAGCAGTCAGTAGTGCCCAGAGTTACAGCAGCAGTTTCAGAGGACATATGATGGTACAAGTTGATGAGCATTCAGGTATATGACTCAGCAGGTATATCATTGTGTTATGGTTATATTGCTTTTATACTTATTCTTATAGCATGTCTTAGCACTTAGTATCATGATCTGGCGATCATATAGATATGTGGACCTGGTTGATTTTATTATATATATTATATTTGTCCCTACTCAGATTTAGAAGTTCACTATTCATACTCATTGGTTTTACCCTCCTTAGGGAGAATAAAGGTGATCATTCCACCATACCTTGTCTTGCTAGTGTTGGCTCCATTATTCATTGTCTTCATCCATCCATTGCCTACCTTTTAGTTTATCACCCTGACTTATTACTTGACTAGTGGCATGGAGGACTTTTCCCCACTGTAGCCTCTGTATTGGATGAGCTTCCCTGTTTATTGTGTCTCGGCGCTGAGTTGGTGACAAAACTTACCTATGGTGAGTTGGAGTTCCTTGGAATTCCCCCTAGTCACTAAAGTTGTGTTGGCTAAACCTGAAACTTTTAGTGCTGCCATGAATACAAAATATGGAAAATGAAATGCTATATCTTGTATGAAAAGCCCATTCATGCAATGTGTTTCTAAACACACATGAATGAAAGGCATGCCAAATGAAAATGGCCATGAAAATAAAATGTTATATCTTTTGGAAAAAATAAATACCTAGATAAACAAGCTGTCCATGACACACCTAGAAGTGCTCAGGTAAACAAGTGCCTTAAAAACACACCTGCAGCAGAAAGCCTAAAATAAATGTAAATCTATGCAATGTGTTTATAAACACACATAGACCAAGGCTATGGAAACTTCAGGCCCAAAAAGCAATGGAACTTAAATGCTATATCAAAACAATTGTTGGCCTTATTTGTATTATGGATTGTGCGCATCTGTTAAAGGTGAATAAACCCTCTTTGAACAACTCATCCATTTATGAGACACCACCATTCCCTGTGTTGATTGCTCATTCAGTATATACTATGGTGTGTATTCCCTTTCCCTTTGCCAAAGTGTCACAAAGTTAAGTCAGTCAAGTCATCCCTTAGCCTAGCCAATTATTTTAGCCTTCACCCTTCACTAGCAAATTGATCACAGCTATGAAGTGAGTATGATCTTGAAAGTCTGGTCTGAGTAATAATAATAATTAATGACACTATATATTTGGATTTAGGTCGCCAGTAATGTTTACTTTGTGTTATAATTGTTATTTGAATCAGTTGTAGAGCATGCATTAACCTTTGACACTTTGCAGCAGCTTCTGATGATGATCTGAGTTATATTTGGTCATGTTGACTTGGTTAGGCCTAGTCTGACCAAGGTCAAACATAGGACATGAGATGGTTGGACCTTATGATGATATGGACAGATGATATATGGTCTATGTATACATACATGATGATTCTATGCAGCAGCTACAGGGTTATGATGATGATTCTTGGTTTACAGCAGTATTTGATCATTTACAGATTATTATTATTGGCCCTGTTCCGATATATTGGATATATATTTTCATCATGCAGAGACTCATATGGTGTATGAGTACACATTTTGGATGGATTTGGACCTTCTGAGTCCGATGAGACAGTTTGTTTTCAGTTCCGGGCACTTACAGTGATGATTGAGCCTCAGTAGGCTATCCCAGTGTCGTTTTGGTCTGTCGGAGGCCCTGTCAGAGCAGATTTGATTTTTATCCGGTTGACCTAGGGCGCTGTGGTTGGAGGGGGTGGTCCAGCCACTTGTGTTTACCATATTACCCCCCTCCCGGACACACTGGTGCCCTCACCTTGACAGCGCAGGCAATCCAAGAGGCAGTTTGGGGCAGTTTCACGCTTCTCGAGGCATTTCAGGATTGGTAGAAATGGCTATTGAGGAAATCGATTTGGGCTACTGAGGCAATGTTATGGCATGGGATGATCAGTGATGATAGATCAAGGTCTTCCACCCCCCCTCCAGCAATTTCAGCTTCATCGGGGCCCGCATCCATCACTTATGGCACTTTCTGAGGATTTCTGAGGTCTTTTGAGGCCTACGATTTGACCATGGAGGCACGATTTGGTACATTGATGATTATTTTATGATTATTGTGCTATGGGGATTGACCAAGGAGGGCTAAAATTACCCCTTGGACCCACCATAAGCCCCCTATTATATTTTGTCATGATTTGGTGGGATTCCCCTCTTCTAGGGCGATTTGGTCCACTCATATTATATTTTATTAGTGATCCATGTATTTTATTGTTGAGCTCATCTCAACCATTGATTAGACATTTGTATCTTTTAATCTTAGCCACTCATTCAAAAAGTGGTTAGGATTTTGATGCCTCTCCTTCCTATTTAAAGGAGAGAGCTTCTCATTGTAAGGGGTCTTTGGCTCTTGGATTATTGGTATAGAAAAACTTTCTTATGGAAATTCTTGTGGTCTCCTTTGCATCTGGTGTTCTTAGATGGTGATTGGAAAGTCTATTGCAACCTAGCATTTGGAATTTGTGGTAAGATCTATCTTTTTTTGGAAATCATTGTCTTGTCTACAGGAGGGCGACTTCAACAAAGGCGATTTTGCAAGGCTTCTTCAAATCGACTTTCTTGCCATTTGCTTGTATCAGGGGGTTATCATTAGCATCATTGTGATCTATGCTATCTTTTTGTTACTTCTCTTGTGGCATTAGTCTTATCTCTTGATTACATCAAATCTGATATTGTTGACGTTTGTTGTGCAGGAGAGAGGGCGCATTGGCTTCTTGGACTAAATCGATTGCATAGAAAACTACCTCAAAGCTTCTCAAATTGATCGGGTTTGCATAGATCATCATCATCAAGGCATCTACAAGGTTACCCAGGTAAGATCCACAGGTTTGTTTCTCTTACCTTGATCCAATCCATTGACATAGCTCATAAATTGATAAAACCCTTATTTCTTCAAACCCTCATTGATACATTTTCTCAGATCTACGTAGATCTAGTGGGTTATTGGGTATAATATTGAAAACCCACCTCTATAGCATCCACGACATCCTGGATCTATAGTTTGGTGAGGATTGGCTTCCATTTGACCCTCTTCCCATGCCAAACTAGCTCCTCCAAGCAAGGGCGCACTTCTTGGTGAGGGTGAGTTGACCTAGATCTAGGTGATGGGTGGTTGAGATCCCGCTTGATTCATAATCTACACATCAAATAACCTACCCCCAGATTGTCACTTTTCTGATTTCTACCTTGTGGGCCCTATTCCACATTTCAAGGGATTTAATCCCCATTTTGGACCACTTGGTATCTTCAAACTCAGATCTAGTAAGCTCTAGCCGTCGGATTGCCTTGAAATTGTAGATCCATACTCCTACTTGACTAACCTATCCGGATCTAGAGTTTGGATGTCATCGGACTTGTCTTGACCCCACTTATCCCACTTTTAGGCCTCCTTGGGCAAAGTCGCACCACCTTGGAGAAGGGAGTTTGTCCACTTCTAGGACGTGGGTACTTGAGATTTCAGTGGATTTGGAACGGGAATAATTCAAAACCTAGGTCTAGTAGGTCACCTTGTCAAATCTTGCCTTGGGGATAGCATTCCTTATTTTAAGGGATTGTGGTCCACTTTGGTCAAACCTAGATCTAGACCTATTCATCCATCAAGACTTTAATTGCCCACTTGTCTCATGCAATAGGAGTCCTTAACCACAAGTTAACTCTACTTTGACTCCATTATCCCAATTCCCAAGGCACTGGTTTCTCTCCGAGTCAATTCGACTTTCCTAGAATGTTGGATTAACTTGTGGTTTGACCTTAGTGTGGTAAACTAACCCTTGATGCCATCATGTATCATGATCAAGCTGGTCACTTGTACTAGTTAGCCCCAATTCAACCCCTAACTACCCTGCATTGGACACGGTTCCCAAGGCAATGGAATTTCTCACATTGACTAGTACTCTAATCCCAGACCTTGTCTTCAATTATTATAAGTCACTCTCACATCAATAATGAACTAAAGCTACACTCATTAAACCCCTCACTTGTCTTGTGACTTCATCTTAAGGTCTAGGATAAACCATACACCTTACTTCACTTAGAACCAACTTGATTTGGTGTCTTGGTTTTGATCTCTCCTGTCGAGAGTAGATCGGGTCTCCCCCTTTGTTGTCTGGGCTAGATAACATAAAGTGAAGGTTGCCTCGACTGGCGTGACAACCATATATTGGAGGTAGAGGTGATTGTGGTTGCACCTTTTGAGTTTCCCTTCCCTATTTGCCATCCATGAGTGGATACATCCATAGGGGTAACTACAGTTTAGGTGATAACAGGTCCATACAAGAAGTTGAAACCTTTGCGATATGGTCCATACAATATTCTTCAGCAAATTGGCGAAAACGCTTTCCAGCTTGACATTCCTGCATTCTTGGGTCTACATCCAGTATTCAATGTGGATCTACTTCGACCATACCATGCACCATTGTTGGAACATAACGACTTACCGACAGCAGAACCTGACGACATCCATCCAGATGTTCAGGAGCCTCTTCCTTGCGACACCTTTGTGGGATGACGAGTACACCATATAAGGACGAACACAATTCCCTTGTTTCAAGTTGCTAAAGCTGGACAGATCCCAGCACAAGGAAAATGGTACTCTGCTACTAAACTAACCGACAAGTTTCCTCACCTTCACGAGCAAACAATGGGGACCATTGTTTCTTAAGGAAAAAGGTCTGATCCATATCGCAGCTGGCATTGTTGTCGAGTGCTAACATCGACTGCGACAAGTCATCGACGTTGACACAACTTCGACAAGTTCTGACTTCGACAAGCTCCGCAACTTCGACAAGTTCAGCGACCTCAAACCGTTTCGCGACATCGACTTGCGCAACCTCGACTTGCGAAGCATCGACCTGCGACTTGCGACTGTCGAACTTCGACAAATTGTCTCTTTGTCTTCCAGTCAACCGTAACGGTTGAACTTCCGAAACCGCTCTAACTTCTTTTGTAACTGAACATAACAGGCAGGCCACCAAGCATCTCAGCACTCTCTATAAAAGCATGTAAACTATTGTAATATACATCTTATTGATCTGGTTTTCAGTAATAGAGAAGAATCGATCGCATTCCTGCATATTGTCTGTGTATATGTGTTTATCTGTGTAGTGTAATCCTGCTTTGCTTATTCTCTTTCTTATGCTTCCGCCATAATAGAGCCGACTCATTCAATCGAACTGTTGTCCTCCTCGTGCTTCCTGGCCACGTGCAAATCACGTGCTCACTTACAAACTTAACCAAATTGCTATGATGGGTGAGGTGAGAGAAACAAGGCTAGGACAAGGGGAATTGACCTTTGAATTTGACATAGTGATCTCTCGGAGGATAAAGAACAATAGGGGATCCACAATGACATGCATAAGATAGATGACAATAGGGGAAGGAGGTATCTTACAAATGGAATAAGTTGATTGAGAAGTGTCCCTTCAACTTTAACAAGTGTCCTATGGCTCACATCCAAGCTTGATTCAGGCTCCATGAGGATCTTTTCTAGAACCACTGTACTAGGTGCACAGTCAACCATAACTCTGAGGTTCTAAACGCACTTGGAATTAGTTGTCCTTTGCTCCATCCACATCCAAGCCCTTGGGCTCCATGGGAAATAATCATTACATCAATTTTAAGGCCAACAGTCTTTTAGATTTTCAATAAATGTGCATATGCTTTTATTAGGCCGATTTCATATATGACCCTTCGGATTTTACATGTGCTTAAAAGCACAACTAATTACAGCTTTCATCTTGGGCACTTTGCATTTCACTTTATTTGCTTTTCTTTGGATATAGCAATATGTATTGATGCATGTAATGATGATAGGATCACTTGCTTCAAGTCTATCTAACACAACTTGGGCAACTAGCTAGTCTTAACTCATGTCACAAACCCAGCGAGTACTCTTGGCTTAAAAGTGAAGCATGGGGTCAACTAGCGGGAATCATCCACAATCAGGACCAAACATCGAGGGCAATCGACCATAGAGTTCAAGACTTCATAATCCCAACTCACCTAGGCTCAGGACAAGTGCTCTAAGGGAGAGTGCTTGAGAACCTCAAAAATCTGGTCTAAAACACCTTGCTCATCAAATCCTCGAATATGCACTCGGGAATCTGCATCATCTTCGAATATGTCGCTATTACCTACATCATGCCAACACTATACCAATCTTTGCAGTCCAAATGTCAACACTATCATATAAAAAATAAAAGCAAAAATGCAAAAAAACAAAGTACTGAAATGAAATGTTATTCTACTAATTGAAAGTAAAAAATTTGTTTTATTGTTTTGCAGGAAAAGAAAAGAAAAAGGCACTCAAGCATTCAAGCTACCAGACTCAATGGCAAAAACAAATACTAACTACTGCTCAAGTGAGCTTATTCAGTTTCCTACCTACCCTACACTAACCAGTCAAACAAGTGCCAAGTAAAATCATAAATCCAATGTAGCCACTCACAGAAAAGATCAATGTAAGTCAAGATAAGACAAGTCAAAGATGGTTCAAAAGCAATGTAAGTGAAGATAGAAACCATTCTAACTTGCTGCTTGAGAGTCAAGGGAAGATCTAAATAATGCAAAATGGACATATGCCAGGGCTAAGAATGATTTATGCAAATTCCATCCATCAATATGCTGATAGGATCTTAAAAAAATCCACATCTAGAATTGATGGAAGAACATTATATGACAAATGATTCAACCCTTCTAGGCTATTTTTGGTTTCCTCATCTACCCGGCTAGGATACTCAATTCGGTTCACTGTAGGATTGATGGCAGAATAAGCTGGGGACAAATTACAAATTAATAAATCAGAAATCAAGATTAGCCCCATTTGTTGCTTAAGGATTGAGAAGAGATGAAATTGATCTTTATAAAGCTTTTCAATCAACGAGTCAATAGGATCATTAAACCGGAAAGTATTATTCACGAAAGATGACTGGAAAAAGAGATGAAGTGTTTTGCCATCAAATACTTGGCATTCAAAGGATTCCTTGCACAACAAGATTTGATTAGAAAGCGACACTGACTTCACAAGTTGGGATGGGAGGTCGGATTGAAAAATAGAAACTTGTTTCCCACCACTAAAAGGTGCTAAACCCAATTTTGGATCACACAAGGGACATCTGTCAACCAAATCATCAAGGTCAACACTAACCTCCCAAAGACAAGACTCGTTATGATCTTTCTTACCAGGGATTGGACGAGGAATACTATTGGCATTATGCAAATCATTTCTTGAAGGTTCTTTGTATCTAATTAGGTGTTGATTTGAAGGTTGTAACAAAGAACACTCCTGGTTAGGTTGAGTTACAACCATATTATCATCATGCGACTATTTTTATTAGATTTATCCTTATGCTCTGCTGAGGAAGGATGATTACTATCATCCATTTGGCAAGGAAATATATCAAGAAGGTCATTTCTATCATCCTTACAAATTTGATGCTCAATGACATGATGATCAAAAGAATGCTTCTCAAATGAAATCTGAGTACTCTCACCTTTTTCTTCTTCTTCAATGATATGGTCAGAATTCAAATCGAGACTCGGATCGTTAGAACATTGATTCAAACAAAGATTATGAGGCTTCTCTTCTAAAGATGTTTTATTGGACTCAAAAATGGAAAGCCAAATTAGATCTTAAATCCGGCTTGTGACTGCTTCAGGCAATAATAACATAGTATCTCGTATGATTTAATTGATATCTCTTTTAACTTGAGCATGAGGTTTTGAACCATTATTTTTAAAATATTCAATGGTATTCCTATGCATCACAGGCACACTCATAATTTGGAACATTTCAGGAGAGGAATGAACCATTTGAGAAAGCAAACCATCAATATGTTTATCCTCAACTACATAATCATTGCTAGATTGACACTATAAAGAATCATCAATGTTCTTACCCCACTTATCTATTAACAGCCTTGTGAACATGTCATACCTAGTGATGGATCCTGGTGCTAAATGTTCAAACCATAATCGGGTATCCCCATCTAGGGACACACCAAGGGCTCACATATAGACATCCTCATCATCTGCAGCCAGAGATCCCATATAATCCTAGAGGGAATCCAAATGACTCTCAATAGATATACCTTTTCTTCCATCAAAACGAGGAAACCTCCTGATGTATCCATTTGGCACAGGATGAGGTGCCCCATATATTTCTGAAAAGTCAATAGGGGAAGGTTTGGCTTGTTTCCTAACTCCTTTGGTTGCTTGACTTGGATGTTTGGTTTCGTTAACTGTTACCACCTAAGTTGCACTTAGTTAGTTTCCAAGTGAGCCGGCAAAGATTGGAGCAATGTACTTGTTCATTTCCAGCATTCAAAAGTTCAGTCGGCCAGTTTTGGCCAAACTTTCAAAAATTGTATGTCCATGCCCCTTATGGTTATTGTAATAAGTTGGTCTAGCATGGTCCTTTTTGTAACAGGCTTGGCTTACCTTAGGTTCATCTATCAATGTGGTACTCTAGATCATTTTCTCTTAGGAATTATGCACTGCAGTTCAGTGGCGTATAATTCCTGACTTCTTCTCTCATACCTCCAAAGCTGGGAGTATTTACCTTGGAGGTCAAACCTTGGGAGGTTATTAAATCCTCAATGTCTGTATTTTTACATGCTAGCCATCCATATTGATTCATATGGGCATGTGTTAGGTCCCCTAGGATTTTTTCTAATTTCCGAGAAAAATAAATTTTCCCGTAAAATTAGACTATTTTTTAATAGTTTAAATGGATAAATTGAAAATGTAATAAAAGTATGGTTTGGGGGTTAATTTTAACAAGTGGATGCTTATTTTCTAAGCCAAAGCACCCATTTAACCCATAAACCCACTTTTCCTAAGTTTCGAGTGAATATTTATCTCCAAAATTAATATTTACTCGAAAAAGGCCAAAAAGACCAATTTAATTGGCAAAAAAGACATAATAAAGGCAAAATCCCAATCCCACGGATCAAGGAAATGTGTTGGAATCAAATCTCCTTTGATTGGAAATCAAATCAGGGAGAATATTGAGCAAATAAATGATGATTTGATTGAAGATTGGAGATCCACCAAAGGGGGGGGCGAATTTGTGGATGGAGAGGTGTCAAGTGGAGGTTGAAAAGTGTCAAACGGTTGGAGAAAGGTATCATTAACCTCCCCAAACCTCTCACATGTGTCAACAAGCCTTTTCCAAGTGTATCAATCCATTTCTCCAAGTGTCAAAGAGGATCTATCTTGGGAAGTGCACCTCCCCCTCTCTATATAAGCAAGGTCTTCCTTGCTCCATTCTTCACAATGGAAAGCATAGAACCTCTGCTCCTGTAATGTTTAAAGTTTTTATGAGTAATAATATTTGAAGGCTTTAGAGGTCTACTTTTGGCTCTAGTTCCATTTCATGCATCCATCATTGGTTGAGGTGATATCCATTTGGCTTACTTTCTCTTATGCAAGTTTAATGATTAGATCTAGCTCTATTGGAATAAGTATTTGTAGTTGTCAAGTTACTTGTTTTATGTTCATGCTTTCAAGATCTTAGGAGTAATATGATGTATTCGATTGTACTATTATTCTCCTTATCTTGATTGATGAATGTGTTGAATATGGTTGTCAATGATGACAAGCCATTAATGACAAAGGTTAAGCATGATGACATGAAAAAGGTCAAGAGGTTGTGGACATGGCTTGATGATGATATGGCAGAAGGAAAAGGAGAAGCAGTGACTTGACAAGCACAAAACAATGACATGAAGGATGTTGACATGGAGGTTGAATTGGTGATATGGCTTGGTGACATGGAGGACAAGATGACAAAGCAGCATGACTGACACGGCAATGACAAAATGACAAGATGGACAAGGACAATGAAGGCATAGGGCAAAAGATGACAAAGCAGCATGACATGGCAAAAGAAAAGATATGAAGGATTTTAAATGTCCCTGCGGGCATTTCAGTATAGCCCTGTGGGCATTTTGTAAAGTGCCTTTGCGGGCATTTTAGAGAGCCCTTGCGGGCATCTCTAAAGCCCCATTGCGGGCATTTAAAACACCCTATGCAGGCATCAAAAGTGGAGCTTCCTGCGGGCATTTTGAGATGGTCATTGCGGGCACTTTGGTGGCTCATCAGAGCACTTCGAGAAGCTGCGGGCATATTTGAAGAAGCCCTGCGGGCATCTTAATAAGGAAACTACGGGCATTTTGGAGGACAATCCTGCGGCCATTTTGAAGGACCTTATGCAGGCATTCTAAGGGAGCTTGCGGGCATATGAAGGGTGTGACAAAAGGCCCCTTGCGGGCATCCATTGGAAGGATAGTGCGGGCATCTCAATGACTCTCGCGGGCTTCTCCAGATGAGCATTGCAGGCATACTGGAAGGAAAGAAATGACATGGTCTATGATGGGCAAAGCGGTGTTAAGCCCACTTTGTCAATGTGGCAAAAAGACCAAAAATATAAATATATATTTGATGAGGTTAATATGAAAATGAAATGACCCATGACGATGTGGCCAAGAAGGGTAAAAACAAATTAAATAAATATATATTTATGTTTGTTGAGGATAACATGGAAATGAAGAATATTGACAAGTCGGCCTCCTAATATCCTGGATAAGACAAGTATAAATAGAAGATAAATCTCATTGTGAAAATAGTAATTTTGTGTGGAAGATTTCGGATTGTTTAAGTGAGCTCTGATTTCGAGGGTTAGGAGATGATAAGGACAGTTCGGTGGCTGCAGTGGAACAACAGGAGCAGCATGAAGAATCTATCTCTGTATCTTTGATTTCTAGGTTTATTTGAGACAGCTTGAAGAAGACTTTTTATTTCTGATTTCTGGGTTCGACTGGGGTAGCAGTGCTTGTGATATGATGTGTATGTACAGCAGCAAGACATGATGATGTAGACAGTATGAAGAGACTATGATATTCTAGGCAGCAGTATGACAGAATGATGCATTTGTGTATATGCTAGTTATAAAGATGACAGAGTGATGATGAGCAAAAAGTGATATAACTGTGGACATGTTTGATATCTTGACAGCAGGTTGACATCGACACCAGAATGATAATTTGCCTATGGTTAATGACAGTTGGATGACAGGTTAAAGATGTGCATGTAGACAGAATATTGATATGTTTGAGAAGATGCTGGACATGATGAAACAGGGACAAAATAATGATCTGATTGAAGACAAGGTGTTGGCACCAGATTGATGAATGAGATGATGTGAATAATGACATGACTGTGATATGTATGAGATGTGACAAATATGTATTTGTAATACAAGCAGGGCCCTGTAACTATTTTCTTAGTAGGATCTAAGAAAAGACCAAGCACAGTCTTAGAATAGAAGTTGGTGCTTATGATTCAGTTGGTGTTGATTTACCTCACGGTTGTAAAAGGTTGAACAAATACAAAAGATTACAAAACTATATCTTGTATCTCTTGCAATGTGTTGATAATTAATGTGTTTTACTTGCTAAATGATATGTGTTTAGCTGATTACTGAAATATAATTCATTGATGAATATGATATTGAAATGAATGATGATATAAGATAAGAAGAAGAAGTTGAAATTGAATTAAGTCCTAGCTCACTGATTCACCCCCCTCCCTCTCAGTGAGCCATTGTGTCTAACAATTGGTATCAAAGCAAGCCTTCATCATAACCCTAACAAGCTTGAAGGATTCGTGGACACAATATGGAAGTGTTGAATTTTGTACCTAGGAAAGTGTTCCCCTAGGTGACTTTTGCCTTAGTCACTTAAAAGGGGGAAGTAAAGTGACCCTTGCATTGAATGACTTGAGATGAGCATTTAATTTGACTTTAGAGATTAAAGTCACTTTTTGAGCAATTTAAGTGAGGTGAGTGAAATTAATTTTTATGAGAATTAAAAGAGCACTTATTCTCATCCACTCATCTAAACCAATCTAAGCCATTGGATTAGATGGCAATTCACTCACCCTAGGGTTTCACTCAAAAAGCAAGGGAAAGGCATTTTCATACTCACTTTTTTTGTGAAGAAGAGAGTGAAGATTCGAAGAAAGAGCAAGAGAGAGGGCACAGAAATCGAGGCAGCTCCATGAGCATTTATTGAGCAGCACAGATTTCGAGGAAGCGAGTTTTTTAGCACAGCACGAATCCCAAGGCAGTAGCAAACTACAGTGGCACATTTTTAGAGGTCATACAGTAGTGAATCTAGGCACAAAAATCGAGGAGATTCTGGGCACAAATCCCGAGGCAAGGGCACGAGTTTCCAAGCAAATGTTTTTGGGCACGAATCCCAAGATTGCAGGCACAGAAATCAAGATAATACACAGCACAGAAATTGAGGAAGGTACAGGCAGTCCGTACTATCCTTTCCTGGCACAATTTTCAAGGTGTTGTTTTGCACAGAAATCGAGGCAGCTGATTGCACAAATTTCAAGGCAGCTTCTGGGAGATATTTAATGGTGGAGATAAGTTGTATCTTGACTGTAAATTGTTGTTCTGAAATGTTTTTACTGAAAGAAATAAAATCATCTCTCTCTAACAGGTTTTCCCCTTGTGGGTTTTTCCTGGGCGTTTAGCCAAAATTCCGAGTCTGACATTTTTATGGTGTGCATTCTATATTTAATTTTCTGTCTATAAATGTGAGTTTCAGCTGTGTTTTAAATGTCTAAAAATTAAGTGAAATTTCCAGCCAATACACAAAAACTAGGTTGGGCATTAAACTATGAAGATTTGACATTAAAACCGAGTTTCCAGGCAGATTTTTCTGGGCACGAATCCCGAGACTGCATGCATAGAAATCGAGGCCGTACACAGCACAGAAATCAAGGAAGGTACATGCATTCCGTACTATCCTTTCCTGGCATGATTTTCGAGGTGTTGTTTTGCACAGAAATCGAGGCAGCTGATTGCACAAATTTCGAAGCAGCTTCTGGGAGATATTTAATGGTGAAGAGAAGTTGTATCTTGACTGTAAATTGTTGTTCTGAAATTTTTTGACTGAAAGATATAAAATCATTTCTCTCTAACAGGTTTTCCCCTTGTGGGTTTTCCTTGGGCGTTTAGCCAAAATTCTGAGTCTGAAATTTTTATGGTGTGCATTCTATATTTAAATTTTTGTCTATAAATGTGAGTTTCAGTTGTGTTTTAAATGTCTGAAAATTAAGTGAAATTTCCAGCCAATACACAAAACTCGGTTGGGCATTAAACTATGAAGATTTGACATTAAAACCGGGTTGGGCAGAAATCTCAGAAACATTTCATGGTATCAGAGCTTGGTCGGCAGAAAACAAAATTTATTTCAGACTGTCAGTGAATTCTTTTGTCAGTGGGCAGCACCTTGTTGAGTTGGCAATGAGATGGCTACAGAACTTAGGTTGGAAGATAGGCTAGATGGGACAGGGAATTTTGTTCCATGGAAGGCTAGGATAATGCTTATCTCGAAGGAAAATGAACTATGGGATGAAGTGGTAAACAATACTATAGCTAAACCTATTCAGATTCCCACTGCTACAGATGCACAAGCATTAGCAGCTTTCAACAAGGACTGTAAGGCTAGGAGAATTGTCCTAGATGCAATTAAAGACCACATTATTCCACATATTTCAGGTAAAGACCGTGCATATAAAATGTGGGATGCTTTGACCAGTTTATACCAGAGCACTAATGAGAACAGAAAGATGGTCTTAAGAGAGAAGATGAAGGGTATAAAGATGAATGGTGCAGAGGGAGTGACATCTTACCTTACTAGGATATCTCAAGTTAGAGATGAGCTTGCTGCAATTGGGGAGGTAATTTCAGCCACTGAGCTAGTGCAGACAGCAGTAAATGGTGTGACCAAGCCATTAGCAGTGTTTGTGCAGACTATAGTTGGCAGGGAGAACTTACCTTCCTAGGATAGGCTGTGGGATGATTTTGTACAGGAGGAGACTAGGAGAGGTCTTGTGCAGGGTAGGAAGGATGAGGAGAATGTGGCATTGACTGCAAAAGGAAAGAAGAAATCCAAGAAAGGCCCCAAGCATGGTGGGGCTAAGCAGCAGTAGCAGCAGGGTGGGCAAAAGAAAGACTTAAGCAAAGTCAAGTGCTTTGCTTGTCAGGGATTTGGGTAGTATGCTTCACAGTGTCCAAACAAGAAGAAGAAGCAGTAGACAACAGCCTCAGCAGAGACCGATGATTTTGGAGAGAGATTTCCGAGAGAGTTTTCTCTTTGTGCTGGACATGTTGAGAGAGAGAGAGAGCCTTTATTATCACCAGCACTGATTTAGATATTGAGATGGAGTATTCTTTGTTGAATGGCCATCAAATGGGTGCATCTACCACCAACACTTGGTCTACTAATAGCGGAGCTTCAAGTCACATGGTAGGTGCTCAAGAGATGTTCTCTGAGCTTTCACAGACAGGTGTAGATGTGGAGGTTGTACTGGGAGATGGCACGATCGTCAGAGCAATTGGTCGTGGGACCATTACTTTTCAAAGGGAGTCCATGAGTCCTATGATTTTGACGGATGTGTTGTTTGTCCCTGGGCTGAAAAAGAACTTGGTATCAGTTTCCACTATTGAGGATAGGGGTCTTGGGGTTTGTTTCATGGATGGACATGTGCGTATATTCCCCAAGACTGCAGGACCATCTACCTCTTTGGGCATTGGGGTTAGATGCGGGAAACTATACAAACTCTTATTTCAGCCCCAGCATGCTTTGGCACACAGCAGTAGCAGTGAGCTTTGCGAGCTATGGCATTGGAGGATGGCCCACTTGCATCATCCAGCTTTGACATTTTTCAGGAGTATGGTTACAGGTTTACCAGAATTCAGCACAGAGCACAGTGATGTATGCAGAGGGTGTGCTTTGGGAAAGTACACCAAGACTGCTTTTCCGAGCAGTGACAGCAGGTCAGCAGGGGTACTTGATTTGATTCACTCAGATTTATGTGGTCCTATGTCATTTGTTTCCTTGACAAGATTTGAGTATTATGTGACTTTCATCGATGACTATTCCAGGAAAACCTGGATCTACTTCTTGAGGAGCAAGAAGTAAGTTGATGTCTTGCGGACCTTCCAAGAGTTCAAAGCTCTTGTGGAGAATCAAACAGGGAGGAGGATTCGGCTTCTGAGATCAGATAATGGGGGTGAGTATATCTCCAATGATTTCGATGAGTTTTGCAGAAAGGAGGGCATACAGAGACAGTTGACAGATCCATATACTCCTGAGCATAATGGAGTGGATAAAAGGAAGAACAAGGCTATTGTGGGAGCAACGAGAGCTATGCTTCATGATCAGAGTCTTCCTTTCTTTCTTTGGGCAGAGGCTTGCAGTACAGCTGTTTACCTTCAGAACAGGAGTCCCCACCGTGCCTTGGGGAGGAAGACTCCTGAGGAGATGTTCACGGGCAAGGAGCCTAAGGTTGGTCATTTTTGCATATTTGGCTGTTTGACTTACTCTCATGTCCCTTCTGAGAAAAGGACAAAGTTGGAGCCCACTGCAGAGAAGGGCATCTTTGTGGGCTATGATGAGACTTCGAAGGCTTTCTGCATTTATCTCCCTGCACTCAAGAAAGTTGTTGTGAGGCGAGAAGTGAGCTTTGAGAGAGCCTTCAAGAAGTCTAGAGAGTTGGAGTATGAGGAGTCACGAGCTCCCACACCTCAGGTGACACAGGTATCTTCAGTTCAGAGTACTAGATCACAGGTTTCCGGAGTTACTGGTCCACAGGTTACAGGCACAGGTTCTACAGGTACAGTGGTTCAGCCAGCAGGTATTTCGGGGACAGGTTATGGATCTCAGGTTACAGGTTCACCAGTTGCAAATTCTGGATCTTGGGTTCACCTGCTAGGTTGTTGGGCCATCTACTTCTAGCAGTTCTTCAGATGAGGATAGACCGGTTTGGGAGCCACCTTCAGGGAAGAGGAAGCCTAAATGGCTTTGGGAGACCTTGAAGGAAGCAGAGTCATTTGGTAGGTCCCAGGAACTAGTTAGGACAGTTGTGATGCCTGACAGATTAGGTATGGCACTAGTTGCTAGTCTTCGTGAGTCAAAACTTTCTACTTTTGAGGAGGCCTCTCAGCATCAGGTTTGGAGAGATGCCATGATGGAAGAGTACTATTCCATCATGAAGAATGATGTATGGGAGACTGTACCGAGACCAAAGGGGAAGTCAATGGTGACTTCCAAGTGGCTTTACAAGGTGAAGCATGCTGCAGATATCACTGTGGAGAAGTTCAAGGCTCGTTTTGTGGCACGAGGGTATTCATAGATAGAGGGAGTAGATTATGATGAGACCTTTGCACCGGTTGCTCGATATTCTTCCATTAGAGCAATGATTTCCATGGCAGCAGAGATGGGTTGGAAGATCCATCAGATGGATGTGAAGACCGCATTTCTCAATGGTCTTCTGCAGGAGGAGGTTTATTTGGAGCAGCCTCAGGGCTTTGAGATTCATGGGAGGGATTCTCATGTGTGCAGGCTGAAGAAGGCCTTGTATGGTCTGAAGCAAGCTCCTCGAGCTTGGTATTCCAGGATTGATGCATATCTGATGTCGATGGGATTTCAGAAGAGTGACGTTGATCCCAATCTTTACTTCATTGTGGTTCATGGGGATCCACTCATTCTTCTGTTGTACATTGATGATTTGTTTATCACATGGGAGGAGCGTCTCATTACAGCATGCAAAAGAGATCTTGCTTCAGAGTATGAGATGACAAATATTGGGTTGATGCACTATTATTTGGGGATGTGTTGCCGCCTGGTTCCACACCTAGGGAAAACGCAGTAGAAGTCTTCAAGTTGCTGGTGTGGCCTTGGGGGCAAGTCAGAGTCAAGTGTTGTCACTTGGAACTCGACTCCTCCGTCTAGGCTTTCCTAGCGAAGCCATGGGGGGTGGACCCTAAAAAATAAAAAGAAACTAAGGCCTCTAATCTAGGAGTTAGGAAAATACTTTGGTAACCAAGAATAACAGCATATACTTTGATCAAATAAAACCATCATTCATCATTTACTCCCATTTTAAAATAACCATCATTTAACTGCACATTAGTCAATAATATAAAATAAAATTGAAACAAGACCAATGCCTTATAATGGAGTCAATAAACAAATGCATAAGCAGGAAGGTAGATGTAGTGCGAGTGTTCTTGGTTTATTTTAAAATTTATGTGAAGGTGATCTTTTTATTATGGCAGGTGAGTTCCCAATATACGCCAGGTACGGGGGAACATGTCCGGAATATTGAAGCGTGGCTTCCCTCTCAGGCTTGGGCTGAATCAGAGTCTCGAGGAGGTGTTCAGATGCTATACCAACGAGGGCAAGCCTAACGGTTTCCAAGAGGTCACTACTCAGTGTGGTCCCAAGCCTTCTGGAAAATTTGCCCACGACAACAAAATACGTATTGTGCCGGATTTTCACAAAAAGGATTTTTTATTAGGGCGGTGTTAGATCCTATTACTAGTCATCCCCTCCTTTCTGATGTGTACCAACTGGATCAGACTGAGCTGCAAGTCGGCCACAGAGCATACGGGAGAAGACCTTGGTATTTTTATAAAAATTTTATGAACCCAAATTTTATCTTTTTTTAAAACCCTAGGAGTCTCTTTTCAGGCACGTATTTCGGGCAAGCCCTCATACAGAAACCCTACTTCGGGAAAGCAAGGGGAGCGTTTTGAGTTTGTAAAAAAAAATGTGAAAAAAACTACGTTGTGAGTGAACTTGTGGCCCACCAATGGAACGGACCAACAAGGTTTATTTTAATCCTAGTAAATTTTATTAAATGCCGAAAATAAAAGAAAACAACTACTCTAAAATTCACGCCATGAAAGGAGACGACACAGGCCACCCCTGGGGGGATGGGGTATGGGTGCTGGCTAGCCCACTTGCTCTCGTTTAATAGTTGTTTACAATGATTAGAGAAGTGCCCCAGTCCACTTTAAGTGACTTGGTGGCTTACAAAATTTTAGGAAAAAATGACCGGTTTTTTGAAAATATGAAAATTTGTCCTCCGGATTGCCTGGATCCTCGAAATTTCGGCAGCACTTCCTCCTACCTGTTCGTCTTTTGCTGCAAACCAGCAAGCAATAATTAGTATAAGATGCCCAAAAACACTTTAAGAGTGTCTTTGGAACACCTCCTAAAAAACCCAAAAAATTCTAAGTGAAAAACTAAGTATAAATGACGGAAAGTAACCAAGCAGAACAAGCTATGGGGCTTGTCTACTTGGGATCTTTGCTAGCTTTTAAAGGCTGCAAATTTCAAGCTCTAGGACAGCCAAATATACTTTTAAAATCAGCACTACAACTACCCAACAAGACTTAAGAGAAATTTGACAATTTTATTGCAAGTCTTTGAAAAATAGATGCTAAATGAAGGAAAAATCTAACAGTTTAAAAATATGAACTTTGTAACTGTCTAAACCAAACCTTTATGAAAAGATTTCTGATCTATTTAAAATATGATATGAGTATATAAATCAGAAATATTTCAAATAGAAGTAACCAGTTAACCGAAGAAAAAATTTTGTTTATAAGGGAGAGAGAGAAAATGAGCCAAATTTTGTTTGAAATCCGAAGCCTTGGAGAAATATTTGTGATATTCCGAGGGACTGCATCTGCAAAACAAAGATTAGAGAAGGGGAAACAAACAAGATCCGCTTACTCCAGTTGAAATAACCTGCACATTACACACTTTGCAAACAACGATCAAGTGTAGAGATATATCTGAAAAAGAAAATCTATGCTGAACACTCATAAACAAATGAAACATACAGGCATGACTTTCTTTTGCAAACATATAACAATGGACCAGACAATAAACAAATTGAAACTAGTCTATCTCATAAATTAATACTAACTTTCAAATGAGTACAGTTGATACTATTGCATAACAAAACTTATGCACAGGTTACCTCCATTACATAAGCCCAAAATGTTTCATCCACTCACAAATGGACACCACAATCTGACCTCCAAAGTCTTCTTTATTCATACAAAAAATGTGTTACAATCATAAGTTCGATGCTCTCAAATCCAACTCTCTACAAACAATGAGAGAGGGAGCTGCAATTTATAGGAAAAATGAAGGTGAGGGCGCACTTAGTGAGGGGAGTGAGAGGTGGAGTGGTGGCACGAATGGTGGAGGGGATAGGGCTGCCCACTCCATCTTGTTAGCTGCCCACATGAAGCACCAAATGTGCTAACAGCCAGCACGTATGGTGCTGCTCCTTCCTTAGTTCGTGGGCTGCCCATACTAGTGAATGCGCCCCTCCTCATGGTAAATGCGCCCTTCCTCAATGGGCACGATTTTCTCCCCAAATGGGGCTGCCAAATACCTTACAAATCAGCCCAATACCCTCCTACAATAGTGCTGGTCCAAAACTGACCCGTCATTACTCCAAAAATTTAATAATTTTTTAAGTCATTTTTTCAATTTTTTGATTTTTTTATGACTTTTTGACTTTTTTAGGTTTTTTGGCCATAGGAAAATATTGAAGCACCCAAACCTTAGGAAAAGTGGGTTTAGGGGTTTAGGGGGTGCTCTGAGTTAGAAAACGAGCACCCCTAAGGCAAAAAATACCTCCAGATGCCCCTTATAGGCCAATTACAAATTTTTTAATTGAACCATTAAAAAATGGCCCAAATCACGGAAAAATTAAAACTTGCCGAAAAATAAAAACAACCTAGGGGGACTTAGCACATGTCCATATGACTCAAAATTAACGCCTAGCATGTTCATATACATTGACCCATAGACTCTAATAATCCCCTAAGGCCCGTCAGCCTCCCCAGGCATTCCAGCTTTGGAGGAGCAGGAGAAAAACCAATTAATTATATTATGCACTAATGCAAAACATAATAGATAGGTGAAAAAACTCCTTGGAATACCTGACTTAGCCAAAAAGTCCTAGGGGACCGAGTCTTTTACAAAACCCCATGCTAGTACGTTTTTATTACAAACCCCGCAGGGCCATGGACATGTGGAAAAAAAATTAAAAACAGGGGCCTTTAAAAGGCCACCTGGTCATCAAATCACGAAAAATGAACATGTGTCATGTTCCACTCAGCCCGCTCGCTTGACAATCCAACCAAGTACAACTTAGTTGGCAACAGGATGGAGGTTTGGCAGGAGCCTGGTCATATTATCCTGGGACAAGGAAAGTATCCTGCAGATATTCTGAGGATATTTCGAATGGAGGACTGCAGGCCTATGTCCATGCCTATGATTACCAACTGGAAGCAGCTTCATGCTTCTAAGAGAGAGTTGATAGATCCTACATTATATCGTCAGCTCATTAGTTCATTGATGTATCTGGTCAACACCTGGCCAGACTTATGTTTTGCGATGAACACTCTCAATTAGTTCATGGTGGAGCCTAGGAGAGTGCACTGGACAGTCGCGAAACATGTGTTGAGATACCTTGCAGGGACAGTGGATTTTGGTTTGGACTACAGGAGTTCGGGTGGTGTTAGTTTGGTTGGCTTCACGGATTCAGATTGGGAAAGCAGTGTGATGGATCGGAGGAGCACTTCTGGTTGTTGCTTTAGTTTGGGCTCAGCAGCAGTGTCGTGGTTCAGTCGGAAGCAAAAGTCTGTTGCTTTGAGTTCTGTTGAGGCTGAGTACATGGCAGCCAGTCAGACTAGTTGCGAGGCACTGTAACTTCGCAAGTTATTGGTAGATTTATTTCATCAAGAGTTGAGGCCCACGGTGATTTACTCTGACAATCAGAGTTGCATCCAGTTATCTGAGAATTCAGTTCTTCATGACAAGTCAAAGCACATAGAGATCAGATACCACTTCATCCGAGACTATGTTCAGAGAGGAGCTGTGGAATTACAGTACATTTCCACTGATGAGCAGGTTGCAGACATTCTGACAAAATCCCTGGGGCAGCGCAAGTTTGTCTTCTTCAGGGACAAGTTGGGAGTGGTGCAAAACACCTTCCTCGGTAAGAGGGAGTGTTGAATTTTGTACCTAGGAAAGTGTTCCCCTAGGTGACTTTTGCCTTAGTCACTTAAAAGGGGGAAATAAAGTGACCCTTGCATTGAATGACTTGAGATGAGCATTTAATTTGACTTTAGAGATTAAAGTCACTTTTTGATAAATTTAAGTGAGGTGAGTGAAATTAATTTTTATGAGAATTAAAAGAAAATTTATTCACATCCACTCATCTAAACCAATCTGAGCCATTGGATTAGATGGCCATTCACTCACCCTAGGGTTTCACTCAAAAAGCAAGGGAAAGGTATTTTCATACTCACTTTTTTTGTGCAGAAGAGAGTGAAGAAAGAGCAAGAGGGCATAGAAATCGAGGCAGCTCCATGAGCATTTATTGAGCAGCACGGATTTCGAGGAAGAGAGTTTTTTAGCATAGCACGAATCCCAAGGCAACGACAAAGTACAATGGCACAGTTTTCGAGGCCATACAGCAGTGAATCTGGGCACAAAAATCGAGAGATTCTGGGCACAAATCCCGAGGCAAGGGCATGAGTTTCTAGGCAATTTTTTTTGGGCACGAATCCCAAGACTGCAGGCACAGAAATCGAGATCGTACACAACACAGAAATCGAGGAAGGTATAGGCAGTCCATACTATCCTTTCCTGGCACGATTTTCGAGGTGTTGTTTTGCACATAAATCGAGGCATCTAATTGCACAAATTTCAAGGCAACTTCTGGGAGATATTTAATGGTAGAGATATGTTGTATCTAGACTGTAAATTGTTGTTCTGAGCGTTTAGCCAAAATTCCGAGTCTGACATTTTTATGGTGTGCATTCTATATTTAATTTTCTGTCTATAAATGTGAGTTTCAGCTGTGTTTTAAATGTCTGAAAATTAAGTGAAATTTCTAGCCAATACACAAAACTGGGTTGGGCATTAAACTATGAAGATTTGACATTAAAACCGAGTTGGGCAGAAATCTCAGAAAACTTTCAGGAAGGACCAGCAGAAGTCAACCATGAAGCTCCAGTTTTAGAAATATCAGATTACTTTGGTTGGAGAAGTAAAATGAAAGATTATTTGAAGAAATTTGGTGTTTGGGAAATTGTGGTTAACCCACCTGTCTAGCCCTGCAAGAAGACAAAGACAACAGCTGAGAAAGACAACAATATTGCTTTGAAGTTTATGATGGAAGGACTCTCAAGCCCTATCAAAGAATGTGTAGGAAAATGAACCTTGCCGAAGATCTCTGGTTCAAGTTGGAAGGTGAATATCAAAGGAAAGTTTAAGACATAGAAACAAAATCAAGATATCTGGAGATGAGAAGCTAGGAGAAAAGAAGGAACAAGCTTCAAATGTAAGTGAAGGTAAGGACACTTCTGTCAGTGATAATTCTGAATGTGACAATGTTGAAACTTTAATTACAAAAGATGAGGAGGAAGACTTATTGAAAGTCAAAGAAGCATTTGCATGTACCCTATTGGATAGGGATGTCAAATCCAATTCAAGGCTTAGAAAGAAGATTATGGGAGCATTTGAAAAATACCAAAAGAAGACAAAGGCCTTGTTCATGAAATTGAAACTCAAGAACAAAGATTTGCAAGATAAGCTGGAAGATCAAAATGATGAAAACAAAGAATTGAAGATCGGATTAGAAAAAGAACGAGAAGAGATTGGTGTAGATCCTAAAGAACTTGAAGAAACAAGATGGGATAATTTTGATCTAAAAATCCAGTTGGAGGAAGCTAAAAGAAGAAAAGAAACTATAAAGATCCAGCTAGAAGAGAAAGAGAAGACTATGGACTTTCTCAAGACAAGCTTACAATCAGCGCTAGAAGACAAGGATAATGAATTCGAGGGACTAAAGTATGAACTTATCAATCAAAGAGTGGATGACTCAAAATAGCTTGAAGAAAGAAGAAGGGACAATGTAAATATGAAGACTCAACTTGAAGAAGCCAAAAGAATGGAAGAGGTCTTGAAAAATCACTTTGATAAAAAAGAGAAGAGTTGTGAGCACCTTGAAATGGAAGTATTTGGACTCAAGACGAAAAATGAGAAGTTAGATGCATATGGAAGGTTCAAACATAGCTCAGCTATCCTAGGTGAGATATTAGATTGTCAAAGGTCTCCATTTGACAAATCTAGCCTTGGGTACAAAAAGGTAGAAGACAAACTTGAAGAAGACATGAGTGATGAGCAAGGTTGCCTTTGATGACAACACATTAATGACAAAGGACAATGAGTTGAGGTCAAGGACAAGGATGACAAAGGATAATGACATGTAGAATACACATGGTGACAAGCAAGCACAACGATGGTTGATGACAAGGCTCAAGCATTGATGATTTGGGAGGTTGATGACTTGATAAAGAAAGATGACAAAGAATGAAGATAATGGCATGGCCTTGAAGCCATTAATGATCAAAGATTGATGACAAGGCCATGATGTTTGGGTAAGAAGGTCAATGGAAGGACAAATGACCCATTCTGTGGTCATTTGTGAGTTAATGAGCTTATGGAACCCTTGGAGATGGTAATAATGTCTAAGAAGGTGTTTGCACTCGCATGGTGGTATGGTAAAGCACTTGGACACACTTGTTGAAACTGACATCTTGTGGTTGTTTGGACATTGATGAAAAGTCATGAACATACCTCGATATGTTGAATTGACATGGGTTTGAAATCCATAAAAAGACATTTGATCAATGACCAAATGACACCTTGAAAGAGACTTTGAAAGTCTGGCATATGGCAGCCTGTTAATGATTATGAACAATCTAGCTGTGGTAAGATGGTCATTGGAGTATGGAGTTAACACAAGTTAAAACAAGAATCAAAGCCCAAATATATTGAAGTCAAACACAAATTAAAACGCGAACAAATCTAAATATATCTATAGTATAAATATAAACAATTTCTAAGTCTGCTCCAAATTAAAACAAAAAATAAAACAACAAATAAATAAAAATTCAAATGACAAGTCGGCTCAATAATTAATATGGAAAACTAGTATAAATAGGGCCAACGCCCTTATTCATTTTTTGTGAGGAATTCGTTGGAGATGATAGGTCTGAAATTCAGACTGTTTCTGAGGCAAATTTTCGCTGGAGCAGGAGACTGATCTTTGACAGTGGCAGCAGCTGATTTGAATTTTTTTTTATGTTGGTTATATCTCTCTACTGTAACTGCTGCAAGTTGATGATGTGAATTCGGTGGTGAATATGTGGTTGGTCTGAATTTCGGCAACAGCTGGAGTCTTCTTCTAGTATCTCTGTTTTTCGGGCATATGAAGGACTTGGGAGCAGTAGTACCTGAGAACACTGGAGCAGCAGCGTTTAGAAGATTGGTAGATTGTTGTTTTGAGTGGAATTTTTGGGGTTCTTGTTGACTTTTTTCTCTTGAAGACTACACCATGACTGTTGATAATACAAGCTAGGTTAGTTTGTGCTTGTAACAACTTCTCTTGAGTAAAAGTATGGTGAGCAGAACCTTGATGTGTATGAACAGTATGGACAAAACCTAAATGACTTGAACAGACATCTGATAGGTGAGCATAGCTAATGAGGATGAGCAGCAAATGAGAAGACTTAGATGACATGAGGTTGTATACAGTGAACAAATTGATTGTGCAGAAGAATGTGAGATGATGTGTGTGGTCAATACACTCAGTAAGATGCTCATATGACTTGTTTGGTGATAAAATATGAATTTGACAGAGTTGATGGTTGCAGTTGAATATGAGCAGAGGTCAATGATTGTGACAGGCTGATAATGATGACAGAGATAACTAAATTATGACATGACAAGTGACATGATATTGAAATCAGTAGACAAGTTGTTGACAGATGATGTGATAGAATGTAATATGTAATTACAAGCTGGGCCTTGTACCATTTTTCTTAGTTGGATATGAGAAAAAGACCAAGCTGAGTCTTGGAATAGATGTTGGTGCTTCTGATTCAGTTGTAGCTGATTAACCCCCTGGTTGTAGCCGATTGAAGAAATACAAAAGATTACAAAACTATATCTTGTGTCTCTTGCAATGTGTTGATAATGTGTTTTACTTGATGAATGACATGTGCTTAGTTGATTACTGAAATATAGTTCATTAATGAATATGATATTGAAGTGAATGTGTAAATGATTTGTAGAAGAAGTTGAAATTGTTAATAAGTCCAAGCTCATTGATTCACCCCCCCTCTCAGTGAGCCATTGTGTCTAACAATTGGTATCAGAGCCAGGTTTTCATCATAAGCCTAACAAGCTTGAAGGGATCAGTGGACACAAAATGGAAGGACCAGCAAAGCTCATTCACAATGAAGTTCCAGTTTTTGAGAAATCAGATTATTTTGGATGGAGAAGTAAAATGAAAGGTTACCTGAAGAAATTCGGTGTTTGGGAAATTGTGTGAACCCACCTGCCCAGCCAAACAAGAAGACAAAGACAGCAGTTGAGAAAGACAATAAGATTGCCTTGAAATTTTTTATGGATGGACTATCAAGCCCTATTCAAGAAAGTGTTAAAGATTACACCTCAGCCAAGGATCTCTGGCTCAAGTTAGAAGAAGAATATCAAAGAAATGTTCAAGACAAAGAAAAGGAAGCAGAAGTCAAGGATGAGAAGCAAGAAGAAAAGCTGGTACCAAATTCAAATACAAGTGAAGGTAAGCACTCTTCAATAGATGAAAATTTTGAATGTAATGATGATGAAGTTGTACTTACAGAAGATGAACAAGAAGTCTTGTTGAAAGCCAATACTGTATTTACATGCACATTGTTGGATGTTGATTTTAAATTCAATCCGAGACTCAAGAAGAAAATTTTGAGGTCATTTGAAAAGTACAAAGAGGAGACAAAAGCTTTGTTCATAAGAATGAAATTTAAGAACAAAGGTTTGGAAGATGAGCTAGAAGACTAAAACAATGAAATTGGAAGATTGAAGTCTGATTTAGCAAGAGAACAAAAGAAGATTGATAAAAGCCCTACAGAACTTGAAGATACAAGAAGAGTTAATGTTGGCTTAAAGACTCAACTAGGGGAAGCCAAAAGAATTGAAGATGTTATGAAGCTTCAGCTGGAAGAAAAAGAGAAGAAAAATCAAGAGCTTGAGATGAAAATTGTTGGTCTTAGAAGGAAGATCGAAAAATCAAACTGTCATGTAAAGTTTGACAGCAACTCGGTTATGTTGGATAAATTATTGGATTGTTAAAGGTCTCCCTTTGACAAATATGGCCTTGGGTACAAAAAGGTAGAAGACAAATTGAAAAAAGACATATGGTCCTGTTATCACATATATAGTAGCCGGGCTACCATACATTATTTTTCTGATGCCAGTACACTATTCAGCCAGTTCCCTTGCATTTGAGACGCCGAGATGAGCATTTATGTTGGATCACTATCAGATTGTGGACAGCAGTTATATTCCCCATGCCATGACTGAGTTTCAGGACACTCAGAGAGATGCCCGATATAGCCATTATGCCATTGGTACAGAGCAGACAGTAGCGCCCGGAGTTACAGCAGCACTCTCAGAGGACAGATGATGGTACAGGTTGATGAGCTTTCAGGTATATGACTCAGCAGGTATATTATTGTGTTATGGTTAGATTGCTTTTATACTTATTCTTATAGCATGTCTTAGCACTTAGTGTCATGATCTGGCGATCATATAGATATTTGGACCTGGTTGACCTATTATATATATATTACTGTCCCTACTCAGACTTAGAAGTTCACTACTCATACTCATTGGTATATACCCTCCTTAGGGAGAATAGAGGTGATCATTACACCATACTCTGGCTTGCTAGTGTTGGCTCCATCATTTCACTATCTTCATCCATCCGTGGCCTACCTTTTAGATTATTACCCTGATTTGCTACTTGACTAGTGACATGGAGGACCTTTCCCCACTGTAGCCTCTGTATTGGATGAGCTTCCCTGTTTATTGTGTCTCGGCTCTGAGTTGGTGACAAAACTTACCCATGGTGAGTTGGAGTTCCTTGAGAATTCCCCCTAGTCGCTAAAGTTGTGTTGGCTAAACCTGAAACTTTTAGTGCTGCCATCAATACAAAATCTGGAAAAATCAAATGCTATATCTTGTGTATGAAAGAAATGCCAAATGAAAATGGCCATGAAAAATAAAATGTTATATCTTTTGGAAAAATAAATACCTAGGTAAACAAGCTGTCCATGACACACCTAGAAGTGCTCAGGTAAACAAGTGCCTTAAAAACACACCTGCAGCAGAAAGCCTAAAAATAAATGTAAATCTATGCAATGTGTTTGTAAACACACATAGATCAAGGCTATGGAAACCTCAGGCCCAAAAAGCAATGGAACTTAAATGTTATATCTAAACAATTGCTGGCCTTGCTTGTATTATGGATTGTGCGCATCTGTGGAGGTGAATAAACCCTCTTTAAACAACTCATCCATTTGTGAGACACCGCCATTCCCTGTGTTATTGCTCATTCAGTATATACTACGGTGTACATTCCCTTTCCCTTGCCAAAGTGTCACAAAGTCAAGTTAGTCAAGTCATCCCTTAGCCTAGCCATTTATTTCAGCCTTCACCCTTCACTAGCAAATTGATCACAACTATGAAGTGAGTATGGTCCTGAAAGTCTAGTCTGAGTAATAATAATAACTAACGACACTATATATTTGGATTTAGATCGCCAGTCATGATTACTCTGTGTTATAGAAGCTATTTGAATAAATTGTAAAGCATGTATTAACCTTGACACCTTGTAGCAGCTATGGATGATAGTCTGAGTTGTATTTGGTCTTGGTTAGACCTAGTTTGACCATGGAGGACCATGGGACATGAGATGTTGGACCTTATGATGATATGGATAGATGATATATGGTCCATGTACACATACAGGATGATTCTATGCAGCAGCTACAGGGTTATGATGATGATTCTTGGGATACAGCAGTGTTTGGTCATTTACAGATCATTATTATTGGCTTTGTTCCGGTACATTGGATATTTATTTTGATCATGCAGAGATTCATATGGTGTATGAGTACACATCTTGGATAGATTTGGACCTTCTGAGTCCAATGGGACAGTTTGTTTTCAGTTCCGGGCACTTACAGTGATGATTTAGCCTCAGTAGGCTGTCCTAGTGCAGTTTTGGTCTATTGGAGGCCCTGTCGGAGCAGAGATGACTTTTATCCGGATGACCTAGGGCGCTGATGATGGAGGGGGTGGTCCAGCCACTTGTTTTTACCATATTACCCCCCTCCCGGACACATTGGTACCCTCACCTTGACAGCGCCATCACTCCAAGAGGCAGTTTGGGCAGTTTCACGTTTCCCGAGGCATTTCAGGATTGGTAGAAATGGCTATTGAGGAAATCGATTTGGGCTACTGAGGCAAAGTTATGGCATGGGATGATCAGTGATGATAGATCGGGACCTTCCACACCTCCTCCTGCAGTTTCAGCTTCATCGGGGCCCGCATCCATCACTTATGGCACTTTCTGTGGATTTTTGGGGTCTTTTGAGGACCACGACTTCACCTTGGAGGCACGATTTGGTACTTTCATGATTATTTATTGGTTATTGTGCCATGGGGATTGACCAAGGAGGGATAAAATTACCCCTTGGACCCACCATGAGCCTCTTATGATATTTGGTCATCATGATTTGGTGGGATTCCCCTCTCCTAGGGCGACTTTGTCCACTTATGTTATATTTTATGTGTGATCCATGTATTATGTTGTTGAGCTCATCTCAACCATTGATTAGACATTTGTATCTTTTAATCTTAGCCACTCATTCAAAAAGTGGTTAGGGTTTTGGTGCCTCTCCTTCCTATTTAAAGGAGAGAGCCTCTCATTGTAAAGGGTCTTTGGCTCTTGGATTATTGGTATAGAAAAATATTCTTGTGGAAATTCTTGTGGTCTCCTTTGCATCTGGTGTTCTTAGATGGTGATTGGAAAGTCTATTGCAACCTAGCATTTGGAAATTGTGGTAAGATCTATCTTTTTTTTGGAAATCATTGTTTGTCTACAGGAGGGCGACTTCAACAAGGGCGATTTTGCAAGGCTTCTTCAAATCGACTTTCTTGGCATTCGCTTGTATCAGGGGGTTATCATTAGTATCATTGTGATCTATGCTATCTTTCTGTTACTTCTTTTGTGGCATTAGTCTTATCTCTTGATGCATCAAATCTGATATTGTTGACGTTTGTTGTGCAGGAGAGAGGGCGCATTGGCTTCTTGGACAAAATCGATTTGCATAGAGACTACCTCAAAGCTTCCAAATTGATCGGGTTTGCATAGATCATCATCATCAAGGCATCTACAAGGTTATCCAGGTAAGATCCACAGGTTTGTTTCTCTTTCCTTTATCCAATCCATTGACATAATACATAAATTGTTAAAACCCTAAATACTTCAAAACCCCTATTTTGCATTTTCTTAGATCTACTGAGATCTAGTGGGTTGTTGGGCATGATATTGAAAACCCACCTCTATAGCATCCACGGCATCCCGGATCTATAGTTTGGTGAGGATTGGCCTCCGTTTGACCCCTCTCCCAAGCCAACCTAGCTTCTCCCAAGGAAGGCGCACTTCACCATTTGAGCAGGTTGACCTAGATCTAAGCGATAGGTATTTGAGATTCCACTTGATTTGACATCTATACATCAAATAACATACACCCAGGTTGTCCCTTTCTTGAAAATCACCTTGTGGGCCCCATTCCACATTTTAAGGGATTTAATCCCCATTTTGGACCACTTGGAACACTTAAACTCAGATCTACAAAGATCTAACCGGTGGATTGCCACGAAATTATAGATCCATATCCCTACTTGACTGATCTACCCGGATCTAAAGTTTGGATGCCATCCGACATGATTTGACCCACCTAAACCCCGATTGAAGCCTCCTTAGGGAAAGTCGCACCACCTTGGAGAAGTGAGTTCACTCACTTCGAGGAACTGGGTACTTGAGATTTTTGCAGATCCGGAATCAGAATAATTCAAAACCTAGGTCTAGACTGTCACTTTGTCAAGTCTTGCCTTGGGGATTGCATTCCTTGTTTTTAGGGATTGTGGTCCACTTGGGTCAAACCTAGATCTAGACACATTTATCCATCAAGAACTGTATTGTCCACTTGTCCCAAGTACTAGGGGTCCTAAACCTCAAGTCAACCCTACTTTGACTCCACTTCCCAATTCCCAAGGCACTGGCCTCTCTCCAAGTTAACTCAACTTTCCTAGAATGTTGGATTGACTTGTGGTTTGACTTTTGCATGGTGAACTATACCTTTGAAGACATCATGAACTACGGTCAATCTTGTCTCATGTACTAGTTAGCCCCAATACAACCTTTAACCATCCTGCATTGGACACGGTACCCAAGGCAGTGAATCTTTTGACATTGACCTAGTACACTAGCCCTAGATCTCACTTTAAACATTGCAAGTCACTTTCACTTCAACTATGAACCAAAGCTATACCTATTAAACCCCTCACTTGGCTTGTGACTTCATCCTTAGGTCTAGGATAAACCATACACCTAACTTCAACTAGAAATACCCTGATTTGGTGTCTTGGTTTTGATCTCTCCTGTCGGGAGTAGATCGGGTCTCCCCCTTTGTTGTCTGGGCTAGATAACATAAAGCGAAGGTTGCCTCGACTGGCGTGACAACCATACATATTGGAGGTCGAGGTGATCGTGGTTGCACCTTTCAAGTTGCCCTTCCCTATTGCCATCCATGACTGGATCCTTCCATAGGGGTAACTACAGTTTAGGTGATAACAGGTCCCCCATGACTCCTAAAGTTGGATCCAACAAAGCTCCTCACGCACCTGCATATGACAACAAAGAAATTGAAAGATCAAAAATGCATCAAGAAGTTGCTTTCACTCCTCAAAGCAAATTCTTTAGAAGCAGGTATGATAGCAACTTTAATGGTTATTGCTATTCTTGTAATGGTTTTGGTCACAGGGGAATGGATTGTACATTCCAAGGAAGAAAATATACTGGAAGTCGAAGTGATCAAATGAGATGTTGGGCATGTGATCGAATTGGACATGTGGTTGCTAAATGTTTTACATTAAAATGCTTCACTTGTGGTGGAGTTGGCCATAAAGCTTAAGTGTGTGCAAGTTCAAGAGGATAATCAGTAAGAAGCTTCTCATACTCGGCAGCAATGAAAGTAGATGATTCTTGGAAGAAGAATAACACTGGCAGATTTGAAAACCAAGGGATCAATAATCACAGCCAAGGACATCCTAAGAAATGGGTAAGGACATCAATAATCAAAGTTTGCTTGAAGCAGCCTTGCAACACTCATGAACAGTAAGGATATATGTGTTAGGGGGAGCAGCCAAGAAATTCTTCAACAACTTTGAAGGAAGATGACACGAACATGACATGAGAGGGCATGACTCTTTGAGCAGAGTGCACTGCAACAGTCCCAGCACAGCCTAAGGGGGTGATTAGCTCAGCACATCAAAAAGCCTATTTGACAGGGGGAGAGATCATATGCAAGAGGAGCAGACATTTCAGCATGATCTCAGCATTCCAAAAAAAAAAATTTTGGACATTGTGAAATCTTTGATAGTTAAATGTTTGGCCCTTTGTCATTAATGTCAAAGGGAGAGAGCAAATTGAAGAGAGGTTGCCATCAATGACAAAGGGGGAGATTGTTGAGCAAGGTTGCCATTGATCACAACACATTAATGACAAAGGACAATGAGTTGAGGTCAAGGACAAGGATGACAAAGGACAGTGAGTTGAGGTCAAGGACAAGGATGACAAAGGATAATGACATGTAGAATACACATGGTGACAAGCAAGCACAACGATGGTTGATGACAAGGCTCAAGCATTGATGATTTGGGAGGTTGATGACTTGATAAAGAAAGATGACAAAGAATGAAGATGATGACATGGCATTGAAGCCATTAATGACCAAAGATTGGTGACAAGGCCATGATGTTTGGGCAAGAAGGTCAATGGAAGGACAAATGACCCATTATGTGGTCATTTGTGATTTAATGAGCTTATGGAACCCTTGGAGATGGTAATAATGTCTAAGAAGGTGTTTGCACTCGCATGGTGGTATGGTAAAGCACTTGGACACACTTGTTGAAACTGACATCTTGTGGTTGTTTGGACATTGATGAAAAGTCATGAACATACCTCGATACGTTGAATTGACATGGGTTTGAAGTCCATAAAAAGACATTTGATCAATGACCAAATGACACCTTGAAAGAGACTTTGAAAGTCTGGCATATGGCAGCCTATTAATGATTATGAACAATCTGGCTGTGGTAAGATGGTCATTGGAGTATGGAGTTAACACATGTTAAAACAAGAATCAAAGCCCAAATAAATTGAAGTCAAACCCAAATTAAAACGTGAAGAAATCTAAATATATCTGTAGTATAAATATAAACTATTTCTACGTAAGTCAGCTCCAAATTAAAACAAAAGAAAAGTAAAAACAAATAAATAAAAATTCAAATGACAAGTCGGCTCAAAAATTAATATGGAAAACTAGTATAAATAGGGACAACGCCCTTATTCATTTTTTGTGAGGAATTCGCTGGAGATGATAGGTCTGAAATTCGGACTGTTTCTAAGGCAAATTTTCGCTGGAGCAAGAGACTGATCTTTGACAGTGGCAATAGTTGATTTGAATTTTTTTTTATGTTGGTTATATCTCTCCACTATAACTGCTGCAAGTTGATGATGTGAATTCGGTGGTGAATATGTGGTTGGTTTGAATTTCGGCAGCACCTGGAGTCTTCTTCTAGTATCTTTGTTTTTTGGGCATATGAAGGACTTGGGAGCAGTAGTACCTGAGAACACTGGAGCAGCAACGTTTAGAAGATTGGTAGATTGTTGTTTTGAGTGGAATTTTTGGGGTTCTTGTTGACTTTTTTCTCTTGAAGACTACACCGTGACTGTTGATAATACAAGCTGGGTTAGTTTGTGCTTGTAAAAACTTCTCTTGAGTAAAAGTATGGTGAGCAGAACCTTGATGTGTATGAACGTATGGACAAAACCTAAATGACTTGAACAAACATCTGATAGGTGAGCATAGCTAATGAGGATGAGCAGCAAATGAGAAGACTTAGATGACATGAGGTTGTATACAGTGAACAAATTGATTGTGCAGAAGAATGTGAGATGATGTGTGTGGTCAATACACTCAGTAAGATGCTCATATGACTTGTTTGGTGATAAAATATGAATTTGACAGAGTTGATGGTTGCAGTTGAATATGAGCAGAGGTCAATGATTGTGACAGGCTGATAATGATGACAGAGATAACTAAATTATGACATGACAAGTGACATGATATTGATTGCAGTAGACTAGTTGTTGACACATGATGTGACCGAATGTAATATGTAATTACAAGCTGGGCCTTGTACCATTTTTCTTAGTTGGATCTGAGAAAAAGACCAAGCTGAGTCTTGGAATACAAGTTGGTGCTTCTGATTCAGTTGTAGTTGATTAACCCCTCGGTTGTAGCCGATTGAAAAAATACAAAAGATTACAAAACTATATCTTGGGTCTCTTGCAATGTGTTGATAATGTGTTTTACTTTATGAATGACATGTGCTTAGTTGATTGCTGAAATATAGTTCATTAATGAATATGGTATTGAAGTGAATGTGTAAATGATTTGTAGAAGAAGTTGAAATTGTTAATAAGTCCAAGCTCACTGATTCACCCCCCCCTCTCAGTGATCCATTGTGTCTAACAATGAAGTCCCCCAAGAATCTTAAAGTTGGATCCACATCTCTCAAAGGAGAAAGCAAAACTCCCCATGCACCTGCACAAGACAACAAAACGTTTGAAGGATCAAGGATGCATCAAGAAGCTAGGCCCAGTCATCAAAGCAACCTAAGAAAAGAAACAACTCCAAGATGGAACCAAAGTCCCAGGTATGAAACTAGATTTAATGGCTATTGTTTTTCTTGTTCTGATTTTGTGCACAAGGCTATGGATTGTAGATCCTATGGGAGAAGAAGTGGTGGAAGTCCCAGTCACACCATTAGATGTTGGACTTGTGACCGTATTGGGCACACTGCTGCAAACTGTCACACTATGACATGTTATAACTATGGTGGAGTTGGCCATAAAGCCCAAGTGTGTGCAAGTTTAAGAAGACAGTTCTTGAGAAGCTTCTCATACCCATCAGCAAGGAAGGTCAATGAATCTTTGAAGAAGAATGACACCAGCAGATTTGAAGACCAAGAGATCAATAATCACAGCCAAGGACATCCTAAGGTATGGGTAAGGAAAAATATTCTGCTAGATCTAAATGAGGTAGATGATAAGTGCACAAATGGAGATGGTTGCCATGTGGCAAGCTATACTTGAGGTCTCTTGAAGACTTTAAGTACACCTTGAGTTCATGGTGTTTTGGAGGATGAACTCAAAGGCAAGTTGCTCCAAACAAGTCCTAGGATTGGATTGCTGACATTAACAATTGGCATCAGTTTGACAGACCTTTTTGATGATGACAGCATAAGCTCAGGGGGAGTTTGGAAAGCTTGAAACAATAAATTGATGAAAATACCATTCAGCCAGATTTGGAAAAGAGCTTGATGGCATACTGATAGGGGGAGTATGGAATGTTGATGCATGCTTACCTTTTATAAATTTACTAAATGTTTGGTTGCATACAGTATGATATTGGTTGAAAACAGATAGACATCATTGTTCTTATGGTGACCCGATGGCAAGAAGAAAGAATGAAAAATATTGGATCGTGGCATGGTGATCTATATGAAGAGTACAATGAAACTTGAAAAAACAGATCCGAGCTAACATGATTGTGACAGGTTTGAGTTAACAGGTTTGGTAAAGCAGATTTAATGCAATTTGGCATGTGATAGTGGGAGCTTGAATTGTTCAAAACAAATGGAGAGCAGAACTTGTGGATCATTGCTACATTGGCTAGTTGATAGGGGGAGCAGCCAGCTCAGCAAATAAGAAGTCAAGATGGAGCAGGAGTATAAATTTTCTTGAAGAAAGAAGATATCTTGAGAATGTTGTAAAGACAAAAGAATGGTGAAGACAAACAAAACATTTTACTGATGCACGCTGTGAAGAAATTTTTGGAAAAATGTTTGAAGCATTATTTGAAGCTTGTACCAAATAACAGATTTGAAGCTCCTTGGACAAAGAAGTATACTTATGAAAGGCCCAGTCTCAGTATGCCTGGAGTTCAGTGCAACAACAGCCTATGTAATAACTTAGTGGCATGAATCAAAGTTCTTTTGAAGACAGTTACAAATACATCAAGCTATGAGTTTTTATCTGAACAGGTCTAAAATATTTTGGTAGACAAAGGACTTAAAGCATTATCATAGTAAGGCTGTTGTAAACATCAAAGTTTTGGTTGAAATCAAAGATTGGTGGTTTGAGCAAGCTGACAGGTATGTCAATTAGATGTAGGAACAAGGGAACAACAATATGATCCGTGAAGAGGACATTGAACAGTTGGACTTGACTATGGAAACATAGTGACATGATAGTGACAACAGTTGATGACATGGTTGATAGGGGGAGTATGCTACAACATACTGGAGTAGCAAGAGATTATCCATGTAAGTAGAGCACACATTCAATGGGCTGACTGAAACAAATTTTTGTGGCTATACAACGTAAATTCGTACCAACAGCATGTCGGATAAGGGAAGTAATAAGGAAAGAAGAACAGCAGCAAAACTCAGCATCCCAACAAATCAAAAGGTCTAAATGAAAGGGGGAGTATATATCAGTGTAATCAAACTCGGACTCGGCAAATACTTGGCTGGCTTGGGACTCGGCAGACTCGGCGACTTGGATAAGACTAGGCAAATATGAAAAAAATTAAAAATATGGTCACTTTTATGCACAAAAAACAAACATAATGACATTTCTAATCCATATAAGTTATAAAAACAATACTTGAAAATCAAGGCTGAAATGGTTGACTAACATAGGCCTGTAGGCTGCCACGCCTATAGGATGCCATAGTGGCAGCCTACAGGCCTATAGGCTGTGATGGCAGTCTACACAGGCCTCCCAGGGCTGTGGAGGCTACCATCACAGCCTGCCAATGGCTCAAAACAAAATATATATATATATATAAAACTTAAAAAATAATACAACTTAAAAGACCACGATGGCAGCCTCCTATATATATATATGTATTTTGAAATTTTTATGTATTTTATTTAAGTTTTTTGGTGGCAACCTGCAGTCCTGTAGACCACGATGGCAGCCTCCACAGGCTGCCAACAGGCCCAACACCCAAGGTCCCAAAACATAAAAAGAATTAAAAAAAACTTTAAAAAATTATTAGATACAAATAAAATTAAAACAAAACTTAATACAATACAAAATTACAAAAAAAAAATGTAAATATTTAATGAATATTTCATAGTTTTAAAAATCGGTGAAATCGGAATCGGAATTGGCCGATTCATCGATTTAAGGCCAAACCGGTTCAAACCGGTCTCCAAATCGGATCGGAGGACCAGTTCGGAACTGGTCCGGTCCACCGATTTTCGACAAAAATCGGCCGATTTTTTGGTGTAGGCCCATGGGCCATTAAAAAATGGTTTTTTAAATTTTTAACCTATATCCCCATGGTGCAGTAGTACCCTGTGGGCCATTCAGTAAAAGTGACATTCTCCTTATCTTTTATTTTTCATCATTTTACTTAAATTTTTAACATTACCATTAATTGTTTCAAGATGTTTGAGAGTGGTTCCGACCTCATCGGACTTCATATGCAAAAAGTAGATTTTTAGATCCCATTCAAAATTCGACTTAAAGTTAATAGTTTTCAAGATTTTAGGATTGCAAGGTTTCCACCAAATTCTATCATGTATGAGGGTATGGAATTGGCATTTAATCAAGCACATCAACCCCTATATGTACCTTGATGTTGGTGGTGTTGATTGTTGAATTCCTCTATCATGACCTTAATAAAAATGTACTCTTCACTCATGCAAAATCACTTATCAAGCATGGGAAGCTTTTTCTACGTTATTTTAGCGATTGGATTAGGAAGTTTCATCAAAATTGTAGTGTGTTGAGTCGTTGAGTAATGTCCTTGGAGGATCAACTTTGAAATTCGAGTTAGAGGCAAGGGCTAGAGCCTAGAGGAGGGAGGCATAGGGTGCTATTGATGAATAGGATCCCAATATAGGCAATGATTCATTGACATGTATGATTGATGATTTATATTTCACATTCATTTTTGTTAATGTCTTTGCTCATTTATTAATTTAATATATATATATATATTGCATTTCCTCATTTCCACAATTTTGGGGGGGTCACGTTTCCCCTGTTTCGAAGTTTCTCCGTTTCGTCCTCGTTTCCCCCGTTTCATGCAACTTAGGTTGAAGCTGTTCAAACCCTCGTACAACAATTTTGAAGCAAACATGTGCCTGTTATGACCTTTGCAGCATTAAAAAGTCATGAAAATCACCTTAAAGGCTAAAAATAAATTGTGGGCAGTACTGTGGATGAAAGCAGCCCTAAACAACAAATATAAGTGCTCTTTGGCCTTCAAACAACAGATCTGGGTCTCTTTAAAATTTAAATATCTTATGTATTTTTTAGTAAGTCGATTCATTAAATTTAAATCGACCAATTTATGACCGATTCATTACTGATTCCGATTCCGATTCCAAGTCCGATTTCGATTTTTCAAACATTGGGATATTTATTTTAAATTAAAAATTAAACATATGTTAATTTATGTTTTTTTTTCATTTTTATTGATTAGGCTTTTTGGTAGCCTCCACAGGTTTCCAAAACTCCCAATCCATAGAAATGAAAATAAAATATAAAAAATAACATTAAAAAAATAAAATACAATATTACAAATAAAAAAAAATCAGCAACCTGGAATTCTTCCCAGTTTGGCCAGTCAATGGCAGTCGTGGAAATTGGAATTCTTCTCAGAGTGTGGTTAGTGCAGCTCGTGGAATTCTTCTCATAACAATCGGTCGATGGCAGCTCATGGTCACAGCAAATGGCCACGGCTCTCGGTTTCCACTCTACAAGGCACTACTACTTAGAGGTGGAGAGCAACAGAGCTGCAAGTTGGCTTCTTAAAGGTTGTGTTTCCCTCCAACACACGCTAGATTTTTCGGGGCAGGCCACGGAATCACGAGTCCGGCGAGTTTGAGCCAAGTTCCTCCTTAATCGTGAGTTTGCTATGAGTATGCCGAGTCCCAAGTTTGGCCAGCGAGTTTCACGCGGTTACCCGACTAGCCTGCGACTCGGCAAGACTCGCGAGTCTTGAATGAGTGTGACTACACTGGTATATATATATATATATATATATATATATATACTTATGAAAAATTTGAAGTTGACGAGTAGGATGATTTCCTAGAAACAACACCAAGCTCAGTCAAAGGAGAAGACCAGTCAAAAGTTGACATGGTATGATTTTATGAAGTTTTTAAAGATACAATTTTTTTTGGTACTATGAAGCCTTTAATGGCTGATTGGCCCTTTGTCATTAATGTCAAAGGGGGAGAGAAGATTTGGTTGCCATCAATGACAAAGGGGGAGTTTGTTGAATATGGTTGTCATTGATGACAAGCCATTAA
The DNA here is from genome assembly GCA_027924585.1 of Larix kaempferi. Taxonomy (NCBI): domain Eukaryota; kingdom Viridiplantae; phylum Streptophyta; class Pinopsida; order Pinales; family Pinaceae; genus Larix; species Larix kaempferi. The sequence goes on from BSBM01000729.1 coordinate 14,381,125, forward strand.
TGACAAAGGTTAAGCATGATGACATGACAAAGGTCAAGAGGTTGTGGACATGGCTTGTTGATGATATGGCAGAAGGACAAGGAGAAGCAGTGACTTGACAAGCACAAAACAATGACATGAAGGATGTTGACATGGAGGTTGAATTGGTGATATGGCTTGGTGACATGGAGGACAAGATGGCAAAGCAGCATGACTGACACGACAATGACAAAATGACAAGATGGACGAGGGCAATGAAGGCATAGGGCAAAGATGACAAAGCAGCATGACATGGCAAAAGATACAACTTTTTTGGTACTATGAAGCCTTTAATGGTTGATTGGCCCTTTGTCATTAATGTCAAAGGGGGAGAGAAGGTTTGGTTGCCATCAATGACAAAGGGGGAGTTTGTTGAATATGGTTGTCATTGATGACAAGCCATTAATGACAAAGGTTAAGCATGATGACATGACAAAGGTCAAGAGGTTGTGGACATGGCTTGATGATGATATGGCAGAAGGACAGGGAGAAGCAGTGACTTGACAAGCACAAAACAATGACATGAAGGATGTTGACATGGAGGTTGAATTGGTGATATGGCTTGGTGACATGGAGGACAAGATGACAAAGCAGCATGACTAACACGACAATGACAAAATGACAAGATGGACGAGGACAATGAAGGCATAGGGCAAAGATGACAAAGCAGCATGACATGGCAAAAGACAAGATATGAGGGCTTTTAAATGTCCCTGCAGGCATTTCAGTATAGCCCTGCGGGCATTTTGTAAAGTGCCTTTGCGGGCATTTTAGAGAGCCCTTGCGGGCATCTCTAAAGCCCCATTGCGGGCATTTGAAACACCCTATGCGGGCATCAAAAGAGGAGCTGCCTGCGAGCATTTTGAGATGGTCATTGTGGGCACTTTGGTGGCACATCAGAGCACTTGGAGAAGCTGCGGGCAGCGGGCATATTTGAAGAAGCCCTACGGGCATCTTAATAAGGCAGTTGCGAGCATTTTGGAGGACAAGCATGCGGGCATTTTGAAGGACCTTATGCAGGCATTCTAAGGGAGCTTGCGGCCATATGAAGGGTGTGACATAAGGCCCCTCGTAGGCATCCATTGGAAGGATAGTGCGGGCATCTCAATGACTCTTGCAGGCCTCTCTAGATGGGCATTGCGGGCATACAAGAAGGAAAGAAATGACATGGTCTATGATGGGCAAAGCGGTGTTAAGCCCACTTAGTCAATGTGGCAAAAAGACCAAAAATATAAATATATATTTGATGAGGTTAATATGAAAATGAAATGACCCATGATGATGTGGGCAAGAAGGGTTAAAACAAATTAAATAAATATATATTTATGTTTGTTGAGGATAACATGGAAATGAAGAATATTGACAAGTCGGCCTCCTAATATCCTGGATAATGTTAGACACAATGCTCACTGAGAGGGGGGGGATGAATCAGTGAGCTTACACTTATTTTTAATTTCAACTTCTTCAAACTCTAAACCAAGATCATCATTTACAAATTTAATTCAATATCAAATTCATCAATGTCATTCATTCAGCAAGACACATTATCAACACATTACAAGAGACAAGATCTAATCTTTGTAAACTTTTTATAATTGGAGACTTCAATCTCCAGTATGAGCTACAACCCATAAGGTGGCACCACCCACCAGAATGGTTTCAGTCAGCTACAACTGACTGGGATGATACAACACCCCCAATAATACAATCTTTCAAGTGATCAATCAGACCTTTCTCATGTCTGTAAATTACATACGTTATCAAACAGGAAACTCTTGTTTATTTCCCAATCACTTAGGTACAACTCTCTGTCCACCAGCACATTATCACAGTACTGTCCACAGGTACTTCATTTTCATGTCAACGTTCTGCATGTAAGCACATATACATTCTGATCTAGCAAGTCATCAAACTGTCAAGCATACTGTCTTCCTTATCATGTCCATCAGCATTCATTATGTCCTTGCTTATATCATCTGCTGCCCTATATCATCATTATGTCACTATATCATGCCCAGCAATTTTCACTTTGTCCACATCATGCTGCCCAGGATAAAAAACTTCATCATGCTACTGATTCTGCTGCAGCATCATGTCATTAATATCACCATTCCAGCATATCAGCATATCAAATTATGTCATATCAATCTACTGCACTATTCTGCCCTTATCTCCATCCATGTCTTCATAATTTCACCATTCTGCCCATCAACAGGTTGCCTCAAATTGACCCAGGAAAAATCAAAGATAAAATATCATTATGCTGCTCCTGCTGCTCCACAGCAGCCTCCGAACTGTCCTCCTCAGACCTCCGAAATTTCTCTTCTTCTCCACCGAAATTCTCTCCCTTCTAAATGACCGAGGCGAGCTGCCTATTTATACACATTTTCAATGAAAATTTTTACGAGGCCGACCTGTCTAAAAAGATAAAAATTAATTTGTTTTTAATTTTATCTTTTATTTTAATTTGGAGTCGACTTTGCACATTGTATTTTTATTTTATCATTTAATAAAATCAAATGATTATATATTTATGTTTGTGTTTCTTACCACCTCATCAACAAATATATATATTTACAAATATATATTTAATTTACATCCCGGGTGGCTTCCACCATTTAAGATGCCCTCACTGTCCTTCATTTTTCATGCCCGCAAGGGTTAGATGGCATGCCCACATGGGGTTTAACCCTTCAAAAGCTGAGCACACAGCTTTGGTTAAGTGTGCCCACACTAGGGTCATAAACAAGCCCGCAGTAGCTTCTTGTTTGCCTTCTTTGACATGCCCGCACTTTGTCTTTCTTACCACATGCATGTGGTCTTAACACCCACATAACCAACTTCTTTTGCTTTCAGCATGCCCACACTAGTTAATTTTCATACCCGCATATACTTTATGAAGCATGCCCGCAAGCTCACGCTTGCTTGGCATTGCCATCACTTTCAGCCATTTACACCTTGCTTGTCAACTTGTCATCTTGCCTATTGTCTTTTATGCCAAGTCATATTTCGTTCATTGTCCTTGTCCATGAGCCATGCCATGTCACCTTGTCTTTTGTGTTCTCCAAGTCATCAATGCTTGCTTGTGTTCCATGTCATTAGCCTTGTCCACTTCATCTTTGCACCTTTGTCATTAATGTTGTCATCAATGACAATCATAGACAACTATATTCATCAATCTCCCCCTTTGTCATTGATGGCAACCATCCAAATTTACTCTCCCCCTTTGACATTAATGACAAAGGGTTAATTAGCCAAAATGCTCAAAAACAGATTTTGGAAATGACAAAACATCATCTCTCCCCCTTTCAGGTTGACTGAGCCAATTAGCCATTAAAGGCTTCACAATACGCAAAAATTAAATTCTTTGCTCATCAATTGCCATGAATGATTCTGCATCACTTGCCATCTCCAAGTTTTTTCATGAATGAACAAACTCCCCCTATCTGATATGCTACTTCAAACTTCATCAGGGTTTTGTACTTCTGTTATGTCAATCCGATCATCAAGGGATTGTGATCTTGAATCATACTTCAGAAAACTTCAAGAACTGATTTCAACATCAGCTTAGAACATCAACAAATTAAAATTCTTCAAATTAATTTCATACCAATTGTTATATATTTTTACCACTGTAAACATCATTGTTCACACACCAATGTATGTCCTTTTGACTGTACATTCAAGCATCACCATAGCTCCTAATACCTCAATTTTTCAAACTTCATGCACCATCATCAAAACTTCGGATCTTTAACTTGCTTGTAAGTGTGCTCATTTTTAGGTTTTTCATGAACACACTCCCCCTTTTCATGCTGAGATCAATCTTCCATCAAGAATGTATTGCTTGTGTCATTGTAAATTTGATTTTTGTCAACTAAGATCGTTATTCCCTGTAGCTTTCAATATGGCTCATCACACTACTCCCCCTATCAGCAAATTCATTCATCAATTGTCACTTCTTGCACAACCAATTTGTCATGCACTCTTGTCAAGCATACTTCAAACTTCAATGCCCCTCCTATTAATTAGCTATCAACCAATATCTTTCATAGATTCTTAACTCAGTGAGCTTCATGTCATTCTGCTTAACTTTCTTCTCATATTGACAATTTTATAATGCTGAAAAAAAAGGTGTCCTCATTTGAATGTTGCCTTCACGTTATTTTCCTCATACAAATAACAAGTGTTATTTTTCCAATGTATGTCCACTGCCAGGAGTGCTGCTGCTGTCACTGTCATCACTAAAGCATGTCAAAAATGTCAAGCTTCATGTTTCAATTCAAGTCGCTGCAATATACTGCTGTAGACTGCCTTAGGAAATCTTCAACCTTTTTATATGTCAAATAAATTGTCACTGTCAAAGTCAAGAGTCTGATCACCATTGATATCAGGATCATGTTATTAAGATATCAAAATTACCATCAAGTTCAATATAACTGTTCTATCAAGTACATTCCTGTAAGGTCAACTTGATCCATCAATATTTGGAACTATCATACTAAATTCATCACAGCTACATCATCATCGATGTATTCATGTCATCAAACTTTCCAATTAGGACTGAATACGATCTTCTTCAATCGTCTTCAATCATGCTCCTTGTCATTCCTTTCCAGATTGTTGTCATGCAAAATTTGCCAAAATATGTCCACTACTGTCACTGAACCTTTGACTTGCTTCTTCTGTTGGAGCAGCCTGAGCTTGTTCATCTTTACTTTCTGTTAAGTAACACCTCTGTCTGCTGTAGCCATTAAGACTTCTCACTCCAATTTTGTTGCATAGGACTACAAAGCACTTTTAGTCTTTTGCATAAGAATATTTTCATCTTTTCAATCAGTCTTGGACAGTCCTTAACATTCCCAATTTTTCACTTCAAAAATAGTTTTTAAAACAGCCAACCTCTGAATTATCCTCAAGGATTGCAGCTAGTGTATCCATATAGTGCCCAAAATATTCCACAGAAGTAATACAAGTCTGTCATAACCCAGTCCACAAATTCTCTTGGAAGGTATGCCAATGACTCACTGTAAGACACCCAAAATACTTCTCACTGGTAGAACTTCAATCTGCTGTTCACATCACTGGCTTTTAGGTATCCTTAGGGCTGTTATAATATGTACAGAAATCAAGCTTCAACACATAATTGTCATACAACAGTTATTTGAATGAAATCAACAATATAATTACTCCTGTAGCTGCATACACGAATGCTCAACAACTATCTGCACATGCAACTCTAGTTGCATTTCAATACCAACAAATTAATTCTCAGATCCCTTGTCCAGACATGATTGCAGTTCTCACACAGTCTGATAATTCATTGCTTCCAAAAGTTTTATCCAACTGCTCTTTCTTGCAACTTCAAATATTATGCATCAGTTTGGGTCCAACCATGTGACACAGGGTTTGATATCAGGTTTGATATCTGCAATCCGATCCTAGGACCTGTTTGGAGTGACGACCATATACCTTTGAGTCCATCCCCCAACTCCATGGACTCATGGTGTGCCAAGGTCTTTAAGAGACCTCAAATTTGGCCCGTCAAAAGCAGCCATCTTCCCTGCTGTGATCAACCTCATTCTTGGATGCTGCACTATCTAGCTTTTGGATTTTTACCTCTTGCCTCTCACCATCATTTTCAACCATGATTAGCTGACATGGCTCGTCACCTTTCTCTTCTCTAAACAGACTGTTTTCAGTACCTTGAACCTGTTCTTTCCTTCTCCATACTTTGATGAACCCTTGCTTGCAATCTTTTGCTATGTGCCCATATAAATGACAGCTGTAGCATTTAATGTTGTGGTTTAACCTATTTATGCAATTTCTTGCCATATGACCATAATGATGGCAATTGTAACATTGAATATAAGCACTCATACCTCTCGTTCTAGACTGAGTGTATCTGCCCCAATATCTGCAATCTACAGCCCTATGTCCAAACTCATTGCAAGAATAGCAATAGCCATAAAATACATTTTCATACCTGGGAGCATATTGTCCTTTTTGTAGCATGGTCTTTCTTGGCTGACCTTGATCTAGAGAAGCTTCCTTTTTGTAGCATGGTCTTTCTTGGCTGACCTTGATCTAGAGAAGCTTCCTTTTCTTGTTGAGTTTGAGTATCTTCTCTCTTGCTTTCTTCACCATGCTTAAGACTCTTCAAGATCTCTTCTTTATCATAGCCTAACCCATACTTGACATGTGGTGATCTCTGGTAGCTGAGGATGTCATCTAGCGTTGATGAACTCTTCTGGAACTTTAAATTTGCAACAACTTCCTTTTACAGTGAAGCGATCTCGAACTCTTTTGCTTGGCTAATTTTAATCTGTTCCAGTAGCTGAGTTTTGGTCTCTTCCAATTGACCTCTAAGACTTGCACAGGTCTCATTGTTTTTTTTTAAGTTAGCCACTTCATCTTTCAATCTATCAAGTTCTTCTTTCAAAAAGATGACCTCTGCATTCTTTTTCTAAAGTTGACTCATGAAGTTTTGTTGATTCTCTTCAACTTTATGTTTCAGATCATGTTTCTCTTGCCTAGATTTTTCTAATAGTCTTTGCTGCAGCTCATTCTTTTCTTTGGATTTCATCAATTGATTAAGAGCATACCGAACCTTTCTTTCAAGTTTTACTAGTGCATCCCCTTGGTACTTCCAACACTTGAATTATCTTCCTTATCTTCATATCTTAGCAGCTTTTCCCTGAGTTGCTCATTTTCTTTCCTAGACTTGTCTAATTCTTCTAGAGCACAAGTGAGTTCTCCTTCCCAATCAATCTCCCCTTTTTCTTCATCAATTTCTTCATCTTCATTTTCAGTAGAGCAATGAAGAGTATCACATTTTGAATTATTACAAACAGAGGAACTCTTACCTTTACTTCCATTCGAAGCTTGTACCTCCTTCTCTTCTTGCTTTTCATCTTCAGAGGTATTGACATTTGTTTCCTTGTCTATGTCTTGAACTTTTTTTTTTGGTATTCTTCTTCTATCTTGAGCCAAAGATCCTTGGCTGAAGTATACTTACCAACATTTCGTCTTTCCTTCTCTAATTGAGATAAGCCCCTCATAATCAAGCTTAGTGCCTTTTCATTGTTTTCATTTAACTTCTTAGTTGCCGCTCCCTTTGGTCTTCCTTTTGGAGGAGTGTAACCATCTTCAACTGATTGCCAAAGGACAAATCCCTGTGCCTGCAAATAAACTCTCATTTTGATGCTCCAATAATCATAATTTGATTCATCGAGTAATGGAACTCCATCTTCTGAATAATCATCCATGACTTTCCTTCACTTGTGTCTACTGATTTCCTTCAAGCTTTTTAGGCTTATGCTGAAGGCCTGCTCTAATACCAACTATTAGACACAATGCTCACTGAGAGGGGGGGTTGAATCAGTGAGCTTACACTTATTTTTAATTTCAACTTCTTCAAACTCTAAACCAAGATCATCATTTACAAATTTACTTCAATATCAAATTCATCAATGTCATTCATTCAGCAAGACACATTATCAACATATTACAAGAGACAAGATCTAATCTTTGTAAACTTTTTATAATTGGAGACTTCAATCTCCAGTATGAGCTACAACCCATAAGGTGGCACCACCCACCAGAATGGTTTCAGTCAGCTACAACTGACTGGGATGCTACAACACCCCCAATAATACAATCTTTCAAGTGATCAATCAGGCCTTTCTCATGTCTGTAAATTACATACGTTATCAAAAAGGAAACTCTTGTTTGTTTCCCAATCACTTAGGTACAACTCTCTGTCCACCAGCACATTATCACAGTACTGTCCACAGGTACTTCATTTTCATGTCAACGTTCTGCATGTAAGCACATATACATTCTGATCTAGCAAGTCATCAAACTGTCAAGCATACTGTCTTCCTTAGCATGTCCATCAGCATTCATTATGTCCTTGCTTATATCATCTGCTGCCCTATATCATCATTATGTCACTATATCATGCCCAGCAATTTTCACTTTGTCCACATCATGCTGCCCAGAATAAAAAACTTCATCATGCTACTGATTCTGCTGCAGCATCATGTCATTAATATCACCATTCCAGCATATCAGCATATCAAATTATGTCATATCAATCTACTGCACTATTCTGCCCTTATCTCCATCCATGTCTTCATAATTTCACCATTCTGCCCATCAACAGGCTGCCTCAAATTGACCCAGAAAAAATCAAAGATAATATATCATTATGCTGCTCCTGCTGCTCCACAGCAGCCTCCGAACTGTCCTCCTCAGACCTCCGAAATTTCTATTCTTCTTTACCGAAATTCTCTCCCTTCTAAATGACCGAGGCGAGCTGCCTATTTATACACATTTTCAATGAAAATTTTTATGAGGCCGACCTGTCTAAAAAGATAAAAATTAATTTGTTTTTAATTTTATCTTTTATTTTAATCTGGAGCCGACTTTGCACATTGTATTTTTATTTTATCATTTAATAAAATCAAATGATTATGTATTTATGTTTTTGTTTCTTACCACCTCATCAACAAATATATATATTTACAAATATATATTTAATTTACATCCCGGGTGGCTTCCACCATTTAAGATGCCCTCACTGTCCTTCATTTTTCATGCCCGCAAGGGTTAGATGGCATGCCCACATGGGGTTTAACCCTTCAAAAGCTGAGCACGCAGCTTTGGTTAAGTGTGCCCACACTAGGGTCATAAACAAGCCCGCAGTAGCTTCTTGTTTGCCTTCTTTGACATGCCCGCACTTTGTCTTTCTTACCACATGCATGTGGTCTTAACACCCACATAACCAACTTCTTTTGCTTTCCGCATGCCCACACTAGTTAATTTTCATACCTGCATATACTTTATGAAGCATGCCCGCAAGCTCACGCTTGCTTGGCATTGCCATCACTTTCAGCCATTTACACCTTGCTTGTCAACTTGTCATCTTGCCTATTGTCTTTTATGCCAAGTCATATTTCATTCATTGTCCTTGTCCATGAGCCATGCCATGTCACCTTGTCTTTTGTCTTCTCCAAGTCATCAATGCTTGCTTGTGTTCCATGTCATTAGCCTTGTCCACTTCATCTTTGCACCTTTGTCATTAATGTTATCATCAATGGCAATCATAGACAACTATATTCATCAGATAAGACAAGTATAAATAGAAGACAAATCTAATTGTGAAAATAATAATTTTGTGTGGAAGATTTCGGATTGTTTAAGTGAGCTTTGATTTCGGGGGTTAGGAGATGATAAGGACAGTTCGGTGGCTGCAGTGGAGCAACAGGAGCAGCATGAAGAATCTATCTCTGTATCTTTGATTTCTAGGTTTATCTGAGACAGCTTGATGAAGACTTTTTATTTCTGATTTCTGGGTTCGACTGGGGCAGCAGTGCTTGTGATATGATGTGTATGTACAGCAGTAAAACATGATGATGTAGACAGTATGAAGAGACTATGATATTCTGGGCAGCAGTATGACAGAATGATGCATTTTTGTTTATGCTCGTTATAATGATGACAGAGTGATGATAAGCAAAAAGTGATATAACTGTGGAAATGTTTGATATCTTGACAGCAGGTTGACATAAACACCAGAATGATAATTTGCCTATGGTTAATGACAAGTTAAAGATGTGCATGTAGATAGAATATTGATATGTTTGGGAAGATGTTTGACATGATGAAACAGGGACAGAATGATGATCTGATTGAAGACAAGGTGTTGGCACCAGATTGATGAATGAGATGATGTGAATAATGACATGACTGTGATATGTATGAGATGTGACAAATATGTATTTGTAATACAAGCAGGGCCTTGTAACTATTTCCTTAGTAGGATCTAAGAAAAGACCAAGCACAATCTTGGAATAAAAGTTGGTGCTTCTGATTCAGTTGGTGCTTATTTACCTCACGGTTGTAGCCAGTTGAACAAATACAAAAGATTACAAAACTATATCTTGTATCTTTTGCAATGTGTTGATGATTAATGTGTTTTACTTGCTAAATGACATGTGTTTAGTTGATTACTGAAATATATATCATTGATGAATATGATATTGAAGTGAATGATGATATAAGATAAGAAGAAGAAGTTGAAATTGAATTAAGTCCTAGCTCACTGATTCACCCCCCCCCCTTCTCAGTGAGCCATTGTGTCTAACAGAATGTACTAATTTAATCTTGCTTGCTTGGAGAAGTGTGCAGCTTTGCAGGTAGCCTTAAGGTGAAGACAGTTTGGAGCTCGGTTGCATCCACCCTCTCTCCATCAATTTCAAGCTTTGGATCTAACAAGTTTTTGTCCACAGATTCTTCTTCTTCATCTTCTAGTTCAAGCTTGAGCTTGAGGGTTTCTTCTTCTATCATCTCTCAAATTTTAAAAGATTTATTGGTTGCTTGGTTACCTTTGCTTAGTAAAAGTTAGATCTACAATTTGCAAATCAATAAATCTTCTTTATTTAAGCATATATATCAGATTAGATTAGCTTCAAGTTTTACTTTCAAAGTAGATATAGATCCATATTTTTTATACTTGAAGTAGTCAAAAATTTCAAAAAAAATTCCAAGTATAAAATTTGTAATTTGTTTTGTTTTCTAATTGTTTAACCCACTAATTTTAGTTTTTTATGCTCGTTGATTTTTAGTAGGTCCAAGGAAAAACAAGAGGAAACTCTAGCGAAATTTCGTCAGAATTTGTCGAATTTACCTTTCGAAGACCTTCTTACATTATAGCTTGACACTTCTAACTTGTAAGCCCTTAGATCCAAGTCTAAAAGGACTAAGAGGCATTTCTTTTGAGCAAACGATTGTAAAAATATTAAAAGAGAGAAAGTGAGCTACACAATGCCCACCTCATCCCCCCTGGGGGGATTTGCAGTCACATTTCTGTGGAACAATTTTTTCTAACACAAGCACACAATCACATTTCATTGCAGGGTTGTATACTTTAGTTTTAATTGTTCAATTTTGTTTCTTTTCCTTCTTTTGCATGTAGTTAAACTAAAACCAGTTTCATTGCCACGAAGTATGCTCTCGCCACCACATAAAGGCATTGTCGATTAGTGGTGGTGGTTGATCAGAAAGTGACACATAAACTTGTTGTTCTATATCTTTCTTTTCTGCAAGTTAGTTTTTTAAGCATTCTTTATTTCAAGCACTAAACCGGATCGAACATTTTGTTGTTCTCAGAGTATGTTCTTTCCCTTTGCGGGCATTGGCCTAGTCCTAGCGAAATCAGAAAGAGTTGCAGCAACTTATTAATTCTCAAACATCTAATTAAAAACTCACATTAATAAAATCAACAACCTCAAACATAGTGAAAATCCGGCACTCTCAGCTAAATTTAGTAGGCTCACATATGGCAGATGGATCAGTTGTAACTCGCCTCCCCAGAATAACAGAAGCAGTAATAAGAATGTTATTGCATTATATACGTAATTATACATAAATCAGCTCAGTCGCCCTGAACTAACCGTTAGGCTTTATGTGGCGCTAAAAAAGAAAGATTATCACTGGCTATACTTCGGGAGAGAAATGGAAAGATAGAAATACACATATTACCTTAACACATCTTACCTAATGGAGCATGGAGACTCCATTGTGGATCGGTTTTGAGACAGGCATTGTGGACTAACATTAAGTATTGTGGGGGGAAATTTCTCAAAAGATGTGGGAACCATTGGAAAGTGGCCTCAGGCCACCGTTAGGCTACACCCTTGTTGGTGTAGAGTTGAACACAACCTTGAGACTCCACTCTAGCCCACACGTCTTTGTGAAGAGCCACCTTTACCTAAGTTCCGGACATTACTCCTTGTAACTCATGGTATATATGGAGCTCCCATTTTCCCTTAATTAAATCCGCCTCTAATAATCCTAAAACTGACCAAGACACATTTGCAAAACATTTTACTTTCAACAACAATATTTTTATTTAAGTAGTTTGACTCCAGGGCACTGGTTTTCTAATTGTTATATTTTTAAGCTTTCATCTTGTCAATGGTTTAACTTTATGTTGTTGTCTTTAATTCCTTTTGCATAACTTGGGCAGTAAAATCACACCCTTTTAACTCCTAAAAACACCCCCACTTAATTAACTTCTCTAAAACATTTAACAACCTTAGAAACTTTCCATAGGGACACCCCCCCTTGGCTTCATTAGGAGTTAGCCTAAACGGAGGAGTCAGGATCAAGTGACAGCCCTGACTCAAGACTTGCCTCCAAGGGTGCACCGAGCAGTAGTGAGATTTATGCTGCATTAACCAAGTGCGCAATCTAGCGGCAACAATTAACAAGATAATTCAATCGACTATTTTCACTATAAAACCTAGGTTGGGATTGGAATCTAGATTCGAGTTGACTTATCAATGTATTAGGGGCTAAGTTACCAGGATACGGATACGGATCCGGATCCGGATCCGGATACGGATTGGCCAGATTTTTTAAATCCCAGGATCCGGATATGGGGTGGAAACGGCAAGTACAAAAAAATAGAAAAATATTTATATAATAAATAAAAATATAGAGTGAAGAATCAAACTATTCATGAAACTCAAGAGTAGAACTATAAGTTATTGCCAAAAAAGAGAGTTCATGTACCATAACTGATAATTTGATGAGTTGTAACCATGATTGATATTGATAATTTTAAAAACCATTTCAGCATGAACTTGAAGCAGGTCATAATAGTGTTTTTGTGAGCCACATCCACATGTCCCTATCAGCAGGGAATAAAGTGGTTTTCTTGAAGACTATGGCAAGACTACATAACAGTGTAGGTGAAGTGAGCAACAACATAGCACGTAAAGATAGATCAGCCCTTGACAGCAGACCTTGACCATAAAGATAAATCAAATAAAAACATTGAGAGCAGAACTTGATATCGATATATCAGAGTTCAAGAGTAGATCTTGACATAAGGATAGATCAGACCGTGAGCAAGAATGGGTTTTACACTTTTGGCCATTAGTTGTAGGGTTTTTTACGCTTTTCATTAAAAAACAATTTTTTGGGAGGATCAATGGGTCATAGAAGCACTGGAAGTTTCAGGATCCGTTTGAAAATTTTAGGAAATGTTTGATTTTTCACAAGATCCGTTTCATAGGACTAGGATACGTTTCCTTCTGTAGGGGATACATTTCCATGGTGGATCCTAGGCGGATCCGATCCAGATACGTATCGGATCCGCAGTTCCTAGACACTGGGGTGGTGGATCCGGTAACACAAATTAGGGGTGATTGGGACTGTTAGCATTTTGTAGCTCAAAGGTACTCCTAGGGGCCAGAGAACACTTGGAGTCTCATTTATGTCATAAAGTGACTTTATGAGTAATTATTAAAGTTCTTTATGATGTGACTTTTAATTTAAAAGTGAGATGCACTTTATTATTTTTATAAAATGACTTTTAAGTTATAAAGTGACAATTTTAAATATTTAGGATAAAGTGACTTTTTGAAAAGAATTATTTTTCATATAGTTCACTTAGGAATTTTTAAGTGAACGTGAGATTAGATCCTAGCCTTAGATCTTGTGGCCAAGATCTAATCTCAACCATTGAATTTGAAGAGTCATGGGGAGTTACCCTAATGTGAAGTTAAAAGAAGTTTTGAGACTTCATTTGCACATTATTCCAAGAGGAGAGGAAGAAGCACGAGTTCCAAGGAGAGAGAGGAGTCTCTTAGAGGGCATGAGTTTCCATGCAAGAGATAGAGCTCTGTTGAGCAGAATGGTGGGCACACAGTCCTAGGAGAAAGAGTTGCTGAGTAGGCACACATTCCCAGAAGTAATTATTGTTGTTGATGAAGACATAACATAAGAAGAGAGGCGCATTTCCCAGGTTGATGGAGTGAGCATGCTTCCCAAGACAGTGACTAGTGTTTTTAGCTGACTGTACATCATTCCCAGGAGGGTCGTACTGCTAGTTTAGCACAGAAATCGAGGAGCTGCACTGTTGACTGTTGGCACAGAAATTGAGGTATAGAAATGATGCTGGGTTAGTATTATTGTGCACAGATTTCGAGTCTGACTTTGTACACAGATTTCAAGGAAGGAGTCAGAGTGAGGAGGCCGTACAACTGACTGTACAGAGAATGAACTGATAGTTGTTGTGGGTTTGGCACATTTTTCAAGGTGCTGGTACAGTGCTTTTAATACTGTAAGATACTGATGTTTTGTATCATTTATTTCACTCAGCTTAATAAAATCTCTTGCAACTGGTTTTCCCTAGCGGGTGGGGTTTTTCCAGGGTCTAAATTTGAACAAATACTGTGTTAAAATGCATATTACAGTCTGCTGTCATAATTTTCTGTGTATTGAAACCTTGGACAGTCTGATGGTTTTTCATGTTTTCGCTGCTAAAATTGCTAGATGAATGGTGTATTAACTTACAGTCTGATTGCCAGTGAAATGTGGTTTATTATCTGCCTCTAGATGCTTAATACAAGAGGTTCTCTAGGTGTTTGATGGAAGTTTTCTGTGACTGTGTGACTTAGTCATTTTTGAACATGGAAGTTTATGCCAGTGAAATGTGGTTTATTATCTGCCTCTAGATGCTTAATACCAGAGGTTCTCTAGGTGTTCGATGGGAGTTTTCTGTGAGTTGGGGCTCTGAGTGATGTTAATGTTTTGACTTATAGCAGCATAATAAACATATAAGCAATAAAAGGATCACTGAAAGAACAACCATGCACAGAAACAATAGACACAATAGTTTACCCTAGGAAAACCCAAACTTGGGAAAAACCTAGCAACCCTTTCTTACTATGAGATTTAGTATAAAGAAGATAAAAAGTACAAAATGAGTCAATGCCCCAGAAATCAGCTCCACTAGTCTTCTAGCACCCAGAAAATGCGAACTTCCTTCCTTGAGTGAACTTGCTTGAGTGTGAATGACTAAATGAGAGGAGTAGCACTTCTATTTATAAATTACTTTTCCATAAAATTCCTTAACTGGGACGACTTGTTCTTTTACTGGGCCAACTTGTCATTTTACAATATAAAATTACATTTAATGTTTGTTTTACATTTCAGGTCGGCTTGGGCTAGTGAGGATGCCTCACATAGCTATAACATCAACACTCCCTCATAGCTATAGAGTTATCATCACGCTAGAACTCATCAAGCATTATCTGGTCGTCACAACTGGACATGTACATCTGGGCATCATCTAAACGTCACGGTTGGACTTCATATATCTTGGCATCATCTGCACTCGTACATCTTCTGATCGTCACGGCTGGACTAGTACATCTCAGCATGATCTGGACTCGTACATCTCTTCATCATAAGAAAGGGTCAACATCATCTATTCAGGACGATATCTCATGCAGGGATCCAAATATACTCTATACATGAAGTCCTCTCCATACTGGAGAAAGTTCCTTACAGGAACAACAGTCCTAATTGGACTAAGCTCATCATGGTCAACTGGACTGAACTCGTCAGTCTACAAGGACCGCTTGTTCAATACTAGACTAAACTCATTATCGATCTACGAGGACCGCTTGTCCAAACTGGACTAATTCATTGTCGGTCTACGAGGACCGCTTGTCCTACCTGAGCTAAGCTCATCATGGTCTACACAGGACCACCTGTCCCACCTGGACTGAGCTCATTATCGGTCTACGAGGACCGCCTGTCCTACCTGGACTGAGCTCATTATTGGTCTACGAGGACCGCCTGTCCGGGACTATGAGCACTCCCTCTCACTGAGGGAAGTGTTATCACCTAAACTGTAGTTACCCCTATGGAAGGATCCAGTCATGGATGGCAATAGGGAAGGGCAACTTGAAAGGTGCAACCACGATCGCCTCGACCTCCAATATATATATGGTTGTCACGCCAGTCGAGGCAACCTTCGCTTTATGTTATCTAGCCCAGACAACAAAGGGGGAGACCCGATCTACTCCCGACAGGAGAGATCAAAACCAAGACACCAAATCAGGGTATTTCTAAGTGAAGTTAGGTGTATGGTTTATCCTAGACCTTATAGGTTGAAGTCACAAGCCAAGTGAGGGGTTCAATAGGTATAGCTTTGGTTCATAGTTGAAGTGAAAGTGACTTGCAATGTTTAAAGTGAGATCTAGGGCTAGTGTACTAGGTCAATGTCAAAAGATTCACTGCCTTGGGTACCGTGTCCAATGCAGGATAGTTAAAGGTTGTATTGGGGCTAACTAGTACATGAGACAAGATTGACCGTAGTTCATGATGTCCTAAAAGGTATAGTTTGCCATGCAAAAGTCAAACCACAAGTCAATCCAACATTCTAGGAAAGTTGAGTTAACTTGGAGAGAGGCCAGTGCCTTGGGAATTGGGAAGTGGAGTCAAAGTAAGGTTGACTTGAGGTTTAGGACTCCTAGTACTTGGGACAAGTGGACAATACAGTTCTTGATGGATAAATGTGTCTAGATCTAGGATTGACCCAAGTGGACCACAATCCCTAAAAACAAGGAATGCAATCCCCAAGGCAAGATTTGACAAAGTGACAGTCTAGACCTAGGTTTTGAATTATTCTGATTCCGGATCTGCAAAAATCTCAAGTACCCAGTTCCTCGAAGTGAGTGAACTCACTTCTCCAAGGTGGTGCGACTTTCCCTAAGGAGGCTTCAATTTGGGTTTAGGTGGGTCAAATCATGTCGGATGGCATCCAAACTTTAGATCCGGGTAGATCAGTCAAGTAGGGGTATGGATCTATAATTTCGTGGCAATCCACCGGTTAGATCTTTGTAGATCTGAGTTTTAGTGTTCCAAGTGGTCCAAAATGGGGATTAAATCCCTTAAAATGTGGAATGGGGCCCACAAGGTGATTTTCAAGAAAGGGACAACCTGGGTGTATGTTATTTGATGTGTAGATGTCAAATCAAGTGAAATCTCAAACACCCATCGCTTAGATCTAGGTCAACCTGCTCAAATGGTGAAGTGTGCCTTCCTTGGGAGAAGCTAGGTTGGCTTGGGAGAGGGATCAAACGGGAGCCAATCCACACCAAACTATAGATCCGGGATGCCGTGGATGCTATAGAGGTGGGTTTTCAATATCATGCCCAACAACCCACTAGATCTTGGTAGATCTGACAAAATGTAAAATAGGGGTTTTGAAGTATTTAGGGTTTTAACAATTTATGAATTGTGTCAATGGATTGGATAAAGGAAAGAGAAACAAACCTGTGGATCTTACCTGGATAACCTTGTAGATGCCTTGATGATGATGATCTATGCAATCCCGATCAATTTGGAAGCTTTGAAGTAGTCTCTATGCAAATCGATTTAGTCCAAGAAGCCAATGCGCCCTCTCTCCTGCACAACAAACGTCAACAATATCAGATTTGATGCATCAAGAGATAAGACTAATGCCACAAAAGAAGTAACAGAAAGATAGCATAGATCACAATGATGCTAATGATAACCCCCTGATACAAGCGAATGCCAAGAAAGTCGATTTGAAGAAGCCTTGCAAAATCGCCCTTGTTGAAGTCGCCCTCCTGTAGACAAACAATGATTTCCAAACAAGATAGATCTTACCACAATTTCCAAATGTTAGGTTGCAATAGACTTTCCAATCACCATCTAAGAACACCAGATGCAAAGGAGACCACAAGAATTTCCACAAGAATATTTTTCTATACCAATAATCCAAGAGCCAAAGACCCTTTACAATGAGAGGCTCTCTCCTTTAAATAGGAAGGAGAGGCACCAAAACCCTAACCACTTTTTGAATGAGTGGCTAAGATTAAAAGATACAAATGTCTAATCAATGGTTGAGATGAGCTCAACAACATAATACATGGATCACACATAAAATATAACATAAGTGGACAAAGTCGCCCTAGGAGAGGGGAGTCCCACCAAATCATGATGACAAAATATCATAAGAGGCTCATGGTGGGTCCAAGGGGTAATTTTATCCCTCCTTGGTCAATCCCCATGGCACAATAACCAATAAATAATCATGAAAATACCAAATCGTGCCTCCAAGGTGAAGTCGTGGTCCTCAAAAGACCCCAAAAATCCACAGAAAGTGCCATAAGTGATGGATGCGGGCCCCGATGAAGCTGAAACTGCAGGAGGAGGTGTGGAAGGTCCCGATCTATCATCACTGAACATCCCATGCCATAACTTTGCCTCAGTAGCCCAAATCGATTTCCTCAATAGCCATTTCTACCAATCCTGAAATGCCTCGAGAAACGTGAAACTGCCCAAACTGCCTCCTGGAGTGATGGCGCTGTCAAGGTGAGGGTACCAATGTGTCCGGGAGGGGGGTAATATGGTAAAAACAAGTGGCTGGACCACCCCCTCCATCATCAGCGCCCTAGGTCATCCGGATAAAAGTCATCTCTGCTCCGACAGGGCCTCCAATAGACCAAAACTGCACTAGGACAGCCTACTGAGGCTAAATCATCACTGTAAGTGCCCGGAACTGAAAACAAACTGTCCCATTGGACTCAGAAGGTCCAAATCCATCCAAGATGTGTACTCATACACCATATGAATCTCTGCATGATCAAAATAAATATCCAATGTACCGGAACAAGGCCAATAATAATGATCTGTAAATGACCAAACACTGCTGTATCCCAAGAATCATCATCATAACCCTGTAGCTGCCGCATAGAATCATCCTGTATGTGTACATGGACCATATATCATCTATCCATATCATCATAAGGTCCAACATCTCATGTCCCATGGTCCTCCATGGTCAAACTAGGTCTAACCAAGACCAAATACAACTCAGACTATCATCCATAGCTGCTGCAAGGTGTCAAGGTTAATACATGCTTTACAATTTATTCAAATAGCTTCTATAACACAGAGTAATCATGACTGGCGATCTAAATCCAAATATATAGTGTCGTTAATTATTATTATTACTCAGACTAGACTTTCAGGATCATACTCACTTCATAGTTGTGATCAATTTGCTAGTGAAGGGTGAAGGTTTAAATTAACTGGCTAGGCTAAGGGATGACTTAACTGTCTTGACTTTGTGACACTTTGGCAAGGGAAAGGGAATACACCATAGTATATACTGAATGAGCAATAACACAGGGAATGGCGGTGTCTCACAAATGGATGAGTTGTTTAAAGAGGGTTTATTCACCTTCACAGATGCGCACAATCCATAATACAAATAAGGCCAGCAATTGTTTAGATATAACATTTAAGTTCCATTGCTTTTTGGGCCTGAAGTTTCCATAGCCTTGATCTATGTGTGTTTACAAACACATTGCATAGATTTACATTTATTTTTAGGCTTTCTGCTGCAGGTGTGTTTTTAAGGCACTTGTTTACCTGAGCACTTCTAGGTGTGTCATGGACAACTTGTTTACCTAGGTATTTATTTTTCCAAAAGATATAACATTTTATTTTTCATGGCCATTTTCATTTGGCATTTCTTTCATATACAAGATATAGCATTTGATTTTTCCAGATTTTGTATTGATGGCAGCACTAAGAGTTTCAGGTTTAGCCAACACAACTTTAGTGACTAGGGGGAATTCTCAAGGAACTCCAACTCACCATAGGTAAGTTTTGTCACCAACTCAGAGCCGAGACACAATAAACAGGGAAGCTCATCCAATACAGAGGCTACAGTGGGGAAAGGTCCTCCATGTCACTAGTCAAGTAGCAAATCAGGGTAATAATCTAAAAGGTAGGCCACGGATGGATGAAGACAATGAAATGATGGAGCCAACACTAGCAAGCCAGAGTATGGTGTAATGATCACCTCTATTCTCCCTAAGGAGGGTATATACCAATGAGTATGAATAGTGAACTTCTAAGTCTGAGTAGGGACAGTAACATATATATAATAGGTCAACCAGGTCCAAATATCTATATGATCGCCAGATCATGACACTAAGTGCTAAGACATGCTATAAGAATAAGTATAAAAGCAATCTAACCATAACACAATAGTATACCTGCTGAGTCATATACCTGAAAGCTCATCAACCTGTACCATCATCTGTCCTCTGAGACTGCATGCTGTAACTCTGGGCGCTACTGTCTGCTCTGTACCAATGGCATAATGGCTATATCGGGCATCTCTCTGAGTGTCCTGAAACTCAGTCATGGCATGGGGAATATAACTGTTGTCCACAATCTGATAGTGATCCAATCTAGATGCTCATCTCGACATCTCAAATGCAAGGGAACTGGCTCAATAGTGTACTGGAATGAGAAAAATAATGTATGGTAGCCCGGCTACTATATATGTGATAACAGGAAGCATTCTCCAATACTCCAAGTCTTTCACGGAAGTACGTAAACTTCACTCTGGAAAGAGGTTTAGTGAGAATGTCTGCAACCTGTTCATCTGTCGAAATATATTGGAGTTGAACTGCTCCTCTCTGTACCATATCTCTGATATAGTGGTACTTGATTTCTACATGCTTCGATCTGTCATGAGATACAGGGTTCACTGAAAGCTTCACACAGCTTTCATTATCACAGTGAATCACGGTATGCTCAAGTGTCTGCCCGGACAATCCTGCAAAGAGCTTCCGAATCCATACTGCTTCTCGTGCCGCCACACTTGCTGCAATATACTCTGCTTCTGTAGTGCTCAATGCTACTGAGGGCTGCTTCCTGCTGCACCAGGAAATCACTGCAAAACCCAAACTGAAGCAACACCCTGAGGTGCTCTTTCTGTGTACGACACTTCCTGCCCAATCTGAATCTGTATATCCATACAATCTCATGTCATTCCTCGAAGCATATCTCAGTCCATATTTTACAATGCCATGTAAATATCTTAGCACATGCTTCGCAGCAACCCAATGTACTTGTCTCGGTTCACACATAAACTGACTGAGAGCACTCACTGCAAAGCAGATATCTGGTCTAGTGTTAACTAGATACATCAGTGAACCGATCAGTTGTCTGCACATGGTAGGATCTATCAATTTTGACTTGGAAGCAGAGTCACTCAACTTCTTAAGGTTTATCTCCATGGGTGTGTTCATGGACTTACAGTCCATCATACCAAATCTCATCAAGATATCAATAGTATATTTTCTTTGGCTCAGGAAAATCTCATCATGTCTCTACCACACCTCCAAACCTAAGAAGTAATGCATCGGACCAAGATCCTTCATCTCGAACTCAGAGGCTGGCATCTTCTGGCACCATTCAGTAAGTTTCTCATCTCCTGTGAGAAATAAATCATCAACATTCAATACTAGTATCAATGGTCTTCCATCCTCAACCTTGTAGTAAAGGTTGGAGTCTGCCTCACTCTTGGTGAATCCCAAGCTCACCAAGTATCCATCAATCCTGGCATATCATGCTCGTGGTGCCTGCTTGAGGTCATACAGGGCCTTCTTCAGTCTGCACACATGGGACTCCTTCCCATGAATGTAACGTACCCTTCTGTTGGCTGCTCTGATACCAAACTGTAACATACCCACGTTACCTATACACAAAATTTACAGTATAAAACTATGAAAATAAAATTCTTCCTTGGAGCATCTAATTAACAGTCCCATATCTACATTAGTTGGCCCATAAACATAAACAAATACACTGGCAGCCAGAAGCATGCCATCTGTGCTCGGAATTAGACATATCAAAGTTCTATTCTAACTTTTCCTAGTTTTCGGTGAAGACTACCATCCAAATTATAAGCAAACATAAGCTTGACACAGAATTAGAAAGACTCATCGAAGCTTGCAAAGTTAAACAGCACATCTCAGCCTTATTCGTACAAAAGACTCCCAATCAGACATTCAAACTCATAACCAGGTTTAGGCTTATCATGCTATGAACATTACATGAACCATTCATTCCTCATAAGGTTATGACAACATATATGAGATACATAAATGAAGTATAAGCCATGCATCTTTCACATATAAGATTCCAAATGCAGATAATTCACGTAATTGATGGAAACATCTTTCAAGGATACAGCCTTCTACACAGGCTTAAACATAACATAATTATGGCTTACATATAATTACACCTTCATTCAACAAACTGAACATAACAAGCATAATAATTCATATGAACAATCAAATTCATCCACAGATAAACTTATTTGCAATTCACATGAGAGTGGCTACTGACTACATGTGAGCCACGCTCCACCCAACCTTAGAACTTGTCCAGTCTGTACTATCTCAGCTCCCAAGTTCACCCTCGAGCCGAGATACAGACATTAATCCAAGTTGTCTCACCAACCCACTCAACTCACTCACAAAGTCAAAGGTGGAAATAACAGAGAAAATGGATATTCACAGGGGCTCAACAAAACAATAGGATAACAACCAATTCCATGTCAATTCTGCAATTGACCCACCTAAGTTCCTTCCCAAAACGCACAGCGATACACTCACTGCAAGCGTCGAGATCAAGGGTGTTGGGAATCGCTCTACCCCCCCTCGAATCGCTCCCAATTCGCGGTCCAGAAGGAATCGATTCTGGAATCGCGATTCCTCATCGATTCCTCCCGGAATCGATTTTGTAGTTCGCGCTTCCTCTCTCAAAAAAACGATCCCTGGTTTTTCAGGGATCGATGAGGAATCAATCCAGAATCGTTAATTCTGGATCAATTCCTCATCGATCCTTGAGCGATTTCGGGATAAAACATTGCTCCCGAATTCGCTCCTGAAAACGCTCCCGCAGGATTGGCGGACTCAACCACGAAAATTTTGGTTTTTGCATTTTTTTTTTGGTTTTTTTGGATGGGCTAGGGTTAGTTTGGGCCAATAAAGGCTGTTGGAGTCTATTTGGACTCATTCCATTACTCATTTCATTGATTGGGAAAATCTTTGAGTGAGTTTGCTAGTTGTTTAAGAGCTTTGAGCTTTGAGTGGGAGATTGAATGGGAGATTGAAGGGGAGTGCTTGCAAGGGAGATTGAAGCTTCCATAGAGACATTCAACCACCATTGAAGAGCTAAAAGGTAGGCTCTAAAAACTCAATCTTTGTTTGTTTTTGAATTTGTTTTTCACTATGTTAAAAAATGTAAACCTTGCAATGTTCTCTTCTCCTACTCTTTACAATATCTTCTTCTCCATCATTCTATTGCAGGCAACAAGTGACTCTCATCTTGAATCAAGAAACATGATGGGTATGTGGTTTTGGTTTTTCATTCCACTTCTTCTCATTATGATGGTGTTGGAAAGTAGATATGGTGGTGGTAGTGATGAGGGGGAAGAGGTAGAGAGTGACACATACCATGGAGAAGAGGAGGAAGGGGAAGAGAGTGATGATGATGAGAATGAGGGTGATGTGGGGCAAAAACAAAAAGACACAACACCTTTGTGGAAGCATGTGACAAGGCTTGGGGGAGGGAGAGGGGGTGGAACCACAAAGTTTATATGCCCCCATTGTAATAAAACTTACACAGGGTCATATACCCGGGTGAGAAAGCATTTGTGTGGGATTATGCCATGCGATGAAGGTAAGTCTCATGGAGTCAAAACTTGTGACAAAGTGGGAGCTAAAGAGAGAAGCAAACACAAGATGGAAGAAGAGGCCGCTCAAAACAACTCCAAGATATCAAGGGTTGATTCTGAATCCCCACAGAGAATGTTTGGTAGTGGAATTGGATCATCATCGGCTCGATCAGGACCCTCATCTCCCCATGGAATCTCGCCTATGCGAAGAACATTATCCGATTTCCTTGACACAAGTTGTAGAGATGATGTGATTCAAAAGTTTATAGGTTTCTCTATGCATGTGGTGTGCCATTCAATGTTCTTCGCTCACCCTATTGGCATGAAATGGTACAAGCCATCAATGGTGCCCCTCGAGGATACAAAAGCCCTGGGTATGACAAAGCTAGAACCGTGGGACTTGACAGGGAAAGAGCAAAAATCAATGGTGCTCTTGGAAAGTTTACAAATGATTGGTCCAACTATGGGGTATCCATTATATCTGATGAGTGGACAAATGTTAAAGGCAAGCCATTGATAAATATTCTTGGCGTTTCTGCTAGCAGTGTGATCTTCCTTTCAGCCCATGACTACTCAGATCGCTACAACACCGGTATTAACATTGCACAACCTTTACTTAAAACCATTCAGGAGATTGGGCCATACAATGTCATTCAAGTCATCACTGATAATGCTACTAATTGTAAGGCAGCAGGAGCAATCATTGAGGATAAGTTTCCCAACATATTTTGGTCAGTGTGTTTGGTTCACACATTGAACCTTTTGATGCATGATATTGTTAAGATGAAGGACCCTAATTACCGATGGATTGGTGCCTTGTACAAGAGAGGTAAGAAAATGATCAAATTTATTACCAATCATAGCATGGCCCACCACATTTTTCGCAATCACTCTAGGTTGGAGCTATTGAAGATTGCAAAGACTAGATTTGTTAGCTACTACCTCACCTTCAGGAGGATTTTGAAGGTAAGAGAGGCATTGGCTAGTATGGTCTCAAGTGATCCATGGCAGGAATTGAAAGACAGAGCTGCAAGTGCATCTAATAGAAATGACTTTCAGGAGGTGGAGGACACCGTTCTTGAAGGTCATTTCTGGTCACAGGTTAGGTATGTTTTGCAGTTCACCAAGCCAGTTTATAACATGATTCGTTTTGCAGATACAGATCAGCCGGTGATTGGGGAGGTATATGAGCAGATGGATAGCATGCTTGGTCAAATCAAAGACATTGTTGAGCAAAGAGATGCAATCTTGTATGACCATATTCATAAACATGTGGTCAAAAGGTGGGATAATCTAAATGTTCCACTCCATGCCCTTGCATATGTCCTTACCCCAAAATACTATTCTCCAATTTGGTTGGCCCAACCTGCACCTGGTGGTGGAGTTAGGAAAAACCCCACACAGATCCACAGGTGCAAACCGGGTATATTGCATTAGACAAGTTGGTCCCTGATGAGGAGGAGTGTGCTCAAGTACGGAGTGAATTGAGCAAATACATCATTGAGTATGGAACCTTTGGTACCCTGCATGCAACCAAAGATCGAGTTAGATTGGATCCTATCCGTTGGTGGAACATGTATGGCTCTAGAGCCACATATTTGCATAAATTGGCGGTGAGGGTGCTATCACAGGTTGTTAATAGCTCTTCTGCAGAGAGGTGTTGGAGCACCTACAACTTCATCCACAGTGTAAAGAGAAACAGTCTGAATGTAGAACACGCAGAAAGCTTGGTTTATGTGCACTACAACTTGAGGTTGTTGTCCCATTATTGTGAGGCGGCCAAGAATGATAGAACATTTTTTACTTGGGACAACAATCCAGAGGAGGCTAATGTGGAGGATGGAGCCATAGCATTAGAGCGCTTGGAAGCTGAACTATTACATGATCATGATGATCCAATTCATACTACATGTACCCGTATAGAGATGCCACCCCCAACCAGCAGCAGCTTTCCGGATGCAGGAGTTTTGCCTTTATCTTCACAACGTCCAAGTTCATCCCGTGGGGGCCATTCATCTTCTTCTCATGTTCCACGATCACTTCCAGCAGCACCTATTCCACCTAGACCACGAGAAAAGAAATTGGAAGTTTCGCGTGGCGAGCGGAAAGCTTAGTAGATAGTATCATAGATTCATAGTACTTTGTATTTCATTTTCATGTTTATTTTGGCCTATTTTGTAAACATTATGGCTTAGTTTGATGGCAAATATTATATGTTGAAATTTGAAGGTTGATGTTGTTTATGATTGATGATTGATGATTTGATGATGATCAATTAATGACAATGTTATAAGTTATAGCTCCTAGATAATTGATGTTATATCAATGTGTACTAAATGGTTATATGAATATCTATGTATTCATGTTTTCTATAGCTAATTTGGCATAATACATGTTTTTTTTAATTTATATGCATCAAAATATATTGAAATATATATTATATAAAAACGCTCCCGAAACGGAAGCTTTTGAAAATTTTGCTTTTCGCTCCCGCTCCCCGCTCCCAACAGCGTAGGTCGAGATTCCCTCTAGGCCTCATGCTTCATTGCCAATTAACTGGTGTGTGCAACCAAGGAATTCAAGGCCAGTTTGGTTATCACAGCATAACAATGTCCAAGTTATCTCTGTAATTCAGGTTCAGGTTTGTCACAATAAATCTTTCCAAGTTTTCTTCACTCTCAAAGAACTCAAAAACGCACAATGAACCTCTTCCCTCTCTAAGAACTCAAAGACACACAATGATAACCTTCATTGTCCCTGTTTGAATTCCCTTTCCTGTATTTTCGCACTTCCTCTCACTCAGCAGACACACACCCCTGTGCTCTACGTGCATCATGCTCGACCCACGTCCAACCACCCAGGCCGTGTGTAGCAGCAGCCTCCCACTTCCTCTGGATCAACGAGGCAACCCCGTGTTCCCTTTGGGATCCCACGTAGCCATCCCAAAAGAACACATCCTCCCATCCATAATCATGATTAGCCACTAAATCTCTAGATTAATTAATAATTAATCCCCCATTAAGAATATGGCTTAGGGGTATGGGTTTTGGGTTGATCATAAGGTTTTAGAACAAGGGTTTAGGGAACAAGGTACATAAGTCAACCTTACCCCCTCACAACCCTCGGTTAATATCTGGATCTCCTCTTCAGCATTTTGCTCCTCATGCAGCCAGCTAGTATTTGTATTAAAATATAATCAAGCTATGTACATACTCATACCCACAATGTTCAATTACAATAATAGCTCTAACATGGGCCAGGGGATTTTACAATTCCCCTCCCCTTAGAGTCTTCATCGTCCTCGATGATTAACATTGTATCAAAACATATACAAAATTTCGTTGTCGTAATGTTTATTATATACACATTTTCAAAATAAATGTGGATACTCTTCCCGCATTATATCTTCCAGTTCCCAAGTAGATTCCTCGGAACTATAATAGGTCCATTGGACCTTTACCGGTCCGATGACCCTATTCCTGAGTATCTTGCTTCTGCGATCCAATATGCAGATTGGTTGAACCTGCATTTCCCCTTCTGGCTCTACCTGAAGAACAGACCAATCAAGCAAATGATTAATATCATAAACATACTTTTTTAGAAATGAAAAATGAAACACATTATGTATTTTGATAGTGGGAGGTACTGCTTGTTAATATTCAATATGCTAAAACAGAAAGTATCAGCATTGCATTTCATTTCACAACAATAGCATATACAGGATCACTGAAAGAACAACAAGCACAGCATAAACACAAGAGACACAGATTTATCCTGGGAAACCCTCATGGGGTAGAAAACCCAACAAAGCTTCCTCAATATAGATGACCAGCAAATGCAAAGATGCAAACCATAGGCATGAGCTCCTTCTCCTCCATAGCAGACCTCTCCCTCACCTATGCGCTATTCACAAGTGAGTGTACTGTGTGTTAAATGAGGAACACACCTCCTCTATTTATACACATCTCTGACTTGTATTTTATATTAACTAGGTCGGCCCCAACTTAACCACTGGATTAAACACCCCATTACAACTGACTGGGCCGACCCCTCTAGGGTGGTCTAATAACCCTTTGACCCACATAACACATACAGGGCCGACCCCCACTAGGGAAGTCTAATAACCCAAGTTACCACATTCTGACGGAGGAATAAACATCTCCGGATATACAATAAGGTCTTCACGGAGAAATGAAACATCTCCGGAATAATAAAGTACAAATATAATATTCTTTGAAGTTACAATATTTCAACACTCCCCTTTAACGAGAAGGATATTATAACAACATCTGCAGGAGCAAGGAGTCATTGACTACATCATACATGATACATCTATAAATCATTGGAAGCTTTCTCAACATCATCAGTAACTCAAGCAGTTACTGGAACATCTTTAATATTGGAACATCAACATCTTCAGTACTGAGTCTTCATATTCTGTAGCACTCGAACAGCTACAACATCATCATCTGGATCCTCACGATCATCAGCATCTGGATCATCTCGATCATCTCGATCTACGCCATCTCGATCATCTCGATCTACGGCATCTCGATCATCTCGATCTACAGCATTTGGATCATCATCTCAATCTACAGCATCTGGATCATCATCTCAATCTACATCATCTGGATCATCTCGATCTACAGCATCTGGATCATCATCTCGATCTACAGCATCTGGATCATCTCAATATACTCTGCAATACACACAATCATATTACAGGATGATCAATCCCGCTCTCTTTAGGACATAGGTCCATGGATGATACAATCCAGATCAAGTTCCAGGATGATCAATCCTTATCACTTTAAGACAGATCTCATGTCTATGGATGATGCAATCCAGATCACGTACATTTTGAACCAAAGGTCCAGGGACGATGTAGTCCTATAATTCAATTCTCGGAGACATCTGTCTACGGATCAATTCAAGGGACCTAAGTCCAAGGATGATGCAATCCCCACCTTCATTCTCGAAGACATCTGTCTACGAATCAATTCAAGGGACCCAAGTCTGGGGATGATGCAATCCCCACCTTTATTCTCGGAGACATCTGTCTACGAATCAATTCAAGGGACCTAAGTTCGGGAATGATGCAATCCCCACCTTTATTATCGGAGACATCTGTCTACGGATCAATTCAAGGGACCGAAGTCCAGGGACGATACAATCCCAACCTGTCCACTTAGGACTTCATTCTCAAAGACATCTGTCTACGGATCAATTCAAGGGACCGAAGTCCAAGGACGATACAATCCCCACCTGTCCATTAAGGACTTCATTCTCGAAGACATGTGTCTACGGATCCTTTTAGAACATGTGTTCAAGGATGATGCAATCCCTCTTCTTTCTCGGAGACATATGTCTACGGATCCTTTTAGAACATGTGTTTAAGGATGATGCAATCCCCTCGTCAACTTAGATCTTGTCTAAGGACAATTCACCAACCTCACTATCGACATCACCAATATAGGTATCCACATCATCGACCTCACTGTCGATGCAGGCAATCTCATCATCAGCGACCATATCACTCCCCCTTTCTAGGAGGGTTTTTCTGAACTACACCAAGCTTGTCTCAGAAATACTCAAACTTTACTTGAGACAGAGGTTTGGTCAATACATCAGCAACTTGTTCATCAGTGCTTACATACGCGAGCTTTATAGTTCCTTTCTGCACCATATCCCGTATATAGAAATATCGGATCTCTATGTGCTTTGACTTATCATGGAATACTGGATTCTCTGTTATCTTGATACAACTCTAGTTGTCACACAGGATCATAGTTGGGTCTATCTCTAAGTCAAACAATCCTAAAGCCATACCACTTCACAACTAGCAGAGCAAGCAGCCATATATTCCGCTTGTGCTGAGAGCCACACTAGACTGCTTCTTGCTAAACCACGAGATCATGGCCGATCCCAGACAATAACATCCTCTCGATGTGCTCTTCCTGTCTGATACACTTCCTTCCCAATCAGCATCTGTGTAGCCATCTGAAGTCATGATCTTCAAGATAACATAGATCAAAGTCTTTCGTACCCTTTAGGTACCTCATCACATGCTTTGCAACTATCAGGTGAACACATCTAGTTTCCACTAGATATTGACTCAAGGTGTTCACAGCAAGGCATATATCTGGCATGGTATTCGTCAAATACATCAACGACCCAATAATATGTCTATACAGAGTCACATCAACTAACTCTGAGGAGTCATCAGCTAACAACTTCAAGTCAGAACCCATGAGAGTGGCCATGGTTGTACATTCGAACAAATCAATTCTTCTCAAGATTTTCACAGCATACTTTCCTTGGTTGAGAAAGATTCCTTCTGAGCCTTTTCATGCTTCCAGTCCTAGGAGGTAATGTATCAATCCGAGATCATTCATCTCGAACTCTGTAGCTAGCTTCTTCTTGCTTTCCATGATCTGTTTCTCATTCCCTGTCAGAAAGAGATCATCTACATACAATAATAGTATGATCCATAACCCCAAGCTTGTCAAGAAACTGTCAATTCTCCCTCTGTGACTAAACATCATTAACACTCTGCATTGAGTGATCTTCTGCATATCTATCTGTGCCATCTCCCGTCATATGGGTCTACTGATATGAGCCTCGAGATCATTCGAACTCCATGGTGAGTTCCTTCTTGCATCCATGTCATCTGTATAAAGAAACCATCTTCAACCTTATAGCAAGGGTTGAAATCCGCATTGCCCATGGTGATCATTAAGCTCATCAAATGATTATCGATCTTGGGTACCCGTACAGAGCTTTCTTCAATTGAATCCTGGGAGTTTTCTCGATTCGCACTTCTTCTTCAATCACACCATTGAGAGAACAGTATTTATCTAGCTACTTGGAGCAAATATCTCGTCATGATCCTCTTCCTCTTTCTAAGAGAATCTTCTAGCCACGAGCCTTCTATAGTATGTTTGATTTGTAAATCTTCTTGTTGAACATCCATCACTTGTTCAATGTTCATCATTCTTCATGATCTTTCCTACAAATCAAAATTAAGTACATGATTAGTAATAGTTCATAATCATCAAATCATGTTGACATGATAACCTATTATGCATATAGATATGATTCGCATAGTTATGCAACTATCTTGACCATTACTTTGGCACAACACTTTTGCCATATCCTGTATGCATACAGTGGCTATCTAGATGCCTTCCATCTCTACCAGAACATACTATCGAGAGCGTGCACAGCTCTCAGCATGTCAGCAAAGAGGTTTCATTCTAGACAATCAACAATGGAATGTTTGTCCAACTTACCAATCATATGCATATTAGTAGTATACTGTTCAATGCTATATGAATGCTTACACTTAGCATGATATATTCTAGGAATACAAATATGCATACAACTATTACTAGCAATATCATAGACTATTCAATAATTCAAATAACAATTCAAATACTTATATTTTTATGTCTTGTGAGGTTGCATCCTTCTTGGTCTCGACTTCCCTTCCATGTCATGAGCTTTTATCCATCCTGTACCACTGTGCATGCTCAAGTGTGCACTAGTGTCATCCTCATGATCTCATACACAAACATACATTCATTAGTATAATCTCAATATTATCAAAACATTATAATTCTAAATAATCTTGAATATGTATGGTCATGATCATTCAATACATGGGTATCTAAGATCCTAGCACAAAGTAGGATTCTAACATTGGAAGACATACCTAGATTAGATACATGCTTACTTATTTCTAACATACCCAAACAATGTCTTTAGTCTCTTCAATGATTTAGAGACATTGTGATAATAACCTGCATACCTCATAAGTTAAGCATAGTAGAAATAAATCATACATACCTCGTAAGTAGAGCTTCTAAAGACTATGGATAAGTCTTTGTCTTTATGTCATCATGGTCATAGAACTTGATTTGTCTTTCTTGATGTAGCTGTCTTTTGTTAGCAAACAACATCATCCTCATACAACACCACAGGTGCATTAGTACAATCATATAACCTTGATCAAAGAATGTCTTCTATCATTCTCATACATTCATACTTTTACATTAATCAAGATTGTACTAACCTAAATAATATGAAGACAACCATATTATGAACTTAATCAAAAATCAGATTTCAACACATACCTGTATCTCCTTAAGTCATACCTGTCGATACTTCTTGTAGTCTTTTTTATGTAAGGCCTTAGCCTCATCTCCCCCTGAAACTGGATCTAGAGCTCGATTAGGGTTTGTCGGAGAAACCCTAAAATTCAAACTTTGACTTTCACACTTTTGAATGTATGGAAGGATGTGTCTTGCTGAGCTGATCAAACTAGCATACTTTAATTTTGAAATCTCCAAAATTTAACCCCTCAAAATTGCCTTCGAAACTTCTGGATCTTTTGGACAGGATCCCGAACTAGGGTTTGATGAAGTCCACCCTTCTGCCCAATCAAAAGGTTCGATCCAAGGCTCTAAACTCTTATTTTTCTGAGGATTTTCCAGTCGTGGTCACAGACTTCAAAAATTCCAACTTTTGTTGAAGCCCTAATTTTCCACCTTTCCGATCAAAATCTCGAACTGGGGTTTGATCAAGCCCGGTCTTCTACCCAACCAAAAAATTCGATCTTGGTCTCTAAATTTCGATTTTTTTGAGTAGCATTCAGCCGTGGACTCCGATTCCAAAAATTCCAACTTTCTCCGAAACTCTAAATTCCGGAAGCCATGAATGAAGGTGCTCAAAAATAATTCTATTTTGACAGAAATATGTACCTAATTGTTTCTGGTGTAACTCCGAACTTTTCGATCCACAGGGTCTAAAAAATTTTCCTGTGGTAGCCTGACCTATCATCTTTCCATCCGGACAGGTCTGACCTCAATTGGATTCTCTGAGAGAGAGTTATGCCAAGTGTCACAACGTGACCTGTTTATGGGATAAAACAGGAGAGCGAACTTGTACGACGTGCCACATGTCACTGGTTCAACTTTGGCCTCTAAAAACGTTTCTTGAGATAGTACAGTCCATGCACTACCTGTCACTTTTTACGAAATTTCATTTGGAGCTTCCTAGCCCAAGTTATGACCTTTTTTCCTAGGTCACCTGATTATGACTGAGATCTGGAAGAGGCAAAAACCCTAACTTGTACTAAACATAACTCACAAAGTACAACGAATATGAGGGTTTCCTTTGGACACAAGGTACATGGGGATGTTATCTACGACCTGTAAACTTTTCAGATTCTGAACCTTCGCCAAAATGGATTTATAGCGAAAGTTCCACGATGACTGGTTTTTGCTATATAAAACCCTAACCTTCAAATTGTTGCAAGTGAAGCAAGTGTCGTAAGTGCCATACATTGCCTTCCTTCAGGTTAGCTCTAATACCATGTTAATATTCAATATGCTAAGACAGAAAATATCAGCATTGCATTTCATTTCACAACAATAGCATATATAGGATCACTGAAAGAACAACAAGCACAGCATAAACACAAGAGACACAGATTTATCCTGGGAACCCCTCATGGGGTAGAAAACCCAGCAAAGCTTCCTCAATATAGATGACTAGCAAATATAAAGATGCAAACCATAGACATGAGCTCCTTCTCCTCCATAGCAGACCTCTCCCTCACCTATGCGCTATTCACAAGTGAGTGTACTGTGTGTTAAATGAGGAACACACCTCCTCTATTTATACACATCTCTGACTTGTATTTTATATTAACTAGGTCGGCCCCAACTTAACCACTGGATTAAACACCCCATTACAACTGACTGGGCCGACCCCTCTAGGGTGGTCTAATAACCCTTTGACCCACATAACACATACAGGGCCGACCCCCACTAGGGAAGTCTAATAACCCAAGTTACCACATTCTGACGGAGGAATAATCATCTTCGGATATACAATAAGGTCTTCACGGAGGAATGAAACATCTCCGGAATAATAAAGTACAAATTAAATATTCTTTGAAGTTACAATATTTCAACACTGCTAGCTCGTAAGCTACCGATACCACTCTGCTTAAGATTTCGAATGGTCCACAAAATCTAGCGGTCAATTTCTTGCATTTTCCCAACCACAAGGAATTTTTCTTGCCTCTGAACTTCAAGAACACCATGTCCCCAACTTGGAATTCTCTATGTGTCATTTTATTTGCATAGCTCTTTTGACGATCTTGTGCCATTTTCAAATTATGTTTTATCTTTACCACTTGATTTTCAATATCTTGAAGCATTTCAGGCCCAATGATTAACTTGTCTACTGGTTTATCCCAATTGATTGGAACATTACACTTTCTACCATATAAGGCTTTGAATGGACTCATTTTCAAAGATTCTTGATAACCATTATTATAAGTGAATTCCACCAAGTACAAGTACTCTTCCCATTTTCCTGGTTTATCCATGACATACATCCTTAGCATGTCTTCAATGACTTGATTTACATGCTCAGTCTGCCCATCAGGTTGGGGATGATAAGGTGTGCTTAATTAAGCTTAGTCCCAAACTCTTTAAAAAAGCCTTTCCAAAAATTAGAGGTGAACTTCGGATCTCTATCCGACACAATGGCTTTCGGAACACCATGCAACCTAGCAATTTCTTTCATATAAATCTCAGCAATTTTAGTTGCCTTGAAAGTTGATTGAATAGGAATGAAATGAGTTGGTTTGGTTAACTTATCAACCACTACCATGATAGAATCATGATGCCTCGTGGTTCTTGGCAATCCTGTAATAAAATCAATAGTTACAGTGTCCCATTTCCATTTAGGAATAGGCAATGGCTGAAGTAAACCAGTTGGGTATTGATGCTCTGCTTTGACCCTTTGACATTCTAAACAACAAGCAATGTAATTGTCCACCTCCTTTTTCATATTTGGCCAATAAAAATTCTTCTTTACAGTTGTAAGAGTTTTCTGATATCCGAGATGTCCTGCATAAGGTACATTATGCATTTCCCTTAATATTATTTTTTTCAACTCTTCATGATCAAGTACATAATCCTATCCTTAAAATGAAGGATACCATTCTTAGCTACTGCAAAATTGCAGAACTTTAATGCTTTACTTCCTTCTTGCAATGTTGTTGTTACTTGTAAATAATTCTTGTCACTTTTCAAAGCTTCAAGCAATCTGATTTGTAATTCAGAATTCCAAGTGTTGATGGCTGAAACATGCATCAGTTGTCCCCTTCTGTTGAGTGCATCAACTACTCGATTTTCTTTTCCTTTCAAGTACTTGATCTCAAAATTGAACTCACTTATGAATTCAACCCACCTAGCTTGTCGGGCATTAAGTTGAGGCTGATCAAACAAATATTTTAAACTGTTATCATCAGTTCTTAACTCAAACTTATTTCCCAGAAGATAGTGTCTCCACATGCGAAGTGCATGAACAATGGTTGCTAGTTCCAAGTCATGAGTAGCGTAGTTCTTCTCATGCTCCTTCAACTTCCGTGATTCATAGCAAATCACATGTCCTTCCTGCATTAGAACTCGACCCAGCCCTTAAAGTGATGCATCAGTACATACCAGAAATTCTTTATCAAGATCAGAAATCTTCAATACAGGCGCACATGTAAGCAATTCCTTTAGATTTATGAAACTATCTTCGCATTTCGGACTCCAGATGAAAGGTACACCTTTCTTTTGCAATGATGTAATTGAATTGGTTATTCTCGAAAAATCTTTTATAAACTTTCGGTAATAACCAGCCAATCCAATGAATGATCTTACCTCAAAGACATTGCAAGGAGTAGGCCATTCCAAAATAGCCTTAATTTTAACTGGGTCCATAGCCACACCTTCCTCAGAGATGATATGGCCCAAATATAACAATTGTCTCTGATAGAATGTGCATTTGCTAAGCTTGGCATACAGTTGATTTTCTCTTAAGATTTGCAAAGTAATCCTGAGATGCTCTTCATGCTCCTCCTTGGTTTTGGAATATATAAGTATTGTTATCACACCATAGTAGTTGGGCTACTATTCTTGCTGAGCAGATATCTGCACTTTCCAAAGCTTTGCTTTTACAGAGATCAATTATGATGAGCAGATTTATTTGAGATCACTCACAGATCAGAGCAGTATATATCAGACATTGAGTAGACCTTGTGCCAAGGCTGAGCCTTGAGAGCTTAGATTTGATGACCGAAGTGACCTTTCGTTTCATACAGTTTCAGTTCAGTGCCTACAGTTCTGGATGTCATTATTGCAGCAGTGTTTCAGTTGGTTATGGATGATGATTAATGATATGATATGATGTGACCTATGGACTTGTGATTGTTATCATGGATTATTTTCTTGTTGTTTTAGTCATCTTCATAGCATTGACTTGGTATATGACTCATGATGTGGCAGTACTATCTAAATAAATAAAATGAAATATCTTAGATGATTTTATAAAATATAGAATTGGGTGTATTACTTGCATTCTAAGGTTTTCTGACAATACTCATTGGTTCCATTACCCTCCTGTGAGCATGGACATGGTTTTTCCTGACATCTTTGTTTGTTAGCCTAGGCACCACATCCACTTGACTCCACCCACCCATGACCTTCCTTATTTGGCTTTCACCTTGACTTGCCTTCTTGATTGCTAGATATGGAGGACTTCCCCATCTCTTCCCCATAATCTAGTCTTTGGTTATATTTTGACCTAGTCAAACATAGTTTGACCATGGTCATTCTTGGGATCCATGATGAGATGGACCACATGTGCTTATTGATGTTGATCTATGGTCCCACATACACCTATTGATGATTCCATATGTTGGATATATGCTTCAGATGATAATTGATGCAGTTAGTTAGTTTTATTATTATTTCCAGATCATCATATTTTACACTGTCCAGGTATGGTGGACCCTACAGATGACCCCACAAGTTATCACATGGTATATGAGTACTCATCTCTAGTGGATTTCGGTCTCCTGGATCCATTGAGACACTTATCTTTCAGTTTCGGGCACTCCTGGGCATGATAGCAGCAGTTATCCACCTATTGACCAGTTTGGGCATGATGATCCAGCTTATCCAGCAGAGGCATTGGAGGCCAGTCGTTTCCTAAGGTGCTACAAAGGAAGGGGGTGGTCCAACCACTTGTTTTTACCATTATACCCCCCTTCCAGACAGCCCGGTACACTCAGGTTGACAGTGTAGGCACCCTGGATGGCAGTTTGGGGCACTTTCAGAGTTTTTAGGAGGATTAAAAAATGGAATAAAAAGGTCACCGAGGA
Organism: Larix kaempferi; assembly: GCA_027924585.1. NCBI lineage: Eukaryota > Viridiplantae > Streptophyta > Pinopsida > Pinales > Pinaceae > Larix > Larix kaempferi. Next base: position 14,417,751 of record BSBM01000729.1, read on the forward strand.
ATTCAATTTGAGCAATTGAGGCAAGGTTTTGGCACTTGGTCTTCTCAGAGGTCATCCATGGTGAACCCCCCTCTTTCCAGATCAGTTGGCATTAGTCAATGGGGTCCACAGTGGCTACAGGAGGTCTTTTACTGCATGTCTCTCTCAGATTTTGAGGACAGCATTTGATCATTTGTGTTACTTGGACATGTCATAGACTTATATTTTATATTATTGTGCCATGGGGACATGCTAGTGAAGGAGATTAATGCCTCCTAGCCCCACCATGTGCTTTAGATGTCTTGTCCATGTCATATGTTGTGGCTCCATGTCATCTAGCCACCGTCTAGGTGTGACGTCACCCTCCTTAGAGACATTTTAGGCATGACATCACCCTCCTTTTGAGTGATCCATGAGATATATTGTATTGGCTCATCTTAGTCGTTGATTAGATTGTTATATCTTTTGATCTCAACAACGTGTTTTAAAAAGTGGTTTTGTGGTTTAGGGTTTTGGTCTTTATTATCTTATAAAAGGAGGAGACCCCCCTATTGTAAAACCTATCTAGATATTTTTGGCTCTTGGCTATTGGAATAAAAATACTTTCTTGGGCATCTTGGATCTTGGAGTTGGAATGCTTGTGGTGATTGTAAATGCTTCTTCCTCTGCACTGACAGATATTGGTGGCCATCTTGGATTTTATCTTCACTAACATTTTTTGCAGGCAAAGAAGACGTCTTGGGGGAATTCGCAATGGTGGGGAGACCTACCCTGCTCGCTTCAACAAGTCGTTTTGGGTTACAAGGAGTTGTTTTGTCTTTGTACCAACAATTTCATGTTATTCATCTCTTTTGTTTGCATCTACTTCCATTGTTGTCAATTGATTGATCTTTGTGTCCTTGATTGACAAGAATAGGGAGGCCGATTTGGGTGAAGGAGGCAAAATGTTGGCAAGAAGGGCTTCATCAAGTTTGGCATTTGATCTTTGTGGGAAGTAATCCTCGTCACAAGCAATCTCCATCTTCATTTTCGAGGTACGATATTCTTCTATCCTAACCATCTATTCTCTTAGATCACAAAACCCCATTAAAATCAAAACCCTCATTTTACATTTTTTCAGATCTACTTGGATCTAGCTTAGCTTTGGGGATAATATTTAAAACCCACCTTTATAGCATCCACGTCAATTCGGATCTATAGTTTGGTGGTGATTGGCCTCCATTTGACCCACTTCCCAAGGCACCTAACCTTCCTTGAGGCAATTTGCACTCCTAGAGGAAGGCTAGTTGGGCTAGTTCCTTGACATGGGTAGGTGAGATCCCACTTGATTTGGATAGATCAACCTTGATAACCTACCCCTAGTGCTTCACCTTTTTTATTTTTGCCTTGTGGGCCCCATTCCTCATTTTGAGGGTTGAGCCGCACTTGGGTCATTTGGTGATGCATTTTCAATCTCATATCTATGGACATCTAGTAAGCATTTGGACCTAATAATCATAACCCACCTTGATATTTGTCTTAACTACCCCGATCTACAATTTGGTGGAATTTGGACTCCATTTGCCCCCTCAAATTAAGGCACTAGTCTCCCTTGGGCAATTCGCACTCCTTGGGTAGATGATCTTTTGCTAGATCCCATATGTGGGTGTTTCCTCTTTCATCTTAAATCCATAGATCTACATCATTGCATACCCCTTAGTACCATTTCATTTCAAGCTTGACCTTGTGGGCCCCATTTGGACCATTTTCCACTTTTTAAGGAGTGGGTCCCACATGTGTAACTCACATGGTACTAGATCTCTTTAGATATATCTAATTGAACCTCATAAGTGGTCCTTTTCATTCATTGGTTGAATCATAAGTCACTCTTAAAGCCTCTTCAACCACATCTTAACCCTTGGGTCCACTTAATTTTCATAGATCTAACTCACCATTGGTCTCCTTGATTTACTTTACACATTTCCCTAGGAACCTTTGGGTTAGCTAGTCTTAATTGATTGGCTAGGGTCTCCCCCTTGATCTTGATTAGTCTTGATCTAAAGTGAAGAGTGCCTTGGTTGACGTGACTCCCGGCTTGCATTGGGAACCGTGGCATCTCTTGGGTTACCTCTTTAGTTGTCCAACACCTCTACTATCCTGGATGGGATACCTTTAGGGACAACTACAAGTTGTGTGATAACAGGTACGTTGCTTTTGTTGCAATAAATTTGGTCATTATGTTAGTCTGGGTCCAAAAAGGAAAGGGAATGAAGATAAAGAGGGAGCACCATCTACATAGATGGGAAATTTTACTTCCCAATTTGAAAGTGAGTTCTCTATAGTTTCTGTTCAAACTAGTATAGGAAGCACTTTAGATTTTCATGATATGTGGGTTGTTGATAGTGGATCAACAAACCACGTGACAAGGAAGTATGGATATTTTTAGAAGGTTGAAGAAATAGCCAAAGGACGTTTTATTGGAACAGGTATTGACAGCACTCGAGCGAAAATCAAAGGAGTTGGAATTGTAAAATTCCAACTCAGGTTTGGTGAAGTTCTTGAAGTAGACGGAGTGTTGTTCGTTCCACGCATGAAAGTCAGCAGACTTTCCATATCATCCTTGGAGGATGATGGATATGGAGTCTTCATTAAAAGAGGAAATGTGTTCCTCTATCGGACAGAAAACTCTGACAATACTATTCTACTTGGGAATAGAAAAGACAAACTTTACTTTCTGCATGGAGAAGTGATGCTTCCAGGTTCACGTGGGTGGCTATCCGAGTCAGAGTCTGAGAATGAAGCAGATGCATCAATGGTACCTTCAGATGAGGAGAGCTGCACTGGTGGAAGACTCAACCAGCGCGGAGGAGAGGAGCATGATCCAGAATTTCAAGTTGTGTTCTGACATCAACTTCCAGAGTTGGTTGAAGCTCTTAATAGTGGTCAAGAAGATTGTGTTGGGACCCCCTCATTAAGAGGGAGTGTTGAAATATTGTAATGAGTTAGGTCCCATCATGTTTTTGTGTTTATCATGGTGGGGACAAGTTGTCTTTCCTAAGTAATGTACTTTTGAAATACAAAAGAAAAAGTGACTTTATGTTTTAAAAGTTAAGTGACTTTATGTTTTAGAAGTTAAGTGACTTTATTAAAAGTATTTGTGCATTAAATGATTAAAAAGGACATTTAATGTGCTTTTAATGTAAACCCTTAGATCATAAGTGATCTCAGCCATTCAAAAAGTAGTTTGACTTAGTTAGGGTTTAGGGAGGGTAAAGTCACCTATTTAATACATCTTGGGAGAAGAGCCAAAACACAAGAGAGAAGACAAGTGAGAGAGAGAGAGACCAAAATCTTGAAGAAGATTTATGTTTTGAGAGAGAAACTGATCATCAAAGACATCTTGAGGACACGATTCCCAAGAAAGTTCTGGTCCAATCATTGAATCCGTACAGTCAAAATCCGTACAGCCATTTCTGCTAACTGTCCAGGCACAGAACCCGAGGAAGATTGCAGGCACAGTTTTCGAGGCAGATTAAGGTCAAATCTGGCACAAATTTTGAGGTAGTTTTATGTATTTAATTCTGAGCAGAATCCATACAGTCCGTACTATCTGTACTTGGCACAGTTCCCGAAAATTTGTTGTGTGCTTCGCACGTGTCAGTTGGGTGTAAGTATTATTTTGGCACAAATTTCAATGCAGTTTTGCAGAAGAGTGGGATTTCAGAAATTTGTTTTGATGTTGTAGAAGAAATTTTGTATTGGTGAATTTCTGAGTTTATCTCTCATTAATAAATTTCTTTCTTTGGGTTTTCCTCCGGTGAGGTTTTGCCCTGGGCTTGGCCCTAAATTTCTGAGTTGCTTTCATCTTCAGTTAAGGTGTTTGGTTGTATGGTATTTATACTTTAATTATTAGAAGTTTCATTTTTATGAATTCATAGTTCAAAAAAGTTATAAATCAGAGTTACAGTCAAAGTGTTTGATAAAAGTCCAATAAAAGGGTTTTGTAATTTTTATCAAAAATCTTCAATGTCGAGACAGCATTCTTGAATGGTGTAATTGAAGAGGAAGTGTATGTGGAGCATCCACTAGGATTCGAGACACATGAAAGACAGACTCATGTGTGCAAGTTGAAGAAAGCCTTGTATGGATTGAAGCAGGCACCCAGGACATGGTATGGCAAGATGGACAGCTTTCTGATGAGCTTAGGCTTTACGAAGAGGAAAGCAGATTCCAACCTTTACTTCAAGGTTGAGTGCGGAAGACCAGTAATACTACTACTATATGTAGATAACCTGTTTGTAACAGGGGAGGATGAGCTCATTGCAAATACAAAGAGAAGGCTTGCCGCAGAGTTCAAGATGAAGGACTTGGGAATGATGCACTACTTCTTAGGCATGGAGGTGTGGTAGAGTACGGCTGGGATTTTCCTTGGTCAAGGAAAGTATGCAATAGAGATTATGAAGAGGTTCGGAATGATGGACTGCAAGGCAATGGCCACACCTATGGCATTGAACTTGAAGCTACTATGTGACGCTTCTTCAGAGATAGTTGATGCCAAGATGTACAGGCAGATGATGGGCTCGTTAATGTACTTAACAAAGACGAGACCAGACATATGTTTTGCTGTGAACACCCTGAACCAATTCCTGACAGATCCGAGGCATGTTCACCTAACAGCTGCAAAACATATATTGAGGTACCTGAAGGGTACAATTAAGTATGGGCTCAAGTATGAGACAAATCAAAGGATTAACCTGCATGGTTATGTTGATTCGGATTGGGCAGGCAGTTCCACAAACAGGAAGAGCACTTCGGGAAGCTGCTTCAGTTTGAGATCTGGTATGATCTCCTGGTTTAGCAGGAAGCAGTCATGCGTGGCACTAACTACAGCTGAAGCAGAGTAAGTTGCAACATGTTCGGCTAGTTGTGAGGCAGTATGGATTCGGAAACTACTGTCATATTTGTTTGATCTCAAGCTCAAGGCAACTTGTATCTTCTGTGACAACCAGAGTTGCGTAAAGTTGTCTGAGAACCCAATGTTCCATGACAAGTCGAAGCATATTGAGATCAAGTATCACTATATCCGGGATATGGTGGAGAGAGGAGCAGTAAAGCTCCAGTATGTGGTGACAGACGAACAGATAGCCGATGTGTTGACCAAGCCATTAGCGAGAGTGAAGCTCGAGTGCTTCATAGAGAAGCTTGGTGTTATCCAGATTGATGTTCCTCGAAAGAGGGAGTGCTGAGACCAAAAGACGCAGGTGCACCAAGGTTGTATCTTACATGGTGGAAGACGCAAGTGGTCCATAGGGACGTAATGCACTCGGGGTGCTCCTGGGCTGTATCCACATGTTTGAAGATGCAAGTTGACCGAGAGAGACGTAATGCACCTGGGGTGCTCCTGGACTGTATCCACTAGGTGGAAGACGCAGGTGGTCTGATGGACATGACGTATGCACCTAGGCTGCTCTCCGTGTGTGATGATGAGATGGTCCAGATACGATGAGATGATAGTAGGAGACGCAAGTGATTGCGGTGGCAATGTAATGTGTGGTCCTGGGATGTACCTACTTGATGGCTTGCTCGTGGAGATGATGAAGACCTAGATGAGAGCTAGGCCTACATCCAGCATGAAAAAGGGTTGGCTCTGTAGAACTTCTCATGACGGATAGATTTGAGAGATGTCACTAGTCAATGATCAACGAGATGAGGATTGATGCAGCAGTGTTGATAATGATACAGCGATGATGATGATCCAGCAATGATGATGATCCAGTGATGAGTTTGTGTCCAGAGTGATAATGACTGTGGCGAGAGAATACCTTCCTAGTTAAGAGGGAGTGTTGTTGTAAATGTAACTTCGGAAGATATTTCTTTGTATATTATTATTATATTATTATTGTATTTTTATTATACCTTCGCTGGAGATGGTTTTCCTCCGTTCGGGGATGTCATTGTTGTATTTGGTCGTGCAAGAATATCGAGGTAAAACCTCCATTGTAAGTCGGGGCAATAGTTCCCCAAAGGTCAAATGTAAAATGTATTTTTGAGTCTCCCTAGGACAGGTCGACCCAGTCAGTTAGACAAGTCGGCCCCATTGAGGAATTAGGTCACTCTCACTTAAAGTATAAATAGAGAGTCACTCTCTCATTTGAAAAAAAAACACTCACTCAAGCAAGTTTGCACCAAGTGAGAGAGAAGACAAGTTCACTGGAGGAGAAAGAGAGAGAGATGCAGAAGACATCTTATATTTTGGGTTTTCCATCTTGTTTGATATTGTACTAGTGACAAATCTATTTCTGAGGAAATTGCGGGGTTTTCTCCATTATGGTTTCCCCGAGGAAAATTCTTGTGTCTTATGTGTTTTGTTGTGCTTGTCTATCTTTCAGTTTAAAGATCTAACTAAATTGAATTAAAGAACAAACTCTAACACAAATTTTTCCAACAGCTTTAATACAACATAGGTTTTCAACAGAGCAGTCACTATCGGAATAAATTTCTAGAGCATCAATAGATTTATAATATTGTAATGCTTCAACTTTTCCTGGCAGTTCAATTGTTTTGCAAAGAAATTTCCACAATATAAAAGAAATTTTCAATATGGAATCCTACTCAACAAAGAAAGGACATACATTGTCCTTGAGAATTTCAGGAACCAGATTTATACCACATTGTTCTACCAAGGTACAGAGATTCTGTTTCAAAATTTTGTGTGCTTAAAAGTCGTCTTAAAACAGAAACAAAAGTATTCCTTGAGAAAGATACCCAACATTCTCTATCCTCAGCTCCTCACACCATTCTCTTTCCATCTTTCATTTCAGAAAGGATATGACAAAAAGACCAGTCACCATATTGTTTTTAAATTCCCCGCTTTCAATAATTACATGTTCAATTTTAAATATCCAATGTATCAATACAGCCCTTACCTGACCTATGCATTGGCACAGTCATCATTTGTCTCCAGACCCTGAGTGGTTTTGTTCTCAACCCTCATCTCCCTCTTTCCATTCTTCACCTAACCATCAAAGATAATTGGCTTTGTGAGATCTATGAATAAAAATCCTCAGACACAAACTTTGTCTCTGACAACTCCATATTTTTTGTTATGTCTGCATTATCTAGCAACCCTTCCACTATGTTAGCATTCATCACTTGCAAATCCTCAGAATGAAGGCCACCAAACCAGCATTAGAGGAACGACAGAAAAGTAACCGTGAACAATGGCCAAGTGATACCTGAAAGGTTGCTTGACCAAATCTTGAAGCCTCACTTACGCTCCCTCAACATGTCATATGTTAACATGATTTCATAGAGCGATTTTACCTTAAATAGCATAGTAAAAAAGTCACAAGTTCATACATAAGCTTTATTAGATATTAATTTACCTCAAGTGACCTTGTGAAACAAAATTAAAATTCTTTAATATTCATTAAACATATAAAACTAGATTAAATTAAATTCAGCAATTCACAAGGCATTTCACATAAAGGAGTATATTCAATACTTTGTAATAGTGAGGATATGGATTTCAAAGTAACACTGATACGTACCTATTTGCATACAAATCAGGTACATGGCAATATGCAGATTACAACAGTTAAAAATAGAGAATTAGAAAATGTTAAATATAACATACAGAAATGCATAGTCAACTCTAAGCCCATATATACAAGAGTGAAACAAATAAATATCGTATACAGACAAAATGGCACAGAAGAAAACGAAAACTAGAAAGAAAAGTGAAATTACTAATTACTAATTAGTAATCAAAACAAGTAAATGCATGTCCCATCAAGAAAACTTAGAAAACAAATAAACTCAAAGATCCCTATCAAAAGGCTCTATTGTACTGAGCTTAATAACTTACCTCGAATTTGTGAATTTGAAACTGGCTCTTTTTTCTTACCTACATTCATAAATGGTTTGCAAGTGTAAACACAGAAATTAGTTAAAATTCTAGTTATTCTGTGATTTTGTTGAAGCACCTCTGGTCCATGCATATAGAGGTAGAATTTTCACCATGAAAAAAACAAACACATACAATTTGGCAACATGAAGACATTAAATTTCCAAAGAGATTATAAAAGCAACACCTAGCAACAATTTCTCCTCAGCTCTCTTGATATACTTGAAGGTAAGCAATCGAGACAACATCCCAAATGTTTCTCTTACATGAAGCTTTGTTACAAAGGAAAGGCCCAAAAAACATATTTGAGCTTGTTGTCGATTAAGATTTCTGTTGTAGAAGATTTACAATCTGGCTTGACAGGTAATGATGTTACAAAAATAAATCAGACAGGTGGGGCAGAATCCTTCAACAAATTGAAATGATTCTACCTCACTTGGCTGAATCCAAATCTATATGCAGCTCAGAACGTCTTACAAAATTCTCATGTGCCCAGATTTATGTTCTACCATAAGATACAAAGGATGGCAGAAAAAAATCAACTTCATTGTTGTGAAGATGTACTTGGTGTGGAAACTGCAGCAACAGAAGTGATCACGGGAACACTATCCAATCCAGAGCTAGTTCCTGCAGCATCTGAAGAACTCAAACTTGGCATAGATGAACTGATGGGAGAATTGGAATTAGAACCTTGTGCATAAGAATGTCCAGCATGCACCTGCCTCAACTGCATTAACAAAACAACAAACAAAGATCCTTTAGTGTTATAGCCCTTCTTATGAAAGCCACTTCAAACAAATATCAAATCTGCATTCCTTCCACAAAGAGAACACATTAATGAAAACCTTAAATAAAAACGGTTACAACTTTGTTCCTATTTTAAAGCTTGGTGCTTTCTCAGGGAGCTTCAAAGAGATATCTACCTGCACAGTATTATACACGGGTGTTGGGCCAGAGGCTGAAAGGCCTGGCATAGATGATGTATGCCCTTGATATGAAGACCGTATGCCAGCACCTGTTCCCATTGTCAATGGCAATGATCCAGAAGTTGCAGGTCTAGAATGTGAGCTTCCCGGACTATTTGCAATGGCTGATTGTGTATCATTGGATATGATTTGTTGTTGATGTTGTAATTGCAGCTGCTGAGGGGAATTTTTAGCACCCATCTGTTGCACTGCTCTTGTGGCTATCGCTGGAATGGTTCCAACCTTCTGTTCATGAACAGGTCCAACAGGATTTGCACACTGTTGCTGAGAAAGACCTGTTATTTCTAATCCATGAGACACCAAGCCAGTGTTTGTGGTCATTGATGCTGCTGTGTTCCCATTCACTGAGTTCATAGACGTTCCCAAAGAGCTGGATGAAGGTAATATCTGAGAGGTTGAAGCAGCATTACTTCTTGACAAATTATAAAGACCACCTGAAGTTTGAGGAATGTTCTGCCCTGCCTTCCACACTGAAGACTGGACAGTCGTTGTACTTGAAGTAAGATTAGATGAAAGCGGTACAACAGGACCAGTGGACACCATACTTGGACAGCTCACATTAGACACAGTCTGAAACGTTGCATTTCCTGGTTGAGAAATGGCCAGAGTTTGCTGTTGGAGAGATTCTTTACCAAGGTGTGGGGAAACCTGTAATCCTACATTAGACCCTGTTTGACGTTGCAGTAGTCTTCGTTGGGAAGTCTGTTGGGGTTGAACTGACCTCTGTTGTTGCTGTGATGATGAAGCTAACAAGGTAGAGACAGATGATGTTTGTTGTTCAGATGTTGACAACGGTAGTTGCTGGAGAGAGGAAGGAGGATGGTTTGTTCCTGAAGCAGAAGGTATTTGTTGCTGAGGAACCACTTGAGAAGCTTGCTGCTTTGACAATGGCTGCTGTGAAAATCCTTGTCCATGAAATTGCCCTTGTTTCCCTGCCGATTGTGGCATTTGCTTTCCCAACTGAAGAAAACCTGAACCAGACAATGTCCTTTGTCCAGAAACAGGATGCATTGCCTGTTGTGCTTGCAATTGTATCGGGAGTGCATTTCCAGGCAGTGAGCTAAGGCCATTACCTTGACCAGGCTGTGGAGATGTGTTCTGTGACAGAATGCCTTCCCTTCCCAAGCTTTTGGACACTTTAGCCTGTTGCTGCTGCTGTTTTTGTATCTGGTTTTGGGGCTGTGATTTTGACTGACCAGCAACATGTAAACTTTGTCCAGGTACCTGAGGAGGATTTAGTTGCTGCTGTTGAGGACTTTGCAAAGCTGGATTTATAGGTGAAGCACCACACTGCTGAAGTGCTAAACTTGGAGGTGAAGGTGACAATGACTGCTGTTGTGAAGATGTCTGTTGATGAAGCACATGCTGTGACAAAACAGGTTGCTGTTGATGCTCCTGTGAGAGAACATGTGGCTGAGATGATATACCATGCTGTATATGAGAAAGAGGATACGGCTGTGACTGTGGCAATGGAGATAAAAGAGAACTGTTGGCAGGAAATTGCTGTTGTGATTGCAGATACCGGTTCTGTTGCTGTTGATGTTGTTGGTGCTGCTGCTGCTGCTGCAGTTGGCGTGCCAGTTGTATATAGGTTTGATTATGGTTTTGACTTTGGGGTTGAGAATACTGGTTACTATGCCCTTGCTGCTGTTGAGGCTTCTGAAGTTGATGTTGACCAGAAAAATTCTGATTTGTTGAAGAAACCATCTGATTTGAGTAGGCAGCGTTCACACCATTATTCTGGCTAGCTGGAAGTGGAAGCTCTTGCATAAGCATCTGGCGCTGCTCTTGACTGGGCTGTAGACCCAAGTATATACAAAAACAATTGTGAATTATCAGAAGTCTTCCAGCAATACTAAATTTGAACCTACAGAAGTGGAAGGTGAGTTCTAGAGAAAACAAAGAGAACAGCACTTACAGATTCCACATAAACATTGAAGGTATTATCCGCTTAAGTTACAGCTAAAAGGTGACAACATTGTGGCCATCAGAAATTGTAGTTATGTAGTTGTTGGAACTGACTTAAGGAACACCCAGCAGAAGGATAAGGCATGATATCATAGATGGAATGCTTTCATTCCTAGGCTAAAATTTTCCCTGCAAACTGTCTACTACCATAACCATCCTGGAAAATATAATCAATCTTTTTCCACGTTACTGATGCTTTCTATCAGGAAGATGCAATGCCTTCAGATATCACAGAATATAAAAGAAGCCTACAGAAAAGCTTATAAACCATTCTAACATCAAAGTTTCAAACGGTATTCCTTCCTAGAGTCTTAACTTACATTTGTCTAAATTTATCTCCTATTAATCTTTCTATGGCTTCAAGTTCAGAACTGCTATCATCATTCTTTTGTTTCTTCTTGGCAATAATGAAATATTATTACCATGTAACAGCAGGGAAAGGCACTCAAGAAGCCAGCCTACATTTAAATTACAGTAGCATTGTACTCCATCATAGTCATAATGGTACATAATATGTTACAGGGCTGAGGAAACATAATAAAGATTATTTTGTAAACAAGGAAAGACTGGTAAACTATAGGAGCTTGCCTGCAACATCTGCATATCTCTTGGCCTGCGAATCATACTTCCTGGAACATGCATAGTCCCAGAAGGAACTGGACCACTGATAGGCAATCCAATACCATTAGAAGAGAGCATGTTACTAATTCCTGAAGAAACCATCCCAGGAATTCCCGGTGATCCTATTCCTGGAAATCCTGGCCTTGGCAATGGCATTCCTCTTCCAAGTGCACACATCATCCCAGTGCCATTTCCTCCAGTTGGCAATGAAACTGCACAATCATTTGAATTGGGTAAGCCAATCATTGGAATACCGACAGAAACAGTGACGGCAGATTGCTGCAGGCTTCTTCCTGCCACCATTCGATTATACTGTTGCGAACGATGCTGTTGCTCATCAATGGAGGCAGATAGAGGCCTTACTGAAGCAAATCTCTGCACATCCCTGCAACAGAAGGAAGCATCAATAAGTGTGCATCAGGAATATATGAAAGCCATTAAATCTTGCCATATTAAACACATGATAATACATTACCTTGCTGGGGCACCTACGTTCAGACCTACAGATGAAGCTACCAACCCAGTACCCAGTTGCACACTGTTTGTCCCCTGCAACAGAGTAACTCCAGCTGACATAGGCTGTATCCCTGAAGCTGCTCCTAGAATGTTTGCCATTGCCAGGCCACTAGCATGTGGAGCATGTAACTGATAAGGATTGGTCAATATCTCTGAATTTGATGGGGTTTCATCACATAGATCCAAAGGCCTTCATCCAAAGGATTTCATGCAATTACAACATGAGCATGTTCAGAAAACGGCTAAAAAGCAGCTGAGAAGCATGTCAAGAAAATGAATGCATATTCAGATCACGAAGCAAGATGTCAACTTACGTCAAAACTCCCCCACTGGAGCTATTTGAACTCTTCTGGGAAATGGAAACGACATGTGAAGAATGGACCTGTGTACAACGCTTCTGCTCTTTCGAATCACTCTGCAAAGCAACAAGAGAAACAAAAGACCATGTAAATATCCACATTTGTATATTAAAGAATTATTTTGTTATATTGTCTTAAAAACAAACTATCAAAACTACAATTAGAGAGTCCAAGGAGCTCCATTTGGACTTGGTCCTGAAGGATAGTTATTAGTAATTACCAATGTTAAGTTATTCATTAGACCTACTGCTTAGACTAGGAGATAAAGTTTCAAGTAATAAGTCATTAACACATAAAATAAATGTAATAAGGTCACCAAGACATAATCCTGTACTTTTCGGAGCTTTGCTGTTACATCCAAAGCATTTTACATACTACATATAGTCATCCTTAATAAAAATGGGGCATCCTATTTTACCAGGATCCGGATCCAGATACGGACATAGAAATGGGTCCACCAGATTTTTGAAAAGTCAGAATCCGCATACAGCAGGAAATGGCCAGTATGGAAAAAGATAAGTATAATTTTATAATTCAAAAAATAACCACAGAGAATACTGATTTTATGCAATAAGTAATTCACATCTCACATTTCATTCATGGCATGTTATGTATCATATAACAAATTTTCTATACCATATGACACATAGTAAATCATGATTCAAATATCATATGTATTTTATGTATATTACTTACTGCATCGAGCAATATTACTTAGTGTATATCATATAACAAATCACAGCATTAAAACAATATGTTACTTAACCTGAATTAGCAATAAATTGTATACACAGACCAACAATTAATTGTATACGTATTCTCAGTTTATGTTCACTAGCAATAAATTGTATCCACAAGTCAACAATTTTTATGGATATTCTCAAAGTAGGGTCACAATATAGTGCTAGGTGAGATTCAGTCCATAAACTAGTTGAGAGTAGGATGAGATTCTACAACAGCAACAGCAACATTTATGAGATTCCATAAACAACTTGAGAGGAGAATGAGATTCAATCCAATTATACACATAACAACAACAACATCCATGTAAGTTGTACTACACTTTGATGAAGGGATTTCGGCATTAATCTTTTTAGGGTTTCTGCAAGCAAGCACAAATGGGCATTAACCTTTTTTTTAAAGAAATGTACTTTTTCAGATCCACATGTGCTGGGTACTTCAAGTCTGCAAGATACATTTCCAAATTTGGCAGGCAGATCCTGGTGGCTCAGGATCTGATCTGAGGATCTGTGGATCCAGGTTGCCTCCACGGCAGATCTGGTAACACAGTATGCATCACATTGTGCACAAGATTCAATTGGAGTATAATGTTCCAATAGTGTTTAAAATGTAATGTAAAAGCCATCATATAAGTGAGTATTAAATTGAGAATTAGATATTATTAAAAGTCATCTTCATAGAAATAAGAAATCACTAATAAATTGAGAATTAGCACAACTACCTATCAAATGACATAAAAAAGGATCAACCCCATTGTATCAAATGACTTCATTGTAATAAAAGCATATATTTTAGGTGAGTCCATTTCTATCATGTCTCCAATCTTGCATGTGTGCTTAAAACTTTAACATGGTGAAGGTACAGGAGCAGGTACGGCTTCAGATCTCGTTACTAGTGCTAAGAAGGATATGGGTTTTGGCGAGAACTTCATCTTTTCAGCTGGCCTAGGTCGTACTGGGGCGAAGATAGAATCTAAGGGTTTCTTTCCTTGCTCATTCTTGTCAAATGTTGGTAAATTATGCTCCTAGCTTAGTTGAATGGTGCTTTTATGGTGCATTTTGCTTATTTGTTAGGAGGCTTTTTGTCAACATTTTGTCAACTTTCTTATGAAGGGAACCTCCTCCATAGTAGTTCTCTATTGCTATTTGGGGCCTTGGACTTCTTCATTTGCCCTAGTTAGGCTCTCCTACTAAACCCTAGAGGTTTCTAAGTGATGCCCTAGATTGCAAGTGTTTAAAGGACATTTCAAGAGAGGGACATTGACCATTGATCTCTCAATGCCCAAGGGATTGAGACAAAAACCATATCCGCTTTTCTTGTCATTAAAATACTCTTATTTTCGTCAATTTATTTGTATTCTTATTTTGCTGCAATTTTTATGCATAAAAACCCTAAAAATCTAAATAAATTCATAACTCTAAAATAGACATAAGTTTGTTTTCTGGTCCACCCTAAAAATTCTCCCTTGTGGATTTATCCACAGATCTCTGAGGGCATCCCCATTTTTATGTTAAAAAACCCTAAAAATCATATATTGTCAAAAAAACCATAAAAATTCGAATAAATTCAAAAACCTAAAAATATTTGCAACTTGGAAATAATGGTCCACCCATCAATTTCGCCATAGTGGATTTATCCACGGATCTTGAAGGGAATCCCATTTTGCCCTATTGCATTGGGAAGCATGAATTTGTCGAATTAGGGTTTATGTTGGGTATTTTGCAGCTATGATTGGACCAAAACATGTGTCCTAGGCCACTTAACCCTCTCCCCTTCAGAGCGCACCTTTCTGAAGTATTTCCTTGGCAGGTGTGAAGCCCTTGCATGGGGATTCGTGAAATATATTGAAAGTTGTCATATTGATTGATAAACTGAATTAACTCCTTTATTCTGATTTATGTGTCTATATTATTCATTGTTGACTCCATATAAGGCACTAATCTCTGCTATAAAGGTTGTAGAAGGGTATTTGCTTGTTTCATATTTGCAGGTACCTTTAGAGGTCTCTCCACTGGGTTAAGGAGTTACCTAAAGTAGTTGAGAGGTTGGGTTGAGGTGACATTTCGGACTAGACCTCTCCCACATGCTTACCATTCACTAGCAAACAAACCACATTGTACTTCTAATTCAGGACTACTAGTTTGAAAGGTAACAGGTTACATATATGAAGCTATGGATCAAGCAAAGGAGTAGATAAGAGCAGCTTACAAGGATAGAGTAGTTAAGTATGGGCCTATCTGGGAGATCATTGATAACAGATGTAACAATCAACTCCATCGCCCTATACATGTAGCTTGGTATTTCTTGAACCCAAAGTATCATTACAGAGCTCAATTGGGAGAAGATCAAACTAGGGAGGTCAAAGATGGATTGTACGAGTGCCTAGAGTGCATGGTCCCTAATGAGAGTGAGCAGCTAGAAATACACTAGCCAATTAAAGCTTTCACTAGAGCCACAGGTACCTAAACCTAGCAATAATTGCAAGAGATGTGGACCAACTATGTAAACAATTCCATAGTTTTATTAAGTTCAGTTGTTTAATCATTAATCTTTAAATACTTGAACTTTAAGCCAAATTCACAATCTAATTCCTTGAACTAACTTTGTTGTTGAAACACATTGGTGGGAGTTATTTGGTAACCAATGTCCTCAATTGCAAAAGTTTGCAATTCAAGTCCTAAGTAAGACTTGTAGTGCATCCACGTGTGAGTGCAATTGGTCTATCACAGAAGAAAAGAAACCATTTGGCACAAAAACAGGTAAATGATCTCATCTTCGTATAGTACAACCTCCAACTAAGGCGCAAGTAACTGAATAGAAGACCTAATACAAATCCCATCATGTTGGATAGTATTGGTCCAACCTCAAAATGGGTAGAGGACTCACCCGGCAGAATTTGATCCTGATCATGATTTTGATGCAGAAGACTTGGTATGGGTTGATTTGGATGTGGATCCAGCAATGGTATGCAGCCATAGATCCAAGCATGCCAAGAATTAGTCGACATAGCCATACTTCTACTAGTCCTACAACTGCTCTTGCAGATGTCCCTGTGCAGCCTGACAAAGCCGAGGACTCCAAGCAATTTGAGCCAAATGTTGATGCTGAGGATCTCATTCCTAGCACTGGTGATGAGTTTGATCATTGATAATTGATCATGTTGATCTTGTAGGTGTTTTTTTTGGACTCTAGAGGCATTTAGAGCCTCATTGATTATGTATTTTGTTTCAGATTGTTGAATTTTTAGTTACTTTCATAAACTGGTAATTATGAGTGTAAATTTAAAATTTTATTTTGCATAATTACACATGAAAATATCAACCACATTAAATTCCTTATGAGCAGTATGACATTAATGTGTTTCAACAGTAGATAAAATAGGGCAGAAAGTAAACACGTCACATCACAATAATTATGCACAATAGACACCATGATTTACCCTAGGAAAACCCTCTTTTCTTCAGAGGGGAAAAACCCAGCAACCTTTCTTATCATAGATTCAGGAAGAACAAGTATACATCAAATGACAATAAGCATCAAACCCTTAACACATGAGGGTATACATAAACAGAGAGACCAAGTACTTATCTTTTCACATAGGGTATGAAGCTATAGCATCATTTAGACACAGGAAGACTATCACCATCATGAGTCATCCTAGCACTGTCGTGCTAGGTCTGGATACTACATCAAGGGTTGATCCTCAAGCCCTAGGCTAGTTGTAGGTGTTGGGATCCTTATCTTTCATCACATGGTGTCATCCTCTATAAATTCATGGTACTATATCAAAGGGTGAGTGTGCCTTCATGCTAGGGAAACCCTTGGACTTCAATGATGATAAACCATGGCAACTTGAAGATGGTGATGATGACAACCCTGACCAGGATGACTGCTGCCAACCAACTGTCATAAAACCTCTGCTTTGAATACAAATGAGGTTGTCATTAACCAAACAGAGACTACCTTTGACTGTGATGCTGCTATAGACTTGTTAACTGTAGAAGACATGTTATTGAAAAGAGGAGGCTGCCTATAGATGAAAACTGAGTAAAATGATTATTGTCATCAAACACTAACCATTGCCATCTCTGATCTGAGGCAACTGTTGCCAGCATCCAGCATTCTGTCAAGTTCAGTTTTGACCCTTTCCTTGTGTCGCGGATTCAGTCGATATGGGCGCTGCCTGATTGGTTTCGCATCTGGCTTCAACGGAATCTTCATCTCTCCTAGATCCCCCAATATTCCCTTCATTTCGGAAAACTTCGCAGGGAACAAATCTTGGAACTCATGCAACAGGTCTGTGATATTTGCCATTATGTCTTCATCCTAGTAGTCCCCGACATTCGCAAACTTTGGGGTCTCCTCCATCCCAATGTTGACCTTCCTAAGCTTCAATGGCTGATTATTGGATCTGTCGGTATGTTAGGTGCTACAACATCCCGACTCCCTTCTGTTTCCGGAATATTAATATTCCGTGGGTCATCACCATCCTCCGGCCCTCCAGTAATATTATAGCATTCCATCATCGACTGCATCTAACAATGCACATGCGGATCCGCGGGGTATGCAACTGGAACAACATTGCAGATGATCTGCAGGGCGTTATGAAACCCTGAAACCCTAATTTTTGCAGTAACTGCAACTGCAGAATTGGGTCAAAAATGAAAATTCTCAGAATTGGATTTTGCCTTCACCAAACGATGCGCCCTTCCTAGAGCAAAATTTCAAAGGTACTTTTTCCGCCAAAATGATCGATGAAGGTCTTAAAAGATGAAACCCTAGTTCCAGCAATGGCTTCTTCTAGTACTGCTCTGATACCATGTTAGATTTTCATACCATTATAGCATTATAATTCAATTGCATAAGATCAATAGGATCACTAGAAGAAAGACAAAGCACAAAAACAAAGAACACAGGAATTTATCCTAGGAAACCCAATAGGGAGAAAACCCAGCAACCTTTGTATAGAGATGAACAATTCTGAGAACAGAGTACAATGATGAGAGAGAGAAAGAAGAAGGTCTCTCTAAGTAAAACCCCAAAATCAACTTCTCCAAGCTGCAAATGAGAGCTCCTCTCCAAGTGATGCGAACTTGCGTGTGTGAGTGAATGTGTCAAATGAGGAACACATCCCCTTTATTTATACACTTGCCAAATTGGCCTTTTCCCTAACTGGGCCAACTTGTCTAACTTGACTGGGCCGACTAGTCTTGGGGGTGTTGATTTTTTAGTGCAACTGCGAGACCCATTCTCAGAGAGAATGGTACCCTAGTCATTAACTAGGGTTCCTGGTCAAGTTAACCAGGCAGAGTATGAGTAAGACCCTAGAAGGTACCCTAGGGCCCCCAGCTGTCTCCTGGGGTTCTTGGTCTAGGACCAAGCAGATTGATGCCATGGCAAAGTCCCTAGCATGTGGCTAGGGCCCCTATTTGTCTCTAGGGTTTTCTGGTCTAGAACCAGACGGTTTCTTGGTCATGATGACCAAGCAGATCCTGCAGGTTGAGACAGAGACTTCCCAGGTCCTGCAGATGGTTGATCAACATTCAGCCTAGGACTGAATGTTCAGCTTGAGGCTGAGGATCATTCTCTGGGAGAATGGAGATCCTGGTCATAGACCAGATGGTTGATCAACATGTCCCAGTCTAGGACTGAGGTTCAGCCTTGAGCTGAAAGCCATTCATTGAGAATGGAAGATATTGTTGTCCCCTCTCCTAATCGGTTATTGCTAGGTTGCTTCTCAAGGGACTGGCCACCCCTTGGTGATGTCTCTAGTACCTAACCCTTAGGAGCAGCGTTAAGGACAAAAGGATTGCTCCATCCGTTTGGATCTTCTCCCTTATACAGTGATGACAAAAACATATAAACTATGTATCTTAAGAGAGAGAAAAGTTTTTGGTCTTGATGGTCCTATTTGATTGCATGCCCACCTTGGTCTTGTGGTTGTTGACTCATGGTCATTTTCTTACTTGGTCTTAGCACTCTCACTCATGTGCTCACTTGACCCTGATGATTCCTACTTTATGGAGTTTATTAAAGACCATTGGATCATGTATTATTTTAGGGCCTTGTCCCACTTATGTTTTTGGTCTTTTTACTTTATGTTGGACCTTTGATTTTTCACTTTATAATAAATTCATTATTTATTTATTTTAGTCTTATTAATAAAATCTTTATGATTTTATTAATAAAGACTTTGTAATTTTATTTTATATTTGTCCATTTAAGTTTTATTTTATTAATACATTTGGTACTTTATCCTTAGACCTCTCTTTTCTCATTATTTTATTATTTTTATTTTTTCCTATTCTAACCTAAGGTTGTTAACTCCTAATCTATATAAACCTTACAAATCTTATTATTCTAAGACATCTTGGTGAGCTCACACTTCACTTTCGTTTTGTTTTCTCTCGGGTATTATTTTTCGGGTCTGCTCCTAATTTGGTTTACACGACAGTCCTTCTATTTCACGCGGGGTTTCTCCTTCATGCTTGTAACCCACGCGGGCTTCTCCTTCACGGTTGTATTTCACGCGGGGTTTCTCCTTCATGCTTGTAACCCACGCGGGCTTCTCCTTCACGGTTGTATTTCACGCGGGGTTTCTCCTTCATGCTTGTAACCCACGCGGGCTTCTCCTTCACGGTTGTATTTCACGCG
Organism: Larix kaempferi; assembly: GCA_027924585.1. Classification (NCBI taxonomy): domain Eukaryota; kingdom Viridiplantae; phylum Streptophyta; class Pinopsida; order Pinales; family Pinaceae; genus Larix; species Larix kaempferi. The sequence goes on from BSBM01000729.1 coordinate 14,437,460, forward strand.
GGGTTTCTCCTTCATGCTTGTAACCCACGCGGGCTTCTCCTTCACGGTTGTATTTCACGCGGGGTTTCTCCTTCATGCTTGTAACCCACGCGGGCTTCTCCTTCACGGTTGTATCCCACGCAGGTTTCTCCTTCTTGCTTGCTGTATCCCACGCGGGCTTCTCCTTCACGGTTGATACCTGTCACGAGTGTACTCTCACGGATCTATCCTCTCGACTCTACCCTCACGGGTTTCCCTCACAGCTTGACCCTCACGGTTTTCACGACTATCTCTTTACTTCACGGCTTGCCTCACAGCTCATCTCAGCATTCAGCATTTCGGATTTGTCTCACAACTCTATCCTCACGGGTTTCCCTCACAGCTTGACCCTCACGGTTTTCACGGCTGTCTCTCCACAGCTCTGTCTTCACGGCTTGCCTCACAGCTCAGCATTTCGGATCTGTCTCACAGCTTTATTCTCTCGACTTTACCCTCACGGGTTTCTCTCACAGCTTTTATATTTTTTTTTTGCTGTAGCTTTTGATTTTGGTTGTAGCATGTGATTCTCTCACAGCTTTTCTATTTTTTGCTGTAGCTTTTGACTTCAGTTGTAGCATGTGATTCTCTCACAGCTTTTCTATTTTTGCTGTAGCAATTGATTTTGGTTGTAGCATCATTCAGCAGTCTCACGGTTTGTAATTGAACTCTGTGAGTGAGGGTTTGCTTTCATGCTTGACCTTCGTAGTCTGCAGCAGTCTGCAGCACCTGTGTGTCTTTCTTGCTACTGTCATTTTCGTATTAATTGAAGAACTTGAGGTCTGTTTTATTCTACCTGAACCTTCTCTCTCTTAAGGTACGCATATGGTTTATCTAGTTTGACTTGTCCTTTCAGTGACAAGATCAAAACTATCTGAGTATAAGGCTGATCTAAATATTGGTTATAATTCGATGATTCGTTAATGCTACTTCTCATTTAGTTTACTATTCCTGTCACTTGAAAAATTTTATATATTGTGCATTTGATGATTCTCGAGGACCAACTCTAATGCAGTACCAAATGGAGCATTAAGTTGAAAGAGATGAAAATTATATTACTTCTGTTTTAATTCAGCTTATTAAGTATTGCAATTGTTTACATATTCTTGTATCAAGTTTTTATATATGTGTTAAAATGTACAAAACCTGCATTTTCAACAGGGGGAATATAAAAATACATTTAATAATTCTTTTCTTTACTTAATTTTCTCCCCGAGGTTTACATTGTTTTTTCAAGGTTTTACATGATTAGTTACATCAAGATCATCTCCCGTAGGAGGTACAAATAATTACAATAAAATACAATAAGAATAGCTTTCAAAGTTGCACAAATTCCGACAGCCAGAGCAAGAAGCATCTTGGTGGATTCAGTAAAAGTCTTCTAGGATGTTGAGGTGATGATATGAAGATCCAGTCTGCGATGATCTCCCAGCAAGAAAATGAAGAACAAAGGACGCTCATGGTTCCCACAAGGAGGCAGTGGGATCCCACCTGCAAAAACAATAAAAGATAAGTATTTGGATTTATTGCTCCTGTAGATTAGATCTGTTGGTTTTGAATATGTTTCCATAACAATTTGTATGCACATCTATCTTCCTAGGATTAGGAAGGATGTAGAACAATGTGATCTAGTTCTTTTGTTGATGAACAATAGGCTCATATAGTATGTGTTATGTATATGATTGTTTAAATAGCAGTAATGCTACACAACTTTTATGAACATATCTTGGATGATATCTCCTTCTAACATGCTTAGAGTAGCACACACTCTTGGTAGTATGTTCCAACGGAGATAGCAGACATCCAGATAGTTCCATATATATGTTGTGCTGAAGCATTAGCTAAGATGCCTAAATATTTGTGAATGATTGTTATATAAATTGATTAAATTTGATTATGGTATGTTGCTAACCATCTGACGAGATTGGACTTGTAGGGAAAAGACCATATGATATGGCCTACAAGAAAAGTATGGTGAGACTTGTTCCGATGAACAAGTGGTAGACACATGAATCCCAATGATGTTCAGATTAATCAAACGCAGGAAGCTTCTAGGAGCATGACTCTCAACCTAGAAGGATGACTCCCAGACAAAGCAGTTAGATGAAAGTCATGCAAACAGACGAGGACCTAACACATCCAACTACATTTGATACATGACCCATGGGCCCAGAGGATCCAATCTGAAGATCGAGGATGAGGAGCTGATAGATCCTAAGGAGATGAGATCATCTCCCCCTTCAGCAGTTAAGAGGGAGTTAGCCCTTGAGTTGAGGATCTTGGCCTATTGGTGATGTGTTGAGATCTTCCTAGGATAAGGAAGATCACAGTTGAGATCCTGAGCAGATCCAGCATGATGACTGCGAGTACTTGGCTACACTGATAGCGTTGCTGGTAGATTTTGACTAACAGTTAAGAGGATCCTTGATGTACCTAGTCGTCACCAGGATGAATACTTACATTTTAGTAAGCAACTGTGCTCTTCTGCTCCGTGAAAGCTAGTGCTCAGATTGGCACCCGAAGTGAGATAGAGCAGGATGCTCTATGGATAGCTCCAGAGAGGGAGCAAGATGCTCAAATGTAGATGGAGCAAGGCACTCCAACATAGAGGAAGTTGATTATGATGAGCCACTGATGTTGATGATCTGTTTCTCACTGGGAATGAGAAATTGATTGTCTGGTGTAAGAAGAAGCTTGCCTCTGAGTTTGAAATGAAGGATCTTGGATTAATGCATTACTTCTTGGGATTAGAAGTATGGCAGAGGCAGAAGGAGATTTTCCTAAGTCAAGGGAAATACACCATTGATATTCTAAAAAGATTCAGAATGTTGGACTGCAAGACCATGGCCACACCGATGGTTGCAAATCTAAATAAGCTAAGGGACTCTGCTTCAAATTCAGATTTGATTGATCCCACTATGTATCGCCAATTGATTGGATCTTTGATGTACCCAACAAATACCAGACCAGATATATGTTTTGCAGTGAATGCCCTTAGCCAATGCATGTGCGAGCCAAGACAGATTCATTGGGTTGCTGCAAAACATGTGCTGAGGTACTTGTGTGGCACTGTGGGATATGGCCTGAGATATGCTTCAGAATGTGACTTGAGATTGCAGAGATTTTCAGACTTAGATTGGTTCGAATATGCTGCAAATAGGAAGAGTACTTTCGGATGTTCCTTCAGCTTGGGTTCTGCAGTGATTTCCTGGTGTAGCAGGAAGCAGACCTCGATAGCACTCAGTACTGCAGAGGCCAAGTATATGGCTTCTAGTTCAGTAGCTCGAGAAGCTGTATGACTTCGGAAACTCCTTGCGGGATTGTTTGGCCAAATTCCAGAGCCAATTGTGATTCACTGTAATAACCAGAGCTGTGTACAAATATCAGTGAATCTTATATTCCATGACAGGTCGATGCATATATTGATTTTGTATCACTACATTCGTGATATGGTGCAGAAAGATGCGGTCGAGTTACAGTATGTTCCGACAGATGACCAAACTGCAGATGTTCTCACCAAGCCTCTTCCCAGGATAAAGTTTGAATACTTTCATAGAAGACTTGGAGTGGAAGAGAACGTGTCCCTCCTTGAGAGGGAAAGATGGCATGGAGATGTTTACCTTACTTTCACACAGGTACCTCTATTCATCCAGGTTCTCATCCAGGTATGGGAGGATCCCATCGGCAGATGAGACGGACAGGTAGTAGATGGTCGTGTGAAGTTTGGTTACACACAGGTACCTCTACTTGTCCAGGTTCTCAACCAGGTATGGGAGGATCCCATCCACAGATGAGACGAACAAGTAGTAGATGGTCGTGTGAAGTTTGGTTCCACACAGGTACCTCTACTCATCCAGGTTCTCATCCAAGTATGGGAGGATCCCATCAGCAGATGAAACGGACAGGCAATAGATGGCCCTGTGAAGTTTGATTCCACACAGGTACCTCTACTCGTCCAGGTTCTCAGCCAGGTATGGGAGGATTGTTGATGTATATGTAACTTCGGAATGTATTTCATCTGTGTATTTTATATATATTTATTGTACCCTTATAAGAGATGTGTTATTCCTCTATAAGGAAGTGTCGTCATGTGGATTGACAAGTGTTGCAAGTGTGTGTACTTGCCGATGGGTTATTAGACCACCTTGTGGGGTCGGCCCTGAATTATATATAATATAATGTGGATGTATCTAGATAGACAAGTCGGCCCCATAAGGTCACTGGGCAAAAAGGTAGGTATAAATAGAGATCGGAGATCTCTATTTTACTCACTCGAAAAAGTAACTCACTCTCACTTGAAAAGTGGCGCACTAGAGAGGAGGGGGATCATCTGCTATCAGGAGACTATCTCAGTGTTATTTGGTTGTACTTTGGTTGAGCCATTGCTCTCTCTATCTCTGAGGAAGTTGTGGGGTTTTTCACCTTAGGGTTTTCCCCACGGAAACTCTGTGTCTCTTGTCTCTTATGCTTTTGATTCTTGTGATGCTTGTCATATTGTGATTGTCATGTATTGATATACTGTAGATGTTATTCTCTCAGCAAAGATCCTAGAGTATTGTCAATTAATGCTCAAAATTTAACATGGTATCAGAGCTAACCTGAGAAGAAGACATTTTGTAGTGACAGAAGCTTGAGTTCCTTGTTTATTGGGTTTCTCTCCACAGATTTTTGAAAATCAGTATAGTAGATTGACTCTACTCATCAAGGCGCATCTATCTGTCCAATCAGAATTCAATTCCGAGCATTTTCAGATTTGGCCCTAAAAATTAGGTTTTCCACAAAAATAGGAATTTCTGAAATCTGAAGACACAGCTGGAAGCTCCTTGCAAAAATCGAAGTTTAGAGCTTTGGATCGAGATTTTTGGCTAGGTAGATCTCCGGGAAACTCAAACCCTAATTCAGGGCTCTCCCTAGTGAACCCGGGAGGACAAAAAGGCAATTCTGAAGGGCAAGACTTTGCTGATTTCAAATTCTGAATGCACCAGGCTGATCAGCTCATCAAGGCGCATCTTTCTATCCTTTCAGAAATTTGAAATTCACATTTTGAATTTTTAGGGTTTCTCTGACAAACCCTAATCCAGTTTCAGATCCAGTTTTCAGCACTTCAAGTGGTAAGATCTAAATCTTTTCTATTTTCATTTGAAGTACTCTTTAAGATGTCTCTCCACACCAAGCTTGAGGATAAGCTTGAAGGGGCTGATAACTTCCGAGCCTGGAAGTATAGAATTGGGTTAATCCTCGAAGAAAATGAGTTGGACTCATATGTGAAAGAAGACATCCCTATCCCAGAGGATGAAGAGGCCAAGGTATTGCACAAGAAGAACTTGGTCAAGGCAAAAAGAATCATTGTTGATTCTATCAAAGACCATCTCAAACCCCATGTGTCTTCTCTTAAGACACCTAAGGAGATGTTTGATTCTTTGACCAAGTTGTTTGAAGGGAAGAACATAAATCGGAAGATGACCCTGCGGAACCAATTGAAAGGAATAAAATTTCAGAATGGAGAAACCATTCAATCTTATTTTTCAAGGGTCTCCCAGATCAAGGAACAACTAGAAGCAGTAGATGAAATGGTGGAGAATGGTGAAGTGGTAATGACCACTCTAAATGGCCTACCCAGGTCATGGGATTCCTTTATCCAAGGAATTTGTGCAAGGAAGAAGTTGATCTCCTTCAGTAGACTACGGGAAGAAGGCTCACAAGAAGAAGCAAGGCTTGTGGCACGAGAAGAAAAGATGGGGAATGAAGATCAAGCTCTCACAGCTCACACCAAGAAAGGGAAGTTCAAGAGAGAGCCATCTCACTCCAAGAAATCTTCACATCACTTCAAAGAAAGAAGAATATGCTTCACCTGTAATGAGAAAGGACATATTGCTATAAATTGTCCCAAGAACAAGAAGGACAACAACAACTCCAACAAGAAGAAGAAGGGCAGCAAAAGAAGGTTTCATGCTCATGCTGCCGAGGATGATGAACCACCTAAGAAGAAGGCTAGGGAAGAAAGTGATGATGACTCATCAAGTGAAGAAGAGTATGTTCTAATCTCTGCTCTCACAGGTACCATCTCCCATGGTTGTAATGATTGGTTGATTGATAGTGGGGCTTCCAAACACATGACTGGGTTTAAGGAATCTTTTGTGAATCTATTTGAACATGAATCACCCCATAAGGTGAAATTTGGGGATGATTATCAATACCCAATCAAAGGAAGTGGTGAAGCCTCCTACAACCTAGATTCTGGAAAATCTTTGAAGATGAAAGAAGTTCTTTATGTACCTGGGCTCAAGAAGAACTTACTCCCAATCTCTGCATTGGATGCAAAAGGTATGAAGGTTGCATTTGTGGATGGCCAAGTCCTAATGTGGCCAAAGGGAAAGACCATAGATGATGCAGTAGTGATTGGAGAGCAAGAGGGAGGTTTGTATAAATTGAAGGGACAACCTGAACATGCCATGGTACATGAATCCATGGAGCCAAGTGAACTTTGGCATAGAAGACTTGCTCATATGCACTATAAGGCACTTCCAATTGCAAGCAAGGTTGTAGAGGGTCTTCCTGAAATCAAGACCAAACATGAAGGTGTTTGCAAAGGATGTGCAAAAGGTAAGAACATTAAGAAGGCTTTCCCAAGCAGTGAAAGCAAGGCAAAAGACATCCTGGAAATCATTCACTCAGATGTATGTGGTCCTATGTCATCCAGTTCTCTAAGTGGGTATGTTTACTATGTCTCATTTATTGATGACTTCTCCAGGAAGACTTGGGTATACTTCTTGAAGAACAAAGATGAGGTGTTTAAAGTTTAAGGAATTCAAAACCTTGATGGAGAATCAAACTGACAAGAAGATCAAAACATTCAGATCCGACAATGGTGGAGAATTCACCTCAAGTGACTTCAAGAAGCTTTGTAGTGATTCAGGGATTAAGAGGGAGTTAACTGCTCCGTATAATCCTCAACAGAATGGAGTTGCAGAAAGGAAGAATAGAACCATCATGGAAGCAGTAAGGGCAATGCTACATGACCAAGATCTACCTATGCATTCATGGGCAGAAGCAGCTAGAACAGTTGTATATGTGCAGAACAGAACACCCCACAAGATATTGGACAAGAAGACACCAGAAGAGGTCTTTTCTGGTAAGAAACCTGAAGTCAGTCATCTCAGAATATTTGGTTGTCCAGTATACACTCATGTCCCAAAGGAAAAGAGGACTAAACTAGATCCTTCAGGAAAGAAGGGTATCTTTGTGGGTTACAGTGAAAGCTCGAAGGCTTACAGAATATACTTTCCAGGGTTCAAGAAGATTGATGTCAGCAAGGATGTAACATTTGATGAAAACTCAGCATTCATCAAATCAAGGAAGGCACCTACCGAAGTTTATGAAGAACCTAAGGAAACAAGATTTCAAGACACTACCATGACTGAAACAATTCCAGAAGTTGTTCGTGAGTTTGAAGAGCCACAAGAACCTAAAGATCCACCCCGTGAGGATAACTCTCACGAGAGGAAACCTGCATGGGCTAGAGAGCTCATTCAAGATGCAAAAAGATTTGGCATTCCTGAAGAAGAACACAGAGCAAAGAAGAGAACCAGATCACAGACCAGCTATGTTGCTTTACTCTGTGACATTATGAACAAAGAGCCTTCCAGTTATGAAGAAGCAGCGGAAAAGAAAGAATGGAAGGATGCCATGGTTGAGGAATATCAATCAATAATGAAGAATGATGTTTGGGATGTTGTCCCAAGACCTAAAGAGAAGTCAGTTGCAACTTCTAAATGGATCTTCAAAATCAAGCATGCTGCAGATGGCAGTGTGGAGAAATACAAGGCAAGATTCGTAGCTCGTGGATTCTCTCAGAAAGAGGGAATAGATTATGAAGAAACTTTTGCACCTGTAGCCAGGTATACTTCCATCAGAACAGTACTTGCCCTGGCTGCAGCAATGAAATGGAAAATACACCAGATGGATGTCAAGACTGCTTTCTTCAATGGTGTAGTTGAAGGGGAAGTATATGTGGAGCAGCCACTAGGTTTTGAAATACATGACAGGGAGTCATATGTGTGCAAATTGAAGAAAGCCTTGTATGGCTTGAAGCAAGCTCCCAGAACCTGGTATGGTAGGATGGACAGTTTCCTATCTAGTTTGGGCTTTACCAAGAGTAAAGCAGATTCCAACCTTTACTACAAGGTTGAGGAAGGGAATCCTGTGATTCTACTCCTATGTGTGGATGACTTATTTGTAACAGGAGATGACAGACTGATTGCAGATACTAAGAGGAAGCTTATTACTGAATTCAATATGAAAGATTTGGGAATGATGCACTATTTCCTAGGTATGGAGGTGTGGCAGAGTGTAGGTGGGATCTTCCTTGGTCAAGGGAAGTACACAGATATCCTGAAGAGATTTGGGATGATGGATTGCAAGGCCATGGCCACACCTATGGCATCGAATCTGAAGCTTCTATGCGATGCTTCATCTGAGCCAGTTGATGTCTCTATGTATCGTCAGATGATTGGGTCCTTGATGTACCTGACGAACACGAGACCGGACATTTGCTTTGCTGTGAACACATTGAGCCAGTTCCTGACGGATCCGAGGAGTGTTCACCTGATTGTTGTAAAGCATGTTCTGAGGTACCTGAAGGGTACAGTGGATTATGGGCTCAAGTATGAAGCGAATCAAAAATTTAACCTGCAGGGTTATGTTGATTCAAATTGGGCTGGCAGTGCTGCAGATAGGAAGAGCACATCTGAGTGTTGCTTCAGTATGGGATCAGGTGTGATCTCTTGGTTTAGCAGGAAGCAGTCTTGTGTAGCACTGAGTACAGCTGAGGCAGAGTATGTTGCAGCCTGTTCAGCTAGTTGTGAGGCAGTATGGCTACGAAAGCTACTGTCTGAGTTATTTGATCTCTCGTTGGATGCTACTTGTATCTTCTGTGATAACCAGAGTTGTGTGAAGCTGTCCGAGAATCCAGTGTTTCATGACAAGTTGAAACACATAGAGATCAAATATCACTATATCAGGGATATGGTGCAGAGAGGAGCTGTGAAGCTCCTGTATCTTGCGACGGACGAGCAGATTGCAGATGTGCTGACGAAGCCACTAGCCAGGGTGAAGTTCGAGTACTTCAGGGAGAGGCTTGGTGTTCTTCAGATCAAGGACACTTCGAGGAAGAAGTGATAGACACATTTGCTGAAGCCATTCCAAGCATGTTGGAAGAAGGATCCTTCACATGGCTGTGGATGTAAGCGCTGGATGTTGATGAGCATCAGGATGATGTTCTAGTTTCTGCTTTGTATGATCAGTTGGATCATTTGTATGTATATGTATGTACGCATCATGTTGGATGCTGGATATGATCAGTTGGATCATTTATATGTATGTATGCATCATGTTGGATGCTGGATATGATCGGTTGGATCATTTGTATGTATTTTGTATATGCATCATGTTGGATGCTTGGACCATGTATCTGTATATGTATCAGGTGGATACATTGTATGATCAGGTAGATCATGTATATTGATATGTATCAAGTATGATCAGGTAGATCATGTATGTTGATGGATACATTGTGTGGATCATGTATCTATGTATTAGGTGGATACACTATGTGTAATGATATATATCAGGTAGATACTTGGTGTGCATCAGATGGATGCATTGTATGATCAGGATGATCATGGATGACGAGCTTCTCCAGATGACATGCAGCAGGATGTTGCAGTGATGACAATCAGGATGATGTATGGTGAGTATCAGATGATACTTTGTGGCCATGGATCAGGTTGTGCAGGTAAGCATGTAATTTGTGCCCTAGGAGATTTGCAAATGGTCTTTCGAGGTTTTGCCTATGGCATGTAATTCGGTGCCCTGGGACATCTGGCAAATGCTCTTTCGAGGTTTTGCTTGGGAGGACATATAATTTGTGCCCTGGGAGATCTACAGATAGTCTTTCGAGGTTTTGCCTATGGCATGTAATTCGGTGCCCTAGGATATCTGGTAGACGCTCTTGCGAGGTTTTGTCCTATGGCATGTAATTTGCTCCTGGGAGATCTGGACAGGATGAAAAAGGCCTCAGATGCTTCAGCCAAGTTTTGCCATGACCACATGTAATTTGCTCCTGGGAGATCTGGACAGGATGAAAAAGGCCTCAGATGCTTCAGCCAGGTTTTGTGGTGAGATCACATGTAATGTGCTCCTGGGAGATCCGACAGGTAGAGCCATGTGCTCGTAACAGCCTGGGATGCTTCAGCCAGGTTTTGTGATGGGTCACATGTAATGTGCTCCTGGGAGATCCTACAGGTAGAGCTGTGTGCTCGTAATAGCCTGGGATGCTGCAGCCAGGTTTTGTGACGCACGTAATAAGTTTTGAGGATTCCACAGTATGGCCAGTGATGATGAAGACCTGCAGATGGTGGGCCTACATCCAGTATGAAAAAGGACTGGCTCTGTAGAACTTCCTATGACGAGTAGAGTCAGAGATTGGTTGAGATAGCAGCAGCAGTGACGATGATGATGACGATGCATCAATGACGATGATCCCGAGAAGAAGACTTGTCTAGCAGATCTGTGTCGATAAATACCTTCCTAGTTAAGAGGGAGTGTTGATGTATATGTAACTTTGGAATGTATTTTATATATATTTATTGTACCCTTATAAGAGATGTGTTATTCCTCTATAAGGAAGTGTCGTCATGTGGATTGACAAGTGTCGCAAGTGTGTGTACTTGCCGATGGGTTATTAGACCACCTTGTGGGGTCGGCCCTGAATTATATATAATATAATGTGGATGTATCTAAATAGACAAGGCGGCCCCAATGTTACAAAAACCGAACCGGTGGTCGAACCGGCCGACCCTGTGAACCGGAACCGGACCAAAACCGGAAAAAAAAACTGGATCATAAAACCGGTCCACCAAAAATACATAAAATTTTGAAATTTTGAAAAATTATATATATATATTCATGTGCATCCATGTACATTCAAACTATTATACACAAAATATGAAAAGTATCTCATTTATATAGCAAATAAGAGTGCACAGAACCAAAATAGCTCTTACTGTCCATTGTGATGCATTGCCCTCTGTTCTAATATTTGTAAAATAAGGCCACCCTGCTCTCTTGGAAGGTGCATATAAAAAATGCACTGATCAACAAAGACTAGCCCACTCTTCCCTAACTTTCCAGACATGAAAGTCTCCTCTAATTACCTGGAGCTTGAAGCAGCTTGGGAAAATCAAGATGAACAGAGAACATGTTGTACTGCAATTATTTTGTCCATTATAGTGATTTCCCTTTTGGTACAATAATATCCTAGGTGAACCATTATTAAATTTTCCACTAAAAGGAGTTAAAACCCAATACCACATATATTTCTCAAATACTTCAATGCCAAAAGGGATTCCAAATATCTTATTATCTACCACGGCACTATAAAGATTCATCTTTTATCACAGGGCTATGCCATAAATTGTTGAGAGATGTCCTTTTGAAATGATTCAGTGTAGATTGGTGTTACAGAACCTGTGGGCTTCTACCCGACTTACATGTCAAAGTCTAAGTCTAAAAAAAAAAATTTAAAATCATTTTCCGGCAAAAACCGATTTTCTCTACAAAACCGGTTTTGTCCTAAACCGGCCGGTTTTGACCGGTTCGGTGACTGAACTGGCCGGTTCAAGACAAAACCGGCCAAAAACGGTTTGAAGGGCCGGTCCGGACCGAAAAGATGCCGGAACCGGTCTAACCGGCCGGTTTTGCCTAAACCGGTTCGGTTTTTGTAACATTGGTCGGCCCCATAAGGTCACTGGGCAAAAAGGTAAGTATAAATAGAGATCGGAGATCTCTATTTTACTCACTCGAAAATGTAACTCACTCTCACTTGAAAAGTGGCGCACTAGAGAGGAGGAGGATCATCTGCTATCAGGAGACTATCTCAGTGTTATTTGGTTGTAATTTGGTTGAGCCATTGCTCTCTCTATCTCTGAGGAAGTTGTGGGGTTTTTCACCTTAGGGTTTTCCCCACGGAAACTCTGTGTCTCTTGTCTCTTATCCTTTTGATTCTTGTGATGCTTGTCATATTGTGATTGTCATGCATTGATATACTGTAGATGTTATTCTCTCAGCAAAGATCCTAGAGTATTGTGAATTAATGCTCAAAATTTAACAAGGATCCCATCGACAGATGAGACAGGTCATGCAAAACTCATGCATGCAAAGGTCACAACACCCCGGAAGGTCCGCATGTAGCCACCAATGGGCTCATGCCACTGAGTAGAGTGTATCTCACCCTCTACTCCACACTGATGCCTATACTATTGATGTACCTCCATGCAAGGCATCTAAACCATGGAGGACATCCCAAGATACCATAAAAACTAACAATTTGCACTTGCAGCATCAGTCAGTTTGAGCCTGGGTCATTATTTTGATCAGTTTTGACCTAGTCAACCCAATTTGACCAAGTCAACCACAGGATCCAGGATGAGTTGGACCGATGATGTTTGAGATTGATTATTTGTGGTCATATGGTGCCCATTTGATGGTTCCATGCATCAGACACAGGTTTCATGTGATGGTTTGATGGATTTTTATTATTATTATTGTTTACAGACCATTATTTTTATTGTCCGGGCATGGTTGAGCTTACATATGATTATCTAGGTGGCCACATGATGTATGAGTACTCATCCTTACTAGATTTGGACCTTTTGAGTTCATTGGTACACTCAGATATCCGTTTCCGGCAATACAGATGAGGTCATGGTCAGTTTATCACTTTATTGCCTATTTGCCATATAAAATGGTATGTCGTCACATTTTGAGATCTTTTTGGTTCTCCTAGGGCGCTACAGAGGGAGTATGGAGTCCAGCCACTCGTTATTACCATGCTCCCAGACATTTTGGTGCAGTTAGATTGGTGTCTGAGGCACTTGGTAGAGAGTTACATGCATTTTATTTTTTTACAGGTGATATTTCGGCAAAAAAAATGGAAGAAATGGTTACTGAGGAAATCGATTTGGGCAAATGAGGCAAGGAAATGGCATGAGGATTGACTAGAGAGTTATCGTGATGCATCCCACACCTTCCTGCACAGTCTACAGCTTCAGTGGGGTCCACGTGTCCTCCGAGTTATTATTTGGGGGTTCTATATTGTATTATTGGGACAAAACGTCCTAGTGAATTTTATCACTTTATGATGTATATGTTATTTGATGTAGTTGCGGCATTAGTCTAGTGAAGATAGTATCTCCTAGACCCCCCCAACAAAGTGTTATGTTGTGTTTCCTAGTCAATTTATGTCACATGTCCCCCATAGGGCGTCATTGAGGAAACACGTCCCCTTCTCTTAGAGTGATCCATGTATTATTGTCCCGGCTCATCTTAGGCGTTGATTATCATTGGTGTATCTTATGATCTCAACCACTCATTCAAAAAGTGGTTAGGGTTTTGGTCTGTCTCATTCCTATTTAAAGAAGAGACCCCCCTCATTGTAAAGGGACTTTTGGCTCTAGATTTCTGGCAATAAAGAATTATTTTGGGAAAAATCTTGTGCCTTTGTTATAGATTGTTCTTGTGCTTGATTGTAGCTATGATAACCTGTCACATCCTTGTTATTTGATGAGATATCCATGCTAGACGTTTTGGCTTGGTGTGTGCTTTGCAGGTGGGCAATTTCACTGGAGGATTTCGTGGGGTTTCTCCGGATCTCTTCATTGGATGAGTAAAATAATTAGGGAGTAATTTATATTGTATCTTTGATCAATGTTTATGCTATCTGATTCTTCTTGCATCATTTACTTCTCTTTTTGTAAATCAATTTTCATTGAGATTGTCATCTACAGGAAGGGGGGCGCATTAGCTGCTGGAGGCAAATCGATTTCATCTTGGAGATTGTCATATCAACTTGGAATTGCTTCGAGGGGGTCGGAACATCATTGCACTTGGCATCTGCAAGTCACAGGAGGTAAGTACCATTGTTTTTCTTGAGTTATTTATCTATTACATTAGTCTGTTGCTATTTTTATTTCAAACCCTAAGCTGCTAAAATTTATAAAAATTCTCTAGCTCAAATAATTTCAAATCGTGGCGAACGATTTCTGGGTTTTTACCTTTAGTCCTACCCCAAAGTGGGTTCTCAAAGGTGTCACCCTTGGTGGACTCCATCTTTCCGAATCCCCAAGGCATTGTTCTACTACCCTAGCACGCTCCCAGACTTGGCCATTTTTTCTTAGTTGTTTCATGTCGATTTTGACTTGTGAGCTAAGACACTATCATATCCTTCACCAAGTCTCATCTAAAGTTACTAGATAGCCTCATCTTGATCTTAACCCTTCTACCTTGGACACATTTCCCAAGGCAAAAGAAATCTTTCTCATTTGCTAGTGCTTTAATCCTAGATCTAGCTTCCATACTCATAAGTCACTTGTACTTTCACATTGGGTCAACATTTACATCTTTTAAGCCTCTTGATCCAAATTTAACTCACCTTGTGACTTCATCCATAGATCTAGGGTTTATCATACCTTACATCTTACGTATTCTAGCTTGCTAGTTTGATCTGGTGTATTGGTTAGATCTCTCCTGCCGAGAGTAGATCAGGGTCTCCCCCATTGCTATCTAGGGCTTGGATAGCATAAAGCGAAGAGTGCCTCGATTGGCGTGACAACCAATCCAACTGAGGATCGAGGCCCTATTAGGTCACCTCTTTAGTTTCCTAGCCCCTCTACTGTCCTGAATAGGATCATCTTTTGGGGCAACTACAAGTTGTGTGATAACAGGTACAGAACCGACCAATTTGGTGTCTGAATCGACCAGTTTGGTTCCAAATCGACACCGAACCAGTCGACCAATACGGATCGGTTAGGGATCTCATTGGTGAATTAGTCGATTCTGACTCCAATTTTTTTATTTTTAAAACTATGGACGTAAAATGTTATGGTTTCTTGGTTCGCACTGCAAGAGATCCAATTCTCCCTAACTATTCATGAACTTCCCATCTTCCATTGGTCTTGTTTCCTCTTGACTCCATATTTCCCTTGAGGATTAGCATTGGTCTTCAATGTCCTCCCATCACCTAGACTATAGTAGAAGACTGCAAGTTTTTCTAGTGTTGACTCTTAAAATCACCTTTGATCCCTCATCGTTGTAGCCTAGCAACCCTATCCTAGGGAAGCCCCCCTCGAGTTGGAGAAGAGCCAACCAGAAGTGCAGAGAGGTAGTTATCAAGGTGACAGTGGCTAACACCTCTAGGTTGCAGCTAGGCTAGCCTGCTCTTTGGGGCTTTAATCACACATGCCAGTTCAAGCTGTAACAGGTAGAAACCCTGATATTGAGCATTTTCATAACTTTCAATGTAAATTCCTTATGCACATTCCAAAAGAAAAAAGGAGTAAACCAAATGACAAAGGTAACAAGTGCATATTTCTTGGCTATAATAAGTTATAAAAGGCTTATAAATTGGATGATCTTCTTGATAAGAAGATCCTTGTCAGTTATGATGTAAGCTGCACAGAACTGATACCGATATCACTAATAGTATATAGACATATCCTTTTATTGTATTAATTGAATATAAGATACACTTTCTATTTAAAAAAAAATCGAAGGGATATACAATGGCTTGGGACTTTGACAATGAATGGCAGGAGAGCAAGTGATGTTTCCAAAGGAAGAAATAAAGATAGAAAAATGGATACTCCAGTATCCAGACACAAGCTTGCATGTACTACCTTCTCTAGAAATGCAAGAGAAATATCAGTGTTACATGGGGACACCTACTGCAGGGTCGGGGGCACACCCATTCCCTACCCACACCCAAGATGGGGAGGCACCTAGAAAATCATTTTGCCATGCCCCCCTTTCTGTAAAACTCTCCAACATGCACTTTGAAATGTTTCGTCAAGGTGCGTAACACATTTTGCAAAAAGGGGGACTTGTCAGCACCCCCTCCCAAAAAGTGAGGCGTGGTTCAGAAAAAGCGGGGCTTGTATTCCAAAAAGCATAAAGCATAAAGACTTTAAAAAAATGAAGAAAAGGCTTGAAGTGATATGTCCCTAGCCAAAACTAGACTGAATTTATGAGTTAATTGTTTGTATTTTTGGTCTAGGACTTTCTTCAAACACTTGTCAACGGAACTCTAACCCCACTGGAATGACCCAACTAGATCTGCACTCAGTATTTGGGTTATTTGCTACGTAATTTGGTTGAGGAATTTCGTTATACACTTGTCAATCCTACCATTGTACAAGCACAAACAGTGTCTGTTGATTGTACTTTGCTGATATATATGGTATTTGACTTGCATATGTGGCTGTAAGTTTCAGATCTGAACTTGCATTTCTCAATAGTGAACAATAGAAATAAACAAGGGCATTTGGCATAAATAACAGAGGGGAGTGATTCCAAAGATCTTATTCATGTAATGTTGGTTTTACATTAACTGTAACAGTGCTTCTAAAGTGAACAAGCAATTCTGAAAATCACATTTACTCTAACTTGTAGCTTACAAAGCATACCAGTCATCTATGGGAATGAAATTCCCTTCTTGGTGTCACGATTTTTGCCCAGTGAAAGGTACAGCCAAGGTGACTCCGTGTTGACACCTTTCTTGTTTG
This sequence comes from Larix kaempferi, assembly GCA_027924585.1. Classification (NCBI taxonomy): domain Eukaryota; kingdom Viridiplantae; phylum Streptophyta; class Pinopsida; order Pinales; family Pinaceae; genus Larix; species Larix kaempferi. The sequence goes on from BSBM01000729.1 coordinate 14,454,091, forward strand.
GCAGTGTCCTCTCCTAGAGTTGTTTAACTTCACTAATGAATGCACCGCCTTTTCTTTTGCAGATGTAGAGTGCGCCCTCTTGGCTAGGGCCTGGTCCTCTTCATAATCACAAACTGGGCGTTACTATTCCCCCACAACACTTCTACAGCAGCCACAACTGGATACCCAAGTGCGCCCTCTCCCTAGCAGCTATGAAACACAAATATGGACCTTATACTTTTATTTTTTATCCATAGCATGAAGATCAACTCCTCCTTGACAGTAAACAGTGAAATAAGCAAACAAATCTATTTCTGAGCTTGGTTCTTCCCCCCACAACTAATGCGCCGTCCTTAGTGAGTGCACCCCTCCTCAAGGCTACCTGAAACCCAGAAAACTCCACGGATCTGCAAGTACATAACCCCTCTTCCACGGCACAAAATCACAATGACAAGATCTGAGTGATATTGTCTCTCAAGATTGACTAAGGTGGATAGTTTCACCACCAAAATCAATATTTTCTCCTAGGGTTTTTGTCCCAAGAGACACAAGCCACAAGAGCTCTCAAATTCTTTTCGAAAAATGAAAATATCATGAATGCATGAGAAAATGAGGCTACTTGCCATTTTATTCTTGCTTTGACCCTTTTTGGCCATGTTTACCCTTTTCCACCTTTTTATTAATAAAGTGACTTTTTCCATAGTCACTTTACGAATTAATTACTCAGCGTCACTTTATAAAGTTACTTTTTGCATGATGACATTGAATAATTAATTAATTCTCTTTTTGTCGACTATAGCCTACGAGAACTTGATAGGCTAATAAGTCGTCCTGTGGTGATTATTCGGAAAGGGACATTACATAAAGAAACAAAAACCTAGTAAGCTACTAAACTTAATTCACCTTTACCTATATATATCTCTTATGTGGCATTTACTATTAAATTTCATACATTCATAGCATAATAATATAAATGCATAACCAAGATCACTAGAAGAAAGACAAAGCACAAAACAATAACAACAGAGTTTATCCTGGGAAATCCAAACGGGAGAAAACCCAGCAACCTTCGTATAGAGATGATAATTTCGAAATCAGAGTACAAAAGAGAAAAGATGGAAAAAGTCTTCCAAAAGTTCATGCCCCAAAAACAGTCTTCTTCTCCTCCAAAAATGCGAACTTCTCTCTCTCAAGTAATGCAAACTTGAGTGGATGAGTGAGTGAAATAATAAGGAGCACTTTCCTCTTATTTATACAAGTGCTAATGTGAAAAATACCCTAACTGGGCCAACTTCACTTGGGGGCAGTTTAATAATTTAATTTTAACATTTTTCTTTTGCTTCTTTGCACCCCAAGGTTTACATTGATTCTTTCATGTGTTTACATAGGTGATTACATCAAGTTCATCTCCCTTAGGAGGTACAATCAATTACAATGAAATATAATAAATAATATCTTCCGAAGTTGCACAAAATCCAACACTCCCTCTCAACAAGGAAGGTATTCTTCGATCTTCATCAGCATCACGATCATCTAGGTTGCATCTTGTACATCCATACTGTCTCCATCATATCTATACATATTGAAGGTTGTCCACACATTCTCAGTCCTTCGAGAAGTGTCATCATGCATCAACTTCACCAGTCCTTCGGTGAGTCCAAGAGAATCACTCAATCCTGGATATCTGAGATATCAGCTATACCATCTTTGCTATACCATTTGCTACTTGTCAGTCTCATCTGCCGATGGGGTCCTCCCATACCTGGCTGACATCTCAAACAAGGGCATGACCATCTACTGACTGTTCGACTCATCTACCTATGGGATTTCTCCCATATCTGGCTGAGTACCAGGACTGTAGTGGTACCTGTGCAATCACACGGCCAACTGCTGACTGTCCTACTCATCTGCCGATGGGATTTCTCCCATACCTGGCTGAATAACTAGACTGCAGAGGCACATGTGTGAACCCGACCAACTGATGACTGTCCTACTCATCTGCCTATGGGATTTCTCCATATATGGCTGAGTAACTGGACTGCAGAAGGTACCTGGGTGAGCCCGGCCAACTGCTGACTGTCCTACTCATCTGCCTATGGAATTTCTCCCATATCTGGCAGAGTAACTGGACTACAGAGGCACTTAGGCAAAGCGGGGCAAGCATCTCAATGTCATCTTTCCCTCTCAAGGAGGGACACATTCTCTTCGACTCCAAGTCTTCCGCAAAATTATTCGAGCTTCACCCTAGGAAGAGCCTTGGTGAGAACATCTACAGTCTGGTCATCTGTCGGCATGTATTGTAACTCGACCGCACTTTTCTGCACCATATCACGAATGAAGTGATATCGAATCTCAATATGCTTCGACCTGTCGTGAAATGCAGGATTCACTGACATTTGCAAATGGCTCTGGTTATCACAGTGAATCACGATCGGCTCTGGAATCTGGCCGAACAATCCTGCCAGGAGTTTACGAAGCCAAACTGCTTCTCGAGCTGCTATGCTAGCAACCATGTACTCGGCCTCCGTAGTATTGAGTGCTACCGAGTTCTGCTTCCTATTGCACCAGGAAATAACTGCAGAAACCAAACTGAAGCAACCTCCGGAAGTACTCTTCCAATATGCAACACATCTGGCCCAATCTAAGTTTGTAAACCCCTGCAATCTCAGGTCACAATTTGAAGCATATTTCAATCCATATCCCACGATGCCATGTAAGTATCTGGGCACATGTCTTGCAGCAATCCAATGAATCTGCCTCGGTTCGCATATGAACTGACTGAGGGCATTCACAGCAAAACATATATATGGTCTGGTGTTGGTCAGATACATCAATGACCCAATCAACTGGTGATACATGGTGGGATCAATCAAAACATAATTTGAAGTAGAATCTCTCAACTTCTTCCAATTTGCATCCATCGGAGTAGCCATGGACTTGTAGTCCAACATTCCGAATCTCTTCAATATATCAATGGTGTATTTCCTTGTCCTAGGAAAATCTCTTTCTGCCTCTGCCATACTTCTAATCCCAAGAGGTAGTGCATCAATCCAAGATCTTTCATTTCAAACTCAGAGGCGAGATTCTTCTTACACCATACAATAAGTTTCTCATTTCCTGTGAGAAACAAGTCATCAACATATAGAACCAAGATCAGTGGCTAATCATCTACAACCTTGTAGTAAAGGATGGGGTCTGCATCACTCTTGGAAAATCCCAAGCTCACCAGCAATCCGTCTATCCGTCCATACCAAGCACGGGGTGCTTGCTTGAGTCCATACAGTGCCTTTTTCAATCTACATACATGAGACTCCTTTCCTTGGACAATAAATCCATCTGACTGTTCGATGTAAACTTCTTCCTCAATAACACCATTGAGAAAGGTTGTCTTCACATCCGTCTGATGCAACTTCCATCCCATAGCTGAAGCAATAGCAGTAATGGATCTGATGGAAGTATATCAGGCCACATGAGCAAATGTCTCATCATAATCGACTCCCTCTTTCTCAGAGAATCCTCTGGCTACAAATCTGGCCTTGTATTTCTCAACACTGCCATCTGCTACATGCTTGATCTTGTATAGCCATTTAGAAGTCACTACTGACTTCTCCTCAGGTCTCGGCACAACCTCCCACACATCATTCTTCATGATGGATTGATATTCTTCCATCATGGCATCCTTCCAAACTTGATGTTTGGATGCTTCTTCGTAAGTGGTGGGTTCCGAATCAATAATGTTGCTCATCAGTGATACATAACTAGAGAACCTCTGAGGTCTTTTGCTTTCTCTGAAAGCGCCATGTGGAGCTTCATGCCGCTCTGCATCCTACAGTTTCTGGTGTGCCCATCTAGGTCTTTTCCGACCTGCAACATCTCTGGGGATATCAACTGGATCTATGGGATCGATAGGTTCATCCTTTTCTGCTAGCTCCCTCTGAACTGGAGGGGGAGATGATCTCGTCTCCTTTGGTTCTAGCATTTCTTCTTCGTCGATCTCCATATTTGATCCTCTACCTTTCCTGACAGCCATCTCTTCTTCAAAGGTCACATCCCTGCTGACTTCAATCTGTCTGGATCCTGGGATGTAGATTCTGAAAGCCTTTGAAAACTCACTGTGCCCCACGAAAGTTCCTCCTAGCCTAAGGGTTCTAACTTCGTTCTTTTCTTCTTGGGCACATGTATGTAGATTGGACTATCGAATATTTGAAGGTGGCCCACTACTAGTTTGACTTCTGTGAAAGCTTCCTCCGAGGTCATCCTTCTAGGCTGAGAGTCATATTCCTGGAAGCTTCCTAATGAACATCAACGAGATTCACGTGTTCATCACTTGTTCATTCGGAACAAGTCACATCATCCTTCTCTTGTAGGCCATATCACATGGTCTTTACCCTACAAGTCAAATCCCGACTGATGATCAGTGACATTGCATAATCAAATGTAATGACAATAGTTTACACATGCATCTTAGCTAATACTTTAGCACAACAATCATGAACATGTCTACCAAACACATCTGGAAACTATCTAGATGTCTGCTATCTCCACTAGAACATGCCATCAAGAGTGTGCACTACCCTAAGCATGCAAGAAGGAGATATCATCTAGACTAGCTTCATGAAATGTTGTGTAGCTCATATGCATAATGAACACAACAGGGTAAACTATATCAACTGCTTAACCCATTAGATCTGCATATAATAGTTATGAAGACATATAGGACAAAACAGATCTATGCAAGCAAGAAAACAAAATACTTATCTCTTATTGTTTTGGTGTGTGGGCTCCCACTGCCTTCTTGTGGGAACCATAAGAGAACTATGTTCTTGCATTCTGCATCTTCTAGAAGAAGAACTCCGAACGATCATCATCCCTTGGCTTCTTGTGATGATGGTCTTCTTCTACATCAGCAGTTGCGGCTTCATGCTTCCTTTTACTTGAACTTTGACAGCTACTGTCGTAGTGTCCATATTTCCTGCACCTATAGCATTGAACTTGAGATAAGTCCCTCTTCTCCTTCTTTCGATCTGGGGAAGGACTAGATCTCCTATCTTGGTGCTTGTGTTTATAAAACTTTCTTCATTTTCCCTTGCCTTTCTTGGCATGGGATACAAATGCTTGATTCTCCTCAAGTTGAGTGCCATGGAGTCTTTGTCATGTTGCAATCTGTGTTTCCTCCTGAGTACAATCTGCCCATAGCTTATCAAACTTGGGTAGTTTAGATCTACCACTTAGGCTTTGAATAAAGGACTCCCAAGATGGTGGAAGACCATTCAGAGTAGAGATGACAAGCTCCTTTTCATTAATAGGATCTCCACTGGTGTTGAGCTTGTCCATGAGTTCTATGATCCTCATAAAGTATGAGTGGCAATTGATTCTGACTTGGCTATCTTCATATTTGAGGGCTGGTTTCTCAAAGTCATGGATACATTGAGGCTAGTGTGTTCAAACAGCTTCATAATGGTCTTGAACATTTTCTTGGCATTCTTCTTTCCTGAGATTTGTGGGACCAAGTGGTCTCTTACTGAATCCACAAGAATCCTTCTTGCTTTAGCACCATTCTTCATCCCTCGGGATTTATCTTCTTTGGCTTCTAGTTCAGGGATCTTCTCATTTACATATAGTAAGAGGTCATTTTCTTCTAGGAGTAGAAGAACCCTAGACTTCCAAAAGATAAAATTGGAAGCTCCTTCCAAACGATCTTCAACCTTCATGCCAATCATCTTGTCTGCAAATCTGGTCCAGAAACCCTAGCAGGAGCTAGGTCAAAAATGAAAGTTGATAATTTGGAAAACGGAAACCACAAATAAATGCACCTTGCCAAGGCGAGTTGAGTTGAGGTAGGGCTGATCCAAATCTGTGGAGAAAAATGGGTTAAAACTGAAACCCTAATTTTTGCTCCAGTTGTAGAGATAGGTCAAAAATTCAAAATTCTCGGAATTGACTTATGTCATCACCAAAAGATGCGCCTTCCCAAAAACAAAATTCCTATGGCTCTTTTTCTCCAAAATGATGGGTGAAGACTTCACAAGATGAAACCCTAGTTCCGGCAGGGTTCCGACAATGTTCCGGCAATGGCTTCTTCTAGAACTGCTCTGATACCATGTTAAATTTCATACATTCATAGCATAATAATATAAATGCATAACCAAGATCACTAGAAGAAAGACAAAGCACAAAACAATAACAACAGAGTTTATCCTGGGAAACCCAAACAGGAGAAAAACCCAACAACCTTCGTATAGAGATGATAATTTCGAGATCAAAGTACAAAAGAGAAAAGACGGAAGAAGTCTTCCAAAAGTTGATGCCCCAAAAACAGTCTTCTTCTCCTCCAAAAATGCGAACTTCTCTCTCTCAAGTAATGTGAACTTGAGTGGATGAGTGAGTGAAATAATGAGGAGCACTTTCCTCTTATTTATACAAGTGCTAATGTGAAAAATACCCTAACTGGGCCAACTTCACTTGGGGGCAGTTTAATAATTTAATTTTAACATTTTTCTTTTGCTTCTTTGCACCCCAAGGTTTACATTGATTCTTTCATGTGTTTACATAGGTGATTACATCAAGTTCATCTCCCTTAGGAGGTACAATCAATTACAATGAAATATAATAAATAATATCTTCCGAAGTTGCACAAAATCCAACATTTACAAGTCATTTAGCATTTCAATTTGAAATTAGAGCGAGCTATGATTTGCCTTGGTTACTCATGAGAGTGACTCTAGCTCAAATGGTGGCAGTCCCATTGATAGTCCTAATGCCCTCGTGCAATAGATGAATGTAGAGGACCAGTCAATGGCATTGACTCTTTCATGCTCATTTGATGTTGAATTCATAAGCTACTTTTAGTTTTCAGTGTCCATTGTTAATTTTCAATTATAACCTTTGACTATAAATACCAATGACTGAGTATTTACTTAGTACCATTTACAATTTGAATCAATGTATTTCATTTTGTTATAAGTTTTGAATATCAAATTCTAATGTGCATGTATCATTGATACAATGTGAAATATGATAATAACCAATGTTGCATGACTCAGACTCGGCAAAGACTCGACTGACATATGACTCGTCGACTCGGGAAGGACTCAGTACAGACTCGGCAAGACTCGGCAAACAAAAAAATAACAAAATAACAAAATTGAAAAATATGAAAAATAAAAAATGAAAGGGTGCCTGAAGGGGAAGTAAAAAAGCAACACAAAGGAAAGGGGAGGGGTGGAATTAAGTGTGGCACTACATCGGCAAGCTTTCTTACCCAACTACACCGATTGTAAAATAAATATATCTATCCACTGTCCATATAAGCAAAGTCGACCAAAAAGCCTAGCTAATAAGGAAAGAAGCCAATAAGACCAGTGAAGCACCACTCAGCCCGTACTTGCGAGTACAGCCGATTCGACCTCCAGGACGAGTAACCACTGTGAACTCGACTCCAGACTCTGCTGCACTCGTGGACTCGGAAAACTTGCCACCACTCGCCATACCCGCGTCAAACTCGCCAAGACTCGGTCGGACTTGACACAGCAGAGGGAAAAAAAAACCCACGGAAAAGCTTGGACATAAAACTTATTTCATTTTTGTTGACTACTTTAGAGGAGAGCTGCGACTGGAGGAGGGCTACGACTGGAGCTACATTCGATTCAAATCCTAAAAGAATGTCAATAAATAGCAAGGAAACAATAAGCTTTGAATAGATTAAAGTGCCCAAATGGAAACAAAAAATGTCAATAATATAACCTTAGTAAAAATGGGAGGCCACCTGTAAAACCAAAAATAACGTTAAGGTAATGGGTAAACGTCATCAATCAGAACTCCAACCCTGTTACCCTGTATAACACCTCTTATCCAGAGAGTGTGGAACCTAGGAACTCCAGATAATGTAGCAATGACAACGCCCTTTATATCCTCTAAAACCTGCTCATATGTAAATTTCCTTAAAATCCACTCTAGGGCTAGAGTAGTTGGATTAATTAATGCACCCAAATTATTATTGTTAACCACACATGGATTTCTTCACCAAAATAAAATGCAGCGGAAATAAAACACTGAGAGAAATGTCAATCACACAATAGACACAAATCTTTTTGGGTATAAACCCCCGGACAAAACCCAAGATGGGAAAACCGGTGCAGCAGTCTGAGAAAATATGGAACCATACAATCCAAAAATCGATTTATGCCAAACCTGGCAAAATTGTTCCACTGTAAATCACTGAACAACCCCACCAACCTATATGGCCAAGCTGCAACACTGTACGGCCTGCCTGCGTCAACTGTACGGAATCGTACGGCTGCTGACGTCAGCTATATGGAGTGTTTTGTACTGCTTACGTCAACCTGTACGGCCCCTCTTCTTCGTCTGCTGTATGGCCGAATCGCTACTCGGTTTCTCTACTGGTGTACGGCCTCCTCACTGATCCGTACGACCTTCTCTTCTGGATGATTCTCCCTCCGTCTTCTCTGCAAAACTCTCCCTCAAACTTTCTCTCTCACTCTCCAGCTGACAACTATGAGCAAGAATCTCTCTATCGGAATGTGTGTGTCCTCTCCACAAATTGACCCTCCTTTTAACTCATTGGCTAAGCGAAAAAACTAATCTCACTATGGATCAATGGATGAGATCCTCCGGTGAGATCAATGGCCAAGATTAGATTAGCCATCATTAAATATTTTTCACTTTCACTTTATAAAAAGTGTTCCATTAAGTCAATTAATAATTAGATCACTTTAATATATTTTCCAAAGTAAAACTTAGGAAAAAATACATTAGATACAATTTGGCTTCTTTATTTAAGTCATCTGCATGCAAGGACACATGCAATGCAATCAGACCTTCCTTGTTGTCACTTTCTAACATCCTCCTTTGTTGTGTGAGGTGCCTCTCCATGTACCTGATCCTGATCATCCTCGTCATCTCCACTGTCGGGGTATACCTCTATGTAATGAGCTTTTCCCTTCCTAGAACACTTGTGACCTAGTACCCATGGCTCCTGACAACTAAAGCATAGTTTCTTCCTTCTAAGTTTCTAGCGGGTATCATTATCCATCCAATCTCTTTTGGGCCAATCTTTTTGGAATGGTCTCCTCTCCTTATCTTTTATATGCAAATATGTTTTAGGAGGAAACTTATTTTTTGGAATGTAATCCTGTAAATATTCGGTACGACCGATGGCATCATGCAAGGTGGTGGGTCTATAAACCTTAACCCATCCATGTAAGGGTTCAGTGAGAGCCTCAGTAAACAACATAATTAACCTGCTCTTTGAAATATATGTCACCATAACTGCTACTCTTTGAAATTCAGATATGAAAGATTCGAGACTACCTATATGCTTGAGCTGGGCTAGTTCTCTAAATTGTACCTCGGGGTCCTTCCTATCAAAACGCTTGATGAGCCTTTGTGTAAAATCAGTGTAAGATATTATAGTGTTGCGACCCAGTGTCACTAGCCCGTGGTACCACCACTCATGGGCTTCCCCGTCCAAATACAAGGTGGCCAATTTGATTGCATCAGCCTCCATCATGGGGTTAAGTTGGAAGTAAGTGTCCAACTTTTGTACCCAATTCCGTGTTGGGACACTATGAGTCCCATCAAAAGTAGGAATAGTCAATTTCCCTACTGTGCGTTGTAATTCATAATTCTTGTTGAAGGCCCTGTTGTATCCTCTCGGCTTGTTCTTACTCTTTAAATGTAAGAAGTCTGTAAAGGACATGGCTGACTGAAAATCATCTCTAAGTGCTCTGTACTCCCATAGATATGCCCCCAATCGCTCATCTGACTCTACCTGTACAATCAGCACTGTTGTGTGGTTATCCAAGAACTGTGGCATGGTAGGTCTGGGGGACCCATTGTAGATATGAGGGTGACTCTTCATATTAGTATGTAAATGGTTTCCACTGCTACTCGTGGATACTCGGTCACTGTTGGGAAACTGGGTGATGTTTGGGGTGGACCCTGTGTTATCTACCAGCCTGTTGATGGCAGTCAGCATTTCCTTTTGTCCCGTAGTTAAATCTTTCAAAGCAGTAATGAGGCTGTTGAAAGCTATTTTATCCTCATCTACCATCGTCTCTTTACCTTTGCCCTTTCCAAACTGAGTCTCTATGTCTTCCAATTCTATATTCTCTAACTCTACCTCTTCCTCATTTTTGCCTCTGTGCTTGAACCTCTGCCTTCTATAAGTAATATCATGCAAGTCTCTTGGGTGCATTGAATTGTTTATAATCGCATGCTCCCACGGTTGGCGAGGAACATGCTCTGATACCACTGTAATATCCCAACTAATATTTCTATCTTTTTGTAGAGTTTCTGATGTGGTTGTTGTTTTGCTTGAGGTCTTGTTACCCAATACTTAAAGAAAATATGAATGCATGTACAAAACTATGATTGCATGACAATGCATGCAATAATGCATGGGTTGTATAAACCCTAAAAACCCAAGTAATCAAATATGCAAGAAGATCAAACTAGAACTGATGCATGTATGTACCAATGGCATGTGCTTGAGCTGTAGAACAATATAATGCAGACATGCAAGTCATGCACTGAGAATCGGCCAAGATATGAGTTGTCCTCTTTCAGACAATTCGCCCATGCAAGGAAAGGAGCCCTTTTGATATTTGAATTGATTATAACTCTCTCCAGAAGCCGAAGTAGAAGCCTGTGTTCAGTAACTAGGCTAATAATGACCCTCCAGGAAGGATGGAAGAGACATGCATACCAAATAGCAGTTGTTGGTCAATATATGAAGGTCTTCTGACTTGTCCAATTCGCCCATGCAAGAAGGCGAGTTCTCTTGATCCAATATGTAGCTTTGAACCTGAAGAATGCTAAAGATTGATGTACCAATGAATAGCAATGATGGACCTGTATGATCTAACCCTGGAAGTGACTAGGGCAGATAGATTTCACTGTTGAAATACAATGAATGGCTAAGGGATGCACCCACAACCCTAACTCTGGTGACAGATCTCTCAACTCGAATCTCAATGATGAATAATAAACTTAGCAGACCTAGTCATTCGCTTCTTCCTTCTTTTATAACTTTAACATTGCATGCCCTAACTTTTGCATGCCTAAGTCGCTTTTCTCTTCTATTTTTTAGTTGAGTTGCATCTTTGCTTCCTGTATGCATGAAGGCTTAATTAAGGTGTTTTTGTGCATGCATCATGAAATATGGCCCACATGTAATGCATGTAAGTTGCTCCTAGTTCCTGTGGCCCTCTTTTATCTATTGATGACCTAATAACACTAATTAAGATCTTCTTTTGTTCTGAATGGTATCATTCATCAGTCAATTCCCTGAATGTTAGCACCCACTCGAACCTATGGGAATTAAATAGGTCAGCGGGATGGTCCCTTCTGCTTAAGAAGAAGGAGGCATTACATTCTCATTCTTAGTATCACCCTTGCATCCTGGTCTATCCTTCGCCTCTACCTCAATCCTCAAAGAACATCAGTCACAACATTCAATTTTGATGAAACTGCCTAATATAGGCCTTAAAATATGCTAGAAAAAGTTCAACATGCCTAATCAATAATTTTGGCTTTAATGAAGGGTACATGTTTGCTAAGGTTGTGACACAAGAGTTTAACAATCAATGCCACCAACATCAGGGTGCATAAAGGGCTTGGTGAACTTGATTAAATGTTAATCCCATACCCTAATACATGATAGAATCCAAAGGAAATGTTGCAACCTGTTAATCCGGAAATATTGTAAACTGTTTTAAGCTATGTAGCACGGGAACCGCTCCCGGCTTTTAGGAAATTTGTTCCCGAAGTTCCGACGTTTCAGGGGGATTGGGAACTTGTAGGAAACCTTACCAATCTAGCGGGAACCGTTCTAGATGGTTGAGAACTTATTGGGAAATTTTACCATCTAAAATCGGGAACTTGGGGACTTTTTCTTATGTGTTTCCTTCATTGGGATCTTCCACACGCTCACGATTGCCATGTAGGTTGTTAACGGCATTCCTATTTCCTCACGACCATACTTTTACATGGTTGACTCGGAATTTTTCTCTAGAAAACTAAGCTGCAATAATAGTCTATTCGGTGTTACCTTGTCGAGGTGGTGCACTGATCTTTGTCTACCACCCGTGCTAGAGTATTCACTCGTCCCTACGCTGATTTGCAGTTACCGCTAATCAATAATAAATGTAAATCTATTTTGACTTTTTATATATTAAATAAAAGAAAGTAAATTTATATATTTTACTATGTACTTTATGAATAAAAAAATAATCTTTTAAATAATTGGAAATAATTTTAAATCTAACTTTAAAATTAAATTCATATATTACATTTAAAATTTAAAATAAAAATTATCTTGATTTTTATTTTATAATAATTTAAATTTGATTATTTATACACCTTTGCAAATACGCTAGCATAGAATGTCTTGTAAACATATAATATTCTAATACATTTTAATCATAGTTGACACAAAACTGAAAACTTACTCTATACATATAGCCACAAATATAGGAACTATAACTTCTAAAAGTTTCCACTTTAGAAAGAGTCTACCTTATATAATCAATGAAGTGGATGGTAATCTTGATTTTATTGCCATTTCCATCTGCTAAGAGGTTCTAGTCACAACCATAACATAAGGAATAAGCTCAGTCATTTGGTTCTCATGTTTTTTTAATTATTTTATTTTTATATTTTTTAATATATATTATTGCCGTTCCCAACCTGCCGTTTCCTGGAAATTTGGGGGAAACTTCTAGACTATCGGATACTCGTACACACGTTCCCTATGTTCCCACGTTCCAGAAACTTGTGCAACATAGGTTTTAAGTCTGCTAAATTTTGAATGGGATATAAAATTCTACTTTATTATATGAAGTCCGATGAGGTTGGAACCACTCTCAAACATACTAAAACAATTAACGGTAATGTCAAAAATTTAAAGTACATGTAGACATTTCCTTTATTTTTTCCTGAAACAATTAAAGGTGATGTTAAAAATTTAAGTAAAGGTTGACATTTCCTTTATTTTCTCCTCTTCTATCCTTTTGATGTTTGAGAGTGGTATAGGAAATGTAAAAAAGGATAAAAGGAGGAAAAATAAAGGAAATGTCAACTTTTACTTTAAATTTTTAACATTACCATTAATTGCCAACGTTTTTGGTCAAACTGAGTCAAACCAAGTCAACATAGGTGGATTTAGAGAAGGGAATGCATCGCATGGAAGCTAGTAAGGCCTGGAAATGCATTTCTGGCAGTATGAAATGTGTTTCCAGCAGAGTTATCGAATCGTCCACCCCCCCCATGGTTCAAACTGGAAATCCACGCTCCGAGCGAATTCACAACCGAAGCGTTTTTGGAAGCCCGCTTCGGCATGGAAAAAAACGATTCTTGCCACTGTGCGAAGCTTTTGCGCTTCCGAGAGCTCCGAGCGCTGTCTTCCGCACTTCGTCGTCGAATCGCCATCGCTTCCGCCCGCTCTTCGCCGTCAAACCGTCATCGCTTCCGCCCGCTCTTCGCCGTCAAACCGCCATCGCTCCCCAAGCACTTCTGTGCACAGCCCGTCGAACCCGAAAACCGGCGGAAAGTAAAGTCGTTTTTATGTTTTTTTTTGTTTTTTTTTTGTTTTTTGGCCCTTTGGGGTGGGGCCTAGGGCGTCTTTAGGGTTAGAGAGGGGAGATAAGGCACAGCCTCTCCCTCTTCTTCCTCATTGTCTCATATTTGAGTTGGAGTGGAGAGGGAAGGAGCTCTTGGTGTTAGCTTGGTGTTGGAGCAAAGTTGGAGAGCTTGAAGAGGATTTGAGAGAGCTTGGAGGAGAATACAAAGGGTTCCATCTTCTTGCAAATCAAAGGAGATCAAAATAGGTATGCCCAATGTGTATTTTTGTTGAATATTGTTCACAAAATGTCTTGTTTATTGTTGTATTTTTATCTTCTCCTACATTTTCACATTCCCTCTTCCTCCTCATTCTATTGCAAGTTGTTCATCTAAAACTTGAAGAAATTGTTGTTCTTGTGGTGTTTGCTTCCATTTTTTGTTCTCATGGTGTTGGTTGGGAATAGGCATGTGAATGAAGAAGAAGATAGTGGTCATTCTCATAGTGACCCAATGAATGAAGGAGAGGAGGGTGGTGAAGGGGGTGATATTGAAGTTGATAGTGGCAAAGCTTCATTAACCCCCTTGTGGAGGTATGTCACAAAAGTTGAGGAGGGTAGAGGTGGTGGAACCTCTAAGTTTTTATGCCCACATGGTTGTCATCCAAATAAACCTTATAGCGGTTCATACACCCGTGTGAGGAGGCATCTTTGTGGGGTATTAGACAGTGATGATAACAAAGGGTCCATTGGTATTGCAATTTGCCCAAGGATAACATAAGTAGAGAGAGAAAACTACATTAAGATAGAGGAAGCTGCACAAAGAACGAATGCTAAAAAACAAAAGGTTCACTCTGATGCTTCTTCTAGCTTTGGGAGCCCATTTTTCATCTCCTACTTCACCTGGCGGAAGGTCCTCAACTGATAGTGGAAGTAAGAGAACCATAGAAGATTTCCTTGATATTAGTGGCAAGAAGGATGTGGATGCAAAAGTGGTGAGGTTTCTTTATGCATGTGGTGTGCCATTCAATGTTCTCCGCTCCCCTTATTGGCATGCCATGGTTAAAGCCATTAACAAAGCCCCTGCTGGATACAAGGCCCTTGGGTATGAAAACGCTAGAATTGTGTTACTTGACAAGGAAAAAGCAAAAGTCAAAAGAGCTCTTACACAGTTTACAGATGGATGGGCAGATACTGGGGTATCCATTGTATCTGATGGTTGGACAAATGTTAGAAACCAACATTTGATAAATATCCTTGGTGTTTCGTCTAGTGGTGCAGTGTTTCTTGGAGCGCAAGACTCCTCATCACTCATGGCCTCTTCTCAAAACATAGCAGACATCTTACTGAAAACTATTGATGAGGTTGGACCTACTAATGTGATTCAAGTAATCACTGATAATGCAGCAAATTGTAAAGGAGCAGGAAAAATCATTGAGAGGAAATATACTCACATCTTTTGGTCTGGTTGTTTGGTGCACACATTGAACCTTTTAATGCATGATATTATCAAGCACAAAGAATGCACATGGATAAATGATTTGTACAAGCAAGGGAAGAAACTCATTAAATTTATCACTGGGCATTCAAGGGTCAATTCCTTTTATGGCACTTACTCTAAGTTGCAATTACTTAAGCTTGCAAAGACTAGATTTGGTAGCTATTTCCTCACCTTCAGGCGCCTATTGAGGGTAAGACAGGCTTTGGGTGCTATGGTGATGAGTGATGAGTGGGATGAAATTAGCACTGATAAAGATGGCATGGATGCAGCAAAGGACACTATTCTTGATAGTTGTTTCTGGACACGGGTCAAGTATGTTTTACAATTCACCAAGCCAATTTATAACATGCTTCGGTTTGCAGATTCTGATAGACCGGTCATTGGGGAGGTGTATGAGCAAATGGACACTATGCTAGGACAAATTAAGGACATTGTTCAGCCTAGAGATGAGAATTTGTATGATTTCATCCGTATAGAGGTGGAAAAACGGTGGGAGAAGCTGAATATTCCACTACATGCCTTAACATATGTGCTTACACCAAAATACTATCATATATCATGGCTTTCAACCCCAGCACCAAGTGGTGAGGCAAAGAGAAAACCACACCAAGATCCAGAGGTTCAAGCTGGTTATATGCAAGCATTGGAAAAAATGTACCCAGATGTTGAGGAGTGTGATAGCATTCAGCGACAGTTGAACCAGTACATCAATTGCACTAGTGCCTTTGGGAGAAACCATGCATCTAGAGATTGAGGGAATTTGCCTTCTCTTCGGTGGTGGGACATGTATGGCACTAGTTGTCCACAGCTACAAACTATGGCAATGCGGGTGCTTTCACAGGTGGTGAACACTTCTTCAGCAGAGAGGTGTTGGAGCACATACAGTTTCATCCACAATGTCAAAAGAAACAGGTTGAATGTACAACGAGCAGAGACCTTGGTCTATGTGCATTACAACTTGCAATTGTTGTCACATTACTGTGAGGATCCAACTATAGACAAATCAAATAAAATGTGGGACTACAATCCAGAGGAGGAGAACTTGGAGGATGGAGCATTGGTTTTGGAGGAGTTGGAGAATGCTCTTTTGGATGAGGATGAGAGTGCTGAGATGCCACCTCCATCCAATCACACTGCGAGATCCCATGGACGGGGCCCCTTCACTAGCACTCCAGCAGTACCTGCATTAGAAGGACCTTCACAGTCACACTCAGATACAAATGCTTCATCTTCACTACCACCACGCGTACCCTCACGAGGAAATCGTGGTGTTGGAAGGAGGAACTAGGAGAAATAGATTGTTTTTGCATTTTACTAGATAGGATTTAAATCATAGCTCAGTTTAGTATTTTAAACTTTTGAGACCTTTTAGTCTTTGTATGTCAGTTTAATTTTCATTCTGGTACTTATAAGTTATGCTTCATGGCACATGCAGATAGCCAATTTTTGTAAACAAAACTATTTGGTACTTAATGATGTACTTCCCTATTTGGTACTTAATGATGTACTTCCATAAGTTAATGATGTACTTCCCTATTATATGGTTCTAAAGGTTGTATGTTTGTAATTGATAGAATCTAGATGGTTTGTATTTGTATTTGTAAAATGTATTTCAATTCGTAACTTTGTATGTTTATAATGGAATCATGAATTATGGAATTTAAATGGCATTTCATATATTGGAAGTAGCACAAACATACATGTTTCATAAATTTTGCATCTAGTTTGGTATTCTACATGTTTTTTTGAATATATATATATAAACGCTCCCGAGACGCTTAGCTTCCGACCATTTTTTGAAAAATGCGCACCCGCGCTCCCGCTTCCCGCTCCCACTCCCGCTTCGCTCCCACACTCTGGCAACCCTGGTTTCCAGCCATATGAAACATGTCTCCCCCATGTGGGATACATTCATATGGCCAGAAAAGCATTTCTAGGCTGTACCATACAAGTTTCCATACCAAAATGCGCATGGTACGGCGGCACGGCCCCTATTCTGGTGTTTCCTGCAACTTAGGGTGAGGGAAAGGGTTCAGCGTATTAAGTTGGTGGTTGGAAGCTGCAAAATTGCCCCCATAGACATGTTAGCACCCAAAATAGATTTCTCCAAAATCTATTCAAACTTCAAAGCACTTATCAGAGATGGTTAATAGTACAATATGTGATGGACTGGATAGCTGGTCCATCATTCAACATCGACGGCTCAGAAGTGCTTTTCAGACTTAGCACATGGGAGCAGGTTTTTATTTTTCAAGGGTTGATGGTTGGACAGGTTTCTGGGAAAGTAGTTCATTTACAGGTATCTCTGGAGGACACATCACAGTATACTCTCATAATCAGTTGGACAGGTTTTCAGTGGCAACAGGCACCCCATACTTGCAGATTCATTGCAGCGTTTAGAGCAGATATGGGAGGTCAAAGACTTCTAAAGAGTGGTCAGATCAGTGCCTTTTCAATGTCTTGCATTCAAGATTCGCTTCCTTGAAAATCTTGTCTTGAAAGTCATATTTTTTATTTTTCTGACTGATAATATTTTTGGATACCCTTTATAAAGATGGACATATGCTCCAAATTTGAGGCAAATCAGAGTTTCTATTTTAGAAAAATATATATTCTTAGAAGATTTCTATTTTTTGAAATTTCATCCAAATGAAAGGAATATTATATTTTTGGGGACCCAATATGGAGATTTGTCCATGGTTCGAATTTCAGCTGATTCGGAGACCATGAAAATTTGAGTCTATTTTTAGTAGGGTTAATACATTTCTAGGGACCCAGTATGGCATACAACATCAGTGCTTTCTTCCTCACCTTGCTTTAAATTTTCTTCTAGTTAGTGTGATCAAGAGCTAGCAATAGAGTGCAAGTGTTGGTTGACTGACTCCGGACTCCGGAGTCTTCAACGTGAGTTGTGCTCTATGATGATTCTATCCCATGTGGTGTGGAGAAGGTGGAGAATATTGGCTTCCCCGAGATCTTTGAATGTGATAGGTGTGTTTCTACTATTCAAGGACTTTGTTCTTCCTACAACACTTGGTGTCACTTACTTTCTTGGAAACCAATACTTGTGTTCATTATATAAGAACTTATATAATTCGTGGACTCTTGCTTTTAGTGCAAGCATAATAGGAAATTGAGTAGTAGGAAGCAAATAACTTTCATTTTCCCCACTCGCTTTCTTTCATTCACTAGGTTAATCTTTCAAAACAAACTTATTTAATTTTACTCGATCTCCATTTATTCACCGGCACATAGATCATATAGATTAATTGGATTTTGTTTGCTTTCTTTACTTTACTGTCAAAAAACCAGCAAACTTAACTCGCTAAGTTTTGACATTTATTGCAGAAAGAGGAAGTAGAGGAGTTAAACCTCTTTCACATTTTGCATTCATAATAAAATACATAAAATATAAAAAAACAGCATTTAATTTGTGTTCTCCAGCAAAGAGAACAGTGTACTGTTCATCAGTGTTTTCACACAATAATCAGTGGGTTTCTTCATCTTATTTGCAAGTTTCGTGTGCCCATATTTAATTCGCACTTATACATTGATTTCTGTTTTTTTCCAGCAGTTTAGAGTGATTTTTTGCATGTTTACAACTTTCTGTCCTTTACTATTTAGCAAAGAACAGTTAAGTATCATTTCCCCTCTTCAATTAAAGTTAGTTTGCATCATCTTCCATGTGCTTTAGATTGCCTTCTGCTTTCCCTGTTCGCTGATTTTATTCGATTTCTCAGGACATCGGAATTATTTTATCAATTTGAGGTACTAATTACCATTGTCGTGTTTGCAGTCGACCCCTTAAATCATTTAGGGATACCCCCCCTGATGTTAGCATGCACTAACTTCAAAGTGAGAGGAATTAAGCAAGGTGACAGTGGCTTGTTTCCAACTTTCCTGTAGTTATCCGGACTTGATTTACCTTTTGCAAAACAGGAATTTCCAGGTGATAACAGATCCTTGCTTCTGTGGTCTAGTAGGCAGGTATAATGTGCACCTAGTGGATAGTGTGTTGCACACGAGTTGGGGCCACTCTCATCAACAAATCTGCCAAGGAGCATCTAATGTAGATGGCTTGGGATGTTCAAGAAGAAATTGAACCCCCTCCTGCTTAGGATTCCTAAACTGTAGTAAATACATTGAAGTTTTGAACACATATGTTCATCCTTTGATGTAGCACCTGGTTACTGAAATGAAAGTCTGTAACAGCAAATCAGTCTGCCACCAAATTATGCCAAGATCCAAGTTGGTTACCGTTTACTATTCTGAGAGCACTCTATATGCAACTACATTAAAGTTCATAGATAATAGAGAAACACCCAACATAATCAAGTTGTCAAAGCAGTCTACTATCAAATTACATTGGGTCTGTATGTTATGCCTTTTAAACAAACAAAAAATTCAAAACCAAGGAAAATAGAAATTCCAATTTTAAATGCTGCAACATATTCAGTAACCAAAATTTCAAAATTTACTGTGAGATATGATATGCTTCAAATATTTGTTATCTATTGATGTAGATGTAAAACTCTCCAGCATAACAACAAACCTGAATCTCTTGGCTGCGGTGCTGCTGTACAACCTGCATGATTTTCTCAAAATGAATTTTAAGTGTATCCTCTTCCATTGGACCCCGTAAACGTTGAAGTAGCAGCCTAGCGCTACCCTGCATTGTCCAAACAGAAAAACTATAAATGATCAACTACAGGTCAGAAAGAGAACCCAGAAAACTTAGTCCTTTCACTATAAAGTTGCCTTCCTACTTTGACAAATTCCTGATCCTATGATATATATATAGCCTATAGGTTGTTAACAACAAATTAGTCGCTAACATGCATTTCACCTTGTAAGTAACTTATACATGTCATCAATAGAATGATTATTATGTGTACATGATGTAATTACTATATGAGTGGATCATGAGTTGAAGAAATTTCTGCACTTTACTGTTTGCTGGTTTATGTCAACATTTTGTGGTTTTCACTTACAGCCGGTTATGCATTGGCTGTAGGTTACTTACGAAAAATTACTGTAACAATTAAACACACAGTAAAATGCTTCTAACAGGCTGAAAAACACATTTAAACATTCACACCATGAAAATGATAGACTCAGACATTTTTGGCCAAAATCAAGCCCTGGAAAAACCCCCACGGGGAAAACCAGTTAGAGAGAGAGAGATTTATTATTCTTCAGCAAATGTAATTTCAGTACAATAATTTTTTCCAGCAAAAAATGTACTTATCTTCACCCAGAAAAAATACACAGAGGCTGTCTCGATTTCTGTGCCACACTGCTGTCTTGAAATCTGTGCTAATTTCCAGCCCCTCAAAAACTGTGCCAACCTCGATTTCTGTGCAGATTTGTGCCTCGAAAACTGTGCCAAACTGGTACAGTCCGTACAACTGTACGGACCTCGATTTCTGTGCCCAAAACTCCGTACTATACGAAATCCGTACACCTCGAAAATCGTGCTGTACAGAATGCCTCGATTTTTGTGCCCACAACCTGCTGTACGGATGCCTCGGTTTCTGTGCTGAAATATTAAATGCTGCTACCTTGAAAATCGTGCTGCATTTAATGTCCTCAAGCTGCCTTGAAAGTTGTGCCACCTGAAAACCTGCTAAAATGCTCTCTTGAAATTCGTGCTCTTGGTCTCTTGCTCTCTCCAGCTCTTTCTCTCCTCTTGAATCTCTCAAAAGTGAGCTCAAATGCCTCCCTCAAGCCTTTTTGTCTAAATCCTAGGGTTGTTCTAATCCAACGGTGGAGATTAGATCTCATCCGATGGTTGAGATTCATTGAGAGTGAAAATACCTTTTATTTAAATCACTTAAATAAATTTTACTCACCCACTTAAGATTTATCAAAAAGTGACTTTAACTTTATAAAGTCTCATTAAGTAGCTTTTAATGTGAGGGTCACTTTTTCCCCCTTCTGAGTGACTTAGGCAAAAGTCACTAGGGGAACACTTCCCTAGGTACAAAACTAACACTCCCTCTTACCGAGGAAGGTGTTCGCACCACTCCCAACTTATCTCTGAATAAGACAAACTTCCCCCTCCCCAAAGACTTCATCAGGACATCTGCAACCTGCTCATTAGTGGATATATACTGTAGTTCAACTGCCCCTCTCTGAACGTAGTCCCGAATGAAGTGGTACCTGATCTCAATGTGCTTCGACCTGTCATGGAAAACCGGATTCTTAGAGAGCTAAATGCAACTCTGATTGTCGCAATAAATCACCGTAGGTCTCAGCTGCTGATCAAATAAATCTACCAATAACTTACGAAGCCACAGTGCTTCGCAAGTCGCCTAACTGGCTACCATATACTCAGCCTCAATAGAACTCAATGCAACGGACTTCTATTTCCTGCTGAACCACGACACTGCTGCCGAGCCCAAGCTGAAACAGCAACCGGAAGTGCTCTTCCGGTCCCTCACACAACCTGCCCAATCTGAATCTGTGAACCCAACCAAGCTGACTCCACCCGAACCTCTGTAGTCCATACCATAATCCACTATCCCTGCTAGGTATCTCAAGATGTACTTTCCGGTCGTCCAATGCACACTCCTAGGCTGCACCATGAACTGGCTAAGAGTGTTGACTGCAAAGCACAAGTCTGGCCTGGTGTTGACCAGATACATCAACGATCCGATGAGCTGACGATATAGTGTGGGATCCACCAACTTACCCTCTGAAGCATGAAGTTGCTTCAAGTTGGTGATCATAGGTGTAGACATAGGCCTGCAGTCCTCCATCCGATAACTCTTCAGAATCTCTGATGCATACTTCCCCTGTCCTAGGAAAATATGTCCAGGCTCCTGCCAAACCTCCATCCCCAAATAGTAATGCATCATCCCAATATCAATCATCTCATACTCAGCTGCAAGATCTCTCTTGCACTGTGCAATAAGACGCTCATCTCCAGTGACAAATAAGTCATCAACATATAACAAAAGAATGAGTGGATCACCACCAACCACAATGTAGTATAGGTTGGGATCAGCCTCACTCTTCTAAAATCCCATCGAAGTCAAATATGCATCGATCCTGGAGTACCAAGCTCTAGGAGCTTGCTTCAGACCGTACAAGGCTTTCCTAAGCCTGCACACATGAGAATCTCTCCCATGTATCTCGAATCCCTATGGCTGCTCCAAATACACCTCCTGCAGAAGACCATTGAGAAATGCGGTCTTCACATCCATCTGATGGATCTTCCAACCCATTTCTGCTACTATAGATATCACTGCCCTGATAGAGGAATACCGAGCAACTGGAGAAAATGTCTCATCATAGTCAACTCCCTCAACCTGTGAGAACCCCCTAGCCACAAATCGAGCCTTGAATTTCTCCACACTGCCATCTACAGCATGCTTGACCTTGTAAAGCCACTTGGAAGTCACAACTGACTTCCCCTCAGGTCTCGGCACAATCTCCCAAGCATCATTCTTCATGATGGAATGGTACTCTTCCATCATGGCATCTCTCCATACCTGATGCTGAGAAGCCTCCTCAAATGTAGAAGGTGCAGAGTCACAAAGACTCGCAACAAGGGCCATCCCATATCTGTCTGGCTCAACAACTGTCCTAATCGCCTCCTGAGGTCTACCAAATGCTTATGCTTCCTTCAAGGTGTCCTGAAGCCACTTAGGCTTCTTCTTCATTGAAGGCTCCTCCCAAACTGGTGTATCCTCATCTGAGGAAGTGCTAGAAGCAAAAGGTCTAACACCCCAAGGACCTGTAGCTGATGAACTAGTCCCTGAGGACCCTGTAATCTGTGAGCCTAAAACCTGTGATCCTGAACCTGTGCCAGTCCCTGAACCTATCCCTGTACCTGTAATCTGAACCACTGATCCTGTAGAAGCTGTGCCTATACCCTGTGATCCAGTCACCCCAGAAACCTGCGGACCTGAAACCTGTATCGAAGAAGCCTGTCTCAACTGAGGTGTGGGAGCTGGTGGCTCCCCCTGCTCCATCTCTCTCGACTTCCTGAAGGCCCTCTCCTCATCAAACTTCACTTCCCGCCTAACTACAACTCTCCTCTGGCCAAGAATGTAAAGCCGATATGCCTTCGAAGTCTCATCGTAACCCACAAAGATACCTCTCTCTGCAGTGGGCTCAAACTTCGTCCTCTTCTCAGAAGGGACGTGAGAGTAAGTTAGAGAGCCAAATATCCGAAAATGGCTCACCTCAGGCTTCTTGCCTGAATACATCTCCTCTGGAGTCATCCTCCCCAAAGCACGGTGAGGGCTCTTGTTCTGCAGATATACTGCAGTGTTGCAAGCCTCTGCCCATAGAAAGAACGCCAACCCTTGATCATGAAGCATGGCTCTCGCTGCTCCAACGATCGACCTGTTCTTTCTCTCTGCTACTCCATTCTACTCAGGAGTGTAGGGAACTGTCAACTGTCGTTGTATACCCTCCTGCCTGCAGAAAGCATTGAACTCCTTGGAGGTATACTCACCCCCATTGTCTGATCTCAACATCCCGATCTTCCTCCCCCTCTGCTTCTCCACAAGGGCTTTGAACCCTTGGAAGACACTCAATACAAGTGGGGACTTCTTGTTCCTCAAGAAGTAGATCCAGGTCTTCCTGGAGTAGTCATCAATGAAGCTAATATAGTACTCGTGACCAGTCAGAGATACTGAGGACATAGGACCGCAAATGTCAGAATGAATCAAGTCAAGCACTCCTGCTGCTCTCGTGTCACTGCTAGGAAAAGCAGTCTTGGTGTACTTTCCCAAAGCACACCCCCTGCACACATCACTCTGCTCAGTGTCGAACTCAGGTAAACCTGTGACCATGCTCCTCAACAATCTCAGAGCGGGGTGATGTAAATGGGCCATCCTCCTGTGCCATAACTCACATAGCTCACTGTTGCTGCTGTGTGCTAGAGCATGTTGTGGCTGAAACAATAACTTGTATAGCCGTCCACATCTAACTCCAATATCCATGGGGGTAGATACACCTGTGGTCGTGGGAAACACCTGCACTCTCCCATCTGAGAAACACACCCCAAGACCCCTGTCCTCAATAGTGGAAACTGAAACAAGGTTATTTTTCAGCCCAGGGACATACAACACATCCCTCAAAGTCATGGGACTCATGGACTCCCTCTCAAATGTAATGGTCGCCTGACCCACTGCTCTAACAATGGTGTTGTCACCAAGTACCACCTCCACCTCTCTAGCTGTCCGTGATAGCTCGGAGAACAACTCCCGAGTACCTGTCATGTGTCTCGAGGCTCCGCTGTCAATGTACCACGTACCAGTGGTGGATGGACCTTTCTGATGCCCTGTCAACAATGAATGCTCACTCTCCATATCCATGTCTGTGCTGGTGGCTAAGGAGACTCTCTCTCTCTCAATCTATCCAGCATATAGGGAAAACTCCCTCTGAAACCTGTCACCAAAATCATCAACCTCTGCTGAGGCTGCTGTCTGCTGTCCCTGTCCCTTCTTCTTCTTCTTGCTTGGACACTGTGATGCATAGTGCCCAAACGCCTGACAACAATAGCACTTGATTTTACTCAAGTCTTCTAATATCCGCCCTGCGGTCGCTGCTGCTGCTGCCCCTTGGCCCCATTCTTCTTGGGACCCTTCTTCTTCTTACCCTTGGCTGTCAGTGCCACGTTCTCCTCATCTGCCCCACCACTTGATGAACTGCCCTGTACGAGACCCCTCCTGGTCTCCTCCTGCACAAAGTCGTCCCACAGTCTCTCCCAAGACGGTAGGTTCTCTCTACCCACTATGGCCTGCACAAATGCACTCCAAGACTTTGAAGCCCTGTTCACTGCTGTGCGTACTAGCTCAGTAGGAGATACTACTTCACCAACCGCTGCCAGTTCATCCCAAACTGCAGAAATCCTAGTGAGGTAAGCTGTGACTCCCTCTCCTCCATTCATCTTGATACTCTTGAGTTTCTCCTTGAGAACCATCTTTCTGTTCTCATTGGAACTCTCATACAATCTAGTCAAGGCACTCCACATCTCATGTGCCTTGGTCTTCCCGGAAATGTGAGGGATTATGTGGTCTTTTACGGCATCAAGGATGATCCTCCTAGCCTTACAGTCCTTCTTGTTTAAGGCTGAAAGTGCGGTAGCATCTGTGCCATCTGGAATGGCAATGGGGTTGGCAGCAATGTTCCTCACCACCTCCACCCATAGCTCATTCTCCTCCAAAATCAACAAGATTCTGGCCTTCCAAGGCACAAAATTTTCTGTCCCATTCAACCTATCCTCAATCCTCAGACCTGTAGCCATCTGAACACCAACCCAACAGAACGCTGCCGACTAACAGAAGATAAAAAAAATACTGAAGTTTCTGAGTTCTGAAAATTTCTGTGTGTTTGCAAACTATCACTGTTTTCTGCCCCCTTGCTCTGATACCATGAAGAAATTTCTGCACTTTACTGTTTGCTGGTTTATGTCAACATTTTGTGGTTCACTTACAGCCGGTTATGCTTGGTTGTAGGTTACTTATGAAAAATTACTGTAACAATTAAACACACAGTAAAATGCTTCTAACAGGCTGAAAAACACATTTAAACATTCACACCATGAAAATGATAGACTCAGAAATTTTTGGCCAAAATCAAGCCCTGGAAAAACCCCCACGGGGAAAACCAATTAGAGAGAGAGAGATTTATTATTCTTCAGCAAATGTAATTTCAGTACAATAATTTTTTCCAGCAAAAAATGTACTTATCTTCACCCAGGAAAAATACACAGAGGCTGTCTCGATTTCTGTGCCACACTGCTGTCTCGAAATCTGTGCTAATTTCCAGCACCTCGAAAATTGTGCCAACCTCGATTTCTGTGCAGATTTGTGCCTTGAAAACTGTGCCAAACTGGTACAGTCCGTACAACTGTACGGACCTCGATTTTTGTGCCCGAAAATCCATACTGTACGGAATTCGTACACCTCGAAAATCATGTTGTACAGAATGCCTCGATTTTTGTGCCCACAACCTGCTGTACGGATGCCTCGGTTTCTGTGCTGAAATATTAAATGTTGCTGCCTTGAAAATCGTGCTGCATTTAATGTCCTCAAGCTGCCTTGAAAGTCGTGCCACCTGAAAACATGCTAAAATGCTCTCTTGAAATTCGTGCTCTTGGTCTCTTGCTCTCTCCAGCTCTTTCTCCTCTTGAATCTCTCAAAAGTGAGCTCAAATGCCTCCCTCAAGCCTTTTTGTCTAAACCCTAGGGTTGTTCTAATCCAACGGTGGAGATTAGATCTCATCCGATGGTTGAGATTCATTGAGAGTGAAAATACCTTTTATTTAAATCACTTAAATAAATTTCACTCACCCACTTAAGATTTATCAAAAAGTGACTTTAACTTTATAAAGTCTCATTAAGTAGCTTTTAATGTGAGGGTCACTTTTTCCCCCTTCTAAGTGACTTAGGCAAAAGTCACTAGGGGAACACTTCCCTAGGTACAAAACTAACATGAGTCAAGTCACAAGGGCATCGTATTAAGACGTCATCAGGAAGTCCTAATTAGTTGCATGAACATATGTCCCCAGCCTGTGAGATTCCCTAAACCATGGTAAACAGATTCTGCACTCTTAAAGAATCCTTACAGCAAATGAATCAGCAGAAAACATAAAGCTACTCAAAACTGCAACACGTAATTAATGCTAGAATCTATAAACACGAACTGTAGAAAATATATAACGGAAACAAAGTAAATTGACTGTCAAAACCTGTTACTGTTTTTCATTACTTCTGGAAATGAAAATCTGTTGCAGAAAAACAGCCAACTGCTAAGTGACCTAACTGTTGAACTGGAAAATTAATGAATAAAACCTATAACCCTGCATTCTCTTTTATAGACTGAGAAGAAGAGTAGGTACAATGAATCTGGAGACATGCACAACAGTGCCTCAACTGAAGGTGATCTGAGACATGCAACCATTCACCCTACCTACTAGACTGCATGTGCCTAACTGAACTTAGCCTTAAGCTGAAAATTAGAAAATTGCTTAATAAAGCTAAAGCTTACACATATAACTGCATGCGCTCTCTTTTACTTAACTGAGAAACAGCTTGCAAACTGTGTGCAAGCTGCATGCAAACGGCTGAAGATAACATTATCCCTATCATCGCCCTCAGTGTTGCTCCTTGGAAGCCTACAAAAGTATTGATGCGCCCTCTAGTCTACTCTACTGATGCACCCTCATTTACAGACCATTGTGCTGCATGGAAATCAATGTTGTAAAGATTTGCTGAGACTTCCATTAGTGTCTGTACAGACCTGCAGTACTTGTTGTACCTTCTTCTGTAGTACAGAGTCACCAACCTGTTTCAGCACCTCCTTTGTTGAACTGTTCACTATCCATACCTGTAGATTCTTCTACCACATGTGCGCCCAAGACGCAGACACACTTTCCAGGGTACCAAAAACTGACACTCCCTCTTACCAAGGAAAGTGTTCTCTGGCAAACATAAGATGCTTCCTCTATGTCTGGAACCTCCCCTATGCTAAGGGCTGGGTCAAACAGTTGACCACCAACGAACCTAAAGAAACATGAATCAAGATCATTACCTCCTTCTATACTCTGAAGTCTCTTCAAAATCTTCAAGGTGAAAAACTTCTGTATAAGGAACACTGCATCAGCACATGCCAAGTTCCAACCTTCTTTGTCCTTCATGCCATCTTCACTGGCCAGCATCTTCTCACACCACATCATGAATTGTTTTAGATTTCTGGCAATAATGAACTCATCTATACACATGGCCAAGACAAGTGTATCAAATAAGGAACTGAAATCTGCACTAAACACAAAAAATCCCAACATCAGTAAAAGCTCATTGATACTGATATCCAGAACTGGTGGTGCATGCAACCACTAAACTCATTGATACTGAAATCGTAACTGGTGGTGCCTCCCTCTTCCTGGGAGAATGCTCCGACAACTGGCGTAAGTGTCTCATCAAGGTTAGCTCCCCCTTGCAAACTGAATACTTTTGTAACAACCTTAACCCAGTACTCTTCCAAACTCCCATCAGTTGTAATCAATGAATCAATCACTAATTCCATAGTCGGTTCTGTAACTGTCTCCTCAAGATTGGAGGTACACTCCTCCATCATGGCTTCCTGCAATACCTGCTCAACTTGATCACTGAGAAGCCTATAAAAGCCACTTTCTTGCACTCCTCTAGCAAAAACTTGACCAGATCCATGGTTGTTGTCACTAATGGTGACTTGTTGACCATCAAACTCAACCAAACACTTTAAATATGTCATGCAAGAAAATGAAAGAAGACACTTCATTAACTCAAGAACATATAAAACAGAATCTAGCTCAAGAACATCACTTGAAGGCATCTATAAATATATGAAGCCCAATCACTTCAGAAGATATGTGGATCAGCACCCAACTCCACACAGTCCTCCCTCTTGCTCTTGAAACATGATGAAGATCTCTGTCATAAGTCATATGTTTGTAAGCTATACTGTCCACATACCATCCAACACTTGAAACTGTGTTCGTAAAAAGACACAACACCATGGCAAAGGTAGTATCAAGCTTGGCAATCAAATCATTCACACCCGAAGATTTTGCACTTCCCGCAAACTCCTGCTATTATTGTTGCTTGACCTTCCCCTTCTTCCTATTATGACACTGAGAAGCATAGTGACCGTGCTTGTTGCACCTAAAGCACTGGATATGACTCAAGTCTTTCTTCCCCTAACATGAAGAATCTAACTCTTCTTCATTGTTCTTCTTACCCCTCCCAAGTCCTCCTCTCCCCACCTTCTCAACGAGGGCTAGGTCTAGTACATCATCCTTATCCTTAAGACTTGTTGTAGTCACATCTCCTCTCCAATGAAAGCATCCCACAACCGCTCAAAGTCAAATAACTTCTTGTAACCACAAATCACTTGGACAAAGCTGTGCCACAGTGGACTAAAGCAATTCAGAGAGATCTGAACTAGCTCATTATCCTTAATTGCATCCCCAACTACAGCAATGAAATCACTATCTTCATGAGATAGTGTGCTACTATATTTGTTTTGCTCATGCAGGTAGTGGTGAGATTGTTCCTCAAGAGCATCTTCCTAGATACTTCACACTCTAGTACAAGGTTCCCAAGGCATCATACATATATTTGGCAGTCTTTTTCCTGGCAATATGAGGGATCAGGTGATCCTTCACCGAATCCAACAGGATTTGCTTTGCGCTTATTGCCTTCTTCTTGTGTTAAACAAGCTTCTCCACAAGGTACCATAAGTCTACCATTTCCAAGAGGTTCTAAAATCTCTACTTCCACAACACAAAGTTGGAGGCTCCCTCCAACAAATGACTCTCGCGTATACCGAGAATGGCCATTATTATAGCTCCACTAAGCAAGCTTCAATCTGCACTCATTAGATCTACTAGGGCTTCACACCCCACAACCCTTCTTAGGTCCACATGTCAATCACTTGCACAAATCTGCTTCAGTCATTGAAGCTTGGACATACTACTCACTGAAACCCTTCGATAGCTCTCTACTCTAGACAACTTGCCTCTCCATACATGGAATCTGGAAGACTTCAAAAACTGCACTCTGATACCATGTTAGATTTTCTAAATCATGGTAAACTGGTTCTACACTCCAAAAGAATTTCTAAAGGAAACTAAAAAGCGGAAAACATAAAACAACTCAAAACTACACTTTGTAACTAATGCTAGAATCTATAAACACATACTGTAGAAAGTATATAGCGAAAACACAGTAAATTGACTGTCAAAACCTGTTACTGCTTTTCATCACTTCTGAAAACGAAAATCTACCGGAGGAAACAGCCTGCTAACTGTTGAACTTAAAACTGAATGAATAAACCTATATCCCCACCTTTTCTTTTATAGACTAAGAAGAAGGGTAGGTTCAATGAATCTAGACACATGAACAACAGTGCCTCACCTAACAATGATCTAAGGCATGCAAGCATGCGCCCTACCTACTAGACTGAATGTGCCTAACTGAACTTAGACTTAAGCTAAAAATTAGAAAACTGCTTAATTAAACCGAAGCTTGACACTTGCAATTTCATGCACCCTCTTTTACTTAACTCAGAAATGACATGCAGACTGTCTAACGCATGCAAAGTGCTAAGGATGACATTATCCCTTCCTATCTATTGTTAGTGCATCCATGCACCCTCAATGTAGGAAGCCTAAAAAGGTATTGGTGCACCCACTAATCTAGATTCTATTTTACTATTGTGCCCTCATTTACAGAACAGAACATCATGTTGCATGGAAAGCAATGTTATCCGGATCTGCTAAGGTTGCAACCTATGTCTATATGAATCTACTGAGATTGTCAACCGTCTCTATGAGTCTATACAGACCTGCAGTACTTGTTGCACCTTCTATTGTAGTATGGACATGTTCTAGCACCTTCTTTGTTGAATTGTTTTCTATCTGTACCTGTACCTTCTGCTACATGCACCCAGGAAATGGACACACTCTCTAAGGTACCAACAACTAACACAACCATCATGTACATGGACTTCTATGTGTATAACATGGCCCCGCCATTTTGAAGGGAGTTATCATCACAAGTAAATAGAATTTCACCGTGCACTTGTGCCTCATACCTCTATCTTAGTTGATCACATGGATATATGTAAACATGAGTTTAACAAGAGCTTAACGACATCCTTTGCGTTCATATAAATGTTAATGTGATTTCTTTCTCTCATATTTGTTTAATTCATCTTCATACATGCTTTACTATATTTCATTGCCATTACTCTAAACTTGCAGTTGCAACCTCCAATGAAATCCACATTCACCATTTTGGTGATTGTTACCATTCAAACTAGTAGGCTAGGCTTGCATATGAAAGGCAATCACATAAGAAACTTGGACTGCTGTCACCTTTGTCCAATCTCCTAACTTCTTCGGGATCCAATATTGTCCCAACGGAAGAGCCCTTTAATGTACCTGCCAAGTAGATGCCAAATTCCTTCCAAACACCTTAAAGCATATATCAGTGCCTCTAATGGATTCAAACACGAGTAATAGAGAGTGTTAGGATGGTGTTTGTATAGTAGTTTTGGCAATTTTGCAGGTTTGTTTAGGGCTAAAAAAGATAGGTCGAGGATTTCATGCCCAAAATTTTAGGGCCACGAGAATTTAGGGCCAAAATTTTGGGGTTGCGAGAATTTAGGGCCACGAGAATTAGTGTTGGGATTTTGGCGCTATGAAAATTTTGGGCCGAAATTTTGGGGTCGTGGGAATTTAGGGGCGAGATTTTAAAGCCGCGAGAATTTAGGGGCAGGATTTTAGGGCCACGAGATTTTAGGGCCGAAATTTTAGAGAGGCCAAATAAAAGAAGAAAAATAACTTTCTTTATTTTTAGGGTTTTTATTATAAAATTGCAGACCTAATTCTAACTCTAATTCTACCATGAAAATGCAAATTTAACCTAGCAATAATATTTACAAAAATTCAAACTAGGGTTTGATGTAGAGAAAATGGACAAACATAGGGTTTTAATGGATGCTACCCCAAACCCTAGCCTTAGAGGAAGGTGACAAGCCTTCTTTTTGGAGGTAATTCTCTTTGCTACTAGGTTAGGACTTCTTGAAACAACCTTTAGGGTTAGTTTCAAGAGTCTAAACTAGGGCAAAGTTGGAGCTCCAAGGCCAAACTTTGTAAAAAACTCCTCTTGGAAGCGTTTTTAGTATGCAATGAGTATAGAATAGCAGGCAAAATCCTTATTTAGCTTCTCTGAAAATCTGTCATGTTTACATATATCCAGCTTCTCTGAAAAATCTGTCATGTTTGATTCTCCCCCCGTTTTCATTTCAATGCAACTTAGCTTGAAACTAATGAAGTGAATCAAGTGGAAGTCACCTCGCCCAAGACTATCTCCCTTCAAGGTGATTAAAAGACATTAGACATGGTTGGAGAACACAAGAAACTTCCAATGTACAATGATGATATTCTGATTGTTGATGTTGATTTCTTTTTTGCCTTTCTCAACATCACTGATTCATATGCCAAAGAGGAAGTTCGAACTAGACAAGGGGAAAGTTAAATGCGTTGGCATTATGCACAACTTGTAACACATCAAAAGTAATCACAACCCCTTGCAATTGACAACAACGAGGCAGTAGAAAATGTATCAGCAAACTTAAAAAATTGGAGAATTTGACGATGGTGTCGTTATCCAAACTGGAGCTCAACCTACAAATAAAAGGGAAGACTGGAAAGAATGTGGCATCCCCCCTGTAGAGCGTGGCAAAGGGAGAGCAAAGATTGAGCAGAAGCAAGCTCTGCTTTTGATACTCTATGGAAGGAGATATCAAGATTGAGCCCTTATGCCAGAAACTCGTGGGGAATACCCAAGTGAATAGGGAGTTAAGGAAAAGAAATCGAAGGCTCCTAGGGACACTCCCAAATGGCAAGCATCATAACCAAGGTTGCCAGAGCGTGGGAGCAAAGCAGGAGCTTGGGAGCGCCATTTTCCAAAAAAGTTAGGGAGTGGAGCATCTAGGATGTTTATAGATATATATATATATATATATATTAAAAATACATTTATATTAAAAAAAACATGTAGAATGCGAAATTAGTTACCGAATATGAGAAACATGTATATTTATACTACTTCTAGATGAATATTCATTGGTACATACTACATACTACCATAGTACAATAACGATTAACCATTCAAGCATCAACCATCTAGCTGCTAACAATTACAAAGTTACAAATACAAACCATCTAGCAATTACAAACACACAAATTTTAAAACCATATAATAAGAAGTAGACCATTAACTTATGGAATGAAATAGATTATCCACCAACTGTCAACATGACTAAATAGTTATGTTTACAAATAGGCCATCTGCATAAGTTCTAAAATGATAATTTAACTAAAATATGAAAATTGAAAGGTATGAACATTGAAGAGTTTTCATTTCTCCATCACCTTCTCTAAACCCTAAAATCCCTAAGGGGCACACCCAACACCAAGTTAGAAAAAAAAAGTCATTTTTGTGGGAGCATTTGGGCATCCACTGGGAGTGCGAGGGGAGCGTGGTTGGAGCGCACTTGGAGCGTGCCTAGAGCGCAGTCCCACCTCCTTGGGAGCGTATTCCGAAGTACCGAGCTCACAAAGTAGTAGCATGCCATCGCCCCCTGGAGCGCGCTCCAGGTTTCGGGAGCATGCTTCAAGGGGCAATCCGGCACACTCCAGTCCAAAGCACGCTTAGATCTAAACTTAGTTTTACTTTCTTTTAAAAAAGGTTTAAACTTAGATCTCATCTTTGCTTTTGTATAGTTAGGATCTTGTATTTTTTTGCATTTGTTTATCAAATTTCTAGTTTTGTGCTTAGTTTATTTGCATTTAGATCTCACAAAAAGATAAATTTGCATTTGCATTCTAGAGTTAGTTTCTAGTTTAATTTTGACTTGCATCTAATCTTTTAAATCTCATTTGAAAAGTTAAAAAATTAGCATTTCTACTTAGTTTTATTTGATTGATAATTTCTAGATTTAAGTAGTTCCATTATTATTTTATTTTTTAAATAATGCTAATGGGTGCCTTGAAGTGAATCTTTTGTGTAGGTACTTGAAAAAGAGGAGAACCTTGAGAAGTTTTGAAAACAAGAAGATTTTTACCCAAAGAAGAGCATCAAAAGACCATAAGGATGATCCAAACCAAGACATTATATACACTCTCCTTTGTAAAAGCCATTAAGAGCTTCTAAGTATCGTTTCCATAGTTGTTTTATTTCTCTCAAAAGACCTTGCAAGGGTTTCATTCTTAAAGGCACTTGTAACTCAATTAATAAAAAGGCTAGGTGGGATAAGGCCTCCCACACTTTGTTTCTCCTTCCCCATTTGGGGAAGACTGTTTCATGCATGCTTTAGTTAGACTTGTACAAATTTCCTAGATTAAATTTCATTTTTTGTACTTAGAATAATTCTCTTCCAAGTTTTGCCTTGAGAAAGTAGCTTGGGAATTGATCCCAAGTGCCACATAGTTTTGTGGCTACTTCTCTTTCCCCATTAGCATCCTTGCACACATCCAGCTAGCTGGAAGGTTTTCGGGATTAGTGGTTCTAGTGGTCACCTTGTTCCAAGGTTGATCCCACCTTGTTTGTTTATATCTTGGTCTGTTGTTCAATTTGGCCTTGTCTTTTCTTTTCCATTTGTTTTTCCTTTCATTACTTGTTTACTTTGGAAAATGTGTTTTTTCTTTGTGTACAAACTGCCTCTATTTTTAATAAAGAACAAAGCCTCTTGAACTTGCAATAACCCAAGTCAAAAGCACTCTCTGTCAGAGAGCATATTAATATTGCATCTTCCCTGCATTAGGCATATAGAATAGCTAAGTCTCTTGAACCTTGTTCATAAGACAAAGTCAAGAGCGCTCTCTGTCGGAGAGTTAAACTGTGTGCTCTAATAATTTTAAAACATTTCAACTCACAGCCCCTTAATAATTTATCTTGGTTGCTATCCGACACCCATATGCTCTGCCAACCTGAAAAGGTTGGGCTAGTACTCAGAAAGGTGTTGGATTTGATAATTTTCGACAATATCATAAAATTTTCACCCCCACAACCAACGAACCGACGTTGCTTTTTTCGAGACATACTCAGGTAGTGGGCAAAGTTCCTAAACCTGGTGGGACCGGAAGTTACCACTGTCATAGACATCAGAGTGGTTAAGTCTTTAGACACTTACTCTTCGAAATCTGGGCGGTCCGTCATACCATCAGAAGGGGAAGCCACTGAAAGTATACCTTTCCGGCCAAGTCACCTGACACGGGGACACGATACACAAAGGACACGGAAATACGAGAGTCCGACACGGACACGGTGACCCCCGGAATCAAGACACGAAGGACACGTTTTATATACATATATATATATATATATATATATATATTTTAAATATATTAAAATTTAAAAATATAGACATATAGATCCAAAAATCTTTAGAAACTAGAACATTTACAAATATTCAATAGAAATTAGAATCAAAGCACATTAATGACTACACATTTGTCATTCACAAATCATGATTCACAACACATTTGTCATTCACAACAGATTTGTCATTCACAAATCACAAAAAGACAAAAAGAAAACCAAATTTTTGTTTTAAAGCCAACCCGACCGCACTTTTCCACCATTTGCGTGTCCTGTTTTCGGGACTCGTGTCCGACAGTCGGGGACACGATGTCAAATCGTGTCCGATTCGACTTTCGGACGTGTCCTGATTTCGGACACGACCGAAAGTCGAATCGGACACGATTTGACATCGAATCGTGTCCGATTCGATCCCCACGGGACACGGAGAGGGGTTTTGATGAATCCGGTTTCTTAGCTTTCCGGTCTTTTGATTTCCTTGTTGTTCTTAGCCTGATAATCAAGACCATTAAAACTTTTAATTTGCCAAGATAATTTGCATAACGATCTCACGAATAGGTACTATTGAGACTTGCATTTCAACATCCCCAAGCACTACACTTGTTTGACTCCATTTTGGCACTGGTCATTTTATATTTATGCTTTAATTAAGTTGGGCCATTTGTCCATTGGATTTTATATTTGGAACTTATCTATATGTGGATGCTTCTTATTTTCGCAAAGTCTTTCATATACTGTTTCGCAACGTGGATTGCATTTTACCTTGTGTTTCATTTAAAGTAAATTTGTGATCTTTCATATTTAAAACTCCTAAACAACATCCATTTGCATCACCATACACCAAAAACATTAAAACACATTGAGCCATAGTAAACTCTTTGTAGGGACTACCCCCTTTGGCTTCGTTAGGAGTTAGCCTGAACGGAGGAGCTGGGATTCAGGTGATATTACCTGGCTCATTGCTTGCCCCCAAGGCCACACCTCTTCCCACTTCCAGTGAGGGAGACAGCTTTCGAAAGATTTATGCTGCCGGTGTGCATCTCAGCGAACAACAGGCATAATTTGGACTCCATTTGCCCCCTCATCTCGAGGCACTAGACTCCTTTGGGCAATTCGCACTCCTTGGGTTAGTGGCCTTTTCCTAGATCCCATATGTGGGTGTTGTCTATCTTGTCTTAGATCCATAGATCTACCTCATCTCACCCACTTAGTGCCATCTCACCCCTAATCCAACCAAGTGGGCCCTATTTGGATCATTTTCCACTTTTTAAGGAGTGGGCCCCACTTGTGTATTTTCATGGTGCTAAATCTATCCATTTGGTCTTCATAAGTGGCCCTAGTCATTCATTGGTTGAAACACTTGTCACTTCTTAAGCCTCTTCAACCAAATCTTAAACTCTTTGGTCCACTTAATCCTCATGCATTGGTTTCCGTAACCTAACTTACACATTTCCCTAGGAACATTTGTGTTAGCTAGTCTTCATTGATTGTATAGGGTCTCCCTCTTGGTCTTGATTCTTCTTGATCTAAAGTGACTAGTGTCTCGGTTATCGTGACTCCCAACTTGCATTGGGAACCGTTGCATCTCTTGGGTCACCTCTTTAGTTGTCCATCTCCTCTACCGTCCCGAATGGGATACCTTTAGGGACAACTACAAGTTGTGTGATAACACTACCTAGGTAAACATTCCATTTACATGAAACTACTTGAATACACTTGTAAGACTCCAAAGTGAAGCATTCAGCTTATACGACAAGGTAGACATAAAGATAAATGTCCCTCCAGTAAACTCAACAATGCAAATGGGTAACTGAACTTAACCAATTACAAAGTCATCAACTAAAATGGGATGTTGGGACTTGGGGAAGAAAAATTTGGAGGAATAACATAAACAAGATAGCCAAGCAACATAACATCTTGCTTGTTGACGTCAACAGGTTGTCCTTGTGAGAAAAGAAAAAAGTTTCAAAAAAGCGATCAAGATTACGTGGAACAACCAATTGATCAAATTGATACAAAAAACAATGAAAAACGTTAATATAAAAGACAATAATAATATTGTGTCGCTGCCCACTGTGTAAATGGACCTCTATGTGCACCTGCCAACCCATCTTGAAATGAGCTATCATCACTATTGGAAGCAATATCATTGTGCACTGCATATCATACCTCCATCTCCATTGATCATGTATATATATGTAAATTAACCATAAGTTGAATAAGATCTTGATAACATTCTGTCATTCGTGAAGCTAAACAACCTATTTCCGTCATTCGTGTCCATTAAACATTTCAAATTCTATGTTCTCATGAATTTTACTTCATTTGTTCCACGCAACTTTTCTTTTCTCACAGTGATTGAAGCAGAAAGAGATGTTTCTGCTCCTTCCTCTACATATACTTCCATATCTAATGTAGTATAGTGGCTCTCTTTCTTTTCAAGGATTTACCCTCTTTGGTTACCCTTTCTTACTCTCTATTCTGTTAATTTTCAGTTGTCTCTTTATCTTTTAGCTTGCAGAAGAAGCCTTGAACTCTCCCGCATTATGCTTGCGACATGAGTATGCTCTAGTCCCACATTATGCATGTGACATGAGTATGCTCTAGTCCCATGGATCCATTTTTTTGCTCACTTGTGGACATCAATAAAATTATCTTATCTTATTGAATCACCCGAACTTCAGGCGAAATCCACATTCAACATAGGTCAGATCATGCAAAGGCATTCAGTTAGAAAATAACAACTTACATCCATAAGAAACATAAACTGCTTGCCAAGGACACTAGATGGCATACCTTTCGAACACCATGTAAAGTTGCAGGGAAAGGTTGTGAAGAGACAGAATCCTCTGGACTATCACAGCCATCTCCAGCTGTCCTCTCCATGAGACACTTATGCCGCTCTTTGCAATCTATAGGTTTTCGAAAAATACCCTGAGAAGATCAAGTTGTCTGAGAAACATTTGACCATGCAACTAACCACAGTCTACACAATGTCTACAATAACAGAGATTTCAGTGGAACCTTTTCCCTTATTTTCAGCTAGACCTTGCAGAACATGGTGACATATAATGGTAAATTATGATAAAAGAATTTTGCAAGGCTGGAAAGTATTGTCACCTTTAATTGCAAGCTTGAATTGATAATATCACTAACAAGCTCCCAATTAGTACCCACATCATGCACAAGAACAACAAGTGCCTGAAAGTGACCAATTATTAGAAAGTAATACTAATCATATAAAAACATCAGAGAAGAGAACAAACCATCAAATGAAAATATATATATATATATATAAAGGAGCGGCCCTGAAGGATAACCTAACCTGATCTTCAATTGTTGACCATGGAATGCCTGTTCCTATGTGACTTGAAGTTGAAGCTGCCTGTAGAACCAATTAATTTAATTAAGCAACTGGCTTCAGTCATTTTCCTTATTCAGTTGTGTGTAACTTAGTTTTGATATTTTGAATCACAAACTGTAAATGTTGTCTTTTTACGAAATCTATATCCTACACACCATAGCTGTGTGGTATAGTCTTTTAGAATGTCAGAATTTTATCAGTGTCTAATTCTAGATAGAGGAATATGCATGATAGCATTTTATGCAGCCAAAATACAATTGATTGGTTGCTCCCAAAAGTGATTCTACTACTTTGACAAGATAAAGACCTTTGTACAATGTGTAAATTTAGGTGTGAAACTCACCTTAACGGTTTTATTTTTCCTACCCCTGTCTCGACTAGCAATCTGTCTATTAAGTTTATTAGCATTGGACATGGTACTCAATTGAGATGCCCCTGGGGATAACGTGGCATTAGTTGCAGGTGTAGCAACTTCAGAAGTATCTGACAGATGCTTTGAAATTGAAAGTTTAGGTTTCTTAGAAGCATACTGCCCTATAGGTCCATATGAACTGGACAATTGTTGTTCTGATGCAGCCTCTGTTAAACCACAAATAACAAAAGATGGTATTGTTAAATTTCAAAACATCCAACTTCCATATGCAATAAATTTAAAATAGCTAAACGAAATACGATGCTTACCTAAGGCACCTAGGCTTGTATCACATATGCGATTGTGTGAATCCCCTTTCCATTTTGCTTGCTCTCTCTGCAAATGATCCCATTACTCATGAATACAGAAAAGTTATGATAAGAAAACAACTCGGATGTGGATCTACAGCTGGCTACAAGAGATCAATATTTTATTGCAAAAAGATTTACTGCTCATGAACTAACACCAAAGATATTAACACAAACATAGTGGATTTTAAACAAGACAAAAATCTTCATTACAGAATATGAATTAGCATGACTCCAAATTTCGAATAGCTTAAACCATCACATCCCCGCTAAGTTAATGATTCAAATCAAGTGCAAGACAACATCCATATATCAACCTCTAGGTTCTGTGAAAGGGATGAAAGAGTGAGAAACTTGAACCTGAATATTTCTAAATTTCCATTTACTTTAACTAATGATTAATTTTGAGATTCCAGGATTTTATTTATAATCAGGATTTTGTACAAAATTTGTCACAGACAGGATATCTAGACCACATCAAATAGCAATTACAGTGACAGGAAACTCTACAGAGGGGCATAAATACTTTAAGTTTCAAGAGAAACCAAATGGAAATATCTGCTCCTCATCCATATGAAACAAGAAATACAACAAGAAGTGGATGGAATTTATCTTCTTACAGGTAGTGTTATGCTAGACACCAAAATTAAAGTTGTTAATCGGTAAAATACTAAAATGTTACAGGAGTATGTTTTTCCTACAAGAGCAGTCGTTCTTGTCAAAATATCAGCATTCATATTACAAAAAACTAGTTGTTGTCAATAAGACCAAAGCTTATGTAGTGTCCACACGATACATTTACTATACTTTCTGTTGAAAATTCATTACCGTGTAAACATATTGCACAGTTCAAACTAAGAAATATACTAATTATGCATGTAAATTTACTACCATGCCTGATAAATGGCATTCTCAACATATGAGCAGGAGAAATAATTGTGGCCTTCTTGTGGGCTATGTTATATCTGCAATATTGTCATAACTATGCAATCTGCAATACAATTTGTAGCAGTCAATGAACAAATTTTCAAAACAAAAACAATAATCCTTAGCATGAAGAAAATAGTCCTTACAGTCATTCTATCCAACACATCACACACACCAACAAAAAGGTGGAACTTTAGCAACATGGACGAGTTGTAAAGGATATGAATGATGGTTTTAAACTGGTAGCCTTAAGAAATTGTGATGAATCTGATCATGTGATAAGTTGGGGAAGACTCCTTCCTTGGAATGGAAAGGATTTGTTGTCGTGGTAGCCAATGCCAGTGACACAAGCATGCTATGTCATATCAACATTTGGGACATACAAATTTTGGGTCCTTGCAACATATGTGTCATCTAAACATGATTGATAATCTTTCATAAATTGAACCACCTAGTGATGTCTGTGGAGGGCGTGTATCGGGGAAACACTCTCAAGAGTCATTTCCTAAGTACAAAGAAAGGCAAGCTTCTCAACCTCTTGAGTTGGTTCATAACTTCATAGAGATATTTATGGGCATATGGCCACTCATTCTCTTGGAGAGCCAAGTACTTTGTCACCTTCATTGATGATCCTTTGGATAAACACCAATGAATCCAAGAATGAAGCTTTGGGCAAATTCAAGGAATTTAATCATTAGTGGAAAATCAAAGCAACAAAAACGATCAAGTGTATTAGACCTAATGGCGGGGAAGAATATACATCCAACGATTTCAAAACATTTCTCATTTCCCATGGCATCTCTTGGCAAAGGATTTTTCCCTACACTTCAAAACATAATGGAGTAACTTAACGGAAGAATGGAGCTATCATGGAGATGGCTTAATGCATGCTTCACTCC
This sequence comes from Larix kaempferi, assembly GCA_027924585.1. Classification (NCBI taxonomy): domain Eukaryota; kingdom Viridiplantae; phylum Streptophyta; class Pinopsida; order Pinales; family Pinaceae; genus Larix; species Larix kaempferi. Next base: position 14,494,949 of record BSBM01000729.1, read on the forward strand.
AAGCAAATGGGGCTTAAATTCTGGGAAGAAGCAGTTGTCTATGCAACACATATCATCAAATAGGCACTTGCTCATGTTGTTCAAGGTGTGATTCCATATGATTAATGTTCTGGAAAAAATCCATCAGTTTCACATTTCAGAAAACTGGGATTAAGTGCATGGACCCATATTCCTAGTGAAAAGCAGAACAAATTGAAACCTAAAATCATTGCAACATGTTGGTGGCTACATCAAAGTTTCCAATGCATATATATGATTCTTCTACTCAAAAGGTGATTGAACATAGAGATGATATACTTGATGAAGTTCCTACTCATGGTCCACCAGGATCTTCTCCACGCCTTCTTACAAATGATTCTCTGACAGATGATTCCCAACACGTTTCAGTGGATCTTTCTCCTTCACATTATAACGTTGGTCTTCTGCTTAACCCTACAAGTGTTTCCTGAAGAACTCTTCCTATAGTGCCTAGGGAGACAACTGACGATGACAAGAACCTTAGTCATGACTCTTCCTCCAACAAAAATTCTGCGGAAGTCTCTTATCTTATATTGAATGTTGTAGCCAGTACTCCTCTGGTAGCTAAGTAGTCCAATGATGATGAAGAAGACTTCTTGATCGATTCCTCTGATCCAATTCCTATTCCTCCGGCCAGTTCAAGGCCTATGCTCAAGTGGGCCATATCCACACTTGTCGTTGTCAATTTTCTTGCACCAAAAGACGAAATGAAGCATCTTTAGAAGCCTCCTTCACCATGGATCCTTCTCACCAAGGTCAATGATATTTCCATTGAACAGAAGCTACATCCACCACAGACACCCTACTGCATGGTCAATGCTGCCAAAGATCTCACTGGATACTAGAGGGAGAGATATGGCATTTGGTGGGAACGATATGTAATGTCTTCTCTATGTTGCCCTTGTTCATCACTAAGCGAGGATGTGTGCACGGTATTCTCTCTGTGGCCCCTTGTTTAAATTAAGGGTGGGTGTTGAAAAAAATGGGTGCAATCCTCAGTGTTGAGTTCAACCATGGGCAACCATATACTATATTATTATTATATTTGTAGGTTTGGTGAAGGCCAACCTTGCACACAAAGGCTCAAAACCTTATTGGGAAAAGCACCCTACTTTTGAGTTAATCTTTGAATTGGGTATTTATACACCCACTGTAATTTGTATCTCGCATTCAAGTGGTCCATTCATTCTTAATAAAAGTGATTTCCAAAGGGCATCTATCAAATGTTGCACTTTCTCTTGTGCTTGGGTTTCTTTCTCTCTCTAGTGCACTTGTTCTTGGGTTGTATTTTCTCTCTAGGGTTCCGTTCCTCTTGTGTGATATCGCTTCAACTGTTGTGCTGCCCTAGTGCTGGCTATTCTTCTCTTTATTGCAGAATTAGACTTTGTGTTGGTTCTGTTCGATCCTCTCACTCTCTTGTGAAATTCAACAAGATATTACCCCCATTGTTTTTTTCTGTAAAAACCCCTGTGCTTTCTTGTTCATGTTTTTCACTGTGAATCTGTTTATTGAAAACAATTTGTATAATGTTTAAGTTGTATGCCTGGTTTATAAAACAATTCCTTCCAAAAGGCAGCCCAGGTATCACCAATACTTGTCAGCTGGAATTGTTTTCAGTATGCAGAACTATTCAAGTAGGTGCCATTGCAGATTTTGCAGGTATATCCTTGCACTCCATCAGCTTGATGTAATTAATCTATCAACAAATGCAAATACCATTGAATGCATTATAGCTATTAAGTGAAAATATTGTTATTATTTATTAATTTCTCCTATTAAATAATTCTCTTTCTAAAATAATCCATAAACAATAGCGAAAATCATGTCTTTCTTAGCATAGGTATATTGATTTTCATTAAAATGATAGCACATTAATAATGAGAAATGATAGCATTGACATTCTGATCAGTGTTGAGGGAAATAATACCTGCTCTTGCTGAGAAATAGTATCTTGATGCCACATGTATCTTGGTTCAGAACCCTGCATGTTCCCCAACCCCCAGGATATTAGTAATAAGTTTATTGACAATAAAAATAATAAGATTTCAAACAGTGATCAAATATACTATCAGTAAGAAATCTGATATATAACTCCATACTTTTCCAGGTGGGCCAGAAATCCCTCCAGCATCTCTGGTGATAGAAGAGATTACTGCACCAAATGGTTTGGACTTTTTCTTCTTTTTGAACTTGAATGATGTATCTGTGGCATCATAAATCAGATGACTTCCACAAGTACCTGTCGAATCAACCTCTGTAGTTTTCCGAAGCTGAGATACAAACCCTGATGTACTGAAGGCCTCTTGCTGTGAACTAGTATCTCCACTTGAAGCCTCTGTATTATTTCCAATTCCTGAAGCAGCAAGTGTCGCTGCATTGGGAACTCCTGCTGGACGTCTTGCAGCGACAGTGGAACTCCGGATGCGCTTTGTTGGAATGACACCAACATTCAAATTGCTGGAAGATCTCTTCCCAGGCACTGGAGGTGATGGGCTAACTGAATCATTTTCAGCATTGTTTCCCACAGAAAACCGATGGTTTATTGCTTGTGAAGATCTCCTGTCAAAATTCTTGGGCACATATGCCTTCATTATGTTTTTCCTTTCCTTACGAGCAAATATAGCACCTTTACTACCCTCAAAAGCACCCGGTAAATACTGCATTCTCATGTCGTCTTCATCTCCATATAAGCCTCTCCCTTTAGGAGAAAGTTCACAGTGGGGATAATCCTCAAAGCCAGACATTCTGTATTCCAGAAGTCCTCTTGCTTCATCGCTGCCTTCACTGCAAACTTGAGCACCTATTTCGACCATGGCTGGTGTATGCTCTCTCTGGAAATCCATTCATGGTTCCATAAAAAACATAAATGCATATTGAATGTCAGAACAACTAATTTTTCAGAATGTCCAACTAACAGACAAGATCATACACAGTACAAACAAAAGACTATTCTAGATAGTAAATATATAATGAGAATGGAGAAAATAATCATACATTTTGAACTGATGCCCAATCTGATTCCATTGAAATCCTGTATGCCTCCATCGCACCATCAGGAACTAAATAGAATAGGCTTTCCTGTAGGAAAAACAAGACTCAATCTGATATCTAAAAACCAAAAATAAGTTCAAACGTTAATGACAATAAGATTTTCAGATAAAAGCTTTAGCAGGTGAGCTCTATATATAGGTCATGCAAACAACACAGTGCTATCGATTTAACCAGCTCAAGCACAAATGCGGGGAAGCCTAAAACTTTTCTGCAAGATATTTCCTTTCAAAGAACTCACCAAGTCATATACCTCATATAAGATCTACTAATGGCATGCATTTCAGACCATTCAAATGTCTTAAGACCACATTATAAGATTAGAAATTCAAACTCCCATACATGCATAAATTAATATTAATGATAAAAGAATACCTCCGGAAAGTTATCTTCCCATACTGATGACAATTCACTATCCAATACTCTCTTGGCAGCTGAAGCGGCTGAAGGTTGAATTAACCCACTGCTCCCATTTGTGTCCGTTAAAAAACGAATGGCATATTCCTGTATAGGTGTGTGCCTTGAACTAGCCATGTTATCAGCTGATGGTCCCTTCTTGTGCACCTGTATAAGTTGTTTCCATTTTGCATTTCAGGAAGTAAAGAACTTACATGAATTTGTATCATGTCAACCTCAGGAGCTGACACAAATCTCATCAACATTCACAGGAGATAAATGAACATCAAGATGCAGTAAATATCAATGATACTTGAGCTTGAGAATTTAAAAATGAAAAGAAACATTCTTGGGGACAATCTTTGCTGCTTGCAAAAACATCCACTCTTCTATGTTCAAGTAAAACATAAAACAAATTGTTTAAGACATGAAGTAAGAAAAACAACAACCAGGAGACATGAAAACTAACAGACGAAAGAGTGAAAAAGCAGTCCATGCAGATAGTAAAAGGAATCACCATAACATAATTGGAAGCCAACATGGCCAGTGGATTAATAATGGCATAGCTTGCTTCATCACTTAGCACATGGCACAAAGCAAAAAGTTGATACTTTAAACTTATTACTAGGGCGTTTGAAAGAAGAAAATAAAACGAAGGAGTAGATTACAAACTTGACTTTCACTATACCTAATGGTCATACAAGATTCAGGTGATATATTGACCAGAAATTTCCAGGATAATGAATGGAAACTTTAGGTACAAAATATACAGTGACAAAATACATATTATGTGAATCAAAAATTATGAGTCAAATCACGAATGGGGTTTGGTTCACCAGTGTGATTGAAGGATTGTTCAGCCATCCACCAGGGTTAAATTCTCCCTATGGTCCACCCCACCCAAATTCATCGTAAAATGGCATGAGGCTGGGTACAAGTCCTAGGTGAATTTGGTGGAAAAGATGCCCCTCAGACCGGGCTTCTAAGCTGCAGGATCCGTGTTATGTGGTACTGCTCCTCAAGACATGCTTTTGGAAGTTACTTCCAAAAAAAATACATATAAGTCAATTCCTACTAACATTTTTTACTGCTTACATAGTAACTCTAGCTGTTTTGAAAAGGCTCTTCTTTATTATATTAATTCTAACTTGGTCCTCTCACGAGTTGACTCGCGATTATTCCAAGTTTGACTCGGATTGGCTGCTAAATGATCAGAGTCGGATTGGCACGATTCAGAGTCCAGACTCGGACACCCACGATTTCAGTTCAGATTTCGGCATAAAATCGGCTCGGCTCAGATCGGATCAGCGAGTTGGACTCGCATGCCACCTGTCGGCTGCTTCAAAGCTTTAAATCCGCCCGTTTTCCCGTCGCTTTCTCCACTTGTTTTCTGGCTTTTTTCCCCACTTCTCAGCATTGTGACACTCGACGTCAGTTCTGTGTGAGTAGGAGCACTCTCGACGTTGGTTTTGTGTGAGCAGGAGCACTCTCGATGTTGGTTTTGTGTGAGTAGGACTCTCGACGCTGATCTCTCAAGTCTCGACACGGTTCTGTGTGAGTGTCTCGACGCGGGTTTGTGTGTTACGACGTGGGTTCTATGTGCGAGCTCTAGGTAAGTGGCAACAATATTTGTGTACACTGTACAATGTAGGCCCGTGGTACAGGAGGCAACTGACCAGACTCACGCGGACGCCATCAACAGCACACTGGAGTTTGGATGCTAGTCGTGATTTACTGGAGCCGGAGGACGCTGCCAGTTGGTCGTGATTTACTCAGGTTCTCCTCAGTCCTTGCCTTCTATGTTTCTAGTTCTACCGTCACGTGTCTAGTGTCTACGACTCTACAGCTGCAGTCTGTGATTCATTACGTTATTTGCCTCTTGTTTTTATTTTTTATTTCATGTTATTTATTTGTAGTTTTTACGTTGGGTAGGGCTTTGTTTCTTGAAGCCTGAAGGTGTTCTGAATCTCCTGATAAGCAGTGAAGCAATAAATATTGATAGCAACCTGTTACCTAGAACTAGTAGCAACCTATTACCTAAGAAACTGGATTCGCTCAAAACCCTCAGCGTGTCGCGTCAGGATCGAATCGGACACGATTCGGTCTGAATTCGTGTCCGATTCGAACTTTGAGCAAATCCGTTTTCAGGACATGAAGGGAAAACGAATCAGACTCGAAATGTGAGCGTGTCCCGACTGTTGGACATGAACTGAGAAAACAGGACACGTAAATCGCAGAAAAAGGCATCCAGGTTTGCTTTGAAACAAAATTTTGGCTTTCTTTTTGTCATTTGCAAGGAAGCAATTGGTTGAGAGTGAGTGATTCGTGAATACTGAATTGTGATTTGTGAATGACAATGTGTAATCATTAATGTGTTTTTATTCTAATTTCTATTGAATATTTGTAAATGTTCTAGTTTCTAAAGATTTTTGGATCTATATGTCTATATTTTTAAATTTTAATATATTTAAATATATATATATATATATGGTGTCCTGATTCCGGGGGTCACTGTGTCCGTATCGGACTCTCGTATTTTCGTGTCCCGTGTCCCTGTGTCAAGTGACTTAGCCTATTACCTAGCACTAGCAGCAGTTAAACCAGTGAAACAGTGACAGTGGACTTTGCTTGGGCTTACTGTCAGAAGATTCTAGGATCAGCTACGCTGCTCTGTAAATTTTGCAGAGGGCATTGTAGTGGTGGAATTTATAGGTTCAAATTGCACATTGCTAAGCTTCCTGGGCATGACATTAGTCCTTGCAAAGCTGTACCTAAGGATGTTAGACACCAGGCCAGCTTGGCCATTGATTGCATGAATGAAATGAAAATGAAGAGAGCAAGGGTAAATATGGAGATGGGAAATGTTGCAGGTGGATAGACATCCTCTAATACCCCCTTGTCACCTCCTTCCATTGAATCCTCAATGCCTCCACCTAACCCAAGTTTTCATATTCCAAACATGGCTCAAGGATAAAGCCAAATGCCACCTCCTCCTATTCCTACAAATTTGAGCATTGAAGGAGGAAATATACACACTTGTTTTGCTCCCCGTACACAACCAGGTGCCCAAACTAGCTTTGATGGCACTAGTTGGAAAAAGAATGTCCATAAGCAAGCAAGGAAGGCCATTGCTAACTTTTAGTACTATTCTGACATCCCTTTCTATTGTGCCAGAAGCCCTTATTGGCAATCTACGATTGATGTAGTTGTTTGTAATGTCCTCTTCTGCTTAAGCACAGAGGACCATCCCGCTAACCTTTCTGATTCCCATAGGTTCAAGCGGGCACTGACACTCAGGGAATTAACTGAGGATTGATGCCATATGCACCATAAGAAGATCTCTAGCATGGTTATTATATCATTAGTAGGTAAACAGGGACCACGGGAACTAAAGGCCACCTACATGCATAACATCTGAGCTTTATTTCATGTTGCATGCACTAATTGAGTCTCCAGACACCCCAAAAGCACCGCATGCAAGTCAACTGCGAATTAGAAGATAAAGTGACCTAATTAGGTCAAAAGTTAGGTCTGACAAGTGAATGTTATAAAAGAAAGGTAAAGCAAGTAAAGAAGACCTGCTTATATGATTATTGATTTGTGGATTCGAATTGGAGAGCTCAGTGAGCTAAGTTGGGGTTGAGTGCATGCACTCAGCTAACTAGTGTATTTCGGCAACGAAATCCATCTGCCCTAGTCACTATCAGGTTGGATCATCCAAATTTAGCATTGCTTCATCATCAGGTATTACTACTATTCAGCTACTGCAGAGTTCGAGTTTATATTACATTGAGGGATTCGCCCTCCTTGCATGGGCGGATTGTCCAAGGACATACCTATTCGCATTACAGTCTACACGAAGCATAACTTCTGCATGTTGCTTCCATTCTTCTCAGAGCAGTGATATTACCCTTCCCTTAGAAGAAGGGCTCCTCAGCTTGAGTTTCAGGCTATCTGTTAGCATATCTCACCTCAAGAAGACGTCTCTCTGCATGTGGGCGAATTTCTCAAGGAGGGGTTCACGCTTTAGGCTTCTGAACCATCCTTTTGTTTGCATGTTGCTTCTATTGTGATCAGAGGGGCACTATAACCCCATCACACCCTTTCTGAAGCTGATTCTGTTGAGTATTATTTCCCTACAAGCATATCAAGGTTTGAGACTTTCATACTCTATTCTTATATTGAGGCATAAGACCACTAGCCAACCAAAGTACAACACAAAAAAAGAAAAAATATCAGTTTGGAATATTACATTGTTACAAGTCCGGGGTTCGAAGCTGCTACATCTAAGAGCCTTAGGACAGATATATTGTTAGAAAGTGTTGATGACCTTAACCTTGTACTTGTTGAGTTTCGTACATCATGGGAAAAAACAGGGTGCACCATCGTGAGTGATGGATGGACAGATAGGAGGAACATAACTTTGATAAATTTCCTCGTTTTTGTCCAAAGGGGACAATGTTTCTCAAATCTGTGGATGCCTCGGACAAAGTTAAGAGTGCTCAACTAATTTGTGAAATGATGGAAGAAATTGTTCAAGAAGTGGGAGAAGAAAACATTGTGCAAATTATTACTAACAATGCAGCTAATTATGTGGTTGCTGGTAAATTGTTTGAGGCTAGGCACCCCACTATATTTTGGAGCTCTTGCACTACACACTGCATAGACCTGATGCTCGAGAACATTGGGAAAACTCATTGGATACAAGAGGTTGTGGATAAGGCAAAATCCATAACCAAATTCATCTACAAATCACACAAATGTCCTTTCCACCATGAGAATATACACCGAAGGCAAGGAGTTCATCCTGAAGTGACGAGATTTGCAACAAACTTCATCTCCTTACAATCTGTAGTAGAGCAAAAGGTTGATCTAAAGAGAATTTTTTTGGGACCTGAGTGGATGGCCTCTAGACATGGAAGTAGCATTTAGGGCATTGAAATTGTTGCTCTTGTCTTTAATGATGGTTTCTGGAGAGATGCAGAAGAGATCATTGATGTGACAGAGCCACTTGTTAAAGTGCTCAGGTACTTAATTTCTAAACCTTTTCAATGTTCATCAATTCAATTTGAAGTCAAACTTTATTACATTTTCAATTTTGACAATTTGAAAATCAGATTTTCAAATTGATATCAAAAATCAGATTTTGATAATTTGAATTGCCTTTGATGATTGATCTTTCAGGATGGTTGACGGTGAGAAACCCGTCGTGGATTACATTTATGAGTCAATGGATCTCGCCAAGGAGGCCATAAAATCCAAATATATGAATGATGAGACCAAGTACATGCCTCTTTGGGACATCATTGATGAGAGGTGGGATAGGCAATTGCACTCTGCTTTACATGCTGCTGGATACTTTTTCAATCCATAATATTTTTACGATAAGGCCAAATTTAGTGAGGATGGGGAGGTTGGTCGAGGGCTTATGACTTGCATTGAGAGGATGAACCCAGATAAAGAAGTCCAAAGTCGTATCATTGCCCAATTGAAAGACTATAGGATGCCTTCAAAATTGTTTGCTTATACCAGTGCTATACAGGAAAGGACAAGAATGTTGCCAAGTATTTTATAATTTGTATTTGTTTTACACTTTATTATCTTAATTCTTTTAAGTTTTTTTCATCTTCAATTATCAATCTTGACCCTAGAACCCTTGCCACATCTTAGGTCTTTGGTGGCAAAATTTTGGCAGTGATATGCCAGATCTTAAGAAGTTTGCCACTAGAATCCTAAATCAAACTTGCAGCGCTGCAAGTTGCGAGCACAACTGGAGCATGTTTGAGAAAATCCATTCCAAGAAGCACGGCCGCTTGACACAAAAACGCTTGAATGACCTTGTTTTTGTCCACTACAACCTTCGGCTTCACAACAAGCAATTACTTGGTGAGACACTTAAAGGCTTAAACATTTGTAATCTTAATCAATGGTTTAAATTTTAAAGTTTAATTCACATTTTGAACTAAGTCACCAGACACGTCCTTTTTGGGTGAAGTGTCTCGTGGGGACGTGTCGGACACGGACACGGTCCCAACACGTGTTTAATCCTGTCCCGATTTTCGGACACGATAAAACACGTGTCGAACACGTGTTGGGACCGTGTCCCATGTCTGCACACAGTGTGTCCCGATTCCAGGACACGTCCGCACGAAAAAGGAGCCCGCGGGTCTCTTAAAAACCGATTTTTTGTTTTCTTTTTGGCATTTGTAACTTGAAGGGAGAGATAGGGAGAGCTAGGGAGAGCTAAGGGTGGGTTTTTTTGCAGGTGAAGGGAGATTTGAAGCATTTGCAAGGGATTCCAAGTTGATTTGAGGGAAGATTTACTTAGAGGATTCAAGCTCACCATCAAGGAAGAAGAAAAATGTCTCAATCAGCTAGGGCAACAGCTAAAGGGCAAAGGAAAGGGTGAAATGCCCCATCTAATCCCTCTCCTCCTCTTCCTCCTCCAAGCATATCCTCTTCTGGTCCTATTAGTGCTCCAACTGCTTCTAGTGAAGCTCATGGTCGTTTTAACCATGTTTTAGCGAGACAACAAGCACAAGAGAGTAAATATCCTTTGTGGAAGTATGTGACAAGGAAAGAAGGCGTTGGAGCAAAGCTTAGTGGGGGAGGCAATGTGCGTTGGACTTGCAATTTCTGCAAGCATAATTTCAAGAGCACATATTACCGGGTTAAGGGCCATTTGTTGGCCCTTCCTTGTGGGATTTCTTCATGCAAAGTAGTGTGTGTTACCCAAAGGAGGGAGATGGAAAGAGAGGATCATGTTGGGTTAGGGAAGGTGGCAGCAGCAAGCAAGACACAACAGAATGAGGAGAATCATTGAATGAAATCACTGTTGAGTGTGTTCTGAATTTTGTATTTCTATTTCATGTCTGGAAATGCCATTGGCCCATTAGGAAAATTTTGAATGTAGTATGACAATGGAATCATAATATAACTTCCACTTGATATCAAATTTTATGTTCCAATGTGAATGTTGAATGAATAATAAATCATTGAATTATGAAGAAATATGCATGTGACATGTTTTTAACTTTTAATTTTATTGTTTTGTTACAACTACTTCTATATATATATATATATATATATATAGTAGCTCGACGAACCCAAGTACCCTATTTCAAAAAAAGGCATCCCCGCCCCCACACCCACATTTCCTGGCAACTTAGAATATATTTCATATATCTACATTGTCGTGAGATATACTTCAGAGATAAAGATGCCCTCCCTCCCCTTATCTATTTTGTTGATAGCTGAAGGATTTAACAGGTCCATTCAGGAGGAAGGAAGGATAAGAATTATTCAAGGAATAAATATAGGGGATTCAGAACATCTGACACACCTATTATTTGTTCATGATGTACTTATGTTTTCAAATGGCTTTGAAGGCAACGGGAAAAAGATCCAGGAGATTCTAGAGTTGTACTATAAGGCTACTAGTATGGAAATCAATTATCATAAGTCAATTCTTTGTTTAAATGCTATGTGGGATGTGGAGAAACAGAATTTAAAGAATCTGTTTCCTTTTAACTATATGGCTATGCAGGAGGGGTTCAAGTATTTGGGTTTCATACTAAAGCCAATTCATACAGAAAAAGAGACTGGCAACGATTGTTAGGCAAAATAGAAAGCAGGATAAATTTTTGGTGCAATAGGTGGCTTTCAAGGGGTGGCAATCCAAAGTCCTGATACCAAAAATATTTCAGTGTTGTTTCAGCAATCCCTTAGTATAATAATGCAGCAGATATACTTCATACTACATAGTCATAACAGCAGATATACTTCATAGTCATAACAGCAGATATGCTTCATATAAAAAACAGCAAAACGGAGGATCCATCATCATAAAAGCTACAGGGTCGTATTGTACTCCAACAACTGGTTTTCAGAAGATTCTATTCAGAAATAGTCCCTTCCCCACATTGGCTTTGAACTTTATAAACTTAGTGCAAAAAAAAAATGCCAGCAATCCAACTATGATCCTGACCTTGGCATGCCCCATCAAAAAAACCCAAAGGTTTCCTTTTGCCACCAAAATCTCACCTACTGGCCTTGGCATTTTGTATTTGTGATTCAGTTTGTAGAATTAAAATGTGGAACAAACATGTGCAAAGACTTGGAATGGATGGATAGCTCTATTTTCAAATAGCAAGAGTTACAGGCAAGCTAGATACCCCACAAGACGAAAATAGAGACATCTCGGAATTCATCAAGTCTCCTTATGCGGAACCAATAGTGGAGACAGTCCTTGACATTCTTTTTTATAATACAGATTAACTCAAATAGTTAAAGGATATTTCACATGAATCTCTGATCCATTCAAAGCTCTATCTATTACTAATGGACCAATACAACCATCAGAGTCACAACAATGAGCTGTGCAATAACCTCTAGATCCATTGTGTTTTCTTTCATTCCTATGAAGTATGATCCCATCAACTTGATGGACATATGAATAAAATGTTGTATTGTATTTTTTTCCAAATTGATTTATAAGTATGGATGTTACACATCTCATCCATACTAGGCTGTAGAATGCACCTCACTTCTCTTGGTACAAATAGTTGTTTTAAGCGCTCAAGATAAAAGACACAAGAGATTTCTAGAGAGAGATAAACCAAAACCATTTAAACCATATTCTTAAGCAGCATAACTAATAAGTAAAACAGTAGTGCTGTTTGTTGTCGATGTCAATACATGGTACATACTGACAAGAGTTAGACAATACTAAACTGGCGAACAAGGTAGCCCTGGTGAAACTCGAGAGAGGTTAGCCCTTAAAGAATTGACAGATTATCAATGCTGTGTCAGTTGTCCCATTAAACATGTTTGTGCTTAAATTTTTCAACCATTTTTAAGCAGGTCTATATATTTGGTTATTTTTGTATGGTTTTGTGCCTAACGGCCATCAATGAGCGTTAAGCAGCATACAACCATCATTGCCAGCAACACCAAATCAGCACAGACACATATTACATTTAGATGGCAATGTGAAGGCTGAAAATATGCCACATCTATGTCATAAAAATTGTAAATGCTAGTGTCTTCTATCCTACGCTTTTGTATCAAAAGCAGAACAATTTTTTCTTGCCAGGTCACTATTCTCTAGCTGTTGTCCAGTGACATTTAGATAACAACTTTTCATCGGTATACAAAATCAAAATTTTATATTAAATAATTGAGAAACTCAAATATGAGATTAGTCAGTGGCTTTGCCTCTTAAATCCTCTCAAATGGTATGCATTTAGTCAATTATGATAAACGGCTTCTATTCTCAACAACTCCCAATCAATAGCACCAATCTGTTAGATTTTGTAATGTTTATTTTATCTGAGTATTTAATGTTATGTATTAAATTAATAATATCATAAAGTGGAAATAAGTCATATGTAATAAATGACACACACGTCTATGTAGTATGTATATATGAAATTAGGTGAGCAGTTCCTAACGGGAATAATGGAACTTTCTAGACATATATATAATATATACAACGCCACTTTATGTAATTTTAGACACACTGATATAAAACTTCTCTCATTCAGTCTCTCTTTCTTTTCTCTTGCATATTCTCCATTTCATAGTTTAACACAATCTTCCAGTAAAATTAAGGATAAAGGAGCTAGATTGCCATTCAAAATTCTAAACACAATTCTGTGTCTGAAGCAACAAATATTAATGAGAAGCTTTCCAAGTACTCATGTATAATGTTTCTCACAATTATATTAGCTGCCAGTGCCATAACTAATATGTTTTTATGCAATGTAATGAAATGTTGATACCAAAGAAGCAATAAAGGGAAATTCCTTATACTAAATATGAAAGTGTTAAACACCTCTATGGTTATTGATGGATCAATCTCCATTGGAACTGCTTCACTGTCACTTCGGTTCTTCTGTGTTCTGGATGCTATGCTACTCTGTGGCTGTAAATTGGCTACATGCTTATCCCTGCAAATAATCTCCTCTACAGACTGCCAAAACTTCATGACAGCTGTTGATAACATGTGGGCAGCCCTTTTTTGCTTTAGCTGCAGTTCTCTTACCTGAAAATCTGGATGTCCTCTCTCCTGAGCTACCCAACGGCATAACTGTGCAGCAGCTGTCATCTTCCATAACCTCTCCTGTTCAAGTATCCAAAAGAAATCACACAGAGATAACATTTTGATAGAAACTATTTGCAAGCTTTATCAATAGCCAATCAATTGTCAATAGAAAGGAAAAAAAACTGATGAGAAATGAGTTGCAAGCAAATATAGGATACATAAAAGGGATGTTATAAAATACATACTTGCATGAAATCATTTGCCATCCAAGCCATTTCCTCAAGGACAAAATCCCAATGAGATTTCCTCCGTGGGGGCTCCAGAAAAGGCCTCCTCCTAGCCAGCTCTGCATTCCGCTTCAGTACAGCCTGCTTGTTGTCAACAAAGCACAGTTTAATCACAGTAACTGGTAGATAGACAATATGAATAAAGTTATAAAGACAATACTTGTCCCAAGAAGATGTAATAGTAAAGATGTTGTGAATTTTGAACAGCTTTTTCATATGCCTCCCTACCTACCTTCTTTGCTTCAGCCTCTTCCAGAATGATATCCTCATGAGCCTTCTTTGCAGCTGCTGAGAGATTCGCCCTATGTCGTTCAGCCTCTACAACAACTGTATCCTTCTCTAAAGGAATACTAACTCCTGAAGTTTTACTACTTGGAGAACCAAATGAGCTGGAAACACTCACCACCGAGTGTGCAGCTCCTTTCTGCGAAGTATTAATTCCACCTGATTGACTGTCAATCTTTTGTTCCTGAGTTGAAGCTGATACATCCTTTACTCTCACATCATGACCACCAGTAATCATTTCCCCTTCAGCTTGCATAACCACTCCTTTTCCAGGCAAAGTGTGCTCGTTCTTGACCTTGACATCAGTGGCCACCAAGCTTTTCTCTTTGGGAATTGAATCTGCCCTCTTGCAACCATATAAATGAGCACTGCCCGTTGCTGTTATTTCTTTCTTAGTATCCAAGTTTGCGCTTCCTGGTGTTTGGTCAGAGATTGATGTCCTCAAAATGTTAAAACTTTCATCTATGCTATGTATGTCCTTCACACCAGCTGAATTGGCATTTGAAACAATTAAATTGCCAACAGAATCTCTTGTATTGTGAGAACTTGGGTTACTGTCTTTGGGCTCAACAAGTGATGATTTCTCGCCTTCATTTCTGCCACCAGAACACCCATCATTCAGATTATGGTCATGTTCCTTTTCCACAGTCCCTTTACATTTATCTGCAGCCACACTACCATCAACCAGGCTCAAAATTTGGTTGTCCACATTCGCAGTTGCCACTGCTGCTTCTAATATCCTTGAAGTCACAACAGGGTCCTCTGCATGATATTCTTGCTTTTGAGTTTCCTCGAATTTTACATCATCCTTGATGAAAGAGCAGTTTTCTTCAGCATTGGTCTTCCCCAAATCTTGAAAGCCTTCCTGCCTGTGCAACTCATCAGAATCAGAACCCAAATGTTCTTTGCACGAAGATGTTTTTGGCATTCCAGTTCTATAAAGGGATATGGCCTTTGCAATGCTTATTAATGAAATATTACGATTCCTGTCAGCAAGGGTATCTCCCTCTGCCTCTTTGACATCTACCAGCCCTTTCATACCTGTAGAAACAGTTGAGGATCCATCCACAGTTCCAAATTTATCTGTATCTCTTAAAGATGTGTGTGCATTGAAATTTGTTGATCTCGACCTGTTTCTTCTTGCATAAGCCTGATTTTTCATTCCTATACGACCAACATTGGAATCCTCTGATATTCTATGAGGATCAACCTGATTTCCATCCACCTGTGGTCCCTGTCCCATTTGACTGCATTCACTCCCTAATGTTTCAACATCCCCTGCCAAGATTAGCAGACTACCTCCTGGGTTTGATCCCCTGCCCAAAAAAGACCCAACCCTTCCACAATCTTCTCCAGACTTTCCATTTGGCAAGGCAGTTATACCAAATCTGCCTTTAGCTTCACTGTCAAGACATCATTAAACAGACACTCAACCTTTGGCATCATCAACATATGCTTGGAACTTTGGAGAGATGGATCTCCTATAATAACTAGTAAAGAGCATTAAAATAACTGTAGAGAAGAATAACACATGAAAAAAATAAACTATGTTTGAGATCATGGATATAAACCTTGTAAAAATCTGCTCAGCCAGTGGATCCGTTGGGGAGAGAAAATGAATACCAATAGCAGAAGTGTCACTGAGTGTAAAATCCAGGGGATTGCCACCCTGCATAGGTAAATGAAATAATCCACTGTAGAATCAATGAATATCATAACTATTGAAAAGATTCTGGTAACTGTGCATGCATTGTAGAAGTCAACATGGATAAATACTTGTCTTTATTACCTTCTCCAGAAATTCCAGCTCCCTTCTCCGATCTTCTCGGACAGCAACTTCCTGCCTGCGTCAATAATTATAACTCACCCAGATAAGTAACAAGATCACCAAATTCTTACCAGAACATTCTAAGTTCTAAGGATGGTGCAAGAATCAAATGATTGCTACCTGAGTTCTGCTTGGGCTTTTTCAATGGCTGCACGGCGTGGAGAAGGCTCCTTGTCAATAACCACTCCAGCATTCACACCTCTGCCCATGGAACCTTGCTCTGCATCGACTGATAAATTAAACCCTGGGTCAAGTCCAGGGCGTTTCCTTTCTAGTACACTTTAGATTCCTGTGGCCTTGCAAGACATAATTGAATCGGCAAACTAGACCACCAGTCAGAGAACATAATAGCTGTCAAACAAGTACAGTTAAAGTCCATCCCCTTAATGAACAGCTGAATTTTGTAGCTTCAAAAGGAGGGTTACCATGAAGGGAACCTATCAAATTTAATATATGGCATATTACTTCCCTTGCATCCCACCTGTCCAGCATATTGTTGACATTTTACTAAAAGGGGCGCTATAGCAGCATTTCATCTTCGAAGAGAGGTTTGTTAGCCAAATATGATATTTGTACAGGTGCACCGACTTTCTATCCCGTGCACTATTTAATTTCCTGAATCTATAACCTGTGAAAACATGGAAAGCAATCACCTTGAAATCATGAAATGTAGCTCCATTTATGTAGGCAAATCTAAAAGAGAAATGAACATAAGACCAATAAGTCAATAAACATAAAGGAAATAGATTTTCTGAATGCTACAATATGACAGAGTAAAACAAACAAAGCAGCACAAGGGCACTGTTTTTTAGGAGTTTTCTCTGCATAGCAAGCTCATTTTCGCCTAACTTCATGAAAAGTTTAGCAAGCAGGACAACACACTTATGTGAGAACTATTTTCATGGGTATCTTCTGCTATTCTTAGCTAAGGAGGGAGCACTTTTGCAAGAAATATTTTCATGGGTATCTTCTGCTATTCTTAGCAAAGGAGGGCACACCCATTTGAAAGCTTTTGAATGGTTGTCATATGCTATGCTATTTTGCACTGGCAGGGTGCTATCTTTAGTAAAGCAAGTTGCTATATATAGAGGGTGCTATCTTCAAAAAGGCATGCTGCAAATTTTGGAGAGAGTGTTTTTGCTCTTTTTCTAAAGCAAGCTTCCTATTTTCAGAAAAGCATTTTGCATGTTTTCAAGAAAACATATTGCCGCTATTATTGAATGAAGATTTATATTGTTAGGAAAGCAAAGTACTAATATTTTAAATGCTGACATTTTGGAAAAAGCAAGTCATCTTTCATGTAAAATTTGGAGCAAAACAAACTTTGGATAAAAAGTAGAGCAAGGAAGCAGTTCAATCTATTGGTGTTCAATGTCCTAAATCTTCTTGAAGCTTTGTCTTATCTTATTCTGCCTTCAATCTCTGAGTCTAAAGGCTGTTGTTAAACATCATCATCATAGATCAACAAAGTCTAGAGTAGTGACACTTCAACTAAATCCCCTCTGGTTCCTTGGGACAAACTTGATTTGAAATTGCATAAGAACTATGTACTTTGACATCTCTGATTAATGGAAGAAAGGTTTCCCTGTTTATGTAAAATTCATTCAAACAATAATGCTGTCTATGCTTTAATCATACATGGTCCAAAGTTACGATCTTTTAATTAGCAAGGTCGAATTTGAAATTGCCTTATTAATCCTTGGCTATTCCATTTTCTCCACTGCCCAATTCGCTACCTGTCACTCACGCATAATTGATAAATCTTTCAGGGTTGTCAAGTTCGTATATTTGTTTGTGTATTTGAAGAATTTGACTAGGGATACCCTCCTGTGGTTAGCATGCACAAATTCTGATGCGAGAGATTTGTTGTCAACGACAGGGACAGAAACTCTAGATGTTCTCAGACCCCTTGAGACTGATTTCCTCAAGGGACCATTCTAGGTGATAACATTTTTGGCGTCATTGCTGGGATGCAAAGCCCTGTTCCATGAGTACAATAACTCTTGCTACATGTGGTGCAATGTTTGAAAAAATGGTCAACTCGGACTCAGACTCAGCTGAGTTGACCAAGTTGACCCCCAATTGAGCCGACTCGGCCCTTGGACCAAACCGGGAACCGGGTTGGTACCACACTGGCCGAGTCAATACACTGACTTGACCAGTTCGGTACCAAACTTTCAACTCCGCCGAATCTGTATCGACTTAGTCAAGTCGATGTGGGACCTGACAGGCACACACATATTGGAGAAAAACTAATTTAAAATAAAACTAAGAAAAATAATAAAATAATAAATAAAATACCTAAACCCTAACCTAATGCCATAAACAGACCCCTCCACCCTCTATTTGCCTCACACCATCTTCAAGGAGCATTTGTGAGCATTTGGAGCTTTTGGAGTTACAATTTAGACTCTAAGAATTTGGAAGTTTTGGAGCTTGTTGGGCAGTCTTCTTGGCCTGTTTGCAGTGGAGTTGGCATCTTAGTGAGGAGGCTACAGCCCATCTTCAATCTTGGAGTAGTCGTTGTCCATTTTATTGTGACCATTGAGCTGTTTTCCACCGTCCAGGTATGATAACAGCAGTCTGTCCCTGCTTTTTTCACTCTTAAAAAATTTAAAACAGACCTGAAATCTGACCTTTAGTATTTAGTAATAGTTTTAGGCTTTGTTGCAAAAAAAATTAAGATAGGGTCTGCACAATTTACATTTGAATTTTGCAGATTTGTTGACCTTTGCATTTACCATGCCTCCAAAAGACCCTGCATGGATCCATGCTGATGTTGTTGATGATAGGATGTATTGCAAATTTTGCAAGAAATGGATCAAAGGAGGGGGTATTCATAGGCTGAAGCAACACTTGGCTGGTATAAGAAGCCAAATTTCCCCCTGTGGCGCACCAAAAGAAGAGATTGGTGCAATAAGAGTGGAATTGCAAAAACAGTTTGAAAATTTGAAAAAGAGAAGACTAAACAGGCTGAAATAAATGCTGAAGCAAGGAGGAAGAAGCATCTTGCGGTGACGAGGGGATCCCCTTCAAATATGAGCTTTGATTTTGAAGAGTCTTCCTCTATCCCTTCTTCAAGTGTTAGGGACCCCTTTCATTATGTTCCTCCCACTCGTGATAACCAGCCTAAAAAGAAGAAGACATATGTTGCAGGAAACGCCTAGGTAATAGGCGTACAAATCTTGAAAACTGCCCAAAATGCTGAAACAGGTATGAAACGCCGCCGGTTGTACCGTACGGCGTTTCGCGATTGGGAAACGTTGTACAATGTAACAATACGATTGGCGGCATTTCAACAACATTTCGGCCAGTACAGGTGATGTTTTGGCATCAATTTTACTTTTTGTGAGCCCATACGGGTGATCAAGAGGACCATGGGACCCTCAAATGGACTCAAAAATTGGTTTTTTCGACTTTTAAAAAGATACACTGCTGTCCAACGCATTTTACTTAATTTTTTAAAAAGATTTACTGCTGTCATTTATGTGTCACTATTTTTTTCTTGCAAGATAATGTTTATATATATATATATACGGTGTTTCCCCGGGCATTTCCATTTTTGAAGGGTCGCGTTTCTTGCCATCCCCGTTTCAAAAACATCCAAACGTTTCCCCGTTTCAAGCAACTTAGAAGAAGACCATTCAAAGTTATTTTCCTACAGCTTCCCCCACCTCCGCTAGTGCCTCTCAACAGAGTCAAACTCAATCCACCTTAGATAACCATTGGAAGAAGCAATACAAAGAAGTTGTTTATGAACACATAGCTATATTGTGATATGATGCAGATATTGTGATATGATGCAGATATCCCCTTCAATGTTGCCCGCTCACCTTATTACCAACCTATGTGGGATTCCTTCATTGTTCCTGGTAGGGGCTTCAAAGGCCCTAGTATGCATGACCTGAGGGGATCTCTTTTGCACAAAGATGTCTTTTCCATAAATGAATACTTGAAGGACTTTAAAGAGTCATGGGTCAAAACGAGATGTACCATCATGT
This sequence comes from Larix kaempferi, assembly GCA_027924585.1. NCBI lineage: Eukaryota > Viridiplantae > Streptophyta > Pinopsida > Pinales > Pinaceae > Larix > Larix kaempferi. Next base: position 14,514,857 of record BSBM01000729.1, read on the forward strand.
TAGATGGATGTACTGATGAAAGGAACCATACTATACTAAATTTCCCGATCTCTTTCCCACAAGGAACAATGTTCATGAAATCAGTTTATGCATATGATAAGGTGAAAGATGAAAACTTGCTATTTCAACTTCTGGATGAGATTGTTGTGGAGGTGGGGGTGGCAAATGTTGTTCAGATCATCACAGATAATGCCCCTAACTATGTTCTTGTCGATAAGATGTTAGCGAGTAAATACACAACAATATTTTGGATCCCATGTACTGCACATTGCATAGACCTCATGCTTAAGGATATAGGAAAACAGGATTGGATCAAGAATATTGCAGAGCATGCTAAGAGCATTACAAAATACATCTACAACCACTCATGGGTATTGAACCTAATGAGGAAAAACACTGGGTGCAGGGAACTTGTTAGGGCTGCCAACACAAGATTTGCAACACACTTCCTCACGTTGAAATCTCTTCTTTCCCAAGCACAAAACTTGCAAAAGATGTTTTCATGTGATGAATGGAATGCATCTCAATGGGCTCACAAATAAGATACAAAAGACACCAAAAAGAAAGTTTTTGACACCATACTTTGGGAAAAAGCAGCAAAGGTTGTGAAAATTGCCCAGCCCCTTGTTAAGGTTTTGCGGTTGGTGGATGGGGAAAATTAGCCATGGGTTTCACATGTGAGGCTATGCATCAAGAAAAGGAGCAAATAAGGACAGCTTATAAGGATAGAGTAGTTAAGTATGGGCTTATGTGGGAAATCATTCATAGCAGATGGAACTATCAACTCCATCGCCCTATACATGCAACTAGGTATTTCCTGAACCCAAGGTATCATACGAGCTCAATTGAGAGAAGATCAAACTGGGGAGATCAAAGATGGATCCTACAAGTGCCTAGAGCGCATGGTCCCTAATGAGGGTAAGCAGCTAGAGATACACCGTCAAATCAATGCTTTCACTAGAGCCACAAGTACCTTTAGTAAAAACCTAGCAAAGATTGCAAGAGATGTGGACCAACCAAGTAAACAATTCCAAAGTTGTATTAAGTTCGGTTGTTTAATGATTAATCGTTAAATTCTTGAACTTTTAGCCAAATTCACAATCTAATTCCTTTAACTACTTTGTCCTTGCAGCACATTGGTGAGAGTCATTTGTTAGCCAATGTCCTCAATTGCAAAAGTTTGCAATTCAAGTCTTGAGTCAGACTTGCAGCGCATCCGATTCTGAACGCAATTGGTCTGTCTTTGAGCAGATTCACACAAAGAAGAGAAATTGTTTGGCTAAAAAACGGTTAAATGATCTTATCTGAATGCAATACAACCTCCAACTAAGGCACAACCAATTACTGAACAGAAGACCTGATACAATCCCATTGTGTTGGATGATAATGATCCCACCTCGGAATGTGTAGAGGAGTCTCACCCGACAAAGTTTGATCTTGATCATGACTTTGATGCAAAAGACTTGGGGTGAGTTGATTTGGACATGGATCCAGTAGTAGTAGGTGATGCAGCCATAGATCCAAGAATGCCAAGCACTAGCCAACGTAGTCCTGCTACTACTATTGCTCTTGTAGATGTCCCTGAGCAGTCTAACAAAGATGAGGACTCCAAGGAGTCCGATACAAATGTTTATGCCAAGGATCTCATTCCAAGCAGTGGTGATGAGTTTGATCATTGATGATCGATCATGTTTATCTTGTAGGTGTTGTTTTTTGGACTCTAGAGGCATTTAGAGCCTCATTGATTATGTATTTTGTTTTAGATGTGTATTGCACTTGATGCCATTTTGATATATTCACCCTTACATGGTATATACATGAACACACTTTGCATATATTGTCTCTAATAGTTTGGAATGTCTAAAATATTTTTTTCCATTAAAATTTTAATATTTTATGTATTTTTTTGTAAACCAAGTCATTAAATAGAAATTGGTCCAAGTAATTGCCGAGTCCAAGTTGACCCTCAACCGATTCCGTGTTGAACTTAACTTGTCAGTATAATTTTCATTTCTTTCAACTTTATTTCATAATTTATTTCATCCCACAATTATAGCATCATTCATTTGCAGCAGAAATAAAACAAGGATCACTGAAAGATAACCATGCACAAGAGACACAAAGATTTATCCTGGGAAACCCAAACGGGAGAAAACCCAGCAAACTATTCTCAGAAGAAATTAATCCAATACAAGAACAATACCGATCATGAATATTAAGTCCTAGCTCAAGAGTGTGCCCTTCTTCCACAAGAAACCCTAGCAAGGGTAGCGAACTTGTAGAGATGATAAGATAACCCCAAAAATTACTTCTAGTGATCTTCACTTGTCCTCCTTGAGAAGTGCGCACCAATTGAGTAGAAATGAGCTTGTTGAATGTGACAAATGAAGCTTGAGAACACTTCTATTTGTATACTTTAGTCGACTAGAAGATTCCTCAATGGGCCCAACTTGTCTTTTCTCCACTGGGGCCAACTTGCTAGTTTAATATTCATCTTTTATTTATCTTATCTTCTAAGGTCAATTTACCCCTTTTTACTGGGGTAGTTTTGCTCTTTCTTACCTTCCACTTTCTCTGGGACTTCTTCAATGGATTGTCTTAACTCCCTGGTTATTTCTTCATCATAGAAAAGTTCTCCTTGTTGATGTCTCGTCACTGTTAAATTTAGTGCAGCTGCGAGACCCATTCTCAAAGAGGATGGTACCCTAGTCAGTTAACTAGGGTTCCTGATCAAGTTAACCAAGCAGAGCAAAGAGTAAGACCCTAGAAGGTACCCTAGGGCCCCCAGCTGTCTCCTGGGGTTCTTAGTCGAGGACCAAGCAGGTGGATGCCATGGCAAAGTCCCTAGCATGTGGCTAGGGCCCCTATTTGTCTCTAGGGTATTCTGGTCTGGGACCAGACAATTTCTTGTTCACAAGGACCAAGCAGATCCTGTAGGTTGAGACAGAGACATCCTGGTCTAGGACTAGGCAGATTCTTGGTCACAAGGACCAAATAGGTCCTGCAGGTGGTTTCAGTCTAGGACTGAAAGCTCAGCCTGGGGCTGAGAGCCATTCCTTGAAAATGGAGGTTCTTGGTCAATTACCAAGATGATGATGTGTGATGTCCTCTTCTCCTAGATCTTCGAGATTGTTGAGTTAGATGGTCTTCTCAAGGGACTGACCACCCCTTGATAAAGCCACTAACATTTGACCATAGAAGCAGTCTAGAGGACCACATGATCACATCATCCGTGTGGACCCTTCCTTATACAGTGATGATGAACTTTCAAGTTATATGGAACATTTGTACATTTGAGAGAGAGATGATTGGTTGTACCTTTCCCACCTTGGTTGTTTTACTTTTGGTCTTTACACCTTGTCGATTATTTGTCTTGTGGTACCTTGTCTTTGATAGGGTCATTTACCCACCTTGAGTTATCTTTTGATTTGTACCACCTTTGATGTTTTTGATCTTATGGGTACTATGGTTGTTTGACCACGATTAAGGTATACCCTTGGTACTAGGGGTTATGGGTCATGTACCCACACTTATGTTATATTGGGTCATGTTTTAGTCCTTGTACCCTCACCTAAATGACTCTAGTACCGTACTTATGTTTTATGTTATTAAATGTGACTCTTTTATTTTATTTTTTTATTTTTTTTTTTTTTTTATATTTTATGATTTTATTTTTAAGTGGTACCTTCCTAAATTTATGGAACCCTAACTTGATAAAGTTTGACCTTTCTAGAAGATTAGGATCATATATATTAATGACTTTTGCTCCTCTTTTGAAAAGAAAACAATTTCAGCTCGGATTTCTTCTTGATGTCTAGGGTATATGGACTGTCCTGCTTGAAGTTTACTATCTATCTTAGATCTTATTTCTGCTAGGGTTCATCAATATCTGCTGTGACTTTGGAGAGGCCCGATTTGATGTTATTGACCAAGTTCCAACCCGATCTGCTCCTGTCTAAGATCCGATCTGATTTGCTGAGGTCTAATCCACTGCTGAGAGGTCCAATAGGGCTGAGAAAATATTCGACCTACTGCTGTAGAGTCTGATTGGGCTGAGAAGAGGTACAACCTGCTGTTGTGGTATCCAATTGAGCTAAGAAGAGACTCGATCTGCCAGCAGAGATTTTATTAGAATTTGATCCATCTCCTTTGACCAAATCGTGAGCCTTGGATTTTCCTCTTACCTCAGAATTAGTGTTGTTGGGTAATGATCGAAGTAATCTTATTCCAGTATATACATGCTGTACTCATAAACCAATCTGATTTATTGATTGAAGTCATCATTAAAATCAAAACTTGTGTCTCGGGTGGTCTTGAAGGACCAGATTGACAAGTTTATGATTTTGGCTAGAGAATACGGTATTAAGGAAGAAGATGTCTACATGAGGTTATTTGTCCTTCACTTGGAAGGAAAGGCCCATGGTTGGTTTGCAAGCCTAGACAAAGGAAAAATATCCTCTTTTGTGGAATTAATAGAAACATTTTGTAGCTACTAGTGTCCAGAAAGACGTAACAAATGGATACGCCATGTCGAACACACAAAGAGCTTATTCAAGAAAGAGGAGCAGGTCAACCGTGTTGAAGATGTTTGCAATGATGATCAAATCTCAAAAGGCTTGCTTGAGGAAACCATTGTTCAGGATCCGGTTGATGATATCCTAAGCTCTATGGCAGAAGGTGAAGGTTCTTTTGAACATGAATATAATCAAGCTGCAAGAAATGGAGACCAAGAAGCCCTAGTTGACGAAATTGAAGAACACAAGGAAATGGTGAGTTCTCTTTACCCTCAGGTCACAGTTTCTTATGATATATCAGGCCTCCTGGAGGAAAATAACAAGATCCTTGAAGATGACGATTATTGGAAGTTCATGGGTCCACTGATATACGATTCTTCAAGACCAAGCAGTGTTGTTTTCGAGCCTTTCCTGCCATTCATAGAAGAAAAAGAAGTCAGTATGGATCAGTCCAAGCCAGATTTTTACACAGATTTGAAGCAATATGGAGAAGTCCTAATCCCCTCGAGGAAGGATATCAAAGATATAATCAATGAAAGCCTGGTTGACGAAGATATGATTGTTCCTTCTCCTCGCTGCACCGATACTGAAGATTGGATCAATCCTTTTGCGATTACAGTTGATGATGAAGCACCTCAGGATGTGGATCCTATTGCTATTACAGAGGATCACCATATCAAGCTATGACATTATGATGAAAGTTTGAAAGACTTTGGAAGCCATTTATCCGATGAGATTTCTTTGGGCTCAGTTCAGTCATGCCTTCCCAGCATCAAGGATGGTGTAGGGTGTCATACAGAGACTCCCTTTGCAGGTACTGGTAAGTTCTCAATGACGCATTTCAATGGAACCAAAACAGGTATGTGGGCAGGTATAGTATTCGCTTCTCCTTGCTATGATATATGTTGTTTATCTTTTCACTTAAAATTTGAAGGTATGAATTTTGTGGTTGACAATTTCAAGTTGTTAAAAGTTATTGGTGATACTAACATAATGATTACAAAGATGAACAACATATTTATTTGCATGTCCAAAAGAATGTTTGAACAAGGACAGGGATATCTTTCAGTTAACCTTCAAAGATACTCCTGAAAATTTCCAAAGCTCATCTTTGCAAGTTGTCTCCCAAATTCAGAATCAAACAGCCAATTCTATGCAAAAAAATTTCACAAAACAAATATATGATCAGGAGAGTATCTACTTGAGCCTAGTAAAGGATGTATAGATAAAGCTTGCGAAAGTAATCATTCTTAGTGGCAAGAATTTCAAGGCTTCCAGGCTACGTTACCAAATTCGATCACCCAGGCTCCGTATCCGTATCCAATCCGCAGAGGAAACGGGGAATCAGAGAATCGGTTCGGATTCAGTTCCGAATCGGTTCAAAGAAGATTCGGATTCGAGAAGGCAAGGTTCCTGTTCGAACTCAAGAATCCCGGAAGAAAAGCAACGAAAAAAAACAGCCTTGAGCAAAATCGACGTTGGCATGTCGCTATCGACGCTACGAGGTGAGGATAGACTGAATTCTATGCTACAAGGAGGGTAGGGCAGGTTTTCTCCGTCAATCCCGGTATCTCTTCTTGTCCCGCCACCAGATAAAGATCCTTAGCCATGTTGAGATCCATATCCGTTACAAAAGCAAGGCAGCTGCCACGATCTCTTTGAAGTGCTTCCTCTATGTGCCACGATCTCCTTTCAAGCGATATCCCTTATGCGGAAATACATCCCGAAGTCACAATCTCTTTGAAGGCTGAAGCGATTCCTCTATGTGCCATTTTATATATATATAAATAAATAAATAGTAAACTTTTTTTAACAATTAAGTTATTATCTCTCTATATATAAACAGTCAATTTAATTTTTTAAACAATCAAGTTACAAACTATATTGTTAGTTATGTTTAAATACATTTGTAAGAACCATTACACAAATATTGTGAGCCAAAAGAACATTATTTATTATTATTTATTGTTCAGTTAAGTGACAACATCTCCTCCATAGTAGGGTGTATCAATCTATGATGTATTAAAATTTGAGTATGATTTTAAATCTGAGAATTTTTATAAAATTTATAATTTATAATTTAAATAAATAAATAAATATATATATATATATAAGTTGTCAGGATACCCGTACCCGGGGGTAGGGTACATGTACCCGTACTGGGTACTTGGGTACTCGTAAGGTACGTCTCCTACCGTACCCTGCCATACCCCATACTGGCTCCACGTACCCGAGACTCCATTATAAAAAAAGGGGTACTTATAGGAAAAATGGTACGTCGTACCCCGTGTTTGGGTACTCCGTACCCCATGTTTGGGTACTTCGGGGGTAGGACCGACTCAATAAAATGCAATACGCTAGGGAAAATGTAATGACCCCCAACCAAATCTGCACTAATTTTTTGCTAACTGCGTATGGAGTTTGGTTCAAGAATTATGTCAAACACTTTGCCACACTGTTCAAATTCCACTAAATATTGTCCATATCTGGTAGACTGATTTTGCATTGATTTACGATGAATGTTTTTATGGTTTTATGTTCTGCACTCAAGGAACATAATTTAACTACCAAATGTGCACATAAAAATTATACATATGTATTTAATAGTGAGAAATACACTCACATCAATCGAGGAATATATTTGTGATTTTTAATTGCCTGTAACAGCAGTACAAATAGGTGTTTAAAATAAGATTTCAAGTGTACTTTCAGGTCTGAGTTCGAGTGTTTGTTACAGTTGCTTGGTACAATGATTTATCAAATTTTTATGTAACTTACAGTATTCGAATTGTTATCTACTGAGTCTATGATTTATCAAATTTTATGTTTTAAATTTTCAATGTGAATGTTCATTGTTCAATGAATCATTGAATTTAGAATTATGAATCATGATTCATAATTTATGGAGAAATCTGAAATATGATGTGACTATGACATATGTATATATATACAGTACCCTCGACATACCCAAGTACCCTATTTCAAAAAGTGGCGTCCCCGTCCCCGTACCCAAGTTTCCTGGCAACTTAGATATATATATATATATATATATATATATATATATATATATTATAAAAAATTAGGGTTAGGGTTTCAAATCCCCAATTCCTAATTTTGAATGAGTGTCGAATCCCGTATTCGATTCTTCAGCCGATTTCAATCGCACCCACGGTTCGTGTAACCTTGCTTCCAGGTTCTTAGGTTAATTCATCCTTCCATCTCCATTCAGACAAAGATACTGGTATGTACACATCTTATCCTTGATGTGATTCTGTCTTGGATTTATCTCCAAAGACAAAAGGAAGAAGAATTGGCATGAATCATATGCTCAGGTGCCGCATTGGTGGTATGATTTCACTTGACCCTTATCCCTTATCATAATTAGGGTAGGTAGGTTTAGTTTCATTTGAGTTCAAAATCTATTGTAACCCATGCATTGCATTTGTTGTTCTTTTCATTTGAGTAATTCACATTTTCATTATGAACAAGGCAAGACAGAACTGTCTTCCTCCGATGCGATTGATGCCTTTGCTATTTTATGTGTGTGCAGGTCTACAAGTTCCCAGAAGATTCTACGGGGTTCTCATACACTCCCGAGAAGAGTGCATGTCCCACAGTTGGAGCCAGTGTTATGCAACAAAATTGCTACAGCATTCCAGCGAGGATAAGCCTAGAGCAGGGGGTCAAAATATTTTATCGTACAGGCCAAAGTGGGCTTTATTGTATGGATATTTGGATTGGGGGCTATTTACCCCCTGGATTGGTCATGGCCAACCCCCTTGGTTTCACTCTCAGAAGTACTTGGCTTAGTGGCTTTGCTGACTGCCCCTTCGGTGTGTGGATGTCCCCACCATGCAGGGATTTTAGCCCATGGGTTGGTGTTTCGGGCTTCTGGGGGTGACCCAGTGGGGCACATGACCATCCTGGTTTTATTTATGCAAAGGTGATTGCATGTTGTAAAGGGTTGTTATCCCCTATTAGCACACCTTTTACACCCACTTGGACCTATTTTTGGCATCCAGAAACCCCTACTCCAGTGTTATTAGCCTATGATGTCATCCTTCTAACAGATGAGCCTACAAGCCTTGGAAGGGGGGGCGTTGAGGGACAAGCATCATTTTGGGGTCAGATTGGGCATGACGTCCCCCCTTGGCTCACTACTTCATCCAGTGAAGCCTTTTCTTAGCTTATTTTTGTTATTTTTATCTATTTTAGGGTAAAATCCCTGAATTGTGGAGAATTTACCCTAAAAATATTATTATTTTATTTCACGGACTTGTGGGCTCAAAATTAAATATTTGAGGATGAAATAGTGTAAATAGACATCCTCCTCTCATTGTAAAATCATAATACAAGGGTTCAAATATGAAATTATTTATTTTTCTCCTACTCTTTGAGTCTTCTTGGTGATGCGCACTTCTCTTGGGATGATCTTCTTTGCTTGATGGTGGATGGATGAATGATCTAGGGCTTCTTTCTTGCACATGCTATGCTTGATGCTAGACTTGTTCAAACAACACATGCACAAGTGTGACCTAAAAGTGTCTTCTTTGCTCATCTCTTGTTGAATGCTAGTGAATAATGTTACTATGTGGATTGAATGGTAGTTTTATGCTGCATTTTCTCTGAATTAGGGCCTTTTACCACTATCCTATCAACTTTGTATGAAGGAAACGTCGTGCATAAGGGTTTTAATGCTAGACTTGTTCGAATAACACATGCACAAGTGTGACCTAAAGGTGTTTTCTTTGCTCATCTCTTGTTGAATGCTAGTGAATAATGTTACTATGTGGAATGAATGGTAGTTTTGTGTTGCATTTTCTCTGAATTAGGGCCTTTTACCACTATCCTATCAACTTTGTATGAAGGAAACGTCGTGCATAAGGGTTTCCTATAGCTTTTTGGGGCCTTGGACTTCTTTATTTGCCTTAGTTAGGCTCACCTACCAAACCCTAGAGGTTGCTAGGTGATATCGTAGCTTGCAAGTACTAGAGGAACATCTTAAGAAAGGGATGTTAACCATAGATCTCTCAATGCCCTAGGGATTGAGACAAAAATCATATCCCCTTTCTTGTCATTTTTACTCTATTTTTCAGCATTTATTGTACTATATTTGTGGCTGCAATTTTATGCATAAAAAGCCTAAATATCTGTTAAATTCCAAAAACCTAAAAATTAGAAAATTTATAACTCCAAAATTAGTTGTGAGTTTGTAATTCTGCTTCTCCTACAAATTTTCCCTAGTGGATTTATCCATGGATCTTGAAGGGCATCCTCATTTTATGTATAAAAACCCTAAAAATCATATATTGTCAAAAAAGCCCTAATATTTTACATAAATTCAAAAACCTAAAATATTCAAAATTTGCTAAATCTGGTCCACCCTTCAATTTCACCCTAGGTGATTTATCCACAGATTCAGAAGGGCATCCTCATCTTCCAACCTACCTTGGGAAACGTGAAATCATCATATCTTCAAAACCAAGGTTACTTGGGAGCGGGAGCGAGAAGCGAAATTTTCAAAAGCTTCCAGTTAGGAAGCGTTCCAGAAGCGTTTTTTATATAATATATATTTTTTATATATTTTGATGCATATATCTCAACAAATGCATGTAGAATGTTGAATTAGTTATGGAAAGGATAAAAACATGAAATAAACAATAATACCATATAGCATCATTCATTAATCATCAATCATTAATCATTTACTAGTGAATTCATCAACCATAGGTCTAGTATCCATGATTCCATAAGTTATAACATCAAGATTCAACCTTAAAGCTTCAAATTTTCAATATATAAACATTTTGTCATCACTAGTACTTGTAAGTTGTAACCAAAGTTACCAAACTATAGTGACATAGTCTATAACAAAGAACATCAACCATAAAATGAAACTTGAAACTTGAAACAATTCATGAAGCATCATATTCATTACCAAAGAGTTATAATATGCTTTTATGCAGTCAAGGACTCAATCATGCAAAGTTGCAAATAGTGAACTTCAAATGTAGGTTCAAGTTTCAACTTCAAACTTCAAACTTGAAATGCCATGTAATGTTTACAAAATATACCGTAATAAATATAAAAGAGTCAATAGTGCAGAAGCTTGAAAGTACTGTAAACAAGAAAAGACAAGAAAAGTAGATTTTATGGATGTTTCCTCTTGCCACGGGAAATTTCCATTTTCTTTTCTCGTGCTCTATGAACAATGGGAGTGGGATTATCATCCCCAGTAGCCACCAATGTTGAGCCACGTCCAAGACTCGATGCTGCATGACCCCCCCTCACTGATTCAAAGGTAGGTTCAAGTTTCAACTTCAAACTTCAAACTTGAAATGCCATGTAATGTTTACAAAATATACCGTAATAAATATAAAAGAGTCAATAGTGCAGAAACTTGAAAGTACTGTAAACAAGAAAAGACAGGAAAAGTCGATTTTATGGATGTTTCCTCTTGCCACGGGAAATTTCCATTTTCTTTTCTCATGCTCTATGAACAATGGGAGTGGGATTATCATCCCCAGTAGCCACCAATGTTGAGCCACGTCCAAGACTCAATGCTGCTCGACCCCCCCTCACTGATGCAAATGGAGGTCGTGAAGTTGAACCTCTAGGAAAAGATGGTGGATTTGGAAACAAGGTAGAAGATGGCGGCGGCATTACTGCTGCATGGTCATCCTCATCGCCCAAAAGCTCTTCCTCCAAGCGCTCTAAAGCTAATGCCCCATCCTCCAAGTTATGCTCCTTCGGATTATTGTCCCAAGTGACATATGATCTATCAGTTTTGGCATGCTCACAATAATGAGTCAACAACCTCAAGTTGTAATGTACATACACCAATCTTTCTGCTCGGTTTTCATTTAATCAATTTCTTTTCACTGAGTGGATGAAGCTATAGGTGCTCCAACACCTTTCTGCAGAGGAACGATTAACCACCTGTGAAAGCACTCTGATAGCCAATTTATTCAAGCATGGGCATGTTGAGCCATACATGTTCCACCATTCGATAGGAGGCGCCCTATCTCGATCTCTGATTGCATGCAAAGTACCAAATGGACCAACTTCACTGTGGCATTTGCTTAATTCACTGCGCAATAAGTCGCATTCCTCTACATCGGGGACCAACTTGTCTATAGTAGCCATGTACCCATCCTGTACCTCTGGATCTGTGTGGGGCTTTCTCCTAACCCCACCCCCAGCTATTGGTTTGGCCAACCAAGATGGAGAATAATATTTTGGTGTTAACACATACGCTAAGGCATGCAGTGGAACATTGAGATGTTCCCACCTTTTGACCACATGTCTGTGAATATGGTCATATAAGATGGGATCTTTTTGTTCAACAATATCTTTAATTTGGCTAGCATCCTATCCATCTGCTCATACACCTCCCCAATCACCGACTTATCTGTATCTGCAAACCGAATCATGTAATAAATGGGCTTTGTGAACTGCAAAACATACTTGACACTTGCCCAAAATTGACCATCAAGAACTGTGTCCTCCACCTCCTAAAAATCAAGCCTGTCAGATGTGGATGTAGCCCTATCTTTCAAGACCTGCCATGATTCACTTGATAACATGCTAGCCAATGCCTCTCTTACCTTCGAAAGGCGCATGAAAGTGAGGTAGTAGCTAGCAAATCTAGTCTTTGCTATCTTCAATAGCTCCAACTTTGAGTGACTGCGGAAAATGCCATAAGCATTGCTATGGTTGGTTATAAATCTTATCATTGCCTTTTTTGTACAATTCACCAATCCATTTGTAATTATTTTCCTTCAACTTAATGATGTCGTGCATCAAAAGGTTCAGTGTGTGAACCAAACACCCGGAGCAAAATATGTTTGGGTATTTATCTTCAATGATTGCTCCCGTTGCCTTACAATTAACAGCATTATCGGTAATGACTTGGATGACATTGTATGGACCAATAGCTTCAATGGTTTTGAGTAGGAGTTCTGCAATGTTCATGCCGGTCTCGAATTTATCTGAGTAGCCATGGGCTAAAAGGAAGACTACACCAGTAGCAGACACACCAAGAACATTTATCAATGGCTTGCCTTTTACATTTGTCCAACCATCTGATACAATTGATACTCCATAATCATTCCAAGCATTTGTGAATTGCCCCAAAGCATTTTGGATCTTGGCACTTTCCTTGTCAAGCCCCACAGTTCTAGCTTTGTCATACCCCGGGCTCTTGTATCCTGCTGGAGCAGTGCGAATGGCCTCTACCATTTCATGCCAATAGGGTGAGCGAAGGACATTGAATGATATGCCACATGCATAGAGAAACCGAAACACTTTTGCATCCATGTCATCCATGATTCCCTACCACCTTGGTCAAGGAAATCTGATATTGTCTTGCGTGACCACATGGGTGAGAATCCACTACCTTGGGTGGATATGGCCGATGGGCCTCCAATTCTTGGTGAGTTTGAGGGGTCCTGGTCAACCCTTGATGCTTTTGATTTGTTTTGTGCTTCAAATTCTTCCTTCTTATACATGGCTCTTTCTGTTGATGACACATTTGGGCAAACACAAACTCCTATAGTTTTGTTTTCATCACATGGCATGTGCCCACATAGATGTTTTCTCAAATGGGTATATGAACCCGTGTAAGTCCTTTTACAATGGGGCCAACCAAATTTGGCAGTTCCACCCCCTTTGCTTCCTCCTTGCTTGGTGACATATTTCCACAAGGGTGTTGAGTCCTCTTTGGTTTTCATTCGGTTTCCCTCCTCCTCCTCCTCTCTACGGTATGTGCCACTATCAAAATAACAAATGGAACAAACAAAACAAACCATAAACCCATCATCATGTTTGTTGGAAGTTGGAAGTGGAACTAGAGATTTAACCTGTTGCCCTGCAATACAATGAGGGAGAAAGCATGGGAAAGAGTAGGAGAGGAACATTTACATTCTAAAATCTAGATTCCAAGCATTCAAATTTCAACATATATATCAAAGTTCAAAGTTCAAACACAAAGCAAATCAACAAAAAAGGGTTTAGGGCCTACCTCTTTGGCTCTCCAATGGTAGTGGCTAGTGGGTGTGACAACCTTCTTCAATCTCCAAGAAGAACCCAAGCTTGATGGCAGCCTTCTCCTCTTCTCTTCTCTTCTCCTCTCTTCTCTTCTCTTATCTTCTCTTTCAAAGCAAAGTGAGAATGAGAGTGGATACGAGGGCTTTATCCCCCAAAGCCTTTTTCCTTCCCTCCAATACTCAAATCGTGGACCCCACCACCTTCCTCCTTGCCTTTTACGCGGGTTGACGTGAAGCTATGAGAGAAGCGACGGGAAGCGTTTTTGGAAGCAAAGGGAAGCATTCTTTAAATCCCCTGGAAGCATACGGAAGCGAAGTTCGAAGCGTACGGAAGCGTTGAGGAAGCTATCAAGAAACGATAGCTTCTTCATCACTTCCATACAAAGGCAGGGAGCGTAAATTTTTGCACCGAACCGCACTTTTGAAAAACGCTCTCATCCGGAAGCAAAATGGAAGCACGCTCTATGGGCGATTCAGCTTAGCTTCGGCCCGAAGCTAACTTTCGGAGCGAGGACAAAGGGGGGGTGCTTCCCCGCAACCTAGTTCAAAACCCTAGGTAACGTTTGCATCTGAGATCATCTGTGTCCTCGCCTTGACCTCCTTGCCCATCTCCTTCTGAGGGCACACTTTTTAGAGGTGTCCCTCGAGTTGTGTGAAATTCATTGGGAAACATGAGATTGTGTTGTAAATCTCTATTATCTATTGTGTTGGATAAGTAGTAGGTTGAATTAACTCCTCAATAGGTCTAGTAGTCTTCTTATCTCATTATTTGACTCCATATAAAGGCATTGATCTCTGTCATAAAGGTTGTAGAAAGGCATCCGTTTGTTGGTGATTGTAGGTATCTTGATAGGGCTCTCCTGGGTTTAGGAGTTACCCGAAGTAGTTGAGAGGCTAAGCTGAGGTGACATTGGGTTTAGATCTCTCCCATGCTTACCATTCGCTAACTTATTGCACCACATTGTGCTACAAATCCTAGACTGCTAGTTTGAAGGGTAACAGACAACAAGTCCATGGCTACACCGATGGAGGCAAATCGGAAGAAGCTAAGTGATTCCGCTTCAAATTTAGATTTGGTGGATCCCACTATGTACAGACAAGCTTGGTGTGATGGAGAATGCTTCTCTCAGTGAGAGAGAGTGATGATGGTTCGATAGATAAGCGACAGACATTCACGAGAGGTGAATGGCCCAGACATCGTGATAGTTCAACAAATGAGCAGCAGACATTCACGAGAAGTGAATGGCCTAGATATCGAGATGGTAGTACAAATGCAGTACGGATGCAAATGCAGCACAGATGCAGTACAGATGAGTAGCATCGGGCAAACATTCTCCACGGGAATCCATGGTGATGGATAATGACACATTCACTCACAAAAATAGCCAGTTGGCTAGTGATGAATGGCCTAGGCGTAGTCCTAACAGACTCGAGATGCAAATTGTGGACATTGTCTCCAACTGTGAAACTTGGTGTCATGTAGAATGTCTCCCTCGCTGAGAGGAAATGTTGATGTTTCTCCAGGTGCGGCATCAAGCAGACATTCACTCACGAATAGCCATGTTGAATTGGCTAGTGAGGCCATGTTGAATTGGCTATTAATGAATGATACATTCACATTCTAAAGGTGAATAGCTCAGACAAGGGCAATGAATCTCCTAGTCATATGGAGTGGAGATGGTCTCCAGGGTGCTCTCACATTGCCTACTCCTGTAACGAAGTGATCTATTCTATATTAGAGTGTTTGACTTGTTTATTTTATTAGGGGCTTTCATCCCCTCGTGAAATATACAAGTCTAGCCTAATGATGAAATTGACATAATCACTAAGAAATGTCCAGGTCTTCTTGGTGTGGGTGAAATCAATATTAAGGCTCTATGCACTGAATAGAAGTGTATGTGAGGGAGAAGTATAACATCATCACAATGGAGAACCTTTCCTAAGAAGATGGAAAATCCTATAATAAAGTGGTCAACAAATAAACAACAATTGAAGTGATCAAACAGGAAAGTCATCCCCAACAAGACAAGAAGTCGGCCCCTCTAATGAAAATCAAGTGACTTGATGAATATAAATAAGAGGAGTGATTCCTCATTTCAACCATCCAATTTGTGGAAGACATCTATCTCTCTCTAGTGCGCAAGTCTAGTAGGGCAAAGTGAAGAAGAAGAAGAAGCATCTTGAAGACCTTTTATCTCGCTCTTGGATTCACTACACTCTCCATCAAGTGCATCTTATCTATGATTGGGTAATAAATGATGTTTGTAAAACCCTTGTGAACTAGGGTTCTTCTATTGTTGTTGTTGTACTCTTATTATTTGGAAATATTCTTCTTAAGAAAGGTTGTTGGGTTTTCTCCAAAGTTCGGGTTTCGCAAGGTAAAACTTTGTGTCTGCTGTGTATGGTTCTCTTTCAGTGATCCTTTTTTTTTTTCCGCTGCAAACTTGAAATGATTATGCAATAATATCTGTGGGATGAAATAAGATCTGAAAATAATACTGCTAAGTTAAAAATTCAACAATTGTGGAGGTCAAACCTCTGATATGAAAAGAAAAGCCTTGACTCATGCATTGAGACTCATCCTAGCCCATTGAACTGTAAAGGCAACCTCCTCCCCTTCCCTTGCCAGTGTGCATGTGATTCATTGTTGGATGCAAAGTCACAAGAATAGAGAGTCAAATCGCGATTTTTCAATTTAAATTGGACTCCACAGGCAAACAATCCAATTCAAAACTTTCTAAGTTTGACTCGGGTTGACTTAGTCAACACGAGTCAAACTCGCAATTTAACCCTTGACTTGAGTTGATCGAGTCTGACTCGGTCAATGCAAGTCAAACTCGTGATTTAACCCTTGACTCGCGATTTATGGAAGTCCGCACCTAGGAAAAAGTTATTGGCTCTATTTTCACTGTTTTTTCTCATTCTTTTACTTGTTGGAGGTGTTTTTAGTTTGTTGGAGGTGTTTTGTACTTGCTACTGTGAAGGAACAATGAACAATTCATCCATAGAGAGGCTATTTTGAATATCAATGAAAAATGCTTTTTAAATTCAAAATATGTGTATATATTTTTTTTTGTATTTGTCAATTTTTTCCCAACCCGATTCAAAACTTTAACTCTTTTGCCTTGCCGATTTATTGCCAATTCCGAGTCTGGTGACTATAGTTGGATGGCAATAAAGGAGCCACGAGAGACAGTTGCTAAGATGACAAAAGCTTTTATTATTGAACAATGGAAAGGGCGGCAAAATGCTAAAGGTTTAAAGCCTCTTGCCTACAAACTAAATTTTTGCTTGTCATGTTGTTGTTACAAATTTCTAACACATGCAAAATTGTTTTTTTGTATTTTGTTAAACATAGCAAATCACACATGAAAAAAACACCCTCTTTATATATATATATATATATGATAAAAATCCAAATGGATTAGGTCAATTGGTTTGAATCCAATTTCAGGGCAGAGATCACTAGAGGTCATGGGTTCAAATGTGTGTGTGTGTGTGTATTGGTGATAAAAGTCCCAATGGGATTGGCTCAATTGGTTTGAAGCGACCAATTTCAAGGCGAAGATTATTGGAGGTCATGGGTTCAAGTCCAGTAGAGTCCATCTAGGTTAGGAGTACATGTATTCTGATGGCATTTACCATGAATGTTATTCACAAATGTGAGGAAGCACCTGGAAGGTTTCCCTGAGGACATTTTCCATGGAAAAAAAGTTATATGTATGCAATAAAAAATGGTTGTAATCATATGCCTTGGAGATTTAAATCTCTTTTTTTATTTTTTTTGAAAACAACAAAATTATGCATAAATAACATAATTTTTGAAAATAAATAAATAAACATGGTTAGATTTGCTACTACCAAGCTCAAATTGAAAACCTCATTGTTTGGACTAGTCTTCAAGGGATCATCAATGCTTCACGTCCTTTCCAGATTCAAGAAACCGATTTGACCTCCATGGAGAGAAAGAACATGAGTGACAAGAGAGACTTGTAACATAAGCTTTGAAACCATGATGAAATTACGATCATAGATGATAGGACAACACCTAGGAAAGTAGAGTCTCCACACAACACACAAAATAACGACACTAGATCTACAGTGGTAAAACCTCTACAAATAGAGGAAACATCCACTCTCAACAATCAAGGCTTTATTCGTGTATCGCATTGTTCAAAAGAGCTTTATTATATAGGAGTTGTGTGATTGTAATTATAGAACAACAACCTAACCACATGGAGAGAATTTCTCAACTTTCGCTTAAATAGGACTTAACAAGATCCACAAATTTAGGATCTCATAAGAATTAGATACAAGAATATAATTGGTTCTTTAACTACCAAACTATGCCATGTATCATTTCATTAGTCAAATAGGACTATGTGAAACATAATACCCCAAGCCAAGATTACAAAATGAATAGTGACTATTATAACAATAATAATCTAATTTAAGGTAACATCTAAGCCAAATGCCAAATTGACTTATGCGACACACTTGTTTGTGGGAAGGGACCCACTCAACATAATGATTTGACTACTTAAGTCTACAAAGGTGTACATAGCCTATCCCCCTTTAGATACAAACCTGTGACCTCCAAGGAGTAAAAACATGTTCTTAACCGTTAGGCCCACTCGGGTTGTACATTATCACTAACGGTTTTAGAAGGCCCAAGACGTACAATTATGGAAGGTTGTCCTTTTAAAGCACGGCAACATGGGTCAATTTCATTCTCGAAGGATTGGAAAAAAAGGAGTGGAAAGCCCTTTACATTTATGTGGTACGGGACCTTTATGATCAAGCAAGGAACTCATTTGACATTGCCCCTTGCTTGAACAAAAGGTGGGGATTAAGAGATCTATTGGCACGTTGGTTAAGGCAGTGCCAATACATTTAGAAATTGCATTTATCTTTTAAACAAAAAAAAACGAGGGTTGCGTTTGCTTCATGAAGGGTTGGTTTTCAAATGCAAGCTTCATTGAGTTGGTCTGACAATTGTTGCTTGTGATATGTATGGTAAGGATGAAATAGTTAGGCATGTTTTTTCAAGATGTCAATCTGCCATAATTTTTTGGCATGGTTTCAAGTCAAATTTCACCTCCTTCACTGCCTTGGCAAGGTCCTTCACTTTTCATGAGGGACCCTCCCCTTTTAGTTAAAGGTAATTGTTGAGCTTCAAATAGGATTTGGATTCTCTTGTGAGAATCAAACTTAGTGTCTTTCCTCAAGATGTCAAGTCCCTTCCTCTTGGTGCACATGCTCATATGCTTTCCTTTTTAGCCTTTTTAGGGCAAGATTTTCTTGTACCCTTGTTGTTCATGTGTTGTAACTATATCTATTCCATGAGGTATGTATGTATGTATGAGAGAGAAAGAGAGAGTGAGAAAATTTTGAGGATTATAAAGATTTGTCGAGGTTTCTACAATTACAAGAAAAACTTGGTTCCTTAATTTCACCCCCACACACACAAATACACTTCTCAAATGCTTTATTTGAACCATAGTAGCATAATTCAAGTACGAATACGGATACGAATATGATTCGATACGGAAAAAATACATAATGAAAATATCTAGTAAGAATAAAATACGGAAGTAGCTTGCTTATATATAATATTTTTAATCAAATATTCACAATTTCACACATATACCATAAATATACATAGACATTTATATAATAAGAATTAACATATATTTAAAAAACAAAAAAATAAAATCTCAACAACTTGGGATATGGAAGTGTGAGAGACGGCAACTACTTATTTATAGTTATTTTAATAAGTAAGCATGAAATTGAATGGTAGTTTTGTGTTATAGTGTTTAAATAATTATAGTTTTTTTTTTCTTTCTTTAAATTGGTTTTCAAAATTTAATTCTCCACTAATAATCCGTATCCATATTACACCTACACCGAATATTCGACGAATTCGAATTTATTCCGAATTTCCATAAACGAAGTACCAATACAGCCGAATTATGCTGTTATGATTTGAACCATAGTTACCAGAATCGTGATCCCGTACCATTATATTTGGGTACTGTAGCTACCAGAATAGTTAGAGCTACTGTAGGTACTGTAGCTACCAGAATAGTTACGAGGGCAAACCAATGAGATTGGTATAATTCTTCTAGTTTAACGAAAGCCCTGCAAACATCAATTGCTCGTATTGCTCGTATTTCTGGTCCTCGTGCACCAGTTATGACATCCAATACTCCAATGCAGGAGAACCTGAATTCGAATCGAACAATTGAATGCATTTTTCACCCATGAGTTAGGCTTACCCGCTTTCCTTCTGTTCGTGATTGTGAATTGTACTAGCAAGCTAATACCATTACTAATGATGCTGACTCTCACAAATAAATTTCTCAACAATACCGACGTTGCTGATGTTTACTATTCCAAACTGCTTACAGACTCACATGAAGACCATGTAGATCGAAATGCTCCGGAGCTCCATCGAATGAAAGGCATAAACGCAAATATATGGGCTCAGAGCTACAGTACCATTATTGAAAGAGTGATAAATTGCCCTAAATTAAGGTAGCTAGCTAATGAAGATTGGCAGTGCCCCTAATAAAATCTAGCAATGGCCTTATTGAGTGAAGGTCTAATTAGTAGCGAAGAGTAAGCTAAGCTGACAGCTTTGCCCCCAAAACAAAAAAATAATTGAGAAATTGGGGACATACCTTAGTGGAGTCATCCGGAATACCCGAAAAAACCATTTGGTTGTGAGCTCGAATGTCAGTTAATAATCGGTTGCAGCTCCCAATTCTTCCACGGCTGCGACTTCCACCATGCCAATTGATCCTGCACGGCAAAAATCCGAATACTCTGCGTGGATTTGGGACGCGCGAACGAAAATCCGATTATGTAAACCTAGGTTGGGCAAGCTTAACTATACTCTTGTCCGTGTGAAAGAGGGAAATACAAAGTCGAGTTAGTCCTGAAAGTCGGGAATTCTCATGGCCACGATTCCCACCATATGATCGTGGGGCTGTCCGTCCACCTTGGAGGCTTTCTTGTCCACGTTGGCTCCTAGATATTCAGCTTGTTGGATTAAATAGCCGGCCTTGTTCTTATTTACGACCATTCTCGATGTTTAATACAATCAATGTTAATAGACGCCATTTTTAGTTGTTTCCTTGATGTGATTATTTTATTTTTATTTTTTTTAAGTTTAAATACTTTATGTTTTTAATGTTTACAAAATCTTATAATCATATAAATTAGTTATAGAAATTGTATAATTTAAATGCTATAATAATATTGGAGGGTGTTGAATTTATTTATGGATTTAAAAACATAAGTTAAATATTTCTACATTTAGAATTTACCCAAAAAAATTACCAAAACCCAACGTAAAGTTCACCATTAAATTATTAAAATTATCTAACACTTATCAATATTCAAATGATTTTGAATCCAAATTTTTACTTCAATATAACTTTGATCAACTTATTATTAAACATTTATTCTGATAAAATTAGAAAAATATTTTTAAATTTATTATTATTTTAAATAAACATTTGCTTTACATAAAAGTTTCACCTATTTTATAAGTTAGCCAAACTTTCACAAGAATTAAAAAAGAAATCTTTCATTTTTTTAAATCAAGTTTTACCATATCTTAAAAAAAAAAAGCTCCTAGTAATAAAAATGTTAATGACACCAAAATTTTATTTTTATTTTTAATAACTTTTATTTTATTTAATATACCTTTTTAAAATTAAATACCTAGTAATATTCAAACTAATTCTAAAATATAAATATCTATTAGTTTAAATGGTGTATGATTTAAAAATCTTTTTTTTTCAGAGGAAAAAAGCATACTTTTGTTATTCTATTAGAATCAAAAAGTATATCACTGTTCGTTACAATCAGAATCAAAGTTGATGATCAAACAATACTGATATAAACCAAAAATAGGAGAACCGACAAGAGTACTAGAGTCTGAAGATATGATTTAACAATCTAATAATAACATAATGTTAACAAATTATATTTCAATATTAAATATTTAGACGTATTAATTAACATAGTGTTAACAACTTGAAAGTCTTCGGCATTGGAATTAAACCAGCCTAGATCCAAATCCTAGGCTCTATCAAGCACCGAGAGGGATCAAATCTCTTGAGGTGCAAACCTCTCCTTGAGTTCAATACCTGAGCTGAGGTTTGCACCTCGGGAGATTTGATCCCTCTCGGCGCTTGATAGAGCCTAGGATTTGGATCTAGGTTGGTTCCAGTCGTGGGCGGTGACACAAAACTGGAGTTTGATCAACATTGTAAGGAACAGGTTAAGTTGAAAACACAGATAGAATTATGAGGATTATCATAATGTAGGTAATAAGTATGAGTAAATTGTTAAACTGGAAAATAGAGACAATAATTTTGTAAGGATTAAATAAATGAAAATATGGTTCACATCGTGATCATTCTCAATCTATCTTCTTCATCTTTTCTTATCTTCACACCTAGTAGTTTTGACATCTTCTCATATCGATCATATGAGAATGGAGGTTGAAATTGTAGACCTGCCAAATCTTTAACTCGATATATTGTTGTAAATGTCATACCCTGCCTCTCTTGCTTTCCAATATTAATAGTACCTTTCTCCAATGTCAATCCTTATGACTTATCGATTGTTAAACCCAAGTGAGTTTCAATGGAAGTTGTTTTTTATTACCTCTTTCGATAGATGTAATTGGAACAACTTGAGGAAATGATTCATCCCATGGTACCCCCACATAATTATCAAATTTTATTAAAACATATGTGGGTGGTTCTGGAAGCGAACTTCCCAGGTTATATACTATTTGTTGTATAACTCCAAGATCACCATTGACGAGTCCTGCATCAGTCCAAAGGTTTGATGTGAGCATTACCCTTGCTCCTATGGCTATAAGTAATTCAAGTTCCAACCCTTCTTCATCTCCTTCCATAGAATAGTTGCTTCTTACAGATGTAGCAATACTGGTCGCAATGGGACAGTTTAGGCTTCTTATTAAACGCTTGTTATGACAGTTTACATCATCATTTGTCGCAAACAAATGTATCGCCTTATCGAAGGACTTTTTCATTGTAGCATGTAAGGAAGTATTTGTACGAGTCATCAATAATTTCCAATCATCTATTGTTGGATTTGCATCTCTAATATTCATTAACACATTACGAAAATATATTTGTTCATTGCTTTGTCCATTATGTCGAAACACAATATCGAGGGTCGCAACTGTTGTAAATGTGTTCCACAATTCTTTTGCAATACCTTTCGACGCATATACGAGCTTATCCATGACAGGTGGCAATTGTCCCAAATCACCAACCAATATAATTGATCTTCCACCAAAAGGTATATTAGCATTTTATGGGAAGGCTTGGTGAAGTCTTGAATCTATTCTGATTAATAGATTTTTTCCAATAAAACTCATTTCATCGATCAAAATATATTTAACATTCCTCAACTCTTCTTGTAAGTTAATTAAATTCGGTCCTCGTAAAAATATATTCTGATTAATAGATTTTTTCCAATAAAACTCATTTCATCGATCAAAATATATTTAACATTCCTCAACTCTTCTTGTAAGTTAATTAAATTCGGTCCTCGTAAATGATCAATTTCTTTGATCGGTATATGAAGTGCAGAATGAACTGTTCTTGTGGATATGTTGAAAACTGCCACCCCTGTAGGAGCTAGAAGAAGTAATGGACTTTTCCCTGGATGCGAGAGATTTTCAAGTGTATTTTTAATGGTTCCAATCAAATATGACTTTCCGGTACCTGCAGTTCCTTGGATTATCATGCGTAGTGGATCAACACCTGTTCTATAATGCTCAAGGATAACATTGTATGTTATCCTTTGCTTATCCCCCAAACTATCAATTGAGTAAGAATTTGCATGTTGATAAGTAGAAATATTTTTCAATTTTCGCATATCAGAGATGAAATGAATTGCACGACTGGAGGTCTCTTCATCTACAAAAGCAGTGTTCCAATCATTCATACGATCAAGATCCCTATGTCCAAGCATCTCAAACTCATTATAATTTATAAATTGATTTTTATATAATCCACATATGATCTCCCATTCATGCTGCCTGGAATCTCTTTGTGGAATTGGATGTTCTTCTTCTTCGTCGGATTCAACTCGAGCATCTGCAGGCACAGGTTTGCGATCAACATGCCAAGGTCTATATTGCAAATTTTGCCAATTCTGTACTATTTCATCATATGTGTGGCCTATATCTTTTCGAAAGTCACAAAATGTCTTGTACAAAACCAACTCGGACCAACAGAATTCGACAAACTTCTCATCTTTTTTATCAAGAATAGAGTTAAATCTAGGAAACACACGTACAATAGATGCATTCATTCGTGGTAACCATTTTTCCCCCCGTCGACGTTTGTCATATGACCAATATTTTGCAACATCTATCAATGTAAGTTGCTCCATATTCTCAGGTCGCTTAGTATATGCATCAATCAGAAAATTATAATTGTCAGTATTATATGTATCAACTTGTACTTGTTTGAAAACCTTCATACCAACATTTAGAACCACAAAGCGACGACTACCTTCTGAAAGAGGAAGCTCTAGAAGCAAATGACATGTCTCCTGTGCACCAATGTCCCTATCAACAATGGATTCACACAACATTATATGCACATGCTGCTGGTTTGTTCGGATTCTGGATAGAAGAGACCCGCATCAACATATTGTGGAAAGTTTCAAATCCCTTTTCTGATTTAGCAGTGTATTTTTCTATGTAATTAATAACCACGCGCTTGGAAACTACAAGCTGCCAATCTATATTAGCCCTCCACATCATTAGTGTTTCACAATTGTGTGTATTCATTTTGTCATCATTTCATCTAGGTTCGTACTTTTTTTCTCCTTGTTCAGCAATGTAAAGTTTTGACTGGTCACATAGATCCCATGGTGCATGGTACCGACATACCATTTTTCCTCCCTTCTTTCGAAGACAACTTCTCTCATTGCAAATAATATGACACTCAACACAGTTAAGAAGTTCTTCATAATCAGTCATTGGATCCGATTGAAATATTTGTTATGTGCCTTTTACAGAAGGATGATCATCTACATTATCTCCATTTTGCATCTTTCACTAATGTCCCTCACATGGATTTATTGCATGCACTGCTGTGAATATTTAATTAATATTATTAATTATAAATTAATAGTTTATTAGGTTACTAATGAAAGGGCGTAACCCTTCACCATGCTTCCTCGAGCCCTATAAAGGCCATCTTATTGTAATTTTATATTTATCATCTAATATATTATTCTATTTATGATTCAATATGAGAGTCAGCTTCTACTATTAATAGTCCAACCAGATACAGTTGCTGCATTTGGTATCAGAGCGAAACATTCCTCCATCTGAGCTCGGATTCGGCTCACACTCAAAGCGGACTCGCTCCTCCATCAGGTGAGCTCAGACTCGGCTCATTCCTCCATTCCGCTGCATCACTTGCTCCATTCCGCATGTTGCACTTCCATCCATGCTCCCCCTCCATAGCCATCCCACTCCACGGCTCCTCCACGCCCAACAAACTCCCAACCTCAAAGCGTCCATCCCTCACACCACCTCCGTGTGCACTAGCTCCATCTATCACCACACGCACCAGTAACACGTCCTCCATGCGCCACCACCACTACACTGCCATCCTCCTCACTTGCACTGCATCCCATCACACTCCACCTTCGATTTTTTGCACACCTACCCCATTCACTCACACTCCACGCTCAACGCATACCCTCACCAATCCCAACGCTCCTCCACCACTGCACCACCATCCTCCTCACTTGCACTGCGTCCCATTCACACCTCTGCTCCTGCTCACACCACCGCACACCCATCCCCACTCCTCCACACTTCCTTACACGCATCCACTCCCCCACCTCTCCAAT
Source organism: Larix kaempferi (assembly GCA_027924585.1). Lineage (NCBI taxonomy): Eukaryota > Viridiplantae > Streptophyta > Pinopsida > Pinales > Pinaceae > Larix > Larix kaempferi. The sequence goes on from BSBM01000729.1 coordinate 14,540,349, forward strand.
TCCCTGCTCACCCCTTTCTCCACTTGCGCATCCCGACATCTCTCTGCCATCCCTCCCAACACCCTCCATTTCCTTCCACTCACAACCCCCATCACTCCCCTTCGTGCCTCTACTCCCTCTCACATGCTTCGCTCACTCCTACACTCCACCACCCTGCAAAACTCTCACACTCCCTCCTGCGCCTCCCTCCCTCGTGCGTCCACCAACCCCGTGCCTCAGTCTCCCGCTCGCGTTTCAACCTCTCGCGCTGCTTCAGCTGCCAACACTCCTCTCCCTCCTGCGCTCACCCCAACAGCCACCAATATTTCCCATCCGGCTCTTCTGCGCCATCCTTCCCATCCAGCTATTCTCCCACCTCTGCAATTCTCCCTCAACATCCCTCCACCTCCGTCCACCTGCACCACCATTCCCTCCTCACGACGACCTCCTCCACGACTTCCACCGCTCCATTATCATTATTATTCTAAACCCTAATTTCACCCCCAACGCCCTAAAACCTTAATTCCTTCATAAAAATTAAATATTACATAATTATTATTATGTTAATATTTATTTTTATTAAAAAAAATTACTATTCAAATTATAATTTTTAATAAAAATAATAATTATAATAGTTATTATTTTATAATAATTATTAATAATTGACTCTCAACCTTAACATTAACCATGAAGTCATTTAAAGACGAATGGGATGAGATCTCGAATCGATTTCACAGGAAAATGGACGAAATGTTTGATCGGATGGAACAATCAGTTGTAAAAGCGGCTCAAAAAGCTATTGACAACACCTTCAATAAAATAAGCCAACAAAGCAACTCGAAGGCCTTTGAAGACAAGGACTCCGAAACTAAATCTAAATATGATTTTCAAAGTCCAGAAGAAAAGCCAGTTAAAGAACATAAAAACGATAAAGAGGAAGATACAAAAAACTATTATGTTAACCAAGAAGAGAGTATGGATCTTGATCAAAATTGCAGCAAGAAGCAAGCCAATTATGCAGTTAAGTATCTAATGGAAGCTATATGCACGAAGGAAGAAAATACAAAGGAACTTTTGATAAAGACTAAAGAAAAGGGCAGTAATGAAGATCAACACATCAACAATCTTCAGTAACAACCACACGAAGAGATGTCATCACAAGGACCGCTATGAAGAACATCAATAAGAACAATTATAGTGTTATTCATAATAACACCACAAAAAAGTTATCATGGGCAAGTTGATCAAGTCTGTTCAATCAAGAACAAAAATAGTTAAAAGTAACAACCAAGCAAGCGGTAAAAACATAAACGAAACTTCACCAAATATAGATTTAATACAGATTCTGAAGAAAAAGAAACAAAAGGAAGCAATGATCGTAATCAAAATCGCACCTCTCAAGTCATCAGTGCAACATAGAGCCAGAATAAAATACTCAAGCTTTGAGGACAAAGCTTTCCTAAGGGGAAGGCAATGTTGTGAATATTTAATTAATATACAAAGCTTTCCTAAGGGGAAGGCAATGCCGTGAATATTTAATTAATATTATTAATTATAAATTAATAGTTTATTAGGTTACTAGTGAAAAGACGTAACCCTTCACTATGCTTCCTCAAGCCCTATAAAGGCCATCTTATTGTAATTTTATATTTATCATCTAATATATTATTCTATTTATGATTCAATATGAGAGTCGGATTCCACTATTAACAGTCCAACCGGATACGGTTGCTGCATTCACATCTGTCGAAATATGTTTTTGCAGATATAAATTCTCTAGGATCATCCCAATTCAGAGTGTCCATGTTGGGAGCATTTTTTAACCAAAGAAACCCATGGACATGAGGATATCCACGATGTTTCCATTTGTAGCGACTCCAATAATCTGTAGCCTGATAAAAGTGTTCGAAAACCTCTTCTCGAAACATTGTATGTCTCAAGTGCATATAATGTGCCACGATGTGAGGATTATCAATTACATTTTGACGTCGCCATTTTCTCGCTTCACGTGGATCTGTCGGACTTGTGCCTAACATTAATTTATGCAAATCAGGCCACTGCATATCCGCTGCACTTAGCGTGAAGAATATTGTCAGACAACCTATCTGTTGAATCAAGTCAGATAACTCTTGACGACACTTCCTTCAATATGCACGTGTACCTCTTAATACCATTCCAAATCTCATTAATCTTTCTCCCAATCTTGAATCTGGAAGATTTTGTAAATGTTGTCATAACTCTTCCATTGTTGTGGGTAGTTCACTAATCTTTTTTTTGACAAAAACTATTGAGGAAGCTTGAGCACGATGTCTCATTATGATATTTAGTAAAAAATATCTAAAGCGAGGGTGCCTTCCAAATCTGTTATCACGATACCTGAGAAGATGTCTTGCATACTCATGTAGATGGACATTTCGCATTCGCGGTTGTTACCAATCAGCCTCTCCTTTAGGGAACAATGTTGGAAATGCTATATCAAATCATCCAACAGTTTTATACTTGTTAATCGGAGATGAGCCAATGTCAGGCCAGTTAAGCACATCATTTGCGTTATTTTCATCGGGATTAGGATTATTTTCCAATGCTCTAATCATTTCTATCTCTCGTGGTGCACTTGGAAGCCCTTGCTGCAAAAGAAGTTGTTTGTAAACCATCTAACATGTCATCAACTCCTGGTATCCCTTCCAACATTGCAAATTATGTGTCGTCGTCAATATTGGGAAGAGGAACCGAATTAAGCATATGTGAGATATATGTTGCATTTTCAGGTAACTCTTTTACTGCGTCATAATCTACTCGAAGATCTCGATAATATGGATCATTTTGAATCTTATATAATAATGCATCCATAACTCTTTGTTTTCTAACAGTGAAATCATAACTGGATCCTTGTCGTCCTTTTTTTTCACAACGCCCATTAAGTCTAGGTTGTTAATATGTCGTGGCAATTTCTTAGCAACGTCTTTAATCTCTTGTGGAAAACTAATGGTGTGTCCTCGATATTTGTATTGTCAACTTATTGAATGCATCACCTGCAAAATTGGACTTGCACGTGCTATCAACATCTCTTCAACTTGTGTGAGATCTTCAAGGACATGAGGTCGAGTTCCTATATCCATGTGGTTCTTAGCTGAGAATCTGTGATTAGATCCCTCTCTCAGACATCGCATGCACATTGGACCTGTACTTGTATTACGTACTTGTATTCCAGCATATGACTCCTGGCAGACATGACACATTTGAATCTCTGCTAAATGATCAATTCGTTCACGAAATTTGCGATGTCTAGTATTCATTTCTTCAGATGATACCGATATATTATCATCAATTTCAATCTTCTTTTCTCCGACCATTACACGTCGAGTATCTCCCACAGTTGGTTCTACTGTTATATTGGTTGAATATTGTCTTTTTCGTTCTACATTTTGATTTCTTTGTTCTTCCAATTGCTTCAAGTTTCTCTCTCGATAAGCTCTTTGTCATTCAATGTTTCGTTTTCTTTGTTCTTCTTGTTCTTCTGCTGTCAATCCATCTAACTTTCTTTTTCGATATTCTTTTTGTTGTTCTGCGTATTGTTTTCTTCATTCTTCTCGTTCTTCTGATGCCATTTCGTCCAACTTTTTTTTTTATATTCTTTTTTTTGTTCTGCTTTTCGTTTCAAGTCTTCTTCTCGTTCTTTTGATGTCATCTCTTTAGATGGTACCGATATATTATCGTCAATTTTAAACTCCTTATCTCAGACCATATTAGTAATTGGAACTGCTTGAAATTGGACCATGTCTTCAACACGTCGATCTCTGACCGTTACACGTTGAGCATCTCCCACAGTTGGTTCTACTAGTATATTGGTTGAATATTCGCCTTGTCGTTCTGCATTTTGATTTATTTGTTGTCCTGCAAATTGATTACTTTGCTCTTCCAATTGATTCAACTCTCTCTCTCGATATGCTCTTTGTCAATCTGTGTTTCATTTTCTTTGTTCTTCTCGTTCTTCTGCTGTCAATCCGTCTAACTTTCTTTTTCGATATTCTTTTTGTCGATCTGCATTTTGTTTTCTTTGTTCTTCTTGTTGATCTGTTGTTTGCCTCATAGCATCTTCCGCATGCACATCTTCCATTTGTAGTTCATAATCTATATCAAAAAAGTCAAGCATTAACATATACCTTGAAATTAAAGCATCTATGAAATCCACACTGAAATTTTTGCATCCTTGAAATCTGCCATGAAAACAATGCGTCCTAGGAATAACTGCTACAATGAAAAATATGCAATGATGAATCACCATACACTGAAATCTATGCAAGTATAAAAAACCGTACACTAAAATCTATGCAAGTATAAAAAACCATACACTAAAATCTATGCAAGCACAATATTCAATATATTTTCAAAATTCAATATATTTTGAAAAAAAAAGGTGATTTGGGAGGATAAAACCTTGGACCTCACACCCATTATCCCATCACCCTTACCACTATACCTTAGGTATTGCACTCAAGGTGAGTTTCAATCTTTGATAGAGCCTAGGATTTGTATCACGCATGCACCCTCCTCCCCCCCTCTCGACGCAACTAGCATAGATCCATCTTAAAGGGGATCTACCAAGCGTCTAGAGGGATCAAATCTCTTGAAATTCAAACCCCTTTTTAGAGTGCAAATGTTGAGTAAGCATTTTAATTTATCTAATTTGTGTGGTTTTATTTATATGTCGTTGTAAATGTTTTAAATAGCAGATATGTTATTTTTTATAATATTTTATTATTTTTTAAAATGGACACGTGTCAACTCTAGGATTAGCACGGAAGGAGTTACACGTCTCCCCCCTATTGGGCTGTAGAATGCACCTCTTCGGCGCAAAGAGCTTACTTCATTATAATTTCTCTTTATAAATTTTGTAAGTTGTATACCTTACAAATTTGGGTAAGTGTACATTTCACATAAATTTCATATCACAACCACTTTATTCACTACAAGTATCTAGTTCATATCACACCATGTAATTTGAATTTCATAAATCATACCACTTAAAGGAATTTATTGATAATTATTTGTATACCTTAAATAAAACAATCTCATATATTATATCATTACAACTCTATAAAATTTTAAAAAATAATCATACCACCATTTACCATAATATGGTATTACTCTTATCACACTACCATTTAGTGTGGTACAAGTTTAAGAGAATATTTTACCATCTACCTATATCCATTTCCTTTTAGGATCTAAGCATAACGACAATATTGATGCATTTATATATACAGATCTTTTGGACTTCCACAAATAATATTTATAAGATGTCCCTCACTATTTCTTATGCCTTTCTATTGACTTCACCATAGAGATTACCCTTAGCATATCTTGTATGGTTTGCATACATGATATTATATTATATTTTTCTTACATAAAGTATATATATTGTCTAATTTTTCATTTAAGTATATATTGATACATCCCTTCTTCTTTTATTATTTTTTCATTATTTCTCTTAATATATTTTTAATTTCGTCTTGATCTCTACCAACACGATCAATATTGATCATGGAAGGAAATCATGATAATAAAATAAAAGCCATAACCTTATTTTTCAAATATATAAATATCTTATTATATCACAGTTATACATAATTATATATTATATATTATCTTGGTTAACATCATTTAAAAACATGCCCCAAGTCGAGTGTAAGCTAAGAGAATGGAGAGCTGTCGTGAGCCAAGGTAGGTGGCTTTGGAAACCACCTACCCTTCCCATGCAAAGTAATAAAAGTTACCATCTTGGGAGGAGGATACCCACTCCTCCCTTGCTCTCAGTCGATGTAAGGTTCATGAAAATGGTTATAGAAACAGAGGCACTCGCGAAAGAGGAGTATGCCCGGACCAGGAGGGATAATCGTTCCATCGATTGTGGAAAGAATGAGGAGAAAAGGATCAGGTTCATCATCACGGTGAAGGATGGTTATACTATGGGCCAAGGAAGGAAGGTGTGTTTTCAACAACCTGACGTATTTATCCTAGAGGAACTCCATAAAATCAAACCATCGAGCTTAAGATTTCCCCTTCATATGCGCTTTAGGAGCAGTTGGGATACTAGGGATGACATACGGGGCCTCTAAAATGCTCATAGATTGATTGCAGTACACAAGTTTTGGAGGGGGGGTACATGGGAGAAAACATAGGGAGATGAAGTCTCGATCCATCCAGAATTTGATGATATCAACACAATAGATAACAGGAAAATGAAAGGTTGGTGGCAGCTGCATCCAAAGGAGAAGTAGTGGAGCATTGGTATCCACTCACTCACTCCCTCTGGTCATAAATTTGGTCTTATGTCAACAATTATGGTCTGTAATAGAAGGTCGAGGGGGGATCCAACTAAGCAGAGTCATAGGATCATATGTCGAGGGTAAAACAAGAAATTGAGGATGCAAAGGCATCCTTCCACCTCTGCATTCCTGAAAACATTCAAGGAAAACTGCATCATGCCAAAAATTGGGTTAGAAAAGAGAAGGACTCTCTCCATGCTAAAGCAAAGTGGCAATAAATGCAAAATTGGGTCCAGGATACTAGTACCTATCGCACAAGTGAGACTAAGCATGGAAAAACTATGCTACTATATTGGCAAAGCAAAACTCTGTTTGGCAAGGTTTTAATGAATAATCAAGTAGAGCAGGACAGAAAGGTAGAGGAATTTCAAATTCAGCTTTAGATCCTTAATGACGGGTTCAATGCCCTTAAAAACATATTCGATTTCTTGGTAAAGGCTCTTACAAGCTTGGACACAAAGCTAAATATCCTACCCCAAAATACGATAGGAATGGTCTTCAAGATGCAGCTTGTTCCCTAGCAAAAGCAAGCCTCTGTTCAGAACTCCGAGGTGCCATTTATTTCAATCATAGATGATGATTACAATGGATAATTTCTTTCTCATAACTCAGATGGTTTTTTGTTGGATAGAAAAGGGAGAAGTTTTTTTATTACTAGTATAGTAAATCTCTCTATTGCCTATGTTAAAATCTAGACTGCAATATGGACAAAAACAAAGACAATATTGCACTGTGATTGGTCTGGTTTCCAAAGTGGTAGACCAGTCTGGTGCCATCTATGTTATCTCTTATTTGAATTGATATAATATAGACTAGTTAAAATATAAAAAAATGTAAAAACACTAAAATCTAGGTATAAGCTTAGCTCATAAATATGCACTATGTGACATAAGATATATGCAAATACCTAATAATACTCATATGTTAAAATGACCATTATGAAAAAAAAATGTTAAAATGATATGCCCTATTTGCCAAAAATGTATAGAGAATCCTAAAGGAAAACACTTTATGGACTCAAATACATCCATCCTCTTAGTATAGAAGACTGGATTCATAACAAGACTCCAAGTTACAAGAACATTTCAAACATGTGGAACGCTACTCTATAGGCATTCGACCTTGTGGCAGACTGGCTCCAGTGGAAAGTTGGCAATGGTGGGAAAGTACGAATTGACATAGACCCATGGACAGGATGTATGGGTGGTCACGCTCTGCTAAATCATTTGGTAGAATTTCTATAGGAACAAGGTATTTACTTCCTCCATCATATTAGTGACAGGGTTAATTCAAATCATTTTAGACAAGTATGGCTTACAGCAGAGCATCTGGATATTCCTTTGCTGGATCGAGACTCTTGGAAAAATTACATCTTTGCTTTAGAATTATCCCATATTAAATTGGAAGATACGGAGGATGGAATTATATGGTGTAGAAATTCTGTGGTGGGTATATACGCCACAACTAGGTTACAAAGTGCTCAGAGAACAACGAGATTTCCCAGATCACTCTTGGTGGCACACATAAATTTGGAAGTTAAATGCCCCTTTAAAGGTAAAACTCTTCTCTTGGTTTGTATTATCCCAAAATATTCCAGTGTGGAGTATCCTATGCAAAAACATATATGAAGGATCAGGCAGATTCCCTTTGTGCAAAACAAAAATGAAACGATCGAGCATATCCTTATTCACTGCTCTTATATCCAACATATGTGGAAGATCGCTTAACGGGTTAAGGGTTTGTTGCACAATTGGGATGGGACTGATTTACAGGATGCATTAAAAGGTTGGATGGATGATCCAATCTCTTCAAATCTCACCTCTCTTCCATTATTCTTCATTTGGAATACATGGAGAGCCCGGAACTACACTACATTTGAAGACCGATCTATCCCCCTGGGAGTATATGCATACAAAAGCATAGCCACTTAGGAAGCTATACCACCACCGAAAAAGAGAAACAATGACAGAGTACTATTCGAGGAATAGGTAGATCGGTCATATCCTTGGTGCTTCTTTGACGGTGCCTCTCAAGGAACCCCAAGGATTGGAGGAGCAGGGGATATTATTTTTACATTAGCTGAAATCTGGTCAAAATTTGCAGCTACTCTCAGGCCCAACACAGACAATAGAGCAAAGATGCTTGCTTTAAAATATACATTACAACTTGTTCTCTCCAAAGGCATTGAGAGCTTACAGGTCATCGGAGACTCAAAGTTGGTTGCAAATTGGATCCTTTATAGGTGTACCCATCAAAACATCTTTCTCATGCCCATTTATGAGGACATCATCAATATTATAGGCATTTTCAAAATAATCATTTTTCAACATGTCTATAGAGAGAGGAACTCAATAGCAGATGGGCTATCGAAAATTGGACTTCAGTTGGGTCCAGGTCATTGGTAAGGACGGGAAGGTTCAAACGGTACTATTATTGAAGATGATCCAGGACTTACTGCTATTTAAACAACTAGCCTCCAGACTACTCTTAATAGGCTAGTTTTCATCCGGAAAGGCTACTTCCTTTTTTGATCTTTTATATTTGTAACTATATGTCATTGTAATCACGACATATGATGTATTTTCAGTAAAGGATGAAGAACATATAGATAAATAGATGCTACTCTCATTGAGACCGTACAAAATATGAAGGTTCACATATACTAATATACGTAACATGGCCACCGACCCTTAAGAATGTGATTCATTTTATCTTAATAAAATGAATTGCGAGAGTTTTTTCCTAAGGAAAAAATTGTTAAAATGATATAATACAAGTGTTTATTATTATAAATATAGTAATAAGTATTCCTTTTCAAAATCTCTTAACAAAATAATGTACTTTTAATTTTATAGCAAAGTGTTATTTGGAAATTCATTGTTACTTTACTTAAGTTTAAACCCATTACCATTTATAAACCAACCACATGATTCCATATCGTAAGAAATTTATTTTAATATGATCTCAATTGTGATCCAAGATTATCCTTAGTAGGATAGATATTTTTAATTATTTAGAGTGGTCAAAGTGTTGATTTAGGTGTATTGATTTTGCCACATAATTAATCACATGCACTCTCTCCTATTTGAAATTTATTTACCTTCTTGGAGAAGCTCTTGACCTCTACATTTTTTGTTGTTGTGTAATTTCAAGACACTTCAACTAATTAAACTGTATTCATAAAAATATGATTAGATTCACTCCAACCATACAATACACACCTTATTTTATATATGTAATCATCTCACTTATCTCCCTTACAACCTAAAATTCAATTCACTAATATTAATCACAAAACCTTATAACTATCACATTTTGATAGTATCCCATTGTATTCATACTCAATATATATTATATGTTATTTTACTTTACCTTTTTTATGTTTAATTTTATAAGTTGCACGGTTATCCTATAACCTCTCATACATAGTAGAGTAATATTCAATAATTTGCCAAACTCTTTACAACATTATTTAATGATCATCAACATAACAATGCCGATTTTCTCATTGATCACATCAATCACAATGTTAAGGGTAGTGTGAACATATACCCATAACTCACCTTTTTTTTTCATAGAAAAAAGATCACAGCCTTACAAAATTATTAATTCTGAACCATATTGTTCATGAGGCACAAGTGCCATACATTTATCTACTCATATTGTGCAGTCCATTATTTCACATAAGTTATCCATGATTACATCATTTTTGTAATGTTTACTATCAACATACAAAAAAAGTCCATGCCTATGATATGTTCCATGGGTATAGGAATACCCATGTACATATGCTAATGCAAGAAGGGTCTTGGATCTATCTCCTTGATCTGGTTTTTGTCAATCTCCCAAGCAGTTCCAGCTCCTTAAGCAAGTAGAAGCCCTGCTTTGGAAAGCTCATCTGCTTTTGTGTTTAGTTCCCTATAGATGGGTGTGAGAGAGATTTCCTCTAAAGACCCAAGGAACCTACATACTCTTGCAAAAATAAGCTTGAGAAAGATCCATAACTCACTTTTCTTTGTTTGTTTAGCTTTTGGACATCTACCCATATCACATGTATCTTTGTTTGTTTAATAATCCACTTCAATTATAAAATACTTTGACGTAATAATCATATGAATATAGCTATGCCCATTTAAATATTTCCATCACTTTGTACTAGAAAATGTAATGATGTCTAAGATTCATAATAATGACAATGTTACTATTTTATTAATTCTTCCATTATTTTTTTCAATTAAAAAGTTCATATTTTATTGCTATGTGTCTTCCCCATGAATAAAACATGTAGAGTTTTGGTCAAATATAATAAAAGAAATTGGCTCCATTAAATCTTCTCGAAACCTTAAATTTATCATTCAAATATAAATGACAAGTATACAATATGATGTTTATTATTTTCACCAATAGTCACCATAAAATGATTCATTAATCACCATTTCTATTACATATGTATTCCTCATTATCAACTTCCTTTGTGTGTGTGTGTGCGCGCGCGCGTGTGCATGTGCACCCTTTGTATCCCCTTTCTAAAAATTATCTCCTTTTGAAAAAAATCATTTTTCATGCTTGTATTGCTTACTCTAATGATATGAATAATCTTTATCTCTTCAAAGTAAATAAATATACACACACTTAACCTTTTACTACCTTACCATGAATCGATGTAGTCATTCAAATTGCAAATTTACTTCCACTCACTTTCATTAATTCAAATAAAAACTCAAAACCCTGTCCTATTATAAAATAATTATATATGTCACTCATACTTTACCACTTGTTGAGTCATAAATTCGCCACCCAATATTGTCTCACAAAGTGTTGCAAGGCATATCTAAGACTACTATATATAATATAATAATAAGGTAGGACCCCCCGCAAGTAAAATGATATGTCAACAATATATTGGTGAAGGATTGTTTGGAATTACAAGTTGGATTGGGATTATTCTTTCATATCTTTTGGTTTTAGATGGGCCCGTTGAGAGACTCATACTTCTACATGTTTGAAGTTGAAATTACTCTATTGTTTGATCGAGGTATAAATTGCAAAACAAATGACCTTTATTAAAACCTTGATGGCTTAAATTTTAGAATGCCTACATATAAGTTGAACACTTATGGTTGATTTCTAATGTCAATCCTAGAGATGGTGGTTCTATACTGTATATAGAACATTTGTGTTTTACCCATTGCGACCTATGTTATGTTGTGCAATTATATGATAAACACTATAGTGTCATGAGCAAGGATTGATTGCATTAAAGGTTCGATCTTAGCATTGGAAAGGTGGTTGCATTAAAGGTTCGATCTTAGCATTGGAAAGGTGGTGAGATACATCATATAAAGTGTAAATGCATGCATTCATGTTTTGATCGCATTATGGAAAGTGATAATTTGGCAATTGGATCAAAGGATATGATAAGATTTTCTCCATTTATGAGACTAACAGTCGGATCAATGTTTAAAATGGTTGTTTTTGTAAAGCAAAAATGGTTGATGTGGCATGCTAGTTCAGCTTATCTGGATCATGTTTATTGGTTAACATAGGTTGTATTATCAAAAGTGCAAAGAACATGGCCTGGGGTTGGCATGGTGCATGATGTAACATTCGATGTTGAGTACGTGACACTTTAATGTTGGAAATTCCCGATTTTTCATCCAGGTTTGTGGTTTGTTTCATTGTTCATTTGAAGTTTCCTGTATGCTCGCACATGGAGGTTTGGAAACTGTTTTTAATGCTCATTCAAAGAAGATTTTGGTGTGTTGAAAGGTATGTTAACAAGCAATATGCTCCTTATCAAATGATGAATTTGCAATATAATTTATTTTGGCTCTGCTTGAATGGTTGAATGGCATCTTGTTTGCAATGCACCTTTCCCCTTTTCCTTAAATAAAAAAATATGCTTCAGATAAGATGGTATTTTCAAAGTTGAAAGGGTTGTTGAATGTCAATTTAAATAATGGAATTTTGGTTGCAAAGATTGTTTGTTTTTCTGGAAGCGTTGTTGGTTTGGTTACTGGTTGAAAATGAACTCGCAGTTCTGTGCATGAATTTAAAACCTTCCTGGTATCTTGCTTTGCATGTCCCTTGTCTTGAGTTAATTGAAGAGAAAAAAATGTCAAATATTGACTATTGTTAGTCTGCACGTCACTATTTGTTTTGGAAGAAGTTACGCATGGAATTTTTACAGTCAATAAATCAAAGAAATTGTTCACTCTTTAAATAAATGAATTACAGTCATTCCTCCTCGATTTATCTGGGCATGCGGCCGTTTTATGTCTAATGGGTTTTGAACTCAAACTTCTACACTAGTAAACAAATGTTGAAGTTGAATTTTTGTTCAAGCTCGCAGGCCGAGTTAGGGTTTTTATGTTGACTCCTCCTTGAATTGTCAAACTTTTATTTCCCTTGTATGAACTCAATGTTCAACTTCTGGCGGTTTGTTTTAAACCTTCCTGGAGAAATAAGGGAGTCTTTGAATTAACTGGGTTTTGTGTGATATATTAACTCATAAGCCACAGGAAGAGTGATCTCTACTACCAAAGGTTTTAACCTCAAACCTCCCGAAAGCTTCAATAGCTTGTTGGTTCCGGTTGAGTTTTAATTTAAACAAATGGTTTGTGGGTTTATTTTCAGACTAAAATTCATGGCAAGACTGCCATATGACTTGAAGAATTGCATTTAGAGTTTGTAGTGATTGCTATGATATATGCGTTTTTGGTTTAAAACTCTGAATCAGATTTGAAGGTTTAAACATTCAAATGCTTGCAGTCAAGGTTAAAAATTCCCATAGTGGGGTTGGGTTGTCTGCAGTCATTATTTAAAATGCCGCAATGTTGGTGTATGATTTGCTAAAAATGTTTTTAATTGCAATTCACATAGTCAAGGCAATATGCCCGCAGTTAGTCATAAGAATGCCCGCAGTTAGTCATAAGAATGCCCGCAATCTTGACTTAAAATGTCCACAGTTGGCTTTGAAAAGCCCATAGTATGCTCGCACTCGACTTAAAATTCCCACGGGTAGTCACTAAATTCCCACAAGTGATTGGAAATGCCCACAATAAAGGTTAAAAACATTGGAATTAATATGAAAATGCCTGTCACGGGGTCAAGTTGTCTGTAGTCATTGTTTAAAATGCTCACTGTTACTTTCTGTTGAAATTTGATGTTGGGTGCTTGCTCAAGATTAGTGGGTCTCTTTTTGGTTGGGAAATGATTACAATTAGTGGGTCTCTTTTTGATTGGGAAATGATTACAATTAGTCTACATGGTTGTCAAAATATTTTATGGGCCATGAGAGTTGTTATGTATAATTCGATTGAGACACTCACTATTTGTTTCTGAAAAGGCAGTTGCAGGATTGAAAATCTTCATATGGGAAAATGGTATATCAATCCCAGTATGATCATGCATTTCGATTATGATTCAATTAGTCTTCAATGTATGAATTGTGTTTTTAGATTGGCGTGGTTTCTACTGTTTGGGATTCTAGTTATATGGAAGATTTGTTCATTAGTCATGAGGGTTGTTAATGTTGAAATACTTAACATTCGTTCTGCTACAAGAACGATGTTTGATAAGAAGAGTTGGTGTATAATGATTGGTGAATAGTTCATAGTCTACTCTTAGACTTGGAAGATTTTGTTTGCACTTCTTTTAAATAAGTGTTGAAGTCTGTTGAGTTGGCAGCTTGATTTGAGCATATTTTGAAGGATTAAAAAATAAATTACTCTATCTTTATATGGTTAACATGTCTAAAAAGGCAAAATGGATGAAACGCATTGTTGATTGAATTTAATAAGCAATTATGGGTTGTGTTTCTTGGGTTTAAAATTGAAGACATGGTTATCATATGGGAAAATGGTATATCAATCCCAGTATGATCATGCATTTCGATTATGATTCAATTAGTCTTCAATGTATGAATTGTGTTTTTAGATTGGCGTGGTTTCTACTGTTTGGGATTCTAGTTATATGGAAGATTTGTTCATTAGTCATGAGGGTTGTTAATGTTGAAATACTTAACATTCGTTCTGCTACAAGAACGATGTTTGATAAGAAGAGTTGGTGTATAATGATTGGTGAATAGTTCATAGTCTACTCTTAGACTTGGAAGATTTTGTTTGCACTTCTTTTAAATAAGTGTTGAAGTCTGTTGAGTTGGCAGCTTGATTTGAGCATATTTTGAAGGATTAAAAAATAAATTACTCTATCTTTATATGGTTAACATGTCTAAAAAGGCAAAATGGATGAAACGCATTGTTGATTGAATTTAATAAGCAATTATGGGTTGTGTTTCTTGGGTTTAAAATTGAAGACATGGTTATCAAAACCATTTCAATGGACATAATTGAATAAAATTTGAAGTTGTTCAGAATTAGAAAATAGATAAAGAATACAAGAGCATGGATCATGGATTTAAAAGATGATTGTGTTTACTCTTTAAATTAATAATGATAAGATTCTAGGAGAATGTACACCCATGGCTGACAATGATTATGATGTTGACTATATCTTGTTTGGAAAATATTAATTGGATATTTGAACATGTTCCATCTTTGTTCCCCTAATCAGTTTTTACACAATTCATCCATTTCCTTTTCATTTTCCTAAATATACCTTATTCCTCGTCAAAAAAGAGTAACAATTTGTAGATTGATGCAATGTTCAATTTGGAAGTAATGGAAATTGAAGCATATTTTGAATGATTCTCTCCTTGTTTCCTTCAAAGTTTCGCATGCATGATTGTTGTTTTGAACACAACCATCAATAAATTATCTCGAATGCAAATTTATTTGATAAGATTATTTAATGTTTGAAAATGTATTGATCTCATTTTCATTATCACATAGATGAGTTTCTTCAACGGAGGAGGTAATATATCAAACAAGGGTAACAGAGGAAATTGGGGAAGAGGCCAACAAACTGGTTGGCAAGGGGGAAGAAACAAAAGGCTGAGATTCCCAATTCATTTTGACGTTGATTCATAGGAATTCAATCAGCTTCTCCATGCTGGTTTTCTGAACTTGGATGGACAAGGCTACTTTCCACCCGTTAGACCATATACCAAACCACCCATATAGTCTCATACGATTATTGTTGGCATTCCTATACCACCACATGTGTCTATGTAGCTAGAACCTCAGAACAATGATGGTTGGACTCAAGTTATCCCAAATTAACCACCTGGTGTCTAGGGATGACCTACCCTTTCATTGACTTTGCCTCCCCCTCCGCCTCCTGAGCAACATAATCGTCAAATTTTCTCAATAGCCTCTCAAACCCAACTATTACAGCCTAATGATGAGCTAAAAGTCTCTCCCAATTAGTCAATGCCAAGTAAAGGAAAAAGGCCCACCCTTCCTATAGAATCCAGTTCAACAAAAGCTTCATCCCACTTGATTACTTCACACCCTATTATGCTAGAGGTCAATATTCAAGCAAGGAACATATCCTTGGGTGATATGCAGTCATGGCAGTCATCAAACAAAAGGGAAGAACTTGCTCAGTTAAGAAGGACACTCTCCAAGGGAGTGAACAAGGAGAGATTGCCTCTGACATAAAATATGGATTTTGATTTGGTTGGAAGTTATTATTACTTTATTTTATTTTTACTCATGGATATATTTTTTACTATATTTGAGTGACAACATACTTATAAGCATGTTTTGATATATTTTGATACATTTTGGCAAATGTGAGGGTGTTATGAAAGATTACTTTTACTCTATTTTATGAATTATGATGTTTATGTGGCATATCATATGTTTTGTTACTGGGAGGAACAAGGGGAATATTGGAGAAAATGGAAATTATAAAGGGGGTCCCACCTATTAGTTATCTTACTATCTTTATCATATTTAAATAAACTTGCATTAATTAATTAAAGTATCATAACTAAAAGGTAATTCCAATTGCCTCAACTTCTTTTTCAAAAGGGAGGCACAAGAAGGATCAAGGCAAGAGAGAATAGAGAGGAATTCTGATAAAGGTTTGCTCTTGTGTTCAAAGTAAGATATTTTCATTCTTTCATTCATTTCTAAGTTACCTATGGCTGAGATCTTCTTGTTGATAGTAGGATTATGTTGAAGGTGGAAAAAGAAGGTTCAAATACTATCATCTTCTTCTTCTTTTTTAACAGAAACGGCTAATAGCATTGATTATATATAAAAAAGGAGAATTACATCAAAATAGATTGATCAGATTGCTCCCATGAAAGAAAGACAACCATTAATCCCAATTCATCATGTTCCAGCTGGTAATTGGCATGATACCTTTCTGTCCTGTGGAAGCTATAACATCTAACAAACTGTCCTAAGAGAAGTATGCAGAAGAAGAACATTGCTGATAGTCTGCCTTATACAAAATCTGGGCATTGAGCCCATCCATGATGCTAACAAAATACTAAAGCCTAAACTGAAAATAACAGAGTTCCTGTGCATAGTGCTAGAAAGCATAGGTAACATAAATAAACTAGAAATCCAACCCGTGGCCAGAGTAGACAAGCTGCTAGTGAGGACCAACATCCATGTCCGCGCCCACAGAGTCCGCAACCATATTCTTTTCAGTGCTGAGGTCCACGAAGTTACTAGCTGTTGCCATGAACTTCTGCAGCTTTTCCATTTTTCGATTGATGTCCTCCAGCTTGCTGCCAGTTACTTTGAGCTTCCGGGCCTTGGGGGGGTAGGCTAGACCCAAGGTTTCCTCCAAATGCTCTATTTTTTCGACCACACAAATATTTTGAGCTTTGACCTCAGAGTGAGAAGCAGTTGCAAAATTATAGAGACGAGATATTACCTTATTGAACTCAATGTTTTCACCACGAACCATTCTCACCTGCAGCTCCAAGTCTTGTAGACGGTCCAGGAACTCCACCTCAAAGTTAGAAATGTTGTGTTTCCCATCCTGCCCGATGACGTTCCCTACCCCTGCGTGCCTTCGGCAGGGGCCAAGTCCAGGGTGGCTCTCGTGCTCTGCTGAATCGCCCCACCTTTCTTCCGGCTGTACTCCCTTGCCACACCCAACATTGGAGCCTTGTCCAGTCTTGCAACACCTTCCCCGGGTGGGATTCTCATCCCTCTGATATCGCCCAACTCCACGGAAATAGTGCTCCCCACCACGCCCGACTCCATGATGAGCCATTTCCTTACCAACACAGAGAACTTTCCAAACAACAAACAACAAACGCTGATCTAGATCGAACATGGCGACGAGAAGATAGGAAACAGAGGAATGAATTCTGAAGAATGCCCGGAGGCAAGGTTTTATCAATCCAAGGAATCCACATGCCAGCCAACTGGCAGTACTCTATGGATCATTAACTTCATGCATGCGAGGGTAGCGATCGAAAGGGGAAGGAGCCGCCACTTCTCCAAGGGAGAGATCCCAATAAATATCAATTATGATGCTAATTAAATGAATATAGTCCATAAATGAGGGAGTGGGTAGAATGTAGGATCTTAGGACTTAGTCTTAAATCCAACTCTTAGTTTAAGAAATCCAAGAAGTTTCCAAGATATCATTATCGAGCCTTAAGGTGCCATAAGCAAGCTCAACTCCAATATTCACCATCTCATCCGCTTTCTCATTCAACCCACGCAAAATATGAAGGAAGGTGAGCTCATGGAATTCAATACTGATGCATTGAAGGAGGTGATGCATTTTGGAGATGGGGTCTTTCCTTTTGGCAATAAGACGCCTGGCTTCTCTGATTATGATTAGAGAGTCTCCGAGAACAGTGAGTTTCTTGATTCCCAGGTTGGCTGTAGTCTCCAATCCTTTGATGAGTCCTAGACATTCCGCTACGTTATTGGTCTTCCTCCCAATGCCCCAGGCAAAGTATTTATGCTTGTTCCCCGTGGAGTCTAGAATTACTCCCCCCGCACCTGCCAACCCTGGTAGAGTATCATCTTTTCTTATGATTAGAAGGTTAATCACTTGTTTTGGCAGTCTGTTCAATTATATTAGATTCTAAATTAACTTTCAGTATTGATGGAAATTGTTTTTGCAAAGTCAAGGCTGTAACATATTTAATGCATGATTGGTCCAACAAATTCTATCTTGATTTGTCCCTTTGTAAACACCAAAAATCTCTTTGTGATGTAACACCCCACCTTATAATTATAAGCATTATTTTAATCCTTACCCTCGTAGGGATTTGAAAGGAAAGATTTAAGTTGTAACTTGGAGAGATATTAATAAAATTTTATGTTGATTCTATCTTACTTTGAGTATGATTTTTCAATCTGGTATTGAATTTTTCATTTATTTTCAAACTATTAGTTGTCAATTTGTATAAAGTCTGTTTATAATAAATACACAATACTTCCTATTCTTCTTTTAATTTGTTTTATTTTGAAAAGAGAAAGCATCGGACACAAACACTTATTGTTTGTGGGCTTATTGATAATTTTCAGTAAGGCTATAAATTTAGGGTAAGAATCCTGCCTATTTGAAAGGAATGATAAGGACTTCCATTCCTTTTCATTAATGCCACATAGAAAAATAGTAAGTACTATTTCATAGAAAAATGAAGTGTTATCTTGTACTTTTGAGTTTACATAATTCCTCCTATAAATTTGGCATGTTTCAAGTTACTCTCTAAGGTATTTTCCATTTAGTTTATCCCTTATTTAAACGTAATTTGCTTATATTCTTCACAAGATTTAAAGCCATCATGGTATCTTTGATTAATGATGCTTGGGAATGTCAAGCATAATCACCATGCAACAAATCAACTATAATGTTAGTAGGAGATATAACACTCCCTTGCGTCTTCCATACAAAGTGGCTTCACAAGTTAAAATTTGGATTAAAATTTCTAACATATTGAAAAACTTGGTTATGGTTTATATCTAAACTTGGCTTTTTTAGGCATTGGAAATGCCTATATATATTATGGCACCAAAATGGAGAGTTGTGATTTGCTTTTATAATATATACTTAATCCTTCACATCACCATTGGAATCATCAATTTTCTATATACGTTGAAATACTTGTTTGTTCAATGGTTAATTTCCATCTTAATTTTTTAGTTATTGGTTGACATAACAACTATAAAACATGCACTACAAGTACCAAACATTACAAGTTTAATGTGAGAAAGCATATATATCGTTGACACAACAATAAGAAAGCATATATATCGTTGACACAACAATAAGAAAGCATGCATGCATGCACTTACTACCTTGCACTAACATGGAGATTCATTATGATTAACTATACATTTTCTATGCTACATGTATTAATATGTACTTCTTGCACATGCAACATTATTTTGATCATTGTCTCATTTTTTACATGTACCAGCATGTGTAATGCACCAATAACTTTAATAATAATTACTATGATAGGGGAAACTTATAATGGATAAAATAAAATCTAGTTTAAAAAAATTACCCAACATTTTGTTTTATATACTTATTGAAGGATATGAAGTTAGGCTTTGATACAAAATGTGAGGGCCATTTTCCCTTATCTAAAGTTTCTTATTAAATTCATGATTTGTATCATAATTATTCATTGTAGAAAAGAAAATGAATATATAATTTTAATTTGATATAATTAATAATGAGGAATGTATATTAACATGAAGATAACATCAATATCTCATTATATTACATAACAAGAAGTTAGTGTTCCACAATACATCATTAATTTAAATAATATGCTATTTTCTCAATAATCATTTAAATAACACCCCAAGCTTCCATCTTATCACTAGAAAATATTTTGATATTCATTTTCCTTATCCAAGACAATGACCAATTTTCAAATAAATAGTAGTTGAAGGATTCCACATTGAAAAGTAATCCCTTTATGTTTTTACATAGTAACATAACTATTTGTTACCACAATGTTAATGCTCCAACTTGCAAGTTAATCATAATGAAATATATAACAAGTAAACAATCATAAATAATAATTAGATGCATACTTAATGTTAAAGTAAGATTTATTAAGTTAAAGTAAGATTAATGCATGGATGTCACTTGTCATGCATGCATATACAACTTATTTTAATAATAAGGAAAATGAGCTTATAAGAGGAGGGGTTAGGACTTCATGGGGATATTTTTTCTTCTTCCATTGGGGCGGTTGGTGGGGGGTTTATGGAGGTCCAACTAGTCTCTTGCATGGGATTTTCTTGTTGGAGGAGGAGGGTGAGAGGATTTTAGTACTATGGTCACGAGGTATTTGTTTGACATAGTTTTATTGATTGAGGGCTCGGGGTTGGTTAGGAAGAGAGTGGTCCCCACATGTGGTTTACTAAAATGTTGCTTGTGTTGGTTAGGGTGCTTGCTTCAACAACACCATTGTAAGTCTAAACTTAGATATGTCTTCCTCTTATTTCCGTATTCTACTTAAATTTATGGCTACTATTGCAAATTACTATTGCTATGAATTTAAGCTAAGTAAAATGTATATTGCTCTTACATGAAAAATATACCCCCTAATGTGAATTTAAGGCACTACATTATGGTATCAGAGACATAAGCTCAAACCCTTGCATCTTTTTGTGTTCCTCCTTCAATGGCAATGCGAATCAATTGACAATGTTACCGAGAATCTCCGGGTAAAAAGATAGGCCTAGTAGCTACATGGTGGAGATGGGACCTTTGAATGTTGCATATACCCCTACATCCGGATCTTCATCCTTTCATGTGAGAAATGGCTTGGGCCATCGTCTCCTCTGTGAACATTCGAAAAAATAAAAAATTCTTGACATATATGTGGAAAGCACTTCGCTTTTTGTATGTAATACTGGATTATAGCACCATACGTTGGTGATGGGGGTTCTTTCTTGTCCACTGATGCTTCTTCTGCTACGGGTGATGCCCTTGGCCATGCCTTTGCCACTTGGATGTTGGGTTTCTCGGGTGATGCTATTGGTATTTCCAATGGACCTAGAACAAAATATTTTCATCTCTTTCAACTTATAAACAATATAGGATCACTGAAAGAATAACTATGCACATAAGCAATAGAGACACAAGAGTTTATCTTGGGAAAACCCAAACTCAGGAAAAACCCAACAAGCCTTTCTTACTCAGAGATTCAGTACAATAAAGATAAAAATCATAAGAAGAATAGATGCCAAAGAAAACAACTCCAAAAGTCTTCTGCAACCCAAAATTTGTCCTCCTTTTGCTTGAGCGAACTTGCTTGAGTTGACTCACAAATGAGGAGGGTGAATCCTCTATTTATACAGTACTTTTGAGTGATTTTCCCAACTGGGCCAACTTGTCGTTTTACTAGGTAGTGTTTCCCATTGTTTGGGGTAGTTTTACCCACTACTTTCTGTGGGGTAGACTTGTCTCTTTTGTAATTATAAAAATGCATTTTATTTATTTATTTTGTAAGTCGGCTTTAGCTAGTGAGGATACCTTACGTAGATACAAGAACAACACTCCCTCTTAGCTAGAGAGGTATCATCATGTTGGAACACATATGAGCATCATCTGATCATCACTGCTGGACTCGTACATTTGAGCATCATCTGATCGTCACGGCTGGACTCGTACATCTGAGCATCATTTGATCGTCATGGTTGGACTCGTACATCTCGTCATCATAAGAAAGGTCAACACAGTCCATACAAGACAACATCCCACACAAGGATCCAAGTATACTCTACACAAGAGTCCTCTCCACACAGGAGAATGTTCCTTACAGGAACAATAGTTCACACAGAACTCATCTTGATCTTCACAGGACTGCCTGTCCTTACTGTACTAAGCTCATCTTGGTCTACACAAGACCGCCTATCCTTACTGGACTAATTTCATCTCGGTCTACACAGGACCACATGTACTTACTGGACTAATCTCTTCTCGGTCTACACAGGACCGCCTGTCCTAATTGTACTGAGCTCTTCTCGGTCTACATTGGACCGCCTGTCCTAATTGGACTGAGCTCTTCTCAGTCTACACAGGACCACCTATCCTAACTGGACTGAGATCTTTTCGATCTACACAGGACCCCCTGTCCTAACTGGACTGATCTCTTCTCGGTCTACATAGGACCGGCTGTACTAACTGGACTGAGCTCTTCTCGGTCTACACTGGACCGCCTGTCCTAACTGGACTAAGAGCACTCCCTCTCACTGAGGGAAGCATTCTCCAATACTCCAAGTCTTTCACAGAAGTATGCAAACTTCACTTTGGAAAGAGGCTTGGTGATAATGTCGAAAATTTGATCATTAGTCGGAATATATAGGAGTTGAACTACTACTCTCTATACCATGCCTTTAGTATAGTGGTACTTGATCTCCACATGCTACAACTTCTCCCTCTGTACTAGAGCATACCACAACAAGTTGTACTACTAGACACTGTTGCTCATCCATTAGTGTTATGTCTCATCAAGTTAGTCTACTGAGATGCACTTTATGTTCTCTCAATAATACTGGATGGCAATCTAGACTCCCTCTGGATCTCTGCTGCAGATTACTTCTGCAACTTTGCATCATACTCTCCTTTTGGAGCTGATCAATGGCTAGTACATCAATATGTATGAGGTGTCATCCCTAATGCTATTTGCATCCTAAACATCAACTCTCATAGAGAAAATGGGAGTATCATAGATTCAATCAATTGTTACTAAATTTGAATCGGAAGCATACTCAGCTTCTTCAAATTTGTGTAGACATGAACTTATGGTCCATCACCCCGAATCTCTCAACTATGTACTCCCTCTAACTAAGGGATATTTCATCTGGTCTTGGCTATACTTATAATCTCAAGAATTAATGCATCAAGCTAAGACCCTTCATTTTGAACTCACAGGACAAATCCCTCTGTACCTGTCAATAGATCTCTCTGTCTCGGTGGGGAACCGATCACTAGTATACACGATCAAGGAATCATCATCAACAACATGTGTCATCTGCACATGCTGAATCTCGGGCCATTGATCTAACTGGATTTATATTGCACCTCCTCTGAGGTCAACTGAGTGGTTCTTGTCCTAGAGCATGCTAATTCTCCACTTAGGCACAAGTAACATTCTACTAAAAGCTAAGTGCTATTCATGTAGGCCCCACATTTTAGGTATCATACCGTAGTAACTGATGAACCTCAGAGAACTTACCTGTTGCTACTAATTGCAACTCCTTATGTTAGTCAGAAGGATGAATATATAGTCATCCACTGATCTTGAGAGTCATTTCTTAGCATCCTGCCCCCTCTCAAATACTGAATATCAACGGAATCTTAATATCGCTGACTACACATCCATCACTTGCTCTTCAAAACAACTCCCATCATCCTTTTCTTGTAGGTCATAGCATATGGGCTTTCCCTACAATCCAGATTTTGTCAAATAGTCAATAACATTGCATAATGACGAAAATCAAATTATATTTCAATGCAATGACAATAGTTTACACAATCATATAAGCATCTTAGCCAATGCTCCAACACAACATCCATCCATATCCCAAACATACTTGGTGACTATCTAGATGCCTTCCATCTCCACCAGAACATACTGTCGGGAGCGTGCACTGCTCCAGTATGTTAGCAAAGAGGTTTCATCCTAGACTAGTTCCATCTAAGGTTCATGGAATGTTGTGCAACAATACAAGCTGCTTACTCAACATATACATAATATGTACTATAAGAGCCTACTGCTCTTCAATCTTAGTCATATATAAATATGTTATATCATAACATGCGTAACACACTTCCTGATTCTAAGAATACATATATGCATACAACTGTTATGAACAATCGGATTTGATCTACAAGAGCAATAATGACAAATGATAATCCAAATACAAATACTTGTCTTTTATTTTTTTTGTGTGGGCTCCCTCTTGATCTCTGCCTTCTTGCAGGGATCACCGGAGTCCTTAGATCTTTATCTTCTTTCTTGTCGGAAGCCCATTGAAGAAACTGCAACCTGGATGTACATTACCAATGACAATCTCCTCATCTATAGATAATTCAATCATTGGTGTACTAGAAGAAGAACTCCTTTCGACAGTCGTCATCTTCTGCATTCCTTGACCTCTTTGGTGGAGTCTCTTCATCAACATCAACTGTGGAGGCACGTTCCTTTCTCTTCTTTGATTTGCATTGATTCTTGTAGTGACCAAACTTTCTGCAATTGAAGCATTGGATTTGTGAAAGATCTTTCTTCTTCCTTTATTATTCCATAGTTGAATTCGCCCTCTCAAGGCAAGTTGAATTAACCTCCTTTTCTTCCTTATCTGTGGTCAGAACAATGAGAAGCAACAAACCCTAATTCTTGACCTCCTGTAGTAATTAGGTCAAAATTGGAAATTTTTAGAATGAAAATCTGCTCCCACATGAAGATGTGCCTTCCTAGGGTGAGATCAATGATGCTAAGGGCGATCCAAATCTGTGGATGAAAGAGGTAGAAACAAGAAACCCTAGTTTCCAAAAGTAATCTCTTTCAACATTGCTCTGATACCATGTTAGGTTTTAATTATAGCAGTATAATTTTCATCTTTTTCAACTTATAAACAATATAGGATCACTGAAAGAATAACTACGCACGGAAACAATAGAGACACAAGAGTTTATAGTTTATCCTGGGAAAACCCAAACTCGGGAAAAACCCAACAAGCCTTTCTTACTTAGAGATTCAGTACAATAAAGATAAAAATCATAAGAAGAATAGATGCCAAAGAAAACAACTCCAAAAGTCTTCTGCAACCCGAAATCAGTCCTCCTTTTGCTTGAGCGAACTTGCTTGAGTTGAGTCACAAATGAGGAGGGAGAATCCTCTATTTATACAATACTTTTGAGTGATTTTTCCAACTGGGCCAACTTGTCGTTTTACTGGGCAGTGTTTCCCATTGTTTGGGGCAGTTTTACCCACTGCTTTCTGTGGGGCCGACTTGTCTCTTTTGTAATTATAAAAATGCATTTTATTTATTTATTTTGTTGGTTGGATTTATCTAGTGAGGATACCTTACGTAGATACAACAACAACACTCCCTCTTAGCTAGAGAGGTATCATCACGTTGGAACACATCTGAGCATCATCTGATCATCACGACTGAACTCGTACATTTGAGCATTATCTGATCATCACGGCTGGACTCGTACATCTGAGCATCATTTGATCGTCATGGTTGGACTCGTACATCTTGTTATCATAAGAAAGGTCAACACAGTCCATACAAGACAACATCCCACACAAGGATCCAAGTATACTCTACACAAGAGTCCTCTTCACACAAGAGAATGTTCCTTACAAGAACAATAGTTCACACAAAACTCATCTCGATCTTCACAGGACCGCTTGTCCTCACTGGAATAAGCTCATCTTGGTCTACACAAGACCGCCTATCCTTACTGGACTAATTTCATCTCGGTCTACACAGGACCACTTCTCCTTACTGGACTAAGCTCTTCTCGGTCTACACAGGACTGCCTATCCTAATTGTATTGAGCTCTTCTCGGTCTACATTGGACCATCTGTCCTAACTGGACTGAGCTCTTCTCTGTCTACACACGACCACCTGTCCTAACTGGACTGAGATCTTCTCGGTCTACACAGGACCCCCTATCCTAACTGGAATGATCGCTTCTTGGTCTACATAGGACCGCATGTACTAACTGGACTGAGCTCTTCTCGGTATACACTGGACCGCCTGTCCTAACTTGACTAAGAGCACTCCCTCGGTATACAAAATGTTCTTTAACGGAGATTTATCAAATCAGTAACAGAACAATAGAAAAATGAAGAGTAACCCTTTCCCATACAAAATATGCCTATTTATAGATCATGCCCGTAGGTCATGTCTTTACAATCCGTAGGAAAAACCCTTAGGTTTAAAAAACTGTTACGGTTTTCCCTTAACCGGACGTGCTGGCTTCTGGTAGCGAATATTCCATCGTGGCTGCCTTCAGCGCATGCCTCACGTCTATATCGGCCTTCCTGTCGCACGTATGCCAATAGGTCGCTTTCATCGAGCCGCTCTCCCTCTAACGGTCTCGTGCGACTGGTTTAGGTAGTGTCTCTTTTGCATGTGCGACCAGTCGCTTTCTTTCCGCATTGCTCCTGCCCATCGCTTGGCACACCTAGAGCATCTTTACCAAAAATAGACCGCCGCCGGTCTAAACGGAATCTGTGCCGTCTTCCGTCCAACACTCTGCTCTGCCGGATCCACATAGACTGGACACATTGCAGCACTGTCTCCTCGTAGGATTGATCTTCGCAGCTCCTCTGACGCTGCGCTGCGCGCAACTTCGCAGCATCCCAAAAACTTGTACAAAAAAATACTTCAACTGAACTGCGCTAAGCTCCGCAGTTCCAAAAATCCTTCTTGCTCAAAATGCCCCGCTTGGGCCAGGCCCAACATGTAGACCCCACATTTCAGGTATCATACTATAGTAACTGATGAACTTCAAAGAACTTATCTATTGCTACTAATTGCAACTCCTTATGTTAGTCGGAAGGATGAATATATAGTCATCCACTGATCTTGAGAGTCATTTCTTAGCATCCTGCTCCCTCTCAAATACTGAATATCAACGGGATCTTAATCTGACTGACTACACATCCATCACTTGCTCTTCAGAACAACTCACATCATCCTTCTCTTGTAGGTCATAGCATATGGGCTTTCCCTACAATCCATATTTTGTCAAATAGTCAATAACATTGCGTAATGACGAAAATCAAATTATATTTCAATGCAATGACGATAGTTTAGACAATCATATAAGCATCTTAGCCAATGCTCCAACACAACATCCATCCATATCCCAAACATCCTTGGTGACTATCTGGATGCCTTCCATCTCCACCAGAACATACTGTCAGGAGCGTGCACTGCTCCAGTATGTTCGCAAAGAGGTTTCATCCTAGACTAGTTCCATCTAGGGTTCATGGAATGTTGTGCAACAATACAGGTTGCTTACTCAACATATACATAATATGTACTATAAGATCCTACTTCTCTTCAATCTTAGTCATATATAAATATGTTATATCATAACATGCATAACACACTTCCTGATTCTAAGAATACATATATGCATACAACTGTTATGAACAATCAGATTTGATCTACAAGAGCAATAATGACAAATGATAATCCAAATACAAATACTTGTCTTTTTATTGTTTTTGTGTGGGCTCCCTCTTGATCTCTCCCTTCTTGCAGGGATCACCGGAGTCCTTAGATCTTTATCTTCTTTCTTGTCGGAAGCCCATTGAAGAAACTGCAACCTGGATGTACATTACCAATGACAATCTCCTCATCTATAGATAATTCAATCATTGGTGTACTAGAAGAAGAACTCCTTTCGATAGTCATCATCTTCTGTATTCCTTGACCTCTTTGGTGGAGTCTCTTCATCAACATCAACTGTGGAGGCATGTTCCTTTCTCTTATTTGATTTGCATTGATTCTTGTAGTGACCAAACTTTCTACAATTGAAGCATTGGATTTGTGAAATATCTTTCTTCTTCCTTTATTATTCCATAGATGAATTCGCCCTCTCAAGGCGAGTTGAATTAACCTCCTTTTCTTCCTTATCTGTGGTCAGAACAATGAGAAACAACAAACCCTAATTCTTGACCTCCTGTAGTAATTAGGTCAAAATTGGAAATTTTCAAAATGAAAATCTGCTCCCACATGAAGATGCGACTTCCTAGGGTGAGATCAATGATGCTAAGGGCGAGCCAAATCTGTGGATGAAAGAGGTAGAAACAAGAAACCCTAGTTTCCAAAAGTAATCTCTTTCAACATTGCTCTGATACTATGTTGTTAGATTTTAATTATAACAGTATAATTTTCATCTTTTTCAACTTATAAACAATATAGGATCACTGAAAGAATAACTATGCACGGAAACAATAGAGACACAAGAGTTTATCCTGGGAAAATCCAAACTCGGGAAAAACCCAACAAGCCTTTCTTACTTAGAGATTTAGTATAATAAAGATAAAAATCATAAGAAGAATAGATGCCAAAGAAAATAGCTCCAAAAGTCTTCTGCAACCCAAAATCAGTCCTCCTTTTGCTTGAGCGAACTTTCTTGAGTTTAGTCACAAATGAGGAGGGCGATTCTTCTATTTATACAGTACCTTTGAGTGATTTTTCCAATTGGGCCGACCTGTCTTCTTTACTGGGCCGACTTGTCATTTTACCGGGCAATGTTTCCCATTGTTTGGGGCAGTTTTACCCACTACTTTCAGTGGGGACGACTAGTCTCTTTTGTAATGTGCATTGATCTAGGGCATGAATGTTTGCTTGGAAAACTACTTTCAAGTGTTCAATTTATGTTTTAATTGCACCTTTGCTGCCAAGGGATAAATACAAATCAACTCCACAAAAGGGTCTACTGAATGCTAGTTCTTGTAATGGCAACCACTATGACACAAAAATGATCATTTGCCCTTGAAATGTAGCCATGATGATGCAATCATCATGTTCTGTCAAGTGTGCCTCCCATTTATTAGTTATTTCAACGATCACGCAGGTTCAAGTCCATAACCAGTGAGAATCACCTAATGGAGACTCACTCTTACTATTGGCCTTCATTGTTGACATTTCACACTTTGTAAGTCTTCACTTCAACAAGATTTCATGAAATCCATCTAAAAAAAAAAACACTACATTGGTTCTGACTATTAAATATAAAATGATATGCAACAATTTGTTGAGAGAGCGACACTTCTATAAAATCCTGGAGTTCCCTTGATACCTCCTCAATGTTATGGTTCTCTCATAGTGGATTCTAAGAGGATTCACACAATTTATGTTGTTAGTAGATGCTCCAAGGAAATGTTTACTATCAAATATATGCTCCTAACATTGAAGTGCAATGTGGTATTTCATTTATTTTGTTGCATAGAGTTACCAAGTTATTTTGAATTACTTGTATTTCAAGAATATTCAAATACCGCTACCCTTAAGCCAAAGTATTTAAGCTCTTGATTCAAGCTGCTCAAACTCATCAAATTCATTAAACTTCTCTTTCTCTTACTCACCTTTGCAAGGCACATGTTCATGGTTGGATGATTTTGCCTAAATGGCATGTTATCATGGCAAGTCAGACGAACTGAAGAACTAGGGCATCATTATATCCGTGCAAGATGTGATTTATGTTATTATCATCTGTATCAAATTAAGAAGTAGAACCAAGTGAATGTTTGCCACAAAACCAGGGTTAACAAAAACAACTCCTCCATTTAGTATGCAAAACGGTCTAAGCTATTTTCATAACCACTTCAACAAAACCACATCATCCAAGCTGTCTAGCTTTTGTTTAATGTTATTTTCTTATTCATGGAAGGGAAAATAATTTCATGGTGTTTTTTAAACAAATTTGCAAAATAATCCAAGATATCCCATTTCAATGTGGAATTTTCTGATGTGTCGATTACATTGTCAACAAATGCAATTGCCTTGTTTTGTTCTACCTTGCTTTGATTAAATTAGTCATGTTTTTCTTATTTTGGCTTGGGAGGTTGACAAATTCACAAGGCATTCTCATTGCGAGGAATTCAATTTTAGCTTTTGTTGTTTTTATTAGAAATCCCTTCTTGGCTGCCTTTTCAATAAAATTTTCATTTTATGGATTATTTTCCTTTGGTGAATATTCAATCCTTCCTAAACTCCATATGGAACAAGAAGGATTCATTATTTTTCTTTTACAATCAATGGTATAATTGCATTCAGTAGGAATCATAAAAAAATTAGAGAAGGGTATATATATTCCAACTTGGATGAGATGTTGCTATATTTTTGTGATCAAGTTTTCATAAACTTTCTTATGACTGATAATATTGAATGTTTGAATGCTCTGGAGTTCTTGGAGCTTTTTCATTACTAAAATAATCTTTAATAAGATGATCTTTGAAGAGATTCCATATGGGAAATCCTTCATATCAACACAAACAACATCTAGATAAGGCAATTCTTAAAAAAAAAAACTTAAGGCTTATACTTTTACCTCAACATAGGCACATTGCATGAAAATATTAGGTAAATGCCCAAACAACAAAGGCTCAATGGAAGATTGTGAATTCAAGTCACTGAAGATAGATGGGTCAAAATATGTTAGTCCATATAAAGGATTAAGGCATCGTTCAAGCTCAAAGTGGTCAGTTGGATGATGACAAATCATAGCTCGACAATCAAAGCCAAGTTTCTCTAGGGTTTTGGTATTTTGAATGGGCTATGTAGTATGTATTGTTTTCCATAAAGAAGGGATTGTAACATTCATTTTAAATTTACAATATCACATAATCATTCTGGGACAGGGTGTCAGCTAAGTATTCTCTCCTTTCTATGGGTCCAATCCAGTGAAGAGGGGCAGTTCTAGGAGACACTTGGATAATTAGAACACATTGATGAGATATCGAGCTTTCCATCTTACTCGTGTGCTTGCAATATTTGTGGAGAATATGATGTAGATCAACTCTCAATGAACACTTCTCCCTGCTGCATTTGGGGGAGTTATCATTTTTTTTTAAGTAGCAATGTAGATCAAAGTTAGGCCAGAGAATTTAGGAAAAGCATAGATTCCTTTTTGAAGTAGGAGCTAAGGTTGACAAGTTGGCCCTTCTTGTCTGTGTCGAGACTCATGAGAGGAGGAAAAATGAGGCAGCCTCTATTCCCTTGATTTGATCCTACTGTTTTGCAATATAATATAAGATACACATTTTCAATTAACAAAAAAAAATTAACCACTATTAAACATAATGCACTACTTCTTGCCTCCTGTCGCTTTTTTGTCTTGGCTTGATTTTTCATTATCCAGGACCTTATGTTTCTGACATAATTCCTTGAATTTTGTTTTACAGTGCCTCATCTCGCCTTTCCACTTTCCAGTAATTTGAGTTTCAACTTTCTTCATGAGCAAGGTATATAGAAAATTGTTATGTTTACTGTTTAGTTAACTTACGGCCATTTAAACAAAGTTTTGTTTTGATTCTCAATTTTTGGTCTATTACATAATGCAATCTATCACTAAGGGTGTGGATGAATTGCCCCACAGTTAGATCTCGAGGAGCCAAAAATCTGCACTCACTTTCAAACTCTAATTATAGAGGCATTGATGAAACACAAATTATCTATGAACATGTTTTGATTATTGTAGAGTAGCAGTCCATATAAGTTACATCAATCTCACCTCACATCAAGAGAAACCTCTTGGTATACTCCTATCCCATAATATACTAATTAGTATTTATGATTTGCTACATGTTAATGAAATTTCTCAACTTCTTGGAGTAGTTGGTTGCTGCCTATTGTTGTACACTGTAAATAATCGAGATAACTACAGTGCAAGTATGTATTCGATATCCAAGGGATTAATAAGGTCTACAATTAAAATTTTGCAGCATTCGTGGCCCATGAGCTCAACTTAGAGGATAAGTCTAACAATCTCTCCATTAAAATATGAGATATGCATGATAGGCTTAGCATATCTATTCATTTATCCAATTATTTTTCCATATAATTCCTTACAATTGCTTTCACAATATATTATGTATAAGAGTTGTTTAAGAGAACAATATTGCCAATTAAAACAAATTTACATGAATTATCTTAAGACTTCCTATTCTTCCTATCCTTTTAGCTGATAGAAAGCTCTTCTACAAGCAAAACCCCACTTATTACCCATTGCAGAGGAAGGGTTACGACGAAGAGATCGCCCAACATGACTTAGCAAAATTGTAGAGATCCATTAACTTGAGAAACCTTGCCAAGCTTGGAATTTATTAGTGGGTTTTTCATATATAAGGTGTTGCTTTTCCAAGAACTATACCTCATTAGACCCAAATAAGGTGCACAAGGTGTGTGTATTATATATATATATATATATATATATATATATATATATATAATACACACACATATACATGCATGTGTTTTTGGCCTAACAACAACAAAAATTGAACTAGATGTCTAGAGGATCCAACCATCCATCCATTCCAATGGAAGCACATAGATATGAATCTGATGAGTGAAGGTTTGTTTGATTTGTGGCATTTTCACAAACAAAGAAAAATACTGCCATCAGCGATAATGACTCAAAAACTGATATACAATAGACAAGTTGATTTAATTTCAAACTGTGTAACAAAAACCTCAATGAAATGATAGGTACATAATTGATTTTTGACTTTTGCAATGTCCTTATTATATATTCTTCGACCTCAAGGGTTTTATGTTTAACAATCTAGGCCTAGTTGTGAAAATAAGAAGGAATGTTGGCAAATTACTTATAGGGAATTTTGCAATGTTATCATTTCTCACTTTTGAAAAGTGGTATTTCTCATTTACTTATAGAATAACCATTAAATATTTATGGTCTTTAGCAAGATGTGTTACCTCTTGAGGTAGAGATTATTAAATATTTATAGTATGTTGGTTAAGCTCTGAAAGCAGTGCACAACATGAGTTTCATGCTTCATAGTTGAGGGAACTACAATGCCAACTAGTTATTCTTAGTCGTATTCTTCAACACTGGATATTTTATATTCAAAGAACTGAATGGGAAAACATCTGATCAAGGAGGTTGAATCAACCTATCACCGCTCTCGAGATCAACTAGCAAATTTTCCTTGTTATTAAGCAAAGAAAAATATGAAGTGTCCAAGGAGATGCTTGGTGTGAATGAAAACAAAATGTTTGACTTTTGTCCTAATATGGAATTTGATCTAGAAAACTGTCGTGATGCCCTAATGTTCTCAATAATGTTGATTCCGAAGGGTTATAATTCACTAAAGGAATAAAACTTGGTGTAGACAACCAATATAAGAATGGCACTACCCATGCCCAAATGTGGTGACTCAATAATCCCCAATGCAACATGAAGGAATGTATGTTGCTATTGAGGTGAATCCAATACAAGCTTGTAATCTTCAATTCTAGGGCCAAATTGAGGCTCGTGATTTAGCAATTATGGAGATATAATTATCACTTCAAAACTAATAGTGTAAAGGTGAAGAGTACTTCAATAAGATAGAAAGGGTGGTATGTAATTTGTTGGCTTCTTGTTAAGGATACTTGCCATCACATAAATCAAATGTTGGGTGGTATATTACTTTGAAAGAACTTTGTTTGGAAATTTACAAGTCAATCCCTTCTAGTTTTTGGTTCTATAGCATCTACTTTGGTTCTAGACAAAACCGATAATTAAACCCAAAAACCCCTTTATAATAGCCAAGTTGGTCACCTTAGTAGGAATAAATCCTTAAGTTAAACTGACATTTTGAGATAATTGTATTCCACTATGTCCTGTATATAAGACGATTATCCAAATAAGAATATTTATGATGTGTTGCTATTGTGATAGCATGTGGTACTTAGCATGTGGTTATTTTCCCATTCATAAGGATTAAATGAGGTGAAAAGTATATGCTGGCATGTGGTTATTTTCCCATTCATAAGGATTAAATGAGGTGAAAAGTATATGATGGCATGTGGTTTTATGTTCTTTATGATGACACGGGTTCATATAAGGATGATAACACATAGCTCGGTAAAGCCCTTGATATTTCATGATAATCATATAGTATTATGTTTATAATGATGTTAAAATCTTATGATGGTCTACACTAGCTTGCAGTTATTTATTATTCATGATATTATGATGGAAATGATGGTGTATGATAATGTCACCTTCATTGATACTCGCGATGATGTTATGTTTTCATGATGGCATGTGGTAGCATATGTTTCTTTCATATTCAGGATGATGGCGTTATACTCATGATGGGAATCTGTGGTAGCATGTGGTTTCTTGACATTTATGATGATGATGTTATAATCTCACGATAACAAGTGGTAGCATGTGGTTCCTTAATATTCATGTTGATGATATATGTTCTCTAATGTATGATTATAACTAATGCATTAGTGGTATGATGTGAGGTGGAGCTTGACAGGAAATCCACCCTCGGGCCTAGAGGGTCAGTTCATTTGGTGATATCATGGGAGCCCATAACCATGAAGGGGAATGTATACATATAACACCTTATGGCCTGGGGACAAACTCAATCAGTAAATCTATGCCAACAATTCCTTTCCTTTATGCAGTTACCAAAATTCAACGGCTTGAGGTATTACGCCGTGGGGAGGTACATGGAGAAGGACTTCCGATGCCTGAGGTTGATTTCCCGGTTGGAGTTGTGGAGGGAGTTTTGGGCCAACCTTACGAGATTCCTGGTGTGCATGGTTTAGCGCACTAGACCAGATTCCTGGTACCCTCTAGTTGAGGCCTTGGGGCCATAGAGCCCAACTAAGGCCGAAAGGCCTTAAGCCTTAGCCTAATGCCAGATGTCAAGGATAGAATGAGATTTATACTTGCATGTCGTTGAAGCTATGTTGAGACTTTTAATGCCTGTTGCAGTCACACCATGATGGGAGACCCTTATACTAGTTGCAACAAAGTGCCCTTTCCATGGCGAGTGGGACCATCTAGAGTATTAGGGGTGTTCGAAAGTTGATCAGATGGTATGCTTTTGGGTGAGGGTGTGCAAGGGAGGAAGTAAAACAAGTGAATAACTTGAATTAATGCATGATTGTATGATAATAATTCATGCATAGTGGTGTGACTTAATTGCTATATAATTGCGTGACTTGATTGCACACTAGGAATTTAGTAAGAGTAATCATTAATGTAGTTAAGTAGGGCGCTATGTTGGTGATAGTGTAGGTACAATAATTACTCATGATGCTCTTGCCCCCACACAATAGTACTAGTTATGTAGGTGCATATCGTATGATAGTTGTGTGTACTGTGTGCTATTGTGCATGTGTTGCATTGAAATAAGAAATGGGGGTGATGCAACTTTAGGATGAAGTTTCCTGAAGGGGGGGGTGTAAATGTAGTGCCTTAAATTCATAGTAAGGGGTATATTTTTCATATAAGAGCAATACACATTTTTACTTAGATTAGATTCATAACAATAGTAATTTGCAACAATAACAATAAATTTAAGTAGAACGAGAAAATAAGAGGAAGACATACTTGAACCCGAGTTTAGACTTACAGTGGTTCCATTGAAGCAAGTATGCTGACCAACACGAGCAACATCTTAGGAAACCCCATGTGGGGGGGATCACTTGTCTTCCAACCAACCCCTTAGTGCAAGACTAAGAGCCCTCGAGCCTTCAATCAGTAAACTATGCTAGACAGATACCTCATTACCATAGTGCGAAAATCCTGTTACCCTCCTCCTCTGACAAGAAAATCTCATGTAACAGACAACTAGACCTCCATAAAACCCCCCACCAACCACCCCAAATGAAGAAGAAAAAAGACCCCATGAGGTCTTCCCCCCTCCTCTTATAAGCCCATTTTCCTTATTATTAAATTAAGCTTACTCTGCATGAATGACACTTATCATCCACGCACTAATCCCACTTTAGTTTAATAAATCTTACTTTAACATTAAATATGCATCTAATTATTATTTGTGATTATTTACCCATTATATATTTCATTACGATTAATTTGCAAGTTGAAACATTACAAACACAATCACAAAAAAAACTAATAACTTTTAACTTTTTACATATTATTCTTATTTTTATGAACTACTTTTATTTATTACAAAGGAAAAAGGAAATTGTTATGTGACACATAATGTAATTGATTCCTCCTACCCTCTATTTTTAAGTCATCTCTTCTCTTTATGTTATCTATATATAATGCATTTTATTTTACACCTTTAGATAGATGGTTACAAGTTTGTTTACACTAAACTTTGCCTATAAATCCAATGAAATAATTCAATCTCTTTGTTTGAATTTAGAAATACAAGTTAAGTTAGAGTGACTTAAAAAGTAATAAAACTCGAATTTTTGGTAAGTTCATTTTTTTATAAAGCAAAGTTCCACACCTTAACAACAAAGTTACCACCAACCAAGTAAAGTTATAATTTTAAATTTTCTTTTTTTAAATAATTGAATTTATCTACTTTTAATTTACTTAATGCAAAAATTAATCATTTACCAATTAAGACAAGAGAGGATTTATACAAATTTGAGTTTAAAAGAATAACGGCTAGTTTTTTCCACATAGTTGAGATATGGACACTTACATGGTAGCTAGGTCATTGGATGACATTGTGATTCTGCGAACCTCCTCCATTAATGAACTTACATGGCAATGACTGATTTTGTGCCTTTCTTTATATTCTCCACAAAATAAAATTATTATTCGTTAACATGGATGAAGTAAGCATGAAGTGCTTCTCATGGTTACGGGTTGATATCGTAATTATGAATGTATTACTATAGGCTATGCTTTGTTAAGAAATTAATAATAATTAAGTGTTTAAATAATTAATAATATTTATTAAGAAATTTCTTATTTTAATATGAATGGATAGGTGATGTGTTGTGTTATGTAATGAGTTGTTGGTATTTTATATTGATTCAAAGATGATATATATTGTTGTTAGTGTAATTTATGGAGTTTAATTTATGTTAGAGTTTTGAATAATTTAGAGGAAAATAGCTTTGAAAAATATCCATTCTTCAAATCTTATCTTCAAATGTATAGTTGTTTTATATAGGAAATAGTATGTTTTTTTTTTATTCATAAAAAACAAAATCATATTTATAAATCCATTAAAGTATTTATGGATTCCTTGGAAGGTATCCAATTTCAAAAAATTAGCAAGTATAATATGTCTTCCTTCTCAAAAGGCATTATAATAGTTAATACAAAACATATATTGAATGTATGAACCTCGTAAAAAAGATACCAAAACATACTATATTTAGCAAGTATTCATAATGATCACAAATTGTCTCTCTAAGTAACAATAATTACATGCTAGATTGAAAAAAGATAGCCATCCAAGGTGGAAAGAAGATAATCTATATCACCACCAATCTTGGAAAACCCCCTAAAAAGAGAGTGATGAAGTTTGACCCTCCAAATCCTCTAATATATGCCATATCCCTAAATCCATCATAAATCCAGCGTTTGATAGGTCATCTGCAACATCATTCTTTTCTTTGCAAACATGATGAAAGCATATGTAATTAAAAGTAGATTTAAAATTTCATACCTCCTCTTAAATGGGCCTCGGAATAAAATAAGCTAATCTAGATATTCTCCATATCCAATTTACCACCACTAACGAGTCACCAAAAATCTAGAGTTTTGATTAACATTTTTCAGCTGCAAGCATTTAAACTAGCTTTAGCGCCAAAAGTTCTACAAATATATTTGTTCTCTTCCTTAAGCCAACTTCAAATTTTAGAACATGGGTATCATTCAAATATAAGACCCCTCTTGCCCCCCACACACAGGTGGGTCCCCTTAGCAAGTTCCATCAAAATATACCTAGGCCCATATTCCTTTATTTATTCCACAACAATATGCCTTGGAGGTTTCTCATTTTAGGCTTGTTTGGAAAAAATGAGAATAAGCATACTCAAGTAGGTTTCTCATTTTAGGCTTGTTTGAAAAAAATGAGAATAAGCATACTCAAGTAGCACATTGAATTGGACAAATATGTTTTCAAAGAGGTTATTATTGCAAGTAAGCTATACCCTCCCAACTATTATTAGAGGAAGAGATTTATAACTTTTAATTGCACTATTACTATGTCAACTTCTCAAAATTTCCTCAATAGTGTTCCCCCTCTAGAGATCTCTTAGCCCTAAAAAAAACTCTCACCTCTTTCCATATCTATGTATAGTAATCACATGAGTTAATCAAGTGATGCATAGTTTCTTTATTTTCCTTATATAAAGGGCATCTATTGGAACCATGTACTACCTCATTTTTTGCAAAACATCCCTAGTTGGTACCTTGTTTTTTAGAGCAAGCCACAAAAAAATTTGATGTTTTAATGGGCATTTGAACTTCCATATCAACCATGTTGATTTGATGATAATAAGTAACCCTCATGCCAGTAAAGGTGGAAAAAAAACCCAAATCTTTAGTTATTCTCTTGTCGTGATAAAATGGATGCAAGGGTTATGTACTTCGGAGAACTTTATGTTGAGATCCATATTTGAGAAGAAATAAAGTTATAAAGCCCTTTTTAACAATATATCTTCCCATCTTGTACATAGGGAAATGGATGATCAACTATCCAAGGATGGATTACAATTGGATAATGGAAAATGGTGTTAGTTTTTTCAGAATTTCAATCTGATCTAGGATCTTAACTGAGAGAATATCATGTACAACATATCTCCATCATATCAATCATGGACACAATAATACAAGCACACAAGAGACACAAAGTTTCACCGGGGAAAACCAAGAAGGTGAAAAACCCCGCAACTTCCTCAGAGATAGATAGAGCAATGATACAACCCAAGTACAAGAGATAGTCTTCTCTAGCAGTAGCTTCTCCTCCTCCACAAGTGTGCCACTCTCCAAAGAGAGTATGAGTGAGAAAGTGAATGATCAAATAGAGTGTCTCCTGCACTCTATTTATACACTAACTTGACTTGCCTAATAACCTTACTAGGTCAGCCTTAACTTAACCACATAACATAATGCTGACAGGGCCGACCCCCAATAGGGTGGTCTAATAACCCTTTAACCCACATGACTTATACAGGGCCGACCCCAACAAGGTGGTCTAATAACCCATCAAGTATAAGTTACGACACTTACAATATA
The DNA here is from genome assembly GCA_027924585.1 of Larix kaempferi. Lineage (NCBI taxonomy): Eukaryota > Viridiplantae > Streptophyta > Pinopsida > Pinales > Pinaceae > Larix > Larix kaempferi. The sequence goes on from BSBM01000729.1 coordinate 14,579,261, forward strand.
AATGACGACACTTTGGTATAGAGGAATAATAACATCTCTATAGGAATACAAACACTTCCGTATAGAGGAATAATAACATCTCTATAGGAATACAATATACATATATGAAATACATTCAGAAGTTACAAATACATCAACACTCCCTCTTAACTAGGAAGGTATTTCTCGACACATGTATTCTAGCACAAGTCTTCTTCTCTAGATCATCGTCATCATCACTGCTGCTGCTATCTCAATCAATATCTCATCTACTTGTCATAGGAAGTTCTACAGAGCCAGTCCTTTTTCATACTAGATGTAGGCCCACCACCTGTAGGTCTTCATCATCACTGGCCATACTGTGGAATCCTCAGGATTGATTATGTGCGTTAAGCCAAAACCTTGAAAGAGCATCCCAGGACGGATTACGAGCATACTGCTCAAGCTATCGGATCTCCCAGGATCTTTTACATGCAACTGCACAACCTGTCCATGTCCACGGAGTATCATCCAGATACTCATGATCATACTGATCATGCCATCTCAGCGAGCAAGCCATCAAGTAGGTACACCTCAGGACTGATTACACTGCCTCTGCAAAACCTGCAAGATCTCCCAGGACTGATTACACTACCTCTGCAAAACCTGCAAGAGCATCTCAGGATTGATCATATGCCTCTGCAAAACCTGTGTACCATATTGTCACATCATCATCATCGTCCGCGGAGCACAACCCATATGCACACACACAACACTTATATACACCGGCATGGGAAGACACACCTCAACCATCCGTGAAAGGCTCAACCCTTATATCTACGCCATGGGAAGACACACCTCAACCGTGCGAGAATGGCACCACACTTATATCCATAGCCATGGGAAGACACACCTCAACCATGCTAGGAATGGCACAACACTTATATCGCAGCCATGGAGAGACACACCTCAACCATGCTCGAATGGCCCAACACTTATATCGCAGCCATGGGAAGACACACCTCAACCATGCTCGAATGGCCCAGCCCTTACATCAACGACCATGGTAAGACAAACTTCAACCATGTCGGCATGGCTCCAGCCCTTACATCAACGACCACAGTAAGACAAACTTCAACCATGTTGGAATGGATCATGTGCATCTGTGTTTCCGGACTCGTCACTTCCCCTTGGAAGACATCTTGATCTGAAGTACACCAAGTCTCCCTCTGAAGTATTCAAACTTCACTCTGGCCAGTGGCTTGGTCAACACATCGGCTATCTGCTCGTTCATCGCAACATACAGGAGCTTCACTGCTCCTCTCAGCACCGTATCCCTGATATAGTGATACTTGATCTCAATGTGCTTCGACTTGTCATGGAACACTAGGTTATCTGACAATTTCACACAACTCTGGTTGTCGCAATATATGCAAGTAGCACTCAGCTAGAGATCAAACAAATCAGACAGTAGCTTCCTAAGCCATACTACCTCACAACTAGCCGAACAAGCTGCAACATACTCTGCTTCGACTGTACTCAGTGCCACACAGGATTGCTTCCTGCTAAACCAAGAGATCACACCTGATCCCATACTGAAGCAACACCCCGAAGTGCTCTTCCGATCAATGGCACTGCCTGCCCAATCCAAATTAACATAACTCTCCAGGTTAAACTTTTGATTCACCTCATACTTGAGCCCATAGTCAACTGTACCCTTCAGGTACCTCAGAATATGCTTTGCAGCTATCATGTGAACATGTCTCGGATCTATCAAGTACTGGATCAAGGTGTTCACCGCAAAGCAGATGTTTGGTCTTGTATTCGTCAGGTACATCAAGGACCCAATCATCTGATGATACATCATCACATGATCATCCTGATCATCATCACAGCATCATCCTGATGCATATCATCTGGAGCAACACCCTGAAGCTCATCATCCATGATCATCCTGATCATACACTGCGTCCTCCTAATGCATACAAAGTATCTACTTGATACATGTCATCATACATGATCCACCTAATCATACAATGTATCCTCCTGATACATATACAAATACATGATCCAACTGATCATATCCAACATCCAACATGATGCATATACAAAGCAGTAATAGGAGCATCGTCCTGATGCTCATCACACAACGCTTACATCCACAGCCATGGGAAGGATCCTCCTCTCACCATGCTTGGAATGTCTCCTACAAATGTGTCCCATCACTTCTTCCTCGAAGTATCATCAATCTGAAGAACACCAAGCAAGAAGGCTGTCTTGACATCGATCTGGTGTATCTTCCATTTCATCACTTGCTTTGTATTTCTCTATGCTGCCTTTTGCAACATGCTTGATCTTATAGATCCACTTGGAAGTCACAACAGACTTCCCTTCAGGTCTTGGGACCACATCCCAAACATCATTCTTCATGATCGACGGATCATGGCATTCTTCCCGGATCTTGGGAACTTCAATAGATAACTTTGTTGCTGGAACAAATGTTGTAGTCCTTCTTTTGTAGGTGCTCGTATACGATCTTTCCTACAAAACAAGTTAAATTGCATGATTAGAAACTTCTCATAGTTTTCAGAACAAATTCTTACACATAAAGAAATATGTCATACAGTCATGCAATTATTTTAGCCAATGCTTCAATACAACATTTATCCATATCCCGTAACTTTCTAGATGCCTTCCAATCTCTACCAGAACATTGTTAAGAGTTTGCACTACTCCCAACATGTCAGCAAAGAGGTTTCATTCTAGATAAGTAGCAATGGAATGTTGTACAGTGCCATAGGCCACTTACCCATCACATGCGTATTAGTAGTATACTATTCATTAATACAATTATTCTAATATGCATAATACACACCCTAAGTCTAGGAACATAAGCATATGCATCATTGAGCAATATTATTTAAACAAACAAATATGCAAGAAATGACAATTCAAATACTTATCTTTGTTTGGTTTGTAGGGTGGACTCCCTCTCGATATTTTCTTCCTTGCAGGAACTACTGGAGTGTGATCCCTCTTGATCTTTGCTTCCTGGATTACCTGTCCTTAAACTTATATCCATCCTCGATCACTTATGCATACTTACTAGTATCATCATTGTGTTATCCTCGAGGTCTCATACATACATTCATTAGTATAATCTCAATACTATCAAAACACAATAATCTTAAACATGTATAATCACGATCATTTCAAACACAGATAATAAACATTAGTATTCAAGGTTTCAGGGAATACTTCTTTTACTCATGCATATTCTTATTTGTCCAAAGGACTTTTCTGATTAGTCATATCATTAATCAAGGTAAGAGACATAATATGCATAAACCCTTGATTACTTACATTTCTAACTTCATGAATAATTATTATCAATCATACAACAGTATAAGATCCTAACACAAGGTAGGATTCTAACTTGATATAGGAAAAACATACCTGGATTAGCATGCTAGCTAGTTATGTCTAACATACCCACATAATGTCTTCTTGTTCTCTTCAATGACTTGTGCTAGTAACCTGCATATCTCATAGGTTAACAATTATAGAACCAAGTTATACATACCTTGTAAGTAGATCTTCTATGTGATCCATGACAATGGATGAATCTTTGTCTTCATGTCATCATGGTCATATGTTCTTGAACTAGAACATGATTTGTCTTTGTTGATGTATCTTTCATGTTAGTGGACAACATCAACCTCATACAACACCACAATGCATTAGTACAATCATAAGTGTCAAAAACCCTAATCAATGAATATCTTCTATCATGCATTCATATTTTTATTAAGGTGATACGACAAGTCTAAAACTAATAAAGATTGTACTAATCTTAATGAAGAAAAACATATCATAAACTTAATCATGAACAGATTTCGAAACATACCCATAAGTCATACCTGTCGAGTTTGCTTGTAATCTTCTTTAGCCTCATATCCCTCTGAAACTGGAACTTCTTCACTTATGCAGGTGACCAATCCATTTTCTTCTAGGATTAACCCAATCCACTTGATTTGCAGAAATTGGATCTGGAGCTGGATTAGGGTTTGTCAGAGAAACCCTAAAAATTCAAACTTTGAATTTCAAACTTTTGAAAGGATAGAAAGATGCACCTTGATGAGCCGATCAAGTTGGTATACTCAGAATTTGAAAACTGCAAAGTTTGACCCTTCAAAATTGCCTTTGAAACTTTTGGATCTTCTAGACAGGATCTCGAACTAGGGTTTAATAAATCCCACCCTTCTACCCCCAAAAAAGGTTCGATCCAAAGCTCTAAACTTCAATTTTTCCGAGGAGCTTCCAGTTGTGTTCACAGACTTAAAAAGTTCCAACTTTTGCAGAAGCCCTAATTTTCCACCTTTCCGATCAAAATCTTGAACTAGGGTTTGATCAAGCCCGACCTTCTACCAAACCAAAAAATTCGATCTTGGTCTCAAAATTTTGATTTTTTTGAGGAGCATTCAGCCGTGGTCACCGATACAAAAATTCCAACATTCTCTGAAACCCTAAATTCCCAGAGCCATGAATGAAGGTGCTCAAAATCCAATTCTGTTTTGACAAAAATATGCACCTGATTGTTTCTGGTGTAACTCCTAAATTTCAGATCTACAGGGTCTGAAAATTCTTCTTGTGGTAGTTTGACCTGTTATCTTTCCAACCCCACATGTATGACCTCAATTGGATTCTCTGAGAGAGCGTTATGCCAAGTGTTGCAACATGACTTGTTTATGGGATAAAACATGAGAGCGAACTTCTACGGAGTGCCACGTGTCACTAGTTTAGTTTCGGCCTCTGAAAAAATTATCTAAGAAAGTACAGTCCATGCCCTACCTATCATGTTTGACGAAATTTCATTTGGATCTTCCTAGCCCAAGTTATGACCTTTTTTCCTAGGTCACCTGTTTATGACTGAGATCTGGAGGAGGCAGAAACCCTAGATTGTACAGATCATAACTCACAAAGTATAGATAATTAGAAGTTGTGCTTCTGACACAAGGTACATGGGGATGTTATCTACGAACTGTAAATGTTTTAGATCCTGAACCTTCGCCAAAATGGATTTATAGCGAAATTTCTACGATGACTAGTTTTTGCTATATCAAGCCCTAACTTCTCAAGTGCAACAAGTGTCATAAATGCCATACCATGCCTTCTTTCAGGCTAGCTCTGATACCGTGTTAGTTTTTCAGAATTTCAATATGATCTAGGATCTTAACTGAGAGAATAAACATGTACAGCATATCTACAACATATCAATCATGGACACAATAATACAAGCACACAAGAGACACAGAGTTTCAGAGTTTCACCGGGGAAAACCAAGAAGGTGAAAAACCCCGCAACTTCCTCAGAGATAGATAGAGAAATGATACAACCCAAGTACAAGAGATAGTCTTCTCTAGCAGCAGCTTCTCCTCCTCCACAATTGCGCCACTCTCCAAAGAGAGTATGAGTGAGAAAGTGAATGATCAAATAGAGTGCCTCCCGCACTCTATTTATCCACTAACTTGACTTGCCTAATAACCTTACTAGGTCGGCCTTAACTTAACCACATAATATAATGCTGACAGGGCCGACCCCCAATAGGGCGGTCTAATAACCCATCAAGTATAAGTTACGACACGTACAATATAAATGACGACACTTCCATATAGAGGAATAATAACATCTCTATAGGAATACAAACACTTCTGTATAGAGGAATAATAACATCTCTATAGGAATACAATATGCATATATGAAATACATTCCGAAGTTACAAATACATCAACAAATGGCATGTCTTGTCGAGAGCATCTCCACATAATTTGAACACTTTCCTTTTTATAACTAGCCTTTTTTGAAAAAAGATGTAATATTTCTAATTGTTGAGCATTGTTGGTATATGTTTTTTATTATTCAAGGACTTATTTTTTTAATGCATTGGTAGTCGAAGCCATGGTTATGTTTTGATATATTCCATGATATGTAATATGGTTGTTTTTATCTCTAGACAACACTATGCTAGTGTGACTAATTTTCTGATGAATATTGTAATCTATAATGGAGCTTCTGGGAGGTTTTATGTATATAATTTGAACTTACATTCTAATTTACACCAACAAATAGCTTCACGATGTTTGTCCCAATCACATAAAACGTTATATCCCATATTGGGAGCATAGAATCCTAAATCAAGTTTCTTTTACCAAATCAATTCATCATTTGAATAATTTATTTTTACATGATTGGACCTTAGATTAGCAATATATGCTTCCCGCACCATCTCATATTCCCAGCTAATCCCAATTGTATCAACAAACTTTTGTTCCTCCTTCTAAATAGTAGTAAGTTATTAATTAGTCACCTTGGTAATTATAAAGATGATCCCCTTCTCACATAGAACATTAATTGAATGGTCTGGTAACCTGAGCCCCTCCCCACTATTAACCCAAGGATCTTCACTTATTGAACCCTTGACCAATTCCGAACTTTCCATATAAGCCATCTACCAATCAAAGAAAAAGTTATAACAAAAGCATCCCATACTATTGATGCATTGTGACAATTCTTAGAAGGTGTTCTAATCCAATCCTTCAACAAATAGAACAAGATATAACATATTTTGGGAAATTGATCCCGATGAAAAATATTACATTTATTAAGTAATAATAATTTAATATGAGATTTTGTGTCATGTTATTATAAGAAAAGGTATGTTTTATTAGTCCTTTCTTTTCATGCTTGAAGTATATGAATCAATTTGACATCCCTTTTATTATATTGGTCTGTGTAAAAATCCATCGTTTCTTAATATTTTAATCTAAGTTTTAACTTGAAAGTATATAAAAATATTTCTCTATGTCAATGAAATGGTTTTCCATCTTATTTGGCCTTTTATCAAGGCAACTTTCATTTCTCATGCCATCTCCTAAGATTCACCTATAAATGATGAGGTTAACTAATGCTCATTTTCTAGTTTGAAGTATATGAATCTATTCATTTGCATGATACCTTAAATTGTTATTCCCTCCATAGACTAAGTTAAAGCTCGACACTATATTGCCGTTATTAGTCATCCATTACAACTATATATGAGACATGGAAGCAAGTTGAGACATTTTTAAGCAAGGCATTACAAAGGATTTCATTTAAATCAATATATTGCTCACTCATCAAGAAGAGTGTAGCGTCTCCCATAGCCCACGATACCTACTTTGGATAAATCAATTTACCATGACAAGTGAGTGTGGAATATAACTCTTCTTTCCAAATTGGGATTAAAACCTAGCCACTAACTCTACGTGGAGATTTATCAAAAGCCCCAACTTCCTCTTTCCCTTCCCATATGACCGGCCTCTATATTTATATAATATTTTGCCTCACTAAATTTGTATTCTCTACCTAAGAGACACTCCTTCTTGGTAGCGATATTGCTTGGGACACTCGTGTCTCTTTATGTGTTCCACTAGTGAAATAAGTTTTCAAATGACAACTACATAGTCTCATGCTTCTAAATGATATATGCCCTCTTTAGAGATCATGGACAACTTAGGGCTATGAAATATAGTGACAACAATTTCATAATTGCAAGTATAGTAGAAGGAATACAAAATATGAAGAATGCAATTGCCTTCACTTCCAAAAGCATGATATTATACAAGCAAGGTATGTTGTGAACCCTCAAACATAATAACTCAAATGAACCAACATCCAAAGTAAAGAGCTTCAATACCCATGTATGCAGGATGGCCATGTGTCCCACTCATGTCGACCTACACTATCACATCTTTGATTCTACGCCACTTACTTTGAGCTACCCAATGCGTAGCAATGATGTTATTAACATAACATAAAATGAAGAAAGGTTTAAAACTATAGAGTATTGTTGTCGTTGTAGATGTTGCCATTAATTCTGCCAATGCCAAGTTTGTAGTTTATTAAAAGTACCAATATGTGTATGAGGAATTTCAAGATTGAATCCATGAGGAAAATGAGGACAACAACACAATGTTTTATTGTATAGGAGACCACCCACAACTGAGGACTATAATCAATACCAAATTGGGTGTTGCATGCAATGCAAACTAATCTCAAGGGTACTTGTTCCTTTCTTCTTTTCTCTCTTGCAAATCCAAATGCTTATTATTTCATGTTAAAATAAAGTCTATAACAAAGAGGAAGAAGGGGTAGTTGTACGAGAATAACCTAGTAACAATAACTTGGTTCATAGCTATACATGAATATTTGTGGGTTGGGAATTAACTCCCTGTACCATATAGTAGCAGATTGGGTGATAACTCCCTGCACCATTAGAGTTTATGACCAGTAAATAGACCTTTGTACTCTCCTTAGTCTCACCTAATATTGCAACTCCTAAACATGGATGCTTGCTTAGATAATGTAAAGTGACCACCTTACCTCTGCTAATACACTCACTTGGAACACACTAAGTTGTTGGGCCTAAACCTGTATGTACATTTTGGTGCTAGCTTCTTCCTTGTACCATCATTAGATGCCACTTTAGAGGGATATGAAACTATATGATAAGAGTTCGTTGTTCCATTATTGAGAAGAGGGGAGATCTTGCAGTTGTCCACCATATACCAAATATAAGCAGCATATCCAATTCCAGTCCCATATTCTACAAATCCAGAGCTAGTTGGTAGAGTGGTTGAAGCATCGTTATCTATACAAGATTTTCGAACATTCCTTTCACTATGCTTTAGAACTCTTTCAACATGCTTTGCACTAGGCCATGGTATGTATCCCATGCCATTAAAAAACAATTGTGGGAAGGTGAAGATGTTTCTGATGCATTCATGACTTGGCAGTTAGTGCATAAGGGAACACAAAGCAAATTGATGAAAAATATGTTGTTCCCCAACCTTTATTGAATAAATGTCAAGCATGGAATTTCCGTTATCTGAAAGTATCCTTTGTTTTGTTTGCAATAATCTTTGTACCTTCCTGCTTGCCTTTGTATTTGTTCCATCTGACTTGCCTGAGGTCTAATCAAAGTCAAATGAAATCTTGTTTTATGATCACGATATTGTGCTTGTTATTACCAGAAACCCAATCAAAATCCAATCCAATTCTGTTCCAATCGTTACATATATTGCGACCACTTGGTAAGATGAGATTAAGAATTCCCATGGAGGTATCCTCCATGAAGTGACCGATTGAGGGTCATGGAAACAAATGCCTATCTTTTTTGTTACATAGGAGTAATTCCATCACACGTAAGTGACAAACATATAGAAAAATTAAAAGGAGATAAGCTATAAAATGAATGAAATAGGGTCTACTTTCTCTCAATTTTGATAGCTAGTAACACATTGTAGAAAAGGGAGAAAGAGACACGAGGACTTGTAGAAAAAAGGGGAGAGAGATATGAAGTCACCCATAGAAGTCGAGTCTTGTACTAGTAGGAGTGTTTGGCAGACCATGCATGCTAATAGGTATCTGCACGCAACATCCATATGGTAGTCGACTTGAACATAAGTGAAAGCGACACGTAGTAGGATAAATCTTTATATTCAATCAATTAGTGCTTTACAATTTGTTCATTAATTATCCTTCTTTGGAGAGGAATCTCATTGTTACCTCCTAAATGATGCTTACTCCTTAAAAATTATCACTTATAAAATAGGAAAATATAAAAAATGATAGTGTTGAAAAAATCATATTTTGAATATGTCGAAAAACATTTCTATCTGCCAATAGTGCTTGTTCCCAGGGATCTCATCTCTTTTAGTGTGGTGGTTTCCATTCCAAGAGGAAATAAAAGTGTTGGAGTGAAAGGAAATAACTTGGTCAGATTTCAATTAGAAGAATCACTTGTAGATGCACTACATGTTGAACATAATCCTTCACCTTCAGAAGATGATGATGAGTCTTGTTTTTGAAGAGGATAGTCGAAGCTCAAGACATCCAAAGGGATCAGAGCATACTCTAGAGATTTCTTTGCTTGAATACTCATCAAATTTAAGAGCATACGCCAAGATCCATGTATAAACATGGTTATTTTTAGTTTTGATATAGAAACATACATGTCATTTTAAACCGCAAAAGAGAAGATACTCTTGGTAATATTGTCTAAATGATTTGCCTCCTACCATCCAAATTTCCAATACATGTCATTTTAAACCGCAAAAGAGAAGATACTCTTAGTAATATTGTCTAAATGATTTGCCTCCTACCATCCAAATTTCCACCTTGCTTGTTTTTATTAGTAGCATCTCACGTTATCAAATGTTGTAGTCCCAACATATTCATAAAGCCATCTCACATTTTTTAAACTTAAACTAAAACAATATTAAAAACTTAATATGATAAATGATTGAAGGTTTGTTCAATCCACTGTGAACTAAATTTTAATTTTAATTCTATAAAATGGGTAGATGGAATCCTCATTATGTGTTGGATCGTAATTTAAAAAATGTTAATAACATGATATTTTCCTAAGCTTAAAGTTAGATATTGTTTCTTCAAAGACAAGGTTACTTTATGATCATCCAAGTTTGATCAACGAGTAAGCTTTTGAATTCCCAATTTTTTATATAATAAGCGAAATGGGGAAAATTTCAAGCACGGGTTGGATCAATGCCCTCTATTTTCTCTATAATAAGTCGAGATAACACACTTAATTTTTAGAGAAATTAATAATAGAGAGGGGTGAGTCAACCAAGAATATTATATAGTGGGGCGATTCATGGTAAAGTCTCTTGTGCAAGTGAAGAAACTTGGTATTAACTCCTACTATAATAAGAGTTAGCGTTTCGGGTTTACCAACACAAGAAACTTGTTATCGATAATATGAGAGGGTGCTATCTCCTACTAAGGTCTCAATTTAGTAAGTTACTGACCTTACTTGTGAATTAATGAATTGACTAGTGAGCATAGCCTTTTTAATAGGATCAACAAAGTGCACAACCCACCACACTCCCCTCCTATGGCTTTCAATCTATAAGAATAGAAACAACACCTTTTATATAAAAGTCAATTCAAATGCTACAAGTTGTAGTATGGCTCGACATTAAATAACTACAAATTAACGAACGAATTAATAATGAATTGTAGCATAATTTTGAAAAAAAAAAAAAAAACATTTATTATAGTTGGAGACACATGTTCAACTCAAAAACACATATTATAAGTGGAGACACGCAAGATACCAAAAGGTGTTTTCCTAGATGCAAAATGAACTTGGAATGTAGCTCATGCTTGTTAGCACCTACTACCCTTAGATATATACAAGTCCGATATGTGTTGTTCATATTTGTAATTCCTTACAACTACATTCATAGAAACACATAAAATGTGCATTCATTGACACATGTTTTCTTACAAATTGTTATTGCTATTAGAGTTGTGATACCATGTGCAAGGGTACGGTTCTAAAAGCGAGGGCTTCCTTGAAGATGGGATGACAGTAGTCACGAAGAAACATATTTGGGTTACAAAAGGGAATTGTATTAGCCTTTTATTTGCAAGTCAATGTTGATAATCCTAAGTCTCCTATGAGGAGAATAACAATATATTGAGGTAGGAGCTATATGTCTGAAAATCAACGCCATAAGTGCATGAATTGAATGACAAGTGCCAAAGCTAAACCCAAAGCTGCATGTTAGACTCTACTATTATCATAAGGGGAGTACTATCCCTTCTCATTGAGGGGAACTAGGTCCAACTTGTTTTATTGTTTCAATTCTCAATAATATATATACCTATTTTCCAATTCCCCGCTGAAGGCATGGACTAGCTTCTTTGCGGCCCATATTGTTAAGAGAATAATAGTAAAATCAAATCCTCAAAAAACTTTGCAATAGGTAGGACACTGCGATGGAAAATAAATGAGAGCATTATTACTCCCATGTTTTACCATGCATCCAATAGCATAAGAAGTTTGACATATGGCATAGTTGTATCATGCATGCAATTTTCATCAATATAATTATTACTCTATCCTACTCGACTCATCTGCAACTATTACTAGGGGTTGAAACCCTAGCCCAGTGGGTGAAATCCAAGCTACCTCTATTCATATATCGTATGTTTTCATTAGATTTATGCATCAACAATTCTTCCCCCCTTGAAGCAAACACCATTGTATTTTTTTTCAATTTTGCCTCTCATAATGGAAAACAATTTTTCAAAAGTAGCTTCTCTGGGTATTTGTTGCATCTTCTCTTGATTTCATTGAAGGATTATTTCACCATGTATAAAAATATTCTAAATTGCATTCCTGCAAAAGAGATGATAGTTACAGACTATTATACTGATGTACAAATTAATTTCCAAAGACACTTTTTAGGAGAAAAGGGGTTTCTACAAGTGAAAATTTATGTTATTATGTATAATATTGTATGGGATCACTTGAAACCTTCTACCAACATACAATTTGCAGCTATTTTTATGGTTGGAATGTAGGAACTAAATTAACGTATGGCATTTAAAAAAACTAATCATTGGATACAATACCAATATCTCGTAATTTGTGATCGGGGAAATGAAAATTGTTGAATCTCGATGGCTATTTTCCTAAATCAAGCACCTGCCTAAATTGCATACTTATTTTCCAATACTGGTTTATAATTACATTCCTAAAAATGCATAGCTTGTCATCAACCTTGATTTCTCAAAGCACTAGAGCTACGTGGAATGTTGAATAGAAATAGTATCAGGAAATACGTTCGATATAACATAAGAGCAAGAGGTTAGAGTTTTCCTTTACCAATCATAATTCCAACTTCAAGGCTATCCCCAAGGACTGCAAGGTAGAGGAATTGATGGCATGTTCAACTCCATATTCAATGCCTACACTGCTTGAATTTTAAAAGTTGTAGTCACTCCTAGTGATGCAGTGAACATAATTTTCCTAATTGTTTTTATTATTATTTTGGGTATATTTTCTTATTTGCATAATGTAACACCCCTCCGTCACATATTTTCATTAGTTAGGGGGACAAACCTGAGTTATAATGTCGGTGTAGGACACACTCATGATGGACACACAAGTGTGTACTATCCATTCACAATAATATTAGATTATCTAGGTTCATAAGCCTATAATATTATTTATAATTAAGGAGCCTATAATATTATTTATAATTAAGGACATGGGGATTTGTGAAAGCATAAGTTTTATGATTCAAAAGTTAAGTTAATTTAATCGAATTAAATTAAATAAGGGGTTATTGGGGAGATATAATAAAATAAGTAAATATGAGCTATTATCTAATTAGGGGGTTTTTGCTTGAGGACATGTGTCCAATTGGGGGAGATTTTGGGAAATATTAAAAAGGGAGAATGAGAGGGGGAAGGGGTCTTTTCCTTCTCCTTACTCCTCACTTGTTCTTGGGCGCTAGGAGGGGATTGATGTTTTGGAGGATGAGGGAGGATTCTAATGATGAGAGTGTTTTCTAGCTTGGTATTGCTGTCAAGGAAGGCTCGGGGGTTCTCTGTCTATGACTGGGAGGTTGGTTGGGAGGATAGTGGTCCCTCACCTGTGGTTTTCCATGTTGTTCCAACGATGGTTTATTCTATCTAAATCATCCAATAGGTACATTTGTAAGTTTGTCTTGGGGTTACAGGTACACATCTTTTCCCTCCTGCCCAATTTACTCTCATGGTTGAGATATTTTTATATTAGTAATATTAACAGTGTGGGGGAAATATCATTTTTAGTTCCTTTAAATTTAAGTGAACTTGGGTGTTACATTTGGTAGTAGATCAAGGTTCAAACCCTAGGGATTTTGGACCCTCTTGACATTTTAGGAATTGGTTGAGATGTAGCCTACTTGTATCTAGTCACGTACTGTGATTGGACTAGACACATAAATAAATTTGTGGGGAAAATACTAGGGAGATCATTCTTGGTGTAGGGGGGGATGATTGAATTGTTTTTGAAGTCCCGTTGTTTAATTTTCGTACTCCTAAGGTGGTTAAGGATTTAGTTATGGAAGGTATCCATATAGGTGGGTAGCTTGATGACAAATTCTCCAAAGGCTTGCCCCTTGTCTAGAAGCGTTTGTTGTAAACCCTTAAATCCATGAAACCTTTATCCTCATTTTCCTCTAGGCACTGAGAAGTGTCCATGCTCGACAAAATTTTGAGGCACGCAGAGAAAATTTGTTGGTGTTACATAATAAGAATACTGGTAATGCCCTCAATTATTCTGGTCAACAACCATTCAAAGTTTATAGATGCAAATTTTTTTGGTCTAATGCCGATTCAAATAAGCTTGCAAATTGATTCATATAGTTAAACACAATTAGTCATAAAAAAATGGCATACAACACATCAATCCATTGCACACAAATGACCCTAGAAACCCCTCTCCTTAGGAAAACCAACAAACCAATGAGCTCACCACTGATCTATTAATCAAACACTCATAATAGGTGTTTACTACTATGATTTGATAGACCACAAATCACACTTCATTACATGATCATCATCCTTAACTCACTTGCTATTTGCATAGCCATTACATCTTATTTATAGATGTAATTCAACTAACTGGTCATTAATGACAATCCTTAACTTCCTAACCACTTTTAGTTATTCTGTTACGATCGACTTGATTGGGTCAACCTTGGTTGATCACCCGTTGAGATTCTAGTCGTTCCGTTGTCTTCCCCTCGACCAATTGTTTTCCTTTGACCAAACAACTATTTCGGTCGACCATTTGACTAGATCTCCATCGTCTGTCGACCTCCAACTCCAATCGACTTATACTAGTTGACTATTGAATTTTTCAGTCAATTTACATGCAAAGAATATAACATTTCTAACATTCTCCCACTTGTTGTCTTCTTTGCATAAACAAGAGTCTTAGAACTTCTGTTCACTTAAGCAGGGATAACAAGCCCATTGTTTCCCTACACCAGGAAAAATTCTCCATGCTCACCAACTTGATCAATGAGTTTGTAACATTCTTCACCATGTCTACCTTTTCCAGTGACAACTTTTGCTTCTCCACCATTTCTCTCACAAAATGGCACTATACAACAATATGCTTCGTCTTCGAATGATATGTTGGGTTCTTCACGAGGAATATTGCACTATGATTGTCACAATCCAACCTAACAACATGCTGACCAAACTCGATAGTTGAACACAATCTCTACAACCAAACAACCTCCTTACATGCATGAGTAGGTGACATTTATTCATCCTCAATAGTCGGTAGCGCAACAACTGACAACCTCCTACTCATCCAACTGACTGCTCTGTTGAATAACTGGAACACATATTTGCTAGTTGACTGTCTGTAATCGATATCTCCAGCCTAGTTGGAATCGAAAAATCCATGCACATTGATTTCCTTGTTGTCCTCAGGTTCTCCTCCATAACAGATTGCATAATCCCTCATGTCGCATAGATACCTGAATACGCTGGACTGTGGTCCAGTGCTCTTTTCTAGGTGTGACATGTACCTTCTCAATACTCTCATTGCATGGGAAATATTTGGTCGAGTACATACCATAGCATACATCATACCACCTACATATATATCATAGGGCACAAGTGGCATGTACTCTATTTATTCCCGTGTCTTTGGACACTTTTCAATAGATAGTTTGACTCCCACAAGAATAGGGACCTTGACTGAACTACTCTCCTGCATGTTAAAATGTTTCAGAACTATCTCAACATATTTTCTTTGAATTAACTAGAGCCTTCTACCTACATGATCTCTATGTATTTCCATTCTAAGAATGGAATTTGTTGCTTTGAGATCGTTCATTTCGAAGTTGGAGGAAAACTGCAGTTTTACTTCCTTTATCATATCCATGTTATTTCCGACCAACAACACGTCGTCGACAAACAAAACTACATATATGAAATGGCCACTGACTTTCTTCCCATGAAAATAGTGATCAAATTGACTTCTTACAAACCCCAGTTGCTGGATATACATATCAAACTTCTGATACCACATCCTAGGCGATTGTTTTAGATTGTAGAGAGACTTCTTGAGCTTGCAGATCAACTCCTTTTCTCCTTCCAATGTAAAACCTTTAGGTTGATTCATATAGATTTCTTCTTCAAGATCACCTTGAATAAATGTTTTCTTTACATCCATATGTTCTATGTCAAGATCAAATGTTGCATCTAAATACATTAGTACCCTTATGGAAGTTAGCTTAGCAACAGGAGATAAAATCTCACCAAAGTCAACTCCCTTGACTTGGGAATACCCTTTCGCTACTAGTCAAGCCTTGTACTTCTCGACTTGATTTGTTGCATTCAATTTTTTCTTGAACATCCACTTACTGCCGACGGGTTTCCTTCTATTTGGTAATGTGACTAGATCCTATGTTTCATTTTCCTTCAAGGATTCCATTTTTATTCCATGGCCTTTTCCGACAATTTACCCTCTATCCAATCGATCACTTCCTTTACCGATCTGGGATCATCTTCTATGGCAGATAACACAAAATTAGAGCGAAAGTTGGGTGGAATATACCTTTCTGGTTGTTGCCTTGCTCGAGCAGATCCCCTAGCATCCGGATTTTATTGTTCCACCTCTTCATCGGATTTAGTTGACTCACCTAAATCCAGAATTTCCTCATTCATTTCAAACTCTTGCTTTTTTTGTTCTTCTCTTTTAACCTCTTCATCCCTAGAAGTGCCTCCGACTTCTCTGAAGATCACATCTCTACTATAAATTTCCTTACTCGTGACTAGATTCCACAACTTATACACTTTCACTGTATCCTTGTACCCGATGAAGATGCATTTCTCTGACTTATTGTCGAGTTTGCTTCTTTTCTCCTTTGGGATATGCACAAAGGATTTACAACCAAAAACTATGAGATGTGTAAGTGAGGGATTTTTACCAACCCATACCTCATATGGAATCTTGTTGACTAGAGCCATCGACGATGACCTATTCACTAGGTAACATGCTGTGTCGACTACCTCTGCCCAAAATTCTTGTGTGATTCCTGCACCACTAAGCATACTCCTAGCTTTCTCCATCAACGTTCTATTCGTTCTTTCAACAATTCCATTCTATTGAGTCATGTATGGAGTTGTGTTTTGTTGAGCTATATCGTGATGTCTATAGAACTGGTTGAATTCCTTTCCATAGAATTCTCCTCCATTATCAATTCTTAGCACCTTGATCTTTTTACCATTTTGATTTTCCACAAGAACTTTGAACTCTTGAAATTTCTCAAAAACCTCATATTTCTTCCTTAGAAAATACAAGCATGTCATTCTAGAGAAATCATCTATGAAAGAAATGTAATACTAATATCCTCCTAGTGAAGGTACCACCATTGCTCCAAACACATCACTATGTATTAACTCTAGTATCACCTTAGCCCTAGTGGCACCAGATGAGAGCCTTACATAACTCTATTTACCACAAATACCATGTTCACAAAAGTTGCTTCATTAGAACATTTAGGGAGAATTCAACCATACCTATACTATGCATAACACGAATACTTTTCTCACCAATATGTCCCATCCGTTGATACCATAACATGGTCGAGTCAACTAGACAATAAGATATGTTTTTGGACTCAAGACATACCACATTAGCACATTCATTGGTGTTTGTTCTTCCCAATAGCTTGTACAAGGTTCTAGTCTGAAATCCTCTCATCAGTACCATTTATCCTCGCACCATCTTGCATGTATCTTTCTCAAATGCATATTGCACACCTACATTCCCCATCTTACTTACCGAGATCATGTTTCGAGGGAAATTTGGGATATGTAGTACTCCTGGAAGTGTTCCTATTCTTCCATCTTTCAGTTTTAGTCGAAATTTTCCTCATCCGACTATCTTGGTCGCTGATTCATCTCCCAGTACGACATCACCACCATCGAACTTCTCATACTCACATAATCATTCTTAATGAGGTGTCATATGATATGAAACACCAGAGTAGATCAACCAAGAGTCACGATATGATTGCGTACTTGTGGAGGCCAAATACGTATTGCCATTCTCTTCTTGTGAAGACTTATTGTCAGTCAACTGACCTTCCTCAAACCCTTTGATTTTCTTGACTTTTGTCGACTTACAATTTTGTATATAACGGTTGACTTTACTGCATCACTAGCATATTTTCTTCGCTAGACTAGGGGATCTATTCTTAGGTTTTCCCCTCAACTTCGACTTTCTACTAGATGTTTTTCCTTTTCCTTTGTCTATTGGTCGACCTCTAACCATCAAGGTGTTGTGGGTTGAACCTTCCATGTTCTTTAATCTCATCTCTTCTAACAATAGAGATGCGAGCATATCATCGATCTTCAATTTGGTACTATTGCTTCCGATAGCCACGACCGGGCTATCCTAGGAATCTAGAATAGAACACAATAGACTGATACATTTTCCCTCCTTAGTGATTTTAATATCCACAGACAACAACTGATTGATAACAGTGTTGAACGAATTCAAGTGCTCTGTAACCGAGTCACCTTCAGCCATCCTCAAAAGATACAACTTATTCCAAAGAAACAACTAGTTGATTAGAGATTTTGACTAGTACAAGTTCCCCAACTTTTCCCCTAGCTTCTTTGTAGTGTCTTCTTCTGAGACATTCAACAATACATAATTTTCTAAACAAAGTCAGGTTGTACTCCTTTCCTTCCTATCAATCTTTTTCCAATCTTCCTTTGACACACCAACCAGAGTTGTTCCTGGGTTGACTGCAACCCATTGTTCTCTATCCGCAAGGAGATCCTCCATTTTAAGCTTCCAAAGCTCAAAATTTTCCCCATAAAAGTTTTCAATTTCTATTCTTCACATGTTAGCCATTCTAACTACAAATCATTATTTCCCGAAAAATCCCACTGCAACGGGTATTCACTATATCTAGGACCAAGCCAAACCCTTAACAACAAAGGCATACATACCCCTTCATCCAAATACAACTCTAATACCAAATATTGGTTCTAATACCAATTACAATAGGCTTGGAAATTGATTCATATAGTTAAACACAGTTAGACATAAACCAATGGCACACAACACATCAACACATTACACAAAAATTACCCTTGAAACCCCTCTCTCATAACATTTTATCCAACTCTAGCATGTATCCTAATTGATTAAAATTGCTAAAAAGATGCTTTTTTTTATTGGATATAATTATAGAATATAAAAGATGCCAAAGAGATGCTTTTTTTGATTGGCTAGAATTGGTGAGGTTGTTTTGGAAATATTATTTTTTATTATAAAGTAAGTGGGAGAGTCAACAAACATAAAATAGTATAGTCGGAAACATTTAAAATCCAGACCATTTCCATGTAAAACTGTGAGTTAACCAGCTGCTTTTCAAAACCAACTAGGTTTAACATGAGTTAGCTAGTGTAAATTTCTAAAAATGTTCAGTTTAACGTAGGTTATTTACCTAGAAATCGTAAATTGCATTAAATAACCACCACTTTTCCATGAGTAAAACCAACAGTTAATATTATTTTTAATTCAGAAGTAGTTAAGATGGGTATGGAGCATTTATGATAAGAGTGGCATTGAAAATCCATCCAGTAAGCTTCTTGGTAACTTTGGGCCAAGAAAAAATAATTGAGCCATCCAATAATTTGGCGGGTAACTTAAATAAATTGGACTCACGTTTTTGTGGCGACAACCTGGTAACTTTGGGCCAGGAAAAAATAATTGAGCCATCCAATAATCTGGCGGGAAACTTGTAAAAATTGGACTCACGTTTTTGTATCGGGTAATTTAAAAAAAATCATGGATTGAATTGAAAGGGAAAATGTTTTTTAATATGTTTTTTGTTTTTGTTTTTGGCTGTCTGTGAAATTCGGTAGGATAATGGCATGTCACAACAGCCAATTATTCTGTATTGCTTATTAGTTATTACCTTTGGCTTTCATCACATATTAGCCAACCGAATTTTAAGTTTATTGATCCAGATTCACATACCAGCGCCCAAGCTAAGTTTGAAGCCTATTGATCTAGATTCCAAATAAGTTGTGATCAGAAGGTACGCCATGATTTACTTATTGTAGGAAATTGGCCAATTCGTAGGGTTCAAATTTGATTCGCTTTTAGGTGTTCGTTAGTTGATGGTCCAATTTTGAGGCATTTGGTTTGTTTACAATGATGATCAACTATGATTCAATTTATTTTTTTAATAGAAAATGCATCCAAACATGATAAAAAACCAGGACCAATAATACAGTCAAAACAATGTATAATCTACTTCTTCTGACTTACTAGTATATTGGACCCTAACTTCCACCACCAGCCTGAGCTTATGTTGTAATTTACCCTCAAGTTGCTTTCCTGTACTTCGAATCTCTTGAATCTTCTGCTGTTCCGGCTGTTGAATCCTCTCCCGTTGGTCGATCAAACTTAAAGCACCTCTCATTTGGCTATGTGAAGAGAATAGATTGATGTCTGCATGCGGTGGTTTTCTTGCTCCTTGTTTCATATAACCTATATGGATATCCTTCAGAATCAATAAAAAGGTAGGTGAAGCTCCTCGTTAAAGTGAGTCCAATCCCACACAAAAAGCATGTTTGTGTGCTATGATAGTTGGCCCGGGTGGTAACCCCTGGATAATAATTATGAAATGTTCTCCAACATCTTGTGATGCCATATTTCACACAATCCCACATGCTTTGGAGAAGAGATGAGGGGACGCAAAATTCAATGTCTGTACCATTTAAACGACCTCTACCAACATGCTCGAACTGTCTTGGAAAGGAACGATCAATCAACTATCTTGTGTCACTGATGACGCTCGAACGTTTTAACACTTGTCATGTCAGATTAAGAGGGATCTACTTTTTTGCAAAGCCAATTGGATCTTGGTTCATGTTTTCAGAAGGTATATATATATATATATATATATATATATATATAGATATATATATATATCTATATATATATATATATATATATATATATATATATAGATTTTATAACCGCTGGATGTTTGGAACTTAGATATGTTGTATAATCTTAAGTGTTATAGTATAGACCAAGAAACTCTATTTAAGCGGGAGGAGAAAACATATCGAAGTACTTATAATCACTGACTCATACAGAATATTACTTACTAATGATTGACGGTCGAACCTTTTAACACTTGTCATGTCAAATTAAGAGGGATCTAATTTTTTGCAAAGCCAGTTGGATCTAGGTTCATGTTTTCAGAAGGAATATATATATTTTTATAATGACTGGAACTCAGATCTTTTGTATAATATTAAGTGTTACAGACCAAGAAATTCTATTCAAGATGGATGAGAAAACCCATTATACATATCATATCGAAGTACACAACATCATTGACTCATACATAATATTACCAATGATTATAGACATAACATACCATCATTCAATATGGAATATCATAGAGCCATATCATAGAATAAATAATCATATTCAACCATTACATATTTAATTTTTGGAGCCTACTGTTTGTAGTGATAGAGATAATTATTTTGACCTTCTTCAATGAGCACACTATTGATGATATTTAGTCTCACAAGAATATAAGGTATAATGCGTAATGATCAAAGCCGAGTGCTTTGGTTGATTTACACTAGTGTTGTGTAAAAGGCCAAGTGTAAATTTGCTAAAATGGCTTAGTGAAATGCACACCATAGTATGTACATTAGTAAATAATTGGAAGTGAAATAGAGTCCTGAAGTAAATCCAATTTGAATCTGGATTGTTTAACAAATAAAACATAATTATGTATATTCCATCCTTCTCGAAACATTTGATCCAATCTATATCCTTTTATACTAAAACTATACAAACCATGGATTCACAAACCTTGTATACCCATCTTCGTTTACATGTTTTGTTTTACAAAAATGATTAAAACTATTGACAGGCTAAATTAATCAACAATCAATACTGTATCCTGTCAGGACAAGACACCAGCAAAGGTGTTGTATCTGCACCTTCCCTTTAATCATCAACCCAGGGATTTGTACAAACTTATGAGGGTCCTACATAATATGTGCAGCTACAAAGAAACTTCTAACGATGCCTAGTAGTATTCTAAAGCAGGAAAAATGCAGATAAAAACAAAAGGAAATTCTGATATATGACTTAGGGGTTGCAAGGGACATGGATCCCATCATATGGTTAGGTACCTATCCCTTTATCAGCGGTTTATGGACCAGTTTCAGGATGATCCTCGCCTAGCTTTAGACAAGATTTTTGAGGAGTGGTTCCTGATCTACTTTCTCATTTACACATTAAGTCTAGAAACTTTAGGTGACATCAAGATCTGAGTGAGTAACTAAACAAACTCATAAATATCATGTTTAACCGAACTCATATAATCAGATACCATGTCTCATAAAATAAATGTTGAATTGAGAAATTGCATAAATAATAAATTCAAACTGAATTCAAAATGCAGAAATAATCTATTTAGCGCTACTCTGTCAACATACTGTAAATTGGCTACAAATTGCAATGAATCTACACTGTTTTGTTTTAACCTATCTCATTCATTTGAAAGCAAATAAATCTAATCTAACTCACATGCCCCTATTATTGCCTATGGATGGGCCCTTACCCATGGCAACACAAGAACACTAATTTACTCTATAAGATAGGATGAAAGAAGTCTTCATTACTTACAAATAATTGTCAAACATAATAAGTCTCAAAAGTGTTATGATGCTCCCAAAATGATGAAAATATATCTGTGCTTGTACAAAATCAAGCATACTTTGTGAGCTAGTTTCTAATATTTACATAGACCTATTGTAATGCTAAAATTCTAGTTTCTAGATCATAACTGCATGTGGTGCTCTATGAAGGATAATGCATAGTGGCAGTCTAACTAAGATCATCCAGTCCTTGGGGACTAGGCCTCATTGAGTTAGCTAGTGTAAATTTCTAAAAATGTTGAGTTTAACATAGGTTATTTACCTGGAAATCGTAAATTGCATTAAATAACCACCACTTTTCCACGAGTAAAACCAACAATTAAGATTATTTTTAATTCAAAAGTAGTTAATATGGGTATGGAGCATTTATGATAAGAGTGGCATTGAAAATCCATCCAGTAAGCTTCCTGGTAACTTTCAGGCCAGGAAAAAATAATTGAGCCATCCAATAATTTGGCGGGTAACTTAAAAAAATTGGACTCACGTTTTTGTAGCGGCAGCCTGGTAACTTTGGGCCAGGAAAAAATAATTGAGCCATCCAATAATCTGGCGGGAAACTTGTAAAAATTGGACTCACAATTTTGCAGCGGGTAATTTAAAAAAATTCATGGATTGAATTGAAAGGGAAAATGTTTTTTAATATGTTTTTGTTTTTGTTTTTGGTTGTCTGTGAAATTCGTTGGATAATGGCACGTCACACCAGCCAAATATTCTGTACTGCTTATTAGTTATTACCTTTGGCTTTCATCACATATCAACCAACTCAATTTTTAAGTGTATTGATCCATATTCACATACCAGCGCCCAAGCTAAGTTTGAGGCCTATTGATCTAGATTCCAAATAAGTTGTGATCGGAAGGTACGCCATGATATATTTATTGTAGGAAATTGTCCAATTCATAGGGTTCAAATTCGATTCGTTTTTAGATGTTGTTCAGTCAATGGTCCAATTTTGAGGCATTTGGTTTGTTTACAACGATGATCAACTATGATTCAATTTATTTATTTAATAGAAAATGCATCCAAACATGATAAAAACCAGAACCAATAATACAGTCAAAACAATGTATAATCTACTTCTTCTAACTTACTAGTATATGGGACCCTAACTTCCACCACCAGCCCGAGCTTATGTTGTAATTTACCCTCAAGTTTCTCTCCTCTACTTCGAATCTCTTGAATCTTCTGCCGTTCTGGTTGTTGAATACTCTCCCGTTGGTCGATCAAACTTAACACACCTCTCATTTGGCTGTGTGAAGAGAATAGATTGATGTTTTCATGCGGTGGCTTTCTTGCTCCTTGTTTCATATAACCTATATGGATATCCTTCGGAATCAATAAAAAGGTAGGTGAAGCTCCTCGTTAAAGTGAGTCCAATCCCACACAAAAAGCATGTCTATGTGCTATGATAGTTGGCTCGGGTGGTAAGTTGCTGAAAGTCCCCCGGATAAGAATTATGAAATGTTCTCCAACATCTTGTGATGCCATATTTCACATAATCCCACATGCTTCGGAGAAGAGATGAGGGGACACAAACTTCGATGTCTGCACCATTTAAACGACCTCTACCAACATGCTTGAACTGTCCTAGAAATGAACGATCAATCAACCAGCTTGTGTCACTGATGACGCTCGAACGTTTTAACACTTGTCATGTCAAATTAAGAGGGATCTACTTTTTTGCAAAGCCAATTGGATCTTGGTTCATGTTTTTAGAAGGTATATATATATATATTTTATAACCGCTGGAAGTTTGGAACTTAGATATGTTGTATAATCTTAAGTGTTATAGTATAGACCAAGAAACTCTATTTAAGCGGGAGGAGAAAACATATCGAAGTACTTATAATCACTGACTCATACATAATATTACTTACTAATGATTGATGGTCGAACCTTTTAACACTTGTCATGTCAAATTAAGAGGGATCTACTTTTTTGCAAATCCAGTTGGATCTAGGTTCATGTTTTCAGAAGGAATATATATATTTTTTATAATGACTGGAACTCAGATATATTGTATAATATCAAGTGTTACAGACCAAGAAATTCTATTCAAGCTAGACGAGAAAACCCATTATATATATCATATCGAAGTACACAACATCATTGACTCATACATAATATTACAAATGATTATAGACAGAACATACCATCATTCAATATGGAATATCATAGAGCCATATCATAAAATAAATAATCATATTCAACCATTACATATTTAATTTTTGGAGCCTGTTGTTTGTAGTGATAGAGATAATTATTTTGACCTTCTTCAATGAGCACCATATTGATGATATTTAGTCTCACAAGAATATAAGGTATAATGCGTAATGATCAAAGCTGAGTGCTTCGGTTGATTTACACTAGTGTTGTGTAAAAGGCCAAATGTAAATTTGCTAAAATGGCTTAGTGAAATGCACACCACAGTATGTGCATTAGTAAATAGTTGGAAGTGAAATAGGGTCCTGAAGTAAATCCAATTTGAATATGGATTGTTTAACAAATAAAACATAATTATGTATATTCCATCCTTCTCAAAACATTTGATTCAATCTATATCCTTTTATACTAAAACGATACAAACCATGGATTCACAAACCTTGTATACCCATCTTCGTTTACATGTTTTTTTTACAAAAACGATTAAAATTATTGATGGGCTAAATTAATCAACAATCAATACTGTATCCTGTCGGGACAATACACCAGCAAAGGTTTTGTATCTGAACGTTCCCTTTAATCATCAACCCAGGGATGTGTACAAACTTATGAGGGTCTTGCACAATATGTGCAGCTACAAAGAAACTTCTAACGATGCCTAGTAGTATTCTAAAGCAGGAAAAATGCGGATAAAAAACAAAATGAAATCTTGATATATGACTTAGGGGTTGCAAGGGACATGGATCCCATCATATGGTTAGGTACCTATCCCTTTATCAATGGTTTATGGACCAGTTTCAAGATGATCCTCGCCAAGCTTTAGACAATATTTTTGAGGAGTGGTTCCTGATTTACTTTTTCATTTACACATTAAGTCTAGAAACTTTAGGTGACATCAATATTTGAGTGAGTAACTAAACAAACTCGGAAAGATCATGTTTAACCGAACTCATATAATCAGATACCATGTCTCATAAAATAAATGTTGAATTGAGAAATTGCATAAATAATAAATTCAAACTAAATTCAAAATGCAGAAATAATCTATTTAGCGCTACTCTGTCAACATACTGTAAATTGGCTACAAACTGCAATGAATCTACACTATTCTGTTTTATCCTATCTCATTCATTCGAAAGAAAATAAATCTAATCTAACTCACATGCCCCTATTATTGCCTATGGATGGGCCCTTACCCATGGAAACACAAGAACACTAATTTACTCTATAAGATAGGACGAAAGAAGTCTTCATTACTTACAAATAATAGTCAAACATAATAAGTCTCAAAACTGTTATGATGCTCCCAAAATGATGAAAATATATCTGTGCTTATACAAAATCAAGCCTGCTTTGTGAGCCAGGTTCTAATATTTAAATAGACCTATTCTAATGCTAAACTTCTAGTTTCTAAATCATAATTGCATGTGGTGCTCTATGAAGGACAGTGCATAGTGGCAGTCTAACTAAGCTCATCCAGTCCTTGGGGACTAGGCCTCAATGAGTTAGCTAGAAATCAATATGTCAAGATGACATTTTTTCATTTTTGGACCCATCTTTACCCACTTGGATAAAATGCACACCCAATCCTCGTTATTGGGTCTTTTTGAGTGATTTTAATTGAAGTGGTGTGGATTACTATTTTTACACGTTTTTGTACATCTATATATATTTTTGTTGGGATTCAAAAACTTTGTACATTGTGTAAAAAAGAGAAATCAAAATTAAAATAGATTTACACAGTGTTGTGTAAAAAACAAAGTGTAAATTTGCTAAAATGAGCTTACTAAATTGCACACCAAGGTATGTACATTGGTCAATAATGAAAAGTAAAACCAGATTCTTGAAGATAGTTGCATTGTTTACAAGATCCTGTTTAAGATTCATAAATTAATGTATAATTTTCTAGAAATCAATCTGCCAAGATGGGGAGCTTTCATTTTTGAACTCATTTTCACCCACTTGGATAAAATGCACGCGTAACCCTCATTATGGGGTCTTTTTCAATGATTTTAATTACAAGTGGTTTGGATTACTATTTTCCACCTTGTTGCGCATATATATATATATATATATATATATATATATATATTTGTTGGGATTCACAACCTTTGCACATTGTGTCCAAAAGACAAAGCAAAATTAAGTGTTGTGTAAAAGCCAAGTGTAAATTTCCAAAAGTGGGCTTAGTAAAATGCACGCCACTGTATGTACATTGGCCAATAATTGAAAGTAAAACCAGAGCCTTGGATATAGTTACATTCTTTACAAGAACCTCTTTCAGATTCTTAAAATGATATTTAATTTGCTAGAAATCAATCTGCCAAGATGACAATTTTTCATTTTTGGACCCATCTTTACCCACTTGGATAAAATGCATGCCCAACCCTCATTATTGGGTCTTTTTAATGATTTAAATTGCAAGTGGTGTGGATTACTATTTTCCACCTTCTTGTACATCTATCTAATTTTTGTTGGGCTTCACAAACTTTACACATTGTGTAAAACAGATAAACCAAAATTAAAATAGATTTACACAGTGTTGGGTAAAAAACAAAGTGTAAATTTGCTAAAATGAGTTAGTAAATTGCACGCCACAGTATGTACATTGGATAATAATCAAAGGTAAAACCATGATGGCAGTTGCATTGTCCACAAGAACCTCTTTCATATTCCTAAATTGATGCACAATTTTCTAGAAATCAATTTGCTAAGATGACAATATTTCATTTTTGCACCCATTTTTACCCACTTGGATAAAATGCATGCCTAACCCTCCTTATTGGGTCTTTTTCAGTGATTTAAATTGGAAATTCCGTGGATAAATATTTTCCACCTTATTGTAGTTCTATCTATTTTTGTTGGGCTTCACAACTTTTGCACATTATGTAAAAGGATAAATCAAAATTAAAATAGATTTACACAGTGTTGTGTTAAAAACAAAGTGTAAATTTTCTAAAATGGGCTTAGTAAAATGCATGCCACAGTATGTACATTGGTCAATATTCAAAAGTAAAACCACATACCTAAATATAGTTTCCTTTTTCACAAGAACCTCTTTCAGATTCCTAAATTGATGTTTAATTTGCTTGAAATCAATCTGCTAAGATGACAGTTTTTCATTTTTGGGCCCATCTTTACCCATTTGGATAAAATGCACGCCCAACCTTCTTTATGGGGTCTTTTTGAGTGTTTTTAATTGCAAGTGGTGTGGATTACTATTTTCCACCTTGTACATCTATCTAAATTTTTGTTGGGCTTCACAAACTTTGCAAATTGTGTAAAAAAGAGAAATCATAATTGAAATAGGTTTACACGGTGTTGTGTAAAAAAAAAGTGTAAATTTGTTAAAATGGGCTTAGTAAAATGCACACCACAGTATGTACATTGGTCAATAATCAAAATTAAAACCACAACGTAAATTGATGTTTCATTTGTTAGAAATCAATTTGCGAAGATGACAATTTTTCATTTTTGGACCCATTTTTACCCACTTGGATAAAATGCATGCCTAACCCTCCTTATTGGGTCATTTTCAGTGATATAAATTGGAAATGGTGTGGATTAATATTTTACACCTTCTTGTACATCTATATATTTTTGTTGGGATTCACAAACTTTGTACATTCTGTGAAAAAAAGAAAGCAAAATTAAAATATATTTACAGTGTTGTGTAAAAAACAAAGTGTAAATTTGCTAAAATGGGCTTAGTAAAATGCACGACACAGTATGTACATTGGTCAATAATCAAAATTAAAATCACAACCTTGAAGATAGTTCCATTCCTCACCATAACTTCTTTAAGATTCGTAAATTGATGTTTCATTTGCTACAAATCAAGTTGCCAATATGACTATTTTTAATTTTTAGACCCATTTTTATCCACTTGGATAAAATGCACGCCTAACCCTCCTTATTGGGTCTTTTTCAGTGATTTAAATTTGAAATGGCGTGGATTAATATTTTACACCTTATTGTACATCTATATATTTTTTGGGGGCTATACAAACTTTGCACATTGTGTAAAAAAGAGAGCAAAATTAAAATATATTTACAGTGTTGTGTAAAAAACAAAGTGTAAATTTGCTAAAATGGGCTTAGTGAAATGCACGCCACAACATCTTGATTGGTCAATAATAAAAATTGAAACCACATACCTGAAGATAGTTCCATTCCTCACTAGAACCTCTTTCAGATTCGTAAATTGATGTTTCATTTGCTAAGATGACAATTTTTTCATTTTTGGACCCATCTTTACCCACTTGGATAAAATGCTTGCCTAACCCTCCTTAAGCATGCATAATTTTCCATTGTTGTGCATGTATGAG
Organism: Larix kaempferi; assembly: GCA_027924585.1. Classification (NCBI taxonomy): domain Eukaryota; kingdom Viridiplantae; phylum Streptophyta; class Pinopsida; order Pinales; family Pinaceae; genus Larix; species Larix kaempferi. Next base: position 14,608,351 of record BSBM01000729.1, read on the forward strand.
GACAATTAATGATAGTTTACTTGATATGATTATGGCAGAACTCTTCAAGAATGGATTTACTATGTTTTTTATAGGCACATTTATGATCAATTTCACTTTTTTTATTAAAGAAATTCAATCTAACTTCTAATGCAAATGTTGCTTGCTTTTGTGGAATTTGTAGAGAAACTCATCAATGGATCATTCAAATGAGCCATTTGAACAAAATATTCCTCGAAAAAGAGGTCGATGTAAGGATGTAGATCTTTCTAATATTCCAACTTTGCCACCACGTGACATTGTCATTCAATTCACTCATTCTAGACCCAAAAACACCACTAAGCGTGTTGCTGATGGAAATTGTGGAGGATTTAGAGATCAAAACTCAATACCACATAATGGGACCATAATATTCCCTTAAGCATCAAGCAAACATGCAGCCATTCTTCAAACTCATTGTCCTCTATGTAAGCAATCTTCGATAAAAACAATGTTGTTGGACAATAGAGGCAACCATTTTATCCAATTGCAGTTGAAGGGATTGTTAATGTACAAAATGGAAATCTTTACAACAGAGTTAACTCTATCTTACAGAATGTTTTTTCCGTGTTTTACTCAAAGATTAGCCATAAATGCTTCTTCCACTACAAATAAATATGATCGAATTATAGAAGGATGTGCTGCTCAACAACAAAGACAACATTTGTCACCAATTATAGTTGCAGGGAATGGCAATCTAAATGATAGAGGTCTTTACCGTAGAATTAATTCTATTTCACATAATGTGGTCCCAAAATTCCCTCATAGAACAAATTTTATTCTTGCTGCCATTACAAATCAAGCTGATCAAAGTATAGAAGGATGCATTCCTCAACAACAAGGGCAACCTTTGTCTCCAATTACAAGTGAAGGGAATGACAATGTGCAAAATAAAAATATGTAACACAGAATGGACTTTGTTTTGAAGAATGGGACCCCAGTTTTACCTCATATATCAGGGATTGGTGTTGTTGCCATTACAAATCAATTTGATCAAAGTGGTGAAGTTTGTGTTGCTCAATAAATTATAGATCCTTTGAATCCAATTATAGTTGCAGGGAATGGAAATGTACAAGATATAAGTATTTACCATAGAATTAATTATGTTTCACATAATGTGGTCCCAAATTTCCCTCGAACAATAGATTTTATTCTTGCGGCCATTACAAATCAATCTGATCGAAGTCTTGAAGGTTGTGTTTCTCAACAACAAGGGCAACATTTGTCTCCAATTACAATTAAAGAGAATGGAAATGTACATAATGCAAATATGTACCACATAATGAAATCTGTTTTATAGAATGAGTCCCCAGTTTTCCCTTATAGGTCAGTGATTGGTGCTGGTGCGATTACAAATCAAACTGATCAAAGTGTTGAAGTTCGTGTTGCTCAACAAACTACACAGTCTTTGACTCCAATTATAGTTGCAAGGAATGGAAATGTATAAGATAGAAGTATTTACCATAGAATTAACTTTGTTTCACATACCGTGGTCCCAAATTTCCCTCAAAGAACATATTTTATTCCTGTGGCCAGTACAAGTCAATCTAATCGAAGTATAGAAGGTTGTGTTTCTCAACAACAAGGGCAACATTTGTCTCCAATTACAAGTAAATAGAATGGGACTGTACATAATACAAATATGTACCATAGAATGAACTCTGTTTTACAGAATGAGTCCCTAATTTTCCCTCATAGGTCAGAGATTGGTGTTGCCGCTATTACAAATCAAACTGATCAAAGTGTTGAATTTCATGTTTCTCAACAGACTACAGAGCCTATAATCCAAGTATAGTTGTAGGGAATGGAAGTGTAGAACCCAATGGGTAGCAATCTGAAAATGCAACTACAGAAAATCAAAATTCTGCAATTCTAGAAGCTTCAACATAAATGCCTGAAGGGTGTTCAGCAAATCAAAATACACATGCTACCATAAGGCTAGTACGAAGCCGCTTAAGGACATCCTTGTTACATCTTAAGAAGCGATCAAGATGGTATAACCACAGAATAAATGAGGGGAATACTTCTTTTAAGGAAATTGGAAGATGGTTTTTTGGTAAATCACTTCAAGATGTAGATGAAAATGACATTGTTGTTGGAATTGGGTTCTTCATGAGCAAAAACTATAGTGCAGAGTCTAAAATCGAGGATGTTCTTAAACACCTAGATGGAATGCTTGATAAAATTCGATCTCTTGTTGTGAAAGAGATTCGTAACGATTTTATGCTTAGGAACATGGCTTCTGTATATATTGAATCAAGCATGACTCATAAGGCTTTGCAATGTTTGAAGCAGATTGACTCTCATGGTGTACTAAAGGGGGTTAATCCATCATCAGTTTGTAAGGAAATGAAACAGTGGAGAAAAGAAGCTGAGGATATTGATATGGGTTGGGAGAGAATCGATGGTTTCACATATGGAGTTAGAGTCAAGCAAGTAAATCCATATGCTTCCTTTATGGTTGAATCATATGAAAAGAAGTCTGGAAATACAGTCAATGAAATCTATTTCAAACTTGGTATTGATTCCCATGTACATTATGATCAAGGTGGGAAGGTATGTGAGATATTATTTGAGTTATTAGAAGACAGTGGGTTGAAGTCTTGTGTAATCCTTGGAAAATGGGATGGAAAATAAGAATACAAACAAGTTTTAGCACACATTGCTGATCTTGAAAGTGAGGATAACTTATTGAAACAGTTAAACAATCTTTCACAAGATGGGATCCAGATGGGGGATGGAAGGGTAATAAAGATGAATTTGTTCAAGTGTCATGATCTAATGGCCATATGCAGTTTAGTATGCAATAATAGTGTTTTTCCAATGGGTAATAATTTTTTCCCTTGGTGTACATGCCATAAAAAATCTATACACATGGTTACAAATGAAATCAAAATTGGAGAAGGAGATACTATCCTCAGTGTTTCCGAATTTTATACAATGTCACCAAACTTACTCCTGATAAGCTATGCACATTTATTACAAGTTTCAGGTATGTTTATATTATATATCTTGCCATTGCTTTCGTAATCTTACTATGTTATAAAACATTAGGAGTTGAATACTGCTTTGGAACCAAGCAAAGGATGGGAAGAAAAGTTACATGATCGTATTATAGACATCCAACCAACCTTATCTGGTAGACAAATGAATGTTATGAAGAACTATCCCATGGATAGAAGAAATGATGAAAAGGTATACACTTTAATAATTAATTCTTAAATATAAATGGAGCTTCTTGGTTTTTAATTATCTCATACCTAGTGAAACATGTGTTTCCAATTACAATTGACTCCTTGCTCAATGTCTAAGCTTGTATATCATTCTCGCCATGCTGGAATTATAACTTTTTTGAAGATGTTTCGTGAAATTCAAAGAATTGCACAAGATTATGACAAGGTTCATCCAACTAGAGGCCTTGAGAAAACCAAATTTGTGCAAATTTGGGAGGATATGGAGAAGATAAGGGTTGCATGAAAGCTTGGAGAACCATAACATCATAAAATCCAAGAGTACAATGATCTTAACTATGTGCAATAAGATGGACCAGCATCAGACAAGATCCTCATTCGATATGAGGGATTTTTAAAGGTATTTTAATGATTATGCTAACATATCAAATACTTTTTATGTGGGTCTTGACTAATAATAAATGATGATTTTATTATGTTTTGAGTAATGGTGAATGGCTCTCGATGTTATTCAATTTGAATGGAAAACTTAGTGTTTTACTATTTAATCATATGCATTGACATGTCTTATTTTTAGGTTATTGAAGGCCTACCAGATGAAGAGAAGTATAAAACGTTGGTGAGGATGTGGAAGTGCTATAAAGAATTCCACATGTTGCAACAACAAGGGTGTAGAGGGGACGATGCATATGCATATGAGAAATGTATGTCAATTTATGATAGTTTCATCATATTATCTTTTTCAGAATGGTGGTATCGTTTCACTCATGATAACATTTTGAACCATTGACATTACAAGATTGGCATCCTTGCTAGTGAATGGCTTTGGTTGTGGTCTTGTTGTTTAGGAGATGAGATGGTTCCTTATATGCATGTCCAAGGGGCCCATGATCTTGATATGACTCGGAATATTCATCCATATACTTTGGGATGGTTAAGGAACAAAGTAATGGAGGGTAAGCATAGAGAAATGAAAAAATTGAATAGTTCAACCAAGGAGGAGGGAAAGGAGTTCCTAAGGAGTATAGAAGCACATTTAAACATGATAGAATGTGTCTTGTAAATGAGATGAGAGAACAATTTTTCAAGCTTGTTATGAGATTAGAAGGTACTTTCCAAAATTTTAGACAAAGAAGATTTTTGCCATCAAATATTAGAAGTCAACTTCGTGTTGAATATGAGAAGTCAAGAATTCAATTGAACGAGGAAACTGCAGCATAGTTGGCATCCCGTTTCCCTGATGTCACTTCACAACAAGTGAAACAACTCTTTGACTCATGGGTAAAACAGTCTAAGAAATCATTAATTGCACAACCAACAATAAGTATATCATAATTTTAAATGGTCTTTCGTTCAATTTTCATTTTTTAGTGTGAGGAGTCATAATGTGTGTTTAATTATTGATATGTCCTCACAGTTCAATAATTATCTTCCGAGATCAAGGCCAATCAACAAATATGGTGAAGATGCCTATCATGAATCACATCACTTTGGAAAGTGTAAGGCAAAAAATGGCGCCAAAACAAAAAAGCAACAACATGGTTTCCCCTCCACTAGTGAGTGTTATGTTCATTCAATTTATTATATATAATTATGTCTTTGTCAATTTAGTTGATTTGTGAAAGGTACATCTTCTGCTTGAACTATAACTTTCTCAATCTCGTTGATCTTAGGAAATGATCTAGGTTAGAGTATTCAATCACAACAAATGCAGGGGGAAGTTGTTTCTGATACCCCGATGGTCCTTGATGACCTTAACAATTATGAAAATTTGGGTGTTTCATCCTCAAGAGAAGAGGCATTGAAGACTAGTCAAACACAAGAAATGCAATTGGAAGTTGCTGTTGACATACCCATGATGGCAACTGAAAATTGCATTGAAACTAGTGTTTCATCCCCAAGAGATGAGACCGGGAGGATTGGTAAAACACAAGAAGTGAATGGAGCAACTACTGTTGATGTGCCAATGATGAGAACTATGATTCACAACAGAATGTGTGTTTCATCCTCAATAAATGGGGTAGACCAAAGTGTCGAAAAACAAATAATCTAGGAGACAGTTGTTGCCATCCAAACGATGGAAACTGAAAATCATACAAAAAACAGTGTTGGTAAACCAAGTAAGAGACAAGCACAAAAGAAAAAAGGTACTTGATGAATGTAAAGCAACATTGTATGCGAAATGGTGAAAAATCATATGATGTGCTAAGCATTTCCTGAGATTTTGTCATATTGGAAATTCATTCTATTGTGATCACATTTGTTGCATGTGCAGTTATTATTTTTTTCTGATAAAATAATAATATATTTTCTATTTCATAGAAATCTAATCAAACACAAGTATCTATTGTTACTGTTGAAATTGACCTAGTCATCATTTTTTTTTAAACAGAAACAGGTAAGAAGTTTTGTATTAACAAAGGCTGTGCACAGCCATTCAATACATTTGCAAAAATTCATGCTCTGCATCTAACAAGGGAAAATTGCAGAGGTTTTTAAAGTCTGTCCTCTGGAGTTTTTTACTGTCATAATTCATAAGAAGACTGCAGTTGCTAATGGGATAAACCCTTACAAACTGGTTACATAATTTAAGACAAAAAAACATTCAAAATAGACAGCTGGGGGAAACCTGCATCAAGTAAATTCCATTATCCATAGTTCGGCTGGTTGACTGAGGCTGCCTCTGCCATTTCCTGGTTCGCCATTGGAGCTTCCTGTACATGGCTGCACTGCGTTTTGCTGACAAGAACAATGACATCATTTTTCACACTGTCAATCTTCCCCATAAGCTCAATGACGTTCCTGTCGATATCCTCCATTCGCGATTCCAAGCAGGAAAGCATGGAATGGATGTATTTGTCCTCTACCACGAGCTCATCAATTTTGTTATCAGTATTGCACACTGCAGAATAGGTTCTGGATAGGTAGACTTTAATGTCGGAGGTGAGACGGCTCAAGGTGATAATTGCCTGTCTAACCCCGTCCATCTCGTTTGCAGCCGGGAGATTTCCTGCAAAAAACACAGTGGGATCCTGGAGATGGAGATTATGCAGAGCAGGGCCGAGGGCGTCGAATGGAGGAGTAGCCATCGTGCAAATGCTTTCAACAACCGTCGCCTGGTGAGTTAAGTGCTCGGGCGTGAGAGCTGTACCCGGCACGTGAAGGAGGGTACGTGGAGGACGGTGAGGAGAACGAGACAAGCGGTGGCGGTGGAGAGGGAGGACGGGATTAAGAGCGCCGTGGGAGCTTGGTGGGGTGGGTTTATACCAAGTGCTATCAAGCTTATAACAAAACCAAGGTGGGGAGGGGTTATGCCAAGTACTAAAATGCCTATGACATTTCCTAGGTGGAGTGGAATTAAGCCAATGGTTCATTAAGGAATGAAGTGGTAGGATGAAACATTGTTTAGGATAGTGTGTCCCAAATCCAACTGAACTCCTTTGTTGGCAAGAGTATCGGCATTGCCGTTGAGATTCCTTAACACATGAAAGTAGAGTGTGTCCTTTGGGAGGGTGAGGCGTTTTATTCTTTTCTGTATTCTCCGGTTTTTGTCTGTCTTTAAGGAGGTGCCATTATTCATTGTCTGTATAACATGCTTGGAGTCTCCGAAGACTTGAAGGCAATTCATGTTGAAGGTGACTGCTAATTCTAGAGAGTAGAACAGGGCAAGCCATTCTGCTTGGTTGTTGGTGCTGATTCCAAGTCCCCAAGAGAAATCCACTATTTTATTTCCTCCGGGGTCGAAGATGACCCCCCCCGCACCTGCCGCCCCTGGATTCCCCTTTGAAGCTCCGTCAAAGAAGATTGTGTATCTTGCTTGTTCCTTCCACCATTTCCCAAAGGTTGCTTGATCTTGTCTGATTTCCCACTCGTGCCAAGCTATAGGGGGATTGGACTGAAGTGAACTCACTGCTAAGAACTTTTGACTCCATTGGAATTCATTCCAATTTAGTGCTTCCTTGGCACTCAGCGCCACTTTTTTGGAGTTCAATGCCTCAGAGATAAGAGTTGTTGCTTTGTTTGCTAGCCTCTCCTCTGATCTTGATTTGTCTTCAAATATTCTTCTATTTCTTTCCAGCCAGATTTGCCAACAAATGTTCATGGGGATTAGCTTCCAGATTCTGGAGAAGGTGGGTTTGTTTTTTGAGCCTCCCTGAATTTTGTGGTTCCAGTTCTCTAACATCTGTTTCAACTGTTTAGGGCAGGAAACTGGGTGGATCAGAGGGTCGAGGACCATATTCCAAACCTGTCTGGCGTAGATGCAGTCCAGGAAGAGATGTTGAGCAGTCTCCTCCGCGTTTTGACACAAAGGACATCGAGAGGGACCTTCAATACCTCGTTGCTTGAGGTTGTCAGCTGTCAGTTGCTTGTTGTGGGCGAGGATCCAGTAGAAGTAATTTATCTTTGGGATGCTATCTCTGTTCCAGATTTTCTTCCACTTAGTTTGCAAAGGATTATTGTTCTTGGTGAGCATTGCATAGCCATCTTTGACTGAGTATTTCCCAACTTTCCCCCAACCTCTGATGTCCTTGGATCTGACGCTTAAGGGGGATTTCCCGTTCAGCAGTTGCATGAAAGTTTTGTAGCTGTCTAAGAGATGACCTGGAGGATTCATGTTTTTCCAGTCCTTCCATTTCCCTGTGGGTGTCCATATGGCCATATCTGCCAGCTTTATTACTCCTGCATCTTGAAGCCAGAGTTTGATATTATGGATTTCCTGAATCTCGCCCATAGGCTGTTCTCCATTTATGCTATCTGTCCATATGTTGATTTTGTTTCCATTCCCTGGAACCCAGTACATATTGTTTTTGATTATGTCTGCTGAGTCGAGCATGAGCTTCCAGATGGCGGTGCCAGTGTTCTTCTTCATTTTGTTCAGGCATCTCTGTCTTGGCCCTCTGGTATATTTGTTTTTGATTGCCTCCTTCCACCATTCCTTTGGTCCTGAAACCAATCTCCAAACCATTTTGGCTCCCAGAGCTTTGCTCATCACTGCTGGATCCCGAATGCCCAAACCCCCTCTTTTCCTATTCTCCTTGACAGTATTCCAATTGACTAGGTGAAACTTTTTGCCTTGAGACCTGCCTCCCTGCCAAAGAAACTTTCTGATTTCCAAACATATATTGTTCATGACGATCTTAGGAGCGAGAAGGATGGCTCCAGTGTAGATGGGAAGAGAAGAAAGGACAGCTTTTATCAGGGTTACTCTGCCAGCAAGATTAAGCCATCTTGAGCCCCAGGAGTTAATCTTGTTCTTGATTTTTTCCAATATCGGATGCCAGGAGGCTGAGGTGGTTTTTTTGTGGGTAATTGGAATACCTAAGTACTTGAAGGCTGACCAGTCGAAACAAGGTTTGAAGCCAAGGATGAGGGCTATATTTCTGAGGAGGAGATTCCCACAGTTCCAACTGTAAATGTTGCATTTTTGGTTATTAGTTTTCCCCCCAGAAGCACGAAGGAAGAGGTCGAGAGTTGATTTGAATCTGTAGGCTATGATGGACGATGCACTTCCCAGGAGAATGGTGTCATCGGCAAACTGTGCATGGTTAATAGGAGGAGTATTTTTGGAAATTATTATGCCTGGAAGGGAGCCATTCAATTGTTGAGAGTTTAGCTTTCTACTCAGGGAATCAGCCATAATGACGAAAAGGCTTGGGGAGAGGGGGCAGCCTTGCCTCAGTCCCCTTGACAGGCGGAAGAAAGGAGAGGGTCTACCATTAACAAGAGGGGCGATCCAGGGAGAACCAATACAAGCTTTAATCCATCCTATAAAGTCTTCCCCAAAACCAAATTTTGCCAATACTTTGAAGAGGAATTCATGTCTTACTCTATCAAAAGCATTTGCCATATCCAGTTTAATAGCCATACCTGGATCTTTCCTCTGGGTGCTCGAGTGTATTGCCTCTTGTACAAGTAGGATGTTGTCATAAATTTGCCTTTCTGCCATGAATCCTCCTTGATTTGGTGATATAATTCTAGGTAAAAGCCTTTTGAGTCTATTTGCTATGATTTTCGTGAGGATTTTGTAGGAGGAGTTGCAGAGAGAGATGGGGCGAAATCTTCCCAAGGAGAGGGGATGTTTCTCTTTAGGAATGAGGGCTATAAAAGTGGAGTTAGTAGCCCCTCCAATTCTGGCTCTTCCCCTGGTCCAATTGAGCATTCTGACCAAGTCTTTTTTAAGCCAGGTCCAGAATTTCCTGTAAAAAAGAATGGGGAATCCATCCGGACCTGGGGCCTTTTCTGGATGTAGGGACCAGACAGCGTTCCTTGCTTCCTCTTCTGTTATCTGGTCCATCAAACTCTTGTTGTCAGAGTCGGAGATGAGCGCAGGGATTTCCATGCTCATTTGGTCTAACTCCTCGTTGGTAATTTCCTCGTTTTCATTATATAACCTTTCAAAGTGGTCTTTGGCTTCTTGCAGAATGTTATCCTGTCCTTCAATCTTTTGACCATCTTCTCTTGTGAGGCTCAAAATATTGTTTTTCCTGTATCTCTCTTTACATTGGGCATGGAAGAATTTGGTGTTTCCGTCTCCTGCCTTCAACCAGAGGCATCTTGATTTAAGCCTCCATTCCTCTTCTTCCTTTCTGGCTGTGTTTTGAATTGCTTCATCCAGATTCTTTTCTTCTCTCAGCATTTCCACTGTGACTGTGTTCTGCTCCATTTTGAATTGAAGTTGTTCCATTTCCTTCTGTAACTTGCCTAGCTCTTCTCCTGGATTTATGCTATTTTGCTTTGCCCAAGATTTTAGTGCTCTTTTGATTAGCTTTAATTTGGTCTCCCATATATATCCAGGGGAGCCAGGTATGTATTGCTTCCAGATTGAGACAACTTCGTTTGTGCAGAGTTGGTTTTCAAGCCAAATCGGGTTGAGCCTGAAGGGAAGGGGGCCCAGGTTGCCAGGGGAGGTGAAGTAGAGGGCGATAGGTCTGTGATCAGAGGTGGCTGAGGCTAGAAGTTTGGATTCAGGGATTTTTGGTTTGAGGAGGAAGGAGGAGCTGATGAGAAAACAGTCAAGGCGAGCTGCAATGTGATTTGGACCCACCCTCTTATTGTTCCAAGTGTAGACACCTTGCTTGGGCTTGATGTCTACTAGGTTCCATTCCGAGATCAGATCTTCCATCCTTTCTCCGAATGGATCTCTAATTTTAGATCCTCCTTTTCTCTCCAACGCTGAGATGGTGACATTGAAGTCGCCTGCTAAGATACACGGGACATTTGCTAGGGTGGTTCGCATATCTATCAGCTGATTCCAAAACTGTTCTTTTTGGCTGTACAAAGTTGGCCCATAAATATTTCCTATCCAGAACCTATCATTATTTGAAGTATCTTCTAGCTCAATAAATATCCAGTTTCGATTTATTTCAGATGAGAGGCAGGTGTACTTACTTTCATCCCATAGGGATATGAGTCCTCCTGATGCTCCTATTGCATTGACTGCAATTCCTTTTCCTTTGGGCCATACTTTCTTCATGGTGCTGATGCAGTCTTCCTGTTGCATTTTGGTCTCTTGGATTGTGAGGATTGAAATGTTCTCCATTTTTTTTAATCTTCTTATTGCTTCTGCTTTTTGCTTCCCGCCTAATCCTCTACAGTTCCAAGAGACTATTTTCATTATTTTTTGGTTTGTAGGGGACCTGCTCTGTCCTTTCTTTCCTCCTGAGTCTGTTTCGAACTGGACAGAATTCTGACATGTTGGTCCAAACTGGTTTGCTTGCCCGCCGCCCTTTCTCTGGCTGCTTCTTGTTCTCTGATAGTTTTGTTTAGTCTTCTTCCTCTTTTGGCTATGGGCTCCTGCTCTTCTTCTTTACTCTCCGAGGTTTCTTCCTGTATTTGTTTTGCTTTAGCTCTTGTTACTGAGCCCCCTGAATTTAATGAAGATTCTATTCCATCCCCTACATGATGAGGGGAGGATGGGGTTTGGTTCTTGTCCTCATTTCCAATTTGGTCCTCTCCCTGTTGCTCTTCAGGTTGCTTTTCTTGTTCCTGTTCTTCTTCATTTTCTTCGCTGCTCAGGACCTGAAATTTATTGGAGAGTTCTGTGGATTTTGGAGGGGGTTTGTTTGCTACAGTTGTATTATTCTTGTTCCCTTTTTTCTTTGAGACTTCATTCCATTCTCCCCCTTGAGTTTCTTCCACTTCTGTCGTTTTCCTTTTGGGACATAACCTCGCAAAGTGTCCGTATTCATGACATACCTTGCATTTGAAAGGGATTTGTTCGTAGTCCACTGTTTGTCTGTGACTCCATCCTTCCATAGCTAAGTCTATTGCTTCTGGGAGGCCCTTCTCCAGGTCGACTTCCACGCATATTCTTGCACAAGAGAACATGGGAGGTTTTGGTTCTGATTTGTCAATGTATTTCCCCAGAGAGTTGCCAATAGCCCGTAGATCTTCGTCGTTCCAGCAGTGGAGGGGGAGATGCGGTAGTTTTACCCAGACAGGGACTGCCCTTGGGATATCCTTTTCTGGGTCAAAGGAAAGGTCCCATTTGTTGAGGTACATACCCCTTGGCCCCATGAAATATGGTCCATTCCTGAAGATTAAATCCCGGTCCTCTTTTTTCTCAAAGTAGAAAACGAAAAACCCTTTCCCACAGAAGATTTGCTGCACTTCACCTTGGATAAGAGGACGCCAATTTTTGTTGAGCCAAGCTTCAGTGGAACGGGGCGAGGGCCAAAGCCCGGTGAAGTGTCCGACCAGTCCTTTTTCTGCTAATGCGATGGCTTTGCACTTCGAAGCGGTTGAGGTGAGTTTCACTTCAGGTACCTCTGTTCTCTTGACAAACCTAGAGTCGGGTTGGGATGGGGCTCGCGAGGAGGCAGGTAGGGAAGCTACCAGGTCTTTGAACAGATCGGTAATGGGAGGGCGGCCAGCCTCCGGACCGGTGCGACCAGGGTCTGGCGGCGGCTCCATGGACGTTTGCAGAAACCCTAGCTCGTTTTAGTCCGCAGTTCCGGTACACTTGCAACTAAATGTGATGGTTAACAGTTGATTCCCTTGTTGAGGATAAGTCAAATTGACCTAGTCATCATAGTCAACATAAGGAAATGATATTAAAAACTCATGGACAGTTGCAAATTCTCTAAATAAATGAGATATTTTAATAATATCATTTACTCGACATCTTCAAAAATAATCTGCCCTGAGTGTATAAAAAGTGGAATTCATTTTTTACTAGTCACTAATGTACATTAAGAGTGAAATAAAGAGAACTATAAATGAGCTAGAATTTAGTAACTCAATGCAAAAAAATGCATTTTCCATTAACTTTTGAAAAATAAATATATACAATGTTTTATTCAAGCCCAACTTGTTTCTAAGATTTCTGCAATTGCTCCTCCTGAAAAGAAGAAATTTATGTATAGTGTCTCTTTTCTTTCTCAGAAGCCTCAGATTCTTCAGCAACTGTAGAAGGCTCTTGTTGTAATTTTCTTTCAAGCTCTTTGAATTTTCGGGAACAAGTCTGTAAATTGTTATACAAAGTATTTTTTTTCGCTCACCAGCCTCTTCAACACTTCCACATTTTTCTTATGATTCTCTGTGTTTTGTTTTTCCTTCAATTCAAGATCTTTTTTTCTATTCTTTAATTGATTTTTAACTTCAACCAATTCAGATTTCAATTTCTCTACTTCCTTCTCTAGCTCTTTGCCCCCCAAATATTTCTCATTTGCAGGGATAGGAATTGCCTCCATGTAGTCAACATCATGCATCTATAATTTCCCCTGCAAATATGCAATTGTGGATTTTAGTTTTTGAATTTCCTCGTCGCATCCCAAATGCTGTGCTTTTCGACCCACCGAGAGTTTTTGCTTCAGTTCTCTAATCTCTGCTTCTTTTTCAGCTATCCTCTGTTTCAATGCCTCGTATCTTGGTGATGAACCAAAAACATCACCTCCAACATTCATTACGGCAAGGCATTCTTGCAAACGCTTCTCTCGAATTTTTAAGCTCTTCTCTTGCTCTTTCAAGGAACTATGAATATCATTTCAACCTTCTATACTATCAATAACTTTTTCTTTTTTTCTTTTTAAGCTCCAAAGCTACAGGGATCGCTTGAAACCTTTTTTTCTTTTTAAGCTCCAAAGCTACAGGGATCGCTTGAAACCTGTTCTGTAGCAACTTTTTACCTTGCCTGTCAATGATTTTTTTCAATTTGGAAATTATTGAATATGTTTATGCAATTTTTTGTGCATGCTCCACACGCTCCGTTGTCAACTTCAAAACATATTCTCTTATTAATTCTTCACTTTCTTTCACTTTCTTCTCCAATTCGGCTACCGGACCACAATCTGTTTTTAATGGTGGTATATTCAAAACAACTGTTTTTTTTTTCAACTTTTTTGCAAGTCTAGCATTTTCTTTTTCATATTGTTCCAAAGCCTTTTGAAAGCTATCATTTAGTTTTTCAATATCCTTTCTAGCATCTTCAATTTTATCAACCTGGATTGATAATGATGCAATAGTGACAACTTTTGCATTTATAATTGTTTCTGCCTTCATTTGATTGCTCACAATTGTATTTTGCAACTGTGCAATCTCCCGAAGACTTTTTGCAATATTCCTATGCGTTACCTGGCACATTTCCTCCAATTTCTCTATAGAAGAGGACTCAGCCTCCATTGAAGCTTGTTGTTTAAAATGCACTATTTTTATCATAAAGGAAAAACACAAATCTACCATCAAAATTATAACATGGAGTGACATTGTACTCATGTGCCAACTGTTTTGGAAGAATTCTATGAAAAATACTCTCGACGTGAGAGGAAAAGGAATCATTACTTGGTTCCATGTCACTGTCCATCAGTTCTTGTCTGCGAGCTTCAACTTCATGTTCATTTAGCTCATTTAAATTTGTAGCAGCAACAAATTCATCATGGGTGACAAAATCATTGCCCAAACTATCATTGGATATGCCCAAACCATCCTCATAGTGCTCAGAAGACTGTACTGGCACTCCCTCATTGTGCTCAGGAGACTGTACTGGCATTTCCCCATTGTTTCCCTTCCCAATATGTTTCCCGAAGTATGTTTTAGAAATAGGTGGTTTTGGTCGATATAGATCAATAATTTTCTGTAATGTGACAGGGAAACTAAACTTAATCTTCTTCCATTGGCTCTCTTATAAGGCATAATGCATTTTCTTAGCCAATAGATGAGGAACAACTATGGGTTTGTCTTCAACACAATGTATGACTAGCCTCATACACTCACCCGAAATATCCTGCTTGTGATGATTCATAATGGTCCTAAGGACAATCTGAATCAATGTTTTGTATAGTCTGGGGGGGACATCCTGCATTTTTATACCATTCCTGGGAACAAATACATTTTTTCCACAAATTTGATTTGCCATCTCCTTCTTCTCCTGTTTTGGTGTTTTCTTAGAGTTAAAAATGGCTCCCCCTCTGCACAGAATTTTGGTTTCTTTGGCAACCAAATCAGGTTCCAAATATACCCTCTTCCCAAATATCTTCAATTCCATGGCCCCAACATCATAATTAAAAATGGTTTCATATATCTCCTCGTTAACATAATCGAACTGTCCAAACAAAAAACCATACACTTCAGCTTTCATAAGGATATTTTGAATACCTGGTGGTCATTTTTTTTCATCTCTCCACCGACCATGGTAGAGAATGCCCCTGTTTCAACTGCGGCAGTGGAAGAGGACGCCACTAAATCACATGCGGCCATGGTTGTCTAAGTTCCAAACTGAATTCGTGCAAACTCTCGTTCAGTACAGATTTTGCACACAGGGGTGGAATGCATGCTAAGGAATGCACAAAGACCAATGCAAGCCAAATGAGTTTTTTAAATCTATTTCATTAATTGCGCGTCCTGAAGTGAATTTACTTTTTGGAGTTGTGGGTTTTTGTTGTCTATGTATTAGTTTGAGTACTCTGTTTCTTTTGGACATTATGATCAGTCAGTTAGGACCAATACTATGCTTGCTAGATTGTACTTTTTGATTCGGAAGAATAACAAAAGTATTCCTTTTTTTCTGCTTGAAAAAAAACATCAACGCATATCTCATATAAAGTTTTTTTTTAAATATTCATTTGAATTGAATAAAATGTGTGGTTGAAGTGAATCAATCTAACAAGATGACAATTTTTCATTTTTGGACCCATCTTTACCCACTTGGATAAAGTGCACACCCAATCCTCATTATCAGGTTTTTTTGAGTAATTTTAATTGCAAGATGTGTGTATTACCATTTTCCACCTTCTTGTACATCTATATATATATATATTTTTTGGGCTTCACAAAATTTACACTTTATGTAAAAGAGAGAAATCAAAATTAAAATAGATTTACACAGTGTTGTGTAAAAAACAAAGTGTACATTTTCCAACATGGTCTTAGTAAAATGCACGCCATGGTATGTACATTGGTCAATAATGAAAAGTAAAACCAGAGTCTTCTTTCATATTCCTAAATTGATGTACAATTTGCTAGAAATAAATTTGCCAAGATGACAATTTTTCTTTTTTGTACCCATTTTTACCCACTTGGATAAAATGCACGCCTAACCCTCATTATTGGGTCATTTTCAGTGATTTAAATTGGAAATGGTGTGGATTTATATTTCACACCTTCTTGTACATCTATATATTTTTGTTGGGCTCCACAACTTTTGCACATTGTGTCAAAAAGACAACACAAATAAAATATATTTACACAGTGTTGTGTAAAAAACTAAGTGTAAATTTGGAAAAACGGGCTTAATAAAATGCATGCCATAGAATGTAAATTGATCAATAATATAGTTCCATTGTTCACAAGAGCCTCTTTCAGATTACTAAAATGTTGTTTCATTTGCTGGAAATCAATGTGCCAAGATGACAATTTTTTTTGTGGACCCATCTTTACCCACTTGGATAAAATGCATGCATAGCCCTCGTTATCGGGTCTTTTAAGTGATTTTAATTGCAAGTGGTGTGATTACTATTTTCCACCTTATTGTACATCTATCTAAATTATTGTTGGGCTTTACAAACTTTGCACATTGTGTAAAACAGATAAATCAAAATTAAAATAGATTTACACAGTGTTGTGTAAAAAGCAAAGTGTAAATTTGCTAAAATGGGTTTAGTAAAATGCACCCCACAGTATGTACATTGGTCAACAATCAAAATTAAAACCACAGCCTTGAAGATAGTTCCATTCCTCACCAGAACCTCTTTCAGATTCCTAAATTGATGTTTCATTTGGTAAAAATCAATCTGCCAATATGACAATTTTTCATTTTTGGATCCATTTTTACCCACTTGGATAAAATGCACGCCTAACCCTCATTATTGGGTCTTTTTTCAGTGATTTATATTGGAAATGTTGTGATTAATATTTTAGACTTTCTTGTAGATATATATGTTTTTGTTGGGCTTCACAACCTTTGTAAATTGTGTCAAAAAGACAAAGCAAAATTAAAAAAATTTACACTATACATTAGTAAAATTTAACAGCTTCTGATAGATGGTTGTCAATCAATTATAATTTTATTAAATTTACACAATTAAAAAAAAATCTCCGTCATTGTTTTTCATTTAAAATTTTAAATTAAGTGCTCATCCCTGAATTTCAATTTTGGGTAATAGATACATTTCAATTCTATTTTACAATGCAATCACCATGTATTCACCATCAAAATAATTTTGCAATCTGAAAGGTAATGTAATTATACAATCGTAAACCCCATAACCAAGGCACTTCTACACTTAATGGATGTTTGGGAACTTCCCATCCCTGGTTTTAAACAGAATTATCTCCACATAATCGAGTAGCCAAAACAAGGAAATGAAAAAATAGCCATTCCATTCCTCAAACTGATTAACATACTGTAAAAACTACAATTTCAAGATATAAACTTCAACTGTAGGAATTCATTCCACACTTTTCCAAATGCAAAAATGGCAGCTACAGGGATTTATAATGCCTACAAGCATTTGGTCATCAATAATCTCTGGATGCTACATATTTGTCATATTTCTTTGGGGTTTTTTAACAAACACTTGGAAGGCAGAATTTAAAATATCCTTTGACACATTTAGTCAAACAATTTGTGTGCAAGGTCTAGAAATGTATTTCCAACAATTGTAACTTATTCAAGCAGGTTTTTAACAAAGAATTTTATGCCCAAACAATATATTTAACTTTACAAATGAATTCCCAAGAAATGCAAGTTACGATTGCAAATTTCTTTTTAACAAAATCATTATTATGACAAACAAAAAACTTCCAACAGAAATTCAATTATTCCACAGAAAATTGGCATTTCCAGCCATGCATATAAAACTTTTCCACAAAACCTTTTTGACACAATTTCATAAACACTTTGTATGTAAAGATTAAAAGTGCATTTTCGGCAATATATGACTTCTTGAAACAATTTAAAACATGAGCATGTCATCAATGGTACACAAATAAGCGTTTCCAATGCCTGTCAACTAACAGAAAAGCTTACAGCTATCGGAAGTTCTTCAAGGGTAATTTGACCTTTCATGGTCATTATTTCTTTGAGGAATTTAAATACACATTTTGCATGCAAGATTTATAAGTTTCATTGACACCTTTCTACAAACACTTCATGTGCTAAGTGTTCAAAGTTCATTGAAACATTTTTTCAAGCACTTTGTGTGCACGGTTTGAAATGCAAATTAAAACAGAAGTCCATGCCTTCCTAGCATTTCTAATAGTACATACTTAGAACACAAATGATAAATTACAGCCATGCAATCTTTAGCTAATAAACATAATTTAATTATGGACTATTTTTTAATCTGCAAGTGGTAGTTTACAAACATGTGAACATACAACTACAGAAGTTTCTTCTTAGTAAGTTAATTAAAATTATGGTGCCTATCAATTCATTAAGGTTTCCGTCAATGTTTCAGATTGATTAAGTTGCCCAACATGCCAACGAAATGCATTTTGAATTCTTCATTCGCTTAGGAATTTACACAATCGCTTAGCATGAAAACTTAGAATTTCAAACCAACCATGCTAAATTCATGAAAAATGACATATATCATGCAATTAATTTATCAACAGAAATTCTAAATCCTTAAGTAAGTAAATCAGTTATTGCCAAACAGAGAATTTCAAATACAGCTAGAAATCTAACTTGGAATTCAGAAATTTAATAACATTTCCAATGATTAATTCCAATAATAAACTTATCTAGATATTTGAAGGATGCAAAACCGACTATGGTGAGGAATGCACCACTCGATCATAGGCTTCCTTGCTCATTCATCTCTCAACAAGGTGCCATCCCCATGATGAGACCATGAACCCACAAGGAGAAAAACCTTTCAATCTGCATTTTTCCTCCAAATCTTCACTCAAGGACCTCCCTCTCTCAGATTCGTGAAAGATAGACATGGCGACAACAAGGTATTATGGACTCATTGAGGAATGGCGTTAGAAAAAATGGGTGGAGAAGGGTTGCTCTCAAGTCATAAACTCACTCTTCATAGTTGAAGTATTACCATTCTCTCCAAAGACTATATCCAAATCAACATTCCCCATAACATAGAATAATAAAAAATTCCAATTATCAAAGGAGCATACCTTTTAAATAGAAATTCATTTGCATGCATGCATCCCTTCCATGTTTTCCCCTTACCCACGTGGTCTTCTACCAAGACTCATGTATTATTCCTATCCTTAAGCACTTTTACCACTCTAATCACCTTCCCCTTACCCACGTGGTCTTCTACCAAGAATCATGTATTATTCCTATCCTTAAGCACTTTAACCACTCTAATCACCTTTATTAAGATATGAAACATGTTTAAGGTTAATTAAAGGGTATTAAGGGTAATTACACCTTAAAGGTACCTTAGGAATAAGGATAATGTCAAATGATTTACCCCAGGCTTATCTTCAACCCCCTTTCTCTCCATGTCATTTCTCACTCGTGGATTCATGGTCCATTGTTTCTTATGAGTTCGCCTCTGCCACAGTCAGCTATGTTTATTTATATAGTGTCAATTACATATTATATTACATTTTCGGCTTATAGCCATATGACTTTATCAAAACACGGAGACAACAAGCACATATATTTTAAATTTAGTTTTGCACAATTTAATTTCAAAACCCGTTAGGCTCGAGAGTTGTATTCTAGCTCTAATACCACTATGTGACAATCCCCATCACTTTAACACCCAAAAAATTGCACCAAAAAAAATGCAATTGGGTATAAATAAATACTGCAAAAAAATATATAAGACTGCTTACTGCATATATAGGCATATACATAACAGCAGAAAACTAATTGTGGAATAAACATCTACATGTACACACATGTAATCACATTCAAACTGCTTGAATTGACCACATGGTCCAAGCACAAATCGGAGTTCCTGTTTCTGACATTTTAACGAGGCCTTTGCTTGAAGAAACATATACTTACATATAGATACATGTACAAACTTTTAGGGGTTTAATACTCATAACTACAAGCTCGTAGAATCCTTTTACCTCATTTTAAAATCTCACCCTAATGTATTATACACAATCACCATTCGCTACCGAAAATGCCAAGTTTCGGTAGCAGCTCATTCAAAGATGAAGACAGGGGTGTTACCGAAAGTTGAAATTTTCTGTAGCAACCCACACAAAAGGTAAAACATAATTACAGTCGACATGGCCATAAGGAATGCCCATTTCACGGGTCAATCTTCAATCTTTAACTCGGTTTAACACACGGGTTTGCACTCGATACCATTGATATTGATGCTCTATGCTCACCACAAGCTTGAGCTATTGTTCAGATTACAAAAGGAATAATGGTAAAGGGATATGTCCTCTTGGTACTAGCTATCAACAATAATTAAATAGTCCATTTACTCCAGGGCCATGTCCTTATATATCCACAACAGTGAATATCTATATATACAATATGCAATCCCAAATATAATATGAAATTAGTGATAGAGGTTGTGCCCTCATATACATACATACAAATTATAATTACAATATATATACAATTACAACAATCAATTAATGCAACAAAGATAGGGTTGTGCCCTTCATCCACCAAGCACATACATAATGTTCTCAAATGCCAATCAAAACAAGAGTTACGGGTTGTCCCCTCCATACACACAATGCACTTATATATATATAATGGCTTCTGATATCATTTGGCCTGGTCTAAGATTGCTACAATATCTTATATTTCATTTTAATATACAGAAAATTTAGTTAAAACATTTCTATATAAGCTTGATTTCCCATACAGATAGAATACTCATCCTAATAGAAATTAAATCATCCAACAATATAATGGCACTTCCATTAGGAATAACAGTTTTTCAATGCATATTTATTCCATTGTGTACAAGAACTCCACTTATTCTTTTGTAGATTCCAAGTATATAAAAAATATTTAAAGTAAACAATTTCAAGCTTAATCACTCAAAAGCATAACGCCTACATGTATTCACCATCAAAATAATTCTGCAATCTGAAAGGTAATGTCATTATACAATCGTAAATCCCTTAACCAAGGCACTTTTACACTTATTGGATGTTCGAGAACTTCTCATCCCTAGTTTTAAACAGAATTATTTCCACATAATCGAGTAGCCAAAACAAGGAAATGAAAACATAGCCATTCCATTCCTCAAATTGATTTACATTGATTACATAATGCAAAAACTATAATTTTAAGATATAAATTTCAGTTGTAGGAATTCATTCCATACTTTTCCAAATGCAAAAATGATAGCTACAAGGATTTCTAATGCGTACAAGCATTTGGTTATCAATTATCTCTGCATGCTACAGATTTGTCATATTTCTATGGGGTCTTTTAACAAACACTTGGAAGACAGAGTTTAAAATCTCCTTTGACACATTCAATCAAACAATTTGTGTACAAGGTCTAGAAATATATTTCCAACAATTGTAACTTCTTAAAATAAGTTTTTAATAGGGAATTTTATGCCCAAACAGTGTATTCAACTCTACAAATGAGTTCCCAAGAAATGCAAATTACGATTGCAGATTAAAAAAAACATTATTATGACAAACAAAAAACTTCCGACAGAAATTCAAATATTCTGCGGAAAATTGGCACTTCTAGCCATGCATATAAACTTTTCCCCAAATCCTTTTTGACACAATTTCACAAGCACTTTGTATATAAAGACTGAAAGTGCATTTTCAGCAATATATGACTTCTTGAAACAATTTAAAACAAGAGCATGTCATCAATGGTACCCAAACAAGCGTTTCCAATGCCTTTCAACTAATAGAAAAGCTTACAGCTACTGGAAGTTCTTCGAGGGTAATTTGACCTTTCGTGGTGGTCATTATTTCTTTGAGGAATTTAAATAGACATTTTGCATACAAGATTTATAAGTTTCATTGACACCTTTCTACAAACACTACATGTGCCTAGTGTTCAAAGTTCATTGAGACATTTTTTCAAGCACTTTGTCTGCAAGGTTTGAAATGCAATTTAAAACAGAAACCCATGGCTTCCTAGCATTTCTAACAGTACATACATAGAACACAAATGATAAATTACGTCCATGCAATCTTTAGCTAGTAAACATAATTTAATTATGGACTATTTTCCAATCTACAAATGGTAGTTTACAAACATGTGAACATACAACTACAGGGGTTCTTTCTTAGTAAGTTAATTAAATCATGGTGCCTATCAGTTCATTAAGGTTTCTGTCAATGTTTCAGATTTGTTAAGTTGCCCAACATGTCAACGAAATGCATTTTGAATTCTTCATTCACTTAGGAATTCACACAATCACTTGCCATGAAAACTTAGACTTTCAGACCGGCAATGGTAAACTCATGAAAAATGCCATATATCATGCGATTAATTTATCAACAGAAATTTTAAATCCTTAACCATGTAAATCAACTATTACCAACAGAGAATTCCAAACACATAGCTAGAAATCTAACTTGGAATTCAAAATTTTAATAACATTTCCAATGATTAATTCCAACAATAAACTTATCTGGATATTTGAAGTCTATAAAACTGACTGTGGTGAGGCATGCACCACCCGAACATAGGCTGCCTAGCTCATTCATCTCTAAGCAAGTGGTAGGGCATGCACCACCCGACCATAGGCTGCCTTGCTTATTCATCTCTAAGCAAGGTGCCACCCCCCTGTGCTAAGACCATGAACCCACAAGGAGAAAGACCTTTCAGTCTGCCATTTTCTTCCAATTCTTCACTCAGGGAACTCTCTCTCAGATTCGTGAAAGAAAGACATGGCAACAACAGGGTATTATGGATTGGTTGAAGAATAGTGTTAGCAAAAATGGGTGAAGGGCCGCTCTCAAGTCTTCGTGGTTGAAGTATTACCATTCTCTCCAAAAATATATCCATAACAGCATTCCCCATAGCATAGAATAATAAAAAAATCCAATTATCAACGGAGAATATCTTTTAAATAGAAATTACTTTGCATGCATGCATCCATTGCAGGCTTTCCCCTTACCCACGTGGTCTTCTCCGAAGACTCACGTACCATTCCTAACCTTCATCACTTTTACCACTCTAATCACTTTTAACATATAAAACATATTTAAGGCTAATTAAAGGGTATTAAGGGTAATTCCACATTAAAGGATAGGGTCACATGAATAAACCCCAGGCTGATATTCAACACCCTTTCTCTCCATGTCATTTCTCACTCGTGATTCATGGTCCCCCGTTTCTTCTGCATTCGCCTCTGCCACAATCAACTATGTTTATTTATATGGTGTCCATTACATATTATATTACATTTTCGGCTTATATCCATATGACTTTATCAAAACACGAAGACAACTATGAGGTATTACAACTGGTGATGAAGAGATTGTGCAAAACACTATTGTTGTACTACCACTTATACTAGGAGATGGAATGGAGTGCGATGACATGTCAATAGAGGAAGCCCATTCCTCCCATTCTGGCCACAAATTGATTCATGGAATTCCACGCTTTCTTCATGTTTATGATTGTTTGGGTAGTTTATTAGACACTATAGTTTTAGATATAGTGGAATGGCCTCTAATTGATTCATGGAATTCCATGTTTTCTTCATGTTTATGGTTGCTTGGGTAGTTCATTAGATATTATAGTTTTAGATATAGTGGAATGGCCTCTAGTTGTAAGTTACTATTATCTTTTTTGATATTTTGTATATGCTAAATCAAGTTTTGATCAAAACTTATATGCTATGTATATTCTGGCTATTTGTGTTTCTTTGCGGCCTCTTTTTAATATACATCATACTCATTGTTAAAAAA
Source organism: Larix kaempferi (assembly GCA_027924585.1). NCBI lineage: Eukaryota > Viridiplantae > Streptophyta > Pinopsida > Pinales > Pinaceae > Larix > Larix kaempferi. The sequence goes on from BSBM01000729.1 coordinate 14,631,843, forward strand.
GGATTAATATTGATTATTAAAACATATTGTCGTAGAGATTGGAAGTGGAAGATGTATCAATAATTTTGGACTTTATGTAAATTTTTCTTTCATCATATTCATTTAAATCCATTTGAAAAAAATCAAATATATCATTTCAAATTTGCTTCCAAATTTTAAAAAGACTAGCTCTTTAATTAATTTTAAAATATAATTTATAAATTAACACATATACCTCATTTCAAATTTGTTTCCAAATTTTACAAAGACTTGCTTTTTAATTAAATTTAAAATGTAATTTATGAATTAACACATATAGTTAGATTACATAGTTAATAACATATAAACTTATATCAAAAATATTATTATTACATATTTTAGTATTAGATTTAGTAATAATATTTATAAAATAGATATAAATATTGATATTAACATTACCATGAATAAGACAAAGTTCATATCTACCTCTTTTAACAAAATTCATATAAGTTATATTTAAAAACAAAAACAAGGATTCCACGAAAATGACCAACATTTCTAGGGGCAAATGAAGAGTAATAACATTATTAATATCCATGAAGCTACCATTTCCCAACTTTTGAAAGGTGTGCAAGTCATCTCAAATATCATCCTAAGTTGGTTTAAATGCTATTGCCAGTGCTATCCGAAGAACGAAGGTAGCTTTCATAAAAGTTATCTGTAAGACCCTGCAAGAATATGCTGAAACTCAACCATTCGTCAATACCAATGGCTACCTTGATTGCTTCACTTCCTGCCCCTAATCAAATTGATAGTAAACTGCCTTGAAAATGATGAATAATGTTCTTGCTCTAGTAGATTATTTTATATTGGGTGACCTGCAAATCCATGTCAGCTAAATTTGGGTACAAACCCAAAACGTGTCACAATTCACATTATATTAATATTAGGGAAGTTCCGTTCGTATTTTTTATTGGTAAGTGGGAAGTGTGATTGCAATAGAGAGAGATTTTGGTATGGGTGCTTGCTCTCTCAGTATATATATGACTCCATCCGAGAACCCCACTCATGTGACTTCATGCCAACCCCTTTCTTTCTTGCAGATATGCAGCCTTTACACAATACCACGTTACATTGTAATATATCACTATACATATCATGATCAAGTTAATGAATAAAACACCATCGTGGACATCACTATCCATAGACATATTACTGAAGCCTTGTATGTACAATTTTCTTTTAACAACTCAAAAATGTTGTCAAAATAAAAAAAAGGTGGCTCAAAATTCAGGATCAGAGATTAACCTATATGCTATTATGTTGTCCTGCTAAATGCTACCTATAAACCCTGTTTGGCAAATAAACCATGGCAGTCAATAGGTTATAGTCTCCAACATGACACCTTGTTAAAACTACTATGATATCTGGGCAAGAAGCTACAACAATCATCAGAGTGATTTTCACTAGCACGTAGAACGTAAGACGCAACCATTTTTGCTATACGAGGCTTCCAATGGATGTCACCTTCTTTAGTTCTGTGGAGCTCGAGTTTCAAAAAAATTTCACTTAAGTATTTTAATTACAATCAAGAAGACTGGCAATTTTACAGAATCTGGCAAGCTTCAGAACAATCATATAGGATGAAGCTTTGAGTACATTTTTCAAAACAACAACAAAGTAGGGAATCCAATCATCAAAGTATCTATCTTTACAAAGTCAAGAAGGGTCGATGGAAATAATAATGGAGGAAATATTACCATGCAACCTATTAATAACAGCTTAAGACAGAAACATGGAAGGTATTGGATGCTGAAGGGGACAGAACTGCCACATCCATCTCCAACATCGATTTCTGTCCATGTTCAATAAAATACTGCACATTTCCAAGGTTCCGTTTAGGACTGGACTGCCAACTTCTGTAGATGATCTATGAACACTTGCAAACTCACATCATCCGTGAATATCACCTCAGAGTTGTTCCCGTATTGGTTTGTAGTGTGAGTGACAGATGGATTCAATTTTGCAAGCAAAAATCTTGCTTGGCTACCATGTTGATCGCATTTGATAAACTTAGGCACTGGGATGCGTTCTGCAAGCAAGGCTTCCGCATCTTGAACTGGGGCTTCCAGGAGCTTCTTGAAATTCTCATGGCTGGGCTCATTCTGGTATCCAAGTTTCCGCCACTGTGCAATTGTAGACCCATAATGCACCACAACATAGAAGTAGGAATCAAAAAGAAGGATGCAATCAGGTGAGATGGAACTCACGTCAAGAAGCACAGGCGTGGGAGGACCATCAAAGGAATAAGCAAAAAGTGTGGGCTGGATCATTATAAGAGATCCAACTACACCTTCCCGGTTAAGGATCAATCTAAAAAATGCAGTCTCGTCAGGAGTGTTGTTGAAGACTTGGAGGAATTGTGAACGACGAAGATGGTACATAAACTGAGGATAAAGAGAAAAGTTGGAGGACAGGCGGAAGGAAGTCGGATCTTCTTTTATATAGTCACCAAATTTTGCTGCAAAACGAATGAGCATCCTATCCAGCCATCTAAGAATCTCGTGGATATCCTCGGTCTCAGTTTTTTGCACAGCAAGTCTGGCCATAATTGTTGCTGCAGCTTCCTGGTCAAATCCAGCTGCCAGTTCCTGCACTTGGGTTCCATCAACCCATCTTCTTGCAGTAGTTGTCACTCGCAAACGGATTTGCCCATTGCCATGCTGGTATTGTGTGATGAATTGGATGAAAAATGCAGTACCTGGTTGGATTTTACTAGGCTGCTGGCTGCTCACATCAAAGAAGAAGGCAATACAGGTTTTGTTGGTGAGTGTACTCATTTTCCATGCACTAGTGCCCCCGATTCCCATCTCATTCTCACTTACAGACGTAGTTTTTTTATGTAATGAAGAGCATGGTCCAAGGGCACCACATATTTTAATGTCCTTCGTTGTGATTATCTCAACTGTTGCATTGAAATTCATCTTTAGGTGGCCTTGTTCATCATGGGAAAATAGGTGTTGTAGACATTTCTTGAACTGATCAGAATCGAATGTCTCTGCAAGAACCACCAATCCTCCCGAGGCTTCTATTGCTGGTTTCATTTCTTCAGTGCCCACTTGATCTAAAGAACAGGCAAAAACGTCCAAAACAAGCCCTGCTGCTACTAACCTCTCTGCTAGCTGCTTGTAAAATTTGCAAGCTTTTTTGTAGTAGGGGGAGTTATCATTAAGAAGATCTTGATGGGTGCGAATGCTTTTTCCAAGGTCGGTATCTACAATCATTCCAGGTCCTGTTGTTGTTGGTCCTGCAACAAAAACCATAATCCGAGCACCTGCATTTGGCAGACAGGCTTCTAGAAGTCCAGTAGCAACTGCTATAGCTGCACCAGTAGCTCTGCGTGGGCGGTGGCCAGGCACAACAGGGAAGGAACAGGGCTGCAACTCTTCAAGGGCTGTGGTGAAATTGAATTCACATTCACTCATAGGCAGAAGAAACCCCTGGTTATGCAACGTAGCCTTTCCAAACTGTCTAAGGTGTTGAGGAGAAATTCCCAAAAGATCTTGTACCTGCAAAATAATATTTTTTTAAATACAACACAAACATGCTAATATTACATCTTTTCTTGTCATGAAGAATATACAAGAACTGTTGCAACGGTTAAGACTTTTGAAGGATATTCCACAAGTAAAACCAAGTCCAAGGGCCTACACAGGGATACTTTCCACAGCCAGTTTGGTCTGACTTACTTAGATTTATTAGGGCCCTTTGCACAGACTGATAACAGCACTTAGTGAAGATGAATTAGTTTCTAGGAAGTTAGCATGTAGGCTAGAAATATCTCAAAATACCTGCCAAGGTGCTTTAAGGCATATTTAAAAAGTACTCCACTACCTGGACTTTCACCAAAGTTAACCTTCCCCTTCTCTGATTTCTGTATGGAGAAACAAAACTGTGAATTAACTCATCTTGATTTACTTGCCAAATTCTTCTCTTCAGTTGAAATATATTTTGTTTGTCTAAACTAGTAATTATCTTTCTCCTGATTTACTTCACTGATTTTCCCTCTTAATTTTTAATATATTAACCAGTAGGCATCACTGTGCTTGGTATCTTTGTAAGGATTGGATATTACATTAAGATTAAATAATGATAACCCAAAGCACTGGATTCATTGCGAAGCATGGACTTTAGAACATGTGGCTGAAATTTGAACAACTATAATGTTTGACGGTATGGCCATGCCCTCTTGATATACTTGCCAATTGCAAAGGGGTCCTTAAATACCTTTATTTTTCATTTCGAGATGAAGAAAAAAATTGTCTTCACACAATATCCATTTGCACATGCAAGGTAAATCTTGAACAAATGGAAGGATGCTGACATGAGAAAATTAATTTTAAATGCAATTTAATTGATTCAGCCTCCCTTGATTCTAACTAAAAAGGATATATGATCAAGTTAGAAAGAAAAAAACTTGAGTAAAAATGTCCAATAAATTCAATTGAACTACCATTTTGGGATCCACCCTGTGTGTCTAAAACTTTTACACACATGGTGAGGAGAAGTATCTAGGTCAGTAATCGACTGTTCGAATCCTTTAGAATATCCTACGATCTGAAATCCAATAAGAAGGCCAGAGACCCGATGCCTATAACATCTCGATCCAAACCATGATCTAATTGAATTGAAGAAGTGAAAACGCATACCTGATTTGCAGAAAGCTCCCTCCCTCCATGGAAGACGATGGCTCTGGAGCAGTCAGTGTAGGATAGATGATGAACATTGAGCATTGCCCCAAAGGAAATGAGACCCACCATAGCATTCTCAGGCAACTGGCTGAAGATGTGCAGAATTTCATTCTTGAGGTGCTGGAGATCCTCTGCAGGCTGGCAAGTGTCGACCACAAACAAGAATCCGGGCCCCCCGGCGACCTGTGTCTGTTGAGCCCCTTGGGCGGCCCAATAACCACCCTGCTGAGAGGAAGAGGTGGGAAATCTGGAGGCAGAATTGGGGGCCGTGATCCTGTTGAGATGATACTCGACAGTGCTGTAAGTGGGGAACAGCTCGGCGGGGAGATTTTGTTCGTTTATGGACGAGTAGGAAGGGGGGAAGGAATTGCGGTGGAAGCAGAAGGGACATGTCCACAGCTTTGCCTGGTAATCGACGCGGGCGTAGGGGTTTAGGATGGCGTGGCAGGGCCTGCAGAAGAGAGGGTCGTATGGGAGGAGAGGGATTGGGAGCGGATGTGGCAGATTCTCCTCCGCCTGCACCGCCATCAGGGGCGTGCACAGGATGCCCAGCGGGATCACCATCCGTGCCGCTTCTATCCGGGAGCTTGGCCATGCATTCCATGCCCACCGAAGCCCGTCCATCGCCTCGAGCTCGTTGAAATCCATACCCTCCCTGTTCATACAGATCACACTAGATTTAACAACAATAACAGATGCCCTCTTCTCTTCTTATTCTTCTCGCCCTCTTCCCCCAACAGATTTCATCGGATTCACCACTCCTGCGTTCTGCTCCATTACTGTACAAAGTTTTGCCAAATTGCTTCCCCCACCATCTCTCGATCTTTTTTCTCTATTTGTAGAATTTAAAATGATGATGACAGGGCGATGAGTGATGAAGAATCTTATAAAGTTGGCATCGCCTCTGTTTAGTTGTTGAATCTGAAACTTGTTTCCCCCTCTCCTCCAACATATAAAGTAAAAGCAGTGACACAGTGTTGCGTTTACTTAATCTCCATCCCCATTTCAAAGGGAGGGACTATAGATGCCATCCACACACTTCCTATTTATAGGAAGCATCGGTTGTAATTAGGGTTGCTGCTTAAAATTTCTAAGCAATGCCTTCACCCTTGCATGCAATTCCTTCGCCCTTGCATGCCATTCCATCGCTTCCATATTCTCTTATGTTTGCGGTTTAAGATAGTGCATAAACATGTTATTGCATTATAATTCTCAATAGTTTTTAAGAGGAGAGGCACTTTTCTCCCTCTCACAACATATGCCCTTAGTAAGTGATCTTTCACAATATGCATTTGGAGTAATGTAATGTAAAATGACTAGACGAGGGAGGATGTTACTAGTTTGTGAAGAGTAGAGATTAAGTATCTCTTATGCATTTGGTTACTCAATGGTCAAACCTAGTGTTAACACCCAAAAATTGTTCACTAGCTCATCTCCCTAGTCACATAACCCATTTGTCCACTTTTCCTACATTTTTGGTCTCCAAAACCCCAAAAAAACTCTAAATTGGTAACCAAATAGACAAAAAACTCATTATTTCCCTAAAAAAATAAATAAAATCCTTCAAAAAGGTTAAAAACCCTCAAAACAATGGTTCAAAATCTCTAAAAGAAAAGTAAAAAGGGAAAAAAGTCAAAATATACTCAAAAAAGAGGGAAAATATCAAATACCATAAACCAATACTACTGGTTTCCCAAAACCATGGGCCAACACTCCACCACCCCAAATTGCTGTAAAAAGGTGATGGAGGACCCCCATTTCACACATCATTCACTCTCCATACCTTTATGCTGCCCAATTTCCTGTAACATTGTAGCCCACCATTTTAAGCTTTTATGCCCATTTTTGTTGAAACTTGGCCAACCCATTGAGCATTTGGAGAAGAGCAAGGAATCTTGGAGCCTTGGTGCACTACTCAATGTACAGCTGCAAAGGCTCTATTATCACAAAACTTGTAGTTGTCCCTAAAGATATCCCATCCAGGATGGTAGAGGTGTTGGACAACTAAAGAGGTGACCCAAGAGATGCCACTGTTCCCAATGCAAGCTGGGTGTCATGATAACCGAGGCACTCTTCACTTTAGATCAAGAACTAATCAAGATCAAGGGAGAGACCTTAGCCAATCAATGAAGATTAGCTAACCCAAAGGTTCCTAGGGAAATGTGTAAGTTGAGTTAAGGAAACCAATGGTAAGTAAGACTAAGTGGACCCAAGGGATTAAGTGTGGTTGAAGAGGCTTAAGAGGTGACAAGTGTTTCAACCAATGAATGATTGGGGCCACTTATGAAGCTCAAATGGATAGATCTAGTGCCATGGAAATTACACAAGTGGGGCCCACTCCTTAAAAAGTGGAAAATGGTCTAAATGGGGCCCACAAGGTTAAGTTAGGGGTGGGATGGCACTAAGGGGTATGCAATGACGTAGATCTATGGATCTAAGATGAAAGAGGTAACACCCACATATGGGATCTAGCAAAAGACCACTAACCCAAGGAGTGCGATTTACCCAAGGGAGACTAGTGCCTTAAATTGAGGGGGGAAATGGAGTCCAAATTCCACCAAATTATAGATCAGGGTAGTTAAGACAATTGTCAAGGTGGGTTTAGGTTATCAAGTCCAAATGCTTGCTATATCTCCATAGATCTAAGATTGAAAATGCATCACCAAGTGACCCAAGTGGGGCTCAACTCTCAAAATGAGGAATGGGGCCCACAAGGTGAAAATCAACAAGGTGAAGCACTAGGGTAGGTTATCAAGGTTGATCTATCCAAATAAGGTAGGATCTCACCTACCCAAGTCAAGGAAATAGCCCAACTAGCCTTCCTCAAGGAGTGCGAACTCCCTTGGAGAGGCTAATGTGCCTTGGGAAATGGGTCCAATGGAAGCCAATCACCACCAAACTATAGATCCGAATTATCGTGGATGCTATAGAGGTGGGTTTTAAAAATGATCCCCAAAGCCAAGCTAGATCCAAGTAGATCTAGAAAAATGTAAGATGAGGGCTTTGATTTTAAGGGTTTGATGACCAATGAAGAAGAATGAATGGATCTAGGTATATACCTTGTATAACATACATCAATTGCTTGTAGCCACTTTGCAAATTGATAACATTCTCCCTATGTGTATATTCAAGAGTGAGATCTAGTGCTCCAAGCCAAAACGTCCTCCTCCAAGGGTAGCCAAATCGTCCTCCTCCTACAAGACAAGATCAAGTTAGAAACAAGCCAAATAGAAAAATTATGAAAATGATGAAGATATGTAATAGAAAGAATCAACTATGTTACAAAGATACAATAATGATACTCCTAGTTACGAAGATCAACCCAAGAGAAGATATGTGGGTCCCCCCAACAATAGCCTCCTTCAAATCGTCCTCCTCCTCACCAATTCGGTCTCCCTGCATAAAAACAACTAGTAGCCCACGATCCACAAATGATACATAGAGAAAGTGTTGAGATATTGTAACTTCTAAGAATATTATATTTGTACTTTATTATTCCGGAGATGTTTCATTCCTCCATGGAGACCCTATTGTATATCCGGAGATGTTTATTCCTCCGAGAGAATGTGGTAACTAGGGTTATTAGATCTCCCATGTGGGGTCGGCCCTGAGTTAGCTGTTTAGGGGTTATTAGACTCTCTTAGGAGAGGTCGGCCCAGTTAGGGTGAAAAGTCAGTTAGAAGATGAGTATAGATAGAGGAGGTGTATTCCTCATTTATTACTCATTCACTCACTTGTGTATTGCGCATAGGAGAGAGAGAGATCTGCATAGGAGGAGAATGAGCTCTTGTTTGGGGACTATATCTTTGTATTAGTTGATTATCTATATTGAGGAAAGCTTTGCTGGGTTTTTTACCCCATGAGGGTTTCCCAGGGTAAATCTTTGTCTATCTTGTGATTGTGTTTCTTTCAGTGATCTTGCTTGTGAATTTAGGCTAAACTTAACATGGTATCAGAGCTAGCCTGAATAGGACATCTTTCACAAGGTGAAAATACCTCTCTCTCCTCCTCCGGTGAAAATTATGGTTTTTGCAAAAGTTGGAATTTTTGGATTCTGAGAGCATGGCTGGATGCTCCTCCTAAAAATCGAAATTCTGAGCCCTAGATCGAACTTTTTGAGTGGGTAGAGCCCCGGGCTTTGTCAAACCCTAGTTTGACTTTTGGACCAGAAAACCAGAAAACCAGTGAACTAGAAAAACTGCGCACCTGTGCACCAGTAAACCAGAAAAGCTGCGAACCTGTGCACCAATAAACCAGAAAAAGTGCGAACCAGAAAACCAGAAAACCTGTTGTAGATCCGAAAGTTGCTGGTCAGATTTGAAGGGTGAAAAGTTGAAGTTTCCAGAAGCAGAGTACACCAGTCATCTCAACTCAATCAAGCACATCTCTTGGTAAGTTTTATTCTATCTTTTGAGAAACTTCAATTTCTATGACCTCCTGGATAAGATGGCTCCAAACACTAAGCTTGAAGACAAACTAGAGGGTATAGAGAATTTCCGAGCATGGAAATATAGGATTGGTCTCATTATTGAAGAGAATGATCTTGCCCAATATATCAAAGATGAGGTTGCAGAACCTGCGGAAGATGAAGCCAAAGAGAAATATAAGAAGGGCTTGATTAGGGAAAAGAGAATCATTGTTGATTCTATCAAGGACCACTTGATTCCCCAAGTGGCATCCAAGAAGACCCCAAAGGAAATGTATGATGCCCTAGGCAGAATGTATGAAGGGAGGAACATCAACAGAAAGATGAATTTGAGAACTCAATTGAAGAGTACCAAAATGAATAAAGGAGAATCTATTCAAGATTACTTCACAAGGGTCTCCCAGTTCAAGGAACAACTAGAAGCCATTGGAGACACCCTTGATGAAGATGAACTAGTCATGAATGCTCTCAATGGTCTCACTAGACCTTGGGATTCATTCATCCAAACCATGTGTGTAAGAAAAGAAAGTATGAAGTTTGATGTGGTATGGGAGGATTGCATTCAAGAAGAGGCTTGGGTATCCAATAGATAAGCCTTGATCAAAGAAGATGACCAAGCCTTGGCCACCCACACCAAAAGAAGAAGGAGTCATTTCCACTCTAAGAAGAATGGCCATAAGGAGTATCAACCTCCACATAGATTTCAAAAGAAAGGAGGATTAAATTCAGAAAGAGACCTCTCCTCAGTTAAATGTTACAGTTGTCACAAACTGGGACACTTTGCTAGAAATTGTCCTTCAAAGAAGAAGAAGAAGAATCTTCAAAAAAGACATCAAGCACATTTAGCAGAAGATGATAGTGAAGAAGAAGAGGAGGAAAGGCCTCAAAAGAAAAGAGCTAAAGTAGAAGAAGAAGATGCAGGAGAGTATGTTCTATTCTCTGCACTCTCTGGGACAGTAACACCTGGAGAAGAGACATGGCTCATTGATAGTGGTGCTTCAAAGCACATGACAGGACAAAAGAAGACTCTTTCAAGACTTGAAGAGAAGACCTCTCCACAGAAGGTATCCTTACGAGATGAATATCAATATCCCATCAAGAAAATTGGTGAAGCAAGCTACAAGCTTGATTCTGGAACTCCATTGAAGATGAAGAAAATCTTATATGTACCAAGTTTGAAGAAGAACTTACTTTCTATCTCAGCATTAGATAAGAAAGATTATAGGGTTGCATTCATAGATGGACAAGTACTCATGTGGTCCAAAGTAAAATCAATTGAGGATGCAATTGTTATTGGTGAAGAGGAATGAGGGCTATACAAACTCAAGGGTCATCCAGAAGTTGCTCTTGTTCATGAGGCCACTAGCCCTGGTGAGCTATGGCATAGGAGGCTTGCTCACATTAACTATAAAGCATTACCTCATGTGAGCAAGGTAGTTATAGGACTACCAGATTTGAAGATTGATCATAAAGGCACATGGAAAGGATGTGCAAAAGGAAAGAATATCAAGAACCCATTTCCAAAGAGTGAGACAAAGACTAAAAGTACTTTGGAGTTGATCCATTCAGATGTATGTGGACCAATGCCCTCCACATCCTTGAGTGGATTTGAATATTACCTTACATTTATTGATGACCACTCAAGGAAGACTTGGATATATTTTCTAAAGGGAAAAGATGAAGTCTTTGGGAAGTTCAAGGAATTCAAAGCTTTGATAGAAAATCATTCAGAAAAGAAGATCAAAATACTCAGGACAGATAATGGTGGAGAATACACTTCAAAGGATTTTGAAGTCTTTTGTAAAGAAGTTGGAATCAAGAGGGAACTAACCACTCCCTACAATCCTCAACAAAATGGTGTTGTAGAAAGAAATAATATAACCATTATGGAAGCAGTAAAGACAATGATACATGATCAAGACCTACCTATGTATCTATGGGTTGAAGCAGCCAGGACAGCAGTCTATGTGCATAATAGACTATCTCATAGTGCTCTTGAATTCAAGACCCCAGAAGAAGTGTTCATAAGGAAGAAGCCTGAGGTAAGTCACCTCAAGATATTTGGATTCCCAGTATATATTCTCATTCCAAAAGAAAAGAGAACTAAGCTGGAGACTTCTTGTTACAGAGAAAACTTCTTATGGCTTGGGGCAAACCACAACAGACAGCTGACTACCAGAAAATGACTCAATTCCTAATGCAATGCTATATAAATGACAATGCTAAGATAATGGAGAAAAGACCAACCTTCTACTGGATGTTCGATGTATATTCCCGTTGAGCTTTCAACTTCTACACTTGGACCTGCAGATTAGCCTCAACAACAAGTACAAGCAAGTGCATATAATATGTGAAAGGAATTAGCATAATCAATAGCATGATCCATGATATAATAAACAAATATAACCCAATGTAATTAAACAATATTCACAATATCATTTGGACGAGAAAATGAGTATTTCCATTAATGAATAACAAGAAGTACAATATATGACCTCTTGCCAGCAACCAGTTTGAACCAAGAACTGGGTCTCTCCACTTGTGCCTCCACCACTTCAATCCTCCATGTAATGGAAAACTCGAACTAGGATAGGAGTTTGGTAGGTGAACATAAGGAGTTCACAACAATAAGGATCAATGAGTGTAGACTCAAGTCACGACAAAAATCCACTAGAGTTATCTTGCTCTCTCTTTCTCCTCCATTCCATATGCCATAGGAGCTCAATATATAGCCTTCCAAAGGTAAGTGAAAGGACACATCGAGGTGTTTCGGGGAAAATGGAAGGCCAAAAGTCACCCTAAGACCGCTTTTTGAGAGTAAAAAGTAATTTTCTAATGATTTTTACCATTTTCCTTAGCACCCGCGGGCTATAGTGGAACAACTCGCGTGTATGATGGCTAAAGTGGAACAACTAGCGTACAGGAAGAAAAATAGGGAAAAAGTGTTTCTGAAGGACATAAAGTGCATCTGAGTTAGTGAAATGGATCCTGAAGGCCAAAGAGTGCTGATGCTCACAAGGTGGAAAATTACGATGTAACAGATGCCCCATAATGTGTGAGGTCAGAGAATGGTGCTACGATGGCCGAAATACATTATAAATCTCAAAAGTGGAGTGATGGAGACACAATTGGAGAGAGTAGCTCACTCGTCATAATACAATAGTATCTCTAAATACATGTTGGTATAGTACAACAATTTGATACAATGGCCATGAATAGGCAGTACATCATGAATATATTTCATAAGTGGTCATAGCCATAACCATCTACAGTAAGATATGGTCTCCTGCTGAAAAGGAAACGACTGGTGCAATACTGGAGGTACAAAATGATGATATCTGAGAGATGATATCTCAGATGTAAAGTCACGATCATAAGTAGCATACTGATCAATGCCACTATCGCCTGGGGTCTTCTACATAAATCATCTACAGTGCAAGTCCCATCAAGTGAATAAAGGTGCTGAGGTCGAACTCGATGTGACATCGTTTGATTACCGGTCAATGATTTATACCGTTAATAGAAGCGAGATAACCCACCTATTGCTCTGCCGTTTGATAGACTATTGGGACGTAGATGCACAAAACTTCAACCTAGACGGTCAAATACTCTCCTTGGAGGTAGATGACATTTACTTTATTACTGGATTATCCCGTCGAGGTGAAGTGGCAAGTCTTCGATCTCGTACTGTGGGTGGTGGGATCACCATTCCCGACTACATAGAGCGGTATTGTCTTCCCAACAATTGGAAGGTGGGGAGTCAGGTTCCCATTGGATCCATAGTCAGTCTGAGCATGAATATTATAGTGGCTACCCTTGTCAGGATTACAGGTTCGGCAGCTCTACACTAGGCTTCAAGGTCAGTGATGTTCTATGCCTCACAATGTATGCGGCCCATGGTATATGACTGGTGCACAACGTTAACTTAGGATACGGTAGTATACTATGCAGCTTCTTCTTTGAGAGGGTTTCGAGGCTCAGTCAGAGGGTTGAAGTCCCTCCTCATAGTCTTCGTGACCCAGCCCTGACCCAGTGGGCAGAGCTCTTGACACGACAGGGTGGTGGCCGACAGGCATCACCGTACTTAGTTGAGTTCTTCCACTGGTGGGATCGACAGTTCATAGCCATTGAAGACTACCCCTATGCAGGGATAGACTTCCATGGTGATCGCGACATGCTGCTTCCTCCAGGGGCAACGTTTGGAGACATCGGTAAGTGACTCTTTTTATGTTTTTTGTGTATTAAATTTTTTGGGATTTTTGATTATATATGAAAATGCAAAAATATTTTTGGGGTGGTATCACCTATTAACATTCTACTGTTTGCTCGCAAATCTGGGTCCGTGAAGACCAGATGGTTTCCCGAGACATCGTCGACGAGGCAGGAGTGGAGAGGTAGTCGGCACTGCGGCAGAGCACACATTAGAGACCGTGCGAGTCAACCTGTCCCGCATGACCACCAGGGTACCTATGATCGAGGCAACGCAACTGCCAGAGGACATGCAACGCCATGTTGTAGGAGTACCGAGGCCCTGGGTGTGACTACTGCAACAGATAGCCAACGTAGTACACTATTACTATCAGACACATCCAACTGAGGCAGCTAGGCCTCCTCGTGGGGCTTAGACATCTCAGAGTCCCATATTTTTGTATCGAGATGTATATTTTTTAGGGCTACGGGTTCCAGTTTTGTATTATGACACTACCATTTTGGACATGATATTTATAAAAAACTATGGTTCTCCGGTTCTACTATATGTGTATGTACAAATGTATGAATGTATGTTTATTTGTGTGCTTCATTATGAATGTGACAAATGCCAATCTAGGACATAGTTAACATATGCATCAGATACATGATTAAAACTTCTCGGAACATGAATGTATGTAATGGAAACAAAATGTCATTCTAAGAGTCTTACTCTTAAGAATCTCCGTAATAAAGTAGGATCCCTCACACGGTACTGACCATTCAACTGAAACAAAACCAGCTGTGAATCCAGGCGGACTTCTAAAAATTGGATACCATGTGAAATAGTATCCCGAAGTAGCTCAACTACAACACTGTACTCAACCACATTGTGAGATGTAGGACCAAGACAAGCACCTCCTGAAGGCACAACTAGGTGGTCAGGTGAATAAATAACCCAGTGAGCAGAAGTGAGCTGCTGCGTATGACGGTTAGCACCATCCGCGAACCCTAAGAACGTAAGAGATCCCGCTGACATCTGTCAATCAAATAGAAGTGAACCAGCAGACCTGAAAAACCAAAAGAAATCTAAAATATGTACAGAAGCAACTATACAATAGTATACAAAAGTATTAGCTCGAACTAGAAGTTCAAGCGTAATACCGCTTGAGGTAGAGCCCATTTCTAGGCTCCTTCAAGACGTTCCCTTCATAATCTTTTAATTCGTAGGCTCCTTTTTCCAGGACACGCCTCACGATGTAAGGACTGTGCCACATGGGGTTAAACTTGCATGCCCCCAGGGGTTCTTTAGCTTGGTCATATAAAAGGACCAAGTCACCTTCAACATATTGCCGGGGACGGATAGATCTATCATACTGAACCTTGACACGACGTTTATTGGCATTGATGGCCACAACGACATCTCGACGTCGCTCGTCAAGCTGCTCAAGTTGGATTAAACGTTGCTCAATACCTGACGTATCAGGGAGGAGCTCTATGGCTAGTTTTAACGAAGGGATTTCACATTCAATCAGTAAAATAGACTCCACACCGTGTACTAGCTAAAACAGTGATAACCCGGTGACAGTCTTGACTGCAGTTCGATATGCCCACAAAGCAGGATATAACATAATATGCCAGTTGTTTTTGCTCTGTTGGATGGTACGTTGGAGAATGGTCTTTAAAGACTTATTGATTGCTTCAACCTGACCATTCGCTTGGGGGTAGTAAGAAGATGAGTGTTCTTGAAGAAACCCTAGCTTGAGTGACAAATCTTCCATCATTTTGTTCTAAAAGTGACTGCCATGGTCAGTGACAATCTCTTTCAGAATACCAAACCGAGTAATAATCTGATTGAATACGAAATGGGCTGCTGTAGCACCATCGGATTTTACGGTAGGCATGGCCTTAGCCCATTTGGAAAAGTAGTCCACGACCACTATGATATGGTGATGCCCCCCCAGCCGAAGTTGGTTTGCAATCCATGAAATCCACCCCCCACTTGGTGAAGGGACCGACGGTGACGACTGGATGAAGGGGCACTGGATGCGAGTGTATATTCCAAGAAAACACCTGGCAAGGGTGACATCTCTTTACAATATTCATACAATCCTTAAAGATCGAAGGCCAAAAGTAACCAGCTCGCATAATACGTTGGGCTGTTGCAATCCCGGATAAGTGACCACCACATGCCCCAACATGGCAATCATTAAGCACACGATTCACTTCTTCGTGAGTCAAACAACGATGGAGGATAGAATCCTTTCCTCGATGATACAAAGTGTCATCGACGATGGTATAATCTTTAGTGTGGTGTTTCACACGTCGTCGTTCATCTCGTGAATAATGCGAAGGAAACTTCAAAGTTTGAAGATATATAATAATATCCCCATACCAAGGGTCCTAAGACAAGATAAGGAATAAGTGCTCATCCACAAAGAAATCTTCATGGGTAATATCCTCATCTAGTCACAAAAGGTCCGACATGAGCTCAGCAAAAACCAAGGATTTCACGGACTTTGCCGAAGCAAAATCGAGATCAAACTCCTGAAGGATCACAATCCATTTATTGTACTTCCCCCCTATAAGACGTTGTAATGTCCCCATTTTGACCCCCTTTGTATTAAATCGTAAATGATGTAAATATTGTTGTTTAATCATGGTGAGGAGCTCAAGGCCAAGGCCCCACCATTGATTTAGCGTTTTATGTATCGGCAATTAAAAATAGATGCCTATGGTTCTTGTGCGAGATGGGCACAATGTAAATAAGACATCATGTAAATACGAATTTTAATGGAAAAACCCACAGCTAGCTATGCAATGCAACAAAAGAGATGGGGCATGATTCTACAAGGAATAGGGAGGAAAATTATTCAAACCCTTGAGCCAATGGTGTTAATCCATGTGTCAATGAGAAAACCCATAAACCACCAACTACCCATTTTGGGTTATGGACCCAATCATTTAATTCTTCCAAGAATTGGTTGAGGCAGTTAATGGCTTGGGAATGAAGAGGTATGGCAGCCAATTTCGTGTATGGGCAAGCCATCAACCTGGAAATTCGTGTTTTTGCTTCTTGGGCAAGAAAACACCCACGAAATGGTGCCCAAAGCCATTCTGAACAGTTAGTCTTTCATCTCTCACGCAGTTGGAGCTAGTTGGGTTTTTCCCTACACGTTTTTCATCCATTTCCTGCATTTTTCCATGCCTGGGAGTCGTTTTTGCATTGTACAGCAGCTGGGAGAGAAGGGAGTCACGTTTTGGGGGTTATAGAGGTCGTTTTTGCCCCAAAATATCCATGGACGTTTTTCTAAAAATGGATTTGGCTTCCCAGGGTTGTTCCCCCATCTTCCAGTTTCGTTTTTGGGTTTCCCACGTTTTCCTGAAGCTAATGAAAACCCCATCTTTGGGTATCTCACTATAAAAACGTTTTACCATGCCCATTAAGTGTGGCTCTGCTGTTATGTGCATCCCTGTTTTGATTTGAACCTATGAGCAAGAAACTTGGAGTGGTAGTGGATAGAATTGGCTTAATAAACCTAGTGAAGGGAGTAACCTCTCAAGAAGATCAAGAGGGTTGGCTACTCTTCTATGCACACCTGGGATACTCTAGAATTGGAAGGTATGGCCTGAGGGACTGTGAATTGGTGAAGGGAATACTTCCTTGAGTGGGGTGTGTAGGTATTGTGGGTGCCAAGCTAAAATAGATCTTGTAGAGGTATCCATAGCTCTGTGGTTGAGCTCACTAGCTTAGCAATTCTTTCTTTCCATGTCCTAGCATCCTGATAAACCCAATTGCAGATTGGCTTGGCTCATCTTGGTGTATGCTTGGCTATGTGTGAGTCTGTTGTTCCCTGGTTCCTTGTAGAAATCATGCCCAGCTCGGGGGTGACAGTTGTATCAAGAGGTTGATAAGCACAACTAGCCTATGGTTGGGTGGAACATTGCAAATGCATAGCTGGTTGCGTGGGACTATTTGTTAAGATAAGTGTTCTCTTGTGCTTAACTTTGCAATTATTATTTCCTGAATATTATAAATGTATGATGGATGTGTTAATGAATTTACTTCCGCTGTGTTTTCAAATGATTATGCATTTCCATATGCTCTTTCAATTACTTGAATACTTAGTTAAAAGCTCCATTTTAAATTGAATGATTGTTTACTAAGTATGGGACTAGATGCCTGGTTTTAGCATCACGATCCTCTCCATCATGCTGGTATGATAGGAGGGGGCGTTACAGACATCATGATAGCACGAACTGAAATGAATTGATATGCACTATTACTGTGGTTTTCCTAAGCATGATGTAGTGCTGTAACTGTTGGACTGCATGAACAGTCGCAAGTGCCAACTTTTCCACATGAGTATATCTCAGTTCAGCGTCTACTAGATTTCGACTAAGGTAATAGATCACATAATCCACAAGCACATCATCAACCTGAACTAAGACCATGCTAATCGTCTCTTGAGACATAGCCACATAAAGTATAAAATCTCTTGCAAAGTCAGGTGGACTAAGCAAAGGGGCTGATACCAAAGCTTTCTTAAGAGCATCGAAAGACTGCTGGGCTCGCTCATCCCAGATAAACGATGTGTCTTTCTTCAACAAGCGCGCAAAACCTTTGGTAAGACTAGCATAATTAACTACAAAGCGACGTAGAAAAGTAGCTCTCCCTTGGAGGCTCTGAAGTTGAAACAAGTTGCGTGGAGGAGGCAACCGAAGTATTGCCTCAACTTTAAGAGGATCGACTTCGATACCCTCCTTCGAAACTATGAAACTATGAAACCTAGAAGGCGACCTGTCCTCACAGCAAAGATGCATTTATTGGGATTCAACCGAATTTTGTAGCGTATACATCGTTCGAGAATCAAACGAAGGTGCTTGGGGTGGTCCAATCTCTTGCGATAATGGCCAGCAAGATCATCCAAGAAAACCTCCATTATACATTTAAGGTCGTGAAAGGCATAGGTCATAGCACGCTGAAACGTAGCTCCGGCGTTTTTAAGGCCGAAGGGCATTTTTCGGTATGCAAATGTACCCCAAGGACAAATGAAAGCAGTCTTATGTTGGTCCTCGGGTTTGATCTGAATCTGGTTATATCTCGAAAATCCGTCTATGAATGGAGTGGGGAAATTGTCCTTCGGACATGCACGGTTTAGGTCTCTAAAATCAGTGCATACACGGATAGTTCCCTGCTTTTTATCCACAGGAACGAGGTAGATAAAACCAGCCTTAAGCAATTTCTCCACCTATGCCTTGATCACAGCTACCTTTTTAGGGTTCACAACACGAAGGCGTTGTCGAACCAATTTAGCATTGGGATATGTTCTAATCTCATGTTCGACAATGCTGGGGTCTATTCCTGGCATCTCCTCATATGACAGGCGAAAGATTCTAGGAGTTCTTTAAACAATTCGGTGTAGATGCGAACCTCTTTAGGAGAGAAATCGACACCGACATAAATGTTCTCAACCTTTCCGGGTGTACAAGAAATGTCGATCGGTATGGTAGGGGGAATATTAGCCATGTTCCCCTCCGCGAAAATCCCATGCAAACCCCAAGGAGCCACAGGGTGACCAACAATCTCGGCAAGAGTCATCCTAAACTCATCTTGTTCCATAAGATCAGGGTTGGGAAGAAAATGAGAGCGATGATGCATGTCTTCCCAAGGTCTCTCACTACCACACATGGTCTCAACAATAGATTCATCATAGGGTAAAGTACTATCAAGACAATCGTGCAAACAAGATGAGTTGACTGCCCATTCCGGCAGCATAATGGGATCTTCCTCCCCTGTCCTTGAAAAGGAGAGATCCGTCTCTGCAGTGGCTTGTTGAATATCTTGATATGCAAGCTCAGCAGCAGACAGTGGCATAGCCTTTCCAACATGTGCAATGTCTCCAGACGTGGGAATCGTGGATGGTAAGGTCCATGGATCATCAAAATACGAGTCCAAAACAGTACATTATTCAATGGAGGAGGCGCATTATCGAAGATGGTTCTAATAAAAGCAATGGGTGAAGGGAAATCATAAGATCCCATCAATGAAGGGTACAATTTGACACCTATGTTCCCAGTTTTCTGCTGAGAATCTGTAACTTGGGGGACCACTGATCCCGTGGATGCTATGGAATAAGGACTAACGAAATCCAGTTGGTCAACTGTCACAATCTTGCCTTCGTGTGGAAAGCAAATAACTTTGAACACAGTGGACGCGACCGCTTTCATAGCGTACATCCAATTCCTACCCAGGAGAAGGTTGTAGTCGATGGGCACATCAACCACCTCGACTTCAATAGGCACATGTTTCCCACCCAAGCGGACAACTAGGGAAGGGATAATCCCATGCGACTTAAATGAACGACTGTCAAATGCAGTGAGCATGGTCCTAGACGTGGATAAGGGAGGAGAGCCAAGAGCTTTCCAACAAGATAAAGACATTATTGACGTAGAAGCGCCTTTGTCAACCACCGTTCTCTTGACGAAATTCTGAAGGCACTCCACATGGATTTGAAAAGCCATGTGGTAAGGTAAACGGGGTTGAACGTCAGTAGTATCAAACTTGATAACGTTAGGACTTCCCCCATCCTGAACTCTTAAAGCACTGAAAAGGGAATGCCTTTGAGAAGGACACGCTTGTAAGACTTCAAGAGCCGACATGGCACATGGAGTTTGATCCAAATCTTCTACAATAGAGTAGTTCTAGGAGGCTCGAGCATTGGGATTATGTGTAGAGCGCTTGAGAACACCTTTCGGTATCTGCGGCATAGAAGAGGGCTTCTCGATATGCAAGGAGGTGTCAGGAGGAGGAGGAGGCTCATTCTCGATATTCGGTTGTGGTGTGCCATAATTGCGTTGACGAGTAGCAACACTAACCTCTGATTGAACCATATTCACGCATCCATAGCCACAAGTATTGGAGGAAGACGTTGTAGTCTCATTAGGTCCGTAACCAATAGCGGGAGCATGCGAAGCCATGTTCTGATGATGTGGAAGGGGATCTTTCAACATAGCTGGGCTCTGTGCAAGATGCTTCGATGCTTCTTTGATTCGAGGACACAAGTGAGTAAGATGATCTTCCCCACAAAGCTTGCAAGCGAATTTCACTTTACGCCTAGGTTTACGGTCCCCACCAGCATTTTCGCCTTCTCGATGAGGGTTGGTGTTTTCTTCTGAGGAGTATTATGATTACTACCATTGTTCCTATTGTTTCCACCCTTACAGTTGTTTCTCCCCTTCTTCTTACCACCAGGCTGCTGGTTACCTGATGGGTTCGTCGATTGCACAACATGTACATTGGACGATGGGGTGGAAGTGGACAAGGTGTGAACCTGTCCAGGAGTAGACTGGTTAAGTGACAAATTTTGCATTTGAATAGCAACCAAATCTATAGGTCGAGTACTTGCGGATCCAACAATGCCATCGGCATGTGGTCTAGGAACTGACTTGGGCTCATGTCATGTTTGCAGTGCGTCAAGAATAATGTCATACAAGATGCCATACTGAGAATATAGTAAATCTAGCTGCTGGACTTTTAAGATAGCTTGTTCCTCAGTCACAATGTCGGATGTCGAAACATCCTTAGCAATGTATGGAAGCAAGGACTTGAGAAACCATTCCAACAGAAACTCTGGAGGAATGTTGGCTTTCACTAACCTCTTCCGTCGACGCCACTCTTGAACGTGGTCAGAAATGTGTGTGGCCTTATTCTGGCGGAAGGTAGACAAGAGTTCAGTGCCAGTATCGTAGCGAACCGACAGCTAAAAATGATCCAAGAAAACCAATGCTATCTCATTGAAACCCCTATACGTGCCCCTAGGCAACTCAACATACCACTTCGCGGCTGCTCGTGAGGGTGCGTTGAAATAGTCTCAAATGAACGAAATAGTGATTTAACAAGTTGGATGAGAACCGAAGGTGAAAAGTCGTGACGTGATCACCCAGATCCTCACCACCCTTCCCCTCAAACTTGGGAATGTCAGAAGGGAGCTTGGTAGGGACCGGAGGCCAATTAGGATCATGACACACTGGATCATTCGTGAGCTTCGAAAGATCCGGGAGATTCAATCGAGCAAGGAACGAGAGCTGCGGATGGAAAGCTTGATTATAAGCTCCCATAAAAGGTTGATTATACGGACCTGAAGGACAAGATGGACCATAACCGAGACCCTGGCCATAAGGCTGATAACCTCCTCCAACCTGACCCGTGTGAGGGTAAGCAGGTATATATGCATTATGAGCACCGTAGTGAGGTGGGTTGTAATGAGGGCCAGCACTGACTGTATTATAGTAAGGGTTACCACCATAATTATGGGGCATATAAGTATTATTCATAGCGGGAAATGTGTTGCAATGACCATGGTTATAAGGTATGTTCCCACCCCATACGTAAGCATTATTAGTAGCGTGAGCAGTTGTGTGGTGACCATGAGTATGAGGTATATTCCCAACCCCAACATTGGCATTGCTAGTAGCAGGAGCGGTGGTGTTGTGACCATGAGTATAAGGTATATTTCCACCTCCTACATTAGCATTACTAGTAGCAGGAGGAGTCATAAAAGTATACGGTATGTGTCCACCCCCATTATTAGGAGGATTGTTAACATTAGCAAACATGGTCCTAGGTTGATGGGTAGAGGCATGTGTATTGAACTGTGGATGGCGAGTCGTATTGCGAACCGTGTTCCTATTAGGATGGGTAGTCCTAGGGGGAGGCCTCCCTCCAACATTTGGATTGTTAGGAGGGATATGAACGGTCCTCGTATGATGTGTGTGAGTAGGAAATGTGGTGCCCTCGGCAAGGGTATTGCCCCCAGTGGGTGCAGTGTTGCCAACACCATGGCTAGTGCTAGCATGAATACTGAACAAAGCGGATGGATCAATTGTGTTGTACTCAAGCATACCAAAAGATAATGGGGCAACGTTCGTAGTGGTCGCAGGGCTTGTGTTAACATGCAAGTTCGGCATCCCGTGTAGGAAATTATGTGAATTCGAAGGATCGAACCGGTCATCCTTGGGTGGAGTGGATCCAAAGAGAAGAGGTCGATTCTTTGGTATCAATGGATCGCCTCCCCAATCCTCTCTAGGAGTAGGAGGATGAGAGGCATCTTCGACTCTACCCGACGGAGTCGTAAGGAACTCTTCCATGCCAAAACCAGTGTAAATGTTGGTGCGAATTGCGTCAAAGGAATGCGAAGATTTAGAGGGAGCCTTTCGGTGTCCTCTCTCAACATGATGTGTAACTTTGTCGGCCGGTAAACCAACCAACCAACGAGACCGGCGGAGAGTAGGACCTTGCGCCACGATATCTCTGAAAGATCAATAAATCAAAGCGTCCCCTATCGACCAAACTAATGATCAAAGAATCAAAGAGCACACACCTAAGAAACTACATCCAAATGCACACAAAAGAGACTAGCTCAAGGAGCTCCCGACACTACAGCCGGTATGTCTCACCTAGGAGAGGCTTGAGACTCCCAAACTATAGCCGGAGGTAACAAAATCAGTTATAAAGGTTCCTAGGCTTCACTGTGTGCACAGGGTCAAGTCCCTATACAACAACAACTGTGTTGTCCAACCCCTATCTGACTTAGGATACGTACATCATAACCACTGCAAGCACCCTATGCGATACCTAGGTAAGGCAACTATGGTCGCCGCAATATAACCAATGCTCAGGGGGACAGTCGTTGGTGGGATCCGTCATATGGGAAGGGTAGCTAAGCCCAAAAATCAAGAGGTACAGATCCCTCAAGAGTCCCCAGATACGAACAAATCCTGGAAATATCTCCCACGTTCAGCCAGTATTGGAGGGCTATATCCGCAACCAACCTCCCGTGACCTTGTGCTTAACTTTGGTCTGAGTAGAGCTTCCTGAGAACACCAATGTATACCATGGATTTCACCACTCCTTGTTTAGACACATAATGTTTCGTGTAGTAGTCTTGGATTGTTAACTCACAATGATCTATTCCAAAACTCTAAACCTATACTAGTTGGTGTACCCTATAAAATGAAAATCATTCTAATCAATTTTAAGATTAAGCATTAATTTTAGGTGGCTGTGATTACTCAAAGGATGTGGTCGTGAAACTAATGATGTATATGACTCAATAGTATGCGCAATTGTCAAACTCTAGACTCATCTATCCAATAAAAACAATGCCACTAGAATGAAAATCAATCCAACGGTTCGAAATAAAATGCAATTCTTTTAAATTTGCAATGCACAAGCATATCCTAGATGAAAGCACAAGCACTCAGATGCAAAATGCAGTACAAAAAGTAATTTTTTGTTGTTGTATTTTTTCTTATAATGAAAAGGAAAATGCAAAACTATGTTTTTGTATTTTTCAATATAATGGAATGAAAAATGCAAGCGAAATCTACCTATTCAGTTAAAGAAATGCAGAGCAGATCACTAACACAACCCAACAATTCCCAAATAGTGAGATTCAACCAATGTAATGAGCTAGAAATCAAAAAATGGTTATAAACTAACAAGGCTCAAAACAGAGAGAGAGAGAAGAGTTTTTGGTCACCTACAGGGCATGGAACAGTCATGAATAAGGCCAAACAAGACTCGGGAACATTCAATACCAACCCAACAACAATCTAAGACCATAAACCAATCAATCACGGAGTTGTACACTACTGTCGAAGGAATAACTGCGGGTAGACGCGGGATAAACTAACTTGACCCGCGTACAGGGAAAGGAAAATAAGCAAATAAAGAGTCCAATGACCAAGAAAAAACTGGTTTTCTATAGTGTATCCCAACAGCCAACCAAAGACACAGAAGCTCGACACACAGCAACTCTAAATGAGGACTAAAGCCTAAAAATCCCCAAAAATGGATGTTCTCCTCATCGAAGTCACCATTTCTGTTACGGAGAAAACTTCCTATGGCTTGGGATAGACCACAACAGACAGCTAACTACTAGAAAATGACTCAATTCCCAATGCAATGCTATATAAACGACAATGCTAAGATAATGGAGAAAAGACCAACCTTTTACCTGATGTTCGATGTAGATCCCCGTTGTGCTTTCAACTTCTACACTTGGACCTGCAGATTAGCCTCAACAACAAGTACAAGCAAGTGCATATAATATGTGAAAGGCATTAGCATAATCAATAGCATGATCCATGATATAATAAGCAAATATAACCCAATGTAATTAAACAATATTCACAATATCATTTGGACGAGAAAATGAGTATTTCCATTAATGAATAACAAGAAGTACAATATACGACCTCTTGCCGGCAACCAATATGAACCAAGAACTAGGTCTCTCCACTTGTGCCTCCACAACTTCAATCCTCCATGTAATGGAAAACTCGAACTAGGATAGGAGTTTGGTAGGTGAACATAAGGAGTTCACAACAACAAGGATCAATGAGTTTAGACTCAAGTCACGGCAAAAATCCACTAGAATTATCTTGCTCTCTCTTTCTCCTCCCTTCCATATGCCATAGGAGCTCAATATATAGCCTTCCAAAGGTAAATGAAAAGACACATCGAGGCATTTCGGGGAAAATGGAGGGCTAAAGGTCACCCTAAGACCACTTTTTGGGAATAAAAAGTAATTTTCTAATGATTTTTACCATTTTACTTGGCACCCGCGGGCTATAGTGGAACAACTCGCGTGTACGTTGGCTAAAGTGGAACAACTAGCGTACATGAAGAAAAATAGGGAAAAAGTGTTTCTGAAGGACATAAAGTGCATCTGAGTTAGTGAAATGGATCCTGAAGGCCAAAGAGTGCTGATGCTCACAAGGTGGAAAATTACGTTGTAACAGATGCCCCCTAATGTGTGAGGTCAAAGAATGGTGCTACGATGGCCGAAATACATTATAAATCTCAGAAGTGGAGTGATGGAGAGACAACTAGAGAGAGTAGCTCACTTGTCATAATACAATAGTATCTCTGAATACATGTCAGTATAGTACAACAATCTGATACAATGGCCATGAATAGGCAGTACATCATGAATATATGTCATAAGTGGTCATAGCCATAACCATCTACAGTAAGTTATGGTCTCCTGCTGAAAAGGAAACGACTGGTGCAATACTGGAGGTACAAACTGCTGATGTCTGAGAGATGATATCTCAGATGTAAAGTCACGATCATAAGTAGCATACTGATCAATGCCACTATCGCCTAGGGTCTTCTACACAAATCATCTACGGTGCAAGTCCCATCAAGTGAATAAAGGTGTTGAGGTCGAACTTGATGTGACATCGTGTGATTACTAGTCAATGATTTATACCGTTAATAGATGTGAGATAACCCACCAATAATGAAAATGGGCATAAAGGCACAGAGTATAATCATCAGAGTGTGAATAGATGTGTTGAAGTTGAACACTAAGATGAATCCATCGATCAGGGGACATTGATGTATTCCCAAAACTGTCGACGGCGAGAGAACCTACCACTAATGACTGCAAGCCTCAAGGTACTAAACCGAACTCTAAGTCTCAAATTCCGGAATAAATGGGTTGATGTCGATGGAACGAAACTCGCTAGAAGGAGGGCATTAAGGCATCCCCCATCAACCAACACGAGGTAACAGCTATGCTGAAAGATTTGGAAAAAATAAGGTGAAACATACTGAATTAATAAGGATGGCCGACATGCAATAGTCAAGAGATCCGAGGAGTGGCCGACTCTAGTTTCAGGACTTCCTTTGAACAAGAGCATGAGTAGATGGATAGACCCAGGCAGCATAGAATCGATATAGACTGTGCGATGTAGGAGGCATCAACAAAAAGGGCTCCATAGTGACTAGAAGCTTAACCAATCGGTGGAGTAACTGAGAAACGATTACAACTCCTAAGGTCGTACTATAGTCCTGAATCATAATGTATGGAGTGGAATGAATGCTCTGTTCAAAGGTGACACAACAACTGCCAACAATAAGAAGTAAATATTCTCCAGTCCGGCTTTTTGGAATATTTGAGTTTTTTGGGCTTTTTCATATTTGGAAAGCTTGAAAAAGAATAAAATTGCTTATAGCACAACAATTGAGGGAACAAGTGTCAAATAGCGAGTAGATTAGTCCCATGCAGTGGAACATACCTATGATCAATGCAAGGAAGCATGTGCAGGATGTGGACACTTGGGGGGTTGTTCCCTCAGGGTCAAAAGGTGATCAAATTGTGAAAGGCAAATGGAAGCTCTACATGGCTTGACAGGGAAAAGTGCTCAGGCACCAAGCTAACAATTGAGTCAATGGGAGCCAACACAAGGCTCAATCGGCAAGCGGGATGATGCAATGCAATCACAACTTGATACAAAATTGGGGGAGTCCTTATGGGAGATGGCCAGCATAAGACAAAGTAGAGTATGAGTCTTTATCGCAAAGTCATGGCGTAACTACGAAGGACTCCTGATCTTAAAGACAAAGAACGGCATGGGCACCATAATGCAAAGGGGGTTCTAACTAGGGTACCCATGTTTGGAAAGGCCCTATCGCCACATAACGACACTTCTATAACACTGTGAAGGTTCCGTGTCGGTTAAGAAGCGGGGTCGCACCTAGGGTTTATGAAAATGGTCAAAATATCAAATGCATAATGCATGTGAAAATGACATCTAACCTATATGCCAGGTGTAAAATATACTTGCCGTAGGCGCGAAACGATAAAAAACAACTCTCGTCAAAGAAACCTGGTCAAAAAATGCTACTCCAAGGCATTACATTAGTCGATGATGAGGTTACCTGTTCCGACGATTAGGTCGATGTGCGGTCCTTAGACTCTATCTAAGTGGACGAGAGGACTGCATCATCCCTGAACAGTTAGTTCAAAATGTATGTGATAGGACTGCATCATCCCTGAACAGTTAGTTCAAAATGTACGTGATAGGACTGCATCGTCCCTGAACAGTTAGTTCAAAATGTACGTGATAGGACTGCATCATCCCTGAACAGTTTGTTCAAAATGTACGTGATAGGACCGCATCGTCCTTGAACAGTTAGTTCAAAATGTACGTGACAGGACTGCATCGTCCATAGACATGAGAGGTTTCTTAAATTTATCTGGACTGCATCATCCATAGACATGAGAGGTGTCTTAAATTGATCTAGAATACATCGTCCATAGACATGAGAGGTGTCTTAAATTGATTTGGATTGCATCGTCCATAGACATGAGTGGTGTCTTAAATTAATCAGGATTGATCATCTTGTAAGTAGATCTGGATTGCATCGTCCATAGACATGAGAGGTGTCTTAAATTGATCAGGATTGATCATCCTGTAAGAAGATCTGGATTGCATCGTCCATAGACATGAGAGATGTCTTAAATTGAGAGGGATTGATCATCCCGTAATTAGATCATGTGTATTGCAGAGTATGCTGCTATGGTGATATTGTTGATCGAGATGATCCAGATGATGATACTGTTGATCGAGAAGATCTAGATGATGATGTTGTTGATCGAGATGATCCAAATGATGATACTGTTGATCGAGATGATCCAGATGATGATACTATTGATCGAGATGATCTAGATGATGATGATGATTGATCGAGATGATCCAGATGATGATGCTGATCAAGATGATATAGATGATGATGATTGATCGAGATGATCGAGATGATGATGTTGATCGAGATGATCCAGATGATGATGTTGATCGAAATGATCCAGATGATGATGTTGATCGAGATGATCTAGATGATGATATTGTCGATCGAGAAGATCTATATGATGATGTTGCTGTAGCTATTCGGATGCTACAGAAGATGAAGACTTAGTACTGAAGATGTTGATATTCCAGTATTGAAGATTAGAAGATGTTCCAGTAACTAGTTGAGTTACTGATGATGTTAAAGAAATCTTCCAATGATTTATAGATGTATCATGTATCATGTAGTTGATGACTCCTTGCTCCTGCAGATGTTGTTAGAGTATCATTCTTGTTAAGAGGGAGTGTTGAGATATTGTAACTTCTAAGAATATTATATTTGTACTTTATTATTTCGGAGATGTTTCATTCCTTTGTGGAGACCCTATTGTATATCCAGAGACGTTTATTCCTCCGAGAGAATGTGGTAACTAGGGTTATTAGATCTCCCATGTGGATTCAACCCTGAGTTAGCTATTTAGGGTTTATTAGACTCTCTTAGGAGAGGTTGGCCCAGTTAGGGTGAAAAGTCAATTAGAAGATGAGTATAAATAGAGGAGGCGTGTTCCTCATTCATCACTCATTCACTCACTTGTGTATTGCACATAGGAGAGCGAGATATCTGTATAGGAGGATAAGGAGCTCTTGTTTGGGGACTAAATCTTTGTATTGGTTGATTATCTATATTGAGGAAAGCTTTGCTAGGTTTTCTACCCCATGAGGGTTTCCCAGGGTAAATCTTTGTCTATCTTGTGATTGTGTTTCTTTCAGTGATCTTGCTTGTGAATTTAGGCTAAAATTAATAGAAAGTACTGTATATTCAACTTGCAAAAGAATCCATCAAGACAAGAGAAGTAGATCCACAAAATAGTATTCTATTCCAATCTTCAAGAGCTCCAAAGGTGCTTTTACAATAGGGGGTCTTCTCCTTTTATAGGATAACAAAGACCAAAACCCTAAACCACAAAACCACTTTTTGAAACTAGTGGTTGAGATAAAAAGATCTAACAATCTAATCAATGGCTAAGATGAGTCAATACATAATATCACATGGATCACTCAAAAGTGATGATGTCATAGCTAAAATAGACTCAATGAGGGCGACGTCATACATGGAGGGTGGCTAGAAACACATGTGCCACACAATAAGAATAAGACAAGTCACTAGGAGCTCATGGTGGGGCTAGGAGGTATTAATTCCCTTCACTAGCAAGTCCCCATGGCACAATAATATAAAATAATGAGTCTCTGACATGTCAAATATACAAATGATCAAATCCTGTCTCCAAAATCTGAGAGAGACATGCAGTAAACAACCTCCTATAACCACTGTGGACCCCACTAACTAATGCTAACTGATCTGGAATATTGGGGGTTCACCATAGATGACCTCAGAGCAGACCAAGTGCCAAAACCTTGCCTTAATTGCTCAAATCGAATTCCTCAGTGACCCTTTTATTCCATTTTTTAATCCTCCTTAAAACCCTGAAAGTGCCCTGAACTGATACTCAAGGTGCCTGCGTTGTTAAACTGAGTGTACCAGGTTGTCTGGAAGGGGGGGTATAATGATAAAAATGAGCGGTTGTACCACCCCCTTCCTCTGTAGTGCCCTAGGAAACGACTGGCCTCCAAAGCCTCTACTGGACAAGTTGGATCAACATGCCCAAACTGGTCAACAGGTGGATAACTGTTGCTATTATGTCCAGGAATGCCCATAACTGAAATATAAATGTCTCAATGGATTCAGAAGACCCAAATCTACTAGAAATGAGTACTCATACACCATGGGTTGTCCTATGGGGTCAACTGTAGGGTCCACCATACCCGGACAATGTAACATATGATGATCTGGAAATAATAATAAAACTGACCAACTGCATCAATCATCATTTGAAGCATATGTCCAACGTATGGAATCATCAATAGGTGTATGTGGGACCACAGATCATCATCCATAATCAAAAGTGGTCCATCTCATCACTGATCCCAAGAATGACCATGGTCAAACTATGTTTGACTAGGTCAAAATGCAACAAAAGACTAGATTATAACATAAGAGTAAGACATGTTCCTTTAGTCATATTCATAGCTTAAATTAAAGTATAAACATCATTTAGTGGATGCAGTTAATACATATATATATTTCATTGTTGTTTATAATTTGCTTGCACCAAAGCTTTAAAGGCATACTCATTCAACTAACATGGCCTAACTGCTAGAAAAGGGTGAAGGCTAAGAAGAAGGCTAGGAAAAAAGGGATGACTTGACCAACTCAACTAAGTGACACTTTGGACGGGGAAAGGGGGCGCTACACTCTGTGTTGGACAAAATAACAAAGGGAAGGGCAGTGCCTCACAAATGGATAAGTTGTTTAGAGAGTGCTTATTCAACTTAGGCATCATGTCTATATCAAGTTGATCCAGGTTCATTAGGATCATTCATTTCATTTCCATGGACTTTTTGGCCTATATGACCCCTTTGGGATTTCACATGTGCTAAAAAGCACAACTAATCACAGCTTGCATCCGGGGCATATTTACATTTATGAGGTCAACAATATTTAGATATAGCATTTGTTTAACCATTGCTTTTTAGACCTTTCTATACCCTCCGTGGGGTATTTTAACAGTTCATTGCTTTAGCCTTTATTCACGTGTGTTGAAAAACACATTCTAGAATTTTAAGTTCACAGGATTTCATAATAAATTTCCAATATAAGTAGTACATGTGCTTTCAGTTTTAGCCAACAACATCTCATGTGACTAGAGGGAATTTCGCGCTAAGCCAAACATCGGGGCAACCGACTAGAGTGATCTAGGCATAAAATCCAACTCACCAATGTAAGTTCTGTCACCAACTCAGAGCCGAGACACAAAACAAACGTGGATGCGGTCCAAAACAAAGGTAGAAATGGGGAAGTCATCCATATCAAGCAGTCAAGAAGACAAGTCAAGGTGAAAGCCAAGTAAGGAAGGTCATGGATGGATGGAGTCAAGTGAATGTGGTTCCTAGGATAGCAAACAAAGAATTTCAGGGAAGACCATATCTATGCTCACAGGAGGGTAATGAAACCAATGAGTATTGTCAGAAAACCTTAGAGTGCAAGTAATACATCCAATTTTATATTTTATAAAGTCATCCAAGATATTGCATTTTATTTATTTAGATAGTATTGCCACATCATGAATCATATACCAAGTTAATGCTATGAAGATGACTAAAACAACAAGATAATAATCCAATATAATAATCACAAGTCCATAGGTCACATCATATCATACCAATAATCATCATCAATAACCAATTGAAACACTGCTGCAATAATAACATCCAGAACTCTAGGCACTGAACTGAAACTATATGGAACAAAAGGTCACATTGGTCATCAAATCTGAGCTCTCAAGTCTCAGCCTTGGCACAACGTCTACTCAATTTATAACATATACTGCTTTGATCCGTGAGTGATCTCAAATAAATTTGTTCATCATAACTGATCTCTGTAAAAGCAAAGCTATGGAAAGTGCAGATATCTGCTCAACAAGAATAGTAGCCCAGCTAATATGGTGTGAGAACATCTGGCTCCAACTGGGACAAGTGCTCTAAGGGAGAGAGCGCTTGAGAACCTCATAATCTCTGGTCTCGGACTGCTCTGCATCAATCTTCAATCCAACAACTCATCATCCTTGCTTTCAGCTTTTATTTTGCACATGTATCTGCACTCATGGCCACTAAAATACCTCATGACGCATGTATGGGATAAAATATAAAATAAAAGCTGAAAATGAAATTTATTCTATACATAAACTGAAATGCATAATGGAAAGACTAAGCTAACATAATATGCAAATTTTATTAATTTTACCGTGAAGGAGGAAGGAAATCTTTTCTAAGAAGGCATACTTATCTCACTTGACAGAGAAGAACAACAAATACTCAAAACTCAAGGAAACTTTAATCACTTTTAAGTCTTATTGATATGCATGCAGGAGATGAGAAAGGCTTAGGAAGGAGCGAAACTCAACTCAATCAAACAGTTCAACAAAAGGAAAAGCACTCAGAAAAAAGACTCAAAGGATCATCAAAAATGCAAAAAGAAAAGAAAAATCGCAATACTCAGTGTTACACCTAAATCTTGCCATCATGAGACTCAGTGTAAACATTCCCTGAAGTTCCTTGACTAAGTCATCAACTTGGAAGAGATACAAACCTTTTCTTGCTAGGTTTTGAGAGGTCGTCACAGGTTGTCTTAATGCAACCTACGACGTCGTAGGTTGTCCTCTTGTAGCCTGTGACGATGTCAGTTAATTGATTAAAATAGCATCTTCAAGCCCATTCTCGAAGCAAGGTGATGTGGATCCCTATCCCTAGCCTTTAGGGAAGCCGACATTCGGTTCCTAGCCTCTTGGAAGGATCCCCTAACTCTCTCCTACCATATCTCAACCTACCCTATCCACTTAGTCATATATAAGTGAAGCTCACTCCCATTCCAAAGGGATGAAGTCTATAGTATCTACATGCTGGTGAAATTAGCTTAGGAGAGATCTCTACTCATCCCTTGAGAGATCCATCATCCCTTTGGAGGCTTTGGCATTGGCTTGGTTGGAGAAGGATTGCTACGCTAAGTCATTGGTTGTAATCACTTCCTTCTATGTACATTCCCTTATTATACAGTAATATAAATGTTTTCCACCAAATCTCATTGCATTGATGATGTTTTGTGTAGTTTGCCTACTTAACTGATTACTTAGATCTATTATTGTTTAGGTGCATTTTACTACTTGTTTTGTTTTTGTGTTGTCTTGACAGGTTTTGCAGCTGAGATCTGAAGACCATCAAGCTTAGAGCAAACATCAAGGATAAAGGATCAACGATATGAAAAGGTAAAGCATCTATCTACTCGATCTCTAATCAAATCTAGGAAAGTATTCTATGTTCTGTCTTATTTGTTCTAGAATTACATTAAGCTAGGGAGATCAAGCCTCGAGTCCACTCTTGGTAGATTGTTCGTCAAACAAATCTGGCGACCATACTGGGGAAGATACATTGTTTAGTTTTCATTTGATTTCTTTTGCAAGCCATCTTATTTTCCTCTTAAGCCATCAGATCTTCACTCTGAAGAGTCTGTAGTCCTCCTATGAGTCTGTACTCACTATTTTTAAGCCATTTTATTGCTCATTTCTTGGAGATCTATTGATCCTAGAGTTTGGATCTCGCCCGTTGCACCTGGGAAGTGCAACCAGAGCATTGATTTGACCTCTGTTCTCTGTCTTTTGGCTTGTCGTCGCAACCTATCCACTAGTGTCCTGCGACGTCGTCGCAATTCCCGCACTAGTGACCTGCGACGGTCGCTCTGTGTATGAACACAAATTGCGCCGATCTGTTAGAATTGGTATAAGGGCATCCCCCCTCCATTTTTTATTTGAGTTTTGGTTTGGTGTGCAGACCCCCTCTGTGCTGCAAGATCTAGTCAGAGATTTATTTTTGATTTGTGTGTTGAAAGTGTTTGGTTTTTGTGTGGATTTGTATTGGGTCCCATTTTAACAAGTTTCAGTTTGGTAGTGGTGGATACTTTGGTTCCCCCACCTTCATCCACTTGACCTTGTTATCCCTCCTCTCCTCACCTAACCTGATCTTTGCACTAGATCTAATCCCAAACTTCTTTTTGCACTTGTCATTTAGCTTTGTTTGCATTCAACTACTTTGATTGAGTGTTTTGGGTGTTTTGAAGTGTTTCAGTCCATATGAGTGCTTGTCATTTTCCAGGAATTTCCTGAGTGTTTGGAGTGCTGCAAATCAACTTTATTTTCAGTTTTTGTGCTTAAAAATATAATTGTTATCAAGTTATTATCTTGGCATATCTTTGAAAAATTGAAGGTGCATAATTTTTACTGATTTTCAAGTGCATTTGGAAATTGTAGTAGGAATTGCTTCATGCATTGGAAATTGTCATTCATTAGTCTTTTGGAAAAGTTTGAGAAGAATTAATCATTTGTGCTTTTCGGGAATTATGAATCATTCATTTTCTTGAAAAATTCGAATGAGATCAATTTTTTACAAAAGTGATTCCATTTTTGGAGAAATTGTATGCATTCTTGATTTTTTGTGCTTTTAAGCCATTATAGTGAAATTGAAAAGTTAGAGTGCTCTAGATAGGAAATTTCTCTCTTTTCATCTCTTAAAGTTTTGATTCGAAAAGACAAAAGAAAATGTTTGGATTTGGTTGTCATGCTTGTTGATTTTTTGAGTTTTTCTTAAAAAAACGGAAAAATGAAAAGAGTATTTTGATCAAATTTGGTAGATTTTGGGATTGTGTTGCTTTGGTAAAATCACTTGGAAATAAATTTCTCCTTCCCATACATAGAGTTCATCAAAAGAAAAGTACATTTTTTGCATGTAGTTAGGGCCTGCATTATGTTTACATCTATGTACTCACCTCATGCATTCACCTAACCGTCCAGATAAAATTAACGGTAGAACTAGGGTAAAATTTTTAGTAACTTGTGTGTTAAGTTAGAGACGTGTTCTGGCATCGTAAAACATGGCAGCTGTCGTTACTTGCTAGCACTGTATTCCGGGGGTATTGTAGTCTTCCACGTACTTATCGTTACATCGAAGCTCTTTCACGTACCCACCAAGTACTTCGTGTACATGGCGTATATCAAAAGGTGTTTCACGTACTTGGCATATATAGAAAAGTGTTTCACATACTCGGTAGTATATAGGAAGGTCTCGTGTCGTATGGTTGTGCATTAGACAACACCACTACGGATTCGAGCTCCCATGTACCTTGAGTATATTGGGAGACACCATTAGGATTCCTGAAACCAACTGAGTTAACCTTTTGGCCGTCTTAGCAGAGCAATACACCGAGAACAACACTCGGGGAGATTACTACGCACATACCATATAGGTACTCGGGTATTTAGGCAAGGGTACGGTCCCAATCCTCCTTGTCGCATTTTACTGTTGGACCCTACGGTATATAGCGATTTGCGAAGCCTTGACAATCCTGTGAGGTTCCAGACTTTTGAATCCACTCCTATCACATAAGTTTGCTTGCAGCCTTAGTTTGTGTAGGATTTTTTCTCGACTGATTTTATTTTGTTTAGCTTTCCCTAGGAGAAAGTTTTGTTTTAGTCACTCTGGCTGAATTTCCTTGGAGAAGGTCCCGTAGGATTCAAAACTTGCCACCCGATTATCCCCTTTACCAGGAGGTAATTTCGAGGGTAAGGATGGACCCACAAGCCATGGTCGTGTCACCTGAAGTCGAAAACCCTAATTTGAATGTTGGAGCACATATGTTTCCTCCAGATTCACCTGCCTCCAACCCCCCACAGGGTGAAGAGACGCAAACTTCTACTTCACAAGACCTACCTTCCGTTTTACTGGGAGAGCTTGGATTGGTGGAATGGTTAAATTCACCCCAGGATGGCTTTGCAACAGTTGTTGGTCCAACAACAACTTATTGGAAATCATCTCTAGGCCACCTAGTAGCTCATTTTGCTGTTGCATCCCCACCCAGTTGGGATACTCCCATGAATCGATTACGTGCCATGGGTGAGGAGTTTCAAAGACAAAGTCTTCTACGAAGGGTGGAAGACCCGACGTTACCTCCTTATCACAATCGCTATTTATCTTATGATTCACCGGAATCATCGATGCAACACGTGACCACTTCTGAGTCTGTTCAACCCTCAAATCCTACACATCCACACCCTAGACAGGAGACCAGTCCTATACCTCAGACGAATCAACCCGTTGAAGGACAACAGTCCAACACACCTGTTACTACCATGGTTACATTACCCATTCCTTCCCCACCTCAAAAATCGCAGGGAGGATACTCTTTACACCTACCTTCCTTACCGGTGATGTTAATCCTATGGTAGATAATCAACAACCCGTGTTGGGTCAATCTTTACTTAGTGGTTAGCAAGTTGTTGCTGGGGGGAAACCCCCGTCTATTAACCATAATACTGCAGGAGGAGTTCCCATCGGTCCTTCCGTTGGAAATTCCTTACCTCCCGGACCTTCCACTACAGGATTATCTCATTTTGGGGGACCATCCAATGTAATTCAACCACCATCGAGTCAAGCGTATCCAGGTTATCTTAACCCTGTGTCGGGACAACTCAATCCCGGAAACACACTCTACGGGGTACCCTACCCCCGAAATCCATACACTTTATGGGGGCAGCAAAATGTTTTACAACATGGACCCCCACCTACAGTCCCTCAAGTCCCACCACCCCCGTTTGGTCCACCCCCACCTCCCATTGGAGGCGGCGGGCCCCCACACAACTCTAGAGGCGGCGGACCTCTACCTTCTGGCGGAGGACCACCTCATTCCGGCTATCATGTCCCACACCCTCCTGGCGGCAGAGGTGGAGGCCCTCCCCCTTCAGGTGGAGGTGGAGGACCACCACCCGGTGGTGGCGGACCTCCACCTTATGGTCGAGGACCATCCCACCCTAGTGGTGGTGGTGTAGGACCATCCCATCCTGGTGGTGGTGGTGAAGGACCACCCTACTATGGTGGAGGTGGTGGAGGACCACCCTACTATGGTGGAGGTGGCGGAGGAGGCCCTTACCCTTCTGGCAGCAGAGGTGGACCACTACCTCCTCCTGGCGGAGGCGGCGGAGGCCCACCCTATTCCGGTGGCAGTGGCGGACCACCACCTCCTCTCGGCGGAGGCGATGGAGGTCCATCCTATCCCGGTGGTAGTGGCGGACCCCCACCATTTGGAGGTGGCCCACCTTATGGTAACAGGCCACCTTATTATGGTAATGGACCACCTTTTTACGGTGGCGGACCTACTTATGGTCCAGGAGGCACACCCCCTTACGTCCAGTTTCCTTCGGGAACACCTTACAATCAGTCGATTCAGGGTCCTACCGGTCCATACATGCCTTATCAGTACTATCAGTACCCCCAACTGAACCAACAGCTGCCCTTTTTGGCTACTTTGGACTTACCCGACTTGTCTCGTCTGACGAATGATCCCATCTTCCATGGGCATAACTGGCCGCCCATTCCGGTTAAGTTACCATCAGATATCCCCAAATTTGATGGCAAGCCTGGCAAGGATCCTAAAAACCATGTGATGACATACCATCTATGGTGTTCATCCAACTCCTCGATGGACGACTCGATCCGTCTTAGGTTATTTCAACAGACTCTCACTGGCCCAGCTGCCAAGTGGTATATTGAATTACCACCCAATTCTTTTCCCGATTTTTGATCTCTTGCTATGTCATTTTCGACCCACTTCCATTTACCCATTCGCTATGAGACTGGTATGAACTTATTGACCTCCCTTCACCATAACACTACCACTCATATTTTCGATCATATCCATGAATGGCAGTGAAGATGACGTCTTATTAAGGCTCATATTCTGGACCAACTCTTAGCTGTTTGGTTTACAAAGTCACTTTTACCCATCGTAGCTCGAGACGTAGCTATGGGTGGAGCCGTCACTGAGGAACAGGCTATTTCCCGTGCCCATTACTTAGACTTGGTCTATCCCATTACTTAGACTTGGTCTATGCTCAATCCGGCACATTGTATGAAATTGTTCCTGACGTGCCTCGCCCTACGTACGATCCCGCAAAACCACCCAAGGGACCACAGACTGATGGCATCATTGGCTCCCTTGCCTCCCATCCTTCTATTCAAATTGGTGGCTCGTCGAACCCCCAAGGTTCTTCTCCATCACCACCATAGGATGGCAACAACACTACCAAGTCCACCACTCCTGCCTCCACCAAAGAGGTGAATTCTGTGCAATCAACTTCATCTCATAAATCCGGTGGTAAGAAGAAGAACAAAGGGAAACCTAAGAAATATTCTAACCAACAGGAGCCCAAGCCCACTCAAGAAGACACCAAACAAAAGAGGAAGTTAAAGTATCCTTGTTTGCTGTGCGGTGGAGACCATTTATCAAAAGAATGTCCCCACCGAGATGAAGTCTAGAAGTTTCTTAAGGGAAACTCTACTACCACAATTTTGAACGATCCCTTCCCCACTCAAAACCAGCAACTCATTGTACACACCTCTCCTTCCCAAGGAGAAGCATCCTCCACCGCGCATGTTCTCATGATGCGTAGTGAGACCATCAACTTGAATACCCGTTCTCGTTTGTTAACACCCAAAAAGTGCTCACTAGCTCATTTCCTTATTCACATGACCCATTTGTCCACTTTTTCACCATTCGAGCCTCTAAAGCCACCAAAAGGTCACCAAAAGACCTTAATACACCCCTTTTTTCACTCAAAATGATTATTTTTCCTCAAAAAGTATAAAAAACCCTCAAAAAGGGTCCAAAATTCCCAAAATATTAAAAAGGGAATAAAAATATTAAAAATATTCAAAAAAGGAAAAAGGAGGGAAAAAGTACCTAAACCATGTTGGTCAATACCATTGGTTTCCTCAAAACCATAAATGGTATTCCCCACCACCAAAAACTATAAAAAGGTGGTAGGGGCTCCTCACTTTCCATCCATCCATCATCCTATCCTCATGCTGCCAAAATCCCTTTTGAGCAATTGCCCACCTTTTTGAGCCTTGCACAAACCAGAAAGCATTGGAGAAGAAGAGACCTTTGGAGCTTGGAGCTCACCCTTGGAGCTACTCAACAACCTTCACCATTTGGAGGTATTACTATTGCAAGCACTTGCTTGCCCTTATTTTCAATACAAAAATCTTTTTCATACATTGTCAATCGTTTTTACTTTTCATAATATTTCCATTATTTGCTTCATAGATCCATGGTTAATGTAGTTTAGATTAATTTGTTATTTATTTCTATTGAAACTACTGCTACTAGTTAGCAGGTGCCCATTGCACTAAGCTTGGTTGCAAAACCAAGCCAAAATTGTTCGTATGACTCCATCCCGCCGAAAGAACCCATTGGAAGCAATGCTGAAAAAGCTTCTACTTCGATTCCCGACGTCATTGTACCACCCGCTTCTCTCACCATAGAGAAGCCCTCTTTCGAGTTAGTGTTGCGTCCACCCAAGAGCACGATTATAAAATCTGTTTTCAATCCCAATGCTCGGGCCACTCAGAACTACAACATGGTAGAGGACCTGGCACAAGCTCCTTGTGCTATGTCGATGCTTGAGGTCTTGCAGAGCTGTCATAACCATGGCAAGACTCTCCTCGCTACCATCGGTGCGGTTGATCCGGATTCTTTGAATACCATTATGTTCCGACTGGAATACTTTAAGCCGAGTCTTTCCCATCAATTGGCATTTCAAGTTGCCACAAACATTGCTGGGAAGACAATCCATCGTACAGTCTTGGACGAATGTGCCTCTACTTCAGTCATGTCAATCTCATGCTGGAGATCCATTGGCTCTCTCGAGTTGAACCATTCTCCTACCACCTTGAAAGTATTTGACGGATGTGGCTTTCAACCTCATGGGCTATTATAAGCTTTAGCAGTCGAGTTGGGAGGCAAGATCGCAACCATTAATGTGGAAGTGGTTGTTGCCCCGTTAGATTACAACATTCTACTTGGTCGTAATTGGTTTTATGCCATGACCGCAGTCACATCATCTGTCTTCCGCATAGTACAATTCCCTCATCAAGGCCAAATTGTTACTGTCGACCAACTGGATTTCTGCACACCTGACACCGCTACTCATCCAGGCGATAATGTTCCTTTACTTGGACAATTTTCGCATCCGTATGAGAGCGTGGGGGTTGGACTCATCAAGGACTTATGCCTTATGGGCATTTTTCCAACCTTGGATCCCCCAAATCATGTTTCCATGGTGAACATGATCTCCTCGCGTATTTCATCCATTCCCAACTCTACTGATCAATGGATTGTACCTGATGAAGCCACCACACACCTGATTGGAGACACTATGCCTCTTTCACCCGCCGAACTCATGTACGAGGCTATCCAGTCAGCTCCGAAGGACCACTTAGCTGTGGCCTCCACCTCTTGTTCTCTACAGTGGATATCATCCCTACCCGATCCTCTGCTGCGGACTTTTTATTCTGACGAGTCCATTATGGAAATCATGAGTGCAGATGATCCTCCATGGGAAGACCTCTATCACTGTTCGTCTTTCCTTCCTTCATTGGATACTATGGAGAATAACATTAGCACCATCTTTACACTGGATTTCTACCCTTTCTCTCAGTCCTCGATACTTACGTGTCAAACGGACTTTGAAGGCAACTTGGACAACATTGATCCTACCATTTCAGTCGACATATTAGTTACTCCTGGTGTAGTGGAACACATTCGTTTAGGCCAGAAGTGTTCCCCTGAAGAGATCACAACGTTCACGGCCTTATTCAAGCAATTTCGAGACATGTTTGCTTGGACTTACGAAGATATGCTCGGGATAGACTGCGCTATTGTTTCACACACGATTCAAACCTATCCTGATGCTATGTTTCACGGACAATCTACCGAGAGTGGACTCAAGGCCTGATCTCCCTAGCTATACGTAAGTCTAGAACAAATAGGACAAAACATAGATTACTTTCCTAGATCATGTAGAAGTACAAACATAAAAGTAGATCACTTACCTTAGATTTGTAGATCCCTTTCTCCTTCGTTGATCCAATGCTCCAGTGTTGCCAGATTGCAAGTAGCTAAACCCTGTTGAACATGTAACAAATCACGAGAAGTGAAAGCATATATCTCATATGACAGATCTAAGTTAACAGTTAAGGAGGAAAAATCTAAACATTATCGAAGAGACAACATTTATGGAAAGCAATTATATTAACTGTATTGAAAAGTGGAGAAGTACAATAGAGAAGAAGGTTACAACCATTGCCTTAACGCTGCAAGCTCCTTCCAACAAGCCATGCCAAAGCTCCTTGAGAGAAGTGAAGGTTCCCCAAGCTAGAATGTTATATCTATTGGGCTTGATTTCACCAGCATAAGAATACCATAGACTTCCTCCCTTTAGAATGGGAGTGAGCTTCATTTAAATAGGACTAAGTGGATAGGGTATGGATAGGATAGGTTGAGAGATGATAGGAGAGACTTAAGGGATCTTTCCAAAGTGTTGGGAATTGAGTACCAACTCTCCCAAGAGGTCAGGGATAAGGTTCCAAGTCAACAAGCTTCTAGAAGGAGCTCGAAGAAGCTATTTTTGCCTTCTAACTGACTTCGTCGCACCCTGTAATGGAGCAAGGTGCGACGTTGCATGTTGCAGGAGTGCAACCTGTGACGACCTCTCAAAACCTAGTACAAAATAGGTACAAATCCTTCCAGGTCAATCACTCAATCAAGGTAACTCCAGAGGTGTATACACTGAATCTCATGATGGGAAGATTTTAGGTGTAACAGAATGCCCCCCAAAGCATGAAGCTGTTAAAAGATAGACATGTGAAATGCTTTGATAGAAAGAATGGCAATGGACTTGTCAGACGAAGGATGCTGCTGTAGTACAACTGATTCTGAGTACACAGTTTCAAATGACTCATAACATGGCTGCTGACCAATACAATGTAGATCCATGGTAGTAATGACCGACTGAACACAATCATGGCTATTGGACACAAGCGTAGATCCATAATGAGATGATAACATAGCCACGACCAATACAAATGTGGATCCGTGTAATATAAATCAATACAAACTCCATCACAACCTGGGTAGAACATGACTCCCGAGGGTCTTCAAGCCGAACCCGCAATGATACAAATCTATCCATGTGATTACAAATGTCTTGACGTCAAACATGGTAGAAACCACTTGATTACCGGTCATTGATGTAAACCGTTAACAAGTGCGAGGGAGATCACCATTGATGTCAATGATTCCCAAGGTATCACAGTACATATCATCAAGCGTGAATAAGTGAGTTGAAGTCGAACGCAAGATGAAATATTTCAATCAAGAGTCAATGATGTAAACTCATGTTGGAAGCGAGGTAACCTACCATTGAGGTATGCAGGGCTAAGGTACTTGGTTGGTTTCTAGATTTAATCCTCAGATGATGAGTTGATGTCGATAAGGATGAATCCGTTGAAGGAGGGCCATGATGAATCCCCCATCAATCGACACGAAACACGACAAAAGATGTGTAGAGTAGGTCGGATGGTATAGTAACATGCAGGACTGACTCAGATTATACCGACAAGGTGGTGGGTGTACTGACTGTAGATGACAAATGATGGACGTATTCTTGAACATGGGCATGGCATGACTTGGCAGTATTGACATGATGAGTACGACACAAATTCCTCATGCGACTGATGATGGAAGCCTTCTTTGAATGACTCAAAGGAGTAACAAGACTCAGGAAGTAAGTGGAACTCGAGGACAAACAGATGATCCAAGTGATGTATGCAAATGCAAATGAGTGCCATGTTCAAGAATGACTACGTACTGCCACTAACAAAGTGTGTAACATAAAAGCTTTCCTTTTTCCCCATCATGAACGATGAGTGCCTCATGTGTTTTTTACGAGCTTGATGAGGGTAACCAGATGCTCGGTATAGCTCATCTCATAGATGACTCCAACCCCAAATATTTTCCAAACCTGGGATAGGAGGGGTTCGTCCCATGGAAGGCCCTTCAATGCAAAAGTTTAACGAGTCCATAGAAGGTAAACTCGGTCGTCATTTCATGTTTAGAGAGTCTGAAAAGAACTAAAGAAGACTCCAACAGTCCTTTTTCGTAAAGTTAGACTCATCGCCCGAAAAAAGGGTAAAACAATGCGGGAGAGGACTCTTCCAGTCATGATTGGTTGGAGTATACCTTTTTCGTAATTAGTGCCCCTTGGTTCGAAAAAGGGGTAAATTATCACCAGGGAGATGACCATTCAAATTCTTTAACAAGCATGAACGCGACAAGTTCGCTTGGCAATATTTTTTGTTTTTCAAGAGCTTGAAAAGAGCTTAACGGTAGACTCCGGGGGGGGGTCCTTTTCCGTAGGAGTTTAACGAGCCCGGAAAAGTGATAAATCGCAACTCGGTACTTATTCTCATAGTTTCAAGAGAACAAGAACAAATGAAGAGTGAGCTCA
Organism: Larix kaempferi; assembly: GCA_027924585.1. NCBI lineage: Eukaryota > Viridiplantae > Streptophyta > Pinopsida > Pinales > Pinaceae > Larix > Larix kaempferi. The sequence continues at coordinate 14,674,817 of BSBM01000729.1, forward strand.
TTGTCATGCAATAACTACAATCTAACCATTGTAAAAATAATGACAAAACATTCAAAGGAGTTTTCATACCTGACATGACGGTTGTGACGCGAGGAACGGCATGAAAGACCGCTTACAACTCCTGCATACTCAGAAATTATGTCAAATAGCCAAATAATATCCCAAATACGATAAAAATGATGAAAACTATGACAAATGACCCTAGAGCATCAAATATTTGAAAAAGGAATATTCTTTTTCATTTATAAATAGAAAAATGGGCCAAAAATAGTCACCATTGTTTCATTTGCCAATTTGGGAGCAAAAGTGCCAATTTGGAGCCAAAACTTCCTTTGCCAATTCCGGGAGCTACGAGTCACCATTTCACCCACCGTCTGGAGCAGGTAAGCCTAAACTTCATCCAACAACTTTCTAGTGGATTAGATTTTGATTTTGGGTTCAATTTTTGGGTTTTTTGATGAATTCATGGAGGGCTATTGCGCCTTCGGCTCGTCGTAGTTTGCCCTTTCGGGAACTGCAACGAGATTGACTCGGTGCAAATCCCAAATTTGTGGGGTGTGACATCGTCGCACTGTGTGCAAAATCACAGTGCGACGACGGAGATGTATTTCCCAAACATCAAATTAAACCCAAAAAGAGAACTCGCCGTGGTTGAAGTAGGATCTAACAGTGTTTAAATGTCCATTTTGGTAGGTTGCTAGCAAGAAAACATGGTTCTAGAGTGGTGGGAAAGAGAAAACGAGGTTGAATACGTACAAGCTGCCAATGATCCAGAGTGCATGAATGCTTTGAGAAACTGCGGTTTGCTCAAGTTCTTTGAGATTCAGGGGATGAGGTCCCAAATCCCCCTACTGTCACACATGCTCCGGTGTTGGGATGCGGCCCAACAATACATTGTGATTGGTGAGCACATCCTCATTATAGATATCGAGGATATCTATTTTCTTATTGGTTTGTTCCGCAGAGGGGATCGTGTAGCTCTCACCGAAACACGGGGTAGTGACCGCTCTGTCGATGACATGGTGTCATAGCATTGTACTGCTCTTGCTCGATCTTCCAGTGGGAAGATTCCTATTAGGGATGTTGTGGATTTTCGATTGTGTACCATATTGTTCACGATTACTAGAGTGGCGGGGAGCCAAGCCCCACACATGGCCACTTGGACTCAGATGCTTTATGTGGAGGACTGTATGTCCCCCCAGATCTTCAACTGGTGTGAGGGTCTCCTCGCAAACGTCCGAGCTCAGTTGACCAAGTGTCGGTGGGGAGAGCTCAAGCAGTTTGGATATGGATCGATCGTGGTATCATTCCTCTTAGAGCGGATCCCCCTCTTGCGCCCATAGGTACGACTAGATGACAGGGAGCCTAGAGATCCCCACATGCTCAGATGGGCAGAGGTGATGGCCCGCCATGGCGGGGGTCCTATCATCAGCTTTGGTAACAAGTTCTTCAGCTGGATGGAAGGCTAGTTACTCATGGTTGAGGACTACCCGTATGGCGTTACAGATTATAGAGAGGATCCTGACATGGTGCTTCCTGAGGGTGCAGCATGGGGAGACATGGGTAAGAACAAAAACCTTTGTATCTTTCAGTTTTGTATATTTATGATTTTTTTGATGCAGTGCTGACAAATATATAACATGTGTGTGCAGATGTGGGCCTTGTATGGCCTGTGGGAGCCTCTCTTCTGGCGAGGAGAGATAGAGGTGGGGAAGCAGTTGTGCCCCCAAGTGTTCATGTTGCCATCGTGGAGATGGAGGAGGTGTACAAGAACTTGTCCCAGCTGACAGTGGATGTTCCTGAGCCAGCAGTGGATGACTTACCGAGACCTATGCAGAGGTTTGGGGTTGGAGCGTCGGTACGCTTCAATGCCTTACTCCGCAAGGTAGCGAGGACTGTGGATAGCTTCCTCACTCAGCGACAGAGAGCTGTCCGTCGTGTGGGTGTACGGGCCAGGCGTCAGGCCTGATGATGTCATTATACTTGTACTGAGAGCTTAGAGGCCTCATATTTTGTACTACTGAAAGCTTACGAGGCTTCATATTTTTGTAGAGACTCACTGAAAGCCTTTGTGCTTTAGATTTTTGTACTAGCACTACTTTTGATGATATATATATACAGACATTCTTAACAATTTATACATTATGTGTTTTTAAAATGATGAATGATGTGATCTTGTTCACATGCTTTGCTTTTATACAGTACATTATTTACATGTCGTGAATGCTTTTACATATTATGAGTATTATGTATGTGCGATGTACCAATCCAGAATGAAGTTGGCCATCGAGTCAGCAACTGTGTTTAACTCTTGTGGAATGTGTAGGTATTGAATGGATTCAAATGACCTTTCTAGGAGACGTACTCGTCTGAAGAGACAGAGAAAGGTAGGATCACGGATAGCGTAGACTCGGTTGAGGTGGGAAACCACTAATTGAGAATCCATGTGGATGACAATGTGGTTCATACCCAAGGAAGTAGTATCAGTTAGGGTTCCAATTACCGCCTCATACTCTGCGGAATTGTTGGTTGCAGATCCAAGGCAACTTCCTCTTGAGCTGATGAGCTCGCCTATTGGGGAATATAGTACCCAGGCTGTCGAGGCAAGGTTATAGGTATGCCGGCTGGCGCCGTCCGCCAATCCATAACACGTTTCCATCTGCACACGCAGGCAGAATATGGTATAAGAAGCGGAAACAAGATCCATAGACACTAAAAAATAAATGCGTCACACCATGCAAAAACATGAAAACACGCCATGTACAGTAATACAAGAAAATATATGCATGATGGGTTAAGGCATAGTACCTTTTCAGGTAAAGCCCATTACAGGGTTCACCCAAAGAGATTCCGTCATAGTCTTCGAGCTCGTAAGCTCCCTTTTCCAAAACACGTTTGACAACATAAGGTCCATGCCACATGGACTTGAACTTTCCTGCTCCTGGTTCATCATGCTTTTAGTCGTATGTGAGGACCAGGTCACCCTCGTTGAAGATACGAGGTTCAACAAACTTGTCATATTGAGCTTTGATGCGTTTCTTGTGTGCTTCATTAGGAAGGGCAGCATCTCAGCGGGACTCGTCAAGTTTTGCTAAGTACAGAAAATGTTCTTCCTCAGCAATAGTGTTAGGAAGAAGTTCGACAACGAGTTGTAGAGACGGAATTTCACACTCTATAGGAAGGACAACCTCCAATCCATACACCAATTGGAAAGGAGTAAAACCTGTGGTGGTTTTAATGGAAGTTATGTAGGCCCATAATGCTGAAAAGAGCATGTTATGTCAGTTGGACTTATGCGTACCTACCATCCTTTGGACCATAGTTTTCAAGACCTTGTTAATGGCCTCGACCTGTCCATTTTACTGCTGGTAGTAGGGTGTTGAGTTTTCATGGCGAAAACCCAATCTATCACTCAGTTCATCAACCATATGGTTTTGAAAGTGAGAACCATGGTCGGTCACTATCGCCTGCGGAACTCCAAACCGTGCTATTACATGATTGAACATGAAGAGTGCGGCGGTTTTGCCGTCGTTTTGGTATGTAGGCATTGCCTCGGCCCACTTTGTAAAGTAATCGATAGCTACTATGATTTAACTATGCCCCCCAACCGAGGTAGGCTTACAGCGCATAAAATCGATGCCGCATTTTGCGAAGGGGCCCACAGCAATAACCGGGAGTAACGGGGCGGGATGGGTGCGCTTCTTCGTATGGAAGTGTTGACATGGAGGACATCGTTTTACGACCTCAATACAATCTTTGAAGATAGTAGGCCAATAATGTCATGCGCGCAAAATCTTCTGGGCTGTATCCATCCCAGAGAGGTGACCGCCACATTCCCTAGCGTGACAGTCATTCAGAACGCGTTCAGCCTCATCGTGAGTTAGACAATGTCGAAGAATTGAATCGACGCCACGGTAGTACAAATTATCGCTTATGATTAGATAATACTTCGCATGGTGATGTATTCTACGACGGTCATCGCGAGACAGTTGAGGATTGAAGCATTGGGTTTGAAGATATAATGAAATATCTCCATACCATAGATCAGTCGTACTGATGAGAAACAATGATTCATCCGGAAAAGAATCATTGTGCTCAACTTCTACATCAATACGGGGAAGGTCACATATAAGCTTAGCAAACACCAAAGACTTTTTAGACTTGGCTTTCTTGAAAATAAGGTCGAATTCTTGTAGTATCACAATCCAGCGTGAATACTTGCCCCCAAGCACCTGATCTGTCAATACATGGTACATGGGGTAAGAGTCTGCGATGATGGTGGTGGTGCAGAGCAAGATATAGTGTCAGAACTTTTGGACGGCGATGACCGCCGCGAAAGCAAGTTTTTCGACATGCGAATATCTAGTTTCAGTGTCAGTGAGACCCTTACTTGCATAGTATATTACATGTTCCTGGGTGTTTTGATCCTCCTGTACCAAAACCATGGCAATAGTGGTAACAGAAGCAGCGAGATATAAGATGTAATCTCAGAAATAGTTTGGCGGTTGGATGACAGGGGCATGCGTGATGGCATGTTTGATGCTGTCGAAAGATTTTTGAGCTTGGTCGTCCCAAATGAATGGGACATCTTTCTTAAGCAGCTTCATATACCTCTAAGTCTTCTCCGCGAAGTTACAAACAAAACGCCTTAAATAAGTCGCCTTCCCTTGGAGACTTTGAAGTTTCGTCATGTTTGTTGGAGGTGGTAGGTTGACAATGGCCTCCATCTTTAAGGGATCGATACGGATCCTATCCTTCAGGACAATAAACCCTAAGAGGTGTCTAGACACTACGCAGAAGATACACTTATGAGGATTCAAACGGATATTGTACCATCTGCATCTGAGGAAAATGGCCGTCAGATGATCCATGTGGAACTCACGCTGCTTTGAATGAGCAGGGAGATCATCCAGGTAAGGTTCCACAAAGTCCTTAATGTCATGGAAGGCATACGACATGGCCCGCTGGAACGTGGCGCCAACGTTTTTAAAGCCAAATGGGAGTTTGTGATATGCAAACATCCCCCAAGGACAGATGAAAGCCGTCTTATGTTGGTCGGCTGGGTTGATCTCAATCTGGTTGTAACCAGAACATCCATCCATGAATGAAAAGATGACGCTCCCGGCATAATTGTCGATGATCTGGTCGATGAACGGGGTCGGGTAGTTGTCCTTTGGACAAGCCTTGTTAAGGTCCCGATAATCGACACAGACGCGAATGGTACCCTGCTTTTTGTTGACAGGGACGACGTTTGAGACCCAATCCGTCAACGGGACAGGATAAATGAAGCTAACCTTTAAGAGCTTTTCAATCTCTGCTTTGATTGCTGCAGTCTTCCGGGGGTGTACCGGTCGCAATTTTTGACGTACAGGTTTGATGTCGGGATAGGTTTTTATTTTGTGAGAAACAATCGCGGGGTCTATCCCAGGCATCTCCTCATAGGACCAAGTGAACACGTCTCGAAATTGCTTGAATAAGGCCGTACCGCTAGCTATTTCTTCAGGGGAACACTTCTGGCCTATGCGAATGTGTTCCACTACACCAGGTTTTACCGAAATGTCTACCGGGGTGGTAGGCTCAATGTTGGCCAAGTTTCCCTCAGATTCTGAAAGACATGTAAGTATGGGAGAATGAGGGAACAGGTAGATATCCAGTGAAAAGATGGCGGTTGTTGGGCACCATTTTTCACCTATTTTGCCATATAAATACCTTCCAGTTCTCTCCATAAACCTTCATACTTGATCCATAAAACCTTAAATTCATCCTCAAAACCTTGGTCAAAGGTATAAATGTTGTTGCTTTTTAATAAATTGAATTATGAGATTTTTAAGGCATTTAAATTAAGGTTTTATTCAAAATTACAGAATTTTCTAACTTCCCATAATTTCTCCTAGGTTCGATACTTGCAGGCCAGCTGGGCACACACTAAGAGATGGGGGAAGATCCTAAATGTCCAAGGATGGTTAAATTTCTAACAAACCTATGATATGGCTTTCACAGGTGTCGAGTCAACGTCGTTCAAAGATGACCACCTGCGCTGCCACTTAGCATAAAAACAGGACAGTTTTGATTTTGTCTATTTTGATGGAGCTGATGGAGGATCTCAAGGGTAGAGAGATATATTAGGAGCATATCATTATGAATCTCCCAGATTTGTAGCATTTTTAGTTTTTAAAAAAATTGTATAAGTATTTGATTTGACGGAGGAAAAACTTCTTGGATGATAGACGTATGGTTTTGAAATAAAGACTTAGGATTCGATAAATTACTGTGTATGTCCATCTTCATATGGTGAATGCGATTGAGTATTAGAGTTCTGTGATTTTTCCTTGCGTGTGTAAGAAAAGCATTGGAGGGCCCCCTTTGCCAAGCCTGCACACATATTTCTGCATCATTGCGTGTGGTATGTTTTAGTTGAATCCTGTAGAAGTCGATTTTCTTTATTGTTAACTCATACATTGCAGAACGAGTTAGATTATATGAATAGGGTTATGAGCTCTTCTAGCTAAATGGTTAAACACTGTAGGAGTAATTCCAATTGCATTGCTTATTTGATAGTGAACTGCTGAGAATAGTTAAACATTGTGAATTGTCTTCTTGTAAAGGAAATCAATGGTTGTCTGCTTTCAACAGTGAGATATTAGGCATTGTGATTCATTTCTAGGGTTTAGGTTTTAGCATTTTAAATCTCAGAGTATTTTATATTTGAATTGTTGATTAAATTAAGAGATCAAATGAAGTTGCTTCTGTAAGGGAGGTTTTGCATTTCAAGGTTACAACATTCTAGCATTTAATAGATTTATTTCACAAGTAAACTGAATTTCCAATTAAGTCTAGCTCTGAGTCTCTATATTTGGGATATGCCTCTAAGTCTTATAAACTCCGGATTAACATAAAATTAAGGTCTAATTTACACCAGTACATTGGAACCCAACATTTTGGCGCTGTTGCCTGGGAGGCATTTTAGAAGCAGACTTAAGAAATTTAGTTCTCTTATAAAAAAAATTCAAAAACACAGAGTAGATTCTAGTTTTATGTCAAGACAACGAGACGAAAAAGGAAGATTTATCAAAAACCCCCCAAAAATAGAAGTAACAGGAACTTCTTTATCTGATAAAAAAGGATTCATTACAACTATTGATACTTTTGAAATCACTGAAGAGGAAACATCTAAGAAAGGAGGACTCACCTTCGAGCAACGTAGGGAATACGAACGTAGGATGGAGATTGAAAATAAACGAAGAGAAATGGCTGAAGAAGAAACATTAAAAGGGCCAACTACATAACAGAGAAGGGAGTATGAGAGAAGGTTAGAAATTGAAAATAAACTAAGACAAGAGAGAAGACATGAAAGGGAAGAAGAGAGAAGGTATGAAAGGGATGAAAGAGAAGAAGAAGATCAGGAAGCCACCTTTAAATTCCCAATCTTGGACACTAGCATCATCTTGGGGGAAGAGGTAAGGATGAAAAATATTCCACCATCTGTTCTACCAAATTTCTATGGTATGACTTCTGAAGACCCAGATTCTTTCTTATTCGAATTTGATATCTTATGTCGTACCTATGGATATACTGATGACACCCACAAACTTCGTCTCTTCCCTGCTACTCTTAAAGCAGCTGCCTTGAAATGGTTCATGGGATTAGGAGAGCATTCTATAACTAGTTGGGATGATATGAGGAAAATTTTTCTTAGGAAATATCAAGCATATTGTAGATCAAAAGATTTAAAATATGATATTTTTAGGATGTCTCAGCAGGAGGATGAAAGCTTGGAAGAGTATCTAGAAAGATTCTCATACAACTTGCAGAAATCCAAATACAATTCCTTGACACCTGACATCACTCGAACAATATTTTTGAAAGTAATAAGAGAAGAATACCTTGATATTTTGAATGTTATGGGAAAAGGTGACATCTCCTACTTACCCTTTGATGAGATTCAAGACTTATGTCAGAAGTATTCAAGGGGAAAGGCCATAAATGGGAAGAGGGATGTAACTTCCAAAGTAACCAAATCTGCAACCAATGGCATATCCAGAGCTGAACTTGGGAACTTGTTAGAAGATTTTAAGACTGATCTATTAAGTACATTGGGAACACAGGTCGAAACATCAAAAACCAAGAAAAGACAAGAACAACAAGACCAACAAGATCAAGCCCTGTCTATTTTCTGCCATAAATGTAGAAAGAAACATCCATTAAAAGAATGCCCTCTAAATACTATTCAAATTTGTGGCTTATGTACTGAAAATCATAAAACTGATGATTACCCCAGATTGAAAGAATTGTAGGCAGCTCGAATGGAATGAGTTAACCAACGTATGTGTCGAAATTCCCCTACTGCAGGCTATAAAGGATATTCCAATCTATACGAAAGCAATTAGGGAATTATGTCTCAATAAGAGAAGGAAGGATCCACCAAAAATTCATGTGGTAGGCAAATTAGTAGGATTAATGTCTAACACTGTTTTTATTGAAAAATATGTTGATCCAGGAATCCCAATGGTCACAATAACTATCATTTCAATTCCAAAAACACTGATTGACTTAGGTGCTGCTATCAATGTCATGACACTAGAGACAATGGAATATCTTCACTTGAAAAATCTCAGACCAACCACTTCAGTTTTAGAACTAGCTGACAGATCTAAAATCACACCTGAAGGGATCTTAGAAGATATCATCATTTCTTTAGATTCCTAGGAGTATCCTGTAGATTTCATAGTGCTGCAACCAAAGTCTAATCTAGGAGGGCATCCATTGATTCTTGGCAGACCCTGGTTGGAAACAACTGATGCTTTTATAGGGTGTAGATCAGGCAGTATGCTCATTTCACATGGGACAGAGAGAAAACAAATCACACTTTATCCTTCTGCCCAACGACCTTCTGTATCAGATCAGTTATCATGGATTAATGAGACCAAAGATTAGGAAGAAGAAGTAATTCAACCTGTCCTAAGTATCAATCAGTTCTTTGATTTTCAAGAAGAAAACAACGAAGATTTGCTAGATTACTTCATTGCTGAACCTGATATTTCTGAGGAATTAAGAGACATGCAGTATGCTATCGCAAATCAAGTTTTGGGACATAATTTTCAGGAAAATTGCACAGTACATTCTTTAGCATTAGCACTTCATGATATTTTTAATGTTCATTCAATCACTGATGTTTAAAGTAAATCAATTGAAATCAGTCCAGGAAAACACTTGAATATTAGTGCACATCTTACCACATCACAGGAAGAACAGTTGATTGCCTTACTGAATAAATATTCCCATGCATTTGCTTGGGAATACATTGACATGCTAGGCATTCATCACGAAACATGCACTCACCACATTTACACAGATGATAAAATCAGACCTCTCAGACAACCTCAACGTAGAATGAACCCCATACTAAAAGAGATAGTTAAGGAATAATTGCAGAAGTTATTAAAGGTAGGATTTATCTACCCTATCTCTGACAGCCAATGGGTTTCTCCCTTAGTTTTTGTTCCTAAGAAAAATGGCAAATGGCGGATATGTGTAGATTATAGAGAGTTAAACAAGGCAACACTAAAAGATTATTTCCCATTGCCATTTATTGATCAAGTGTTAGATGCCTTAGCTGGGAAGAAATATTTTTCATTTCTAGATGGTTTCAGCGGGTATAATCAAATTAGCATTGCAAAAGAGGACCAGGACAAAACTACTTTTACATGTCCCTGGGGCACATATGCCTACAAGGTTTTACCTTTTGGCTTATGTAACGCGCCAGCTACCTTTCAGAGAGCAGTCTTGGCCATTTTTGTAGATCTAATTCATGAATGTGTTGAAGTCTATATGGACAATTTTTCTGTGCATGGAAATGCCTTTGAGGATTCCTTGGCAAACTTGGAGAAATTTTTAAAAAGGTGTGTTGAATCAAATCTTTCCCTTAGCAACGAAAAGTGTTTTATGATGATGACTGAAGGGATAGTTTTAGGACATCACATTTCTTCATTTGGAATAAAAGTAGATCCTGCCAACATTCAAATCATTGTAAATCTATCTGAACCAACAACTCAAACAGACGTGAGAAGCTTTCTAGGGTATGCAGGCTATTATCGTAGGTTTATTGAAAATTTCAGTAAGATAGCTTTGCCATTGTTTAAATTACTTTCAAAGGATGTACATTTCAAATGGGATCCTAACTGTCAATCTACATTTCAGACACTTAAAGAGAAGCTCTCAAATGCTCCCATTTTAAGGGGACCAAATTGGACATTGCCATTCCATGTTTCTACTAATGCATCCAATATTGCAATAGGGGCCTCTTTGGGACAAAAAGAGCATACCATGACTTATGCTATTTATTTTATCAACAAAAATTTAACCCTTGCAAAATTGAATTATACAGTCACTGAAAAGGAGATGTTGGCAATAGTTCATGCTGTGAACAAATTTCGTCATTACATTACTGGCTACAAAATTTTTGTCCACACGGATCATTCCGCTTTACGATATTTGATGAATAAGTCTATTACTAATGGAAGGATAACCAGATGGTTACTATTAATGCAGGAATTCAATATCACTGTTTTAGATCGGCCTTGATGAGAAAATCAAGTGGCAGATTTCCTGTCTCGCTTACACAATTCTGGTGAGGTTGTTCCTGTTTTAGATAGTTTCCCTGATGAACACTTGTTTGCAATTTCTATTATCACTCCTTGGTTTGCTGATATCGCCAACTATTTATCATTAGGACAGCTACCTCCATCTATGTCATCCAAAGAAAAGAAAAATATTATTAAGCAAAGTGCTAGACACATATGGGTCAATGGTGATCTCTTTTACACAGGATATGATCTAATTATTAGGAGATGTGTACGACAAGATGAAGTTTTAGATATTTTGAAAGCATGTCATGATGAATCGTGTGGTGGCCATTTTGTAGAGAAAAGAACAACATACAAGATACTCAATTTGGGGTATTACTGCCCTTCTATTTTCAAGGATTCTAAGAAGTATGTTAGGAGCTGTGATACTTGTCAACGGATGGGACGGCTAGTACGATCTAATGAAATGCCACTCCAGCCACAAATCCTCATAGAACCATTTGAAAAATGGGCTCTTGATTTCATTGGTTCGATCAATCCACCATCACAAGGAAAGAAGTACATTTTAGTATGTACCGACTATGTTACAAAGTGGGTGGAAGCCAAACTATTACCAAGAGCCATAGAACAAACAGTGGTAAACTTTCTTTTTGAAGAGATATTTGTCAGATTTGGGGTTCCTATAGAGATTGTCACTGATCAGGGTGCATAGTTTACTTCTAAACTAGTGCAGGAGATAGCATCAAAGTACAATATTAAGCACAGAAAATCTACACCTTACCATCCACAAGCCAATGGCCAGGTGGAGTCCACAAACAAAACTTTAGAAGGAATCATCACCAAAACTGTCCAGATGCATAGAAAAGATTGGTTAACTAAGCTTACTGAATCTTTATGGGTATACCGAATCAATTGGAAAAACAGTACTGGTTTTTCTCCCTATCAGCTCGTCTATGGTAAGTAAGTCCTCTTGCCAATAGAATTTCAAATTCATACCTTTTAGTTAACAGATGATTTAGGGATGAATCTTTCTGAGGCACAACAAGAAAGGATACTGGAGTTAAATCAATTAGATGAGATGAGACACGCTGCAGTCGAACACAATATTTTGGTACAACAACAGAGAGCCCAATGGAATGACAAGTTAATCAAAAAGAAACAATTTCACATCGGTGACTGGGCCTTATTGTTTGATTCAAAGTTCAAAGTCTTCAAAGAAAAATTCAAAACTCATTGGCTTGGTCCATATGATATTGCAGAGGTATATGACAATGGTTCTATCAAAATAAAAACAATAGATGATGAAGCACGTACATTTGTGGTCAATCGCCATCGGCTAAAACTCTACACCAAGCCTGTCAACAAAGAAGATTTCATACAGTAGATTTCACAGCAAAGGGAGATGGAAGTGATGGATAAACACACTGGTGTTTCTTCTTCACTTTCTTCTTAGCCATTTTCTGATTAAAAAAAAAATATAAATAAATACCAAAAAAAAAAAACAAAAAACAAAAGAGGGAGTTTAGTTGTGAAAACCAGGCAACTGACACAACATAAACTCGAATTTTCGTTGGAAAACCAAGTTTACTTGGCCACTGAAAATTCACAAAAACATTTTCACTTTCTGGCATCAGTTATTTCATGTCTCATAGGCAGTTTTTTTTGCACAATAAAGATTTTTGTTTGACTTGAGGACAAGTCAATAAATAGGCTTGCGAGGGGGATACACATTTCATGCTTTCTATTTTTCTTGAAACCCTCCAAGCCTTCTCCAAATGCAGAGGGACCTGAATTCCAGTCTAGCAGACCTTCTCCAAATGCAGAGGGACCTGACTTCCAGTCTAGCAGACCTTCTCCAAATACAGAGGGACCTGACTTCCAGTCTAACAAAAGGAATCTGAGACATTGCACAAGAAGATAGTAGAAGGGACCTGAAAAGAAGTACATTTTATTGGAATTTTTGCATGAGAACCGGAGATAGTAGACAGTTTTTAAAAAAAGACACCAGAAGGACATGTGTGGACCAGGAACATGCAAAATTCTCTTCTCAACAGACAAGCAGACCAGCCACAGCAAGCAACAAGAACAACACAAAGGAATATCAAACAAAGTATGTAAGGATTTTAATTTTTATGCTTTAAAAGTTGCATGATTCTTTATTTTTAAGTAATGACATACCTACCTATCCTCATAAACTTGACTGTCTACTCTATCACCTTCACAGTCCATGCCAGCAGCCCATTCACTTCTCATTATCTTACCCTAGGTGTCAAAATGGTGGCCAGGATCAATCTCAGAAGCAATTTTTTTTTCATTTGATCAAAACCTAAACTGCATTCTACAAGCCTACATTCTACAGGTAGACTTTTTTTTTCAACAGGAAGAATTTTTTTTTCCCAAAACAATGGAATTCGAATGTTTTTATGTTTTCATTTATATACTCCAAGATAAAGATACTAGTGCATGGTATGCATTAAGTTAAAAAAATATGGAATATATAAATGGATCATAGAACATCGGTTAAGTGGCAGGTTAACGTTGAATTAAGTGGCATGTTCAAATCATTATTGCAGGGGACATGGGAATCATAGTTGTATACTCCCACGAAAATATTCATGTGCATAGAAAGTTGCATTGCAATTTTTCAAAATATAACACAGGGATTATATATCAGTGTGGTCATCCTGCCTTGATTATTTCCAAGCTTCACTCTTCCACCTACAGAAACGATTGTTGTAAATCGTAAAATTTATACAGAGATAATACTTCACTGTGAGGAAGAGGAGGTGTGTATCACAGAGGAAGGATGCGGGCACTAATTTCTGAAGAATGCATATGCACAGGAGAAATCTTGAAGTAACAACGCAAGAGGAGAGGTAAAACTTGAATATTTTGCCAAAAGAATTTGCTAGACCAATAGCAATTCCAGTTTCAGAGGACCATTTTGAAATAGGAAAACATTTATAGAGCCAATTGCAAAGCTAGGGTTTTCTGCTTCATATTTCTTTTCCTGTTAAATTTGCAAAATGGTATATAGATTGGAACCAGAGAAATTCGATCCCACTGTTATTCATGAGAAATGTATGGAAATTTTTGAGAGGAAACAGTGGGTGTCTTTTTTTGAAAAGTTTGATGGGCACAATGACAATGTTGGCCTAGCCTTTGCTGGCTCATTTGATGGAGAGAGGGCTACAGTAGGAAATTTGAATTTCAGACTGTCTAAAGATATTTTGGCACAGATAATTGGCTTACCACAGCAGGGAGAGAGATTCTTTAAAACAAAACAATTCAAGGAGAAGGCACGGACACCCTTTCTATGCAGGTCAAGGGCAGGTTCAGTGAAATGGAAGAAGGGAGTACCAAGGAGTTGGTTGGTTCATCCCTGGGATGAAATAGTATATATCATCCAAAGATTCATCACCTGTGAAGGCCGATTTAGCATTGTATATCTTTATCACATCAAGATATTGCAGCATTTGAGGGGTGATTGTGAGATTAACATGCCCCATTTTCTATTACAGAGCCTTTCCAAGATGGCTAAGGCTGTTCAAAAGCGTGTAGAAGATAAGCTAACAAGCCTTTTCCATTGTGGGCTCATCAAAATAATCATCACATATGAGTTACAGAAGCAAAACCTGATATGGCAAGAATTTATAATTCATAATTAGTTTGAAGAGCTAGAAGAGTTGTCTGAAGAAAGCTTGAAAGAAGACAAACTATTGATGATAACATACACCAAGGATGAAGAACAAAACCCTGAAGCAACAAGCTCAAAATTGATTAAGGGGGAAAAGAAAAAAAAAGAGGTGTTGATGATAACAGATGATGAAGATAACTCTGAGGCAGCAAGCTCAAAACAGCCTCAGAGAAGAATAAAAACCAGAAGCATGATGAAAGAAGAAAGAAAATTCCAAGAAGCAGATAAAATATTCAGCACTTATGAGAAAAAGTCAAGGAAACGTCAGAAGGCTCAGAAAAAGGCACCACTAGAAGAAGATGACGACAGTCAACAGAAACAATATGCATACATTCAATCCTTGGAAAGTCAAGAGGGATGTCTAGTAGGTGAGATAGGGCAATTCCATGAAGAAAAAGATACCCAAGAAACTGAAAAGATTCCAGATGAAGTGATAGAACAGAGTAGAAAGATTTCTCTTTTCTTTGATCAGCAAGAAAAAGAAAAGAAAAAGCATCTAGGACAGGAAAATCCAGAAGATCAAGCTTCTCCTTTCTTGGAGCAACAAACTTTAGAAAAAGAAAAGAAGGAGTATTCAGGGCAAGAGAATGAAAAATTGGAGATGGACACTGATTTTGAGCAGCCTTCAATAAAGATGAAAAAGAAGAAAACTTCCAAAAACAGTAAAAAGATTAAGAAGTTGAAATTGGAAGTGAGAGAATTAGAACTGAGGAATGAAAAGTTAAAAGAAAAGAACAGGAAGCTTAAAGTTCAGAGGGCACAAATCTCCAAGCATGCATATAAGTGGCATAAACAAAAGAAGACTTACCAAACCAAGTATGAAAAATTGAAAGTCCTTTATGCATCTTGAGCTTCTACAGATGCATCATCACAGACAGGAGGTACATCAGAGGATTAGAAGCAGAGGCTCAGCAACAAATTTTTGTGCATGATAAGGAGGGACAAATTTTTGGAAATACTTTTTATGCATGAGGACATGCAACAACTTCCTCTTGGGGGAGATGTTGGGCACCATTTTTCACCTATTTTGCCATCTAAATACCTTCCAGTTCTCTCCATAAACCTTCATACTTGATCCATAAAACCTTAAATTCATCCACAAAACCTTGGTCAAAGGTATAAATGTTGTTTCTTTTTAATAAATTGAATTATGAGATTTTTAAGGCATTTAAATTAAGGTTTTATTCAAAATTACAGAATTTGCTAATTTCCCGTAATTTCTCCTAGGTTGGATACTTGCAGGCCAGCTGGGAACACACTGAGAGATGGGGGAAGATCCTCAATGTCCAAGGATGGTTAAATTTCTAACAAATCTATGATATGGCTTTCACAGGTGTCGAGTCAACGTCGATCAAAGACGACCACCTGCGCTACCACTTAGCATAAAAACAGGACAGTTTCGATTTTGTCTATTTTGATGGATCTAATGGAGGATCTCGAGGTTAGAGAGATATATTAGGAGCATATCATTATGAATATCCCAGATTTGTAGCATTTTCAGTTTTTAAAAAAATTGTATAAGTATTTGATTTGATGGAGGAAAAACTTCTTGGATGATAGACGTATGGTTTTGAAATAAAGACTCAGGATTCGATAAATTACTGTGTATGTCCATATTCATATGGTGAATGCGATTGAGTATTAGAGTTCTGTGATTTTTCCTTGCGTGTGTAAGAAAAGCATTGGAGGGCCCCCTTTTCCAAGCCTGCACACATATTTCTGCATCATTGCGTGTGGTATGTTTTAGTTGAATCCTGTAGAAGTCGATTTTCTTTATTGTTAACTCATACTTTGCAGAATGAGTTAGATTATATGAATAGGGTTATGAGCTCTTCTAGCTAAATGGTTAAACATTGTAGGAGTAATTCCAATTGCATTGCTTATTTGATAGTGAACTGCTGAGAATAGTTAAACATTGTGAATTGTCTTCTTGTAAAGGAAATCAATGGTTGTCTGCTTTCAATAGTGAGATATTAGGCATTGTGATTCATTTCTAGGGTTTGGGTTTTAGCATTTTAAATCTCAGAGTATTTTATATTTGAATTGATGATTAAATTAAGAGATCAAATGAAGTTGCTTCTGTAAGGGAGGTTTTGCATTTCAAGGTTATAACATTCTAGCATTTAATAGATTTATTTCACAAGTAAACTGAATTTCCAGTTAAGTCTAGCTCTGAGTCTCTATATTTAGGATATGCCTCTAAGTCTTACAAAATCTGATTTGACATAAAATTAAGGTCTAATTTACACCAGTAGATTGGAACCCAACAGCGGTAATGTTGTCCTCTATGTACTCCCAAGGTGGAAGAAAAGATGACCTATGGTGGAGGTCATCCCACGAACCATCATCAACATTCATGACTTCCATGATGGATTTGTCTGAATGAAAAGTCCGAAGTAAGAGATCAGGGAGAGATGATGCCCGTTGTAGAGAACAGGGTGGGGAGGCCAAAGTTAAGTGGTCCTTCGGTTTTGATTGGATAGCCTCGTAAATACGTTCAGTGGGCGAAAGAGGCATCGCGTCTCCAATCAGGTGTGTTGTGGCTTCGTCTGGTACAAGCCAAGTATCAGAGTAGTAAGATGAAATCCCTATGGAGATCATGTTCACCGACGCAACATGATTAGGGGGGTCCGAAATGGGAAAAATGCCCATGAGAGATGAATCTTTCAAAAGTCCAACCCCTATACTCTCATACTGTTTTTACGTTTGTCCAATGGAAGGAACATGGTCACCAAGATTAGTAGTAGTGTCTGGTGTGCAAAAATATAACTGGTTGATAGTAAAAATTCATCCTTGATGGGGGAATTGTACAATGCGGAAGACTGAAGAGGCTACAACTTGCATGGCATAAAACCAGTTGCGACCAAGCAAGAGATTATAATCTATTGGGGCGGATACCACTTCCACATTGATGGTCATGGTCATTCTGCCTAAATCGACTACGAGAGCTTGTAAGAGCCCATGAGGTTGAAAGCCACGGCCGTTGAATGCTTTCAACGTGGTAGGAGAACGATTCAATTCGGGAGAGCCGATGGCTCTCCAATAGGTGATCGACATGACAGAATTAGAGGCGCCTTTGTCCAAGAGAGTACGATGGACAATTTTCCTAGCAATGTTTGCAGCTACTTGGAATGCGAGTTGATGGGAAAGCCTCGGCTTGAAGTAGTCAAGTTGGAACATGATGGTATTCGAAGAATCGGGGTCAACCACGCCTATTGCTGCAAGGAGAGTTTTGCATCGATTAGGACAATTCTGCAAAACTTCCAGCGTGGACATGGCGCAAGGGGGATTTTACCAAGTCTTCTACGATATTGTAGTTCTGTGTTGCCCAGGCATTAGGATTGAAAACAAATTTTCTAATCGTGCTCTTGGGCGGTCGCAATATCGAATCTAAGGAGGATTTCTCAATGGTGAGAGAAGTTGACGGTATAGTGACATCAGGTATAGAGTTGGAATCTTTTTCAGTATTACTTCCAACATGTTCTTTCGAAGAGACCGGGTCGTATGATCGCGACTGAGTGTTCAAATTGATCGTCTCGTTACGTACCATGAGAACATGCGCGGTATTGGAGGGTTCTCCCTGGGCTGAGGGAGTTTGAGCAATCATCTGCTGGTTTTGAGTGGGAAACGGGTCGTTGAGGACTGCGGGAGTGGGTTTACCCCTAAGAAAATTTTGGACTTCGTCTCTATGGGGACACTCTTTGGAGAAGTGATCATCTCCACACAGTAAACAAGGATACTTTAGCTTCCACTTCTGTTTGGTGTCTTTAGGAGCGCTTTTTTGTTCCTGTTGGGAATAATATTTCTTAGGTTTCCCTTGTTTTTCTTCTTATTACCGGAATTCTGAGGTGAAGCTGATGAGATAGAATTCACTTCTTTAGTAGTAGCAGGAGCGGATGACTTGGTGGTGCTGAGACCAGCCTGCGTTGGTGATGGGGATGAACCCTGGGGTGCGAAGAACCAACAGTTTGATGAGGAGGATGGGTGTGAAGGGATCCAATGATGCCATCGGCATGGGGTCCCTTGAGCGGTTTCACGGGGTCGTTAGCATCACGGGGTGCGTCGGGAAGAATATCAAACAATGTGCCAGATTGAGTATAGACTAAGTCTAGCACATGGGCACGTGCGATGGCTTGTTCTTCAGTGACAACACCTCCCATGGAAACATCTCATGCTATGACAAGAATGAGGGACTTCATAAACCAGTCTGCTAGGAGTTGGTTTGGAATAGGAGCTTTAATGAGATGACATCTCCTTCACCACTCATGAATATGATCAGAAATGTGAGTGGTGGTATTCTGATGGAGCGAGGTTAAAAGCTCGATACCAGTTTCATACCATATAGGCAGCTGGAAATGAGTCAAAAAGTTCATGGCAAGAGAACCAAAATCAGGAAAAGAGTGGGGTGGTAGCTCGATATACCATTTGGCAGCTGAATCAGTGAGAGTCCTTTGAAACAATCTAAGACGGATCGAGTCGTCTATTAAGGAATTAGATGAACACCATAAATGTCATCACATGGTTTTTAGGATCTTCACTCGGATTACCATCAAATTTTGGGATATCAGATCAAAGTTTCACTGGAATAGGTGGCCAATTAGTCCCATGGTAAATGGGATCGTTGGTTAAACGAGATAGGTCAGGTAGGTCCAAGGTAGTCAAAAAGGGCAACTGTGGGTTAGGCTGCGCGTATGGATAGTATGGATAAGGCATGTAAGGACCAGTATGATCATAGGGTGTACCAGGGAGAAACTAGCTGTAGGGGAGTGTGCCGCCCAGACCGTAAGGGGGTCTGCCACCATAAGGTGGTCCATTCCAATAAGGTGGGGGTCCACCTCTACCACCGGGAGGAGGTGGGGGTCCATAACCATAATACGGTGGACCGCTACTGCCTCCACCTGGAAGGGGTGGTGGACCACCTCCACTGCCAGAAGGATGGGGGCCCCCACCACCTCTGCCGCCGGAAGGATGAGGGTCTCCACCACCACTATCGCCACCATGATAATTAGATCCATCACCGCCTCCACCTGGAGGGGGTGGTGGACCACCTCCACTGCCCGAAGGGAAATGTCCTCCCGAAGGGAAATGTCCTCCTCCACCATAATAGGGTGGTCCTCCACCGCCTCCGCCTTGGGGGGTGGTGGACCATTCCCGCAACCGTTGGATGGGTGGGGGCCGTTGTTGGTAAAATGAGTTGGACCTCCGCCAGAAGGGAGAGGTTCGCCCCCTCCTAAGTTAGGTGGGGTCGCACTACCTCCAGCAGGAGGTGGGGAAGAACCGATCGGGGGTGGTGGCGCTTGAGGGATAGTTGGTTGGGGTCCATGCTTTAAAAGGGGCTATTGCCCCCATAGAGTGTAGGGATTTCCGGGTTAGGGTATCCCGTATGGTGCATTTCCGGGATTAGATTGGCCCGGCATAGGGTTAAAGGATCCTGGATACGCTTGACTCCATGAGGGTTGAGTTACATTGGATGGCCCCCCAACATGAGATAATCCCATGGTGGATGGTCTAGTGGGTTGGGGAGGTCCAACGGGAGGTCCGTTGGGGATTCCACCACCTACATTCTGGTTAGGAAACAGGGGTTTCCCCCCAACCACAATAGGCTGACCACTATTCAAAGATTGAACCAACATAGGTTGTTGATTAGCTACCGTAGTAACAACGTTACCAATGAGATAGTCTGGGGGAATGGAGTATCCTCCCCTCGATTTTTGACGTGGGGGAGGCGCTGGTAAAGTAACTGCGGTAGTAACAGGTGTGTTGGACTGTTGTTGTTCAACCGGTTGGGTAGTAGGAAGTAACGAGCTGGTCTCCTGCCTGGGAGATACTTGTGCAGGGATGGATGGTTGACCAGTTTCAACGGTGGTCGCGTGCTGTGTGGATGATACGAGGACTTGAAAGATAAAGAGCGACCTGGGATTGGTTGATAAGGGGGTAACAATGGGTCTTCAACCCTTCGTTGGAGACTTGAGTTCCGACACCTTTCAGCCATAGACCGAAAGTGAGCCAATTGGTTGCGGAAATAGGCTAAAGGGTCATCCGGAGAAGTCTCATTAGGTGGAGGTGCAATGGAAAAATGGGCCACTGGGTGACTGGTAGAAGATGTCCAATAAGATGCTGAAGGACCAATAGCTTCTGTGGGGTCATACTGGGATTGATTTATCCATTCCAACTATCCAGGTTCTCCCGGCATAATAGGAGAGAGGTCTTGCGAAGTGGGAATTTGTGCTTCTTCATCCTGCGGGGGATGAGAGGTAAGGGAATCCGGAGGAGTATGTGGAAACAAATGTCCTCCAATATTCAAAGTGGGGTTTTCCACTTCTTGTGACCCGACCCTGGAATGAGGATCCATCCTCACCCTCGAAATTACCTCCTGGTTAAGGGGATATTCGAGTGGTAGGTTTTGGATTCTGCGGGACCTTCTCCAAGGAAAGTCAGCCAGAGTGACTGAAACAAAAATTTTATCCTAAGGGTATTCTAGAAAAGAAAAGCAGTCCAGAAAAACCTACTCAAACTAAGGCAACAAGCAGACTTATGTGACAGAGTGGATTCAAAGTCTGGAACCTCATGGGATTATCAAGGCATCACAAACCGTTATATATTGTAGGGTCCAACAATATGACGTGACAAGGAGGATTGGGACCGTACCCTTTCCTGCATACCCGATTACCTAGACAGTACGTGCGTGCTAATCTCCCCGAGTGCTGTTCTCGGTGTATTGCTTTGCCAAGACGGCCAAATGGTTAACTCAGTTGGTTTTAGGAATCCTAGTGGTGTCTCCCGATATACGCAAGGTACGTGGGAGCTCAAATCCGCATTGGTGTTGTCTAATGCACAATCGTTCGGCAAGAGACCTTTTGATATACTACCGAGTACGTGATACACCCTTCGATATATGCCAAGTACGAATTATGGTACTTGGTGGGTACGTGAAGGAGCTCGATATACCGATAAGTACATGGAAGACTACAATACCCCTGGATATAGTGCTAGCAAATAACGACAGCTGCCATGCTTAACGATGTCGGAACACGTCTCTAACTTACACACAAGTTTCTAAATATTTTACCCTAGTTCTACCATTAATTTTATCTTGGACGGTTAGGTGAATGCATGAGGTGAGTCCATAATCGAAAACATAATGCAAGCCCTAGCTACATGCGAAAAGTATGCTTTTCTTTCGATGAATGCTACCTATGGGAAGGAGAGATCTTCTTTTTCTTTCCAATAACTTTGCCAAAGCAATGCAATGCAACACAATCCCAACTCTACGAAAAATGATACTGAAACATTCTTTTCCTTTTTCAACGAAACACAAAAATCACAACACTACTAATCCAAATCACAACATTTTTTCCTTTTCTTTTTCTTTTCAAAGTAAAATGACACTAGGTAATGAAAAGAGAGGATTCTAAGATGGAGTATGCAATCTTTTCAATTTCCCTTTCAATGATCTAAAAGCGATAAGAATTAAAAATGCATCTATCTTTCCTTAGAATGGAACTAACTTTGCAACAACTGAAACATGCTTCGAGTCTTTCAAGAAGATGAACGATTCATAATTCAAGAAAAACGCAATTGATTACACATTCGTTCAATTTTTTGGAAAAATGCTTGAGCAAAACATTCCAATGCATAAATTCTCTTCAACAATGCTCGAGAAATGATGGGAAAGAAAGACTTTTAACTCTTCAATGGATGTATCAAAAGATTAGTTTGATAGCAATTGTGCTTTTAGATGTAAATGACTGAAAAGAAAACACTACTTGCAGTACTCAGTACACTCAGAAAACTCAAGAAAAGACAAGCACTCAGTTAGACTGAAAGACACACAAGACTCAAAATCAAACAGTAGCAAGCAAACCAAGCAAGCCAAACTCAAAAGAATAACACAAATGAGGTCTGGGAGCTGATCTAACATGTTAACTAGATCAGTTAATGGAGAGGAGGGAATGCAAGGGTGAGCGGATGAAGGTGGAGGAGACGGAAGTACCCACCACTACCAGTTCTCAGACTTGTCCAAGATGGAACCCAAAACCAATCCAAACCAAGCCAAACCCTCAACACACAAACTAAAGATGGGATCTCTGGCTGGATCTTGCAGCACAGAGGGAGTTCATACAGCAAACCAAAGCTTAGATCAAAAGATGGAGAAGGGATTCCTACATGTCAAATTTGACAAATCGATGCACTCTGTGTTTGTACACAGTGCGACGTCGCAGTTCACTAGTGCGGGAAGTGCGACGGTGTCGCAGTCTACCAATGAAAGGACTGTGACGAGTGAGCAACATGCAAAGAAGAGAGACCAGGAAAGACACAGTGTCGCTCTGTTTTCTCTAACCAGGTGTGACAAGCGAGATCTAAGTTCTGAAATGGATCAGATCTCCAAGCAACGAACCATGAAATGGTTTGGGAATGAATAGTATAAACTCAGAGGAAGTAGATCAGAGTCTTCGACGTGAAGATCTGATGGTGAATATCGACTCAAGAAGCAAATGACAAATGAAAGGCTTGTGTCAAGCAATCAACTGTAAATGACTCCCAGATTGACAACTATTAAGACAAAATGAACTATATTCCCCAGTATGGTCGCCAGATTTGTTTCACGGACAATCTACCGAGAGCGGACTCAAGGCCTGATCTCCCTAGCTTAACGTAAGTCTAGAACAAATAGGACAGAACATAGATTACTTTCCTAGATCATGTAGAAGTACAAACATAAAAGTAGATCGCTTACCTTAGATTTGTAGATCCATTTCTCCTTCGTTGATCCAATGCTCCAGCATTGCCAGATTGCAAGTAGCTAAACCCTGTTGAACATGTAACAGACCACGAGAAGTGAAAGCATATATCTCATATGACAGATCTAAGTTAACAGTTAAGGAGGAAAACTCTAAACATTATCGAAGAGACAACATTTATGGAAAGTAATTATATTAACTGTATTGAAAAGTGGAGAAGTACAATAGAGAAGAAGGTTACAACCATTGCCTTAATGCTGCAAGCTCCTTTCGACAAGCCATGCCAAAGCTCCTTGAGAGAAGTGAAGGTTCCCCAAGCTAGAATGTTAGATCTATTGGGCTTGATTTCACCAGCATAAGAATACCATAGACTTCCTCCCTTTAGAATGGGAGTGAGCTTCATTTAAATAGGACTAAGTGGACAGGGTATGGATAGGATAGGTTGAGAGATGATAGGAGAGACTTAAGGGATCTTTCCAAGGTGTTAGGAATCGAGTACCAACTCTCCCAAGAGGTCAGGGATAAGGTTCCAAGTCAGCAAGCTTCTAGAAGGAGCTCGAAGAAGCTATTTTTTCTTTCTAACTGACTTCGTCGTACCTTGTAATGGAGCAAGGTGCGATGTCGCATGTTGCAGGAGTGCAACCTGCGACGACCTCTCAAAACCTAGTACAAAATAGGTACTAATCCTTCCAGGTCAATCACTTAATCAAGGTAACTCCAGAGGTGTATACACTAAATCTCATGATGGGAAGATTTTAGGTGTAACACGCTAAACCAGTCCGACAAAAGTTGCCACCGGTGCACCCCCGAAAGACTGTGGCAATCAAGGCAAAGCTTGAAAAGCTCTTGAAAGATGGTTTTATTTATCCTGTCCCATTGACAGAATGGGTCTCAAACGTCGTTCCTGTAGCTAAAAAGCAGGGTACAATTCGTGTCTGTGTCAATTATCGGGATCTCAACAAGGCTTGTCCCAAGGACAATTACCCGAATCCCTTTATTGGCCAGATCATCAACAATTGTGCGGGAAGCGTCATCTTTTCATTTATGGATGGCTTTTCTGGCTACAACCAAATTGAGATCCACCCAGCTGATCAACACAAGACAACTTGCATCTGTCGTTCGGGTATGCTTGCTTATCGCAAGCTCCCTTTTGGTCTTAAAAATGTTGGTGCAACATTCCAGTGGGCCATGTCGTATTCCTTTCACGACGTGAAGGACTTTGTGGAACCTTACTTGGATGATCTACCTGCCCATTCACGGTAGCACGAGTACCACATTAACCATCTGACGACAGTTTTCCTCAGATGTAGGCGGTATAACATCCACCTGAACCCTCACAAGTGCATCTTCTGCGTCGAGTCTGGATGCCTCCTCGGTTTCATAGTCTCGAAAGATGGGATCTGCATTGAACCCCTAAAGGTGGCAGCCATCGTCGCTCTCCCACCTCCTACTGATATACCGGAACTTCAAAGTTTGCAAGGGAAGGAAACTTATTTAAGGCATTTTGTCTGTAATTTCACGCAAAAGATGTAGGGATACATGAGATTGATGAAGAAGGATGTCTCATTCATATGGGACGACCAAGCTCAATAATCTTTTGAAAGCTTAAAACATGCTATCACGCATGCCCCTGTGCTCCAACCGCCCAATTACTACAAGGATTATATCCTTTATCTTGCCACTTCTGTCACCACGATCACCATGGTCTTGGTCCAAGAAGACAACAACGCCCAGGAACATGTGATATACTATGCAAGTAAGGGTCTCATTGACGCCGAAACTCATTATTCAGATGTCGAGAAATTCGCTCTCGCGACAGTCATTGCCGTCCAAAAGTTTCGACATTACATCTTGCTTCGCACCACCACCATCATTGCCGATTCGAACCCCTTGTACCATGTTTTGACACGTCAGGTGCTTGGGGCCAAGTCTTCACGCTGGATCGTGATACTGCAGGAATTTGATCTCCTATTTGAAAAAGCTAAGTCTAAAAATTCGTTGGTGTTTGTTGAGCTGATAAGTGATCTTCGTCAGGCTGATGTCGATTTTGAGCCCAATGATTCTCTTCCAGATGAATCATTGTTCCTCATCAACACCTCTGATCCATGGTATGGAGATATCACCTTATATCTTCAGACCCAACGTTTCAGCCCCCAACTCTCGTGGGATGACCACCGTCGATTACGCCACAATGAAAAGTATTATCTAATCATCAGTGATACTTTGTACCATCGTGGTATTGATTCTATCCTTCGACGTTGTCTCACTCATGAAGAGGCTGAACACGTCTTAAATGACTGTCATGCTGGGGCATGTGGCAGTCATCTCTCTGGGATGGCTACAACCCAGAAGATACTTCGTGCAAGATATTTTGGCCATCTATCTTTAAAGATTGTATCGAGGCCATCAAAAAGTGTCCTCCATGCCAAGACTTCCAAACTAAGAAGCGCACCCACCCCACCCCATTACGCCCGGTTATTGTCATTGACCCCTTCGCTAAATGGGGCATTGAATTCATGCACTGTAAGCCTACCTCGGACGGGGGGCATGGTTACATCATAGTAGCCGTGGATTACTTCACAAAGTGGGCCGAGGCTATGCCTACATACACGGACAACGAAAAAAATGCCGCACTCTTCATGTTTAATCATGTTATAGTGCGGTTTGGAGTTCCTCAAGATATAGTTACCAACCACGGTTCTCACTTTATGAACCACATGGTTGACGAGTTGAGCACTAGATTGGGTTTTCTCCATGAAAACTCAACACCGTACTACCCACAGTCCAATGGACAAGTAGAGTCCATTAACAAGGTCTTGAAAACCATGATCCAGCGCATGGTGGGTACACACAAGTCCAACTGGCATAATATGCTCTTCTTCGCACTATGGGCTTATCGAACTTCTATTAAGACCGCCACTGGATTTACCCCCTTCCAATTAGTTTATGGATTGGAGGCAGTCCTACCGATTGAGTGCGAGATTTAGTCACTCAAACTCGCAGTTGAACTTCTCCCTAATAGTACTGCTAAGGAAGAACGCTTCCTCTACCTAGCTAAACTCGACGAGACTCACCGCGATGCCGCTCTTGCCAACGAGGCCCATAAGAAACGCATCAAAGCGCAGTACGACAAGTTGGTAGAACCTCGCGTCTATAATGAAGGTGATTTGGTCCTTACATATGACCAATGACATTATAAGCTAGGGGCAGGAAAGATTGAGTCCATGTGGCATGGAACCTACATAGTGAAACATGTCTTAGAGAAGGGAGCCTACAAGCTTGAAGACTATGACAGGATATCTTTAGGTAAACCCCGCAATGGGATTTACCTGAAGAGGTACTATGCTTGAGTCTTCCATGCATAAGTACTTTGTATATACTATACATGGCGTGTGTTTTGTGTGGTGTGACGCTTTGATTTTTTGCGTGCTTAGGTCTTGTTTCATTACTTATACCATGTTCTGTCTGCGTGTGCAGATGGAAACTTGCTATGGATCCGCGGATGGTGCTAGCCGGCATACCCGTAACCTTGCTTTGGCAGGCTGGGTGCTTTACTCTCCCACCGACGAGCTTATCAGCTCATGAGGAATGTGTCTAGGTTTCGCAACCAACAATGCTGCGGAATATGAGGCAGTCATTGGAACCCTAACCGATGCTATTTATTTGGGTATGGACCACGTTGTCATCCATTTGGATTCTCAACTGGTGGTCTCTCATCTTAACTGGGTTTACACCATCCGCGATCCTACCCTACTCCATCTCTATAGACAAGTTCGTCTTCTGGAAAGGTCCTTCGAATCCATACAGTACCTGCACATTCCACGAGACGTGACCACAGTTGACGACTCCATGGCCAACTTCATTTTAGATTTATACATTGCACACACATGAGCATATTCATGAACTTTAAAAGTAGACATAACATGTAAATAATTCATCACATAAGCAAACACATAAATAATATCTCATATCAAACACAAATGTATAAAGCCGCCAAAATGTCTGTATATATATATATAATCAAGATAACATAGTGCTGATACAAAAAGTTTGAAGCACAATGGCTTTCAGTGAGTCTATACAAAATTTGAAGCCTGATAGCTTTCAGTAGTACAAAATTTGAGGCTCACATAGCTCTCAGTACACACTTAATAACATAATGCCTAATGGTTGGCCCATGCACTCATAGGTCTCGCAGCTCTCTCCTATTGACTGTGGAAACAGTCTACCGCTCTCGCTACCTTGCGGAGCAGCTCACTGAAGCGCAAGGTCACACCAACTATGTACCTCTGCATGGGCCTCGGTAACTCATGAAATGTTGCATCTGGAATGCCCAATGTCAACTTGGTAAGGTTCTCATACACGTCCTCCATCTCTACGATGGCATCATGCATGGCTGGGGCTACTGGTGGTGCCTCTCCTCTCCTCGCAAGGAGTGAAACTCCCACTGGCCATGTAGGGCCCACATTTGCACACACATATTATTAACTCATCAGCACTACACAAAAAAATTACAAATACACAAAAATAAAAAGTACAAAGGTCATTGTTCTTACTGATGTCTCCCCACTCTGCTCCCTTAGGCAGTACTAGGTCTGGGTCAATTTAGGAGTGAGATGGCACTAAGGGGTATGCAATGACGTAGATATATGGATCTAAGATGAAAGAGGCAACACCCACATATGGGATCTAGCAAAAGACTACTAACCCAAGGAGTGCGATTTACCCAAGGGAGACTAGTGCCTTAAGTTGAGGGGGAAAATGGAGTCCAAATTCCACCAAATTATAGATCATGGTAGTTAAGACAATTATCAAGGTGGGTTTAGGTTATAAAGTCCAAATGCTTGTTACATCTCTATAGATCTAAGATTGAAAATGCATCACCAAGTGACCCAAGTGGGGCTCAACCCTCAAAATTAGGAATGGGGCCCACAAGGTGAAAATAAAAAAGGTGAAGCACTAGGGGTAGGTTATCAAGGTTGATGTATCCAAATCAGGTGGGATCTCACCTGCCCAAGTCAAGGAAATATCCCAACTAGCCTTCCTCAAGGAGTACAACCTCCCTTGGAGAGGCTAATGTGCCTTGGGAAATGGGTCCAATGGAAGCCAATCACCACCAAACTACATATCCGAATTGCCGTGGATGCTATAGAGGTGGGTTTTAAAAATGATCCCCAAACCCAAGCTAGATCCAATTAGATCTAGAAAAGTGTAAGATGGGGGTTTTGATTTTAAGGGTTTGATGATCAATGAAGAAGAATGAATGGATCTAGGTACATACCTTAATTGCTTGTGTCCACTTTGTAAATTGATAGATTCCCCCCATGTGTATATTCAAGAGTGAGATCTAGTGCTCCAAGCCAAAATGTCCTCCTCCAAGGGTAGCAAAATCGTTCTCCTCCTACAAGACAAGATCAAGTTAGAAACAAGCCAAGTAGAAAAATTATGAAAATGATGAAGAGATGTAATAAAAAGAATCAACTATGTCACAAAGATACAATAATGATACTCCCTGTTATGAATATCAACCCAAGAGAAGACATGTGGGTTCCGCGAATAATAGCCTCCTTCAAATCGTCTTCCTCCTCACCAATTCGGTCTCCCTGCAGAAAAACAACTAGTAGCCCACGATCCACAAATGATATATAGAGAAAGTACTGTATATTCAACTTGTGAAAGAATCCATCAAGACAAGAGAAGTAGATCCAAAAAATAGTATTCTATTCTAATCTTCAAGAGCTCCAAAGGTGCTTTTACAATAGGGGGGTCTCCTCCTTTTAAAGGATAATAAAGACCAAAACCCTAAACCACAAAACCACTTTTTGAAACTAGTGGTTGAGATCAAAAGATCTAACAATCTAATCAATGGATAAGATGAGCCAATACATAATATCACTTGGATCACTCAAAAGTGATGACGTCATAGCTAAAATAGACTCAATGAGGGCGACGCCATACATGGAGGGTGGCTAGAAAGACATGTGCCACACAATAAGAATAAGACAAGTCACTAGGAGCTCATGGTGGGGCTAGGAGGTATTAATTCCCTTCACTAGAATGTCCCCATGGCACAATAATATAAAATAATGAGTCTATGACTTGTCAAATATACAAATGATCAAATCCTGTCTCCAAAATTTGAGAGAGACATGCAATAAAAGAACTCCTGTAACCACTGTGGACCCCACTGACTGATGCTAACTGATCTGGAAGATGGGGGTTCACCATAGATGACCTCAGAGCATACCAAGTTCCAAAACCTTGCCTCAATTGCTCAAATCGAATTCCTCAGTGACCCTTTTATTCCATTTTTTAATCCTCCTAAAAACCCTGAAAGTGCCCCAAACTTCCACTCAGGGTGCCTACGCTGTCAAAATGAGTGTACCAGGCTATCTGGAAGGGGGGTATAATGGTAAAAACGAGTGGCTGGACCACCCCATTCCTATGTAGCACCCTAGGAAACGATTGGCATCCAAGGTCTCTGCCGGACAAGCTGGATCAGCATGCCCAAACTGGTCAACATATGGATAACTGTTGCTATCATGTCCAGGAATTCCGATAACTGAAAGATAAATGTCTCAATGGATTCATAAGACCCAAATCTACTATAACTGAGTACTCATACACCATGGGTTGACCTGTGGGGTCAACTATAGGGTCCACCATACTCGGACAGTGTAAAATATGATGATATGGAAATAATAATAAAACTGGCCAACTGCATCAATCATCATCTGAAGCATATGTCCAACATATGGAATCATAAATAGGTGTATGTGGGACCATAGATCATCATCCATAAGCACAAGTGGTCCATCTCATCACGGATCCCAAGAATGACCATGGTCAAAATGCAACAAAAGACTAGATTATAACATAAGACTAAGACATGTTCCTTTAATCATATTCACAACTTAACTTAAAGTATAAACATCATTTAGCGGATGCAGTTAATACATATATATATATTTCATTGTTGTTTATAATTTGCTTGCACCGAATCTTTAAAGGCATACTCATTCAACTGACATGGCCTATGTGCTAGCAAAGGGTGAAGGCTAAGAAGAAGGCTAGGCAACAAGGGATGACTTGACCAACTCAACTAAGTGACACTTTGGATAGGGAAAGGGGGAGCTACACTCTGTGCTGGACAAAATAACAAAGGGAAGGGCAGTGCCTCACAAATGGATAAGTTGTTTAGAGAGTGCTTATTCAACTTCGGCATCATGTCTACATCCAGTTGATCCAGGTTCATTAGGATCATTCATTTCATTTCCATGGCCTTTTTGGCGTATATGACCCCTCTAGGATTTCACATGTGCTAAAAAGCACAACTAATCGCAGCTTGCATCCGGGGCATATTTACATTTATGAGGTCAGCAATATTTATACATAGCATTTGTTTAACCATTGCTTTTTGGACCTTTCGATACCCTTATCGGGGTATTTTAGCAGTTCATTGCTTTAGCCTTTATTCAGGTGTGTTGAAAAACACATTCTAGAATTTTAAGTTCACATGCTTTCATAATAAATTTCCAATATAAGTAGTACATGTGCTTTCATTTTTAGCCAACAACATCTCATGTGACTAGAGGGAATTCCGCACTAAGCTAAACATCCGGGAAATCGACTAGAGTGATCTAGGCATAAAATCCAACTCACCAAGGTAAGTTCTGTCACCAACTTAGAGCCGAGACACAAAACAAACATGGATGCGGTCCAATACAAAGGTAGAATGGGGAATTCCTCCATATCAAGTAGTCAAGAAGGCAAGTCAAGGTGAAATCCAAGTAAGGAAGGTCATGGATGGATGGAGTCAAGTGAATGTGGTGCCTAGGCTAGCAAACAAAGAATGTTAGGGAAGACCATATCTATGCTCACAAGAGGGTAATGAAACTAATGAGTATTGTCAAAAAATCTTAGAGTGCATGTAATACATCCAATTTTATATTTTATAAAGTCATCCAAGATATTGCATTTTATTTATTTATATAGTACTGCCACATCATGAATCATATACCAAGTTAATGCTATGAAGATGACTAAAACAACAAGACAAGAATCACAAGTCCATAGGTCACTTCATATCATATCAATAATCATCATCAATAACCAACTGAAACAATGCTGCAATAATAGCATCCGGAACTCTAGGCATTGAATTGAAACTGTATGGAACAAAAGGTCACATCGGTCATCAAATTTGAGCTCTCAAGGCTCAGCCTTGGTACAATGTCTACTCAATGTATGACATATACTGCTCTGATCTGTGAGTGATCTCAAATAACTCCGCTCATCATAACTGATCTCTGTAAAAGCAAATCTTTGTAAAGTGCTGATATCTGCTCATCAAGAATAGTAGCCTAGCTACTATGGTGTGATAATAGGCTCCTACAACCTCACCTTTTGAGGTAACTTTATATTGTAAACCATTTTTTATACATTAATATAGAAAATCAAATTTTCATTCATGGGTTCCTACTTACTTTATTACTGCAGTAGTTAGTGTGTTTTTTTATTTATTTTCATTATTGCATCCACATATTTCAGTTATCATTTTCTTATTTATTAGTTTTTACCCATTTACATGAACTGCTACTAAGGGTTCCTGAATCCTTAGTAGGTGCTCTTTAGCATGAGCTAGTGTGAAAACACTAGCTATATTTTTGGCGACTCCACTAGGTCGATTCCCATAGAATGTTTGGTTTATTTTAGTTTATGTAGTTGTTATTTGCTTGCATATCATATTTCTGTTGCAGATCTGGCCCTAGCCCTCGCAATGCTTTCCAGTAGTTCCATTTTTACGGATCAACCCACAAATTTATGTTTTTTTTCTACGCCACGAGTGTGACTTTCGGCCCGACACCTGCGCTGCCCAGCACACCTGTCGACCTAAAACCTGCATCCCAAGCATGTATTTCAGTCCTGAAGCCACGCCCCAAGTGCCTAGTTTCCACCCAGACCAACGCTTTTAGCGCACATTTCTCCTAGACAGTCGCGCTTCCATTGCCACATTCGGCCTGGAAGCCGTGCTTTTAGTGCAATTTAGGCTCTATAAGTCGTGCTTTAAGCGCGCAAATCACCCCAGAAATCGCGCTTTAAGCGCAGTTGTTCTCCTGAAAGTCGCGCCCTCCGCATGACCCTGAGCCTGAAACCGACGTCCCATCCGTGTCGTTTCCTCCCAGACCCACACCCTTTTTTACGGTTTTTAGAATTCTGTTTCGACGCGTTTTTTTTCTGTAGTTTTCCGCACCCAAAGTGCAACTTTTTTCCTCATAGCGGCACCCTGCACCTGCTTTTTTTTCCTTTTTTCACCTTGGCCACACCAACAAACCCTTGTTTGCTTTCCCTCACTTGCCTTGGATTTTTTCTGATGTTTAGCTTGTTTTAGCATTTGAGACATTTCAGTGTGCATGCATCCTTCTTGCATTGCTTCCTTCTTGCATTGCTATCTCATGCATCATATTTCAGTAGGCTTATTTACCTCATACATTTTACAGGAGTTAGCATTTTTTATGTTTTGAAGAAAGAAAAGAAAAAAGAAAAGCTTTATTTTTTAGTCTTAATTGTTTCTTTCAGCACTTTATTTCCGCATTTTATTTCAACATTGATCATACAACGATCTTGGGTTCACACCACTTGTGCACACACTCTGTCACAATAATCCAAGAGAGCCTTAAAATTTACTTAATTAAACTCATTTTAAACCCACTTGGGGAACACAAAACAATCTTGTAGCTAGGTAGGACATTGGGGTTAGGCATCCGAATCACACCCCCTTTGTCATTTACATTTGGGACATAGTTGTTGTCTTCTATGGATCCAAAATCCCCTATTACTTGTTGGTACGATTGAAACGGATTTGTCAGAGGGCCTCTCCCTTAGGAGGGCAAGTAGAAAGATTGGTTCCAGAGGTCTGAGTGGAATGCTGCTCTCCATTCTGTACTGAAGGACATCAACTTGTTATTCTCGTCATGCATACTATCGCCCATACCGGGTGTGTGACGACCAAAGAACTAAATACATGGGACACATTTCTAGAGTCATTCTTCTAGGGATTTTTTTACCCGGAGTCTCTCTCGGTAGAGGGATATCCTTTAGCCACTTGGTTCTCAATTTTGTATTGCTTGGCTACAGATTTTGTTGGCTTACAATACTATTCTAGAGGTTTCCAATGCAGACCCAGGTTCTTCGCAGTTTCAATGAACCAACAAAACCCCTTTTCACCGGCCCTTTCAGCAACAATCTGCGAACAGACTGAGGTCTCACCTGAGGCGAAGCTGAGGGGGTGGCTGCAGAATCAGGTTTCCACAACCTGGTGATGCAAATTTTGGCAAAATGGCGAGCAGAGCGCTACAGGGCTCGTGCTGTGGACTGAAGACTGCGCAAAGTATCCTACTTCGTGGCTGATACTTCTACAAGTTGAGACACTTGCACAACAACTGCATCCATGGACTGCGTGGTTCGGATAGGTTTCAATGACAGGACAATGCAACTGACGAATACACTCCCGCTTCGGACTTAACCAACCTTGATGACTTTACTTAGTGCTTTATTCATTCATCTACTGCCTTAGATTATTTAGTCTTATGTCTTATGAAACAAGGAGAAATACACTGCTCTGCGCACTTCCGGTGCTGTGCTTCAAGGGAGTTGCACGGTGCGATCTCTCCTACTTAGGTGTTTATCTAAATGATTTATGCATTCGTTAACTCAGAAATACTGTGCATTCAACATTCATCCATACATGTGATACTTAACATATTATCCCCATTTCATTCCTCTGGCGAATACATATAAAAGTATGAACATATCAACTGATAAATGAGATTTCAAGCATTCGTTGTAAGCAAACAGACAAGTGCAAACACATAAACAATCACACTGCATAAGATTTAACGTGGTTCACCCCCAAGATGGGAGCTATGTCCACAGGAATTGTTGTTATATTAGTCTTTGGGAAGGGTACAATAGTTCCAGTCTGTGCACTCAGCTGGAGACTCTTTTCTCTCTCAGTAGGCCTTTGCGCACACAGCTTGCAGAGCCTTTCAAAAGTGTCTCTCAACAGAGATCTATTCAGTATTTACACTTAGAAGATTTCTCAATACTAAGCAACAACAACAACAACAAAAATTTCCCTTACAAAATAGGCCCCTTTTATAGATCATTCCCGTAGGTCATGTATTTACAATAGCTGGGCGAAACCCTAAGGTTTTCCAAAACTGTCACGGTTTTCAGCTAACCAGACTTGTTGGTTTCTGGTAGCGAATCTTCTGTCGTGTCCATCCTCCGCCCATGGTCACATCTCTATCATTCCCCCTGTCATGCGCACACCAATAGGTTGCTTTCACCAAGCCGTTCCTTCTCTAACGGCTTCGTGTGGCCGGTTCATGTAGTGGTTCCTTGCTTGTGCAACCGGTCGCTTTCCTCCTCTTTACTCCTTACCCGCCGCTTGGTAATCATGGAGCATCTTTACCAAAAATAGACCACCGATGGTCTAATCGGAATATGTGTTGTCTTTCATCCACATTATTCCTTGCAGGATCTCCATAGATCGGGCACTTCATAGCGCTAACTCCTCCGTAGCGCTGTACTTCGCAGCTCTTCCGACGCTGCGCTGCGCTCAACTTCACAGCTCCCCAAAACTGACTTGTTAAAAAAGTCTTCAACTTTACTACACTTAACTTCACAGTGCCAAAACTTGACTTGCACAAAAATGCCCCACTTGGTAACACTTACATGTGGCTCGTACCTGAGCCACCTTCAACCTCTACTTCTCCTAGCTGTTCTTTCTCTTACGGATCTAACTTCATAGCGAACTCTTGATATTTTGTACTTAACGTTTTGACCGTTTCCTTGGTGTCTTGTTCGATATGCTTGATTGTCTCCAATACATCAGCTGTTATTTCATCGTCCACTTGCTCTTGTACTGAATCCTGTCCTTCACGGAGTTCCCTCAATGCTACTTCAATTTTTTGTGTTAGTTCATGGACTTCTTCTTGGAGGGGCTGTGACTTATCCCCAACTTCAGTTTCCCTGTCTCTCAACACTTGCACTTGTTTCTTCAAATCCCTGACTTCATGATATCTGTGAAGGCAGTCTCTTGGTGGCAGAGCCTTGACCTCTACGTCTAGAAATTCTAATGCTGCCTGCTTATCCTTTAGGGTGTTCTTGAGTTCCAGCAACTCTGGGTCTTCTTCAAGCATAGTAAACGTTTTTGTCGCCTCATCCAGCAGAGTTTGGCACTTAGCCACTTCACTGGCTATACTTTCTACTATGGCTTTCACTTCTTCTGCTCTTAGTTATTGCTGATCAGGTGGAGTCTTCGGCTGATTCTGCGCTTCCAACACAACAATCTTCGCTTGATAGCTGATCTCCATATCTTTCATCTCTGCCTTAAGATCGTTGATGACCTCGCCGATCTTAATGACAGTGTCCATGGCCTCTGGCTTCTCATCACATTCCAATATCTTTGCGGCTACTGCAGCGACCGTATGCTGTAGTCTTATTCGGTGGTCGTGCTCATCTTGAAACTACATGGTCCTCTTTAAGCTTGACTCCTGTAGCTGCTTATAGTTTGCAACTAACTCATGTTGCTGGTTCCTGGAAACTACATCTCTCTCATGGATCTCCCCCAAAGCCTGTAGGTTCAGATCATGTAGACCCTCCATTGGCAGTACTGAGATATCAACTTCCACATGCTGGAGATCCTGCTCTCCCAAAGTTAACTGCTTGCGCAGTGGTAATCTTACACTGAGCGGATCAAGTATGACTATTCGCGGATTCGATGGAAAAGTCAGGGCTAGAAGCACTGTCTTCGGCTGTGAAGTGCCTCCTGAATTCCCTTTTGACTCTGAGTCTCGCGGCAAGGGTATCCTGCGCTGCACTTCCTCGATCTTTTCGGTAATGCCTTGCAGCGTGATCAGATTCTTTTGCAGACTCTTTTGAATTGCCTTATTCTTTTTATCTTTTTCGGTCATTAGGTCTTCCCTCTGCGATGTTACAGTAGATCCGATCATCTTGTAATCGTCATCATGGAGTTTTGCTTCCGATGGGCCCTTAACTGCTTTCTGCTTCTTCTTCTGTACCTTCTTCTATACAGGACTCTTGACTTCCTTTCTTTTTCCTATCCCTGTCCACATCTCTTCGACAATGGGTGTAGGAATGGGATTACTCTCCCCGGAGTCACTTTCGATTTCCACAACTTCGACTCTAAATTCAACAGGACATTCCTTCATAATGGTGACAATGTCCTCTTCATTCATGTGGTATCTTCCCTGGAACCATTTAGGGTTCTTCTTCTGTGCCTTGGCTGAAATGTGAATAGAACGCATGTTAGCATAAAAATTGACAGTGCGAATGTACTTAGACGTTACCTCTTTTGTTATCTGTGGTGTGGCGATAATGGATTCACATAGCTACTCATAGTAAGTGTAGAAGACTTCAGCTGTCGCATGCTATCTTTTTGAATTCAAATTCGCCCACAGGTTTGCATAACGGGATCCTCTGCAATTACTGCCATCGGTTCTTATGCCAACGTAATCCTTCAGGTCCTTCCACCCTACGGATGAAATCAACACTATCAACCATGTATAATGGAGATTACCGCCATGTGTCTATGTATCATTTAGTTCCTCCAAGAACTCATTCAACAGGTACTGACACCAGTTGAATCTTCCTCCCTCCGCTACTTTTACACCAAGTAGCACTGCCCCCGCGGGTACTTCCAATGGTCTTTCTTTTCTTAGAATTTTTCTGGCTAACAATTGTGTGACAAACCGTGTCACCTCATCATCTATGTCATCCGTGACAAAGCCTCTCTTTCCTTTGACGACGGTTTGCGTTTTCTTCATCTTCACGACAACCTCCTTGTCCCTACTTTTTCCTTGAAAGGACTACTTGAGATCTTCGCCTCTCTAGCTTAATCCAGTGATCCGGTTGATCAAGTCAATGTTCAGGTCGATATTGCAATCAATCCAAAGATATCCCTGGTGAATGCACAACATAAGAGTTCACACCACCACATTTAGCTCTGGCGTTCTGTCGAAGTGCGGCAGTCTCAACAGGTTGAGCAGTCCTGATTCGACTACTCCGGATAGCCAACTTTCTGCAACCAAGGCGGGATTTCATTTCACATATTTCTTCCAGTACATGTACTGGTCTGGCTGGAACTATGGATACTTAGGTTCATTGGGGTCCTTCTGCATCTGAAGCAGGTCGTAGTGTTCCCACTTACATTCCAGGATCTTACCCAACACATTTCCTCCCACTTTGACATGCTTGGAAATAAGCGAGAGCGGAATCTCATACTTGGCATTCTTCAATAGCTTAATGGCCGGTGCGTCCTATGCACACGACGAGATATACTCAGGGGTCAGCTTCAATGGTATTTCCTTGTCGTCTAGTGAAATTTGTGGCACTTTGGAACTCATCACTTTTGCCTTCATTTTTTGGGACCGCTGGTTCTTTTCCTTTATCTTGCATTGCTATAGTGTGCCTTGGTGATCTTCGAGAAGCCTGACCTTTCTCTATTATAATTTTCTTGACGGGGGTTCTCATCAACCCTTCGATTCCTCCGTATCTACCTTCACAGTCTCCTGAATTGTGAACTCTTGCTCAATAGAGGACCTCTCAGACATTCACTGGATAGGTTTGGACAAAACGATGGGATTGTTAATAACTTGTTGTAAACACTCGCAAAGTATTGCTCGCAAGAAAATTCAAGGGTTTCGGTAATTCCCGCGAGTCCAAATACAACGGTATTTATAGGCACAACTAGCCTCCTCTGTTCCTCTCAACGGCTAGATAAGCATTAAATGCGGTATCCATTGTCCAAATCCAGAGAAGATTTTGGTCCTTTCCTTCATTAACTCGTTCAGAACGGCTATTTCGGAGTTAAATGCTCAAGCAGTCGCTGGAAAAAGTACTGTATAACGACTATATTTGCGACCGACACTCTAACGGCTACTTTTCTGGAGTGCTGCGTCGAACTGTGCGATGGGTCGTCACTACTCCAGTGCAGTCACTTCGCGGTGCTTGATTTCTTGCTTCTGAACTTAGCCTCTTTTCTCGTTCAACTTGATATTCGTAGTTGCATTTTGGCCCTCGCAACTGTGTGATTCCTCTTTTCTTTTTCTCTTTCTATTTTTTTTTTTGGCACAACTTCACTTCTTAACAAGTGCTGCGCGGTATATACATTTTCTTCGTCACACTTCACATACAGAATCCTCCCCTTTTCTAGTGGCCAATTTCAACTGTACTTTGACACTTAGAAACTTCCTCCTTTCCTGATCATTAAGGGTTTTGCGAAGCAGGACTATCCCGATAGGGTTTTAGTCTGCTTCCATTGACTAGGTCGAGCAAGTTATCTCTTGCTAATGTGGCTAACTGGACTGCGCCACCGTTAGTTACATGTAAAACAGTATATGGGCCAAGCCAATGCATTTTAAACTTTTCGGGAAACTTCATAAATTTTCTATCATACAGGAGGACTAGATCACCTACCTGAAAGGTCTTGTTTTTGATATGGTGATCATGCCATGCTTTTTCTCTTTCTTTCTACACTTGTTTGTGAAAGCCTGCAATGAAGCGATATTCCTCCAGACCAACCAAGTGTAGAAGCCTTTCTTCTAGTGCGTTACGATCTTCCATGCCTGTGAATGCAACTATTCTTAAGCTGGGAACAATGTACTCCATTGGCATTATTGCTTTCTGTCCATAGGCCAGCCTAAAAGGTGTGTGGCCAGTTAACTTTTTGCAACTAGTTTTGTATGCCCATAAAATAGCTGGAATGCACAGGTCCCAGTCATCCCTATTGACATTACATATTTTAGTTAGTGCATTCTCCAATACCTTATTGAACGCTTCAACAGTTCCATTTGCTTGCGGATGATACAGCGTACTTCACTGATGATGAATGTGGAACTCTTCTGTCAATGCCTCAATAGTTCTGTTCAGAAAATGAGTGCCTTGATCACTCATCAAAATATTCGAGCATCCAAACCTTGCAAGGATGTTCTAAAAAATGAACTCCATAGTAGTAACTGCGCTACAGTCCTTTACTGGCTTTGCTTCTGCCCATCTGGTGAGGTAATAAGTTGCAGTAATAATGTACCTCACACAAGTTCTCTTCCTTGGTGGGTTTATAGGTCCCACTAAATCAATGGCCCATTTCTCAAATGCCTATAATGTCAGCTGTGAATTCAATGGCATTTCGTCTCTTCGCGACGGTCTTCCTGTCCTCTGACAGACATTGCAGCTCTGGCAATGTTCTTTTGAGTCTTTGTGAATCATAGGCCATCATAGCCCTGCTCGCAATATCTTTTGCGCAGTGGATCCTCCTACGTAGTGAACTCCTGCTGCTCCTAAATGTGCATCGGCTAGTACAAATGGCTTCTCGTGCTCTAACACACACCTGCACAGCACTTCATCCGACCCTAACTTTTATAGCTGTTCGATAATTATGGTGAAGTTTGTTGCTCTTACTAGCAGCTACTTCTTCTGCTGCATATTAAACTATATGGGTGCTAACCCGGTAGTCAATAAGTCTATGATATCTTTATAGTAGTCATCGACAATCTGAATAGCAAACAACTTTGCATTAGGTAGATTGTCTTCAATGTTTGTAGGTTCTTCTCCTGACTCGATCCTTGAAAGATGATCAGGTCCTAAGTTCAACTTGCTAGGGTTAACCACTATTTCAAAGTCATACTCCTGAAAGAGTAACAACCATCTGTAGATTCGCCCCCCTAACACTAGCTTGCTGACCATGTATTTCAAAGCAGAATAGTCAATGAACATAGAGAAGTGCGCACCAAGCAAATAGTGCCTGAATTTCTACAGTGCATAGACCATAGCTAGGCCTTCTCTCTCAGTGGTGGTATCATTCTTCTCAGCAGATGAGAGCTTCCTGCTCGAAAATGCAATGGGATGGTCAATACCTCCCTCTCCTGGCTGTGCTAATACAACACCCAATGCTATACATGAAGCATCAACATATACATGGAATGGCTTCTCCCAGTCTGGAAAAACTAAGATCGGCGCAGTTACCATTTTCTCTTTTAATGTGTCAAAGCCTTGCTCGCATTCTGTGTTCTAGATGAACTGCGCGTATTTCTTTAACAACTTCTCCACAGGAGTGGTTATCTGCGCATAACCCTTTATAAACTTTTTGTAGTAACTGGTATGTCCCAATGTGGTGCACAGCTGCTTTACTGAGTTCGGTGTTGGCAAGTTTACAATAAATGTGATCTTCGCAGGATCAACCATCAAGCCTTGTTTGCACACAACGTGTCCCAAAATAATACCATAAGGCACACAAAAAAGACACTTCTTCAGGTTTAGTGAAATTTGATGCTGTCTGCACTTTTCTAGCATCATTCTGAGGTTTGCGCAATGGTTCTTCAGCAACCCAAATACTGTCCAATCATCAAAATAGGCTTCTAAAAACTTATGCATGAAATCTTTAAATGCTGTGACCACAACTCTATAAAATATGGCAGGCGCGTTCTTTATACCAAAAGGCATTACTGTATACTGGAACAACTCCCATTTAGTGGCAAAAGTTGTCTTGTGTCTATCTGCTGGATCAATTCTTATCTGAGGGTATCCCGAAAATCCATCAGTGAAGGAGTATGCCTCAATTCCTCCAACGTTATCAAGCACCTCATCAGTGAAGGGAGTAGGAAATGGGTCATGCATCAAAGCATCATTCAATTTTTTGAGATCCACGTAGATCCTGATCTCACCCTTAGTTTTCTTGTCTTGGATAATCATCGGGATTATCCACTTTGACTCTTCAACCAGCTCGATGATCCCCGCGTTGAGCTCCTTAACGAGTTCTTCCTTGACTCGTTTTGTATCGCGGATTAAGTCTATAGGGCCTTTTCTTAATAGGCTTCGCGCCTGGCTTAAGAGGTATCTTCATAACCCCTAAGTCACCCAAAATACCTTTCATTTCTGTAAACTTCATCGAGAATAGATCCTGATATTCATGTAGCAGGTATGTGATCTCTGCGACTGTTTGATCATCCCAATAGTCTCCAATAGATGCGAACTTCGGCTCTTCACTGGTGCCAATGTTCACTTTCCACGTTTTCACAGGTCCACTCATGTCTGGAATTTCCAGTAGAGGTCCCTCGACGTCGCGCACTCCCTCTGACTCAGGTATGTTTATGTTGTGCGGGTCCTCCTCATCACTTTCTTCTTTATCTTCGGATTCTTCAGCTATATTATAACATTCAAGGGCATGCTCTATCTGTTCCGTGCACTTTGTCTGTAGGTTTGCAGGTACTTCTGTATCTCCAAAGAATTCCTCTAATGTCATGTTTCTATGTGGACATTCTGGTCTAAATATCCGTTCCTTAATAATATGAAAAGCATCATTTATGCTAGGACTCTCATCTTCAAAACTAAAGGTCTTCTGGAAGTTCGCAGTCAGGGTCGACCAATCTATAGTTCCCATGCGCAACTCTATATCCAGGTACCATTTCGCTGGAGTGTGCTTCTCCAATGTATGTACAAATAGATGAACCCACTATGTCTGTGGTCTCTCCCCCCATGCTTGTGAACAGATTTCAATATGATCCCTTGGATCCGTCTGTCCATTGTATTTTTCAAAGGTTAGTGCAACCTTCTCAGTGAACCTGATCTGCATCTTGATTCTACATTGATCCCATGTTGTAAATGTTTCCTTATGCGCAGCCCACCATCTAGCAGGTATCTCACGTAGTGCCATGTCTAATGCTGGTAAGCGATGCTCAACTGCAACTGAGATAGTATAATCTTTGATAAAGGAATAAACATTAGATGAACCATCATAGGTAGGAATTGGACTTACCTCTTTTCCAATCCAGCGCAGTGACTTTGTTATCTGCGCGCATCTTCTAGGGGATACTTCATGCATGCGGTTTTTCCAGTTCTCCAGTCCTGCGTCCGAGTCTGAGATGCAAGAGATATCAGAGTGCCAACTGAGTGTTCCATCCGCAGTTTGATTAATGTAATCAACATCATTCATAGTCATTTTGTAAATGCGGTCCAAGTCTTGAGCTCGAGATTCGTCTTGAATTAGCTCAATGTATCTTTCACCTTGCAAAGGGTCCAATGATGCGATGACCCTTATGTCCTGTCCTTCAAATATCATCTTCTTTGTCTTCAAATTTATAATGGCGAGGTTATCCATATCCTAGTCAATTCCCAACAGTGCAGGATAAGGTTGAATATCGTCCACAATCTCGATAACCTTGAAGTATGCATAGCTTTGCACTCCATCGATATCAACAATAGCAATGGCCAGTCTCCCAAAAAGTATAACTGTCAGTTGGTTGGCCAATTTCAACTGTATGGGTGACCACAACAACTTTGGTCTCCCCATCTGCTGCCATGTCTGCTTTTTCAAGACATTTACTTATGATCTGAGATCAAGGATGATCTCGTCCATCTCATAGTCTCCTATCTGCGCACTGAGCCGCATTTCTAGACATGATCTTTTGTGTTTCTTGATCTGGTAAACTGCGCCTTGCGAAGTCTTTGTCTCACTATGTGGCTCATACTGGTTCAATAACTTTTCTAATTCCACTAGAGCATCTGGGATCTTTAGTAGTTTCATGCAGCTCCTTAAGAACTGTGCAACAGAGGTGCCTGTCTCTGCTGAATGACACGCTTTGTCATAAGCAGCCGACATATCCTCGATATGCGGTATTTCACTGCGCAATGGGATTCTTGGTGATCTGGGTGCTGATTCTTTGAAAATGTCCTGCGCTTCTTCAAATACTTCTTTATTTTTCTCTAGATTGAAGGTAGGTGCATTCTCAGTAGCTTTTCTGATCCAAATTGTTTCAGCAGGAGTCTTCTTAGTATCGAAGTTCCCAGAAGTCGTAGCTTTTGCTCCTCTATCTCTTCTTGTTGCAGCGCCACTTCGCGTCACTACATTGATACTGGGATCTGCAGCCCTTCTCTGTGCTCCGATCAACTGAATGTTCAGGTTCTGCGCATCTTGCTTCCGTTTCTGCATCTCTGTTGCTAAGACTGGACATGCCTCAATAACATGATCAAAGGATTTACAATAGTTACAAGTAGTGCATTCATTGGTACAGTCTATGGACGCATGGCCAAGATGACCACAATTATAACAGATTACTTGACCTCGACCTCTTCCTTGTGCTGTGCTGACATTCCTTCCTCTCTCGCGGTATCCTCCACCACGACCTCTATATGCACCTTGATCATACTGCGCATTTTCTTGTTTCGACTGATTTTCTTCCTGGACTCTATATACTCCACCACCTCACATATGCTCCATGTCTCACTTTCTTTCATTCATGAGCTCATATGCGCGATAATTGGATTAATCATGTCCAACTGACTTACAGAAGTTACAATACAGGTTCTTAGGGGTTCTGAAATACTTCTATATTAAATAACAGTCTTCAGGCCGGTGTCGTCTAGTTCTACAGATTTCACACCATGGCACCTGGTTCTGATTTAGTGGATTTGGTGCTCCACTGTTAAGGTAGTCCTGAAATAAAGGACAGTGTTCTCTGGTGTGGCCTTCTCCCTTGCATCCTGTACACCAGACTTCTTGTCTCTCTTGTTTTCCCTTCTTCATATCCTATAGTTGTAATGTTAGGGTAGCTAACTGAGTCTGAATTTGAGACATCCCAGTGCTAGTTTCTCCAATGGGTGAAGCTTCTAGCTTCATCGCGATCTCCAAGGATTCTTCTTGCAATGCAACCTTCTGCTGCATCAACGGTAGTCTGATATGAGGAAACAACGTAGCTATGAACCATTCCTCGTGATGTTGCGGAGCTATGACAAAGCTCACTTGGTCCAATAGTGTCTTGAATTTCTAGTCAAATTCCCAGACTGTCTCATTAGGTTTTTGCTTAATCTCTTTTAACTCTGTGATACACTACGATTTTGACTTTGGCTTCTTAAATTCTGCTAAGAGGGCAACCTTGATTTCTACCAGGGTTCTATTCTGTCCCTGCAAATATTTCATGAACCAATGCAAGGCTCTATCTATGAAAGTAGTGACGAGCTGCACTTTCTTCACAGTGTCATGCTGAACCTACTTAACACTCCACACGACTTCACATAAAAACCAATGCTGATCAGGGTCTGCTAGACCCGTTCCCTTGAATATCGACAACTTGATATCATCAGTCATCCTCCTTCTAGGTGGTGCGGTACTCTAAGTAGTGCTAGGGATAATAATCTTGGGAATGATATGAGATGGAATGGGCTGAGTCAGAGCGGTCTGGCCACCTGCTCCTGCGGTGTTACCAGTACTGACGTTCTGCGGAGTAGGAATATTAGTAACGGGAGGGTTTTGAACTGATAGATTATGAGACAGGGGAGGTGCAGTACTTCCAACCGGCGGATTCTGT
This sequence comes from Larix kaempferi, assembly GCA_027924585.1. Lineage (NCBI taxonomy): Eukaryota > Viridiplantae > Streptophyta > Pinopsida > Pinales > Pinaceae > Larix > Larix kaempferi. The sequence goes on from BSBM01000729.1 coordinate 14,719,224, forward strand.
GGCGTAATGGGTTGATAAGTAGTAGATGGAGGTGTGGTTTGATTATTAAGCTCACATGGTATCTCGGTATCTATGCAGAGTCCATGCGGTCTAGGATTTTTCTCGGTGGTATACTTGTATCTCTTTCCACTTCTCAAATTATGGGTTTCTTTGTTGGAATCACTATATATTCTATTTACCATGACAGATACAAAAACATTCTACTGCATTCTCAACATGCCTTTCTCGACTAAAATCATTTTAATGTATAAACTAATATTGTTCAGGTACTTACCTCTGAAACCTTTGAAAAACTCTACTTCGGCTGCGCTGTAGGATTTCAACGCGTTTACAACGAACTTTGTCATGAAGCCTTCCAATATGCTATCAACCCAGAATTCGACTGCTCGTGAAAGTGGACTATCTATCACTTTGAGCCTCTCTATAAGCTCTGGAGTCCACTTGGTCGGTTCTCCTGGATGGAAATAGTTCTTTCGCTCCGCGAGTCGTGACAACCAATCGTGAAACTCATTTCCAAACGATGCCCAGAAAATTTTGTGAATCTCTTCCCACAGGTATTTGTTCAACCACTGAATGTCAAAAAGGCGCGGGTGTCTATTCTCCTTCCTTGCGAAGTCTCTTTTTGTCTTATCACACCAGGCCCATATCTCTTTCTTATCTGGATGCCAATTTTCTGCAATCAACAGAATCTTGTCTTCGTCGCACATCACTTTTTTCCAAATACACTATCGCATCACCAAGTCTTAGCCCGAAAACGGAACCATTTGTTGGCTTACAATACTGTTCTAGAGGTTTCCAATGTAGACCCAGGTTCTTCGCAGTTTCAATGAACCAACAAAACCCCTTTTCACCGGCCCTTTCGGCAACAATCTGCGAACAAACTGAGGTCTCACCCGAGGCGAAGCTGAGGGGGTGGCTACGAAATCAGGTTTCCACAACCTGGCGATGCGAATTTTGGCAAACTGGTGAGCAACGCACTGTGGGGATCGCGTTGCGGACTGAAGATTGTGCGAAGTCTCCTACTTCGTGGCTGATACTTCTACAAGTTTAGAAACTTGCACAACCAACGCATCCAAGGACTGCGCGGTTCAGATAGGTTTCAATGACAGGACAACACAACTGACGAATACGCTCCCTCTTCGGACTTAACCAAACTTGATGACTTTATTTAGTGCTTTATTCATTCATCTACTACTTTAGATTATTTAGTCTTATGTCTTATGCAATAAGGAGAAATACACTGCTCTGTGCACTTCTGATGCTGTGCTTCAAGGGAGTCACATAGCACGATCTCTCCTACTTAGGTGTTTATCTAAATGACTTATGCATTCGTTAACTCATAAATACTGTGCATTCAACATTCATCCATACATGTGATACTTAACATATTAGCCCCATGTCATTCCTCTAGCGAATACATATAAAAGTATGAACATATACTTTGATAAATGAGATTTCAAGCATTCGTTGTAAGCAAACAGACAAGTGCAAACACATAAACAATCACACTGCACAAGATTTAACGTGGTTCACCCCCAGTATGGGAGCTACGTCCACAGGAACTGCTGTTATATTAGTCTTTGGGAAGGGTAGAATAGTTCCAGTGTGCGCACTCAGCTGCAGACTCTCTTCTCTCTCAATAGGCCTCTGCGCACACACCTTGTAGAGCCTTTACAAAAGTGTCTCTCAACAGAGATCTATTCAGTATTTACACTTAGAATATTTCTCAATACTAAGAAACAACAACAACAACAACCCTTTCCATTACAAAATAGGCCCCTTTTATAGATCATGCCCATAGGTCATGTCTTTACAATAGCTGGGCGAAACCCTAAGGTTTTCCAAAACTGTCACGGTTTTCAGCTAACCGGACTTGCTGGTTTCTGGTAGCGAATCTTCCGTCATGGTTGTCCTCCGTGCATGGTCACGTCGCTATCAGCCCCCCTGTCGTGCGCATGCCAACAGGTCACTTTCACCTAGCCGTTCCTTCTCTAACGGCTTCATGCGGCCGGTTCATGTAGTGGTTCCTTGCTTGTGGGACCAGTCGCTTTCCTCCGCTTTACTCCTTACTTGTCGCTTGGTAATCATGGAGCATCTTTACCAAAAATAGACCACCGATGGTCTAACCGGAATATGTGTTGTCTTCCATCCACATTTTGCCTTGTCGGATCTCCGTAGATCAGGCTCTTCGCAGTGCTAACTCCTCCACAACGCTGTACTTCACAGCTCTTCCAACGCTGCGCTGTGTTCAACTTCACAGCTCCCCAAAACTGACTTGTTCAAAAAGTATTCAACTTTACTGCGCTTAACTTCGCAGTGCCAAAACTTGACTTGCACAAAAATTCCCCACTTGGGCCAGGTCCAACAGATTTCATCACCCTGCAGGGAATATGATTTGTGTGAGCTTTCATATCTCTTAGATAGGTGTTTGCATGCTCCTATACCCCCATTGGATTAGTGAGTCCAATTTTTTTTTATTTTTTAGGAGTGTTGCTTGTTGGTATTTTGACCATTTTATTGTCACTCCGCCTATTGTAGCACGCGTTTTTGAGCATTGTTGTTGGCCTGAGTGCCATATTTTTTGAGCTCTACTTTTGCACACACACTTGCACTAGGATTTTTGAGCATTTTATTCACCGCAGCCCCTCAGCCCATTTACACCTGTCACCATTGATTCACTGAGACATTCTCGTTGCCTACGGGGGTTATTCCCACAACACGGTTCACTTGACCACACCCGTCATAGACACACAGCCTCGTCACCGGATACTCATCCTGACAGCCCTTATTTTACCTCTGATTGCGAATCAAAATTACCCATATACACAGCTATGTCTAGCCCCATGGCCAGCGTGAATCCTAACCCCCTTTACGGTGGTATTGTTGGTGGTGGGTCTAGCACTAGCCTAGCCACCACTTCAGCATCCATCCCTTCTATACCATCTACACGACCTACACCTAGCATCCTCGTCACTATTTCCATACCTATGGGTAGTAGATGAATTCCAACTACAGTCCGTTTGGTGACTAGTAGCACACTTGTGGGAACTGGCCCTTCCTACACGATTCCCTCACCTTTCATTGGAGGTCCCTCGATCCCCATCACGACCCACACCATTGCTCCACTCCCTGGGGGTAGTGGCCCCACAATTGCCGCCATGGATAGCAAACAAGCCCTTGCAACCATGTCACATCCTTCTACTAGTTCGTCATTCATGGATATTCTCAACCTCCTTGATCTGGCCCGATTGACCAACGATCCGATTAGACATGACCCCACATGGCCTCCCATGCCTACCAAACTCCCCTCAGAGATCCCCAAGTTTAAAGGGAAAGGTGGTGAGGACCCCCAAAACCATATCATGTCCTTCCATTTATGGTTTTCCTCCAACTCCATCGTGGATGAATCGATCTGCCTCTGCCTTTTACAACAAACCCTCACTGGATCTGTAGCCAAGTGGTATATTGAACCACATGGGACACATTCCACCTTTACATCCCTTGCTTTGACTTTCCTGCAGTTCTTCTAGTTACCCGTCCGTTATGATGTTGGTGTTGATATTTTACTATCTTGCAGACAGAACACGTCTACCCATATCACTGACCATATTCATGAATGGCGTAGACGTCGTAGTTTATGTAAGATCAAGTTATACGACCAAATCTTTTTAGACTAGTTCTTGAAATCCATCATATCAATTATCACCAAGGATGTGACATCTGAACGCCCCCAAACCGAAGAAGAAGCCATTCTAAAAGCCCAACAGTTTGACCTTGTCTATGCTCAGTCATGCTACCTATATTCCATTTTACCTAATGCTCCCCACGGCGATTCCTCCAGGAGGGACGCGCCGGGGGCATCCCACTCTACCGATGACATCATTGGACATGTTGCGTCTCATAAAAAACCATATGTCCATAGACCCACTGCCTGTACCCTAGCATATAACCCAACGCACAATGCCGCCATTGGTGGTCCATACCTTTCCCACGCCACAACCCATTCAGGAGCAACACCTTCGTATGTTCCCATGGCCCAAACCCCTCATGTACACAGACCTTCGTGTCTGACACGTTTATATGGTCACACACCGCCAACATACGCTCCCCCAGCTGCACCTCCTACCTAATACCATCAACCGACTGCACCTACACCAACACAACCTCAAGTCCCTCCAACTTATTACCCACCGCAGGTTTCCCCAACACCTACTCAACCACAAAATCCCCCTACTCCCCAAGGGAAAGCTTATGCTCAACAAAACCAACCTGCCCAACGAAACCAACAAGGACAAAAAAATAGGGGAAGAGGTTGGAACCAAGGGAACAACCAACCTCCGGATAGAGGCGGTCCACTACCCAACCCCCCAAACAATAACGGTGCCGCCTGAGCTAATCAAAATCATGATTGACCACCTCGGCAAGGAAAAAACCTCAATTTACATACGAACCACGCATGTTCTATCTGTGGGGTATATGGCCATTATACACACAATTGTCCCCATTTGGAGCGAGCTCGACAACTTTGGACCGATGATGCCCAACGCCAAGGACATGATGCACCTCTGACACCACCAAACCCCCCGCAACCTCATGTACAACCTATGGTGTTGCAGAATCCCCTACCCACTCAAGGGGTAGTGACCACCCAACTGTTGGCTCCCCCTCAAGGGGCTTCCACACCACAACAACAAATCACTTATACTATGCCTGTTAGTCAACCCATTGACTCAGGTGCCCATCACCTTCTAATGATGTCTCCGGCTAACATCAACTTTCAAACATGTCGTAATCAGTATGGTTCCACCACCGAAACCATTCCCATCGATAAGGCTGCTACCAATCTTCCCACAGATCAGTCATTACAAATACCCCCAACACCGTGCGATGGGCCCCCCAAAGCCCCTCGCTTTCCCTTGCGTCGCATTAATAACAATCCCAACTCTCATGCTGCCCCCAATTATAATATCATGGATGACTTAGCCCAATCCCCTGCTGCTATGCCAGCCCTCAAAGTTTTGAAAAACTGCCTAGCACAGCGCAAAACAATGTTATCCTCCATAGGTGTGATAGACCCTTCTGACTCACGGATGATGGCATTCGATTTAGGCCAATCTGAACCACGCATGCCTTCCACATTAGCATTCCAAGTTTTTGTTTCAGTCTGGAATCTTGCTATCCATCGATGCATCATCGATGAGGGTGCCTCTACATGCATTATGTCTACATTCATGTGGTAGAATCTCGGATCCCCTACACTACAACCATCCACGACTACCTTACGAGCTTATGATGACCGTTCAACTCAACCCCAAGGCCTTCTGGCCAACGTTCTAGTCCAATTAGCTGGTAAAACCATCCTTATTGACATTGAAGTCATCAACGCACAAATTGATTATAACCTACTTCTATGATGCAATTACATGTACGCCATGAAGGCTGTTGCTTCATCAATATTCTGCATTATGATGTTTCCCCACGAGGGATGAGTTTTTAAAATCGACCAACTTGCTTACCATGACCCGAATGCACCCGCTGCACCAGAAAATGTTCTCCCCATGGCTGAACAACTTGTTTTTGGTGTGCCCACCTCTTTGGTTTCCACCGTTGGACATGGAATTTATTCGGAGACTCTAATGGTCTCCACTTTTCGGTCCATCCCACCCCCTTTGTCGACCGTCGAGATATCTTACTTGTGCACCATTTCCTCAAATCAATCAATGCCTAACACTCAACCACCATTGTTGCCTCAACCACTGTTGGTCCCTATCCATGTTGGAGCTACACCAATCCATACGATCCCATTCTTATTCCCTTGACCCTAGGACTTCTCGTATGGTATTTACCTACACCCAATCCTACTCCAACACCACAAGTCGTCCTTCAACTGGTCCAACCGATTACCACAACCACTAATCCACCTCTAGGTGTGGTGATTCCAACTTAATCCAGTTATGCCCCTCAACCGTCCAAGAACACTGGGGGAAGAACTACGCAGACTCGTACCACCCCACCTGTGGCTAAACCTGTGAAACAAAAATCTCCCTTCCGCGCACCTCCTAAGTGTTCTTTGTGTGATGATTTGGGCCATGCTACCCATAATTGTCCACAACTACCAAACCTACAAGAACACATGAATATGTTAGACGATGACCCCAATATTCTGGTTGTCGAACTACAAACCACTCCCCACCCACGCAACAAATCATTGTGCACCAACCACCGTTCCGCCATATGCGGAGTCTACGACCACTATTCACATCATTTTCCTGACTTACCTGAGTATAGATTGGTTCTCCATGAGCTGAATCAATCTTCTTTAGAGTCATCCTTCACTACCATTGAGGAGATTCACCAACCTGAATCCTCCTCCTCGGGAGAGATTAACACCATTTATATGATCTCCCCAAATAGCAAATCAACTTTGCCCCCGACCTCTACTATGAGCTCTACTATTTATAGTCACTTTGCCCTAATTTTTTATTTGACCATTTCGGCATCATATGACCTCCGTTTGCCACACCGTTTGCACCGCCGAATTCCTAATTTTGTGCTCGTGATGATGCTTGAGATTTTTTCTTGCTGTCACTCCATATTTTTTCAGACATTTTTTCCATGTCCCTTGTCGCCTCGATTTGCGTGCCACATAGGATATAGTCATTTTTTGCCATTTTTCTCTATCGCGACCTATCAATGAGCGCTCCGCTCCATCCATACTGCATTTCTTGCGTTATTTTTCCACCATTCATCAACTTGCAAGGAGACCCCACTAGTGTTCCCCCCTCACCTTCTATCTTGGTTCTCACATTTGTCCCTTTATTGAACACTTCCTCCTTGCTTGGCTATTACATTTGTTCGATATACTTTTATCCTTTTTTCGGGACGAACAATTCCTTTACAAAAAAGGAACTTAGGGAGTTTTTGTTAAGCTCTTTTCTGACTCCTAAAAGAATGAAAATATCACCGAGCAATCTTGCTTCCTTTCATGCTCTTTAAAGTACCTGAAAGGCTGTCTATCTGGTATAAGTTTAACCATTTTTTGGACCTGGTAGACTAAATACGAAAAATGAATACTCTATCCACATCGGTTAGAAGATTTTTTCATTGCATACTTTTATGCTTTTTTGGGCCTTGGAGACTAACACACGAAAAATAACCTCTTGGAGTCTTCTTATTGCTTTCTGACTCTCTAAAATTGAAAGCAACCATGAGCATTCACCATCCTGGGCTCGTATAAACCCACATCCCACCATTTTAGAGTCTTCTTATCGCTTTCAGACTCCTTAAAATTGAAAGCACCCACAAGCACGCACTTTCCTAGCTCGTACCAATCCACATGACAGTACCATTTCGAGCACACTTCTATCCCTTCTTTGAGCTCCTTAGACCATGAAGAAGGCCCAAACGGTGCCTCTTAACGCCACGAAAGATCACATCTAGTCCTCCCCATTATGGTAGCACCCCCACCATGGTCTCCTTTGTTCAGAGTATTCTACGATGTGTCACCCTTAGAGTCTCCTGATATCAATCATCAGTTTCCCCCTGCGAGTCTCCCCCATTGCAGTCACAATCCCTGGTCCCTTACCCTATGATCCCCTTCCCCGAAGTAAGTTTCATATGCTTCCAGGTCAACCTTGCCATCATACTCTGAACAAAGGAAGTTTGAGTCCCCCCCACTTTGTTCCCTCCGTTGTTCCCCCACAGTATGTTCGTCTCACGTTCAGTACTATCACCTATTGGTTGTTCCCCTCGCGCTCCTATGAAGGAAACATCATTTCCTTGGTAGTTGCAGGGCTCCATATGTCGACGCCAACACATCTATTCCAGAGAATAGACCCAGAGGTACCTGTACTTTGGACTCATCTCCATCAATGGTGAGTGCCTACAGACCATATGAGAGGAGTCCTTAGTGCCTCTTAGAATGGTTTTTTTATGACGTGCTCAACTTCAACACCATCATCGCACCATTGAGATTCGTGCAGGGTATTGGTCCCTTTAGTTATTGGTCGAAGACCCCGGATGTCCCTTGACTCTAGCACATTGGTGAGTCTATTTGGAACCCCCCAGTTGTATGTTCCCGCGGATATCTGGGCTGCGTTGGCGGCAGTGTCAGAAGCCATTCAACTATGTGCTTCCTAGAGTGTCCACTTCAGATGCAGTTCAGTGTACCTTTGAGATTTTGACTCTCGGTCATTGAGTCCATATAGGTGTTGGACACCTTCAGATCTAGTAGAGCATCAGTTGTTATGGTACCGCATTCAGTATGGATTCCATTGTTTCCACGTATCAGTTCTTCAGATCAGTCATGGTTGGACCATGAGTATGTCCCATATTTGTGTCCCTTTTGGACCATTTTGATGTACACAGTCGTTCTCTATGTATTGTTCAGGACCCTTTCTGGGCCTCATTATGTATATCTTCATACGAGCATGGGTATGCCTGCCTCGTCCATATATTGATATTATTCCTCATTCATTATTGAGGTTATGTATTTCCAGTTTTTTCCTTTGCAGTTCATATGGAGTACGTGTTCCGGTCTCCAACCAGTTTCTGCTCTTCACTATCACAATGCTACACCCCTGGAAAACTCTGAGCTTATGATGTCTATCAGACATACGATGAGATCCCGCCCTCACACATCAGGGGGAAATCTGTTAACACCCAAAAATTGTTCACTAGCTCATCTCCCTAGTCACATAACCCATTTGTCCACTTTTCCTACATTTTTGGCCTCCAAAACCCCCCAAAAAACCCTAATTTGTAACCAAATGGACAAAAAACTCTAATTTGTAACCAAATGGACAAAAAACTCATTATTTCCCTCAAAAAATAAATAAAGTCCTTCAAAAAGGTTAAAAACCCTCAAAAAAGGGTAAAAAAACCCTAAAAGAAAAGTAAAAAGGGAAAAAAGTCAAAATAAACTCAAAAAAGAGGGAAAATATCAAATACCATAAACCAATACTACTTGTTTCCCAAAACCATGGGCCAACACTCCACCACCCAAAATCTCTATAAAAAGGTGATGGAGGCCCCCCATTTCACACATCATTCACTCTTCATACCCTTATACTGCCCAATTTCCTACAACACTCTAACTCACCATTTTAAGCTTTTGTGCCAATTTTTGTTGAAACTTGTCCAACCCATTGAGCATTTGGAGAATAGCAAGGAACCTTGGAGTCTTGGTGCACTACTCAACGTACAACTGCAAAGGCTCCTACAACCTCACCTTTTGAGGTAATCTTATATTGTAAACCATTTTTTACACATTAATACAGAAAATCAAATTTGCATTAATGGGTTCCTACTTACTTTATTACTGTAGTAGTTAGTTTGTTTATTTTTTATTTTCATTATTGCATCCACATATTTCAGTTATCATTTGATTATTTACTGGTTTTTACCCATTTACATGAACTGCTACTAAGGGTTCCTAAATCATTAATAGGTTCTCTTTAGCATGAGCTAGAGTGAAAACACTAGCTACACCTAGAACATGCAAAACCTTTCTAGCATAATAAATCAATAAACGATCCTTTATACTTGCACACCATTTAGTTATAATGCTAAGATCAATCCCAAAACAACATGGGTTATAACGCCAAGCAATAACAACTTGAGCACAAATATTTGTGATATCCTTATATGCATTACTCAACACTTAGATCCTCAACAACACACCATAGGCCAATGACACGAGATCACTATGCCAAGGTTATGGGGTGCCCTTAAACCCTACCATAGTTCTCACAACTCCCAATAATAAAGGGAAAAAGAGTGAAATCATCCTCTAATGATGAGGGAAAATTAGTATTTCCTTGTCCATCCTCCTCCGAATTCTTCTTTCTGATTGGAGGTTTTGTTTTTGTTCTTTCATGATCTAGTCATCCATTGGACTTATTTTCCTTGTTATCAACTTCATCTTCATCACTTTTTTATTGTCGCCTTTTCTTCTCTTATTTTCTTATTCCTTTTTCTTCTACTTTTCCAATTTGTCTTTGTTCCATAGTTTGTTATATCTTCCCTTTCTTTAATGTGTGTCTCTTTGTCCTTATGCTTCTATTTTCAAAGTCATACTACCCTTGGGGACCCTTCAATCTGTCATAAATATAGATTTCATATTTATGTATTAGCACATGAAGTCTATCGACTTAATCCAGGTGCTCCTTTTTTTGTTTATTTATTCTTTTGTTATGTATTCAAGCCCATCCAATGGTCAACAATTTATTGGTGTTTCGTGATACTAACTATAATACTTTTACATTATTGTCTTCCATCATGACTTTCAATCTTGATTTTGAATGGTTGTAGTGTCATATTTTGAAGGATCATTTTTCATGGTTCCCACTCTCAATAGTTTCTCTAATTGTTTCATTGGACTTCCATTGATGGTTCCTTCCTTATTTTGTTGTATTAGTTCCCCTTTGGGTTATTCCTTTGTAGATGGCTTCTTCTTGGGTTTTAAGCGCAGTTATTCAAAAAATACATATTTAGTTGTTTGTGATTCAATTTTAAGGGTTAAGGATCACTACAAATGGTATCATAGATCTTTCTTGGGCAACAAGTGGAATGATCTCTCTCTCTCTCTCTCATTTTAAATAAGAAAGATAGGGAAGCGGAATTTAAATCAATGTTTGAAAATTTATGTATAGAATATGAATTTAAATTAGATGTAGATTTGAGTTCCTCTCGAAAAAATACCCAAGTTCATTTTTTTGTGTCCCAAATAGAGTCCATAAAGTGAAGATATCATTGATTTCAAACAAGATATTTTAGGGTTTTTCTAGGACAATCGAGCAACTTGCAAAGTAGATACCTTTTGATAGAGTGCCCAAAATTTTTCCAAGCTAAATTTAAAAGATGCAGAGTGGCGGTGGCATTTCATAATTGAGGTCATAATAGAGATTTGGATTAATATTGAGGGATTTGTGGTAATTTCAACTTTGCAACTTCAAAACCCTAGCCACACAAAGGACCTCCATTGAAAAGTAGGTTATTTTCGCCTAGGATTTTAGAAGTTTTGTTTTCTAAGCTAGAGATGTGTTCCAACATGTTTAAATAACACATATATATATCATTTAATGGGTAAAATTGTGGTTGGGGAAGAATACACACATAAAATACAAGTGGATTCACCTTCCTGGACACTCTTGTAACCTTTGTTTGTACCCATTTGAGTAGTACCACATCAAACAACACTTGTATATGAAATCTCAATTCCATGTACCCTTGGGTATATAATACGTCCCCTAGGTACACCTGAAATCAACCTTATATAAAACTATTGGTTTTCTTTCTATTATAGTACATTGAGAGCAACACTTGGGGAAATCACTCTCCAGGGGAATCAGGTAGCATGGCTAAGGGCATGGTCTGTCTTCCAGTCTATCATTAATAAATGCAAATTTGAGGTGGCATTTCATAATTGGGATCATAATTGAGAGCTCAATTAATATTGAGGAAGCTATGGTCATTTCAAATTTGTCACTTCAAAACCCTACCTACAAAAAAGACCTTCATTGAAAAGTAACTTGTTTTTGCCCAAGATTCTATAATTTCTTCTTTTTAGGCTAGAAACATGTTCCAACATATTTAAATAAGACATAATTCTATCATTTAACATGTAAACTTGTGGTTGGGAAAGAATACATGCATAAAATACAATTGGAGTCACCTTTTTGGACACGCTTGTAACCTCTGTTGGTACCCATTTGAGTAGTACCATGTCAAACAACACTTATATATGGAATCTCACTTCCACATACCCTTGGGTATAGAGGAATTCCATTAGGTGCACTTGAAACCATCCTTATATAAAACTATTGGCCATCTTATTTCTATAGTACATTGAAAACAACACTCGAGGAGATCACTCTCTAGTACCTCAGAATCAGGTAGTACAACTAAGGGAACATAGTATCCTCCTTAGTTAGATATATTGGAGATTGAGCCAAGTACTATTATGGTAAGCCTTCACATGTATTAGAGAGCTATAGTACCTAACACTCCTTTGTTCTTGTGGCTATAGAAACCCTAGCCATTGAGAATGGGTGATGCAATTTTTTTTGGGTGAACCTCGGTACTTATGCCAGGCACTAGGAACTCTTAGGCATATATTCAATATTGTCAAGTCCATAAGTTGGAAAACTGAATAGAATAGTTAACCTCCAATAGAAAAAGGTTGGAAGGTATCGACGCCAAGGTTTCTTCCCTCTCATGTAATGTTTAGGAAATCAAACAAAAACTTGATTCTCTTGGATGAATAAAAAACAACTTGAGGACATTTGTAAGAGAAAAGGACACTAGTTAGACCTAACTAAGCACTTGGAAGATGATAACTCTTCTAAGGGGGAAGGATATTACCTAGAGTCACCCTTTCATGATGATCATAACATTAGACCACCCTTTCAGGATAACAACTCATGGAATCACTTTCAAAATGTCAACACGAACATGTTTGATGGTTTTGATCTAGTTGGGTGGGTTACCCAAATGGAACACTACTTATATCTCCATGGAATTGCAAATGAACTAATGAAACTAAAGATGTGAGTCTTATATTTAGATCTAGAATGTTGGCAATGGTATAAGAATTCTTATGGTGGATACATTGCCTAGAACTAGTTTGTGAAAATCCTCTATGCTTGTTTTGAATGGGACACTCACAATTTGGGACACTTGGTTCAATTCCATACAAGTGGTGGACACCCCCAACAAGAGATTCACATTGATTTGCAAATTGTCTTGACTAAACATCAACATGTATTTGAAACACCTGGTGGCTTACTGCCTTCATGTGGTGAGCATGGCTATGGTATTCCCTTGATTCAAAGTAGTTAACCACCTAATTTGTGGCCTTACTAGCACCATTTTGTACAAAATAATGAAATAGAAAATATGATTAAATAACTATTAGCAGTTGGAGTCTTGCATCCCAGTACCGATGTTTACTCATCATTTGTTGTCATGGTATTAAATAAAAAGGAAATTGGTGCATGTATCTTGATTTTTGGGTTTTCAATAAGCTGACCATCAAGAACAAATTTCCCATTCCAATTATTGATGATCTCTTGGATGAGTTTCATGGAGCCAATTTTTTCACTAATCTAGGCCTTCATTTAGGATACCATTGAATATGAACGAAGGTGGAGGACTAAGTCAATTTTCCACACACATGAAGGTCATTGTAAGTTTTTAGTGATTCCTTTGGCCTTTGTAATGCTCCATCCACCTTTTAGAGCATCATGAACAATATTTTTTGAACCTTCCTTTATAATTTTATTCTTATCTTCTTTAATGACATCTTGATTTAAATCAAAACATGTGACTCCCATGTGGAGTATGTTGATATAGCCTTGCAAATCCTGTGGGACCACCAGTTGTTATTTAAACATTTTGAGTGTGATTTTCAGGCTTTAGAAGTTGAAAACTTGGCTTACCTTGTTAGTTAAGAAGGGGTGCGAGTGGATCCAAAGAAAGTTCTTCCTATGTAGGATTGGCTACACCACAAGAACTTAAAGAGTTGTAATATCCCTAAATATCAACTTATAAATAAACTATATTTATTTGAATTGGTAGTTAACGATTTAAAGACATTATGAAACATTATTACAACACTGATGAATTTGTAAATAGTTGGTACTCTTATTTATAATGATATTCAAAATTGATTGGGAAAGACCATGATAAAGAGGAACCATGATACCACTAGTGGAGAGGACAACTTAGGTTTGAGAAGCCTAAGTATTAAATTAAATTCAACTTCTTTTCATGACTTGAAAGGTGGAGGAAACCTCCTCCCAGAATTTAGTTACTCTTTCCTAAAATTTAGGGAAAGGCGTCATCCAACATTTAGGATAAAGAAAAGTTATAAGAAGGAGAACTACAAAGGGAATTCGAACAATTCATGGGGGAAATAGAAGAGACAAGACCAAAGGGGAGAAAAGAAGAATAACCAAGAACCAATAAGAAGGGTAGTATAACAAGTACTAATTTTTTTTAGGTCTAGTTGGGATGAATATATACATGACTTTATATGACGGAGCACTCAAAGGTGTTGTATAGGTCAGTGATGTGAGTACTTGGTTGATATACAACTATGAATACTGGTAATATATCCTTGGAATAATGGCGATATCTCTATGCATATATTGAAGAGAACATGATTGTATTAGATGGGGTAGGTATTTGGAGAAACATATGGTTAGACTGAACTCAATAGTTTTATCCTAAAGAAAAAATGTTACTGTCAAAAGTTGAACATCTAAGGAAAATTCACCCAAATTCACCCTAGTGGTATCATGGTTTAGCTTAGGGGTGGTTTTTGTGACCAAATATAAGTCTCAGATAACCTAAGGTTGGGAGATTCATGGACTTTTTCAAGACAATATTATGAACATTTGAAACTCTAGAAAAATTGATAAGTTTCATGTCTTTCTTTTGTGTTCTTTTATTTTATTTGCATATGAATATTTTAGGATAAAATTCAAAAAGAATAAGTATTGGAATAAATATGCAACTCTGTATACCTACTCAGAGTTATTTGTTTGTTTATAAAGGTTCTTCGTTTGATTGTTAACATGAACAAACACTAGAAAAGTATATTTTACCCTTGAAACTATATGTGAAAGTAGTAAGAATATAGCTCTGTCTTGCTAGTGATTTAGGCAATATATACATAGTCCTATCTTTCTTCGTTTTATATATATATATATAGAATAATTTATGGATCAAGAAGTGGTGCAAAACCCTAAGTGAAATAAGGTGCTTATGGCCCATTACTGTGTGGAATTTTACTCCAAGTGAAGGACCGTTAGTATAACATTCATTAGTGACATAGATTGCTAGAAACTTATGGCCTTTGTTATTCCTCTCAAAACTGAGTTAGAGGGAAAACATATGGAATATAGTACTAATGTAAGTTTAAAGTCATTACCTCTAAAGGGAAATTTATAATTGTTATTTTATGATACATAAATAAGCAACTTCATTCTTTTAGAGTAAAAACTAGGCTTAGGTACTCATAAAAATAAAGAAACCAAACCCTACAAGGTTAAACTCTATATTTAAAGATATGTACTATTATATATCACAAATTGTGATATTAACTAGATACCGAGAGTAGGGGCAAGTCTTATTTTATAAAAACTAAGTTCCACACAAAGACAAAACAATAATCTCAACAAAAGAAATCACTCTTCTAAAACGATGTAAGTAAATTAATTTAGTGCTAGAATAAAACTTGTGTAGCCTAAGATTCAACTATAATTACTCATAACCAAAATTTACAAATAGTAAAAATCCATATTTTGAAAAAAGGTGGTAAAATAGATTATACAATCCTCTCTCAAAGACTTCATATTAAACTAGTGAACCATAGAAACCCTAAAAACCCATATAAAGAAACTTTGATCTAACATAAACGAGCCAATATGTTATTTTTTATGGACTTAGGGTTTTATGCATAAGAATAACAATTCAATATACTTTAATGCAAAAATAGATAAACAAGTACTGAAACTAAATGTGAAATAGTACAACAGTAACTTCTAACATAATTTTCATCTCTTTCAACTTCACACCTTTAACACTACCCAATTGGTCACTGTGTTAAAGTAATCTCCAGTAACATGTAATTAATACTTAAAATAATCAACTTGTGAGTAGTAAAAGAGATAGATGCAGATAATTACCTGGGTGTGAAACCTTTCCTGTAAAATACTCAGAAATGTTACTTTTAGAAAAGACTGAGCCTCTCAGAGGCCAGTCAACACTAGGAATCAAGTGACCCTAATAAAGGGTTAGTACAAAACTGAGAGAAAGAGACAACTGGGATGTGGTACAATAAAAAAGGAGTGGTCAAAGGCAGTCAAAAAATACAATTATAGTCTTGTTGTTGGTACAACATCCACCGCTTATATTTTTTTTGAAAAAATATTGGGGCCCCTCATCTGCTTTTGAAAAGAAAGGAAAATCTGCCCAAGGTTATCCGGACGTCATTATTTTTCCTTAGATTCCCCCTAAAAAGAGTCTCAACTTGCCTTCAAATTTTTGAGTCATGTTTTTTTCCTAAGTAAAACTCAGAGTTTCAGGCCGCAATGGCGGAAGCTTTGAGCTAATCTTCCCGCCATGGCGGAAGAGTTAGCTCAAGCCTTCTAAAACTGTGGAAATAAAAGGCTAGGTCAAACTCGTGGCGGAAAAGTTACCTTAAAGTTTCCGAAAGGGCGAAAACTTATGACCAAGCAAGCCCGTGACAGAACAATTTCATCAAGTCTTTCCGCAATGGTGGAAGCTTTCGTCTAACTCTTCCTCAAGCATCGGAAACACATCAACAAGTTTTTTGCGGAAAGGCTCGTCTATCTCTTCCGCTCCGATAAACGTTGGTACATTTTCGGAAGAACTTGGCTAACTTTCCTATGAAAGCGGACAAACTCACATAAGTTTGCCGCGGAACACTATTCCTCCGCGGAAGTATTCGGTCAACTCTCCCGCAACGGCGGGAAAAACTCAAGTTATTTTTCCACAGGAGGCGGAAGCCTTAACCTAACCTTCTCATTTTGACGGTCATATTTACTGAAAGAGGTTTGATTTGACCCGGCCGTAAGTCCCATTTTAATGACATTACAACGACCGTATTAATGGTTCGCACGTACCAAGTTGAATATATGGGGGTGAACCCCGTTAACATTTTGTTATTTTTCGCCTGAGTGCTTTCTGTTCCGTTTGAACCGCGAAACACGTTCATCATCTTTTGAAGGCGCAGATTCGTAGACCCTGCAACAACCGTAGGCACCACGCCATCACTTCCAGGTTAGTACTGTCTCAGGCCCTGCTATGATTGGTGTTTCCTACTTAAAAGGGTACGATCCATCAGTTCATTTCGTTCTTTTCTAGCCATGATATTTTTCGCAGAACATTTATGCCTATCGTCGACTCGTTGTACACCTAACTCAGAATATCATCCTGCCTAGTCAATTCTTCTTAGTTTCATAGTCATAGGGAAGTCTAGAGCCATCTTGATCATTCAAGGTCGTTCCGTTATTGAATGGGTCTCTTTCTATCATTAATAGCATTAGAGCTTGTTCTTCATAGTCTCGGACAACGTATTGCTCCCAAACTGAGAAACGTTTTGTTAGCAACCCTAAGCATGGACGTAAAAGGACTCAAGGTTCTCACATTTTAATAATTAGAATGTTGTCTCTACCCATCACCTGTTAGACCTTTTCTGCCTTTTCTTGCACCTAATCATAGGCGTTTCCGCAACTATAGAATTTACACCTTTCGCGCTTGTACACTGGTTGGTGTTTTGGCTCTTAAGGACTAATGTACATGGACCAACCCTTGTCCATTTGCTCCTAATCAGAATAGCAACCGCAAAGGTAACAAAATTAATGTTTTCACAAGATCATAAACTGGTATTTGAAGGAAGCATTTTCTAAGAGTTTTGGTTGAAACGAAGATGTTATCAAAAGGACACTAGTTTGGGTTGTCAACATCATGTCATGCATGCTTATTTATGTTTAAATTTTTGAACAGGATTTTCAAAATGGCTAAAGGTGGCAAGAGAAAATTAAAGGCAGTCGACGAAAGCACAAGAATAGAAATAGCGTTCCATGATACCAAGTGCACTATGGGCATGCCTCCCGAAGATAACTGGGGAGATGTTTACCGCATGATAAGAGATTAGGACTTCCCTGAGGCTCTTCTTGAGGAGGAATGTTTATATAAGAACATCCGAAACTCCTGTATATCCAAGGCAGCCACATGTCCAGAACTCTTCCCATGCTCAGAAGTAAATGGATGGGTGTTGCAACATGAGAACACCGAGACAAGAGTCATAGTAGATAGCACGAGAAAGGCCTTTGCTTTGTTTCACCCATCTTATATCTCAATAGCTTACAAATTACCCAAAGCACAGCAGCGGCTTGATGATGCATGGTTGGAAGGAATCCATATGGATAATCTAGACATGGGAAGAAGGATGTTAATTGCAGGAAAGCAAATAAGGAGAAAAGATAGTGAGGAATATGAGGTTCAGAATCCGAGGCCTCCTTTTAGACTGATCGCTCTCATGTTAAGCAAAATCTTCGGGAGACCCGATGGGACTATGTTTATTCTACAATGGGTCCCTATCATCCACTATGTAGCCTTCAAAGGGACAATAAAAAACTGGGCTGATATCATCTCAGACAGTCTGTCATCAGCTATAACAATGGCACAAGAAGGGTTGGTGGAGAGGAAGGCAGAGTTTTATATGGCTTCGTACCTGATAGATTATATCGTGGTGAAATGTCCCTTTCCCAAGTTGGGATGTATGTGGAACTCGGCAGAGGGCTCAGTGTTCATTGCCTACAAAATATTCTGGGCACAAAATTACAAGAGAGATTACAAGCTCATTTGTGAGGAGTTCATCATGCCCCTTTATCAATTAATATTCAATGAAGAACCCAACTGCCTGTCTGAGAACGCCATGGAAGCTTTGGAGAAATATGGTGATTTCTATTTTTCTCCAGAAGGTACCTACATAAGGATGTACGGAGGATCCAAAACCCCGTATATTCTGCCGAGATACGCTATGGATTATATAGTCCACAAGGAGATGGTAAGGCAGGTATTCATTGATGGAATGGGTAACACCCTGTATAAAGCCAAGAAAGCTACTTTTCCACCCTTACCCTTCTATGTTGGGGCCTACAAATTTTCAGGAATTGCAACCGTGAAAGAGTTTGTTGCAGAATTGGGGAGCTTTCATTTTGGAGAAAGGATTTTTCACAGGAATGATTGACAGGGAAAAATTGCACAACATTGCAAAGAACTCTCCACTCCCTATGAGTATGCCAACTTTTTTGATCCACAGGAGGAAGCATATAGGGGGATCAACAATATGACTGAGCTACAGATTTTCCGAATGGGAAATGGAGGGTCCAGCTCGAGCTCTAATGTTGTGGGTCTACAAAGAGAAAAGGATACCGTAGAGACTTCCAAGGCTTTCTTGAAAGAAGAACAAAGGCTTCTAGAAAAAGCAAATAAATTTGAAGAAGATAAACACATAGAAGAAGAGAACTTGAGAATCCAAGCAGCCGAAGCTAAGGAAAGGAGGCAAGAAGAATAAGAGAGAATTAGATTGGAAACAATTGCGAAGCAAGAACAACATGATACATTAAGAAGGGAGTAGGAGGAAGAGGCACGCAAGAAAGAGGAGGAAGAAAAGAAGTCCCAAGAGGATATTGATCCCAAAAGCCTAGACCTGCAAAATCTAGATATGGGTTCTCCCATAAGAGATTTCCCCATTGTCCCTTTTACACCCTACAAAGGCAGTACAGTTTCTAATTGGGAAAATTTTTCTTATAACAAGAAAAGGAAAACCATTGTTAAAGAGACAGGTTCCAAATTGAAAAGACCTTTTATGCTAGACATCATCACTACACACGAGACCACGGTCATGTGGAACAAAGAAGAGGCTGCTAAAATCCTGGCATACATCTCTGTAGCCACGGTTACAGCGACTGCAGATAATGTCAACATACTAGGGGATAAATTGAGTGAAGAAAAGGAGAAAGCGCGTAGGCTACAGGAAGCTTTAGTCAAAGAGCAGAATTATACAAATTTGATGATCGAGAGGAATGATGCTCTCACATCTCAGAAGGAGGAGTTAAATGAAATTCTCCAACAAATGGAAGCTGACAGGAGGGCCTTGGAAATACAAGTAAGGATGTTAGAAGTTGAAAAGGGAGAACTTGAAGGTAAAAATCTGAGGCTTGAATCAAAGAAGTTTGACAACATTCAAGAAATTGTCGATCTCAAAGAGCTCATTGAAAAGTTACAAGGAGACAAGGAATTGTTGGAACAACAATTAAAGCTGGCAAACAAAAAAATAGGAGACATTAGCCCCTTCCACGAGCAAGCCTGTGAAATTATAAGAGAGACCTATGGCATCCAAGAACTTCTATCAGAGGAGATATACAATCTAAAAGCAATAATGGCCCAGGTTAAGGAAATCAATGTCGAAGCCACTCGGGTCAGGAAGAAGCACACACGCATCACGAGAGAGATTAAAAAGCACATTGAATGGAGGTAAGGGAGGTCAGAGTTCCCGACAAATCTTCCCCTTAAGTCTGTTGTTGAGTACAGGGCAGATATACGCACCCTAGATTATTCTAAGGATTGCGGAGTAAACTTGGCCACTGTGACCTTAGCTACTTATGAGCAGTGCAAGAATTTGTATTCTCAAATACGAGCCACACAGGAAAGTTGTCATATAGCCATGCCTCCAAATTTAGAAGAATTCCCAGATAAAGCACAACGTTTATCTAAGCTAAGTGAAGAACTCAAGGCAGAAAATGAATATGTGTAGAAGCTAGATGTCTTGACTTTAGAAGACCTACACCAATTTATCAGCGAAGCAGCTATTCATAAGCACCGCCTAGAAGAAAGTCTCAGGGCCATAATGGCAGAAATAACCGTTTTAGCAGAAGAACTCGCCAAGAAGAGATTGTCCCTCAAATTTATGATTCCCCTTGTTGGAATGAATATAGTAAAAGAAACATATCAGTGGGGAAATTATATTGCAGAAATGGATAGGGCATTGGCAGCTAGTCAAGTTCCCACATCAGAAAGTGGCCCAGCTGTTGTAGTAGTGATGGAAGAAGCCCCAACAATCCCAGAAATGCCTAAGTCACCCAACGCGCCAACTCAGGGATAGCTTTCCTTCATCAACGTGCCTCTTGGGTTAATAGTTTATGCATATACCTTTGTAATATTAAAAGGACTTGTGCTCCCATTTTTTTAAAGTAATTTGAGATATTCCTATTTTTGTAATGTTAGCACTACAAGACAAATTAGAGGAATAGAAACGGTTAGGGTATAGGTGGCAACTCTTGGCTCATTTTGTAAAGCTATATAAAGCTAATTAGAGCAGGATAGAAAGGACTTTTGGCAGGTGAAAGGTTTTTTGTCCTGTAAATGAACTATTTCTGCTACATGAATAAGAAAAATCGATTTGACCTGTGGAATCCGGCACAACACTTTGCTTGGGGTTTTGTTGGATAATTGCTGAACTATTTCTACGTTTTTCATAATTTCTTGTGAGATCTTTCCTGGTTCTTATGAATCAATTCTTTGCTATGAATGGTTTCACTTTCTCTGCAAAATTTCTTTGTTAAATGGGTGATTGAATGCTGTTATTTGTCTAGGCTATCTTGGATAATCTTTATTTCTACTGTAAATGCTCCTTCCAATTTAACAGCTATCTGTGGAATTATTGGGTGTGTTTTCAGTTTATTACCCATTCTTTAAATCTGCTCCTTATAAAGATAGAATAATTTAGATTAGCGTAGATTTGCTTACCACATGCATTTAATTTAGGGCACATGCATATCATAATAAATACAAAATACATGACCGGTGGATCGGGCCGCAACCGGTAAAACAACAAATCTTTAAAACCTATGGTAGCCGGAACCATTAACCGGACGGATTCCCCACACCAAACGGTGAGCGATCTAGTTGGGATCGCTTATTGGGGAGAATCCCTTGCTGATTGATGCAGTGATATCTGAGGCATCAATAGTTTTTGGCGCTAGAAGGAGGGCCACCAGTGCATGGCTAGCAGAAGAGATTCTTTTGTTGGTAAAAATTCCACTGAAAACCCATCTGAAACAGTCATCCCAGAATTTCCAGATCTGGAATCAAGAAATCAAGAAGATCCTAACCCTAAAACTGAACAGTCAGAAATAGTGTATGCTGTCCCTTTTGAAGAAGTAAATCAATTCAGGAGACATACTTGCTCATACGTGAGAAGTCTTGGAGGACTAACCACAGTTCCTCTGTTACCCAGAACCAGAGCTCCTCGAAAAAATCCTCAGTGTACAAGGGACTCCGTTCTTGTTCAAAGTTTAGAAGAATTATTAGATTTATCTCTAGAAGAGATCACCGAACCTTTTGATGAAATTAGACTAGAGACCCCTACAGACCCAGAGCAGCACGCTCCAAGGGATCCTCCTCTTAACTCACCACTACACTCACCACCACGCTCTCCCCCGAGAGTCATGGACGTACCCACATGGATAGCCAAAGGGGCATTAAATGTAGTCGGACCATTCCATGATTTGCCCAAGAACCCAGAAAAGGTTTTTCCTAAGTATGACCCTAGCAAGGGAATTTCCGCTGAAGACCACCTCAAAAGTTTTTATTTAGCCCTAAATCTTTTAAATGTAGAACACGAAGACGTGGTTTGTCGTCTCTTTCCTTATACTTTCGAACCCAAAGTATCTTCCTGGTACTTTAGTTTCTAAGCCGGTTCGATAACAAGTTGGGAAGATTTTGAGAAATGTTTTCTTAAAAAGTATGGCAATCAGAAAACCATAGCTACTCTCATGAAAGAATTATTATCTATAAGAATGGAAAAGAATAAGAAAGTTCAAGAGTTTAACCAAAGGTTCACAACATTATTAAATAATTTTAGTGATGCAACAAAGCTCGCTGAAGAATGTTTAGTAGAATATTATACAATAATGCTTAAATTCCCGCTCGCAATGTTCGTCAAGAGAACAAAAAAACCTACCCTCACAGAAAATTTTGAAGAAGCCAAGAAGGTAGAAGAAGAACATGACAGCATCTCGAAACACGCTTTAGATATAGAGGGTAAACCGACAGCTGTTAAGAAACCTTTCTTGTTAACCAGAGATAAGGAAGAACCTGCACCGGATTTATAAAATGTCATAAAAATGATGCAGAAACTTTCCAATAAGATTGTGGATCTAGAAAATGATAAAGCAACGAATTCTTCGAGACCTCCTTTCAAACCTTTCTATAAAAAGAAAGAAGACAACGGACTGCCAACCCCACCAGTAAATAATTCTGCCATACTAAATCTGAATGAAATAGGTGTAGCTAGGGTTTTCACCCTAGCTTGTGCAAATGAGCACCTACTAAGGAGAAGGGCCTCCTTAGTAGCAGTTCAATAAACAGTAAATAAAAGCAGTAAAATAGTATGAAATTTAACCTAGCATGAGCATTAACATAACTAATAAAACATAAAAATATGGCAAAAGATTTCTCTTTTTTGTATTAAAAATTACCTCAGGTGTAGAGGTTGATGAAGCCCTTGCAGCAGTCCAAGAGGGTTGCTTCCAAGCTCCAGTGTTGTTCCTTTCTCCTTCTCCAAAGGGTTTTGGAAATGGGCCAAAGGGGCACTCAAATGTGAAAATAGCTCAAAAGGGTGAGCTAGGGTTTCAGGAGTGATTTTGGTAGAGTAAGGATAGGGATGACTGTGGATGAAAAATGGGGAGCCTCCATTACCTATTTATAGGTTTTTAGTGGTGGAGTGCTGGCCCATGGTTTTGGGCACCATATGGTTTAGGTCAGTTGTATAGGGTTTTTGCTTCCTTTTTTCCCTCTTTTTCCTCTTTTTTGTATTTTTTATTCCCTTTTTAGAGGGTTTTTGCTATTTTTGGAGGAATTTAAATTATTTTGGGGGAAAAAAGGGGGGTTTTTGGCCTTTTGGAGGCTTTTTAATGGTTTTTTGGCCTTTTGGAGGCTTTTTAATGGGTTTTGGAGGCAAATATGGTAGGAAATATGGACGAATGAGTCATGTAATGAGGGATATGAGGTAGTGAGCACTTTTTGGGTGTTAACAGATTGCCCCCTGATGTGTGAGGGCAGGAGCTCATCATATGGCCGATAGACATCATAAGTCTTTTATGGTTTTCCTGGGATGTGGAGAGGAGAAGAAACGAACTAGAGCCCAGAACAATGGTCCTGAACAAACTGTAAAAATTGAAAATACATGACCTCAATAGTGAATGAGGAATAATCTCAACATATGGACGAGGCAGGCATCCCCATGCTCGTATCAAGATCTATAATAATAACAAGGAGGTCCAAAAAATGGGGACCTGAAAGATACATGGCCTCAGTAATGAATGAGGAATAATCTCAATATATGGACAAGGCGAGCATACCCATGCTCGTATCAAGATATATATAAAAAATAACAGTGAGGCCCAAAAATGGGGGCCTGAAGGATACATGGGGAACCACTGTGTACATCATAAGGGTCCAGAGGGGACACATATCTGGGATATACTGCTAGGATGACCATGTCTGAGCTAAAGAACTGATATACTGGAATAATAACAGTGCTGCTGAGTGTGGTACTAGAGGAACTGATGAGCTGCTGGATCATACTGAGGGGGAGTCATACCCTTAATGGTGCACTGAACTGGGTACTCAAGGAAGCATATAACTGGATGGCTTTCGAATACAATCGCCTATGCAACCCGAACATCCACGGGAACATATAACCGGGTGTTCTGAAGGGACTCACCAATGTGCTAGAGTCGAGGGAAATCCGGGGTCTTCGACCAATAACTGAAGGGATATATACCCTACATGATTCTCAACGATGCGATCAAGGTGTTGAAGTCGAGCATGTGAGAAACAACCACTCGGAGAGGCACTGATGACTCCTCTCAAAATGGTCCATAGGTAGTCACCACAAAAGGTGATGAGTCCAAGGCGTAGGGACCT
This sequence comes from Larix kaempferi, assembly GCA_027924585.1. Taxonomy (NCBI): domain Eukaryota; kingdom Viridiplantae; phylum Streptophyta; class Pinopsida; order Pinales; family Pinaceae; genus Larix; species Larix kaempferi. The sequence continues at coordinate 14,743,752 of BSBM01000729.1, forward strand.
CTAGGTCTATCCTCTGGAATAGATGGGCTGTCGTCGACAGAGAGAGACCTGCAACTAGCAAGGCAATGATGTTTCCTTGATAGGAGCACGAGGTGGAGAACCGGAGTGTGAGAGTACTGATGGTAGGACTGACATACTGTGGGGGTAGGGAATAACTGGGCAAGTAGAGTGGGTGGACTCAAACTTCCTTTGTTCAGAGTATGATGGTGGGGCTTGTTGGGAAGCATATGAAACTAACTGGTGGGAAAGGGATCATAGCTGTAATGGACCAGGGATGGTGACTGGGATGAGTGATACTCAAGTTGGTGTAAGATGGCAGGAGACTGCAGAATACTCTGAACAAAGGAAACCTTATTGGGGGTGCTTCTGAAATGATCGATCACGGTGCCAAGAGGCATGGGGGGGACTTCTTCATGGGGAAGGAACTAGAAGAAGTGTGGTCAAAATGGTACTGTCGTGTGGATTTATACGAGCCCATGACAGTTCATGCTTGTGATTGCTTTCAATTTTAAGGAGTCTGAAAGCGATAAGAAGACTCTACAATAATGGAATGGTACTGTCGTGTGGATTTGTACGAGCCCAGGACAGTTCATGCTCGTGGTTGCTTTCAATTTTAGAGAGTCTGAAAGTGATAAGAAGACTCCAGGGGGTTCTTTTTCGTGTGTTAGTCTCCAAGGCCCGAAAAAGCATAAAAGGATGCAGTCTTCTAGCCGGTGTGACTAGAGTATTCCTTTTTCGTAATTAATCTACTAGGTCCGGAAAAGGGTTAAAATTATAACAGATAGACGCCCTTTCAGGTACTTTAACGAGCATGAAAGGAAGCAAGATTGCTCAGTGATCTTTTCATTGTTTTAGGAGTCAGAAAAGAGGTTAATAGAAACTCCCTAAGTGCCTTTTTCGTAAAGGACTTGTCCGGCCCGAAAAAGGGATAAAATTATACTGAACAAAAGGAATGGTTAGGCAAGGAGGAAGTGCTCAACCAAGGAACATTGATGATGACCAAGAAAGAGGGTAGGGGGGAACACTAGTGGGCCTCCTTGCGGGATAATGAATGGTGGAAAAATAATGAAATAATTGCAGTATGACAGGAGTGAAGGGCTCATATAAAAATGTGGAACAATCCAATGACGGCTGATGTGGCGCGCAAACTGAGGCAGCAAGGTGTCGGGACACAATGTTGAAATTGTACCTGGTGAGAGTGAGAAATGATCTCAAGCATCATCACGAGCTCGGAAAACTGGATCCGGTGATATAAAAAGTGTCAAAAATGGATAGCGACTGATGTGGCACGCAAACCGAGGCAACGGGGGGCGTTTTACAAAAAAATACCCAAAAAATATGGGGGTAAGAGCAAGAAATGATCTCAAGCATCATCACGGGCTCAAAAAAATGAATCTGATGATATAAAATATATCAAAAATGAAGAGCAACCGAAGTGGCACGTAAACCGAGGCGACTAGTGGTGTCTAGAAAAATGCTCAAAAAATGATGCAGAAAAAATAAGAAAATGAGTCGACCATCATGACGGTCTCGTCGCGCTGATTCCAGTGGTGGAAACGGTTTGAAAAATGGACTCTGTATGGGTTCATAATGGCCAAAACAAGAAAAATTCAACAGACTATAAATAGTAAGTGGGTCCAACATGACAAGTGTCATTTCGACTTGTTGACTTTGACTAGATATCAGAGTGGACCAGAGCTGAGTTGGTGTTTTTAGATGATCCGATCGACCGTTTTCAGATCCGGGAGTTGCAGGTATTCCGATAAACTCATACCTGTATTTTTCAGTGTGTTCGGTGGGGTAGTGGGTACCAGGGGGTTTTCTGTACGGTCCACGTGGGGTGGACCGCGGGTTTGTGGGGTGGAACCGCGGTCGAGGACAACGGGTTCTGGGTTTGATCACGCAGCCGGGGACCACGAGTTCTGGGTCGGAATACGCTACTGTTGAACAAGTTAGTGAGCTTTTGGGAGCCTGACATACATGCATTCAGGGTGTAGGGAGAGAGGGTGGATCTCACCCTCGCAGATGTATATTTCTTGACGGGGTTTCCCTATCTGGGTAGGGTGGTTGATACGCAGCCACGAGTGTCCGCAGACGTAGATATCAAGGATATGTTGGAGCAGTATTGCAGTCCGGAGGCTAGAGTGCAGAGGAATGCACTCCGGATTGTGGACCTGCGGGAGCCATCAGTACGGGTGATCGCGGCGTGCGTGGTTCGGGTTTTGGGGTCCCAGTCGCCCGAGCGGGTGTCAGGGGGATAGATGCAGCTGGTGGAGTGGGTGCTGGATGGTGTATACTATACCTGGGGCCAGATGTTCCTCACTTGTGTTCAGCGGCAGCTGACCTCGGTGAAGGAATATGGCAAAGGATTCTGTTATGGATCCTTTCTTTGTATACCTACTCAGAGTTATTTGTTTGTTTAGAAAGGTTCTTCGTTTGATTGTTAACATGAACAAACACTAGAAAAGTATATTTTACCCTTGAAACTATATGTGAAAGTAGTAAGAATATAACTCTGTCTTGCTAGTGATTTAGGCAATATATACAGAGTCCTATCTTTCTTCGTTTTATATATATATAGAATAATTTATGGATCAAGAAGTGGTGCAAAACCCTAAGTGAAATAAGGTGCTTATGGCCCATTATTGTGTGCAATTTTCCTCCAAGTGAAGGACCGTTAGTATAACATCCATTAGTGACATAGATTGCTAGAAACTTATGGCCTTTGTTATTCCTCTCAAAACTGAGTTAGAGGGAAAACATATGGAATATAGTACTAATGTAAGTTTAAAGTCATTACCTCTAAAGGGAAATTTATAATTGTTATTTTATGATACATAAATCAACAACTTCATTCTTTTAGAGTAAAAACTAGGCTTAGGTACTCATAAAAATAAAGAAACCAAACCCTACAAGGTTAAACTCTATATTTAAAGATATATACTATTATATATCACAAATTGTGACATTAACTAGATACCGAGAGTATGGGCAAGTCTTATTTTATAAAAACTAAATTCCACACAAAGACAAAACAATAATCTCAACAAAAGAAATCACTCTTCTAAAACGATGTAAGTAAATTAATTTAGTGCTAGAATAAAACCTGTGTAGCCGAAAATTCAACTATAATTACTCATAACCAAAATTTACAAATAGTAAAAATCCATATTTTGGAAAAAGGTGGTAAAATACATTATACAATCCTCTCCTAAAGACTTCATATTAAACTAGTGAACCATAGAAACCCTAAAAACCCATATAAAGAAACTTTGATCTAACCTAAATGAGCCAATATGTTATTTTTTTATGGACTTAGGGTTTTATGCATAAGAATAACAATTCAATATACTTTAATGCAAAAATAGATAAACAAGTACTGAAACTAAATGTGAAATAGTACAACAGTAACTTCTAACATAATTTTCATCTCTTTCAACTTCACACCTTTAACACTACCCAATTGGTCACTGTGTTAAAGTAATCTCCAGTAACATGTAATTAATACTTAAAATAATCAACTTGTGAGCAGTAAAAGAGATAGATGCAGATAATTACCTGGGTGTGAAACCTTTCTTGTAAAATACTCAGAAATGTTACTTTTAGAAAAGACTGAGCCTCTCAGAGGCCAGTCAACACTAGGAATCAAGTGACCGTAATAAAGGGTTAGTACAAAATTGAGAGAAAGAGACGACTGGGATGTGGTACAATAAAAAAGGAGTGGTTAAAGGCAGTCAGAAAATACAATTATAGTCTTTTTGTTGGTACAACATCCCCTTCTTAGATTTTTTTTGAAAAAATATTGGGGCCCCTCCTCTGCTTTTGAAAAGAAAGGAAAATATGCCCAAGGTTATCTGGACGTCATTATTTTTCCTTAGCTTCCCCCTAAAAAGAGTCTCAACTTGCCTTAAACTTTTTGAGTCATATTTTTTTCCTAAGTAAAACTTAGAGTTTCGGGCCGCAACGGCGGAAGCTTTGAGCTAATCTTGCCACCACGGCAGAAGAGTTAGCTCAAGCCTTCCGAAACCGTGGAAATAAAAGGCTAAGTCGAACTCACGGTGGAAAAGTTACCTTAAAGTCTCCGAAAACAAGAAAACTTATGACCAAGCAAGCCTGCGGCGGAACAATTTCATCAAGTGTTTCCGTAATGGCGGAAGCTTTTGTCTAACTCTTCCGCAAGCATTGGAAACACATCAACAAGTTTTTCGTGGAAAGGCTCGTCTATCTATTCCGCTCCAATAAACGTTGGTACATTTTCGGAAGAACTTGGCTAACTTTCCCGTGAAAGCAGACGAACTCACATAAGTTTTCCGTGGCACACTTTTCCTCCGCAGAAGCATTCGGTCAACTCTCCCGCAACGAAGGGAAAAACTCAACTTCTTTTTCCACAGGAGGTGGAAGCCTTAACCTAACCTTCCCATTTTGACGGTCATATTTATTGAAAGAGGTTTGATTTGACCTGGTCGTAAGTCCCGTTTTAATGACATTGCAACCACCGTATTAATGGTTCGCACGTACCAAGTTGAATATATGGGGGTGAACCCCGTTAACATTTCATTATTTTTTGCCCGAGTGCTTTCCGTTCCGTTTGAACTGCGAAACACATTCATCATCTTTTGAAGGCGCAGATTCGCAGACCCTGCAACAACTGTCGGCACCACGCCATCACTTCTAGGTTAGTACCATCTCAGGCCCTGCTATGATTGGTGTTTCCTACTTAAAAGGGTATGATTCATCATTTCATTTCATTCTTTTCTAGCCATGACATTTTTCGCAGAACATTTACGCCTATTGTCGACCTGTTGTACACCTAACTCAGAATATCATCCTGCGTAGTCAATTCTTGTTAGTTTCATAGTCACAGGGAAGTCTAGAGCCATCTTGATCATTCAAGGTCGTTCTGTTATTGAATGGGTCTCTTTCTATCATCAATAGCATTAGAGCTTGTTCTTCATAGTCTCGGACAACGTATTGCTCCCAACCTGAGAAACGTTTTGTTAGCAACCCTAAGAATGGATGTAAAAGGCCTCAAGGCTCTCACATTTTAATAATTAGAATGCTGCCTCTACCCATCACCTGTTAGAGCCTTTCTACCTTTTCTCGCACCTAATCATAGGCGTTTCCGTAGCTATAGAATTTACTCCTTTCGCGCTTGTACGCTGGTCGGTGTTTTGGCTCTTAAGGACTAAGGTACCTGGACCAACCCTTGTCCATTTGCTCCTAATTACAATAGAACCCACAAAGGTAACTAAATTATTGTTTTCACAAGATCGTAAACTGGTATTTGAAGGAAACATTTTCTAAGAGTTTTGGTTGAAACGAAGATGTTATCAAAAGGACACTAGTTTGGGTTGTCAACATCATGTCATGCATGCTTATTCATGTTTAAATTTTTGAATAGGATTTTCAAAATGGGTAAAGGTGGCAAGAGAAAATTAAAGGTAGTTGACGAAATCACAAGAATAGAAACAGCGTTCCATGATACCAAGTGCACTATGGGCATGCCTCCCAAAGCAAACTGGGGAGATGTTTACCGCATGATAAGAGATCAGGACTTCCTTGAGGATCTTCTTGAGGAGGAATGTTTATATTAGAACATCCGAAACTCCTGTATATCCAAGGTGGCCACACATCCATAACTCTTCCCGTGCTCAGAAGTAATTGGATGGGTGTTGCAACATGCGAACACCAAGACAAGAGTCATAGTAGATAGCACGAGAAAGGCCTTTGCTTCATTTCACCCGTCTTATATCTCAACGGCTTACAAATTACCCAAGGCACAACAACGGTTTGATGATGCAAGGTTGGAAGGAATCCATATGGATAATCTAGACATGGGAAGAAGGATGTTAATTGCAGGCAAGCAAATCAGGAGAAAAGGTAGTGAGGAATATGAGGTTCAGAATCTGAGGCCTCCTTTCAGACTGATTGCTCTCATGTTAAGCAGAATCTTCGGGAGACCCGATGGGACTATGTTTATGCTACAATGGGTCCCTATCATCCACTATGTAGCCTTCAAAGGGACAATAAAAAACTGGGCTGATATCATCTCAGATAGTCTGTAATCAGCTATAACAATGGCACAAGAAGGGTTGGTGGAGAGGAAGGCAGAGTTTTATATGGCTTCGTACCTGATAGATTGTATCATGGCGAAATGTCCCTTTCCCAAGTTGGGATGTATGTGGAACTCGGCAGAGGGCTCGGTGTTCATTTCCTACAAAATATTCTAGGCACAAAATTACGAGAGAGATTACAAGCTCATTTGCGAGGAGTTCATCATGCCTCTTTATCAATTAATATTCAATGAAGAACCCAATTGCCTGTCTGAGAACTCCATGGAAGCTTTGGAGAAATATGGTGATTTCTATTTTTCTCCAGAAGGTACCTACATAAGGATGTATGGAGGATCCAAAACCCCGTATATTCTGCCGAGATACGATACGGATTATATAGTCCACAAGGAGATGGTAAGGCAGGTATTCATTGATGGAATGGGTAACACCCTGTATAAAGCCACGAAAGCTACTTTTCCACCCTTACCCTTCTATGTCGGGGCCTACAAATTTTTAGGAATTGCAACCGTGAAAGAGTTTGTTGCAGAATTGAGGAGCTTTCATTTTGGAGAAAGGATTTTTCACAGGAATGATCGACAGGGCAAAATTGCACAACATTTCAAAGAACTCTCCACTCCCTGTGAGTATGCCAACTTTTTTGATCCACAGGAGGAAGCATATAGGGGGATCAACAATATGACTAAGCTACATATTTTCCAAATGGGTAAAGGAGGGTCCAGCTTGAGCTCTAATGTTGTGGGTCTACAAAGAGAAAAGGATACCGTAGAGACTGCCAAGGCTTCTAGAATAAGTAAATAAAATTGAAGAAGATAAGCGCATAGAAGAAAAGAACTTGAGAATCCCAGTAGCTGAAGCTGAGGCAAGGAGGCAAGAAGAAGAAGAGAGAATTAGATTGGAAACAATTGCGAAGCAAGAACAACATGATACATTAAGAAGGGAGCAAGAGGAAGAGGCACGAAAGAAAGAGGAGGAAGAAAAGAAGTCCCAAGAGGATATTGATCCCAAAAGCCCAGGCCTGCAAAATCTAGATATGGGTTCTCCCATAAGAGATTTCCCCATTGTCCCTTTTACACCCTACAAAGGCAGTACAGTTTCTAATTGGGAAAATTTCGTGTATAACAAGAAAAGGAAAACCATTGTTAAAGAGACAGGTTCCAAATTGAAAAGACCTTTTATGCAGACATCATCACTACACACGAGACCACGGTCATGCGGAACACAGAAGACCCTGCTAAACTCCCGACATACATCTCCGTAGCCACGGTTACAGCAACTATAGATAATGTCAACATACTAGGGGATAAATTGAGTGAAGAAAAGGAGAAAGCGCGTAGGCTACAAGAAGCTTTAGTCAAAGAGCAGAATTATACAAATTTCATGATCGAGAGGAATGATGCTCTCACATCTCAGAAGGAGGATTTAAATGAAATTCTCAAACAACTGGAAGCTAACAGGAGGGCCCTGGAAATACAAGTAAGGATGTTATAAGTTGAAAAGGGAGAACTTGAAGGTAAAAATCTGATGCTTGAATCAGAGAAGTTCGACAACATTCAAGAAATTGTCGATCTGAAAGAGCACATTGAAAAGTTACAAGGAGACAACGAATTATTGGAACAACAATTAAAGTTGGCAAACAACAAAATGGGAGACATTATCCCCTCCCACGAGCAAGCCTGTGAAATTCTAAGAGAGACCTATGGCATCCAAGAACTTCTATCAGAGGAGATATACAATCTAAAAGCAATAATGGACCAGGTTAAGGAAATCAATGTCGAATCCACTTGGGTCAGGAAGAAGCACACACGCATCAGGGGAGAGATTAAAAAGTACATTGAATGGAGGTAAGGGAGGTCAGAGTTCCCAACAAATATTCCCCTTAAGTTTGTGGTTGAGTACATGGTAGATATACGCACCCTATATTATTCTAAGGATTGCGGAGTAAAGTTGGCCACTGTGACCTTAGCTACTTATTAGCGGTGCAAGAATTTGTATTCCCAAATACGAGCCACACACGAAAGTTGTCATATAGCCATGACTCCAAATTTAGAAGAATTCCCAGATAAAGCACAACGTTTATATAAGCTAGGTGAAGAACTCAAGGCAGAAAATGAATATGTGCAGAAGCTAGATGTCTTGACTTTAGAAGACCTGCACCAATTTATCAGCGAAGTAACTATTCATAAACACCGCCTAGAAGAAAGTCTCAGGGACACAATGGTAGAAATAACCGTTTTAGTAGAAGAACTCGCCAAGAAGAGAGTGTCCCTTAGATTTATGATTCCCTTGGTTGGAATGAATATAGTAAAAGAAACAAATCAGTGGGGAAATTATATTGCAGAAATGGATAGGGCATTGGCAGCCAGTCAAGTTCCCACATCAGAAAGTGGCCCAGCTGTTGCAGTAGTGATGGAAGAAGCCCCAACAGTCCCATAAACGCCTAAGTCACCCAACACGCCAACTCAGGGATAGCTTGCCTTCATCAACGTGCCTCTTGGGTTAATAGTTTATGCATATACCTTTGTAATATTAAAAGGACTTGTGCTCCCGTTTTTTGTAAAGTTATTGGAGATATTCCTATTTTTGTAATGTCAGTACTACAAGATAAATTAGAGGAATAGAAACGGTTAGGGTATAGGTGACAACTCTTGGCCCATTTTGTAAAGCTATATAAAGCTAATTAGAGCAGGATAGAAAGGACTTTTGGTAGGTGAAAGGTTTTTTGTCCTGTAAATGAACTATTTCTGCTACATGAATAAGAAAAATCGATTTGACTTGTGGAAGCCGGCACAACACTTTGCTTGGAGTTTTTTTGGATAATTGCTGAACTATTTCTGTGTTTTTCATACATTTCTTGTGAGATCTTTCCTGGCTTTTATGAATTAATTCTTTGCTATGAATGGTTTCACTTTCTCTACAAAATTTCTGTGTTAAATGGGTGATTGAATGCTGTTATTTATCTGGGCTATCTTGGATAATCTTTATTTATGCTGTAAATACTCCTTCCAATTTAACAGCTATCTGTGGAATTATTGGGTGTGTTTTCAGTTTATTACCCATTCTTTAAATCTGCTCCTTATAAGGATAGAATAATTTAGATTTAAATTAGATTAGCGTAGATTTTCTTATCACATGCATTTAATTTAGGGCACATGCATATCATAATAAATACAAAATACATAACCGGTGGATCGGGCTGCAACCAGTAAAACAAACAAATCTTTAAAACCTACAGTAGCCGGAACCGTTAACCGGACGGATTCCCCACACCAAATGGTGGGCGATCTAGTTAGGATCTCTTACTGGGGAGAATCCCTTACTGATTGACCAGCGATATCCGAGGCATCAACAAGTCTTCAATACAACCGAGGTCATCAAAGTCACAATAGATAAAAATCTCAATCAAAGTCCTAGCACAGATAGATCTGTATACAAATAAAACTCAACATAAACGAACTAAACCAAAAAATAAGTCTTAGCATGTAGATCTAGGAAAAACAAAGTTCAGCAACAAAAAATGACTTAGAGCTCAAATCAATCTGTCCATTCAAACTGTGGCCCTCTCAAATAGAATGTCAATAAGAAGATAAAGACTCAAGAAACTCACGGTATCCATAGATTAGCACATAGTAGGGTAAATCATACCCTAAGGCCTCACGACCTCCTCTAAGAATAAACATCAGGCAGAAATGGTATCACATCAGGTAGATCAGACCCCCATCCAAGTCACAACAAGCAGATCAAAACCCTAATCAATCAGATCAAACTTCAAGCAGGGATCAAGCAGATCGGATCTCAAATAATTATAAGAAGGCAGTTCAAAAGAGAGTAGATCGAATCTACACCAGTAGATCAAACCTAATAGAAGAAAAATAGACTTCAACAAACAGTCCATAGTGTTAACACCTAAAAAGTGCTCACTAGCTCATTTCCTTATTCACATGACCCATTTGTCCACTTTTCCACCATCTGAGCCTCCGAAGCCAACAAAAGGTCACCAAAAGACCTTAGTACACCCCTTTTCCCACTCAAAAATATTATTTTTCCTAAAAAAGCATAAAAAAACCCTCAAAAAGGGTCCAAAATTCCCCAAAATATTAAAAAGGGAATAAAAATATTAATTTTATTCAAAAAAGGAAAAAGGAGGGAAAAGTACCTAAACCATGTTGGTCAATACCATTGATTTCCACAAAACCACAAATGGTATTCCCCGCCACCAAAACCTATAAAAAGGTGGTAGGGGCTCCTCATTTCACATCCATCCATATTCCTATCCTCATGCTGCCAAAATCTCCCTTGAGTTTTTGGCCATTGTAGCAACCTTGGAGAAAGGACCCATTGGAGTTTGGAGCTGCTCACCCTTGGAGCTTCTCAACTATCTTCATCAATCGAAGGTATTCTTATTGAAAGCACTTGCTTGCCCCCATTTTCAATACAAAATTATTTCTCATATTTCTTGTTCTTGTTTTTTAATTCAAAAATGCACATGCTAGTTTAGTTTTAGTTTAGATTTAGTTTATTGTTTTTGTTTAATATTGAAACTGCTGCTACTAGTTAGCAGGTGCCCATAGCACTAATCTTGGTTGCAAAACCAAGCCAACAGTTTTTGGCGACTCCGATGCTTTTCGAATCTTCAAGTCTCACTTTTGCTTTAGATCTTAGTTTTTGACAGTATTAGGTAGTTTAATTCATAGATCTGCCACCCTAGACAGCAGATCCATTGCTGTTCTAGATCTTGGCCCATTTTATTTCCATTAACAGCCCAAAATTCTCAATTTTCGGCATCTGCGTACGGCTTTCGCCTCGCGACTTTTTGCCCAACAGTCGCGCGGCTCATCGCGACTGCGCGGCCCTTTTTCGCGCGGTTCACCGCGGCTTCGCGGCCAATAAGTGCGCTGCACATTGCGGCTTCGCGGACATTTTCCGCGCTGCACATCGCGACTGTGTGACGAAATCCCGCGCAGTCCATCGCGGCTTCGCGGCCGAAACCCGCGCTGTCCATCGCGATTGTGCGACAGAAACCCGCGCGGGTCCATCGCGACTGTTCTGTCAAAACCCGCGTTGCCACTTTTTTCATTCGGCCGATCCGTTTAAAAAGTTAATTTTTTACTATTTTTTCTGCCCACATAGCACATTTTACAGTACTAAGATTCCAGCATTGTTTACAGCCATAGGAAAATCTTACTATTTAGAATGCACATTTGAAAAAGTCTTTTTAAAAATTTTCAGAAATTGAAAGAAGGATTTATTTGCATTTTATCTAGATTAAAATTTTTACTGTTTTTCATATTTTGCCGATAGCAATTTTTGAAAAAGAAATCCATTTATTTCTTAAAAGAAGTTATATTATTTGCTTTCTTATTTCAAAAGATCCTTTGTTTTTTGAATAGTCTTTGCAAAGCATTTAATTTCCATTTATTGAAAAAGTCATATTATTTGCTTTTCTATTTTCAAAAAATCCTTTGTTTTTTGAATACTTAGCATTTACTTTTTCAATTTTAGTTTAAAATATCACACGTGCACCCACTCAAACACATAATTTAAACTGAGCCTTAAAACTTACCCTAATTTCAACCCACTTTTAACCCCACTTGGGGAACATTAAAAGAACTTTGTAGCTAGGTAGTATTGACGGGATAGGTGTTCCAATAACACCCCTCAGTTATTACATTTGGGACATAGTTGTTGTCCATTAGGGAACCAAAATCTCTTAGTATTTATTGGCACGGTCATAACCAGTTTATCGGAAGGCCTCTCCCCTAGGAGGGTTGAAGTCGCGAGGATGGTTCCGGAAGTCTGAGTGGAATACCGAAATCCATTCAGTAACCGAAGGGCTACCATTCACAGTTCTCGGGATATCCTTGTATTGGGATATTGCGGTAAAAGGACCAAATGACAGATTTACCTTTTTTGGACGTGTCATGAACGGAGTATCCTAGTTGCCATTCTTTAGGATTGATTACCCAGTGTCCCTCCCGGTAGGGGGATATCTAGCTGTTGACTCAACACTCAATATTGTCTGACTTGGATTTCATCACCTTGCAGAGAATATCGTTTGTTGGTTCACAATACTTTTAGTTAGGTGTTTGCATGATACAATCCACCTTTGGTCTAGTTGCACCTATTTTTTCTAGAAGCTGTTTGCATGTTGGTACTCTGACCATTTTTTGCATCCCTCCACTTATTATAGCACAGCTGCTACAATAAGTGCATTTTGAGGTTGATTTTCTTTGGCCCGAGAGCCTTCATTTTCACTCCCCTTCTTGCACCCTTGGTTGCATTAGGGTTTTGAGTTTTTTATACATTACCATTTTACACATAAGATTTTTACACAAAAAACTTATTTCTCACCATTGAGAATTTTAGACGCTCTCGTCGTCTTCAGGGCGAACTCCCAGAGTTCAGTCTACTTGGCTCTCCACGTCACCGACGCCGAGCCTTATCCCTTGACTCGACACATCGTCGGTCAAACAGACAGTCATCCAATTCTGACGCACCTCACTTCACATTAGATTTTGAGGCAGAATCTGAAAACCCCGCCGAGTTATTACCAACCAACCTCATGGCTAGTACACAATTCGACCCACTTTTTACCAGCACCATAGGTGATACATCCATAGAACCTTCTACTGCGGTGCCATCCATGGCAACAACCACCCCCTTGGGTATGCCTAATATGGGGGACACTCCATTTTTAGGGATGCCCAACACAGGACCACCTCCTATTACAGGTATGCCGAACATAGGGGTCACACCCCCTCTCATTTCCACAAACCCTATCCCAGGAATCACTACTGCTATTCCTAACCCTAGTGTAACCCATGTTGCATTAGGAAACGTTGGCCCATACCAGACCACACCTATTGGAGGACACATACCTTCAATACCTAGCATACCCTTAGGCGTTACTGGACCCCTACATCATACCATCATGACTAGTCATATTCCAGTCACTACGCCACATTCATCTGCTAGCTTACCATACATGGAAAGTCTGAACTTACCAGACTTAGCCAAGTTAACCAATGATCTGATCAGACACAACCTTGCGTGGCCTCACATGCCCACCAAACTCCCCTCCAACATCCCTAAGTTTGAGGGCAAGGCAGGTGAGGACCCCCAGAACCATATCATGTCCTTCCATCTATGGTGTTCCTCCAACTCCATAGTGGACGACTCTGTCCACCTCCGTCTGTTACAGCGCACCTTCACTGGCTCTGTAGCTAAGTGGTATATCGAGCAGCCCCATGGGACCCATGCCACCTTTACCTCCCTTGCCTCGACCTTCTTGCAGTTCTTCCAGTTATCTGTCCGCTATGATGCAGGAGTTGAGATCCTACTGTCTTGCAGACAGAACACGGCCACCCACATCACTGACCACATTCATGAGTGGCGTCGACGCCGAAGCCTCTGCAAAATCAAGTTAGACGACCGTATCTTCTTAGATTGGTTTCTCAAATCCCTCCTCCCTCTCACTGCGAAGGATGTGGCATCCGAAAGACCCCAGTCTGAAGAAGAGGCCATCCTCAAAGCCCAATAGTTTGACCTCATTTACGCCCAATCGGGTTATCTGTATACCATTATACCAGACGCCCCTCGGGGCGAGTCATCCCAACATGATACGCCGGGGGCATCCCATGCCGCTGATGGCATCATTGGTTGTATGGCCTCGCATCCCCAACCCTTTTCCATTGCACATCCTAGCCATGGTCCCGACCTTTCGCGGGCTACATCTTAATCTGGAGCAACCAGTTCATATGCTCCCATGACACATCACCACCATACCACGGACCTTCATGTCCACCTCAGTGCTTTGGTCATGCACCACCTGCATACGCCCCCCTAGTTGCACCTCAACCAATGTATTACCCGCAGCTAGCCCAACACCTCCAATAGCTCAGGGTTACCAACAACCCCAGCAGGTAACTGGACCACCTCCATCCCTGCCCGCTTATTATGCACCACAACCTGCTCCCGCACCTGGGGTGAACCAAAATCCTCCCACTGCTCAAGGGAAAGTGTACACACAGCACAACCAGCCCCAGCACCAGAACAACTAGCGCAACCAAGGTGCGCAACAGAACCATGGAAGAGGACGTAACCGCGGTAATAACCAACAACATCAGCAAGGTCCTCCACCTCCCAATCCTCCACAAAATAACAATGCTGCTCCTCCAAACCGCAATCCGGATCCTAATCCCAAGCAGCCTAAAAATAATAACCTCAGAACAAACCACCCTTGTTCTATCTGCGGGGTCTATGGTCATTACACACATTCTTGCCCACATTTGGAGCGAGCTCGGCAACTCTGGACCGACGATGCCCATCGTCAAGGGCAAGCGGCTCCTCAGCCGCCACCCAACCCTCCACCACCTCAACATCAACCTTTGGTGTTGCAAAACCCCTTTCCAAACCAAGGTGTACTGAACACTCAACCGTTAGCTCCCCCTCAGGGAAACGTGCCACCACAATAGATCACTTATGCAGCCCCTGATCAACCCATGTTCGATTCAGGTACTCACCACTTGTTGATGATGTCAACCGCCGATGCCAACCTCCAAACCCGTCGGAACCAATGGCTCCACCTCTGAATCCCCTCCCGTCGACAAGAACACTAACGTTCATCCCACAGATCAGACGTTATGTATACCTCCGGATCCACTCGATGGCGCTTCTAAAGCGCCTCGCTTCCCACTTCGTCGCATCAACAATAATCCCAATGTTCGTGCTGCGTCAAATTACCACATTGTAGACGACTTAGCCCAGTCTCCTGTAGGCATGTCTGCTTTAGAATTCTTGAAAAACTGTCATTCACAACGCAAGACTTTACGCTCTGCCATTGGCGCCATTGACCCCAATGATTCACAACTAATGGCATTCGATTTGGACCAATCCGAACCACGCCTGCCTTCCACTTTAGCTTTCCAAGTTTTCGTTTCCGTTCGGAATCTTGTCATCCATCGGTGCATTATCGATGAAGGGGCCTCTACATGCGTCATGTCTACATTCGTTTGGCAGAAGTTGGGATCCCCTACTCTCCAGCAGTCCACCACTACATTGCGAGCCTATGACGGCCGTTCGGCTCAACCCCAAGGTCTCTTAGCTAATGTCCCCGTCCAGCTGGCAGGTAAAACCGTGCTCATTGACATTGAGGTCATCAATGCCCAACTCGATTATAACCTCTTACTAGGTCGCAGCTACATGTATGCCATGCGGGCGGTTGCCTCATCTGTTTTCCGTACTATGATGTTCCCCCATGAGGGACGCATGGTCAAGGTCGACCAACTTACCTACTACGATCCCAAGGCCCCCGCCACACCTGAAAATGTTCTCCCCATGGTTGAACAACCTGTTTGTGGTGCAACTACCTCATTCGTTTCCTCAGTAGGACCCGGACTTTACTCCGAGGCGCCGATGACTTCTACATTCCAATCTATTCCACCACCGTCACCGAAGACCCACGTCGCTGACCTCTGTACTCTTTCACAAAATACACAAAAACCCAGTAATCAACCACCCTTGT
The DNA here is from genome assembly GCA_027924585.1 of Larix kaempferi. NCBI lineage: Eukaryota > Viridiplantae > Streptophyta > Pinopsida > Pinales > Pinaceae > Larix > Larix kaempferi. The sequence goes on from BSBM01000729.1 coordinate 14,759,346, forward strand.
TCCCTAAACCACCATTGGTCCCTAGTCACATCGGTGTTACACCCATCCACACAATCCCCTTTCTATTCCCTCCCTCGAGTGTAGTAAGCGCTCCGGTTATGGCTACCCTTAGTCTCCCCGGGTTAACATTGGGATTACCCGTGTGGTATATTTCGCCTCCCGTTCCTCCGCCAACACCAAATGTCATCCTGCAACCAGTGCAACCCATTGTTACTTCTACCCAACCACCTCCCGGTATCACTACTCCTTCGTCATCGACGAATCCCCCTCCACTCATCAGGCCCACTGGGGGCAGAGGCCCACAACCATACACTGCGGTACCCCCACCCAAGGTAGTTAAACCTCCCCCCGTATTTCTTGCTCCTCCAAAATGCTCGTTGTGTGATGAGTTAGGCCATCCAACCCATCAGTGTCCACAGTTACCTGCATTACAGGATCACATGCAAATTCTTGACGACGACCCCAACATCCCAGTGGTCAAAATCAACTCAAACCCCATGCCTTGTGACAAATCACTGCGTACGAACCACCCATGTGCAATATGCGGTATTTACGGCCACTACTCACATCACTGTCCTGACATCCCATCTTACAAAGCAGCTCTCTACGAGATGAACAATTTGGACCTTGAGACGGCACCCCCCACAATTGAGGAGATCTTCCCTCCCGTATCATCCTCATCCGGAGAGATTAACACCATTTATATGATCTTTTCGACTACCCAAACCTCATCAAATGACTTGACCACTCACAACTTCCGCAATAATGAAGAGATTCTCGAGACTCCTATTGCTCCTGATGCCTCTCAGGAAAATACCATGGCCAATATTTCTCCAGTCATCCACATCGACATCTCTGACCCATCTGGTGACCTTCATACCATTACGTTAGGAGCCTCCCATAGTGAGCATGGAATTAGGGAATACAAAAAACTGTTCCAAGAATTCACTGATGTCTTTACTTGGTCAGATACCGAAATTCCTGGCCTTGACCCCGCCATTTATACAATCTCCACTGGATACCCCCTCTGTCCGGTCGGCTCCTTCCCTTGATCCCGTTCACACACATATTCCACTCTGCTACGTCGGTTTTGCTGATGGTGCAAGCCGTTGGTCCCCCAATCTGGCCTCCGCAGCTTGGGTATAATATTCCCCTTCACATGAGTTGATCTACATCGACGGAGTGTGTTTAGGTGCCGCCACCAACAACCAGGCTGAATATGATGCCGTGACCGGTCTCCTGGCCGCAGCTCTCCAAATGAGCATACGTCACCTTAGCATTTTCTTGGACTCACAACTCCTTGTTTCCCAACTCAACAATGATTACCAGGTACGCGATCCTTGTCTATTCAGAAAATTTTTGTGCACTAAAAAAATAATTCGACAGTTTGAATCCATTTTCATTCACACATGTCCCAAGAAACCTCAATAGTGTCGCAGACCATATGGAAAACAATGTACTTGATTGGCACACCAATCAAATAATCCCATAAAGAAAATGCATCCACGTGCATAACATGTGCCTCCACGGGCATATACCAAAACAAAATGTGCATCCACGTGCATAACATGTGCCTCCACGGGCATATACAAAAAATCAAAATTTTGCATCCACGTGCATAACATGTGCCTCCACGGGCATACAGAAAATCAAACATGTCTCCATGGGTGAACATAAAGACAACAAGTGCATCCATGTGCATACACGACTATATACCAACATCATATATATATGTATATACATCATCGTATAGTCAAAACATGTCATAGGTTCCCTCGGCACCTAATATACAAAAATACAACAGCCGTACAAAACAAGCTTCCCCATATGCTCATTAGCATTTGGGGGCAAATACATATCATCTACTCATAACGGTCCTCTGGCGCCTCCTCCGCTGGCCCCACTGGATCATCCCGTAGACGGATCCTCCTCTCAGCCGGCCCTACCGGGTCATCCCGAACACCATCCCTATGCTCTGCCACAAAAACCGTTGTCCTCAACAAGATCGACCGCCACTCACGCGGCGCATCGAAACAACCATTTTTCCAACAGCCATTCTGGTGTCATACGACGTCCGTTTCTAAAACCATTGGTACCATTGGAATCAGCACAGCGAGAACTGCATGACAGTTCTTTCCTTTTCCTGTTTTCACCAGGTCCATTTTTTCACGCCCTCATTGCCTCGGTTTGCGTGCCACATCGATCGTCGTCCATTTTTGACAAGTCTTATATCGCCGTATTCAGTTTTTTGCGCTCGTGATGATGCTTGAGATCATTTCTCGCTCTCATGCCCAGATTTTTTGGGCATTTCTTACCAGGCCCCCTCGTTGCCTCAGTTTGCGTGCCACATCGGCCGTCGTCTGTTTTTGACAAGCCTTATATCGTCGGATTCAGTTTTCCGCGCTCGTGATGATGCTTGAGATCATTTCTCGCTCTCACCTCTAGATTTTTCGGACATTTTTTCCAATGTCACCCATCACCTCGGTTTGCGTGCCACATTGGCCGTTGCCCCCTTTTTGACAATCTTTATGTCACCGGATTCATTTTTCTGCACTCATGATGATGCTTGAGACCTTTTCTCGCTCTCATCAATCCCCTTTTTGTTCGATATAATTTTATCCCTTTTTCGGGCCGAGCAATCCCTTTTACAAAAAAGGCACTTAGGGAGTTTTTGTTAAGCTCTTTTCTTACTCCTAAAATAATGAAAAGATTGCCGAGCAACCTTGCTTCATTTCATGCTCGCTAAACGTATCTGAAAGGGCGTCTACCTGGTATAAGTTTACCCCTTTTTCGGACCTTGTAGACTAATTACGAAAAAGGAATACTCTAGTCACATCAGCTAGAAGAGTTCTCCATTTGCATCATTTTATGCTTTTTCGGGCCTTGGAGACTAACTTACGAAAAAGAACACCAATGGAGTCCACTTACCGCTTTCAGACTCTCTAAACATGAAAGCGACCACGAGCAATCACCATCCTGGGCTCGTAAAACCAACAGGACAGTAATCATAACCACTGCAGAGTCTTCTTATCGTTTTCAGACTCCTTAAAAATGAAAGCACCAATGAGCACGAACAGTCCTGGGCTCACAAAATCCACAGGACAGTACCATTTCAGAGCACACTTTTATCCCTTCTTGGAGCTCATTAAAACTACGAAGAAGGACCCAATGGTGCCTCTTGGCGCCACAACAGATCACGTCTACTCATCTGACAACTTCCTCATTTTGGTCACCTTTGTTCAGAGTATTCTGCAGTATGTCACCCTGAGAACCCCTCGACAGCACCCATTAGCTTGATTCCCCCCCAGAGTCAATACATACCCTTCAGTCCTTAAAAGCAATGATACCCACACCTACAAGTCAGTTCCCTACGCTTCCAGGTCAACCATGTCATCATGCTCTGAACAAAGGAAGTTTGAGTCTCCCCACTATATGACCCCAGTTACTTCCCATCCCCATCAGTACTACCACACTTCAGTTCTACACCTCGCACTCCTATCAAGGAAACATCATTGCCTTGTTAGTTGCTGGTCTCCCTCTGTCGACGACAACCAAATTTATTCCAGAGGATAGACCTAGAGGTCCCTGTGTCTTGGACTCATCACCATTTATGATGAGTGCCTACGAATCATTTCGAGAAGAGTCCTCAGTGCTTCTCCAAATGGTTGTTTCTCACATGCTCGACTTCAACAACTTGATCGCATCGTTGATACTCGCACAGGGTATTGCTCCATTCAGTTATTAGTCGAAGACCCCGGATACCACCCGACTCCTCCACATTTGAGAGTCTACCTATGGATACAACCAGTTATACTTTTCCTATAGATATCCGGGTTGCGCATGGCGACAGTATTCAGATGTACCCCAGATTTATACTCCCTCGAGTATACGGTTACATATACTTCCCAGAGATGGCTCAGAGTCATTACATACCTACAGATGTTGGACACCTTCAGTTTCAACAGTTCACCAGTTATTCCAGTGTATTAGTTATTGAGATCAGTCATGATATGATCATGAGTACATCCGAAAATGATGTCCCCTCTGGACCATTATGATGTACCCGGCAGATGTTTTATGTATTTTCTCAGGTCCCCCCTTCTTGGGACTAATTGTTTATCTATGTCTTAATACGAGCATGGGTATGCCCTCCTTGTCCATTATCAGAGATTATTCTTCATTCATATTGAGGCCATGTAATATTTGTTTATTTTTTGCAGCTTCCAAGGGCCGCGGATCCAGTCTCCAATCGGTCTCTTCTCCTCCCCAAAACCCCAGAAAAAAGACAAAAGAACTATGATGTCTATCGACCATACGATAAGCTCCTGCCCTCACACATCAGGGGGCAATCTGTTAACACCTAAAAAGTGCTCACTAGCTCATTTCCTTATTCACATGACCCATTTGTCCACTTTTCCACCATCTGAGCCTCTAAAGCCAACAAAAGGTCACCAAAAGACCTTAGTATACCCCTTTTCCCACTCAAAAAGATTATTTTTCCTAAAAAAGCATAAAAAACCCTCAAAAAGGGTCCAAAATTCCCCAAAATATTAAAAAGGGAATAAAAATATTAATTTTATTCAAAAAAGAAAAAAGGAGGGAAAAGTACCTAAACCATGTTGGTCAATACCGTTGGTTTCCACAAAACCACAAATGGTATTCCCCACCACCAAAACCTATAAAAAGGTGGTAGGGGCTCCTCATTTTACATCCATCCATATTCCTATCCTCATGCTGCCAAAATCTCCCTTGAGTTTTTGGCCATTGTAGCAACCTTGGAGAAAGGACCCATTGGAGTTTGGAGCTGCTCACCCTTGGAGCTTCTCAACTATCTTCATCAATCGAAAATATTCTTATTGCAAGCACTTGCTTGCCCCCATTTTCAATACAAAATTATTTCTCATATTTCTTGTTCTTGTTTTTTAATTCAAAAATGCACATGCTAGTTTAGTTTTAGTTTAGATTTAGTTTATTGTTTTTGTTTAATATTGAAACTGCTGCTACTAGTTAGCAGGTGCCCATAGCACTCAGCTTGGTTGCAAAACCAAGCCAACACATAGTTTGATCAAAAAACAAGTTACGGCCTCCCTTAACAAAGCTCATAGGTGCTTGGGAAAAGCTTTTAAAGATGGCGGCTTAGCAGCAGTATTAAACTATAATTTCAACTTCAGATCAGAAACTCTCCATAAAAAAATGTGACTTGTGCTGAAAGGTGAGCAAGCAGCAGAGATCAACTCGTAAACCCTTGACATAAAACAAAGTTGATATATGGATCCTTGAGAATAAAAATGAGAAACAAAAGATCCTCATAAATAGAATCCTAAAAGACTTATAGAAGTATCATGATTAAAATTTAGGGTTTCATTAAGTTAGGAAATTACTACTTAAAAATAAAATAAAAAAATAAAAAATAAAAAATACAAAATAAAAATAAAAAATAAAAAATAGAAATAAAAAAATAAAAAATAAAAATTATAAACAATGGTCATAACATAAATCAAGAGTAGGGTTCTATGGTCATTTAGGTAAGGGTACAATGACCCAAACATAGGTGTGGGTACATGACCCATAATAACATAAATGAGGGTACATTACCCATGACCCTTAGAACCAAGGTCAAATAACCATAGTACCCATAAGACGAAAAACATCAAGGTGTAAGTCAAGAAACAACTTAAAGCGGGTAGAAGACCCCACAAGTCAAAGACAAGGGTACCACAAGATCAATGAAAACATAGTGTAAGGATCAAAAGTAAATCACCCAAGGTGGGGAAGGTACAAACAATCATCTCTCTCTCAAATGTACAAATGTTCCATATCACCTGAAAGTTCATCATCACTGTATAAGGAAGGTTCCACACTGGATGATGTGATCATGTGGTCCTCCAAACTACTCCTTAGGTCAAATGTTAGTGGCTTCATCAAGGGGTGGACATTCCCTTGAGAAGACCATCTAACTGAACCATCTCAAAGACCTAGGAGAAGAGGACATCACACATCATCATCTTGGTAACTGACCAAGAACCTCCACTCTCAAGGAATGGATCTCATCCCAAAGCTAAGCTTCAGTCCTAAACTGAGTCAAGTTGATCAACCACCTGGTACTTGACCAGGTTCTTCAGCCCGAGGCTGAAGGTTGATTGAATTCAACATATTGGTAACTGACCAAGTGCCTCCATTCATAAAGAATGGCTCTCAGACCTAGGCTGAGCTTTCAGTCCTAGAATGAATGTTGATCAATCACTTGTAGGACCTACTTGGTCCTTGACCAAGAATATTCTTGGTCCTAGACCAGGATGTCTCTATCTCAACCTGCAAGATCTGCTTGGTCCTCATGACCAAGAAAATGTCTGCTCCCAAACCAGAATACCCTAGAGACAAATAGGGGCCCTAGCCACATGCTAGGGAATTTTCTATGGCATCAACATGCTTGGTCCCCGACCAAGAACCCCGGGATACAGCTTGGGGCCCTAAGGTACCTTCTAGGGTCTTACTCTTTACTCTTCCTAGTTAAATTGACCAAGAGCCCTAGTTAACTGACTAGGGTACCATTCTCTCCGAGAATGGGTCTCGCAGTTGCACTAAAAATTAACACTCCATCTCAACAAGAGAGGCATTCTCAACAACACTAATCTTGTCGAAGACAGAGGCTTAGTCAACACATCTGACAACTGTACAATGTCCTTGTCATGGTGAAAACAACCTTCATAGAATACAAGATTGTTAGAAAACACCTTGATCTTATAGATCCACTTGGAAGTTACACATGACTTCCCTTGTTGTCCAAGAATCACTTTCGACATATCATTATCCATTATTATTTGGATAGTCTCTATCATAGTATCTTTCCAAACCTGAAGTTTGGCTGCCTCCATATCAGTGGCTGATCTTGAATCAATGATATAGCTGCCACTGGAGCATCCTTGGAACCTCTCAATAGGTTCCTTAATGAGATCAACTGAAGGATTCTTGGCCTTCTCCCTCTGCTTCTCTGAACGAGAAGTCTCATGGGCTTCTATATCCGAGTCATTGAAAGACTCCCTCTTGATCTCTGAAATTTTTCAGGGGTTATTTATGTTGGTCACCCTATATGTCAGTTAATTAAAGCTAACACACAGAATGGTCAATATAAATTGTCAAACCCAGGGACGTCTTTTGTTTCAATGGTAATGAGCATAATCTGTGCATAAACATGTCAAGTAGTTGATTTACTAAATGTAGATAATGATCCTACCAATCTATCCAGCCAAACTCACTCCGGAAAGCAAACTAAGCTAATTCACACATCTAAGGAATTGATTGAAACTACCTTCGTACAGAAATCACCCAGCAGTTATAAAATTGAGAATATAAATAAACCAGATTGCTTTTGCAAGAAGTTAAATCCTATAATTATCAAACTACCAATAATTGATCCTATAATTATCACCCGCGTGACAATTTATTCATATGCATACTGTTCCTCATATAAAATGCAGAATTTGAATTGAGTATATATCACAAACCATACATTGGATCCTCATGATTTTTGGACAGAGAGTGGATAATATTATAATGAACAAAATTGGCAAGTTTCAACTCAATTCAATGCACGGATTTCGAAAAACAGCCATCATCATCTACAACCAATTTGCATTTTTCTCAAAATCCGTGATGTGGGTTTTTCTGAAATTTGGTGTGGAGATGCATTGGAATTATAGAAACTTGCTTGCCAAATTTCAGCCAAACCCAGATCGTAGTTTGTGAGATATTAGCTCAGGAAGTTTGCTGCAACACCAGCTGTTACTCCACTAGATTTGTCCACTTTCGCAGCTGTTACTCCACCAGATTTTCCCCCTCCAGCAACTGTTACTCCATCAGTTGTTACTCTGCAGTTGTTACTCCAGTAGCTGTTACTCCGCCAAACCTTCCATTTCACAGCTGATACTCCTCCAAGCCTTCCATTTCGCAGCTGATACTCCTCCAAACCTTCCATTTCGCAGCTGATACTCTTCCAAACCTTCCATTTCACAGCTGCAATTCCGAACTATTGTTCATTATCATCATTTCGCTACCATCATTCCACTCATTTACCATTCACCAACATTTCTTTTCCGACAACTCCTCTGTTGCACTTGATACACATTGATACACATATTGGCATGATTCATAAAGAAAAGGCTTTCTTATACACAGCGACACTTGCTTATACATAGTTGATGATTTATTATTTCCAGTGAGTGTATGGTTTAATTATTGCAGCAAGGAAACATATGATGGAATGAATGTTGTTTACACAAGAACTAACATTCCTTGCATTCAAAAGAAAATATCAGCTATTACTCCATTCCTTGCATTCATAAGAAAATGCCAGCTGTTACTCATACATTTCGCATCATGAAATAAATGTTGTTAACACAAGAACCAACATTCTTTATGGCTATTACACAAGAACCAACCATAAGAAAATTCCAGCTGTTACTCATGTGATACACATCTTGGAAACATCTAAAAGACATCATCAAGCAAAGCCAAAGTTTAGATGCCAAAAGTTCTTAAGCAGATCCATGCAAGGTTGCATGAGGACATGCAACAGGTTTAGTTGGGGAGTATTTTGGGCCTCAGAAATGTCCCATTTTAATCCACTTTACCTTTCGCTATTCTTCACATTTCATCGCCCCATTAACCTTTCATCATACCATTTCCATACATATACTTGGGTTTCATCTTATTATTTTCCACTTTATTCATTTTAGTATTATAAGTGAATTTATGATTAAATATTGGAAAATAACATGTTTTTCACTAATATCTCAAGTATGGGTGAGCTTTGTAATGTGTAGGAATATGGAAGGATCAATTCAAAGAAGACTCCTCGAATATCTCCTCCACTTCATGGAGATATTTATTCAAAGAATATTCCAAGCAGAAGATCATGGAGATTTGGTTGGCATATCTTATTTAAGATGTATGAGAAACATGTGGAGAATTTGTGAGAGACATGTGGAGGATTTGAATGGATCATATTTTGTAATAATAGCAAATTAGTTGAGAGTGGTTGAGAGAATAGTGGATCTATCATTATGAGATGGTTATCTCCTTCTCAAAGAAATTCATGTATAAAAGAGAGTGCTCTCTCTTCATTTTGGGAGATGTAGGTTAATCATAGATTAGGAGGAGATTAGTCTCACATTGTAGAAGTTAGTTTTGGTTTTGTAATATGGAGAAGGGGATTCTCAGCTTTTGTTCATAATATTAGTTTTGATGCTTTCATGATTTGCCATTGATTCTTGTGACGTAAATTAAGTTTTCTTTATTGTTAATGTGAGATCACATGTGTTGTCTAGTTGCTCTTCATATGTTGTCTTTCTTTTATGCAATTTAATTTCAGCAGTGTGTTTCAGCTCGCAACATTAGATTAGCAGTTGTGTGTTTCAGCTTAAGGGGGGATTAGATTAGCAATTTGCAATTAGCAAGGGGGGTTGGATTAGATTAATTCCACTTCATTCCTGCATATACTTTGCATGTGCTTCGTAAGCCTATGAACCTTGGATTGACAAATTAAATGGTTGGGAAAATACTACAATGGAATTAAACGACAATATTTCCACCTAACAATTGAGCTTGGCTGTTACATTTGATTCAAACACACATGCATTAAATGAATTATCCTACACAGTTGACTGTCACATCAATCTGCTATAGCTGTTCAAGATGCAATTATGAACTACCAAAAAAAAAGCTAATTCTCTGTTGCAGCTACCAATAACATCTGCAATAATTCCACACCACACAACAGAAGTAAAACTAAACTACTCTACCTACTTAAACCGGCTATCTCTGTGAGAAGGCGGGCCCAAGCCTTCTAACAGAGACGCCGAGGATCACAACAAATTAAGACACAGAAATGAATAACTCTGCTCTCATATTAATGATGGAAATTGACAGTATCAGTGCTCTGTTACAGCTTGTGTAAAATGGTAATTGTCCAACCCCAGGCTACGAGAGCCTTCTAGAATTTATACAAGGAAAATACTGTTTCAGATCCACTATAATCGTGCAGCAATGAAGATCTATGATCTTCATGCTGTGGAGTTACAGCTAACTGATACAGCCGTATTAAACAAGGCTGTTAATCCTGAAAGATGCTGTTGCTCTGATAATTAATGGATCAACAGACTCAACAACTGGAATGCAACCTGTCTGTTGCAGCTAGGTTCTGTTTCAGTAGAGTCTGTTACAGTGAGGATCTGTTATAGCTCACGTGGAGGATACGCTGTTCCTTGGAGTATGAGGAGCTGGTGCTTTGAAGAGTAACAACTGGCACCACTTGGCTGATACACCTGCGCTTTAGACCTTGACTAAATGAAATCACATAGATCAGCATAAACCAAGGACTAAGATCCATAATCTTTAACAATCTTAGGCATAAAATAAATAAAGCAATAACGAATTATACCTGTCAATATTGTTGATTGATCTGGAGAAAGACATGGATATAGCTCATGAAAGTAGGATGAAATCAGGGAAAAATGATGTAATAAGGATGGCCAAAAAGGTGCATTTCCTAGACCCAACATCTCCCCCCAACTATCCAATTGCATGTCCTCATGCAACAACCTCTCCTAGTCCGAATCTGAGTCTGAGTTGAATCTATGAAGATTTGTAAGATTATAGGCAAATTCTGGTGTCTCCCCTCGAGGCACAAACCCATAACAGGATATCCAATGCTCCCACCACAACTCTTCTTCTTCTAATGTCAAAGCATACCTGTTTCTGTAAGGACTCACAGGCAGCCATATGAGAGGGAATTTGAATCTTAAGCCAATCCACCAAGACCCATACTTTTTCACACACTGCACATATCTAGGAATCCTTGTCAAAGCTTGCCTGAAATTTTCAAAGCCATATGGATCCATTTCCTTCAGAGATGAGGAAGAGTACAACCATCTGTATTCACTACCTTCCAGGGTATCCTGCTGCATATTAAGAATCATTGAGACACATGTGGTAAGGAGTTTATCTCACAAGCTCTCAAAGTATCAGGCAATTGAAGGAACCCTAAGAGATTTAGCATGATTTTCCATGAATGCTTTTGGATCCTGAGGTTCCCCCCTAATACAGAGAGTAGAATTTTCCTCATTCTCGAGGATGGTTTGGAAAACATCTCGCCATCTGACATGGTTAATGACAAAAGAGGTAAATTCCCTCGACTGAACGTCTCCTAGAAAAGGTAATGGATTAGATGGAAAGTCAATATAACAAGCCCTGCCATGTAAATACAATTCACATAACAAATGCTGATCCTCAAAATCACTCTTCAAAAAACTCTCCAAAAATTGAGTAGCTATTGCCACATCAAATGATCTTCCTTCCTTAAGAGCCTTTAATTGAAATAACGTTGTCTGTTCACGGAGAAAGACAGGGTAAGAGGGGTATGGAGCCCTGCAACTCAACAATTCTAAGGAAAGAGTATACATTTTGTCTTTTTCTTGTTGCAGGGACTTAAGTTTCTTCAACCCTTCCAATTTTTCTTGAAGTTTCTCCCATATGAGTTTCTGGAAGAATAACTCCTCAGCCCACTTTTCTCTCAACCCCTTAATGACATTCCTATGTTCTTGGAGAGAGATCATACATGTCTTGAACTGATCAATCCACTTGAGCCATTTATCTAACTCGAGATTTAACCAGAAGATCCTCTTTTCCAGCCTTTGAAATCTTCTGTCTTCTACCTCCTTTTCATCATCAGAGTCAAGATAAATGATTTCCTTGTTTTGGTTTGGCAGTGTAACAGTTGCATACTCTATTGGAGTGGTAGTGGTCTGTTCCCGTGGTGCAGTCTCAGCCATAGATTTTGGGGATACTGGTTCTTGTGTAACAACATCCTTTATTTCCATATCATCCTCAGTCCCCTCAGTCTGTGTTACAGTCTCAACCAATGTTCTTAGGATTGCTGGTGCTTGTGTGACAACATCCTCCTTCTCCGTTTCAACCTCAGCCATCTCAGTTTGTGTTGCAACTATAGCAAATGATTTTGGAAACACTGGTTCTTGTGTAACAGTGTTTTCTTCTTGGTCCTTGATATCAAATGTTGTTGTCTGAGTTGCAACCTCACTAAATATTTTCAAGGGTGCTGGTTCTTGTGTAACAGTCCCTTGTTCTTCAATTTTTTTGAACTGCTGAGATTGTTTTTAGGTTATATCAAGTTTCTCTGGCTAATGAGACTGGTCCTGAAGAAGCTCGGTGTCCCCTAATGGCTGGGACTGTACTGTTTCATCTCCTAAATTCGAATCAGGGATCTCTTCAATTCTTGGCTCATCTTCCCCCATCAATTCATTTTATGGCATTCCTTCTTCCACCTCCTCTATATGTACATGCTTTTGTGATGCAAGTCCCAACACAACAACTCTATGTCCTACTGCAAAAAATATATCTCCACACTCTGGACAAACAGTCTCCCCATACTTCTCATTTTCAAATGCAAAATATGGATTTTCTAATAAGTTTGTAGCATTTGCTAATGTGTTCATATTTTTCTCTGCTTGTTTTCCAACTACTCCCTTCCATCTTTCCATCTCATTTCGCAATATCTACACCTCCTCTTTTAATAATTCATTTTCAAGCAGGAGATTTTCGATTTGAGGTTCTTCTCTGGAAGGTTCTTGCATAGCAGCAGATGACTTGGGGTTCAAAATGGGAATCTCTATATCTACCCCTGTTACAGGTGCTTTCTCTACCACAGGTGACTCCCTATTCTCTCTGACTGCTCCTGCTGTCTCTGCTAAGGGTGCTTCAATATTACCCCCAATTGCATCCACTGTCTCAGCTTCTTCTTCTGCTGCTGCTATCACAGTTGCTTCTGCTGTCACAGCTGCTTCTACTGCTACAGCCGATCGAGTCCTTCTTTTTCTCACCATTCCCACTGGATGTTCCTCGCTTCGTACTGCTACTGGTGCTTTGATAGTTCTGGTTCTCCTTTTCTTTGCTGCAGTGGGTGTCTGATCCCTGTTTCCTGATCCTTCTCTTCGTTTCTTTGACACAAGGGTTCTTTATCTTGGTATTTTCTTCTTCAATAATGGTACCCCTTATCTCTGGAGAGGACACAACCTCCAAAATTTCCATAATCTCTTCTTCTACCATTCCTGTCTGATATCCTTCCTCCTGAATTCCCATTTTTGCAATTGCAGCTTCTACTGTCGCAGCTTCAACAACTGCTCCAGTTTCAGCTTCTTTTATTTGAGTCTCTTCTTCTGTATTTACAGCTTCTGATTTTTCTGTCCCCTGATCCATGGTTCCCATCACAATTTCCTCAGCAACAAGGTTTTCTATTGATGCTGCTTCTCCCTTGTTTACTTCCTCTCCGTCACTGGTATGGTTTTCTAATGCTCCAGCCTCCCCCCAACTAGATTTGAGGAGCGTCGGTCCTCACTATCTTCACCAACACCCTCCATTTCTAATACAGGTTGTATGATTGGCCTATCTCCAACCATAAATTGTTCCCAGGTTAAATTACGATTTGCAATGGCTCTTAGGACTAGTAATTTAACTAGGCCATGATTAGTAAGGGAGGAAACTGGGTGTTGGGCGGTTCTTGCATATCCAGCCATAGTTTGTAGGGCTTTAAGCAGATAAAATGGTATATTCACCAAATTGCCATGGCGAAAATGAGGCAATAAGGGAAGTTCAGAGAAGGAAACAATTTGGTACCTACCTCCACAAGAGATGTATATTTTCACAAAGATTGCCACTTGATTCCAGGGTGGTGGTAAAGATACCAGTTCCAGCCCATGGCGCTTTGGAATAACCTACTCTCCAACTGCCAAAAAATCCCTCACCGCATTTGCATTATGTGCCTTCCGTTCAAATAACTTCTTCCCAACCAGGGGTAAGCTAGTAACCTCGGCTATGATTTCTTCTGTAACACCCACATGCAGTCCCCTGACCTCAGAGTGAGTATAAGTCAGGTCGAGGGAAAATTGCAATGCAGTTTCTGTGTGGAAACCGTTCAACTGTTCAAAGTATGCCATCCAACTTGCTGCTGTAAAAATATTAAGGACTTTTGTATTGGCATGTACAACTTCTGTATTTACTGGCTCATGTCGGACTGGGTTTCCCATTTTAATCCCTCCTCAAAGTTCAAAACAAACACAACAATTTCCAGTCTAGACATGGAAGTTGAAGTTTTACGAACTTGCAAAGGGTCGTTGGGGTTCAAAAATCAGGTTTTAGGCAAGTTTGCGCTAGTATGAACATTCCATTGAAATGATGAAGTTGGTAGAATTGGAGTAACAGGTGCAAATTGGGTAAGGTGACGGGAAATAAATACAACCATGACCTTGACATAATCCATAGAGGTTAATTCATATGGGTTCGTTAATCGAGGGTTACGACAGTACATAATCGTTATTACCATATTTCATTTTCTGCCAAATCATGTAAAAGATGCGATCCGTACCTTTGCGTTTATGAGTTTGAGCCATGGATCAATCATTACAGCCGGCCGTCGTCCTCGCGGGTATGAATGCACATGTGCTAAGTGATGTGGCCACTGCCACTTGGGATGCCAACTACTTAAGGAACCCAAAATTTTCCTTCGTGGCAAACCATGATTGGATCTTGTGGAGCGAGCGTAAAATTGATGCCTAATCAAATCATTATTGGCATCATCAATCGGAGAGCATACAAATTGGCGGAGTCATAGCAGCTAGACTTAGCGAAATAAGCGAAAATGGCGAAGTCGCAGCTGTATAGAAGGAATGGAAATGAAGTGGAAAGAATAGAGTCACAGCTACTAGATTTAGCAAAATAATCAAGGATAGCAGAGTCACAGCTATTAGATTTAGCGGAATGGGCAAAGGTAGCGGAGTCGCAGTTGCTAGGTTTAGCAGAATGGACAAAGGTAGCAGAGTCGCAACTGCTGGAAAGGGGTAAAAATGAAACGGAAATAGTGGAGTAGCACCTGCCAAACTTATAAATATGAGTGGAAATAGCGAAGTCACAACTGCTGCATTTGGCAGAACGGGAAAAAGTGGCGGAGTCGCAGCCACGGAAAAGTGAAGTAAAGGGAAAAAGGTGGAGTCATAGCTGCAAAAATAGGAAGAATGAGCAAGGGAAGGAGTTGCAGCTGTGTCAGGATGAAGTAACAAGCAAATTTTAGCTAGCTGTGGAAGACTACGAATCTTCCATCTTTTTCAGAGAGCTTTATTAAATCAGGAAACAATCTGGGGTATCTGCAATCGTCTGGCCCATTCACAACTGCTATTCTTTCAATTAGTTCATGCACACAGTTCTTCAAAAAAAACCGATCAAGTGCAAAAAATTAAAATAGATAAAATACAGAATGAAAGAAAAACCAATTATTTATGTACAAAATATGTATGGAAATTGCAGCTTTTAGGAATTCATAAGGTTTGAGAAAGATCCCTGCCCTAGCGTTAACTGATACTCTGGATCACCTGTAACTTGCGAAACGAACGCTTCCCTTGAGATCGACTTGTGATAGAGTCACAGCTGATGACTATTTGCGAATAATGGTACTTTGTTTTCATCAATGGTGATCAACCGGACTGTTCCATTATCAAATACTCGATCCATCTGATAGGGTCCCAACCAACGGGTGTGCAATTTGCCTTTAAAGTCCCTTATAAACCATGAATCATACAACATGGCCCAGTCCCCCTCTTGGAAGAATTTCTTCTTTATAAATCGATCATGCCACTTAGAGCACTGTTGTTGGATCAAAGCTATATGATCTATTGCAGCTGTGCGCTTCTCATCCAATTCATCAGGTTGATTCTGTCAGTTCCTCTGTGCCTCTGATAAATCCAGGTTTGCTTCCACAGCTGTTTTCAAGGTTTTGATTTCAAATTCAATTGGAATTTTTTTTTCTTACCATACACTAACTCATATGGGGAAAAACCAGTGGTGTTACGCCACGTAGTACAATAGGCCCATAGTGCCTCTAGAAGCCTTTCAGCCCAATCTTTACGATGGCTCTTCACTGTTTTTGTCAGAATAGCCTCGATAACCTTGTTTGTGCTCTCCACTTAGCCATTGGCCTGTGGATGATATGGCGAGGTTATTCTGTGCTAAATATGAAATTTTTGTAACAGTGATTCCATCTTGTGAGACACAAACTGTGGTCCACCATCTGTAATGATCTCCTTAGGTACTCCGAACCGAGTAAAAATCTCTTCATACAGGAAATCAATCACCGCCTGATCATTGGCCTTAAGCAAGGCTATAGCTTCTACCCATTTGGTCATGTAATCTGTGCAAACCAAGATGTGAACTTTCTGCTTTGAGGGAGGGTTGATAGGCCCTACAAAATCTAGAGCCCACCTATCAAACGGTTCAACCACAAGCTATGGCTGCAAAGGAATCTCATCTAATCTGTTGGGTTGGCCCATCCTTTGGAAGCTATCACATGTATGAACATACTTCTTCGCATCCCTGAATAATGTAGGCCAGAAATATCCCATTCTCAAAACTTTACGACCTATCCTTTTGTCAGCAAAATGTCCCCCACAGGGCTCATCATGGAAAGCTTTAAGAATGCTAAAGATTTCATTTTCTCTAACACATCTTTTGATCTCTAAATCAAGCCCTGTGTAGAAAAGATGGCCATCAATCCAACAGTACCTAGCACTCTGTTGTATGATCATTCATTTTTATCTCTTTGACAGATGTGCTTGAAGCTTACCTACAGCCAAAAAGTTAGCAATATCTGCATACCATGGGGAATGAGCTGATACTGCAAACAAATGTTCGTCAAGGAAGGAATCTTCGACTGGTAAATTGTCATCACTATTAGTAAGTCGAGATAAAAAATTTGCAACAACATTTTCCTTTCCTGGTCTATCAATAATTGTGATATCAAATTCCTCTAACAGTAACAACCATCTAGTAACTCTAGCATTCGTGATCGGTTTATTCATTAAATACTTGATAGTAGAATGATCAATGTGCACAAAAGTAGAATATCCAGTAATATAATGTCTAAATTTGTTGATGGCATAAACAATGGCAAGAAATTCTTTTTCTGTGACAGTATAATTTAGTTCAGCACAAGACAAATTTTTACTAATGTAGTAAATGGCATAAGGAGCATTACCTTCCTGCTGTCCCAAAACTGCTCCAATGGCAGTATCTGAAGCATCTGAAGAAATGTGAAAAGGCAAAGCCCAATTGGGCCCTCATAAGATGGGTGCTGTAGACAGCCTTCTCTTTAGCTCAGTAAACGTTGTTTGGCATGCATCATTCTAGACAAACTGTGCTTCCTTCATCAACAGGGTGAACAAAGGAGAAGCTAGTTTGGAAAATTTTTCTATGAACCTTCTGTAATAGCCAGCATGCCCCAAGAAGCTACGTACATATTTCTGTGTTCCAGGAGTTGGTATATTTTCAATTACCTTGATTTTGGATGGATCTACCTGGATACCATCAGAAGAGATGAAGAGCCCTGACACTATGCCTTCACTCATCATCATGTGGCACTTTTCAGTGCTTAAAGAGAGCTAGCTTTGTTCACAGTGTTTCAAGACCTTTTCTAAATTTTTCAGTGCTTCTTCATAACTATCTGTTGGTTGTGGAGCCAGATCTTCCAGTCTCATAGATGATATTGTCTTAGCCGTGCACCCCGGAGGACTATATACCCATTCTGCATTTTTAGGGGCTCGGGGGGCTGTTTTCGCCAGTTGTTTTGGGGGCCCATGGATTTGGGTATCCCGTGGTATTTTCCCATTGTATTCCCCTATAAAAGAAATATATTGTAATATGGCTAGGGAAATATTTATTAGGTTTTATGCGTTGTAAAGATCTCTGAGATTTGTGAAGAGAGACTGTGAGACAGTGAAGAGGAAGTGCAGTGGCTGTGCTGCAGGTTGTATCCCTTCACTTTGCTGGACGGAATAATAATAAGGATTGGCAACTTCAGTGTGGACGTATCCCAAGTTGGGGTGAACCACGATATATCTATGTCTCTCTTGTAATGTGTGTGTGATTATATTTGCATTTCTGTTTATTGTTATTGCTCTGCGATCTTGTTTTTCTAACAATTGGTATCAGAGCCGAAGGTCTATTTGGCAGATAAACCTGCAGGAAGCTAGGGTTTCTGGTTCGAGTGGGAGCAATGGCGGAAGAAGGAAAGTTTAAGGTCGAGAAGTTTAATGCCCAAAAATTCCAATTATGGAAGATGCAAATGGAGGACTATCTGTACCAGAAGGATCTATTCCTACCGTTGGGAGGAAGAGCAAAGCAGCCGATGACCATGAAGGATGAAGAATGGGAGGTTCTTAATAGAAAGGCTTTGGGAACAATACAGCTGAGCCTGGCTTCGTCGATGGCTTTCAATATCTTGAAAGAAACGACAATGGAGGGTTTGATGAGCGCACTAGGTAAGCTGTATGAAAATCCCTCGGCCTCCAACAAGGTATTTCTAATGAAGCGTTTATTTAATATGAAGATGTCTGAAGGTGGATCTGTTACTGATCATTTAAATGAGTTTAATACAGTTACAAATCAACTAAGTTCTGTAAGTGTGAGATTTGATAATGAGGTTAGGGCTCTTCTAATCTTGTGTTCATTGCCAGAAAGATGGAATAGCTTGGCCATGGCTGTAAGTAACTCTGTCTCTGGTTCAAACACCTTGAAATTTGATGATGTTATTGGTGTTATTCTTAGCGAGGAAATGTGAAGAAAAAGCACAGATGAGACATCAGGTAATGCGTTGACCATGGAGAGTAGGGGAAGACAAAAGGAGAGAGGAAAGAGCCAAGGTAATCGTGGCAAGTCTAAAATGGGAAGATCCAAGTCTAGACTGGGAAAAATAGAGTGGTGGAACTATGGAAAGAAAGGACATCTGAAGAAAGACTACAGATCGCTAAAGAAGAAAGGAGATGCACAGAAGGAAACTACTCAGGAAGCAAATGTAGCAGGTGATGTGTTACAAGATGCTTTGATTCTTGCATTAGATAATACTAGTGATTATTGGGTAGTAGATTCAGGAGCTTCATGTCATGCTACACCCATAGGAAATACTTTCATGAGTATGTTCCTGGCGATTTTGGACATGTTTTATTGGGTGATGATGAGCCATGTAAAATTGTTGGAATGGGTAAGGTATGGATAAAAGTTAAGAATGGAACTGACTGGCTATTGAAAGATGTTAGGCATATTCCTGCTATGAAAAAAAATATGATCTCAACAGGGCAGTTGGGAGATGGCGACTGTCTATCTACATTTGGAGAAGAGTGGTGGAATATCACTAAAGGATCAATGGTGATAGAAAAAGGAAACATGATAGGTACGTTGTATTTATGTCCTCATAATACTGACCATTCTATTTCATTAGATTCCACAGGAATAGATACAGCATTGTGGCATCATAGGATTGGCCACATGAGTGAGAAGGGGATACAGATTCTCCACTCAAGGAAGTTGCTGCTAGATTTGAAGCAAGTAAGTTTGGAATTCTGTGAAAACTGTGTTTATGGAAAACATAAGAGAGTCAAATTTCTCAGGGTTGGGAAACAGAAGAATGAAAAGTTAGAGCTAGTGCATACAGATGTATGGGGACCGGATCAGGTACAATCTCTTGGTGGCTCTCATTATTATGTTACATTTATTGATGATGCAACTAGGAAAACTTGGGTTTATTGCATTAGACAGAAATCTGATGTGTTTGCTACTTTTAAGAATTGGAAAGCTTTGGGTGAGAATGAGACAGGAAAAAGGTTGACGTGTCTCAGATCTGATAATGGAGGTGAGTACTGTGGCAAGGAGTTTGATAGTTACTGTTCATACCATGGGATTCATAGAGAGAAGACAGTCCTAGGAACACCACAAGAAAATGGTGTGTCAAAAAGGATGAACAGAACGATCATGGAGCATGCAAGGTGTATGAGATTGCATGCAGGCTTGCCCTTACAGTTTTGGGCAGACTGTAAATACTATTGTTTATTTAATAAACAAGGGACCTTCAAGTGCTTTGGATGGTGGTATTCCAGAGGAGGCATGGAAAAATAAAAAGGTAAACTACTAATTTCTGAGAACGTTTGGTTGTGAAGCATTTGTCCATATTGATAAAGAAAATAGAACAAAGCTTGAAGCTAAATCCAAGAAATGTACCTTTATTGGATATGGGGTTGATGAATTTGGTTATCGCTTATGGGATTATGAAAATAACAAAATCATTAGGAGTAGAGATGTGATATTCAATGAAAAGGTCATGTATAAAGATCAGTTGCAGGGAAAGAAATAGGAAAAGGAAAACACAGAGTACACAGTACTTGATGAAATTAAAGAAAATGAAGTTCCAAAGGTGCCAGAAAATCAAGAACAGCAGCAAGTACCTGGAACTACTGCAAGTGTAAGAAGATCTACCAGGTTAAGTAGACTCCCTGAACGATACTCTCCTTCAATGTATTATTTATTGATGACTGATTCTGGTGAACCAGAATGTTATGAAGAAGCAATGCAGGTGGAAACTAGAAAGAAGTGGGATCAAGGCATGAATGAGGAGATGGACTCATTGGTAGGAAACCAGACTTGGGATCTGGTTCAGTTGCCTGCTGGTAAAAGAGCATTGCAGAACAAATGGATTTACAGGTTGAAGGAAGAAGAAGGAGGTAAGAAGCAGTACAAGGCCAGACTTTTTGTAAAGGGTTTTGCACAAAAGAAAGGTATAGATTTTGATGAAATATTTTCTCCTATTGTTAAGATGACTTCAATTAGGACTATCTTAAGTCTAGTAGCGGTAGAAGATTTGCATTTTGAACAATTAGATGTAAAAACAACCTTTCTCCATGGGGATTTGGAGGAAGAGATATATATGCAGTAGCCACAAGGGTATGAGGTCAAAGGTAAGGAGAACTTGGTATGCAGGTTGAAAAAGAGTTTGTATGGCTTGAAACACGCTCCAAGGCAGTGGTATTTAAAATTTGACAGGTTTATGACAGAACAAGGTTATAGTAGATGTCATTCTGACCACTGTGTTTATTTCAAGAAGCTAGACAATGAAAGATATATTATCTTGTTATTGTATGTGGATGACATGCTTGTTGCAGGGTCTAACATGCAGGATATAAATGTACTCAAAAGGAAGCTAGCTAATTCATTTGCGATGAAGGATTTGGGTGCTGCAAAGCAAATCCTTGGTATGAGAATAACGAGAGATAGGAAAAATCGCAAATTGACATTGTCTCAGAGTGAGTACATACGAAAGGTGTTGGAGAGGTTCAGAATGCAGAATGCAAAACCAGTAAGTACACCTTTGGCTAGCCATTTCAGTCTAAGTAAAGAAATGTGTCCCAAGACATAGGAAGAGACTGATTACATGTCCAAGATTCCCTATCAATCAGCAGTTGGCAGCTTGATGTATGCTATGGTGTGCACAAGACCAGATATTGCACATGCAGTGGGAGTTGTGAGCAGATATATGAACAATCCAGGTAAAGAACATTGGAAGGCAGTACAATGGATTCTCAGGTAGTTGAGAGGTACCACCACTCAGGCATTATGTTTTGTAGGTTCAGACACTGTTCTACGGGGATATGTTGATGTAGATATGGCAGGTGATAAGGATAGCAGGAGGAGCACCACAGGGTATATGTTTACTATAGGTGGAACAGTAGTAAGCTGAATTTCGAGATTGCAGAAAATTGTTGCACTTTCAACAACGGAAGCAAAGTATGTTGCTGTTACAGAGGCTAGTAAAGAGATGATTTGGTTGCAGAGGTTTATGGAGGACTTGGGTAAGAAGCAGAAGGATAGCAGGTTGTATAGTGATAGCCAGAGTGCCATTCATCTTGCAAAGAACTCATCATTCCATTCCAGGACTAAACATCCACAGCTCAAGTACCATTTCATACGCTTTGTTATGGAAGATGAACTGTTGAAGCTGGAAAAGATACATACTAGCCAGAATCCTGCAGACATGTTCACAAAGGTAGTGAATAGAGAGAAACTAAGTTCTTGCTCGGTTTCAGTTGGCCTTCTAGCATGAAGGTGAAGAGGAGAAATTTTCCAAGTCCAAGTCCAGCAAGCGCAGCAGCGGTGGAGTTGCTGTGATCAGTCTCCAAGTGGGAGATTGTTGGTTGTGGAGCTAGATCTTCCAGTCTCATAGATGATATTGTCTTAGCCGTGCACCCTGGAGGACTGTACACCCATTCTGCATTTTTAGGGGTTCGGGGGGCTGTTTTCGCCAATTGTTTTGCGGGCCCATGGTTTTGGGTATCCCATGGTATTTTCCCATTGTATTTCCCCTATAAAAGAAAGACATTGTAATATGGCTAGGGAAAGATGTATTAGGTTTTATGCATTGTAAGGATCTCTGAGATCTGTGAAGAGAGACTATGAGACAGTCAAGAGGAAGTGCAACGTTTGTGCTGCAGGTTGTATCCCTTCGGAATAATAAGGCAACTTCAGTGTCGACATAGCCCAAGTTGGGGTGAACCACGATATATTTGTGTCTCTCTTGTAATGTGTGTGTGATTATATTTGCATTTCTGTTTATTGTTATTGCTCTGCGATCCTGTTTTTCTAACACCATCTCCATATGGAGTAAAGTCATCCATAAAAATTTCCATGCAATCATTCACCATTTCCAAAAAGATTCCAATCATTTCTCTCTAAAATGTAGCTGGTGCGTTGCACAACCCAAAAGGAAGTACTCGGTAGGAAAAAGTTCCCCAGGGGCAGGTGAAAGTGGTTTTGTCCTGATCTTTTGGATCAATCTGGATCTGGTTATAGCCACTAAAGCCATCCAAAAATGAGAAATACTTTTTCCCAGACAAGGTATCAAGGACCTGATCGATGAAAGGTAAGGGGAAGTGGTCCTTCTGCATTTCTTTGTTCAATTCTCTATAATCCACGCAGACCCTCCATTTCCCATTCTTCTTTGGCACAATCACAAGTGGAGAAACCCACTCACTGTCTGAAATTGGGTATATGAATGCTGCTTCCAAAATTTTTTGGATTTCTTCTTTCACTATGTCTCTTAGGTTTGGTTTCATCCTTTGTTGTGGTTGACATACAGGCCTCGATTCGCTCTTAATATAAATGTGATGGGTGCACAGATGAGAAGGAATTCCTTTCATATATGTGTACTCCCAAGCAAAAGATCCCCTACACTGTTTCAGCAGAGTGACTAGTTGTTCCAGCTCGCTAGGTGCCAGATTAGGATTGATATTCAATGTTTTTCCTGGCCCAATTTATACTAGAACACTCTTCGAATTCTTAAGTACTGGAATTATACTGTCATCACCGATTAGAGTTTCTTTTGTAATCTTTTCTTGTTCTGTTGCAGCTAGAGTACTGTCCAAGATCTGATAGACATTTTTATTGACTGATGTGGGCTCACTGATGAAACTATTAATGGCATCATCCTCTGTTTCATCTTTAAACGTTAAGGCTCTCCCTATGGTTAGTAATGCATGCACACCCTCTTCCTCCTCCAAGTCTGCCCATAATGGAGTCTCAGCTTCTGTGCTTGGTCGAGCTAGAGGGTACAGGGTTAGGCTCTTGATCTCAGTTCCGTTTGAAATGGTCATAGATCCTGATTGATAGCTGATACAGGCATATGCTGTGGCCAACCACTGTCTTCCAGGATCAGTGGGTGTCCCCCCAACTGGGATTTCGGTTATAACACCAAGAAATCCGTAGGGTATTCCCATGAGTCAACTGAGATCACGAGGTTATCTAGGATCCCTTCAGGCTTGATTGTTGATCTATCAGCAAGTTCCAAAACGGTAGGGGTTGGACGAAGATTAGTGAGTCCCAATTTCTTCAAGGTTTCTATGGTCATAACGTTAATAGCTGTTCCTAAATCCACCAAGACATTTGGAATTTGTGTGTTCCCTATGTGTAACAGTCGGGTTCCTAGGGTCATCATATTTTGCCAAAGGGGCCTTCCCCATTATTAATTCTGAAAGCTTTCCCAACACGTGGACAGTGGGGGGATCCCTAGGCATTCTTCCTGGTTTCTTGACACATAAATCTTTAACAGTATTGGCATAAATGGGCACATCATGAAGGGCATGTAGCAGTGGAATTTTAACATACAAAATTTTTAGTTCTCCCATGAGATCAAATCGGGGCTGTTCCACTATTTTTTGTAGGGCCAATCATTTAGGGTATGGTGGTTCTTTATTCAACTGTGTAGGCTGTGACACATCGTGTGTTACTTTCTGATTTTCAACTATTGTTTCAGTAGGAGTATCAACATCCTCAATGACGGGGCTTGCTGAATTAACCATGTTCTCATAGTGATGATTTACTCCAGTTTCAATCATTGGGGATGAAACATCCTCAGTAATAATAGGTTCCACCACCCTCCCTGATCATAATTGTATATCATTGTAGGGAATTTGAGTGATGGAAT
Source organism: Larix kaempferi (assembly GCA_027924585.1). NCBI lineage: Eukaryota > Viridiplantae > Streptophyta > Pinopsida > Pinales > Pinaceae > Larix > Larix kaempferi. The sequence continues at coordinate 14,783,704 of BSBM01000729.1, forward strand.
ATGTAGGCATGTTGGCAGTCTCAAATTGATGGATTGCTTTATTGTTTGGGTTCAGGTTAGGTTGTGCAGGTAGCTGTGGTCGAAGTGGTGCATTCATAGGTGCGGCATTGTTTTGGAAAGGGAGCTGTGGTTGCTGATATTGTTGGTGCTGATACTGTTGATGCTGATACTGTTGAGGAGGGTACTGTTGATACTGAGTCTGGTGATGGGGAAAGTTATTTCCTTGGTAAGAATTTCTCCAGTTGGAATTCGAAGGAGGATGGTTTGACTGCTGTGACCATGGTGTCCATGAATTAGGATTTTGCATTGGGTTCTAAGATGGATGCCACTGGTTGTTAGAATAATGTGAAGGGAATTGTGTATTCATATTATGCATATTGTTCATTCCATTCATATTATTCAGAAAAAAATGCTGGGTCTGGACTCATACCTTGATTTCGAGGCTGCCATGGTTTTTTCTGTGCCATGAAGTATGCTCGCTCCACATCTGGAATATATGCCTCTAGTTTTTATTTGACCTTAGGTAAGGAAGGACATTCCTTAGTATCATGCTCGAGTTCACATATCCTACATACCTCTGCTTTGTCCAACGGGAATTCCTTCAGTGGGTGCTTTTTCCTACATCTAGGGCAGAATACACCAAGTGTAAGATCTTCTACCACTTGCTTATGCTTTGATCTTATGACATCTAACTTTGAGGAAATGGAGCTCATCATGTCTGTTTTAAAATTCTCCAGTAAGTTGCCTATTTTTGCTCGAGTGTCTCCTCCACTAGCTGACTTCTGAGTCCTAGTGAAGACATCTTGGTCTCGGTCTTTGTCTCGTTTGCTGGTTCTAGAGGATCCCCTGGAGTACCTTCGACATAATTCAACAAAATTTTCAAAAGGTTCTTTCGAGATATCCCTTTTTCCCAACAGATTTAACATATCAAGGCAATCTTCTCTAATTCCTCTTAGTAAGATAATCTTGAACACATCCTTGCCAATCTCAGCATGACCAGATATTTGTAAATTGTACAGCAATCTTTCCACAAAGTCCTCCAAACTTTCTTCATCCTTCTGAACCATTTTAAACAGCTCCTCTTTTCTATCCCTAGTTTTGCAATATTCTTGGTACTTAGAAAGGAAGGTGTTTTTCATTTGGTCCAAAGTAGTAATGGTCTCACGACCCAAACTCATGAACCAACGTAGAGCATTTCCCTTCAAGGTGGCTGGGAATAACTTCAGCTTCTGAGCACTAGAGGTGTAATCATAGATGCCACAGAGGATATCAAACTCAAAAAGAAACTCATTAGGATCCTCAGAGGACTTACCATGAAAATTCGGGAGAATTGATGGTGAGATATTCTTCATAGGAGTTGCTCCAGGTATTTGGAGGATAGGGAATTCTAATGTAGCCACAGTATTACTAGGCTGATTATTTTCTCCTTCTTCCTCCTGGTTATTCCCATGTTCATTCTCACCCTCTTGTTCTCTACCAACCATGGTTCTAGTCCAAAATTCAATAGCTTCCTTTATACGTTCTTCCTCTGCTTTAGCTTCTTCCTCTCTTCTCTCTTCCTCTGCTATTCGGCAAGTCTCCAACCACACCTCTTTGGTAACTCTGGTTCCGTCGATATGATAGATATCATCTCTATTTGGTGCACCTACAGCGCTTCCCTTATCTTCAGGAGGTTTACTTTCTGCAACAGGAGTTGAAGGTCTTGTTGTATTCTCCACGGTGGATGCTGAATGTTCGAGATTGGGAGCAACAAAATTTCCCTTGCCTGTAGAGTTCCACGGTGGTCTAGTGGAAGAATCAACTCTAGCAATTATCTCATCAATGTATGTGTGTCTTCCCTGATATGCATTACGACCTCAACCTCTTCCACCTGCAATGTTAGTATTCAAAGGGGGTTCCCGATTTGTTTTTCTTGTATTCATGCATGCTGTAAATAATTGAACTAAAATAAAATAAAATGAAACTAACTACTAACTCTGTCTATATATTACCATCCCCGGCAATGGTGCCAAAATGTTGGTCACCCTATATCTCAATTAATTAAAGCTAACACACAGGATGGTCAATATAAATTGTCAAACCCAGGGAGGTCTTTTGTTTCAATGGTAATGAGCATAATCTGTGCATAAACATGTCAAGCAGTTGATTTACTAAATGTAGATAATGATCCTACCAATCTATCCAGCCAAACTCACTCCAGAAAGCAAACTAAGCTAATTCACACATATAAGGAATTGATTGAAACTACCTTCCTACAAAAATCACCCAGTAGTTATAAAATTGAGAATAGAAATAAACCAGATTGCTTTTGCAAGAAGTTAAATCCTATAATTATCAAACTACCAATAATTGATCTTTACCAAAATGATCCATCCAGCAGCTACTGTTACTCAATCCTAATCTGCCTACTTTAAAGCAATTGAAGATACAACAGTAACCAGAATCTAAGCTTGGACTCTAATTGATAATTACTGGAAATCCTAGAAAGCATAAACAACTGAAAGATATTGGAATTGAGCTTGGCTGTTACAACTGATTCAAACACACATGCATTAAATGAATTATCTTACATAGTCGACTGTCACACCAATCTGCTACAGCTATTCAAGATGCAATTATGAACTACCAAAAGGAAAACTAATTCTCTGTTGCAGCTACCAATAACATCTGCAATAATTCCACACCACACAACAAAAGTAAAACTAAACTACTCTACCTACTTAAACCGGCTATCTTTGTGAGAATGCGGGCCCTGGCCTTCTAACAGAGACGCCGAGGACCACAACAAATTAAGACACAGAAATGAAGAAATCTGATCTCATATTAATGATGGAAATTGACAATATCAGTGCTCTGTTATAGCTTGTGTAAAATGGTAATTGTCCAACCCCAGGCTATGAGAGCCTTCTGGAATTTATACAAGGAAAATACAGTTTCAGATCCACTATAATTGTGCAGCAATGAAGATCTATGATCTTCATGCTGCGGAGTTAAAGCTAACTGATACAGCCGTATTAAACAAGGCTGTTAATCGTGAAAGATGCGGTTGCTCTGATAATTAGATCAACAGACTCAGCAACTGGAATGCAACTTGTCTGTCGCAGCTAGGTTTTGTTTTAGTAGAATCTGTTACAGTGAGGATCTGTTCCAGCTCACGTGGAGGATACGCTATTCCTTGGAGTATGAGGAGCTGGTGCTTTGAAGAGTAACAGCTGGCGCCACTTGGCTGATACACCTGTGCTTTAGACCTTGACTAAATGAAATCACACAGATCAGCATAAACCAAGGACTAAGATCCATAATCTTTAACAATCTTAGGCATAAAATAAATAAAGCAATAACAAATTATACCTGTCAATATTATTGATTGATCTGGAGAAAGACATGGATATAGCTCATGAAAGTAGGATGAAATCAGGGCAAAATGATGTAATAAGGATGGCCAAAAAGGGGCATTTCCTAGACCCAACAATTGATTAGAGCTTTAACAACATGTCCTGATACCTTGTAAAGGTCCCCCTCACGGACACCAATCTCAATAGCTGAGCTCATATTTCCACCTTTAGTCCATACAAGTACCTTTCCTTTTGAGAAAGCTACAGAGAACCCCTTTTCTTCTAAAATTTCCACTGAAAGAACATTCCTCTTTAAACCAGGAACATATAAAATTTTCTCAACATGAATTAACGTACGTAAATCAAGCTTTAAGGCAGTTGAACCAAATCCTTTGATTTCAAAGGTACTTCTATTTCCCATACCCACTTTCTCATTAAACTTCTTGACCTTGTAACCTACAAGAGCCCTTTTGTATCTAGTCATATGTTTGGTGGCCCCACTGTCAATCCACCATGAGTCTGATGAGTTGGAGATGGAACCCGAGAGTGTTGAAATCAAGAAGAAATCTCTTTGATATTTTTCTTTGGTCTCATCTTTAGATTTCTTTTGTTGAGGCTCTTCTTCTTTTGTAGAAGTTGAAGCATGATGCTTCCCTTTATGCCAATTCCCATTAGGAGGATTTCTACAAACGTTTGCATAATGACCAAGCTTGTTACATTAAAAAAATATTACTTTTGAATTATAAGAGTGCTTACCTTGAGGTATCTTACCTTTGTCTTGGTGCCGGGGGAAACTTATTTCTTTCTTTGTCTTGGCAACAAGAGCATGATTCTTTTCAGCTGGAGGCCCAGATCTAATGTAGATTCTGCCTTCTTCTTCTAGGAAATCATGCCACAACCTGTCAAAGCTTGGTTGTGTTTCTCTTCCATTCATTGCTGAAAGAAACGCCTCCCAAGATGTAGGAAGACCATCTACTGCTGTTTTCACAATATCATCATCATCTACTTCAACTCCAATTCCCATGAGTTGATCTTTTATCTGAGCAATCTTAGAGAATAAAGTGGCAACTAATTCCTTCTCCTCCATCTTCAATGAACGAAGATGCTTCTTCAAGACCCGCTTCTGAGTAGGTGCCTTATTCTCACAGAGATTTTCTAGCACATCAAAGCATTCCTTAGTTGTCCTTAGAGGAGCTATTACATGCATCAAATTATCTTTGACTGATTCAAAGATGAGACTCTTTTCTTTAGCTTGATTCTTCTTAAATGATGCTCTTCCTTGAGATGTTGTGGGTTCTTACACAACCCTAGTGACCAATTCATCCGAGTCACTCTCCTCCAAAATATTCAATACCATAGCCTTCCTAGCATTAATGTTTGAGGCTCCTTTAATCCTATCTTCTTCCTTTACTGAATTAGAAGCCATCTCAAATCCTTACAGTCAACTTTCCAAGTACACCTGTAAACCCATAGTCAAGTTGAATAGGGGGCACAAACCCTTACCTTAGGATCTATGTAGATTCTATTAGCGTGCAAAACAGTGTTAGCTACAAGACCTAAGCTCTGATACCATGTTAATTTTTTATGGACTTAGGGTTTTATGCAGAAGAATAACAATTCAATATACTTTAATGCAAAAATAGATAAACAAGTACTGAAACTAAATGTGAAATCGTACATCAGTAACTTCTAACATAATTTTCATCTCTTTCAAATTCACAACTTTAACACTACCCAATTGGTCACTGTGTTAAAGTAATCTTCAGTAACATGTAATTAATACTTAAAATAATCAACTTGTTAGTAGTAAAAGAGATATATGAAGATACTTACCTGGGTGTGAAACCTTTCATGTAGAATACTCATAAATGTTACTTTTAGAAAGGACTGAGCCTCTCAGAGGCCAATCAACACTAGGAATCAAGTGACCCTAATAAAGGGTTAGTACAAACCTGAGAGAGAGATGATTGGGTTGTGGTACAGTAAAACAGGAGTGGTCAAAGGCAATCATAAAACACAGTTACAGTCTTCAATACAACATAGGTCATCGAAGTCACAATAGATAAAAATATCAATCAAAGTCTCACCACAGATAGATATGTATACAGATAAAAATCGACATAAACAAACTAAACCAAAAAATAAGTCTTAGCATGTAGATCTGGGAAAAAGCAAAGTTCAACAACAACATATGACTTAGAGCTCAAATCAGTCTATCCATTCAAATTGTGGCCCTCTCAAATAGAATGTCAATAAGCAGATAAAGACTCAAGAAACTCATGGTCTCCACAAATGAGAACATAGTAGGGTAAATCATACCCTAAGGCCTCATGACCTCCACTAAGAATAACCAGTAGGCAGAAATGGTATCGCAACAGGTAGATCAGACCCCCATCTAAGTCACAACAAGCAGATTGAAACCCTCATCAATCAGATCGAACTTCAAGCAGGGCTCAAGCAGATCAGATCTCAAATAATTAAAGAAGGCAGATCGAAACCTAAACAAATCACAAGAGAGTAGATCGTATCTACACAAGTATATCAAACCTCATAGAAGCAAAACAAACTTTAACAAACAATCCATAGTTTGATAAAAAATTGGTTACGGTCTCCCTTAACAAAGCTCATAGGTGCCTCAGAAAAGCTTATAAAGCTAGATGCTTAGCAACAGTATTAAACTCTAATGTCAACTTCATATCATAAACTCTCCATAAAAAAATGCGACTTCTCCTGGAAGCTGAGCAAGTAGCAGAGATCAGCTCGTAAACCCTTGACATAAAACAAAGCTGAGATATGGATCCTTGTGAATAAAAATGAGAAACAAAAGATCCTCATAAATAGAATCATAAAAGACTTCTAGAAGTATCATGATTAAACTTTAGGGTTTCATTAAGTTAGGAAATTACTACTTAAAAAAAAATAAAAAATAGAAATAAAAAAATAATAAAAAAATAAAAATAAAAAATAAAAAATAAAAAATAAAAAATAAAAAATAAAAAATAAAAAATAAAAAATAAAATAAACATTATAAACAATGGTCATAATATAAATCAAGAGTAGGGTTCTATGGTCATTTAGGTGAGGGTACAATGACCCAAACATAGCTGTGGGTACTGTTATCACCTAAATTGTAGTTACCCCTGTGGATGTATCCATTAATGGATGGCAATAGGGAAGGGAAACTCAAAAGGTGCAACCACGATCACCTCGACCTCCAATAGATGGTTGTCATGCCAGTTGAGGGAACCTTTTCTTTATGTTATCTAGCCCAGGAAACAAAGGGGGAGACCTGATCTACTCCCGACAGGAGAGATCAAACCAAAACACCCAATCAAGTTAATTCTAAGTGAAGTAAGGTGTATGGTTTATCCTAGACCTAAGGATGAAGTCACAAGACAAGTGAGGGGTTCAATGAGTATAGCTTTGGTTCATTGTTGATGTGAGAGTGACTTATAATATTTAAAGATGACAAATTACCTTTGCATAACTTCTTTTAACTTTAAGGTTAACTACGCACAAGTTACCTTCACATTCCTATCTAGCTGCGCACAACCCAATCTTAAACAAACTTTGTATAAATGTATTTCATGCTAAAACCTAAGAACCGAAACATATGAAGAAGTTACTGTGCAGTTAAACTAAGGATTTTAGAAATACTTGGTAATCTTGATTTGATTTACAGACTGTAAATGTAAACAACATTTACGCAGGTCAATATGACATAGATGTGCGGGACGCATAAACCAACATTCTTGAGAAAGAATACATAAAACTAAAGACTTATATATATTACCACTGTAAAACAAAGTAACTTTGCCGCACTTATAGAGAGATGAGATTTATTTCAATCTTTTACTTCTTACACAAAGCTTGGGCTCTTCATACATTTCACGGGATGAGTTTCTTCTCCTTTCACTCTTCTTCCCTCACATACATCTCTATCTCTATCTCTCATCTCTATCTAATCTTCTGAGAGTGATTTTCATTTATACACAAACTTGGTTTGGCTTCTCCTCGAAGCTACAGGGGTTCATTAAATACTGTAATAAATTCTACCTAAGAATTTTTTATACGCAGAATACTAAAGTGGTCACATCAATACTAATTTTACATGCGCCGGATTGGCTGCAAACTAACTGACTGATTGACTGATTTCTGACATTGCAAACTGACTGAGTGTCTGATCGAGTTGGCACATATCAGATACGTTATCAGCTCATTAATTACAATATTTCCAACACTCCCCCTTAATTATGAGCGGATGGGGATCATTAAACAAAAATAAAATATTACAAAATATTTCAGAGCTGCGACATGCTCTGTTCATGACATAGTTCACTGTGCAGAACTTGTCACTCCCAAACAACTTCGCAGGTATTGGAATGTGTCCCTTGCCAATGGTTTTGTAAATATGTCTGCTACCTGATCTTCAGACCTGAAAAATTCTAAACAGATTTCCTTATTGTTTATCAATTCTCTGATAAAATGATACCTTGTGTCGATGTGCTTGGTTCTCTTGTGGAACACATGATTCTTTGACAATGCGATAGCTGAATTCTTGTCACAGTATATGAATGTGGGTTCTTGCTGATGTTGCGACAGATCACTTAACATCATGCGCATCCAAACTGCTTGACATGCAGTGCTTGTAGCTGCGACATACTCTACTTCTGCTGAAGAAAGAGTTACTATGGGCTATTTCTTTGAAGCCCATGATACAACACCTATTCCTACATGAAATGTATTCCCATATGTGCTTTTTCTGTCATCTATGCTGCCTCCATTATCGCTATCAGTGTATCCAATGAGTTTCAAATTTTCTGAGGTTGAATACAAAATACCAAAGTCTTTTATTCCACTTACATACCTCCGAATTCTTTTACCTGCTTGCCAATGAGACTCTTTTGGTGACTCCATGAATCTTGAGATTAAGCTGACTCCATACATGATGTCTGGCCTTGTTGCTGTAAGATACATAAGACTTCCAACGATCCTTTTAAACAGTGTGAGATCTACATTGGATCCATCATCATCCTTGCTCAATTTCAAACCTGTTAGTACTGGTGTCGGGGCTGTCTTACAGTTTAACATATTAAATCTGTTCAAGACATCACTTGCATACTTTGACTGAGATATAAATATACCTCTTTCATTCTATTGGACTTCAATGCCCAGAAAATACTTCATAAGCCCCAAATTAGTCATTTCAAATTCACTTTCCATGACTGATCTAAATTCTTCTATGCCAAAATCACCAGTAAATATTAAATCATCTACATACAGGCATACAATTAGCTTATTACCTTTCTTGTTGATTTTTGTGTACAACGTTGGCTCACATTCACTAATGTGAAATCCATTCTGAATGAGGTAAGATTCAATGCGACTGTACCAAGCTCTAGGAGCTTGCTTCAAACCATAGAGTGCCTTCTTCAATCTGTATACTCTATGTCCTTGTCCTGGAACTTCATAGCCTTGTGGCTGCTCCACATATACTTCCTCTTCTAAATAACCATTTAAAAATGCAGACTTAACATCCATTTGATAAACAGGCCATTTCTTTTGTGCTGTGATGGCCAAAACTGTTCTGATAGTGTCCATTCGTGCTACAGGTGCAAAGGTTTCATTTGAAGTCTATGCCAGGCTGCTATGTGAATCCTCTTGCTACCAATATTTCCTTGTGCTTCTGCACATTTCCATCAGCATCTTGCTTGGTCTTATAAATCCATTTCACGCTTATCACATCCTTGTCCTTAGGAACATCAAATAATTCCCATGTTTGATTCTTCTCAATGCATTCTATTTCTTTACCCATGGCTTGTGCCCAAACTTTATCTTCAACAACTTCTTCAAATGTTAGAGTATCATTAAATTGAGAAAATAATGCAAAAACCGAGAATGAATTAGGTGTACTTGATACGAACCGTTACACCAAAACCTTGAGATGTTAGTGAAGGCCGCCCACTAGGATCTTAACATCCCACCACGCTCTGCAGTCCAGACTCTGGGCTGGATGTGCGCCCGTACGGTGGTGTCCCCTTTGCATCGTACGAGCCCCATGCGAACACTGCAATGCCGGTGTTGCCACCCGCTCTGTGACTTGAACCTGGGTGGAGGCTTTGATACCAGATGATACGAACCGTTACACCAAAACCTTGAGATGTTAGTGAAGGCCTCCCACTAGGATCTTAACAGTACTTGTCTCATGTATCTCGCGCAAAGTCCTTGTCCTTGTCAGAGTTGCTGGTGTCGAGCTGCGCAAACTGCTTGATGGAGTTTGCTGCACACTTTGTGTGCTTGTCAAAGTAGCTTGAGCTGCGACTTGTGTCGGAGTTCTTTGTGCTGAAACATGCTGCGCAGTCCTGGGAGTAGACGGAGTTGCATAGTTCTGATTTACATGCGGAGTCTCAACCACATCTTCTGCGTTGTCATCATGTTCAACATGTGACACGATTTTCACATTCTTCTCCATAGTTCCATACCATGCTTCATTTTCTACAAATTGAACATCTCGACTGATAATAACTTTTCTAGTGATAGGGTTATACAACTTGTATGCTTTTGTGTCTTCAGAATAACTAATAAAAATGCAATTTTGTCCTTTATTGTCTAATTTTCTTCTCAACTCATCTGGAACATGCGTGTATGCTACACAACCCAAAACTTTTAAATGTGAAACACTATGTTTCATACCTGTCCATGCTTCCTGTGTAACTTTTTTCTTCACACTCTTCGTCGGACATCGATTCATGATGTATACAGCAGTTTCCACTGTTTCAGCCCAGTATTCATTTGACAAATGCATGGCTGCTAACATACTTCGCGCCATCTCTATAATGGTTATGTTCTTCCTCTCTACGATACCATTCTGCTGCGGTGTATACCGCACAGTGAATTGCTTCTGTATGCCATGATTCTTGCAAAAATTTAAGAAATCATTTGAGACATACTCACAACCTCTACCTATTCTCAATATCTTGTTGCTGTAACCACTCTGCTTCTCCACAAGTGTCTTGAACTGCTGAAAACAACTAAACGCATCAAATTTATGTTTTAGAAAACATAACCATGTTTTTCTTGTGAAATCATCAATAAATGTGAGAACATAAGTGCATCCTTCCATGAAAGGTGTTTGCATCGGTCCACAAATATCAGAGTGCACAATTTCAAGTAGTGTGTGAGCTCTGTATACTTTCCGACTGGAAAAGTCTCTCTGTGCTGTTTTCCAAAAATACAGCCTTCACAAATTCTCTCTGGATTTTCAATCAATGGCAATCCTTTCACCATGTCCTTCATATGCAGTAGCTTCAACCCACCAAAATTCAGGTGTCCAAATCTGAAGTGCCATAACCAGGATTCATCCTTTATTTATGTCTGAAACACAACTTGCATTTCGCTGTCTTTTTCTTTCTGTGTGCAGTGAATTTTTGCTTCTTTTCTTTCTGCTTTGAACGTAGATCCATAATTTTCATTTTGTTTTTCATGAACAACTTGATTTTTTTTTTCCTTTTATGTTTGGTCTTATCCTCAAAGGAAACAAGTGATTGCTTGTCATTGGCACTTTTGCAATTAACTGATTGCTTGGATATATGTCTTTGATCACACAATGTTGTCCTATCATGTGAACTTTGTAACCATTTTCCATCAGCTATCCTATGCTCATCAAATTATGTTTCAGACCTTGAACATAATAAACATCAGACATAAATTTCTGCTCCCCCCGTTTTGTTAGAATATCAACAGTACCCTTACCCAAAACAGTGACTTGAATATTGTTTCCAAGTGTGACATCAGTTTGAACTGATTTATCTAGACTAGAAAATAGATTTAAATTACCAGTCATTTGATTGCTACAGCTTGAGTCTAATTACCATATGTAATTTGGAATTTCTTGGACAACATTGCATTCCAGCGGAGATGCACATGCTAAGAACAATGATCTGTTCGGAGTGATGTTGTTGCTTGATTGAGCTTCACCTTGCTTTCCTTGGTCATACTGCTTCTTCCTGCATTCATATGCAAAGTGTCCATACTTCTTACAGTAATGACACTTAATTTTTGATTTATCAAACCTTTGTCCACTTGACTGAGTGGGAGTTTGATTCTGACCTCTACCAGCGACATGCGCAAGGCTGCTGCTGCGACCTCCTTTGAAAGAACTTCGTCCTCTGTCTCTAGAGTTTGATCTTCCTCTGCCTCTTCCATGACTTATGGATGACTATGCTGCGAATGCACCTTCCAGTGATGTATCTGAACCACTGATTCTATGTTCATGATTGAGTAATGAGGCTTGCAACTCATCAATAGTAAATGTGGACAGATCTTTATTTTCCTGCAGGGTCACAACTAAAGATTCAAATTTCTTTGGCAGAACTCTAAGAACTTTTTCAACAACTCTTTGAAAACTTAGAGTTTCTCCATGAGATTTTATTTGATTAACCAGACCAATGACACGAGTATAGAACGAGTCTATTGACTCTGTATTTTTCATTGATAGAGATTCAAAACCTCTTCTAAGAATTTGAAGTTTGGCAGTCTTTACCTTGTTTAAGCATTGATAGGAAGTTTCCCGTGTGTCCCCCGCTTCCTTAGCTGACTGCGCTGCTGCTACTCTTGGGAGTATGGATTCATGTGTTTCTTGATGTATGTGAAACAACGATTTTCCATCTTTCTTCCTCTACTCCTTTAGAACATCCTTCTCATCTTGTGTGAGATTGTTGTATGCTACTAGATCTGCTGGTTCTGCATAACCATGCTGGGCTATTTCCCATACATCTTGACCTCTAAACAAAGATTTCATAGTTAGAGACCAATATTCATAATTTTTACCAGAAAATATTGGAGTTTGCAAATTACCCGAAGTGGAAGGCATTCTTAATCACTTTTCCCTTATGTAAATACAATTTCTACTTTCTGTAAACCAGGCTCTGATACCAGATCAAGGGAAAAGGGGAACCTGCGCAGTCAAAAGGAATTGACCTGCCCGGTAAATAAATACTTTCTTTTCTTTTCTTTTAGGACCCGCGCTTCACTTAGAAAATACTTTGGTCTAAATTATTTTGCCAAATAATTTTCTTCACAAATCACATGTGCGGAAATTACCTGCGCAATTTCACTTTTTACTGCGCAGGTGAACTTTGCTGCGCAACTCTCTAACCTTGCGGAACTTGACTTCACAAAATATTTTGTGGAATACTTTACTTTGCATGAGCTTCGCACTTCATACAAATTATCTTTGCATAAATTCTTTTAACTTTACGAAGGTTAATTACGCACAAGTTACCTTCGCATTCCTATCTAGCTGCGCACAACCCAATATTAAACAAACTTTGTATAAATGTATTTCATGCTAAAACATAAGAACCGAAAAATATGAATAAGTTACTGCGCAATTAAACTGGGGCTTTTACCACCGTGAAATACTTGGTAATCTTGATTTGATTTACAGACCGTAAATGTAAACAACATTTACGCAGGTCAATATGAAATAGATGTGCAGGATGCATAAATCAACATTCTTGAGAATGAATACATAAAACTAAAGACTTATATATATTACCACTGTAAAATAAAGTAACTTTTCCGCACTTACAGAGAGATGAGATTTACTTCAATCTTTTACTTCATACACAGAGCTTGGGATCTTCATACATTTCACGGGATGAGTTTCTTCTCCTTTCACTCTTCTCCCCTCACATACATCTCTATCTCTATCTCTCATCTCTATCTAATCTTCTAAGAGTGATTTTCATTTATACACAAACTTGCTTTGGCTTCTCCTCGAAGCTACAGGGGTTCATTAAAGACTGTAATAAATTCTACCTAAGAATTCTTGATATGCAGAATACTAAAGTGGTCACATAAATACTAATTTGACGTGCACCAGATTGGCTACAAACTGACTGACTGACTTCTGACATTGCAGACTGACTGAGTGTCTGACAGAGCTAGCGCATATCAGATACGCTATCAGCTCATTAATTACAATATTTCCAACACCGTTACGGATGAGAGCCATGGATTGCATGTGAAACAAGGAACACATTATTGATGGATAACCAAAATCTCAACACGATTTTGCTTAATTTTTTATACCAGGTCGTCGGATTGATACCCTTATGTTTGTTATATGGACAAGGTAATGCTCATGATGCCGCACAAGTTAAGTTTTTGACTCCATAGCAAGAAAACAAATTGTCGGTGATGATAGAATCCAGTATGTTGATCATTTGTGCACTAAATTCAATTTAATTCTCCCTAATCTACTTCAATTGACATGAGTAATGAGTTAAAACAAGATTACATGGGTTCTCTTTCATGTAGTGTCGCTCAGACTATCTGATATTTGCATTTACCAATGGGATCAGTGTATCCCAGATATTTTCTTCCTTCTCGGCCAGATTTGTGCCTAATATTAATAAGCACCACTCTTAATGATCAATTGTTTTCGAAGTATTTCAATGGTTATCCTATCATTAATGGTTACTTGAACAAGATCTTTTTTGGTTCACCGAAGGGTGGTAATATTGATTACTCATCCAACGCTTCAAGAACTAAAGAATGAGTTCTTCTTGGTGAGCAAATCAATTTAGCTAGTGCAGTTGCATTTGGAACGATTTTTTCTTTTTGGAAAAACATTCTTGAAGTAGGCCAGCATCATGCATTTGTTGTTATAAGCGACAGTTGAGAAAGTGATATACATTAGTGATTGGAAATGGATTAGTTTAGGGTTTTAGACAACCTACATACTAGATAAAGTGGGAAAGCATGCAATACCACTTGGTTCAAAGGTTAAATTTCAAACGAAGGTTGTAATGGGACATGGACTGATAGGATACCAGTGTAGATTAGGCATTCTTGAGGATTATAACCTACGACGATTCAGATTTGTAGATTTACAGTTCACTCTTTTTTTATTTTACCCAACAATTCAATAATTTTAATGATGGTACACATCTACATAGTAATATGAAATATTCCAAAACCTTATCAACGCAAAACTATGCAGTGAACCATATGAAATGATTTATATAGATTTACAGTTCGCTCTTCTTCTTTTACCTAACAATTCAATAATTTTAATGATGGTACACATCTACACAGTAATATGAAATATTCCAAAACCTTATCAACACAAGTCTATGTAGTGAACCATTTGAAACGATTTATATAGATGTAGGTCTAACACAAACATTTTAAATGAGTAAATGGATCATTATTCCAACATGAAATATGAAACTCAATAGATTAATCCCAACCATTTTCTTTTTGAATCAAGACAGTTCTATGACAAAAAATTAAACTCAACAATTTCCTTTTTTTTTAATCAAAGACATATCTATAGAAAAAATGAGAAAATAAAACAGGGAGCCCTCATGGTCCTAGCATTTGAACCATGCTCTGATACCAAATGTAATGAACTCAAATTTATAAAAACCAGTAACAACAAAGAACCAACATGCAAAGGAGATATGAATAAAAAGCAGTGGATTCATCAACAATTAAAAAAAATATTCTATGAAAACTTAAAGAGCCTTACCTGATTAGATGACCTGGTAGTTACCTTGACAACTCCAATTCCCGCAACTGAAGGTGGGAGGGCGACTATCCACCCAGCCAACCCCCAGCCAATGGCTGAGGCCCTAGAGCCCCCAACAATTAACCCTATTCCAGAGCTTGCTTGCTTTCCTCTTTCCTCTTCCTTGGCTCCTCCAAAGCTCTCCTTCCAAAATTCCCAAAAGACCAAAAAATATCCCCCTCTCTTCTTCTCCTCCTCCTTTTATCTCCCCTTTCTCCCCTTTTTCTTAATTTTTTTTAATGCAATTTGTTTTCCTTCATTTTTATTTCATATTCCTTTTTTTAATTTACCCCTTTTTTATTTTACATTTCATTATAAATATTCCCAAAATATGCATACATGAGGGTTGTTACAAGGTTCCACCCCTGAGCTGAGGCTACAAATTCACCAAGAGAATGATTAAGGTTGATAGAAAAAAAGGAAATGGACAGGTGAACATAGTAATTCCCCACTAGGTTATCTCTCTTAGCTTGGCACTCACCAATTTCACACCAATAACATGGTTCTTTATTTCCAGATCCAAGAACTTGGCTTGGACTAGTTCCACACCAAACAATGCAGTCCCTTCCTTGGTATCTATTCCAAAAACACAATAGTGAAATAAATTACACTAGGACACCACTATCAATCAATGCCTAGCATTTCCACCGAGGAAAGTACACACATAGTTCAACATTTCACTAGTAACTCAATTATGGTTTTAATGGGACAGTCATCACCCATCAATTATCAACTATAATATTTTCAACTTCATAACAAAACTCGAATGAAAAATTTAGAACCCATACCCCCAATCCAGGTAGAATGGTTCACTAGTAAAAGACCAAAAGACACAATAGGCCTTCACCACCCTAAATTATTCACGCATGCATGCTTTAAGATGCATGGCCAATTTTCCCCACACGATCTCTCCCAAAAGATTCACGTTCCAGCTTAAGCCACTAATCCTAATTAGCGCATAATTAAGGAATAAGGCTAGTAAAAAGGTAATGTTACACCTAAAATATTCCCATCATGAGATTCAGTGTATACACCTTTGGAGTTACCTTGATTGAGTGATTGACCTCGAAGGATTTGTACCTATTTTATACTAGGTTTTGAGAGGTCGTCGCAGGTTGCACTCCGGCAACATGCGATGTCGCACCTTGCTCAGTTACAGGGTGCAACGAAGTTAGTTAGAAGGAAAAAATAGCTTCTTCGAGCTCCTTCTTGAAGCTTGCTGACTTGGAACCTTATCCGTGACCTCTTGGGAGAGTTGGTACTCGATTCCTAACACCTTGGAAAGATCCCTTAAGTCTCTCCTATCATCTCTCACCCTATCCTATCCATACCCTATCCACTTAGTCCTATTTAAATGAAGCTCACTCCCATTCTAAAGGGAGGAAGTCTATGGTATTCTTATGCTGGTGAAATCAAGTCCCACATATCTAACATTCTAGCTTGGGGAACCTTCACTTCTCTCAAGGAGCTTTGGAATGGCTTGTCGGAAGGAGCTTGCAGCGTTAAGGCAATGGTTGTAACCTTCTTCTCTATTGTACTTCTCCACTTTTCAATACAGTTAATATAATTGCTTTCCATAAATGTTGTCTCTTCGATAATGTTTAGAGTTCTTCTCCTTAACTGTTAACTTAGACCTATCATATGAGATACATGCTTTCGCTTCTCATGGTTTGTTACATGTTCAACAGGGTATAGCTACTCACAATTTGGCAGTGCTGGAGCATTGGATCAACGAAGGAGAAAGGGCTCTACGAATCCAAGGTAAGCGATCTACTTTTACATTTGTACTTCTACACGATCTAGGAAAGTAATCTATGTTCTGTCCTATTTGTTCTAGACTTACGTTAAGCTAGGGAGATCAAGCCTTGAGTTCACTCTCGGTAGATTCTCCGCAAAACAAATCTGGCGACCATACTGGGGATAGTTCATTTTGTCTTAATAGTTGTCAATCTGGGAGTCATTTTCAGTTGATTGCTTGACACAAGCCTTTTATTTGTCACTTGCTTCTTGAGTCGTATTCACCATCAGATCTTCACATCGAAGACTCTGATCTACTTCCTCTGAGTTTATACTATTCATTCCCAAACCATTTCATGGCTCATTACTTGGAGATCTGATCCATTTCAGAACTTAGATCTCGCTTGTCTCACCTGGTTAGTGAAAATAGAGCAACACTATGTCTTTCCTGGTCTCTGTTCTTTTCCTGTTGCTCACTCGTCGCAGTCCTTTCATTGGTAGACTGTGACACCGTCGCACTTCTTGCACTGGTGAACTGCGACGTCGCACTATGTACAAACACAGGGTGCGCCGATTTGTCGAATTTGACATGTAGGCATCCCCTCTCCATCTTTTGATTTGAGCTTTGGTTTGCTGTATGAACTTCCTCTGTGCTGCAAGATCCAACCAAAGATCCCATCTTTGATTTGTGTGTCGAGTGTTTGGCTTGGTTTGGATTGGTTTCGGGTTCCGTGTTGGACAAGTCTAAGAACTGGTAGTGGTGGATAATTTTGTCTCCTCCACCTTCATCCACTCACCTTTGCATTCCCTCCTCTCCATTAACTGATCTAGTTACTTCATTAGATTAGCTCCCAGATCTCATTTTCATTATTCTTTTGAGCTTGGCTTGCTTGGTTTGCTTGCTACTGTTTGATTTTGAGTCTTGTGTGTCTTTTAGTCTAATTGAGTGCTTGTCTTTTCTTGAGTTTTCTGAGTATACTGAGTGTTACAAGTAGTGTTTTCTTTTTAGTCATCTAGATCTGGAAGCATAGTTGTTATCGAGTTAATATTTTGATACATCCATTGAAGAGTTAAAAGTGTTTCTTTCCATCATTTCTCAAGCATTGTTGAAGAAAATTTGTGCATTGGAATGTTTTGCTCATGCATTTTTTTTTGGAAAAATTGAATGAATGTGTGATCAGTTGCATTTTTCTTGAATTATGAATCATTCATCTTCTTGAAAGACTCGAAGCATGTTTCGGTTTTTGCAAAGTTAGTTCCATGCTAAGGAAAGATAGATGCATTTTTAATTCTTATCACTTTTAGATCATTGAAAGTGAAATTGAAAAGCTTGCATACTCCATCTTGGAATCCTCTCTTTTCATTACCTAGAGTCATTTTGCTTTGAAAAGAAAAAGAAAAGGAAAAAATGTTGTGATTTGGATTAGTAGTGTTGTGATTTTTGTGTTTCGTTGAAAAAGGAAAAGAATGTTTCAGTATCATTTTTCGTAGAGTTGGGATTGTGTTGCATTGCATTGCTTTGGCAAAGTTATTGGAAAGAAAAAGAAGATTTCTCCTTCCCATAGGTAGCATTCATCGAAAGAAAAGCATACTTTTCACATGTAGCTAGGGCTTGCATTATGTTCCCAATTATGTACTCACCTCATGCATTCACCTAACCGTCCAAGATAAAATTAACGGTAGAACTAGGGTAAAATATTTAGAAACTTGTGTGTAAGTTAGAGACGTGTTCCGACATTGTTAAGCGTGGCAGCTGTCGTTATTTGCCAGCACTATATCCCAGGGGTATTGTAGTATTCCACGTACTTATCGGTATATCGAGCTCCTTCACGTACCCACCAAGTACCATAATCCATACTTGGCGTATATCGAAGGGTGTATCACGTACTCGGTAGTATATTGGGAGGTCTCTTGCCGAACGGTTGTGCATTAGACAACACCACTATGGATTTGAGCTCCCACGTACCTTGCATATATCGGGAGACACCACTAGGATTCCTGAAACCAACTGAGTTAACCATTTGGCCGTCTTGGAAAATCAATACACCGAGAATAGCACTTGGGGAGATTATCATGCACGTACTGTCCAGGTAATCGGGTATGTAGGCAAGGGTACGGTCCCAATCCTCCTTGTCGCGTCATATTGTTGGACCCTGCAGTATATAGCGGTTTGCGATGCCTTGATAATCCCGTGAGGTTCTAGACTTTGAATCCACTCCGTCACATAAGTCTGCTATTTGCCTTAGTTTGAGTAGGTTTTTCTGGGCTGCTTTTCTTTTGAAGAATACCCTTAGGAGAAAATTTTTGTTTCAGTCACTCTGACTGACTTTCCTTGGAGAAGGTCCCGCAGAATCCAAAAATTACCACCCGAATATCCCCTTAACAAGGAGGTAATTTTGAGGGTGAGGATAATTCCTCATGCCAGGGTCGGGTCACAAGAAGTGGAAAACCCTACTTTGAATATTGGAGGACATTTGTTTCCACATACTCCTCCGGATTCCCCTGCCTCTCATCCCCCACAGGATGAAGAAGCAAAAGTTCCCACTTCGCAAGACCTCTCTCCTGTTATGCTGGGAGAACCTGGATCATTGGAATGGATAAATCAACCCCAGGACAACCTTGCAGCAACTGTTGGTCCTTTAGCAACTTATTGGACATCTTCTACCGGTCACCCAATGGCTCATTTTGCCATTGCACCCCCGCTTAACGAGACTTCTATGGATGATCCTTAGCTTATTTCTCCAACCAATTGGCTCACTTTCCATCCATGGCTGAAAGGTGTCAGAATTCAAGTCTCCAACGAAGGGTTGAAGACCCATCGTTACCCCCTTATCAACCAATCCCAGGTTGCTCTTTATCTTTCGAGTCCCTGGAATCATCCACACAGTGCGCAACCACTGCTGAAACTGGTCAACCATCCATGCCTGCACAGGTATCTCCCAGGAAGGAGACTAGTTCAGTACTTCCTACTACCCAAACGATTGAACAACAATAGTCCAACAAAACCGTTACTACAGCAGTTACTTTACCAGCTCCTCCCCCACCTCAAAATTCGAGGGGAGGATACTCCATTCCCCTGGACTATCTCATTGGTAACGTTGTTACTACAGTAGCTAATCAATACCCTATGTTGGTTCAATCTTTGAATAGTGGTTAGCCTATTGTGGCTGGGGGGCAACCCCCATTCCCTAACCAGAACGTAGGCGGTGGAATCCCCAACGGACCTCCCCAACCCGCTAGACCATCCACCATGGGATTATCTCATGTTGGGGGGCCATCCAATGTAACTCAACCCTCATGGAGTCAAGCGTATCCAGGATCTATTAACCCTGCACTGGGCCAATCTATTCCCGGAAACACACCATACGGGATACCCTATCCCGAAAATCCCTACACTCTATGGGGGAAACAACCCGTTTTACACCATGGACCCCAACAAACTATCCCTCAAGCGTCATCACCCCCGATCAGTCCCCCCCCACCTCTTGCTGGAGGCGGCAGGCCCCAACCTAACTTAGGAGGGGGCGGACCTCTCCCTTCTGGAAGAGGTCCAACTCATTTTACCAACAACAGTCCCCACCCTTCCGGTGGTGGCGGGAATGGTCCACCCCCCCCCCAGGTGGAGGCGGCGGAGGACCACCCTATTATGGTGGAGGAGGACATTTCCCTTTGGATGGTGGAGGTGGTCCACCACCCCCTCCAGGTGGAGGCGGTGGCGGATCGAATTATCATGGTGGTGGTAGTGGTAGTGGAGACCCTCATCCTTCCGGCAGCAGAGGTGGTGGGGGCCCCCATCCTTCTGGAGGCGGAGGTGGTCCACCACCCCCTCCAGGCGGAGGTGGTGGCGGGCCAGTGTATTATGGTTATGGACCTCCACCTCCTCTCGACGATGGAGGCGGACCTCCACCTCCTCCCAATGGTGGAGGTGGACCCCCACCTTATTGGAATGGACCACCTTATGGTGGCGGACCCCCTTACAGTCTGGGCGGCACGCCCCCCAATAGCCAGTTTCCCCTTGGTACACCCTACGGTCATACTGGTCCTTACACACCTTATCCATACTATCAATACGCGCAGCCTAACCCACAGCTACCATTTTTGGCTACCTTGGACCTACCCAACCTATCTTGTTTAACCAATGATCCCATTTACCACGGGACTAATTGGCCACCTATTTCGGTGAAACTTCCATCTGATATCCCGAAATTTGATGGTAAGCAGGGTGAAGATCCTAAAAACCACGTGATGAAATACCATTTATGGTGTTCATCTAATTCCTTAATAGACGACTCGATCCGTCTTAGATTGTTTCAAAGGAATCTCACTTGTTCGGATGCCAAATGGTATATCGAGCTACCACCCCACTCTTTTCCTGATTTTGGTTCTCTTGCCATAAACTTTTTGACTCATTTCTATCTACCTATACGGTATCAAACTGGTACCGATCTTTTAACCTCGCTCCGTCAGAATACCGCCACTCACATTTTCGATCATATTCATGAGTGGCGAAGGAGACGTCGTCTCATCAAAGCTCCTATTCCAGACCAACTCCTAGCAGACTGGTTTACGAAGTCCCTCATTCTTGTCATAGCACGAGATGTTTCCATGGGAAGTGCTGTCACTGAAGAACAAGCCATCACGCGCACCCATGTGCTAGACTTATTTTACACTCAATCTGGCACATTGTTTGATATTCTTCCCGATGCACCCCGTGACGCTAACGACCCTGCAAAACCGCTCAAGGGACCCCAATCCCATGGCATCATTGGATCCCTTCACACCCAGCCTCCTCATCAAACTGTTGGTTCTTTGCACCCCCAGGGTTCGTCCCCATCACTAATGTAGGCTAGTCTCAGCACCACTAAGTCACCCGCTCCTGATGCTACTGAAGAAGTGAATTTTGTCTCATCAGCTTCACCTTAGAAGTTCGGTAATAAGAAGAAAAATAAGGGAAAACCTAAGAAATATTCTGCCCAGCAGGAACAAAAGAGCACTTTTGAGGACACCAAACAAAATCGAAAGCTAAAGTATCCTTGTTTACTGTGTGGAGATGATAACTTCTCCAAAGAGTGTCCCCGTAGAGACGAAGTCCAAAATTTTATTAGGGGTAAACCCACTCCCACAGTCCTCAGCGACCCGTTTCCCGCTCAAAACCAGTAGATGATTGCTCAAACTCCCTCAGCCTAGGAAGAACCATCCAAATACCGCGCATGTTCTCATGGTACGTAACGAGACGATCAATTTGAACACTTGCTCGCGATCATACGACCTAGTCTCTTCGAAAGAACCTATTGGAAGTAATATTGAAAAAGCTTCCAACTCTATACCTGATGTCACTGTACCATCAACTTCTCTCACCATTGAGAAGTCCTCCTTAGATTCAATATTGTGACTGCCCAAGAGCACGATTAGAAAAACTGTTTTCAATCCTAATGCTCAGGAAGCATAGAACTACAATATCATAGAAGACTTGGCACAAGCCCCTTGCGCCATGTCCACGCTAGAAGTTTTGCAGAATTGTCCTAATCAACGCAAAACTCTCCTTGCAACAATAGGTGTGGTTGACCCTGATTCTTCGAATACCATCAGGTTCCGACTTGACTACTTCATGCTGAGGCTTTCCCATTAGCTTGCATTCCAAGTAGCTGCAAACATTGCTGGGAAAATTGTCCATCATACTCTCTTGGATGAAGGCGCCTCTACTTTTGTCATGTCGATCTCCTGTTGGAGAGCCATCGGCTCTCCCGAATTGAATCGTTCTCCTACCATGTTGAAAGCATTTGACGGTTGTGGCTTTCAACCTCATGGGCTCTTACAAGCTCTTGCAGTCGAGTTAGGTGGAAAGACTGTGACTGTCAATGTGGAAGTGGTCTCCGCCCCAATATATTATAATCTCTTGCTTGGTCGCAACTGGTTTTAAGCCATGCAAGCAGTAGCCTCTTCAGTCTTTCGTGTAGTACAATTCCCCCATCAAGGATGAATTGTTACCATCGACCAGTTATATTTTTTCACACCAGACACTACTACTCATCCTGGTGACCATGTTCCTTCCATTGGACAAACGTCGAAACAGTATGAGAGTATAGGGGTTGGTCTTTTGAAAGATTCATCTCTCATGGGCGTTTTTCCCACTTCGGACCCCCCTAATCATGTTGCCTCAGTGAACATGATCTCCGCAGAGATTTCATCTTACTACTTTGATACTTGGCTTGTACTAGACGAAGCCACAACACACCTGATTGGAGACGCGATGCCTCTTTCGCCCGTTGAACGTATTTACGAGGCTTTCCAATTAGCACCGGAGGACCACTTAACTTTGGCCTCCCCACCCTGTTCTCTACAACGGGCATCATCTCTCCCTGATCTCTTACTTTGGACTTTTCATTCAAATGAGTCCATCGTGGAAGTCATGAATGTTGATGATGGTCCGTGGGATGACCTCCACCATAGGTCATCTTTTCTTCTGCCTTGGGAGTACATAGAGGACAACATTAGGGCCATCTTTTCACTGAATATCTACCCATTCCCTCGTTCTCCCATACTTACATGTCGTTCAGACTCTGAGGGCAACTTGGCCAACATTGAGCCTACCACCCCGGTAGACATTTTGGTAAAACCTAGTGTAGTGGAACACATTCGCATAGGCCAGAAGTGTTCCCCTGAAGAAATAGCTAGCAGTATGGCCTTATTCAAGCAATTTCGAGACGTGTTCACTTGGTCCTATGAGGAGATGCCTGGGATAGACCCTGCGATTGTTTCTCACGAAATAAAAACCTATCCTGACATCAAACCTGTACGTCAAAAATTGCGATCGATACACCCCCGGAAGACCGCAGCAATCAAGGAAGAGATTGAAAAGCTCTTAAAGGATGGCTTCATTTATCCTGTCCCGATGATGGATTGGGTCTCAAACGTCATCCCTGTGAACAAAAAGCAGGGTACCATTCCTGTCTGTGTCGATTATCGGGACCTTAACAAGGCTTATCCAAAGGACAACTACCTGACCCCGTTCATCGACCAGATCATCGAAAATTATGCCGAGAGTGTCATCTTTTCATTCATGGATGGCTTTTCTGGTTACAACCAGATTGAGATCAACCCAGCCAACCAACATAAGACGGATTTCATCTGTCCTTGGGGGATGTTTGTGTATCGCAAACTCCTGTTTGTCCTTAAAAACGCTGGCGCCACGTTCCAACGGGCCATGTCGTATGCCTTCCATGACATTAAGGACTTTGTGGAACCTTACTTGGATGATCTCCCTGCTCATTCAAAACAATGTGAGTTCCACATGGATCATCTAACGGCCATTTTCCTCAGATCCAGACAGTACAATATCCGTCTGAATCCTCATAAGTGTATCTTCTGCATAGAGTCTGGACGCCTCTTAGGGTTTATTGTCTCGAAGGATGGGATATGTATCGATCCCTTAAAGATGGAGGCCATTGTCAACCTACCACCTCCGACTAACGTGACGGAACTTCAAAGTCTCCAAGGGAAGGTGACTTATTTAAGGTGTTTTGTTTGTAACTTCTCGGAGAAGATTCAGGGGTATATGAAGCTGCTTAAGAAAGACATCCCATTCATTTGGGACAACCAAGCTCAAAAATATTTCGACAGCATCAAACATGAAATCACTCATGCCCCCGTCATCCAACTGCCAAACTATTTCTGAGATTACATCTTATATGTCGCTGCTTCTGCTACCACTATCGCCATGGTTTTGGTACAGGAGGATCAAAATGCCCAGGAACATGTAATATAATATGCAAGTAAGGGTCTCACTGACACTGAAACTAGATATTCACATGTCAAAAAACTTGCTTTCATGGCGGTCATCGCCATCCAAAAGTTCCAACACTATATCTTTCTTCGCACCACCACTGTCATTGCAGACTCGAACCCCATGTACCACGTACTGACATGTCAGGTGCTTGGGGGCAAGTTTTCACGCTGGATTGTGATACTGCAAGAATTTGACATTCTTTTTGAGAAAGCCAAGTCTAAAAAGTCTTTGGTGTTTGCTGAGCTTATTTGTGACCTTCCCCGTCCTGATGTAGAAGTTGAGCACAATGATTCTTTTCCAGACGAATCATTGTTTCTCATCAGTACGACTGATCCGTGGTATGGAGATATTTCATTATATCTTCAAACCCAATTCTTCAATCCTCAACTGTCTCACGACAACCGTTGTAGAATACGTCACCATGCAAAGTATTATCTGATCATAAGCAATACTTTGTACCGCCGTGGTGTCAATTCAATTCTTCGACGTTGTCTAACTCACGATGAGGCTAAATGCGTTCTAAATGACTGTCACGCTGGGGCATGTGGCGCTCACCTCTCTGGGATGGCTACAGCCCAGAATATTTTGTGCATAGGATATTATTGGCCTACTATCTTCAAAGATTGTATTGAGGCCGTGAAAAGATGTTCTCCATGTCAACACTTCCATACGAAGAAGCGCACCCATCCCGCCCCGTTACACCTAGTTATTGTCGTGGGCCCCTTCGCAAAATGGGGCATCGATTTTATGCATTGTAAGCCTACCTTGGTCGGGGAGCATAGTTACATCATAGTAGTTGTGGATTACTTTACAAAGTGGGCCGAGGCAATGCCTACATACCAAAACGACAGCAAAACCACCTCACTCTTCATGTTCAATCATGTAATAGCACGGTTTGGAGTTCCGTAGGTGATACTGACCGACCATGGTTCTCACCTTCAGAACCATATGGTTGATGAACTGAGTGATAGATTGGGTTTTATCCATGAAAACTCAACACCCTACTACCCGCAATCCAATGGACAGGTCGAGTCCATTATTGAGGTCTTGAAAACTATGGTCTAAAAGATGGTAGGTACACATAAGTCCAATTGGCATAACATGCTCTTTTCAGCATTATGGGCCTACAGAACTTCCCTTAAAACTGCCACAGGTTTTTTTTTTTCCAATTGGTATATGGATTGGAGGCTGTCCTTCCTATAGAGTGCGAAATTCCAACTCTACAACTCACAGTCGAACTTCTTCCTAACACTACTACCGAGGAAGAACGTTTCCTGTACTTTTCAAAAATGAACGAGTCCTGTCGAGATGCTTCCCTTGCTAACGAAGCTCACAAGAAATGCATCAAAGCTCAATACGACAAGTCTATTGAACCTCGTGTCTTCAATGAGGGTGACCTGGTCCTCACGTACGACCAGAAGCATGATAAACTAGGAGCAGGAAAGTTTGAGTCCATGTGGCATGGGCCTTATGTTGTCAAACTTGATTTGGAAAAGGGAGCTTACGAGCTTGAAGACTATGACGAAATCTCTTTGGGTGAACCCCGTAATGGGCTTTACCTGAAAAGGTACCATGCCTGAACTTGCCATGCATAGATTTTCTCGTATATACTATACATGGCGTGTTTTTGTGTGGTGTGATGCGTTTATTTTTGAGTGTCTTTAGATCTTGTTTCTGCTTCTCATACCATGTTCTTTCTGCATGTGCATATGGCAATGTGCTATGGATTCGCAGACGACACTAGCCGGCATACCCGTAACCTTGCCTCGGTAGCCTGGGTACTGTATTCCCCAACAGGCGAGCTCATCAGATCAGGAGGAAGTTGCCTTGAATTTGCAACCAACAATGCCACAGAGTATCAGGTGGTAATTGGAACCCTAACCGATTGTACTTCCTTGGGTATGAACCACATTGTCATCCACATGGATTCTCAATTAGTGGTTTCCCACCTTAACCGGGTCTACGCTATCTGTGGTCCTACCTTGCTCCATCTCTTCAAACGAGTACGTCTCCTGGAAAGGTGATTTGAATCCATTAAATACCTACACATTCCACGAGAGTTAAACACAGTTGCTGACTCGATGGCCAACTTCTTTCTAGATTGGTACATCGCACACACATAATATTTATAATATGTAAAAGAATTCACGACATGTAAATAATGTGCTGTATAAAAGCAAAGCATGTTGACAAGATCACATCATCCATCATTTTAAAAACACATAATGTATAAATCACCGAGAATGTCTGTATATATATATCATGAAAAGTAGTGCTAGTACAAAAATCTGAAGCACAAAGGCTTTCAATGAGTCTCTACAAAAATATGAAGCCTCGAAGCTTTCAGTAGTACAAAATCTGAGGCCTCTAAGCTCTCAGTACATGTATAATGATGTCATCAGGCCTGACGCCTGGCCCGTACACACCCACGACAGACAACTCTTTGTCGCTGAGTGAGGAAGCTATCCACAGTCCTCGCTACCTTGCGGAGTAAGGCATTGAAGCGTACTGACGCTCCAACCCCAAACCTATGCATAGGTCTCGGTAAGTCATTCACTGGTGGCTTAGGAACATCCACTGTCAGCTGGGACAAGTTATTGTACACCTCCTCCATCTCCATGATGGAAACATGAACACCTGGGGGCACAACTGCTTCCCCACCTCTATCTCTCCTTGCCAGAAGAGAGGCTCCCACGGGCTGTACGGGGCCCACATCTGGACACACATGTTATATACTTGTCAGCAATGCATCAAAAAAATCATAAATATACAAAACTGAAAAATACAAAGGTTTTTGTTCTTACCCATGTCTCCCCATGCTGCACCCTTGGGCAGCACCAAGTCAGAATCCTTTTTGTAATCTGTACTGCCGTACGGGTAGTCCTCAACCATGAGTAACTGGCCTTCCAGCCAACTGAAGAACTCACTACCAAAGCTAATGATAGGGCCCCCGCCATGGTGGGCCATCAACTCTGCCCATCTGAGCATGTGGGGATCTCTAGGCTCCTTGTCATCTAGTCATACCTATGGGCGCAAGAGGGGGATCTGATCCAAGAGGAATGATACCACGATCGATCCATATCCAAACTGCTTGAGCTCTCCCCACCGACACTTGGTCAGTTGAGCTCGGACATTTGCGAGGAGACCCTCACACCAGTTGAAGATCTTGGGGGACATACAGTCCTCTGCATAAAGCATCTGAGTCTGAGTGGCCATGTGTGGGGCTTGGTTCCCTGCCACCTTAGTAATCGTGAACAATACGGTATGCAGTCGGCAGTCCACAACATCCCTAATAGGAATCTTCCCGCTGGAAGATCGAGCAAGAGAAGTACAATGTTGTGACACCATGTCATCGACAGTGCAGTCACTATCCCGTGTTTCGGTGAGAGCTACAGGGTCCCCTCTCCGAAACAAACTAGTAAGAAAATACATGTCCTCAACATCTATAATGAGAATGTGCTCACCGATCACAAAGTATTGTTGGACTGCATCCCAAGACCGGAGAATGTGTGACAGTAGAGGGATTTGGGACCTCATCCCCTGAATCTCAAAGAACTTGAGCAAACTGTAGTTTCTCAAAGCATTCACGCACTCTGGATCATTGGCAGCTTGTACATCTTCCACCTCATGTTCTCTTTCCCACCACTCTAGAACCACGTTTTCTTGCTAGCAACTTGCCAAAATGGGCATTTGAACATTGTTAGATCCTACTTCAACCATAGCAAGTTCCCTTTTTGGGTTTAATTTGATGTTTGGGAAATGCATCTCCATCGTCGCATTGTGATTTTGCACACAGTGCGATGACGTTGCACCCCACGAATTCAGGATTTGTGCCAAGTCGGTCTCGTCGTAGTTCCCGAAAGGGAAAACTGCGATGAGCCGAAGGCGCAATAGCCCTCCATTAATTCATCAAAAAACCCAAAAATTGAACCTAAAATCGAAATCTAATCCACTATAAAGTTGCTAGATGAAGTTTAGGCTTACCTGCTCTAGACGATGGGTGAAATGGCATCTCGTAGCTCTCGGAATCGACAAACGAAGTTTTGGCTCCAAATTGGCACTTATGCTCCCAAATTGGCAAATGAAACAATGGTGACTATTTTTGGCCCATATTTCCATTTATAAATGAAAAAGAATATTCCTTTTTCAAATATTTGATGCTCTAGGGTCATTTTCCATAGTTTTAATCATTTTTATCATATTTGGGATATTATTTGGCTATTTGATATAGTTTTCAAGTATGCAGGAGTTGTTAGTGGTATTTCATGTCGTTTCTCGCGTCACAATGGTCATTTCAGTTATGAACACTCCTTTGAATATTTTGTCATTATTTTTACAACGATTAGATTGTAGTTATTGCGTGACGATGAGCTCACTCTTCGTTTGTTCTCGTTCTCTTGAAACTATGAGAATAAGTACTGAGTTACAATTTATCACTTTTCTGGGATTGTTAAACTCCTACGAAAAAGGACACCCCCCGGAGTCTATCGTTAAGCTCTTTTCAGGCTCTCGAAAAATGAAAATATTGCCAAGAGAACTTCTCGCATTCACGCTTGTTAAAGAATTTGAATGGTAGTCTCCTTGGTGATAATTTACCCCTTTTTTGGACCAGGGGGCACTAATTATGAAAAAGGTATACTCCAGCCAATCATGACTGGAAGAGTCCTCTCCTGCGTTGTTTTACCCTTTTTCGGGCGATGAGGATAACTTTACAAAAAAGGACCGTTGGAGTCTTCTTTAGTTCTTTTGAGACTCTCTAAACATGAAATGACGACCAAGTTTACCTTCTATGGGCTCGTTAAACTTTTGCATTGAAGGGCCCGCCATGGGACGAACCCCTCCTATCCCAGGTTTGAAAAATATTTGGGATTGGACTCATCTATGAGATGAGCTATACCGAGCATTTGGTTACCCTCATCAAGCTCGTAAAAAACACATGAGGCACTCATCGTTCATGATGGGGAAAAATGAAAGCTTTTATGTTACACACTTTGTTAGTGGCAGTACGTAGTCATTCTTGAACATGGCACTCATCTGCATTTGCATACAACACTTGGATCATCTTTTTGTCCTCGAGTTCCAATTACTTCCTGAGTCTTGTTACTCCTTTGAGTCATTCAAAGAAAGCTTCCATCATCAGTCGCATTAGGGATTTGTGTCATACTCGTCATATCAATATTGCCAAGTCATGCCATGCCCATGTTCAAGAACACGTCCATCATTTTTCATCTACAGTCAGTATGCCCGCCACCATGTCGGTCTACTCTAAGTCAGTCTTGCATGTTACTGTACCATCCGACCTACTCTACACATCTTTTGTCGTGTTTTGTGTCGATTAATGGGGGATTCATCATGGCCCTCCTTCGACGGATTCATCCTTGTCGACATCAACTCATCATCCGAGGATTGAATCTAGAAACCAACTAAGTACCTTGGCCCTGCATGCCTCAGTGGCAGGTTACCTTGCTTTCAACATGAGTTTACATCATTGACTCTTGATTAAAATATTTCATCTTGTGTTCGACTTCAACTCACTTATTCACGCTTGATGATATGTACTGTGATACCTTGGGAATCATTGACATCAATGGTGATCTTCCTCGCGCTTGTTAACGGTTTACATCAATGACCGATAATCAAGTGGTTTCTACCATGATCGACGTCAAGACATTTGTAATCACGTGGATAGATTCGTATCATTGTGGGTTCAGCTTGAAGACCCTGGGGATTCATGTTCTACCTAGGTTGCAATGGAGTTTGTATTGAGTTATATTTCACAGATCCACATTTGTATTGGTCATGGCTATGTTATCATCTCATCATGGATCTACGCTTGTGTCTAGTAGCCATGATTGTGTTCAGTCGGTCATTATTACCATGGATATGCATTGTATTGGTCGGCAGCCATGTTATGAGTCATTTGAGACTATGTACTTAAAGTCAGTTGTATTGCAGCAGCATCCTTCGTCCGACAAGTCCATTGCCATTCCTTCTATCAAAGCATTTCACCTATCTATATTTCAACAGCTTCATGCTTTGGGGGGCATTCTGTTACACCTAAAATCTTCCCATCATGAGATTCAGTGTATACACCTCTGGAGTTACCTTGATTGAGTGATTGAATTGGAAGGATTTGTACCTATTTTATACTAGGTTTTGAGAGGTCATCGCAGGTTGCACTCCGACAACATGTGATGTCGCACCTTGCTCCATTACAGGGTGCAACGAAGTCAGTTAGAAGGAAAAAATAGATTCTTCGAGCTCCTTCTCGAAGCTTGCTGACTTGGAACCTTATCCGTGACCTCTTGGGAGAGTTGGTACTCGATTCCTAACACCTTGGAAAGATCCCTTAAGTCTCTCCTATCATCTCTCAACCTATCCTATCCATACCCTATCCACTTAGTCCTATTTAAATGAAGCTCACTCCCATTCTAAAGGGAAGTCTATGGTATTCTTATGCTGGTGAAATCAAGCCCAATAGATCTAACATTCTAGCTTGGGGAACCTTCACTTCTCTCAAGGAGCTTTGGCATGGCTTGTCGGAAGGAGCTTGCAGCGTTAAGGCAATGGTTGTAACCTTCTTCTCTATTGTACTTCTCCACTTTTCAATATAGTTAATATAATTGCTTTCCATAAATATTGTCTCTTCGATAATGTTTAGAGTTCTCCTCCTTAACTGTTAACTTAGATCTGTCATATGAGATATATGCTTTCGCTTCTCATGGTCTGTTACATGTTCAACAGGGTTTAGCTACTCTTAATCTGGCAATGCTGGAGCATTGGATCAACGAAGGAGAAAGGGATCTATGAATCTAAGGTAAGCGATCTACTTTTACATTTGTACTTCTACATGATCTAGGAAAGTAATCTATGTTTTGTCCTATTTGTTCTAGACTTACGTTAAGCTAGGGAGATCAAGCCTTGAGTCCTCTCTCGGTAGATTGTCCATGAAACAGGTAATAATAATTAAAATAAGGTTAAAACACTTTTTGGTTCAAGGCAAAACTAAGGTCACATTATAAACCCCCCTTAGGATACCTACAACCCCCTTCCCTTCTCACTTGTGGCTTCATAGGTACCCATTCTCTTCAGTGTTTCCCTTAGCCACAACCAACTATATTTTATATTAATATTTCAAAATACAATTTGTTCCTCCTTTCAGGAATTTCATCATCCAGATGTACATCATTATATCAAGAGTTCAAAACTGGGGTGTTACACCATAAAAGTTATCAAATGTCCCTTGTGTATTTCGATCATATACTATCATTGAACTCCTTTATATGAAGTGTACCTCGATCCTTGTTCAAACCATACTCAGACAACTTATCCACCTTCTGATTTAGTTCTCAATATATATGTGTGAAGCTTATTGTAGTGAAGTGAGGAGGCACATATTTCAATTGAATTGAAATGCAT
Source organism: Larix kaempferi (assembly GCA_027924585.1). NCBI lineage: Eukaryota > Viridiplantae > Streptophyta > Pinopsida > Pinales > Pinaceae > Larix > Larix kaempferi. The sequence continues at coordinate 14,815,559 of BSBM01000729.1, forward strand.
AAAGAGAGATATCTGGAACATCTTGTTCACACTTCATCCATTTTATGACAAAAGTGGAATCTCCAAAAACTTGAAACTAAGGAAATTGTTTGTTGATTGCCAATTTTAAGAGGGCTTGTAGTGAAAGTATTTTGGCTCAATTTCTTGAGCCTCTTCCCACATTGGAATTGAGTTCAAAGTAATGTTCATCCTGTAGGAATAGTACCCCACCAACACCACAAATAAAATCCTCACCTTGGCATGCACCATAAAAAAACCCTAGGGAACAAATTTATTAATAGCAAGCTCACCCAACACTTAGGTTTTATTAACAATGTTCTTTGTAATGAAGTACTAATATAGAATTCCTATTTGAGTTGAGACTTGTATAGTAAGGGGGGTCTTATCCTCAAATATGTTGGAGTTATAAGAAATCTAGATGCCCCATATTGCGAGAAAACGCACAACCATATAGTTTTTGTATATGGGATTGTTGAACTAGTTACTGTGTAATTACCCAACCCTTCCTCTAAATATTTTCAACTTCACAATTTTTTTACACCTAACCATTTACAGATATCATTCCAGATTTGGATAGAAAATGGAAAGAGATAGAATATGTAAGAAATTGTTTCCAAAGCATTCCTACACAAGTGGCAGTGTAATACCCCCATTTTGACCCTTGGAAAATATTGGCTTAATTTGTAAATATTGTAAATATGCGGTCTATGGTTCCTAGCGTGGATCTCAAGGCCAAGGCCTCGCTAGCGAACACATAGCTCGTAAAGGAAAGTATTTTATATTTTGTGAATCATGTGTTAGTAAACCATGGGAATTGTAAAATCATGTAAATATTTAGAATGTAAATAAAATTCCAAGAACTGTTTATGGAAGCAATTAAAAATGAGGGGGTTGAATGTATCCACTAGGGAGAGGTGAGGGGTTGGGGGATTTGATCCTTTGTTGTCAAGTTTCATATTAAGAACCTATCTTGAATAATATGCTAATATTTATTTCTATTGGGAAGAGGCAGCTAAGAAATTAGCTCATAAAATTCATGGAGCATGGGCAAGCTCAAAAATTCATATGGCAGGTTATGGGCTCAGTTTACTTGGCCCAGAAGTTAACTTCCTCATGGAAGTTCATTTTTCCTTCATCTCCATTCCATTGTTGAAGAACCAGACATCAATTCTCATCCATTATGAATTCCCAGTAGTGAAGAATTGCAGAATTCATAACAAGGAAAGAAGCCATGATATTGAGTGCAAAAAATGCCCAGAATTTGTTGTGAGCAACAACATCCAATCGGGAATCCATAGAAATAAACCCTGGGGCAGATTTGAGAGTGTCAAATTCCCAGAAATCCATAAGAAAACTAAGATTTGGAAGTTTGGAAATTCAATTTCGTTTTTGGAAGTCATGTGGCCAAAATATAGAAGAATCCAAGAGTGGAACGAATTGGGAGAGAGATTATAGGTCGAAATTGCTTGATAAACCTAGTGAAGGCAAGAATATCTGTGGATCTAGTAGCTGGAACTTTCTATGCCCACCCTGAAGAGCACTAGAGGGATGTTAAGCCCTAAATAGGGGCACAGTCCCCCCTATATTATGGTTCATTACATTAGTTTTGATGTCGTATTTGGTCCATTAATGGTAATTGTCATTAGTATGGTTATATTAGTTACGTCGGCTTGTGTCAGTTAGTTGATATTGTACGCCTTAGTCTCCTATATATAGGAAGGAGGCCTTTTCATTTGGAACATCTTGTCTTGTCTTGTCTTGTGTACTTAGTACATTGTATAAAAAGGTTTCCCCCTTGAAGAAGTTTGTTATTCAACTATTTTATTCAATCAAGTCGTGGAGTACTTTTTTTGATCTATTTCTTCTCTTTTCATACTCTTTTTGGAAATTTGTTGCATAACATTTGGTATCAGTGCCCTTTCCTTGGGACTAGATTCTTCAAAATGAGTCATCTTGGAATTTTCACTATAACATATTTTCTACGAGGGTTCAGAGAGAGAAAATTAAAACCCACATAGAAAAAAGGCCAAACTAACTATGGTACAAGTTACAAATCCTGAAATATTACAGGTTCGAAGATATTCACTTCAAAATCTAGGGTTTCCTCTGGGTTTAAAACATGTGTTATTGGAAAAAATGTCATATATGGGGCATGCAAGATCCAAATTGAGTGATTTATATTGCATTTGAACGAAGACGAGCCAAATTATCTGTGGTAGGGTTTTCAACTTTAGATATGAAATATTGGACACATGGCAGACCGTACAATAACTCTATTCCGAGAAGACCAAAAATAAGAAGTGTTGGGAATTTGCAATAATTTCTTATTGGCACATCCATATTAGGTCAGAATTGTGGCATTGGAAATATGACACATTAGGATATTATAGTATGAAATTTCAGAACCAGAGGAACATAAATTTCAAATTTACATCAGTTTCAAGTTGGCCATAAAATAGTCTTCTAATCGGGGTTTGAAAATGTACGCCATTTTTAATTTTGAATAACTTTGAGTTGAAATATCTAATTGTGGTGAATCCTAGGGTGTGATATCTGTTTATATTGTTCAAAATTCCACCAAAGGGAAGTGTAAAGACTCACACTCCATCTAAACCACCATAGGATCCATCCTCGACGTATGATGAAAGGGAAGACCTCTCTTTTCGAGTGTCCCATTTGGAAGATATGATTAAAGGGTAGGTGAAAAAATATTTGGATAATTTAGAGGAGAAGTTGAATAAAATAGAGGAGATTATGAAAGGTTCAGTGAGAACAATTGACTTACTCCAATTAGAGGATAAGTTGATGGGAAATATGACAAATATTTCTAATCTCATATAAAATTCAAGGGATGCTCTCCCTACAGGTGATGATGTGTTCCAGGATACTCAAGAGGATAAAGACAATTCTCATGTTGAGAAACCTGCCATGAATAAGAATATTCCTAGAGGAAATGATTCTAGTAATGGAAGTCATCAGGGATGGTCACCAAGGGGTACCCACCTTCCCAATATTGACATGAGAAAGTTTGATGTCAATGATCCAATAACATGGATATTCCAAATGGAGCATTTCTTTGATCTACACTGGGTTCCAAATTTGCAAAAGGTAACTATTGAATCATTATATTTAGAGCCCGATCAATTTGTATGGTACCAATGGCTTTGTGACTGTAAAAAGGACTCTATTATATATTGGTCTATATTCACCGAAGACTTGATTGCACATTATGGGGATATTAATAGCAATACCTTCTTCATCCAGTTAATAAATCTCAAGCAAAAAGGTCCAGTTACAGAGCACATCAAATAGTTTCAGAATCTAAGTCTTAGAGTGAAGAAAATTTCAGAAGATAATCTATTGGATCTCTTTATTGGCACCTTGAAGGATAAAATTCAACATGAGGTGCGTCTCTTTGAACCACCATTCTTGGAGAAGGCCTTCATGATGGAAAGGAAGGTTGAAAGTAAAAATATGAATATGGCTACTAGAAATACCACCTCCAACACAGTCCTATAGAATACTGTTACTTCTTCTAACCCACCTCAAAGGTTGACACCTCAACAACTAGAGGAAAGAAGAGAAAAAATCCTATGCTTTAATTGTGACAGAAAGTATATTAAGGGAATAAGTGTGGCGAGAAGAAATTATTTTACATAGATTGTGAAGAGGAAGAACCAAAAGAACAATAACCATCTCCAGATGAAGAAATAGAGGATACTACTTTAGATAAGATTAATCCCACCATATCATGTCACGCATTGGCTGGAATTAGCACTCCTCTAACTCTCAACATCAAAGGATATATCAAAAAGAAAAAGGTAACAATGTTGATTGATTCTGGTAGTACTCATAATTTCATTCACTATAAATTAGTAAAATCTCTCAATTGCTTTGTATATCCAGCACACGAGTTTCAAGTAAAGATTGTAGATGGAGGAATTATCAACTGCTTAGGGAAATTCCATAATATAAATATTTCTATGGGGGAATATGTATTGAATAGTCCAATGATTTCTATTCCAATGGCTGGTGCTAATGTTGTCTTAGGAGTTCAATGGTTACAATCCTTGGGAATTGTGGCTTTTAATTTTCAAAATCTTTTCATGAAATTTTTATGGGAAGGAAAGGAATATGAATTACAAAATATTATAGGGAAACCAAGCAAGGTGATAAGCTCTAATGGCATGACGAAATTGATGAAAAAGGGACATCAAGGTGTAATTGCACAATTATTCTCATTAGATGTTCAAACAGCTAAGCCTCCTATTTCTAAAGATCTCCAAAGGGTCATCAATAAGCATTCCAAGGTATTTGAAGATGTTTTGAAAGGTCTTCCACCTGTCCGAGATTTTGATCATGCTATTCAATTAATTCCAGTAAGTGTTCCTCCTAACATTAGACCTTATAGATACCCCTATGGACAGAAGAGTGAAATTGAGTGTATGGTTGAAGAAATGTTAGAGGCTAGCATAATTAGGCCTAGCCAAAGTTCTTACTTTGCACCAATGGTAATGGTACACAAACCGGATGGATAATGGAGAATGTGTCCATATTATAGAGAGATCAACAAGACCACCATTAAAGATAAGTTTCCCATTCATGCCATTGATATTGTTAGATGAATTACATGGAGCAATTTTCTTCACAAATTTGGATCATCGTTTGGGGTATCATCAAATTAGAATGAAGGATGAAGACATCCCAAAAAAAAACATTCAGAACTCATGAAGGACATTATGGATTTCTAGTCATGCCATTTGGTCTCATGAACACGACTTCCACATTTCAAGGTTTGATGAATTCCATTTTCAAGCCTTTTCTTAGAAAATTTGTGCTAGTATTCTTTGATGATATACTAATCTATAGCAAGTCTTGGGAAGAACATGTTCAACATGTTGATAGGGTACTACAACTACTACAGGAGCAACAACTATATGCAAAACCTTCCAAATTTTTCTTTGGGGTGAAGGAGGTAGATTATTTGGGTCATATTGTATCTCATGAAGGTGTCAAGGTAGACCCTAATAAAATTAAATCCATGAAAGACTGGCCGATTCCCAAAACCCTGAAAAATATCCAAGGATTCTTAGTTCTGACAGGGTACTACCGCAACTTTGTTCGGAATTATGGAAGAATAACAATGTCTCTAACAAAATTATTGAAGAAAGATGCATTTTCTTGGAATCTAGAGGCAACTCAATATTTTGAACAACTTAAACAGGCTATGTGCATAGCTCTTGTTTTGGCCACACTAGACTTCACAAAAACCTTTATTGTGGAACGTGATGCTTCAGGAACTGGCATTGGCACTGTTCTAATGCAAGAAGGACACCCACTTGCTTTCACAAGTCATCCAATCAAGGGAAATAACTTATAGAATCCCATTTATGAGAAGGAAATGTTGGCAATACTATACGCTCTTAAGAAATGGACTCCTTACCTAATAGGTAGGCACTTCAAGGTCAAAAGAGATCATGATAGTCTTAAATACTTCTTGGAACAGATACTTTCTTTGGAAGAACAACAAAATTGGGTAACCAAGACGTTGGGATATGAATTTGAAATCATCTATAGAAAGGGGAAACATAATGTGGTGGTAGATGCACTCTCCAAAAATGATGAAGATGTTGGGGCATTACTTTGTTCCATTTCCATTCTACAACTAGATTGGGTAGTAGAAGCAAGGGAAGAGTAGAAAAATGACCTATCAGTGTGGACGTTCATTCAAAATCTACAGAATGATCCCAGTGTATTAGATACTTTTGTGTGGAAAAATGATTCACTATGGTATAAGGAGCGCTTATACTTATGCAAAAAATCCCAACACAAGCATAAAGTCCTTTTAGAATTACACACCTCCCCTATAGGTGGGCACTCTGTATTCCTGAAAACTTACCATAGGGTCAAGAAGGATTTTTTTTTGGGAAGGTCTTAAATCTGATGTTCAAATATTTGTGGTTGAATGCTTGGTTTGTCAACAAAATAAGAGTGAAACAATTAAGACCATAGGACTTTTACAACCATTAGACATACCTTTCGAGCACTAGGAGGAAGTCTCCATGGATTTTATCACAGGTTTACCCAAGTCCGAAGGAAATAATGTTATATGGTGGTTTTTTATAGAATCACAAAGTATGCACAATTTTGTGCACTCTCTCACCCTTTTAATGCAAGCACAATAATTGCAGCCTTTATGGAAACTGTTCAGAAGTTAGATGGAAATCCAAAGATTATTGTAAGTGATAAAGATCCAATTTTACTGGAAAATTTTGGATTGAATTATTTTCTTATTTAGGTAGTCAATTGGCTCATAGTTCATATTACCACCCTCAATCTGATGGGAAAATTGAGATAGTGAACAAGTGTTTGGAACGCTATCTTCGTTGCTTTGCATCTGATAAACAAACACAGTGGGTGAAGTGGTTGTCTTTGGAAGAATGGTGGTACAATAATTCCTTCCATACATCATAAAAAATGTCTCCATTTATGGCACTTTATGGGTAACAGTCTCCATCTATCACATATCCCTTAAGAGGCAAATCTAAAGTTCAAGCCATGGAAGATCACATAGAGCACCAACAAGAAGTTCTCCAGATACTTAAGGACAACCTGACTATGTCAAAGAACAAGATGAAACAACAAGTTGATCAACATCGTAGTGAAAGGAGTTTTGAAGAAGGAGATTGGGTATTTCTAAGGCTACAACCTTATAAGAAAATGTCTCTCAAGAAACTAAATAAGGACAATAAATTAGCACCCAAGTATTATGGTCCTTATAAAGTGTTGCAGAAGATTGATAGTATGGATTACAAATTGGAGCTCCCTTCATCTTCAATAGTACATCCACTTTTCCATGTTTCTTGCTTAAAGAAGGTAATAGGAGACAAGATCCCCATTCAAACAATCATTGCCAGAGCTTGATGAAGAAGGAAACGTCATATTGGAACTTGAAAAAATCACTAAAACAAGGACCAAACAACTATGAAATCAGGCTATTAATGATTACCTCATAAAGTGGAAGAATTTACCAGTTGAATATTCAACATGTGAAGATGAGTCCTTCATACAAAGGCATCTTCAACTAATCAAGCGTTGAGGAAAACACTTGTCTGAAGGGGAGGGGCATGTTAAGCCCTCAATAGGGGCACATTCCCCCCTATATTGTGGTTCATTACATTATTTTTGATGTCGTCTTTGGTCCATTAATGGTAATTGTCATTAGTATGGTTATATTAGTTACATCGGATTGGGTCAGTTAGTTGGGATTGTACCCCTTAGTCTCCTATATATAGGAAGGAGACCTTTTCATTTGGAGAATATTGTCTTGTCTTGTCTTGTGTACTTAGTACATTATATAAGGAGGTTTACCCCTCGAAGAGGCTTATTAGTCATTTATTTTCTTAAATCAAGTTATGGAGTACTCTTTTTTCTCTTTTCATACCCTTTTTGGAAATTTGTTGCATAACAAGGGAAGGGATGCCCGAGGGAATGTGTAGAAGAGAAGGGGACCTTCCTTGTGTTGGGTGTGGTAGGTATTGTGGGTGCCAAGACTATATGAGATTAGTTGAGATGCATGTAGCTTTGTGGTTGAGCTCCCTAGCTTAGCATTCTCCTTCCCTATCTCCCTGCATGCTTGAAAAACCCAACCATGTGTTGGATTAGCATGAGTAACCCTAACTTTCTTAATCACGTAAGCATGCCAAATTTGGGAAAAGCATGCACCAAATAATTTTAGACCCAATAAAATCAAATAAATCACTAATAAATATGGTTGGGTAAAGTTAGGTCTGCAAACATACAGTGCAGTCAAGGTCTTAAACCACATAAAGAACACTTGAGCTTCCACTCCAAGAGAAAGACCAAAAGCACAAGAAAATACAAGAACCCTATCAAAAGAGGATTTTCAATCAAATAGGTATAAATGAGGTCAAATAGACTCAATAGGTTCCAAATCTAGTCAAATTGGAGCAAGTAGATTCAATTAGACTCAAATTAGGGTAAAAAACACCAAACTAGTTCACAAAGCCCCAACTTGGGTAAACAAGCCCCAAATTCTTCCAAACAAGCCCAAATTGATTCAAAAATATCCCAAACATAAAAATAATATCAATCACAGGATAAGATAATACTTCCTAGGGGTCTTATATAGACCTAGGATCAGCAGGGACTCCAAAAATTGCAATCAAAACCCCTAAAAGAGCCCCAAAAGTGAAAAAATCATGTATAGGGGGTACCCGCTAGTGTAAAAGGTTACAAGTGTGAGGGGCCCACAAGTGAAGAGTTTTGAATAAATATTAGACTAGCTACTGTAATCACTAAGACTAGTGAATATGCAAAAAAGTCCAAAAAATTGCAAAATCCAACTCAAAATTGAGCAAGGAAGGGTCTAGGAAAGCTCAATGACTGCTCCTAACATGAAATTAAACTCAGACCTTCACATATACTGGAAAAATGGCATTGGATATCCCAAAGTAGATAGGCTTCTCCCTAGCAGAGTCGCCAATTCTATTGTCAGGGAAAACTTTCTATAGCTTGGGTGAGACTACCAACGTACTAAAATGAAAGATAGACATACAAGGTTCTGCAAGTATAATTATTGAGCAAATAGATTAGGGCTTAGGAGGATGTGTACCTTATTCATAAGTTTGATCCAAGACTCTCTTATTTCTCAACAATGTAACAACCTACAAAAACATTCCAAAGAACCTTTCTCAAACCAGTTTGACTACAAATAAAAGATTGATATTGAAAAGAGAATAAAACATCAAATTGTAATAAGATACAAAGAATACATGAACAAATCATTTGGAAAGGGAACAATGTCTGATATTTATTAACAAATGAATCAAGTACATCAAATTATACCTTCCTTCAAGCACAATACTTCATGAAACCAATATTCAAGGTCTCCTTCCCCTCTTCTCCAAGGATCCCAACTTCTGATCAGATGTGCTAGGGTTTACAAGAAACTAGGGCACAAGTGAGGGGGATGTGAGTCCAAATTCCTCTAGCATAACACTATAATGGTATTTATATCCTTTTCATGGTCCCTATACCTCTCTTATATAGTAAGTGAAGAAGGTAGGGTCGAAGAGGAAGTAGTTACAACCAGAAGAGGAGGTTCCAATACCACCTGAACCACCCATTTTTTAAGATTTTATATATACTTTTGGTATTTATGAGGCATTCATGAATTTACAATGGAAAAAAAGCGGGTGACCCATGAATTTACCATCTAAAACTAGCATATTTTTGGAAAACCCGTGGGTGAAGAGCCTTCTACCTGCGTTTTTATGGAAAAATGGTCAAAAAGAGCCTTTTCTAGGGGTTTTTCGGAGAAGTTTTGGTCTCCAAAATTGTTCCTAAGGTTCCTATATATAAAATGGGCCATAAATTAGGGAATTCCATCCTTCTAAAGTCCCAAATATGGCTCTTCCATCCACTAATGTCCTTTTGTGTGACTCACAATAATCTCATGAAGTGTTGTCATGCGAGTGTCGTCACAGACGAAGAAGTGCCAAATTTGGCTATAACAATGACAATGATGATATGGCCAATCCTTAAAATGTTGAATTTGGATCAGATGATACAAATGATGATTTGAATGAAGAAGATGATGAAGTCCATTGAAGTGTATGAGGTATGCCTTAATATATATACTCTATATATATTGAATTAATATTGCGATAGAATTATTGACTTGTATTGGTATTTATAAATTAATTGTTTTTAAGTTTTTTTGCCATTTTCTTGTATGTTGGCATATGTTGTAAGAGACATTGCTTCTTAAGTATGAAAAAAAACATAATAAATTATTTTTTTGTACATAGATTTTGTCGAGTTATGGGGAATAGAGAGTGACGTGAGGGGGTGGAGGCATATGAGCTTCCACCTTCACGTGGTTGGCCCTGTTTAGTAGAGAATATTAAATTATTCTCGAAACAAAGAGAAGCTCAGTAAGGCAATGCACAATTATCATGCTAATTATTTAACCTTCATTTTTATATGATATTTCATAACCTAAAAGGCATGCCTACTAATGTACTTGACCCCGCATATCATAACTGTCATGTGATCAATATTGAAATTTTTTCAATTTGTGCTTGTATGGACTGAAATTCGGCATGGTTAGACTAAACACATGCATTGACGACATGGGAGGTTTTCCAGAATCAAACATGACTCACACAAACAATTCAACAATAAAAAAACAAACCTATAGAATAATTAATGTACTACACAGGGCCAACGTTGAAAGTTTTTCAATTTGTGCTTATATGGACTGAAATTTGGCATGGTTAGACTAGACACATGCAATGACGACGTGGAAGGGTTTCTAGACTCAAACATGACTCACACAAACAATTCGACAATCAAACAACAAACCTATAGAATAATTAATGTACTAAACAGGGCCAACATTGAATTTTTTTCAATTTGTGATTGTATGGACTGAAATTTGGCATGGTTAGACTAGATGCATGCATTGACAGTGTGGGAGGGTTTCCAGACTCAAACATGACTCACACAAACAATTCGAAAATCAAACAACAAACCTATAGAATAATTAAACAATACATATTGTATGAAAAGTCACAACAATAAATGCTCCTAAACCTCATCTCATGGAACATTTATTTAGTGGATAAAAAACTACCATGAATCATTGATATTTATACATTTGTGTAGCTAGTTAAAAATTAAGTCTTGAATTTAATTTAGATGGAAAGAAGTGACTATGTGATTAATCATGCTCAAATTATTAATTTTTTTAATGGGTTGACAGTTCTTTAATTTCATGTACCAACCTCTGTATGAAAATTATTTTAAAGGTGTGGAACATGAAACTACATGTAGTGCATTTGTGCCAATTACTAGAGTATTGGACCCCTCATTGCACTTACAATGGATGGAAATTGCACATTTTACTATTAAACCCACCATACATGAATTCACCATATCAATCATTGCACATAATAAATATAAGAAAATACTACCTTGAGATAATCATAAGGATTCTGAACCCATAAACATTGAATTCCGACGATGCCATCAAATGAAACCCAAAATAATTGACATTGTTGTTGGATTTTGGGTTAAAATTTTTGGAATTCGTTTCTTTTTTTTTAAAATTGACCTAATTCTCGTTGGATCTTCGATGATCGTCAATTATGCAACTCTTAAGCATAGAATATTCAACATCCATCTAAAACCGATATCTAATCATCTAATATCCAACGTCTTCTCTTAGTTGGGCATTGTCGGATATCCAATGTTATTTCCCATATTTGTTTTAACATGGTTTTCATGATGTATATATGTGGTTTTTTTTACGATTTTGATAGTCATTTTGTACTACTTATTTTATAATGATTATTTGGATAGTATGAAGAAGATGTAACATGATAGTTCCATAGAGAGAGGTGGATGATTTTCCTTCCTACTATTAAATCCTTCCATGTAGAGAAGGGTTGGAGTGAATATGTCCTCACTCATGATATTGCATGATGTTGTGTGGTCGCCCATGATGTTAAATTAAGGGGTGGAAAATAAAGTCATGTCATCCTTATCCCTTAGTAGTTTGTGAGTTTGTCACCAATGCTAAATGGGTTGGAGTGAACATGGTTACCACTATATATCATATTGGATCCTCCTCCATGTGAATGTGTTTGTACCAAGGATGGAGTGACGATGGCCTTACCCTCAGTATTGTTTGGCATTCCCCATCTCAAAATAAAGACATACATCATTTGATATCATTAGAAATGAGAAAATATAGAAAATTAAAGTAAAAAGTGCATTATGAGCATTTTAACCCTCAGTATTGTTTGGCATTCCCCATCTCAAAATAAAGACATACATCATTTGATATCATTAGAAATGAGAAAATATAGAAAATTCAAGTAAAAAGTGCATTATGAGCATTTTAAGTGAAGGGTGAGTGAAGGTAGCACCCCACTCTTATTTAAATGCATTTATTTAATTAAAAGGGGTATTTTCATGTAATACCCCAATTTTGACCCTTAGGAAATATTGGCTTCTAATGTAAATATTGTATACATGCGTTGTATGTTTCCTTAGTGTGGAGCTCAAGGCCAAGGCCCCGCTAGTGTATGTTTGGATTTTATTTAAAACAAACAAGTATTTGATATCTTGATACCCATGTGCTATTAAGCCACGGAATATTGTAAATTGATGTAAATGATAATATTTCAATAAAATACCAAAACTGGCTATGGAAGCAATGAATGAGAAGGGGCCATGTGTATCCACTAGGGAGTGGTGATGGGGTTGTAAGGAAGTAGTTGAAGATTTCAGTCCATGGCTTCAATGGAGCATGAGCAACCCAGAAATTCGTATTTGCAGGTATGGGCTCTATTTTCTTGTACCACAAGTCACTCTACCTTATGGGGGTTGCTTCTTTCTCATCCCCATTCCATGGTGGAAGTTACCAGCATCATTTTCCATCCAAAAACGAATTGCCAGTAGAGAGAAAAACCAGAAATCGCAACTTTTCAAGAACCCACGTTTTGAAGAGCCAAAAACGCCCAGATTTGGTATTGGACAGTGAAATCCAATGGGGGATCCATAGATATGAACCTTGGGGCAAATTAGAGAGTATTAGATACCCCAAAATCCATTAGAAAGCCCATTTTTTATAGCCCAAAAAACCATTGACGGGATTGAGTTATTTGATGAACAGAGTTGTGAGAAATCCAATTGTGAACGACTGAGCAGAGGTTGGGTTTGCTTGATAAACCCAGTGAAGGCTAGAATCTCAAGAATTAGCAGCTGGACCTTTCTATACCCATCCTGAAGAGCATTGGAGGGAAGGGACTCCTGAGGGACTGTGCAGCAGAGAAGGGGACCTTCCTTGTGTTGGGTGTGGTAGGTAATGTGGGTGCCTTGACTGTTGAATTCATTTGAGATGCCTGTAGCTCTGTGGATGAGCTCACTGGCTTAGCATTGCCCTCCTTTTCCTGTTGTATGCTTGAAAAACCTAACTGTGTGTTGGCTTAGTATAGTTGTTGAGTGAAATTATGACTGTGAGTGAGCCCAGCTAGTTCCTCCTTAGTGGATACACAACCCAACTCAGGGGTGATCTCTCAGCTCAAAGAATACAAGCTGAAAAGAGATCTATGGTTGGGTGGAACGTTGCTCTCACATAGCCAGTTGTTTGGACAACTTCATCTTCAAGATAAGTGTTCTCTGTGATTTACATTATATGCATTATGTGTTTTGCAGTGTGTTAATTCTGAATGTTAATTTCCCATGTTAATGAAATGAAATGATTGTCTTAATGAAATCGACATGAAGTTTGTGCATAACCTGGGAATAGAATTGAAATCCCTGGGTGTTGAATCACCTTATGCCTATGTTAGATATGAGGATGCATTCCTGTTTGTGTGCTTGCTAGTATGTTTATTTTCGTTGTGTTTATTTGAAATATGAGTCTGCACACAAGAAGATTTTAATTGCTAAGAATTAATGAGTAATGAATGGGGCTGAGAGTGTCAATAATCCTGGTAAGTCAGTCATGTTTCCTTCCTTGCATTGAAATGATGGAAGGGGACGTGACCGAGTGGTATCAGAGCCCAGCTTGCAGCACTAGGGCTGCATGGGCCAAACTGTGAGTTACAGGCAAGTAACAGAATGGTTTTAACGCAGTATTGGTGAAGTTGGGGCGGCATCTTTGATTGGACAAATGATAGGGTTATATTTCTCAGGTGTGGGGGAGGATCACACCATTGCATAGAGCTCTCCAACATCTTTCCAACAGTACCAGACTTGCCTCATTTGGCCAAGGGACGAGGGAGTTATGAACCCCGGAAGTTACAGGAAATGCAAGTGTTTTCGCAGTTTCGGGATGTCGGGTTTCGGGTTTCGGGAACACGAATTTTCAAAATTTGCGTTTGAATTTCCGAAATCCCGAACCCGCAATTTTCGGCTTTCGGAATGTCGGGTTTTGGGTTTCGGGAACGCGAATTTTCAAAATTTGCATTTGGATTTTTTGTCCAAAAATTGGAATTTTGGAAAAATGTGAAAAGTGGAAAGTAGTCAAACCCAGAATTTTATAAAAGATGAATGGTGCATTGGAACAAAGATCCGCGAGTTGCTGAGCGTTCCTTGTTATTTGGACTAACTTCTCCCAGTAGAAATGTTTTTGTGATTTCTCATAGATTTTCTTCCACAGGTGGCCGAAATTGGCATTCGGGACCAAAATACAACTATGTAAAAATGTGCAGAATTATTGGTAAAAGTTGTCATTTTTGAAGTGATGTAGTCCCCACACCCGATGTCAGAATGGAGCAAGGGGACAAGGATTGGAAAGCTTATCTAGCAGTGAACAATGGTGCATAGGTAGAATTCGAATGGGAACATTAGACATCATAGATAATTAGAGCAGAAAAGTGCCAGTGATTGTTTGTCAAATTGTTGACAATATGGGCAATTTCCAGAATTGCAGGAAGGGGCAAAACAAATGAATGCATAACAGCTATGTGAATTATTCCATGAGTTGATTATGTTAAATATTGATTGTTGTATATTTCTAGATGCATTCTTATGATGTCTAACAAATATTTTTATAATACACAGTGCTTGCAGCTCATAAAATTAATAATTGTAGCAGAGGTAGCATACAGGAACAATGGTGACCATAAATTATGCTCAAGATCCTTATGAGTATGAAAAAGACATCCCAGGAGAAAATGTGCATCAAGAGATTGCTGAGATTGAATCCAATGGAAGGAGGGAGCAGGTGACTCCTCAGAATTTGGTTGAAACCATGGTGAGCTTCAATGAAAGATTGATGAAGGCTCAAGAAGAACAACACCAACTCAATGCTTCTATTTTGCAAAGTCTCACTGATATGCAGCAGAGGATAAACCTTGGGTCCAACCCAAGCAATGTGGGTGAAGAAGGAAGAGAAGCAGGGAGTTTCTCTAGAGGCCGTTCAAAGAAGTGGACTCCAATCCCAAGGAAGAGTTCGGTGAGAAGAAAGCATAGAACACCTTCCTCTAGATCTTCTTCTAGCAAATCATGTGACTCCAGAGGTTCTCAAAGAAGTCCAAGACATATGCCTAAGAGATTTGATGGAAGAAAGAAGTTCAAAGGCATCCCACAGGGAGAATTCAGGAAGGCAAGGCCTCCCACATTTGATGGAGAAGGCAAGACTGGCCAAGAGGCAGAGGCATGGCTTCTTGGAATGAATAAATATTTTAGAATTCAAGACTACTCAGGAAATGAAAAAGCCAGAATTGCCATTTACAATCTAAATGGCAGAGCTTCAATTTGGTGGGACAATCTCTTGCAAGTGAAGGGAATCAGTGAGAGGAAGATCAGTTGGGAGAGATTCAAGAAGTACTTCAAGGAGAAATACCTTTCTGCTAGGTATTATGACAATAAGAGAAAGGAGTTCAATGAACTCAGGTTGGGACAAAAATCTATGGAAGAGCATGTTCATAAGTTTTTGGAATTGTTGAGGTATGTGGACTACATTAAAGATGAGAGGATAAAAATCCAATGTTTCCTTAGGAGTCTACCTTAAAGTTTCAAAGACAAGATTGAGTTTGTTAATCCACCAAGTCTTGATGAAGCTATTAGAATGGCAATGCATTGCTATGAGCAGAATAAGGGAAAATCGGAGGTTAACCAAGCATGGAAAGGAAAGCCAAGAGGGAGGTTCGATCAAAAGAAGAGTGGCTTCAAGCCACCATTAAAAGGCCAGCCTAGAACCTTTCCACAGGGGCAGTAAGCAAGGAGTCGATTCAAACTAGCAGTAGCAGCAGACAAAGCATCAAAGGGACCACTTCAGTGTTGGGGATGTGGAGAAAACCACATGCTGAAGGATTGTCCACATCTAAAGGATAATCCCCGAAGGTTGCACAACTTAAAGGGAGCAGCTACAGTGGAGGACATGGCAAGGGAAACACCTTGAATTTATACAGCATTGGATAATCATCAAGCAGACCATCAATCATCAGTGGTGGAAGTTGAAGGTAAGATTGCTAAGCAATCTATTTCTGTTTTGATTGATCTAGGATCTACTCATAGTTATGTTTCTCCAAAAGTGGTCGAAGGTTGTTCTCTTAGAAAAGTGAAGCACAATAAGTCTTGGTTAGTTCAATTAGCCACAGGGACCAAGAGGAAAGTAAGTGAAGTAGTGGTGGAGTGCCCCATAGAATTGAATGGACTCCACACACATGCAGATTTAAATGTGCTACCTTTGGGATCGTATGATGCCTTGATTGGCATGGATTGGTAGGAAAAACATAGAGCCAAATTGGACTGTTATGAGAAAGCACTTGAATGCATTGACGAAGAGGGAAAACCAAGATTGGTAAGAGGAATTCCCAAGCAAGTTTCAGTAAGGCATATTTCAGCCCTATAGTTGAAATTTTTTTATAAGAAATGTTGTAAATTTTATGTAGTCCATATGTCAGATTCATTAGAGGACAAGGGTCCAAGGATAGAAGATTTCTCATTATTGCAAGAATTCCAAGATGTATTTCCAGATGAAGTGTCAGGACTACCTCCCAAGAGAGATATTGATTTTACCATCGATCTTGTTCTAGGGGCAGCGCCAAATTCCAAAGCTCCTTATAGAATGAGCACGCTAGAATTGGTAGAGTTGAAGATGCAGCTACAAGAATTAATGGACAAGAGGCATATCAGGCCTAGTGTGTCTCATTGGGGAGCACCGGTGTTATTTGTTAAGAAGAAGGATGGGACTCTAAGGCTGTGTATTGATTACAGGGAGCTAAATAAAGTGACAGTCAAGAACAAGTATCCATTGCTAAGAATTGATGACTTGTTTGATCAAATGAAGGAAGCTAAAGTGTTTTCCAAGATTGACTTAAGGTCTGGTTGTTGATGTATGTGTAACTTCGGAATGTATTTCATCTATGTATTTCATATATATTTATTGTACCCTTATTAGAGCTGTGTTATTCCTCTATAAGGAAGTGTCGTCATGTGGATTGACAAGTTTCGCAAGTGTGTGTACTTGCTGATGTGTTATTAGACCACCATGTGTGGGGTTGGCCCTAAAATATATATTATAATGTGGATGTACGTAGCTAGACAAGTCAGCCCCATAAGGTCATTGGGAAAACATGTTAGTATAAATAGAGATCAGGTGATCTCTATTTAGATCATTCGAAAAAGTGTATCTCTCTCACTTAGAAAGTGGCGCACTAGTGAGGAGGAGGATCATCTGCTACTAGGAGATTATCTCGGTGTATTTTGGTTGTACTTTGGTTGAGCCATTGCTCTCTCTATCTCTGAGGAAGTTGTGGGGTTTTTCACCTTAGGGTTTTCCCCATGGAAACTCTGTGTCTCTTGTCTCTCATGCTTTTGATTCTTGTGATGCTTGTCATGCTTATTGTGATTGTTATGCATTGATATACTGTATATGTTATTCTCTTAGTGAAGATCCTAGAGTATTGTGAATTAATGCTCAAAATTTAACATGGTATCAGAGCTAACCTGAGAAGAAGACGTTTTGCAGTGACGAAAACTTGAGTTTCTTGTTTATTGGGTTTCTCTCCACAGTTTTTGGAAAAGCAGTATAGTAGATTGACTCTACTCATCAAGGCGCATCTATCTGTCCAATCAGAATTCAATTCTGAGCATTTTTAGATTTGGCCCTAAAAATTAGGGTTTCCACAAAAATTGGAATTTCTGAAATCTGAAGACACAGCTGGAAGCTCCTTGCAAAAATTGAAGTTTAGAGGTTTGGATCGATATTTTTGGTTGGGTAGATCTCTGGGAAACTCAAACCCTAATTCAGGGCTCTCCCGAGTGAACCCGGGAGGACAAAAAGGCAAATCTAAAGGGTAAAACTTTGCTGATCTCAAATTCTGAATGCACCAGGCTGATCAGCTCATCAAAGTGCATCTTTCTATACTTTCAGAAAATTGAAATTCACATTTTGAATTTTTAGGGTTTTTCCGACAAACCCTAATCCGAGACTAGATCCAGTTTCAACATTTTAAGTGGTAAGACCTAAATCTTTTCTATTTCCATTTGAAGTACTCTTTAAGATGTCTCACCACACCAAGCTTGAGGATAAGCTTGAAGGGGATGATAACTTCCGAGCTTGGAAGTATAGGATTGGGTTAATCCTGGAAGAGAATGAGTTGGACTCATATATAAAAGAAGACATCCCTATCCCAGAGGATGAAGAGGCCAAGGTATTGCATAATAAGAACTTGGTCAAGGCAAAAAGAATCATTGCTGATTCTATCAAATACCATCTCATACCCCATGTGTCTTCTCTAAAGACACCCAAGGAGATGTTTGACTCTTTGACCAAGCTATTTGAAGGGAAGAACATAAATCAAAAGATGACTCTGCGGAATGAATTGAAAGGGGTTAAGATGTTGAATGGAGAAACCATTCAATCTTACTTCTCCAAAGTCTCTCAGATCAAGGAGCAACTTGAAGCTGTGGATGAAGTAGTGGACAATGGTGAAGTTGTTATGACCACTCTGAATGGCCTACCTAGGTCATGGGACTCCTTTATTCAAGGAATCTGTGCAAGAAATAAATTGATCACTTTCAGTAAACTATGGGAGGAATGCTCTCAAGAAGAAGCTAGACTTGTAGCTCGTAAGGAAAAGATGGGAGGTGAATATCAAGCTCTCACAACTCACACCAAAAGAAGCAAGCCCAAGAAGGAGCACTCTCGCTACAAAAGATCCTATCAAAAGAATAAGAAGGATCTAAGATGCTTCACATGCAATGAGAAGGGTCACTTTGCTTCAGATTGTCCCAAGAACAAAAGGGATAATAACAACAACTTCAGCAAGAAGAAGAAGGGCAGCAAAAGAAAGTTCCATGCTCATGCTGCCGAGGATGATGAACCTCCAAAGAAGAAGGCTAGGGCAGAAAGTGATGATGACTCATCAAGTGAAGAAGAGTATGTTCTAATCTCTACTCTCACAGGTACTATCTCCCATGGTTGTAATGATTGGTTGATTGATAGTGAGGCTTCAAAACACATGACTGGGTTTAAGGAATCTTTTGTGAATCTATCTGAACATGAATCACTCCATAAGGTGAAACTTGGGGATGATTATCAATACCCAATCAAAGGAAGTGGTGAAGCCTCCTACAACCTAGATTCTGGAAAATATTTGAAGATGAAAGAAGTCCTTTATGTACCTGGGCTCAAGAAGAACTTACTCTCCATCTCTGCATTGGATGCAAAAGGTATGAGGGTTGCATTTGTGGATGGCCAAGTCCTAATGTGGCCAAAGGGTAAAACAATCGATGATGCAGTAGTGATTGGAGAGAAAGAGGGAGGTTTATATAAATTGAAGGGACAACCTGAAGATACCATGGTGCATGAATCCATGGAGCCAAGTGAACTTTGGCATAGAAGACTTGCTCATATGCACTATAGGGCACTTCCAATTGCAAGCAAGGCTGTAGAAGGTCTTCCTAAAATCAAGACCAAACATGAAGGTGTTTGCAAAGGATGTGCAAAAGGTAAGAACATTAAGAAGGCTTTCCCAAGTAGTGAAAGCAAGGCAAAAGATATCTTGGAAATCATCCACTCAGATGTATGTGGTCCTATGTCATCCAGTTCTCTGAGTGGGTATGTTTACTATGTCTCATTTATTGATGACTTCTCCAGGAAGACTTGGGTATACTTCTTGAAGAACAAAGATGAGGTGTTTGATAAGTTCAAGGAATTCAAAACCTTGATAGAGAATCAAACTGACAAGAAGATCAAAACATTCAGATCCAACAATGGTGGAGAATTCACCTCAGGTGACTTCAAGAATCTTTGAAGTGATTTAGGGATTAAGGGGGAGTTGATTGCTCCTTATAATCCTCAACAAAATGGAGTTGCAGAAAGGAAGAACAGAACAGTCATGGAAGCAGCAAGGGCAATGCTGCATGGCTAGGATCTACCTATGCATCTGTGGGCAGAAGCAGCTAGAACAACTGTATATGTGCAGAACAGAACACCCCATAAGATATTGGACAACAAGACACCAGAAGAGGTCTTTTCTGGTAAGAAACCTGAAGTCAGCCATCTCAGAATATTTGGTTGTCCAGTATACACTCATGTCCCAAAGGAAAAGAGGACTAAACTAGATCCTTCAGGAAAGAAGGGTATCTTTGTGGGTTACAATGAAAGCTCGAAAGCTTACAGAATATACTTTCCAGGGTTCAAGAAGATTGATGTCAGCAGGGATGTAACATTTGATGAAAACTCAGCATTCATCAAATCAAGGAAGGCACCTATCAAAGTTTATGAAGAAACTAAGGAAACTAGATTTCAAGACACTACCATGACTGAAGCAGTTCCAAAAGTTGTTCATGAGTTTGAAGATCCACAAGAACCTGTAGATCCACCCCGTGAGGATAACTCTCACAAGAGGAAACCTACATGGGCTAGAGAGCTCATTCAAGATGCAGAAAGATTTGGCATTCCAGAAGAAGAACACAGAGCAAAGAAGAGAACCAGATCACATACCAACTATGTTGCTTTACTCTGTGACATTATGAACAAAGAGCCTTTCAGTTATGAAGAAGCAGCGAAAAAGAAAGAATGGAAGGATGCCATGGTTGAAGAATACCAATCAATAATGAAGAATGATGTTTGGGATGTTGTCCCAAGACCTAAAGAGAAGTCTGTTGTGACTTCCAAATGGATCTACAAAATCAAGCATGCTGCAGATGGCAGTGTAGAGAAATACAAGGCAAGATTCGTAGCTCGTGGCTTCTCTCAGAAAGAGGGAATAGATTATGAAGAAACTTTTGCACTTGTAGCCAGGTATACTTCCATCAGAATAGTACTTGCCTTGGCTGCAGCAATGAAATGGAAAATACACCAGATGAATGCCAAGGCTGCTTTCTTGAATGGTGTAGTTGAAGAGGAAGTATATGTGGAGCAGCCACTCGGTTTTGAAATACATGACAGGGAGTCATATGTGTGTAGATTGAAGAAAGCCTTGTATGGCTTGAAACAAGCTCCCAGAACCTGGTATGGTAGGATGGACAGTTTCTTATCTAGTTTGGGATTTACCAAGAGTAAAGCGGATTCCAACCTTTACTACAAGGTTGAGGAAGGGAATCCTGTGATTCTACTCCTGTATGTGGATGACTTATTTGTAATAGGAGATGACAGATTGATTGCAAATACTAAGAGGAAGCTTGCTGCCAAGTTCGATATGAAAGATTTGGGAATGATGCATTATTTCCTAGGTATGGAGGTGTGGCAGAGTGCAGGTGGGATCTTCCTTGGTCAAGGAAAGTACACAGTAGATATCCTGAAGAGATTCAGGATGATGGATTGCAAGGCCATGGCCACACCTATGGCATCGAATCTGAAGCTTCTATGTGATGCTTCATCTGAGCCGGTTGATGTCTCTATGTATCGTCAGATGATTGGGTCCTTGATGTACCTGATGAACATCAGACCAGACATTTGCTTTGCGGTGAACATATTGAACCAGTTCCTGACAGATCCGAGGAGTGTTCACCTGGTTGCTGTAAAGAATATTTTGAGGTACCTGAAAGGTACAGTGGATTATGGGCTCAAGTATGAATCAAATCAAAAGTTTAACCTGCAGGGTTATGTTGATTCAGATTGGGCAGGCAGTGCTGCAGATAGGAAGAGCACATCTTGGTGCTACTTCGGTATGGGATCAGGTGTGATCTCTTGGTTCAGCAGGAAGCAGTCTTGCGTAGCACTGAGTACAGGTGAGGCAGAGTATGTTGCATCCTGTTTAGCTAGTTGTGAGGCAGTATGGCTATGGAAGCTACTGTCTGAGTTATTTGATCTCCCGTTGGATGCTACTGGTATCTTTTATGATAACAAGAGTTGTGTGAAGCTGTCCGAGAACCCACTGTTCCATGACAGGTCGAAACACACAGAGATCAAATATCACTATATAAGGGATATGGTGCAGAGAGGATCTATGAATCTCCTGTACATTGCGACGGACGAGCAGATTGCAGATGTGCTAACGAAGCCACTAGCTAGGGTGAAGTTCGAGTACTTCAGGGAGAGGCTTGGTGTTCTTCAGATTGATGACACTTCGAGGAAGAAGTGATGGACACATTTGCAGAATCCATTCCAAGCATGTTGGAAGAAGGATCCTTCACATGGCTGTGGATGTAAGCACTGGATGATGAGCATCAGGATGATGCTCCAGTTACTGCTCTGTATACGCATCATGTTGGATGCTGGATATGATCAGTTGGATCATTTATATATGTACGCATCATGTTGGATGTTGGATATGATTAGTTGGATCATTTATATGTATATGTATGTACGCATCATGTTGGATGCTGGATATGATCGGTTGGATCATGTGTATGTATTTTTGTATATGCATCATGTTGGATGCTTGGACCATGCATCTGTATATGTATCAGGTGGATCATGTATGGTGATATGTATCATGTATTTGTATTTGTATCAGGTGGATACTCTGTATGATCAGGTGGATCATGTATGATGATATGTATAAGGTAGATACTTGGTATGCATCAGGTAGATGCATTGTATGATCAGGATGATCATGGATGACGAGATTCAGGATGTTGCTCTAGATGACATGCAGCAGGATGTTGCAGTGATGATGATCAGGATGATCATGTGTACATCAGGATGATGTATGGTGAGTATCAAGTTGATACTCTATGGCCGTGGATCGGGTTGTGCAGATGAGCGTATAATTTGGCCCTGGGAGATTTGCAGATAGTCTTTCAAGATTTTTTCTATGGCATATAATTTGGCCCTGGGATATCTAGCAAATGCTCTTTCGAGGTTTTGCTCTGGGAGGACATATAATTTGGCCCTGGGAGATCTGCAGATAGTCTTTCGAGGTTTTTCCTATGGCATATAATCTGGCCCTGGGATATCTGGTAGATGCTATTTCAAGGTTTTGTCCTATGGCATATAATATGTCCCTGGGAGATCCGATAGGTTGGGCTGTGTGCCCGTAATAAGTCCTGGGATGTTCTTGCGAGGTTTTGCCATGACCACATATAATCTGTCCCTGGGAGATCCTATAGGTAGAGCTGTGTGCTCATAACAGCCTGGGGTGCTCTTGCGAGGTTTTGTGGTGACCACATATAATCTGTCCCTGGGAGATCCTATAGGTAAAGCTGTGTGCTCGTAACAGCCTGGGATTCTCTTGCGAGGTTTTGTGGTGAGGTCACATATAATATGGCCCTGGGAGATCCTATAGGTAGAGCTGTGTGGTCGTAACAGCCTGGGATGCTCTTTCGAGGTTTTGTGAAGCACGTAATAAGTCCTGAGGATTCCATAGTATGGCCAGTGAGGACGAAGACCTGCAGGTGGTGGGCCTACTTCAGTATGAAAAAGGACTAGCTCTGTAGAACTTCCTATGACGAGTAGAGTCAGAGATTGGTTGAGATAGCAGCAGCAGTGACGATGACGACGACGATGCATCGATGACGATGATCCCGAGAAGAAGACTTGTCTAGCATATCTGTGTCAAGAAATACCTTCCTAGTTAAGAGGGAGTGTTGATGTATGTGTAACTTTGGAATGTATTTCATCTATGTATTTCATATATATTTATTGTACCCTTATTAGAGCTATGTTATTCCTCTATAAGGAAGTGTCGTCATGTGGATTGAAAAGAATCGCAAGTGTGTGTACTTCCTGATGGGTTATTAGACCACCATGTGTGGGGTCGGCCCTGAAATATATATTATAATGTGGTAGTACCTAGCTAGACAAGTCGGCCCCATAAGGTCACTAGGAAAACAGGTTAGTATAAACAGAGATCAAGTGATATCTATTTAGATCATTCGAAAAAGTGTATCTCTCTCACTCAGAAAGTGGCGCACTAGTGAGGAGGAGGATCATCTGCTACTAGGAGACTATCTCGGTGTATTTTGGTTGTAGTTTGGTTGAGCCATTGCTCTCTCTATCTCTGAGGAAGTTGTGGGGTTTTTCACTTTAGGGTTTTCCCCACGGAAACTCTGTGTCTCTTGTCTCTCATGCTTTTGATTCTTATGATGCTTGTCATGCTTATTGTGATTGTTATGCATTGATATACTGTATATGTTATTCTCTCAGTGAAGATCCTAGAGTATTGTGAATTAATGCTCAAAATTTAACACTGGTTATCATTAAGTAAGGATTAAGGAGGAAGACATTCACAAGACAGCTTTCAGAACTAGATATGGTGACTATGAGTTCACTGTGGTTCCATTTGGTCTTACCAATGCACCCGCTACATTCATGTGTTTCATGAATAGTGTATCAACAAATATTTGGATAAGTTTGTGATTGTGTTTTTGGATGACATTCTTGTCTATTCAACGAATGAAGAAGAGCATGAAGAACATCTAAGAATGGTGTTGCAAGTGTTTAGAGAACATTAGCTATATGCCAAGTTAAGCAAGTGTGAATTCTATCAAAAGAGGATTCAGTATTTGGGTCATGTCATTTATGATGATGGCATTCCAGTGGATCCAGAAAAGATTAATGCCATCATGGATTGGTCTACTCCAAAGATTGTTTCAGATGTTAGATCTTTTATGGGTCTTGCTGGTTACTATAGAAGGTTTATTAAAGGCTTCTCCAGGATAGCTCATCCGATCACTTCATTGCAAAGAAAGAATATCAAGTTTGTATGGTCTGAAAAATGTGAGAAAATTTTTCAGAAGTTAAAGGAGTTACTTACCAGCGCTCCTGTTTTGAAGATAACAAATCCAAACAAAGATTTCGTGGTGTGCACAGATGCTTGCATTGAAGGGCTAGGTGGAGTGCTCATGCAAGAAGGAGTTGTGATTTTCTATGAGTCAAGGAAATTAAAAGAGCATGAAAAGAATTATGCCACACATGATTTAGAATTAGCATCCATAGTGCATGCTCTCAAGATGTGGAGACATTATTTGATGGGAAGAAGATTTGAGATTAGAACAGACCACATGAGCTTAAAGTATTTGTTTGATCAACCAAACTTGAATGCTAGGCAAGCTAGATGGACGGAGTTTCTTTGTGAATTTGATTTTGAAATGAAGCATGTAAAAGGGAAGGAGAATAAGGTTGCAGATGCTCTTAGCAGAAAATTTCATGTTGCAGCAGTAAGTATGTGCAAATCAGATTTGAAGACTAGGGTTCTTGAGGCCCAGAGCAGTGATGAAAATTGCCTTCAAATTAAAGAGAAGTTGCAGCAAGGTAATGTGGATGAAAAGTGTGCGGAATATCAGCTTGGTGAAGATAATATCCTCATCTATAAAGATAGGTTGTACATTCCAAATAATACAGATTTGAAGAAGCTAGTGATGGATGAAATACATCAAATGCCATACTCTGGACATCCAAGATATCAGAAGACTATAATAGCAACAAGAAAGCAATACTTTTGGCATGGTATGAAGAAGGACATAGCTAAGTACATTGCTAGATGTCAAAAGTGCCAGCAAGTCAAGGAAGAACACCAACATCCAGTAGGATTGTTGCAGCTCTTACCCATTCCAGAATGGAAGTGGGAAGTGATCTCTATGGATTTTATAACAGGTTTGCCTATGACAGTGAAGAAGCATGATTCAATCATGGTTGTGGTGGACAAGCTATAAAAGGTAGCTCACTTTATTCCAGTCAAGTCCACTCACAAGGCTAATGACATTGCAAACATCTTCATGAGAGAGATATTCAAGTTGTATGGATTGCCTAAGCCAATAATTTCTGATCGTGATACAAAGTTCACTTCCAATTTTTGGAAGGGATTATTTCAGGAATTGGGAACTAAATTGAATTTCAGTACAACATATCATCCCCAAACAAATGGCCAAATTGATAGGGTGAATCAGGTTCTTGAATACATGTTGAGAATATATGTGATGGACAAACCATCCAAGTGGAAATATTTCCTACACTTGGTAGAATTTGCATACAATAATGGACATCATACATCCTTGGGAATGAGTCCATTTGAAGCATTGTATGGAAAAGGATGCAGGACTCTAGTGAATTGGGATAGCAAGGTGAACAGGGTAGTGCTTGGACCAGAGATGATCAAGGAAATGGAACAGGAAGTTGATAAGCTCAGATAGAATTTAAAGGCGGCTCAGGATAGACAAAAGAGTTACGCAGATTTGAAAAGAGTGCATAAGGAATTTCAGATTGGGGATCATGTCTATTTGAGAGTGAAACCAAGAAAAATTTATCTCAAGTTGGGGAGTTGTGCCAAGTTGTCACCAAGATATTGTGGGCCATTTGAAGTCCTTGATAGGATAGGGCCAGTTGCATATAGAATTGCATTGCCTGCTAACATAAAAGCTCATAATGTTTTCCATGTATCTTTGCTTAAGAAGTATGTACATGATCCTAATCATATGATTGATTGGAATGTGATACAGGTGGAACCCGAGGGAGAGTTCCAAGTAGAGCCTATGCACATCCTCGACAAGAAGGTCACTTTGCTCTAGAACAGAGCCATCGGGCAGGTAAAGGTCCAATGGGAGCACTTTAGCCCCGATGAGGCTACATGGGAGCTGGAGGATGCCATGAGAGAGGCATTCCCATTTTTGTTCAGTTTTGAGAACACCGAGGACGGTGTTGTTCTAAGGGGGAGGGAAATGTAATACTCCAATTTTGACCCTTAGGAAATATTGGCTTCAAATGTAAATATTGTATACATGCGTTGTATGTTTCTCTAGCGTGGAGCTCAAGGCCAAGGCCCCGCTAGTGTATGTTCGGATTTTATTTAAAACAAGCAAGTATTTGATATCTTGATACCCATATGCTATTAAGCCATGGAAAATTGTAAATTGATGTAAATGATAATATTTCAATAAAATACCAAAACTGGCTATGGAAGCAACAAATGAGAAGGGGCCATGTGTATCCACTAGGGAGTGGTGAGGGAGTTGTGGGATTGAGCCATAAGTTACCAAATGTCATTGTGAGAACCCATTTGACTTTTCTTGATGATATTTATTTATGTTGTAAGGAAGTAGTTGAAGATTTCAGTCCATGGCTTCAATGGAGCATGGGCAGCCCAGAAATTCGTATTTGCAAGTATGGGCTCTGTTTTCTTGTACCACAAGTCACTCTACCTCATGGGGGTTTATTTTTCCTCATCCCCATTCCATGGTGGAAGTTACCAGCATCATTTTCCATCCAAAAACGAATTGCCAGCAGAGAGAAAAACCATAAATCGCAACTTTGCAAGAACCCACGTTTTGAAGAGCCAAAAATGCCCAGATTTGGTATTGGACAATGAAATCCAATGGGGGATCCATAGATATGAACCTTGGGGCGAATTTGAGAGTATTAGATACCCCAAAATCCATTGGAAAACCCAATTTTTATAGCCCAGAAAACTAGTGATGAGATTGAGTTATTTGATGAACAAAGTTGTGAGAAATCCAATTGTGAATGACTGAGCAGAGGTTGGGTTTGCTTGATAAACCCAGTGAAGGCTAGAATCTCAAGAATTAACAGCTGGACCTTTCTATACCCATCCTGAAGAGCACTGGAGGGAAGGGACGCCTGAGGGACTGTGCAGCAGAGAAGGGGACCTTCCTTGTGTTGGGTGTGGTAGGTAATGTGGGTGTCTTGACTGTTGAATTCATTTGAGATGCCTGTAGCTCTGTGGATGAGCTCACTGGCTTAGCATTTCCCTCCTTTTCCTGTTGTATGCTTGACAAACCCAACTGTGTGTTGGCTTAGCATAGTTGTTAAGTGAAATCATGGCTGTGAGTGAGCCCAACTAGTTCCTCCTTAGTGGATACACAACCCAGCTCGGGGGTGATCTCTCAGCTGAAAGAATACAAGCTGGACAGAGATCTATGGTTGGGTGGAATGTTTCTCTCACATAGCCAGTTGCTTGGACAGCTTCATCTTCAAGATAAGTGTTCTCTATGATTTACATTATATGCATTATGTGTTTTGCAGTGTATTAATTCTGAATGTTAATTGCCCATGTTAATGAAATGAAATGATTGTCTTAATGAAACTGACATGAAGTCTATGCATAGCCTAGGAATGGAATTGAAATCCTTGGGTGTTGAATCATCTTATGCCTATGTTAGATATGAGGATGCATTACTGTTTGTGTGCTTGCTAGTATGTTTATTTCCGCTGTGTTTATTTGAAGTATGAGTCTGCCCACAAGAAGATTTTAATTGTTATGAATTAATGAGTAATGAATGGGGTTGAGAGTGTCAATAAGCCTGGTAAGTCAGTCATGTTTCCTTCCTTGCATTGGAATGATGGAAGGGGACGTGACATTTCACATGCACACACATATATGTGAGTTTGACTTGGAAAATAGAGGAAAAAATACGTGTCAAGTGAGCGAGTAATAGTCATATTAGATAATTACAAATTATAGATTTATACATGAGAACTACAAAATAAGGGCTAGGGTGGCCATGCAAGGCACCCAATGGTTGAATTGTTGAAGTGATACTGAAATTGAATGAAGTGTTGGTGGAGATCATGTCTATATTGCGCCAAGAAGTAATCAAACATCTGGATTCCTTGTGGTGAGGATCCACATTAACTCTTTGAGAGAAATACAATCTTTTAGTGAAGGAGGTCTTCTTGTCATTCACATTTCTTCTATTTATTACTCCTTCATATAAGTATATGCAACTTGGGGGTTCTTCTAGGGGAAGAAGAGTACCCCTTAGGGTGGAAATTTGTTGTTCTAAATTTTGTTGGCAAGGTAGGAGCTTGTAGAAATAACTTGGAGTGGGATCTTTGGAGCGAGGAGGGATTCCTGAGTTATCAAATAAGAGATGTTTATTTACAAAAGTTATGTTTTTCATTCCTTGATTTCATGCATTAGAATAAAGTTTTTTGAACAAACATTTGTTTCCACAATTTAAAACTATTTTTCTTCATATTGAAACTTGTAGTTTTATGGGCTAGAATAAGGTAGTTTATTTTTTATTTTTTAGTTGAAGAATGTAGCACGGTTTCATACATTACTATCTATTTAATTTTCAACATTTTATGGGTGGAGAGATTATCATGACCTATAATGGTCATAATCACGGGTGCCAATAGATGGTCCTTAGGGAGGTTATGGGAAACCATGGTTGTTGAATCTTTGATGATGGGAAAATATTTTATGAGACTAAAAAAATTTAAGAATAGATAAAGGGTGTTAATTTTATTTTCATGTTCAAAATTACTATCTCAAGAATATGTAAGAGTATTGTTAGATGTTCACAAATCCTACTCTTACTCCTATAACCAAGGAATATCTACATAAGAATTTTGGAGTGCTTTTGCAGGTCCCTCTTGGCTTTCTCTTTTTACAAAAGAAAATTTGATTCTCTTATATTTATGTTTTATTTATTGAGGGGAATATATTAAGCCACCATACATTAGTGTTTAATAGAGACCAAACACCCTATTGTATAGGAATTTATAGACATTATACACCCAAACACAAAATGCCAACAAAAGATGGTGACTCTACCTATGTATATTTTCAATATATCTAATTTTTTATTTAGTTTTAGGACCATTTTATCCAATATGTATATTTACGGGTAATCACAATACCCTCTTCTCCTTGGGATCCTTCTATGTTCATTGCTCGATGCTTCCTTTTTTAAAAACATTTTAAGTTAATAATATATTTAATAAGACACATGGTGCACTTACAACACGCAAACACAACCCTTCATAATCATAAAGGTAAGTTAATTCCCTACATAGGCCTAGTAATTCACACTTGAACAAGTATGAAAAATGTTTCCTCATATATTGGTTAAATGCATGTATTTTTCAGCCACAACTTGATCATAAGGAAAGGAGAATAATTTCTATGGTTGACGTGACAGTGCCCATCAAACCACATCTCTAAGCAAACTTAACAAAGTCTAAGCAAACAATCATAGAAAATGCAATAATCCAAGTGAAATATTTCAAATTTCTATGCTTTTACTCACCTTAAGAGGAACTTCTTCACATATGTAAGAGGAACTTCACAAAGTCTAAGCGGAAAATCATAGCAAGTGCAATAATCCAAGTAACATATTTCAAATTTCAATGTTAATAAATATTTTCAATTATTAAGTTTATTTTTATAAATTTTTATAAAGTGTGATGTTCATGGTTTTTTCTAAAGTTTGATGTTCAATCAACTTACCTCCCTCCTGAATTACCTCCCGACTTACCTCCCTCCTGATGCTTGCCCATTTTTCACTTGCTGATCACCAAGCCCGGAGCCTAAAGGTAGAGCTAGGAGGTGAAGGCCGAGGATACATAAGAGAGACACAGAGGGAATGTGAGGTCATGGAGTAAGGCTTGGTACCCAAAAATAGAGAAAGGAGTTGGTGAACGAGGAAGCATAGGATAGGACGTAGAGGGGTTGTGAAGCCGGAGGACGCAGAGGGGTCACGAGTCCACAAAGGACGTAGAGGGAAAGGTTACGGAGGACACAATGGTCATCAAGAGGACATAGATGGGTTGCATAGGTCACGGAGGATGCAGAGGGGTCACCGTGGTCACCTAGAGGACACAATTCCCACCAAATCGGTGAGTACCCTATCCTTAGAAACCCTTCTCAGAAATAATATGGTTCAATAATCCTTAGAAACCATTCTTTATACTAAAATGCTCATTTTTCCTCATTTTTTTGTAATACACCACGAATGATTCCACAATATTGTTGTAGCAAAAACCTCTCTTGCCCTTAATTTGGGGATGGTCTTTAGGATTCCTCTCTTGAAAAACCACTACCACCTTGAAAATATTAGAAACTAAGGGTCAATTTTTGGCCTTGAAGAAAATTTTAAAATATTAGGTGCCCTCTTTCTCCATATTTTTAATACCTTAAAAAGAGATGGTGAAAGAGGGCACCTCTTTTGCTAGTATCTCCGCCTTGTTGAGTGCCTATAGTATAGATAATTGTGAGTGATCTATCAAATGGTTTTTAATATCTGTACCTTAAAAGATATGGCGAAAGAGGGAACCTCTTTTGCTAGTATCTCCGCCTTGTTGAGTGCCTATAGTATAGATTATTGTGTGTGATCTATCAAATGGTTTTTAATCTCTGTACATATATTACATACACTAAATGTAAAATTGAAAAGTTAAATATTAGAATTAGTATTTTCTTTTAGTGCCTTTAAATTGGTGATATTCATTTAAAATTGGAAACTTAAGGTTTTTGGAGGTATTTAAACTTCAATGAAACTCCTTCACTAGATAAAATGCCCCTGGACTTGGAACCTTAAAATTATTGTGCAACCCAGACATCGGATACAATTCAGTAGTCCATGTTTTTCCAAAGGAATTTTGGCACCACCGTTCTCTTGAAACATTGTCAAGAAGATGATGTTTTTCATCACCATGTTGTGATTATACTTCTAATCACTTACTCTTCACTTTGCAAAGCACTCTTAGCCAAGTCTATTCACCTTATCATATCTACCAACAATAACATTCATTGTCATGGCTTTAATTTGTTGTGATGAAAATTAAATTAGCTAAGTAGAGATGTTTGGCACTCTATTGTTTCATTTTATTTCAAGTCAAGTAGGATGATTTAGAAGATGTTTCTCTCCTATGACACATATTTATCTTGTGAGTTCAAGTTCAAGTTCAAATAGCTTAGTATAAGGTTGATAGTAGATAGCATTATCTTTAACTTGTCATAATTTGATAGGTTGATATTCTTACAACATTGTCTTGAGAATACATAGTAATTAAGCCAAATGAACAAGTTTATCATCTATATTTTGTAACAACCATGGTTTAATGTTAGTCTAACCGTGACTATTGATCAACATCATGAATAAGATATAGACAAGAAAACCCTATACACCTTCTAAACCTTCCAAATATTTTTTCAATAATCCTTATTCAAGTTGCGATATGCTTTATGGTCATGGAACCTTTCTTATCAATGCAACCCAATAGGTGATAGCTCATATCCATTGCAAGTCACATGGTTTGGGTTATTGAGAACTAGTGATGCAACACTAAACCAATTCAATTCTTACCTTGTAACTGACATCTATCCTTTATAAAGAACATTGCATATAATATTAGGGAATGTTGGAAAATGTAGGGATTTATTTTTTATACCCTTTTTCAAGGTGTTTATCTTTGATAAAGAATATCCCTCTAATTTACTACAATTAATAAACATAGAGATTTATTATTTTTTTGCATAAGGATTCTCCTATTTATTTAATTGTAGTTGTTAATTCTGTAGTATAGGTTGTTATCCCTTTGATAGTATATCCATTTATCCATCCTTGGGTGATTAGATAAATTAGTATTAGAGTGAGAAATTCCTACCCTACAATTTCCTAGTCAAGCATTTATCCCAATTCTCTCGATTAGTGTGCTACACTAGCTTGAGAAATACATGCCAATTTAGACATGTAGAGCTTACTCTCCCAACTAATGGACATTGCCAAAAAACATATATAATTATTTGTATGACCAATTCTCTTGGGATAAACAATGATTGATAAGGGATGTTGAGAGATGATGATTGGTGCTAAAACTCACAACAGATAACCTAGTCTTAGTTGTAGCTCCTTTCACTAAACTAAATCTGTAATTTAAACTAAATTCTAAAGTGGGAATCAAAGTTCAGTATCCAAATTGTAATGGTTGTACTCTTCTAAACTAAGGGATGATAAAAAACAATCAATTTTGTAGTAGGATAACAATGAATTGAAATAAACAAATAGAAAACAGAAAAACATATAATATGTATAGGCTAGTGTACTTAAGGACTAGCTAACTGAAGCATAAGAAAAAAATGATTTTAAACTAAGAAGTAAAACTCATTCATGAAATCAGGAAAGCAACAAAAACAACTAAACTACTCTCACTTTAACAAACACTTCCTCATTCAAAGTCATGAGAAATAGTAATGCCAATGTATCCATCAAAGGATATTGATACCTACAATAATATCAACGTGTTACATTGGTGCATGAAGCTCCTTTGAATTTTAATATATTTTTTTTCTTTTGATTAGCGTCACTAAACCCTCTATGACTCTACCACTCGAATATTGCTACTATGTTCGTTTGAAGTGAGGTGAAAAATTTTCGTTTCTTTTCTACCATAAATTGATATTTGATATCATCCCTAAGGTTGCAATTCACAGGGACTAGATCTAGGAAGTATCCTTGAGAGGTGAATTTTTGGTTTTGCATTAAAATTTAGAGAACATGGAAATTTATATATGGTATTAGAGATGTCTTAATGAAATCACTTTTGTGGGAAAGAGGAAGTTGGTATTTCAACTAAATTGCACTTGAGAGTGATGCTTGACCTTGTTGAAGGTGTTTCATGTGATGTGGTGTGCATGGTGTATGTATTACCTTTGGTTGGTCCATGATGGCTATTCCAAATGTGAAGGTTTCTTACTTGGATTTAGGACCTTGCTTCCTGATTATGTGGCATTCATTCCTTAGAGGGTTGTGGACCTTGAAAACATACCTAGATCCTTCATGATGGCTATTTGGAAGCACGATTCTTTATCTTTTCATTTAGAAACCCATCATGCCATTAGAAACCCATAAAGATAACATCATTCCATAAAGATTACATCATGCAATCTAGCATACACCAATAACAATTAGAAAACCAAAAATATTTTCCATGAAAATTAATGAGGAAGGGATACTCTTGATGGAGAGTGTCGCTCAACATAATTTACAATAAAATATCCACTTTTCTCTCCAAATAAATCAATAAAATAGTTCTAGATAATCACCAACTCCATGTGATAAGTCAATAATAGTAAAATAGTGGAGTTGGCTATGCAATAATCCTGAAAAATATCACAAGAAAGGAAGGGCACCTCCTCCAACTAACTCCTAAAAGTTCTCCTTAGATAAAATGACCCTATGAAAATAACACAGATGTGGCCTCTAAAGTAAGGCATCCCTTCAATAATGCATAAAATGGTGTGCAATGAACCAAATAAAAGCTCCTCAAAAGGCATGTGGCCTCTATAGGTGGGCATGTTCTAAGGAAGGCTAACAACCTGCCTTGATAAGTGGATCTCATGTGTAACTAACTCCAAGAAAAGGGGTTGGTCCGACAACTTGTCCAATTAAATAATATTAAGTGGTTCAGATCCATAGTCTAAGGAGTGAAAAATTCCCTTAAAAAATGGATGCTCTCCTTCTTTTACTATATATTTTAATACACCAAGATTAAACTAGAAGGTATTGGTACAAAAGGTCTTGATATGGTATGGTTATTTTTTTTTCATTTGCCACAATTAGTATTAGATAAATATATTTTTCTAAAGAATCATTTGGTTTCTTGTATTTAAATGTTTGAAATTACTTTATGGTGTAGTTTTTTAATCTGATTTATCATTGGACATACACACACCATTTTTTGATAAAATCCTAGTGATTCTATCCCTTCTCCCCTTCACCATTCTCTCTATTCCTTTAGGGAGGTGTGAAGAGGAGATTACAAAGAATGAAGGGATTCTTAAATAATTTCCAACGTAGACAATGAATTTATTTGTAAATTCATTGGCATATATTCATTGTCTGCATTGTCATTTCATGGCATATTTAGTATTTAAATTGGAAACTTATTTTGTTATTCAATACTCCACAAGTTCGTGTGGCATTTTTTCATGGTTTTAATGGCTAGACTGAGTTGGTTGATCTCTTATTGCATTTTTGACATAGGCTGCTAGAACAGTTTATGAACCAAATATATTGATTCAACAAATAGTAAACAAGGTTAGTCAATATGCTCTTAAGGATTTTGATTTTTAATTTATGCTTTCCCTGGTTAACATTATATTGTTTTAAACTGGCATACTAACTTGCACATTTCCCAGATACTATGAGTGTTTTACAGTTGGAGTATACTGTGTTGAACCTTGCATGTTCTAAGAATTCTTTAATAAACCCAAATATGAGGACATGGTTCTTGGTACCCACCAGTAGATAGAATCTCATAATCCCCTTGCTTTTGCTCCTAAGATTGTTCATGGTGTTTATTCTCCACCAACTAATGGGTTGGGAAAATGGTTGGTGATTTTCCGTTTTCATGTTTTTTCTCTTTACTTTCATTTTAAGGATTTGAATACTTATGGACCATTGTATTTAATCAGGATGAGTGGTGAGACTCCATATTCAACAAGGCACAAAAGAGGATGCAATTGCAAGAAATCAATGTGCCCCAAAAAAATACTATGAATGTTATTAGGTGCAATAATCTCATTTTGTAAGGTAATGTAAATGTGAAATTGGGAGGAATGTTTCACATTGTTCTTACTACCTTTTGATGTGTATTTTAGGTTGGTGTTGGTTGCTCAGATGGCTGCATATGTGGAGGATGGAAAAATGTGTATGGAAAGGAATAAGGTAAGCAACACATTTATTTATAGTTGAATACCTAAAATCTTGTTTGATTGTGTATGATGCTAATTTCCATTGTTATTACTTTGGTAGGAGGATTATATGACATAGAAGAAAATGAAGCTCCAATTGAAGGATGGGACAAGGATTCTTTAGAGGAGAAGGCTAATATGCATGATGTTGGAAATGATATCATGCTTTTTGAGCAACAACATGCTAATGATCTTTCACCCTTGATGCAATCCTTCCAATATTATGGATATGAATATGCACAAAACATAATCTATTCTTAAAGATATTTATACTAGTTGTTCTGATACGTATTTTGTATGTTTTCATGAGAGTTTACTAGGTGTTTATTCCTTTCGAATTTTCAATGTCAGTTGGAAGAGTTGTTAGATTGTTAATGTTAACATGATTTTACCAAATTGATGTCATAGGGACTTGCACGGTAATAGCTAAAGACTTAGGATATTTACAAGAAAAACAACAATGCAATGCATGTTGACAACTGAATGCTTCAAACATTAACGGCTGAAATACAATTATACACATAGCAATAGCGGCAGTATATCACTTTTTGTGAACATTCCAATAGTTAGATGAAAGAGACAACTCATAAAATAATGACACGATTCCTGATAGAATAGACTCCTAGTTGCATGTGTTATGTTTATCAAGTAATTGTGGGATGCTTCATTTGAGTTCATGATCCCGGGAGTCACACATTTGCAAATCATGATATGTGACCGGATTAAGCCTGGAATGATCAAGTCTCTAATTGTTTTGGGACATGGGGTAGTGGGGAAACTATAATTTTAACCATGGCTAATATGATCAATTAATCAGTGGTTAATGGTTTAGGGGAAATTTTGAGGTTTGGCACACCATGAATATTTATCATGCTTGATCCATGATTCATGGTCAATTTAGAAGTTTTAGTTCACAAAATTTCATTTTTAGTCCTAAAAAGGGAATTTTTGGATTGCAAGAGATATATGGTGGCCATTTTGAGATTTGAAACATTAGGGATGATTATTAGGGCCCATGCCATGGTTTCAATCCAAAATTAAAGGTCTACATCCATCACACATGTCATAAATAGGGAATCCTTTGCATATAAGAGGAATACAGTAGCCATGATTTGAGATCAACTGATAGGTATAAGACCATCACACGTGTTGTGAATATGGAATATTTAACATATTGGTGGAGTATAGTATCCATTTCATGGTTTTGCATACCAAATATGGTTCTCATGGTCCAATCCATGGTGCATGGTCAAAATCCAAAGTCTCCAGCCCTAACATTTGCATCTAGTGCTTATGAATCATGTATAGAACCCTAAAATCCTTAACTTATGAGTGAGATATGGTCATCAATTCAAGGATTGAAAATTAGGAAATTTGGTCCCATTCCATTGTCCATGGATAAAATTCGTGGTCTTAAGTAATAACATTTGTTTTTTTGGCTCAACATGGATAACATGTCGTTATTTGTCCCATAAATAGGAAATGGTGCCTATATGAAATGCCAACGATGGTTCCCCATGCTAGAACTTGTTTCAAGATCAAAAGGCATGGTCCATGTCAATGCCAAGTGTCTCTAGAGCTCACAATCCACACACAATGCCCCATAACACAATATAAATTTTTCATAGGAAATATTTATCCTACTGCCCAATTACCCAAACATCCAAACTAGCCCAATTTGACCCAATTTAGCCCCAAAAGCAACTCAATTAACTCGATTTTCCCAGTTAGATCCAATTTCCTCAATTAACCCAATTTACCCTAATTTACGACAATCATGCTAATTCCAATAAACCAATATTTTCTAGTTTGATCAATTTTCTCGATTGCCCAATTAGCTCCAATTGACCTAACATGTCTAGATAACACTAATTAGTCCTAGTCTCCCCAAATCCATAATTAGCCCTAATTTACCAACTAGCATAGTTAGCCATACTTTCCCATATTTTCTACAATTCCTCTAATTAGGCTAACTAGGGAAATTGACCTCACTTCCTAAAGGCCCTAATTAAAATTAATTTGTCTCAATTGTCCCAATTAGCTCAATTTTCTTAAATTGCCCTAATTTTCCCCAACTACCCCAATATGATCCAATTAGCATAATTCACCTAATTACCCCAATTTTCCCCAAGTTTACTAATTAATTAACCCAATTGCCTCATTATCCAATTTTCATAGTTTGATCCTTTGCCCCAATTAGCCCAAATACCTTAATTATCCAATTAGTCCAATTTCCCAAATATCCAACTAGTATTTTCCCAATTATCCTCCCTTACTCCACTACACCCTAAATTTCCCAATTAGCTCTAATTTCCCTAGTTTCCCCAAATCGCATCAATGACTCAATTATCCCAATTGCCCAAATTGCCTTAATCATCCCTATTTGAGTCTATTTGAAATGCCATTTTCTATGTAGTTTTATTTCTCTATTAGGGTGCATATCTATATTATAAAATAAATGACCCAAGAAAGAGATGAACAAAAACATATGATATAGATAACACCAACCCTAATGTTATAAGTCAGAGAGGTGGAAATGTGGGCCCTACTAGAAGCTTCATTAGAATGTCCACTTCCCAGGGCCATAACTTTTGTGCATGAATTATGTTTTAGGTGCATAAGACACCATTAGAAATATCAAGCTATGAGATCTATGTGATGATTTATTTCTTTTAAAAAACATTGATAAATTGTCAAATTTGTTATTTAAAAAACACTAATTTAGAAAAATATTGAAATCTTGTCATTTTCGTAGGATGGTAAAAATTTGAATCTCTTTATCCATCTCTTAAAATAACAAAATGACATTTTGTAAATGTCAAAATATTAACATA
This sequence comes from Larix kaempferi, assembly GCA_027924585.1. Lineage (NCBI taxonomy): Eukaryota > Viridiplantae > Streptophyta > Pinopsida > Pinales > Pinaceae > Larix > Larix kaempferi. The sequence continues at coordinate 14,853,768 of BSBM01000729.1, forward strand.
GATAATGTATTTCGACATTCAATCAACAAAAACCTTTAATGTCAAAATTAACATTGTATTTTGACCCCAAATGTAAAACTGAATTAGTTTCAAGGTGTCTAATCTAAGAACAATATCTTCCATAAGGTTGTATCATTCACTCTACTATATGTATGTATCATTGTGTACTAGACTCCGAAAAATAGAATGGTCCCAAATTGAGAGAGTCTTAATCTCCATGCTCTCTAAGATTATTATATTAAGAGATCAATCCCTCATGCTATTATTTTTTAGAGTTCATGATTTACCCTCTTATTGCTAAAGCACAATTTCACATTATCACCTTCAAGCATCAATTTCACTACCTAGTTTGATTGTAGTCTTGGTAAAAAGAGGTATCATTTTCTTATGCTTCTATATTTTGTGTGACTAAGCAAGCATGGCTATCAACACTCTTGATATGAAATGTTTTAAACTCATGTCCACTCTTTTGTCCTAGACATTGACAATCTTACATCATCCACACATGTCATTGATCCTATAGTATCTAAAAGAGATATCCATATAACAATTGTAGAGGATATTGGTAGAGCATATTTGAGATATACTTGGATTTCACCAAGAGAGCCACTTTCTCTTAATATTCAAGAATATTATTGTACTCATTTTCAAATTGAAAATGTGTTGACGAGATCTTGTGTTCACTCATCATCTAGGAAGAATCAACCTGAACATGGTTCTTAAAGCAATCCCCTATTCATTTGGAATAGCTAATCCTTACAGGAATAAAGGCCCTGCTGCCTTTGGAAAGGTTGCTCTCTTTGGAAGAGAGACTTGAATGTTTTATCCAATTCCCAAGTTTACTAACCTATAGAAAATACTAAAACTATTTTTAAAACTATTATAGTAGCAAAAGAACAAAAGTCCCATAGCTATGAAAAATATATAAACTACTTCTAACTAAGCTAATTAAAACTATCTCAATTGGGAATAGTTTTTTTTTTTAATTCTTGAATACCATCGAATATACGATGACAAAACAACTTAGCTCCGACGATGTTTCTATACAACCGAAGGCGAAGTCATCAGATATTTTTCTAGGGATCCATCGCCTATCCGACGACCATGCAACAATAATCTGACGAGTTTGCTATACCTTTGAAGGTAAATGTCATCATATTTTGTTGTGGGCTTGTGGTCCGAACTTGTTGGTTATTTGAAAACTATGGTGGGATAGTTTTTAGATATTCGATGTCACCTTTGTTGGTTAATCGACCACTACGGTGTCGGATATTCGACCTCAATTTTGTCGGTTATTCGATCTGCTGGTCTGTAAACCTTGTCGGATATTAGACCACATCGTTGTTAGTTATTCGAATTATTGATTAAAAGAAAAGCATAGGTCATTTGACAAGATTTTGTCGGATATTCGACAGTGGGTTGTGTCTATCGGATATCCAATGAAGTTTTACCAACGTTTAAAAAAAACTATTTTGTCGGATCTTAGAAGAGTGTTGTCAAAACTCAGACAAATATGCCATCGTATTTTGGGTTCAAATTTCCCCGTGATAAGATGTAATTTCAAAGATTACATGGACTAGGCTCATTGGACTAAGAGGTGAGATTTGCAAAGGTCCTTGATTTGATGCAACATTTGACAGGGGAGCATTAGTTTGGCAATATAGTAGTTTGCATGAGATAAAATATAATAAGAAGAGACAAACATTTAAAATCCCAATCTTCAAAGATGACATACATAAAAAATTAAATAATCTACACATGCAAAATTATTACATTGTTGGGGTTTGGATCAACACTACCATTTTCTTTCCTCTGCTCCATGGAATATTTCCATTTCAACAATTCATCAATAATGGATTTCATTATTCCAATTTCCGTATCTTTTTCTTGAAGTTCCTTATATTTTTCTCTCATTTTTTGTTGTGCATTAAGCAATTCCTTCTTGTATGCATGGTCTTTTCCAAACAATTCAGTTGGAGTGACTCCCAAGACAACCCCACATACATGGCCCCTCCTCTCGGGCCCTAACACTATATCAAGGGCATCCTACTTTGTTGCATATGCAAGAGACGTTGAATTTGATTGTTCTGTTTTGATTTGTTTCTAGCAATGTTAAACATTTCAAAAATTATTATTAGAAAAAAACTTAACATTAAAAAAGATCCTAAATAATACATACAAGAATAGGTTGAGAACTTACTATTGTCTCTACTATAGATGATGACATTGGAGTGCCATCCTTCTTTGTATGACATTTCACCCACACTTTAGCCCTATTTACAGGCCTATCATATGGATTCAAAGCTTGTTTCTAGTCATGACAAATGCAATAGTGTGGATAAGTATATTTGATATAATGTTACCCATAAATACATTTATAAATGCTAATTGTGAACAAAAAAAATAGAATCCATTGCAACTTACAAGGTCATGTTCGACCCTAAAGTAACTCCTATGACCAGAAGTGTGGGTCTCCCATTCTATTGCCCTATTTTCCTTATTTATGTTTTCCTTCTCCTTCAACTCAATAAAAAATGTGGATGCTTAGATTAAAGTTAACTGTATATCCAAGTATTTAAAATCTCATGTCATTTGATTATAACGTGCATATTTCTCTTTCATTTTTACCTTGAATTTAGGGTCAGATCGTATTCTAACAAATTCAATCCAATCCATTTCATTTACTCCAATTGGAACATTTGCCATCCTCTCCTCATCTGTTTGGTATTTCAAATAGTATTTTGTATACAAACAATATCTATAATTTTTGGAGGCATTGAGATATTACTGTATTACACCACTTTTATGCGGAAGGATCTACTTGGAAGTTTCTCTAGAATAGATAAATAGTTCATTGTTAGACACACATTGTTATTTGAAACCAAATATGTCACACACAAGGTCAACATGCATCAACAAAATTAAAAACAAAAATCCAATCATTATTTGGTTGATGCTCACATTGATTGCATTCCATGTGTCTTTATTCAACGCTTCTGGCATTTGTTTCCCATCCATAAACTTAATGCCTATAATTTCTCTTGCAAGGACACCTAGCCAGCAGGTAAATTTCTTTGACCCTGGACCAATAGGTTGGCCCCTCTCATTAACTTGAATTTTTGGCAATGGATTTCCCTCTGGAGTATTTCTAAAAATACATTTTGTTGGCCCTCTACCCTTTCTTTTGGAATTTGTTTCAATAATAGCTTGGTGAGATGCACCTGCCCCTTCCAAACCATGCTCTTGTTATACTAATGGTTCCTGTTGAACATTTTCTAGAAAAATAAACCATACCAGTTTAGACAATGACAATATTGATTCCTTAATAGAAAAGATTGAAGTAATTTTGCAGAAAATGTTGGTTCTCTACCCTTTATTTTGGCATTTGTTTCAATAATATCTTTGTTAGATGCACTTGCCCCTTCCAAACCATGCTCTTATTGTACTGATGGTTCCTGCTGAACCTTTTCTTGGAAAAATAAACCATACCAATTTGGAAAATGATAATATTGATTCATTAATAGAAAATTTTGAAGTACTTTTGTGGAAAGTGTTGGTCCTCTACCCTTTCTTTTGGAATTTGTTTCAACAATAGCTTGGTTAGATGCACCTAACCCTTCTAAAACATGCTCTTGTTTTACTGATGGTTGCTGCTGAACATTTTCTGGAAAAATAAACCATACCAATTTAGACAATGACAATATTGATTCCTTAATAGAATTTTTTGAAGTACTTTTGAGGAAAGTGTTGGTCCTCTACCCTTTCTTTTCGCATTTTTTTCAATAATAGCTTGGTTAGATGCACCTGCCCCTTCCAAACCATGCTCTTGTTGTACTGATGGTTCCTGCTGAATGTTTTCTGGAAAAATAAACCATACCAATTTAGACAATGACAATACTGATTCCTTAATATAATTTTTTGAAGTACTTTTGCAGAAAATATAAATTCGTGATGTGATCATACCTTGCATTGATTCTTCTATCTTTTTCTCAACACTATGTTCATCATCATTGTTGTCACTGCTATGGTAACTAGATTGACATTGTTGAGGGATAGTGGAATGTGATGCTATCTTTTGTGAGATTTTTTTCCTCGTTTGATCTCCTATGGTAAATTATGTTAGTAAAGCTTTACTGACAATTGTATACTGATATTTTTTTTGTAAAAACTATGTTTTTTAAATGTTTACCTGAAATTGTGTCACATCTATTATTGCGGATTTCTTTGGCAATGCGCCTTGCCTCTGTGGTTTTAGATACCCTATGTATAAAAATTGCTCTGTTTTCCTTTATATGACACCCTTTTTCTAGCTTCAAATATGGATTGCAACAATTGAACAAAGTAAGCTATACAAGTATTGAAGAGCAATGAAAGCACAATAACCATTAAAAATATATTGAAGTCCAAAACAAAAAAAACTTATACTTGAAAATACATACTTCCAAATAAACTGCAAAACAAAACAAAATCTCATTTATGAGCACATCCATACCATTTCAAAATTAAGCAAAACTAATAGATTGAATATAAAACCAACATGCAAAATAATCAAAGATGGTTGCATGATAAAAAACTAGCATTCAATAAATATATCCCCTGGTATTTCCTTGAAAGGACATGCCAATAGGAACAATCAATGTGTGTGGGAGGTGTTGTCTTACATATATCAGATACACAGTCTTTCAATTTAACAATGGGATACATACCAATATTATCACAGACTAATTATGTATACATGAACTGCGGCAGAAGATCCTCCACAAGACACGGTGATCCATTATTTTTTTGCACGATAACAAGGCCATATTTAAGTGTGACAATGGTGCTTTAATAAGAATTGAATTTGTGACTCTATGAGAGATTATAAACAACGAGGACACACAAAACCTCACAAATAAGTCATGCTCTTTTTGGCATGATTATAATCAGGGTTGGTCTGGTATGTATTTGTGATTCAGTGTTCCATTGGAAGTACCCTTTTGTTTTTTAATTATGTTAGTGGTCTCAATTGAAGCCCAACGACTGCATTTGAATTAAAATAACCACTTTTGGTTATCCCTTTTAGGATCATGAAGGTTATGGTTTCCACAGATGCAACAACGAGGGACGACCATGACCATATTTTGAACTTTCAATCCGTCAATGTAATGACAAGTGATCCGTTACATTTTTGCAGGATAACATGGCCATCTTCATGACATGCCATCTTCAGGATATCAAGGCCATCAGATTATATGCCTGTCATATTTCTACATATGTAATTTTGTACTCTTTTGAGAAATAAAATTACAAAGATGCAAAATAATCAAAGATGCAAAATAAAATTAAAAAACCATTTTTCTTGATAAATCATAGGAAAAAACATGGAGCTCAAAAGAATTGCAAGATGGAATAGATGTAACTACAACTTACCCCTCACCACGTCGATTTTTCATGGCTTCCTCCCTCAAACTAAGGTGAAGTTCTATGGCTACCTTGGAAAGATGCTCTAGCTGGAAGAAAATCCTGGTTTTCAAAAGAAATTACACGGAATAGAGATAGGTTCTACTCATGTATAAACAACAGGGATTGCACTAGGATTTGTGGAAAACATCAAAACTGGCAGGAGATCAAATTTTAGACATTGCATTTTTCCAAAACTGGGCGGAAGACTCACAAGAGATCCCAAGCTATCTAAGTTTATCCGATATTTTGTAATTGCTAAAACATGTCGATTTATTTATCTTTTAATTTTGGTAATCCTTTCAAATACTAATTTTCTTTATTTCCATTTCATAATAACTTACCTATTTTCGATGAACGCTAATAGGCGTGGCGATTACCCTCTCCACGCAATGAAATCTGGACCGTCGGCACTGCTAAATATTGTGATAGTGGTCGTTGGTGTAGTCCCATTTTCGATGCATGTATCTGCATCCTATGATGGGCATGATCTAAGCCGGGGGAATATCTAGTCTGTTCGTGCACCATATCTCCTTCGTATCCCCACAACAATTCATCCAGACATGAATGGACATGATCTATGCCAGCATTAATCTCCATCGTCCACACAACCTTCCTCCTACAACACGTACTTCATGTCTCTTTCCTCACTGATGGATGTGATCGCTAGCTAAATCAATATAGATGACCCAAATCTTCCCTCCTAGTGATGACGCCCATACAATGCATCAAGTCCGTACACGTGTTGGCCTCTGGTGGATTTTGACAAGTCCATACTTCCAAGTCCATATCCCTCTGAAATTATAAAAATATCATCGTAATTACTTGTGATGTGATGATGAAAATGACTTTAACAATATCATCAACAACATTTATCATATGATGGAGGTGGACTCGGAAGCACCCCTTTTAGGAACAAGGACATCTATATGCATAAGTTGGGTCAAAATTGACTTCAATAAATATTTTGTGTGTCAACCTAGTATTTCATTAATTGTTGTATTCTAGGATTTTGGAAATTCCTCAGTGTAATTGATCCCTCAAATATTTCTGAGGCCAAATTGCTGATATGAGCTTGAACTCTGTTAGAAAAACAGGATCGCAGAGCAATAACAATAAACAGAAATGCAAATATAATCACACATACACATTACAAGAGAGACACAGATATATTGTGGTTCACCCAACTTGGGATACATCCACACTGAAGTTTCCAGTCCTTATTATTATTCCATCCAGCAAAGTGAAGGGATACAACCTGCAGCACAACCGACACTTCCTCTTCACTGTCTCACAGTCTCTCTTCTTTGATCTCAGAGATATTTGCAGTGCATAAAACCTAATACATCAACCCTAGCCGTGTTACAATGTCTTTCTTTTATAAGGGAAATACAATGGAAAAATACCATGGGTTACCCAAAACCATGGGCCTGGAATCTGTTGGTGAAAACAACCCCAAAACGTTTTCTCGGGGGAATTGCCCCCAAACCCCAAGGTTGGGGCATGAGTGTACAGTCCTCTGGGGTGCACGATTGAGACAATATCATCTATGAGACTAGAAGATCTAGCTCCACAACCAACAATCTCCCACTTGGAGACTGATCACAACAACTCCACCACTGCTGCACTTGCTAGACTTGGACTTGGAACTTTCTCCTCTTCACCTTCATGATAGAAGGCCAACTGAAACTGAGTAGGAACTCAGTTTCTCTCTAGTCACTACCTTTGTGAACATGTCAGCAGGATTCTAGCTAGTGTGTATCTTTTCCAGCTTCAAAAGTTCATCTTCCAGAACAGAGCGTATGAAATGGTACTTGAGCTGTATATGTTTAGTCCTGGAATGGAATGCTGGCTTCTTTGCAAGATGAATGGCACTCTGGATGTCACTATACAACCTACTATCCTTTTTCTTCTTACCCACTTCCTCCATAAACCTCTGCAACCAAATCATCTCTTTACTAGCCTCTGTAACAACAACATACTCTGCTTCCGTTGTTGAAAGTGCAACAACCTTCTACAGTCTCAAAATCCAACTTACTACTGTTCCACCTACAGTAAACACATACCCTGTGGTGCTCCTCCTGCTATCCTTATCACCTGCCATATCTGGATCAACATATCCCTATAGAACAGTGTCTGAACCTCCAAAACATAGTGCCTGAGTGGTAGTACCTATCAAATACCCGAGAATCCATTGTACTGCTTTCCAATGTTCTTTACTTGGATTGTTCATATATCTGCTCACAACTCCCACTGTTTGTGCAATATCTGGTCTTGTGCACACCATGGCATACATCAAACTGCCAACTGCTGATTGATAGGGAATCTTGGACATGTAATCTATCTCTTCTTGTGTCTTGGGACACATTTCGTTACTTAGACTGAAATGGATGGCCAAAGGTGTACTTACTGGTTTTACATTCTGCATTCTGAACCTCTCCAACACCTTTTGTATGTACTCACTCTAAGACAATGTCAATTTGCAATTTTTCCTGTCTCTCATTATTCTCATACCAAGGATTTGCTTTGCAGCACCCAAATCCTTCATCGCAAATGAATTAGCTAGCTTCCTTTTGAGTACGTTTATATCCTGCATGTTAGACCCTGCAACAAGCATGTCATCCACATACAATAATAAGATAATATATCTTTCATTGTCTAGCTTCTTGAAATAAACACAGGGGTCAGAATGACATCTACTATAACCTTGTTATGTCATAAACCTGTCAAATTTTAAATACCACTGCCTTGGAGCTTGCTTCAAGCCATACAAGCTCTTTTTCAACCTGCATACCAAGTTCTCCTTACCTTTGACCTCATACCCTTGTGGCTGCTGCATATATATCTCGTCCTCCAATCTCCATGGAGAAAGGTTGTTTTTACATCTAACTGTTCAAGATGCAAATCTTCTACCGCCACTAGACTTAAGATAGTCCTAATTGAAGTCATCTTAACAACATGAGAAAATATTTCATCAAAATCTATACCTTTCTTCTGTGCAAACCCCTTTACAACAAGTCTGGCCTTGTACCGCTTCTTGCCTCCTTCTTCTTCCTTCAACCTGTAAATCCATTTGTTCTGCAATGCTCTTTTACCAGCAGGGAACTGAACCAAATCCCAAGTTTGGTTTCCTACCAATGAGTCCATCTCCTCATTCATGCCTTGCTCCCACTTCTTTCTAGTTTCCACCTGCATTGATTCTTCATAACATTCTGGTTCACCAGCATTAATCATCAACACATAATACATTGAAGGAGAGTATCGTTCAAGGAGTCTACTTTACCTGGTAGATCTTCTTGCAGTTGCAGGAGTTTCAGGAACTTGCTGTTGTTCTTGATTTTCTGGCACCTTTGGAACTTCATTTTCTGTAATTTCATCAAGTACTGTGTACTCTGTGTTTTCCTTTTCCTGTTTCTTTCCCTACAACTGATCTTTATACATGACCTTTTCATTGAATATGACATCTCTACTTCTAATGATTTTGTGATTTTCACAATCCCATAAATGATAACCAAAATCATCAACCCCATATCCAATAAAGGTACATTTCTTAGATTTAGCTTCAAGCTTTGTTCTATTTTCTTTATCAATATGGACAAATGCTTCACAACCAAATGTTCTCAGAAATGAGTAGTTTACCTTTTTATCCGTCCATGCCTCCTTTGGAATACCACCATCCAAAGCACTTGAAGGTCCTCTGTTTATTAAATAAACAACAATATTTACAGCATCTGCCCAAAACTGTAAGGGAAACCCTACATGCAGTCTCATACACCTTGCATGCTCCATGATCGTTCTGTTCATATTTTCTGACACACCATTTTCTTGTGGTATTCCTGGGACTGTCTTCTCTCTACGAATCCCATGGTATGAACAGTAACTATCAAACTCCTTTCCCCAGTACTCACCTCCATTATCAGATCTGAGACACTTCAACCTTTTTCCTGTCTCATTCTCAACCAAAGCTTTCCACTTCTTAAAAGTAGCAAACACATTAGATTTCTGTCTAATGCAAAAATCCCAAGTTTTCCTAGTTGCATCATCAAGAAATGTAACATAGTAATGAGAGCCACCAAGAGATTGTACCTGAGCCGGTCCCCATACATCTATATGCACTAGCTCTAACTTTTCATTCTTCTTCCGTTTCCCAACCCTGAGAAATATGACTTTCTTCTGTTTTCCATAAACACAGTTCTCACAGAATTCCAAACTTACCTGCTTCAAATCTGGCAGTAACTTCCTTGAGTGGAGAATCTGCATCCCCTTCTCACTCATGTGGCCAAGCCTATGATGCCACAATGCTGTATCTGTTCCTATGGAAGCTAAAGAGATAGAATGGTCAGTCTTATGAGGACATAAATACAATGTACCTACCCTGTCTCCTTTTGCTATCACCATTGATCCTTTAGTGATCTTCCACCACTTTTCTCCAAATGTAGATAGACAGCCACCATCTCCCAACTACCCTATTGAGATTAGATTTCTTTTCATAGCAGGAATATGCCTAACATATTTTAATACCCAGTCAATTACATTCTTAACTTTTATCCATACCTTACCCATTCCAACAATTTTACATGGCTCATCATCACCCAATAAAACATGTCCAAAATCGCCTGGAACATAATCATGAAAATATTTCCTATGGGGTGTAGCATGACATGAAGCCCCTGAATCTACTACCCAATAATCACTTGTATTATCTAATGCAAGAATCAAAGCATCTTGTAACACATCACCTGCTACATTTGCTTCCTGGGTAGTTTCCTTTTGTGCATCTCCTTTCTTCTTTAGAGATCTGCAGTATTTCTTTAGATGTCCTTTCTTTCCACAGTTCCAACACTCTATTTTTCCCAGTTTGGACTTGGATCTGCCCGTTTTAGAGTTGCTACGATTACCTTGGCTCTTTCCTCTCTCCTTTTGTCTTCCCCTACTCTCCATGGTCAACGCATTAACTGATGTCTCACCTATGCTTTCTCTTCGCATTTCCTCCCTAAGAATAACACCAATAACATCATCAAATTTCAAGGTGTTTGAACTAGAGATAGAGTTACTTACAGCCATGACCAAGCTATTCCAGCTTTCTAGCAATGAACAGAGCCCTAACCTCATAATCAAAGTTCACACTTACAGAACTTAGTTGATTTGTAACCATATTAAACTCATTTAAATCATCAGCAACAAATCCACCTTCAGACATCTTCATATTAAATAAACGCTTAATTAGAAATACCTTGTTGGAGGCCGAGGGTTTTTCATACAGCTTACCCAATGAGCTCATAAAACCCTTCGTTGTCATTTCTTTTGAGATATTGAAAGCCACCGACGAAGCTAGGCTCAACCGTATTGTTCACAGAGCCTTTTTGTCAACAACCTCCCATTCTTCGTCCTTCATGGCCACCGATTGCTTTGCTTTCCCTCCCAATGGTAGGAATAGATCCTTATAGTACAGATAGTCCTCCATTTGCATCTTCCATAACTGGAATTTTTGGTCGTTAAAATTCTCTACCTTAAAATTTCCTTCTTCTGCCATTGCTCCCACTTGAACCAGAAACCCTAGCTTCCTGCGGGTTTATCTGCCAAATAGACCTTTGGCTTTGATACCAATTGTTAGAAAAATAGGATCGCAGAGTAATAACAATAAACATAAATGCAAATATAATCACACATACACATTACAAGAGAGACACAGATATATCATGGTTCACCCAACTTGGCTATGTCCACACTGAAGTTTCCAGTCCTTATTATTATTCCGTCTAGAAAAGTGAAGGGATACAACCTGCAGCACAACCGCTGCACTTCCTCTTCATTGTCTCACAGTCTCTCTTCTTTGATCTCAGAGATCTTTACAATGCATAAAACCTAATACATCAACCCTAGCCGTGTTACAATGTCTTTCTTTTATAAGGGAAATACAATGGGAAAATGCCATGGGTTACCCAAAACCATGGGCCCGAAATCTGTTGGCGAAAATAACCCCAAAAAAATTTCGCGGGGGCTCCACTCCCGCACCCCCATAACTCGGAGGCATTGCCCCCGAACTTCAAGGTTGGGGCATGAGTGCATAGTCCTCTGGTGTGCACGACTGAGACAATATCATCTATGAGATTGGAAGATCTGGCTCCAAAACCAACAAACTCTAGACTTTGTTGTCTTGAAAGCAATTAATTACACAAGGAATGAATGGGAAAGGGATGTGCTCAAATATTTTATTTAGATAGGGCCCAATTTTAACTCTATAAATATTTTGCACGGGAAAATATTATATTTTCTATGGAAAGAGGCTACTTAATACCTAATAGGATAAGTTGTCAATGAAATTATTTGATATGGGTTGGAACTTAACTTAGGAATAAATGGCACTAGCCATAAGACATGTATATGGGAAATCATTATATAAATTTGATAATGGTTACCTAGATGTGATTCCTTATGATGTATGAAAATTGAAAAGTGGAACGCATAAGATTTGGTTCCATATCATAATCTAAAATGAAATTATTTACTAAGACTTTATGCATAGTTGCAAAACAAGGAAGTTAGGCTATTAATACTCCATATTTTGGTCATTATAGTCTTTAAATACACTACCTTTGAGAGAGAGAAAAAACTGTCAATCAAACTAATGAGTATATCTTAGGTAGAGAAGAGCATGAAGTAAAGTGAGTAAGAAATATTTAGAAGAAACATTAAAAATTATATCTAGAAGAAACAATTGAAATGATTATACCTTAGTCTTAGACACAATACTTTATGTACGACAAAAATGTGGAGAATTGTTTGATGCTTGATATGATCAATACACAATTTTATCCAACCATGTATGAAGCATACCATTGGAGGGAGTGTATTTAAATTTTCCCAACACTAAATCAAGGGATCTCGTGCACTATATTGTTGTGTTCCAATAATATCCATAATGGGGTTGTCCTGGTGAACAAAGCCTTCTTGTCCTCCTTGTTATTGGCTTCAAGTTTCTTAACATCAAATGGAGGAGGCAACTTCAAAAGCAATTTCAGTGTCTATCCAAATCTATACCACTTTTTTCCTCACTCCAAGTCATTCCCACTTGACACCCGCACACAAGGAAGCAAGGAATGCCTTTCTCAAACCATTTATACTAATATTTGTAATAATTAAAAGGGATTCCAAATTCGTTATTACCTAAACAACTACATTCAAGGATAAGATTAGTCTTCCACCATATACACTACTGAATGCACGCAATGTCCAATAGAAATGTTTTTTTTTTGGGGGGGTGGGAAGAAGAGGGATACTCTATGTATTAAAAGGGATAACAAAAAATACAAAGTCTTTGTTTCCATACCTCCTTCTCTAAGTCTTTGGTTACTCTAATATAAAACATTGACAAGCAATCAATCTTCCGTTGCTTCTCCAACTTGAAGGAAAAGGATAATTCATTGAATTAAGGTCTTGAATCAATATTGGAAAGACAATAAATAAAAAATAGGAGTTTCCTAATAAAAATGGGATGTAAAAACCATAGTCGATTGGTTCACAATTCCTCTAGCATAAGGTTACGATACTATTGCATTTCCCATTTGCAACCTTAATGCCCAAACTAATACTTTCATAATATGGACATGGTGTCTGGTACAGGTCTTAATTGTGTCCAAGCATATGTTCTTTATCAAAAACCTATTAATATTGAATGAAAAATTAATGAAACCCTTTATATTTTTCGCAAATTTTCCATTGTCCCCATGTGTTTCTTTTAGGAAACATGTGGGGCCTGGACAATTGCTAAAGGGAAACTCATGGGGCACAAGCAATATTGAGTTTTTTAGAAGGAAATCTAGTGCTTTTGATGGATTAGAGGGATAAAGTCAAATCTTGAGAAGTGGTCAACTTGGTACCCCTTGAGGTCAAAATAATAACTAAGGGATAACATACATTTAAAGGAATGGAATTTTGGTGAATGGACCAAGCTGAAGAATACTATAACTAGATCGATAAAGGCACTGCTGATGGTTGTCCTTATGGTGTTGATTGCCTCTGTAAACATGGACCTACAATAAAATAGTTGAGCTTATCACTGTTTAGCATTAACAATGGCCTCAACAAGCTAAAGCATTAATATTCCTTAAATTTCCAAGCCACTTGCTTTGTCATCTAAGCATTGACTCTACGATATGTATATTCTATTGTGTGTTTAGGTTTTGTATTTTTTTTCAAATTGTCTAAACATGGAATTTGGGGTTTTATGAAAACCAATTGTAGAATTTTGGATCACACCAACTTCCTATATATATTTAGGGTACCATGATTCATGGCCCATTTCCCAATTTAAAGAATCCATTTTGATTTTTAATTAAGTGGTCAAATGCCCTGCAAGGAAACATGCACTAGATCTTCATCTAGTCAATATACCTATTTTGCAATAGTTTCTATATCCACACATTTAATGTTTCATGTGCAAGATTATGTATTTCATGGGAAATAAATATGGATGTACTCCATTCACACTAATGGGCCTAACCACAAGTATCAAAATTTCGAGTGTTTATATGGCAGGAGTTCTAAGGTATTGGATGAAATTCTCAACAATCAAAGACCAACTTTAGACAAGTCTGGGTTAGGATATGAACAAGAAGATTCAAGTTCAATCATACCTAACTGTTTCACCCCACACCTCTCAGTATCATCAAGAACTCCAACAATTAGTATTAGAGCATGGTCCAACAAAAGATAGTATGAATGCAATGCAAGGGCTAGGAATACAATACTATGTGGTTTGGCAGACTCATAGTTCACCAAGGTTATATTGTAGTGTACATCAACTAAAGAAATGTGAGATAAGATTAAAAGAATCTATGAAGGAGATGAGAAGGTTAAGAAGGAAAAGCTACAAACCTATTTAGGACAGTTTGAAACTCTAAAGATGAGGGAAGAAGAAAACATTGCATCCTATTTTCTTTGTGTGGATGAGATTGTCAATGCTATAAAAGGTCTTGGAGTAGAAATTTATGAAGAAGTAGTCGTACAAAAATTATTGAGATCCTTTCCAACAAATTTTGAATCCAACTTATCTGTTATAGAAGATAGAAGAGATCACTTGGATAAATTAACAATGGATGAACTTCATGGGATTTTTACTGCATATGAAATGAGAATTGAAAAGGAGAATCCTTCTAGAAAGGAAGCAACCTTTAAAGCCTCTAAAAATACAAAGAGCAGCAAGTATGAGCAAAGTAATACTCCCTCTAATGAATCAGATGATGAAGAAGCAAACTCTATGAAGAAATTCAAGAAGGGTCATGGCAAATACAAAGGTAAGTTACCTTTCAAGTGTTTTGGATGTGGTAAAATAGGTCACTTTGCCTCTAAATGTCCATACAAGGAAAACATATATAGTGATTATGAGGAAGTATCTGACCATAAATAGGAAAGAAGGATAATGCACAAAGGAAGCAAGTTTGAAAATAAGAAGAAGTTTTTTAAATAGAAAAGGAGTTTGTACTCCAAGGAGGACAATAGTTCATCCAATGAAGATGATAGTGCGGATGATTCAAAAGAAACATTGTTCATGGAAATTGAAGAAGATATGGAGAATGAAGATACAAAAGAAGAAGAATTTGTTGATATAAATTTTGAGGGAGATAATATTATAAGTGCCATGGAAGAACTGAAGAAATCAAGAAAGAAGAATAAGCAATTAAAGGAGAAACTACTGAAGTATGAAGAACAAGTAGAAGAAGTCAGGATAATAGAAGGAAATATGGCAGGGAAGATAAAAGAGAAAGAAGACATGTGTAAGAAGTTGGAGACTGAAAATATCTCTCTAAGAAAGGAACTACAAAATGTAAGTACTCAATTAAGCTATTAACTAAATTTTAAACCCTTGGGTTCATGGGATTTGTCCCATTTCAGGATTAAGTCTCCTACTTGGAAGCCTTTGCTATTCACATATCTCTTCTCAAACCAGTTCTTGACCAATTATTGATCTACACTAAATATTCTCTTAGATTTATCCCTTGCTTGATCTTCCAGTTTCAAGAAACTGAGTATCAATCATGTTTTGCATGACGAGATAATTGTCTTCTATAATGGACTGGGCTAGTTGGAGATAGGTTAGGAATATTTTCGAGGGAAGTATATCTTCTACTCCATAGACTAGATGAAATAGAGGTAAGGTACCTAGTTAATGATGTGTTGGGTGTTACTCTGTCTACCCAAAGGGTGTTTGGAAAGGCTTTGTGCTAGTTCCTTTGATGATCCACTATAGTTTTCTTAAGAATTCAGATTAGGTTTTTCATAGTGGAATCTATAACACCATTCCATTGAGGGTTTTAGTTTGTAGCATAACTTACCTTATACATATATTTTCCCAAAGCAAATTTGGTTAATTTTAATGACGAAAAAATACTGAGCATTATCGAAAACTAGAGAATTGTGAACACTGAACCTGGTAATTATACTTTGGGATTCTAAGAAGAATATCACTTGGTTTTTATTGAAAAACTTCAGGGGAACCACTTCTATCCATCTAGTATAATAATCCATTACTATCAAGATGAACTTATGATGCCTAGAGCAGTAGGGATTGATTTCCTCTATAATGTCCGGACCTCAGTTTTTAAATGGAATTTCCAACAAAACCAACTAGAGTGGGAATGATGGCTTAGTTTATCTTCTTGTGACTCTCTAGTAGGTGGAACATTTTATGGCATAAGAGTGTGCACCTCTAAACACAAAACACAATATTACCATATATTTTAACACAAAAAAACATGTAATAAAATTGCTATAAATCAACATATTAGATGATTTTAAATAAAACGAGTATAAATCAACATATTAGATTATTTTAAATAAAATGACTATAAATCAACATATTAGAATATTTTAAAAAGATGGTAGGAAATATAAGAAATTTCAGTATTCATAGGAAGGGTTTCACTTGTCATGAACTTTGTGTAAACTATGGTGCAACCTGGAGATCGATTAAGACAAAAGGAGTCCACTTGCAACCTAGAGATCAAGACAAACATAGTTCACCTACAACCTGGAGATTGATACAAAGAGATTCCACCTACAAATTAGATGGCTGGATCCTTTCCCACTAGTCATGGAATGTTTCATCTACCAAGCTCATAATAGGCATAGGTTTTCCTCTTGGCCAACTCTTGGGGTACTCTCCTTCCCCCAAGACCCGTATGCATATACATATGGACAAATACATATGCATAACCATCAACAACTAAGGAAAAGTAATATATAGAGGTAGTTTCACTGACTTATATAGTTGGTCCAATTGAATAACCAACAGTTAGAGCACCTACTAGGGCAAAGGTAAGGTCGAGATAGGAAAAGGAAATAGAGGCAGAACATAGACAAAGGAAGAAGCATATTGTTGAGAAGCAGAGATAGGAGTAGAGGCCAAACGTAGATCCAAGTCCAGGACAAGCAGTTCAAGGTCCGAATTAAGCATACCTTATACCGGTGTGCTCTGTTGATCTTGTTGAAGAACCAATAGATTCTCTGGTTTGTTCAGTAGTTGGTTCATAGGTAAAATATGCACATATGTTATTAGATGATGAAACTATAACATACCTAGTAGAGTAAAAAGTAGAATATCCTACAGACTAATCTTACTGGAAATTATCATACAAACTACATAGGGTGGCCTATAAGTGTATTGAAAAAAATACTGAATTGGACACACACTTGCACATTGCACTTCATCACTGCTATTCTAACAAAAAAAATATCTCTACCAGGGAATTGAATACTGGAGAATCTATTAGATCTTACAGTGCAGCTAGTTTGTAGTGCAATAGTTTACCTGTCCCACTGCCTAAAACTCTTCTCCTGAATCCATTCACCAATAGACTGTAGGGAGGAGCTTGGGACAGTTTCAGAATGAAAAACTAGTCCACCAATAATTTACATACGACTCGGGTAATCATCGCTATGGATACTCAAAAGTAGGGAATTATAACTAGAAAAAGGGGATGAGAACCCAAAGTATTTACATAAATTTTCAAATTATAGGAAAACCTAAAACACCATTCCTCATCACCCTACAACTATTTTTTTGTAGATAAGTTCATTTTCCAAATTCAAACCTACAACCATCATCCATTTTTAAGTATAAAATAATATGATAAGTATAGGTTGCTTAAATAAGGGATCCATTCTTGGTGAATGCATACGAGGGGAAGACAAAATTTCCACTACTTTCAACCCATCAAGCCAAGAGAATGGTCAATGTTTCCGATGCTGGAAGGCATAAAGAGTTGATGGATCAAAAGCTTATAGTGGCTTGTTTTTGGAATATATACAAGGATGATAGAGAAAATAATATAGAACTACTCAAGATGGCATCATTATTCCCTAGCTTTGTAGATGAGATGGCCACTAAGAGATTATCATAGGAGCTTAAATAATTTAAAGCTCTTCTTTTTTGTGTTAAGTAGGGTATTTGGATTAACATACAAATTTTGTTTTCTTGGTTTTTTCAACCCTCTCATATGAAACATATATTTTTGTTTTGCTTATCCAATTGATGAGGTATTGAGACTTGAGGCTTCTATTGAAGCTAGAAATCTCCATTTTTGTTGCACCCTTACTGTTCTTAAGTAGACTAACCAATTTTGCTCCTACATCTTCACTCTTTGTTTCTCCTTTATCTGAATTTGGTTCGGGGTCAATTTCTGCTGATCTTTTTCCTTGCAGTCTTTCTTCCATTCCTTAATTTGTATCCTCAATGTTTACAATTATGTGCTAACAACAGTATGAACATTGTTATAAGTATATGGTGTATGCTAGGTGTATCCTGTATTTATACTTCTAAGCATCAAAGCCTAGAATCTATAGTGCATATGGTGTATGCTAGGTGTATCGTGTAGCTATACTTCTAAGCAATAGAGCCTAGATATCCTAGTTTTGGTCCAAAAATGCATCCCTTTGTGAGCATAAATCAAGTTAGTGGAAACACTATATATGGTGATTATTAACACTCTGATATGTGGGCCACTAGGTGCATATTTTGATGTGGAGTGTGCTTTCCTGTTTTTCTCCCCAATCTTGTGGATCTTAAGCTATGTTGTCTCCACTACTGAGTTTGAATCAACAAAGGTTTAGTCCTCATTGTGGAGAAGCAATCGTAACATTGAGTGTTGATATTTCAGTTGTTGCAAGGCTTATATTTGGCTGTGTGTCAAAGGGTCCTACATCAAAGTAACTTTGTACCAAATAGTTTCATCCTCCTCATCTCTTAGTCTATTTTTTAGGTCCTCCCCTTTCAAACCAATTTTGTTTGCTTCCTTCAACCTCCGATTCAACTAACTTTTGTTAGTTATTTGTAGGAATAATTTCAAAGGAGCTTGGATATTATTCCCAAATGGTCAAAAGAAGTTGGATGAAATTGAAAAATAGGTACAATTTGTATCATTGATTCTTTGATTGTAATATAGAAAAAAATATTTTAATTGTAACTTGTAATCATTTAAATTGATACGACTTGAGGAATTCTTAAGGTTGCTAAGTAGCATTCAAAGAATAATATGACCAAAAAATTCCCATGTAATAAATGCGGCATAGTGAATGTACAAACATTTGATAAAGTACGAGAGCATATGATTTGTGTTGGTATAATAGAACAATATAACATTTGGAATTTACATGGAGGGAGATTTCCCAGTCAGGTATCATGATTTTGTTTTGAAATCATCTTGTCCCAAACATACATATATTATAGTAAATATATCATTTATATTTATATGTGCAAACTCTATTTTTTTTTATCTCCTGCAGATTCCATTTGTGCAATCTATGTTGTGATTCTAATTTCATTACAACCATTAAACCACTGACATGAATCTTAATTGTCTTAATAACATGAATATGAACATGTTCTGGAGCATGATTATGATAATCATGTTGTTGAGTCTCCAACATTGTTTCAAAATGATAATGAACTTCTTGACAATGATGATGATACAACCACTGTTGATGATGTCATGCTTCAAATGGTGAATGATGCTTTTCAATGTCTTAATGAAAATATCAATGAGGGTTATGAAAATGAGGGTTTGTCATCAACTGAGGTAATGAATGATGTTAATGAATATAAGAATATAATCGAATATTCCAAAATACCATTATACTCGGGTTGTATTGATTTCACAAAACTATCAACAAGCATGTAATTATACAATCTTAAAGTAAAGAATCGATGGTCTAATTCAAGTTTTGGCCAAATGTTAAAGTTGAAAAAATAGATGTTTCCTAAATATAATACACTTCCAGATTCTTCATATGCTGCAAAAAAGTTGATAAAATCATTAGGATTACACTATGATATGATACATGCATGTCCAAATGACTGTATTTTATATCCAAATGACCGTATTTATATCGAGGAAATTATGAAAGTAAATACGAATGCCCAACATGTAGAAAATATTGATGGAAGGTGGATTCTCAATATCAAAATGTGCGTAAAGGTGTTCTAGCCAAGGTACTAAGGTATTTCCCCATAGCACCAAGGTTTACAAGAATGCATAGGTATGATATTGAACACTTAGATTTTATTCAAGTTTTCCATTTCTTGCATTATCTTTTGTATTTTTCATAGTGTATGGTATGATAATATAGATTTTATAAATGAAAAGTTTTTTTCTACAACTCTATAGAGATGTCACAAAAACTGAGGTGGCATCATGAAAATGCAATTGATGATGGTCAAATGCGCCACCCTGTCGATAGCCCAGCATGGAAAACTATTGATGACAAATGGCTTGAGTTTTCAAATGAACCCCATAATGTATGACTTGCAATAGCAGTAGATGGATTTAATTCTCTTGGAGACTTTAGTAGTACATACAATGTTTGGCCTGTAGTGTTAGTTACATACAACCTTCCACCATGGTTGTGTATGAAAATGAATTTTTGAATGCTAGCATTGTTAATACATGGTCCCAAACAACTAGGCAATGACATTGATGTTTAATTAGAACCTTTGGTGGATGAACTAAATGCATTATGGGACCAGGGGGTATAAACATATGATGCTTATAATAAGACATGATTTAACATGAAGGAAATTCTAATGTGGGTAATCCATGACTTTCCTGCTTATGGAAATATGTCTTGTTGCATGACCAAAGTCTATAATGCATGTCCCATATGTGGAAAGAACACATAATCACAATACCTCAGTTGTAGCAAGAAGTGTGTTTACATGGGACATAGGATATTTCTTCCACATAATCACAAGTTTTGTTCACAAAAGGGACCATTTGATGGGGAGGAGCATCTTTATGTTCCTCCAACCATAAAAGTGTCAGATATTTTTAATGAAACAAAGCGAAAAGAAGCAATTTGGGGGAAAAATGAATCAAACAAAAGGAAAAGAAACAAGGAAAAAGGTGACAAAAGTAATGTTGCAGTGTGGAAGAAATGGTCAGTTCTATTCAATCTTCCATATTGGGAGGTATGTAGATCCATCAATAATGCATAATTATTAAACATCACATGCTTATATGATCTCAATGTGTTTATGTCTTAGTTGAATTCATTGTTTATGTTTACCTCCATATTAATATTCTTATGATATTTTGATGTGTTTGGAGGCAGAAACTCATGATATGTCACAATTGAGATGTAATGCATGTGGATAAGAATGTATGTGAAAGCATATTTGGTGCACTTCTAGACATAAATGGAAAGTGCAAAGATGGAAAAAAATCATGTGATGATTTGCAAGAATTGGGTTTGAGGAAATTGCTATAGCCAGAAGTCAGGGGATCAAAAATATTCCTTCCACCTATACCACATAGTCTTTCAAAGAAAGAGAAATAGACCCTATGTTGTGTTCTTTTCATGTTAAAAGTGCCATATGGTTATAGCTCTAATCCAAAAAACCATATATCTATGGAAGAGCTTAAGTTTCATGGTATGAAAGCACATGATTGCCATGTTTTAATGCAATGACTCCTCCCACTAGCTCTACGACATGTGCTACCAAGTGTTGTTTGAAAGATACTTTGTAAGCTTTGCTACTTTTATAGGTAAATTTGTGCAAAATCAGTTTCAGCAGAGAGTCTTGACAAGTTACAAAATGAGATCACGGAGATATTGTGTTTGCTTGAAAATGACTTCCCTCTATTCTTTGATATAATGGTGCATTTGAATGTACATTTGGTATGAGATCTATGATATTGTGGCCCAATTGCATATAATTGGATGTACCCCTTTGAGAGGTACGTGAAATTTTATTTTGTATCAAGCACAACAACGAAAAAAATTTATTCAAATATTTTGGCATTAATGAAAAAATTGTGTTAATTTTGTAGGAACATGAAAGTATACAAGAGTTATGTAAGGAACAAAAATAGGCTCGAAGGATGCATTGCTGAAAGCTATACAGTGGAGGAATCAATAAAGTTTTGTGGAGGATACTTGAAAGGTATGGAAACTATTAGAAGCACACAAGGAAAAAATGAAGTATGGGATGATGAAGTAAAAGAAGTTATGCTTGATGGAAATCCATTATATGATTTAGTGCCTTCTGAATCGTATGGCATTAGTTGGAAACAAGCCCACAGATGGGTTCTATTTCATAGAGATGAAGTTGATCCGTGTATAGAGTAAGTAAAATGATGACTAAATTTATTCTTTTATTAATATTTTTTCAAACACATTAATAACCATTTTTAGTGTCCATAATTGTCGTCAAATTAGGATGCATGAGATGGAGATTTCCAACTCAGTTACCCAAGCCCAAAAAGATGAATCTTTACTGCAGAAACTCCACACCCATAATTTTACTAGTTGGCTAAAAAAGCAAGTGATGATGTGTTCTTCATGTTACAAGTACTTCAAAATTATTAAATGAGAATATTGTCATGTACGAAACTAAATATTTCTTTAAAGGTTGAATGTCTGTTCTAACATCCTTTAAAAATCTATAGGTGGAAGGAAATGAGAATGTCTCTAATACACTTAAATGACTTGCACGTGGCCCCATAAAATTTGTGAACAAGTACAAGGGATACATAATCAATGGTTATATATTACATATCAAAAGCACAGAGATTGAGAGAACCACCCAAAATAGCGGTGTGTGTATAGAATCTCAATCAATGATGAGATCAAGTTCCAAAGATGCAAATCCTATACTTAAAAAAAACATTTCATGGAGTGATAACATATATTATTACATTGGATTATTTTTATATGGAGTACACATTGTTCAAATTTGATTGGGTCGATGTTTACAATAAGAGAGGGATTAAAATTGATGATTTGGGTTTTACAATGGTGAATATGAAGAAATTCCTAAGTCAAAAGCATTGGCAAGATGATCCATTTATTCTAGCATCACAAGCCAAACAAGTATTCTATGTACAGGATCCAATTGAGACTAATTGGTATGTAGTGTTAACATGTCCTCCAAATGGGTTGAGAAATGATACAACATATGAACCTGAGTATGCAGATATTTCAAGGGTTGCAGACTTTCAAGAAACAATATGCATTGATGAAGAAAGTAGAGTTGATGTGGATGTGGATTATGTCCGTTCAGATTGTGAAGGAATATGGTTGAATGTTAATAAATAATTGCCTCATTCATAGGCACCATGGCCCCTATAGTTAAGCTCATGGATGATGCAGCAAATGAATCCATAGTCACAATACTGGAGAATGTCCCAAACCTATTACAAGCATGTGAAACTAAATGATAAAGTTTGTCAAAAGACTCAAAACTAGTTGTCCAAGCATGGTGGATGGGCTCTAAACTCTGCATGAATGACCTTTTCTCTTAATTATTCATTTTCCTCTACTAAGGAATTCATAAAGTGACTGTGGTTTATTGAGGCACATATAAGGCTATCTCTTTAGATATTATTCATGTTTTAAAGGTTGACAATTATTTTTTAAGTGTATTAGCTACTGCATAAATTAAGTGGCCTTCTAAGTGTATTAGCTACTACATAACTTGTGCAAAAGTACTTATTTATTGTCTGCTATGGTTGAACTATATTTCACGAGACAATGAAAATTTGAAAAAAACATTCATTTGTACTCTGCTCAAAGTTTGGAGCCCATCTATTGCTAGTATGTAGAATATGAATTCCTGGCATCAGATATCTGATAAACCCATCATATAGGTTATTTGTTGACTGTTGATAGTGTGTGTTATGCCATCATTATATTTTACTTTTTTTTGATGGACATGCACAACTCAACAAACCCAACGTGTATGACTTCTTCGACATACAAGTGGAAACAACATATGGGTTATGATTTTATAGATTTAAGTAGTTACAAATTTAGATCTTAGATCCATGAGGCAAGGATCGAATTTCCTAGTATTATCCAAATTAGATTAAATGTATTTGACCAGATATGACAAGTGCACTCATTATAACCAAAATCCATAATCTTAGCACATGCAAACTGACCTCATATTTGATAATCATATATACTTGATGTTACATTGGAATACAATATCATAGGAAGAAACTTAAAACTTTACATTTGACTGGTTGACAAAATCAAAATCTATATTAAAATAGAGTAAGCCTGACACTTGGAATTTTGTAGTGTTTTGTGGATTCATTGAGGCTGGTGTTGCAAAATCTATGGAGATGCCTTTGTAGTCATAGAAAATACATCGAGCTTATTCTGCTTCAAAATTCCATCAAAATTCTATAAAGTGCGCTATGACCTTCAAAATATAGGGAAAAACATAACCTCTGTCTATTCCCTTGCCTTTTGAGTTTGGAGAGTGTCCTGTAAAAACTGAGTGCCCAGTTCTACGAGAACATCAACCTACTACTACGTGCTTGATTTTTTTGTTTTTCCTAAATCCATTTAGATTTCCAATTTTTCTTTTGTTTTCCCAGTCCCTTGTTTTTATTTACTATTTTATGATCAAAGTTGCATAGCCTCTTGTGCTTGCTAATTAACGTATTCAATTTTTATTGATCTTGACATTCTATTGCTCTAGGATTCTAACCTTTTCTTTAGAATTCCACTTCTTGTGAAGCATTTTATTTGTCTTGGACTTCTTGTTCTTTGACAAATGCTCTTCCCATGGATTACTATGTTCAACAAAGAAAGTAAGGGGTTCTTCAACTTCCTGTTCTTCATCTATGCTTGGAAAATACGGTAGGGCATCCAAAGTTTTCTCAATTCTAGTTAGGGATTCCACAATTTTCCTTTCCATTCCTTTTGAATGTTCATCTTCTTCATCTGATAATGATTGAGGAGAGACTGATTTTTGAAACTTTACATAATTTCTAGGATTCTCGGGCTCAATAATTTCCTGTTCTGAGTTTAACTTGGGATTCTTCCTCACCTGGAATGACATCTGAACTGACCTAAAGCTGCTTGGATTCTTTGATTTCATTTGAGGATTTTTCCAGATTGATAACTTCATTTATTTTTAAAGAAGGATAAAAGAGGGATTTGGAATTCATTCTACATTTATTGGTCGTCTAAGTATGAGGCCTCCTTAGGGGATATTTTTGCAATATATCTTGTTCATCCTCTAAGACCTTTTGTTGCTTCTTGTTTCTAGAAGGACTTTCAATAACTTCAGGGTTTGCAACTTCAGGGTTTGCAATTTCAGGTGGTGATTTTTACTTATTCTCTTCATCATTATGTGTTGTAGATGCTTGTTGATATTTCCTCTTTTGACTGTAAATCATGTAATAACCCACCTCCACCTACCTTTTCCTGGGGGGAAATTGTTGACTTCGATAAGGGAGATTCTTTTTTCTACTTCAAGTCAACTTAGAGTTATTGGTTCCTTTTGAACAAGACCCCGTATTTACCTCCTGGGGATGAACGAGTTCCATTTCAAACTCAGAAAAGAACAAGAAATGGTCCCAAGTTCAGTGGATCTTGGCCAACTCATCTATAATTAACAATTTTATCAGAGCATGGTAATAAATACCATGGCGTGTTTTCTGTGGACAATACCTGACCTTTGTTGACATATTCATGAGGATTTTAAGCATGAAAAAGGGTAAATTGAGAGGTGCATCCCCTGTAACATGTAATAGAAATCTCATTTGGTATAAAAAACAAAGGAGTACCTGTCCTCTCCAGTAAAATAATGTTGGATCCAATACAAAAAATCTTTCCATTATGGTTTCAAATAGGTTATGGGAAGTCCCTTCCTCGAGTTGATGTTTTGAAATTAAAGGACGAGAAACCGATTATAAGATGAAAAAACAAATTCTTGGCATTTGAACCAACATTCTCTGCTTGTGGAAATTTTTCTAGCTACAACAATTGATGCTTCAATAACTAAAAAAATTTAGATCTCGAACATTAGCTAGCTTTCCATCAAATCCATATACGAAGGATTTGGATACGCTCTCGTGATCTCCCTGTAGCTTTTGAAAAAATTCCATCCAGCTGGCTTCCCTAAACCTATCCCCGAGCTCCGAATAGGATTCAATTACCTATGATCCCAGAGGTCCATACCACACCAAGCATCCACTTTTCTTTAGAGGAGACATGGACGAGAATTGGACATGGTGGAGAAGACTGTAGTCGGTGAGTGCTAACTTCAGAAAAAAAGTGAGAGAAATATTCAGAAGAGAAATGAAATTAATGACATTAGACATGAGTTATAACAAGATACAAATATCAAAACCATCGATTTTAGGAATAATCAACAGACTTATCGCACACTTAAATAAAATTCGAATGGTTGCAAGTTATGATTACATGGAATCCTGACATCCTATCTCATCTAATTGACGGCTTGTATCTAATATCCCTGAACTCATATCAGATGATATTATCTCAATCTCAAACTTCAAAATCGGAAAATTGCATAACAAAAACTAGTCTTCAAAACTAGTTAAGATGAAACTAGTCTTGGTCAGTGATTCACCCACCCAAAGCTTGACTGATGGAAAATTTTGGATCTGCCAAATGTACTGGGGAGTGTGCAGAATCAAGTCCATATTCTGAGTTCTAAACACAATGTACTGGGGCCATTTATGTTTGGAATATCAGCCAGGATGAAGTCTACTCCAAGGCTCCCTGGGCGCACCAACATATTCCTACTAAACTCTTTCTCTTACACTTGAAATAAACTAGAGGTGGATAACAGGTCATACCCACTAATATACTACTGGATAGGTTTCATAGAGTTTTTTGGAGGTTCTGGCAGTGTTTGGAGTCAAGGGGAGAAAGAGAGCTAGGATGGAATCCTCAATTAGTTTATTTCCAGGCTCTTCCAAACAGGCCGAGAGGGATATGAATTCTTAGGAGGAGACTTGTATGAGATTCATTGGTGTCTTAGGAACCTCATATCATTGATATAATAGAAAATAGGCATTCATATTACTTTTAATTAAACATATTGCAAAAATATTCAAATTAAGGTACCCAATGAGCTAGTCTTGATAAATCTGAAGGTAAACAACAATAGAAGGTCATGAATCTATGATTTTTGACTTTGGATGGATTATACAGGAAATTTAAAACCTACATGAACTTAAAAAAAGATAAATAGCTTCATAGAGCTCCGTATATTTCCATTTCCTGAAAACTAGTAAAATAAAATTGCACAATGAGCTAGTGTTGAGAATTATGGACTCAAACAACCTCTAAGGATCTCAAAATACTCTTTTGATATTTAATGTAACTCAGATATGAAATTAATAGTAGTAAAAAATACTCACTGATATTATTAATCAATAAACATAAGTCTCATGGCTCTATCTTCACAAAGAGTAATTAATTGTGAGTCATTACAATGAATGGAAGAAGAATGTTACAAAAGAGTAAGAAGAGGAGATGTTGACATTGAATATGATATGTATGATGATAATGATATCCTGTATGCTCATGGGACATTCATTGATCTTCTATAGCTTCTTGAAAACTCTCCAATTGATATCTCTCTCTCAATGAAACTCATTAAAACTACATCAAACCAGCTTGGATCTCTGCAATAATTCTGGAGGACTGATCTAAACATGAAATAGATGGTTCATATCTGAAATTTGGCTCAGTTATGAAGACTGGATGTCATCATCCTCTCAGCTAGGACCAGGGGCACATCTCCCAGGTCAATGAGGCAAAATTGCACTCAATTCAAATCACAAATGATCAAAAGATGTGAAATGTAGTTGTAATCCTTCTTTTATAGATTGAGGTTAATTTTTGAGCAATTAAGATAGGCTAAGGCTCCCTCATGGAGTGGATAAGGTTCTTTGATTTCTACTTTAGCATTTGCCTTGCTTTCTGCTTTTATTTTCCTTTTTCTTTTGGTTTTGTTTTTTGGTTTTGGTTTTGATTTATCCTACTTTTTCATGCTTTTATACCTTATCCTTCTTTTCTACTTTGTCTTGCTTTTCCTTGCTTTTCTACTTTGTCCTGCTTTTCCCTGCTTTTCTACTTTGCCCTGCTTTTCCCTGCTTTTATGATTTGTCCTGCTTTTCCCTGCTTTTCGGCCTTATCTTGCTTTTATGATTTGTCCTACTTTTTCTTTCTTTTGTGCTTTATCCTTCTTTTTTGCTTTGTCCCACTTTTTTGCTTTATTCTTGTTAGGCATAAATATTGTCATTTAATTCCGTTGTAGTACTTGCCCAACTATTTAATTTTCCAATCCGAGGTTCATAGGATTACAAAGCACACGCAAAATATATGCAGGATTGAAGTTGAATTAAGCTAATCTAACCCCCCTTTCTAATTGCTAATTGCTAATCTAATTCCCGCTTAAGCTGAAACACACAGCTGCTAATCTAATGCTGGAAGCTGAAACACACGACTAAAAGTAAATTGCATAAAAGAAAGACCACATATGAAGAGCAACGAGACAACACATGTGAGCTCACATTAACAATAAAGAAATCTTAATTTACATCACAAGAATTAATGACAAATAATGAAAGCATCAAAACTAAGATTGTGAACAAAAGATAAGAATCCCCTTCTCCATATTACAAAGTCAAAACTAACTTCTACAATCTGAGACTAATCTCCTCCTAATCTACTATCCCAAATGAAGAGAGAGTACTCTCTTTTATACATGAATTTCTTTGAGAAGAAGATAACCATCTCATAATGACAGATCCACTATTCTCTCAACCACTCTCAACTACTTTCCTATTATTACATGATATGATCCCTTCAAATCCTCCACATGTCTCTCACAAATTCTCCACATGTCTCTCATACATCCTAGATAAGATATGCCAACCAAATCTCCATGATCTTCTCCTTGGAATATTCTTTGAATAACTATCTCCTTGAAATGGTGGAGGAGATATTCGAGAAGTATTTTCTTTGAATTGATCCTTCACATATTCCTACACATTACAAAGCTCATCCATACTTCAGATATTAGTGAAAAACATGTTAATTTCCAATATTTAATTATGAATTCACTTATAATACTAAAATGAATAAAGTGGAAAATAATAGGATGAAATGCAAATATATGTATGGAAATGGTATGATGAAAGGTTAATGGGATGATGAAATGTGAGGAATAGCAGAAGGTAAAGTGGATGAAAATATGACATTTCGGAGTCCCAACATACTCCCCAACTGAACTTGTTGCATGTCCTCATGCAGCCGTGCATGTATCTTCTCAAGAACTTTTGGCATTTGAACTTTGGCTTTGATTGATGATGTCTTTCCAACAATGAATGTTTCTAGGGTGTGAGTAGCAGCTGAAATTTTTTTATGGTTGGCTCTTGTGTAACAACCATGAATACAAAGGATGTTGGTTCTTGTGTTAAGAACATTTATCTCATTATCTGTTTTCTTGCTGCAATAATAATTTAACCCTACACTCATTGGAAATGATAAGATATCAATGTGCATAAAAAAGCATCAATGTTTATAAGAAAGCCTTTTCTTTACCTTTATGAATCATGCCAATATAGTGCAATAGAGGATTTGTCGGAAAAGAAATGTTGGTGAATGATAAATGAGATGAAAAATGGAGTGATGGCAGTGGAAAAATGGAATGATGATAGTGAATATAGTTCAGAGTTACAGCTGTGAAATGGAAAGTTTGGCATAGTTGTAGCTGGTGTTGCAGCCAACTTCTTGAACTAATATCTCCCAAAATACAAACTGGGTTTGGATGAAATTTTGCAAGCAATGTTTTACTAGTCCAATGCATCTCCACACCAAAAATCAGAAAAACCCACATCACGGATTTCGAGAAAAATACAAATTGGTTGTAGGTGATGATGGTTGTTTTTTCAAAATCTGTGCATTGGATTGAGCTGAAACTTGACAATTTTGTTCACCATAAAATTATCCATTCTCTGTCCAAAAATCACGAGGATCCAATGTATGGTTTGTGAGATATACTCAATTCAAATTATGCATTTTATATAAGGAACAATATGCATGAATAAGCTTCCACAAAATATTCCCTGTCCTCTGAAAATATGATTGCATTTGAGATCCTATAGAGTGTTCAACAACCTCTATCTCCATCCTCCCCAACTGAACTTGTTGCATGTCCTCGTGCAAATTGGCATGGGTTATGAAAGTGAAAAAAAGGAAATGGAGCATGGTGAGGGAATTTTCCAAATTATTCATTGCTAGCATGTAAGGAATTGCATGATTAAAGTTTAGAAAACAACATACCTCCACTTACCCAAGATTGATGATGAACTATGCAATAGGAACATGGTTGGTGATGTTGCTAGTGCAATTGGATCAGAGAAGATGTCACTGCTGCAGGATCATAAAAATGTAACTGAAATTGTTGTTGCTGAATTATGGAGAATGTGACGGCTGTGACTGGATCGTGGAAGATGTCACTGCTGCAGGATCATGAAAATGGAACTGTAAATGCTGCTGCAGCTGTAATTGGATCATGGGAAATGTCGAAGGTAGAAAGTGGAACCGTGGTACTCTCATATAACTGAAGTCATGCTGCTGTAACTGCTGAGGGAGTCATGAAAAAGTGTATAGTCTTCACCCGCTACAAAACATGATGGTACAATTCTAGTCATGCGAATAAATGTGTCGATGTTGAGCATGAAAATAAGTCATTGGATTACCGGCCATTGATGAATACTGTTAACCAATGTGAGGCAAACTCACCATTGATGTCAATGAGTGCCAAGGTACCTGAGTACATCTTGCAAAGTGCGAATAGATGTGCTGATGTCGAGCCACTTGCAAGATATGACAATTAAGGGACATTGATGTATTCCCATGATTGTCAGCAAGAGAACTTGCCATTAAGGCATGCAAGCCTCTCGGTACTCAAAAAGGAACTCTAGTCTATATCCCATATAAGGTGCTGAGGTCAATGGGGAAAGACTTGTTGAAAGGTGGGCCTTAAGGAATCCCACATTAGTCAACGCGAGTTTTTACAAAAAAATTGGTAGGACTATAGGAAAGATCTTAGTAGAAACAATGTTTATGGCTAGGAAATGTAATTATGGAAAGGGAACTGGATGTTCTTATTCAAAAGGCAGAAAGGGTATGAAAAAGAAAGGAATTATGTATGCAACTCAGAAAGATAGGTGTGTGTGAAGTCACGACGGATAAGGCAATGGAAAGTGGACTTCAACATGGATGACTAATGTGCTTTGAAGGAGATATGTGGTTAAACATTCATGACGCAAATGGGTTTATGAATGGTTTCTGTGTAACAGCAAATGTCATGATGTTTATGATGAGTAACAACTCCTTCAAGCTGTCTTATCAAGCATGTTTCTAAAAAACATTTGTGATTCTTGAAAAATCACTTCAGTAGAAAAATGCAATCGTCTTTGAACCTGAAAAAAAACTCAGTACTAATCCTGCATGAAATTCGTGAGAAGTTCGAAAAACATAACATACAGAAAGAAGTACGAATGCGGCAAATCAAAGTTCAAAAATAAAACGTGTTTTTACCTGTTGCGCTTGCACAGTTGGTTTGTCATTGATTACTGTGTGAAGTGACTTAAGAAAGACAAATTAGCGTTAAATTTAAAAACATGTTTCGAGATTGTTCAGGAATTATAGAATGTCCATTTGCAATTTTGAATTTTTACAATGTTTTTATTTTTATTTTTATTTTTTTTCATGGTTTTATAATTTTTATTGTTTTTGTTTTACACACCAAAAGAAAATGAAAAAATTATGCTACAGGAAATGATAGTTCTGTCTCGGCCTCATCAAATATTCCCAAGTGCATAAGTAACGGTTTACTTGCTGATACCTGTCACTAAAGTTCTAGTATTTCAAATATGCTTCTTAGGGCCACTGTCAAATTTATTCAAGCAACCCGAAGTTGTGCCAGAGCATGATCCTCATCAATTTGCTACATTAATTCCAATTTTTTTTCTTGCATGATCAGACCTGTACATCATCAAACATAATGAATCTTGGGAGCATAGAATTCTCTGCAACAAATAGCAACCTGGAAATAAACAAAAACGTCGATCCTGAATAGAGAAACTTGCTGCCTGCAAAAACACATCGATCATAGATGCCGAGAGCATAAATATGTCATAAAAATTTTATTGTCTCCGCCCTCCAAGTTGTTTTGTTTTTCTTTGTGAATTTTTTTTTCAATTTGAAAATACCATGTGTTGTAAGAAGGATAGCTCTTGAACTGGAGACACAGTGTTGTGATCAATCCAATATTCACAAAATTTTCATACTACTTGTGCTAAAGTATTTTTGGAAACATTAAATATCTTCATTGCAGAAACGAGATTAAGGTCAAAATCTATGACAACACATTCTACCATGAGTACACGTTGTTTATGTTGCTCATAAAACTACTTTTGTTAGCAACAGATGGATTTCTTATTGCAAAAGAATTCATTATGTCACACAAAACATATTCTATTGATAACTTAACCTTAAAAGGATCGATGGTGATGTCTTTGCTGAAAATGTTGGGGTGCCAAAAACGTTGGGTGATCAACCTGCTTCTTGCCTTGGTTTGGACTCGATGTTAAAAAATTTCTCTATATTCTTCTTACCAAGGGAGCTACAGCAAGCAACTCAAAAATCGGAGCCCATAGGAATGGTGAGATCTAGGAAATTCTGAGGACCTCTAATCGCTGGGTAACTGTGGTCATTTTCTTCGTAGTTTGGCAGGATCAAAATCCTCGTAACCCTAACCCTCTTCGACATGGATTTCATGATGTTCAGGACGCAGCCAGGCATTCTGGTAGTGTTTAGTTAGGGATCATTGCAAATGCACTAGGATAATTTTGTAAGATGTGGGGCAATCGACAATTCACCATCTCTGCAATCATACCTATGATCATACCGCAAATGTTACATTCCTTCCCGTGCAATCTATCAACATACAGACTGTTGATGTCAGACGTAAAGTGATGATAACCTTCTATAATTTCAGAACTTGTAAGCTAGTGGACAAGATTATTGACCCGACGTGCCATTGACCTTTGAAATATTTCTGCGCATACCACCAAAACATTCGTGGTTCTCATCACCACTGGCTCTATCACCACCATATCTCCACCATCTTTCTATCAAGTTGTAATTGATAGGATTTTCTCCTGTATGGTAACGTGGGATTATGTATCCATAATGGGAAAAAAAAACATCAGTTCTGTTTTTATCTATAGTGGATATTTGAGTATCATAATTGTAGAAGACCGTTGGTTTGATTGATTAGAGTTGATTATAGAGAATTGCCACCACTTTCTCCCTCTAGAATGAATTGAAATGAAAATAGTGAAACCTAAAATACACAGGCTTGACTACTTAAACAAGTCTTCCCGCTAATGTAAACCGACCAGATCATAGATCAATTTTTACTGCGATTGGTCACGAACTGCTATGTTTTGTTTTGGGACCTTATATACCGTTGTTGATGGAAATGGAGGATCTAAAATGAAGATCATCGTTCTATGTCTAGAAGAGATGAATTGGCAGGAAGTTTGTTGTAAATCAAACGATAAATGGGATTTTAGTTTCATAACCACGGGCATGTAGGACCCCTCCTTTAGTGTCCCCTTGAACTGAACCTGAAACTTTAACAACTTCATACAAACAAATTAGCCATCATAGTTATTGGAAAAATAAAATAAAAAGCGTGAATAACTTAACAAAAATAAGCAAAACCTTAACCTGTCAACCCGATCCAGCTGGTCCATTGTCTCCTTCGTCTTCCGTAGGATCCCTCCAGCAAAGCTCGTTTAACCATTGGCGAAGCAATCGTTAGCTTCGCCACCCAACCATAGGCTCATGATTTCAATCGCATGGCCTCCCCCGAGCTTTGGGTCGTAAAGTTCACACACAATTCTCAAGAAACCCAGCTTGGGTTTCCCCCCCCACCAAGATTTCCAGCCAAACCCTCAATAGCAGCAAGTCATGAGGTAACTCAATATTACGATAGTCATCCAGGGTCTGGGTCCTTTACCCATTCCCAATGTCTTCCTTATAAAGGAAAATCTCATGCGACACATGTCCCTTCATGCAAAAATATTCATTTTTCTAAATTAATAAATTAATAAAACTCACCCATCCATGTGTCAGTTTCTCTAGGAGATGCACCAACATCCCTAAGTTTGCTCAAGTTTGTCCCCTAGAGATTTCACTTAACTCCTAGATTTGTGGTGTAGGTGGAGTTGACTAGGTGTCCATGCCTAGGATTCCATTTTGCTCCTAAATAAATCTTTATAATATTTTTAAATAATCAGAAGTATCCTTTCATGTGCAAATTCCTAAATAACACTTAATATTATTTAAATGCCAAATTAATCATTTATGTGCAAATGCCTAAAGTACTCAAATACATTTCTAAGTAATGTTATAGGTGCAAACTTATGCATTTCAATGCAGTTAAGTTTAGCAGTCAACTTTTACCAGGACTCCGGTGCCACACCATTGGGCCTCCTTGTTCCTTAATTTAATTTCCCCGACATGGCACCACTCCATCGGGTCCAGTCATCCGTAGTTTCCATTCCTCGGCAAGGTACCACATCGTTGGGTCCTTGTGTCCACTCTTTCCATTCTCGGCAGGGTACCGCACCATCGGGCCCTTCTGCCGTCATCCTTCCGTTTTGACTTGCAGGAACTTCATGTAGGGATTTCAGGAGCCGTTACCTTCCATCCTCCATCTACATGCTATTAGGGACTAATGGCATTGAGGAGTGAGTCCGTTCTCACTGCACGCCCCCCAACTCGTACTTGACCAGCTCCGTCGTGGCCCACCTTGTACACCCTCACGCTTTCCTCTTGAGCAAGCAGATCAATGCTTATCTGCTCAAGCGTGGTATTCTATCGGAAGTCGACATCGTCGTCGCTCTCCCTGTGTGTGATTTACCCATACTCTACGACCCTTCATATTCCTTTGTGTGTCCGTTGGTGAACCGTTTCACCTGTCACTACACACTATTCTCACAAACGTAAATTAGTAGCACTGTCCTCAATAATCACAATTTGATTTATAAATCTACTGCTTCATTAAGCATCTATAATTTACTCAATCATTACTCATTCATCTAATCACATAATCAATTGAACAGTTAGTCGTTAAGCATCATTCATATCAAAGTTAATCATTAAACAACATGAAATCATCCATTCACAATAAATACCCAAATGCACATATATCAATCAATCGTAATCATAAATATACTCAAAATAAAATCATAGGGTTATTTTATTAATGTTTCAAACAGTCGGGTCACTCAACAGGTGCTCTCAATGTCTACAGTAGTCTAGGGGCACTACATACACCCCTAGTTATTTAGAACTTTGTCCCGAAGTTCAGAATAAATGTAGAAATCTATGACGCATCTCAGTTGCGTCCTCCCAAATCGTAAAGCTAGGACTGTCACTGTCCCACTGCACTTTGACTTGATCAATTAAGGCTAATCATTAAGAAAGGTGTAATCAATTAATTATCCCACTCTACATATAATTTAATTCATTTATCAATTATTGTCGTCATTCACATCTTCAGGTTTTTCTCAATCATTTTAGACATAACAAGGCTCAAGAGACCACTATATCAAAGTTGTTCAACTGGGTCACTTGACAGGTTCCCTTAATGTCCACAGTCATTTTAGGGGCATTACAGGGCAGAAAAATCTCTTTGGTCAGTTGAGCATACTAGTGGATTGAGGAGATACATATTGATCACAAGAATTGCATTAAATGGCTCTAATTACCTCGTTCCTCCCTCTCGTCTCTCCCTCTCAATGTGCATTGTCAGCATTCCAAGCTTTGGAAATTATTCTGATTGTCTATTGGCTTGGTAAGCATGGGAATTTAGCCAACAATTGCAGAAAACCATTAGCTAGAGAGCCAAGAGATATAAAGAAATAGATTTGGATCTTGGAGTATTGCTTTTGCAAGTTTCACCATGGAAATTTACACACCAGGCCAAACAGACTCAATTCAATTGTGACACAGTTGCAACCACTGTTTCAGCTCAATTCAAATGTGACAGTTTCAGCATGGAAAAGCTCAATTTTGTTTTATTCATCTAATGTTTTTTTAATTGCAGATTGATTCATTTCACAAACTTATTGAAAATTTATGTGCAAATGGAAACAAATTGTAGACGAAAAATAGATTAGGCAATTTTTGTGTCATCGTCAATAATTAAAATTCTTCCTAAAATCAATTTTAGTCATCCTACTTTTTGATCCTCGTGATCGCATGAAGCGTGGAGGAGAGCATACTTATTCTAAAAAAAACTTGAAACGAAAAAAGATGTCCTACCTACACTACACTAATTAAAATTCAGAAAGCAGTTACGTGTAGTTAAATATCCAATGTAGCCATTCACGTAACATCAATAAAAATATGTTCAATGTTAATTTTGCAAATAGAAAATGAGGATAAATAGAAATGTGTGAAATTAGTTGTTGTAACTGTGAATTAACTAAATCAAAACAAAACTAATTTGATCTAACTTGGTACTCGCTCGAAACCATTGTTCGATAGGGATTTCATAGGCATAGTTTTCACTCCTCAGATCATGCTGCAACTCCTCATTGTCCTCCTCGACCTCCTGCCCGCATAATTGTTCGTCATAAAATGTGCAGGATTCTTTGTATGTTAATTTTTCATTTGTTTCTGGAGGAGTAATTAAGCTCTCGGTTGTTGTCAGGATCTCCTCTTCGTGAGAAAAGGAGATCCCTACTCTTGCAAGGATCTGAGTGAGCCGTTCCAATCTTAAACTCATTGTTAAATCATTTTGAAAAAGGGATTCTTACAACACCCAAATCTAAATGAAAAAAATAAAAAAATAAAAAAAAACACTCCAAAAAAAAAACACTCTATACAGAAAACAATTACTCTTCACAGTTGCGAAAAAAACACACTTGCTGAAATTGAAATTCACACTTGCAGAAGTGAAACACTCATTGCAGAAATCGAAATTCACACTCTAGTGTACGCTTGCAGAAAATCAAACTAAACTTCAATCCATCGTGCTTCCCCGGCAATGACGCCAAAATGGTAGGCAAAAATATTGTCGTTTAATTATGTTGTAGTACTTGCCCAACTATTTAATTTGTCAATCCGAGGTTCGTAGGCTTACGAAGCACACACAAAATATATGCAGGATTGAAGTTGAATTAAGCTAATCTAACCCCCCTTGCTAATTGATAATTTCTAATCTAATTCCCCCTTAAGCTGAAACACACAACTGCTAATCTAATGCTGGAAGTTGACACGATTGAAAGTAAATTGCATAAAATAAAGACAACATATGAAGAGCAATGAGACAACACATGTGAGCTCACATTAACAATAAAGAAATCTTAATTTACATCACAAGAATTAATGACAAATCATGAAAGCATCAAAACTAAGATTATGAACAAAAGATAAGAATCCCCTTCTCCATATTACAAAGTCAAAACTAACTTCTACAATCTGAGACTAATCTCCTCCTAATCTACTACCCCAAATGAAGAGAGAGCACTCTCTTTTATACATGAATTTCTTTGAGAAGAAGATAACCATCTCATAATGACAGATCCATTATTCTCTCAACCACTCTCAACTAATTTCCTATTATTACAAGATATGATCCCTTCAAATCCTCCACATGTGTCTCACAAATTCTCCACATGTCTCTCATACATCCTAGATAAGATATGCCAACCAAATCTCCATGATCTTCTCCTTGGAATATTCTTTGAATAACTATCTCCTTGAAATGGTGGATGAGATATTCGAGAAGTCTTTTCTTTGAATTGATCCTTCACATATTCCTACACATAACAAAGCTCATCCATACTTGAGATATTAGTGAAAAACATGTTAATTTCCAATATTTAATCATGAATTCACTTATAATACTAAAATGAATAAACTGGAAAATAATAGGATGAAACTCAAATATATGTATGGAAATGGTATGATGAAAGGTTAATGGGATGATGAAATGTGAGAAATAGCAGAAGGTAAAGTGGATGAAAATATGACATTTCTGAGTCCCAACAATTATGCTTTTCCCGAGATTTGCTTCTTTCTTGCCTTGTGCCAACTTTTCTTTTCTTTTTCCTACGTTCCTTGCTTTGACTGCTTTATCTTTTCTTCCTTTGCAATTCATCACTTGGTCGACCATTATTATATAATTATCCCTTGTGCATACTTATCCATTTTATTTTATTGAAATAAATATCTATTAATGAAAATTACTTCTACCAAGTGCATTTCAAACTTAGGATAAAAATAAAATTAAACTTCCTAAATAATTAATGCCTTAACTTCAGAATTAACCCCAAGTGCATGAAATTTCCTCCTCAACCCAAAGGATTGGTTGGGCTAGGAACTCCTTCCTCTAAACATTAATGAGGGGACATGACATTGTCAGATTTTGATTTTCTCTATATGTTGGGTGGTCAGGAAATTCAAATTTGGTAGCGCCAGACCAAGAAAATAGGTGTGTTCCACTGTAGAATAGAAACATATTTTGTAGCACCTTATGACCCAAAACAACAAGTTCCGCTACATAATGAGAAACTCCTCACTTCTAGAAAATATAATGTTTTCTTGATCTCATAACCCTACAAGTGATTAGAGACCACAAAATAGACAACAATAGGGTTTAGAAACCTCCAAAATCTCCATTATTCATAGCTCATTGAAATGGAAGATCTTTCACATAGCACATAAATGTAGGGATGCAACTCGACGTTATAACTTTATAACATCAAAAAAACTTGCTTAGAGGTTTGTATTCACTTTGGACTTTGGCCATATTCTTTTGATAAAAGTGTTTATTTCCAAGGATGACTTTCCCTAGTTGGTCCTTGTGATTATTTTCAGCAATGTTTGCATTTTGATTTTCATGCAAAATTACTTGCACAATATAAGCTTGCATTTTATTCAATATTTAATTCAGTCTTTCTGAAAGTGATTTTTGTAATTTGAATTGTATGCAAAGGATACTGATGCATTTGTATATGTTGTGATGCAAATTTTAGTTGCAGTCTTTAAAAAAGTGTTGACTATTCCACTCTCTAGTCCTTGTGGACATAATTTTTGTAAACCATGCATAGAAGTTTCTCTTGCTTGGAAGAAAGATGTGTGAGAGCGTAGTGGTGTTGGTGGGAATTTGTTAAGAGTCCAAAATTTTTCAAGAGATTCCCTTCTTTCCAATGAGACATTACATATTTTCTTTTAAAATATTAGGCACTGTCATTTCCTATGTTATCTGACTTCTTTTAATGGATAATATAAATGTTTTAAATTTTGATTCTTAAAGGAAGCGAGTGTTGTTGATTATATGAAGATCTAAACATTGTCTATATATGCCTGTGGAACATCATTATATCTGTTTTAGACGAATAGGAAAATGGAGGATGTAATCAGATCTCTTAAAGGTAGACTTAAAGCATGTAAATTTTTAGGGGTGAAATTTAGCCAATTGGCTATTTTTTGGGTTTTTCTTTTCAAAAAATAAATTCACTATTTGCTCATTTTTAGACTCTAATATTGCCTATATTTACATAAAATACATTTTTTTATTATATAATATTCCCCAAATTTACAAGTTTCAATAGTAAATTGTATGTTTCATATTTAATATTCACCTACCAATCTATATATATGTTTCTTTCAATCCAAAATAATCGCCTACAATACTATACATAAGTAGACTTTTATAATCCTTAAAAGATACTCTAACTTGAACATGGATCTGGGAGTAATGATGGTGATGAAGAGGATCGAGATCCGAGTGAGCAAATTAAGATTGGTGAATCTTTAGATGAAAAGTGTGTAAAGCTGTAACATGAAGAAGATGTAATGTCCACATTTTGGTATCTAAATTTGAAGTAATTAAGCCCATCTCAAATCACAGAACATAATTTAGGGAGGCTCTAGAGGATCCAATGGAAGTCTCACCTTGGTCTTGGGTACCCTTTAAGAAAAGACATATCATTCATTACAAACAAAAAAAATATTTTATAGAAAAAATTCCCAGTGGAAGCAGCGCCTCGGTCCTGTGTCTTCTCTAAGGCAACACCCTCTCTATTTCATATATACAACAGTAAAAATCAAGGGGGATTCATGCATCTCTTCCCTGTCCCTATTGCCATTTACATTCATAATAGACTTTCAAAGATCCTAGGAATGAAGAATGAGGAAGGATAAAAAGGAGAACAAAATCATGTGACAGATCTGAGCGACCTTTCCCAACTCAAAAGCTCGATGAAATAATGAACCTCTTGTTTTGCATCTTTGCGCAGAGTTTTTATGTTCCTGTACTATGAATCTACCGATATGAAAGGTTTTTCGTCTAGCCTATCATTTTTCCTAAATGAATATTTTGGTTAAGGAACTATAACTGAATTGGCATGCACATTTGTGCTCAGGAATCACGGGCTGATTGTTTCTCATCTTCTTGTCCTTTTCCCAAGTTTTCCCCACATCTCCTTTTTGGGGGCTTGAGGTGCTACTAATATATCTGCTGCCAGAAAAAGCTGATGTTGGACCACCTATTCTTCAGATTGATGTTGTCCTTCCATCACCTTTTATTTTAAATTTTGTATAGTTTTCCATGTATGATCCATTGGTGATGGGTTATGTTTTAACATTTTGAATGCCTTGTCTAGCTCCGAGAGTAGAGTATAAGCCACGTCTTTTATGATGGTCAACAAGTATTTCAATAGTGTATGGACATCAATTGCAGGGTCTAATTCATGAAGTATCTCTTGTGGCGTTGGGGGAGTGGATGGATGAGTTATGGAAGTCAATTCAAGCATATTTTATTTAACCATTTGCTTGTACAATCTAGCTAAATGGAGCTAATGCTCCTGGTTCCAAGGGGTTGGAATCCCATCGTGAATCATGCCATCCATTATCCTTAAAAAAAAGATTAACCAATTTTGCAGATTCTTTCAATTTCTCTTCTAACATCGTCATAGAGTCCAATATCTGGATGTTTTTGTCTATACAAATGATAACTCTA
The DNA here is from genome assembly GCA_027924585.1 of Larix kaempferi. Taxonomy (NCBI): domain Eukaryota; kingdom Viridiplantae; phylum Streptophyta; class Pinopsida; order Pinales; family Pinaceae; genus Larix; species Larix kaempferi. Next base: position 14,894,599 of record BSBM01000729.1, read on the forward strand.
TTTCTGTCACTTATCTACACAGATTGTAACTGCTCTGGAGATAAAGTATTGATAACAGATTTGTCTATCTTGGATATTCGACACTTTTCTTTTACATCTTATTTATTTTTTACCATGTAATCAATTGCTTCTGAGGCTATTTTATGGTAACTCAATATAGCTCGGGCCTTAGGTAGTTCTCAAAATATGAGTTTCCATAAAGAATTTTTAATCATCATCATTTCCTCTATCATCAGTGCCTAATTTGTATCTTTCTCTAGTTGCACCTGTAATTCTACCACTTTTTGATCCTTAGTAGCTATCTTTTTATTCAATTCATGTATTTTTTGCTGTGAGGTATCTAGTTTACCCCTTTGTGTCTTCAAGCTTTCATCTCTTTCCTGTACAGTTTGGTTTAATGTGGAAACTTGCATAAGGGAATTTTATGCTTTATTTTCCAATTCCTTCCATTCTTTCTCCTTCTCATCTAAACTTTTCCTCATCTTATCAATGTCTTCCATGGGACTTGTGTCTTGGAGTATAATGGGAGTTAACTTTGATTTTTTTTTTTTTTTTAATCTTCGACCATCCCTACTTCATAAGCCGTGATCTGAGCTATTGCATCATCTAGCTTATTTTGAAGCTCTTGACATTTTCGTTCTGATTTTTGGAGCTCTTTAATTCTCCTTTCATTGAATTCTTTTTCTGCTACTATAGAATGATGTTCTACCCCGAGAAATTCTAGTTCACCCTGTAATTGTTGGTTTTGAGACGTTACTTGAAGGGTAGATGGAAATTCTTGGCTCATATGGCTATTTTCCATTGCTTTTATTTTTTTATCTTTTAAAGCAAGAAGATTCATTACCTCTGTTGAGTCTTGTGTCCGGGTGTTCTATTGACTATAACATTCTCTAATGTCTGATTGCCCCCCTATAAAGTTTTTGCTCCGGCTCTTAGAAAATGATTGGTAGTCATCAATGCTTCAATTTTTTCTTTGTACATATACATATCTGCAGACGTTTTGGCATATTTATGGTACACCAGACTATTGGACCCTTCAGCCAAGGATATATTATCTTCATGGGGTAGCTTTGATGTGCCTATAGTGATTTGAGAAATCTTCCATTCTCTAGGTTGCATATTTTTGTATGCTTTTCGCGCCATGGGTTCCATTCTAATTATTCTGAAGCTATATGTAATGGGATCAAACTTTGGGATCAACCTGTTCTTGGCTTGAGAGTCCAGTGATTCTATGATAGGAAATATTTCTAGAGCCTTGGATCTTCTCTCTTGCTCTTGCTCTAGGAACATAAAAGGATTAGTAATTTTGAATGACTTGACCTCTCCACTCTCATTTATTTGTTATGGCATTTCCGGGAGTGTGGCATGGGGGAGAGGATCCCATGTATCTTTTACATTTTTTGCATACAATAATTCATTAGACTCAATAGTAATAATATTAGGGTTAGTAAGGTTTGCACCTTCTTTTTCTGATTTTTTTGAATGGGATTAATCTCTTGTGAATAGAAAAGTATGCTAGCGTCATTGCTTTGCTTCTTACTAGGACCCATTTCCTCTTCTTCTGAAGTCTTAGTATTTTTCTTCTAAGGTTCTTTTGGCTTAAGTTCTTCTGCTCTCCTTTTAGAATCTTCTATAGAATCTATTTTCTCCTCGCATTCTGTCTCTTTAGTCTCAGCATTTTATATCTAAATTTCCTTTTTCATGGGTAAACACAGAAGAGATATTTGATAGTCAGAAGTTCCTGCTATCTGCTCTTTTCCTTTCTCACTCATGGATTGAACCGTATGTTGAATAATCGTCACAAGAGTTTTGTAATATCCTCTAGTTTATCCTCTAGACACGTTAATATTATTTTGATGTTGTGACATTATGGCACGAGGTGTTGGGACTATGGTTTGCACATTATTATTATTATGTTATTATTATTAATTAATAAAATAAAACAATTGGTTCAACCGATTCCACAAAAGAGAGTATGAGGAACCATGATGTTACGAGCAAGGGGTTGTGGGAAAAGTGTTACCTTTGTGTTTGTGTCTATGTTGATGTTATACACCCTTCTTGTGGACCTGGTGGACCCTCTTAGATGTGTACCCTCACATGTTATGTTTATGCTTGGTCTCATTTATTTTGGGATTAATTTTTATTAGTGTTGGAGTCTCTCTCTCTCTCTCTCTCACCTAGTGCAGCCTCTTGATTTGGGTTAGTGTGTATCTTGGTGTATCCTCATGATGTGTAACTCCTATTTACTATTTTTGGAATGTAAATCATACCTTATGTCTCTCTCTTTCCCAATTCGAATTGCTCATGAAGGAATTCAATTTGCTTGTGTTGGCTAGTCACACTTGTGTGTTGGTTCATGCTTTTGCTCTTATGCTTGTGTTTGGCACTTGTGGTTATATTTTTCTACTCTTTGTATGAGATCCTTGTTGGTCATTTATCCCTTGTGGAGCCTGTTCCGAAGCTGAGTTACTCTGGATCCATTGGTGTATGTCCTAGAATTTCCTCTGGATATCCTAGATTGACATTAGGGGTGAGGTCCATTGCCATTGGATTTGAGATTGGACACAGCTATGTATTTCCTTTGGAGATCTTGATTTGGTAGCAAGGGTGAGGTCCACTCCCATTGGATTTGAGGTTGGAAAGAGATGTGCATTGTATTTGGATATCCTAGTTTGGAAGAAGGGGTGAGGTCCGCTTCCTTGCATTTGAGGTTGTTCCAAAGCAACTGGAATTTCCATGTATTGGAAGTGCTACTTGCCATTGGGTTGTGGTTGGAATGTTGTCCTAGAGCCACTGGAATTTCCATGGAGTAGATGTAGAGGCCACACTTTCCATTGGGTTGTGGCTGGACTGTTTTCTTGAGAGAATTTGTGGTTTAGTGTCCTCTTTCTTGTGGCATCATGGTTCAGGCTCAGGGTGACCATTGCAAAATGATTTTTGTCTTGCATTATGTCTACGACTGGGTGGAATGTGGCACGGTCGATTCCTATTTCGTATTTGGAAAAGATAGTTCTTTATCTCATGTTTATTTAATTATTTGGATATTATCTAATTTTTTTTATGGATTCACATGAAATGTTTGATGAAATGTATGAGCTATTTTTGGAAGAAATTTCTCATGGAATTCAATCTATTTATGCAAGTAAATTTTGTGAAGGAATTAGAAACAAGTTTTTCGGATTTTGTGCACAAATTGTTTGAGGAAATGATTCTTTCAAACATCTTCTAAATAACTCATATTTATTCCCATTTCATTATATAATATGTATTTTTATGGTACAATGGCCTCAGAATAGTTTAAGACACTTCTCTTTGATGATTCTACCTTTTATTTGAAAACTAGTTCTTTGACTGGATTGTTTTGCATAGTTGGATACTTGGCACATGGAGTGTTTGTAGATATTATTGAGTGTTATTTTTATGCTTATTTATGATAAATACACTTTAAATTTGTGTGAAAATGTGAGGGTAAATCTTATTGATAGTGTTTGGAAAATTTATACCAAAATTCTAGATCAATTTCCAATTTCTAACTCCTTCAATGGAATTGTCTTGAGCAGATTTGTGACCTTGCATATGAAGTGTTTGATGAAATTTTAGAATTATATATTCATATATTATGGCTTATAAAACATTTTATTTATATTTAGTATGGAATTTAAATGATTCTACGAGCTGTGGATTTAATTATTCTACCGATTCCTAGAATTACTAGTCAATTTGGATGAGTAGAATTAGCTAGTTTTGTGAATTATTTAATGGTCTGTATACGGGAGGAAAGATAAATCCATATGAATGTAGGTGAACCCTTATACTCTTTCCATGATATACAGTAGTAATATATTTCTCTTTATTTGGCATTTGGAAAGTTAAATTGGAAACTAGGTACATTGCGGTGAAAATTGATAATTAGTTGTGGATTGAAATCTCCGTTTTCGTAAAAATGGAATGCTACAGCCATGTGATATGTTTATAAAATGTTATTGTGTTGTAGGTGTATAATTATCAGGTGTGATCCTTTACTTATGGATTCATTTAATTTTGGTTCAGTTATTTAGACTAAATTCCTTGCAGTGAATGTTAACTAGTTTCATTAGAATTGATGGAAAAGATCACCTTATTTGCAATTGGAATGACCTGCAAATACAAATTTAATTGGATTTAGGTGCACTCTTAAATATTTTTTTAATATATGTAGGATTTATTTTGGGTTTAATGGCATGGTTACAAGTTGATTTTGTGCAAGACTAGTTGCTTATATTGGAAAACTAGTTAATTAGTCTTGTGGACTCCCTTTCGTAATTTCCATGATTAATTATTGTAATGTTGGTAATTAGGACTTATTTATATGTAATTATATGTTATTAATCCATTAGTATTGATAATTTATTGTTATTTGTTAAACAATTGTATTTGTGATAAGTGTCGTTAAGTGTCGTAATTAACACCTTAATTACTAGTTAACTATGATGAAGAATAATTATCCTTTATGTTGATGTATATGTAACTTCGGAATGTATTTCACATATATGTATATTGTATTCCTATAGAGATGGTATTATTCCTCTATAAGGAAGTGTCGTCATTTATATTGTAAGTGTCGTAACTTATACTTGATGGGTTATTAGACCACCTTGTTTGGGGTCGGACCTGTATAAGTCATGTGGGTCAAAGGGTTATTAGACCACCCTATTGGGGGTCGGCCATGTGGGTCAAAGGGTTATTAGACCACCCTATTGGGGGTCGGCCCACTCAGCATTATGTTATGTGGTTAACTTCGAGCCTACATGAGTTAGGTAAAAAGGCAAGTCAAGTCAAGTATAAATAGAGTGCGGGAGGCACTCTATTTGCTCACTCACTTCTCACACATGCACTCAAGGAGGAGTGGCGCACTTATGGAGGAGGAGGATCTGCTGCTAGGTTGTGTCTATCTCTTATGGTTGGTTGTATCATTGCTCTATCTATCTCTGAGGAAGTTATTGGGGTTTTTCACCTTTATGGTTTTCCCCAAGTAAATCTTTGTGTCTCTTGTGTGCTTGCATTATTGTCTCCATGATTGATATGCTGTACATGTTGTTCTCTCAGTTAAGATCCTAGATCAGATTGAAGTAAATTCTGAAAATTTAACATGGTATCAAAGCTAGCCTGAAAGAAGGCATGATATGGCATGTATGACACTTGTTGCACTTACGATGCTAGGGCTTGATATAGAAAAAACCAGTCATCATAGAACTTTCGCTATAAATCCGTTTTGGCGAAGTTTGCGGATCTGAAATTGTTACAGGACGAAGCTAATATCCCCATGTACCTTTTGTCAAAAGGACAACCTCTAATTCATTGTACTTTGTGATTTATGATCTGTACAATATAGGGTTTCTGCCTCTTCCATATCTGAGTCAAAATCAGGTGACCTTGGGAAAAAGGTCATAACTTGGGCTAGGAAGCTCCAAATGAAATTTCGTAAAACGTGACAGGTAGTACACAGACTGTACTATCCTAAAAAACGTTTTCAAAGGCCGAAGTTGAACCAGTGACACGTGGCACTCCGTACAAGTTCGCTCTCCTATATTATCCCATAAACAGGTCATGTTACGACACTTGGCATAAATCTCTCTCAGAGAGTCCAATTGAGGTCAGACCTGTCAGGATGGAAAGATAACAGGCCGAGCTATCTCAGGAAATTTTTTCAGAGGCCGAAGTTCAAACAGTGACACGTGGCACTCCGTACAAGTTCGCTCTTCTGTATTATCCCAAAACAGGTCACGTTGCGACATTTGGCATAACTCTCTCTCAGAAAATCCAATTGAGGTCAGACCTGTCAGGATGGAAAGCTAACAGGTCAAGCTATCTCAGGAAACTTTTTCAGACCCTGTGGATCAAAAATTTCAGAGTTACACCAGAAACAATCAGGTACATATTTCTGTCAAAACAGAATTATTTTTTGGTACCTTCATTCATGGCTTCCGGAAATTAGGGCTTTGGAGAAAGTTGGAATTTTTGTAATCAGAGACCACGGATGAATGCTACTCATCAAAATAGAAATTTAGAGACCAAGATCAGTATTTTTGGTTGGTCATAAGGTCTGGCTTGATCAAACCCTAGTTCGGGACTTTGATCAGAAAAGTGGAAAATTAGGGCTTCTGTAAAAATGGGAATTTTTGAAATTTGTGACCACGGCTGGAAGCTCCTCAGAAAAATAGAAGCTTAGAGCTTTGGATCAAACCTTTTGATTGGGTAGAAGAGTGGGCTTCATCAAACCCCAGTTCAAGGTCACATCCAATGAATCCGAAAGTTTCAAAGGCAAAATTGAGGAGTGAAACTTTGAAGTTTTCAAATTCTAAATATACTAGCTTGATCAGCTCATCAAGGCGCATATTTCTATCCTTTCGGAAATTTGAAATTCAAAGTTTGAATTTTTGGGGTTTCTCTAACAAACCCATATCTAGCTCCACTCCCAGTTCTTGTAATTCAAGTGGATTGGGTTAATCCTAGAAGAAGATGGATTGATCATCTGCATGAGTGAAGAAATTCCTGTTTCAGAGGGAGATGAGGCTAAGGCCTTACATAAGAAGATTGCAAACGATCTCGACAGGTATGACTCATCGAGGTATGTTTCGATATTTGTTCATGATTAGTTTTATGGTATGTTTGTCTTCATGTTATTACGGTTAGTACAATCTTGATTTTAGACTTGTCATATCACCTTAATAAAACTATGAATGCATGATAGAAAATATTCATTGATTAGGGTGTTGACACTTATGATTGTACTAATGCATTATGGTGTTGTATGAGGTTTATGTTGTCTACTAACATGAAAGGTACACCAAGAAAGACAAATCATGTTCTGGTTCAAGAACATATGTCATGATAACATGAGGACAAAGATTCATCCATTGTCATGGATCTCATAGAAGATCCATTTACGAGGTATGTATAACTTGGTTTTGTAATGGTTAACATATGAGACATGCAGGTTACTAGCACAAGTCATTGAAGAAGAACAAGAAGACATCATGTGAGTATGTTAAACATAAATAGCTAGCATGCTAATCCAGGTATGTTTTTCCTATATCAAGATAGAATCCTACCTTGTGTTAGGATCCTATACTGTTGTGTTGTTTGATAATGATTATTCATGAAGTCATAGGTTTGAATAAGTCATGGCTGTATGCATATTATATTTCTTACCATAATTAATGATATGACAAACCAGAAGAATCATGAAGGTATAGGTTTGAATAATCACAGGTTTTATGCATATTATATCTCTTATCTTGATTGATGATTCAACTAACCTGAAGAGTTATAGGTTTGAGTAATTACAGGTTTAGACATGTTATGTTTCTTATGATTTGACTAATCATAAGAATCCTACATAAACCTTGAATGCTAATGCTTATTACTTTCTATTTGAAATGATCATGACTATACATGCTTGAGATTATTGTGTTTTAATAGTATACTAATGAATGTATGATTTTATATGAGATCACAAGGATAACACAATCATGATACTAATAAGCATGCATAGGAACCAAGGATGAATATGAGTTCAAGAACAGGTAATCCAGGAAGCAAAGATCAAGAGGGAGTACACTCCAGCTGTTCCGGCAAGAAATCAAAGGAACACACTTCAGTAGTTTCTGCAAGGATGCAGATATTCAGAGGGAGTTGACCATCTTTCCACAACAGAAAGGTGTAGAAGAAGCTACTTCAGATTAGGACTGCAACAACTCCTGTAAGGAAGCAAAGACTCAGAGGGAGTCCACCCAACGAACAAACAAAGATAAGTATTTTAATTTCTTGCATGTTTGTTTGTTTAAATAAAATTGTTCAATGATGTATATGCTCATGTTCCTAGATTTAGGATATGTATTGTGCATAGTAGAATAGTTGCATTAATGAAGAGTATACTACTAATATACATGGGTAAGTGGCCTATGGCACTGCACAACATTCCATTGCTACTTATCTAGAATGAAACCTCTTTGCTGACATGTTGGGAGTTGTGCACACTCTTAACAATGTTCTGGTAGAGATTGGAAGGCATCTAGAAAGTTACGGGATATGGATAAATGTTGTATTGAAGCATTGGCTAAGATAATTGCATGACTGTATGACATATTTCTTTATGTGTAAGAATTTGTTCTGAAAACTATGAGATGTTTTCTAATCATGCAATTTAACTTGTTGTGTAGGAAAGATCATATGCCATCTCCTACAAAAGAAGAACTACAACATTTTGTTCCAGCAACAAAGATATCTATTGAAGATATTGAAGTTCCCAGGATCTGGGATGGAATGCCATGATCCGTCGATCATGAAGAACAATGTTTGGGATGTAGTCCCAAGACTTGAAGGGAAGTTTGTTATGACTTCCATATGGATCTATCAAGATCAAGCATGCTGCAGATGGCAGCATTGAGAAATATAAAAGTGATGAAATAGAAGATGCACCAGATGGATTTCAAGACAGCATGGTGTAGTCATATATGTGTGCAGAACTTGGTATGGTAGGATAGACAACTTTCTATCCAGTTTGGGCTTTACCAAGAGTTAAGCGGATTCCAACCTTTACTACAAGGTTGAGGAGGGCAATCCAGTGATACTACTTTTGTATGCAGATAACCTGTTTGTTACAGGTGAAGATAGATTGATTGTCGACACGCAGCGGAAGCTTGCTGCCAAGTTCGAGATGAAGAACTTGGGGATGATGCACTATTTGTTTTTTGGCATGGAGGTGTGGCAGAGTGATGGAATCTTCCTTGGACAAGGGAAGTATGCAGTAAGAGATCCTGAAGAGGTTCAGGATGATGGATTGCAAGGCCATGGCCACACCTATGGCATCGAATCTAAAGCTTCTATGTGATGCTCAATCTGAGCCGGTTGATGTCTCTTTGTATCGTCAGATGATTGGGTCCTTGATGTACCTGACAAACATGAGACCAGACATTTGCTTTGATGTGAACACATTGAGCCAGTTCTTGACGGATCCGAGGAGTGTTCACCTGGTTGCTGTAAAGCATGTTCTGAGGCACCTGAAGGGTACAGTGGATTATGGGCTCAGGTATGAGGCGAATCAAAAGTTTAACCTGCAGGGTTATGTTGATTCAGATTGGGCTGGCAGTACTGCAGATAGGAAGAGCACATCTGGGTGTTGCTTCAGTATGGGATCAGGTGTGATCTCTTGGTTTAGCAGGAAGCAGACCTGCGTAGCACTGAGTACAGCTGAGGCAGAGTATGTTGCAGCCTGTTCAACTAGTTGTGAGGCAGTATGGCTACGGAAGCTACTGTTTGAGTTATTTGATCTCCCGTTGGAGGCTACTGGTATCTTCTGTGATAACCAGAGTTGTGTGAAGCTGTCCGAGAACTAAGTGTTTCATGACAGGTCGAAACACATAGAGATCAAATATCACTATATCAGGGATATGGTGCAGAGAGGAGTTGTGAAGCTTCTGTATGTTGCGACGGACGAGCAGATTGCAGATGTGCTGACGAAGCCACTAGCCAGAGTGAAGTTCGAGTACTTCAGAGAGAGGCTTGGCATTCTTCAGATCGAGGACACTTCGAGGAAGAAGTGATGGACACATTTGCTGAAGCCATTCCAGGCATGTTGGAAGGAGGATCCTTCACATGGCTGTGGATGTAAGTGCTGGATAATGGGCATCAGGATGATGTTCTGGTTTCTTCTGGATATGATCAGTTGGATCATTTTTATGTATGTATGTACGCATCATGTTGGATGCTGGATATGATCAGTTGGATCATTTTTATGTATGTATGTACGCATCATGTTGGATGCTGGATATGATCAGTTGGATCATTTATGTATGTATGCATCATGTTGGATGCTGGATATGATCAGGTGGATACATTGTATGATCAGGTGGATCATGTATGGTGATATGTATCATGTATCAGGTAGATACTTGGTATGCATCAGGTGGATGCATTGATGATCAGGTGGATCATGTATGATGATATGTATAAGGTAGATACTTGGTATGCATCAGGTGGATGCATTGATGATCAGGATGATAATGGATGATGAGCTTCAGGATGTTGCTCCAGATGACATGCAGTAGGATGTTGCAGTGATGATCAGGATGATCATGGATGATGAGCTTCAGGATGTTGCTCCAGATGACATGCAGCAGGACGTTGCAGTGATGATGACCAGGACGATCATGAGTACATCAGGATGATGTATGGTGAGTATCAGGTTGATACTCTATGGTCGTGGATCAGGTTGTGCAGATGAGCATGTTTGGGAGATCCTATAGGTCGGAGTTGTGTACCCGTAACAGCCTGGGATGCTCTTTCGAGACATTGCTCTGGGAGGACATGTAATAGTGCCCTGGGAGATCTCAGGTCGGAGTTGTGTACCCGTAACATCCTGAGATGCTCTTGCGAGGTTTTGTCCTATGGCATGTAATTTGGGCCCTGGGAGATTTCAGGTCGGAGTTGTGTACCCGTAACATCCTGAGATGCTCTTGCGAGGTTTTGCCATGACCACATGTAATTTGTGCCCTGGGAGATTTCAGGTCGGAGTTGTGTACCCGTAACATCCTGAGATGCTCTTGCTAGGTTTTGTGGTGGACCACATGTAATTTGTGCCCTGGGAGATTTCAGGTCGGAGTTGTGTACCCGTAACATCCTGAGATGCTCTTGCTAGGTTTTGTGGTGGACCACATGTAATTTGTGCCCTAGGAGATTTCAGGTCGGAGTTGTGTACCCATAACATCCTGAGATGCTCTTTCGAGGTTTTGTGGTGGGGTCACATGTAATAGCGCCCTGGAAGATCCTACAGGTCGGAGTTGTGTACCCGTAACATCCTGGGATGCTCTTTCGAGGTTTTGTGATGCACGTAATAAGTCCTGAGGATTCCACAGTATGGCCAGTGATGACAAAGACCTGCAGGTGGTGGGCCTACATCCAGTATGAAAAAGGACTGGCTCTGTAGAACTTCCTATGACGAGAATATTCAGAGATTGATTGAGATAGCAGCAGCAGTGACGATGATGATGACTCGATGACGATTATCCAGTGACGATGATCCAGAGAAGATGACTTGTGCTAAAAGAACTGTGCTGAGAAATACTTTCCTAGTTAAGAGGGAGTGTTGATGTATATGTAACTTCAGAATGTATTTCACATATATGTATATTGTATTCCTATAGAGATGGTATTATTCCTCTATAAGGAAGTGTCGTCATTTATATTGTAAGTGTCGTAACTTATACTTGATGGGTTATTAGACCACCTTGTTTGGGGTCGGACCTGTATAAGTCATGTGGGTCAAAGGGTTATTAGACCACCCTATTGGGGGTCGGCCATGTGGGTCAAAGGGTTATTAGACCACCCTATTGGGGGTCGGTCCACTCAGCATTATGTTATGTGGTTAACTTCGAGCCTACATGAGTTAGGTAAAAAGGCAAGTCAAGTCAAGTATAAATAGAGTGCGGGAGGCACTCTATTTGCTCACTCACTTCTCACACATGCACTCAAGGAGGAGTGGCGCACTTATGGAGGAGGAGGATCTGCTGCTAGGTTGTGTCTATCTCTTATGGTTGGTTGTATCATTGCTCTATCTATCTCTGAGGAAGTTATTGGGTTTTTTCACCTTTATGGTTTTCCCCAAGTAAATCTTTGTGTCTCTTGTGTGCTTGCATTATTGTCTCCATGATTGATATGCTGTACATGTTGTTCTCTCAGTTAAGATCCTAGATCAGATTGAAGTAAATTCTGAAAATTTAACACTTTAGAAGTGGTTATCATCTCTGATATGGATTGGATTCAAGGTTAGATGATGTTACGAAGTATTCCCATCCCTTAGATCAGATGTTGGATGTGTTAATGAATTTAAATTAAATTATTGTTAATTATTGGATTTTGTGTCGCAATTAATTTTGGAAAAATAGAAATTAAATATTTATGGTTTATCAACTGCACTAAGAATCAAGTAATTAGCCTCATAGAGCTAATTATGTGTCCCTGATACCCTTTGATATCCCCGGGGGACATTACAGGTGGTATCAAAGCTATGGTTCCAACTATGTAGCTGTTGTGCTTGTTACAGACTCATAATTTTATGTTTATGTGCATTGGGAATTTATAAATGTGCTTTGTGAAAGAATTTAAACCTCCCTTATGATAATGGAAGGATAAGAAGCCTCACTTCAAATATTAGTTTGTTGTATTATTTAGAATTAATCAATATTGCATATTTATTGTTCAATAGATTGATTGGTAAGTACTATGTGGTGCATATCTAATAATCGAGTAGATTGTTTGGTTGATGCATGTTCACCTTGCATTTCCCCTTTTATTGTTCAGTGATTTGATTGATCGATACCTGTGCATTGCCTCTTTTACTACTCATTGAATTGTTAATATTGAAATGCTTCTTGCGGTATGATTTATTTATTGGTACATTATGATTATTAATTGATGAGTAAATAATTGTCATTATAATCGTATGTAATATGTACCATTATCAGTACTAATTTAATGATAAGTTATTAAGATGATATAGTTTTATTATTATTAAATATTAATATGATTTATTAAGTGACATTTATACTCTATATGGATTTTGGATTTTCTATTAATGGTATGCTTTTATAGGCTTTTTTATGCCACTTGGATGGTGGTGGTTATATTGTGAATAATTCCTTGTTTTTGGAGGAAATGAGCCACTTGTCCTTAATGGTTCATATTCTCTTTTATTTTATTTATGGAGATGTAACTCATCTATTTTTTGGGGGAAATAGGCCACTTGTCATAATAGTGGTTCCATTTTTCTTTTTATTTTTATTTTCAATGTATGTTAGTAACTCCTTGTCTATTTTTGGAGGAAATGAGCCACTTGTCTTTAATGGTTCACATTCTCCTCTATTTTAATTATTTTATTTATGGGCATGTAACTCCTTGTCTAGTTTTGGAGGAAATGAGCCACTTGTCTTTAATGGTTCACATTCTCTTCTATTTTATTTATGGGGATGTAACTCCTTGTCTATTTTTGGAGGAAATGAGCCACTTGTCTTTAATGGTTCATATTCTCTTCTATTTTATTTATTTTATTTATGGGGATGTAACTCCTTGTCTATTTTTGGAGGAAATCAACCACTTGTATTTAATGGTTAATTTTATTTTATGTGTGTAAGTAGGTAGTATAGTAGTGTATGATAATGCAATATATATGACATAAACTTAAATATGTATAATATAATATGTGATGTAAGATAGATGAGGGGTATATGATATTGAATATAGCATAATAAAAATGTTATATATATATATATATATGAACATATATATATATATATATATATATATATATATATAGAGAGAGAGAGAGAGAGAGAGAGAGACTTTTAACAGTTGTTAAAAGTCTCTCTCTCTCTCTCTCTCTCTCTCTATGTTTGTGTATACTGTAATATGTATTTTAAAATATGCAATAATTATTAGTATTACATGTATATGATATTGTGTATATACTATATGTATAGATGTGAATGTGTGTAATGAAGTAAGTGTAAAATATTGCAAGTGTTTGGGAAGTATAGTGTGATCAAAAGTACTATGTTAGTATATATGTTATAATGTGAACCTAATATGTTAGCATTAGATTAAGTAATTATACCACTATAATTGTATGGATATATGGTATAACATAATAATTATATGGGTGTATAAAATATAGGTTATATAGGTTACATGACTAATATGTTGTGTATATGAATAATAATAATATGATATATGATTGAAGAATTATAATATGTATCTAGACAAATGTGCATATGTATAGAAATACTACATAGCAATAGTAAGTATGGTGTATGGTATGAGTGTATGCTGGTGTGTTGTATAGCTAGTAATTATTTTTTTATTAGAAGATTTTGGTGGTAGGATGTTTTGTTGTTTGAGGTGACTATGCATTTACTTTGGTTTATAGTATAAGTAGTGTGCTACATGTAAATAATTAGTAATGTAATGTATGGTTAGTATATGGGGATTATATGGGATTGTCATCAAAGTAGGTATTAACATTTCTATTGATGGAGTATGTATGTAGGAAAGATGTATGATTGTGTATGTGTTGAGTGTTTACATGAGTGCAGTATTAGTAGTGTTTGTGTGATGATGTTGGTTGTATACATGTATTATTAATATATGGATATTATATATATCGACATGTGCTAATAATTATATATAATGTTATGATAAATAATAAATATTCAATATGATTGCTATGGTCGATGTATGATGTTTGAATGGTTGATGTATGTTGTTTGATACTATTGGTTGTTGATGATTGACATTCGTCGATTAATGGTTGATACATGTATGATATCTTGAGCAAACAATCCTTGGAAGCCAATATCAACCATGTTTTAATCTAATGCATCCCCAAAGGGGGTTACCTAAGTTAATTACTAACTAGCGCTCAATTACCCTTTTAAATATCTCTTACAAGATCCTTGCCAAAGCAAGCCCTGGCCTTGCGGCTAAAGCACATCTTGCCAAATCTTGTGTAGTCGGAGGAAAAAGGTTTCATACGGGGGCGCCTCATTTTGGACAATTTGATTTTCATTACTGTATGTATGGATATTATTGGTTTCTCTTGGTTGTCATGGTGATTGATGGGTGATTGAGGTATGATTAATGTAAGTACGGTTATATTTGGTTGTTGTTGATGATTGATTGGTTGTCATTGATTGATATTGATGATCGATGTATTCTAATTGATGAATTTTGATGGATATACTCCGATTGATGTATTCTGGTTGATGTATTCGGTTGATGTATTTTGCTACTCGTTGATGTATTCTGATTGATGTGTTTTGGTTGATGTGTCCTGGTTGAGGCATTCTGATTGATGTATTCTGGTTGATGTATTCTATTTCATGTATACTAGTTGATATATTTTGATGTGTTCTAGTTGATTTAGTATGATTGATGTTTGTATGGTCATTTGTTGCATGTATGATTGTCATTGGTTGATATTTGCGTATGCTTGATATATGATCGAAATATGATTGATATATGGTTGAGGTATTATGAATTGATGTATTTTGGACCAATTTCTGTATGACTGATATATGAATGATATTGGTTGATGCTACTGGTTGATACCAATTACTATTAGTTGATGTATAATGGCTTTTTGAATGTTCTCTAAAGAAGAATTATGCTTTGTGTGGAGATGAAAGGTAGTATGTTTAACTACTAGTCGTTATGGCCCTTTTTGGTTTCTTAGTTAGAATGGAATTGTTGCATATACATTCACTTACCTGTTACATTAAGTGCATAAAATGTTCATGTGATCTTTTTGATATTTGATAGAAAAATATCTTTGTGATATTTATCTTAGCGATCCTCGTTAGAAAGGTATCTTTGTGTCTTTGTTGAAAGGTATTTTGGTGGTATCTTTGTGACATTTCATGTGTAGGTATCTTGGTAATATCATGGTGCTATTTCGTATTTCTTGTTGAAAAATATGTACTAACCGTGTGATTGATTAAAGTATGATTTAGGTACCTCTGTTGAAGATGTACTTCATGTATACTTATATATCCAATACTAATACAAGTATCCTTGTAATAAAAATATCCTTGTGATCTTTGCTGAAAGTATCTTGTTAGAGTATCCTTACGGTATATCAAATAATTTTGTTGAAAGGAATATTTGTAAAGTATCATGGTAAATCTCATGCATCCTTGTAGGGAAAGTATTTGGGTGATAAATAATGTAAGAGAATCTTGGTAATGCATCTCATGTGATCGAATGATTGGAATTCATTTCATATATCTTAGATGTATTTCATGCATCTTGTTGATAGAGAATATGCATGATGCATTTCATGTATCTGTAGGTAAAGTATATGCATTTCATGTGATTGATTGAATGGAATGCATTTCATGAAGAAAGAGTACACATGACTTGATGCACTTCATGAAATTGATTGACACACCTGATGCATTTAATATGATTGCAATTTATTAGAATAAGATTCAGGTAGATGCATTTCAAGTATTTTGTTGAAGAAGTATCTATATCTCGTGTACCTTGTCTATATTGATGTATTTCATGTGATTTATTTCATGCATCATGTATCTTGAAGTTGTAATTTATGTATTTGGATTAATAGTGTGTTTGTGTGTGTTGCTAATCGTGTGTTCTTAGAATGTGAAGAAAGTATCCTTGATTAAGAATATCATGTATCACATATTTTTATGCCTTATGTTAATCCTATGGGTGATTGAAATATGATTTCCAAGTGGATGTATTCTTGTTGAATTTTTAAGGCCTTGTAAATGTTGGAATAGTGGTCAATACCGAGAGGGGGGTGAATCAGTATTGTTAACTTTTTACCATTTTAAACCACTTATTAAACTTTAATTAAAACATGGAATCAACAAGATACATAGGACACTGATTTTATCCTGGAAACCCAATTGGGAAAACCACAAACTTTTTCTATACTGCAAAATTATGTTTACAATAGTTTTTGCAAGCTACAACTTGTTGGATGCACCAACACTCAATTTTCAGCCATAACTGAAGGATGCTACAACACCCTAGTTTCTTCCTGCTACAACATACAAGGATGCTAATACACCCTATTTACCAGTCACTACTGGAAGGAGGATACAACCCTCTTGTTGGCCTATAGCCTTCCCTAGCACCACCCTACCTCTCTAATATGTTTATTTCAAGATTCCAGATCTTTCTTCAATTCTATTCCATATAATTCCTTGCTTCTTCAATATTTGTCTTCTTGCTGCTACATGGATCTGGGCTGCAGACAACTTCAATTCTTTCCTTCTATTCTCTGGCTTCTGTTATGCAATTCTTCAGCTTGAATGTGCACACATTCTAGTCTCTTCTTTTGTTCTCAATGCTGCTTCAGATGTTCATCTCAAAAACCATCATACACTTAAATTCTTGTTCTTACTGAAACTTTAATATGAGCTGCTGAGACACCTTTATTCTTCTTCAGATATCTGTTTATATATCAAGTATTCTCATATTCTAAACATTGTATCTTTTCAACAGTAAGATGTGTCTCTTCAAATCTATGTTTCTTTTTAATATTTAATTCAAAATTTTGTTAATGGTTGTTTTTAATTAATTAATTAATTAAAACCTCCATTGATTATCTTCACGCCTACGGGATTTATTCATATGAGGCATACGGCCTTCTCCTCCTATGTGGGATTCTCCCATCATCTGTGAGCCATGCTCTTTCTTCACCTGTGGGCATAGTCCAATCTCTCATGATCTTTCCTTTTAAGCCCCTACGAGCATATCACAAGCCCTTGCGGACATTTTATAAGCACCTGCGGGCATCTTTTTAGCCTTTATTCTTTAAGCCCCTTATGAGAATTCCACAAACCCTTGCGGGCTTAACTTAAGCCTCAGCGAGCTTATCTCCTTTAACTGCGGGCATATCCTTATCCCTGTGGGCATAAATAAGCCCCCTTGCGGGCATTCTTAAGCCCCTGCGAGATTTAATCTTAGCCCCTGCGGGCATCCTTAAGCCCTTGTGGGCTTAACTTCACCCCCTGCGGGCATCCCTAAGCCCCTGCGGGCATAAAAAAACCCTTCTGGGCATGTGGGATTTAACTTTAGGCCTTTGCGGGCTTATTGTGGGCTTAACCCTAAGCCCTTGCGGGCATATTTAAGCCCCTGCAAGAATTCCTTTAAACCCTCTTGTGGACATATTTACCCCCTTATAAATAACCATGTTTTTCTCTGTTTTTGGGAGACCAATAACTTGCACGTGAGAGAAACAAATAGGAATCTAACTCCATGGATGGATAGCCAGTTCACCAAGGAACAACACAATGCTAACTGATGAATTTTACCAGCAAAAGAACACCTCCTTGTGGGAATTTTCATATGCCTTATCAACCTACAATTGAACAATAAAGCAACCTTTTTCTCATTTTGGCAGACTTCTATTTCGCACGTGTGAACTCCAGAGGATAATCTGAACCCATGACTAGATGACTAGTTCATCAAAGGACAAGACCTTGCCAACTGATGGATTTTATCAGTAAAAGGACACCTCCCTGTGGGCATTTCCAAATGCCTTATCAACCATGTGATTTTGACACTTAGTCAAATTTTTGTCTTCATATGTAAAACAACTTTTCTTCTACTTTGGCAGATTGATTTCGTGCTCATGTGATCACCATAAGGAAAAATAAAAGAAAGACTGGATAGCCACTTCAACAATGAATAATACCCTGTCAAAATATGAACTTACTAACGCACACACACATCATCTGGTGGGAATTTGAAAATAGCCTTCCAAACTGCTAATTCAACACTTAGACAAAATTGTCAAACCCTAGGTCAACATGATGAGATTTTTATTTTCATCAAATTTGAAGCGTGAGACACCCAATGGGTAGATTCCAACAAGGTGACTTCATCTAAACCAATTTCACCTCTTGAAGCCTCTTTCTCTCTCCTCGACGGGCATTTTACTAGAGTAGTGCAAATCAAGCTGAGAGGCACTTTTGGCAGATTAATATCTTCCTCCTCAGAGACTCTTTGGACAATATGAGACCATGGTTGGATGCACCAGAAATTTTTTTATAGATACACACTCTCAAAATTATTTAAGACATCAGACACAGGACATGGTGGGAATTTTACTGAGGTCACTCAGGCTTACTAGTGATTCTATACTTAGACTATTTTTGCACTTTCATAGATTTGGTCCAATCTTCCTGAAACAATGTTTTGGTAGATCCATAACTTCTTCCTTAGGCACTCTCAGGACAATCTGAGGACATGGTTAGATAGACAAATTAACAACCTATAGGATGACCATATGGTGTGGTCATTTTCTTCAACCCACAAACTATGGCGGGCATTTCCTTGAGGCCACTTAGGAAGATTTGCTACTTTGGTGTAAAAGTAACCTGAAGCCCTGTTTTGGCAGGCTATTAACTTTGTTATAAAAAACCTTATGTAAAAACTAAGACCATGGAAAGATAGCCTCTTTGAAAAGATAGAGTATGATAGTTCTAGATAATTTTTATCATTCTCTCATGAGGTATGGTGGGCATTTTCTCGGCCATTTGGACCAGTTTTCCAACACAACCATTTTCAAGAATTTCTCCAAAGTTACCCCGAAACCCTATTTTGGCAGACTTATAACTTTCTCCTCAGACAGGCTTAAGGATAACTGAGACCATGAATAGATAGCCACTTCAACAAGCTATAGCTTGGTATGATGGTGTGTGCATTTTTCTCAAACCATGAATTATGGCGGGCATTCTCTTATAGCATTTTTGACTAATTTTTCCATAGTCAATTTCCAAAGTTTCACAAACTTTCCATTCTTTTCCAGAATGATGTCAGATTGCAACACTGACTTAATGATGGCACTAGAACATCATCATGTGCCTTTCCAGCTTCATCACACATGCCACATTCATCATACATGCCATGTCATCACTTCCTTTGTCATTCCTTTGTCTTTCATTGAGTTCACCCTGCCATCACATCCTTGTTTTATTTCTTTGTCATTACTGAGATCCTTTGAC
This sequence comes from Larix kaempferi, assembly GCA_027924585.1. NCBI lineage: Eukaryota > Viridiplantae > Streptophyta > Pinopsida > Pinales > Pinaceae > Larix > Larix kaempferi. Next base: position 14,914,173 of record BSBM01000729.1, read on the forward strand.
ATCAATGACAATCATATTCAACATTCTCCCCCTTTGACATTGATGGAAACATCTAACATTATCCCCCTTTGGCATTGATGGTAACTTCTAAAAATTCTTCCCCTTTGACAACAATGACAAAGGATAACTTATTATTCTCTTTTGTTGTAACCATCTTGATAAAGGATTTCCTATCCTTCTTCCTTTTTAAAACTGCCCTTCTTTTGCTTGTCTTCCTACTTTTATCTTGGACTTGGTATTATCCACTTGTGTTATGATAATCTAGTTATCATTTTGTGGCTAGTATTTGAGTGAGAACCTAGATGATGAGTCCATAGACTCCCCCCTGCAATGTTCCCCCCCTTTGTCAATACTTTCTCCATTTTGTGATAAGGTTTATATTCTGCTCTTTGTCAACCATACACCAGTCTTATCATTTAACCATGATCATTTCTTCTTGTCTAATTCTCCTTCTGATTTTGTTACACTTCAATCATGTGCTTTGTCACATAGATGTTTTCTGGACCAAAGTTTGTCACATCTACTTCACTTCTTGTTTTTTATGAAGACATCCTTTTATTTTTAGCAAGTGATATTAATTAATTTCAATTCCCAATTGTAATTTTCTGATATTTACTCCCCCTGAATATATGATCCCTTCTGATGCTAGTTTCAGGGTTTCTCTTTTAGGTCATGAGAGACTTTTTAGAAGATAATTTCATAATTTCTCTCTTCATCGGTGAGTTTTACATCTTCGTCTTTCTTTCCATCATAATGGATGTCATTCTCACATGAAGCACTATTATGCTGATCATCATCTTCATTGATGCTTGGAATCTATGTTTCTTCTGACTCTTTGCAGTCTTCCTTTCTTCTCCACATCTTTCCATGAGGTAACCTCCTTACTGACCTTTTTTGTTCCCTAAATTCACTACTTAGATCTTTTCTCTTGGTTCTGCAATCAACAACTTTGTGACCAAACTTGTGACAATAGTGACAATATCCATAGAATATTCCTTTATGTTTGAGGAATCTTTGATCTTTTTGCTTCACATATTCCATCTTCTTCCATTCCTTCTTTTGTTCTTGAACTTTTATTGAAGCATTCGTCCTCAGCTTACATTCTCTAGCCATATGTCCAAAATTATGACATGTGTATCAATAATTATTCGAATATCTTGCATGGTGTAGCATGTCTCCACTAGGAGACCTCATCATCAGATCAGTGGTGTCATCAATGCACAAGTAACGGTCAACTAGGTGTCAAAATGAGTCTAACTGAATTTAGGTAGGTGTAACTGGTGCATGGAGAACTAATGGAGTGAACTAGAATCCAAAGAGGGTGCATGAGGATCTGTCTGGAGTCAGAATAGTCAAACTAGTCTCTCTGGGTGTCCATCGGAGTGTTTCAGTCAGTTAACTAGTCAATTTGTCCTCAAATCAAGGAACAAATCCACAAATCAAGCAACTAACTGAGTGTGCAACTGGTGGTAGGTGAGAGAGGCGCACATGTCAAGTAGGATACTCAAAATAGGCGCATCATGGACTAGGAGGGCTATAACTGAGAAAAAAGAAGCTCCCGAGGCTAGCAAACTAGAGACTAGGTGCTGGGTGACACCTCACTGATGATTGGGATGCATGCAAATGCATGCCTACATGATGGTGAGAATATCCTAACACCCCCCCACAAGCTATACTATGAGGTAAAAATAAAAGATAGGGCCCTGGTTACTGAGATCAAAGGTCACCCTAATACATAAAATAATCCAAAAATGCTAGAAAAAATCTAAGTGAGGAAAGAGGGAAAACCCAGTGGGAAGAAATCCCCCCTCAAGCTGAACATAGAAGGATCTAATTTGTCTCCTCCATAGTAGAACTCACCCCCATCAGTGAATGGAGGTAAGAGAACTTCTTCTTAGTGAAGCTCTTGGTGAATATGTCTGCAATTTTCTCTTCATAGGGCAATATTGCAAAATAATGGTTCTGTCATGCACAAGCTCTCGGATGTAGTGCATATGGATCTCGATATGCTTGGTCCTATTTCTCTAAACTAGATCCATAGAGATCTTGATAGAACTTTGATTGTCACAAAATATGACAATAGAAGTGGTGCTACCAATATCAAACTCTGCTAGAATACCCTGTAACCAAACTGCATGAATGCAGGCGTTGACCGCTCCTTGATACTCTGCCTCTGCTGAAGATAAGGCAATGGCTTCTTGCTTTTTGATTGACTAGAAAATAGGCTATGTTCCAATCATGAAAACATATCCAGAAGTGGAATTCCAATCAATGCTATCACCCACCCAATCTAAATCAGTGAATCCCACTAAATCTAGCTCAGAATCTGCAACATAGTGTATGCCAAAGTGTCTAGTTCCCTGCACATAGTGCAAGATTCTGTTTGCTTCCCTCCAATGAATCTCATGGTGCTGCTGCATATATCTTGACACGGCACTCACAACATAAGAAATATCAGGCCTAGAGTGTGTCAAGTATAGAAGACTTCCAATCAACTGTCGCTAAAGTGTCGAATCCACCAATGGTGTGGAATCACCATCCTCTAGTCTTATTCCCGAGAGGAATGGGAATGGTGCTGCCTTACAATCTGACATATTAACTTTATTTAGCAGGTCTGAAACATATTTTTGTTGATATATGGTGATCCCATCAAAATTTTGAGTTATCTCTAACCCAAGGAATTGCTTCAACAAGCCCAAATCACTCATGTCAAAAGCTAGATTTAAAGCAGATTTTGTGTTGCCGATTGAAGCAAGATTGCTTCTAGTTATCAAAAGGTCATCAACATAAAGTACAATAATCAGCAGATTACCTTCATGTTTATGTAGGTACACATTTGGATCTGATTTTCACCGTGCAAAATTATGTGACAGAAGGAAGGAGTCCATCTTTGCGTATCAAGCTCTTGGGGCCTGTTTTAATCCATACAATGATTTCTTCAATCTACACACTAATGTCGGATCTGATATGTATCCTTTAGGATTCTTCATGTAAATATCTTCTTTAAGATCCCCATGAAAGAATTCACTCTTCACATCCATATGGTGCACTTCCCAGTGCTTAGATGTGGAAATTGCCAAAACTAGGTGGATAGAATCCATCTTTGCAACCAGTGCAAAGGTCTCGGTGTGGTCCACTTCTTGGACTTGGGAGAAGCCTTTTGCAACCAACCTAGATTTTTATTTTCAGGTTGATCCATAAGCAGCAACCTTTTTGCGGTAGACCCATTTACATTGGACTAATTTCCTCCCAGGTGGAAGAGAAACTAGCTCCCATGTAGCATTCTTTTGAAGAGAACTGTACTCTTCATCCATGGCGGTTTTCCATCTTGGATCTCAGTGGGAATGATAGTATGATTTATGATCTGAAACTATCATCAAAAAACTTTTCTCAGATAGTAATGTATCAGAATACGAAAGAGCCATACATGCTCTTTGAAATTCTGCTCGAGTTCTTCTTGGATCGGCAGGATTTCCAATGTTAGAACCAACAGATTGGAGAGTATTTTGGGCCCACTTTGGCAACTGTTGGGGAACATATGGATATGCATATGAAACTGATATTTCATGTTCATAAACCTCTGATAAAATATCAGAAATATCAGAATACAAACTATCATTATCTTCTTCCAAATCTTCTTCTTGTAGAGGCGGCAGTTCAGCAGTTTCTTCCTCGACTAGTTTTAGATCTTGAAGTGGTTCTTCAAATCTTACACTTCGCTCGATGAATATATTTTTGGATATGATATCCATGAGTTTGTAGGCTTTATATTCTTTAGCATATCCAATGAGGATTCACTCAACACTTTGCGTATCCAAATATTTTCTCTTCTCAAACGGAATTCTAGCCCAAGCAGTGGAGCCAAAAACCCTGAGATTGGACACATCAGGCTTGTGACCAGTATAGGATTCGAAAGGAGTAGAATATTTTACGGATGAATGTAGAACTCTATTTTGAATGTATGCAGCAACATTCATGGCCTCATCCCAAATATTTGCAGCCAAACCTTTTGACTCAATCATACAGGTTGCCATCTCTTTCAGAGACCGGTTCTTCCTTTCTGCTACACCGTTCTGCTGAGGAGTGTAGGGAACAGTGTGCTGGATCTGAATTCCATTTTCTGCACAAAGTTGCAGCAGCTCTAATTTGATATATTCACCTCCATTATCATATCTAATAGCTTTGATATTTCTCTTGGTGGCAGTCTCAACATAAACCTTGAAAATCTTGAATTTTTCTAGCACTTCCGACTTGTTTTTGAGAAAGAATACCCAGGTGAATCTAGAGAAGTCATCAATAAATGTCAAAACATAACTTGAGCCATTCATGGAGGTATGCAATAGTGGACCGCTGATATCAGAATAAATCAGCCCCAAAATACATGAAGCTCTGCTAGATTTGCCTCGGTGAAACTTGTGCTCGGGGTGCTTCCTAATGATGCAACCCTTGCATATTCCCTTCAAGGATTTGATGCTCAAAAGGCCATCAACCATGGAATTTTTCTATAGAAGCTGCAAATATTTATTATTTAGGTGTCCAAACATCTCATGCCATATCCTACTAGCCTCATTTCCATTAGTCAGAAGAGCACTAGGCTTTGAATGTGGTAAAAAATGAGAAAACTCATATGTTTTTGTAGCATGATTGGCTTTTCCTACCGCAATGAGTTTTCCACTTTCAATATCATAAATTTCAACATTATTGGGGCTGAATACAACCTTCTTTGGTAAACATGTATGTGTCATTTGATATACAAAAAGAAGGTTTGTAGCAAGAGAAGGAACATAAAGAACATTGTGAAAACTGCCATGCTCTAAATGAATAACACCTTTTCCCTTTGAAGAAATTTGTGAGTCATCTCCCATGTGGATGGAGATGGTGTTGTTGGAGTCCAATGAAGAAAAAAAATCTTTGTTTTCATCCATATGATTCGAAGCTCCATAATATATGAGAAGAGTGGTGGAATTCGAAACACTAGCCATGAGTAAATGACCTCTTTCTGTATGCTCATTGTTGTCCTTCTTCCTTGTGCCATCAGGAAGAGAAATGTTGTTTTTCTCCAAGAGAAGGGCCATCTGATCTATGGTCTTCTTCATGCATGATATTTCAGGATGAAATCCCTTGCTACAATAAGAACATTTAGTCTTCTCTTTTCCCTTTTGTTTGTATTTTCTTGAACTGGATGACTCATGTGACTGATTTGTCTTCTCCTTTTTCTTTGGATGATCAATCTTTGGCTTCTCTTTCTTTTGTTTCCCTTTCCCATTTGTAGATTTGGATCCTCCAGCAAAAAGGGATTGATCTTTGGAGTGGATGTTCCCCATTTTAACAATCTTATCATGCTTTTTTGTCAAGGATTCAATGAAGGCATTCAAGGTAGGCATCTCCCAATTAGGAATTGTGAGCTTTCCCATATTGAAAGTTGAAACAAAAACTGAATAATCTCTTCCAATATTCGTAAGGATGCATAAAATCAATTGCTTATCTTCCTTTTCCACTCCACATTGCTTCAATAGCATTACCAAGTTTTTAAACTTAGTGAAGAAGTCATTGATGGTCTCGAAATTCTCAGGATTGAGTCCAATCAACTCGTTTTCTAGCTGATAGGATCTCATCTTATCCTTCTTGCCAAAGAGTGTGGCAAGTTTTTCCAATACCTCTTTCGGAGTAGTCAATCCACTAAGATGGAAAATAAGATCCTTAGAGATGCCGAGACAAAGGAAACCAGAAGCTTCATCAAGCTTATTGAAATATTTTTCCTTCTCTACTGCAGATGTAGCTTCGACTTCTAGGCCCATGGTGACTCTGTAAAAACCTTTAGAGAACAATATTATCTCCATATCAACCTTCCACTGATAATAGTTGAAGGGAGTGAGGATATTTGATGAAGAAGTGTCCATATTTCAAGAAGAGTGAATGCAATATAAGGAGGAAAGAACCTGCAAATCACAAAACAAACAAGAAATATTAGGTCGACAACCTGCACTTTTCAAGTTGCATCACACCTGGCATAAGAAAATCAAGCAAGCTTGAAGATCCAATGATCAATATCTAGGAATTATGTGGAAACTCTCGGCTTCTGGTGCAAAATTGGAGAAATGGCTTGCAGTGTAGAAAATGCATGCAGTGCAGAATCTACTGCAATGTGAGCAATTTGCTCAATATTCATGAATAATCCCTGCAGAAAAGTATGCTTGTCCCTACCATGGCTCTGATAACATATGAAATTCAACACAACAGATCTATGGAACAAGTAAAACAATTACTAGAGATGCATAAAGAATGATATGTGAAAAATTGTGCAAAAGACTTGCAGCAGTGCTCTATTGAACTCAGAAGATGAATACAATACAATACGCAGTAACAATGACTGAATAATTTGAATTAACCAAGGAGGTCATTCGAATAGCCTGCATGGTGTAGCATGTCTCCACTAGGATTCCTCATCATCAGATCAATGGTGTCATCAATGCACAAGTAACGGTCAACCAGGTGTCAATTTGAGTCTAACTGAATGTAGGTAGGTGTAACTGGTGCATGGAGCACTAATGGAGTGAAGGAGAATCCAAGGAGGGCGCATGAGGAGCTGTCTGGAGTTAGAATAGTCAAACTAGTCTCTCTGGGTGTCCATCGGAGTGTTTCAGTCAGTTAACTAGTCAAACTATCCTCAAATCAAGGAACAGATCCATAAATCAAGAAACTAATTGAGTGTGTAACTGGTGGTAGGTGAGAGAGGCGCACAGGTCAAGTACCAGACTCAAAACAAGCGCATCATGGACTAGGATGGATGGAACTGAGCAGAAAGAAGCTCCCAGGGCTAGCAAACTAGGGACTAGGTGGCGGGTGACACCTCATTGATGACTGGGCTGCATACAAATGCATGGCTGCATGACTGCATGACTGCATGATGGTGAGAATATCCTAACAGTCTTGAATTCCTCTTCTTTTGATTTATGCTCTTCTAGGTATTTTGACAAATTTTCTTTCAAAGAATTGTTCTCCAATTTGCTCTCTCTCAATTTTTCAAGGGTACTTATGAATTCTTCTTTTAGGTCCACCTTTCCTTCCACATCTAAATTATATTCTGAAGTTACTATCTCCATGAATATATTTTCATTATCTTCACTATCTTCCATGGAATAGAAGAATGTATTCCTTTCATTAAATTTTTTCTTTCATATGATTTTGTTATTTTGATCTTCCTTATGGCTGCAAGTTTCTTCGTCATCAATTTTGAAAATAGCAAGGTCTACTTTTACTATTTCTTTGGATGAATAAAGCTTCTCCAGTTTGACCCAAAGTTCCTTACCTGAGATGCATTGTCCTATTTTTTATTTGATGGGTTGAGATAGTCTATCAAGTATAGCTTCCATTTCCATTGAGTTATTTTTCTTGGACTCTTTTTTATATGTAGTCCTTATTCTTTTTGGTGGGATATAATTAGATATTACTGAATTCCATACACCCCATCCTAATGATTGTAAGTATGCACTCATTCTTTCTCTCCAATATACGTAGTCATTTCTATCAAGTATTAGAGCTTCGTGGGATGAAATATCCTCTTGTTGATCCATAGTGGTTTTTAATAGGATCTTCCTTCCAGTGGTTTAGACTATAGTGAAGGATCTTGCTCTGATACCAATTGTTGGAATATTGGTCAATACTGAGAGAGGGGGGTGAATCAATATTGTTAACTTTTTACCATTTTAAACCACTTATTAAAATTTAATTAAAACATGGAATCAACAAGATACACAGGACACAAATTTTATTGTGGAAACCCAATTGGGAAAACCACAAAATTTTTCTATACTGCAAAATTATGTTTACAATAGTTTTTGCAAGCTACAACTTGCTGTATGCACCAACACCCAATTTTCAGCTACAACTGAAGGATGCTACAACACCCTATTTTCTTCCTTCTACAACAAACAAGGATGCTACTACACCCTATTTACTAGTCACTATTGGAAGGTGGCTACAGCCCCCTTGCAAGCCTGTAGCCTGCCCTAGCACCACCCTACCTCCTTGATATGTTTATTTCAAGCTTCCATATATTTCTTCAATTCTATTCCATATAATTCCTTGCTTATTCAATCTTTGTCTTCTTACTGCTACATGGATCTGGGCTGCAGACAACTTCAATTCTTTCCTTTTATTCTTTGGCTTCTGTTATGCAATTATTCATCTTGAATGTGCACACATTCTGGTCTCTTGTTCTGGTCTCAATGCTGTTCAGATGTTCATCTCAAAACCCAGCATACACTTCAATTCTTGTTCTTGTTGAACCTTCAATATGAGCTACTGAGACACCTTTCTTCTTCTTCAAATATCTGTTTATATATCAAGTATTCTCATCTTCTAAACATTGCATCTTTTCAACAGTAAGATGTGTCTCTTCAAATCTTTGTTTCTTTTTAATATTTAATTCAAAATTCTGTTAATGGCTGTTTTTAATTAATTAATTAATTAAAACCTCCATTGATTATCTTCACACCTATGGGATTGATTCATCTCAGGCATATGACCTTCTCCTTCTATGCAGGCTTCTCCCAGCATCTGCGAGCTATCCTCTTTCTTCACCCGCGGGCATAGTTCAAGCTCTCATGAGATTTCTTTTTAAGCCATGACGGGCATATCACAAGCCCTTGCAGACATTTTATAAGCCCCTTGTGGGCATCTTTTTAGCCTTTATTCTTTAAGCCCCTTATGGGCATTCCACAAACCCTTGCGGGCTTAACTTAAGCCTCTGAGGGCTTATCTCCTTTAACTGTGGGCATAGCTTTATCCCCGCAGGCATAACTAAGCCCCCTTGCGGGGATTCTTAAGCCCTTGCGGGCATCCTTAAGCACCTACGGGCTTAAATTCACCCCCTGCGGGCTTAACTTCACCCCCTGCGGGCCTACCTAAGCCCCTGCGGGCTTAACCTCAGCCCCTGAGGGCATAGAAAAACCCTTGCGAGCATATTTTATCCCTTGCGGGCATGCGGGATTTAACTTTAGGCCTTTACGGGATTATTGCAGGCTTAACCCTAAGCCCCTACGGGAATTCCTTTAAACCCTCTTGTGGACATATTTACCCCCTTATAAATAACCATGTTTTTCTCTGTTTTTGGGTGCCAATAACACGCACGTGAGAGCACCAAATAGGAATCTGAATCCATAGATGGATAGCCAGTTCACCAAGGAACAAGACCATGCTAAGTGATGAATTTTACCAGCAAAAGAACACCTCCTTGTGGGAATTTCCAAATGCCTTATCAACCTACAATTGAACAATAAAACAACCTTTTTCTCATTTTGGCATATTTCTATTTTGCACGTGTTAACTCCAGAGGAGAATCTGAACCCATGACTAGATGACCAGTTCATCAAAGGACAAGACCTTTCCAACTGATGGATTTTATTAGTAGAAGGACACCGCCTTGCAGGCATTTCTAAATGCATTATCAACCATGTGATTTTGACATTGTCAATTTTTTTTCTTCATATGTAAAACAATTTTTGTTCTACTTTGGTAGATTGATTTCTTGCTCATGTGATCACCATAAGGAAAAATAAAAGCAAGGCTAGATAGCCACTTCAACAATGAACAAGACAATGTCAAAATATGAACTTACTGACACACACACATCATCTGGCGGTCATTTGAAAATATCCTTCCAAACTATTAATTCAACACTTAGACAAAATTGTCAAACCCTGGGTCAACATGGTGAGATTTTTATTTTCATCAAAAAGTGTGAGACACCCAATGGGTAGAGGACAAAAAGGTGACTTTATCTAAACCAATTTAACCTCTTGAAGCCTCTTTCTCTCTCCTCGGCGGGCATTTTACTCGAGTAGTGCAAATCAAGCTGAGAGGCACTTTTGGCAGATTAATATCTTCCTCCTCAGAGACTCTTTGGACAATCTGAGACCATGGTTGGATGCACCATACAACATTCTATAGATCCATACTCTCAAAATTATTTAAGACATCATAAACAAGACATGGCGAGCATTTTACTGAGGTCACTCAGGCTTACTAGTGATTCTATACTTAGACAATTTTTGCTCTTTCATAGATTTTGTCCAATCTTCCTGAAACAATGTTTTTGCAGATCCATAACGTCTTCCTTAGACACTCTCAAGACAATTTGAGGACATGGTTAGATAGAAAAATTAAAAACCTATATTATGACCATATGGTGCGGTCATTTTCTTCAACCCACAAACTATGGCAGGCATTTCCCTGAGGCCACTTAGGAAGATTTGCTACTTTGGTGTAAAAGTAACCTGAAAGCCTGTTTTGGCAAGCTGTTAACTTTGTCATAAAACACCTTCTGTAAAAACTAAGACCATGGAAAGATAACCTCTTTGATAGGATAGATTATGATAGTTCCAGATAATTTTTATCATTCTCTCATGAGGTACGACAGACATTTTCCCAAGGCCACCTGGACCATTTTTCCAACACAACCATTTTCAAGAATTTCTCAAAAGTTTATCCTGAAACCCTATTTTGGCAGACTTATAACTTTCTTCTCAGACATGCTTAAGGATAACTGAGACCATGAATAGATAGCCACTTCAACAAGCTACATGTTGGTATGATGGCGCGTGCATTTTTCTCAAACCATGAATTATGGCGGGCATTCTCTTAGATCAGTTTTGACTAATTTTTCCATAGTCAATTTCCAAAGTTTCACAAACTTGCTATTATTTTCTAGAATGATGTCAGATTGCAACAATGACTTAATGATAGCACAAGAACACCGTCATGTGTATTTCCATCTTTATCACACATTCCACAATCATCATACATGGCATGTCATCACTTCCTTTGTCATTCCTTTGTCTTTCACTGAGTTCACCCTTCCATCATGTCCTTGGTTTATTCCTTGCTCATTACTGAGATCCTTTTACATCAATGACAATCATATTCAACATTCTGCCCCTTTGGCATTGATGGAAACATCTAAACATTCTCCCCCTTTGAAAACAATGACAAAGGATAACTTATTATGCTCTTTTGTTGTAACCATCTTGATAGAGAATTTCCTATCCTTCTTCCTTTTGATAACTAACCTTCTTTTTCTTCTTTTCCTGCTTTTATCTTAGACTTGGTATTATCCACTTGTGTTATGATAATCTAGTTATAATTTTGTGGCTAGTATTTGAGTGAGAACCTGGATGATGAGTCCATAGACTCCCCCTTGCAATGTTCCTCCCCTTTGTCAACACTTTCTCCATTTTGTGATAGGGTTTATACTCTGCTCTTTGTCAACCATACACCAGTCTTATCATTTAACCATGATCATTTCTTCTTGTCTAATTCTCCTTCTGATTTTTTTACACTTCAATCATGTGATTTGTCACATAGATGTTTTCTGGACCAAATTTTGTCACATCTACTTTACTTCTTGTTTTTGATAAAGAAATCCTTTTATTTTTAGCAAGTGATATTAATTACTTTCAATTCCCAATTGTAATTTTCTGATACTTACTCCCCTTGAATATATGATCCCTTCTGATGCTAGTTTCAGGGCTTCTCTTTTAGGTCATGAGAGACTTTTTAGAAGAGAATTTCATAATTTCTCTCTAGATCGATGAGTTTTACATCTTCATCTTGCTTTCCATCATAATGGATGTCATTCTCATCTGCAACACTATTATGCTGATCATCATCTTCATTAATGCTTGGAATCTGTGTTTGTTCTGACTCTTTGTAGTCTTCCTTTCTTCTCTACATCTTTCCATGAGGTACCCTGCTTACTGACCTTTTGTGTTCCTTGAATTCCCTACTTAGATATTTTCTCTTGGTTCTGCAATCAACAATTTTGTGACCAAACTTGTGACAGTAGTGACAATATCCATAGAATCTTCCTTTATGTTTGAGGAATCTTTGATCTTCCTGCTTCACATCTTCCATCGTCTTCCATTCCTTCTTTTGTTCTTGACCTTTTATTGAAGCATTCTTCCTCAGCTTACATTCTCTAGCCATATGTCCAAAATTATGACATGTGTAGCAATGACAAAAAATGATCTGTTGAAACCTGCTTGTCATTGGTCTTTTAGGTATCATATAAGTTCTGTCTTTATTATGAGATGAGGGAGCATAATTTGACTATCCTTCTTAATCGGGATTTTGAGTGCAGTAGCATAGATTCTTTCTTTTCTATCTTGGAGTGTAGGAGACAAATATTTTGGATTCTTTTCTTTGTCATAACCTAATCCAGTTTTATCACTCGATGATCTTTGGCTACTTAGGATTTCATCTAAAACCTTTGAGTTGTTCTCAAATTTCGATTTAATAGATTCTTCATCAAGCTTCTTTCTAAGAAAAATACCTTCTTGTCTTAAGCTCTTGGCCTCTTTCATGTGGTCTTGTAGCTTCTTTATTTATTTCTTGAAGTTAGAAACTTCCTATCTTAAGCTCGCGACCCCTTTCATGTGGTCTTCAAGATTATTTACTTCTCTCTTTAAGATAGAAACTTCATGTTTTAAGCTCCCATCCTCTTTCAACCTAGCCATTGTTTGTTGTTTTGACTTGTGCAAATCCTTTTGGAGGGTCTTGAATTCCTCTTCTTTTGATTTCTACTCTTCTAGGTATTTTGACAAATTTTCTTTCAAAGAATTGTTCTCCAATTTTCTCTCTCTCTCAATTTTTCAAGGGTACTTATGAATTCTGCTTTTAGGTCCACCTTTCCTTTCATATCTAAATTATCTTCTGAAGTTACTATCTCCATGAATATATTTTCATTATCTTCACTATCTTCCATGGAATAGAAGAATTTATTCCCGTCATTAAATTTTTTCTTGCATATGGTTTTGTTCTTTTGATCTTCCTTATGGCTGCAAGTTTCTTCATCATCATTTTTGAAAATAGCAAGGTCTTCTTTTACTATTTATTTGGATGAATAAAGCTTCTCCGGTTTGACCCAAAGTTCCTTAGCTGAGATGCATTGTCCTATTTTTTATTTGATGGGTTGAGATAGTCTATCAAGTATAGCCTCCATTGCCATTGAGTTATTTTTCTTGGACTCTTTCTGATATGTAGTCCTTATTCTTTTTGGTGCGATATAATCAGATATTGCTGAATTCCATACACCCCATCCTAATGATTGTAAGTATGCACTCATTCTTTCTCTCCAATATACATAGTCCTTTCTATCAAGTATTAGAGTTCCGTGGGATGCAATCTCCTCTTATTGATCCATAGTGGTTTTTAATAGGATCTTCCTTCTAGTGGTTTAGACTATAGTGAAGGATCCTGCTCTGATACCAATTGTTGGAATATTGGTCAATACTGAGAGGAGGATGAATTGGTATTGTTAAAATTTTACCATTTTAAACCACTTATTTAACTTTAATTAAAACATGGAATCAACAAGATACACATGACACAAATTTTATCATGGAAACCCAATTGGGAAAACCACAAACTCTTTCTATACTACAAAATTATGTTTACAATAGTTTTTGCAAGCTACTACTTGTTGGATGCACCAACACGCAATTTTCAGCTACAATTGAAGGATGCTAAAATACCCTGGTTTCTTCCTACTACAATAGACAAGGATGCTACTACACCCTATTTACCAGTCACTACTGGAAGGAGGCTACAACCCCCTTGCAGGCATGTAGCCTGCCCTAGCACCACCCTACCTCCCTGATATGTTTATTTCAAGCTTCCAAATATTTCTTCAATTATATTCCATATAATTCCTTGCTTCTTCAATCTTTGTCTTCTTGCTGCTACATGGATTTGGGTTGCATACAGCTTCAATTCTTTCCTTCTATTCTCTGGATTCTGTTATGCAATTCTTCATCTTGAATGTGCACACATTCTGGTCTCTTCTTCTAGTCTCAATGTTGCTTCAGATGTTCATCCCAAAACCCAGCATACACTTCATCTAAACCAATTTCACCTCTTGAAGCCTATTTCTCTCTCCTCGACGGGCATTTTGCTGGAGTAGTGCAAATCAAGTTGAGAAGCACTTTTGGAAGATTAATATCTTCCTCCTCGGAGACTCTTTGGAAAATATGAGACCATAGTTGGATGCACTAGACAACATTCTATAGATGCATACTCTCAAAATTATTTAAGACATCATACACAAGACATGGCGGGAATTTTATTGAGGTCCTTCAGGCTTACTAGTGATTCTATACTTAGACTATTTTTGGAAGATCCATAACTTCTTCCGGCACTCTTAAGACAATATGAGGACATGGTTAGATAGAAAAATTAACAACCTATAGGATGACCATATGGTGTGGGCATTTTCTTCAACCCACAAACTATGGCGAGCATTTCCCTGAGGCCACTTAGGCATATTTTCTACTTTGGTGTAAAAGTAACTTGAAACTCTGTTTTGGCAGGCTGTTAACTTTGTCATAAAACACCTTCTGTAAAAACTAATACCATGGAAAGATAGCCTATTTGACAAGCTAGAGTATGATAGTTCTAGATAATTTTTATCATTCTCTCATGAGATACGATGGGAATTTTCCTAAGGCCACTTGGACCAGTTTTCCAACACAACCATTTTCAAGAATTTCTCCAAAGTTTATCCTGAAACCCTATTTTGGCAGACTTATAACTTTCTCCTCGGACATGCTTAAGGATAATTGATACCATTCATATATAGCTGCTTCAACAAGCTATAGCCTGGTATGATGGTCTATGCATTTTTCTCAAACCATGAATTATGGAGGGCATTCTCTTAGAGCAGTTTTGACTAATTTTTCCATACTTAGTCAATTTCCAAAGTTTCACAAACTTGCCATTCTTTTCCAGAATGATGTCAGATTGAAACACTGACTTAATGATAGAACCAAAACACCATCATGTGTCTTTCCAACTTCATCACACATTCCACATTCATCATACATTCCATGTCATCACTTCCTTTGTCATTGCTTTGTCTTTCACTGAGTTCACCTTGCCATCATGTCCTTGGTTTATTCCTTTGTCATTACTGAGCTCCTTTGACATCAATGACAATCATATTCAACAGTAAAGAGGTTTGAAGACCCCATCATGGGGATTTAAGGTCGACCCTTTCTTCCTTGAGTCCACTCTACTAGTCCCAGTTCTCCCATGGGCAGTGGATATTGACAAGAAAGTAGGTGGTAGTGGGAAGTATTGTCATTAGAAGATGTTATCTTTCTGAGGAATGTATGGGCATGTATGTGAGTGTTTGAAAGATGTTATATTTCTGAGGCATGAATGGGTATTTCTTTTATCCTTTTGTAAAGGCATGTACGTAATATGCATAGAGGACAATGCATGGTTTAAGGGGAGGGGGATGTAATATCCTTTGGTTTATCCCCTAGACATGTTATTATTATATTGACGTTGTGACATTATGGAATGAGGTGCCAAGACTATGGTTTTCACATTATTATTATTATGTTATATTATGTATTAATAAAATAAAACAACTGGATCGACCGATGCCGTAAAAGAGAGTATGAGGAACCATGATGTTACGAGTAAGAGGTTGTGGGAAAAGTGTTACCTTTGGGTTTGTGTTTATGTTGATGTTATACACCCATCTTGTGGAATTGGTGGACCCTCTTGGATGTGTACCCTCACATGTTATGTTACTCCTTGGTTTCATTTATTCCAGGATTAATTTTTATTAGTGTTATATTCTCTCTCTCTCTCTCTCTCTCTCTCTCTCTCACTCACCTACTGTTCCCTCTTGAGTTGGTTTAGTGTGTATGTTGGTGTAGCCTCATGATATGTAATTCCTATTTTCTATTTTTGGAATGTAACTCATCCCTTGTGTGTCTCTCTCTCCCAATTCCAATTTCTCAATGAAGGAATTCAATTTGCTTTTGTTGGATAGTCACACTTATGTGATGGTTCATGATTTTGATCTTGTGCTTGTGTTTGGAACTCGTGGTTCGATTTTGATGCTCTTGGTATGAAGATCCTTACTGTTCAATGCGACCTTATGTAACTTGTTCCCAAGTTGAGTTACTATGGAGCCACTGGTGTATGTCCTAGAATTTCCTCTGGATATCCTAGATTAGTAGCAGGGGTGAGGTACATTGCCATTGGATTTGAGGTTGGATAGAGCTATGTATTTCCTATGGAGATCCTAGTTTGGTAGTAGGGGTGAGGTCCACTTCTATTGGGTTTGAGGTTGGTCAGATTTGTGAATTGATTCTGGAGATCCTAGTTTGGCATTAGGGGTGAGGTCCACTTCCTTGCATTTGAAGTTGTCCTAGAGCCACTGGAATTTCCCTGGATTGGAAGTGATACTTTCCATTAGGTTGTGGTTGGATTGTTGTCCTAGATCCACTGGAATTACCTTGGAGTGGAAGTAGAGGCCACACTTTCCATTGGGTTGTGGTTGGACAGATTTCTTGAAAAATTTGTGGTTAAGTGCACTCTTCCTTGTGGCATCATGGTTCTAACATGAGGGTGACCATTGCAAAGTGATTTTTAGCTTGCATTGTGTCTACAACTTAGTGGAACATGGCACGGTCGATTCCAGTTACGTATTTGGAAAAGATAAGTGCTTTATATCATGCTTATTTAATTTATTTGGCTCTAATATGATTTGTTTATGGATTCACATGAAATGTATGAGCTATTTGTGGAAGAAATTTCTCATGGAATTCAATCTATTTATTCAAGTAAATTTTTTGAAGGGATTGGAAACTAGTTTTTGGGATTTTGTGAGCAAATTGTTTGAGGAAATGATTATTTGGAACCTCTGATATAGAACTGATATTTATTCCCCTGTTCATTATATAATGTGTATTTTTATGGTACATCATCCTCATAATGGTTTAAGACTCTTTGATTTTTCTACCTTTTATTCGAAAACTAGTTGTTTGATTGGATTGTTTTGCATAGTTTGGAGACTTGGCACATAAAGTGTTTGTAAAATTTATTGAGTGTTATTTTTATGCTTATGTATGATAAATACACTTTAAATGTGTGTGATAATGTGATGGTGAATATTCTTGATAATGTTTGGGAAATTTATACTAAAATTCTATATCAATTTCCAATTTCTATCTTCTTCAATGGAATTGTTTTGAGTAGATTTGTGACTTTTCATATGAAGTGTTTGAAGAAATGTTTGAATGATATATACCTATGTTATGAATGATAAAACATGTTATTTATATTTTGGATGTAATTTGAATTATTCTATAATCTATGGATTTAATTATTCTAGCGATTCCTAGAATTACTAGTCAATTTGGATGAGTAGAATTAGCTAGTTTTATGAATTATTTAATGGACCTTATATGGGTGGGAAAGCTACAGAAATATGAATGTAGGTGAACCATGATATTATTTACATCATATACAGTATTCATATATTTATCTTTATTTGGAATTTAGAAAGTTAAATTGGAAAGTAGGTACATTGCGGGAAAAATTGATAACTAGTTGTGGATTGAAATATCTGTTTTCATAAAAACAAAATGCTGCAGCCATGTGACCAATTTATAAAATATTATTGTGTTGTAGGTAGATACTTATCAGGTGTTATCCTTTAATTATGTATGCATTTCATTTTGGTCCAGTTATTTAGACTCAATTCCTTGTGGTGAATGATAACTAGTTTCATTGGAATTGATGGAAAATATCACCTTATGTGCAATTGGAACGATTTGGTAATAAAAATTTAATTGGATGTAGGTGCATGCTTAAATATTTTTTAAATGGCTATAGGATTTATTTTTGGTTTAATGGCATGGTTACAAGTTGATTTTTTGCAAGACTAGCTGCTTATATTGGAAAACTAGTTAACTAGTCTTGTGGACTCTCTTCAATAATTACCATGATTAATTATTGTAATTTTGGTAATTAGGAATTATTTACATGTAATTAGATGTTATTAATCCATTGGGATTGATAATCGATGGTTATTTGTAAAACAATTGGATTTTTTAAAAGTGTCCTCATTTGCACACTAAGTGTCGTAATTGATACCTTAATTACTAGTTAAGTGTGATTAAGAATAATTAGCCTTTATAAGTGGTTATCATCTCTGATATGGATTAGATTGAAGAATTGATGATGTTATATGATTTTAATAATCCTTCCCATCCCTTATATCAGACGTTGGATGTGTTAATGAATTTAAATTAAATTATTGTTAATTATTGGATTTTATGTCGCAATTAATTTTGGAAAAATAGAAATTAAATGTTTATGGTTTATCCGTTGCACTTAAAATCAAGTAATTAGACTCAAAGAGCTAACGATATGTCCCTGATACCATTTTATATACCCAAGAAACAATACAAGTTTCTTTTGATTTTGGGGTTTCTCCTGTTGTTGAAACACCTTCAGTCTGTTTTGATTGACCAATATCTAGCATGAGTGGCGTTTGAGTGTTTGTCTCCCATGATTCCTTTTCTGATTGATCATGATCCCTCTCTAGTGGGATATTAGGATATTCATCTTTCTCTATACCAAGTATGACTTGTTCTTCCCTACATATCTCTTTGTCAACTGTCACCTGGGGAATTTGAGAGCCTTGATGTGTTTCATGTACATAAACCCCTATACCTAGTCTTCTAGACCTCTTCTCAACTTGAAGGAATTATGTATCCCCTGTTCCTTTCTTCCCCAATCCCTGTCCTAGATTGAAACCCATGGATAACATAATTGGCATGGATTTCTGATATGGATTCAAATTTTCGGGGGCTGGAGTAAAAGGAGCATTAGTCACTACTATTTATTTGCCTTTAATTCCACATTTAACTTTCAAAAGAGATCATGAGTGTTATGATTCTTTCTCAACCCATCCAACCATCTGGGGTACTTATTTACTTTTATCACCTGCATAATATGCCTCATATAATTCATCAAAGTGATGATATTCTGGGATATGCTGGTAAGTGATACCTGTTTTCTGTAAATATATTCACATCCTCCACCAGAATCCCTTCCTATTCCAATATTTCGTACCTTGTAATCTAGTGTACTCATCACTCCTTATTTGTAAAGGAGTAGTGAATTTCAATTCCTCCTTGGGGATTGGTTCCCCTTCAGGTTTGTAGAAGGTGTAACAAGGTGGCACTTCAATGTTCTCTTCATGAATAGGATCAGTAAATGCTTGCATGATCACTTCAACATGATTTTTTTCTTCTTGAATAATTTTATGTACTTCTTCAAAAGATTCTTTATTTGCTAACTTTTCTACTTCATGTATATGCTCGTGACCTCCTGGGTTCACCATTTTTCTCCCATTTTCTTGACCAAAAATGAAACATGGGTCATATTTCCATGCTCTGTCCAGAGGCAGATCAAGATATTTAATAATTTTTACAACTGCCTTAAAACCTCTCTTATTATTAATAGCATATCCTCCCATTGATACTGGGAATACAGTTATGCCTATCTTCTTAGATTACATAAAATGACGATTATCTACCTCTGTCATATGGCTTACATATTCAAGGATAAAAGTCTTGGGGTAAGGATTTTGGGTAATTTGTGAGGAGGTGATTCAATGCCATACAACCTAATCACTGTGTACGCTTCTTGTAGGTACCAATCACCTTTTTTCGTAGCTTCTCCAAGCTGCAGATATGACCCGATTTCTCGAGGCATGCATTCTGGTTCTTTCCCTTGAATTAAAATTAAATTCTTGATACATAAACTTGGATACAAATTTTATCTAGGATAAATCCTTTCCTTCTTGTTTTATCCAAGGAATCCAATCATACATCATGTTTGGTCCTCCATCCTTAACTCTACATAGCTCAAGGTTCTCAAAATGGTGAGATTGATAGAAAATCAACAAGTAAACTAGGTAGGAATAATATCTGAAAACCCCAGTTTCCTCAAACACTGCTAATTGGTCTTCGATCCCTTCTTCTAGGGATTTTTCATAATTGATATTGTAAATATTATCATTATTATATCTATCAATCAAAGCTACAATTCTATCATCAAGATTCTCATCAAAATATTTACCTAGTATGATGGTAAAGGCAGATAGAGTTTCCTGGTTCCATGGCGACAAGTTGGATCACATCCAGGGCTCAAGATGACCAGTCTACTATTTTGGTACATATACCATGTGTCTTTTTATCTTCTCTTTCTGATAGGGATCTTGCTTTGAATAATATTTAGCAAGTTTTTTCAGGGAAAATGTTTGAGTCCCATCAATTGTAGTTCCAAACATGTTTGTGATGGATCTAGTAGAAATATCGAAGAGGATTCTTCCATCATTGGCCTTGATGACTCCCTCTGCACTATCATAATTACTGGTACATAACTGAATGAATTCAATAAATGGGAAAACATTAGGGACTAAATGATAGGCTAGCTAGGACTCCCAAAATCTAGCTAGTTTGAGTGATTTTCCTTGAGTATTTTGAAGTTTCCCGAGGGCTGCTTCTATCAATATTTTGACTAATATATTGGTATGAGGAGGACCAACCTCATCCCACCGATCTATAAAATATGGTAAATGAGTTGAAGAGGTGTCAGGAAGGTATGAATGGTTTGAAAGGGATGCATAAGAGGTCAACTGAGACATAGTAGCTTTCTTCCTACCCATTTTAAGGTTTTTTGGCACCATAGAATCAGTCGTGATTTTAAGCGCTAAAACGGGGGAAAGATACGAGGATAGAAGATACAGAGGATATCAAGAAATTAGGAATTAATATTTTGATGAACTACGCAACCATTACAGGTGATTATTGGACTCAAAAGATGAAAATTTTTACTTAATTGGATACATTTCAATTGTTTGAACTGGAGCCTTAAATGTATTTTATGATATCCTGTGCCCCCATACTTAGAAGCATATAAAATGGTAAATGTTTAGTATTAAATGCTCTTCATAGCTTAGAGAGATAAACTATGAGTTTTGATTTTTCTATTTTTAAAATTTTAAGCTTTCGAGATTCTTAAATTCTTCACTAATGACCATTTAAGTGTTTGGATTAGGGGAACTTAAAGTTGGAAATTTGGCTGGATAGTTGGTGCAAATGGTCTAGACTTATATGGAACAACCAAAATGCCCCCCTCCGTCGGAATTCGACAGAGGAACAATTGTTTATATCACAAATTCCATTGCTTAAATCACAATTTTGACGATTTGGGTAGTTCCAGGCTCACTCCAAACTTATATATGATGATAATCATTATAGACAGTGGTAAGGACAGATGCCGGATGTGAACTTTTAGACTTACCTTTTTCGATTTACGTCAATGTCGAGTTCTACCTAGAAATATTAATTTTCTGGTGAAGGCCTGATATCTCGTGAACGGTGTAGATCTTCTTTAAAATATCGACTAGGGTGTTGGTGTGCTAGCTCTCTTATATGCTTTAATTTTCTATCTAGATATCGCCAACTGTTGAGATCTATTTTTTGCTTATTGCACGTTTAATATGGATCATTGACGACACAAAATCATATGGGACTTGTTTCTTTCCATTCAACATCATAGGCGACTATGATTTACTTTGCATCTATTTCCAGACTCAAGCTAAGCAAGGTGTTACATCTCAATCCATGCTTCTCATTTTAACTGTTTTAGAAATATTGGAAAATTGCATGTTTAGTTTATAAATATAGAAGTAAAATATGGTTTTTTAGATTGTTTTACTATTTGATTGTATACATAACCTTGCAAGTCTAATTTTTTTATGGTATCTTTGTTTTAGGAGAAAAAAAATTGATTATTTTCAAAATATAATTTTACTTCCGTTTTCACGGGTAGGTTATTGATCTTATCTTTCTTATGCTGTTGTATGAATTTCTACAAACTTGACGTCTCATCAAACATGCAAGGACTAATTAAAACTGGGATAATGCATTCATGACCAATCAAGATTGTTATGCCCCCTAGCATTCAACATGGATTTAGTATTGTCATGCAGTGACATAGGACTACAATAAATGACTAGATTATAGGTCCATGCTAAAAAATTTCCAGAAAAAAATTGTCGTGGCTACTACAAATGATCGTCTATTTCCATGTTGTGACATGAAATTTGTTGGCTCTTCTTACGCTAGAAGTTTGAACAATTTTATTGGACAAACTGCCCATATTGAATTTTTGGAAACCTGTACATATGCAAGATTTTTTATGTGGTATTTTCCTGATTGAAGTTGGATGGTATTTATGTCCACAAACTATCAAATTAGGTCTATGGGACTCAAAAGTACATCAAGTGACTGACAATTGAGAAATTTATTGGTATCTTCTTATCAAAATTTGACCAACCATCCACATAGCTAACTGATAAAAGGTATTAGTGGCATCTTCTATGACCAAATCATTTTATTTGTAGTATGTAATCAGGATTGGATAACTTGTATTTTCAAAGTCATTTTATTTGTAGTGTATAATCAGGATTGGATAACTTGCATTTCTAGTCTTCATGTGGCTATGAATTAGACAATTCTAAAATTTATTTCCAAAATTAATTTGGGTTCAAGGAAAAGAAAATGATAGATTGTATACCTACCTCCTGTGTATAGCTACCACCAATAAATTTCAGGACAAAAGAAGAGAAGACATAGCATAGATAAGAGAAGAGAGGAAGAACATGAAAGGGAAGAGTAGGCAGAGCAGTCGAGACTAGATATCTATAATAATTTTTTGACTTTGAATCGTGGTTGATAAATTGTAAAGCCTACCTGAGATTGAGACTAGGGGGGGGATATTTAAGTATTATGTGAATCAATATTTCCTCTCAAACTTTGTAATTGCCATATAATTTGTCATTTTCTGAGCAAATTTTAATAGCTGAATGAGAAATTTTAATGGTCTTTTCTGTGTTTTGGAAGATTGTTTGAAATTGTTTCTTGAAAGAGGCTATGCGGTCTATATTGATGCAGTCTTGCAGTGTGTTTTCTTTGTTGTATAAACCTATGGGGCTGCACCACAAAGTCACTTCTAAAATCACACTGAAATAGACAAAAAATTCTGATAGTTACTATGATGACAAAATTAAAGAGTTCCATGAGTTGAAATTGGAAAAAATGACCATGGAAGAATATGCCAATAAATTCTTGGAGGTGCTGAGGTATGTTAAGTATATCAGAGATGATAAGGTCAAAATTCAGTGTTTCCTAAGTGGATTACCTCAGTCATACAAGGACAAAAATGAGATTGATAAATTTCAAACTCTATATGAAACGATAAGGAATTCCAAGTATTGTTATGATCAAAACAAAAGAAAGGTAGAATTCCATATGGCATGGAAGGACAAGAAGAAGAAGAAGTTTGACCAAATAAAGAGGGGCTTCAAGGTTCCTCATTTCATAAATCAGTAAAGGAATCCAACACAGAGGGTGACTAATTAGCTATCTAGAATGATGGGAGATGAACCAAGGGAGCCACTTCAATGATGGGGATGTGGAGAGATCCATTTTATTAGAAGCTTCCCACATCGAAATGGGAGTTCCAATCATGTTTACAACATATGAGAGGATGAAAATGTGGGTGAGGTGTCACATACCATTCCTAGAATCTATGTGGCACTAGAGGACCACCAAGTAGACCATAAATCATATATGGTTAAGGTTGAAGGTAAGATTGCTAAGAAAACTATTTCTATTTTAATTGACACTAGATCTACTCATCGTTATGTCACTCCTAAATTTTTTGATACATGTTCTTTTATGAAAAAAAAGCATTGTAAACCATGGTTGGTCCAACTAGCCACTGGAACCAAGAATAAAGTTAG
Source organism: Larix kaempferi (assembly GCA_027924585.1). NCBI lineage: Eukaryota > Viridiplantae > Streptophyta > Pinopsida > Pinales > Pinaceae > Larix > Larix kaempferi. The sequence goes on from BSBM01000729.1 coordinate 14,937,853, forward strand.
TGAAGTGGTGGATAAATATGCATTAGAAATGGATAGAATATTCACATGGGAAACTATGAATGTTTTGTCACTTGGTTCCTATGATTTTATCACTATAATGGATTGGTTGGAAGTACATAAAGTTAAAATTGGATGCTACAACAAGACCTTCGAATGTATTGATGAACAAGGGAACCCATGGATAGTAAAGGGAATTCCAAAGGAGGTTTCTATCAGACAAATTTCAGCCTTACTACTGAAGAAGTTCTTTAGAAAAGGTTGTCAATTGTATGCAACCCATGTATTGGAGAGAGTAGAAAATGAGGTTCCCAAGTTGGGGGACTATGATGTGTTGCAAGAATTCATGGATGTGTTTCCCAATGAAGTGTCAGGACTTCCTCTAAAGATAGATATTGATTTCACAATTGATATTGTTCTAGGATCTGCACCAATGTCTAATACACCTTACATAATGAGTACAATAGAATCACTAGAGTTGAGAATGCAATTGTAGGAGTTGTTGGAAAATAAGTACATTCGACCAAGTGTGTCTCCATGGGGAGCACCTATGCTATTTCTTAATGAGAAATATGGAACACTCATGTTATTTATTTATTATATATATTTGAATACCTTGAATTGTTGTTCTTTTTTATCAAATGAGACGGACAAAGATATTTTTAAAGATTGACTTGAGTTCTAGTTACCATCATGTGAGAATAAAGGAACAATACATCCACAAGAAATCCTTTAGATCAAGGTATGAGCACTATGAATTCAAGGTGATTCCATTTGGTATCACTAATGCACCAACTAAATTCATGTGTGTTGGAGGAGGGTAGTCATCCAACCAACTAGGTCCTCCTGACTGACTCACATATAGTCAATCCATTTAATCATGTCAGTTATTGTAATTGACCGAACAGTTATGTTACAGAATAAATATATGTATCAAATATATAATAGGCTAGTGAGCCAAGGAAGATAGATGCTTTTTGTACATGTGTGGCTTGTCCAATAAATAAATATACTTGTTCCTTGGGTCTCCATTACTCTATTCTCTTTCTCTCTCATGTATGTATCAATATGCGTACAATGTATGTGCATGATAATTGCGCCACTAGTAACTCCATGTAATCCCTTAGATTCCAACATTGGTTCCGTTTCCGATAGTATTGAACGGGGACATGAAGCATCCATACATATGATGAGTGAGAGAGAATTAGAGCCTAGTGTTATACCTCCATATTTCATAGTGTCGCATTGTCACCATATAAATAGTTTATGACACTTCCCCCTACTACTTAAAACACCCATAAGAGAAAAATGATGAATGATCCTTGAAGGAAAACCTGTCCTTTCAAGAATCAACCCAACTGAGACTTCATATACCTACACTATCGCGCCTTGCTTAGCCTTAAGGGAGCGATAGTCCCCACTATTGCGCTATGCTCCCTCTCTGCCACGCGGTACTACCGCGCTATGCTCCCTCTCTGCCACGCGGTACTCCCTTTTTAGCCTTTTTGCCATGGTTTGTGGAATCTTGATCTTCGAGAGATTTTTGAGGATTGGTATCCCTGATTCGATCCTAACTCACTTTCTAAGATTAGTGGTCCTGATCCACTAAACACTCCCAATATCCATCCTTTTCTCTTGTTGGTTAACCCTACTACACACTATAAGAGAGAGGCCTTCCATGAGAAAAGGGCAGGACTCTCGGAGACATCAAACCTATGATCTTGAATCTTTGTGGAGATAGCTAGAGGAGAAAGCACTTGGAGCTGGGAGTTGGCTTGGACATCAATCAAACATTGTAAGTGACTTCAAGTTGGTAATAAAACATAACTTGTCTTGTTTCCCAAATCATGTATGTTGATCTTGTTTCAATCATATGATTTGTATCTGTTATATATTTAGATCCTAACTCATATTTCAAGTTGCTAGAGAATCATATCTGCTTGTATCTTGGTTTCATTCTGACAGGTTCATTCGCGAGGACTTGGAGATTGGAGCGACCATTAGGACGAGCAATTCAATTAAAGGTCAGTTAGATCTCTTCCATTTCTTTCAACAATATAATCTTGAGATATTTGTTTAGATCTAGGAATTCAAGGTAGCATTTGTTATCTTTTTGTCTTAGTTTAGGGTTAGTTAAAGTCTACCTTAACCTAAGAGAGTTTCTACCTATCCGTAGGGAGAAATTTCTACAACAAAAATTGGTGACTCCGCTGGTTTGAACCCCATTTCATTGATTGATTTCACTTTCAGTCATTTTTTATTATGATTCTTCTTTCTCTTCAAACCAATACTGAATTTTGGTCTCTTTGACCTTTATTCACCCCTCCTCTCTACATATTTCCTCCCTCTATGATCAGTGAGTCCTCTGGGTCTACAGCAACCCTGAAAAATTCAAATTCTCTTTCAAAAGTTGCGTTTCTTCCATCCTTTGCAATAGTACCATGCCCCCACTACTGTCTACAGTGCGGTAGTACCGCGTACCCAGCACTCTTACCAGAGCGGTAGTGTACCAGTATCGCATTTTAGTCAACTATGTCCACGCAGTAATGTCTGCATTTTTTTCAATTTTTCTTTCCTGTTTGGTTTCCTTAGTCATTTTTTATTTTCTCTGCTTTAGTTTGGTGTTTTCTGTTGCTTATTACTATCTAGTTCATTGCACAGTCTTTGTGGTTTGTTTATTTCTCATTGCGAGCTTGATTATTTTATGAGTTAGTGGCATTATTTGCACATTGGGTCACCCCTTCAATCTGATTGCATTGGCTTGATCTTCTCATCACAACCAAACTTTTACTACTATCCTCTTTTACTAGATTGTGTATCTTTCATAATCACATTGTTCTTATAATGATAATCTTTTCCATTACTATCATTAAAATCTATATTGGAAATTGTTATTGGAGAACATTTGTGTTGTTTGGATTGAAATGATCTAGCCGTATTATGGTGCATTAGGAAGTGAACCATTCAATTTGCCACATAAATTCTCATTTTTTGAAGCATTCTAGTTGCAGATCAGTGCATTGGAAAGAAGTGTTTATTTTAGTTTGGCTTTACTTAGAAAAAGAAAACAAAAAATTTATTTTGAAGTGGTTTTTCATTGATTGTAAAAGTTTCATGCATTTATGATCGAAGAACTCTCTCTCTTCCATAGCTAGTTTTCATCGAATACAAGGCTTATTTCGATTCATTCTCACTTGCATGGTTTGGGTCGTCACAACAGCACCAAGTTTCACATCCATTTACCCGATTGAGTAATACAACCACTAAAATTAATCTCCCTAACTAAACCAACATTAACCTCACTTGAGGAAATCAAAAGAATTTGGTAGTTAGGTAGGACACCGGGGATAAGCATCAAAATAATTCCCCCTTGTCATTTTCATCTGAGACATAGTTGTTGTCCTCTAGGGAACTAAAATACTCTAGTATTTATTGACATGGTCATAGACCAGTTTGTGGAGGGGCCTCTTGACTGTTTTTAACTTTCAGGGGTTAAACCGCCGTGAGATTGAGAACCGGACGGACTCTGTGGAATGCCGCACTCCACTTATCCCTAAGGCAACATCGATCATTGTATTCCTTTTATTCATAGTAATGCAAGGGTGATAAGGCAGAGGCGCTAAAAACCTTTTCCAATATGTCATGAACGAGGTAGCTTAGTGACTTTTCTAATAGGGCTCTTTTACCCAGGATCCCTTTCAGTAGAGGGATATCCTTCCATTATTGGTCTCTCGTGTTGTATTGCTCGAATTGGATTTCATCACCTTGCGAAGGATACAACTTGTTGAGGTCTCCAGCTCTTAGTTAGGAGTTTGTTTGTTATCTCATCTTAATAGAGGGTCTTTTTTCTTTTTAGTGACTGCTTGTTGGCATTCTAGCCATTTTTTTTCTCAGCTCGCTTACTGGGACGCCGGTCTCAGTATAGATTTTAGAGCTTTCTTTTTTGGCCTGCGAGCCTTGCTTTTTCTAGCTCCTATTTTGCACACTCAGCTACATTAGAGTTTTTGAGTTCTTTGTTATGAGACTACCCCCAGATTCTGTATTCCTACCATCATGTCAGAACCACCACGGAGATCACGAAGAGTACAGGGAAAAATCCCTCCACCACCACCATCGCCACAGACCTTTGGTCCACCTGCATCACGTATTCCTGCCCCTTCTGGCCGCGGTGCCGGTCGAGGGAGCATTCCACCGTCGATACGCACTAAATCTTCAGTTCCGCCTGTAACCGTTACTCACAGCACAGTCTCAAAACCTCTTGCAGTTTCTGCAACCACTAGTACATCTGAGACTCCCACTGTCACTTCACCCACTGTTATTCCAGATATATCTGCCACCGTGGACAACACTACATTGGCTGAATCTAGTACAACCCAAGATACTAGACCGGAGGCCATCCTCCTCCCCGATGTCAACACTTCCCTTCTTCCAGAGACTTTCTATAATGACACGGAAGGATCTGTTGGCACCACCAAAGGATCCAACCAGGATATATCTGGATTGATTCCAGTCCCAGGTGGATACGTCAAAGTTATCAAAGAAACCCAACTTCCTGATACACCTTTTGAACTTGACTATGGCTTTATCACTTCCCAGGCGAAACCTCTGCCTGTTACCATGGAGCCATCCAGTGTTCATCCACAGGAAACCGGTTCTTTCAGCAACATACCTCGTACAGTATCCCTCCCCAACCTCCCTCCAGGATATGAGATCATGGCCTCCATTCAGTCTAGTATGGTTAGTCTAGCTAACTCACCGTTAGCGTTGGCATAGTTTAAACATGATACATAGCAAAAGATCTCGTCAGCTTCTAGATATCCCCCTGCTACTTGTCCTCCCGACTATTGGGATCCCAACATTCCATCTAGCACAAAGTTTCATCACTCCTATGCAGACGACTTAGGACCTTCAGACGTTACTATACCTCTGTTCCCACCAGACCTTGAAAACCCTTTGCAGGATACGAACCCAGACCCAGTCTTCAATAGTCCTCCTATTGTTGAAGATGCTATGGATGACACCTTTGATACCCCTCGGTTAAATTCCCCACATTTACTGCCATCACCCATGTTTGGCGCACATTCTATGAGGGATAAACCAATTTTTTCTCCGTCCCTGCCTGTCACATATGGAAGACCCCCTCCACAAATCGGCACCTTTGGCACCATTGGCCAATCGACACTATCTTACCTTGCTAGTGTCGGAAGAACACCAAGTCATACCGCTGGATCATCCATATTGACCAAAGGTTCACCTTCTGCCACTATCTACACCATTTCAGGAGGTGGACAACCGACTGTTGTGACCCCTAATCCCAACAACAAACCCCCTCCTAGCGGGCCATCAACCCAGCCTACTGGAGGACAATCCTTTGTTGGACACCCCACTCCTAGTCACCAACCGCCTCCCATTGGGACATCAACCCAACCTACTGGAGGACAACCCTTTGTTGGGAACCCCGTTCCTAGTCAACAACCTCCTCCTATAGGGTCATCCAACCCATCTGCTATAGGGAAACCCATCGGCACCATCCAACAGCCCTCCCAACCACCAGCATCTGCTCAGTATGGTATGTACAACACACCTGGCAGCAGACAACCTTATACCGGTTTCCCAACTGGGCCTCATCTTCAACATCCCTCGTCAGGCACGCTTCCTTCTTGGGGATCTCAAATCCCACAGAGTGGGGGTACTCATTGTTTGGAAACTGGAACCAAGCTGGGGGGCAATCTCGAATTACCCCCAACTTGAATTCCGGCCTCCCCTATCCTTCGGCTACAACAACTCCATGGAACCCATCCCTTCAATTCCCACATCTTCATCAAGGTGGAACCCATATTCCATGGACACCATTGTTACAGCCACCCCCCAACCCTGCTACAGGAAACCCTCCTCTTACTCAAAGTAGTGGTAACATTCCTAGGACACAACAACTCGAGAAAACCTTTCCCCAACAAGAAGTAGCAACCATTCCTGGGACACAACAACCCCAGGGTACCATACCTACCATCCCCACTCAGCAAAACATCCAACAACCAGTTACCACTGTGATTCCTAGTCAAGTAATGACTTCCAACACACAACCAATTAACCAGATGGCCTACTACCCCCAGAACTTCCAGCAGTACCCTGCGGGAAACACATATGGGTATAACACATAGCAATATGCTATGCAGGGATCCCCAAGTTTCCCTGCACCGTATGGTTACTACTCTTACTCGCAGATCAATCATCAACTTCCTTTTCTGGCCACGCTAGATTTACCCGATTTGTCGAGGCTCATTAACGATCCTATATGGGATGAACATCACTGGCCACCTATTCCAGCCAAACTTCCATCGGACATTCCTAAGTTCGATGCTAAGCTTGGGGAAGACCCCAAGAACCACATGATGACCTTCCATCTTTGGTGTTCATCCAACTCATTGATGGACGATTCCATTCGACTACGGCTCTTCCAGCGTACGCTTGCCGGCACGACAGCAAAATGGTACATCAAGCTACCACGACACTCTTTCCATGATTTTAACACCTTGGCTATGCAATTTTTGACCCATTTACAGCTCCCCATCCGGTATGAGACTGGAACGGAACTGTTAACATCATTGCGTCAAACCAATTCTAAGCACATTTCGGATCATATCCATGAGTGGCGTCGACGCCATAGGCTAATAAAGGCACCTATTCCGGATCATCTACTCGCTGATTGGTTCACAAAGTCATTCTTGCCTCCCATAGCAAGAGATATTGCTATGTGTGGGCCGGTCACAGAGGAACAAGCCATCTTGGCAGCCCAGTACATGGATTTGGTATATACCCAATCCGACACTTTACACGAACTTCTTCCCCATGCCACCCGCGTTATCACTGATCCAACAAAACCTGCCACTGAACCTCCCATTGATGGTATTGTTGGTTCACTCAAGGCCCAGCCTGCCACCCACTCGATGGTGAAACAAGCTTCTGCTTCCCCCGCTCTATCTCAGGCTGCTCCAAAATCTTCTACTCCTCCTGCTGTCTCCTCCGAAGTGAACGCAGTTCAATCTACGTCACAACCATCCAGAGGAAAGAAGAAGAACAATCGTGGTAAATCCAAGAAGACTTCTAACGAGCATGAGAACCCCAAGCCACAACCCACCCACAACGACCCGAAACCACATCAGAAGGCTAAGTTTCCCTACCTCATTTGTCAAGACAATCACTACACGCGTGACTGTCCCTACAAGGATGAATTCAACAAATTCGTTAAAGGATCCTCTCACCCGGCAGTGTTAACTGACCCTTTCCCTCAGCAACAATAGCAGATGGTTGCCCAAGAAACCCCACAAGGGGGCAACCCGAGCAACCCAACTCGCAGAGAGACGTCCACAAATCGCGAAATCCTAATGACAAGTAATGAGAAGATTCACATAACCACTCATTCAAAGACATATGAGAACCCTCCAAGTTCAAACAAATAGTCAGAGACATCCAAAGGCAAGTCTCCTGTTGAAGATCCGTCTCCTACCCCTCCCCCTAACGACCATCTCCATATCGAGAGACCACTTACGGACACAGTGTTATGCCCACCCAAGGGCACCATACGAAAGGCGACTTTTAATCCCAATGCGAGAGCTGCCCAGAATTACAACATTGTTGAGGATTTAGCTCAAGCACCTTGCGCCATGTCGACACTCGAGGTTATTTAACACTGCCCTATGCAGTGTAGAACCTTACTTTTAGCACTGGGGGCAATGGACCTGGACACTTCAAACACTATTATGTTTAACTTGGAGTATGTAAAACCTCGGCTTTCCCACTAGTTAGCCTTCCAGGTTCATACAAAAATCCATGGAAATAGCATCCATCGCACTATTTTAGATGAAGGTGCCTCCACGTCGATCATGTCTTTGAATTATTGGAGAGCCTTAGGCTCACCCGAAGTCACGACGTCTCCCACCACTCTCAGGGCATTTAATGGACACAATTTTCAACCTTATGGACTCATTCCTGCAATTGGTGTTGAACTGGGGGGAAAACAGTATCCGTACACATCGAAGTCGTGGATGCGCCATTGGATTACAATCTTCTACTTGGTCGGAACTGGTTTTACGCCATGACCACCATAGCATCTACTGTCTTTCAGATCGTGCAATTTCCTCATGAAGGGAAAATTGTCACCATAGATCAGCTTGATTACTGTATCCTATACTCTCATCCAAACTTTGCCAACACCATCGCGTTATTGGATCAGCCTCGGTACCGGTTCCAAGACGTTGGCATTGGTCTTATAAAGGATTCTTCCCTTATTGGAGTTTTCCCAGAGCCGGGGTCCCACGTTCAACCAGTCAACATGATATCATCGAATGTCACCCCTTCTAATGATTCTTGGGTGATCCCGAGTCCTAATGAGATTGAAAACTATGGAAACTCCATGCCATTAAATGGAAACCTCGCAGCATACGAAGCCATCCAGTCAGCCACCGATTGGGTCGATTGTTCTACCCATCACACCGTGGACAGCTCTCATTTGAGACTCATTCATCCCCACCACTTATCGATCCTCTCACTTTGATTTTTCCCACTGACAAATCAATTATGGAGGTTATGTGCGGTGATGAGCCACCATGGGGAGATTTCCATCATCGATCTTCGTTCCCCACCATTCAGACGATTGAGCCCCATACAAAATCTAGCCCTTCACTTGGAATGGTTCAAACCAAGTTTCCCACTTCCCTCGATGAAGTATTTTCTAAAGGAAACTTGGCCAACCTTATGGCAACCACTCCCATTGACATTTTAGTGAAGCCCGGTGTCGTGGAAAACATTCATATTGGCAAGACATGCACTCCCCTCAAAATGGAGTTCTACACTGCCTACTTTAAAACCTTCCGCGATGTTTTTGCTTGGAGTAATGAAGAAATGCCAGGAATAGACCCCTCGATTGTGGTCCATGAGATTCCAACCTTACTTGTTTGGCAGAAACTCTGACCCATCCATCATCGTAAGGCAGCCATTATTAAAGCAGAAGTTGAAAAAATTTTGTGTGTTGTTTTTATCTATCCTGTTTCATTGACAGAATGGGTATCTAATGTCATTCCCGTAGCTAAGAAACAGGGAACGATTAGAGTCCGTGTCGATTACCGTGACTTGAACAAAGCTTGTCCAAAGGACAACTACCCAACTCCGTTCATCGACCAGATCATCGATAACTGCACCGAGAGTGTCATGTTTTCATTTATGGATGGCTTTTCTGGCTATAATCAGATCGATATCCTCCCAGCCGACCAGCATAAAACAACCTTTATCTGCCCTTGGGGAATTTTTGCATATTGAAAGTTATCCTTTGGCCTTAAAAATGCCGGTGCAACTTTCCAACGGGCGATGTCATATGCATTTCATGATATCAAACATATTGTAGAATCGTATCTTGATGACCTTCCCACTCATTCTCAGACCCAGGAAGACCACCCTGATCACTTAGGTGTCATTTTTTAAAGGTGTCGTCGCTACAATATCCGTTTGAATCCACATAAGTGCATCTTTTGCGTTGAAGCCAAGAAAAATTTTGGGATTCATAATCTCCAAAAGCGGGATACACTTAGATCTTGCAAAGGTAGAAGCTATTTTAGCCCTGCCTTCCCCCACGAACATCCCAGAACTTCAAAGTTTGCAAGGGCACACAAACTTTCTACGCCATTTCATTTGTAATTTTTTCGAGATAACAAAAGGCTATATGAGGCTTCTCAAGAAGAACACTCCCTTCATTTGGGACGACGAATCCCAACACTCCTTCGATAATCTAAAGGCGGCCTTAACTAAAGATCCTGTGATTCAACCCCCCAATTACACACGGGATTACATTCTTTATCTTGCAGCTTCGATTTCCACTGTCGGTATGGTGCTAGTCCAAGAAGACAATAATGACATAGAACATGTGGTATACTATCTTAGTAAGAGTCTTCTCGACTTTGAAACTCGTTATTCACATGTTGAAAAACTGGCTCTGGAAACAGTTTTCGTTGTCTAGAGGTTCCGTCATTACATTCTACTCTGCTAGACCACTGTTATAGCGGATTTCAATCCAATGTATTATATCCTCATGTGTCAGGTGCTTGGGGGGAAATATTCTCATTGGATCGTCATCCTACAAGAGTTTGACTTGGAATTTTCCAAGGCCAAGTCCAAGAAGTCTTTAGTCTTTGCTGAGTTGATTTGTAACTTGCCCCGTGCTACCAAGCAACCCGAGCCCATCGATTCTCTTCCTGATGAATCGTTGTTCCTCATTAGCACGTCTGATCCATGGTACGGGGATATTTTATTATATCTCCAAACCCAACGTTTTTGCCCCGACCTCACTCGCAATGAACGTCGACGTATCCGACATCACACCAAGTACTACCTCATAGTCAACGATACCCTTTATCAGCATGGTGTCGATACTGTTCTTCGACGCTTTTTGACTTTAGATGAAGCGAAATGCATTCTTAATGACTGCCACGCTGGAGCATGTGGTGGTCATCTCTTTGGGATGGCTACGGCCCAGAAGATACTGCGAGCGGGATATTTCTGGCCCTCGATTTTCAAAGACTGCATTGAAACGGTTAAGAAATGTCCACCCTGTCAATTCTTTCATAGTAAGACACGCTCGCAACCTACTCCACTCCATCCTGTTATTTTTGTCGACCCCTTTTCCAAATGGGGCATAGATTTCATGCACTATAAGCCCAATTCAGCCAAGGGGCATAGCTATGTCATAGTAGCTATCGACTATTTCACAAAATGGGCTGAAGCGATGCCTACTTATGATGAAGACGACAAAATAGCAGCACAATTCATATTCAATCACATTATAGCTAGGTTTGGTGTCCCACAATCCATTGTGACCGATCATGGCTCCCACTTTAGGAACCATATGATTGAGGAACTGAGTGCCAAGTTGGGTTTTCGTCATGAAAACTCAACCCCATACTATCCACAAGCTAATGGCCAAGTCAAAGCCGTTAACAATGTTCTGAAACGAATGATTTAGCGTACTGTGGGTACTCATAAGTCCAACTGGCACTCAGCTCTATTTTCAGCACTATGGGCATATCGAACCTCAGTAAAAAGTGCTACTGGGTTCACACCATTCCAACTAATTTATGGCTTGGAAGCCATTTTACCGATTGAATGTGAAATTCCATCACTTAAGATAGCCATAGAGTTACTTCCCCACACCACTTCCGAAGAGGAACGGTTTCTATACCTAGCCAAGCTAGATGAAACTCACCGAGATGCTGCTTTAGCCAACGAAGCTCATAAAAAACATGTCAAATCACAGTGTGACAAATCCGTTCAACCTCGGGTTTTCAATGAGGGTGATCTCGTACTCACATATGATCAAATGCATGATAAATTTGGAAAAGGAAAGCTAGAATCTATGTGGTGCGACCCCTTTGTTGTAAAACGTGTCTTGGAGAAAGGAGCCTATGAACTTGTCGATTGTGATGGCACACCATTGGCACGACCCTGCAATGGGCTATACCTCAAACGCTTCTACGCATAGGGTTATCCTACGCGAGATACTTTTTGTACATAATGTACCTAGCTTGTTTTTACTTATCTTTTTTGTGTGCATTCATGGACCTCATGTATCCATTCTTACCTTGACTTGTGCTTTTTTGCGTAGATGTCTACCTACTTCGGATTCACCGACGGTGTGAGTCGACATACCCGGAACCTCGCTTCCGCAGCATGGGTAATCTATTCTCCCACTGGCGAGTTGTTATCTTTAGGAGCCAATTGTTTGGGTCCCGCAACCAACAATATCACAGAGTACCATGCAGTCATCGGACTCTTGACAGAGGTTGCTTCCCTTGGAATTGACTCCCTATCAGTCTTTCTAGGCTCCCAGCTCATGTTTTCTCATCTGAATCATGTTTACATAGTTCGCAATCCTATCCTACTTCACTTATTTTGAAGGGTATGCCTCTTGGAACGATCTTTTAATTTTATTTCATATCAACACATACCAAGAGAATTCAATTGTATAGCTGATTCATTAGCTAATTACATTTTGGATTGGCATCTTGCCCATATATAAAAACACATCGTAAAATGAACACACAAGTCATTGTAAATAAATAGGTCATGAAAGCAGGTCCATGTGTATATATCACTGTATATAAAAGTGTTTTTTCTCAAAATACATAAAGTTTGTGTTCAAAAAGACAGAATTTGGGACCTAGTCCCATACAAAAATTTGGCCCTCAAAGCCTACATATCATGTACATGACGCAAAAAGATAAAAGCTACCATCTAAGGAGATCTAGGAGATCTATCATGTTCCTCCTCAGATTCCTCATGCTGTTGGTGATAGCACACTATAGCCCAAGCCACCCTACGGAGGAGTCGACCAATATGCCTAGGCACACCTGCGGTATGCTACTGGAGATGCAAAGGGATGTCGTCCATCCTCATAGCCAGGTCCCCATGGGCTAAACCCTGTAGGTTCCTCTCTATCTCCCGGACACCTCCCGCTTCATCCTCATCTTCTTCCTCATCCGGAGTGGCTCGGCGATCAACACCACCTCGGCGTAACGACGAGTACCCTGCAGGTCTCTGTGGTCCACGATCTGCGACATGCACACCTATATATTAAAATCATTTTACACATTCTAAAAAACAATAAAAATCATATATTTAAAAAATTAAAAACACATTTATGAAGGTCATACCTGAATTGTCCCAATCCTCATCTTCCGGCAGTGCCAAGTCTATGTCCTCGCGAAAGTCCACCCCTGCATAGGGGTAGTCATCGATCATCACGATCTGTTCCTCGGGCCATGAGAAGAAATCCTCACCGAAAGCCAAACGTTGTGGCCCCCTCAGCCATCCTACATACTCACTCCATCGAGCCATCCATGGCTCGGTGGGTGGACGGGCGGGTATGGTTAGTTGTGGACGCAACAATGGTACCCTCGCCAAGAAGAAGGTGACCAGAATGCTCCCGTACCCAAATTGAGAGTTCTCTCCAAGCCTATAGTTGTTCACTTGCTCTTTGAGGTTGGTCAATACTTCCTCACACCAGTTGAATACTGTTCCTGCCATGCAATCCACTGCAAGATTCATCTGTGTATGGGATGCTTGATGGGGACCCGTACTCCCTGTTGCACGTGTGATGGTGAACAACACGGTTTTTAAAGGAAGTTCTACAATGTCCTTAATGACCACCTTACCGCTTTTCTTCCCCAAACCTTGACGACAATAACGAGCAATTAAAGCATCAGTGCTCGCCTTCGTGGCCGTGAAACCAGTAAAAATCACCCAGGCTCCTCTCTTTGAGAGACCCGTAAGAAAATAAATGTCCTCGAGTTCAATCTCGAGGGTGTGTTCTCCAACTCGGAGAGCTTGAATGTCGGGGTCCCACATTTGAATAATATGGGTGATAAGTTTGGCTTGCTTGTGGATACCTTTGGTCTTGAATAATTTCAACAAGCCACATTCCCGCAGTGCAGTCAAGGTCTCTTGGTAATATTCGACCAACAAATCATCCGCCTCATGCTCTCTTTCCTTCCAACTGACCATTTTTCCTCAAACAAGTTGCAAACACCTGCAAAAGGTCATGGGAAACATTCATTAATAATTTAACAACTTGATCTCAGCTAAAAATTGGAGGAAAATCAATTTTTTGATCTTAAAAATCACCACTACCGTGCCTGGGGGCAATGCGACTGCGCGGTATTGCATAGTACTGCGCCCTTGTTTAACCCTACAGAGCGGTAGTATCCATCAGTACCACGCTTCCCGATAGGGAGAGGGCACGGTACTTTTAAGGGCGAAAATTGCCCATTAGGGCCTTTCGAAAAATTAAATTCTACTTACTGAAATCAAGTTATTTATCTATATAAAAAAAAAGAGGGGCTTGAAAGCTCTTACCTGGCACAGACGGCTGTTGAAATGGTGCTCCGGGTCTCCAGATATGAACTCTTGAAGTTTTTGCTCCTCAATGGGTAAAATCTCCTCTTTGGGAAAATGCACAAGTGAAATGGTAACTTTCCATATTTACCTATCCCTTATATAACTTTTTCACTTATTTTTTACTCATTATTTTATCTGGTTAAATTAAAACCCATTTCACATTACTAATATCTAGTTCCATGAGCATTTGTTGACAAGGTCTCCTTTAAAAATGTTCACACTGGCGTTCATTTATTATTTGACCTTCATTTCAAGCCTACTTTATCTTTTTCGTGCTCTGGATTAAAACTTGAAAAAAATTCCAAGAGCTTTTACACCCGTGTCGTGCTTGTCAAATTTAAGTAAACGGTGTCGAGCTTAGTTAGCTTTACTCATGTTCGTTAAACGATGAGGAAAGTATTATCCTAGTTGTATTTTATTCTTTTTTCGGACCAGACTAATTAAAAATTACAAAAAAGACCATTGGAGTCCATAGTTAAGCTCTTTTCAGACTCCCTAAAATTGAAAAGATTTCCAAGTGATCTTGTCTCTCTCACACTTGTAAAAGTATTTGAAAGGTCGTCTATTTAGTGATAGGTTACCCCTTTTTTGGCTCGTCTAGACTATTTACGAGAAAGGTATACCTCAGTCAATTTTTGGCTGGGAGAGTTCTCCCGGGAATTGTTTTACACTTTTTCAGGATCGAGGGACTAAATTTACGAAAAAGTACACTTTGGAGCCTTCTTTATGTTTTTCAGGCTCTCTAAATGTGAAACACTATCGAGTTTTCCTTCCTTGGACTCGTTAAAATTTGACATCGAAGGACCCACTTTGGGATGAACCCCTCCTTTCTCAGGTTCATAAAACATGTGAGATTGGACTCATCTATGAGGTGAGCTATATCGAGCATCTATTATCCTCTTCAAGCTCGGAAAACAACAAAGAGGTACTCGTTTATCATGTTGGGGGAAAATGGGAAACAAGTCGAGTTTATTTTGTTGGCAGCTTGTCAGTCGTCACCTTTGAACATGTCATGCATCTGTCCCTTGTCTATTTTTGGGTATCTATTCTCACTGAGTTATGGTCATCATCCTGAGTCGTCTCTCTGGCCACGAGCCTACTCGTTCAATGTTTATCCTCTGCCATCAATAATCCCTGTTTCCAAGTCCTGTTACATGCCGTTATATGTTCAAAGGGTTGCATTGTTCAGAGTCATTCATTGTGTCAGACCTCCTCTGTGTCAGTACATGTTCTATAGTTTCATTGTCCTATACTATCTTTCATTCCGATTTCGTGTCGATGATGTGGGAATCATTATGGCCCACCTTCAACGAGTCTATTCCCGTCGACACCAAATCACTATCCAGGAATCGGACTTAGGAATCAGCCATTAGTACCTTGGTACCTGCATGCCTTAATGGCAGGTTTCCTCGTGTTCAACAGTAGGTTTACATCATTGACCTCTAATCGAATGATCTCTCGAATTCTCGACATCAACCCATTCATTCGCATTTCGTTGAGATGTACTATAGATACCTTGGGGATCATTGTCATCATTGGTGATTTCCCTCGCATTTTTTAACGGTTCACATCATTGACCGGTAATCAAATGGTTTCTACCATGTTCTACTTCAACACCTTGTAATCACATGGCTAGATTCGTATCATTTGCGATTGAGTAGAAGACCCTACACACATCTTTGTGTTTTGATTACATCCAGGTTGCGATGAAGATGTCCTTTGTATTGTCACACAGATCCACTTTTGTATTGGTCATGGCTGTGTCATTACTGTCTCATGGATCTACGCTTGTTCATAGTAGCCATGATTTGTCTACAGTCTATATCATCTTAGTACTCATGGATCTGCAATGTATTGGTTGGCAGCCATGCTTTGAGTCAATTGTGTCCGAGCATGGGGATGCCCGCCTCGATGGTATATTTGACATTTGTTTCTGTTTCAGCTCCTTGTTGCTCTCCTCGATGTTATCTCCGCACAGTATTTGTAAAGTCTTTCGGCCATCACTCCCTTCTGACCTCACACTTTAGGGGGCATCTATTATACCTCCATATTTCACAGTCTCGCATCGTCACCATAAAAATAGTTGACGACACTTCCCCTAAAAAATATCCTATTTCTTGTTCATGTGAAATTTGGGTCAATTATTTATGCCAAGAAACCAACAAATTGAGTCTAAATTCAAGTACAAATGCTCAAATCTGTGTGAAGATTGCAAATATGTGTACTTGCATCTAAAAATCAATGAACAAAAAACACTTAAAATACTGAAATTAAACTTTTTGAATGTAGATTTGACCAGTACCTTAAAGTATTAATAAAATGGGGTTGAAAAAAAGAGAGAAAGTTGATAAGAGGAGCAATATATTAAATCTTATCAACTCAACAACTATCATTATAACAAATGAAAGAGTACCCATGAAACATCAATTGGCTACTAAGAGAGTATTCTTCATTAACATAGATGTAGACAAGTACAAGGTTTGTAGGTAGAACAACATTACTCTAAGAGAGCTTGAGGGGATTTGTCCCAACACTACCCAAGACTCTCTTAATCCAACTATTTAGAAGTCAATACAAACCATGTCGATAGCGAGGGAGGTGATGGGAAATAGGACAACACCCATTTTTTCTAGGTGATCCTGGGAGCAAACTCGCCTATGTCCTATTGTCTTTGATTTTAGAGTAGTTCTCCTACTTTTGAATGAATGTCTTGGAAAACACTCGTTATGCATTCCATTGGCTCCCATTCCTTCCAATTTGATATGCACAAACTTGAGATAAATGTAATATTCATGTAACTATAAAATAAAAATAAAGAGATGTGGAAATCTTCACAGCTTTCAATAGAAATTGACCATCAAAAAAATATGACATCAAAATTGGTCATGCATACTCACAATTACATTCAATTTTGGGAAATTTTGGTTGAGTAGAAACCTTCTCTTTTGACATCTCTCTATAGTCATAGACATGTGCCACTTGAATCTTTTCCACCTTTTGTCCTCCATTACTCATCTTAAATCCTTTTACCAAACCTTTCCAATGGATGATAATGTCTTGCAAATGCCTTTTTTTAATTGCATGGATTCCAATTGTTGATGGTTTCTTTGAATAACTCTATCATGGTTTTTTAATTTTTGGGTGAATCAGATATGGTTTGGATATTTGTATACACCACATAACTTGAGCTATAGTAGAAGTGATTTGAATTTGGTGAATAGATTTTGGATTGTGACAAATATTCTTGGGCTTATACTTATGAGATCATTCTGTAATTTAAGTCTCCTAGCGTACATTACATGGGTTTTAAATTGAAATAATGTGTCCTACCATACATGATTATGCACAATATCATAATGTCATGCTTATGCTTGCTAAGGTTTAAACATTGTCATGCATTTTAGTCATTAGAAGTAGAAGAAAGTTATTGTTGGATTCATTTAATTTGAAAGAGTAGTTATAGTTTGAAAGAACTCTCTCCTTACCTTAGCTAGCATTCATTGAAAGGAAAGGCTTATTTTATTCATATGCATTTTCATGGTTTGAGTCAGTCATCACACCATGAGTTTCACTTCCATCACCCGACTGAGTAATACAACCATTAAAATTTAACTCGTTAACTCAACACACTTTAACCTCGCTTGAGGATAAAAATAATTTTGTAGTTAGGTAGGACACCGGGGATAGGCATCCAAATAATTCCCCCTTTTCATTTGCATTTGAGACATAGATGTTGTCATCTAGGGTACTAACATCCTTTAGTATTTATTGACACGGTCATCGACCAGTTTGTGGAGGGGCCTCTCGTTATTTCGGCGATTAAGCCACGAGGATTGATTCCGGATGGACTAAGTGGAATGCCGCCCTCCACTTAGTGCCTAAGGCATATCGATCCATTGTCTTCCTTGTACTGCTAGCCACCATACTGGGGTATAAAGGTGATAAGACAGAAGTGTTGAAAACCTTTTCTGATGTGTCTTGAACGAGGTAGCTTAGTGACTTTTCTACTAGGGATCTTTTACCTAGGATCCCTTTCGGTAGAGGGATATCCTTCAAATTCGGTCTCTCACTTCGTATTGTTTGACTTGGATTTCATCACCTTGCGAAGGATACGATTTGTCAAAGTCTCCAGCTCCTAGTTAGGAAGTTTGCTCGCATTTTCACCTTTTTAGAGGGTCTTTTTCTTTTTAGTGCTACTTGTTGGAATTCTAGCCACTTTATTTTCAGCTCGCTTACTGTGACATCGGTCGCAGTACAGATTTTTGAGATTTTTTTTTGGCCTGCGAGCCTTGTCTTTTCATAGCTCCCCTTCTGCATGCTCAGTTGCTTTAGGGTTTTTGATTTCTTACACGGTAGTTACCAATACTTATTTGATGATGTGTGATGTCCTCTTCTCCTAGGTCTTCGAGAAGGTTGAGTTAGATGGTCTTCTGAAGGTACTGAACACCCCTTCATGGAGCCACTAACACTTGACCGTAGGAGTAGTCTAGAGGACCACGTGATCACATCACCCGTGTGGAATTTTCCATTTACTGTGATGATGGTCTTTCAAGTTATATGGAACAATGGTACATTTGAGAGATAGATGAATGGTTGTACCCCACCTTGGTCGATTGTCTTATGGTCCTTTCATTTTGTCGATAATATTTTTGTGGTACCTTGCCTTTTACCTTTTGGGTGTTTTACTGATATTGGGATATCTTGTGATTTGTACCACCTTTTATGTTTTTGGTCTTGTGGGTATTATGGTAGTTTGTCCACATTTGAGGTACACCCACTTTCTCCAAATTGTTATGAGTCTTTATACCCACTTCGTACCACCCTCCTGACCTTAGTTAGGAAGATTACATGCTATCATACCTTTTGGTGGTACTATTTGAGTTACAAGAGGTAGTTACCAGGAGCTATTGCATATATGAGGTAGTTACAAGGAGATATTGCATATAAGAGGTAGTTACAAGGAGCTATTGCATATATTTGACATTTTTTGACCTTCCATCTCTTTGGCATGTCAAATAACAGGTAGTTACAAGGAGTTATTGAAATATATATTTGACCTTATTTGTACCTTCCCCACAATGGTTGATTTATTTTTTGTCCTCACTCACTGTTGTTTATTTGTTTGGTGGTAACTTGTACTTTAAATTTGGTACTTTCATTTTTTTGTGGTACCTTGCCTCTTACCTTTTGGGTCTTTTACTGATCTTGAATTATCTTTTGATTTGTACCGCCTTCTATGTTTTTGGTCTTGTGGTTATAACTATGGTAGTTTGTCCACGTTTGAGGTAGTGTACACCCCCTTAGTCCCAAGGGTTATGAGTCTTTATACCCTTTCTTTTCTTTTTTACTTGTACCTTATTGGTTGGTCTTTGTACTAAGCCTTTTTACTGTAACTGAATTTCTTTAATTGACCGTACCATAGCCCAGTCATCTCTCTCTCTCTGGTTTGTACTAGCCCTATCATAGGGTCACTTGGTTCCTAGAGTTGACTGGCCTCTAAGAGGCACAGTCATTTCTAAAAGTAACTCTTATGAGTATATTACAGGAAACGTCTACACTAAGGTAATCAAATATGTGTTTATAAGACTTAAGTAATCAAATTGATGGTAATCAAATATGTGGTAAATAATTTTCATTAAGTAGCTAGGACTTGTAGCATTAGAGGAGATCCTGTAACGTGTATGTGTAGTGTTGCATGTGTGTTGCATGTGTGATGTATCGTTAAATCAAATAGTAAAAAGTGATACTATGAGGGAGATCTTCTAACGTGTATGTGTAGCGTTACATGTGTGAAGTAGCGTTACATCTAATAGTAGAAAGTGATCATAATGTGGTAAACTAATTAATTTTTTTTCGGCCATTTAGAAACGATGTGAATTTAGAAATGGTGACTACTGCACCGAGTGTAAACGATAACATAATTCACACCTCAAGAAATTGGATCCCTCTCGGTGCTAAATAGATCCGGGTTTAAGATGGATCTATGCTGGTAAGAACATATTGCTCCAGTCTTCCATTTGTGCCAAACAACACAATAAAAATTGCAACAGCAAAAGGAAAGGTAGCAAAATGGCAATCATTGTTTGATGTTATAACTGTACTGTTCATTAGCACATTTATGGGAAAGCAAAAATCATTGCTGATTTTTTTGAAAAGAAAGTCTTTGCAACTATGTCATGATAATATAAAGAAAGCCCTACTTTTCTCTGTTTCAATATGATTGAAAATCTATGTTATGCAATAAATACCCTATGTCAAGATTACAAGTAATTGTCCAAATTAAGACATCATTAGTTGGGAGTAGGACTGAAAGCTACCATTTTTCAAAACAACTAACATGTTTATGGTTTCAATGTTGCTTGATTCAATTACTTTCAGTCATCTAAGAATACCATGCTTGATTACAAAACTACCCATGTCTTTCCAACATTCAATGAGCTAATCATTTTCCTTAATAATATTTCATTTTAGATTTTGAAAAAGAGTATAAAAGTTCCACAACATTATATAAAAGATGGTGTGATATGGGATTCAAGACCCAAAGTAGCAATAAAAAACAACTCATAAATATTGCATGAATTTCTACTCCTAAGAAAGATAAATTGGCCAGCTTCTGATCATCACTTGAATGCCTACATGTTGACAAAGGGAATGAGGATCAAGTAAAATTATAAAAGGAGATACACGTCAACTTTTAAGAGGTGCTATGCCTTGTGGTCGAATCTAAACTATTTTCCAATGGTGCAGGTAGAACTAAACAAGTATTTTTCTAATCTGTCTTCCTCGAGCAAGGGGAGTTTAGTAAGGCTAGAGGAAAGTGAGACATCCAGTAGGTCTAGAAAAATTGTATCAACTAGATGTCAAAAAACCAAAAGAAGATTCCATAGACGTAATGAATTTTTTCATGGTCAAGGGGGGGCATGTTCCTATGGTGATGAGACAAAAGACGACGAAGAGGTGCCCTTGAGGTATAGACATTTAGTGAAACAATGGGTACCGAAGGATCTTCCTCCACCGAACATTGATTTTTGTGTGAATGAGAGGAGATATCGAATTGCACTGTCGTCGATACATGGTTTCGGGTTGTTTTCCATGGATTGCATCTTGGTCGGTTACGGGACATGTATAGAATTGATAGAGTTTGTTGGACCCATATACAACTACAATGATTGGATGCACCTTGTCCGATATACAAAAAGTATGCGTAGCTATGGATTGTCAACAAACTATTTACAGTTGAAAGACAAAAATCAAAATAAAGGAGGAATGTTGTACATGGACGGAAGGCCAAAGGCCACAGGGAATATTGTGGGGTTTATAAACAGTTCACAACTAGGGTCTACAATTAAGAAACCAAACTGCAAATTTGAGGGGCATGAAGGAAACCGTGTTTTTGTAGTTGCTATTAAAACGATATCTGTAGGGGACGAGTTGCTTATTAATTACCCTGTGAACCGAGTAGATACAAACAAGGTTAATATATAACATTATACCCAACCTTTTAGTAATAAATTAAACATCATAAGGATATTTTGTTAGTTTATTTTGTTTAAATTTCCCATATTTACTTCGTAGGCCAATGATCGGGATAAATCCCTGCCAACAAATGGTTGGAGGAGTACTTCTTCCTCGACGGAGCAGCTATACATCTTTCTAATAGTACAAATATAATAAGAAAAAAGAGTTTTTATTTGCTTTGTTTTTTCATTATTAATAAATTGGTTTGTTTTATATAATGGTATTTATATTTGATGCAGAACGTTGATCGGGAAAGACACCTGTCGAATGTTGATCAGACGACAACACCCTCAGGGCAACAGGTAGACCTGATTTTAATTGTACAATTTAAATATGTCAAAATGTTTTAGCATTATATTAATGTTTCAATGAATATTTTGGTTTCGTTTACGAAATTTTTTAGTCTATGTTTTTGATGCAGGCCGGTTCCGTAAGGTCGGTAACACCAGGGTCCGTGCAATGGGTATACATATTTGTAATATTAAAAATATAATATGAATAATAATTTTTTTGATGTGTTTTTTCATGAATAGTTTTGGATTTGTTTAGGTGACTTTCACTATGTTTTTTTTTTAGGGTGTTGTAAGGGGCAGGTCCCAGATATTAGCAGATCGGGGAAAGTCACCTATGACCATTGATTCAATGAGTGGATCGTGATCCTCGAACTTGCAGGTATAATTCATTTCAATTGTACCAATATAATACGTAGCATAATGTTAATTTTGTTATGTATTTTTTGTGTGTACTGGTTTCGTTATGATAATGTAAACTTTGTTGTAATTTTACAAATCTATCATGATAGATATGTTACGTTAATATAAAATTTGGAATCTATCAATAGAGAACTCAATAGTGCTTTATATATGTTTGTTGCATCCCACTAGTGAATCACAGTATGAATCAGCATCGCAAGATTTTTCGGTAGAACTTGAAGTGGCTTAGGTGCTTCGTGATTGCGAAAAAATTGGCGAAGCCACAGACCCACTAAAGATGGTAGACAAATTGTTGAATACATATAGTGCGGAAATCGTTACTCTACTAATCCAGGTTCCGCAGACAAGTGCAATTACAGAAAAGATTGCATTGTCGGAACATAGATCTAATACCTTGCGAGTAAGTTGAGAAATCTTGAATCATAGAATAATTCGTTTAAATATTTATAATGTTCTCTTTTATATGATAGTATTGAACGTATAAGACGTGGTGTGTATTTACAGAATTATAAGAGACCACACAATAGTGGTCAAGGTGGTGTTGGCCCCAGCGAGGCTCGTGGAGAGACTTTGCATCACGAGCAAACGACTCCACGTGGTTCGAATCCTTCACCATTGTTTTCGACTGAATAGTTGGCAACATGTTCCGAAACACCATGGACCCCCACTGTGAGGGCACTAGCCACTAGTGACCGACACACAATGGATCGTCCACAAGAAGGGGTCAACACTGAGTCCCCTACTAATTTTGATGTCGCAGAAGCTGCATTTCTAGGATCTTCCCGTGTGAAAAGCACAGGAACAATGGAGACAACATGTTTGGTGGACGAAGATCTCGTCCCAATAAAGATAGAGAAGATCCCAGGTAATTAATCATAGTTGATCAGGTTAATTAGTGTTTATAATTTCATTGTAATATACCGATAATTTTTTTTTTATCAACTAATTATGATCATGGCATGATCATTTTGCAGGAAACGATTTTTTCTATAAACATATGAATGACTTTCCCTTAGAGATCTTCGAGTCCACCATTCGAACAAGGTGGGATAGACAACCGAAACATTTAAAAGATGAACTCACTAATCGGTTGGTTGGCCTATTCGGGGACAAAACCTTCAGTCATGCCAATGTCTTGAAAAAGGCTGGACAACACATGAAGGTTGTTCGAGACCAATATAGGACCCACCTCGAAAAAAAACATAGGTATGAGCGCCCACCAATGATTCCAGCAATGGAGTGGAAAGCTCTAATGGAAGATGGAAAGGAGAGGGATCTAAGAAGAGAAGGTAAGCTAACACCAGGCACAGGGAGGTATGCAATACTTAGGGAAATGTAATTCTAAACCTTATTATCCTTAATTTCTATATCGAACTTGGAACATCTAACATATTTCAACACTTGCATAGGATATCAGACACATCAAAGGCCACAAAGGCAAGACTAGAAAAAATAGGTCAGCACAAGCTTGGCCCTGGTGGTTATTCGAATTTGGCGGCACGGATTGTAAGTTTCGAGAAACCCACAATGAATACAAATAATAAATTGAAAATTATTTTTCATTTTATTGCACCGTAAAATGTTAATTAACGACGATAAGCAAATATGCAGGCCGATCGATTCAATGAAGTACCCACAAAGGAAGACATGAAGCTTGGCTTCCAGGAAGGCTTTGGAGTTGTTGTTGAATGCCGAATAAGCTTCTCTGGGAAAACACAATCTTGTGGTACCAATCCATCCGGTGCATAGGTATATAGAATCTATATAGTTTAATGAAGATTTGTCGCTTGTGCAATATTTTCGTTACAAATACTTGATGTAAAATATTGAATCTGTTTTTAACAGGAAAGCAATGATCCCATTAGTGTCGAGGAGGGACAACAACAAATCGATGATCAAGCTTCGAATCCTGGTAATGAATTTATTTATATGCTACAATTTTATGTATAACATTGCAAATGGTGAACATTAATTGTAGTTCACCATATTTCAACTGCAGAGCATGTAGAGGGTTAAACTGTACAGGTTGAGACTGGACAAGAACATCAACAACATGATTTGGCACCTTGTTTGCTTGTCGTCATGCCATTTACACCTTTTTCATTAATGTTGTCATCAATGACAATCCTATTCACAAGATAATTTTGTCAGCTGCAACTCACCGGGTTGCACCAACACCCCAACAACCATAGATTTACAAATGATATTTCAGACTCTTCTTAAGTCTGCAAATTACATACATCATCAACTAGAAGCCCTTGTTTGTTTCCAAAGCACTTCATCATTCTCATCAAACACTCATTATTCAATATAACTCCATTATGTCCATAAGCAAATATCACCAATTAGATCACATCTTCATTATGTCATCATTATTCATGTCATATCAATCTGCTGCCATATCTCCATTCATACACTTTACACTGTCCATATGCACATCACAACATTATGCCCATATCATTAGTCATCTCTTCATCATTCTACTAGCATGTCTTCATTCTGTCCATCAATAGGCTGCCTTAGTTTAACCAATAAAAATACATATATTTGCCACATCATCATGGTCTTTATGCCCGCATGGTCTCCACCCTTATGCCCTCAATGACCCATAATGTATTCCTGCAATGGTCATATGAAATGATATTTATGTTTGTAATGTATGCCTCAGATGATATTTATGTTTGTAATGTATTCTTTCTTGCACAAAGTTTGTACATTTTTCATTTTTGAGAGATGTCATTATAGCACATAGATATGTTTCTAATGATTTTTATTTTTATATTTTGTTTGCAGTGACGACCATGGATGCCCACTCTGACATCCAAAGAGAAATTCAGAGGCTTAGAGAAATTCGAGCCTCAATTACTATTGTTGATGACAGGCATGTTATGCTTGCATCCAATTTGGATGCAATGATAGAGACCTTTAGTAGGTCTAATGGTGCTTTGCAAGATATTACCACATTCAAAGAAAGAAAGAGGCAACAATATGCGGATGGACTTAGCTACAGCGAAGTCAAGAAGTTAAAAATCTCAAAAGAACAAATCTTTTCCCTATTTAGAAATCCACGGGATGGTGAAGTCCCTAATGCAAACAAAAGGCACATTTCTATCGAGTGGTGTACATATCAACCATTCATAGATAATTGGATGGACCGATGGTACATGGTGTTTGATGCACCACCACACAACAACAGGGAAATGCCTTTGTATTTTCTAAGAAAGATGTACACAGAGTTTGTGTTGGGGAAGCATGTTAACTATTTTGATATCTTGGAGTACTAGGGTGTTGGGATGGGGATGCCTCCAATGCGAGGCATATAGATCCCAATCGCCCCATAGCTCCACCTCGTAGGAGGCTGCCCAAGCCAGATGTACCGCTTGCACATCAGTTGGTGCCAGTGACAGAAGATTCCTTCCTACTGTTGGCACAGGCAGTTGTTCGGCATACCATGTATCTTCATGGTACACACCAAGTAGGCCCATCAAAGCCACCATCTATGGGTGGAGTAGAGCCACAACCTTCAAGTGGCCGAGGAGCATGTAGCAGTGGAACTGTACCTACAAAGCATGAGCACAGCCATCAACCCCACCCATGCACAGTATGCAGCCATCCTTGCTTTGGTCCTGTTCGAACAGATGATACCTTTATTGGGTATTTCACACATGTAAGTAAGTGGTTACCAATTTAGTGTCATTTTTAAATTATATTTCCTTACTATACACATATATATAGATTGCTAATATTTTTAATGGTTTTAAAACTTGTAGTTACTACAAGAAGGGCACAGGGTTGAAGACCTTTGCACTGATGATGTAGAGCATAGTCCAGAGGCTCATGCACCAACACCGCATGATGATGATGATGATGTTGCCATACTTTCAGTGACAACAACTCACAATGAGGCAACTATTTCAACATGACATTATTTTAATACATGAGTAGATCCAGTTAACAATTTAGTGTCATTTGTAAATTATTTTTCCTTACTATACACATATATAGATTGCTAATATTTTTAATGATTTTAAAACTTGTAGTTTCCACAAGAAGGGCATGAGGGCCAAGAGGCTCATGCAGTAGAACCTTCTGAGTTACAAGATGTTGTCATACCTTCAGTGAAAACATCTCATGCTGAGGTAACTATTTCAACATGACATTATTTCAACACATGTTTTTTTTTATCACATGTTACTTAATCAATGCTACACGATCTAATATTTACAATTTTCAAAATTGTAGGTTGTAGATCCCCATCAGATGGAAATGATTTCATCTAGTGAGCTCCCCAGGTGGGAATACAATTGATAGTGTTCCCACGGAGACACAATGGACGGCAAACCGTTTCTTAGAATTGATTGACGTATATAGTACATCGGTATGTATTTCATCATTTTCAGTTTGTTAATACGTGCTATTCCATTGACCAATGCATTTCTAACTACATCAGTATTGGTGGTTGTAGCCACCAGCAGATATACATTCGAGACTATCAGCAGTTCGATCTCCTCATAGTCCCAATGTGCAAAAGGGAAAAGTGTACAAGAGAGGCTCCACTCCTGGAAAGAATGTGGATGTCCTCTATAGCAGACACACAAGAGATCCATCTACCCCTGACCTAACAAAGATCATTGATGATGCAGTCAGTGCCGCATCTACAATAGCCAAGAGTCATATGGAGGTAACTATTTGGACAATCACAATGCATAGTATTTAACCATGTTACTATATTGTTTATTTATGCATGTCTAACTATTTCTCCATTTGGTGATTGTAGCCATTAGCGGCAGAAGTGCCTGGCCCCTCTACTCAATCCATGGTTCTAACCAAGTCTCCTCTTGCGGTGAGATGTTCATTAATGACCAAGTTTTTTATTCAATTTACCCAAACACGTTGATCAATGTTGAATTGTTGAATTGTTGAATTAATTGAGATATGATCATTTTTTTCCAAATCACAACTATAGAGATGCCTTCCATGAGCACACTGCTCACATCTATACCCCATGAGGACTTGGTGAATGCTTTTCATAAATAATTTGGCCATAAGTTAATTTTTTAAGTTTGTTGATGGTAGGGTATTATTGCAATTATTTGATAAAAATAATTATTTTTTTGCATACTTCTGAGATGCCGAGCAATCCTAGGGAGATGGTCGATAGAGGAAAGTCGGGGAAAAACAAGAGAAAGATTGATTTTTGATGTTGCATAGTCTTGGATAGATGTATTTTGACATACATGTACACATTGTTGTACTTAGGGATACATGTACATTGACAGGCCATTTGAGGGCCGGCTACTTTCCCATATTTTGTATTACAAACATTCGACTATCAATATATTCCATATTTTCTCTTGAGTTTCGACTTGTGCTTGTGATGATTCATCTCTTCCACAAATTGATAAATTATGCTATTGAAATTTATAAAATTACATTTCAAGCAATATTTATTCTCTTACATTTATTGCGTTGATCAAGTAACATCTCACCATTGCGTTATGAAAACATTATCTTAATGGAAAAAACTAATAATATTTTTCAACAGTTCAATGAACTTAGCACATGCATGCTAATTTGATATCTAATTTAAAATTGTGTTTTTTTTCAACTCCAAGGGTTCATACCCATTGATCATGATTATGGTTGCAAGGAAAAAACCTCTTTCATAATAGTAACATGCTACGCATACCATCAATGTAATCCTATGACATTTTCAGACAGTAAGAGGAAGTCCAATAGATGCTACAAATTTCATCAATGCTACTGTATTTCATCAAACTATACGTACATGAGCATCTATGCAGTTTGATTGAATGGCAAGGAATGCATAACTAAAGTGTAATAAAATTCATTTGGCCTTCATGTACATATGGTCAAATATATGTAACAAATATACCCTAGTTTGTTAAAATATGCTAACCAATAGCTGGTCATGAATTCACTCTCATAATATCGTTGAAGATATAAACCCTATCCTTACTAAAACCTAGTATGTAAGACACTAGTTTGTGATTTACCTCTTTCATATGTCCATTTTCCACCTGTCATAATGCAAAAGTGATCATCCAGAATCCATGGAAAATGAAATACCTAACTACTTTAATGATATTCCTTGATAATGTTGTATTGATGAAAAAAAATAATATGTTCATGGTCCTATGTTTGTTTTGATAAATTGCACAAGTTTTGTAATCATCATCATCACCCTCACCCTCATCATCCTCATCTTCATCATCATCGTCATTGTCAACATATTCATCATCACGATCATCATGCTCATCATCCTCATCATCAACATATTCAGCATCATCACCACCACCATCATGATCGTCATCCTCACCTCCACATCCTCATCACCGTCATTCTCATCCCCATCCTCATCCTCCTCACCCTCATCATCATCATCACCATCGCCATCCTCATCATCTTCATCACCACCACCACCACCATCATCATATTCATCATCATCATCATCATCATCATCATCAACATCAACATCTTCATGGTCCTATGTTTGTTTTGATAAATTGCACAAGTTTCGTAATCATCATCATCACCCTCATCCTCATCCTCATCCTCATCATCCTCACCCTCATCATCATCATCATCACCCTAATCATCACCATCTTCATCATCACCATCTTCATCATCATCATCATCATCTTCATCACCTCCACCACCACCACCACCATCATCATCATCATCATCATCTTCACCACCGCCACCACCACCACCACCACCATCCTCATCCTCCTCATCATCACGGTAAACCATTATCTTCATCATCATCATCATCATCGTCAACATATTCATCATCACGGCCATCTTTCGCATCACCCTCATCATCAACATCTTCATCATCATCACCACCACCATCATGATCATCATCCTCATCATCCTCACCCTCATCCACATCCTCACCATCATCATGATCATCATCCTCGTCACCCTCATCCTCATCCCCATCCTCATCCTCCTCACCCTCATCATCATCATCACCATCGCCATCATCATCATCTTCATCACCACAGCCACCATGATCATCATCATCATCAAAATCAACATCTTCATGGTCCTATGTTTGTTTTGATAAATTGTACAAGTTTCGTAATCATCATCAGCACCCTCATCCTCATCCTCATCCTCATCGTCCTTACCCTCATCATCATCATCCTCACCCTAATCATCATCATCATCATCATCATCATCATCATCCTCACCGTGCTCTTCCTACCCATGTTGTCACCATCACCATCCCATTTTTCACCATAAGAAGGGAAACGCTAGCCAGAAGTGCCCGGCGGACGATTTTGCAAAGTTGACCCCTGTGTGTAAAATTTGCACACTCCCTCACTCAGGAAAACCCTAGTTTCCAAGATGGACCTACAAGATGACAAGTGTGCTAGGGGACTGGCAGAGAGGGGCACCCCTATCACTGTCCCCATGTCCTGAATCCAACAGAGTCGACGGTTCATCGATCGGAGTGATGGTCTTCATTCTATGGCTCATTCCATCCGGCATCCAAAAGGCCTTCAGGGACACCTGCCAGATGACTACCGGGGCCATATAATCCCAACCATGCAACAAAACTGTGTTCTGGGAAGACATGCAGGTGTGTTTAGGATGGTTCCAGCTGGGAACGCTAGCCACAAGTGCCCGGTGGATGATTTTTCAAAGTTGACCCCCGTGGGTAAAAATTGCACACTCCCTCACTGAGAAAAACCCTAGTTTTCATAATGCACCTCCAAGAAGACACGTGAGCCATGGTATTAGGGGAGAGGGGCAGCACTAGAACTGTACCGACATCCAGAATCCAACGGAGTCAATGGTTCGTCGATCGGAGCGACGGTCATCATTATATGGCTTGTTCCGTCCGGCATCCAAAAGGCCTTTAGGGACACTTGGCGGATGTCTATCGAGGCCATAGAACTCCAATCGTGCAGTAAAACTAGGTTTCGGGAAGTCTTGCAGGTGTGTCTAGGACGGTTCCAGCTAGGAACGCTAGCCAGAAGTGCCCGGTGGACAACATTTGCAAAATTGACCCCCGTGTGCAAAAATTGCACAGTCCCTCACCGAGCAAAACCCTAGTTTGAAGAATGCACCTACAAGATGACACATGGGCCATGGGACTGGCAGAGAAGGGCACCCATAGCATTGTCTCGACATCCTAAATCCAACGGAGTCGACGGTTCATCGATCGGAGCCACGACCATCATTCTATGGCTCGTTCTGTCTCGCATCCAAAAGGACTTCAGGGACACTTGCTGGATACCTGTCGGGAGCATAGAACTCCAACTATGCAGCAAAACCAGGTTCCAGGGAGTCCTGCAGGTGTGGCTAGGTGGGTTCCGGCTGGGAACGCTAGCTAGAAGTGCTCGGTGGATGATTTTGCAAAGTTGACCCCCATGTGCAAAACTTGCACAGTTCCTCACTGAGCAAAACCCTAGTTTGCAGAATGCACCTACAAGATTACATGTCGACCATGGGATCGACAGAGAGGGGCACCCCTAGCACTGTCTCAACATCCTAAATCCAATGGAGTCGACAGTTTATCGATCGGAGCCACGACCATCATTCTATGGCTCGTTCCATATTGCATCCAAAAGGCCTTCAGGGACACTTGCTGGATACCTGCCGGGGGCATACAAGTCCAACCGTGTAGCAAAACCGGGTTCCGGGAAGTCCTGCATGTGTGTCTAGGTATGTTCCAGTTGGGAACGCTAGCCAAAAGTGTCGAGTGGATGATTTTGCCAAGTTGACCCCCGTAGGAAAAAATTGCACACTCCCTCACTGAGCAAAACTCTAGTTTGCAAAATTCACCTACAAGATGACACGTGGGCCATGGGACCGATAGAGAGGGGAACCCCTAGCATTGTATCGACGTCCTGAATCCAACGGAGTCGACGGTTTGTCGATCGGAGTGACGGTGGTCATTCTATGGCGCGTTCCATCCGGCATCCAAAAGGACTTCAAGGACACCTGCCAGATGCCTACCGGGGCCATGACAATGAATCCTTCTTTTTGCATTTGTTAGCAGAAGAATATCAATTTTCAACAAAACAATTTAGTTATTACATGTGGAGGTAGCGGTTTCATGTGGAAAACGAGTGTAGGGTTGAGCAGAGGAAATATGTTGGGAAATGGGCTATTACATTAGCCTTTCCGATTGGTGAGCAACTTACAAAAGGAAATATGGAGGCTGTAGGTATCTATGATTTTCTTTCGACGAAAATTGTAATAGGATCTCCATTTATAATACAGGCATATTTTTTATTAGTTTCATGAAGAGAAAGTATCATTTTCAATAACAAGTGGAACCAACGAATCCTTCGTTGTGTTCCATTAGCCTTTTGTTCAGCATTTCGTGCTCTCATAAATGGTAATTCACCTCTATTATCGAAAACTTGGGTCTATAGGTACCTTCCCTTTCATATTCCTCGTTATCCACAGCTAACAAAAGTTAGAGATGCCATTCAGACCCAATTGAGAGCTGAGGAAGTGGTTTTATGTGACGTCAGCTTTGGTAATAAACGTTTATGTAAACCAACAGAAGCTCAGATAATACTCCCTGTTTTTAAACGCATTCTGGAGAAAGCAAGAGGACAAGTTCATCAAAGCGACCTCATTCATCTATATTCTCGTAATGCACACATAGTCCATCCTTATCTTGATAAACAAGAGTTTTATAATAGCTTGAATTTTTTGGGCATGGTTATCTCCCTGTATTCGGTTGTCTAATTGGTTGACAAGCTTTCCTGAAAATCAGTACGTTGAACTTCTTTGTTTTATTGCTGAAAATTGGAAGGGATTTCAAGTCACCTGCAAAACGCTCCTTTGTTGAAATATGTAAGTTCTTCCAACAACACAGATTTGGCTAGTGTATCAAATGCTGTCGTCCACACCAGAATTTATCTTTCGTCAAAGGAGTCACACATATTGTGGCTGACCAAATGGTCTAAGGAGCTTGGAAGTGCTGCCAAATATTATTCCATGCCTGAATCTACCTAGAAGGAAATTATAAATTTAGATCCTCGAGAATGCTTGAATCTACCCAGAAGACACACCTGCAGGATGTTCCTTTTGGATGCGAGACGAAACGAGCCATAGAATGACGACCGTCGCTCCGATCGACGAACTGTCAACTCCATTGGATTCAAGACGTCGGGACAGTGCTAGGGGTGCCCCTCTCCGCCGGTCCCATGGCCCACGTGTCATCTTGTAGGTACATTCTGCAAACTAGGGCTTTCCTCAGTGAGGGACTGTGCAATTTTTGCACACGGAGGTCAACTTTGCAAAATCATCCACTAGGCACTTCTTGCTAGAGTTCCTAGTTGGCACCTACCTAGACACACTTGCAGTACTCCCCGGAACCTGGTTTTGCTGCACGGTTGGAGTTCTTTGCCCCCAACAGGTATCCAACAAGTGTCCCTGAAGGCCTTTTGGATGTGAGACGGAACGAGCCATAGAATGATGGTCATGGCTTCGATCGACGAACCATCAACTCCGTTGGATTCAGGATGTCGAGACATTGCTAGGGGTGCCCCTCTCCGTTGGTCCCATGGCCCACATGTCATCTTGTAGGTCCATCTAGGAAACTAGGGTTTTGCTCAGTGAGGGATTGTGCAATTTTTTCCCATGGGGGACAACTTTGCAAAATCGTCCACCAGGAACTTCTGGCTAGCGTTCCCAACCGGAACCCACCTAGACACACCTACAGGACTCCCCGAAACCTGGTTTTGTTGCAATGTTGGAGTTCTATGCCCCCGACAGGTATCCAACAAGTGTCCCTGAAGGCCTTTTGGATGCGAGACGGAACGAGCCATAGAATGACAGCTGTGGCTCTGATCGACGAACCGTCAGCTCCGTTGGATTCAGGACATTGAGACAGTGCTAGGGGTGCCCCTCTCCGCCGGTCCCATGGCCCACGTGTCATATTGTAGGTGCATTCTGCAAAGTAGGGTTTTGCTTAGTGAGGGACTGTGCAATTTTTGCCCACGGGGGTCAACTTTGCAAAATCGTCCGTTGGGCACTTCTGGCTAGCGTTCCCAGCTGGAACCTTCCTAGACACACCTGCATGTCTCACCGGAAGCCAGTTTTGTTGCATGGTTGGGATTCTATGGCCCCAATAGGCATCCGCCAGGTGTCCTTGAAGGCCTTTTGGATGCCAGACGGAACGAGCCATAGAATGATGACCGTCGCTCCGATCGACGAACCGTCGAATCAATTGGATTTAGGACGCCGGGACAGTGCTAGGGGTGCCCCTCTCCGTCGGTCCCATGGCCCATGTGTCATCTTGTAGGTGCATTCTGCAGACTAGGTTTTTTCTTAGTGAGGGAATGTGCAATTTTTTCCCACGAGGGTCAACTTTGCAAAATCATCCATCAGGAAGGTATAGCTAGGGTGATGATGATGAAGGAAATTAGAGTTATAGAAGGAAATTGAATCAGGGTTAGAGTTAGAGTTAATGATGATGATGAAGATGGTGATGATGATGAAGATGTTGATGATGATGGTGATGGAAATGAAGATGATGGCAAAGAAGATGTGATGATGGAGATGTTGATGAGGAACCTAGACATGGCAATGATGATGGTGATGGTGATGAAGATGATGATGGCTATGATGATGAAGACGTTGATGATGATGGTGATGGTGGTGTTGATGGTGATGGTGATGATCATGATGGTGGTGGTGAGGATGATGAAGATGATGATGATGATGATGATGATGATGTTGATGGTGGTGGTGGTGGTGGTGATGTAGATGATGATGATGATGATGATGATGATTACGAAACTTGTGCAATTTATCAATCTGTACCAAGTCTATGCAATTTATGAATCTATCAAGCTATCTATGTATGGCTGCAATATTCAAAATATTAATGCCAATACTTAATGAGACCACAAAACAAAATCATAGCATACATGTACACCACATACCTATAACATAGTACACAATAAAACAAGAAAACCACGTACCATATTACCTACCTATGGTCATTCGACTAGACCATCAGGATCAGCTCGAATACCAATGGTTTCCTTTAATCTCTTGTCCTCAGAATAAGGCAATAAGTACCATGCCTTTGATGAGTTCTTCCTTGGAATTGTTTGTAGCTGGAGGTTTGTGCCAATAACTAAGTTTGTATAATGGTATACAATCTCACCTGGTCTACAATATTCATATGTATACCCTTTTCTATTTGCTGAGTGGGAAACCTGGTTAAAATATTCTCCCTTTATAACCATCGACCCAATCGGAAAATCAACTCCCTCAGAGTCCTGCAATGGGACATTTAGGGTTAGCTTCCCCTCTAAGAAACGTTCCATCCAATAGTCAGTGCGCCATGCATTGCATCTTGGGGAAACCACTGTTACATCGTAATCTTCCACCCTGTGAGCATCAACATTCTTTGGCCTGTAGGTTCCATTTCAGTGGCTCAGATCCACTCATATCCTTCAGACAGTATTTTTCCCTATTTTTATTCCTACCCGCATGTTGCATCATTATAGTATGTGTACCGGTGAGTTGCATCACTATAGCCCGCGGGTATCAAGTAAAATGGTAAAAATCACTATTTATTACTTTTTACTCCCAAAAAGCGGTCATTGGGTGACCTTTGGTTCTCCATCTGCCCGAGTAACGCCTTGATGTGTCCTTTCACCTAACTTTGAGAGGACTATATATTGAGCACATATGGCTTATGGATGGGGGGAGAAGAGAGAGAATAGCAAGAGAACTCTAGTGGATTTTTTCCCTATCTTGATTCTACACTCATTGATCCTTGTAGTTGTGAACCCTTTATGTTCATCTTCCAAACTCCTATCTAGTTTGAGTTTTCCATTCATGGAGGATTGAAGTGGTGGAGGCACAAATGGATTGATCCAGATTGGTTTCCGGCAAGAAGTCGTATCACTTTGTACTCCTTCTTGTTAATTAATAGAAATACTCATCTTCTCGTCCATCATGTTGTGAATGTTGTTTATTATACATTGGGTTACATTTGCTTGTGATATTATGGACCATTGTTATTGATAATGTTAATGTCATTTATATACTATATGCACTTGTTGGCTATTGGCTGTCAAGATTAATTTGCAGATTTCAAGTGCATGGATTGAAAGCTCCAATGGGGATCTACATCAAACGTTTGGATCGAGGTTGGTTACATTTCTCCATTATCTTAACATTGTCATTTATAATAGCATTGTTTTGAGAATTGAGTTGATTTCTGGTAGTCATCTGTCTGTTGTGGTATTCCCAAGCCATAGTGAGTTTTCTCCAGCACAGAAATGGCGACTCCACTGGGGAAAACATCCATGTTTGGGGAAATTTTTGAGCATTAGTATTTAATTAGAGTTGTTGTTTATCGAAGCTCTGTGTCACTGATTGGCCGTTAAGATACACCATAGAAAAATTGCTTTTTCTGAGTCCTTGGACTCTTTATTTGCCCATTTTCCTTTCCTCATCCACGGGCTAGCTTAGCTCAGCTCGCATATACCCGCATCTGTTAACTCTACTGCTCGTGGGTACCCACAGGTATTCCTTCAACAGTAGCGTACAACTCTGGATTTTTTTGGTTTATGGCTATTGGTTGTTGTTGCGTTGGCTTTGGTTGTTCCTGAGTCTTTGTTGCCTTCTTTCTTGACTGTTTCATGCCTTGGTTGTGACCAGAACTCTTCGTTTCTCTTGGTTGAGCCTTCTTGGTTTTTTACCAATGTTTGGATTTAGCCTCTTGGTTTTTTCCTTTTGAGCTCTTTCCTTTGGCTAAGTCTTGCTGTTTAGGATATGCTGGGTTGTCTTAGTGATCTTCTCGGCACTTTAGTGACTGAATAGTAGGATTTTGCTTGTGTTTTTTCATTCCATCTATATTGAAAAAATACAAAAATATATATCTAGTTTTTTGCATTTTCCTTCTTTTTTATAAGTGAAAATAAACAAATATTTTACTTTCATGTACTACACCGTGCATTGAGTGCTTGTTGCCTTCATTTAGGTTCTTGTTGTGCATCGAAAAGATAAAATATTGCATCTTTATTTTGGAATTGTTGGTTGATTTTGCATATTAGTGACATTGTTTTATTAGATAGATGAGTCTAGGATTGGACGATTTTGCATACTATTGAGACTACACATCACTAGTTTCACAATCATATCCCTTGAGTAACCACAACCACTAAAATTAATGCTTAAACTTAAAATTGATTAGACTGATTTTATTTATAGGGTACACCAACTAGCATAGGTTTAGAGTCTTGGAATAGATCATTGTGAGTTAACAATCCAAGACTAATAGACGAAACATTAGGTGTCTGACCAGGGAGTGGAGGAATCCATGGTATAGATTGGTGTTCTCAGGAATCTCTACTCAATCCAGAGTTAAGCGCGAGGTCACGGGAGGTTGGTTGAGGAGATATCCCTCTGATACCAGCTGAACGTGGGAGATATATCCAGGATTTGTTTGTATCTGGGGACTCTTGGGGGATTTGACCCTCATTGAGTTTCAGGATCAGCTACCCTACCCATATGACGGATCCCACCTGCGACTGTCCCCCTGAGCATTGGTTATATTGCGGTGACCATAGTTTCCTTACCTAGGTATCGCACAGGGTACTTGCAGTGGTTATGCTGTTTGTGTCCTGAGTCAGATAGGGATTGGATAGCACAGTTGTGTTTATGCAGTGGACTTGACCCTGTATACGCAGTGAAGCCTGAGTGTCTCTATAACTGATTCTGTTACCTCTGGCTATAGTTTGGGAATCTCAAGCCTCTCCTAGGAGAGACATACCGGCTCTAGTGTCGGGAGCTCATTTAGCCACTCTGTTTGTCTGCTCTTGGTTGTAGTTTCTCTAGGTGTGTGCTTTTGATTTACTGTTTTTTGATCGATAGTTGGCCTTTAGGGGATGTTTTGATTATATATTCTCTCCGTAGATATCATGGCATGGAGCCCTACTCTCCGTCGGTCCCGTCTGTTGGCTGGTTTAAAGCCAGCTGAGGTTTCACGCCATGTTGCTAGAGGACATCGGAGGGCTCCCTCTGAGTCTTCGGATTCTTACGAGACTTACGTCCAAGACATTATGACTGCTACACATTTCGATACTGAGGAAAACCCTTCTGCTCCTTTGGGTGAAGTTAAACACACTTCCAATCCCCATACCCCTCGTGAGGCGTGGGGAGGTGATCCACCTGAGACTCAACCTGGTTCTATTTGGCCTAATCCACTTGAACGAGATCCGTTTGATCCTTCGAATTCGGATAATTATCTTTATGGAATGCCCAACTTACCCGAGGATGAAGAATAGGGCGATCCTTTCGTTCCTTCATTCCCACGTAGTTATGGACATAGAATGCCAGAGTTACATGATGACACTGGTCCTACGATCAACCTAACTGCACTCTCTTTTGGTATGCCTAGTCATAGTACTGTGGAAATTTCCACTATGTTTGGTAGTCACGCTAGCACCAGTCATGGTGTTAGCCATACTATACCCAGTGGGGGCACTACGTTGTCCACTCACACACATAGTATGGGGACTGGTCATGTTCCTCCTAACCATGCTAATGTTGGAAGAAGACCACCTCCTCGGATTTCCCAACCTAATAGGAATGTTGTTCGGAACTCGACTCGCCATCCACCACCTAACACACATGTCGCTACTCGTCAACCTAGGATCACTTTTACGAATGATAATGTTCCTCCCAACCACGGGGGTGGACACATACCGCATACTTTTGCGTCCACTGCCGCCACTAGTAATGCTAATGTAGGGGGTGGGAATATTTCCTATCCACATGGACATCATGCCACCATCCCTGCTACTAGTCACACCAATATTGGAGTTGGGAATACTTCTCATGTTTCTGGTCACCACGCGACTGCTCAAGCTAATCCTAATACTGGGTGTGGGAAAATACCATACCATTATGGTCATTACAATACAGTTCCCGCTATGAATAATACATATATGCCCCATACTCATGGTGCCAACCCTTACTACAACATAGTCAGTGCTGGCCACCAGTACAACCCACCACCCCAATATGGTACCCAAAACACGCATATACCTGCTTACTCTCAAATGGGTCAGGCAGGAGGAGGTTATCAATCCTATGGCCATGGGCAAGCTTATGGTCCATCAGGTCCTTATCATCAGCAGTTTAATCCTCATAGTCAAGCTTTTGGTCCATCTTATAACACAGTTCCGTTTAACCAACTTTTATGGGAGCTTATAATCCAGCTTTCCAGTCGCAGCTCCTGTTCCTTGCATGCTTGAATCTCCCAGATCTTTCAAAGCTCATGAATGATCCGGTGTGTCACGACCCTAGTGGGCCCCCGGTTCCTACCAATCTTCCTTCGGACATTCCAAAGTTTGAAGGGAAAGGTGGTGAGGATCCGGGCGATCATGTCACAACGTTTCACCTTTGGTGCTCCTCCAACTCTTTGAATCATGATTCCATTAGATTACAACTATTTCAATCCACCCTCATGGTGGAAACCGCGAAGTGGTATGTAGAGTTTCCTGGGAACACCTATAGGGGATTCAACGAGATTGCTTTGGTTTTCTTAGACCATTTCCACTTGCCGGTTCGTTATGATACTGGTACTGAGTTGTTGTCCACCTTCCATCAGAATAAGGCCACACATATTTCTGACCACGTTTAAGAGTGGCGTCGGCGGAAGAGATTAGTGAAATCCAACATTCCTCCAGAGTTCTTGTTGGAATGGTTCCTCAAGTCTCTACTCCCATACATTGCTAACGATGTTTCAATGTTCGGCATTGTGACTAAGGAACAAGCTATCTTGAAAGTCCAGCAGTTAGATCTACTTTATTCTCAGTCTGGAATTTTGTATGACATTATTCCTGATGCATCGAGAACAAGACATGAACTCGTGTCAGTTCCTGGACCACATGCCGATGGCATTGTGGGGTCCGCATGCACTCGCCCTATAGACTTGGTAGCTAATCAAATGAAAAATTTGTCGCTAAACTAGTCTACTCCTGGACAGGTTCACACCATGTCCACTTCCACTTCGTCGTCTTATGTACACAATGTGCAATCAACAAAACCGTCGAGCAACCAGCAACCTGGGGGTAAGAAAAAGGGGAGAAACAATCGTAGGGGTGGAAACAATGGAAGTAATAACAATAGCAACTGTAATACTCCTCGTAAAGATAATAAAAACCCTCCTTGGGAAGGTGGTAATGCTGGCGAGGATCGTAAACCTAGGCGTAAGGTGAAATTCCCTTGCAAGCTTTATGGGGAGGATCATCTTACTCACTTATGTCCTCGAATTGAAGAAGCATCGAAGAACTTGGCACAAAGCCCAGCTGTGTTGAAGGATCCCCTACCTCATCACTATAACATGACTTCGCATGCTCCCACCACCGGTTATGGACCTACTGAGACGACAACGTCTTCTTCCAATACCAGTGGTTATGGATGTGTGAACATGGTTTAGTCAGAGGTTAGTGTTGCCACTCGTCAGCGCTATTATGATGCACCATAACCCAATTTGGGGAGTGAGCCTCCCCCTCCTCCTGACAATTCCTTTCATATCGAGAATCCCTCTATTATGTTGCGGATACCGAAAGGTGTTCTTAAGCTCTCTATGCATAATCCTAATGCTCAAGATGCCCACAACTACTCCATCATAGAAGATTTGGGCCAAACTCCGTGTGCCATGTCGGCTCTTGAATTTTTGCAAGCCTGTCCTTCTCAGAAGCATGCTCTTTTGAGTGCGTTAGGAGTTCAGGATGGGGGAAGTCCCACTGTTATCAAGTTCAATACTACTGATGTTCAACCTCGCTTACCCTACCATGTGGCTTTTCAAATCCAGGTGGTTTTCCTTCAGAGCTTTGTCAAACGTACTATGGTTGACGAAGGTGCCTCTGTGTCAGTAATGTCATTAGTTTGTTGGAAATATCTTGGCTCTCCTCCCTTACTCGCGTCTAGAACCATGCTCACTGCATTCAACGGTCGTTCATTTAAGCTGCATGGAATTATCCATTCCCTTGTTGTCTCCTTGGGAGGTAAGTCTGTGCCTATTAAAGTCGAGGTGGTTGATGTGCCCATCGACTACAACCTTTTATTGGGTCGGAATTGGATGTATGCCATGAAAGCTGTCGCGTCCACTATATTCAGAGTTATTTGCTTTCCTCACGAAGGCAAGATCGTGACCATCGATCAGCTAGATTACGTTAACTCTTCTTCCACAGCATCCACGGGATCCATAGTCCCGCAGGTTACTCATTCTAAGCCGAAAACTGGGAACATGGGTGTTGGAATGTATCCTTCATTGATGGGATCTTTCGACCTCCCTACACCAATCTCATTCATAGGAACCATCTCCGATGATGCTCCTTCCTCGTTGAATCATGTACTTTTTTGGACATCATACTTTAGTGATCCGTGGGATCCACCTTCCACGAGTTCCCCGTCTGGAGATGTTTCGCACATTGGGATGGATATGCCCTTGTCTGCAGTCAAGATTGATCATCATGTTCAACCAGCCATTGCAGATTTGGATCTCTCTTCTTCATGGATAGTAGAGGAAGATCCCATTATGCTGCCTACGCGTACAGTCGACCTATCTTGTTCGCATGGTTTTCTCGATGGTATTTTACCTTCAGATGAAGTTTTTATTGAGGCCATGGGTGGTGATGACAAGTCGTGGGGGGATATTTATCATAGATCTCATTCCGCTCCTACCCTTGATCTTATTGAACAAGATAAGTCTAGAATACAATCTGCCATACATTTTGATCCAGGCATAGTTTTGTCTAGCCCCGGTTTGACATTAAAGTCTTATTTCCCTAGTGACGAGTCTTTAGACTCTCCTGTAAATCCGCAAATCGGTGATCCTGATGAGTTCGATTCTACTTCTAGAATTTCCAACTCCTGTGATGATGAATTTTCCACTGCAGATTCCTTCACATCCTTCAGCTTTTCTCTTCATTTTGAAGATGATCATTTTGATCCCTCAGGTATTGGTACTATGGCACCTTCAGTGGTTAGCTCTACCTGCATTATGTCTGAGGTTAACAATAGTGAAGTTGAAAATGCTTCTACTACAGTGACTTGTATCAGATTTTTATTTACGTATG
This sequence comes from Larix kaempferi, assembly GCA_027924585.1. Classification (NCBI taxonomy): domain Eukaryota; kingdom Viridiplantae; phylum Streptophyta; class Pinopsida; order Pinales; family Pinaceae; genus Larix; species Larix kaempferi. Next base: position 14,979,131 of record BSBM01000729.1, read on the forward strand.
TTTTAGAGATGATCTTGGTACTTATGTTTCTTAGAGACAGGATTCTTATCTGGACTTATACTTGTTTACCGGTCATTTTTTACATTTGCTTTGGTCATGGCAGGCATATTCGGAACCTTGCATATAGGTTTAGGCCTCTTCATTGTTATGATGCATTTGAACCTATTACTATCTGAATTTGCAGACACCCCTTGAGTGTCCTTATCTTGCTCATGTTCCTTGCATTATGCATAGCTTTGTCCCATGTGCTTGGAACTAGTCTCGCATGTCCCTGACACTCGTCTGCTCTCATTACGAGCATTCTTCCATATCTCCTTTGAGCTCGTTAAAAACAATAAGGAGGTCACGAGTTTACTTTTTCCGGCTCGTTAAACCTTTACGGAAAAGATTTTTATAAAGTCTTTTTTAAGCCCTTGTTAGAATTTTTCAAAATCAAACAAGATTGCCGAGTATACTTGTTATTTCAGACTTGTTAAAGGATTTGAAGCGACATCCACTTAGGTATAAGTTTACCCATTTTTCGAACCTTTGTGGATTAATTACGAAAAAGGTATACTCTAGTCATACGTGACTAGAAGAGTTATTTTCTCATTGTTTTACACTTTTTCGGGTGAGCAGACTAACTTTACGAAAAAGGACTTCCCTTTTATATCATGTTGTGATTGCATTGCATCATCCCGCTTGTTGCTTGATCCTTGTGTCGGCTCCCGCTTACTCAATTGTTAGCCTGGTGCTTGAGCACTTTTCCCCTGTTGAGCCAAGCAAAGCCTTAATTTATCTTTAGCTTCTTGATGACCCTTTACCCTGAGGGAACATACCCCCGAGTGTCCACATCCTGCACGCATTTCCTTGCATTGAGCATAGGTATGTTCTACTGCTTGGGACTAGTCTGCTAGCTATTTGACACTCGTTTCCTCACTTGTTGTACTATAAGCAATTTTATTCTTTTTCAAGCTTTTCCCAAATATGAAAAAGACCAAAAAAATCAAATATTCCCAAAAGCCAGACGGGACTATGATTACTATTTCTTGTTGGCAGCTGTTGTGTTACCTTTGAACAGAGCATTCATTCTACTCCATATATTATGAGTTGGGACTATAGTTGGGCCTTAGGAGCTGTACTTATTTCTCAGTTTACTCCACTGATTGGTTAAGCTTCTAGTCACTATGGAGCCCTTTGTAATGCCTCCTGCATTGCACAGTTTATGTCAAGTCTATGCTGCCTGAGTCTATCCATCTGCTCATGCTCTTGTTCAAAGGAAGTCCTAAACCAGTGTCGGCCACTCCTCAGATCTCTTGACTATTTCATGCTGGCCATCCTTATTGAGTCAGTTCGTTTCACCTGAGATCTTCCAAATATTTCAGCATTGTTGGCACCTCGTGCTAATCGATGGGGGATGCCTTAATGCCCTCCTTCCAGTGAGTCTCGTTCCATCAACTTCAACCCATTTATTCCGGGACTTGAGGCTTAGAGTTCGGTTGAGTACCTTGAGGCTTGCAGTCATTAGTGGCAGGTTCTCTCGCCATCAACAGTTTTAGGAATACATCAATGTCCCCTGATCGATGGATTCATCCTAGTGTTCGACTTCAACCCATTTATTCACACTTCGATGATTGTGCTCTGTGTCTTGATTCTCATTTTCATTATTGGTGGGTCATCTCGCGTCTGTTAACGGTATACATCACTGACCGGTAATTAGACGATGTCTCATCAAGTTCAACCCCAACTCCTTTATTCACTTGATGGGACTTGCACCGTTGAAGACTTGTGTAGAAGACCCCAGGCGATTGTGGCATTCAGTATGCTACATATGACTTTCACTTTACATCTGAGATATCACCTCTCAGATTTCAGTAGTTTGTACCTCCAGTTTTGCACCAGTTGTCTTCTTTTCAACATAAGACCATATCTTATTGTGGAGGGATCATGGCTATGATCATTTATGACATGTATCCATTATATACTGTCTATTCATGTCCATTGTATCAGATTGTTGTACTATACCGACATGTATTCAGGGATACTATTGTATTATGATGAGTGAGCTACTCTTTCCACTTGTGTCTCCATCACTCCACTTCTGAGTTTTATAATGTATTTCGGCCATCGTAGCATCAGTCTCTGACCTCACACATTTGGGGGCATCTGTTACATTGTAATCTTCCACCCTGTGAGCATCAGCATTCTTTGGCCTGTAGGATCCATTTCAGTGAATCAGATCCACTTATATCCTTCAGACACTATTTTGCCCTATTTTTATTCCTACTTGCATGTTGCATCATTATAGCATGCGTACCCGCAAGTTGCATCACTATAGCCCGCAGGTATCAAGTAAAATGGTAAAAATCACTATTTATTACTTTTTACTCCCAGAAAGCGGTCATTGGGTGACCTTTGGCTCTCCATCTACCCGAGTAATGCCTCGTTGTGTCCTTTCACCTACCTTTGAGAGGACTATATATTGAGCACATATGGCTTATGGACGGGGGGAGAAGAGAGAGAATAGCAAGAGAACTCTAGTGGATTTTTTCCCTATCTTGAGTCTACACTCATTGATCCTTGTAGTTGTGAACCCTTTATGTTCACCTTCCAAATTCCTATCTAGTTTGAGTTTGCCATTCATAGAGGATTAAAGTGGTGGAGGCACAAGTGGATTGATCCAGATCTTGGTTCAGATTGGTTGTCGGCAAGAGGTCGTATCACTTTGTACTTCTTCTTGTTAATTAATAGAAATACTCATATTCTCGTCCATCATGTTGTGAATGTCGTTTATTATACATTGGGTTACATTTGCTTGTGATATTATGGACCATTGTTATTGATAATGTTAATGTCATTTATATATTATATGCACTTGTTGGATATTGGTTGTTAAGACTAATTTGCAGATTTCAAGTGCATGGATTGAAAGCTCCAACGGGGATCTACATCAAATGTTTGGATCGAGGTTGATTACATTTCTCCATTATCTTAACATTGTCATTTATAATAGCATTGTTTTGAGAATTGAGTTGATTTTTGGTAGTCATCTGTCTGTTGTGGTATTCCCAAGCCATAGTGAGTTTTCTCCAACATAACCACTGCTTATATGTGCCCTAGAGAAAATATAGTTCCAACGTTTTAGTCAACTAATTAGACACAACTAGTTGCCAAAAATATCAAAAATATACATAGCTAATTAGACAAAACTAGTTGTCAAAAATATTATAATATTAATCGAACTTGGTTGTACGAGATCTGATATGTGGTCATAGTCTGGTGAAATACTTGATTGGTCCTCCTCCAACTGGGATAATTCTATAGCTATCCATTGACCAATGGGGAGTGATAAACAGTCCCAACCGTCAACCCAATCCATGGATTCACATTCGTCCCATTCACCACTATTGCATGGAGAACAAAAACATGACAGTTTCCTTGTCCACATTTCAAGTATAGCATTGTCCAACGTTCTAACTGAATGAAATGCATGAGTTCCTTGGATGGTCTTGCACTCATATAATTGTGAATGATCTACATCCACCACCTCCGAAAAATATCTAACCACATGTGCTTTCCTAGTTGAGTGATCTTCCTGCATTCTTGCTCCCTCCCCCATGACTGAAGCACACCATTCAACGATGCTTTTTGCATTTCAGATGATAGGTCAATATGTGAACTTCATTTCTTGCCTATGTAATGCAGTCTTTATGCACGCACCTGCTCCATCGTGTTCACCTTTTCCATGTCCGGTCTCAAAATAGTTCCAAATATGTGGCACCTTATGCCTTTTGTGGAGCATACACAACCATTGGAAGCACATGCATTTTTGAATTGCCCTGCACAACTGTCAGACCAAATCCAATGTTGTTCCATCTGTATACTGTTATCCTTCAAGTGATTGTAGAATATTTGAAAGTTGTGTTGTACAAAATCCAAGTTGTGACACGTGTCATCACTTATGTAGAAGTGATACTCCTTCAATATAACCATGTTGTCTTCAGTAGTATCTGCCCCATGTCTATAGGTGATATGGATCATTATGCTAACCTGATTTGAGTGATAGTATGACTTTGAATCTCATTTTGCGGTTGAAGAGTGTAGTTTTCCACAAAATCGACCACTAACAGGATAGTCCCAATAGGAAATGTATCCCTGCAAGTTCTAAACTGCTCATCTTGCCAACGAGCCACATGCACATGCTTTACATAATGTTGTTTATTTTCAAAGAATTCCTCCATGAAGTCGGAAACCCATACCTGGTAAATCAACAATAAATACATATATCAATAGATTGTTACATATGAAATTGCAATCTGAAGAAAAAATAGTATTCAATAACTCGTTACCAACCTGAGAAGTGACCAATTGTATTTTTTTTCTTTCGTTCCCTCCATCAATATCATACGTGACATATTTGAATGACTACAAGTTCACCTCCTGCCTCCCAAGTTCATCCTCATCGGTCACATGTATGCATTTTTCCAATAATGCGAATCCACCACACCCTGGGCATGTCCCATCTATGCAATTTTTTTGATAAAATGTGCAATCGTTTGGCCTGCTACACAAGATGCTATGAATAAAGTCTCTAGATGGAATTGGTAGTAATGCAGCTGAGCATTCCTGCACAAGAGTGTTATGCAATACACGAAAAATATACGTATATGTGTCATAATAGTAACCATACTCAATGTGGTATCGACAACAACATGTGTTATGAATTTTGTTTATTTTAACATACCATGGTTTGCATTTTTCAAAGGATCTTTGGCCCAAGTCAAGTTCGTTATGTTCATTCTTAAATCTCTCATATAATTTTGTTTGTGTCATATCAAGAAAATGTTTAATGTGTGGTTCACGATCCTTTGAACCCCTTCTCAATTTTATTACATATTTTTTGTTGGAAGAAGGTCTAGTGTTTTCATGCCAAAAAGCTTGCACTAATCCCTTTACCGCATCAATGAGCTTCATATCAGAGCGTGGCAACCTGCCAATGAAGGCCCAAACATCTGTTTGATCGATTTCAAGTTGTTCTCTTCTAACACAATACCTATGAAGTGTCTTCACATTCAAATTAACAATTTTGGATGTAGGTTTAAGAAAACGAAGTGCCCTAGTGCTTTTGTTAATGATTGATTGTGACAACACACGACGAGCCGCATTGCGATCCTTTGAGCGAGATTTCTTTCCAATTGTACTAAATGCATCTACTAAACTTTTAACAATATGAGAACTTGGTTCTAACTTTTTGGCCATCTTTATCCCTAATGTTCTTCTAACAACAGTCATATGCCTAGATTTCAACAATGATAATAATAATTTGCACTTGTCCCCATCACATTTAGAATAAAAAAAGTTATCAAGTATTTGTCGAGTTTGATAAGCAATAGAAAGTTTAGACAATGTACCTTCAAGTGAACTAATGAGAGTTTCATCAACCTGTATACGTCTCAGAGTTCTTCGGCATGCAGTTGCTAATGGAGGTAAGGGTGTTGGAACTGGAGCATGTACACCATCACCAGGACGCTCTGATGTTTCCAAGAACTGGAGCATTTACACCATCACTAGGACGCTCCGGTGTTTCGATAGGAGCCCCTTGTCCTTCATTCTCTTGGACGGTCTCCATAACATTTGCTTCTTCCATTGTCAATCCTCCAGTCAATGCCTCTCTAACTTCATCGCTTGTATAACCACTACCCAAAAAGTCATTCACTACCATATTCTGAGGTTGACTTTATGTGGGAATTGAAACATCCCCCGATGAGCACCTACGTCTTACTTCTTCACTAGTGCCATGGGGTGCTTGTTCATCAAATGTTGTTGAAATTGAGGGCCCCTCTAGTGAATTTCTTCATATTTCTTGTGGTGGATGGGTAGGAATGACCGTG